>CM070561.1:11556943-14170644 GCA_036346405.1 Phyllostachys edulis | reverse complement strand
GTGAAACTTTTCGTAATCCATTACGCATCCTAAGCTCCAATTTATGAAATCGAGGCACTAAAGAAAATCCACACCAAATAACCATAATGGACTTCTAGTGTGCCCTACGTCATTTCTAGGTGCATTTGGAATAATTCCGAGCAAGTGTGAAACATTCCGAACGATAGGTACCCTTAAGCTCCAATTTATGAAATCGAGGCTTGGAAAGAAAATGAACATCAAACTCCCATAATGGACTTCTAGTGTGCCCTACCTCATTTCTAGGTGCATTTGGAATCTTTCCGCGCAAGTGTGAAACTTTCCGTAATCCACGCTACCTAAGCTCCAATTTATGAAATCGAGGCATGGAAAGAAAATGAACATCAAACTCCCATAATGGACTTCTAGTGTGCCCTACCTCATTTCTAGGTGCATTTGGAATCTACTTCTAGTGTGCCCTACCTCATTTCTAAGTGCATTTGGAATCTTTCCGAGCCGGTGTGAAACTTTTCGCCATCGCACTCTCGAGCTCCAATTTATGAAATCGAGGCACAGAAAGAAAATCAAAACCAAACACCCATAATGGACTTCTAGTGTGCCCTACGTCATTTCTAGGTGCATTCGGAATAATTCTGAGCAGGTGTAAAACTTTGCAGAGCAACGGGTACCCGGAGCTCCACATAATGAAATCGAGGCACGGAAAGAAAATCAATGCAAACACCCAAAATGGACTTGTGGTGTGCCTATGTCATTTCTAGGTGCATTTGGAATAATTCCGAGCAGGTGTGAAACTTTGCTGAACGACGGTATCCGGAGCACCACTTTACGAAATCGAGGCACAGAAAGACAATCAATACGAAACACCCAAAATAGACTTCTAGTGTGCCCTACCTCATTTCTAGGTGCATTTGGAATCCATCCGAGCCGGTGTGAAACTTTCCAGAACGACACGTACCCTAAGCTCCAATTTATGAAATCGAGGCACGGAAAGAAAATCCACACCAAATAACTATAATGGACTTCTGGTGTGCCCTACGTCATTTCTAGGTGCATTTGGAATAATTCCAGCAAGGGTGAAACATTCCGTAACGACAGTATCCGTAGCTCCACCAGATGAAATCGAGGCATTGAAAGAAAATGAACATCAAACTCCCATAATGGACTTCTAGTGTGCCCTACCTCATTTCTAGGTGCATTTGGAATCCTTCCGAGCCGGTGTGAAACTTTTCGAATCGACGCAGCACTCGAGCTCCAATTTATGAAATCGAGGCACGGAAAGAAAATCAAAACCAAACACCCATAATGGACTTCTAGTGTGCCCTACGTCATTTCTAGGTGCATTTGGAATAATTCTGAACAGGTGTAAAACTTTGCAGAGCGATTTCGCACCCGAGCTCCACATAATGAAATCGAGGCACGGAAAGAAAATCAATGCAAACACCCAAAATGGACTTCTATTGTGCCCTATGTCATTTCTAGGTGCATTTGGAATAATTCCGAGGCAGTGTGTCAATACGAAACTTTGTCAACGACCTTCAGATCCTGAGCACCACTTACTTCGAGGCACCGAAAGACAATCAATACGAAACACCCAAAATAGACTTCTAGTGTGCCCTACCTCATTTCTAGGTGCATTTGGAATCCATCCGAGCCGGTGTGAAACTTTCTAGAACAACACGTACCCTAAGCTCCAATTTATGAAATCGAGGCACGGAAAGAAAATCCACACCAAATAACTATAATGGACTTCTGGTGTGCCCTACGTCATTTCTAGGTGCATTTGGAATAATTCCGAGCAAGTGTGAAACATTCCAGAACGACAGGTACCCAGAGCTCCACTGTATGAAATCGAGGCTTGGAAAGAAAATGAACATCAAACTCCCATAACGGACTTCTAGTGTGCCCTACCTTATTTCTAGGTGCATTTGGAATCTTTCCGAGCCGGTGTGAAACTTTCCAGAACGACGCGTACCCTGAGCTCCAATTTATGAAATCGAGGCACGGAAAGAAAATCAAAACCAAACCCCCATAATGGACTTCTAGTGTGCCTTACGTCATTTCTAGGTGCATTTGGAATAATTCTGAGTAGGTGTAAAACTTTGTAAGGCGACGGGTACCCGGAGCTCCACATAATGAAATCGATGCACGGAAAGAAAATCAATGCAAACACCCAAAATGGACTTCTGGTGTGCCCTATGTCATTTCTAGATGCATTTGGAATAATTCCGAGCAGGTGAGAAACTTTGCTAAATGACGGTATCCAGAGCCCCGCTTTTTGAAATCGAGGCACAGAAAGATAATCAATACGAAACACCCAAAATAGACTTCTAGTGTGCCCTACCTCATTTCGAGGTGGGTGCATTTGGAATACTTCCGAGCCGGTGTGAAACTTTCCAGAACGACGCGTACCCTAAGCTCCAATTTATGAAATCGAGGCACGGAAAGAAAATCCACACCAAATAACTATAATGTACTTCTGGTGTGCCCTACGTCATTTCTAGGTGCATTTGGAGTAATTCCAGCAAGTGTGAAACATTCCGTAACCACGGTACCAAGAGCTCCAATCAGATGAAATCGAGGCATGGAAAGAAAATGAACATCAAACTCCCATAACGGACTTCTAGTGTGCCCTACCTCATTTCTCGGTGCATTTGGAATCTTTCCGAGCCGGTGTGAAACTTTCCAGAACGACGCGTACCCTGAGCTCCAATTTATGAAATCGAGCCACGGAAAGAAAATCAAAACCAAACTCCCATAATGGACCTCTAGTGTGCCCTACGTCATTTCTAGGTGCATTCGGAATAATTTTGAGCAGGTGTAAAACTTTCCAGAGGGACGGGTACCCGGAGCTCCACATTATGAAATCGATGCACGGAAAGAAAATCAATGCAAACACCCAAAATGGACTTCTGGTGTGCCCTATGTCTTTTCTAGGTGCATTCGAAATAATTCCGAGCAGGTGTGAAACTTTCCTGAACGACGGTATCCAGAGCTCCACTTTACGAAATCGAGGCACAGAAAGACAATCAATACGAAACACCCAAAATAGACTTCTAGTGTGACCTACCTCATTTCTAGGTGCATTTGGAATCCTTCCGAGCCGGTGTGAAACTTTCCAGAACGACGCGTACCCTAAGCTCCAATTTATGAAATCGAGGCATGGAAAGAAAATGAACATCAAACTCCCAAAATGGACTTTTAGTGTGCCCTACCTTATTTCTAGGTGCATTTGGAATCTTTCCGAGCCGGTGTGAAACTTTCCAAAACGACGCGTACCCTGAGCTCCAATTTATGAAATCGAGGCACGGAAAGAAAATGAAAACCAAACACCCATAATGAACTTCTAGTGTGCCCTACGTCATTTCTAGATGCATTCTAATAATTCCGAAAGGTGTAAACTGCGGCAGAGCGACGGCACCCGAGCTCCACATATTGAAATAGAGGCACGGAAAGAAAATCAGTGCAAACACCCAAAATGGACTTCTGGTGTGCCCTATGTCATTTCTAGGTGCATTTGGAATAATTCCGAGCGTGTGAAACTTTGTCAACGATCGGATCCAAACCACCACTTTACGAAATCGAGGCACAGAAAGACAATCAATATGAAACACCCAAAATAGACTTCTAGTGTGCCCTACCTCATTTCTAGGTGCATTTGAAATCCTTCCGAGCCGGTGTTAAACTTTCCGTAATCCATTACGCACTCTAAGCTCCAATTTATGAAATCGAGGCACGGAAAGAAAATCCACACCAAATAACTATAATGGACTTCTAATGTGCCCTACGTTATTTCTAGGTGCATTTGGAATAATTCCGAGCAGGTGTAAAACATAGCAGAGCGACGAGTACCCAAAACTCCATTGTATGAAATCGACGCATGGAAAGAAAATGAACATCAAACTCCCATAATGGACTTCTAGTGTGCCCTACCTCATTTCTAGTGCATTTGGAATCTTTCCTAGCCGGTGTGAAACTTTCCAGAACGACGCGTACCCTGAGCTCCAATTTATGAAATCGAGGCACGGAAAGAAAATCGAAACCAAACACCAATAATGAACTTCTAGTGTGCCCTACGTCATTTCTAGGCGCATTTAGAATAATTCGGAGTAGGTGTAAAACATTGCAGAGCGACGAGTACCCGAAGCTCCACATTATGAAATCGAGGCACGGAAAGAAAATCAATGCAAACACCCAAAATGGACTTCTGGTGTGCCCTATGTCATTTCTAGGTGTATTTGGAATAATTCCGAGCAGGTTGAAACTTTGCTGAATGACGGTATCCAGAGCTCCACTTTACGAAATCGAAGCACAGAAAGACAATCAATACGAAACACCCAAAATAGACTTCTAGTGTGCCCTACCTCATTTGTAGGTGCATTTGGAATCCTTCCGAGCCGGTGTGAAACTTTTCGTAATCCACGCAGCACTCGAGCTCCAATTTATGAAATCGAGGCACGGAAAGAAAAATCAAAACCAAACACCCATAATGGACTTCTAGTCTGCCTTACGTCATTTCTAGGTGCGTTCGGAATAATTCTGAGCTGGTGTAAAACTTTGCGAGAGCTTACGGCACCCTGAGCTCCACTTAATGAAATCGAGGCACGGAAAGAAAATCAACGCAAACACCCAAAATGGAGTTCGTGTGCCCTATGTCATTTCTAGGTGCATTTGGAATAATTCCCAAGCAGTGTGAAACTTTGTCAACGATCGTATTCGAGCACCACTTTACTTAAATCGAGGCACGTAAAGACAATCAATACGAAACACCCAAAATGACTTCTTGTGTGCCCTACCTCATTTCTAGGTGCATTTGGAATCCTTCCGAGCCGTGTGAAACTTTCCGAATCCATTACGCACTCCTAAGTCGTAATACTCTAATATCAAATAGAGAGAACATATTATTCGAAGAGAAATTTATTCAAATTTGAATGCACTAAAGCTTAGAGGAAAATTGAAAGAAAATTCAAGATTTAAGGAGGATTGGACCTTGGGCTTTGCCCAAGGCGCCCCAGCCAAGTGGGCCGGCCTTGTAGTGGAGTCAAGAAGGGGGTGCCCTTCCCTAAAAACCCTAACCTCTACTACATAAAGATCACGCCAAGACCAGAGCACGCGGCATCAGAGAAGCCCCTCTCTATCGCTTCTACCAAGATGAGGAAGAAGTTCTTAGGTGCCGCCGCCATGGTGGAAGGAGAAGGAGAAGAAGAAAGGAGGAGAAGAAGAAGATCATCTTCTTCATGGATCGTTCTTCGCCATCCCGCTGGTCTCTCAAGGGTAACAATCGCCGATTGTTGTCATATGATTAATCGTGAGAATTGAAATCGAATAGATTTGATTGATAAATGTCGGCCCGTCAGAAACATCAATCTGTCCGCAATGTTGCGTGGGCATTTTCGCGATCGTAGAAGCCGAACCAGTAGTTTTGATCTCCTAGAGATATTTAGAGGTAGTTCTTAACTTTCTATGGCCGCTGAGTTCACTTGATTCCGACGCTCGAGTCAAAAGATATGGCTGTTTTAGTATCCGCTATCCGATTTCTCGATGAAACTGAACCGATGTGTTAATTTGTAACTTATGACATGGTAATTTGCAGAATCTGGGATTTCTCCCAACTAGGTTATTGTAGGTAATTTTATGACCTTTCCGGATTGATAAAGATTGATCAATTCGGAGTTTTGGTGCCATTGCTTATTCTCAGAGATGCTTTTTCAGGCCGAAAGTTCACCTGTTTGTTAACGTACTAAATTGGCCGAATCAAATTATCTTGCCAACTAGAGTATTGTGGGTTTGTCACCAAGAGTCCACAGAAACTGGGTTCACCCCATTTGGAGTTCCAGATCAAGAGTTATGCCATTTACCGTGCAGCTGCCAGGTGTAGAAGGCGTAATGTGTTGATTTTCAGCTTTAGAGGTTCTAGTTATATTTTGAATCGCGGGAGCGTTGAGAAATTTATCTAGTATTGTCATGTTTGTCGATCCTTATTTCAATTATTTGTTTGTTAGAGGTGAAGCTTCAGTTTTGGGAGCACCGTAATTGCTTATTAACGGCCGCAACGCTAAAGGCAAGTACCTTAGTATTCCTAGGATTATGACATGTTGAATGCTTGCTATTGGTATTGAATTTCTAAGTACCATGTTATTACTTAAATGTTCATATTCAATCCATGTGGTTACCTTCATGATGGAGAGCATGTTTCTTATTGTTCAATATTCATGTCATACTCAAGATCCATCTTTCATATTTCATCCACGGAGTGGATCGCTGTATAAGACCCATCAATTCCAAAGATGGACACGTAAGACCCACCATTCCAATGTGGGCAAGCTCGACACCGCACGTAAACGCTCTTCAGACGGGTTTGGGTCCCCAAGACTTTGCTAAGTGCGGCTTAGGTGAACACCGACGGTGTGTCACCAAAGAATACCCAGATATGCATGTGTGTGTAGTCCCTTCATTTCATCCACATCATACATTCCATTCATCCAAGTGTTCGTTATGTGCTTATTTCATACACTTTAATGATCAAGGTTGTTATGTATTATTCATCTATCGTAATCGCCGAGTCTCTGACTCACTCTTGCTTTGTTTGTTGTTTATTTTTTAGGTGAACTTTGAGGTTGGCTCCATGGGGAGGAATAGACACACACTTCACCTTAATCAAGTTCAGGATTTCATTTTAGATCAATTTAATCATCAATTACTGATGAACTGTAATAATAAGCGCTATCGTGGTCGATAACTCTTCTCCATTAAGACTGGTTAATAATCGCGGCGTAACCTTAGTTCATCCTTTTGATATAGTTGCTTGAGATCGATTATACTTCGCGATGATTCTCGATATTTGTTGATTTCACCATTGTCTTGATATTAATGATAGCCGGAACCTCTCGTATAGCTAACTATACAGGGAGGTTCGCACAAATTTAGAATTTTTGTCGCCTGCTTTTAGCTTGTTAACATGTTAGTTTAGTAGCATTCCAACCCTTGTAGGACTGGGGTGTTACATAAGCTCCAATTTATGAAATCGAGGCACGGAAACAAAATCCACACCAAATAACTATAATGGACTTCTGGTGTGCCCTACGTCATTTCTAGGTGCATTTGGAATAATTCCGAGCAAGTGTGAAACATTCCGTAATCCATCGCACCCAGAGCTCCAATCAGATGAAATCGAGGCTTGGAAAGAAAATGAACATCAAACTCCCATAATGGACTTCTAGTGTGCCCTACCTTATTTCTAGGTGCATTTGGAATCTTTCCAAGCCGGTGAAACTTTCCAGAATCCACGCTGCACCCGAGCTCCAATTTATAAAATCGAGGCACGGAAAGAAAATCAAAACCAAACACCCATAATGGACTTCTAGCGTGTCCCTACGTCATTTCTAGGTGCATTCGAATAATTCGAAAGGTGTGTAAACTTTGCAGGCTACGGCACCGAGAGCTCCACATAATGAAATCGATGCACGGAAAGAAAATCAATGCAAACACCCAAAATGGACTTCTGGTGTGCCCTATGTCATTTCCAGATGCATTTGGAATAATTCCGAGCATGTGTGAAACTTTGCTGATCGACGGTATTCAGAGCTCCACTTTATGAAATCGAGGCACAGAAAGACAATCAATGTGAAACACCCAAAATAGACTTCTAGTGTGCTCTACCTCATTTCGAGGTGCATTTGGAATACTTCCGAGCCGGTGTGAAACATTCCGAATCCATCGCACCAGAGCTCCACATTATGAAATCGAGGCACAAAAAGAAAATCAATGCAAACAACCAAAATGGACTTCTGGTGTGACCTATGTCATTTCTAGGTGCATTTGGAATAATTCCGAAGCAGTGTGAAACTTTGTTTCAACGACTTCAGATCCAGAGCTCCACTTTATGAAATCGAGGCACGTAAAGACAATCATATACAAACACCCAAAATAGATTTCTAGTGTGCCCTAACTCATTTCTAGGTGCATTTGGAATACTTCCGAGCCGTGTGAAACTTTCCGTAACGACGCTGCACTTAAGCTCCAATTTATGAAATCGAGGCACGGAAAGAAAATCCGAACCAAATAACTATAATTGACTTCTGGTGTGCCCTACGTCATTCATAGGTGTATTTGAAATAATTCCGAGCAAGTGTGAAACATTCCAGAACGACGGGTATCCGGAGCTCCACTTTATGAAATCGAGGCATGGAAAGAAAATGAACATCAAACTCCCATAATGGACTTCTAGTGTGCCCTACCTCATTTCTTAGTGCATTTGGAATCTTTCCGAGCCGGTGTGAAACTTTCCGTATCCACGCTGCACTCGAGCTCCAATTTATGAAATCGAGGCACGAAAAGAAAATCAAAACCAAACATCCATAATGGACTTCTAGTGTGCCCTACGTCATTTCTAGGTGCATTTGGAATAATTCTGAGAAGGTGTAAACTTTGCAGAGCGACTGCACCCCGAGCTCCACATTATGAATCGAGGCACAAAAAGAAAATCAATGCAAACAACCAAAATGGACTTCTGGTGTGCCCTATGTCATTTCTAGGTGCATTTGGAATAATTCCGAGCAGGTGTGAAACTTTGCTGAACGACAGTATCCAGAGCTCCACTTTACGAAATTGAGGCACAGAAAGACAATCAATACGAAACACCCAAAATAGACTTCTAGTGTGCCCTAACTTCTTTCTAGGTGCATTTGGAATACTTCGAGCCATGTGAAACTTTCCGCAATCCACGCTGCACTTAAGCTCCAATTTATGAAATCGAGGCACGAAAAGAAATCCACACCAAATAACTATAATGGACTTCTGGTGTGCCCTACGTCATTCATAGGTGTATTTGAAATAATTCCGAGCAAGTGTGAAACATTCCAGAACGACGGGTACCCAGAGCACCACTTTATAAAATCGAGGCATGGAAAGAAAATGAATATATCAAACTCCCATAATGGACTTCTAGTGTGTCCTGCCTCATTTCTTAGTGCATTTGGAATCTTTCCGAGCCGGTGTGAACATTTCCAGAACGACGCGTACCCTGAGCTCCAATTTATGAAATCGAGACACAGAAAGAAAATCCACAACAAATAACTATAATGGACTTCTGGTGCGCCCTACGTCATTTCTAGGTGCATTTGGAATAATTCCGAGTAAGTGTGAAACATTCCAGAACGACGGGTACCCAGAGCTCCATTTTATGAAATCGAGGCATGGAAAGAAAATGAACATCAAACTCCCATAATACACTTGTAGTGTGCCCTACCTCATTTCTAGGTGCATTTGGAATCTTTCCGAGCCGGTGTGAAACTTTCCAGAACGACGTGTACCCTGAGCTCCAATTTATGAAATCGAGGCACAGAAAGAAAATCAAAACCAAACACCCGTAATGGACTTCTAGTGTGCCCTACGTCATTTCTAGGTGAATTTGGAATAATTCTTAGCAGGTGTAAAACTTTGCAGAGCGACGGGTACCCGGAGCTCCACATTATGAAATCGAGGAACGGAAAGAAAATCAATGCAAACACCAAAAATGGACTTCTGGTGTGCCCTATGTCATTTCTATGTGCATTTGGAATAATTCCGAGCAGTGTGAAACTTTGTTTGAACGATTCAGATCCAGAGCTCTACTTTATGAAATCGAGGCACGAAAGACAATCAATACAAACACCCAAAATAGACTTCTAGTGTGCCCTACCTCATTTCTAGGTGCATTTGGAATCCTTCCGAGCCAGTGTGAAACTTTCCGTAATCCACGCTGCACTCTAAGCTCTAATTTATGAAATCGAGGCACGGAAAGTAAATCCACACCAAATAACTATAATGGACTTCTGGTGTGCCAAACGTCATTCATAGGTGCATTTGAAATAATTCCGAGCAAGTGTGAAACATTCCAGAACGACGGGTACCCAGAGCTCCACTTTATGAAATCGAGGCGTGGAATGAAAACGAATATCAAACTCCCATAGTGGACTTCTAGTGAGCCCTATGTAATCGAGGCACGAAAAGAAAATCAATGCAAACAACCAAAATGGACTGCAGGTGTGCCCTAAGTCATTTCTAGTTGCATTTGGAATAATTCCGAGCAGGTGTGAAACTTTGTCAACGACGGTATCCAGAGCTCCACTTTACTGAAATCGAGGCACGTAAAGACAATCAATACTCAAACACCCAAAATAGACTTCTAGTGTGCCCTAACTCATTTCTAGGTGCATTTGGAATACTTCCGAGCCAAGTGAAACTTTCCGAAGGAGGCGCACTTAAGCTCCAATTTATGAAATCGAGGCACGGAAAGAAAATCAAAACCAAACAACCGTAATAGACTTCTAGTGTGCCCTACGCCATTTCTAGGTGCATTTGGAATAATTTCGAAAGGTGTAAAACTTTGCAGAGCGACGGTGCTCGAGCTCCACATTATGAAATCGAGGCACGGAAGAAAATCAATGCAAACACCCAAAATGGACTTCTGTGTGCCCTATGTCATTTCTAGGTGCATTTGGAATAATTCCGAAAGTGTGAAACTTTGTCAACAACAGTATCGAGAGCTCCACTTTACGAAATCGAGGCACAGAAAGACAATCAATACGAAACACCCAAAATAGACTTCTAGTGTGCCCTAACTCATTTCTAGGTGCATTTGGAATACTTCCGAGCCGGTGTGAAACTTTCCGAATCCACGCTGCACTCTAAGCTCCAATTTATGAAATCGAGGCACGGAAAGAAAATCCACACCAAATAACTATAATGGACTTCTGGTGTGCCCTACGTCATTCATAGGTGCATTTGAAATAATTCCGAGCAAGTGTGAAACATTCCGAATCGACGGGTACCCAGAGCTCCACTTTATGAAATCGAGGCATGGAAAGAAAATGAACATCAAACTCCCATAATGGACTTCTAGTGTGCCCTACCTCATTTCTAGTGCATTTGGAATCTTTCCGAGCCGTGTGAAACTTTCCGAATCCACGCTGCACTCGAGCTCCAATTTATGAAATCGAGGCACGGAAAGAAAATAAAAACCAAACACCCACAATGGACTTCTAGTGTGCCCTACGTCATTTCTAGGTGCATTTGGAATAATTTCGCAGTGTAAAACTTTGCGAGCGACGGCACCGAGCTCCACATTATGAAATCGAGGCACGGAAAGAAAATCAATGCAAACACCCAAAATGGACTTCTGGTGTGCCCTATGTCATTTCTAGGTGCATTTGGAATAATTCCGAGCAGGTGTGAAACTTTGCTGAACGACAGTATCCAGAGCTCCACTTTACGAAATCGAGGCACAGAAAGACAATCAATACGAAACACCCAAAATAGACTTCTAGTGTGCCCTACCTCATTTCTAGGTGCATTTGGAATCCTTCCGAGCCGGTGTGAAACTTTCCAGAACGACGCGTACCCTAAGCTCCAATTTATGAAATCGAGGCACGGAAAGAAAATCCACACCAAATAACTATAATGGACTTCTGGTGTGCCCTACGTCATTCATAGGTGCATTTGAAATAATTCCGAGCAAGTGTGAAACATTCCAGAACGACAGGTACCGAGAGCTCCACTTTATGAAATCGAGGCTTGGAAAGAAAATGAACATCAAACTCCCATAATGGAGTTCTAGTGTGCCCTACCTCATTTCTAGGTGCATTTGGAATCTTTCCGAGCCGGTGTGAAACTTTCCAGAACGACGCGTACCCTGAGCTCCAATTTATGAATCGAGGCACGGAAAGAAAATCAAAACCAAACACCCATATTGGACTTCTGGTGTGCTCTACATCATTTCTTGGGGCATTTGGAATAATTCTGAGCAGGTGTAAAACTTTGTAGAGCGACGGGTACCTGGAGCTCCACATTATGAAATCGAGGCACGAAAAGAAAATCAATGCAAACAACCAAAATGGACTTCTGGTGTGTCCTATGTCATTTCTAGGTG
Source organism: Phyllostachys edulis (assembly GCA_036346405.1). Lineage (NCBI taxonomy): Eukaryota > Viridiplantae > Streptophyta > Magnoliopsida > Poales > Poaceae > Phyllostachys > Phyllostachys edulis. Next base: position 14,158,760 of record CM070561.1, on the reverse strand, counting down.
CATTTGGAATAATTCCGAGCAGGTGTGAAACTTTGCTGAACGACGGTATCCAGAGCTCCACTTTACGAAATCGAGGCACAGAAAGACAATCAATACGAAACACCCAAAATAGACTTCTAGTGCGCCGTACCTCATTTCTAGGTGCATTTGGAATCTTTCCGAGCCGGTGTGAAACTTTCCAAGATGACGCGTACCCTAAGCTCTAATTTATGAAATCGAGGCACGGAAAGAAAATCAACACCAAATAACTATAATGGACTTCTGGTGTGCCCTACGTCATTCATAGGTGTATTTGAAATAATTCCGAGCAAGTGTGAAACATTCCAGAACGACGGGTACCCAGAGCTCAACTTTATAAAATCGAGGCATGGGAAGAAAATGAATATCAAACTCCCATAATGGACATCTAGTGTGCCCTACCTCATTTCTTAGTGCATTTGGAATCTTTCCGTGCCGGTGTGAAACTTTCCAGAACGACGCGTACCCTGAGCTCCAATTTATGAAATCGAGGCACGGAAAGAAAATCAAAACCAAACACCCATAACGGACTTCTAGTGTGCCCTACGTCATTTCTAGTTGCATTTGGAATAATTCGAGCAGTGTAAACTTTGCAGAGCGATCGGCACCGAGCTCCACATTATGAAATCGAGGCACGGAAAGAAAATCAATGCAAACACCCAAAATGGACTTCGGTGTGCCCTATGTCATTTCTAGGTGCATTTGGAATAATTCCGAAAGTGTGAAACTTTCTTTAACGACAAGATCTAGAGCTCCACTTTACGAAATCGAGGCACAGAAAGACAATCAATACGAAACACCCAAAATAGACTTCTAGTGTGCCCTAACTCATTTCTAGGTGCATTTGGAATACTTCCGAGCCGGTGTGAAACTTTCCAGAACGACGCGTAACCTAAGCTCCAATTTATGAAATCGAGGCACGGAAAGAAAATCCATACCAAATAACTATAATGGACTTCTGGTGTGCCCTACGTCTTTCATAGGTGTATTTGAAATAATTCCGAGCAAGTGTGAAACATTCCAGAACGACGGGTACCCAGAGCTCCACTTTATAAATTCGAGGCATGGAAAGAAAATGAATATCAAACTCCCATAATGGACTTCTAGTGTGCCCTACCTCATTTCTTAGTGCATTTGGAATCTTTCCGAGCCGGTGTGAAACTTTCCAGAACGACGCATACCCTGAGCTCCAATTTATGAAATCGAGACATGGAAAGAAAATCCACAACAAATAACTATAATGGACTTCTGGTGCGCCCTACGTCATTTCTAGGTGCATTTGGAAAAATTCCGAGCAAGTGTGAAACATTCCGGAACGACGGGTACCCAGAGCTCCACTTTATGAAATCGAGGCATGGAAAGAAAATGAACATCAAGCTCCCATAATACACTTCTAGTGTGCCCTACCTCATTTCTTAGTGCATTTGGAATCTCTCCGAGCCGGTGTGAAACTTTCCAAAACGACGCGTACCCTGAGCTCCAATTTATGACATCGAGACACGGAAAGAAAATCCACAACAAATAACTATAATGGACTTCTGGTGTGCCCTACGTCTTTTCTAGGTGCATTTGGAATAATTCCGAGCAGGTGTGAAACATTTCGGAACGACGGGTACCCAGAGCTCCACTTTATGAAATCGAGGCATGGAAAGAAAATGAACATCAAACTCCCATAATACACTTCTAGTGTGCCCTACCTCATTTCTAGGTGCATTTGGAATCTTTCCGAGCCGGTGTGAAACTTTCCAACCACGCTGCACTCGAGCTCCAATTTATGAAATCGAGGCACTGAAAGAAAATCAAAACCAAACACCATAATGGACTTCTAGTGTGCCCTATGTCATTTCTAGGTGCATTTGGAATAATTCGAAAGGTGTAAAAACTTGCAGAGCTTACTCGCACCCGAGCTCCACATTATGAAATCGAGGCACGGAAAGAAAATCAGTGCAAACACCCAAAATGGACTTCGTGTGCCCTATGTCATTTCTATGGGCATTTGGAATAATTCCGAGCAGGTGTGAAACTTTGCTGAACGACGGTATCCAGAGCTCTACTTTACGAAATCGAGGCACAGAAAGACAATCAATACGAAAAACAGAAAATAGACTTCTAGTGTGCCCTACCTCATTTCTAGGTGCATTTGGTATCCTTCCGAGCATTGTGAAACTTTCCGAATCGACGCTGCACTCCTAAGCTCCAATTTATGAAATCGAGGCACGGAAAGAAAATCCACACCAAATAACTATAATGGACTTCGGTGTGCCCAAAAGTGGAGCTCTGATACTGTTGTTCAAAGAAAGTTTCACACTGCCGAATTATTCCAAATGCACCTAGAAATGACATAGGCACACCGTAAGTCCATTTTGCTTGTTTGCATTGATTTTATTTTAGTGCCTCGATTATAATGTGAGTCGCCGCTTACAAAGTTTTACACCGCCGTAATTATTCTAGATGCACCTAGAAATGACGTCATTCATACGTGCATTTCAAATAATTCCGAGCAAGTGTGAAACATTCCAGAACGACGGGTACCGAGAGCTCCACTTTATGAAATCGAGGCTTGGAAAGAAAATGAACATCAAACTCCTATAACGGAGTTCTAGTGTGCCCTACCTCATTTCTAGGCGCATTTGGAATCTTTCCGAGCCGGTGTGAAACTTTCCAGAACGACGCGTACCCTGAGCTCCAATTTATGAAATTGAGGCACGGAAAGAATATCAAAACCAAACACCCATATTGGACTTCTGGTGTGCCCTACATCATTTCTAGGTGCATTTGGAATAATTCTGAGCAGGTGTAAAACTTTGTAGAGCGTCGGGTACCCGGAGCTCCACATTATGAAATCGAGACACGAAAAGAAAATCAATGCAAACAACCAAAATGGACTTCTGGTGTGCCCTATGTCATTTCTAGGTGCATTTGGAATAATTCCGAGCAAGTGTGAAACTTTGCGGAACGACGGTATCCAGAGCTCCACTTTACAACACGAAACACCCAAAATAGACTTCTAGTGTGCCCTACCTCATTTCTAGGTGCATTTGGTATCCTTCCGAGCCATTGTGAAACTTTCCGAATCCACGCTGCACCCTAAGCTCCAATTTATGAAATCGAGGCACGGAAAGGAAATACACACCAAATAACTATAATGGACTTCTGGTGTGCCCTACGTCATTCATAGGTGTACTTGAAATAATTTCGAGCAAGTGTAAAACATTTCAGAACGACGGGTACCCAAAGCTCCACTTTATGAAATCGAGGCGTGGAATGAAAATGAATATCAAACTCCGATAGTGGACTTCTAGTGAGCCCTATGTAATCGAGGCACGAAAAGAAAATCAATGCAAACAACCAAAATGGACTTCTGGTGTGCCCTATGTCATTTCTAGGTGCATTTGGTATAATTCCGAGCAAGTGTGAAACTTTGCTGAACGACGGTATCCAGAGCTCCACTTTACGAAATCGAGGCACATAATGACAATCAATACGAAACACCCAAAATAGACTTCTAGTGTGCCCTAACTCATTTCTAGGTGCATTTGGAATATTTCCGTGCCGGTGTGAAACTTTCCAAACGAGGCGTACCCTAAGCTCCAATTTATGAAATCGAGGCACGGAAAGAAAATCAAAACCAAACACCCGTAATAGACTTCTAGTGTGCCCTACGTCATTTGTAGGTGCATTTGAAATAATTCTGAGCAGGTGTAAAACTTTGTAGAGCGACGGGTACCCGGAGCTCCACATTATGAAATCGAGGCACGGAAAGAAAATCAATGCAAAGACCCAAAATGGACTTCTGGTGTGCCCTATGTCATTTCTAGGTGCATTTGGAATAATTCCGAGCAGGTGTAAAACTTTGCTGAACAACGGTATCGAGAGCTCCACTTGACGAAATCGAGGCACAGAAAGACAATCAATACGAAACACCCAAAATAGACTTCTAGTGTGCCCTAACTCATTTCTAGGTGCATTTGGAATACTTCCAAGCCGGTGTGAAACTTTCCAGAACGACACATACCCTAAGCTCCAATTTATGAAATCGAGGCACGCAAAGAAAATCCACACCAAATAACTATATTGGACTTCTAGTGTGCCCTACGTCATTTCTAGGTGCATTTGGAATAATTTCGAGCAAGTGTGAAACATTCCAGAACGACGGGTACCTAGAGCTCCACTTTGTGAAATCGAGGCATGGAAAGAAAATGAACATCAAACTCCCATAATGGACTTCTAGTGTGTCCTACCTCATTTCTAGGTGCATTTGGAATCTTTCCGAGCCGGTGTGAAACTTTGCTGAACGACGGTATCCAGAGCTCCACTTTACGAAATCGAGGCACAGAAAGACAATCAATACGAAACACCCAAAATAGACTTCTAGTGTGCCCTACCTCATTTCTAGGTGCATTTGGTATCTTCCGAGCCATTGTGAAACTTTCCAGAACGACGCGTACCCTAAGCTCCAGATTATGAAATCGAGGCACGGAAAGTAAATCCACACCAAATAACTATAATGGACTTCTGGTGTGCCCAACGTCATTCATAGGTGCATTTGAAATAATTCCGAGCAAGTGTGAAACATTCCAGAACGACTGGTACCGAGAGCTCCACTTTATGAAATCGAGGCTTGGAAAGAAAATGAACATCAAACTCCCATAACGGAGTTCTAGTGTGCCCTACCTCATTTCTAGGCGCATTTGGAATCTTTCCGAGCCGGTGTGAAACTTTCCGAATCCACGCTGCACTCGAGCTCCAATTTATGAAATCGAGGCACGGAATGAAAATCAAACCAAACACCCATATTGGACTTCGTGTGCCCTACGTCATTTTAGGTGCATTTGGAATAATTCCGAGCGGTGTAAAACTTTGTACAAATGACGGCACCGAGCTCCACATTATGAAATCGAGGCACGAAAAGAAAATCAATGCAAACAAGCAAAATGGACTTCTGGTGTGCCCTATGTCGTTTCTAGGTGCATTTGGAATAATTCTGAGCAGGTGTGAAACTTTGCTGAACGACGTTACCAGAGCTCCACTTTACGAAATCGAGGCACAGAAAGACAATCAATACGAAACACCCAAAATAGACTTCTAGTGTGCCCTAACACATTTCTAGGTGCATTTGGAATACTTCCGAGCCGGTGTGAAACTTTCAAGAACGACGCGTACCCTAAGCTCCAATTTATGAAATCGAGGCACGGAAAGGAAATCCGCACCAAATAACTATAATGGACTTCTGGTGTGCCCTACGTCATTCATAGGTGTATTTGAAATAATTTTGAGCAAGTGTAAACATTCCAGAACGACGGGTAACCAGAGCTCCACTTTATGAAATCGAGGCGTGGAATGAAAACGAATATCAAACTCCCATAGTGGACTTCTAGTGAGCCCTATGTAATCGAGGCACGAAAAGAAAATCAATACAAACAACCAAAATGGACTGCAGGTGTGCCCTATGTCATTTCTAGTTGCATTTGGAATAATTCCGAGCAGGTGTGAAACTTTGCTGAACGACGGTATCCAGAGCTCCACTTTACGAAATCGAGGCACAGAAAGACAATCAATACGAAACACCCAAAATAGACTTCTAGTGTGCCCTAACTCATTTCTAGGTGCATTTGGAATACTTCCGAGCCGGTGTGAAACTTTCCAGAAGGAGGCGTACCCTAAGCTCCAATTTATGAAATCGAGGCACGGAAAGAAAATCAAAACCAAACAACCGTAATAGACTTCTAGTGTGCCCTACGTCATTTGTAGGTGCATTTGGAATAATTCTGAGCAGGTGTAAAACTTTGCAGAGCGACGGGTGCTCGGAGCTCCACATTATGAAATCGAGGCACGGAAAGAAAATCAATGCAAAGACCCAAAATGGACTTCTGGTGTGCCCTATGTCATTTCTAGGTGCATTTGGAATAATTTCGAGCAGGTGTAAAACTTTGCTGAACAACGGTATCGAGAGCTCCACTTTACGAAATCGAGGCACAGAAAGACAATCAATACGAAACACCCAAAATAGACTTCTAGTGTGCCCTAACTCATTTCTAGGTGCATTTGGAATACTTCCAAGCCGGTGTGAAACTTTCCAGAACGACGCGTACCCTAAGCTCCAATTTATGAAATCGAGGCACGGAAAGAAAATCCACACCAAATAACTATATTAGACTTCTGGTGTGCCCTACGTCATTCATAGGTGTATTTGAAATAATTCCGAGCAAGTGTGAAACATTCCAGAACGACGGGTACCCAGAGCTCCACTTTATAAAATCGAGGCATGGAAAGAAAATGAATATCAAACTACCATAATGGACTTCTAGTGTGCCCTACCTCATTTCTTAGTGCGTTTGGAATCTTTCCGTGCCAGTGTGAAACTTTCCGAAGGACGCGCACTCGAGCTCCAATTTATGAAATCGAGGCACGAAAGAAAATCAAAACCAAACACCCATAATGGACTTCTAGTGTGCCCTACGTCATTTCTAGTTGCATTTGGAATAATTCCGAAGGTGTAAACTTTGCGAGAGCGACGGCACCCTGAGCTCCACATTATGAAATCGAGGCACGGAAAGAAAATCAATGCAAACACCCAAAATGGAGTTCTGGTGTGCCCTATGTCATTTCTAGGTGCATTTAGAATAATTCCGAGTAGGGGTGAAACTTTGCTGAACAACGGTATCGAGAGCTCCACTTTACGAAATCGAGGCACAGAAAGACAATCAATACGAAACACCCAAAATAGACTTCTAGTGTGCCCTAACTCATTTCTAGGTGCATTTGGAATCCTTCCGAGCCGGTGTGAAACTTTCCGCAATCCACGCTGCACTCTAAGCTCCAATTTATGAAATCGAGGTACGGAAAGAAAATCCACACCAAATAACTATAATGGACTTCTGGTGTGCCCTACATTTTTTCTAGGTGTATTTGGAAAAATTCCGAGCAAGTGTGAAACATTCCAGAACAACGGGTACCTAGAGCTCCACTTTATGAAATCGAGGCAAGGAAAGAAAATTAACATCAAACTCCCATAACGGACTTCTAGTGTGCTCTACCTCATTTCTAGTTGCATCTGCAATCTTTCCGAGCCGGTGTGAAACTTTCCAGAATGACGCGTATACTGAGCTCCAATTTATGAAATCGAGGCATGGAAAGAAAATACACACCAAATAATTATAATGGACTTCTGGTGTGCCCTACGTCATTCATAGCTGTATTTGAAATAATTCCGAGCTAGTGTGAAACATTCTAAAACGACGGGTACCCAGAGCTCCACTTTATGAAATCGAGGCATGGAATGAAAATGAATATCAAACTCCCATAATGGACTTCTAGTGAGCCCTATGTAATCGAGGCATGAAAAGAAAATCAATGCAAACAGCCAAAACGGACTTCTGGTGTGCCCTATGTCATTTCTAGTTGCATTTGGAATAATTCCGAGCAGGTGTGAAACTTTGCTGAACGACGGTATCCAGAGCTCCACTTTACGAAATCGAGGCACAGAAAGACATTCAATACGAAACGCCCAAAATAGACTTCTAGTGTGCCCTAACTCATTTCTAGGTGCATTTGGAATACTTCCGAGCCGGTGTGAAACTTTCCGAATCCACGCTGCACTCCTAAGCTCCAATTTATGAAATCGAGGCACGGAAAGAAAATCCACACCAAATAACTATAAATGGACTTCCGTGTGCCCTACGTCATTTCTAGGTGCATTTGGAATAATCCCGAGCAAGTGTGAAACATTCCGAATCCATTTGCACCCGAGCTCCACTTTATGAAATCGAGGCATGGAAAAATAATGAACATCAAACTCCCATAATGGACTTCTAGTGTGTCCTACCTCATTTCTAGGTGCATTTGGAATAATTCTGAGTAGTTGTAAAACTTTGCAGAGCGACGGGTACCCAGAGCTCCACATTATGAAATCGAGGCACGTAAAGAAAATCAATGCAAACACCCAAAATGGACTTTTGGTGTGCCCTATGTCATTTCTAGGTGCATTTGGATTAATTCCGAGTTGTTGTGAAATATTGCTCAACGACGGTATCCAGTGCTCCACATTATGAATTCGAGACACAGAAAGGCAATCAATACGAAACACCGAAAATAGACTTCTAATGTGCCCTACCTCATTTCTAGGAGCATTTGGAATCCTTCCGAGCCGGTCTGAAACTTTCCAGAACGACGCGTAACCTACACTCCAATTTATGAAATCGAGACACGGAAAGAAAATCCATAAAAATAACTATAATGGACTTCTGGTGTGCCCTACGTCATTTCTAGGTGCATTTGGAATAATTCCGAGCAAATGTGAAACATTCCAGAACGATGGGTACCCAGAGCTCCACTTTATGAAATCGAGGCATGGAAAGAAAATGAACATCAAACTCCCATAATGGACTTCTAGTGTGCCCTACCTCATTTCTAGGTGCATTTGGAATCTTTCCGAGCCGGTGTGAAACTTTCCAGAACGACGCGTAACCTGAGCTCCAATTTATGAAATCGAGGCACGGAAAGAAAATCAAAACCAAACACCGTAATGGACTTCTAGTGTGCCCCACGCCATTTCTAGGTACATTTGGAATAATTCGAAGCAGTGTGTAAACTTTGCGAGCGATCGGTACCCGGAGCTCCAAATTATGAAATCGAGGCACGAAAAGAAAATCAATGCAAACAACCAAAATGGACTTCTAGTGTGCCTTATGTCATTTCCAGGTGCTTTTGGAATAATGCCGAAAGGTGTGTGAAACCTTTCTTTGAACGACAAGATCCGAGCTCCACTTTACGAAATCGAGGCACAGAAAGACAATTAATACGAAACACCCAAAATAGACTTCTAGTGTGCCCTACCTCATTTCTAGGTGTATTTGGAATACTTCCGAGCCGGTGTGAAACTTTCCAGAACGACGCGTACCCGGAGCTCCACATTATGAAATCGTGGCACGGAAAGATAATCCACACCAAATAACTATAATAGACTTCTGGTGTGCCCTACGTCATTTATAGGTGTATTTGAAATAATTCCGAGCAAGTGTGAAACATTCCAGAACGACGGGTACACAGAGCTCCACTTTATGAAATCGAGGCATGGAAACAAAATGAACATCAAACTCCCATAATGGACTTCTAATGTGCCCTACCTCATTTCTAGGTGCATTTGGAATCCTTCCGAACCGGTGTGAAACTTTCCAGAACGACGCGTACCCTACGCTCCAATTTATGAAATCGAGACACGGAAAGAAAATCCACACCAAATAACTATAATGGACTTCTGGTGTGCCCTACGTCATTTCTAGGTACATTCGGAGTAATTTCGAGCAATTCTGAAACATTCCAGAACGACGGGTACCCAGAGCTCCACTTTATGAAATCGAGACATGCAAAGAAAACGAACATCAAACTCCCATAATGGACTTCTAGTGTGCCCTACGTCATTTCTAGGTGCGTTTGGAATAATTCTGAGTAGGTGTAAAACTTTGCGAGCGACGGGTACCGAGAGCTCCACATTTTGAAATCGAGGCACGGAAAGAAAATCCACACCAAATAACTATAATAGACTTCCGGTGTGCCCTACGTCATTCATAGCTGTATTTGAAATAATTCCGAGCAAGTGTGTAACATTTCAGAATGACGGGTACGTAGAGCTCAACTTTATGAAATCGAGGCATGGAATGAAAATGAATATCAAACTCCCATAATGGACTTCTAGTGAGCTCTATGTAATCGAGGCACGAAAAGAAAATCAATGCAAACAACCAAAATGGACTTCTGGTGTGCCCTATGTCATTTCTAGGTGCATTTGGAATAATTCCGAAGCGGTGTGAAACTTTGTCAACGATCAGTATCCAGAGCTCCACTTTACGTAAATCGAGGCACAAAAAGACAATCAATACGAAACACCCAAAATAGACTTCTAGTGTGCCCTAACTCATTTCTAGGTGCATTTGGAATACTTCCGAGCCGTGTGAAACTTTCCGAATCGAGGCGCACTTAAGCTCCAATTTATGAAATCGAGGCACGGAAAGAAAATCAAAACCAAACACCCGTAATGGACTTCTACTGTGCCCTACGTCATTTGTAGGTGCATTTGGAATAATTCCGAGTAGGTGTAAAACTTTGCAGAGCGACGGGTACTCGGAGCTCCACATTATGAAATCGAGGCACGGAAAGAAAATCAATGCAAATGTAACACCCCAGCCCAACATTGAGCCCGGAATGCTACTAACTACACTATCAATTTAAACATCATTTTATAATAAATTACAGCAAGCGTATCAACGATAAAACCCATCCACGGGTCACAATAACACAAGCATAAAGATATGACAACCATAGATAATTTACTCCTATGAGCATAGTAAGGTCATAAAACAAGATTAATGCAAACCAAACGATTAAGTCTATTGAATGAAGAATTAACTCTAACTTATCATCTAAATTTATTCAACACCATCGTGTCCTAAATATAAATCATCATACTATAATGAAAATGTCTCATGTCCAAAGAATCAAGTGATTGGGTGTGGGTTGTGATTCCAAGTGCGCTATCCCTTCCCGAGTGAAACGCCAACAACGGTCACCTAAAAACAACAATAGAGCAAGAATGAGTCCAAGACTCAGCAAATACATAATAAAGCCATAACAACAGTTTATCAACCATAATCAAGGTTATCATCATCATCTATCTATTTAATGCCATTTTCATACTCAAATAAGCAAGTCATATTCCAAATAGGTAAATTTGCACAATTTCACAATTTACTCATGTATGCGTATGCACCATCATGCTCATGCTCATATGCATCTCATCAGCTAATACCGGTATAGCGGAGTGTTCACCCGTCGATGACACACTCTATCCTTCACTCCCGTGAAGTCCCCACCTAGGATTTTATCTAGAGCACTCCGGACTAGTCATGTATCTTTCTCACCGACCTCACCGGATTAGTTACATGACTTTCTCACCGACTTGGCTCGTGCAACTCCTTTCATGATGAATGTAAATGATGCACATCTTTAATTATTCATCAACATAATTCATCTCATTAACTCAATATCACATTCTCATTAACTCAATATCGTAACCTCATTCACTCAATGTCATCAATATCATGCATAAGAATAAGCTTAACGAAAGCATAATAAATAGCATGATAAGTAATATCAATGATAATGGTGAACAACCCGTTATTCACCACTCTACCATGTACTTGCCTCTTAGCCCTTCGGAGCTAGATGACGAAATTGTGACACGGTGCATGAGGCCACAGTCCCTGAGCAAGCAAGTAATAACACACACTCAAAAACATCATCAAAATCACATCATCACAGCACCAACTCGTCACACTAATCGACCTCGCATGTTTATGCCAAACCGACCAAATAAACCCAAATCTACCAAACACACTACCCACTGTCCCAGTAGTAAAACGTCTCTAACATATTCATATGAACTCTAAATTTGGCCATCCAAGACTTTCTAGAATCGTCACGAAACCACCTACATTTTTCTAGTTATGCTGAAACTCTGATTCCACAGTTTTCAACCCTATTTCTTTACCCGAAGACAGTTATGCTATCTTTTGGACAGCAGGACTATAAAATTCATATCTCACAATCTATGCATCGGATTGACGTGAATAAAAATTGTACCAAAAGCTATCAAAATTCTCTACAACTCTCTAGTACATGAAATTCTCAAATTACGCCCTTACAATACCCGAATTAATCGTACAACAGAACAGCAGACTAAACAGATCTAGTAATCGGTTTCCCCCGACTAGACAAATTATAAAACCCCTTTCTAATATCGATTCTAATCTCTAATTAAATTAACAAAACGGAGAGGAAAACTAGATCGTTACCACACGACGAAAAAAACCCAGATCTCGATTTCTTCCTCCTTTTCCTTCTTCCTCTTCCTTCTTCTTTCCTCCTCTCTTGCCTTCTTGTTTTTTTTCTTTTCTTGGCAGCCCTCACGTCTCTCTCTCTCTCTCTCTCTTTTCCTTTCCATCTCACTGTTCCAAAGGTCATACACCCATACAAAGTAGTATTACAAGACTAGATAGCTAATTAGCTAGCAAAAGATGCAAAGAAGGCAACGACGTGGGTAGCCAAGGCCATTGCAAGACTAGATAATTAATTAGTTAGAAAAAGCATGCAAAGAAGGCAACTAGCTAGCAAAGAAGATCGCAACACCCACGCATGCATGCACCGGTAGGCGGGTATGCAAAGATAGGCGGCATGCAGCACGCCAAAGACACGAGATTCGGCTGGCGCCTCTGCCGAAAGGCAACGCAGTGCACATGGGTAGATGAGCGACGCGAAAGCAAGAAGATCATGGGCAAATGAAGGCCGCAGATGCTAGCGCAAGACCGGCGAGCGAACAAAGCGACGGTACAAGAACGCTAAGGAAGTGCAACAAGCGCAAGAAGAAGGCAAGTGCCAAGGCTAGGCAGGGCTGGGTTAAGCGGAGGAAAACTAAAGAAATACCAATAGAGTATTGGATGGGCTAGGGTTTAGATTAAAAGCCCACTTTGGTTCAGACTCAAATAAAATGGGTTAGGCTCCTATTAGGATTTAATTACATCACTCTTGGCCCAAGAGCCCAACTATAACATAGTAATTAATTCTATTTTTTATTAATTTCACAAATAGCATTTAGGGGTGTTACATTCTCCCCTCCTTTAAGGAATTCGTCCCCGAATTCTACTCTCGGTATTCTTCACGAACCTTTAACACATATCAATCGAGAACAACTCCGAGTACTTCTTGTGCATGCGAGACTCCCATTCTCAAGTTGCTTTCTACTCGGACTGACGTGACCACTATACCGTGACGTATACCCACGTCTTACACCTCAACACTCATCTCGACCTTTTCAGGTGCACTCAACGGACGGGACTCGAAGGTAGGGTCTTACTCCTTGGTCAACGGCTCTAACGAAACCTCACACTCTAGGTTTCTCAAGTTCTCGCTCAACACCAGGACGTACAAGATGCTATGTGTCCCGCACTTGGACTCGAGAGAGTCGTAGCGATACGCTATTTTCCAAAATCCCCGTAACTTTCAGAAACAAACAAATGTACCTTGGGCCAACCTTCCCTTTGGTACTAAACCACACAATCGGCACATAACACATGATACTCTTGTTCCATCTCTCAATCGATCATTTCACCTTTGCACGGAGCATCCCCTTAACAAGGGACGCACAAACAACTCTCATTAAACCAATCCTCTTACAAAAGAACTCAACTGAAAAACGAAGGATTCCGTCACAGCTAACTCATTAACAACTTCCCTCCAAAAGACTCCAATCCAAAATCAAAGACTTGTTAGGAAATCTTTTCTTTTTTTTCAAGTAACCGGTTCACAAATAAACACCACATAAAACCAAAGGCGAAATCACTCGAATGCCCAAATCAAACGCTTCTTTTATTTTCCTGAACCGGAAAAATCACCATGCCAACATAAAGCCAATCAAATGGTACATGACCTCCGTCATAAACATACAACTCAAATAAGAATCAAGAGAGCATTTCACTACCCGAGAAGTCATTCTTTTCTCAACTTTTCTTTAGGAAATAAATCTTCTCTCAAATCATGAGATTCCAAATCATCACACTAACTCCTTCCTCTTAACCGGCAAACTCAAAGCAATACTCAACCTGAAAGTAACAACCGCACTCATCTAGAGGGCTTTACTAATCTACCAAAAAGATACTCTAATCCACTCCTCTACCAAAAGAATTACTTTGACAAATAATTTCTAATGCACCTCAATATATATTTCACCCACAATCACATCAACTCAATCCTTTAAGGATAATCAATTTGAAATTCAAAGCACACACACTCATTTACTACAACCAAAGGATTCTATAAATGATTATCACGCTATTCGGAATCCACTTTTATTCTACTTCTTCTGCACATAATCATTGGGCAACCAAGATTCTAGCATAAAACACAAGCCCAATTTCAATATCCCAGATTCTTACAATGAACTTCTAGTATACTTGATAGGAACTTCTTTGATTCGATAACTAAAATTCCCACAATCCAAATAATATCCTCAATCATTAATATCAATAGTCCTCACTAATCAAGTACCTGCCCAACACGGAGCCTAGAATGCCACTAACTACACTAACTATCAATTTTATCAACAATTAATGATGAATTTCAACAAGCAATTCAACAATAAATCCCATCCACGGGTCACAATAACACAAGCATAATAATAAGACAATCATAGATAATTTAATCTTAGGAGAATAGCAAGGTGATAAGCCAGGATTAACGCAAACCAAGCATCTAAGGTTTTCAACACCAACATGTCCTGTATATAATTCATCATGTTATACTAAAGGTTTCTCATGTCCAATGAATCAAGTAATTGGGAGTAGTGTATGATTTCAAGTCGCTTAGCCCTTCCCTAGTGAAGGCCATCAACGATCACCTAAAAACAACAATAGAGCAAGAATGAGTCCAAGACTCAAAGAAATACATAATAAAGCCATAAACAACAGTTTATCAACCATATTTAAAGCTATCATCATCATCTATCTATTTAATGCCATTCTCATACTCAAACAATCAAGCCATATTCCATATAGGTAAAGTTGCATATCTTAACAATTTACTCATATATGCAAATGCACCATCATGCTCATATGCATCTCATCAGCTGATACCGGTATAGCGGAGTGTTCACCCGTCGATGACACACTCTATCCTTCACTCCCGTGAAGTCCCCACCGAAGTAGGATTTTATCTAGAGCACTCCGACTAGTCATGTATCTTTCTCACCGACCTCACCGAATAGTTACATGACTTTCTCCGACCGCTCGTGCAACTCTGTCATGATGAATGTAAATGATGCAAAGATCTTTAATTATTCATCAACACAATTCATCTCATTAACTCAACATCTCATTCTCATTAGCTCAATATCGTAATCTCATTCACTCAATGTCATCAATATCATGCATAAGAATAAGCTTAACGAAAGCATAATAAATAGCATGATAAGTAATATCCATGATAATGGCGAACAACCCGTTATTCACCACTCTACCATGTACTTGCCTCTTAGCCTTCGCCGGGATGACGAAATTGTGACATGACGCATGAGGCCACAAATCCCCTGAACAAGCATGTAATAACACACACTCAAAACATAATCAAAATCACATCATCACAGCACCAACCCGTCCCACTAATCGACCTCGCATGTTTACGCCATACCGACCAAATTAACTCAAATCTACTGGATGCACTACCCGCTGTCCCAGTAGTAAAACGACACTAACTTATTCATCCGAACTCTAAATTCGTCCATCCAAGACTTTCTGGAAACCTTAAGAACTTGCCTACAACGTTCATGTTGACCAAATTCCCAGATTAACTCACCTACTATTTTTTAATCTACTAATTACTACAGACTGTCAACAACGACAAACTCTACCGGACAGCAGAACTATAAAATTCATATCTCACAATTTATGCATCGGATTGACATGAATAAAAATTTTGTCGAAAACTATCGAAATTCTCTACAACTCTCTAGTAGATGGAATTCTCAAACTATGCCTCTATACTACCCGTAATAATGGTATAACAGTACAGCAGGCTAAACCAATCTACTATTCGATCCACCTTACGAACATGTGCTACCTCTGTCTCTAATCTGGATTATAATATCTAATTAATGTAACAAAACAAACAGGGAATAACAGATCGTTACCCACACGACGAAAACCCAGATCTCATCTTCCTCATTCTAATTTCCTCTTCTCTTTTCTTTCCTTATTTTCTTCTTCTCTCCTCGCTTCTTATTTCCTTCCTCTTGATCAACAAATACCACGTAAAAATCACATCATGCATTGACTTATCTCTCATGGCACCTAACACTCTCGTAGCATGCATCAATTTGCATGTATAGTCTTGTCAGCAAAGAACAATTTGCATGCATAGGGCGGCAAAGAAGATGCATGGAAAGCTAGCGCAAGCATCGGCAGAAAAAAAAACAAAACATGTGTGGCCAATGCATGCATGGATGGAGCAGCAAGCAGCAAGACCTCCACGCTCGGCCAATCAATGCATGGATGGAGTAGCAAGGAAAGAAATCACATGCTTGAGCGACGCGTGCCAAGAAGCAAGCAGCAGCCTTGGCGATAAGCAAAGACAAAGTGCAAGAAGGGAAGACAAACACTGCACTAGGGTTATGAGGAGGAAAACCAGAGAAGAATTAACAGGTATTAATTGGGCTAGAATTTAGACTAAAAGGCCATTTTGGTTCGGACTCTAAAATAGATTAGGCTCCAAATAGGATTTAATTACATCACTTTTGGCCCAAGAGACCCAATTAGCATATAGTAATTAATTCTACTTTTTTAATTTCACAAATAGAATTTAGGGATGTTACAATCTGAGCAGGATATTACATATATATATATATATATATATATATATATATATATATATATATATATATATATATATATATATATATATATATATACATACATATATATTCTAAATCACAACTCATCATGCAATCATTGCTAGGCATCAATAAATTAACTAAATACGCTACCAAGGACTTCAATTAAGATTCTTTATGCATCACGCCACCGACCCAACTTGACATTCCATACATTATCAATTTTCTTGTATTCTTACAACTTCTCACTTAACACAACAAAACATTATGAAAGAGATTTGACACTTTCTTTCGCAAAAAAGGGGTTCTAAACTTCAACACTCCAGCTACTCCAAAAGAAATGAGTAGAGTCAAAACTTTCTTCAATGAACTTTGTAAAAGATAATTCCCATTATCCAAAATACCAAACGGATAACCGGGTCACCTTTATCAACAAGAAAGGTAGGACTCTTATGAAAAAAGAACAATCTTGTCGATAACAATATTTACAAGTAGCAAAGAGAGCTCAACAGTCGGATAGACAATAATCGCTCTGTAAAACAAATAGGGACCAATTGAAATCCATACCCAATCATTTTATTTGATTACAATCTCTAACTTAACCATGGCAGGACATTGCAAACAAAGCCTTGACATTTTCTTTCATAAAAGAGAAGTATTAAACTTCATACTCAAATTACCCCGAAAAGAAGATATTGGAGCCAAAGCTTCCTCACGTTTAAGAACATGCAAAATAAAGCTTCATTAACCAAAGTGCCCAGCGATCGAACAAGTCGTGTTTCCCAACAAGAAGGATAGAACTTCTCAATAAAATATCAATCTTAGAAATGACCTATGCTTACAAGCAGCAAAACAACTCATCATTTGGGAGAACAAATGTTTGCTTTAAGGAACCAACAAAGACCGAAGAACACCCATCAACTGCAATGAACCACTATCCCAAGAAAATTCCTCCACTACAACTGAATAAGAATAACCATTCCAAACTCAATGAAGATAATAACCTTCCCAAAGAAGCCCAAGTGGTGGTGCAACCTGGCAACCCAAGGCTACAATCACGACCTAAACTTCTTGTCAACTACTATCATCACACATAAGAATCATATAGGCAAATCTTAAGCATTCATACTCATTTCATATTAGCAATGATCAAAGCGACACAACAGAAATGTAAATGCAATGCTTGACCCATTCCCATCTTACTGTGCATAGTGTGTCAATTTAATTATTCAGTTACCATGGATCTAAAGCCCGCTCTGATACCAACTGTAATACCCCAACCCAACATAGAGCCTAGGATGCTACTAAACTTCCTTACAGAACCACTTGACTTCAAATTACTAACAAAATGTCAGCAACAAATTCAACAATGAATGATTTAGTTCTAATCATCAACAACTAGTACAAGCTACAATGAGACAGGTTAAAGAATATCATCTCTCAATTATTAATAATCTAATAATGGATCTTTCTCTTTATCAGCTAAAACCAAATGTAGTATCCCGAATTTAATTTAGGGAGTTTTAAGTCGGGGAAAAGGTTTCCAGTATTGTAATACCCTGTTTAAAAAAAAATTAAACAAATAAGTGATTAGTACTGAAATTAAATAGAATTAGAAAAGAAATGAAAATTCAGAATTTGAAAGATGTATTAGAACTCGGGCTTTCGGCCCATAGTTTTTTTTGGCCCAAGTAGGGAACCACATAAGAGGGTAGATGTAATACCCCAAATATAATTCGAGAGAGAATAATTAAAATTAGGGAGAAGGACCAAATAGAAAAGAGTTTAGCAGAAGGAAAAAAGGGGGGTTTTATGCAAATCCTCGGCAACTTGGGCCTCAGGCCTCGGCCCAAGAGGCCTATGAGGGGCCGGCCACCAATCAAAGAAGGGGTGAAAACCCTAGAACTACTGTAGCACGCGAGCTACAGTACCCCCGCCGCCGCTACAGTGCTGTGCTACAGTAGACACCCCCCCTTGCACTCCATTGCTATTCCCCTCCCTCTTGGTGGTGCTCTCCCATTGCTGTCGGCCAAGAAGAAGGAAGAAGAAGGAAGAAGAAGGAAGGGGAAGAAGGGAGGGGAGAGGGATCGTGTGGTGTTCATCATGTTCGACAGCGGGTTCTTCAAGGGTAATCCCAATTCCCCCTCGATTAGTTGCGCAATTAGTTAATTTAGCGATGTCGGTATTTAGGGCTATTCAGGACAGATTAGAGAGGATCGAGGTTTTGATATGTTTAAATGTAGAATTAGTTCTGGACTTCTCCTAGGGTATTGTAGAGGACGTCGCCCTCTTTCCGTGAAGTGCTAGAACACGTAATTTGGACCTCTGTAGCAGAAGTTATGATTTTATTAGTGGGACTGTTCTGCAGAATCGTTGGTTTTCTCATAGGTTTTAAAAATCTAGGTGAAACGATTAGATAATTGGGAACTCAGAGAAGCTTAGTATAATAAAAGTTATAGATCATTGTCTCAGCTTTTCAGAAAGCACAAGAACTCGAGATTTGGACACTCGTACTGAAAGTTATTGTATTTTTAGTGTTCTGTCTAGAGAGCCTGACGTTGA
The DNA here is from genome assembly GCA_036346405.1 of Phyllostachys edulis. Classification (NCBI taxonomy): domain Eukaryota; kingdom Viridiplantae; phylum Streptophyta; class Magnoliopsida; order Poales; family Poaceae; genus Phyllostachys; species Phyllostachys edulis. Next base: position 14,139,748 of record CM070561.1, on the reverse strand, counting down.
AATTGATGTTTCATTAACTAGCTTGGTAGGGGTATTATTTGGCAGATTCAGAGAGGCTCACCAACTAGACTTAGTTGGATAATTTAATTACCTTTCCAGAAAGTCTAAGAAAACCATAATCGGACTCCTATAACAATAGATATGGATTTTAGAAATTGACTGTCTACCGAGGGGACAGATCGGCGTTTAGGAATTGGGGTTGGGATCGAGTTCGACGCTTTTTATGAAGTTAGTGATTGTTGTTATATAGTTTGTTTTGGTCCGCTATCGTCGCCTTAGCGCATGTTATAATTATTTATTCGGTGGTGGATGGTCCTGGTCAAGACCTCTCGCACATCCTCGTTCTCTCGTGGTGAAGGCAAGTATAATGATGGTTATAATATATATTGTTGAATGGCAAGGTTTGATATAAATTATGAGAAATTGTGTGTTCATGAGTTGTGATGATGGTATATTTGGTAATGTTCATGGTTGCTAGAGATATGAGTTATGTATTAATCTTGGATGTTTGCTAGTTGTGAAGTCTATGTTTATGAGCTTTATAGTATGAATGGGATATTCATATGCAATGTTGTTGCAGATGCATGTTTGTATTAATTTGAGAAATTCATACATATGCATCATGTTGGCTTATTGAAGACTTGGTCATGAGATGACCAAGCAACTTTTGAGGTCCCCGTCATGTTGATAACGGGCTAAAGGTCGCCATGCTTTAAAAGCATGGATTTGGTCCCCATACTTATGAGTATGGGTAATGGTCCCTGTGCTAGATGGCATGTGCATGGATGTGCCGACGGATGCACACTTTGCATTACCGTAAAATGCAAAAGGAAAGAGAAGGAAGAGGATCATTTTTAGCATATTGCATAGCATGTGTGTGTAAGATGACCGATATGTGGATTTGAGAAGTTTAATTGTTGATTTACATGCTTGTATGCGTTGTTGATGCCATTTATTATATTTGTTTGAGTCTTGGACTCACTTCTTGTTGTTTGTTGTGTTTAGGTACATTTACTGAGATCGGCATGCATGGGGAAAGGAAGGATTAGTCTTCTTGCACATCCACACGAAACACCCACCATAGAATAAAAGGAAAACCAACTAAGGGATGAATGAACTGCTTAGAGTACTCTTATTAATTATTGCTTGATTGGATTAGTCTGTAATAAATAGACGCTTGGATGCTTGTGATCAATTTCTTAAATGCTTAGTTACTATGGATGATATAGTAACTAATGGTCATTTTGATTATGTCTTGATCACATGGCAATTTTGGGTTATCTTTACATCTTTTAATTATCTGTTGGAACCTCCTAGATAGGTAACTATACAAAGGAGGTTCTTAATTTTTGTAAGATGTTTTAGTTTGAATATATTTAGATTTACTTAATTTAGTAGCATTCCGTGCCTTTGTTTGGTGGGGTGTTACAAGAGAGGAAGGCAAGCCCTATGTAATATCCCAAAAGTATTCAATGATTATTCGAGGAGAATAATTATTTAGAGAGAAGAACTAGTTAGCAAGTGATTTAACAGAAAGAATGGAGGGAGTTTTCGCAAAATCCCGACAACCAGACTCTCGGCCTTGGCCCAGAGGCCCATGAGGGCCGGTCACCACTAAAAGGAGAGGGGCCCTCACAAGACGCCTCCCCTTGCACTGCTATTTCCTCTCTTGGTGGTGCTCTCCCATTGTCACGGCCAAGAAGAAGGAAGAAGGATGAAGGAAAAGAAGAGAGAAGGGGGAAAGGAGAGGATGCAGGCTGTTCTTGTGTTCTTCGGCGGATCATCAAGGGTAAACCCCAATCCCCCTTCGATTAGTTGCGTATTTGATTAATTGATCAATGTCGGTATTTAGGGCTGTTCAGGACAGATTAGAGAAGATCGAGGTTTTGATGTGTTTAATGGCAGAATTAGTCCCGGACGTCTCTTAGGATATTGTAGAGGACGTCACCACCTTTCCATGAAGGGCTAGAACATGTAATTTGGACCCCTGTAGCAGAAGTTATGATTTTATTAGTGGGACTGTTCTGCAGAATCGTTGGAGTTCTGACAGGTTTTAGTAATCTGGGTGAAACGATTAGTTAAATAGGAAATCAGAGAAGCTCAGTATAATAAAAGTTGTAGATCATTGTCTCAGATTTTCAAAAAGCTCAAGAACTCGAAATTTGGATACACGTACTGAAAGTTATGGTATTTTTAGTGCTCTGTCCAGAGAGTCTGACGGGAAATCGATGTTTTATTAACTGGCTTGGTAGGGGTATTTTTTGGCCGATTCACATAGGTTCACCAACTAGACTTAGTTGTATAATTTAATTACCTTTCCAGAAAGTCTAATAAAACCTTAATTGGACTTCTTTAGCAATAGATATGAATTTTAGAAGTTGACTGTCCACCGAGGGACAGATTGACGGTAGGATTTGGGATTGGGATCGAGTTAGACGTTCTTGCAAGTTAGTGATTGTTGTATACTATGTTTTGGTCCGCTACTGCCATCTTAGTGTGCGTTATAATAACTACTCAGGTGGTGGACCGATCCCGGGCGGCACCTTCTGCTGGCCCCTCACTCTCTCGCGGTTAAGGCAAGTATAATGATGGTTATAATATATATGGTTGAATGGCAATATTTGATATATATTATGAGAATTTGTGTGTTCATGAATTGTGATGATGGCATAGTTGGTAATGTTCATGGTTGCTAGAGATTTGTGTTATGTGTTAATCATGGATGTTTGATAGTTGTGAAGTCGATGTTTATCGGCTTTTGTAGTATGAATAGAATATTCATATGCAATGTTGTTATGATGCATGTTTGTATTAATTTGAGAATTTATACATATGCATCATGTTGGCTTATTGAAGTCTTGGTCATGTGATGACCAAGCAACTCTTGAGGTCCCCGTCATGTTGATGACGGGCTAAAGGTCCTCATGCTTGTAAAGCATGGGCTTTGGTCCCCGTACTTGCGGAGTATGGGCAATGGTCCCTGTGCCAGATGGCACAGGCATGGGTGTGTATCGACGGATGCACACTTTGCATTACCGGTAAAATGCAAAAGGGAAAGAGAAGGAAAAGGATCATTTTGAGCATATTGCATAGCATGTGTGTGTAAGGTGATTGATATGTGAGGTGGCCGGCCATAGGGGGGAGGCGCCACCCTCCCCCAAGCCACCACCCCCTTAAGTCGGTAAGGCATGCTAGAGAGACGGGTGTTATTACTATGGACTACATCCATTTTGAAAGAAACTTGGCAGATCCTTTCAACAAAGGAATGGTGATGAGGACATCAACCCTAAGAATGCAACCAATTGTAACACCCTGGCTATTCGGAAGCCAAGATATCACCTAAATAATCTAACATACAACCATAATGCGGAAGAATTAGAACACCATCTCATCTAATGACAAAAAGATATCAATATTCAATAGGACCATGTCATGAATATAATCCGAATCTAAGCAATAACATGATCAAGCCAACATCATCGAAGAATATGAATAAATCACAGAACGAATATTTGAATGAATAGAATGAATGGATTGAATGAAATGAAGGGACTACACACATGCATATACCGGTATTGCTAGTGACACACCCGTCGGTGTTCACCTAAGCCCGCATTTAACAAAATACGGAGATCCAAGTCCCGTATGAATAACGTTTCATACGGGTGTCCCAATCTGCCCACATTGGAATGGTGGGTCTTACGTGCCCATACTGGAATTGATGGGTCTTTTTAATCCACTCCCGTGGATGAAACATGAATAATGGATGCATGGAATGCAATATGTATATTGAAAAGACATGCTCTCTAATCATGGAGATAACACATATGGAAGGAACATGAACATTAAATATTATCATGGATCTTAGAAAACATAATATCAACATCAAGCATTCAACATTTTCTAATTATCGAACATCAAAGTACTTGCCTTCATGATGCGACGCGATAGCAGCAATGGCGGTGCTCCTAAACCTGAAGCCTCTCCGCCTACACAATATATACTCAAATAAGAACAACATATAGCAAGACACTTCCATTAACGTTCTACAACACCTTCCCGACAACCCACAATTAACTAATTAGATCTAATCAAAACAGATTTACACAATCATGGAACTAATTCTGGACAGCAGTACGGAATCACTCATATCTAACGATCTGGGACTCGGAACGAGGTGAGCCCAGATCCTATGAAAACTTAACGAACATATCTACGAAAACCTAGTTGGTGAGATAACCCAATTCGGCCAAAATCAATATACTACAGGCAGATGAATTTGAAAGACAGAATCTGTCCCGACGAAACGAGCAGCAGTAAAAAAAATAACACAACTTTTGATATACAACTCCGATTAAGGCGTTCTTTAACATTCTGAAAAGGTTACAAAATTTTATAAAACAAACTAGTTGGATGGAAACCCTGAATTTGCATCTAACATGAACATATTTTAAAAGACAAATCGACAGATCAAACTAGTCAGAATTCTGGACAGCAAGAATGAAACTAACATAACTTTTGATCCATATGTCGGAATTACGTGTTCTTGGCGGCCATGGAAAGATAAGACAATAAAATATAATTTTCATAATAGGGAGGAATCCTGATTCGGAACTTAACAATATTCAACTTGCTGCACAAAGTGACTGCTGAGAATTAATCGGGGTTCTGGACAGTAGTAAACAAATGGCAGTAACTCTCAAACCACAACTCTGATTCAGGTGAACTCAAAGGCTATGAAAACCTGACAAAATAATCTACAACTCTCTAGGAGATCACAAATCCTAATTCGGCCTTGATCTAATTAAAAATCAACGTACAACAGAGAACAGCAATCTGTTTCTAAATACAGCACTAACGACGAATCAATAAACGACATCTACCAAGAACGAATTGAACTAAACAGCGGGGAAACATCTCGTTACCCTTGAAGAACCCCGGAGAACGATGAATGATCCTTGGAGAAGATGATCCTCTCGAGGGTTCCCTTTCTTCCTCTACCTCTTCCTCTTCCTTCCCTTCTCTTCCTCTCTCTTCCTCCTCCTTCTGCCCAAAGGCCGACCTCATCTCTGGAAGGTGGCGGCTCTAGGGACAGCAATGGGGAAGGTGAGGCAGCAGGGGAGATTTCGGCCATGAGGGAGAGGGGTGGAGGCGCAAGGGAGAAAGGGTGAAGGGGGCGGCCAAAGAGGGAGGAGTGGAGGAGCCTAGGGCGGCTAGGGTTTGGGGGGGAGGAGACACCCCCCCCCACTTGGCCGGCCACCAATGGGCCTTCTTGGCCAAGGCCCACGGCCCAGGTTGGCGGAAAAACTCGAAAAACCCTTTTTAACTCTTTATTTTCTCTTTTGTTTGTTCTCCTTCCTTAGAAATAATCGGGGTATTACATTCTACCCCCCTTAACAGGATTCGACCCCGAATGTACTTGACGAACTAACCGAAAGAAAACTACAACTGTATTCTGAATAAGGATAAACACGTACCCGCTACGAACAAATCTGGATACTGTTCGCTCATGCGAGACTCCAACTCCCAAGAGGCCTCTCTCTCGGACTGATGAGACCACAACAAAATGACATACAACTACGTTTGACCTAACATTCAACCCGGTAATTTCAGGTACACTCATCAGAACAGAATCGAAGGTAAAACCCTACTCGAAGGTCAATGTCTTTAACGAAATCCTAGGCTTTGAATTACTCAGCTACTCACTTAGCACCGGAACACACCAGACGTTGTGTACGTCGCGCGTATGGACCCGAGACGGTCAAAGCGATACACCAACTTCCTAATTTCTGCAACTATCGAAAACGAACTAATGTCCCTAGGCCAAACTCCCCTTTCGTACGAAAACACACAACAAAAGACCAGAACCACCCCTCGGTACACGTCTGTGTGTCCAGTGCCGGCACATATGCCATGCCGTATGTCCACTTCGGGACCACACGCGCCATGCGCTATATGCCCGCTACTGTTCAAGACGCTACCGCAAATAAGGTTGATGCTCAAAATCAAACTCTTCATCTAACAAGGGTCACCTCCTTTGAACAAGAATGCACAATAGAACTGGTTCTTAAACCACTGATTCTCAAAGAGAATCCAACTGGAAACGGAGAGTTCTCATTGTATCCACGCAATACTAACTCTCCACCAAAAGGGTAAAATCCCAAATTTGACAATTCATCACGAAAACAATTCCACTTTCTATTTAGGTAATTTGCGAATGAACACCACGAAAGTCAAAGGAGAAATCACTCGAATGCCCAAACCAAATACTTCTTTTGTTTTGGACTGAACAGGGAAGAATCACACATGCCAACACAAATTGTGGAAGACCTCAGTCAAAAACACAACGCTCAAACGTGAATCAAGAAAATGCTTCACTACCCGAGGAAACATTCTTTTTCTCAGTTTCTCTTTTAGGAATAAAACTTTCTCTTAGACCTTGGAATTCGAATTCATCGCATACCACACGAGCTCAACCCTCTAAATTTAACATCCTCAAATTATGCTCAAACCGAATTACATCATCCACACCTTTGTGGAAAGGCTCTATTGATTCCACCGAACACTCCATATAACTCCTTCTACTGACAAAATTAATTTGACAGAAGGCACCCAAAGCATCTCAAAATAGATTTCCCGCAACCACATCACCTCAAATTTTTGAGAATAAACAATTCGGAATCCTCAATACACACGCTCATGTACTACATCAAAAGGGTTCTATCAAGAATCATTCCACTGCTCAGAATACGCCATTCTTCTATTCTGTCTACACACAATCATTGGGCGACCAGAGGTCTAGCATAAATTGCAAATCCCAAAATATAACCTCCAAGACCTCTACAACGAACTTCTCTTATGACAGATAGAAAAAAATCATTGGATTAAATCTCTAACATCCCCACAATTCCAACATACTCACTCATTGACATCATCAGAAATCACCCACACCATCTCGCAATACTATCCAATTACGTTACTCTATAAAATTGATCAAGGTTTTCCATACCTCCGATAATCCCCAACATTTCAACATGAACTAAGGTTTTGGAATTTCGCTATACCATAGATTCTACTCAGTCGTAACGCTATTTAGTTTTTACTTCGAAAACCATACATTCCATTTGAATCAAATTTCCTCCAAGAAGTACAGGTCAAAACTCATTCATCTTCTACTTATCCTCCAATAGCTTGGTAGCAAAATCTCACCACTACAATTTCTTATCCATCACCAACCGTTGCCAAAATTACACTTTGTAAAACTTTGCAACACAAAACTGTTGATCTGTTCTCAAAAGAAAGAGGCGAACAAGGACAAGTTTCCTCACACAGGAAAACGTTGCTCCTCACAGCGAGCACGAAACCAAAAGAATTATTCTAATAATGGTGATCCTGAAAATCGAAAGTTGAGTTCACAGTTGAGGGCACACGTCGCTAAAAAGGGAATAGCAAATAACAGCCAATAAAAAAAAGACATTACGATTGAAACTCGACATCTCTTGAGCAGAAAGAGCAGAAAGTCTAGGAACGATTCAAATAACCACAAGTTACAAAACTTGACTCAAATTCTCAAATACTCCTACTGTACTATTTCCTTTAACACTGAAATAAATCCTTTAACTAGCAACACTTTGCCACAATGAACAAGATAAGGTCTTTAGTCCAAACCACAAGAACTAATTAAGAACCAATACAATTCTTCAACACATCCTATTTGCTCAGAATAGTTCAACTACACATGAAACATGAGATCCAAATGATCTCAGCCACCAAACTCGAAACATTTTCATTAACGGGATTTCACGAGAAGCAAGCAGATTAAACTCCTCTTAAAGAAACCAACATAATTTTCTTTCTCTATAAAAGAATCAATATCACCCTCACATTTCTGATCATTTTATTAACATCAAAATCATACATTCTTGGTAAAATTCAACATTCCTCACTATTCCATCAATAAATTTTCCAAAAGAAACATAACAATTGTGACATAACATTTCTATCATCACAATAGGATTGCAATAACTACTTGCTCGAAAAACAAACCTAATGCTCAAGCCAAAATGTTGAAACAAAACTCGCTAACAAGATCATACTAGTACATGACAATCTCACAAATGTACATCAATATAAATCTCTTACAAGATTTCATCCATTTAACTCTTCTCGACGCTCAACGCCAATATAGTACACACTAAATGCACTCTAGCCATTATCATAACAATTGATGATTATTTTAATCATGGAAGCATTCATGGTCTTACCTCTGCTTGCAATCACAAAACAGCTTATGAGTATAGACTCACTATTCTATCTTAAGTTCGAAAATTAGAACGAAATACCTTTAATCTTCAATAACATAGGATACATAAGACAAGGTTTCACAAGTTAGAACATTCACCTTCTTTTCATTTCTTAATACATATAACATCAGTTTAGTATGGCAAAATTAGGTGAATCAATCATTTGAATGAGTTCGTCAAGTATCTCAATAGAAGACATATTCAAGATTAATATTTACCAAGGCAACATTCGAACGCATCCTTAACTTAACCATCACTAGCGGTTAGAATAACCGGAAAAAGGACCTAGATTCCAAATCATCTAACAAAATTAGCAGATTACTCAAACTTAATGATCAAATTGGTTCATTAAAATTCCACACTTCTTAAGAACCATAGGTTCTGAATAGATATGGACAGACTCCTATTTACCCTTTATCATGTATCAAACACAATGACATTTCAAATTAATCAATTTCACCTCCATGGATGTTAGTTAAGAATAAATGGTTTGCACTATGCTAACAACCCAACCTGGTAACTCATACCATAACAGTTTATTCGTCCTGATATAATATCTCACTTAAACAAGATAAGACAAACACAAAAGGATTTTAACACTTTTCTTCAGAAAAGAGATGCTTTAAACTTCAACAATCGGAATGATCCAAAAGAAATACATGGAACCAAAGCTTTCTCACGTTAATGAATTGGCAACAAAAAACTTTCATTACCCAAAATAACAAACGATTAAGTGAGTCATTCTTTTTCAATAAGAAAGAAGGAACAACCATGGAAATCTCATTCTCGCCAATTAGCAACAATCACAAGTAGTAAAAGCAATTCAACAGTCGAAAGAGAAACAATAATTGTTTCAGATAACCATTAGAGACCCATTGAGACCAATCAACCACCACAGAACAAGAATTTGCCAAATTCAGAAATCAAGGAAGAGAACAACTTTCTAAAGCAACTCACGCCAACACTTGAAACTATGGTACTCGGGTAACTACTCCCCTAACCACATACCACTTAACGGTGGTGTAACCTGGTGAATCCCAGAGTAACAACCACGACCTCAACTTCTTAACATATGTTATCAACATGCACAACCAATGTAATCAATTATGAATATATAGGATCATCTCATGATAACCATAGAATAAATACATAGAAGTAGGATATCACATCATATCATAGATTAACAACAAGAAAAGATAGTACAGAAGCAATTCAACAATTGCTCAACAAATGAAACATAACAATAGAAATGCGGAAACAATGGATTACCCAACCCCACCTACTGTGCACAGTGTATCATTTTAATATATTTCTATTAACCACGGACCTAAAGGCCGCTCTGATACCAACTATAACTGTAACACCCCGGCCCAATACGGAGCCCAGGATGCCACTAAACTAACCTAACTGTCAAATTTTACAACAATTATCACTAAATTACAGCAAGCATAACAAACCTAGAACCCATACGCGGGTCACAATAACACAAGGATAACTATACATAAATCATAGACAATTATCTCATAAGAACAAGGCAAGGTAATAAACACAGGTCGACGTAAAAACTTATCAAAGCAAGTCTATTAAAAGAATAACAAATTCCAACCTATCTTCTAAGACTAGCAAATACTATCATGTCTTAGCTTTAAATCATCGATCGATAATGTGAGTTATCATATCCAATGGACCAAGTAAACATGTATATGATGTGGAATCAAGTATGCTAGCCCTTCCCAAGCGAAGCATCGCCGACGATCACCTAAAAACAATAGTAGAGCAAGGGTGAGTCCACGACTCAGCAAGCGCAATAGTAAGCAATGCACAATGCTTAATCAACAGTACACAATATCATCATCAATATTAATTGTTCTCTTTTCCTTATTCTAATGCTCAATCATTCAATCTCTTTCTTTATTCACATTTTCAATCATCAACTATCTTTCATTCCATGCATCTCTACACTACATGTCCACATGCACTTCTTTTGCGTATACCGGTATAGCATGAGTGTTCACCCGTCGATGACACACTCTCAAGCCCGTCCTCCTCAAGGATCGGGGACCTCCTCCACTCCTGTGGAGTTGTGATCAACATGATCACCTTCTCATATGCAATGATGCTTATGAATGCACAATTATTCATAGCTTCATCAACATTACCATTGTCCAACAATATCACATCCAATCATAAGGAATAAATAATGATCATTAACATTACTTGCAATTAAATAGGTAAAAGCACAGCAATTTAATGGTAATAATGGTAAAGCATACAGTGATCAACCAATGACCACTGTCTACCATGCACTTGCCTCTTATCCTTGTGATGTTGGAGAGCGAAACGGCGGCAACGCACACAAAACCACACTCCCTAGGCAAACAATCCAAAACGTGTCTCAAAAATCATACATTACAACTCCTACACTTTATTCCAACCGTAATCGCGCGCCTACGCCAAACCGACCCTTTTTGCCCTGAAACTACCGGACACACTATCCGCTGTCCCAGTACTAAAATTATCATAACTTCTGTTCTACTCGCCCAAAAATTATGTTCTTAGGCTTGCTGAAACGCTTAAGAAATTATCTACACTATTCATGCAGAGCAAATACACTGATTATCTCATTTACTATTTTTTAATTTACAGATTAAAACATACTGCCCAAAAGACTACAGTTCCTCCGGTCAACGGGCTTACAAAATTCATAACTTGAAATTTAATCATCCGATCGATATGATTAAATATTCTACAGAAAGATATCGAAATTCTCTACAACTATTTAGTAGATGAAATTCTCAAATTATGCCTCTATGCTACCCGTAAAAATAGTACAACAATACTGCAGACTGACCCGATCTACTAATCGTTTCCCTAACGAACACTTGCTACTTCCCCACTAATCTCTACTAAAATAACTAGAAAACAGAGAGGAAAGAATCATATCATTACCACTTGATGGATGCCAAAACTCCGATCTAATCCTTGCTTTTTCCCTTCCCTTCTCTTCTTCTCCTTCCGCTTCATCGTTTCCAAATCAGAACACCCAACTCAACATTGAGCCCGAATGCTACTAAAATTAAATTAAACAAAACTAAACTAAGATCATTTATCGATTTCGCAGAACCTCCTTTGTATAATCAACTATACCGAGGTTCCATCAATTGATCATAGCAATTGACACTAAACTCAATATTCAAGTTCATTCAGCATGCAAGATAATCTAATAATCATAAACAAAACTTGCTATTCTCCTTATTACAAATAAATCAAACATTTAACCAATCATACGCGAATCTCAAATAGATTGCTAATTATTAGAATAAAGACTAAATGATAGACGCCTTAAGGATGAGTGGTAGTGAGTGCATCCAAACATCTACTCCCTCCCATGCATGCCGTTCTTGCCGCTTGTACCTAAAACATATCAAAGCAAGTGTGAGCCCAAAGACTCAAAGAAGTATCAACAAGGTTAAAGCTAAAATCACAGTCATAGCATCAATATTCCAAATAAAACATTTCACTAAACATAAACTTCATGCTTGTAATGCGTCCATGTAATGCACCTTTTAAACTTTATCTCTTTTCGCATTTTACCGGTAATGCGAGGTATACATCCGTCGATGTATACCCCTGCCTATGCACCCTGGCATAGGGACCAAGAGCCGATACTCCACAAGTATAGGGACCTATGCCCGTCATCATCATGATTGGGACCTCTTTACTCATTGCCCACATTCTGCGAATGTGGGATTTCAAGCCCGTCATTTACATGACGGGATCTCAATAGTTCATACTTGGTCACCTAGTGACCAAGACTCAATCATGCTTTGACATGCATATGCACAATGACATCATCTTCCAATTATATGAACTCAACATGTACATAATAACATGTAAGCATTAACAACATACACAGGAAGCTTTAACCATAACTTGCATTTACCAAGATATATTGTAATTCATCACATTGACATCCATGCATGGCTATTACGAACAAGATACAATCAATCTCAGCAAATAATCATAATTATTCTACAACCCGAATACTTGCCTCAACCGTGCGAGAACGGTGGACGCGAAGAGGGTGCTGCCCCTGGGATCACGCTCCCACCTGAACATAATGATAACCCAAACTAATACAAGCATAATGGACCAAAAGCATAAATAATAACACAATTGAACTCGCTAAACTCCCAAGCGTTTCTAATTTTCCAATTTCTACCGATCGATTTGGTGTTCACTGCAGACAGTCAATTTATAAAATACATAACTTTCTGCTCAGGAGTCCAAATAAGATGTTCTAATACTTTCTGGAAAGATAATTAAATTACCTAAATAAACTTAGTTGGGGAGCCCTTCTGATTCTGCCATTTACTACCCCTACCAAGCCAATCTACAGAACATCAATTATCACATCGGGTTCTCTGGACAGTACACTAAAATTATCATAAATTTTGATACGAAAGTCCAATTCTTACGTTCTTTATCTTTATGGAAAGGTGAGGAAATTACCCATCTTTTTCATTATAACGAGATTCTCTGATTTTGTCTTTAACTAATAGATTAACTCAGATTTCTACAGACTGTTAGGATGTTGACAGATTAACAGGACAGCGGCACTAAACAATTCATAACTTTCTAACCGTTAATCGGATCTGGGTGTTCTTGGCGGCCACGGAAAGCTAAGGATATAACCCAACTATCTCTAAGAGATTGGATCCCCAGATTCTACTTCTAAAGACATGAAAACCGTTGTTCAATCTACTGGACAAAACACGATCTATTAGCTGTTGATTACTTGATCTACCAAACGAAATCAATTGCAACTAATACACATCAACCAGCGAAGAACACACGATGTTACCCTTGTAGAATCGTAGGAAGACGATGAACTCTCCCCGCGAAGGTGATCTCCTCTCCTTTCTTCACTTGATCGGCAGCGGGGAGCACCGACGGCGAGGAAGGGAGGCACCACCATGGAGGAGAGGGGCGTGCTACAGTAGTCATGCTACAGTGCGGTGGCGGCACTGTAGCTACAGTGCAGCTAGGGTTTCCCCCTTCCTTTTATTGGTGGCCGGCCCCTCATGGGCCTCCTGGGCCAAGGCCCGAGGCCCAAGTTGCCGAAGAACTGCAGAAACCCCCTTTTTTTATGTCTAATTTCTCTTTTGAATGCTTTCTTTCATAGAATAAATCGGAGTATTACATTAAAACCCCCTCTTTCTCCTGTTCAATCGCTTTGCTAAAAGAAACATTCTCCCGATTTAATTTTTGGGGTATTACACAAACTTGATGGACATGTACAAAACATGAAGCTCTAGTTATCTAGTTGCAGCAGCTCTCACGCAACAACCTTTTTTTCTTTCTTTTATCTCTTTCTTGTTTGCTGTATCAACCAACATGGATACATGCAAATCACTCATGAGCACTCACGCATGCAGACTTTAAATTCTTTTCTCCCTTTCTTGCTTGCTGTAGCAACCAACATGGTTACATGCATGCATGCAAGAAGCACTCACGCATGCAGACTTTCTTTTCTCTCTTTCTTGCTTTCTTAATCCAAACAAACACACAGGGGACAGGGAGGCCAGAACATGCAGAAAAGCTGGCCGGGCTGCAAGTAGTCAAGCTGTGTAGGAAGGCAGGGCACATGGTGCACGGCGCTGCAAGCAGGCGGCAGGGGCATCTTGGTGCAGGCATGCAGGGCGTCGGCATGCAGGGCCATCACGATCTCCCACTTCTTCGGCACATTTTCCACGGCAGCCTTCACTGCCCGCAGTGCGACCGAATCCATCGCCTTCAAATGCAGAGCCCTCACGGCGGCAGTGCTTCAGGAGGCAAAGCTAGCAGCAGCACTTGCACGCAGGAATTGGTGGTGCAAGGAACCGTGGCCGGTCAGAGAGAGGAGGCGCAGGGGAATCAACATGAGTCAAGGGTTTTCCAGACGCACTTGCAGGGCTTTATTCCGCCGCTACAAGGCGAAGGAGAAATCGGGAGACGCAGAACTCGGGGCATCGCCGAGTACTGGCCACGGCGGGATCCGCCGATCTTCCAATGGGAGGACGTTCCACGATGCCGCCAGAGAGGAGAAGCCGAAGGTGAAGGTCGAGACTCGAGATGATGGCCGCGAATGCCGGAGAGGTTGGCCAGATTACGGCCAGAAGCCCGGATTCGCCTCTACGACGGCGCGGCGCCGACAGGTCTTGCCGGCCATGCCGCGGCCAAGGCCGAGCGAGAAGGCCGAAGCTAAGGTGGCCGCGAAAGAGGCCATGGCGCGCCGAGCCCCGAGACCCTTTGACTACGCCGCAGACGCTGGATCCGCAAGGCCCTGAGCGGGAGGACGGGCGCGGCCGCCTTCAGCGAAGGCGCCGGGCCGGCGGATCTCGAGACGACGAGCGGCGACGAGGGCGGCGGCCGGCCATCACGATGTTGCCCGGGTTTTCCTCCGCCGCTGGCTCCGCCACTAGGGGGAATAGATGGATGCGGCGGCAGGATATAGAAAAAAAAAGACGGCCACTAGGGTTGAACCTCCACTGGTCCTCTTTAATGCTAGCTAGACCCCCACATGGGCCATGGGCCATGGGCCAAAGGCTCGGGTTTTTTTTTTCTCAACCTAAAATTTCTGAAATTCTACTAAATAATTCTATTTAATTTTCTCTCTAATTCATTTAATTCTCTACCACCTGAATGGGATATTACAGTAACACCCTGGCTATTCGAAAGCCAAGATGTCACCTAAATAATCTAACATACAACCATAATGCGGAAGAATTAGAATACCATCTCATCTAATGACAAAAGATATCAATATTCAATAGGACCATGTCATGAATATAGTCCAAATCTAAGCAATAACTATCGAAGGAAAAATCAAAGATCACAAGTACTACTGAATTAACCATAACATAGCAATAGGTGCCATTCATCATCTAAATTTATTTATTGCAGTTCATCAATAACGAATGAAATATAAGACTAAATCATAATCTTGGACTTGAATAGGGTGAAGTGAATGAGTAGTGCGTGTCTACTCCCTCCCAATAGAGCCAACATCAATGATCACCTAAAATAAACAAACAACGCAAGAATGAGTCCGAGACTCAGCAGGTACAATGAATAAATGGGACATACAACAAACATGATCAAGCCAACATCATCGAAGAATATGAATAAATCACAGAACGAATATTTGAATGAATGGAATGAATGGATTGAATGAAATGAAGGGACTACACACATGCATATACCGGTATTACTAGTGACACACCCGTCGGTATTCACCTAAATCCGCATTTAACAAAATACGGGGATCCAAGTCCCGTATGAAGAACGTTTCATACGGTGTCCCAATCTGCCCACATTGGAATGGTGGGTCTTACGTGCCCATACCGAATTGATGGGTCTTTTAATCCACTCCTGTGGATGAAACATGAATAATGGATACATGGAATGCAATATATATATTGAAAAGACATGCTCTCTAATCATAGAGATAACACATATGGAAGGAACATGAACATTAAATATTATCATGGATCTTAGAAAACATAATATCAACATCAAGCATTCAACATTTTCTAATTATCGTAACATCAAAGTATTTGCCTTCATGATGCGACGCGTTAGCGTGCAATGGCGATGCTCCTAAACCCAAGCCTCTCCGCCTACACAATATATACTCGAAATAAGAACAACATATAACAGGACACTTCCATTAACGTTCTACAACGCCTTCCCGACAACCCACAATTAACTAATTAGATCTAATCTGAAAACAGACGACACAATCATGGAACTGATTCTGGACAGCAGCACGGAATCACTCATATCTAACGATCTGGGACTCAGAACGAGGTGAGCCCAGATCCTATGGAAACTTAACGAACATATCTATGAAAACCTAGTTGGTGAGATAACCCAATTCGGCCAAAATCAATATACTACAGGCAGATGAACTTGAAAAACAGAATCTGTCCCGACGAAACGAGCAGCAGTAAAAAAAATAACACAACTTTTGATATACAACTCCGATTAAGGCGTTCTTTAACATTATGGAAAGGTTACAAAATTTTCTAAAACAAACTAGTTGGGTGGAAACTCTGAATTTGCTTCTAACATGAACATATTTTAAAAGACAAATCGGCAGATCAAACTAGTCAGAATTCTGGACAGTAAGAATGAAACTAACATAACGTTTGATCCATATGTCGGAATTACATGTTCTTAGTGGCCATGGAAAGATAAGACAATAAAATACAATTTTCATAATAGGGAGGAATCCTGATTCGACCTTAACAACATTCAAATTACTGCACAAAGTGACTGCTGAGAATTAATCGGGGTTCTGGACAGTAGTAAACAAATGGCCGTAACTCTCAAAACACAACTCGGATTTAGGTGAACTTAAAAGCTATGGAAATCTAACGAAATAATCTACAACTCTCTAGGAGATCACAAATCCTAATTCGGCTTTGATCTAATCGAAAATCAATGTACAACAGAGAGCAGCAATCTGTTTCTAAATACAGCACTAACGATGAATCAATAAACGACATCTACCAAGAACGAATTGAACTAAACAGCGGGGAAACATCTCGTTACCCTTGAAGAACCCCGGAGAACGATGAACGATCCTTGGAGAAGATGATCCTCTCGAGGGTTCCCTTTCTTCCTCTACCTCTTCCTCTTCCTTCCCTTCTCTTCCTCTCTTCCTCCTCCTTCTGCCCAAAGGCTGGCCTCATCTCTGGAAGGTGGCGGCTCTAGGGACAACAATGGGGAAGGTGAGGTAGCAGGGGAGATTTCGGCCATGAGGGAGAGGGGTGGAGGCGCAAGGGAGAAAGGGTGAAGGGCGCGGCCAAAGAGGGAGGAGGGGAGGAGCCTAGGGCGGCTAGGGTTTTGGGGGGAGAGGAGACACCCCCCCCCACTTGGTCAGCCACCAATGGGCCTTCTGGGCCAAGGCCCACGGCCCAGGTTGGCGGAAAAACGCAGAAAAACCATTTTTAACTCTTTATTTTCTCTTTTCTTTGTTCTCCTTCCTTAGAAATAATCGGGGTATTACACCAATGCTTCGACCCACTGCACTGCATCCTCTACTTCAACCACATCTTCTCCAATAGGACCGTCAGCTACTACAATGCCATATTCCCCAATTGGACCGAGCTACTTTTACTCCTATGAGCCGAGCTGCATCTACATGCCATCGTACTACATCAACATGCTATTGTACTACGTCTACATGCCATGGTGCTATGTCACCTCTTGTTTGCCCGTAGGCTATGTAATGAATGGGCTGACTTGTGTTATGAATGGGCTGACTTAGCCCATATGGGCCATATCCTAGGGTTTTGGTACTGTTCATGCGTGAACAGTACCCACGGCTGCCCCTCCCTTCTCCTATATATAGTGGCCGCCACCCCCTCTAGCTCCTTGGGTTTTGTTGGTTGAAGTTTAGCATTGCTACTTTATACTTTGTCCTCTTGTTCGACGAGATCAACAGCGACATTGTATTCGGAACCCCACTTATCAATACAATCTTATTTCCTATTTGCAATTTCATATTGTTATTTATTTCGTTCTTGCGTGCTTCTTCGGTGTATACAAGAATTGATCTTCGTGATCAAGTCTTTGAAAGCATCTAGGGCCCTAAAAATTGTTTTGGTAATTAATGACAATATGTGAATATGGGATTAACGTGTTTATTGAGTATTTACAAGGTTAAGTCCCATTGTTGAGCTTGATGACGTAAAGATGCATGCTAAAGGATTCAATGAAGATCTACATAGCTCAAAAACAAGGTACAAGTAGTCTAGGATTCTTTTTATATTTTACCGGTCTTAGGAGAAATGGTTGGAAGACCGGATTATAGGTTAAATACTGTACTATTAAGAGGGATCGTGACTAGTAGCTTGATAGCATGACCTTATGCAATTTGGATCAATTTAGGATCATGCGTGCATTTGAATTTGAATTTAATAAGCTCTATGTGTTTTTGTCAGCAATCGGTAGTACCGGAGGCTAACTGGCGGTAGTACCGCTTGAAGCGGTATGACCGCGCACTCCTTGGCGGTATTACCGTGGTCTGAACGTTTCAGCCAACTAATCGCTAATGTGGTACGACCGGCTCTTGCAGCGGTACTACCGCATTACGGTCGTTTCGATTTCTAGTTGGCGGTTTGATAAAAACAAGAGAGGTGTTTTTTGGTTCGGAGCTCTACTTGACAATCGGTAGTACCGCGTTCAAGAAACGGTAGTACCGCTCAGCGGTTGTACCGATTTCTATGTGGCGGTATATTTTTTTCAGAGAGCACCTCTTTTCAATAAAATTGGAAACCCTACAATCGGTAGTACCACTCCTTCGTGCAGTACGACCGGATCAAGCGGTAGTACTGAAACTTGGTTGGCGGTCGCACCGCTCGGGGATTTTCAACGGCTATGTCAGAGTAATTAATGCTACTGTTCTAGCCGTTACCGTGCTCTGACACAGGTGTGGTCATACCGCTCCCTAGTTGGTGGTCGTACCGTATTTCGCTGAAAGTTGGGGATTCTCTCCCCAACGATCATAATTGTTAGTGGGAGTTATAAATACCCTCCACCTGCTCAAGGACAGTGAGCTAGTGTTCATTTATCATCCTTAGAGTCATGAGAGCCTTGAGCATTCACTCAACACCAAAATTTTCTTGTGCATTCATTGTGAGGTGGTTGTAACACCCCGGCCCAACAGTGAGCGCGGAATGCCACCAAAACTACTCCAACTACTAATTTTATCAATAAATAACAATGAATTTCAACAAGCAATTCAATACCAACACCCATCCATGGGTCACAATAACGTATAAATAACGACATGGCAAGCACAGATATTTAAACACAAGATTGTAAGCAGGATAATAGTTCAAGAATCAAGCAATACCAATCAAACGAAGGCTATTGAATGGATAAATGAGTTTCAACCAATCATCTAGAATTATTCAATATCTATCATGTCCTAAAGGAATAACCATCATGCTAAGGCAAAGTTTTCTCATGGCAAGTGAGTGTATGTAGTGTACCCTTCCCAAGTGAAGCGTCGTCAACGATCACCTAAAAACAACATTAGAGCAAGGGTGAGTCCACGACTCAGCAAGTACAGTAATAAACAATGAACATTGCTTAAACAACAGTACACAATATCATCATTAACATCAATTGTTCACTTTTCTTTATTCTCATGCTCAATCATTCAATTCTCTTTCTTTATTCACATACACAATCATCAACTACCTTTCATTCCATGCATTTCTATACTACATGTCCAAATGCACTTCTTTTATGTATACTGGTATAGCATGAGTGTTCACCGTCGATGACACACTCTCAAGCCCGTCCTCCTCAAGGATCGGGGACCTCCTCCACTCCGTGGAGTTGTGATCAACATGATCACCTTTCGATGCAATGATGCTTATGAATGCACAATTATTCATAGTTTCCTCAACATTACCATTGTCCAACAATGTCATATCCAACCATAAGGAATAAATAATGACCATTAACATTACTTGCAATTAAATAAGTAAAAGCACAACAATATAATGGTAATAAATGGTAAAGCATACAGTGATCAACCAATGAACACTGGCTACCATGCACTTGCCTCTTTTCCTTGTGACACTAGAGAGCGAAACGGCGACAATGCACACGACACCCCACTCCCTGGACAA
Source organism: Phyllostachys edulis (assembly GCA_036346405.1). Classification (NCBI taxonomy): domain Eukaryota; kingdom Viridiplantae; phylum Streptophyta; class Magnoliopsida; order Poales; family Poaceae; genus Phyllostachys; species Phyllostachys edulis. The sequence continues at coordinate 14,119,752 of CM070561.1, read as the reverse complement.
CAATTTCAAAACATATCTCAAAACCTTCACATTATAGCACCAACACCTTACTCTAACCGTCATCGCATGCCTACGCCAAACCAGCCCTTTTTAACCCGAAACTACCGGACACACTACCCGCTGTCCCAGTAGTAAAACGGTCATATCTTACTCATCCGAACTCTAAATTCAGCCATCCAAGACTTTCTGGAATCCTCACAAAACAACCTACAATTTTCTAGTTATGAAGAAAATATGATTCTACCGTTTTCTATTCCGTTCCTTTACCCGAAGACCGTTCCAGATTCTGTCAGAACAGTCCGTTTCACAATTTTATATCTTTAATTATACAACTTGAACATATATGAATAATATAAGTTCTGGAAACTACACAAGATTTCCTACAATATTTAAGTTGACACAAATATTTAATTTTACCAATTTCTACACGAAATCGACCTAACTATACGAAGTCTGCCAACTTCGTCTAGAATCTAGACAGCGGCCTTCCAGAGGCCATAACTTTTTGCTCGCTACTCTGATTTTAATGATCCAGACCTTTCTGGAAAGCTAACGTGATAATCTACATTTTATATAATTACACCAAACTCTAATTCGGAGATTACATATCCCTAATCATCCCCGCACTCTCAAATCCCAATCTGTCCAAACCGAAAGCTATTAAAGGAAAATCCATAACTTTTGAGTAAAAACTCCAAAATTCATGAATCCAACTTCCCTGGAATCTACATAGGCATATCTACAACTTCTCAGGCGACCAAAAGATCAAATTCTTCCATCTAAGCCTTTGTTTTTGACACCGAAGACCGTTTTGTCATCTTCAGTATTACTGACTTGGGAACGTAACTTTTATTTGGTACATCCAAACTCACTATTCTAAGACTCTCTAGAAACTACAGGAAACTAGCTTTTTCAATAAATTTACCACAATTATCCCCACTATGCAACAAAGGTTGCAAACAGCTAAGTAATTCTCTTCTATCCACAATAGAATGACAGATTATAGCATTAACATCTAAAATTCATATCTTTCGTTCTAAATGTCCAAAAATTATGAACTTTATCTTCCTGGAATCATCATAAAAATATCTACATATCTCATGGAGATCAAGTGACCAAATTTTTAATACCCCAATTGTATTCGAAAGAGTATTCAGAAGCGAATAATTAAATTAGGAAGAAGGACCATTTAACAAAGCAATTTATCAGGGGAAATATAGGGGGGTTTCTGCGAAAGCTGGGCAACCTGGGCTTTGGCCCAACAGGCCATAACGTTCTGTCCTAAACCTAATGAATCTGGACAGAACAGAAATTGATCTTCCCATTGCCCAAACGATCTACCGAAAGAACAACGACTAAATTTAGGGGTATCTAGAAGTTTTCAGATCGTTACCCTCGAAGAACACGGAGCCGATCGTGAAATCCCGTGAAATCCTTCTCCTCCTCCCTTCTTTTCTTCCCTTCTTCCTTCCTCTTCTTGGCGGCAGCAATGAGGGGAGGTGATGCTACAATACTCGGCGTACTACAATACCCACGATGCTACAAATGGCGGCCTTCTGATGCTAGGGTTTAACGCCCCCACCCACTTAAGCGGTTCCCCACTTGGGCCAAAAAGCTATGGGCCGAAGGCCCGAATTCTAATACTCCTCCCAAATTCTGAATTTGTTATGTTCTAATTCTATTTAAATTCAGTACTAATCACTTATTTCTTTTATTTTTAAACGGGATATTACAGTAGTTGAGTTCATTCAAGTGCATCCTTTCATCCTAGTTGATCCTATTGCACTTGAGCTCCTTCAAGCGAAGGTCATCGATTTGTTACTCTTGGAGTTTTGCCAAACTCCTAGACGGCCTTGGCGGTGGAGCATGGTGATCTCTTCAAGAAGATTGTGAAGAGGCCCGGTGCAAGTTTGTGAGCGGTTTGGAGTTCACCATCTCCGGAGCGGAGGAAGAACTACCATAGTGATCGAGGGAGGCTTAATTCGTGGAGCCGGCTTGATTCATTCAAGCTTCCTCAACATGGACTAGTGAAGACCGACAAGTCTTCGATACCACGAGAAAAAGTCCTTTGTCATTGTGGTTATTTCTTGTCTATACTTATTCTGTATTTACAATTCTAGCATTTATCTTGTGTTGAATTGCTTAGCTAGAATTGTATCTAGTTTGGACATAATTTTTAATTGGCTTAAATTGTTAAATTGTCAAAAAGTTTAAAAACCTCCTATTCACCCCCCCTCTAGTCGGTTATCCTTGATCCTACAATCTTTCCGGGTATTCGTGCACGGTTGATAACGACTTGTTGAGCAGTTCAACGATTGCGTGGTTTCGAGCCTTGTGAGTTCATAGCTAGGATCGTGAGAGTTGAGCGACTTCTACCGAATTTATCTTCTCATCGAAAGATCGGGCCAAATCAAGACCTCCATATCTCGTCAAGTGGTATCAGAGCTACAGTTGATCGGTGAGATTTTTTTCCTTTACCTACAGTCCACTAAAATCCAAAAAAAAATAGGGTTAGTTCATATCGTCCAAACCAATTTGTGCCTCGCATTATTCTTTTTAGTTTTTGCATCATTGAATCGTAGATTGCATCGTCGTGTCTAATTACTGGTCTTAGTGTCTAGATCGGTTCTAGTTTTTAGTTTTGCTCGAGTTGGTTTGTTCTAGGGTTTCCACCGCCACCTTGTTCATCCGCCTGCCACATCAATCCCAAACACTTTGCTCCTGCTGCATCCACCTCGTCTTGGTTTGCCAAAAGAATTTGTGCCGAAAGGGAGTTGTAGATCGATTCCACCACCTAGAAGTTCAGTTTGGTTGTTGTTGTTTAAATAAAAAAAAATATACAGTAACCAATCCAGACACGACATAGAGGCACAGAGCCTAGTAGCAATGGGAATAAGTCCAAGTCCACCTCTTCGTCTCGGACTTGTTTTTTTCCTCCCCGGCCACAATTTTGAATCCGAACAAATATTGGTTTTGTGCACTATTCGGTAAAACTGCAACAACTTTTGCATACGAACTCGGATTGCGACGTTTTTTGGCTCGTTGGAAAGCATACGAACTTAGATTCATTCACGAGGCTCAGGAGGCTCCAGACAAAGTGAAACCCCCCCAAAAAAAGGTCGTTTAGGGCCTCAAAACACCTTCAAGTTTCAAAGACCTGCTACTGCTTCGCTTGCCATCTAGTTTGAGTTTTCTTTCATTCCAAATTGTGTAATTTTTATTTCTTGGCCATATTTTTTAGTGTGTTCAAAAAAAAAAGAGGCAAGTGCAGAACAAAAAAAAGAGCCACACAAAAGAAAAGAAAAGAGAGTTCTGCACAAGAAAAGCACCTTGTTCCTTTCAGAATTGCATCCTTCTTTTGGTGCTTCAGTGTCTTGGTAGTTCCTTATGCTTGACCTTAGTGCTTTCTTTCTCAGCTTGCTTTAGCTAGTTTCTGGTTTAGTCTAGGGCCAGCAAACTGTGACTAGTACTTTGAACTACTTTTCAACTTTGCATACTGATTTGATTATTGCTGATCCTTGCTACCATATTGAAGCCTTCCGAGCTCCACTTCCTACTAACTCAACAGGTTACGTTCCTTGCAATCGTTGGGGTAATCGCAAGTGAGATTATCACGAACCAGCCACCGGTTATACTACTTCCTTGCTGCATTGGTAAGAACTTGTAAGAACTTGGTAAGGCGTTGTGAGAGAGCGACTGTTGAAAAGCCAGAACTTAGTAGTTGATAGGGACATATACACTGTGATTTGTTCTTTGTTTTCTACTAACGATGGCAGGGTCACGCGGATCTACACATGGTGGAAACAACAACGACCATTCTTTGGAGCATATGGGTGAGGGATCTCTCACACCTCACGCAAGAGAGCTCATGCGGCACATTGAGCACTCGCTCGGTGAGAGCGTTCACAATGCCTTGGATAAGATCAACAACAACCTCACGGCGCTCCACACACACGTTGCGCTCCTCGAATGTCAGCCACTTACTGAAACCACAGCCTAGGGTGAGCCAAGAGTGGAGGATCCTCCTGCTCGCCACACACCACTTTTTGCCCGCTCTTGGGCAGATAAGGTGGAAGAAGAAGATGTGAACAACTACACTGTCGATATGGAAACCGATGGATTCAATGTTCACAATGATCGCAACCATCATCGGCTTCGTCACAATCGTCTAGGTATGGGAAGAAATCAATGTGAGGTACGTGACCATAATGATGCATTTGGTAAAATTAAATTCACTATGCCTCCTTTTGCTGGAAAATATGATCCTGATACTTATCTCACATAGGAGCTTACCGTAGAACAAAAATTTGCTTGTCATGAATTCCCTGAAGATAAGAAAGTTAGGGCTGCTACTAGTGAGTTTTCTGATTTTGCATCTATTTGGTGGAGTGAATATGGTCGTACTCATTAGGACATACCCTATAACATGGAATGCTTTGAAGAGAGCAGTGAGAATTAGGGTTTGTACCTTCATATTATTCATGTGATTTACTTAATAAATTGCAGTGCTTAATATAAGGTAGTAGTTCTGTAAAGGACTATTATCAAGAATTGCAAACTAGTTTCTTGCATTGTGGTTTAGAAGTAACTGAAAATGCTAAGATATCTAGATTTTTGGGAGGATTAAACCGTGAAATTCAGGACATACTTGATTATAAAGAATATAATTCTATCACCCACTTGTTCTATCTTGCTTGCAAAGCTGAAAGAGAAGTGCAGGGTCGACAGATCTTTTGCAGGTCAACCAATTCAGCAACATCACATGGCACCTTCCTCCACTTCTAGCCAAGATGCACCCTCCTCAAGCCGTGCACCCCCTACTACTCCTTCCACTCCTACACATGTCCTTGATGCAAGCAAATCAACAAAGGTACAAGTCCCTACAAAAAGTGCTTCTTTCGTTGCTTCTACAGAGAGATCTAGAGATGTACAATATCACCGTTGCAAAGGATTTGGACACTTGATGTGTGATTGTCCAAGTCAGCGAGCTTTATTTATCAAGGACAATAGTGAGTACACTTCAGCTAGCGATATTGAGGAATAACATGTTTTGGTTGCAACTAATAATGCAGGTGATGAAATTGAGGAAAAACAATTAGGCCATGAGACATCTGACAAGTATCAAAGTCTAGTTGTCCAGCGTGTGCTAAGTGCTCAAATGGAGCTTGCTAAACAAAATCAACGCCATACCTTGTTTCAATCAAAGTTCGTCATCAAGGAACATTCATGCAAAGTTATCATCGATGGCGGAAGCTGCAACAACTGTAACACCCCAGCCAAACAAAGGCCCATGCAAAGTTATCATAGACTTTCAGTGTGTCATCTGGTCATAAACACTTTGGGTCTCAAACATAACCCTCTTGTTTAGGCACGAATGGCACACTTTGAAAGTCTATGGACCGATGAATACTAAAAAGTTTAAGATTAATTTGAGACCTAAAAAAGGCCAGATGATACACTTTGAAAGTCTATGGACCGGAATGCTATTAAACTAAATAAATTAAACTAAATTAAACTAAAACACCTTACAAAATTTCGGCAAAACCTCCTTTGTATAGTTATCTATTCTGGAGGTTCCAACAAACAATTATAACATAAACAGGTAATCCGACTTGCAATATGATCAAGACATATTCAAAACTGGCTATTCGTTGCTATAACATCCATAGCAACTAAACAACTAAGATATAGATCATGAACATCCAAAAACATATATCCATTTATTACAGTTTACTCTAAGCAAGCAATAATCATAAAGGGTACTCTAAATAGTTCATTCAACTACTAATTAATTTTTCTTTTCATTCCATTGTGGCAGATCGTGCGATTGTGCAACAAGACTAATCATTCTTTTCCCCCATGCATGCCGATCTCGTAAAGATACCTAAAACACAACAAACAACAAGAGGTTAGTCCAAAGACTCAAAGAAATATAATAAATGGCATCAACAACATACCAAAGATAAAATTCATCAACTATACTTCACAAAACCACATATCAATCACCTTACACACACATGCTATGCAATATGCTCAAAATGATCATTTTCCTTCTATTTCCTTTTGCATTTTATGGTAATGCAAAGTGCGCATCCGTCGATGCACACTCATGCATGTGCCATCCGCACAGGACCATTGCCCATACTCCGCAAGTATAGGATTAAAGCCCATGCTTTACAAGCATGGGGATTTTTAGCCCGTCATTAACATGACGGGACCTCAAGAGTTGCTTGGTCATCATATGACCAAGACTTCAATAAGCCAATATGATGCATATGTATGAATTCTCAAATTAATACAAACATGCATCCGCATCAACATTGCATATGAATATCCTAGTCATACTACAAAAGCTCATAATCATAGACTTCACAACTTTCAAATATCCATGATTAACACAATACTCATAACACTAGAAATCATGATCATTACTAATCATATCACCATATAATTGATGAACAACACAAATAATCATAGAAAATTATCAATCAATGCCATTCAATAATATCTATTATATCCATAATTATACTTGCCTTCACCGCGAGGGAACGAGGGATGAGTAGGAGGTGCTGCCCCCGGGGACCAGTCCACCACCTGAATAAATAATTATAACGCACGCTAAGACGACAGTAGAGGACCAAAACAAACTATATAACAACAGTCACTAACTCGCAAAAACGTCAAACCCGATCCCAACCCCAATTCCTAAACGTTGATCTGTCCCCTCGGTGGACAGTCAACTTCTAAAATCCATATCTATTGTTACAGGAGTCAGATTAAGGTTTTATTAGACTTTCTGGAAAGGTAATTAAATTCTCCAACTAAGTCTAGTTGGTGAGCCTCTCTGAATCGGCCAAATAATACCCCTACCAAGCCAGTTAATAAAACATCGATTTCACGCCGGGCTCTCTGGACAGAACGCTAAAAATACCATAACTTTCAGTACGTGTGTCCAAATCATGAGTTCTTGAGCTTTCTGAAAAGCTAAGACAATGATCTACATCTTTCATTATACTGAGATTCTCTGATTTCCCATTTAACTAATCGTTTAACCCAGATTACTAAAACCTGTCAGAAAACCAACGATTCTGCAGAATAGCCCCACTAATAAAATCATAACTTCTGCTACAGAGGTCCAAATTACATGTTCTAGCACTTCACGGAAATATGGCGACGTCCTCTACAATACTCTAGGAGACAACCAGAACTGAATCCGCACTTAACTACATCAAAACGACTGTCTAACAAAATCTGTCCTGAGCAGACCACAATACCGACATTGCCTAATTATCGAATTACGCAACTAATCAAATGGGGATCGGGATTACCCTTGATGAATCCGCTGTAGAACGCAATGAACACCACATGATCCCTCTTCCTCCTTCCTTCTCCCCCTTCCTCTCCCTTTCTTCCTTGGCGGCAAAGACCCAAAGGGTTCTCCTCCTTCTTCTTCTTGGCCGATAGCACCCAAAGGAGGTGGTATCTTGAGCACGGCGACATCAGAAGTGGGCGGCGCTAGTGTAGCTACAGTGCCATCCTAGGGTTTTCCCCTCCCCCTCCTTCTTTTATTGGTGGCCAGCCCACCTACTAGGTATGGGCCAAAGGCCCATAACTATTATCCTCCTAAATTCAGATTATTAATCAATTTCTAATTCATTTAATACTTATTTAATGAAACAGGATATTACAACAACCTTGCTAGCACAAACATGGCTGAGAAGCTTGGCTTGACCACAACTCAACACCCTCATCCTTACTACATTCAATGACTGAATTCTTGTGGTAAGTTGAAGGTGACTAAACTTGTGCGCGTATAGTTTTCTATTGGATCATATCGTGACTATATTGATTGTGATGTCGTACCTATGCAAGCATGCTCGTTATTGTTAGGTAGACCTTGGCAATATAATAGAGATACTGAACATCATGGTACATCTAATCATTATACTTTCACATATAAATAAAAGAAAATTACTTTGCTTCCAATGTCTCCTGCTGCCATAGTAAAGGATGAATCAGAAAAAACTGAGAGAACAAGTAAGGAGAAGAGAAAAGTTGATCATAAGATTATAGCTCCAAGTGCAATTAAATTGAAAGCTCCTGTTATGTTAGCTACAAAATCTAATTACATTGACATGGAAAAACATGAATCTGAATACTATACTATGATTTGCAAAGAATCTTCATGTCCATTAGAAGAAATGTGTTTCTTTGCCTCCTGTTGCTACTAACCTTTTGCAGGAAAGTGATGACATGGAGAAAACGATTGAGTCGAGGAAGACTCAAATTCAAAAAAGGGAGGATGATGAGGACATCAACCCTAAGGATGCAACCAATGCTTCGACCCACTGCATTGCATCCTCTACTTCGACCACATCTTCTCCAATAGGACTGTCAGCTACTGCAATGCCATATTCCCCAATTGGACTGAGCTACTTTTACTCCTACGAGCTGAGCTATGTCTACATGCCATCATACTGCATCAGCATGCCATCGTACTATGTCTACATGTCTTGGTGCTGCGTCACCTCTTGTTGGCCCATAGGCTATATAATGAATGAGCTGACTTATGTTATGAATGGGCTGACTTGGCCCATATGGGCCATATCCTAGGGTTTCGGTACTGTTCATGTGCGAACAGTACCCACGGCCGTCCCTCTCGTCTCCTATACATAGTGGCCGCTACCCCCTCTAGCTCCTTGGGTTTTGTTGATTGAAGTTTAGTTTTGCTACTTTATACTTAGTTCTCTTGTTCGGCGAGATCAACAGCGACATTATCTTCGGAACCCCACTTATCAATACAATCTTATTTCCTATTTGCAATTTCATATTTCTATTCATCTCGTTCTTGTGTGTTTCTTCGGTGTATGCAGGAATTGATCTTCATGATTAGGTCTTCCGGGTATTTGTGCACGGTTGATAACGACTTATCGAGCAGTTTAGCGATTGCGTGGTTTCGAGCCTTATGAGTTCGTAGCTAGGATCGTGAGAGTTGAGCGACTTCTACCGAATTTATCTTCTCATCAAAAGATCGGGCCAAATCAGGACTTCCATGTGTCATCAAGTGGCACGGAAGCCTACCTTTGCAAGGTCAAAAAGAATGGGGCTCATACCCTTATGAAGGCCCCACATTGGTGGTGACCTATCCTACGAGATCGGAGATCCCGTGAACTAGGCTCTAGGACAACCAACTATGTGAGATTAGAGAGCACATCTAAAGGTCCTGTTAGCTGCAATGCTCCATCTGTATAACAGGTTGAGCAATAGCTTTTAATGAATTTGATTCCCTGGAGAATTCACCTACGTGAGTATGATTGTGAGGTCACGATCAAAAGAAGATAAGGGTATACTTTCCTAAGTACTCATGAGCTAGATACGGGGACATGACTATAACATCCCAACCTGAGAGGGAAAAGGGCAAGCCGTCCAGTACAGAATGTAACTTGGGCGAAAACTCTAACACTAAGCCATTGGATCAAGGCAAAGTCCTCCTTTGTGTGTGTAGAGTCGTAGTCCTTGGTGCTAGACTTTGGGTTCAAACCCTCAAGGTACTCATCGTCAAACAGCTGTATATTAAACAAGATTTTGAGCATCTATTATCAAATTGATAAATTGGTGGGGACTGTTGTATGCTGAAGGCCATTTGGTAATTTCTCAATTAGAGAAATGGAAAAAAGAAAAGAAATGGTGGGGCCCAACTGTCATTAAGATGGAGGGAGGAGAAGGTTGGAGACTTAGTCTCCAACCCTAACTGAAGCGCATTGGATGGGGAGCCTTTCCCCTTTGTGGGCGGCGGTGCAAGTAGGCGTTGGGGACGGCTTGGGCGGATTCTACACCAGCCGTTGGCAGCGGTAGCATCGTGGCCTCCTCCTCTTCTTCAAAAGACCTCCTCCCTCTTCTTCTTCCTCCACGCTGGTACAAAGAGTTTTCCCTTTTTGGTTCTTCCTCTCCTCTCTTTGGATTTGGTTTCGAGTTTGACCCATGTGAGCTACTGCACCACTGTGGTTGGTCATAGATCCGTCGGTATTGAGGTTCGGCTCCTTGTCCTTGTGCACTCCCTGTCCGTCTCTTTGCGCCATCTCCCTATCGAGGTCGCTGTGAAGAAGACGAGGTGACGTGCCATTGAGGTTTGGGTTTAGCCGGCTCTGTTCTTGAACTGGGTGAGATGGAAGGCTTCGAATTAGTGATTTTGCTCCTTGGGTGCATTCGACCGGTACATCTTGTTGTATTCTTGTGCGGCAACATTCCCGCTACCTCAACTTCACATTTTGGTGTGTTCCGAATTGTGGATTGGTATTGTATCTCCGACGACCACGTCTATTCATCGCAGCACAGCGGGGCAATTGGTTTTCTGAGACAGTGCCTCGGCATGCCTTGCCTAGTTTCGACTCGGTGGCTTTGAGTGCCATCCGCACCGTGAGTTTGCATTTTCATTTTTTTTTTCTATTTACTGTGCTAAGTGTGTCACGCTAGTATTAGTTTCAGATTGTCTTGTTTTGAATTAATCTAGCACTGGGGGACTTTGCATGGTAATGTTTGTGGCTCGGTATATGCTCGATGGGGAATTGAGGTCAATGTGAGATTGAATACGACAATTGGATATAAATTGATCTTGAGCTGAGCTTGCAGATTACTTGTTTCTATTGTGCCATGCAATTGATGCTTGTCTGTTCACTGTGATCTATCTCATTTTCAGTTACTGTTGTCTGTTCACTATGATTCATCTTGAGTCACTGTTATCTGTTCACTATGATTCATATCATTTTCAGTCACTGTTATCTTGTGTAGTTGATTGACTTGATTCAATCGTCTGTTGTCCGGTGAACTCTGAATTGATGATTTGTTTTAAGTGACTGATTAGACTAGCAAGATTTTATTTGAGCTCAAGGTCTAATTTATTTCAGAGTAATTGTCATATTTAATTTTTGATTGAATTTTGACCCAAGTGACAAGGAGACCAAGAATTATTATTGAGCAGCGCACATCTGAGAGCAATAAATAAATAACTAAAATCTGAGCAATATGTTGATTTTGTATGTTTTTAAGTTCTATCTTTTGAGCATATTACCATGTTTAATTGGCATAAAAAGATTACATATTTATATGTTATTTCTGTTATTTATATGCTACTGGAAATATGTCTTCGTAATCATAATTAATGCTGGAATAATTTCTAAATATTTCTTAAAACCACTAATTTTACGACATTCCTGACCCACGCGAGCCTGCGGCAGCCGACGCCCGCGCTGGCCACCGACGCCGCCGGCCTCGCCGCCCGCTTCGCGGAGTTCATGTTCGTCGGCTTCGAGGTGCGTCTTAGTTCGACAACGGGAGCAGCTACGGCGGGTTCGTCATCCAGAGCTGCAGCTTCCAGACGACCGGGCTGCCGGCCATCGACCCGACGTCCAGGCCCTCGCACAGCATGTCCGACAGCGTCCGCAGCGCGCCCGCGTTGGGCGGTGTCGCGGGCCGTAAGAGTGGGCACGTCGCAGAAGGCTGGCATTGGGGCTCGGCATCCCCTTCCCCCATTGTGTTTCATGGTGTTTGTGCTAATGTCTTTGAAGAAGTAGAGGCATGGTACTGCAGGGTTTAAGGAGGATTCTGGGGCAAAGGTAGCGGGCAAGCCGAGGCAGTTCATGTACCAAGATCCTCGGCGACGAAGGGATTTGATCCTTCTCTAACGATTGGCAGTGGGGTTTCTGTACTGTATACAAGGAGGTGTGCCCGCGCACTGGGGTCACATAGGCAGTCAAGCTGTCGAAGCAATCCAGGGAGAGCTACAATGAGTTCAGCGCCGAACTTACCATAATTGCGGACCAGTAGCACCCCAATCTGGTTCAGCTCCAAGGGTGGTGCGCATAGAAGAACGAGCTGTTGCTTGTGTATGAGTTCATGTCAAATGGCGGCATGGCTATGGCTCTCCATTCTTGTTCAGGTGCCGAGCGTTATGTCACTGTCAACTGGGCTCAGCGGTACAATGTGGCCGTTGGCATTGCCTCATACCTACATGAAGAACATGACAAGCAGGTGATCCAGAGGGACATCAAGTGCAGTAACATACTTCTGGACTCGCATTTCAATCCGAGGTTGGGGGATTTTGGGCTTGCAAGGTTGAAGGATCCTAACACTTGCCCTCGATCAACCTTGGCAGCAAGGACTGTTGGTTACCTTGCCCCCGAGTACCTCCAAATGGGGAGAGCCACAGAAAAGAGCGAGCCTACTGCTATGGGGTTGTGCTTAGGAGATCTGCTCGGGGAGGCTGCCAATAGAGAGAGAGGCATTATGTGGTAGTGCAATTCCTCTTGGCACTCCTGAGAAAGCTGTAGTTCTCTCTGTGTTTGCATATACCTATTCCCATGAAGCAGGCACCTTTGGTTGGTACTAATGAAACAATAAACTTCTCCAGTTCTGCAGGATCACAGCTAGTTCTTCTGTTGTGCTAATCATTTATGTTACTATGCATGTTTAGATTATCAGTTATCATGGATGATTTACGAGGATGAGTCTTTCTGAAGCAACAGATACAATATTTTCCAGCATCTCATATATGTGCTGGCACCAGATTTGCGGCTTGTAAATAGGAACTGAATGCTATCTTGCACTTATACCCCCTTACTTGAGCACAATAATAGCCGAAGTACATTTAGTGCTTTAACCCGGTGCCAGCACGTGATTAGCCGATGTGCCAAATTGAGCTACTGCTTTGGTGTCCTTAATCACGTTATTTTCCCTTGAAGAGTTCAATACGGTGTATTTCAAAACAACAGGACTCTGAGAGTAGCTATATCCCATTGAGCAGCCCAAGATTTTACATAATCCATTGCTTCGAAGAGTAATGATCTGTGTAACAAATTAATCAAAACGCTCTACTGTGATTAATTTTAGCTGGCATAATTTTGTAATTATCAGACTTCCAGTGCAACAATTGATTAATTATTGGTTGTCTGTTTTCCAACATCGAAATGCGAGTTATATATATTTTTCGTTAGATCTTCTTTGGAAGAATCATGTTGGCAAACTCTAAAGTTTTGCTGTTAGTTTCTGAAGTTTGTAGATGTTGACACTGTCAAGATGTAAATCCTACCGCGAAAGGAAATATGGTTACAAATTGATGAGTTCCTGTCGAATTTCTTAGAGGCTAGCACTCTTTGACTTCGAAAGGTCATGTTGAATTCAATAGATAATACATTGACTATCATCGCAAGTTTGTAACACCGTGCAAGATTCTCACCTGCATGATTGTAAGACTGGCCATCAATGTATGTGTTTCTCCCTGAAAAATCTATTGACAAATGTACGAGTTTGCAGATCTGTACTATGTTTGATGGGTAAAAGATCTTTATAGTTTACGGTACTTTCATACAGTTAATCGCTTGTCTGTATCTTTATCTTGATATGCCCAGGGTCAGGGTTCCTAATTACTGCAATATCATATAGGTTTGCCTGAAAAACCTCTAGAGAACTGTATGAATTCGAACCTTATGCTTGCTTACAAAATTGGCACATGAATTTGATGATAGGTGAAAGAACTTAAGTTTGCTTAACAGTTCTGGCATAACATTGGCATGTTCGTAATCTGTTGTAAACCTGAAATCAGAGTAGCTTTTGCAGCTTGGTTATTCAGTTAGGAGAAATTTCGGTCTTCCTATTGCAGAAATTGTGTATGCTAGTATGCTCTGAATCTCAGGAGAAAACCGACAGCGGTGTTCTATTGATCACCAGCTTCTGTGGACTGTTTGTTCTCGTTCGAACCACAAGAAAGGAAAAAATCCATAAACACCCTCATAAGTCACGTGCTTTTTCAATTTGCCCCCATATCTTATTTTTTGTTTACTTTGCGCCCCCCCCCCCCTTAAAAGTTAATTTGGTGTGCAAATACCCTCAGGTCACATGTTTGCACTATGTCTCATAGTTTTAATTATCTTTAGCACTTTTTTCAATGATTTTAGTACTTATCTAAGTGGTTTTGATATTTGTTTCAATGACTTGAGTAATTTTAATACTTATTTGAGTGATTTTGGTATTTGTAAGACACAACTTCAGCATTGAAACATTAGCAATGAAATCATGTATTACAAATTCCAAAATCACCCAAATAATTGATATAAGCATTGTAATCATTGAAATAAGTATTGACATCACTGAAACAAGTAAGGATCCAAAAGCCGGTGCCGGACTAAATCTCGTCGCGAGATCGGAAAAAAACGGCGGTAACGATCGATTACGGATTTCCCGAAAAATCCGGATGAATTTCGCTTGAATTTGCTTTAAAACCAGTCAAAATTCGAAAATTTGAATTTGAATTTGCAAAACGCGGAAAAACTGGCCGGTTTTTCATTCCCGGTTACCACCAGTAAATCCAGTTAGGTGGTAACTAACCGGTTTTTTCTTCCCTGGAAACAAGTATCAAAGATAATGAAAACCATAAAAAATAGTGCTAACATGCCACTTGTGGGAGTATTTGCACACCAACTTAACTTATGGGAGGCAAAGTAAACGAAAATGAGATACGGGGGTAAATTAAAAAAGCATGTGATTTATGAGGGTTTTTATGGATTTTTTCCTAAAAGAGGCTGTTTAACAAATAGGTATATTTTTTTCTCCAAATAACAGATACATGTTTTACTATTAGGATTGCATCGAGATTCGTGCAGTTCAACTTAGCCTCTCACTCTCTCCCTTCCCTCCGCCACCCACCACCTGCTATACTGCTTGTTATAGCAGCCGGTCAACATATTGTTCTCCTATTTTTAGTTCTTATGAACTATTGCTTGTTATATAGAACCGGAAGTCTGAATTTGCAGAAAAACATGAAATTGAATTTCGAGCTGGATTGGACCAGTTACAGCAATTGAAACCCTGGTTCTATTAGTGTTAGAATTTGGACAATATTGCTTTTAAGGGTGTGTTTGGATGGGTGTATGAGGTGGTACCTGTATGGGATGGGTCAGAATATGTCATCGTCCATGTGCTTGGTTAGACGAATGGAACAAAACCGTCCGAGACAAGATGATTCAAGTTAAGGGGATATTCCACAAATAGCTAAACCAACACGTTCGACAAATTCGGCCAAACCACGCGGTACAAGGACGGGCTCGCGTGTGCTCACCCCCTCTCGCGTTCTCCTTCGTCTTGCCTCCCGACACCGCCACCTCGCCTGTCGATGTTGCTGTGCCATGCCTTCGCCTTTCGACGTTGCCTCTGGATTGACGCGGTGTGGGCCGCAATGCATGGCAACTTCTTCCTCTCATCTGACGATGCCCCTGTTCGCAGCCGCCATCCCCACGTGTCTTTCCCGTTTCCCTGGTCAAACTCTCGTCGTTCCTTCCGCGTCACATAGTGTTCCATGACACCACAAGCGTTTCCCCTCAACCAATTTGGTACTTCCGCCACTAGAGCATCGCGTCATCGTTGTCTTCCCCACACGCGGCCGAATCCGCCTCTACCGCCGCCATCCTCTCCCCGGTAGTCATTCTTCAATCCTCTCTACCGATGCTTCGCCTCACCTCCCTTTTCCTTCCCCCACCACCCACTCCCACACTCCCTCCCCACAGCACTGCCCCCATGGCGAGCCACTCGGGCTGCCTTGGGCTTCCGCCGCTGGCGCCCCACGGCTCCTCCCCGTCGCCACCACCCACTCCGGTGAGTCATAAACACCTCTCTAATGCCCGTGCTCCCCCTACTTTCCTCCCTCTCCCTCCCCGACGGCGCCACCCCGTCTCGTGCCCCGCAATAGCCACAGGGTGCCACCGCCAGCCCGCCCTGGTAGGTGCCCGTCCACAACATCACCACCCACACACTCGTCTCGGTACCCTAACCTATTTTTGACATCTCCGATCATCGATAACGATTCCCCACCAGTGCCAAACCCCTTCTCGAAGCCCTCCCGCGCTCCTCTGTTTTGACTTTTGAGATAGAGGAGCAACAACAGCTTCCCCCTTCTCTCTTTGAACACCCTATGATAGTGGCCCCCACCCAAATGAGTGATTCCAAATGACAGCTTTATTAAGAAAGCCAAAGTTCATACAAGAAAAAAGGAAATAAGGAAAGCAGGGGACACCAGCGTTACAATGAGGCAATCTGACTTATAACGACTCCTGACTCGACATAACAACTCAAAGACAGTAGAAAGCAAACCGCCCAAGGAAGCAAGGAAGAAAAGAAAATGATGGACGAAAAAAGGGAAAAGAAAAGAAAAAGGAAAAAGGAAAATAAAAATCACACCCATGTAGTGAGGTTACCAAACCAACCTTATCCCCTCGACCAAATATAATCTTGTACCATTCTAGATCATCACATACAATCAACCAAACACATTTATATACTATCTCATACAACCAATCAAATAGACTGCATGTAACATCTCATTCAAGACGATCACATCCTACTTATACCATCTCATCATATTCAACATCATCCTACCAACCAAACACACCCTAGATTTCGACACATTTTGCATTTCCAACTGTGCATATATGCCGAGTTGCATTTTCTTTTCTTTCCTACGTTACTAATGGCGATGAAAAAATTGCATGGCTAGTTACACCAGATTATTGACAATAGACATTTACCTTCTCATTTTCTCAACACACATTCTGATGTTGCTGTAGCTGAATAATGAGTTCAGAGCCAATTGGCCTCATCAATGAAACAATCAAATAATTGATGATTAATTTGACATCGTTCACATGAGTGACCATTTTGAATGGCTGACGCTTCTCATGTACAACAATTTGTTCAACTCACATTAAAGTACAATGACAGCGGGCTTTTTTCTCCCCATCAAGCTGTATTGAACTGGGAAGCAGTAAATCTGCAATCGCATACGAAGTCCTTGGATGGTACCAACCAAGCATAGAATCTGCAGTCATGGATCATGTTGCCGAATGACATCAGCATCGCAAATTGGCGAGTGGCTGACATTCATAAACGTTTGACAGATGTATATGGCTAGAAATGATTGAATTGACTACGCCAACTTATTGGTCCGTGATCCATTTTCAGGTCAGTGATCCTCTGGCAGGGTCTTCTATGTACCTTCTTATTTTTTTCCCCCAACGGCCTATTCATCATGTCTAGCTGCAGCAGAAGCTGCAGACTTTTTATTCCTGGTAATTTTGCTTGCTGGAAAGTGAAGCCTTGCATATAGTGGTCTTGGTGCTCTTGATGTCCTATCAAAGCCCCTCACGCACACAAATCCTGCAGATGTTTAGAAGAAATATAAACATCTACTTTCCTGAATGAAGATGTTACTGGTATTCTCCCAATTAAACCAAACAGACATTCCATCAATAGCATTCTACCCCATTATAGCTTCCTCCAGCAGTTCCCCTATGGATAAACCTACACTATACACATTTGACATATTTTGTTTACCTCCACATGAAGTAATTGCCAAATAACACATACATATCTTATGCAATTCCTTTGCTGGGCCATGTTATATGGATACAGACACGAGCGGGCAATTTTTTTTAGCACACCGGAAATGTAACTCGAAAATGGACACAAGCGTTGGAATCCGACTCGGATTTGGATTCCAACTCGGATTTGGGTGTCCGATTAGGCCAAAAAAAAAATGAACACGGGTGTCCGAGTAACATTGTTGTTGGGTAGATCTTTGGGGGTTCAAATAAAATTGAGCTCCTTATTCTTTCACATTGGCATTTTATTACCATTTCTTTTAAGATACTCAACCTTTCAGAGTACTCCTTCCAGCCTCTGGCCACAAATCATTGTCACTGTAGGTGCCACAAAATATTTATATATTTGACAAATAAAATATTTATATGTCACGTAAAAATTATGAGTATATTCGCTACGAAAATACTTCCATAATGTTGTAGTTCCATGGCCTTTACAACTATTTTTTGACAAATAGTATTATACTAAAAACAAAGATGCATCCTGGAGACCATGAAAACTCAAAAGACAAATGGCAATAGTTTTTTACTCGAGGGTATAGTTTTTATCACTTCCATCCACAAAATGTCATGTCACAGCATAATTTATGTCCATTTGTCACTAAATATAATATCTCTATACTTCATCTTTCTTTGTTCTGGATACCACAAACAATAACACAAACATTTAGATGATTACCTCTCCAAAAGCAATGTTGTATGTCTTCAGTTGTTAAACCTGCAACAGAAACATGTAAAGCATAATCAGATCCTCAATGTTGTCATAGACTGTAATAATGAAAATGTTTCTCGACTCAAGTTGTCAGTTGGATCTAACGTAGACTATTTAATATTTTAATTATGTGTTAACCAACAACACTTTACAGAAAGATGTCAAACTCATGCTTGTCCTATTATTAGCCCTCGTCTTTCTTCAATATTTTTTGTCTTGTAGATGATAATCCACAAAACATATTTTTTTTATTTATTCTTTTTATGCACGACTGCCGCAGTTAGTACAAAACTCCAGCATTGACACAGGATAAATGGATGCGGGAATACATTCGGGTGCTTATAGTAATAAATGCAATTTCCCGTATATGAATGCAAAAGTAGGTAAAATTGAAAGGGTTTCTGTAGGGGGAACAAAACTAGATTTTTAACTAAATAACTCACTATTTTAACATCAAATTCTTCCCATATTGTTTGCCTAATTAGCAATTTTCAGCAATAATTAAGGTTTTAAAGATTTTATCTACAATTGCATAAGTGATGTCTCCAACGAAACACTATTTTTCAATTAATGAACTCATAATGGAGCCCATCTCCCCTCTCCCTCCCTCTCCATGCTTACACATGGCTCCATCTTGTAGTTGAAACCAGGGTTTAGATAACCGGATGATACAATCGTTTGTTTTCCAGATAAAATTCGTTCAAATTTGATTAAAAACCATTCGAAAATCTGAAATTTTGAATCCGGATCCCGGCCACCCTCCGGTAAACGGTTACCGGCTGGTAGCCGGCCAGTAACCGTCGGGTTTTCAATCCCTGGTTGAAACTCCACAATCAATGTAAGCACCGATGCCACAAGCATCGCCGCCGAATGTCTCCACATGTGCGCTCATCATGCATGCAAACATTTTGCCACATATCTCTGGTTTGGTGGACATGGAACAATTAAAATGAGGTTTGTTCGGGAATAACACCTCATCTGTTAGTGTGCGAATAGAACATTATCACAATCAGTTTTTGGTTTGTACATCACCATTATGCCCTGCAGGCTGCAGCATCAACACGGTGATTCAGTGGCATAGTAGAAGTGGTTGACCTACCACTAATGCTAAACAGTCTGAGCAGCCTTGATTTAAAGCATGCTGGAAAGAAAATAATGAGACAGACTAGCACTATTATAATTTCTACTTGGAGAGCATGTGTCTAGGAGGAGATATTTGCTTTTATTTGCTGTGCTAGCCTAGTACTTTTTAGTTTTTAGAGCCTTACTACTGAAATATATTTTATTCGAAAAACATTTTTCAAGCAAATAGTAAAGTTTTTCTTTTCTCCTATTCAGATTTTGAGAGCACTTCTTGGTTCCTATTAGTTGGATTGCAAGAAGAGTTAATCTGAAGTGTGGAATATTCCTGCCTAGTGCATAAGCCTCTAACAAGCTAGGCCAAAGAATTAAACACCTATTTGGCCTAGCTTAGGCTGATCTTAAGACAGTTTATTGGTCTTGTATCAAATATGCCACCTTGTATGATACAAGCCGCAAAAGATGTTTGGGTAAACCTAGCTTATAGCCTTCATAAACTTATAAGCCCCAAAAGTCACTACCCATTTGAGCTTCTATTTAGAAGTGGGCTCAATCTTAAATTCAAGACCAAAAGCAAGCTAAATGTTGGATTTTGCTTAGTGGGGATTGTATCAAATAAGCCAACTTATATGATAGGCCATGGAAGATGTTGGACTAAACCCAGCTTATAGCTCTCATAAACCTACAAACACCAAAAGTCACCTCTACCGGTTTGAGTTTCTCTTTAGAAGTTGGGGAATCTTAAATTCAAGCCCAAAAGCAAGCGAGATATTCGGGGATTTCGGACTTGGCTTAGTCTTACTTTGGAAATAAGGTTAAGCTATAGCCAGGCCAAACTAACTCTCATACCATCAATATAAAAAAACCAATGATTATCCGAGCAGTGGCAACAAAATAATTGTCAGCAAGCAACATGAACTGAAGTTATTGTGTCAGTACTTTATTTTTCCTATTTCAGACTTTATTTTCTTAGTCCTCCTGTTGGTTTAAAAGATAGCAGCACACTTTGGTGCTGCCAAATTCTGAAATCCTGGTTCTTATTTATTAGGGAAATACCTTTAAATATTGTAGGAATCGAAGTTCCAAAGTAAACTGTTCTCCTAGGGAGGTTCCATATCCAACTCCTTGGAACATCAATTGGGTTTCGACTTGAGTCATGATCGGCAAATACCTGCAGTATAACATTTGAACCACTAATAAGTTTAATACTAGGAAGTAGGAACCTTTGCATTTCTGTTAATGTAAAGAATATATCACTTAAAGTCTTAAACTAAGATAAACTATAACTACTTTCAATTATTACTGTTGGAATGACCTTTGATCTATTCCAATAGGCCAAAGCCCAAAATATATATGTTACAAGTGTAGGTAAATATGCAAAGAACACCCTATACAAGAGACATATCTAACACCCCCTTCAAACTTATGGTGGATCAACAACACTGAGTTTGGAGAGATAGAAGCTGTGCTGAGCTCTAGTATATGCCTTGGTGAAGAAATCTGCTAACAGAAGCTCCGAAGGCACGTACCGAAGAACATAACTTGGTCCTGCATCTGCGATCTCATGTACGAAATATTTACTCTAATGTGCTTGGTGAGCTCATGATTCACTAAATCTCGAGCAATGTTGATCGCACTAGTACTGTCTGATAAGAGAAGAGTCGGTGCGGAAGCTAAAACACTTAAATCCTCAGGTAGTCATCAAAGCCAAGTGATCTCAGATGCCAATGTCGCTGTGGCTCGCAACTCAGCCTCAGCACTCGAACAGGAAACAACAGTCTACTTCTTGGTCTTTCAGACAATCAGTGAGGAATCAAGGAAAACACAATAGGCAGAAAGAGACCGGCGATCAGAAGGATCGTTAGCCTAGGTCGGATCAGAGTACCCCTGAAGCTACAGAGAGCTAGAGCGAGGAAAGAAAAGGCGACGACTGATAGTCCGCGAAAATATCGCAGAACACGAAGATGACTGTAGTAGAGCTGAGTGGAAGCAGAAACGAGCTGACTCAGAATGTGAACTGGGTAAGAAATGTCAAGTCGAGTGATCCCAAGGTAAACAAGACTCTCGACAAGGTGGCAGTAGCGCATGGGATCCTCAAGAGGCTCCCTATCAGTGGGCTGAAGATGAACACTAAGCTCCATAGGAGTGTCCACCATGCGTTGATCAGTGAGAGGCACGAGCAGAAACGAGCTGACTCAGAATGTGAACTGGGTGTACTTCTCCTAGGAGAGGTCATAGCCCTCAGGCGTAGAACCACAATCCCAAGGAAGTAGCGAAGAGGACCCAAATCAAACATCAAGAACTGCTCACTATTGCTGTCGGCTTCTCCGCCAGTGACCGTAACCCTACCCTCTTTGTACACACCTTTTCTCGGGGTCAGACGCTCCTCCTTCTCTATGTAAATGATATGATCATTACTGAGGATGACTCAGTACATTGATTGTGTGAAGGACCACAACATAGAAGCGGTCAAACCAAGCACGAGAGGCTTGCTTGAGCCCATAGAGAGAGCGACGAAGGCAACAAACCATACCATCAAGGACAAAATGCCCAGGGGCGGCTGCATGTATACCTCCTCACGCACCTCGCCATTGACAAAGGCATTCTTGACGTTCAGCTGAGAGATGAACCACTGTCGAACTGAGGCCACAACAAGTAGTGCAAACAATAGTCATATGGGCGACAGGAGCAAAGGTCTCAGCGTTCACGACCATGCTCCTGCTAAAAGTCATGTGCCACCAGATGAGCCTTGTAGCGCTCAAGAGTCATCCGAGCGGATCTTGATCTTATACACCCACTTGCGTGTGATAGGAGTGACACACGCAGCAGATAAGGGCACAAGATCCCAAGTGTCAGTACGCTCCAAAGCAGCAATCTCCTCAGACATCACGAGCTACCACACAAGGTGAGCAGCAACCTCATGGTAGGTTGTAGGCTCAAAAAAACAGTGGATGCGAAGCCGTAGCGCTCAGAAGCCTAACAGTGCGACGATCACGAAAATTGTATCTGGAAGAAGGTGGAGCAGGACCCAACAAGGATGGAGAAGAGTTGGGAACAAAGCCCAGCAAAGACAGAGGCTCAACTGGAGGAGTAGGCCGAGAATGACGAGAGTAGAGCAGGGAAATGGGGGAATCTCAACAAATGAGCTGGAAGAAACCTTCAGAGGAGAGTTGGGAATAGGCTCCAGCAAAGATGGAGGCTCAACTGGAGTAGGCCGAGGACGGCGAGAGTAGTGCAAGGAAAAGAGGGGAATCTCAACAAAAGAGCTAGAAGGTAACTCCAGAGGAGAGGGAAAAGGTGGAGGTGGAAGTGAAACAGAAGTGAAAAGCTGAGGGTCAGGAAAAGTCAGAAAGGAAATCGACTCAACAAGAGAATTTGATCTAACAGCAGGGAAACGATGGTAGTAAGGTTGGGACTCGTCGATGTGATATACCGATAGATCTTCATCCAGCGAGCAACTGGGTCGTAGCAGCGATAACCCTTATACTTTAAGACTGTAGCCAAGAAAAACACACTCAACTGGTTGAACAGTCAGCTTGGTGCGCTCACGATGTGAAACAAGGACGAAGCATGTACAAATTAAAACCGCTGAAGGTAATCAGACTCGAGCCAACAAGAGAAACGCTAGACAGGAGTAGAACCCTGAATAGCAGAAGGCAAGATGTTGATGAGAAGAGTAGAAGTGGAGACAGCCTCAGCCCAGAAATGAAGTGGAACAGAAGAGACAATCATGAGAGCGTGGGCTGTCTTAAGCAAGTGATGATGCTTACACTCAGAAACACCGTTCTGAGCGTGAGCACAAGGACAAGAGTATCCTACTCAGCAAGAAAGCAACGCCAAGCAGCAAATAGGTATTCACCAGCAAAATCAACACGAAAAACACGAATGACCGAATCAAACCGAGTGCGAACCATGGTGGCAAACATGTTGTAAATAGAGAACCTGACTATGAGAGGACAAAAAGTATATCCAAGTATGACGAGAATAATCATCAATAAAGATTACACAATATCGATGACCCCTTTCGAAACAAAGGGACCCTAACCCGAAACATCGGAGTGAACAAGATCAAAAGGATGAGCAGAAACAAAATCACTAGAGGGATAGGGGAGCTGTAGCTGTTGGCCAAGGTTGCAACCCATACAATGCAAAGAGATGTCACTAGAAACAGACCAAGAACACCACAACCTACTAATGTCGACAGACGCGATACACAGAGATGACCCAAATGAATGTGCCACTGAGAGAAGGAAGCAGTAGAGAACGCAGCAAAAACAGAGGCAGTGGTAGTGGCTGTCTGGCTGATGGAGACAGCAGAAGGAAGGTGCAGCCAGTCGAGCTCCCAAAGACACTGCGAATCACGACGCCGAAGGCCAGTACCAAGCAGAGTCACCGTGTGGCGGTCCTAGACACAAGTGTAGGACTGAAGAACATCACAACAGTCGTGATCAGACCGGCCGACATAAGTTGCATAGTAAGTTTGGGAACATGAGAGACGACAGGAACATGAAAGGAAGAAGTGTAAAGGATGTCTCGGTCTGCAACAGGAAGAGAGATACCATCTGCAGTCTGAACAGTGAAAGGAAGAGCGGTGGGACTCACAGAAGTGAGGTGAGTAGAATCTGGTGTCATGCGAAAAAAAACACCAGAGTCCAAGATACACGAAAACAAGATACCGGACGAGGGAGGTGGTGGAGGCGAGGAAGACTGCTGAGAAGCAAGAGCCAGACGAGCAAAGCCCGACAGTCTGAGGACGAGCTAACACCGGGACACTGGAGTAGGGAGAGGAGCTGCTACGTGGCGTCAGAAGAGAGTCCGAGGTAGATCGGGGCAGGGGCGGCGGCACTAGCCAGGAATAGGGGCGGCGGTGACTCGGAGCAGAGGGGCGGAGCCGAGTGGAGGAGGTGACGTCGAGAGCCCGAGCCAGAGGCTGCGATGGCCCGAGGGGACGGCGGCGGCAGAGACGCCATGAGCTCAAAGCGGCCTTCAATGGGAAGCGTATGATCGGAGACGGGCAATGGGCAGAAAGCGTGCAGGCAAGGCCAGCAGAGCTCAGGCAACCGGGCAAAGGAGCTAAGGGCTCAGGGCGCCACGAATCGGCAGGAGCTCAGGGAGGCAGCGTCTAGAGCAGGGGAGCCGAACCCCAAAGAGCAAGCCCATAGGAGCAGGGGAGCCGGAGAGGAGGGGCGGGTGGCCCAACCAGAGGATGGCTCGAGGTGACCGGGGGGAGGAGCTCCAAGGCAGAGTGGCAGGATTCGAAGCTGATCGGGCCACAGCGTCACAGTGAGGCTGGGGCGACGCCGAATCCAAGTAGGAGCGGCCGGATCCGTGGAGGCACCGCTTGATCCGAGCGGCGCCGGCGCGGAGGCAGAGGAGTCAAAGGCAGCAGGGGAGAAGGTGACTGACGCGAGCGGCGCGGGCGGAGGCGGCCCGTAGAGGATGGCTCGGGGTGACCGGAGGCAGGAGCTCAGAGGCAGGGGCGGCGGCGTCAGACCGAGGTAGGAGTGATGCCGAATCCGCAGGCGGCAGATCCGAGGAGGTGCTGCTAGATCCGTCTTGAAAGTGAGGCAGAGACTACGGCAATGTGTAGGCATGGGCCGACCAGATCCGAGAGGCAGAAGCCGAGGTAGAGAAGCGAGCATCTCGAGGCAGAGTTCGAGGTAGAACAGAGCAATGCCAAGTAATAAGGAGGATCCGAACAATGTGAGGTGAGCAAAGGACGCGTGGCGGTGGCAAGTGACAAATGCCACATGGGAGGAAGGAGAGGAGAGAGGTTAGGATTTCCATGTGCTCTGATACCATATTGGAATGAACCCTTGATCTATTTCCAATAGGCCAAAGGCCAAAATATATATGTTACAAGTGTAGATAAATATGCAAACAACACCATATACAAGAGACATCTAACAATTACCTCATTTACTTGAAAATATGTCCCGTTAAGTGGAAAGCTTCCTCTCATAGCTGTTCGACATGGTATCTACATGTGTTTAATCAACCAAAAAAATGGTTTGTCAATAAGATTTAAGCATCTATAAGGGATTTAGGCTTTTAAATACTGTAGGAATAATTTCCCAGTCCCTAGTTCGTACCAAACTGGAACTGTTTTTGCCTGGGCAGTTGGGGCAGCCAATTTTAAGTTCGAATATGAAAGCAAGAGCCGGCTGGTTCCCGGTTGTTGGGAATATCAACAAGAAACTTGAATAGCACATCTTATTTCATACAATATAAATCCTAGATAAGAAATATACAATGCAAGCTACAAGGCATGAAACTTCGATAGCACATCTTATTTGATAAAAATGTCTAGCCCAGATAAAAAATATTGAAGGTAAAGGTGGGTTCAACTTGCTAAAAGAAAGACAGACTTAGCTTGTTATCACATTTTTTAAGTCCACTTACATGATAAACAAACACGGATGATCTAAAGTCTTTCCAATGAATACTTCAACTCAAAAATTCAAAATTCGATTTAAAATATTTCTGGCAGTTTTGAATTTCCCATTTGGGTTTTGAATTTTTTATACCCCAGGCCAGTTCCAGGATTTTCCTAGTTTGTGTTTTTTTTTCCTTCTGTATTGTTTTTGAGTTTAAACAGTCACAATAAACTCAATGAGTACTACTAATATGATGGGCAAAATAGCCCCAAATAGGGATCATCTCCAGGCTAAACTGGCCGTACATGATTAATTCCCACTGGTTTCCTGAATCCCAGATCAAACCAGGATTTCTGGTTACTGTCAGAATTTTTAACCCTGGCATACATTACATAAATTAGGTAACTTACCAAAAGTGTTCCTCTGACTTTCTGGGCCTGCACTTCTCGTATACTGTTGCAACTAAAGCATGTGTTGCTTTCACATAGTTTACCACTCTCTTGGAAGTTGCAAAATGTCTTAGGTGCATCAGTTGATTGAGCTGTTTCACCTATTTTATATTTGAACAAACATCAGTAAACCTCGACCAACAGAAAGTTTGAACCCCATAATACCTCAAATTATATGCGCTTCTTGCCTGGGGTCCATATAGAGAGTAGATACGGGCAAGGATCATCAGGCTCTCTTTGGTCAAACTGCACATAGTAAGCAAATAATCATCATTATATTCATAACTCGTGATTAATACAGTGTTAAAATTCTATAATGTGCTATGAACTTACTCCTTCCAGAAGTGGATGCGAGTCCGGCAGTTCATAGCTGCAGCCATGTAGAAAATACAGAGGTCAAATAACAATTAACATTGATATGTCTACTTCCTCGATGCTACAGGACTATAGTTAATTCAATAATACTGATTTTGTGGAGAAAAGACCATACACTTGGTGCTCTGTCCTTAGGCGACTAACATTCTTGAGCTTAGTAGTAGGGATAGAAGCAGCTTCAGGAGTTATAGCAACCAAGGCCTTTGACATATCAGCATCTTCAATCTCAATGTTATTTGCTTGCATATAATTCTTCAGGTTTTGTGTAAACTCCTCAAAATTAAGCTTGATAGTGGGAATTTCTTCAGGATCATCTATGAAAGCATCCTCTATTGCACCCTCTTTTATCTCTGCAGTCACCGGTTCTGGTTCTGGGCTTGCTGGCTCCTCAATGATTGGCTGGCGATTATCCAAAACATGGTGATGGGCATGTGCATTCCACTCAAGTTGATTTACAGGCCTAGAACTTATATATGTCTGGTGACAGCTCCCTGCAGCAATTGGAGTTCCATATGTAACCAAACTCTTCTCTTCAGGCCCAGGAAGAGCAAGCCTTGCACTGTATCACAGCATAGAGAAACTTATTACCAATGGACAGTCATCCAGGAAAATATTAGATCAATTCCGCGTGCCACTAAGTTTAAAAAATCACTTAAAACAATCTAGTCTGCTTCAAATAGTATAAATGGTAAGGTGGCATTAGAACAAAAACAGCCATTACCACTTCATTTCTTCTTTCTGAAAAACCAATAGTTCCACTACATTTGTTGAGTCTATTGGACTGAAAAGAAATTCTTCTCCAACAATACAACTTTTTACAGGGAAAATATATCAGTCACTGCCATCCAGAAAATAGATAGTTAAATTGTAGTCTAGAAGGAAAGTGCTTTGGCTAACATTATAACGCACAGTATGCGGTTATACACCAATAGGTCCCACAAACATGATGTTTAAATTTAAAATAGTCAGTGTTCCCCTAGGCGCTAGGCGCTAGTTGGACGGCAGACGAGCGCCTAGCGCCTAATCGCCGCCTAGGCGGGACTAGGCGATAGGGTTGCGCCTAGCACCTAGACGGCCTAGGCGGGCGCCTTGGGAACACTGAAAATAGTAGAGTGCAGCATGCATCATTGAATTAGCCTAGTAGAACGCATATCAATATAGATGTATCTTGAGAAATTACCTAGCAAATGCACTCGCAAAGTGCTTGCACTCAGCTCTCATTGGGCATGCATTACAATTTGGCTTACTTTTTGTACAAAACACCTAAAAAGGAAAACACAGCGCAACAATTCATCAACATAGTAAGTCAGTTAAATGTCAGCTTTATTAAATTTGCTATCTCATGTTTACCTTTCCAAAAGTTATCATTTGATAGTGAAGCTCGTACCTGCACATTGTAAATTGTCATTAAATACCCCCCCAATAAAGACCTGTTCTGAAGTAAATGATTAACTGGGTTTCCAAAACTCACAATGTCCGTTCATCAAGCTTGCATAATCGAGGCCAGAGGTATTTCTGTATGTTCTCCAGCATTGGGTACCTTCAATAGCGGATGATCAAACTCCAGTCATTTTTGTATATATCAGTCAAGCCAACCATTGGGATTGAAGATACTTACAGCTCCAACAGGTGCAACTGAAGAGACTCAGGTAGGGGTTGAAGTGGCACCCATCCAAGCCTCACACATATCCTACCAACGTTTGTGTCCACCTACATAATCAACAGATACAGATAAAAGCTCCAGAATTAAAGAAACAAAGAATACTTGACAAAAAGTTAGGAAAGGAACAACATACAGGGAAAGCCATGTGATGGAGTGTCAAAAGACGCACACACTCCACACTTTTGAGTCCAAGCCCTCTGATGCTTAAGAGGTAGTCCCTAAAAGACAAAAAGAATGTTTTTTACATGTCAAAACCATTGCAATAACAAAATAGTATATGCATTTAGCCATACCCATAGTACAAAAGATGGTGTTAGGGCAGTGGGCCCAGCCATGCAGCAGCCTGGCGTGCACAGCAGGAGGTGCACACTTGGCCGGCCGGCCAATCAGGCCTAGCAGCCATAGTTATCTATTAGATTTGGTTGTTCATTTTAATTAGCAGATAAGATCTCATTGTTGTTAGAATTTGAGAGAGCTTTTGCTATTCACAACTATACATCTTATTCATTATTCAGATGGTATATATAGACATGGGTTACATGGGCCTCATGAGCTACATGGGCCTAGAGAGAGAGAGAGAGAGAGAATGTACAACTCTTAACACCCCATTCAACCTCAAGGTGGATCAGAAGATCTGATGCACTGAGTTTGAGTAGATGAAGCCGATGTTGTTCTCGAGTCTGAGCCTTAGTGAAGAAATCTGTAACTTGAAGCTCTGAGGGTACATACTTGAGGTCGATGGTCAACCGCTGACAATGAGATCGTGTGAAGGATGCATTAACACTAATGTGCTTTGTCAACTCATGCTTGACTGGATCACTAGAAATCTGAATGTCACTTGTATTGTCACAAAATAGAGGTGTGGGATCATCACAATGGACATCGAAGCCAAATGATCTATGAGGTGGTAGCGGTAAGAGCTCGAAACTCAGCCTCTGCACTAGAGTGTGACACCGCAGTTTGCTTTTTGGACTTCCAGGACATGAGTGAAGTACCAAGAGAGATACAGTAGCCAGTGATAGATCGGCGATAACTTGATCACTCGCCCAAGTGGAGTCAGAGTAAGCATAGAGATGGAGCTGACTCGAACTAGCATAGAACAAACGTCTGGACACAGTCCCCCTCAAGTATCTCAGCACATGAAGAACATGACCATAGTGGACTGATGTGGGAGCACTAACAAACTGACTAAGCACATGAACACATGAACAATGTCTGGCCTTGTGACAGTAAGATAAACAAGGCACCCAACGAGCTGACGATAGCAGGAAGGATCTATCAGTGGTACACCATCTGTAGATCGAAGCTCAAGTTAAGCTCCATAGTGCTGTCCTTGGAGGACAGCACAAGCCAACACAAGACTTATCCATCATTCTCCCCCTAAGTCTTGTGCGTCGTCTTGTGGGAGAGTTGAACCATCCCGATCCTGGAGCAGAGCTCGAGGAATTTGACCTCCCAAGAGGCTTGGTGGCGGTGTCCGCAAGTGATCCGTGGTGTTGATGTAGCTTCGCCTTGATGTCGCCTTCATCCAATGCGACCTCGGATGAAGTGGTACTTCACCCGGATGTGCTTGCTCCGCTCATGGAAAACGGGTTCTTTGCGAGCAGAGCGACTTGCCACAACCGATGTGGCCACCACCGCTTGATCGATCGCCAACTAACGAGGCACTTGCCGAGGAAGAAGAGAATCCCGCTTGTGCTCTTTGCCGGTGTCGATGTCGCTGCGTGGTCGCTGTCGCCGATTCGATGAAGTCTGCATACGGACACCTCGGGTAGTGCAAGCCGTGGTCGGAGGTGCCCGCAACGTAGCGGAGGATCCTCTTCACGGCCGCTTGATGCTCCGCCGCTTGCCGCCGATGAACCGACCGACGAGCCGACGGCTAACGCTAAGTCCGGCCGCGTGTGGACAAGGTAGCGAAGGTCGCCCACACGCGCCGCAGATCGCTAGGCCCACCTCTCCGCCGCAGGTTGTCGCTCGGCGCCACCTCTCCTCCATAGAGTGTGGGCTGGGTTGTGCGATGGCGAGCCCGCCCACCAACGATGCGCTTGGCGTGGCGGCTCGGGCGAAGGAGATACGAGTCGCCCGCGACCTCGATCCCTGTATAGAAGGAGAGAGCCCTGTCGCCATCCGAAGGCGGTCTTCATCTCCGCTTTGAACGCCGACCTCGGCCTCCTTGGGCCGGATCACTAAGTCGCCGACGAGACGCCACCAGCAGGGCGTTGCGCTTCTTGCCCCGCCGGTGAACCCAGACCGGCATTGCAGGCGCGCTTCTTTGGAACCCCATTTGCATAAGGGTGGAGTCCACTTAGCATTCTGTGCTCGCAGCCCGCCGCAGTCGTAGAGGTTTGGCGAGGCGGAGGACCTCGCCTCCTGCCGGGATGACGAATCCTGCCACGACGGACGAGACCTCCTCCTTCAAGTCGCCGCTGAGGAAGGCGGACTTGACGTCCATGTGATGGACGTGCCAACCTCTGGCCGCAAGCGCGAGGAGAAGACGAACGACTCCATGCGCGCGACGGGTGCGAAGCGCCGTCAAGTCGATCCTCCTCGCCGCAGCATGAAGCCTCGTGCCACCAAGCGAGCCTTGTGCAGACGATGGCGCCGCTTATCCCGCTTCGGTTGAACACCCACTTAAGGGTGATCGCGCGGTGACGGGCAGAAGATCCGCCAGCCTCCCCACGCCCGCTTCCGCCGACGGCGTCCATCTTTGCTTTATCGCGACACGCCACGCCGCTTCTTCCTCCGCCAAAGAAAGGCGGGGCTCGCCGTCGTCGCCGCGCTAAGCGCAGCCTCGCCGGTCGTCTTTGCGCCCACCTGAGGACGGCGGCTTTCGCGAGATGTTATCCATGGTACGGAAGCGCAGAGGCTTCGCCGTGGTGGTAGCGCGACGCGATCTCGCAGGGGACACGGAGTGCGAACTCCACCGCAGCGCCGCTTGCCAGGACCGGTTGCTGGGCGATCTCCGGTGTGGCTGCCGGTCTTGGGAGAGCGAGCCGCCATGAGGGCTTGCGGTGGCGTGAAGAGTGGGCGTGGTGCCGGTGGCGGAGCACTTCACCGAGCCGCGGCGAAGCGAGATGTCGAAGCTCGGTGAAGACGAAATAAGCTAGCTCTCCGCCTTCTCGAAATGGACGTAGTCGACAACAAAGTCCTCGGAATCGGTCAATCGCCGCCCACCGCTTTGTCCCATGTCCACCTCGCTTGCCGAACAACACAACGCCACGCGAGATGCGACGCCGTTGTGTCGTCGGTCGAGGATGCGGTGGCCTTCGAGCCTCCGCCAGAGCCGATGAACACTCCGGAGTGCTCTCGCTGCCGAGCTTGCCGGCTGCCAAGCTCTCGCGAACGCGAGGAAGCCAAGACCCGCAAGAAACCGCCGCTGCGCCATGCTAAACCTCGTCTGCGTCCTGCTGCCGAGTGCCTTTTGGTAGGCGACGGTTGAGATGTAGACACCGGTCACCACCGCTTTCCCAAGACAGCATACCAGATCCTCTCGCTGGAGGAGAGCTCCGAGCCATCCCCACAATGCAGTCGTTGCGCCGCTGACGACGCTGCTCTGCTCCGTCAGACGGCTGGAGAGCGGCGCTATAATGCCCTCATCAAGACAAAGACGACGCGACCAAATGGTCCTTGGCGCGTTGTTCTGGCAAAGACCTGACGCTCTTTACGCCGCGACTCGCCTCCGCGAACAACTGCGTCGCTTGATGGCGTCCATGACCTCTCCTTGTCCGCCGAGGACCATCACCCACATGTAGGGAGAGGTCGCCGACGAGCGGCGGAAGTAGCGTCGTTCTCCGGTGGCCGGTGTCACCGCCACAAGTCCCGTGCACGAAGCTCGAAGCCTCTCCTTGGCCTTAAACTCTTCTTTGGGGAAAGAGTCGCCTCTGCCGTCAACACGCAGACGCCGCAGAATCGCTTCCACATGGTCAAGGGACGCAGCCTCGCGACCATCTCCGCACCGAGCCGCCGGAGGCCTCGGGCTGGCGGTGCCTAAAGCGCTCGTGCAAGCACGCCGCGCATTGTCGCCCCGACGAGCGGCCGAGACAGAGGGTTGTGCCACCGCACGCGGAAGGATGTAGAGTCTATTTGCGCTCGTTACCTTGGCAAGAAGGCTGGCGGGCGAAGATCCCAACCCGCGACACCGTGCTCGATCTCGACATCGCGAGCCGTTCTCATCCAAATTGCCCCAAGTCGATGATGGAGTTCTCGCAGACGGATGTAGTAGACGCCGGTGAGCGGCTTGCGTGCTCGCCAGACACTGGCGGTGAAGATGACGAGCCGACGCCGATTTTCACGCCGAGGCGCCCCAAACTTGACGGAGCTTGAACGTTTGAGTCGAGCTTCGAGAAATACTCCGCCGCCCGGTCATGTGTGGGTGGCGCCGGTGTCGAGGCACCACCCGTCGGTCTTGTCGTTCTGGAAGCTGCCGGCCGGAGGGCATGTGCTTTTGGCTCGTCAAGGTGGAGGAAGGCCGCTACGGCCGGTACCGAGGTAGTTCGATGCTCGCGATGAAAGAATGAACAGAGCCACCGCTCCTCCTCCGCGACGCTGACGCGATGGGCTGGCCGCGTCGTGCCGACAATCCTTGGCCCAATGACCAAGCTTGCCGCAGCTATTGTGGCAAGAGTCGCCTCACACGCTTTTGCTTGCCGCCAGCCGCGCCACTGGCGCCCACAGTCATCACCTCGTGGTCGCCGACAATCCTGGCCCAACGACCGAGCTTGCCGCAGCCAGTAGCAAGAGTTGTCTCGTCTCGGCTTTTGCTTGCCACGCTTGCTTTGTCGTGGAAGAAGAAGGCTCTTCTTCCCTGTCACCTTGGCCGGCCGGCACACAGCTTCCCGAGCGAGAGAGGAGCTTCCCGCCAATGGTGACGGGTCCCGAGAGCGCTGGGGCTCGCCATCAATCAGCGACCTTTTGAGGCGACCTAACGCCTCCTCGATCAATCATCGTGAGAGGTCAGCGAGACTTCGACGAGCGAGCCATCCGCCACTACTTCAGGACGCAATGGAAGAGCTTCCACAGCTCTCCTCGCCAGCCGTAGGTGTCATCGCCGAATCGCACTAACTTCGCAACAGAGTGTTGAGACGGAGAGCAAAGTCATCAACATCCTCACCGCTTGAAGGCGTGTTCTCCACTCCTGCGTAGTGCCTCGCAATGTAGACTTGCGGGCGCCGGGACCGCCGATGCGTCGCAGCCGATGGCGCCCCAAGCCTTTTGGCGATCGCTTGTTGGTAAGCGAGAACTCGCATCTCGGGGCTCACGGCGATGAGAACATCCAATACCAGTCGATCCCGGTCGAAGTCGACGTCTTCGTCCGGATCAGATCCCACATATGCGCTGGAGCTTTACCTCATCACCGCAGCCCACCGCTCGACGTAGTTGGTCTTGGTGAGGTAGGCCACCCGCCACGGGGACAACGCCCTCGACGACAACACTGGTACTCGTGGTGACTACTTGATCAACCGTGGAGAAGCGCGTCGCTGTTGAAGGCCTTGTTCTCCCGTCGACCAAATATCTTGCCGCTGCCATCGCCTCCAGAGGCGCTGGCCACAAGATCCGTATCCGGCTGCAGGCTGCCATGCGCTCATAGGCGTCTTGCTGTTGCATCAAGGCTGCCGCCATGCTGGCCGCTTCTCTCTCCGTGACTCAAAGGTCCGCGGCTGGCCATCACCGAGATGGAGTCTTTATTCTTCCAGCAGAGAACCTCGACCTCCGCCAGACGCCTGCCTTCATCGCCGCCACGCTCTTCCACTTCCGCTGAAGCCTTTGCCAGCTCATTCTTTACTGACGCTTCCTTCAAGCATGCCCGCTGAGCTGCTGCTCTGCTGCTGTTTTCGCGCCTCACTTGAAGTTAAACTTCTTCTTGCCGTAGTATAGGTTCGAGGCGACCGAAGGCTAGATCTGCGGACATGGCGCGGCTCAGGAACCTAACTGCGTGGAGAGTGAGTCTGCTTGCTTCTTCGTTGGTTAAGCGGCTTCTTTGAAGCGAGGCCGAGAAGGGATTGAGCAGAGATGCTCGGGTTGCAGGATACTACGACTCGATACCACTTGTTAGTCAGCTGGACTTCTTGCTCTTGGTGATAGCAAGATCTTACTCTCATCGAGAGGATAACACTTGGAGATGGGGCAATTTTCTTTGTTTATTTCTCACACAATGCTATGCCAACCTCGAGGGGTTGGGGATACAAATTTATAGGCACCACCAAAGATATGCTAAGATGCTAGTCTAAGATGCCGCCCTAAAGCAATCAAGATCTTTGTCCCTAAAGCGATCAAGATCTTTGTCCTAAAGATGTCAGTCTAAAGGTCAAGATCTTGTCCTAAAGCGCCAAGATGTTGTCCCTAAAGCATCCAAGATGTCGTTCTAAAGATGCCGTCCTTGGAGGACAAAGACAAGCCAACACAAAGACTTATCCATCACATAGGTGCAAAGATTATGAAAGTAAAATCATCCCAAAGCGAGTAAGCAGACCCTGAATGTAGCGATGCTGAGCGAGGTAGTAGCCATCACCATCAGAATAAATCTCAATCCCCAAAAAAGAGCTCAATGGTCCCAAATCTAACATCACAAATTGTCCACTCAATTTCTTCTTCACAGAAGCCACATAGTCCATGTCACCTCCTGTGATCAGCATATCATCTACATATAGCAGAAGCAAAGTACGACCTTGCTGAGAAGTGTAAATAAACAAGGTAGACACAAGCTCACTTGGAGTGAAACCAGCAGCTCGAATTACAGAACTGAAATGCTCGAACCAAGCACGAGAAGCCTGCTTGGGACCATATAGAGCACGCCTAAGACGGCAAACATAGCCTGTAGGAACACCGAGGGGTGGTTGCATATAGACCTTATGTAGATCACTATGAAGAAAGGCATTCTTCATATCCATCTGAGATATAGTCCATGAGCGTACCGCCGCAACAGCAATGAGAGTACAGACTGTAGTCATATGAGCAACTGGAGCAAAAGTCTCATCATAATCTCGATCATAAGCCTTATGAAAATCTCTTGCAACAAGACGAGCCTTGTCACCACTGAATCATCTGACTTGGTCTTTACTTTGTACACCCATTTGCAAGTTATAGTAAGAGCTCTAGATGGAAGCGTAACAAGATCCCAAGTGCATGTAGACTTTAATGTTGTAAGCTCCTTAGTCATAACCAACTGCCACTCAGGTATATTGGCAGCCTCCTGATAGGTACTCGGCTCAGATACTGCACAAGCACAAGAAAAACCCCATCTCTCTGGTGCTTGAAGAGAAGAACGATCACGTAGGACATATCGTGATGTAGCAAAACGATCGTCAAATTCTGTGGTACTGGCGAAGGGTCAAGTGGAGGAAAGGAAGACTAGGGATCAGAAGGTTCAAGAGGAATGGAAATATGAGGATCAGAAGGAACTCTCTATCGGCGACTATAGTGAAAGGGAAAGGTGAAAGTGTTAGAAACTGGTGGAGCTGCGGGAGATGAAACTAGTGGAGAAAGAGTATCTGGAGAAGACAAGTCTGGTGAAAGAATGGGAGGTAAACACAAAAAAGTGGTGGAATTTGTGGAAGGAGTGCGATGTGTAGAAGGACAATAAAAGAAGGGTCGACCCTCATCAAAGGTCACATAACGAGAAATGCGAATGCGACGTGCTGATGGATCACAGCAACGATAGCCCTCATGCTCAGGACTATAACCCAGGAAGACACTCAACCGACTGAGGGCCTAGCTTTATGCGTTCACGCGGTGCTAGAAGGACATAGCAGACACAACCAAAGACACGAAGAAGAGCATAGCGAGCAGGTGCTCTGTACAGGACGTCACTATGACACTTGCCCTGAAGCTTGGTAGAGAGCTGATGGTTGATGAGATAGACTACCCGTAGAGACCGCTTCCCACCAAAAGTGAGAACAAAGGAGGAAATGAGAAGAGTACGAGTAGTCTCAATGATGTGACGATGCTTACGCTCAGCAACACCATTCTAAGCATGAGCACCAGGAGACAAGAGCTGAGAAAGAGTACCCTCAGAAGAAAGGAACTGGCGAAAGGTTGATGAAAGATACTCTCAGATGGACCATCTGAGCAAAAGACTGATAAATAGAAATCAACTGCGAACGGTGTTTCATGAAGTAGATCCAAGTGTATCGAGTGTGGTCATCAATGAAGATGACATAGTAACCGTGAACACCCTTCGACACAAAAGGAGAAAGACCCTAAACATCGGAATGAATCAAATCAAAGGGGACGATCAGATCTAGAAAAGCTGGAGAGATATATGTAAGTTGTACTTGCTTGCCAAGTCTTTGTAACCCTTGCACTAAAAACTGGTGTCAAAAGAAACAGGACCAAGATCACCTTGATGAATAAAGATAGAGGTGTGAGCCACACAAGTGCCCCAAGCGATGATGCCATTGAGGAAAAGACTTGCAAACAGAGTTAGATGCAGAAGGACATAGAGTAGATGGATCATCACTAGATGGATCACCAGCAGAAGATGAAATAACAGGAGCAATACCAGAAGTGGAAGAAAAAGGAGACTTTGACGATCAAGAACATAGAGCCCTGGCTGCCCTGCAGAACCTTTCTTACGATGGCCTATACCTACGTTGCGCGGATACTTCCGAAAACTCACGTACCGGTATAGGATACTGCCTCGGATAAGCATACGGCTCCAATATGCCACCGGATACGTATCGAGGACGTATAGGTCAATTTTCCTAGTTCTTAAAAAAGAATAATTCTGATACTTCTTGGATACCTTCTCGATAATTCCCTGATACCACTGAACCCTAACACAAGTAAAACACAACCTCTTTTCTCTCTCTTCTTCACTCTTCCGCTGATCCGACCTTCCGATCCGCCTGACTTCCGCCTCACCTCTTCCCACCCCACATTCTCCCACTCCTCTCCACATTCACACCCTTTATCTTCTTTCATTTCATTCCATACCACCTTCATCGCCTTGACCATCATTCACCCTACCATTTTTCTTATTTCCTTTCTCTCATTTTCCCTTCCCGATTTGCAACTCCTTATTTCCTTTCTCCCCTTTTTCAGATCCAATGGCTACTGGATTAAGAAGCTCAAGTGCGTCCAATAGTGGTAGTACGACTTCTGTACGAGCAACCAGTGCAGCTGCCATGGCAAGCAACCAGTGGTTGAACTATTATCAGAATATGCACTACTACTAATTTATGCACTGCTTATTCTGTTATTTGCTTTTCTATTCTGCTGTTTGGACTTTGGAGAAATGGAATGATGGACTATCAGAGTACTCGAGCTACGCTTATAATGTAAGCATGATGTATCTATCTATGATTATGTTATTTATTTGTATCTTTGTACTCATTTATTCTCTCAATTCTTGGCAGCTGGTTCATTATCAACTTGTATAAGGCTAACAGCCAGGAGGGAGAACTAGAGAAAAAAGCACCTGGCTATATCAATAGTAAGGTATTCTCAGTTTCTCATTTCCTTATAAGAACTCATTAATTTCTGTACTTTTTTATTTTTATTATATTTATATATATACACATGTATCGTCGTATCGGTGTTTTTGGGAAAATAACGTATCACGGTATCGGCGTATCGCGTATCTGTATCTACATCCGTATCAGGGTATCCGGGCAACATAGGCCTACACCAATGATAGCTCTTGTTTGACGGTCTTGCACAAAGTAGGAGTTATCATCAAACCCAACAAAACAGTTCATATCTGCGAGCTAACCGACGGAGATGAGATTTATGGAGAGCGTAGGGACAAGTGAGACATCCGAAACTGCAAAGTGAGAGGCGGAAAGAGTCCCCTGATGAGTGACCGTGCAAGGTGTGCCATCAGCTGTCTAAATCTTGATACCTTTTGCTGTAGGATGACATAATGTGAGCCAAGATATATCAGATGTCACATGGAAAGAGGCCCCTAAGTCCGACAGCATATCAGGTGCACAAGCACCATTTGGTGGACATATGGAAAAACTTTTTGTTTGGGTATCAAATTAGCATAAAAAATTCTGAAAAAAATTTCTAGATGTAATTTATGGTGTTTTGTTCCACCCTTTAAAATTTGAAGTTCAAACTCAAAGTATGTTAGAAGATACAAAAAGAGAAGTTTATCGTGAATAGTAACATTTGCCTTTTTTTTTTCCAAAGACCATTTGATCTATCATATGTCGAAATTTCTTTTTTGTATCTTCTAACATACTTTGAGTTTGAACTTCAAATTTTAAAGGGTGGAACAAAACACCATAAATTACATCTAGAATTTTTTAGAATTTTTATGCTAATTTGATACCCAAACAAAAAGTTTTTCCATATGTGCACCAAACGGGCTTTGTGCACTGATATGCAAATTTCTAAGTCCAAAGACCCAAGGGAGAACAAGACTGCATAGGACATAACATTGCACCAGAATGGCCAATGGATCCAGTAGAAGATGCATGTAGCTGACACAACTGAGTCTGAGGGTTGCTCATCAGAGCCTGAATTTGACCAAACGAGTTGCACAAGACTCCAAAGCACTAACATGAACAGAAGAAACAATAGCAGCAGCATCTCAATGAGACGAAACACATAATGGCAACTTCAGCTCAGGATGTAACTTGAAACACCGATCTTCTAGATGACCATAATCTCTTGCGATGAGAACAGACAGGCTGATGCCGGATAGGACTAGGACCAAGAATGTCTTCAAATGCCATGACATTAGCAGAGCAACAATAAAGCAACAACAGAGTAAGAGTAAAGTAGTACTGAGCACTGGCTTCAAGGAGAAGGTCAGGGACGACAAAGAAGAAACAAGATCAAGCACCAAGCCAAAGCAAAGCAGTCGGCAAGATTTGCAGCAGAGGAGGTCGTCGAACCGGAGCAGAGGTCGCCGCAAGTGAGAATGAGCAGACGCTGCTGGTGCAGGGAAAGAGCAGGCGGCGGCCACGACTCCAAAAGCAGAGCAGGCAGGGGCATAGCAGCGCCGGGACGCAAAGGACCCATGCGAGCGACGGTGCAAAGGACCCATTCGAGCGGCGACGCAGAGGACCCACAGGAGGCTAGGAGCAAAGCAAAGGAGGTCAGCGTGACGGCGCAGAGGAGGTCGCCAAACCCGAGCAGAGGTCGTCGTAGGTGAGACTGAGCAGAGACACTGCTGGTGTAGGGAAAGAGCAGGCGGCGACCATGACTCCAAAAGCAGAGGACCCATTCAAGCAGCGACGCAGAGGACCCACAGGAGGCTAGGACCAAAGCAAAGGAGGTCGGCGTGACAACGCAGAGGAGGTCACCGAACCGGAGCAGAGGTCGCCGCAGGTGAGACTGAGCAGAGACACTGCTGGTGCAGGGAGAGAGCAGGCCGCGGCCACGACTCCAAAAGCAGAGGGACCCACAGGCGGCCGGGAGCAGAGGATCAGCAGCCGCAGAGGACCCACGAGCGACATCGGTGGAGGCCCAGTTGGGAGGAGCTCTTGCCAGGGGAGGCGTTGTCGAGGCTCGCGTCGCCGGAGGCCCGACCGCTCGAATCGAGCGACAGAGCAGAGGTCAGAGCAGCGGCCTAGAGGACAACCGCGGCCGAGGAAGGCATCGTCAGAGGCCCATCCGGGAGGAGCTTTGGCCGAGGATCTTCAGGGTCGTTGTTGGCCAAGGGAGCCGCATGAGGGAGGTGGAGGCAGAGGCAAAGACGAAGCAGAGCAGAGGCAGAGTAGAGGTACACGCAGAGGACGCCAGATCCAGACAAACCACGAGAGAGGGAGAGGAACGAAGATATCACGCTGGTGGCAGCTCGCCGGTGACGGCGAAGATGGCGGCGGCTGGACCGGGGTCAGTCCCTAACCCTAGGCTCTGATGCCATGTTAGAATTTGAGAGAGGTTTTGCTATTCAATACATCTTATTTATTATTAAGATGGTATATATAGACATGGGTTACATGGCCTCATGGGCTACATGGGCCCAGATAGAGAATGTACAACTCTTAACAATTTTTAAGCATATCTTATCCTTAAGTTAGATTTGTTAGATGGGATTGTTAAGAGCCCTATTAGAGGGCATTCGGCTGGTTCATTATGTTAAGGGTATTAGTGTAGTATCATGTATAGGCAACGGATAGTTGTGGTATTGTAGTCTAGTCTAGGGTTAGTCTCTTGTATTCTATATATATACCCAATGGGCTCTTGCAATACAACTGACAATGGAGCCTCCATATCTCTCTTCTATCTAAAATTTACAGCAATGACTGACTAATCACCTAGCACAATATGTGGTGTATTACTGCATTAGTGACTACGACAGATAAGCTCATGAGCATGGCCCCAAGTCCACAACTACTGAAGAACTAGGAGCGCGATAAATATACTCTGCCAATAGTCACTGCATTGCAGCACCAAGCAGCCCTGCCAACAAGTGGAGTGGTAAGATGAAAACTGGAAAGTTGACATGATGCTCATCAGCACAAGGTGACTAACCAGCCCCAACATGGCAACGGCAGTTGACACAAGCAACTTGAGTTGGCCAACTTAGTTGACCTACAGAAGCTGGTATTGCATATGCATGGCACCACCATCACACCTATGTGGCTGTTTTGCTAAACATGCTAACTGAGTTTATCACAACCGTATAAATTGGCCAGAATAGTTCAGGTGTGTTGATCATTTCTGTTATGCAATGAACTAGCCAGTCGCTATAGTTGCCACAACAACTCTGGTGTAGTTGATTGACGGATAAGGCAGTCACATGAAAATTGACCAAATGGCTAATGCGGGTAATTCATTCTTTGTGTAACATATCAGCAAAAGGGATCAAACAACAAAAACTAGGTTAAAGTAGTGATTGAACAAAATGGTATGGTAAACTGGCCACAGATCAATTAAACAAAAATTAGGTTAAAGTTGTTATGAATATTATGTATGTATTGAACTTGAAGAGGCTCAATGGACAATATATATAGGAGTACAAGGGGTGTATGCCATATACAGATAAGACAATACAAAAGGCAGATAAGGAAATACAAAAGAGTCCCTATTCTAACACCCCCCCTCAAATGCAAGGCGTATGCAATAGCGTTGCATTTGAAAAGGGTTGACACTAAAATATAGAAAATCCAAAGTCCGAGTTTTGATAATGTCGTCATAGCATGCAGTTCTTGGAAAATATATCAACAAAAGATCTCTCATCCAGTGTCATGCGACAACTCATAAAGCACAAGGTGCGGGAGCAGAGTCGATCGCGGTAACACAACGAAAAAGATGATGAAACTGACAAATATAGAGAAAGTTGTCAAATCAAGCAGAAGAGGAATTACATGGAAAGCATGACAACGCAGATCGAAACCCAAGACGGCGGCGGCGCGAAAGAAACGCGGTGGCCTTAGAAGCTCGAGGCAGCGACTAAGAGAGAAGCGACGACATCATAATGACTTCTACAATCTACACGCGGCTCAGAAAGAAGAGCGGGAGCGGCGGCTGCTGCCATGCAAAGGAAATTCCTATGCGTCTATGACTGACAATAAATTTGTGGACTTGCATGGCTTAGACGAATTCAGAGATAGAGTGGTACGGACTTGGATGGACGCAGCGGAAGAAAACGACACGAATAAAGAAAAGACTCAAATATAACTAGCAACTAGCAAAACTAGCAGCAGCACAGATGTAGTCAGATGCGGCACAGCCGATCCATCCAGATAGCATCCCAATCAAGCAGCATCAACTCGTATCCAACCTGCTCCCTCCCACTTTTCTCTACCCATCTCCACAACCAGTGCCCGAGAGAGCCCAGGCGACTCGAGAGAGTCCATGACACTGGCCGACAAACCAAGGAGAAGGAGAGCTGCAAGCAACCCGGCGAGATGCGCGAACCGGAGGAGAAGGCTCGCGAGCAACGGCAGCGCGGATTTGGGAGCCGAGCTCACCTCGACTTCTTGCTCCTGCCGCGCGCGGTAATCCGGTGATGACAAGGGCAACAGAGGATGCTTCTCGGTGGTCGAGTGTCCCGGCAGAGCAGAGC
The DNA here is from genome assembly GCA_036346405.1 of Phyllostachys edulis. Taxonomy (NCBI): domain Eukaryota; kingdom Viridiplantae; phylum Streptophyta; class Magnoliopsida; order Poales; family Poaceae; genus Phyllostachys; species Phyllostachys edulis. Next base: position 14,077,710 of record CM070561.1, on the reverse strand, counting down.
ACCCGGGTGTAGAGGACCCACCATGGCACAGATCGAGCGATGAGGACGAGGCGGTTTCGGATCGACGAGGCAAGTGGCGAACCAAATATGTGGCGATCCGTCTTCTTGAGCTAAGGCCTCAAAGATGCGAATCCGGCCAGATCCGACCGGATCTGGCCGAGAAGAGAACTAGCGACGCCAGATCCAGTGGGGGAGCTCGAGGACGATGCTGGTGTTGGTGCGGGGGCCATGGCCTTCCATCGGTGCAGCGGAAGTCGAAACCGCGAGAAGCAATCCGACGACGAACAACCCGAACAGCCACGGCCACGATTCTTGATGCCAAAGAAGATGACGATGCTGCTATTTGCTTGCTACTGCTTGACGACTACAATTGGAAGGAGCCCACCCCCGGGAGCAAAGATTGGACCTCCCAGGGGCAGCGGCAGCGGAGGCGAGTAGAGGCTAGGAGGCGGCGGCGGCGGCTATAGTAACCCTAACCCTAACCTTTGCTCTGATACCATGTAATGAATATTGTGTATGTATTGAAGAGGCTCAATGGGCAATATATATAAGAGTACAAGGGGTGTATGCCATATACAAATAAGGCAATACAAAAGGTAGATAAAGAAATACAAAAGAGTCCCTATTCTAATACCTATTCTAACAAAAGTAACCTGATTGAACAAAACCGTATGGGAAACTGGCCATGTAACAGAATGGACAAATTCCATTCAACTACCAGGACCAGAACAAATCTGAGTAATGAAGCTTGTTGGAAAAAAAAACAGTAGAGAAGTTTCTTGTGTAATTTTGCCTCAAATAGTGATAATGGAGGACAATATATAGAACAAGCAAGTAAGTATGGTTATGAATATTTACTCAATATATATTTATCTAGCTTACTTTGCTTTCCCTGGATCGACATAGCGCAACCATTCAAGATCAATGCTCCCATGGTCGCTCACCAATCGGTTTAGAAATTCCTACAAGGGAAATTGCTAAAGATCAGTGTACATGAAACCTTGGAATTCCAACAAATAAGCAAACCTATATTGAATTGTATGCATGTTCGTATGACTAGAGTTTTGCCATACTTCAATTAAAAAAACTAGTTTACGCCATACTTACTTTTATCCGTTCTGCCAGCATGTTATTCATGCCACGCTCTCTAATTGTGTCAGAAATTTCCTTCACATCTGCTTGCCTTATTGTTTCCCAATCAATCGAGTCTTTTGCATTCTGACCTCTTTCTTTATCTCCATGATTGCAAAGCACTTCTTTTCTTAAAATATCCCAATCATAACTTGCCCTTTTACCAGTCCCAACTGTTGTCTTCTTTGCTTTTGATCCATCAGCAGGAACTTCAGGGGATGCCTTTTTAGCATCTTTGGATTTCTCTATCAAGTCTGAAGCAACTCCCTGTAGGACTTCAGAATTTGCTTTCTGGTTTTGACATAAGTTTGAAGAAAAACGATTCCCAACCTTCACTGTTTGAATTCCAACATAGTCATCCTGTTGGCTGCGTCCTGACTGAAGATTTTCACCTCCAATTTGCTTTGCCCTGGGAGTACATTCCTCTTGAAAATTCAAAGTTTCTTGCTGTTTCACAAATGCAGCTTCAGCTACATTCCTTGAAAGATCTTTTTCACAATAAAACTGCTCCCTAGCAAATGACACCGTCTCTGAACTTAATGGCTGAAAATATTTATCGATTATTGGTGAAATCAAGTCAGCTCCTTGCGTAGGCTCAGAATGAAAAGGAGTCTTATTTTGACTTAATGATCCATCTATACCATATAACAAGGTGCTTAAAGAGTCAGCCATTTTAGTTTTACTTTTACTGGCAATTACAGGAGAAGATGAAGGATAATTAAACATCGTCTGTGTTTGTGTGACATTGGAATCATTCATTCTATTAAGGCCAGTGTATACTGATCGCTCCAAATCACTGGCATATGTTATACCTGGGAGATGTGTTCGACCATTCTGGTGATAAGTGACAGGAGTATGTAGAGATTGATGCTTGCTTCTGAGATTGGGTACTTCATTCTTGTCTGTAAATGGGATTGGAACTCCGTGATATTCCGATGATCCAATTTTTTCATTAGACTTGCTCTTTAGCTCTTGCATCCGTAGAAGTTCTGTATACGTAGTTGAAATGCTTGTACCATTGGGCATATTTCTGGTGACGAAGTCCTCTGGTGTAAAATTTAGTAATGTGCTAGAAAACATATGATCAGTCATATGAAACAGATAATCTGGTGAACTTTGAGATGAAATAGCAGAGTTTTGTGATGAAACAACATCCTCCAGTGACCCGTCTTCAGCTTCAACAACGCTTCCAGTCCCAACAGCTGGTGGCTTGCTCTCATGCAGTCTAGCTGGCAGCTTCCCATAAGAATTATAATAAACTCCTGCTGCACAGTCCCCTCCATCTCCAGGAGAACTTCCAAACAATCCAATACTGTTACTTCCTTCCTTTTCTTCTGTTGTAATTAAGGAGCCTGCTATGTTACTTGCCTCTTCAGCAAGGATCTCGCCCTGCAGTTTGACAGAATCACCAAACAATCCAGAACAACCACCATTCTCTTCTGAAGTTGTATGAAGCATCCTATCTGCAGGTTTTTCAGGGACTTCTGGCTTTGCAGGAAATTTTGCAGCAAGAGCCATAAATGCAGAGCTGAAAAAAAATAGAAGACGACAGTCAGACGAACAACATAACCTCAGAATGCTAGTCAGAAACAGCTTCCTTATTTCAAATAGGCTGTAAGCTTTATTTCACCTGGAAAGATGGTCTGAAACATTCTGAGTAAGAAAAACCCCCACTACTGAATCCACAACTGATCCTTTCCAAGGAGAGAAACGCCGATCTCCTGCAAACATGATAATCCTAGAGTTTAAGGTGTTGTTCTGCAGATCCTGAAATACAACCCACAGTGCAACCCCAATGCATCCACGCGAGTGCATGCACACACTATGAAAAATCTGCTCTTGTTTCAACATGAAACACACAGGCAAGAAGAAACAGAACATGCACACATTAAATATTGAAGATCTGTGATCATCCCATTAACATGAACTCAGGAATTATAACATCAGACCATGTAAGGTTATGGAATCCTATTTACATGCACTCAACTATAATAAAAGCATACAAAAGGCCCTGTTAGGAGTACAGTATTACCTTGAACTAGATGCATGCGAGCAATGAATGAATCAACACGTCCTTGGAATATTTTTCTTTCATCATCTAACCACTTCTCTTTATCCTTATCCATCCCTTCAGCACCATCACTCATATCTGGTCCCATTAATAACTTCCACATTAAAGTGGTTACTGGATCAAGGTTTACTTTGGCCCTAGAACGTTTTCTTTTCACTTTACCCTCAAATGGAACAATTACACCAAATTCTCCTTTATAAGGGACAAGAGCACCATGTGGTTCAGCTGCCAAAGTGTCATCTGATAAGGTTATGTCTAAGACCTTTATCTTTCGAATAATGAGATCCAAAGGATCCACCAAGGGTGCTATAGATCCAGAAAAGCTTTCTCCATTTCGTTCCAAATTAACCGCTGTTGCACCAGGGGTCACTCCTGCATGAGGTCCAGAGACACAAGAAATATCATCATTTTGTAATGGATCAGTATGGCTACCTTTTGACTTAAGCTCTGCACCAACCAACTTTTCCTTCCTTGGACGACCTCTAGGTTTTGGCTTGTCACCAGGTTTTACCTCTTTCCTGGGACGTCCTGGTTTTCGCTTCTCACTGGGTTTAGCTGCACTGGTTTCTCCAGAAACCTCTACTTGATGATTCTCAGTTCTCCGAACATCATTACCTGTTGATGGATTTATTGGATTGCTAGGGGACCTAATAACTTCTCCAGGACTCTCCAGTTGGCAACTCAAAGTTTTCAGAGTGTCATTACCTGTTGATGGGTTTGTTGGAGTGATAGGGAACCTAAAATGCTCCCCATTGATGCTTCTGCCAAGCTCATCAGAAGGACCAATGCAAAAACTGTTCCAAGTATCATCTTGAGAGGAAGTGATAGGCTTATGCAGTTCAGCCTGCATGTCTGGCCCTTTAACCATGTTGCCTTCCAAAGACTGAAGTTGATGACTTCCAATTCTCGGAATATAGTTTTCTCTTTGTAGGTTGTTTGGATTACTAGGCAATTGTGTGAATTCTTCTGTTATAAGCCTGAACTGTTTGTCAGGTACTTCAATCAAATCCCTGTATGCAGTGCCATGCAGAGCAGGTCTGTAATGTTGTTGGACCATTTCCGGTCTTTTAACCTCATTGTTTCCTGATGATCCAAAACTAATCATTCCTCGGGAGGCTCGTGATTTCTCACGGGCAATCAATCTTTGTGCATCAGCTAAGGTAAACACACTATTGTTGATTGCTGAAACCACATTCCCATTCCGATTGTTCGACAAATATGTAGATGGGGTTGAAAAATTGCTCACAGCTCCATTCAGACAGTTATTATGATTATCTGTTCGCATTCTTTTGTAAGTTCCAGGAAAATATGATGCCTGAGAGGTTGCAGCATGGCAAGCGTCTACAGATGCCCATCCATTCTTTTGGTGGTTGAAATTCATATCTAATGAAATCTGAGCACCATTGGAAGCATTATGTGCTCTTCTGGTATCCATTGCGTGTATATGTGAGGAGTCACGAGAATCATGTAGCCCAAGCGCACCTCCAGTTTGCCTGTAAAGACTGGTAGTAAAATTTAAGTAGTCATTTGTCATAACAGGCTCATTCAAATTTTGCATCACTGAATGCCCTACAATATGCTTAGGAGTTGAGATGGGGTTTTGCGTCAATTGGTCACCATGGAGTATTTGGTCAATTACCACTGCTTCTCTTGAACAAGGATTAGGATTCAAATTTCCCGCCATTGCAGCCCTTTCAAAACACTGAGAAGGTGTAATAGGATTTTCTGGCATTCTATGACCATTAAGCATCTGGTTGGCCATTTGTGTCTCTCTTACAGAAGCTTGCGAAGACGAAAGCAAGTATTCAGTAAAATTAGTTGGCATGCTCTGCATTAGACTGATTGGCATGCCAGCACAGAGCTCTAGTGAAGGAATTGTTTCTAATGTCTCCCTTATTCCGTACTGAAAAAATTGTGTAGGCCTGTCCACAAAATTGGCATGCTCATTTTGTATCTGATTCGTAGAACTATTGAGGTCAAGCAATACTTCTTTTTGCATGTCATCTGCAGGCAATAACTGTGAATTATCCATCTGATTGGCTGAACTGTAAATTGAGCTGGTGGTAGAACCCGCATGGCATGCCAACTGGTTTTGAACATTTCTTTGACTGATAGAAGATACTGATAGTTGATCATCCTTGGGATCGGTAGGTATTTCTGTCACCTGAGCTTGAGATCCAGGATGTGCATTCTCTTGCAGAACTTCCCCATCAAAGTTCAAACATCGTCTAACTGGTGTCAGCTCAGCTCTGCAGTCTGAATCAGCAGCCTGTTCTGGGGCGGGTTGGCCTGCTGGTGTCTTCCTTCTGACATACTTTCTCTTACCAGATGGTTTTTCTTCCTTTGCCTTGGAAGGTTTTGGAGTTGCAGACTTACGAATCTTTGATGGTTTTTCTTCTTTCAAGACCTTTGGCCTGTGTTTTTTCCTCTTAGGCTTCTGTGCTGGAGTCTTGTTCAAGTCAATGCCTTCATTTGGTCCAGCACCATTTTCAATGCCTTCAATTGGCCCGGTGTCATTTCTAATGCCTTCAATTGACCCAGCACCATTCCTAATGCCAAACAAATTAGCGGATTCTTTCTCCAATGGTACAACTGCACTAGTTCTAGTCTGCGTCTCTATGGAAGTATCCAACTGAGATGGCATCAAAATACTTGAGAAATATAGATCGGCAGTGATCTGTGACTGAGGCAGCCATGGTCCAAACTCCTGCATATTTCCTTTGTCTACTCCATCTCCCACGTTCAGACAAATAGCTGGTGTGCCATATACTGCTATGTAGTTTCCTGTCAGGAGTAGCTACGTTGGATCAGGCAGGGCCCCCTATTTGGTGTCTCAGACTCCCAGTCTCCACCTGCAAAATATCAAGGCACACTGTACCAACATCAAATACACACAGCCGAGCCAATGAAGCAATTGTCAAATATACACTGCCAACATTATGTTTAGCTAAACTATACTATTAAAAATGCAATAAGCCAATTACCAGTGGCCAAGATGAAACTCCTTACGACACTTATCAGAACAACAAAACAAAAAGAAGGTATGCAATGGTGTAATCATAAGTTCCTTCGTTAGGTCCTTTACACATTAAATATTTCACCTGGTGTCCTTTCTCAAAATCACGGGAGCACATTTGTCCTTTTGTGCAAAAGCATTGTACTTAAAGTGCCCTGGTGCAAAAAAAATCAGTGGGACCCATGTGCCGCCGCCACTGCCCCTAAACGACCAGGTCACTTTAAACCCATTTAAGCAATATTTTCTAAACCCATGTAAACAAGACAAACAGCCCCTAAACTGCATCTTTTGCATAAAAACCGCATTTCATCTTTTTCATCCTCTTTTATATAAAAACCGCATCTCCCATTGGTAGGCATGCCATCAATTATCAGGTGAAACGCCCATGGCCACCAACAGGCATCACGCCACACTGATAAAAAGGACCGTTTTCCCGTGAGCCATCGACGGGTCGACACCCAGAGCAATCAAGCACAGCCGCGGTCCACAGACAGGCTCCCACGCGCTCATGGATGAATACATACAATCAGCACACTATCTCATCTCTCCGAGAAGAATTCGATCACCAATCCTGTTATCCTGACCATATCAAACTCTTAATCCTCGACAAACAAATTACATTCTAGCCCCGAAATCGGACGTCTGCCCGTACGACTCCGAATCATCTGTCCCGCACCACACAATCGGACAATTCGAAATAATAGCAAACAGGCCGAAGCAGCTGCCCGGGGCGGCGCAAGGGAATTACCGTACAGGTCGCCGCCGGCCGGATCTGCGACGGCGGATCCCACGGCCCTCGTCAGATCCGCCGCAAGGAATCCGAGAGAGAGAGAGTAGAGGGTAGGGGCAGTAGGGATTTAGGAATTTGGTGGGATTCGAGTGGGGACTGGGGAGGCGTGCAGAGATTTTGGGAGGAGAGAGAGAGAGAACGAACACAAGGTAGCTCACGGGCCGGAGGCGTAGCGCGCGTGGGGAGGCCGGGCCGGACCCGGACAAGAGCCGAGCGGCGCGGTTGAGCCACAGGGACGCGGGCTGTGGGCCAAGCCCAGCGCGGGGGGCGGCGACAGGGGAGGCGGCGACCAAGCGCCGGCCACCAGGGAGCCGGGCAAGGGGCGGCGCTAGGAACCAAGCTCCGGCCGGAGAGTTCACCAGAAGAATGAGCAATAGAAGAAAGAAATGGGGAGAGGGGGAGGCTGCGCGTGTATGATTAGGGCAGAATTGGGTTAGGTTGTGAGATGAGCGAGGAGGAAGTGAGGGATAGAGTGGGCGATTGACCAGCAGGATAGGATCCCGTGCGGCGTTCTTCAATAGCAGACCAGCTATGTGGTTTTTTTTCAGCTAACTTTTTGCTTGGTAGAGTACGGTGCCACTTTTTTTCACTTGGGAAGAATAGTACTATTTTTTGTACAACTTAGCCGCAATTGATCTGAGTTCCCTTCTAAACAATTTAGTCATTAGGCACGTGTATCATTTACGAAGGTTGTCTCTTATATTTGTCATCGTTTTACCTCCAACGGTCCATTAGGCTGTTTCTAATTAACAGTATCTTAGTGCAGTTTTTTAGTGCTTAAGGAATATTATGATACTATCTTTTCAATGCATGATTTTTTATGGTGTAGTATCTTAGGTTGTTTCATTTAGTTACATACATGATCTTTACTAGTATTTAAGCATTGTGACATATTTGTGATATGTATTAAAGCAATACATGTTTCTTAACACACACAAATATAAATACACGAGATCGATCATAATAAATTTTATGCATTGGATTTCGAAACCGAACCAGTATTCAGATTAGATATTAGAGTACACTCTCTCTTCATTAACTATGGTACTATATCATTATTTTACCTACATAACAGGCTTAAGATATCAGTTAGAGTGGAGCACTGGGAGCAGCCTTATCTGGCTAATTTTCATCGTTCATTGGAATACAATCGATAAAGCGTTCAGCTTACCATGCTAAAAACTATTGCTTACATTTTCACCAACTACGTTATAAATGTTACTATCGGTTGTTGAAGAATGTACAAGTGATACGCCCACCAAAAAGATTATACCTCAATAAGGAATTGATCGTATGTATTTGATTTAAATAATTGTTTCTGATTTTGAGAGTTGACAGTGTTGCTTATTTATAAGCATCTACTAGCTTTTGTTTCGGTTGAGAAAAACATTAGTTAAATTTATTACTTGTACCAACTATTACTTACTTCACTTAAATGTCTTTAAACAAATGGACTAGCTACATGGACTTTCGTTTGGTTAGTTTTGGCATAAAAAATGTCACTTGTCGTGCTTCGGTTGAGATAAATAGTAAAAGCTATTTCTTTAGCCATATTGGATGTAATGTCTCTTTCGAATTACTAGAAGATAACCCTCGCCAAATGGCGCGAGGGTAAATGTGAGGTTTTTTTTGTAGTTTAGAAAAGTGTTTTGGAAATTATAAGGTTTATGTAAGCATTATGTGTTGCACTAACGAAGGTTTGATTGAAGACGACGACGACATGTAAGATTGGAGGCTACATAAAGTTTGTTGTATCTATATAAACGAACGCAATATTTTTAGGAGAAAATAATATAGCAGTAATTTGTAGCATATAACATAAAGCTCAAGGAAGGCTAAAGTATGTATACAAATGGAGTGCTATTGCTGACAACTATAGTTTAGTCGGGACTATAGGTGAGTTGAGGACATCTACAAAATAGATTCTGAAAAGAGTAATAGAACAGGCTAAAAGGCTTGACATACTGTACGTATTTGCTATCTAAGAATGTTTAAATAGTAGAACAAACGAACTCCGATGTTCCTGAGACGTAGTGACCGCTGAGGTGGTTTGAGACGCTGGCTAGAAAACTTGTATAGAGTAGCAGTAAATTAGAAGAGATTCTAAAGAAGTATTTTCACTGAATTGGGAAGCGGAAGCGTATTATACCTGAGGTTTTGTTGTTGCGCCGAGCTATTCAATCATTCGTTTTTTCTGTGTGGATGACCGGGTTTTCTTTTCAGGTGGATCAGTCATAGTGTGGGTAGGAGGCGATGCGGGTCTGTTTTAATAAATAAGATTCAATGCTATGATATGTGTAAAGCAACAAAAGTAAATGAAATGGAACATTTATATAGTGCATGATCTAATTGACGATGGTAAAAATTCCTGTAGGCGGAATAGTGCTTTGAGATCTATTAGGCTATGAAATAGTTTTTTCAGGTTGTGTTATTTGGTGATATGCGTATGAAAAAGAGAGACATTACAGCTATTTATTAGTAGCTTGGAACCCAACGATAATTTTTTGTATCTAAGGAATTATATAAAAGGGTATAACACTAATGAATGTAGAGTAGTTGTATATATAAGTGATAGTCGGTCTCTTTTCGATTGAGATTTTATTGATCGCGCGTGTCTAGTGCATGAAATTTAGAAGATGGTACTATACTGGGTTGCTGTAATAAGTTGTAAAGAATGAGTAAGTGTAATATAAAAGCGTCACTTTTGTGAGATATTCTAAGGATATAGCAAATAAGCGTCTATAGTTGATGATGGACATTTATGATTTTGTAGGCTAAGAACCGTATTAATAACATATACTCTAAAGAAATTTGAAGAGGGTGTCAATTTAGGTAAGTTGTATATATAATTTGTATGCAGGATTTTTGAGGCACACCTCTGTTTCCACGGAATGGTCTGGAGCTGTGCAATCAGAGAATAGGCTTCTATGAATAAGGCGCGATGGAGAGTTATGTTGTGTTCTGCACAGAATATAAAATAGGCATCGTATTATAGGCCAAAGAATATTGCTGGAAAGAATAAGCTGTTGGAAATATCAAATCTAAATGTATTGAGACAAAACGAAAATACCCAGAGGGAGTGTATTTTGTTGGTAGCTGTTTAATTGACGAAGGCAGTGCTGTTTGGGAATGATAAGAGCCAATCTTGTATATTGCTGAAGAGCAAAGCTTCTACAAAAAGGAGTTTAGAGGTTAACGACTGCAGGTGCGGATGTAAATATGAAACCTTATAGTCTAAGAATAGTATGAATCAAAGATATCCTGTAGTTTTACCTTTGTGTCCATAATCTGATCTGTAGATGTTTGACCAAGAAAGAGGCCTCTGCGAACAATCATGGTGTGGGGGCGTCTTTTCTTGTTGCATCGAATAATGGATTTACATGTCTTGTAACGACAGTCAAAGGTTGTTGGCAAAGATAGACTGTTGCTAGAACTAAATATAGTTTTTTTGAAAGGGACAAAAGTACCTGTACGAAGCATTAACCGGTGACTTCAGCTTATCAGTTGAAAATAGGGCTATATTGGGATGATAAGCGGAAATCCAGAATGATGTCAATGAACATAGTGTTTATGGAAGTTCAGAAGATAAATCGAATGGTTTATATCACACAGCAGCAGAATCTATGAGGTCAAAATAGGCTAGAGGATGGCGAATAAATGTAAGCTGTGTACTATTGCTAGAAGGCTGGCTGTTGTAGAAAAGGGCCAAAAAAATATGTGATTTTCGGTGCGGCATTAGGAAAAGCATGTACTCTCTAAAGGATCATATTTAGCTATAATATCTGTACACTAAAATGAAGCTGCAAACAGATCAAAGAAGAGCCTAATATTGCTTCAAGCTGTCTCTCTCTCTCGCTCACACAGCTTCATTTTAGCGTATCCTCATATGCAAACCTTTTATAAAAATGGGCGCATTACATTTAGCTATAATATCTATAAATAGAATCACAACTAATAAAACGGCAAAAGGAAATGCTCATGATTTCTTCAAAAGGAGGTAAAATATGGTAATAAACACCCCAAAAAACATATCCCTATCATAGTGAGGAAAATTGTAGGACATCACAAAGTTTATTGGATTGCAGCACCGACATGACAAACACGTGCATCTATTCTAGTTTGCTAAAATGAAGGAAAGGATAAATCGCTATCAAATCACAACGAATGGAAGCTACTATAGGAGAGAAATAATGTCAAATAGCCATATCTAGTAGGTCATTAACAGGTGAAAATCGAAACACAATTCAGATCCAAACAAAGAAACTAAACAGAGGCAGCTAGAGAGACGACAGTAGAAACCATGACATTATAATTGACAAAGCAAAAGAAGATATTTCAATGAAGAACTATAAATGTGTCCCATTGGAGCAAAGGGACTCACTCATTCTACCACCAAGCAGACCTCCTATTAGAAATGACATGTGCAAAGGTGCTTATGAAAATCATTCGTATGTCTATCCGAGTCTATTGACTCCAGTATGTAGAAATTACCTTCGGAGAGTGAAGAAAAAAATATGTAGAAATTACCTTGACTCCAGTATTTGTGGCATCTCTTGATGCTTGAAGAAATGGATCAAACATGGGATTGAATGCGACAAGAATGCACAATCAATTATGTACACCGAGAAGAAGCACAATATCATGTTAGTTTTGCAATTAGAAATGGGTGAATTTATACTTCCAAGCACAAACTCATAAGTCCACCATCGTGATACCTAATAGAATGCGTATGAAATAGCAGAAGAGGGAATGTTTCATTTTCCATGCCTAGTTGAAATGGAAGCAATGAAACATTTGGTTGCATACATACTCGGTGAATGGTAACCAAGGTGACAAGAACACGAGTAGAGTGAAGGCGCAGTACCATGTCATGAGCCCGACCGAGATGTCAAATGCACTTATCTTTGCAACATCGCTGCCAAAAAGCAAGATGTTGTCGGACTTGATGTTGCGGTGGACAACACGAGGCTTTGTCTTCTCATGGAGGAACTCAAGCCCTTTATGCATTTAAGGCAATTCTCACTCCGCATCCATGATAGAACCGGCCTTGGCCGGGCTCCTTGACACCCTTTTTACATGTGATCATAAAACATCGCCTTTGCTCGGAAAGCTTGATTGATCATACATTAGCCATAGCAATGGGATCAACTGCTAATTCTATTTTATCTCATCGTGTCTAATGTCATTTTATTGAAGTAGATAGTTGTTTTCATGAAGCATATCGTAATGCAATAAACTAAGAGTTTATGAAAGAAAATCAAGGCTTATTGTTCCTTCACCGTGGAGAATATCATGCAAGGAGCCCTTGTTGCATACTCACAAGCAAGAACACGGTGTTCCTTCTGCCAAGCAAGATCCCACAAGTTGGACAACATTGTCATGCTTCGATCTTGAAACGTCCAAACCTGCGACAAAATGGAAGTGAGAAGGCAATCCGTTGGGGCACCTAAATCTAAATGAAGATATATTATTTGAGAAAGAAGGAAATAGGGCCAGAACATGCACAAGGAATTCTTGATCAGGCTGTTTGCTGGAGTTGAGCTTCTTCACCGTAGATTTCTCACTAGAGAGGGAAGGAGGGATCTGTAGCGGCCGGGAAGGAGCTAGAGGGAGCGGGAGGCTGTGGCGACCCGACCAGGGGCTATCCTGAGAGGTCCTCCAAGTCCTCCCTGGGAGTCCATCAGGACCTCCTAGGAGGTCCAAAGGATCTCTCGGGCAGTCCACCCAGGCCTCCCAGGAGGTCCAACCGGACCTCCTAGAGGTCCAGGATACTAACCCGAGGAGGTCTTGAGACTCAAGACCTCTCCAAGAGCCACGACCAGACCCGAGAGAGGTCTAGAGACCAACCCGAGGAGGTCATGAGACTTGGAGAAGTCCTAAACCTCCTGTGATCCGAACTAGTCCCCAAGGATCAATGGCTAGTTCTCATAGCGATTACAAGTGATAACATACATCCACAAAAGACTTTATTAACAGCAAGGGAGTTGATTACAAAGTTGCTTACAAGCCACGACAACAAAGCAAAATACACAGTGGAAGCAAAACCAAGTCCATCCAATACACCATGTAATCATCGGAGGGCGCTACTAATTGTTCGGTCCTCATCATCTTCAAAGGAGTCCTCTCTGCTCAATTTATCAAATCAAGCAAGAATGAGCACAACAACCGCACTTTCGCAAGTTACACCCACAAATAATGTAATGACATGCATAAGTGGATATCTCAAAGGAAGGCTTAATATGGTTGATTTGCATAAAGCCAAGTTTATTTCAAATACCAGTACTAAGTTCCAAGGCAGATAATAATAATTAAAATTCATTTGCAAAGCTTTAATTTTACAGTTGGATAACATTCATCAACAAAGTGTGAAGGATACCCTCCTGTCACAAGGCTACCCGCCCAATACCCATTTGGATAGCAATCCAAAATTAATTTCACAAACCTTTTTAAAACAAAACCAAGAGTTAACTTTGAGTGGCTTTGCTAGCATGTCCATGACCGTGGACACGGCTATTCGAATAGATTTACACTCTGCAGAGGTGTACAGCTTTACCCACATGACATGTCTTCTCTAGTTTGTTTGGCATTCATCAACGCCACCTCACACTTCCTTTGGTGAGAGGTCTAGAGCACACGACAAGGCCTTTACAATGCATTGCTTCACCGCAGTCCACCCTCGCTAAGGTTTCACCCCCTTTGGATTACCCATCCGCAGGGTTCAGGCCCCCTCTTACGCCAAGTAGGACTACGAAGGTCGTAACATGACTACCCACCACACCAATAGGATCAACCGTGATGGATCTTTGCAAATTAGTCGGCTAGGTCCCGCCCACACAGGACATGTGGTTGCACGATGGTGGCTAGCAAGATGCGGCTCGCAGACCGGTCCTTAACTGGCTTGGGCGGCTACCACAAAATCCTAGGCCTCAACCCTACCCGGGTTGAGCTCGTGCATAGATATGCACCAACCAAGCAAACCAATCCGCCCAAGACCAAATCCATTTTCCTTTTTCCTTGCTTCCCCAGCAATATTTTCATACTTCCATGACAACCCATTGCCATGGCCAAAACATTTTTAAACAACAGTTGATCAATGGAGATAAAACTTCCCAAAATCAAATATTTTTGGTCTAAGCACAACTAAGCGTTTCCTTTCCAAAAGGTTCTGGTTCATGCTATTGCCATTAACCAGTTTTTAACTAGGCTAACAACATGTTTGGTTCATTGTCAAGATTGGCCATACCAAGGATTTGGGCATAACTATGAACTTAAAGATAAGTATTGAAATAAGTAAGTAAAGTAAGCATGCATAGACCTTTGAAACAGAACATAGTAATTTGAAGTAATGGGTGCAACATGGTCAAGGGTGTAACTTGCCTTGCTCAAAGGCCTGAGTATCTTCTTCTTCTTCAAGGAACTCGGGCTCCTTCGTGCCTTCACAATCTACACGGTGGAAAACAAAACAACTCAAGCAGAGCTCAAATAAGATCCAAAGTATGGATATCATGGGGATATGCCCATGATCTTAGTATGATGAGACAATTGGCAATGGCGTTGAGGGTTGCGGAATCACCCGTTTTCGGTGAGGTTCAATTCTTGTCAAAGTTTGGCGATCTCGACCGCCCATGGGAGCGGTCAGACCGGCCATGCCTGTAATACTACGATTTATTCTAAGCAAGAAAGCGCTCATAACAGAAATTAGACATAAGAAAAGGGAGTTTCGCAGTTCTTGAAGAACTTGGGCCTCGTGCCTTGGCCGAGAGGCCCATGAGGGGCCGCCACCAATAAAAGGAGGGGGGAAACCCTAATCCGTACTGTAGCTACAGTACCGCTGCCGCTACAGTGCGTGGCTACAGTGCATCTCCTCCCCCTCGCTGCCGGTGAAGACGATCCTTGTTGCTACCGCCAAGTGGAGGAAGAAGGAAGGTCACCGGGTGATTGCCCGCCAAGAAGAAGAAGAAGAGGAAGGGAAGAAGGAGAAAGGCAAAGGAGGGAGGTCTCCATCAAGTGTTCGTGATCTTCAGCAACTCGTCGAGGTAACCATCGTTCCCCATGGATTAGTTGATTAATTGGATGTTTAGCAATGTCGGCTGATTAGATCCCTTTCTGGCCAGTCGTTTGAACGGCGGTTTTGAGGTCCTTAGAGGCAGAATCCGTGGATCCCATCTCTTAGAAAAAGTTGGGTCGTGTCCTTAGCTTTCCGTGGCCGCCAAGAACGCCCAAATCCGATTAACGATTAGCGAGTTATGAATTTTCTAGTGTCGCTGTCCTGATAATCTGTCAGCATTCTGACAGTCTGTAGAAATTTGTGTTAATCTATTATTTAAACACGAAATTAGAGGATCTCGTTATAATGAAAAAGATGGGTAGTTTCCTAACCTTTCCAGAAAGCTAAAGAACGTAAGAATTGGACTTTCGTAGCAAAAGTTATGATAATTTTAGTGTACTGTCCAGAGAACCCGATGTGATAATTGATGTTCTGTAGATTGGTTTGGTAGGGGCAGTAGATGGCAAAATCAGAAGAGCTCCCCAACTAAGTTTATTTAGGAAATTTAATTACCTTTCCAGAAAGTCTAAGAAAACCTGAATTGGACTTCTGTAGAAATAGTTATGATTTTTGAAGTCGACTGTCCACCGAGGGGACAGATCGACGGTAGGCTTGGGGTTGGGATCGAGTTAGACGCTTCTTCAAGTTAGCGATTGTTGTTGTATGCTTTGGTTTGTTCCGCTACTGCTATCTTAGTATGCGCTATATTAATTACTCAGGTGGTGGACGGGTCCCGGGCGGCACCTTCAAGCATCCTTCACTCTCTCGCGTTAAGGCAAGTATAATGACGGTTATAATAGATATTGTCAATGGCAATGTTTAATATGTATAATGGGTATTTGTGTGTTCATGATCGTGATGATGGCATGTTTGATAATGTTCATGGTTGCTAGTGTTATGATTTACGTGTTAATCATGGATATCTCGATAATTGTGAGTTCTATGTTTATGAGCTTTATGAATAGGATATTCATATGAAATATTGATGTGGATGCATGTTGTGATAATTTTGAGAGTTCTTACATATGCATCATGTCAATTATTGAAGTCTTGGTCACGTGATGACCAAGCATCTTTGAGGTCCCCGCCATGTTGATGACGGGCTAAAGGTCCCCATGCTTGAAGAGCATGGGCTTAGGTCCCCATACGCGTGGTGTATGGGCAATGGTCCCCTGCACAGATGGATACGAGCATGGGTGTGCATCGACGGATGCGACTTTGCATTACCTGTAAAATGCAAAAGGAAAGAGAAGGAAGAGAATTGTCTTTTGAGCATATTGCATACATGCAGTGTAAGATAGTTGATATGTGGATTTGAGAGGTTTAATTGCTGATTTACATGGTTGTTCATTGTTGATGCCTTTTATTATACTTCTTTGAGTCTTTGGGCTCACCTCTTGTTTTTGCTGTGTTTTAGGTACTTCTTGCAAGAACGGCATACATGGGAGGGAGTAGGATTTGCTAAGGATGCACTCACTACCACACATTCTTTTAGAGATGATCATCATTAGTTCATACCTTAACAAAAGCAAACCGCTTATGAATAATTTTGGTTATGCTTGAATGCATTGAACTATTTGTAATAATGAGGGTGGTAAATCTTGATTATGCTTACTTATGCTTTAGTGAATAGATTCACTATGGTTGCTTGATGGATTTTAGATATTGAGATATTGATAATAAATTATGCATCTCGACGGAACCTCCCAGATATTTAGTTATACAAAGGAGGTTCTCATTAATTTTTGTATGAAGTTTTAGTTTGTATATGTTTTTAATTATTTTTTGTAGCATCCTAGGCCTTTGTTGGGTGTGTTACAGCTTGGTATCGAGCGGGCAGAGGTCCGTGGTGAATGGAACTAATTAAAATTTGCTAGTGTCTATTCAATTTAAAATTTTGACACACTAGTGCACGAGAATGGGAATGGGCAAAGCATTGCATTTACGCTTCCGCTTATATCGTATTGTTGATTGCGATATGAATTGAGTATTATTGCTCATTATATGATTATATGATTATTATGTGTGGGATAACCCATGTTGAGAGGTTGAGGTCGTGGTTGTGGCCCCGGCTTACTAAAGTTACACCACCGCTCGTGGTGTAGGAATAGTGAAGTGTCTCATATGGATATCATAGTACAGCGTTGATAATGAGTATCTTTAGAAGAGTGGTTCTCTTCCGGAATTGGCATTTGGTCAACCCTTGTCCAATAGTGATTGGTGAATTTCTTTTGGGTTATTATTTCTTTGCGGTGATGGATTGCTTTGAGAAAGGTTGGTGTGTTTCCTTGGCTAAATTTGTCTCGTAAAGCAATCATTGTTTTCCCAACCGATGAGTTATTCTTAAGGTCGGTGAACTTGGTTGATTGACAAGTTTGACCTTTGTATTGAGTTTTGTCCTTTCCATTGGAAAACATGAACCATTTATTCGCTTGATGTTTTTGGTTAATGAAAGTTTCCTTTTGCAAGTCCTTTATTACGTGGAGGCTTTGACTCAATATATCTCTCTTGGGTATTTTGAGTGTTGAAGATTTATGGTTCTCTTTTACTAAAGAAGATGTTAAACCCTTTAGCGATGTTTTGTCGTGGTTATGTGAGAGGGTATAATCAAAGCAATTAATGGATATGATATGGATTATCGTGTTGGGTCTGCAGCAGGTGCTTGATCGATTTTAACTAGGATCCTTGAAAGGAAAGTTGAATAAGATGAGGTTGTCCTCTAGTAGTTCTCGATGAGTCAGGACTATGAGTATGACTATATTTAGTCGTAATCAATAGAGTTATTAAGAAGTGTGGAACGTTGATGAAATGGTTGATCAATAGAATTGTTTAGTTTGCTAAACTTATTAGATTATTCGGTCTCAATGGATTAATCTAATTGTGTAGGAAGAGGAATGTAAGGATGAGTTCGATCGATGTCTTAGTAGATAATAACATGGAATTTTCTTTAATTGGCTATTCGATGATCTTAATTTCGCTCGTGGAAAAAAAAAAAAATAGAGAAAGGACCAACAATTTTGTCCATGATTGAATTATCATCAATGGTTTATGAAGGATTTAATATGTAACCTGTGGTTGCATGATGGTGAAATTGTCGGATAATAGTATGCCTTTGATGAAAGGGTTTTAGAATAACCATTTAAATTGTGTAGTAGGTTCCCTCAAAAATTAAGTGGTTGTTGTAATGATATTGTAAGAATTTGGTATACTCTCAATTGAGGATGAGATGATAAAGTGGTATGTAATACTTTGGTAAGCCGTTGGGGGCTTTATAAAGGAAGAGTTGACGATAACAAATCTTGTTAAGAGTAGATTATTCTTGATGTTAGCAAGATTGTCCACAAGGGATTCTAACTCGTTGTAGTGGTGATGATTCTTCTAGGGAGAAAGGAAATTAATTGCCTTGCGTAATATAAGTTAAAGGAAATGTTTGGAGTTTGCATTCGTGGTCTTTTGGGAGTTCATGATTTACATAGTAGATGGAATTAATTGAGCAATGTGACGTATGGGAAGGTTCCGTTTGGTACCTAAGTGATTAATGTTATTTGGTTTTATAGGCATTTCTTGTTTGGATTGGCAAGTAATGTTGTAATCAAAGAAATTTGCTTTCTTTGTTAACGGAAGATGTGTACCATAAGCATTTTGAGGTTGGAGTTAAGAATTGTAATTTGCAACTTTTCCGTTGTTACAGCTTAAGAGTTTCTTGAGTTTCAATAGCAATGTTTTATCTTGATTTATGGAGGTTTGATATTCCTTCTTGTGGACATGTGCCCTCAACTGTGGACTCAGATTTTACTTTCCGAGATCATTGCTATTTGATTGTTCTTCTTGATCTCGTGCTCACCCGAGGAGCAACGCTTTCTTGTGCGTTGAACTTGTTTTTGGTTTGTTTCTTCCTTTTGAGAAAGGGATTAACAAACTTATGTTGCCAAGTCTTATAAAGTGTAATATAGCGATCGGTTGTTGGTGGACAAGTATTTGGTAGTGGTGAGATTTTGGGAACCAACCTATTTGAAGTACGTAAGACAAAGGAATTGGTTTTGACCTATAACACCGGAGGGAGTTCTATTTAAAAGGAATGTTTGTCGATGAAATAAAATCGATTAGTGTTACAACTAGTGGAACCTATGGCGAATTATGATCCAATAACCTTTGCCCATGTTAGGATTATCGAAAGTATGGACTCTTGATAAATGCATTAGAGTATCGCAATTTTGTAAACCCTAGTTTGGTGTTAGGGCTTAGAAGAGAAAGGAGAGGCTTAGGGTTCTAGGGAGATGAGTTGAGTGTGTGCTCAAGGATTGAGCTCTTGTCCTCCTTGAGGGAGTGGCTGTAACTAGCAACAATCGCAAATCAATCTTTGGATAATTATTCAAAGATGAGTCTTCTTGTGTTCTTCCTTCTCATTTGGTGATTTTGGGTGTTTCTTTGATCCGATGGGTTTCTAGTGGTTTCTTGCCCTCATCTACCTTGCTGTGACTTGTGGGAATACATCTACGATCATCTTGATCATCAATCTCCCACGAGCAAGTTTTGGATCAAGTTTTTAGTTTTTGCTCGGTTTTGAACATTCCTTCGGGTACAATGGAAAAAGGTCATAACTTTGACGTGGATCTACTCGATCGTCGCTTGGAATATGTTCCAGATATCCTTGGGAAGGTGTGTTCCAAGTTTTGTCAAGTTTGGCCGTGTAAATCAAAAGTTTGATTGATTTTTGTTTCAGAACCCGAGTTGTTTTTCCTATTCATCGTCAGTCCTCGCTGCATCGCTTAAGCCGCGGCCGAGACCACCCGCCACCGACCACAAGAATAGCCATCTGGCCCCGACCGAGCCCGAGGTTTTGATCTTCTCCTTTTGGGTCTTTTGCTTTGGGGGTTGATTAGATTCAGCACAAGGTTTTCACTATGCGTATATACTGATCTTCTTAGCTTTCGTAGCTATTGGAGAAAAGTTTGTGTTGAATCTAATTAAGATGAAATTTGAGAAAGCGTCTATTCACCTCCCCTCTAGGCGCCTTTCCGGTCCTACACAAAGAAACTTCAATGAAACTCCAAAATAAAACCAACAGAGAGGCTAGGTGATCTGGAGGAGATCCAAGGAGTTTGCTGGAGGAGGTTCGAAGCTAAGGAGGGGAGGTCCAGAGAGCTTGGAGGGAGGTCCAAGAAGCTGGTCGGTTGAGCCAGAGAGTGAAAAATGAGAAAAAGGTAAAGAGGAAGGGCTACCCAAGTTTATATAGCCAGAGCTATTGAGATTTCCAATGGCTCTCTGGCTCAAAAGTAAGTGAAGAAAATGATGGGAGTAAGTAAAAGATAAGACAAAAGGTACCTTAGTGTTGCCAAAAGGTGGTAGTATTTAATGCGACATAACAGACATTAAATGCTTGGAGACTTCCAAGTGCCAAGTACATGGTCAAAGGATAAACAAAAATGGGCATGACTGACAAATGGGGCCAGTCAAAGCCCAAAAAGGGGGGGGGGTCAAATGAATATGAGGGGAGACTTAGGTCTGGAGAGGTCTAAGCCAGAGAAGCATCAAAGAGGGAAGGTCTGGACCAGGGGAGGTCCAAGCACCTGGGAGGTCTAAACCTAAGGAGGTCTGGACCAGAGAAGGACAAAACAAGCACAGAAGGGGAGGGATCGCCAAAGCTCCAACAAACCCAACAAACCAAAAGAGAGTTTTAGTTGAAGTTTGATTTAGTCAATTGAAATCCATTATGAAATTCTCAAATTAAGCTTTGAACTCTCATCAAAACCAAATGGTTCTTTTTATTTTGAAATTTTCAAACGGGCTTCAAAAACCAGGTGTTACAAATCTACCCCCCTTAAGGGAATCTCGACCCCGAGATTCAAGTTTAGTCAGCAAAAAGATAGGGATAGTTGGTCTTGAGATCTTCTTCTTTCTCCCATGTGGCTTCACTTTTTGGGTGGTGACTCCACTCCACCTTGTAGGTTCGGATGATCTTGCTCCTAGTAACACGCTCCACGATATCCAGAATTTTGATTGACTGCTCCACATAAGTGAGGTCTTCTTGAAGATCAATGCTCTCCAGGAGGGTGTGATCCTCTGGCACGCGAAGGTATTTCCTTAGTTGTGACACATGGAATACATTATGCATTGCGACAAGGAGGTTGGCAGCTCTAGCTGATAAGCAACTTCACCTTGTCTTGCCAATATCTTGTATGGTTCGACAAACCTTGGTGCTAACTTCCCCTTAGTCCGAAATCTCCTAACTCCCCTGAGTGGAGTTACCCTGAGGTATACAAAGTCTCCTATTTCAAAAGACAAGTCTCGGCGGTGGGTATCAGCATAGCTCTTTTGCCGGGACTGAGCCACTCTCAAGCATTCTCTTTTGAGCTTCACTTTTTTCGTCAACTTCTTTGATCAATTCGAGCCCAAAGAATTGGTGCTCACCCACTTGATCCCAAAGAAGAGGGGTTCTACACTACCTTCCATATAGAGCTTCAAATGGTGATATCTTTAAGCTAGCTTGGTAACTATTATTGTAAGAGAATTCAGCATAAGGAAGGTTTTTGTCCCAACTTTTCCCGTAGTCTAAAGCACAAGCTCTGAGTATATCTTCAAGAACTTGGTTCACACGCTCTGTCTGTCCATCGGTTTGAGGATGGCATGTTGTGCTGAAATCGAGTCTCGTTCCCAAAGCTTCATGTAAACTCTCCCAAAACCTTGAGGTAAATTGAGAACCTCTATCGACACTATTCTCTTGGGTACACCATGTAAACAGACAATTCGAGCCATATATAGCTCTGCCAATTTGCTGCTCCTGAAAGTGGTCTTGACAGGGATGAAATGTGCCACTTTGGTCAAACGATTAACAACAACCCAAATAGAGTCATAGCCTGATTGGGTCCTGGGCAAACCAGTGATAAAGACTATGCCGATTTGTTCCCATTTCCACTCGGGAATGGGCAAGGGCTGCAGCAATCCAGCAGGCCTTTGGTGTTTAGCCTTGACCCTTTAGCAAACGTCACATTGTGCCACAAACTTAGCTATTTCTCTCTTCATGCCGACCCACCAATACTTCTCTTTGAGATCTTGGTGCTCCCTGGATAAATGGAGTAATGAGATTCATGAGCTTCCTTAAGAATGAGCTGCTTTATTTCTTGATGATCCGGCACACAGAGTCTATTACCGAACCATAGAGTTCCTTGCTTATCTTCTGAAAATCCAGGAGCTTTTCTTCTGTTTAAGTTGTCTTTGATTTCTTGGAGGTCTTTATCCTGAGCTTGCATATCTCGGATTTGTTTCTGGACAGCAGGTTGGACTTCAAGAACATGTATACAACCTTGATTGACAATTTTCAAATTTAGATGTCTTAATTCATCATACAACTTTGGATGGTTTTCTTGAACCAACATGGTGCTGCCATAGCTCTTTCGGCTCAAAGCATCAGCCACCACATTTGCCTTGCCTGGGTGGTAGTGGATTCCAAGATCATAGTCTTTGATGAGCTCCAACCACCTTCTTTGCCTAAGGTTGAGATCTGCTTGAGTAAAGATGTATTTCAAGCTCTTGTGGTCTGTAAAGACCTCACAGCGGTTACCAATGAGGTAATGACGCTAAATTTTTAGAGCATACACTATGGCAGCCAATTCCAAATCATGAGTGGGGTAGTTGGCTTCATGGGACTTCAATTGCCGAGAAGCATAAGCTACCACTTTTCCTTCTTGCATCAAGACACAACCAAGACCCTACCTAGAGGCATCACAAAAGACTTCAAAATCTTTTTGGATATCTGGCAAAATCAGCACTAGGGCAGAGGTCAATCTTTTCTTCAATTCTTGAAAACTTTGCTCACATGCAATTTGGCTTAAAGTCAAAAATCCTTATGTTGTGCCAGCCAATGACGATGTGATCACTCCAGATGTTGAGGCTAATAGTAAGGCTCGAAACTTCTTGATTCAAGGACTTAGTCGATCTGAGTTTGAGCGTGTCGCTCATTTGAGGTATGCTCACGAGATCTGGAAGACTCTTTGTGATTACCACGAGGGATCTACTGCGATCAAGGAAGTGAGACAGAACCAGCTTAAGAAAGAATACTTAAAGAGGTGAATCTTTGGATGAATTGTGAGGAAGGTTTTCCAATATCCTTCATGATCTTCGTGTTGTGGATCTTGTGTTCACTGAGTCTAGAATGCACGTCAGCTCTTAGGTGCTCTTGATGTGAAGGTCTGGGGGATGAAAATCACTTCCATCAATGACAACACTGTCATGAGTGAGCTTACCATGGATAAGCTCTACTCAAGGTTGAAGACGCATGAGATTGACTTCATCTCGCGTCTCCCTAAGACAGAGTCGATAGCTTCAGTGGCTAACCCATCTAAGGGTAGTTGTTCTGATTCTTTGGATTTTGGCTTATCTGGGTTTTCATTGTCCGCTTTACACTCTTTAAGCGATGAGCAGCTAGAGAAGCTACATGAGGATGATTTAGCCCTCCTATCCATAAAATTCTCGAGTCTACAACAAGGTGAGGAACAGAAGGAGAGGTGGCCCTGTCACTTGCTTTGAGTGTGGTGAGCCAAACCACATTCGCTCCAAGTGCCCCAAGCTGAAGGATAAGGTGGAGAAGGACTCTCGGAGGAGTCCTCAAGCTAAGGATGTGAAAGCCAAAAGCCCAACTATCGCAAGTTCGTCAGCCGGGTCCTTGCCGCTCTTGAGAGTGTTGATATGAGCGATGTGGACTCAGGGACGGAGGACGATGACGATGATTCTCATGGCAAGAAGAAGGCCCAGGATTTCACTGGTATGTGCTTCATGGCCAAGGATTTGCACGAGGTCGACTCCTCCAACGACGACGACCCTTTTAGCGATCCCGATGAGGTATGCCCCTCACTCAATGAAATGAAATGTGCTTTGGTCGTTGCTGAACAAAAACTGAAAAAGCAAGCTAAAATGATTAAGAGACAGGACAGCATGATTGACAACTTGAACCTAGAAGTTGATGTTTGTGATTCCTGCTCTAGCTTGCATAATGAATCGACCAATCTGAAATCTGCTCATTCCTCTATTGTGAATCAACTTAAAGATGCTCTTGATGAACTAGAATCTCTCAAGTCTAGTCCTGTGTGCATGAATGCTATTGCTCTAGATGTGACTGATGTAGATGCTATTCCTTTATCTTGCTCAAATTGTGCTTTGCTAGAATTAAAATTGAATAGCGCTACAAAAGAATTGTTGAAATTTAATCCTAGTCACACTTGCTCTCATTGTGAGGATAACAAGATTAAAATGAAGGAAATGTCTGAAATGATTCTTTATTCTAAGACTGCTTTAGGTGAAAACTGTCTTAAACACACAATTGAGAATTATGCTCTAAACAAGACTCTATAGGAGAAATCTAAAATTGAACAATCCATGTCCATGAATGCTTCCAAGAAAGTTGTTGATTCTGCTTCTTGTGCTTTTTGTACTGAAGTTGGGACAAATTTAGATGAGATACAAGAGGCGTTTAGAGTCAAATTCAAAGAGCAAGTGAGTAGGATTGAGAATGCTTTTTGTTTGTCTTGTGAAGCTTTAAGGGTTGAGGTAGCTCTTGTTAAAGAAAAGCTTGCTAGGACAATCAAGTCAAATAGGTGTATCACCTGTAAGGATCTAGCCAAAGAAAATGATTACCTCAAAAAGACCCTTGAGAGATTTTCTAGTGGGAAGAAAAACCTCAACATGATCCTCGACCAATCTAAGGTGAGTGTGAAGAAAAGTGACCTAGGATTTAATTCCCTAGAGCATTCTAAGAACCATCCACCTAAAGTTGTGAGAGCTGTTGAGAGTGGTATGTTTGAGGTAGAATCTTCTAAGCCATCTAAGGTAGTTTTTAGATCTGCAGGTTTTGCCCAAACCCCTTCTAGCAAGTCAGGTGCTTCTACTTCAACAGGTCAGACCCCTCAAAAGGTCAAGTACCATTGCACCTTCTGCAAGAAGGATGGCCACATTGTTGAGTTCTGCTTCCGTAGAGCCAAGATTGAGAGGAAGGAGAGGATGAGTGCTTTGTGGTCCATTAGAGAAGTTCCTTCACCTGCTATAGTCTCTAGAGCTAGGTAGCCTGTCGTTCATGCTAGACATAAGTCTAGGTTTGTAGATGACTTCTTTAACTCTTTTGGTGGCTCTAGGCAGCGTTTTAGGTTGGGATATCGTGAGGAGAGACCATGGGTAGCATCTAGACAGGGGGAGTACCGACCTTTTGGTAGGTCGACTCGGAGAGGTCTAGGTGTTTCATGTGTGCATTCTTATGATTTTTCTCCTAACCATTTTATTGCTGCTTCTACTGCTTTGCCTAAGTATCGTGTGACTCAGTACTGGATTCCCAAGTCTTTTATCACTAACCCTAGTACTGAGGCACAAATGTTTCCTGTTCGTGCTCGGTAGGTCCGTCGTGCGAGGAAGGAGGACATATGGCTTATTGACTCCTGGTGTTCTCAACACATGACTGGAGATTCTAGATGGTTCTCCTCCCTCACACGTATATCCGACAATAAATTAATCACATTTAGGGATGCTTCTACTGGGACCGTGACAACCAAGGGCACAGTGCGCTTCAACAACAAGTTCATGCTTAAGGACGTCGCTTTGGTAAGTAAGCTGAGGTATAATTTGCTATCTGTTTCTCAGCTTCTTGATGAGGGTCTAGAGGTGAGGTTTAAGAGTGGTGAGTGCAGAGTTCTAGACTCCTCGGGTGAGCATGTCTTTGGGATCTCCAGGTTTGAGAAGATCTTTTGTGCTGATTTCAATATCTCTTCTGCTTCCAGTCCTAGATGTCTCGTGGCTTCTGATTATCATGATCTAGTTTTGTGGCATCGTAGGCTTGGACATATAGGCTTTGATCATTTGACCAGGATCAGTAGCAAGGACTTGATTAGAGGGTTGCCTAGACTTAAGCCTGTTAGAGACCTTATGTGCACTCCCTGTAGACATGGTAAGATGGTTTCAGCTTCTCATCCACCTCTTACTTTAGTGATGACCGATGGACTGTGTCACTCTCGACTTAGACACTATTGGCCCTTCTAGAGTTCACCAAGCGGTGGGAAATGGTATGTGCTTGTGATAGTGGATGATTTCTCCAGATATTCATAGGTTTATTTTCCGGTTTCTAAGGATGAGGCTTTTGGTTATTTTAGAGAATTGGTCCTTAGACTAGTGTTGATCTTCCCGGAGCTTTGAGAGCCATTAGGAGTGACAATGGGACGTAATTCAAGAACTCTTCCTTTGCCACTTTCTCAGACCGATAGGGGACTTGAGCACCGCCTCTTCACCTAGAGTTCCCAAACAGAATGGTGTTGTAGAGAGGAAGAACAAGACTCTTGTAGAGATGCCCAGGACCATGCTAGATGAGCATAGTACACCGAGGAGGTTTTGGGCTGAGGCGATCTCTACTGCTTGCTATGTGTCCAACAGGGTGTTCTTGAGATCTATCATAGGCAAGACTTCTTTTGAGCTTAGATTTGGTCATAGGCCTAAGGTCTCTCATTTCAAGATTTTTGGTTGCAAGTGCTTCATTCTTAAATATGGCAACCTGGATAAATTTGAATCAAGATGTTCTGATGGCATATTTCTTGGATATCCTGCTCATTCTCGTGGCTATCATGTATTTAATTTGGATACTAACAAAATTGTTGAGACTTGCGAAGTCACTTTTGATGAGGCTAGTCCAGGTACTAGACTTGATGATGCAGGTTCACAAGTTTCTGAGAGTATCTTCGTCGATGACGACTCTGAGGGTGAGGACCCAATCCATCCTCCAGTCACTTTGAGATGGTTGGAGAGCCTGCTTCTACTTCTCCAGTTTTAGCTGAGCAGCCTCCTCCTACCTTCACCGACGATGTGAGTGGCTTTGCTCCTACCTCCACGGCTCATGAGGTAGAGGTCACTTGTAATATCCCAAATGTATAAATAGGTGTGTATTTGAAATGTAAGAAAATGTGTAGAAATTAAAACTTTTTTTCACATCTTGAAACTCTTGAACATTGCCATAATTCTTGTCAAGAGTTGTGGAGTTCAAAAACCTAAACCTCCTGTTGACTAAAGTCAAACCCTTATTCCACTTTGTCACAAATCTTGTGCCAACCCTTGGAAATATTTTTCCTAGGTTCTAGAGATGTTGTGTGACCCCTTTGGAAAAATTTCATAATTTTTAGTAATTATTTGATAAATTTTGGAGGTAAGTCAAACCCTAGAACAGCCTTGACAAATTTTTGGAGAAAAATGCAGTGCACAAAAACCTCTAGAAATTTTATGTAAGGTTAATCCTGGAGTGAGGGAGCTCCAGTTAAAATTTCGGAATTTTTGGAGTTAGTTTGCTACCTCTAAAAATTCCTCCAACCTCAGCCTTCAAATTAAAATTCAAACCTGGCACTATTCCTTGGGTCCGAGCCACTTTCCAAGTGGGTCGAACCCAACCCACTTCCTCAGCTCACCGCGAGCTCCTCCTCCCTCGCGAGGTCGTGCGCCATTGATCCAAATCCAACACCACGACCTCGCCTCAACCAACCGCTGCCAAATTTCTTTCACGTGAGGTCGTGCTGTTGATCAAAATCAACTACCACGACCTCCGCCCGCACCTTCAGATCCCCACCACCAAGTCCTCCCACATGAGGTCGTGCTCGCTGATCCAAATCAATGGCCACGACCTCCCTCTCATCTCGCCGTCGGATCCAAGATCCACGGCCATGACCGCCTCTCTATCGTCGGCGCACTGCACCTCCCACCTCGAGGTTGTGTGCCATTGATTAAAATCCAACCGCCACGACCTCCCTTCCTTTTTTCGATTCGCGCCCACGGCGGCATTCTCCCGCACTCGCTTGTCGCCGTTGGATCGAGATCCAATAGCCACGACCTCCCCTCTCCTTGCGTCGCCGTCAGATCAAGATCTCGCGACCACGACCTCCTTTGCGTCGTGCGCAGTAGCCACGACCTCCCTTCACCGTTGTGCGCCCTTGGATGTAAATCCAATAGCCATGACCTCCCTTCAAAGTTGCGTGCCCTTGGATCGCAATCCAACGGCCGTGACCTCCCATCGCATCGCGTCTTGCCGCACCTCCCACCTCGGTTGTACATCGTTGGATTGAAATCCAACCGCCACGACCTCCTACCTCTGTTCGTTGCCGTTGGATCAAAATCCAACCGCCACGACCTCCCATCGCGTCGTGCGCAATCGCCACGACCTCCCCTTGCGCCGTGCGCAATGGCCATGACCTCCCTCCTCTCTTCAGCGCCTTTGGATGTAAATCCAACGGTCCTGACCTCCTTCTCTATTGTGCGCCCTTGGATGTGAATCCAGTGGCCACGACCTCCCTTTGCGTCGTGCGCAACGCCCACGACCTCCCATCGTTGTGTGCACCCTTGGATGTGAATCCAGTGGCCACGACCTCCCTTCTATGTTGTGCGCCGTTGGATTAAAATCCGACAGCCACGACCTCCCCTCGCTTGTCCGCATCGCGCGCAGCGGTCAAGACCTCCCCCCATCGGATCCGCGCCCTCAGATGCAGATCCGATGGTCACGACTGTCTCCTTCAACGACCTCCCTTTTCTTTTCGCGAACCGCCGATGGAGATCTAGTGGTCATGACCTCCCATTCAAATCTGTGGTTGCGACCTCCCGATTCTTTTTCGCAGACCTCCCTGTCGATCCGAGGGTCACGACCTCCCCTTCGCTTATCCAACGGTGGATCTCCGTCGCTGTTCTTCTCCTTCCTCGCCACGCCAGGCGCCATATGGTAGAGGGAGCAGAGCCTGTCAACTCCCAACCGCTCTTTTCTCAGCCAAGATTAAATGTTGGTCACCTTCCGCCCCTAGGTCCCGATCCGACCGCCCCATCACCTCCACATCCTTGTCCGAGCCATGGATCGAGCCATGGGCTAAGCTCACCATGGAGCTTAACCCTAGCTCATGGCCTCTGCTCCCGGCTATATGTAACCATTGAGCGCCTCCCTTGCCTTCCTTTAACCACTCTCGAGCTTTGCCTTGCCTCTCGTGGCTTGGTCGAGCTCCATTCTCCACAGACCTCCTCGGCGCCATTGTTGAGCTTGAGCTCCTCAAAGGGCACAAGGTCCCAAAGTGGCTTTTCTCTCCCTCTCTTTGCTTCAATTTAAGCCTCTCCTCGTGGTCAAAACCCCTAACCTAATTGGTTTGGACATTTGCAAGGGCGCCTAATTTGGAGTCTTCCTTTTTACCGGTGGAGCACCATTCTTCCCATCGCCAAAAAGGACCTCCCCTTTCGATTCATTGCTCGGGAGCACCTCCTAGCTCTATGGTATCCATCTTGATGACCGGTCTCAAATTCGACCAGTCCTCTCCTCCACATTGTCCTCCTCGGTCTTGGCAAGGTCCTTCGTCGCCGGAGCTCCCTGTCCTCCCAGTACCTCCGCGACCACAGTACCTCTTGGTAGTCCCCTAGATGCTTGGCACACGCTTGAATGACCGCCGCGGAGCTCCTTATGTTGCTTTGTCATTTGGTCGGTGCTCTGCGCCGCCCTCTCGGCTGGCGGGCGCTCGTCCACCACCATGGTGAGTGGTGCCGATGGAGCAAGACGCTATTGCGCACCTGCACAGCATCCATTCGCACCGCCAGGCTCGAGTCGCCGGCGCGTGACCATTTTTCACTGTCGGTTTCGTTGTCGACGAAACCGACAACCGAAGCGACTTCCTTGGGCCGTCCGTGTTTAGATCTGGGCTCGACGCGCGGGGAACTCGTGTGTGCGCTGTTGCGTGCGTTGGTCGGGGCGCCCATCTCGCGATCAACGGCCACGACCTCCGCTTCGCTCACGCTGGCGAGATCCAACGCTGCTGCCGCGAGACATGAGCCGTTGATCTCGGATCCACTACCACGTTCGTCGATCTCGCGTGGACGAGCGCGCGTTCGGCAGGTCTTGGGCCGTCCGATCCAGATCGACGGCCCGTGTTCGCCCACGCCGTATTAGTTTTAGAAATTCCCGTGTGGATTTATTTGCAAACCTAAAAAGGTAATGAACTTTGAAAATACAAAACTATTTCATTTTTAATCCAAATGAGTTGATTCAAATTTTGGTAGCTCTGGTTTGAACTGAGCTTTAATCTAAAAATGGTTGTGAGCTTAGTTCGGCTCCAGAAAATGGTTTGCTAAAATAATTTAGAAATAGGTTTTAATTGTTATCCTAAAAGTAGTATTTAACTTGTAAAATGCATAAGTAATTATCTATAGATCATTTTTGAGTGAATCCAACTTTGTTGGCTTCCTATATTAGTGTACTAAATGGTAGTGATGAGGATATAATAATCCTCGTTTTACCTTTTATCTATAATTTTTATTATAGGTAAATATGACGTCATGTGAACCCTGAGTGTACCCCTTAATGTTATGAAGGAAGAACCAAATGGATGGTCGTAAGTTCTTCTACGACCACCCCCATAGTCGTAAGTTATGCTACGACTATCCCATAGTCGTAAGTCTTGCTACGACTACCTCATAGTCGAGATTCCTCTACGACTAGGTCACCCACGACCACCTTATAATCAAATGAACTCGCAGACAAGTGGGTCTTATTGATTAAGGGATTCAAACAAATATCATATCGTTATTCTACGTAATAATGGCACGTAATACCCCATTATCTCTCGTATATAGTCATGAGCGACGTGAAGGAATTAATACACCGTAATTACTACCAACATGCGCTCACATAGAGGTGATGAGGCGCCGCTTTTCGAGTAATCGCCGCCCTTCACGCACTATAAAAGGCGGCAACTAGAGAAAGGGAGAGAGGATCGAGGATCGAGCCATCAGAATACAAGCACTATCTGTAATAGTCTTAGTTTTTCCCCGATTGTTCAAGATACACTCAATACCATACACACACAGAGTAGGGTTGTTATTCTCTCCTGAGAAGGCCCAACTCGTATAAAAATTCCCGTGTCAATCTCTCGCATGATTCTATTCTAGGAGACCCCCTAATCAAACAATCTTTACGTAAGTTCGGTTCTAAAACACCGACGGCTTGCCACCGACCGGGGGATCTTCCTAATTTCTTGTCAACATTCTCTCTGCTTTTCCAAATCTCATGCACTCATGGCGGAGAATGGAACGAGGAGAACTGGTTCGACTTGGCAGACACGCAGACGTCGACATGGATGCCGGATTCGTTATTTAACCGAGTGATGACTCATCCTATGGCATTGTCGCCTCCGGGATCTTCCCACGCATCCAGAGACAATGTCGCCGGTGGAGTTGAGGAGGATCCTTATCCCCACAACAAGACGCCCAAGAGAGGAATCTACCCTCTCAAGGGCAAGGGTCAATCCGACCAGACCACACCTGTGGACTCACGACACGACGAGAGTTTTTCCTCGGCGTCCAAGTTCCCTAAGGCGGTCCGACTTGGTGAGGCAAGCTCTAGAAGCCACAATTCGGGACTTCACCCAAGATTCAGTGATTCTCTCTCTCGATAACGCCAGAGAGCGGATCAAGCATGCTTTTCCCGCAAATTCGACCATCTCTCCGCAGTCACACCCGCCGACGGAGACTAAGATAACCCGGACTTCCCTACTTGGAGGGGATTACTCCAAGTCGCCAGATGGTGTCTCGACGACTCCTCAAGCGGAGAGGCCTCGAGCGCAAGTGAGAATCATCAACGGAGGTCTTCGCCCTTCCTCGATCAAGATCACTCTTCTAGAGACCGAGATGGAGACCCTTCCCAAGGTCACACATCGCCCCGTGTGGCAATGGCCAGACACCACCATCAAGCGACACGACTAACGCCTTCATGAACGCCAGGAAATCTCGACATTCTCGCTTCATTGAGGCAATCTCAAGAGTCTAACATGGAAAATCTTGAGGCAATTCAAGGAAGAAGATTGAAGCTCGTAAGAATTTGCCTCGGGCGATTCAATATCAATCGAGGAAGCTCGAGAGCTCCAAAGACATCAATGATTTGCTCGAGAATCCAACTCAAGAGCTAGCCCGAACGCCAGTTACGACCTCTTCAATGAAGAGATCGCACAAAGGCTTCGAGTACAATGAAAAAGCCGAAGCTCCTCGTCGACATCATTCAAGTAGTCGCATCCATACGACTTCTTCTGCTACCATACCAATCCAACATATCACCGCAGAGAAATCGGCGCAATAAAGAAGTCGTGTCGATCTCCTACTCAAGAAATGTCTTCCAAATGACCGATGATCAACAAGCTCCTGAAAGGTGATCGCTCACCACTCCGACATGGAAATCAGCAATAACAGATAAACTACGAGGAGTATTCCTCAGAGGACCGAGACCTATTACAGTGTCGGTCAACTCACATCGGGTATCGCCGAGTACGACCACCGATGATATCAACCCTTCTTTTCTCGCAAAGGAGGCGCTAAGAAGTCATTATCGATGTCGGGCATTCTCGCCGATCTCCGAGCCGCTCATTGCCACCTCGCTTTCGACCAAAGGAATATGGAGAAGTTTGATGGTTCCCAAAATCCCATCGAATTCCTTCAAATTTACACAACAAATTGCTCGAGCAAAGCAGGAGGAGGAGAGCATGTGATGGCAAATTACCTTCCAACTCGTGTTCGAAGGATCCGCCGATCGTGGTTACTAAACCAACCACTCGAGTCGATCTATTCTGGCAACATCTCTGCGATCTTCTATCGCAAATTTCAAGGCACATACAATCGCCTCGAAAGGAGGACGACTTGCACCGATGAGACAGAACGACAACGAGACATTGCGCCACCATCAAGCGCCTACCAGTTCAGAACTCAATTCCTAAGTTTCGATTCATCCGCCATCGTGGCTTTCTGCCAGGAGTCCGTAGTAGAAGGATAACAGAGGATATTGCTTTAAATCCTCCTACTGTCACCGAACTCTTCAAATGGCCGATCGATATGCTATCGCTTTTGAGGCGGTCGAGTGGAACAACACAATCGATCGTGAAGACAATCCATCTCGAGAGCCAAAGCGGTTGGTAAGAAGAAGGATAAGAAAGCAAAAAGTCCAAGAATAAGATGAAGGGTCAAAACCCAAATGGTTCCAAGGAGGTATTGGTCAGGAATGATAAAGAGCCACGCACATCCAGCCACACTCCGACAGAGGCAAAGGTAAGCGCCCGATCGGAAAAATGATAAGCCTAGGTGGTGTCCTTTCCATAAAAAGGAAGGGCATGACCTTCAAGAATCGCCGTCTTCCAACGAAAGCTTGAAGACTACTACAACAAGAAGGACCACTTCCCACCCTCGAAAGGTAGGTCAAACAAGTGGTCATAAATCTTCGATGATTTAAGAGGAGATGCTGCTCCAGATCCGCAACACACCATTGAACACATCTACGGGATCATCGGATATGAATCAAAGCGACAAATTAAGGTCACGAACGCGAGGTAAACTCCATAGATCCTCCTCTCGTCAATAAATTATCAAGTGGCTCAAGTCACCATTTCTTTCGAGAAGAGTGATCGCCGATCCTTCGACCACTCGTGTCGATACTAATCGTGGTCGAACCCACCATCAACAATTGTCGGTCAATCGAGTTTTGTTGATGGTGGAAGCTCGTTAAATATTTTATTTACGAGTGCCCCGGATGACATGCAAGTACCAGACCAAAGTAAGACCGAGACGACACTCTTTCCATGGATTGTACCGATCTTCGCCAAACCAATTGGTCAAGTTTCTTCCTTTAACATTTGGTTCACCAAGTAATTTCGTGACGAGAAAATCTCCTTTGATGTGGTCGATTTCGACATTTAAGATATAACGCCATACTCGGACGACTAACTTTGGCAAAATTCCTAATGGCTACTCATTATGGATATCAATGTATTAAGATGCCAGTCCCAAAGGAGTAATTACAATCCATTGTGACAAGAAGATGGCGATACCGCGATCGCCGATCCCTTGAGATGGTAGGACAAATACCAACTCGAGAAGAAAGTCACCTTCGACTAGCAAGTCGGCTTCAAAGTCGCACCAAAGCCGAACGACAAAGTCAAAGAGGTTCCTCTGGACGCAGGGAGCCCTCAAGATCGCTCAGACGGGATACTTCCGACCCCAAATAGGAAGACGCCTCATCACCTTCCTCCGAGCTAACGCAGATGTATTCGCGGCAAGCATCCGACATGCCCGGAGTCCCCAGGGAGGTGATCGAGCACAGGCTAGCCTTACGGCCTGACAAAGTACCCGTATAAAAAAAATTGCGGAGATTTGCCCCTGATCGACGAGATGCTATTAAATCAGAATTGGATAAGCTACTTAAAGCGTGCTTTATAAGAGAGGTCAACCATCCGTAATGGTTGGCTAACCTCGTAATGGTTAGAAAGTCAAACGGCAAATGGCGATGTGCGAGACTTTATCGATCTTAATAAAGCTTGTCCAAAAGACGATTTTCCTTTACCTCAGACGATCGCTTGGTTGACTCTATCGCAGTTGTGAAATGTTAAGTTTTTAGATGCATATTCGGATATCACCAGATTAATATGTGTCTAGACGATGAAGAAAAGACCGTGATTTATTACACCATTTGGTATATTTTGCTATGTCAAAATGCCATTTGGTCTAAAAATGCCGGCGCTTTTTTCAACGCTTGATGCAGTAACTTTTTCATCTCAATTAGGCCAAATCTAGAAGCCTATGTTGATGACTTAGTTGTCAAAAGCATCAAGAAACTTAATCATATTATCGACCTACAAGAAACATTCGACAATCTCGTAAAACATCGCTAAAACTTAATCCTCGAGAAGTGTGTGTTTGGAATCTCTTCAGTGAAATTGCTTGGATTCCTAGTATCTATACGAGGAATTGAAGCTTAATCCCTAAAAGATAAAAGCCATTTTACAAATGCGCCTCCAACTACACGGAAAGAAGTCCGTAAACTCACCGGGTGCATGGCGGCTCTAAGTCGCTTCATCGCACGATCGGGAGAAAAGGGACTACCTTTCTTTAAACTTCTAAGGAGACACGAAAGTTTTGAGTGGTCGAATGAGGCAAACGCCGCTTTTGAGGATGTCAAGAGGTACCTTACAGTGTTCCTATTCGTCTCTCCGAGGCCGTAAGAAACGCCTTGGTTTACCTAGTCGCCACGCCACAGCAACAACAAGAAGATCGTTGTAGAACGTGAAAATGTACAACGACCAGCTTTACTACGTAAGTGAAGTTTTACACGACCTAAGGAGCGCACCTCAGTCCAAAAGCTTCAGATGCCCTCCTCATGTCTTCGAGGAAATCATGCATTATTTTCAGCGCACAAACTAGTCAGGCTGCCCGAGTTTCCCTTGGGAGCGATCCTCCGTATTAGGGAAACAATGGACGATGGCAAAATGGTCACGAACTTGGGGAGTTCGACATCCATTTCGTGTCCCGAACGGCCGTTAAATCCCAGATCTTGGCAGACTTTGTCGCCGATGGACAAATCTCAACTCGCTCAGATCCCCAAGACGATTCCCACGACCAAAGGATTTATGTACTTTGACGGTCGCCACTTTAAGTGGCTCGGGTCGGGTGGTCTCGTATCTCCTACGGAGAGACCTTAAAGTATGCCATACAATTAAACTTTCGTGCCACTAATAATGTGGCGTATCACGAAGGTTTGCTAGTCGGTATACGAAAGCAATGAAGCGCTCGATTCGCCGACTACTCGTGAGAGGAGACTCTCAACTAGTCGTGAATCAAGTCAGTAAGAGTACCAAAGGTTTCTAACCCGACAATGTCTCGGACTTATCGAAGTACGTAAGCTAGAAAAGCATTTTTAGGTTTCGAGGCACAATTCATCCTCGAAGGATAATTTCGCAGCATCACCTTGCTCAATAGCTTCTTCCAGATCTCAAGTACCAAAAGGAGTCTTCTTGAACAACTCTGAAGCCTTCTCTCGGTCGAAGAGCCGAGACACCTCCTATTGAGACAAATTTCTCTAGAATACGAGGATACATGGATGGCGCCCATCTATGATTATCTTCGTATGGGTTCAGACCAAGACGATCTCGAGGCGATCGCTTATCCCGAAAAAGCCAAAATGTATACTTTGGTCGAAGGAGTTCTCTATAAACGAGGTATTTCAAGGGGTGCTCATGCGATGCATTCCGCAGAGCGAAGGATTAACACTCCTTCACGACATACATGGTGGCATTTGTGGAAATCATGCTTCCTACGTAACGCTGGTCGGCAAGGCTTTTCGACAAGGTTTTTATCGCCAACAACCCTATACGATGCTAAAGAGTTGGTTAAAAGTGTGTCCAAAGGCCGCTTATAGCAGTAAATACACCAACCAAATTTCGTGCATTACAAACAATACTCTATCTTGGCCTTTTGCAACCTGGGGTCTTGATATCCTCGGACCGCTTCCTAAAGCTCCGTGAGGTTTCGAGTTCCTTTTGTGGCTATTGATACGCTCACAAAATGGATTGAAGCCAACTCGGATCGATAACAACGAAGCAAAGAAACGGTTTATGATGAGATGCGAATTACTCGATTTGGAGTACCAAGTCGAATAATTACAGATAATGGTAAGCATTTTGAGCGCAAAATTTCGTGAATTTTATGACGAGTTGGGTACCAAGTTATGTTATGCTTCGCGGCCCATCCCCAGAGTAATGGGGCAATGAACGCAAACGGCCAAATAATGAGAGGAATTAAAACTCGAGTCTTCGACCACTCATCAAACGCCGGGGCTTGGGTACAAGAATTACCTTCAGATATGGGCGTTCAGACAACTACCACCAAGCACAGGAGAAACACCTTTCTTTTTAGTCTTCTTGTTTGCTATGCTTCCTCCTAACTAAAGATACGGTCAACACGAGTCTAAACATTCACTGACTCCAACCAGAACAAATTCGAGCAGATGATATTAATCTACTTGAAGAAAGGAGAAACCAGCCCTAATTCGCTCGCAATCTACCAACAAGCCCTGCGAAGATACTACGATCGAAGGTTCAACCTCGCAGCCTTTGTCAGAGGTGACTTGGTATTGAGGCTTTGCCAATCCAAGTCTAATCGAACAAACTTTCTCCCAAGTGGGAAGGTCCTTACACAAGGGTCGGGTTACTCGTCCCAGTGGTCTCAGACGATTGGCAATGGAAGACGGCCAGTTCTCTCGAATTCTGGAACATCGACCGCCACGCAAGTTCTATGTGTAACCACCATTCTGACAATAAAGAATCGTGTTTTTCTATCTCTATTGTCTTACTTTTGAGTAGTGCTTTCATTATTTTTCGACTATGTTTTAAACACCCGCTTTTCTTTACACCGGTCAAGGCGATAACATCACCTAGTCGAAGCCTCTCCTCTCTCGCATGTGGTCCCGCCCACTAGAAGGAGTTTCCTAGTGTCGACTCGCTACTCGCTTTTATGGCCAACACAAAGAACTCGGTTTTATTTAGTCGAAATATTTTTGAAGGCCAACTCTTTTCACCTTAGTTTATTTCTTCGCTTAATTTGAAAATACTCTAAGAAGAGCGCACTTTCTCGATTTGCTTAACCGCCTTGGGTGTACTCGCTTCATCTCAACTGGTCTGAGGAAGAGACACATCTAGTCGAAGTTTTCCTCTCTCGCGTGGTCCCGCCTAATCGAAGGAGCTTCCTAGCTTTGTTCGCTTCCTACTCTTGCTACCAGATGACTTATCGAGTCCACCGAGAAGGACGAGTAAATATTTTAAAGTCCTCTAGACGCTTGCTTAACTCAAGTTGCCGCTCTCGATTTGATTAAACTAGTCTGAGATGTTAACATTACCTAGTCGAAGCTCTCTCCTCTCTCGCAGACGTGGTCCCGCCCACTAGAAGGAACTTCCTAGTGTCAACTCGCTACCACCCTTTCGACCAAAGGCATGACAATTGAGACCCAAAACTACAAGTTAAACAAACCTCTCTTTTTGTAAACCTTTACAGATTATTTACTTAGTTTGTCTAAACAAACTCAAAGAAATAGTCGGGGCTAGGATAATTTGATTTCAATTCTTAGTCTTTATTTCGTTAATTATCTTTTGAGTTACTAACTACTCGACAAGATGATTTGTAGAGATAAAACTATTTACTTAGTTTTCACAAACTAAGCAAATAGTCGGGGCTAGGATAAAGTCATTACATTTGACTTCATTTCTTAGTCTTTAAATTGCTAATTATCTTTTGAGTTACTAACTACTCGACAAGATGATTTGCAGGAACAAGATGGATTACATCAACAAAAGACTGCTTTTTCACAAGTTCATTACAGACTACTCAAGAGGGAGAGCCCAACTGCATCTCCTCTCAAACTTTCCTACTAACCGACAGCATCTCCTCCATCGACGCCTTCCTTCCGCTTCAGAGCAGCTTGAAGTCGGCCGAGTGGTTGCACATTAAGGTTGGGGTCATGAGCTTTAAGTTTTGCTAATGCATAACTTATCGCAGCTTTCGACCGCCTCCTTTATCGATTCAAATTTTGGTTGGCCTTCAGAGTGGTCACCAGATCTTGCAAAATCCCGACTTGATCCCCAATGGTACTTGTGTGAGCAAATATTGTATCATCTTGAGGAGTCTTTCCTCACTATGTAGCTCACCAAGCACATTGTTCAGAGCGTGATGTTTCCTTGAAGTTTAATCTTCATTGCTTCCATCTCCTGCTGGGTACAAGTCGAAGCTCATGAGCTTTTTGTTTTCACCACTTGCTCAAGAAATAAGATTGGTCAAACAAAAATAAACTCCTAGAGGAAAAAGAAAACAAAAATAATCACGGTAAAAGAATTTCTTACCCACTAGTTGAGAATCCAACTTCTTGACCTCTTCATTATGGGAAGCAACGGTCTCAAAGATACTTTTTCTCCCATGATACAATATCCTCTACATTCTTCTTTGCAATAAGGATTTGTTCGTTATAAATCACGGCTTTATCCGCGATTTCAGCCTCAAGTTCTCTCAATTTAACGCCCATTGCTAGAAAGGAAGTGGAAGTGAGAAAAGGGAAATAACTCAGAAGGACTGCAGTAAAGAATTACTTACTTGATATTCGAAGTTCTCGGCGCCTCAAGGTTTTGATCTTTATTTTTGGACATACGAGTAAGCTCGTGAATAATCAAGTTTTCTCTAACTTCATTCTCGAGCTTTTTTCGCCTCGCCTTCTTTTTCTCAAAAGAAGCAAGAGTTAGGTAAAGATCAAAGATATAAGCAGCCTTAAGTTCAAGACTTATCGCTTAATTTTTCCTCGCGACTTCATGGTTGCAGAGTTAGCTTTTTAAGCTTTTTCCTGAGGTCTAATACCTCTTCCTAAACTTTTTCGACTTCTCTTTTTCATAATCGAGCGAGTCGGCTATGTCTTAGGCCACCGCTTAACCCGCAAAGGATAACAAAGGATATGAGCATGGGTCAATCGATTGTAAGTTCTTCTACAACCATTGACCTAGTCGAAGTTCTTCTACGACAAAGCCATCGGTCATAAGTCTTTTACGACCATTACCTAGTCGTGAGTTTTTCCATGACAAATCCCGTAAGCACTATATAAGTAGTCAAATCCAAGGTGACTATGAATAGCAAGTGACTTACCACCTCTCTACCGCTTGCAGAGTTCCTCTTTTCCTCGTCAGTAGTTTAGAAGTTGTCGATGATATTCACCGACAACAAAGAATTTGCTCTATGGCTTTCTCGCAAGATGAAAAGACAAAGGAGAAACAAGAGAAGATTATACCAGATATATAAGTACGATTAAGTACTTACATTCATGGTTGATCGAGCAAACATCGAGTAAACCAGCCCGGATCTTCACTTGTCTACCTCGTGACTTGGTCCCACCAAACCTTCTCAAGACGCTCATTATCAAAGGTATCCCTCTATTGGGAATATCGTTGGGATGGGGGACTCGGTCGCGAGATCCGAAAGCGTAAGACCCTACGATGGAAGCAGCCCAAAGAAGTCAGCCGCAGGTTGAAATACTCTTCTTCTTCTCGATTCTCAGAATTTCTTTTGGGTACCGGAGGAACGCTCGCAACGATCTCCTTTCCCAAGACGGTGACGTAATCGCCACCATCTTGACCAGAGGCTTCGCAATGCCTCGTTCTATCCACGACCATCTCAAGGTCGAGCGATCGCCAAGAGTCGCAATTGTCGGAGCTCGCACCATCTCAGGGTCGCAATGCCGAGTCTCCACGACCATCTCGTGGTCACCGCCGCTATTTCAGAGGTTGTAGCCGCTACTCATCGGGTACAACAGTACCTCATTGGTTGTCGTAATTACTTCAGCGCCACGACTTCCTCTACCACTGGCCGAGGATGATCCTCGACCACTTCCTTGTTGTCTCTCCAAAGAACTGGAGAGGTAGCAATAGGCTTCTCAACTAAGCATTCTCGGGTCAAGGAGTCGGGCTAAAACAAAGAAAAGGAAAGCAATTCAAAGTTGTGAAAAGGAAAAAGGTAAATTCTGTTTTTACACTTTAGTATATTTCACATACCGCACCTTGGACCTAAACAGAATTTGGGAGTCACTTTCCCAACTGAAGATTTCTTCTTCTCTCACGACCACTTCGGGTCAAGTTCGAGTTGAAGAATGGCTTAGCCACCACCACGCCCGTCGTGGATTTTGAACAGGACCATCTCTCCGTCTCCTCGACTTTCTCGATGGCCGAGATCGCCTCGACCACTCCAAGAGCAAAGATTGCCATCACCATAGGCTCTCATCGAGCGGTATTATCCTTCACAAAGACATAAAATCCTTCCAGCCTCC
This sequence comes from Phyllostachys edulis, assembly GCA_036346405.1. Lineage (NCBI taxonomy): Eukaryota > Viridiplantae > Streptophyta > Magnoliopsida > Poales > Poaceae > Phyllostachys > Phyllostachys edulis. The sequence continues at coordinate 14,037,016 of CM070561.1, read as the reverse complement.
TTTTCCAAGTGCTTAACAAAACCAGAGAGGCGTAAATCGCGAAAGATTTTTTGTCATAATAGAAGGGTACCTTGGCCTTGCGAGGTTTGCGCTTTAGAGGTTCAAATTACTTCTGACCTCCTCCACTTCAATTATTTTAGCCTCGGCTTCAGCTATGCTATGTTCCGCCACAAGCTTTGCAGAGGATCCGTCAAGGACTAGAACTCGAGCTCGCCTCCTTTGTCGCCACCCCTTAAAAGTCGACGCCTCTTGGACGAAGGAGCCGAGCCTTTGTCCTTTGTCAACCCCGCACCGATGGTTATCAAGATGCCTTCTTCATCATCCCGACGATTTTCCATGCCTACTTTCAGAAAGCAAAACAGAAGAGAAGAATTACTAACTCGGTCGTAAGATTTTCTACGACCAAGATCAAGTCGTAAGTTTTTCACGACCTTTCCTCGATCAGAAGATTTCCTACGGCCACGACTAAGTTGTAAGTTTTTTCTACAACATTTCTCTAGTCGAAGTTCTTTCTACGACTATAAAGTCTTAAAGATAAAATCAACTACCGACACCTTTAGGCTAACCATCCTTTCCTCTCATGGATACGACATCGCAAGGATTTTAGGAACCGCCACACTAAGTGGCGAGACTTTCACAAACGAAGTTTGACTCTAACGCCAATCTCCGCGGTGAAAGATCTGCTCAAACAGATAAAGGCATCTTTTAAACAACTTTGCAGAAAGACCAAACCGAGAGCTAAGTCGAAAATTCACTTACCCTCGCTAGTAGTCCCCGGTTGGGTCTCATAGCCCCGAGTATCTCCACATAGGGATGCTCGCTTTCTTCAAAGGACTAATTCGGGCGGTGATGAAATCTTTCACCACATGCCATCCGGCCACCCTTCCTTCTTCAAGTCCTTGATAGCTTGAACATAAGGGCAATCCTACCGATATCTTCGTGAGTCGAATCCCATGAAGATTTCTTTTCAGCAGCCTTTCCCACTTAAAGAGAGGTCAGCCTTCCGAGGTGACTTTCCAAGAAACCACCTCTTCTCCATCCCGCCACGAAGACCGGTGAAACTCAATATACTCCTCGACTTCCGTCAGGAGTTTTAGACCACAACTTCCAAAGAATCCCGCTTGCCGAGACATTCCATAGAAATATTGGAAAAGCTCAAGGTCCGCCGGAATTCCTGTGCACGCCGCACAAATATATTTAAAACGCCAAGATGGTGATGGAGTTAGGACCAAGGTTCACTAACTCCACCCCAAAATGCTCGAGCACAACGGTGAGAAAGGGTGAGCAGCAATGGGCCACACTCACAATAAGCCCGAAGACGGAATTTGCCCATTCTCCTCGACGGCTAATGTCGCCCAAATGCCTAAGCCATTTCACAAGAGTCTTCTCGAATCTTCCCACGACAACTAGGGCTTGAATTTCGCCAAGATCCATCTCCGACTCTTCCCACTCGAAACTTTCCTAGCCATCTCTCGAAACAGAAATTTTGGGTCGAAAAAGAGGGCACAATTGGAGTGGCAATGAGAAGGCAAGAACGACTTCACAAGTGAGAAGGCAAGAGCTTGAAGAACAAAGCAGAGCAATTTGGGGAAAAGTAAGATCTTAGGTTTTACCTCCGTGAGTATATATAATCACAGCACTTTGAGCCGAGGCGTGATATTCCAAGGGTCGCCACCGCCTCGAACCGCTTCAACAGACAAAGCTAATCAAGCGCCGCTTGAGATTCCCAAAGGTGTCCGCTCGAGAAATTCAGGTTTATGCTACATCTCAAGCTTAAATTACTTCCTTGGTTAGATCTTTTCAACCAAAGGAAATGATAATCGAAAGTTCCTTCTTCCGATCACTATACTACGACCACCTTGTGATCGAGAAATGCTTTTACAACCACTTGATAGTCGTAAGCAATTTTCTTGACCAAGCACATTTCGTCAAAGTAGTATACAATCAAGAGTTTTTCCTTCGATTATTTTCTACGATCCTCTCATGATCGTAAGACCATCTAGAACCCTTTACCAAGTAAGTTGCTTTCACTTGAAGTCAGGGCTAGATGACGAGGATATAATAATCCTCATTTTACCTTTTATCTATAATTTTATTATAGGTAAATATGACGCCATGTGAACCCCGAGTGTACCCTTAATGTTATGAAGGAAGAACCAAATGGATGGTCGAAGTTCTTCTACGACCACCCCCATAGTCGTAAGTTATGCTACGACTATCCCATAGTCGTAAGTCTTGCTACGATTACCTCATAGTCGAGATTCCTCTACGACTAGGTCACCACGACCACCTTATAATCAAATGAACCTCGCAGATAAGTGGGTCTTATTGATTAAGGATTCAAACAAATATCATACGCCGTTATTCTACGTAATAATGGCACGTAATACCCCATTATCTCTCGTATATAGTCATGGAGCGACGTGGAGGAATTAATACACCGTAATTACTACCAACATGCGCCTACATAGAGGTGATGAGGCGCCGCTTACTCGAGTAATCGCCGCCCTTCACGCACTATAAAAGGCGGCAACTAGAGAAAGGGAGAGAGATCGAGGATCGAGCCATCGTGAATACAAGCACTATCTCGTAATAGTCTTAGTTTTTCCCCGATTGTTCAAGATACACTCAATACCATACACACACAGAGTAGGGTTGTTATTCTCTCCTGAGAAGGCCCAACTCAGTATAAAAATTCCCGTGTCAATCTCTCGCATGATTCTATTCTAGGAGACCCCTAATCAAACAATCTTTACGTAAGTTCGGTTCTAAAACACCGACAGTAGAATAGGATTTAGGCATGTCACTGCTTTCAAAAGAATTGTGGGTGCATGTTTCTTGTGCTCTTTTGCATGTCTTTGAAAAATCATAAACATGCATCATAGCTCCAAATGAGGTGAGCTCAATTGAGTTGTTCATCTCATAAGGTGTTTGAATTACCATAAAAATCCAGTGAAACACCTCTTTGGAAAATTGTGCTAGAAAATTTAATTCGGATGAACAAGAATCGATTTGAATTTTCCAAAATTTCCAGTCGAGCAGATTTATTTTGGCCATGTCTTTTGCATTGAGAATCCAAATCAATTGGTTCTTATTGCCAAATTCTTTAAAATCATGCTCTTCCTGCGGTAAAAATTTCAGAGCATTTGGAGCAAGTTTGTCAGAGAGTCCTTTTGGTTTTTCTCGTTCTTATCGGTTCTATTTTGCTTTTTTCGTTAGGTGCCGATTTAGTTCGTTGATCCCGTGAGTGATCCTTTGCAGCATTGTGAACAGCCCCAGCAAGGCAAGTAGTTTGATCATATCCATTATGTCCCATTACTTTAAAGTATAATACTTTGTTTAACTTGTATGTATGCATTGGTATTTTGTTGTTAAATGATATCGATTAGTTGATCCTTTAGATGCATACTCTGTAGGTAAATGTTCATTCTCTACTACTAAGCCTAGGACTATCTTGATGTGGTTAGAGTTCGTTGGATGAGCTCTCATCACTTAGTAGTTCGCGTTGGTATTGCTTAGAAAGGCTTAGATTACGGTAGAATTGGGCGGTCATCGACTTAGTCGATGATCTTGATCACACAAATCTAATTATTATTCCATTATGTCCAGCACTTGTGCTTTGTTAATGTGTAAAGTCAAAACAAAACTAAAAATGAAAACTATTTGGACTTGGGCACAATGGATGATGGTGTGATTGTTGGTATGTGGAATGGTGCCTAAGTCAACAAGGACCTAACATCTTGTTACACTAAACCAAGCATTTTTATGTATAACCACACGAGAGGATATGGGACCTCTCTTGACTAAGTACTTTGGCGGTGTTAGCTTCGAGTCGCATGGTGGGCTATTGGGTGAGCAAAAGTGGGGTTATCCAACGCAAGGAGCACCACTCGTATAAGGGGTGAGCATCTTTGATGACTCCACATCAACGATAGGAGGTTGTATCCCCATATGGGCTCTCATTGTCGACACTCAATATTGGAAATGTCTCGTTGGACTTAGCTGTCTTTGGCACACCAAAGGAAGTGTGCTAATAGCTTGGCAAAAAGCGGTCCGACATGTGGGTATATTGGTACACCCTCGCAGGGTTCAAACTATTCAAATAGCCTCGTCCTAGGTTATGGACACGCTTGGGGAAGTCTTTCGAGAGTTAGACTATAACCTTTAATTAAAACTTTGCATGGGTGGTATGAATGGGTAATTCATGCTATTGTTGTGGTGACTATTGGGTTAGTCACTTCCAGGATTTGTTGTTGTCATCTATCTATTGTTATTATGTTATTGCCTCGCTGTTACTTGCAAATTAAAAATAAATTGCAAAACTGCTTTGAATCTATTTAAATATTGCAAATGAAAACTTGCTTTATTCCAAAATGAGCCTAAAGCCTTCCACTTAAATAAAACTTGCATGTAGCATATGTATAGGTCTGTTACCTTTACATCGCCGCTTATGTAGTACATTTTTGTACTCATTTGCTTTGCTTAATAACTTTGTTGCAGAGGAGGTAGAGCCCCAAGGGCCCTACTTTTGTGAGATGTGCTGTGGTTGGGACGATTAGCTTGGCGGCCCGGTCGGTTGCCTTGTGGGCTAAAGGCAAACCTTATGGCCTTCTTTTATTTATCGCCATCTTATGGCTTTTGCTTCCGCTGTGTTTATCTTTCTTAGTTGTTATTTGGCCGGTCGGCCCCTTTTGTAATAACTCTCTCTATACTATGTATGTCTTTGGATTAATCTAGTTTGTGCTTTGGTTCTATGTCTTGTATGAGATTGATGCATAATTTTGTAAAAGGGTGTGTATACTGCATTTCTGGGAAGTATACATATCTCGAAGACACGGGTTATTTTGTTTGTGATGCTAAGATCAATGGATGACTAAGCATTACAAGCTAAATAAGCCGGGGTCCTCACATCACTTCTGCACCAGGACCTCCTCTTCACATTCAATGACAAAGATCCATCCGAAAGCGATGATTGGGGATCTTCATGAGCGAGTCACTCGCCTGTGTTTATCTCTCCAGATTCTCATGCACATTTTGCTTTTGTCGCGTCTTTTGAACCCTGAGATGTCACCCATGCTTTATCTGATTCCTCTTGGGTCAATGCCATGCATGAAGAGTTTGAAAATTTTGAAAGAAACAAAGTCTGGACCTTAGTTGAACTTCCACCTAATCATAATGTAATTGGAACAAAATGGATTTCCAAAAATAAGCAAAGTGAGAATGGGTTGGTAGTTCGCAACAAGGTTAGGCTTGTAGCTCAAGGTTATTCCCAAGTAGAAGGCTTAGAATTTGAGAAGACCTTTGCTCCTGTAGCTAGATTAGAAGCCATTCACATTTTGCTAGCATTCGCGGCATCAAAGGGCTTTAAGCCTTTTCAAATAGATGTCAAGAGTGCTTTCCTTAATGGCTTCAAAGAAGAAGAGGTCTTTGTCAAGCAACCTCCTGGTTTTGAAAATTCCAAATTCTCAAACCATGTGTTTAAGCTCTCCAAAATCTTGTATGGATTGAAGCAAGCCCCTAGAGCTTAGTATGATAGGTTTAAGAGTTTCTTGCTTAAAAATGATTTCAAAATGGGAATGGTTGATAAAACCTTGTTCACTCTCAAGCATGGCAGTGACTTTTTATTGGTTCAGATTTATGTGGACGACATTATATTCGGTGGTTCTTCTTATGCTTTGGTGTTCAGATTTTCAGATTCTATGAACAGGGAGTTCGAGATGAGCATGATGGACGAATTGACCTTCTTCCTTGGTCTTCAAGTCAAGCAACTGAAAGAAGGCACCTTCATTCATCAAAGCAAGTACACAAAGGACCTTCTTTGGCGCTTCGACATGGGAAGCAGTAGGCCAATGTCTACTCCCATTGCTACATCCACCGTGCTGGACCCTGAAGAGGATGGAGAGCCCGTGGACCAGAAGGAGTACCGCAGCATGATTGGCTCTCTTCTCTACCTCACGGCGTCGAGGCCGGATATAAGTTTGCTATGTGTCTATGCACTCGATTTCAGGCTTCCCCTCGTGCCTCTCATCGTTAAGCAGTGCGTCGCATTTTCAGGTACCTCTAGGACACTCTTGACTTTGGGCTTTGGTATTCTTCTGATTCTGCTCTCTCTATTCGTGTAACACCTCAGCTCAACTTTGAGCCTGGAATGCTACTAAAATTAAATTAAACAAAACTAAACTAAGACCATTTACTAAAATTTTCAAAGAGAACCTCCTTTGTATAGTTAACTATACCGAGGTTTCAAAGAATTAAATATAACATTAACAATAATCAATTTCCAAATTCATCCAAGCATGCAAGATAGTCTATTCCGATAAAGCAATAATAAGCATAATCCAAATTGCTAATCTCATTATTACAAATAAGCCAAAGCATTCAACCAAAGTTATGAATGAATCTCAATCGGTTTGCTTATTTATAGAGTATGAACTAAATGCTATTCTTTCTTTAGGATGAAAGGTAGTGAGTGCATTCCAACAAAACTACTCCCTCCCATGCATGCCGCCCTTGCACGGGGTACCTAAAACACAACAAAGCAAGGGTGAGTCTAAAGACTCAGAAGTATCTATAAAAGAAGCATTAAACACACGATATGGCATCAACATGTCAAAAGAAGCATTACACTAAAAATAACTCCCATGCTTATGTAATATGAACATGCAATGCATCTTTTAATCTTTATCTCTTTTCGCATTTTACCGTAATGCGGGCATACAACCGCCGATGTATATTCTTGCACGTGCCCTTTGGCACAGAACCAAGAGCCTATACTCCATGAGTATAGGGACCATTGCCCATCATCTTCATGATGGGGACCTCTCAATGCCCACATTCCACGAATGTAGGGACCTAAGTCCGCTATTTACATGACGGGAGCTCAATGTATATACTTGGTCACCACGTGACCAAGTCTCGTGTATAAGCAAGATAATGTATGTATCAGTGACCCTATCTTTCATACATATGAGTCAACAAGTACATACTACAATTTCAGATCTCACATAGCATGTAAGGCATTAACAACATACATAGGAAAGCTTTAGCCATAAACATGCATCCACCAAATTCTATTCATATTCATCACACCATCATCCATGTATGACTAACACGAGTAAACGCAAGCAATCACATCAACCAATCATAATTGTGCTACAAACAGGATACTTGCCTCAACCGTGATACGGAAGACAACGATAGAAAGCTCTAGCCCCGGGGTTCACCACCACTTGGCAGCCGTAAAATAATATACTAAGTACACCAACCAAAAGTGTACAGCAAAACAATGAAACAAAAGAGAACAACCGTCCCTATTCGTAATCCGAACATTTAATCAAAATACTCTCAAATTTCCAAGTCTGTCCAAACGAACAGCTGTTAAGGAAAAATTCATAACTTTTGAGTCAAAACTCCAAAAGCCATGAATCCAATTTTTCTAGAACCTACACAAGCCTAGCTGCAACTTCTCAGGTGATCAAAAGATCATACTAGTTCATCTAAGCCTTTATTTTTAATCCCAAAGACCGATCTGTCATCTCTGGTATTACTAACTTGTGAATTTCATAACTTTTGTTTGGCTCAACCAAACACATTGTTCTAAAACTTTCTGGAAACTACAGGAAACCAACTATCTCAATAAAATTATCTCAAATATGTCCGCTATGCAAAAAAAGGTTGCAAATAGTCAAGTAAAACTCTTATGTCCATAATAGAGAGACAGATTACAGACTTAGCTTCCAAAATTCATATTTTTTGATCTAGAAAGCCAAAAATTATGAAATTTAACTTTATGGAAACATAATGAAAGTACCTACAAATCTCAAGCAGACCAACTGACCTAATTCGGCCATCTCCCATATCAAATTTATAGATCTATGTTCGCTGCACAAGTCTTGAGACTGATTTAGCTCCATATCTTGCGAAATTCATAACTAATTAACCGTTTATCAAAAAATTATGAATTAGCACTTTTTGGAAATATAACAAAAATTCTCATCTATCTCTAGGAAACACTAATCCCTGAATCTGCCCGGATCTAACTCCAAACTACGTCAACCGATAGACAGATTCAACCTGGTCTACACAGCAGAGAATAATCGACAATCGGAGACAAATCACACATGAACGATCTACAAAACTAATGGGGAACAGGGTTTACCCACAAATCCTTCGCTGGACCTTGCTGGATCCTCGCAAGACCTCCCTTCTTCTTCCTTCCTTCTTCCTCTCCTTCCTCTTCCTTATGGCCACCAACCTGCAGGGTGGACAAAGACCGAGATGGTAGTGAGGGAGCTCGGTTGGGAGAGGAGATGGTGTGGTAGCCAAAGGGGAATGGAGGGGGAGGGGTGGCGGCCAAGGGGGGTGAGGGAGGAGGAGAGGGGCGGCCAAAGAGGTGGAGGGAGGGGTGGCTAGGGTTGGGGAAGTGGCGCCCCCCCCTTGGACCACTAATGGGCCGGTCCACTGTGGCTAGATTGCCTCGGCCGAGCCCACGATCCAAAACTCCCAAGAGTTTCTGAATTTTTTTCTTTAATTCATTCTCTAAACTTTATTGTATACACTATTGAATCATCGGGATATTAGAATTCGGGCTTTTTTTTAATGCTGATTTTGCGGGGTGTATAGTGGATAGCAAGAGCACTTCTGGCACTTGGCATTTCTTAGGCACATCTCTTATCTCTTGGTCATCTAGGAAACAGTCATCTGTTGCACAGTCCACTACCGAGGCCAAGTATGTAGCTGCAACCAGTAGTTGCTCTCAGGTTCTCTGGATCTTGTCTACTCTGCGGGACTATGAGTTATCTCTGGGTCATGTTCCTCTTTTCTATGATAACACTTCTGCCATTAACATTGCCAAAAACCCAATGCAACACTCACGGACCAAGCACATTGATATTCTATATCACTTCCTTAGAGACCATGTAGAGAAGGGTGATGTTGTGCTTCACTTTGTAGAGTCTGAGCAGCAGGTTGCGGATATTTTCACTAAGGCTTCTTGATTCTTCTCGTTTTGCTTCTTTGCGGGGAGATTTGGGTGTTATTAGTTCTCTTGGCTAGTTTTGAGGGGGAGTTGGCTCTTTTGCATTCATTGTATCATACTACATTTTAAAATCTGCAACTTGCATTGTAATATAAAATCACAGAGCGTTATTTATTATTCTTGTATGAATTGATTTCATTTTTTATACCTTGCCATGTCTTGTGTTAAGTTGCTAGATTTCTTTTATGGCTTTTCATGTATAGCTTATCTTTTGCCATGCTAGCTTTATTATTTGTGAGAAAATTGAATCAAAACATGACTCGTTGTATCTTGTGACTAGTTTTGCCATAGTGATCCTCTCATGATTCACGCCATGTCATATAGGCTAAATTGAGTCTTGAACTTACTTTGAGTTTTAAGTTGAGCTATGATAGTTCTTAAGTCAAGCAAATGAAAATTGAGTTTTTCTGTGCGAAAAAACTGATCTCACCAATCCTTTCTCATGAGACGGCTTGCTATTGCACTAGTCATGAACTCAGGGGGAGTTTTGGATGACCTAGATCACTCTCTCAAGCTTCTTGCTTGAGATGGTCGCGGCAAGGCTTGAGATCTAGCACAATGCTAAGAAAACAAATTGTCAATTGGTTGAAGCTTAGGAGGCAGTTATGGATGGCTCCTAGTCCAGGACTTGCTTTACTAAGATAAAACCAAACATTTTCAGCAAAATGCTCAATGTGCTAAATTCCAAATGCTTGAACAAATTGATTCATAACTGAACTCATAGCGCTCAAAACTGACTCATTTTCTAGTTTCTAGGCTCCATTTTGCGTATAGACATGGCTTGACTCATTTCTGGATACCTTTAGTTAAACTATAATCTTGAGCACCTTGTCATGCTAAAATTTCTTTTGATATCAGATTATTGCTCTTTTGGCCTTAGCTTTGCTGCACATGTTTTGCCATGATAGAACGTAGCTTCTTCACATAATATGGCTTTGTGTAATACTTGTACAGTCCTCTTGGATAATTCTCATGGCTCCCTTTGCTAAAAATTGAATAAATTGCAGCCATTCCATGTCATTCATGCTCTATCTTCTTCTATGCACCTTGATGAATCCATTGTCAAAGGGGGAGAATTGGTAAAAATGAAGAAGGAGAAAATGAATTTTCATGAAAATTGATGATCATAGTAAGGAGGAGCATCTCATATGCATTTTTGTGTTCTTATTGCCTTTTCTGAATTTGATTTGCAATTCTTGCAACCTCATAATGATCAAAGGTCATGTTGAACAATTGTTCTTTCATATGGACCTTAAGTGAGATTTTGGGCCATTCTTTGGAAATTGAAGCTTTTTTGCTGTATCTCACTTGTCTATACTATTCTGAAGCCAGCTTGGTCATTTCCATTGCTTTCTCTTGCATTTGGACCAAGTTGTGCCTTTGTGCGAAAACGTTGAGTATTTTACTTTTCAAACCTCAAACTTACATTTTCTAAGAAATTGCCAATGTGTTCATCAAGGGGGAGATTGTGGATATCATGGGGATATGCCCATGATCTTAGGATGATGAGACAATTGTCAATGGCGTTGAGGGTTGCAGAATCACCGTTTTCGGCGAGGTTCAGCTGCTGTCAGGCCTCTGGTGGTCTGACTGGCCATGGGAGCGGTCAGACCGGCCATGCCTCGGGATTTTCTTGGAATGTACACTGGCGGTCCGACTGGCCAGAGTGGCGGTCAGACCAGCCAGAGGAGCGGTCTGACCGGCTACTGCTAAGCGGTCGGACCGGCCATTTTAGGATCTTTAGATTTTTGAGTTGGGCCAAAAATAGAGGGTGTAGGCAAGTGAGAGGGTTCTTCTACACTAGGTCCTATAATTTTTGGAGCTTCCATTGAAAAGTTCTATTCATTTGTAATTTCCAGAAAGTTTCGGATTTCCAGGGAGGAAATTTTGGCTAAGTCCCAGCTGGGCGGTCAGACCGGCCAACCGGTGGCGGTCATACCGGCCAGGGGGCGGTTAGACCGGCCAAAGTGGTGGTCTGATGTGAGAACCCGGGGTATTTAACTTGTAATACTTAACCATTAAGATGATTCAAGCATTACAAATCAAATATCACGGCTCTCACAGATATGTACTCCCTGTATGCAAAGACACATACCCCATACAAAAATTATGCATCAATTCCATTCCACACATAGAATCCAAAGTACAACTAAGCAATTCAAAAGACATACAATATAGAGTTATTACAAAAGGGGCCGACCGGCCAAATAGCAACTAAAGAGTCTTAAGAACAGCGGAAGCAAGGTGCCATAAGATGGCGATAAACAAAAGCCAAGTAGTGTGCCTTAAACCCACAAGGCAACCAACCGGGCCACCAACCTAGTCGTCGAAGCCACCGCACAACTCACAAAAGTGCATCCCTTGGGGATCCACTTCTTCCTCTGCAACAATAAACTTAGAGCATAGCAAATGTGTACAAAAAAATATACTCGCAAGACTTACGTGTAGGGTAACAGGCCTATACATATGCTACATGCAAGCTTATTTAAGTGGAGGAGGCTCTAGACACATTTTCAGCATAAAGCATGTTTTCATTTGCAATAATGTAATAGATTCAAAGCAATTTTACAATATGATTTTATTTGATAAAAACAGCGAGATAACAAGTAATAATAATAACAAGACATCCTGAAAGTAGCTAACCCAATAGCCACCACAACAATAGCATGAATTCCCCATTCATACCACCCACATCAAGTTTTAATTGAGAATTCGAAAATGTTGAGTCTAACTCCTGCAAATCCAATCCCAAGCATGTCCATAACCTAGGACGAGGCTATTCGAATAGTTTATACCCTGCAGGGGTGTACCACTGTACCCACACGCCAGACCGCCTTTTCGCCACTAGATTAGCACACTTCCTTTGGTATGCCGGCATGGCTAAGTCCTACGAGACATTTAATTTCCCATGGATGATGCTACTTAAGAGCCGCAACCCAACAAAGAGAAAGACACATTAACCAGCTCAAGCCGATTTGCTAATGTTCTCCTCCTAACACAAACATTTCCTTTTTCAACCACCAACCAACTCATAATTAACACCGCCCAAGGTACTTAGTCAAGAGAGGTCCCATATCCCTCTCACGTGGTTAGCACACAATTATGCTTGGTTTTGGTGAAACAAGATGTTCGGTCCTTGTTGACCTGGATAAGATATTCACACACCCAATATCACACCATCCAACCACTTGCCCAAGTCTAAATCATTTCATTTGCACTTTTAGTTTTCGAAGCAATTTAGCACAAGTCGATAACCGCCCAATTCTACCGGTAGCTAAGCATTTCTAAGTATGACATCGCAAAGACAATAAAAGAGCATAATTAAATCACCGGGCTCTAATTCACCAGCGATATTAATAACTTATGTTTTGTGGCAGGGGATAACAATTTAAGGGCAACCATGCAATAGGAATAGCTACCTCTAAATGGGAAAATTACTTTGACACAAAAGCATGTATACATACAATTTGTAAACAAAGTATTAGACTTGAAAGTAATGGGATATTTATGATCAAACTGCTTTCCTTGCTATGGATTACCCTCTTGCTGCAAAGGAGCACTCTCGAAAACAATAGGATCGTCGAAACCTACCGAAAGAATTCAAAAGCACAATAAGAACGAATAATACCGAAAAGACCCAAAAATTCAAAATCATCCAAAAATCATGAAAAATTCACAGAAGGTATATTATGATTTTAGGTGAATTTAGCAACAAGAATAAATTTATTTGGATGTTCTATGCAAAAGTTATGACAGTTTGAAAGTTAGTTTTCCAAAAAATCCAATTTAGTTGCTACCGGTTACTGTTCATCCGAATTAATTATTTTGGTGAAAATTTTCAGAGCAGTGGTGTACTTGAAATTTTTATGGTAGAAAGAGCACCACATGAGATGAACAATGGAATTTGATTCACCTCATTTGGAGCTAAGATAAATTTTCTATGATTTTTCAAAGTTATGAAAGTAGTACTCAAGTTACATGCAAAATAAGATTTTCAGTAATAGTATCATACTCACAATCTATTTTACAATAAATTACACTAACAGAGGAATCTAACAAAATTGAGTTTACTGTTTTTGGAGTTACAGAGAAATACTTATGCATTTTTGAAGTTAAAGCAATTTTTAGTGCAACAATAATACTAAACCTAAAGTAATTTTGCCAAAAGTATTTTATGTAATAGTAACATGGTTCAAACCATTTTTATACTAAAGTACATTTAAAAAGGAAACTAACAAAATTTGAATCATCAATTTTGGAGCTAAAATGAATTACTTATGCAATTTTGAAGTTTAACCAATTTTCAGTTCATAAATAAAGCATTTCGGAAATTATATAAACATAATATATTTTTTTCTACTCAGTATAGCCTAGCCAAAGTGACTGACCAGCGGGCCCTAATAAACAGTGCCCCTTTTCATTTTATTCCCAATTTTAATCAAGCACTGACATGTGGGTCCCAACAGTCATACTCATGGTCCATGAAACAGTGCATGAACCAACGGTCTACGAAACAGTGCAAGGTCTGAGGGCTGTGGTTCACCAAGCACTAATGGCCTCAGGCCCACTTGCAAGTGACTCAAGACTAATAAAAACCAATCATTAGCGCAGTTAAACGCTGCTTTTCCGACAAAGATACACCATTAAGTCTAATCATTGTCATTAACTCTTAATCACGGCCGCTACAGGGATTTGCCGAGAGAATCCGACAACGGCGCTCCACTCCGCCCGCTTGCATGCGCGCAAGACTACAAGCGCCACTGGGCGCCAACCAAGGCCCGAGGATGGGACCCTAATACCCTAGCGCAGCTAATGGTTGGGGTTTTGGCGACGGGGGAGCACTAGGCTGCCGGCGAGCCGGAGTGGGGCGGCGAGGCCGTGATACGGCAAAAGGGGAAACGAAGCCCTGAGGAGTAAATCGTGTAAAACAACCACTCTAAAGCTACTAGAGGGTCCAAGGAAGCTCACCTGAGAGTTGGAGAGGTCGGGGGAACTCGGAAGTGACTCGGCGACGATAATGGCATGGCGGCGGACAAAGGAATCTTCCAAATTGAGCTCCTCAAGGTGAACTGATGAAATTAATTGAGGGGAACACTTATTCAACCTCTAAGGTTCAAAGTGACGTGCAAAGAATGAGAATTAGCTCACCGGAATGGAAGTTGACATGAGGATGTCCTCGGGAGCGCGCCCTAGTACTTCTCAGAGCGCGAAGGTGGAACAGGAACTACAAGGCAAGGTAAGAGCTCGGATTAGCAAAATTGGAGAAGGCAAAGAAGGTAGAGGGGAGGAGAACCACGCGGTCGAAGCTTACCCATGCGTGGTGCTCAATTGAGCTTCTCCCTTCTCATCCCCGAGAGAAGGAATGAGCAAGAATGGAGGGCTCGGGGAGGTATTATCCTCGAGGATTGGCGGAGATGGAGGCGGCGTGAGCTAACAGAGCTTGGGGATTGGTCGACGAGGGCGGTGCGTCACGGCGTGAAGACGGCAGCGGCAGGGCGCGGCAGAGCGGTGCGGGCGCATGGCGCTCACGTTCTGCGCGACGCAGCAGAGGTTGAAGACGACGCTTGTGTCCTCATATGTTTTCGACCAGGGATCGTATAAGTATAATTATCGCAGAAATATAGAGTTTCACAATCAAGTCACGTACTTGATAATCAATATTAACAATATTATTCTTGGAACAAGATAACATTTTATCCATTATTATGAACATAAGGAAATATAATCATCTATATGATTGCCTCTAGGGCATATTTCCAACAAAAGTGTCAATCGCTAATGCAGCAACTCTTGCTCCATTGCCCACACGAAGATCAACATCTCCTCTTTCCAAGCTTCTACTCCTTATCAGTCTCTGCATCGAATTGCAAATATGAGCAACCGATCCAGTACCAAATACCCAAGAAATGGTTGGAGAAGTGACAAGATTAATTTCTATAACATTTATACATAAACTGGAAGTCTTACTTCCTTTGTTGTTTTTCGTTTCTGCTAAGTACTTCTTGCAGTTTCTCTTCGAATGTCCAGTTTCATGACAATGGTAATATTATGTGTTAGGCTTACGACCCAGCTTGAGCTTCTTAAGCTTAGCTGTAAGACTCTCGATCTCATCTTGAGTCTTTCCTTTGCCTTTTCCCTTTCCCGACTTACCCTTCTTCTTGAAGCTTGTAATCTTTTGAACCATCATCACATAATTAGAACTTTTCTTGATACTTTTTCTCAACACCTTTAAGCATGCCATGCAACTCGGTCATTGACCTCTCCATGCCATTCATATGAAAATTCAATATGACAGGCTCAAAGCTCGTAGGGAGCGATTTGAGAATCACATTAGTAGCCAACTCTTGGCTAAGGGGAAAACTAAGCTTTTCCAAGCTCTCAATGTGACCAATCATATTGATCACATGAGACTAATCGTGTTGCCCTCCGACAGCCTACAAGAAAACAATGCCTTAGAGGTATTGAACCTCTCTGCCCTTGCTTGATCCTGGAACATATCTTTCAGACTCACAATCATATTGTAAGCGTCTGTGGTCTCATATTGCTTCTGAAGCTCAGAGTTCATGGTTGCAAGCATAAGGCAGTGCACATCGACTGAGCATTGTAATGCTTCTCATAAGCATTCTTTCCAGCTCGAGTAGCATCGGCATTCGGTTCCTCAGGATAGGGACCCTCCAGAACATATTCCTTCATTTATTGTTTGAGAACAGTTCTCGGATTACGAAATCAATCAATAAAGTTAGTTCCATTCAACTTTTCTTTCTCAAGAATAGATTGCAAATTAAAGGTAGGTGCAGAAGAAGTAGTAGGTGCCATGATCTACAACAGAAATATATGCAAAAATTCAACATTATGCTTATGTAAGATCTTCTATTAGACATCCATGTTGGTGGTTTTGTTCGACCAGTTTATGACTAGCTCGTATCTCCATACGACTAGTCTGGACCTGGTCGTATCTCCATACGACTAGTCTATATTTGGTCGGATTTAATCAACAACAGTCAATAAAAGATACTCCCCCTATATGTTCTAAACCATGTTTCCCTCTAACATCATATAGTGAGTTCACGATCCAAAAATCATTAAGTCCTAGTGAGCTTTGGCATCACTACTAGAAACCTAGTGATTTTAGGTAGACAACCTCTTGCCAATTATATCACATATGACTCTTGTTTTTTGGGTGACATCTCTATTCCCCGATGACCAATATTATGCCCCAAGGCCCAAAACTGTTTTGATATCCTTGTCAAATTAAACTAACACTATGCATGTGGGTGTCTGACACCCACTCCATCTTATTAAGATAGTCAATGGCACTCTACTTTGGTAGACCTACCAATTAACGAGCAAAATCGTGACAAGCACATCAATTGGAAAGACATCAAATTAACTTAATTTTTCTTGAGGGATACTATTCTACCATGTTAAAACATCTAATGATAAAACATGATTAATAGCATGACAGGAATAAACATTCACAGATAATCAAATTAAACTGTGAAATATTATGGCCCTTATCATGACGATCTCCATCACCATGCATCCTGTCCTTCGACCATCAGGCTTGAAATTTCCGACCGCAATCATCTATTAAGCAATTACTCCTAAAGGCTAGTAATGAATTACATAGGATAATATCAAGCATCACATGTCGGTACGCAGACCGTTAAACAATAATATGTAGCTCGATGGCTATATCACATCATAACACGCAGACATGAAAATCCATACATGCATCACATATATAATGGCCCATACTATTCACATCAATCCCTGCAAAAATGAGTTATGCATAGAATCCAATTCTATCGGGCGACATGAAAACATACTACTATATAACGCGGCTATGACCACGGCCTGGATCGATTTACTACCGTCGAAAACCAATCGATCTTATCGACCAGTGCCTAGATCGTTCCATCCATATGAACCGATCCAGGTTATCAGACTCGACTAGTAATAGATCCAATCTACTACTGCCACATATCTTATATGCGATCGATCTAGATCAAAAATTGTGAAGGATGGCTCTGATACCACTGAAGGGATATGGGTAGGTTACACTAACTGGCAATTCAAAATTCTACCACATAAACCAGGACACCATGCAATCAAGAGATCATAGATCGTTACCATCAGACGCGCAGTGCAGCAGAATAAGAGTTAGAGCAGCCTGATCCAACAAAGAGTGCGTTAATGTAGTGGATGTAGTCAATCGTCCTGCGTTCCTTGATGTCGATCATCTCCTCCAATAACCAATCGCTTTCCTTGAGAAGTCGTGGATCGTTCTCAAGCGCAATAGAAACCATAGTAGCACCTCCACGGTATCCACACGTTCAGGGGTAGAACATTGTACGTCGGTGTGCTAGCACCAACTCGCACAGTATGGCTCTCTTGAGAAGATGGCTGCTATGATTTCGGTAAAGCAACTCAAGTTTTCTCTCGTATCTCCCAATAGCCTCAAGCATCTCCTTATATAGTGCCCATGACGGATCCTATCTGAATACGTTTGTTCTAACCCGTTAAGCGTATGACCCGTTAGGTTCATGTGTAATCGGTTATGTCTCAGAAACTCCTTTTCGATCACGAGTCGTTAGCGGCTCCTAGCAGGACATAACGATTCCCAAATACACACGAATTATATCGGACAAATCTTAATGCAATATGATCTACGACTAGGTACTTATCACTAACGACCAGCTCATATCTGATCTCGACCAGTTCGTAACCCCTTACGACCAGGTTTCGACCACTTAGTGATCATTTTCGACCAGCCTACGACCAGCTCGTATCTCCACACGACTAGTCCATATCTGATCGAACTAAAAGACCTGCTCATGTATTCTCCCTTTGCCTCACGATATTCGGTTGAACTCTAGGTGAGATATTATATCATCCATGGACTGTTCAATACTTTCTTAATCAAGTGTCGGATAACTTCACGTGGTCGAACTCTTCAAACACTAGTGGCATAGCCATGCATTTTATTTATCTGACCATATCGAGGGGCCCATAGATATCTCTCCTGCTATGTTAGGAGAGGCAAATCCCATATCCAACTAGTCACATTCCTCCGCATATTTCATAGCATACCCGAAAGCTACTTTTATAATTACCCAGTTACGGAGTAGCATTTGGCAACTCCTAAGTGCACTATTACACATGTAGGAAACCATGCTGATCTCAGGTCTCAGGATTATACATCATCATTGCTTGAGACCAACTAGCGACACATAAAATCATAATAATCTCAACAGTGTCTCAAGGTGGGTCAATCCAACCCCATGTTCTTTAACATGTGTTCACATTATTTATTCAATATCCCTATATCCATGACCGGTGAAACATGGTCATCAATCAATACATGTGTTGGTCGATAAGTCACTGGTGTTCCGACCAGTGACATCCGACTAGGGATACTTTTAGAATGACATCATATAAGTTAAAAGAACTTCACCAACAAGTCACATACTTGTTAATCTTTATAACCGATGATTCATTCAAGGAACAGAATAATATTTATTCAATAACTCATAAACATAGACGTGATACAATCATCTCTATGATTGCCTTTAGAGCATATCACCAACATAATTCGTCCAATCTCACATGTACTCCACCCGACCACCAAGTAGAGTTTTACCGATATCTCAATTCCCAGTGAAAAGACAGAATAGTCTTTGAAAGAAAACGCCTTTGTAATATCCCGATTATCATTAGTGAGTGCAATAAGATTACAGATGGAATTAAGGGAAAGAAAAGATGAAAAGAATTCAGAATTTGTGGTTTCTGAAGGGTTTGTTCGCTAAAGTAAGAGAACCTGGGTCATGGGCTTTCTACCCACGGCATTTGGCCCATTAGGGGGCTGGTGTTAGGGAGAGGGACAGCCAACCCTAGCTCCCACTCCCCTCCCTTGCGCCCCTCCACTCCTTCCCCAACCCTAGCCACCACCCCGATCTCCCTGGCCGCCACCTCCTGTCCAGCGCCTCCCCTCCTGCATAGTCTTTATCAAGTCGTCGATCACAGCATCAAACGTCATCCGATCGGGCTCAAACTTGGTCAGTGTGTTTCTGACTCGTTGCTCTTCAATTTGTATGGTTGGATTTAGGATTAGTTGAGAGGAGCACCTGTTTTGAGGGGGGTTTTGTCAGCCTAGACTATTGCAGTTTTAGCACAAAGCAGTGTTGGTAGGTGATCTGTTTGAGGGGTGAAACGATCGCGGCTTGGGCTGAAATTTTTACATCTTGTAGAGAACTTGTTTAGCTACATTCCTACCAATTTTCATGCAATTATTAGTTGTGGTTTGTGAGATCTGATTTAATAACTGAAGGTGATAGAACTGTAGTTTCAGGTAGCAGATCAGTTTTCTGCTGATCGTATTGAGCTGTAGCTTTGGGTTCTATAATGGAAAATTTTGGATTTTTCATCTTCTAGAGATAAGTATATGATTCAAATAGATTTCCACAGAGTTTTTGTGTATGATAATTGGATGGGTAGCTAATTAGTTATGATTTTTACAATCTGACTGCCTGTTCAGTTCCTTGGTTTCGGGTAGCATGCATGGTTATATAAATTAAAATTGAAAAATGTATGAATTTAGGCTTTTGATCTGCAGCATTGATCTGCAATAGATAGGTGACTTTATAATGATTCTGGAAAGTCCAAGAACACATTTTTTAGACAAGTATAACTTGAGCTATGGAGTTTTAAATTATACAATTCAGTTTTGACTTTCTGTTGTGAACATCGGGGAAAAATGTTAAGTTAGCAAAATTTTGTTGTAGAATATAAAATTTTGCTTAAATTTATTATGGTAGCTAATTCCCTGTGAAAATCCAGAATGTCTTAGATCACTGTTTTTGGATGTTACTGAAGATGACAGATCTGTCTTCGAAATTAAAAACAAGGGTTTAGATGAAATAATCTAAACTTTCGATCACCTGCGAAATTGTGGGTATATGTGTGTAGATTCCAGAAAGTCTGAGTTCATGATTTTTGGAGCTATAGATCAAAAGTTATGATTCTCCTAAGGTGAATGCTCTGTTTTAGGCATAATGGTGTTCGAGAAGGAATGTTATCGTTTTGGGTTGCGATTAGGAGCGAATATGTATATTTAGTTTTCTTGCAATGTTGTGTGCTTTTGGATGGTATTCTTAGTATGTTTTATGAATGCCAGGTGGTGGTGTGAAACCGTGGTTAGAGCCCTCTACTCGTCGTCACCCATTGCACGGTTGAGGCAAGTATAATTAGTGGGTAGTACATGCGGAAGGATTTTCATGAATTATTAATCATTTATGAATATGAATTTTTATTCATGATCTTGCTGCTGGTTGCCATATACTCATGTTGATTAAATGTATAGGCTCATTTGCATCATACATTCGTCCTTGGGACTTGGACTACGTGGTAGCCAACTAATGATATATTTGAGGACCCCGTCATGTATTAGACGGGCAAGAGGTCCCCACACTCATGGAGTGTGGGCTTGAGGTCCCTGTGCTAGAAGGCACATGCATGGATATGCATCGATGGATGCATATTCCGCATTATTTGTAAATGCAAAGAGAAAAGAAATGTGCATTTGTGCATGTGCATTGCATAGCAGATAAAGTTGAATGGTTATGATATTATTGTATTGGCTGTATGTGAAAAGTTTTATCATTAATCAAAGTCTGCTTATGAGATTTGGTTTATTGTTTTGATTGTACTTTGCTGAGTCTTGGACTCACGGTTGTTGTTATGTTTTATTTTAGGAACAGCTTGTGAGGACGACATGCTTGGGAAGGCCAGAAACATTTGATGCACTCTCCACCACGTTAAATACCATGATTAATAAGTCAGTAACTTAAGTTTAATTGGAGGAACCTATTAGAGAACGTAATTTTTCATTATGATCGTGTCCACCCTTCGAGGTGTATTTGTTTTATTGTAATAAGAGTCGGATGGGGACTCCATGGTAACTTTTATGATTATGTTTTAAAGTTGTTACATTATTATCTTACAAGAATATCTGTTAGTTCTTTGGTAATCCCTTTGATTGTCAAAATTCCAAAGGAGACTCTGCCAAAATAAGGAGAAAAATCTTAGCTCAGTATTCTGTTAGTTTATTTTTAGTAGCATTCTAGGCTCATGTTGGGCTGGGGTGTTACAGCCCTATTCCCCTATAAGTCGTTAGCATTCACCAAACTTCTTGGAAGAATGAAGCGTTGACCGCTATTGATGCAAAAGCAATCAAATATATTAATCGTGGTCTCAGATTTACGATGGGGCTCTACCCCTCAATTTATAGTGTTGCTATCTACCCCTATGGCTGGCCAAGAGGCCCTACTCCTGATCTAATTCAGAATTAGAACTCTCACTCTAATTCGGACACAATCTAAAACAAAAAGGAAACTCTGATTTTACTACCATCACATTGTTTTAGACATATATTCTGACATAGGTCTAATCTGAGACTGAGAGAGGATCCATTGCATTGGTCTTGAAGTTATCTTTCCAACAAGCATAAGAACACCCAAATCGAACTCTGTTTGTGAAAGTTATAGCCTTTTTAATCCGGACTTTGATGTTGATTCCGAATCCAAATTTGATGCTGATTCCAAATCCGAATTGAATCCAAACCTTTCTATCTTCAATTTCCTTAATTGAAATGACTTGAATCCATGTGAAACTTGAGAAAGGGACTCTTTTCAACCTTTGAAAATTCATGGCATATCTGGATATCCTCCCAAGATGTCGTACAAGCCACGAACTCGTCAACTCTCGCACGTCGGTCGGTTTGAATATGCAGCATGTACTCCAATAGCCATAATTTTTTTTCAAAAGCTCCAAATCATATGTTGGTTGATCCGTTGGAAAGTAGACTTGATAAGATTTCCAAATATATATATTGCACATGCTAGATCCTTCTGAGTTGCTACGAAGATCATTGTGAACTTCTAGATCAGTACGGCATCATCTGTTATTCGTCTCATGTGGCCCTACCTCCCATGCCTCCCACGAGCCGCATGCTATTTTTGTAAGCATCAAAACACCCCAAGAAGTATCATGTTCTTAATATTCCCATAAACCTTCTCCTTCAAACCTAACAACAAGTGATGACCCGCTATTAGGTAGTATAATATTCTCAACTGAATTAAAAGGAAATTCAGGGAATAGATTCACCTGTTCGTTAAGCTTCTTTGCACAAGATTCACCCACAAGCTTCTCTTGTTCTTCAACTCTTTTAGTAAGCTCATGTTGTCCTGAGGTACTTGATGAATTGAAAACACTATATGGAACAACATAGCTAAGGATGTCCGCATCGAGATGTGACTTTGAACATCACTTTTTATAACTTTGTATGAATATATACTCTGTATGATCCTTAATAGATGTCATTTCATATGATTTAAAAGACCATATTACCCATCTTCAATAAGTCACCTATTACTCTTAGATGATATATATGTTGCTCTAATTCTTAGTAGTAAATGACATCAGAAATAGCCATGAACAATGAATGTGAGGGGTATACAAAAGAATAAATTCTACAAAGTTATCTCCAAATTGTAGAATGACGTGTAACTGGGAACAAAATTTGAAAGATAGAATGACATGTATTTGGGAATGGAGGGAGTATTTATAAAATTATAATATTATGAAAGTATTTTTAACGATAAATTTAATGATATAGTTTGCATATAACTAATCTGGATAGTTTTGAAAATATCAATGGTCAAATGGCACGGATTCTAGAACTTCAAATAAAAAGAACGGGGGGAGGGAGTGACAAACAACAGGACTAGTCTTTGAGATGCAAACGACATGGAAAACTGAAAGTTGCATCGCTAATCATCAATTGTCTGAAAATTAAGAAAATTTCTATCGATTTCCTCATCATTGGATCTTGCGTTTTATCCTCTCCAAAGACAGTGCGTGGCAGTGGCAGTGACGGGTCGAGGTGGCGGTGACACCGTCGGACATGAGCGAGGAGGAGGACGATGTAACACCCTAGCCCAAAATCCACTCAATGCCCAACCCACCCATAGGGTGGACCCACATATGCGTAGCACACCACTTACACTTTGGTCATCTCTTTGTGTAAAAGTGTTAACCGAGAGATGCTACGTTTGGACCCAACATATATTATATGCTACTACTACTCACTTTAGACAAACAATGTGGGACTAATCCCACCATCACAACTCCACATGGGCCACATGGGCCGCACTATGAACGGGCTAGGTATTACGGGCGGTGGGCGGTGGAGGTCCGCAGGGGCGACGAGACCAGGTGGTTAGGCTGTAGTAGGAGGTGTTGGTGATATGCTCTAGAGGCAATCATAGAGATGATTATATCACATCTATGTTTATGAGTTATAGAATAAATGTTATTATGTTCATTGGATGAATTATCATTTATAAAGATTAACAAGTACGTGACTTGTTGGTGAAGCTATTTAACTTATATCATAACATTCTAAATGTATCCCTAGTCAGATGTTACTGGTTAGAACACTAGTAACTTATCGACCAGCGCATGTATTGATTGATGACCATGTTTCACCGGTCATGGATATGGGGATATCGAATCAATAATGTGAACACATGTTAGAGAACATGGTGTTGGATTGACCCACCTTGGGACACTATTGATATTGTTGTGCTTTTATGTGTCATCAGTTGGTCTCAAGTAACGATGATGTATAATCCTTAGACCTGAGATCAGCATGGTTTTCTACATGTGTAATAGTACATTTAGGGGTTGCTAAACGCTACTTCGTAACTGGGTAGTTATAAAGGTAGCTTTCAGGTATGCTATGAAACATGTAGAGGGATGTGACTGGTCGGATATAGGATTTGCCCTCTTAACATAAGAGGAGAGATATCTCTGTGCCCCTCGATGTAGTCAGATAAATAAAGTGCATAGCCATGTCACTAGTGGTCGAAGAGTCGACCACATGAAGTTATCCATCACTTGATCGAGAAAGTATTGAATAGTTTATGGATAACAAAATATCTCATTTGGAGTTCAACCAGATATCGTGTGGCAAAGGGAGAATACACAAGCAGGTCATTCAATCCAACCAGATACGAACTGGTCGTATGCAGATATAGACTGGTCGTAAATTGGTCAGACATGATCACTAACTGGTCGTAAGGAGTTACGAACTGGTTGTAACTAAATATGAACTAATCATATGGAGATACGAGCTAGTCGTAAGTGATAAGGATATGGTCGCAGATCATATTGCATAAGGTTCATCTAATAAGTGACGTGAGTTCTTTCACCAAAACCCTAGCCATCATCTTCTCGAAGGTCCTGCCGTGCGTGTTGGTGCTAGCACACCAGCATACGACGTTCCACCATTGGACGTGTGGATACCGTAGAGGCGCTACTGCAGTTACTACTGCGTTGATCGAGGACGATCATAGGTTGCTGGAGGAGACGATCGGTGCCGAGGACGTTGGACGACCGACTACGACCACTTCATCGATGCGCTTGACGTTGGATTAGGTTGCTCCAACTCTTCTTCTGCTACACTACGCGTCTAGTGGTAACGATCTATGATCTCTTGCTTGCATGGCTTCCTGTTTTAAGTGGTAGAATTTTGAATTGCCAGCTAGTGTAGCCTACCTATATCCCTTTAGTGGTATCAGAGCCATCTTGTGTAGTTTTTGATCTAGATCAGTCACATATACTTGATATGTGGCAGTAATAGATTGGATCTACTACTGTTATGATTTGGTAACCTAGATGGGTTCATATGGATGGAGTGGTTTAGGCACTGGTTGATAAGATCAATCGACTTTCGACGATAGTAGATGAGTTTGTGGGAGGTATGAGTTGATAGCACCATATGATTAACTACGCTTGTTCATGATCACATTGCATGATACTCCTACCGGTCAGAATTCTGCCATAGGGGTATACCGTGATGCGTAGTTGTATCGAGCGATGATCGATTGGTTTGGAATAGGGTTAATATGATTAATCCGATGAATTTTCAAGGCTTGATTACATGAATAAGATTCATGTCCCAAATTTTTTTCCAAGGGCGTTGCTAGGTAAACGTTGATGCGTTATATAATATTTATTATGTGTTCATATCATCCGGTAGAATTATATTTTATGCATAACTCCTTTTGCAGGGATTGATGTGAATAGTATGGCCCATTGTGTATGGGATGCATGTATGAATTTTTCATGGCCTGCGTCTCATGCTGTGTTATAGCCATCGAGCTACATATTATTGTATAAACAGTCTACGTGCCGACATATGATGCTTGATATTATCATATGTAATTCATTACTAGCCTTTAGGAGTAATTGCTTAGTAGATGAATATAGTGATTTCAAGAATGATGGCTCAGTGGATAGGAAGTATGGTGATGGAGATTGTCATGTTAAAGGCTATACTATTTCATAATTTAATATGATTATCTGTGAATGTTTATTTTGTTCTTGTTATGCTATTGATCATATTTTATCATTAGATGTTTTGACATGATAGAATAATATCCATCAAGAAAAATTAAGCAAATTTGATGCATTTCCAATTGGTGCGCCTATCACGATTTTAATCGTTAATTGGTAGGTCTACCAGAGTAGTAGTGGGAGAGTGTTATTATAATTTGTATTAATATATAACTATAAAAGTAATTATCATAGGTGTATATCGGATGATGTGTCGAAATTGAAAACAAGATCTACTTTAAAATAGAGGTAGAATTACACATTTAATGAATTATTATGCAATTATTAAATGTAGTTTATGCATTGGTGTGTCTTCAACTATTCTTGGCAGATTTCATTGTGCTATCATAGGTACTAGGATGATAAGTGCGCTACGTTGCGCCTATAGAGTGGATTGAGGGACCTCGATGCGATTTCAGGAATTACAGGGGGCTTTTTGCAAAAAAAAAATAACGTGGAGGACCTCGACATGATTTCGGAAACAACACGGGGCTTTTAGGGGAAAAAAACCGATGTGGAGGACCTCGACATGATTTAGGAAACACTAGGGGCTTTTTGCAAAAAAAAAACCTAACACAGAGGACTTTGACGTGATTTCAGAAATAACATGGGGCTTTTCGCAAAAAAACTGACATGGAGGACCTCGACGCGATTTCAAAAACATCTAGAGGCTTGTCGTAAAAAAACCTAACGCAAGGACCTAGACGTGATTTTGAGAAGTATAGGGGGCTTTTCGCATAGAAGGCGGCATGGCGCTCTTGAGCCCCCAGCGATTCCTTCGCCTATTAGAAATAGTATATGAATCAAATTACTTGATTTTATTTTGCAAAGAAAAAATCTTTCCTAAAAAAGTTCTATACTTTCTCAAAAACTCTTTTTATTAGTCCCTAACTTAATTTTCCTACTAGTTGAACGCTCATGCTTTGCTACAGATAAAAAAAATATCATAACACCCTAGCATGTCGGGATCGACCTACTCCACGCCCTCAGCTCCGCCTCCGTCTCGGTCAAGCTCCGACAAAGCTAGCATCGTGCCTATACCACTATGCTCAATTTACACCATACCCTCAGCTTCGCCGCCAAGCCTAGTCAAGCTTTGTTATGACCCATGTCGTAATTTGTATTAAAGTTAATTTGTTTGTTGAGAGATAATTTTTTTATATTTTTAGAGATTTTTTAGGAGGTGAAATTTGTTTTTGGGAGATGATTTATCTGTTTTTTTTGTAGATATATTTTGTAGTGAGGTCAACGGGGAAGCGGAGGAGGTGGGTACCCATCAGAGAAATACAGGAGCTGCAAGGTTTCCACGAGCGAGAAACTGCACGCAGTACTGATTTTGGGCTGGCTCCGCTCGATTTGACTGGGTCTACACGAGCCCAAACCAACCAGCCAGCCAGCCAGCCAGCCAGCCGGGCCTCCTCACCGTACCGGCGGGCGACACACTAGCCGAACCGCATGAGCCCCGCGGGTTTGACCGAGCCCTTCCCTTCCGCGGCGGGCGAGACGACGCACGCGGGAGCCCCGCACCGCACCGCACCAGACCCCGACCCGAGAGGGGCAGGAGCAGGACCGACCGAGTCACCCGTCCATACCGCGTCGGACAGCCGTGGGTCCCACTACCAGCTTGCATTCATTAATCACTCGGGCTCCCTCCCCTTCCCCTGCCCCCAGGCAAACAAGCCACCAAACCCACTCGTCCAAGTACAACTGTGCAAGCAGGAGCACAGCACAACGGAGCAGAAGAGAAGCAGAGCCGTCAGTCCAATCAAGGCCTCAACGACTCACCATCCATCAAGGCAAGAAGCAGAGCGCTCTCTCTCTCTCTCTCTCTCTCTCTGCAAGCAAGTAAGCGATTCTTCTCTTAATTACAGGTGAAGGAGCCAGGGAGGGAGCAACCTGAAGATCGACCGGACGATGGAGGAGGGGAGGAGGGGTTCGAGGCGCGGCGTGGGCGTGCTCAAGGTGGTGGTGGCGCAGGGGACCAACCTCGCCATCCGGGACTTCACCTCCAGCGACCCCTACGTCGTCGTCCGCCTCGCAGACATGGTCAGTCCACCGAGCCCATCCATTACTCGCGTAGTCTCAGCGAGATTTAATTTTACATGGTTGGTAATTAGACTGTCGTGATTAAAATCACCTACTGATGTTCTTTCAAGAACCTAATTGAGATTTTTAAAAGTGGCACAGTAGCTAATTTTTTTGGGAGTCCTGTTCTCGCTTCCCCTGCAATGGATCAACCCGAGGCAGTCGTCCTTGTTTCGTTAAAAGGGTCTCTTTTCGCAACCGATGAGTGAAAATCTATACAATTAGCGTCTGCTTTGGACACTAGCGCGCTAGCTTGATGTAAGATACCACTAATGCATTGAACCAACTTTCGTTGTTTTCAGTGGTACGGTGTACCAACTTGGATTCCAGTGGCTGTTACTTAATTCGGCTTAGCTCTTTCTGAAATGGGAATCTTGTAACCAATGGTGCAAAGTTCAAGCACGTGTTTTTGTCTAGCTAGCTTTGATCATTATTTATGCAATCTTGATAGATAGGTACTACTTATTTGTGCATCAGACAAATGCCTGTGTTGTCCATTGTGTCCAGCCATTGTGAGCTGAAGCTACAACCAATTAGTAGAAAAGTAAAACCGGTATATCCCATCTCTTGCTTCACCCTGTGTTCTTTCTTTGAACTTTCTGTGAAGGAGCACGTGCTCGCCAATCTATCTGTGTTCTTTTAAAGAGAATTGCCTGTACGCACGATAAGATCTTGATGACTGGCTATCTGAATCATTCCGTTGAAATCTCGCTGTCAAATCAGTGTTTACTCAGCTGATCAACTGCTGCATATGGAACTATGCGGTTGACCTAATTTTCCCGTCCTTTTTACCAGCCCATTTAGCATTAGGCTTTTCAAAATTGGTTATTGCCAAATCCACCCCCTCATTTGTTAATCATTTCATGATAACAGTCACACTCTTTTTCCGTTTGTCTTTGTCGGCAGGAGCACTTTTGGATTGTTTACTCCTTAGAAGAAAGTTTCTTTTTCCTTCATAGATAATCAATTATTTATACCTTCATCTCCCTAAGCAATTTGACTTCAGCTTGGGTCTCTTTTTTACCGAACATAATTGACTTGGGCACTCACATCTCCACTTTTCAAATTTTCTAAAAAAAAAACACATTTCAAAATCAAGAGCATGATATTATGTTGAAAAAGACCACACTTCTGAAATTGAATACTCAATGAGGTGAGCAAACAAGAAAAACCATATTTTCTTGTGGTCAGCGCTAGCATGACCCGCACATAGCCATGTACAGAAGTTCAAGATAGGTCTTGGTTGGGCTCAAATCTAGTGAAAGAAAATGCCTCGGGACAATCTGATGATTTTATCAATCTACTGCTGTTGTTTATCAAAACTGAGAGCTCTCATACACAGATACACTTGTAGTGTTTTTTTGTACTAAATGGTCAATTTGACCTAGTAATATGGTTTGGTACCTGTGAAATCTGTCAAAGCAAATGTGCTTGACTGTGGCTCTCTTTTCTTTATGGGTGGAGAAGTTTCTTCTGTGACGCCTAACACCATTCTTCATTTGTTCTTTCTTTTGAACCCACAGAGTGCAAAGACAAAAGTTATCAACAGTTGCCTCAATCCAGTTTGGAACGAGGAGATAGCCTTCTCCATCAAAGAACCAGTAGGAGTCATAAAATTTGTAAGTTGCTCTTTTTTCTTCTCCCAGTCGATTTCTATTTCAGATAAAGAACCCTGATCGTGTCAAAAGACGGTATTCAACACGTCGTTAGTTTTCCAGAAATTTGTTTCATGTCTGAATGGGTCTTTCGCTTTGTGGTCGTTTTGACCAATACTAATGGTGATATGAATTGTACATGTTTTCCTGTTGTCAGTACTGGTCAACTGGATATTGCTTGTTTAAGACGTATGAACAGATGCCGTGTTTATGTCCACAAGCAGATGCAGTACTGCTCTAGTCCCATAAATTAATGTGACCTTGCAATCTAGTATGGCCTTACTAAACTGGGAACTCCAGTCAAAGAATATGATGCGGTCCAAGTAGCTAACACAGTTTCACTTTGTGCTTCTGATCCATATACTAAGGCTAGTACACAAATTAGTGTAAATGCTGCTGTTAATGAAAACAAATTACAAGAAGCCGAGAGGGAGGCCGGCTGTGGATCCGAAGGACGGAAAGAAATCTTAGGGCAAACAGCAGCGCATGGAATTGGGGCGCAAGTGCGGCAGCTTGGAAACACTTAGATGGGCGCTTGGTGTAGCGGGGCATGGAGTTGGGTTTGTATCCTGTACACGTGAACCCAAGCCAGAAGATGCACCAGCTGGACTGCTTGCAGCCTTGCTGGTGGAATAGCATATACACAGGAGGATGCATGCGATAGCCAGAAAATCATCAAGTCAGAAGTGGAGCCGAGCAGGGAGATGCAAGCCAGGAATATTTGAATCGGTTCCATCCTAATCCGAATCACAACTTAAGTCGGTCCAGCATCTGTACGAAACAGATAATGTGACCGGTTAGATTTTCATAGGACAATCCTAACCAACTGACGTCCGACGCCATCTCCCCACACGACCGCGGACACGAAGCTTCGCTTCTTCTCCAACATACACACGAACTGACGCCATACTAAATACAGTTGAGCCTTATCATCTCTCTCTTTGTGCTTTTCCAACCAGAGTCATTCCTCGTTCCCCACCCATGGATCTCTCTCTCTCTCCTGCTGCTCCGGTCAAGCCACCGCCGTTGAGCTCTCCAGCAAGCTATGGCTAAACGTCTCTCTCTCCCACACGCGAGCACGCGAGCACCTTCCCTCTCTCTCCACGCACGGCCTAGCTCCGTTGTCGTTGGGGAGCAGGCACCGCCGCCGTGGCCTCCCCTCCCACGCTCGGGGATGGCTATTTACGGTAGTCGGAGCACGCAGTTCCGAGGAGTCCTATTTCTTTGATAGTTTGTAAGTCTTTTTGTTGCGACCGTTGGAAAAAATATTTCGACCGTTGAAAAAAAAATTGCATGCTTTTTGTTGCAATAGGTGTTTCCAGATGCTCCACTTTTTCTTTGATAGTTAGTATTTTTTTTGTTGCGACCGTTGAAAAAAAATACTGCACACTTTTTGTTGCAATAGGTGTTTCCAGATGCTCCATCTCTTCTTTGATAGTCAATTTCTTTTTTGTTGCGACCGTTAAAAAAAATGTTGCACGCGTTCCTCTTTTTTGTTGCATCGGAACGTACGAGGAGATCAGGCGCAGAAATTTATGGGGGATTTTGTTGATATCGAAGGCTTGGGCAACGAGCGAGTTTGGGGACGGCGTTATGGGAGATTTTTTGTTGCTGTCTGGGGTGCGCGTGATGTTGCATGTTTGTTGATGATTTGTTACATGTTTGCTGCTGTCGGGAGGAGGTTCGTTTCACGTGTGAGATGGACGGCTGAATAACATCGTGCGAAATCGGACATCGGAGCATGACGTACCATTTTCATATCTAATTTAGTCCAAGTGTTTCTTTTTATTTTACTTCAGTGCGTTTGTTAGTTCTAACTTAGTTCTAACTAATAGAACCTAGCTCGTTAATTGTTACGCGAGTACGAGTCATAATCGAGTTGATACCAGGTTGAGTCGGAGTAGTCGAGTTGTGGCCATGCGTGTGCGTGTGCTTATCTAGTTTTTTTTTCTTTTTTTTCAGAAACGTCGTCATGGCTAGTTGAGTTTATCGTGTGCTTTCTTTTTCTGTTCGTGAGAAACAAGAGCCAATCTGGGGTTTTGGCCGAGGGCAACTTGGAGGCTGCTGCAGTTCAAGTTGTTCTGATACTGATATTCTTCTTCGTGTTTCTTTCTCTCTGATTGGTACACGAAATCCTTCATTTTGTTTGCATCTAGAGCCGCACCTTGCTGTCCAATTGGGTGCAACCGAGATCGTATATTGCTGCTGAATTGGAAGGTTCTTTATCTCTTGTGTGTTGCTGCTTGTTTGGACGAGAGGTAGAGAAGGGAAGCGACTGCTCAAAGCTAGGATTTTATCGGGAGCTGCACAATTGCCAGGAGAGTTGGTGTGCTGCGGTGTACTTGTACCGTGAAAGATCAGGTTATTGTAGAACTTTTTTTATTAATTAACTTTTTAAATTTTATTTTAAAATTAATCTCCGACGAACTTTATTTCTAATTCTGACCTCTTTAGTTACGCCACCACCCGTAACGTGATAAAACAACATTGTCACGTTATACGATAAGTACGTTAAAATAGCATTTTTTTGTCACGTAACTGGTGGTGGACCGGTGATGTGACCAAACAATACTATCACACCACGAATGGTGGCATAACAAGAGTTTGTCCAGATACGAGCTGGCGTGACAGTGTTGTTTTGTCACGTCACGGGTGGTGATGTGATCAAAGAGGTCAGAATTGGAAATAAAGTTTGTGGGGGTTAACTTAAAAAAAATTAAAAAAGGGTTAATTAATAAAAAAAAGTTCGCTATTGTACGCGTGCTAGTTTACTAATCGGGCCGTCGGAGACATCTTGGCCTTAATTTTCTTGTGCCCTTCTCCGCGCCCTTCTCCACTTATATGCAGAGACTTGAAGTACATCTGTTTAGCGCCTTGTACTCTGTCTGACCTCTTTTTTGCCCATAGTTTTGAGCTCTAATTTCTTTTTTTTTTTCTTTGTTCCATTTTTTTTATTCCACTTCCAGTCATATTTTCAGTACAATTGCACAACTAATGCTGAGCAACTATTCAGTCTGAGTTTCAATCAGCATCTGTGACTTTCTATTTATTCTGTCCATGTTGATCGAACAATTTTCTGGGAAACCTCGTTTTCAATAACAAAGTAGTGCAGCCTCCAGTGCCGTCATCAGCAGGAACAACAACAGTGACCTAACAAGCAAATGACAACTACGTACAAAGAACCCAACTACTGAAATTTACTTTATTCAGACTCTAGAGGACACAATCCATGACACCCTTCTTGTGATCAGAATGATTCTACTTACTCAAAATACCACAATTATCAAGAAGAAAAGTTAGACAACTTCGAAGTAAAATTTAAAAAATTACTAACCTAGCTAGATGGTTAATTTTTACTACCTATCAAGATTGATAAAAGTTAATATTAAGTTACAGATTTGTTTGGCTTGAACGGAACAACTTTGTGGCTTTGTGCTCATTCCATTGCCATTGCCATTGCCACTGCCAGGAGGTGTTCGACTGGGATCGGTTCAAGTACGACGACAAGATGGGCCACGCGTTCCTGGACCTGCAGCCGATCGCCGCGGCAACGAAGCTGCGGCGCGCGCTGCAGCTCACGACAGGGGAGACCAAACTCCGGAAGGTGGCCCCCAGTGCCGACAACTGCCTGCTCTCCGACAGCTTCGTGACGTACGCCGACGGGGAGATCATGCTCGACGCCCGGCTGAGGCTGCGCGACGTCGAGTCCGGCGAGCTGTTCGTCACCATCAAGTGGATTGAAGCTGACGCGAAATGAGAGCCCAGCTTGCAAGTAGATGAGATGACCATGGTGTAGGGAGCTTGTAGTGTTGTGTACTTGTCATTTGTGTGTGTGTACTGTCTGATATCTATCTGAATTTTTCAGACAGTTCTTAACAGAACAAGTTGTGTGCATGCATGTTCAGCTTTGTGGATTTTTTTTGGTGTTTGGTTACTATGGGAAATCCCAATGCTTTAAATGGCAAGATTAATCTCTCTTTTTTTTTTTTGAGGTTGAAGTGAGGTTCAGCTCAGCTTATTTAATGTACAGCTTGGATGGTTTGCATGTCTACATGTCGCTTGATCAGATGATGTCTAAGAGCTGAGTGATAGTATAAAAGTAACTTACAACCCATCTCTCTAAACTTGTGCAAAACTGTTCGCACTTAGATTGTTCCAAATATTGAGTGGCATTTAAGTGCCGAACTTGTATCACTCGTGACCCCAAATGTAAACATCTTGTGTCACTTGGTCTTTCAACCTAAAGGTTAGTCTGGTCAAGTATAGAAACCTAGGTGATATAACTCTACAAATCAATTTGGGGGCTAATAAATATATTTTCCGAATATCCAAACTCTACGGTTTTCTAAATCAATTGTTTTTTTTCCGACAACTTGAATTTAGAGGGTGAGGAGGGAAGAGGAGGATAGAGCAATTGAGCCTGGCCTAGTGTTTCTCTTTTATCCCATGAGCACGTACGGAGACATGGGGATTAGTGGAAGGCCCAGTCCTCCATAGTTGATAAAGTTCTCTATGTAGCTCTTAGTTTTCTTACATAAAATAGCAAAATATTTATACTTGGCACCTCTCAATATTTAATTATTATCATATGATCCTCTAGATAAAAAATTTCTGGCTCCGTCCCTGCCCTTAAAGGCTTGCTTAGACAACTAGGAATTAGTGCCAATCCCTTTTGGGCCTTGTTTGTAGGAAATTAGGTCTAATCCTTTCTTATCGTGGATAGGCAGCCCAAACATGCCCTTATCTTTTTAGCCTATATGTGTCTTCTTAGTTTATAAAGCAAAACACCTTGAAGACCATAAACATTGTGTCCTATAGAGTGAGAAGGGGCCACAATTGGTTAGCGCTTCTATCCAAAAGATAAAACAACCAAGACATCATGTGATCTAATCTCACCAATACTTATGCATCTATAGCACTTCACTTTAAACCCATAATCTGCAGATGTCGAGATTTAAACCTTGGTCTCTTGTCGGGGCACTTGGGTGCCTTGGTAGTAGGGCTACATGTTACTTTTTGGACATTGAAAATGTACAAATTTAACATATGCAAGTATGTGTTCATGTGCTAACCAAATCCACACTACAGTGCTTTGTGTGAACCTTGATAAGGTTCCTTGAGTGGAGTATACAAACTACAGGATTATCTAACATTGTAGCGCAAAAAACTTTATTTTGCATTCTCTGAGTGCGAATCTTGCAATATCACCAAAAAGAACAAAGATTCAATTTATCAGCATTGACCTGGTAGATGAACTCCCACCTACCTATTTATTAGCAGAATTCAATTTATCAGCATTGACCTGGTAGATGAACTCCCACCGACATATTTATTAGCAGAAGTAACAAAGAATCGCGATGTCATGTCGCTGGATCCTTGTACGAAGGTCAGAATCCTTTCACTACATTGATGCCTAGAGGTTTGTGAAAATAAAACATTGTAGTTGTCTTCTACGGTAGTGAAATTATAAGTACTATATTGACTACTATTCTGGACTTTTTAAAATTGTGTTTTTCAGGCTTAGTTGGAAGTTGATGTAACTTCGCAAAAGAAGACTAATAATTCTTCTATGCTCTTTCAAAAATTAAATTGCATGTCTTGAAACAATATTGTTAGTGGAGAGGTAGTTGGTGGTTACAAATCGAACACTCATTCAAGTATGACTTAGGTTACGAAGAGGATCACTACTGCAGAAAAAATCATCACAGATGATTTAAAAATATGATTTAAAAATTCGGTCCATAGACTTTCAAAGTGTGTCATCAAACATGCTGGGTCTCAAACATAGCCCTCTTGCTTAGGCACGATATGGCACACTTTGAAAGTCTATGGACCGATGACACAACATAAAAAGTTTAAGGACTAATTTGAGACCCAAATGTGTTTAGGACGCCCTGACATTTATCTATGGACAATGAATAACATGACCGGTTATTACTCATTTAAAATATCATCACAGACGGTTTCGTGATTTTAAGTCGATAACATGAGGTTATTACGCATCATGATGCGTACCATCATAGATGGTTATTAACTCAGAACCGTCTGTGATAGTTGGCTATCACAGACGGTTTCAATAATTGACTATCACAGACGGTTTGTAGATGAAACCGTCTGTGATAGCTGATGTATCACAGACGGTTTGTAGATAAAACCGTCTGTGACAGCTGATGTATCATAGACGGTTTGTCCTAAGGAACCGTCTATGATATTCTTTTGTATTGCTAAATTTATTTCTGTTTATTGGCTAGCCTTAGAAAATGCTAGCCATGCCCTCTGAAACAAGCAGAAACACAACAAGTACATGTATACATCCAATTCACATCCATTTCAGAATCAAGCACATCTATTTCACAAATCAATTAACTCAAATGAACTAAAATTAACTATTCATGAACAAATACACACATGTACCATTAAGTTCAATCTTATCCCAATCAAGTTCAATCTACATTGTGGAACTCCCCTTTTGGGTTTATGACCTCACACAACAAGAAGGACGCAAATTGTCCTCGAATGCTTGTGAGCTTGCCCTGTTCCAACGCAGTTGTAGCGATGGTCGCAACCTGTCGCTAAGAAGATTAGAGTCGTGCATATATAAACTGATAAGTATGAAATAATTATTACAAGATTGACAAACCTAAGGATCATTGATCATCGCAGAACCAAGGAGTAGTTGCATGTTGTGGTAAACATAGTATCCACAGGTGCTGCTCGGCGGCTGCTAGTGGCACTGTAAAAATAGAATTAGTTAGTTCGAGAGGCATTACTACGAAGTGTTATATAGGATTAATGTATACTAGTGAATACCAAGAAATTTAGATTGTGTCGCAGGATCCCTCCCTTGGATCTCACTCTAGTAGCAAAGTACACGACGAACGACCTACGTGATTCCAAAAAGTTAGCCTTAGCCATTGCAAAGGAAGGAAAGACTACAATAGAGTTATCTATGGAGGAAATGTGTTTACCCATCGATTAATTATCGGACAACTGTGAAGTTGTTTTCAGCCCTCTTTAGGGAATCTAGGTATATTATATTGTTCCATTTTGGTATAATTACAATTAGAATCCAGTGGAACCTACATAGGTATGTCACCATGGTCATTAAACATAAGTTCGTGTTGCTTATAAATTACAAATCAACAAGTGTAGCCACTAGTGCAGCACTTACCCCTGGTTGTAGGGCAAAAGTATGAATTTCTTGTTGCGGTGAGCCAACAATGTCATCGTCATGTAAGCCTTGACGAAGAATGCATCCTCCTAGATGCTTTGCATGGAGACCAAAGTGTAGGTCGAGGAAACCTACCAGTGATTTCCCTGGTTTGGCTTTAGAAATCATGTATACACACACACAAAAGCAAGGAGTTATATATAACATTTATCGGTATTACACGAACGTTGACCGTGATTGTACACACTTACAGTGTCCAGCATAGCATGAGTGAGGCGTCGAGGTTGAAGAGTAAGAACAAGTCCTCAAAGGTCACTGTGAAGACGTAGTCTTGAACCTCATGGTGAAGATGATGCGGCCCAAACTTGACGTTGACACCCGAGCGCCGTTGTCCATCCGTGATACGGGGTCGTCCGATCTTCTCGACGTAGGATCAATATACTCACGTCTCTCTCTTGAATCGTAGTGAACTTCCGTTGCCTGTGCAAGGATTAGCACTCTATAATTCGTAAGAACACATGCGCTGACTTCACTGACCACCAAGTGAAATCACCGTGCTCCCAATTCTTAGCGAAAAGGTTGAACGATCTTGATTGAACTCTCGATTCCCCTTCTAGTTGGTACATCCAACAGAGAAGAACAAGAGCAATTACGATGCAATCTGTTATTTCTCAAATAAAAGTGGTCTAAGGAATACATAGGGGGTCACGGTGGTATTTATAGTGCCCTCCTAACTCACGCACCAAGGCCTAGGGCCAACGCTTAATTGATTTGGCCAATAGATTCCGAATCCAACTCCTAATCGAAACATTGTGTCCAGGTTACTATGCACATCAAGTACTATTCACACTGAGTACTATTCATGCGAGTACTGTTCATGACGAGTACTATTCATATCGAGTACTGTTCATGTCGAGCACTATTCCCGATGAGTACTTCTCCCTCTGAGTACTGCTTGGGGTTTTTCCCTATAGCGCTGCATGGTGGCATCTAGTCATAGACTCCGACTGGTGTTCTTGCATGACCACTTCCTTCAGCCAAGACCTGGTAATGGGCCTGGTCGTAGAACTGGTCGTAGACTTAGGAAACTGGTCGTGGATATTGGGGAACTGGTCGTGGACCTGCTTGGACTGGTTGTAGACCTTCTGGAGCTGGTCGTAGACCTTTTGGGACTAGTCGTAGACCTGACTTAAGCTACCATGGCTCTCATCCATTTCTTTGACTCTTGCTCTCTTGTCCCCCTTAGTCTCCCATGCAGCTTCCTTGTCAAACCTGAGAACACATAAGATAGATGCATTAGGTAGTAGCCAATTCTCATTAAAGTCAAGAGTAAACTCATTAAGAAACAAAAGCATCTACTGGTTTAGCAGCTTGGCTCGGGCTCTAGTCATTGGACCGGTTGGTACTTCGGTCTCATGCACACTTGAAGCAGTGGTCGTAGGGATGCCCTCATCATTCTCCCTCTCTTGAAAAGGAGTCGTCCTCGACTCTGCATCGTCTTGCCCAAAGAATGGTGACAAATCAGCAACATTAAAAGTAGCACTGACCGCATAGTCGTCGCCTGGAAGCTCAATCTTATATGCATTATCGTTGATCTTAGTAAGCACTTTAAAAGGACCATCACCACGTGGCATCAACTTGGATTTACGCTTCTCCGGAAAGCGTTCTTTGCGAAGATGAACCCAAACTAAATCACCTAGTTCAAACAACATTTGCTTTCTAGTCTTGTTAGCTTTGGAAGCATAAGAACGTACCTTCGCCTCTATTACCTCTTTAGTTTTTGCATGGAGTTTCTTCACAAAATCAGCACGCTTAGAAGCCTCCATATTAGCATGTTCTTGCAATGGAAGTGGTAGCAAATCAAGTGGTGTGATCGGCTTGAAGCCATACACCACCTCAAATGGACAAAATTGAGTAGTAGAATGCACCGCCCGATTATATGCAAATTCAACATAGGGCAAACAATCTTCCCACTCTTTTAAGTTCTTGTTGATCATTGTCCGCGGTAACATTGAGAGTGTACAATTTACTACCTCCGTTTGTCTATCGGTTTGTGGATGACAAGTTATCGAAAAGAGCAACTTTGTCCCAAGCTTGGCCCACAAAGTCTTCCAAAAGTAACTCATGAACTTTACATCACAATCTGAAACAATGGTTCGAGGTACGCCATGCAATCGCACTATTTTCCTGAAAAACAAGTTAGCTACATGTAACGTATCATCGCTCTTATGACAAAGGATAAAGTGTGCCATCTTAGAAAACCTACCCACAACTACAAAAACAGAATCCAAAGTCCATGCTAATATCTTCCCAAGAAGCACTAGGAACTAGTAGTGGAGTATACAAACCATGTGGATTGAGTTTAGGCTTAGCTTTGTGGCATGTCACACAACGCTGAACAAACCTCTCAACATCGCGTCTCATCTTTGGCCAATAGAAGTGATCAGCCAACATCATGAAGGTCTTCTCCCTTCCAAAATGTCCTATCAATCCCCCTGCATGAGATTCCTGCAACAAGAGTAAACGCATAGATGACTCTGGAACACATAGCTTGTTAGTTCGAAATAGAAAACCATCATGGATATGATACTTGTCCCATCCTTTCCCATCTTCGCATTTAGAATACGGTGCTGAAAATTCATGATCGGAAGCATATAATTCTTTCAAACTCTCTAATTCGGGAACTTTTATTTCCAATTGAGTTAAAAGCGTATTCTTTCTAGACAAAGAATCAACTACCACATTCTCTTTGCCTTTCTTGTATTTAACAATATATGTGTAATATCCCGTTTGCCGTTAGTGGATGCAATAAAAATTAGAGAGGGAATTAAGAGAATTAAAAGAGAAAATTCAGAATTTGTGGGAGGAATAGGCCACGCAGCCCATAGTCAAGTGGGGGAAAAACAGGCATAGTGGTCCATGGCCTAGACCACCAACTAAAGAAGAAGGGGGGAACCCTAGGGCAGCTACAGTGCCAATGCTACAGTCACCGCTGTCACTGTAGCATGGCTACTGTAGCACACCCCTCTCCATGGTGGTGCCCCCCTCTCCTCCGGTGCCTCTCTATTGTGGTGGCCGGCTAAGAAGAAGAAGAAGAAGAAGAAGAAGGAAGGGAAGAAGAGAGAAGGGAGG
Source organism: Phyllostachys edulis (assembly GCA_036346405.1). Lineage (NCBI taxonomy): Eukaryota > Viridiplantae > Streptophyta > Magnoliopsida > Poales > Poaceae > Phyllostachys > Phyllostachys edulis. The sequence goes on along the minus strand of CM070561.1, from coordinate 13,997,478 downwards.
GGAAGTGAGATCACGCGGTGTTCTTCATGATCTACAGAGGTTCTTCAAGGGTAACGAAGATCCTCCCTCGTTGTATGTTTCGAATTTAAGGCGTATTTGAATTCGTTAGTAGATCGGTTGTTTAGATCCCAATCTGTTCAGAATTTTGAACGGCGGTTTTCGTGTCCTTAGAAGCAGATTCTGAGGATCCCATCTATTATAGATAGTTGGGTTATGTCCTTAGCTTTCCGTGGCCACCAAGAACGCCCAAATCCGATTAACGGTCAGCGAGATATGATTTATTTAGTATCGCTGTCCTGCTAATCTGTCAGCATTCTGACAGTTTGTAAACAACTGAGTTAAGCGATTAGTTAAAGGGAAAATTAGAGGATCTCAATATAATCAAAGTTGTAGATTATTGTCTCATCTTTCCAGAAAGCTCAAGAACGTGAGATTTGGACATTCATACTGAAAGTTATGGTAGTTTTAGTTTACTATCCAGAGAACCCGACGTGAATTCGACGTTTTATTATTTGGCCTGGTAGGGACATTAGATGGCAGATTCAGGACGGCTCACCAACTAGACTTAGTTGGAGAATTTAATTACCTTTCCATTAAGTCTAAGAACACCTTATTTGGACCCCTGTAGTGAAAGTTACGAATTTTAGAAGTTGACTGTCCACCGAGGGGATAGATCGATGTTTAGGAATTGGGGTTGGGATCGAGTTAGACGCGTTTGTGAGTTCGTGGTTGCTGTTTATAGTTTATTTTTGGTCCTCTACTGTCGTCTTAGCGTGCGTTATAATTATTATTCAGGTGGTGGACTGGTCCCCGGGGGCAGCATCTTCTGCACGTCCCTCATTCCCTCGCGGTTAAGGCAAGTATAATGATGGTTATAATAGATATTGTTGAAAGGCAATGTTTGATATATATTATGAGTATTTGTGTGTTCATGATTGTGAAGATGGCATAATTGGTAATGTTCATGGTTGCTAGAGATATGAGTTATGTGTTAATCATGGATGTTTGAAAGTTGTGAAATCTATGTTATGAGCTTTTGTAGTATGAATAGGATATTCATATGCAATGTTATTCTTGGATGCATGTTGTATTAATTTGAGAATTCATACATATGCATCATGTTGGCTTATTGAAGTCTTGGTCATGTGATGACCAAGCAACTTGAGGTCCCGTCATGTTGATGACGGGCTAAAGGTCCCTATGCTTGTAAAGCATGGGCTTTGGTCCCCATACTTACGGAGTATGGGCAATGGTCCCCGTGCGGATGGCACAGCATGGGTGTGCATCGACGGATGCACACTTTGCATTACCGGTAAAATACAAAAGGGAAAGAGAAGGAAAAAGATCATTTTTGAGCATATTGTATAGCATGTGTGTGTAAGGTGATTGATATGTGGTTTTGTGAAGTATAGTTGATGAGTTACATGCTTGTATGCTGTTGATGCCATTTATTATATTTGCTGAGTCTTTGGACTCACCTCTTGTTGTTTGTTGTATTTTAGGTACCTTTACAAGACCAGCATGCATGGGGGAAAGAAATGATTAGACTTCTTGCACTTTTGCATGAATTACCCACCATAGAATGAAAGAAAAATTAACTAGGAGATGAATGAACTGTTAAAAGTACTCATATTGATTATTGCTTGCTTGGAGTAATCTGTAATAATTGAATAGACGTTTTAGATGCTCATGATCTATTTCTAGATGTTTAGTTGCTATGGATGTCATAGTAATGAATAGTCAGTTTTGATTACGTCTTGATCATATTGCAATTTGGATTATCTTTATATGTTATAATTGTGCATTTGGAACCTCCCAGATAGGTAACTATACAAAGGAAGTTCTGTCGAAATTTTGTAAGATGTTTTAGTTTAATTACGGTTAATTTATTTAATTTAGTAGCATTCCAGGCTTTTATTTGGTTGGGGTGTTACAGTTGGTATCAGAACGGGCGGTAGGTCCATGGTATTTGAAGTATTAATTTTGACACACTAAGCACAGTAGATGGGTTGGGTTTTTGCATTGCATATATGCTTCCGTTGAGTAAATAGTTACTTTTGTGCTACAGTTGCTAGTTGATCATTGTGCTTAATGTATGATATAATCTTATATACTTATAATTGATTATATTAGTTATATATTATGATAGTTGATGACAAGAGGTTGAGGTCGTGGTTGTGGCTCGGCTTTACCAAAGTTACACCACCGTTCATAGTAAGAGAATAGTGAAGTGGTTACCTCGGATATCTTAGTACAGGTGCGATAGTGAGTACCTTTAGAAAAGTTGTTCTCTTCTTTGAATTTGGTCAACTCTTGTCCAGTTGTGACTGATGAGTTTCTCTTGGGTATTTTGAGTGTTGAAGCTTGATGGATCTCTTTTATGAAAGAAGATGTTAAACCCTTTAGCGATGTTTTGTCATGATAAGATGAGAGGTTATAATCAAAGCACTTAATGAATATGATATGGATTATTAAGATTGGGTTGCAGTGTGTACAAGATCGATCTTAGCTAAGATCCTTGAAAGGAAAGTTGAATAAGTTGAAGTTGTTCTCTAGTAGTTCTTGATGAGCTGTGACTATGAGTATGACTATATTTAGGTGGAATCAATAGAGTTAATAACAAGTAGGGACGTTGATTTAAACTGGTTTGATCACTATGGATGATAAAATTTGATAAGCTTCTCGGATAGAGTGGACCTGCGGGTCTCAACGGATTAATCGAACCCTTTGGGATGGATAAGTCCAGAAGATGTTAGAATATTATCATAATGGATATTAATCTTGGAGTTAACTTTTATGGATAAGTATTGATCATATGTAATTGCTAGGTGCATTTATTACGTATCGAAGTATGGTTTTGAGCATCACTAAGGGATGAACTGATGGAATGTAATTGGTGATTTATGTTTACATGATGGTGGAGTGGTAGGATAATAGTATGTCTTTGATGAGAAGGTGGATCCTTAAAAAATTGTTTAGTTCACTAAACTGATTGGATTACTTGATCTCAATGGATTAATTTAATTGTGTAGGAAGGGAGAGATAAGGATGTTTTTGGTTGCTTGATGGTCTTATGTTTGCTAGTGGGAACGCAAATAGAGAAATGCCCATAAATCCTTCCATGACGGTATAATCGTTAACTGTTACAATAACCATTAGATTGGAATTGGTGTGCACTAAATTGATGTTGAGCATTGCTAATAGGTTAATGATTGGAATTTAAGGGTGATCTATATAGGTGTGTTGTGAGGATGACTTGGGCAGATGCCCTAGTTAAAAGACGGTTTACTTCGATAGTGGGGTTTGTGCATTAGTTATCCTCTTGACCAAAGTTGAGTATTGCAACCTTATAGAAAAAAAGTATGAAATAGGTTATTGTGTCTCCTTGGAAAGGTTAATGATGGGATAGTGAGTTATGTTGGTTCATGCCAGAGTGCATGATGTGATGTTAGAAAGACTAACATTATGGTTGCTAGAGGGATGTTGATTCCTTTAAGAGGAGATTAATTTGATTGCCTTTCATGATATTCCGTAAATGAAAATGTTTCGAGTTTTGTGGCGGGGATCATTTGGATCTCATGATTTATATGGTAGTTGAACTGTTCCGAGCAAAATGATGTGTGAAAGATCTTATTGGTTCTTAAGTGGTTCTTGTGGTTTGGTCTTAAGAACTTAACTTGTTCGAGCTGACCAAGTGTTGTTGTAGTCAAAGAATTGTTTTCTGTGTTAACGGAAAGAGTGTATTAGGAGTATTTGAGGTCTGAAGTCAAGTTTCGTATCTTGCGGTTTGATATCCTCTTCTTGGGGGATTGTGCCTTCCATTGTGGACTCCCCTTATGTTTTTCCGAGTTCATTGCCAATTGACTGTTCCTCTTGGTCTTGTGTTTACCGTGATTGGTAAACGCGTTTATCTGATCTTGAAATTATTATTATTATTCTTATTGGCCTCTTCTTACGAGAAAGGATTAATCGATTCTTGTTGCAAAGCCTTTAAAGATAAATGTTGGCAACTGGATAGTGGTGGTCGAGTAGATGATTCTGTGAGGCTTTAGGTGTCAAGATGTCTGAGATGTATGGCGCAATAAATCGATTTATTAGAATAATCTTTGGAAAGGATTTGATTTAAATAGAATGTTTGTCTTTGGAGTTAACAGGTTTCGTGGTCGCAACTAGTAGGTAAAACAAGCAATGATGCTTCAGTCAAACACTTTTTTAATTCAGCAAAAGCTTTATCTTGTGATTCTCCCCACTCAAAAGGAACTCTCTTTTTAGTTAATTCATTTAATGGGGGCAGCAATGGTGCTGAAATCCTTCACAAAATGATGATAAAAACCAGCTAGCCCATGGAAGCTATGAATTTGACTAACATTGATAAGAGTAGGCCAATCTCGTATAGCTTCAATCTTAGATTTATCTACCTCAATTCCATGAGCTGAAACAACATAGCCTAAAAACACCACCTTACAAGTGCAAAAAGTACACTTCTCAAGATTGGCAAACAACTTTTCGGTCCGAAGCACTTCTAGCACTTGCCTAATGTGTTCAACATGATCATCCAAGGTACGACTATATATCAAAATGTCATCAAAATAGACTACTACGAATTTCCCAATGAAAGTTCTCAAAACATGATTCATTAAACGCATAAAAGTACTAGGAGTATTAGATAAACCAAAAAACATCACTAACCATTCGTACAATCCAATTTTTTTTTAAAGGTTGTTTTCCACACATCACCATGTTTCATTCTAATTTGATGATATCCACTACGTAAATCGATCTTAGAGAAAATAGTAGAGCCACTCAATTCATCAAGCATATCATCTAACCTAGGAATAGGATGATGATAACAAATAGTAATATTGTTGATAGCTCTATAATCTACGCACATTCTCCATGTACCATATTTCTTAAGAATAAGAATAACAGGAACGGCACAAGGACTAAAACTTTCACGTACGTACCCTTTTTCCAAAAGCGCTTTCACTTGCCGCTTAATTTCTTTTGTCTCCTCTGGATTTGTACAGTACGACGGCCTGTTGGGAAGAGGGGTGCTTGGGACCAAGTCAATTTGATGTTCAATGCCTCTAATGGGCGGTAGACCGTAGGCACCTCTGCCGGAAAGACGTTCTCATAAGCCTGCAAGACATGAGAAACAACACTAGGAAGAGATGTTAAGTCATTAGTAGAAAGCAAAGCATCTTTGTACAGTAATACAAAGTGCATCAAAGTGGGATAATCTCTCATCTCTCTCAAATCAGATTTGGTGGCTACCATGACTAACTTTTGCTCTCCCTCATTCTTTCTTTTTCCACTCAGTTTTGGCTTGTGGCTCTCACTCACTTTTTATGGAATCACACTCTTTTGCTCTCTCACTCTCTACTTGTGCCTCTATCTGTTGCATATTATCATTTATAATTTGAGAAGGAGTTAATGGTCGAAGCACGACTTCTTTGTTGTTCCACATGAATTTGTATTGATTGGTTCTTCTATCATGAATCACGGCACAGTCATATCACCATGGCCTTCCTAGTAGCAAATGGCACACATTCATGGAGACCACATCACATTACACGGTGTCACGATTTGAGCCAATATCAAACTCAACATCCAAAGTGTATCCAACACTTATTGACCCATGCTCATGCAACCATTGGATCTGATATGGATGTGGATGCTTCTTGTATCTCAACCCAAGTTTAGTACAAAGTTCTTTGCTAGCCAAATTGTGACAACTTCCTCCATCAATGATTACTTTGCAAAAATTGCCATCCTTACTAACTGGAGCTCTTATTTGAAAAAGATTGCAACGATGTTTATGGTTGTACACTCAACACCAATGGAGTGCACACAAGTATAGGACCAACCCCGGGGTCACAATAGACTACCTCATTCGCCTCCTCCTCCTTTTCCTCACAATGGGCATCATCATCCCTCTCCAAATCAGCTTCTTCATCACTAGCTGAATCAAAATCCCCATTATCCATCATCAACATTACCTTGTTATTCGGGCAATCCCTTTGCATATGACCACGACCAAGGCATTTGAAACATTGTATAGCACTACTATTTGTTGTGGATCCCACTTAACGAAGTACCACTAGTAGCTGGATATGAACTCTTCTTTGCATTGGGAGTGGCTTCCACTTTCTTGCTAGATGATGGCCGAAAGTTTGAACCGCCACTTGGAGTTGTGCTCTTGCTAACTTGTGATTTGGGCACAAATTTACCTCCGCTAGATGGTGTACGAGCAGCAAAGGAAGAAGATCTTGTAAACTTGGCATCCTCTTACAATTATCGTTCTACCTTTGTAGCTTGATGCACTAACTCACAGAGATTGTTATAAGGCTGAAAATTGACAATACGCTTCACATTGTGGTTCAAACCTGAGAGGAAGCGCGCCACGGTTTGCTCATCTTGTTCTTGAACCTTGGCTCGTATCACGACTAACTCTATCTCCTTGTAGTATTCCTCTACGGAGTGTGATCCTTGCTTCATATTCTGTAATTTATCAAAAAGATCACGTTTATAATGACGAGGAACAAAACATACTCTCATCTCACGCTTCATCTCTTGCCATGACGTAATAGGGTCTTCTCCATTCTTAGCTTTTTGATTGATGACTTGTTCTCACCAATCCAAAACATATCCCTCAAACTCAAGTGACGCCAATTGTATCTTTCTTTCATCGGAGTAGTTATGCATGTGGAAAATCTTGTCAGCTTTCAACTCCCAAGTGAGATATTTCTCGGGATCAGTACCACCTACAAATTTGGGCATGGAGAACTTGAGCTTGCCCAATCCATCATCATCATTGTGTGGGTGACGATAGTTGTCATTGCGACGTAACGCATATTCATCATTCCAATCTTGCCCAAGTGCAACGCCTCCTCGACCTCCGCCTTGGCCACGACCATGACCTCCAAGAGCTCCTCCACATCCTCCAACTAGCGGTGGACGCATGGCATTGGCCGCCACTCGAGGGTGCGGTTCAAGAGGTGCGTGGGTAGCAGCTTCACCTCCTTGAACACTAGCCTCATCTCCTCCATTGTGGGCTTGGATTAGCCTGGTGAGTGCTCCAATGTCTTCCCGCAATTAGCGTGCATTTTGATCAACTTGTAACTCCAAGTTTTGTACTTCGATTACGATGTGATCAGCGAAAGCATCATGTTTCTCATGAAGTTGATCAAGCCATTTGTGCAACTCGCGGTGAAAGTGTTCACGTAGTGCACCAAATTGATATTGTTTGATGATTGCTTGTGGGTCAGTCACCTCACCTCCTTCATCGTATTGTTCCCCTCTACCTGACACGGTTAGTTATGAAAAAGAAACAAAAACAGTAGCTATGTATATGGATGTTGTGTGGAAAAATCACTCAATCTCACTCTTTCCTCTCTAAGAAAAGTTCTTACCTTTCCGAAGTGAATTGAGGCCACACAAAACTTACACTAGGTAGCAGCTACAACCAGCAGTTGTGATGATCAAGCAAATTTAAGAGTGTTTCACACTAGCACAACAGCGGTTATTTAGTGGAGCTAGGTATGGAAGTGTATAACCTATGTAATCTGAAATTCAAGTTGTTGTAAAGCTAAGTAATAATCCAAGCTAGAATAATTTGCCTAGGTGCTAATCCAAAAGGTTTAAGTGAAGTGTATGAATGCACACGCAAAGATAAGTGTGACTTAATGCAAACAAAGGAATGAGCTAGTGAGAAGCAATCTAAAATTGAAAAGAAAACTAGCTCGTTTTGCACCAAGTACTAGAAGAGACGCTAGACAATTACAAATATATCAATGTAAGGGCACAAGATTGCTCAAAGAAATTAAATACACAATCTGAAATTATGGACTAGGGTTCACTCACCAAAATTTGGCCACTGTTTTCTTTTCTTATCTCTTTTTCTTTCTTTTGAAACTTAGCCGCATGAACTTGCCAACTTCCTCCTCCTTGGCTTGTAGGGCAACCGTAAGGAGAAGTAGGTACTAATGATATGCGGTTCTGCTCTCTCTTTCTTTTTTTTCTTTTTTATACTTTTACTTTTCAAGTCGTGGCTTTTACTTCTAACCGGCTGCCTTTTCTCCTTCTCTTATGCAATGATCAAATTAGGGTTTTGCTTCCCTCTTGATTGCACAAGTCTCACAATTCAGCAAGGTGTAAATAAGCCTAAGAACAGCCCTAGTGCAATTTTTGGTTTATGGACTCTAGGAGTAAATAACAGCAAGAAAATTAATCTAAACTAGGGATAAGTAATCCTACCGAGTCAACCGTGCTCTGATACCAAGATGATACGAGGTCACCCGATCTTCTCGATGTAGGATCAAGATACTCACATGTCTCTCTTGAATCGTAGTGATCTTCTGTTGCCTGTGCAAGGATTAGAACTCTATAATTCGCAAGAACACACGCGCTGACTTCACCGACCACCAAGTGAAATCACTGTGCTCCCAATTCCTAGCGAAAAGATTGAACGATCTTGATTGAACTCCCGATTCCCCTTCTAGTTGGTTCGGCCAACAAAGAAGAATAAGAGCAATTGTGATGCAATCTGTTATTTCTTAAATAAAAGTGGTCTAAGGAATACATAGGGGGGGTCACGGTGGTATTTATATTGCCCTCCTAACTCACACACCAAGGCCTAGGGCCGACGCTTAATTGATTTGGCCAACAGATTTCGAATCCAACTCCTAATCGAAACATTGTGTCCGGGCTACTATTCACATCGAGTACTGTTCACACCGAGTACTATTCATGCGAGACTATGTGGCATCTGGTCGTAGACTCCGACCGGTGTTCCTGCACGACCACTTCCTTCAGTGAAGACCTGGTCGTGGACCTGGTCGTGGACCTGGTCGTAGAACTGGTCGTAGACTTGGGAAACGGGTCGTAGATCTTGGGGAACTGGTCGTGGACCTTTTGGAACCGGTCGTAGACCTTCTGGAGCTGGTCGTAGATCTTTTGGGATTGGTCATAGACCTGACTTGAGCTACCATGGTTCTCCTCCATTGCTTTGACTCCTGCTCTCTTGTCCCCCTTAGTCTCCCATGCAGCTTCCTCGTCAAACTTGACAGCACATAAGATAGATACATTAGGTAGTAGGCAATTCTCATTAAAGTCAAGAGTAAACTTATTAAGAAACAAAAGCACCTGTTTGGTTTAGCAGCTTGGCTCGGGCTCTAGTCATTGGACTAGTTGGTACTTCAATCTCATGCACACTTGAAGCAGTGGTCGTAGGGATGTCCTCATGAATCCGTCTTGTTGGCCTGTTCCATGTACCATGCATGCAATCGTGCAAGCCATTTCTAGGGTTTCGAGGTGCTCTACCGTCTCGACTAACAGCTCACCTTGCATGAAGTTTTGGGCCAATGGCAAGAAGGGGGATATCATCGGGCTTCTTTGATTTGCCCTTGCCGTCTCGCTTTTTAGAGGTCGACTTCACAGGAGTCGACCGGTCACGAGGTGTAGATGCATCTAATGCACGCCCTTGCTGCATCGGTGTAGGTAACTCTAGTGCAAGTAGCTCTGGTGTAGGTAACTCTGGTGCATGTAGCTCCCGTGGACTTGGCACCTTTGCAGGACTTTCCCGTGAAGTTGACACCAGTGCAGGTAGCTCCAAATAGATGTCCCTCTTGGGCCACTGGATGAATGTTCCAATAGCTTGTCCTACAGTTACGACCTCGTCGTTTGGGGTCATCTACAGCGGGGCGACCTCGAAATTGGTATGAACACCATCCACATTCACTTTTGCGAAACTCGACGCTAGATTTACACCGTGCACCACGGACCTGACACTGGATGGATACGCTTGGCCCCAAACAGCGTCTAGGGCAACAAAGGCACATCTCACTTGGAGCTTGCACTTCGTAGCTGTTGGAAATATGCCCTAGAGGCAATCATATATAGAGATGATTATATTTCATAATGTTCATAATATTGGATAATATGTTATCCTGTTCCTTGAATGAATCATTGGTTATGAAGATTAACAAGTATATGACTTGTTGGTGAAACTCTTTTAACTTATATGATGTCGTTCTAAATGAATCTCTGGTCGGAACACTGCTGACTCTATCAACCAGCACATGTATTGATTGATGATCATGTTTCACCGGTCATGGATATAGGGATATCGAATCAATAATGTGAACACATGTTAGAGAACATGGGGTTGGATTGACCCACCTTGAGACACTATTGAGATTGTTATGATTCTATGTGTCGTTAGTTGGTCTCAAGCAATGATGGTGTATAATCCTTAGACTTGATATCAGCATGGTTTATTACATGTGTAATAGAACTCTTAGGGGTTGCCAATCGCTACTCATAACTGGGTAGTTATAAAGGTAGCTTTCGGGTATGTTATGAAACATGTAGAGGAATATGACTGGTCGGATATGGGATTTACCCCTCCTATCATAGTAGGAGAGATATCTCTGGAACCCTCGTTGTGGTCGGATAAAGTAAGTGCATAGCCATGCCACTAGTGGTCGAAGTGTTCAACCACGTGAAGTTATCCGACACTCGATCGAGAAAGTATTGAACAGTCCATGGATGACACAACATCTCACCTGGAGTTCAACCAGACATCGTGAGGTAAAGGGAAAATACATGAGTAGGTCGCTTAATTCGATCAGGTACGGATTGGTCGTATGGAGATACGAGCTGGTCATAGACTAGTCGAACGTAATCATAGAGTGGTCGTGACCTGGTCGTAAGGAGTTACGAACTGGTCGTGACCAAATACGAACTGGTCGTGTAGAGACAGGACCTGGTCGTAAGTGATGAGGACCTGGTCATAGATCATATTGTATTAAGGTTCGTCCGATATAATTTGTGTGTATTTGGGAATCGTTATGTCCTGCTAGGGACCGCTAACGACTCATCGGAAAGGGTTTCCAAGTCACAACCGATTACGCATGAACCTACAGGGTCACACACTTAACGGGTTGGAACAAAACGCGTTCGGATAGGATCCGTCATGGGCACTATATAAGGAGGTGCATGAGGCTGTTGGAAAAAGGGGTTAAGGTAACAGACAAGACACACGAAAGTCGTGAGTTGAGTTGTTCCACCAAAACCCTAGCCGCTATCTTCCTGAGAGCTCTGACGTGCGACTTGGTGCTAGCACACCGGCGCATGGTTGTTCCTTCTCTAGATGTGTGGATACGGTAGAGGCACTACTACTATTGCTGTTGCGCTTGAGGACGATCCGCGATCTTCATGAGGAACTACAGAAGTTGCTGGAGGAGACGATCGACTCGTGAGGACGCTGGACGATCGATTACGACTACTACATCGACGCACTCTACGTTGGACTAGGCTGCTCCAACCCTTCTTCCACTGCTCTGCGTGTTTGATGGTAACGATCTATGATCATCTACTTGCTTGGCTTCCTGGTTTACATGGTAGAAATTTTGATTTGTTGCTATCGTAGCCTACCTGTATCCCTACAGTGGTATCAGAGCCATCCTGTGTAGTTTTTTTTATCTAGATCGGTCGCATATAGTTGATATGTGGTAGTAGTAGATTGGATCTATTACTGGTCGGGTCTGGTAACCTAGATCGGTTCATAGAGATGGAATGATCTAGGCTCTGGTCAATAAGATCGATTGGTTTTCAGTGGTAGTAGATGGGTTTACGAGGAGGTATGAGCTAAATGGACCAGATGGTTTATTGCGCTTATTCACGATCACTCTGCATAACAATCCTACCGGTCGGGATTCTGCCATCGGAGTATGCCGCAATGTGTGGTCATATCAAGGCAATGATCAGATTGGCTCAGAATAGGGTTAATATGATTAATCCGATGATTTTCCAGGCTCGGTTACGTGAATAATATTCATGTTCTGAAAAAAAAATTCCGAGAGCGCTACCCTCGACCAGCGAGGGGCGCTGCCCCTTCGAACCCCGCCCACTAACCAGTTAGCGGGACCGCCATGCTGGGTAGTCGTACCATGTGTTATAGGTGGCATATGTTCATGTCGCCCAATAGAATTGGATTCCATGCATAACTCATTTTTTGTAGGGATTGATGTGAATAGTATGACCCGCATGATGTATGAGATGCATGTATGTATGTAATATTTATGACCTGTGTGTCATGCTTATTGTAGCTCAAGGCTGTCTATATTTGTATAACGGCCAGCGTGTCGACTTGTGATGCTTCTTCACTCCTTTTAATTTACTACTAGTGTTGTTATGAGTAATGGCTTAGTGGGAGTACTTGGAGGAGTTGACCACTTGGAGACATGGGAAACAGGATGCATGGCGATGGAGATCACCATGTGGAAGGGTCATACTATATCACAATGCAATTTGATTGTCTGTGAATGCCTTTATATTCCCGTTCATTTATTTCTATGCATGTTATTTAAATGCTTTGAATGCTTTTAACATGGTAGAAGTAAAATTCCCTCACATAATGTTAAGTTAAATTGATGTCCTCCCAATTAGCTGCACCATCCAAAGCCATGTATTTTAATGGTAGGTCTTGCTAAAGCAGAGTGCCATTAATATTCCTTGACTAGATGGGTTTGTGTCGGACACTTACGCGCATAGCATTGGTTCAACTTGACAAGATCATCATAACGGTTGTGGACCTTGGGGTATAGGGTTGGGTGCCAGAGCATAGAGATGCTATCCAACAACAAGAGTCATATAGAGATATGATTAGCAAAGAGTTGCTTACCAAATTCACTAATCTTCTAGTAGTGATGCCAAAGCTCACTAGTAGATTGACTGATTGTGGGTCTTGAAGCACAAAATGTCATAAAAGGGATATGGTATTCAGTGGGAGTATCTTTAATAAATTGTTTAATAGAAGTTATTGTTCTTGAACATATGTCTTAGTTTTGCATATTTTATGTTGTAGATCATGGCACCATCTGTTGTACCTACATCCAGTTTTGCTTTACGTTCAATATTTGATAAGAAAAAACTGAATGGAACAAATTTTGCGGATTGGTCCTACAACCTAAGAATTGTTCGTAGGCAAGATAAAAAGAAATATGTTCTAGAGGAACCAATTCTAGATGTGCTTGCTGAAAATACTGCTGCTACTCTTAAAACCGCCTATAAAAAGGCATGAGATGAGTCCCTTGATGTTAGCTATCGGATGCTTGCTGCTATGAACTTAGACCTTCAGAAGCAGTTTGAGAACATAGAGGCCTACGATATGATCGTGGCACTCAAAGGCATGTTTGAGACACAAGCAAGAACTGAGAGATATAAGATCTTAAGGAAATTATTTGGGAGTAAGCTAGCTGAGGGAAGTTCGGTGTGCCCACATGTGATCAAAATGGTTGGTTACACACAGAGCTTAGAAAAACTTAGTTTTTCACTTAGTCAAGAGTTGGCTACAGATTTGATTCTTACTTCGCTTTCTGCAAGCTATGGGCAGTTCATTTTGAACTTCCATATGAATGGCTTAGTCAAGAATCTCACCAAACTGCATATGATGCTTAAGACTGCAGAGGACAACATTAAGAAAAGCAACTGTCATGTGATGATGGTGCAAAAGAGTACAAGCTTCAAGAAGAAGGCTAAGACTTGGGTCAAAGGTAAGGGCAAGACTAAAGTTTCGGATGAGATCCAAACTAACAAGCCTAAGCCCAAGACTAAGTCTGGCCCGACTCAAGAGAATGAATGCTTTTACTGCAAAGAACTAGGCCATTGAAAAAGGAACTACAAGAAATACATGGCTGATCTGAAAAGGAATGGTGGAACTAAACCTTCCACTTCAGGTATTAATGTTATAGATGTTTTTTTTGCTGACTCTTCTGTTAACTCTTGTGTATTTGATACCGGATCGGTTGCTCATATTTGTAATTCGATGCAGAGTCTAACAAAGAGTAGGAGAATTGCAAGGGGCGATATAGATCTTCGCGTTGGGAATAAAGCAAGAGTTGATGCATTAGCCGTCGGGACTTTGCCATTACTTGTGCCTTCAGGATTTATTATGGAACTAAATAATTGTTATTATGTTCCAGCCATAAGTAGAAACATCATCTCTGCCTCATGTTTGATGGCAGAGGGTTATAAATTTATTATAGAGAACAATGGTTGTTCTATATTTTTGAATGAAATATTTTATGGCTATGCTCCTGTTTTGAATGGGTTGTATATTTTAAATCTTGATGATGCACCCGTATATAATATTAATGCAAAGAGGCTTCAGCTTAATGATTTGAATTCCACTTTCATTTGGCATTGTCGTTTGGGTCACATAAGTGAGAAATGCATGAAGAAACTCCATGATGATGGAATTCTAAACTCATTTGATTTGGAATCATTTGAAACATGCAAATCTTGCCTGCTCAGAAAGATGTCCAAGACACCTTTCACTGGTTGGAGTGAAAGGAAGTCTGACTTGTTGGCACTCATACATGCTGATGTATGTGGATCAATGAGCACGACAGCTAGAGATGGTTTTCAGTACTTCATTACTTTCATCGATGACTATAGTAGATATGGATATATCTATTTAGTGAGGCACAAGTCGGAATCCTTTGAAAAGTTCAAGGAGTTCGAGAATGAGGTACAGAATCAACTTGGCAAGACAATCAAATCTTTATAATCTGATCGTGGAGGTGAATTTTTGAGCCATGAGTTTGATGATCATTTGAAACAATGTGGAATTGTTCCACAACTTACACCACCGGGCACTCCACAATGGAATAGGGTGTCCGAGTGGCGTAATCGGACCTTGTTGGACATAGTTCGATCAATGATGAGCCAATTATACCTACCGTTGTATTTTTGGGGTTACACTCTAGACACTGCTGCTTTCCCTTTAAATAGGGTACCATCTAAATCAATAGATAAGACACCATATGAGATATGGACTGGGAAGAGTCCTAGTTTGTCTTTTCTAAAGATTTGGGGATGTGATGTCTATGTTAAACATTTGACGTCTGATAAACACACCCAAGTCAGATAAATACTTCTTTATAGGATATCCTAGGAAAACCAAAGGATATTACTTCTACAACCGGGAAGAGGGCAAAGTTTTTATTGCCCAAAATGATGTCTTTTTGGAGAAAGAGTTTCTTTCAAAAGGAGTCAGTAGGAGAAAGGTGCAACTTGAAGAAATTCAAGAAGCATCTGAAAGTGTTTCAACTCCCACTGAACCTCTAAAGGATGAACAAAATATTGTTGAACCTGTAGATGAGGCATCAGCCCCACGTAGATCTAAAAGGCCACATCAATTGCCTATAAGGTAAGGGTATGACGTATTATTATTGAATAATGATGAGCCTAAGACTTATGAGGAAGCGATGATGGACCAGGACTCTGAGTCATGGCATGAGGCCATGAGATCCGAAATAAAGTCCATGCATGATAATCAAGTTTGGAACTTGGTTGATGCACCTGATGGTATTAAGACCATTGAGTGCAAATGGATTTTTAAGAAAAAGTTAGATATGGATGGAAAAGTTCACATCCATAAGGCACGACTAGTTGTGAAGGGTTTCAGACAAATTCAAGGTGTTGATTATGATGAAACCTTCTCTCCTGTCATGATGCTTAAGTCTATTCGGATCATTCTAGCTATTGCTGCATATTTCGACTATGAGATATGGCAAATGGATGTCAAAATGGCTTTCTTTAATGGAAACCTAAATGAGGATGTGTACATGACACAGCCTGAGGGTTTTGTCAATCCAAAGGAAGCTAGAAAGATATGCAAGCTTAATAAATCCATCTATGGTTTGAAGCAAGCATCTCGGAGTTGGAACATTCATTTTGATGAAGTGGTCAAAGGGTTTGACTTCATCAAGAACGAAGAAGAAACTTGTGTTTACAAAAAGGTTAGTGGGAGCAAGCTTGTATTTCTGATCTTGTATGTAGATGACATACTACTGGTCGGAAATGATATTCCAATGCTTGAATTTGTTAAAACTTCATTAAGAAATAGTTTCTCAATGAAAGATTTAGGAGATGCAGCATATATTCTTGGTATAAGGATCTATAGAGATAGATCTAAGTGGCTAATTGGATTAAGCCAGGATATGTATATAGACAAAGTGTTGAAACGGTTCAACATGCAAGATTCTAAGAAAGGTTTCTTACCCATGGCACATGGCATTAATCTTAGCAAGAGTCAGTGTCCTTCGACCACTGATGAGCAAAACAAAATGAATAGATATCTATATGCTTCGGCTATTGGATCTATCATGTATGCTATGCTATGTACACGACCAGATGTATCATATGCTCTAAGTATTACGAGTAGATACCATGCTGATCCCGGTGAAGGTCACTGGACAGCTGTGAAAAACATTCTTAAGTACTTGGGAAGGACTAAGGATGCGTTCCTAGTTTATGGTGGTGATGAAGAGCTCGTTGTAAATGGTTACACCGATGCAAGCTTTCAAACCGGCAAAGATGATTATCGTTCGTAATCTGGTTTTGTATTCATTTTGAATGGAGGAGCAGTGAGCTGGAAAAGTTCCAAGCAAGAGATGGTTGCTGATTCTACGATGGAGGCCGAGTACATTGCGGCTTCTGAAGCTGCGAAAGAAGTTGTTTGGATAAGGAATTTCCTTGCTGAGTTGGGTGTGGTTCCGAGTGCCTCGAGCCCAATGAATCTCTATTGTGAGAACAATAGAGCCATTGCATAGGCTAAGGAGCCTAGATCCCATCAGAAGTCCAAACATATACTCAGGCGCTATCATCTTATTCGCGAATTAGTGAATAGAGGAGATGTTAAGATATGCAAAGTTCATACGGATTTAAATGTTGCTGATCCGTTGACAAAGCCTCTCACACAGCCAAAGCATGAGGTGCACACAAGAGCTATCAGTATTAGATACCTAAATAATTGACTCTAGTGCAAGTGGGAAACTGTTGGAAATATGCTCTAGAGGCAATCATAGAGATGATTATATTTCATTATGTTCATAATATTGGATAATATGTTATCATGTTCCTTGAATGAATCATTGGTTATGAAGATTAACAAGTATGTGACTTGTTGGTGAAACTCTTTTAACTTATATGAAGTCGTTCTAAATCAATCCCTGGTCGGAACACTAGTGACTCTATCGACTAGCACATGTATTGATTGATGACCATATTTCACCGGTCATGGATATAGGGATATTGAATCAATAATGTGAACACATGTTAGAGAATATGGGGTTGGAGTGACCCACCTTGAGACACTATTGAGATTGTCATGATTCTATATGTCATTAGTTGGTCTCAAGCAATGATGATGTATAATCCTTCGACCTGAGATCAGCACGGTTTCCTACAGGTGTAATAGCACTCTTAGGGATTGCCAATCCTACTCGTAAGTGGGTAGTTATAAAAGGTAGCTTTCAGGTATGCTATGAAACATACAGAGGAATGTGACTGGTCGGATATGAGATTTGCCCCTCCTATCATAACAGGAGAGATGTCTCTGGGCCCCTCGTTGTGGTCGGATAAAGTAAGTGCATGGCCATGCCACTAGTGGTCGAAGTGTTCAACCATATGAAGTTATCCAACACTCGATCGAGAAAGTATTGAACAGTCCATGGATGACACAACATCTCACCTGGAGTTCAACCAGACATCGTGAGGCAAAGGGAGCATACACGAGTAGGTCGCTTAGTTCGATCAGTTACGGACTGGTCGTGTGTGTTAGAAATATGCCCTAGAGGCAATCATAGAGATGATTATATTTCATTATGTTCATAATATTTGATAAAATGTTCCTTGAATGAATCATCAGTCATGAAGATTAACGAGTATGTGACTTGTTGGTGAAGCTCTTTTTAACTTATGATAATGTCGTTCTAAAAGTATCCACGGTCGAAAGTCCTTTGGTGGAACACCGGTGACTCTACGATCAAGACATGTATTGATTGATGACCATGTTTCACGGTCATGGATATAGGGATATCGATTTAATAATGTGGACACGTGTTAGAGAACATGGTGTTGGATAAGACCCACCTTGAGACACTATTGAGATTGTTATGATTCTATGTGTCGTTAGTTGGTCTCAAGCAATGATGATGTATAATCCTTAGACCGAGATCAAGATGGTTTCCTACATGTGTAATAGCACTCTTAGGGGTTGCCAAACGCTACTAAAATCGGGTAGTTATAAAGGCACTTTTCGGGTATGCTATGAAACATGCAGAGGGATGTATTGGTCGGATATGGGATTTGCCCTCCTAACATAACAGAGAGATATCTCTAGGCCCTCGAAGTGGTCGGATAAAGAAAGTGCATGGCCATGCCCTTTGTAGTCGAAGAGTTCGACCACATAAGGTTATCCGATACTCGATCGAGAAAGCATTGAGCAGTCCATGGATGATACAACATCTCACCGAGTTCAACCAGATATCGTGAGGCAAAGGAGAATACATGAGTAGGTCGCTTAGTTCGACCGACCACGGATTTGGTAGTATGGAGATACAAGCAAGTCGTAGGCGGTTGAACGTAATCACAGAGTGGTCGAAACCAAGTTGTAAGGAGTTACGAGTTGGTCGTGATCAAATACTGAATGGTCGTATAGAGATAGGACACAGTCGCAAGTGATGAGGACACGTCGTAGATCATATTGCATTAAGGTTCGTCCGATATAATTTGTGTGTATTCGGGAATCGTTATGTCCTGCTAGGAACCGCTTCGACTCGTGGCGGAAGGGTTTCCAGTCACAACCGAACTACACATGAACCTAACGGGTCACACACTTAACGGGTTGGAACAAACCAGTACGAATACGATTCGTAAAGAGTGTTTGGATAGGATCCGTCACGGGCCTATATAAGGAGATGCATGAGGCTGTTGGGAGGTGTGAGTTGACGCAAGTTGCCCTACCAAAACCCTAGCCGCCATCTTCTTGAGTGCCTCCCCATGCGATTTGGTGCTAGCGCACCGGCGTACGGTTGTTCCTTCCCTGGACGTGTGGATACCATAGAGGCGCTTCTACGTTGTTGCGCTTAAGGACGATCCGCGATCTTCGCAAGGAACTGCAGAGGCGCTGGAGGAGACGATCAACTCACGAGGACGCTGGACGATCGACTACAACCAGTACATCGACGCGCTCTTCGTCGGACCAGGCTGCTTCGACACTTCTTCCGCTGCTCTACGCGTCTAGTGGTAACGATCTGTGATCATCTTCTTGCTTGGCTTCCTGGTTTGCGTGGTAGAAATTTTGAATTGTTGCTATAGTAGCCTACCCGTATCCCTACAGTGTGGAGATACGAGCTGGTCGTAGACTGGTCGAATGTAATCACAGAGTGGTCATGACTTGGTCATAAGGAGTTACAAACTGGTCGTATAGAGATAGGACCTAGTCGTAAGTGATGAGGACCTAGTCATAGATCATATTGCATTAAGGTTCGTCCGATATAATTTGTGTGTGTTCAGGAATCATTATGTCCTGCTAGAATCCGCTAACGACTTGTGATCGGAAAGGGTTTCCAAGTCACAACCGATTACGCATGAACCTACAGGGTCACACACTTAACGGGTTGGAACAAAACGTGTTCAGATAGGATCCGTCATGGGTACTATATAAGGAGGTGCATGGTTGAGGTAACAGACAAGATACACGTAAAGTCGTGAGTTGAGTTGTTCCACCGAAACCCTAGCCGACATCTTCCTGAGAGCTCTGCCGTGCGACTTGTGCTAGCACACCGGTGCATGGTTGTTCCTTCTCTGGATGTGTGGATACCGTAGAGGCACTACTCCGATTGCTATTGCGCTTGAGGACGATCTACGATCTTCATAAGGAACTGCAGAAGTTGCTGGAGGAGACGATCGATTATGACCACTACATCGACGCGCTCTACGATGGACCAGGCTGCTCCAACCCTTCTTCCACAACTCTGCGCGTCTGATGGTAACAATCTGTGATCATCTACTTACTTGGCTTCTTAGTTTATATGGTAGAAATTTTGATTTGTTGCTATCGTAGCCTACCCGTATCCCTACAGTAGCCACCTACATAATGATACAAAATTAGCTACTCCAACAGGCCTAACAATGGATCGAACATTCTCACGCCATATGAGGGAGTAAGATATGTTGTTTTTCTGCTCAACAGGCTGCCAACGAAGGCACTGAACACTCTCACGTCATATGAGGCTTGGATTGGTAAGAAAACTAATCTGGAGCATTTGAGAGTATTTGGTTGTACATCACATGTCAAAAGTGTAGGGCCACATCTCAAGAAGCCTGAAGACCAGAGCATGCCGATGGTGCATCTTGTTGTTGAATAAAATTGCATGGCCTACCATCTCTATGATCCTCGACACAAGAAGATCCATGTGAGCAAGGACATGGTGTTCCAGGAGGAGAGGAGATCTGACTGGGGTGGCGATGAGAACAGAGATGTACATGACTCAGTGGGCTTTTTTTTGTTCTAGAAGAAGATGAGGACATGCAGCATGCAGTAGACATGGTAGGCACGACAGTATGCGCAGGCAATGCGGTCGCGAGAGGCACGGCAAATGCGGTAGACGTGGGTGTGGCATGCTTAGCGGAGACATCAGGGGCGACAACTCCCTCGACTCTGCGCACCCCCTCCACACCAGCAGATTCTCTTACACCAGCACTGGAGACGAGTGCATCTGCTTCATCGGAGGAGCCGAGAAGGTATCGCCCCCTTATTGATATTTATGTTGAAGCTGAACAAGTTGCTATTGATTCAGAGATGCTATATCTCTCATCCGAAGAACCTACAAATTATCAAGACGTCGTGCAGGAGAATGAATGGCAGGTGGCCATGGAGGAAGAACTCAAGTCTATTGAGAAGAATGGGACTCGGTGCCTTACCGAGTTGCCACCAGGACATAAGGTCATCGGTTTGAAATGGGTGTAGAAAGTGAAGAAGGATAGTAATGGGAACATTGTCAAGCAGAAAGCAAGATTGGTGGCAAAAGGGTATGTCTAGAAGCATGGAATTGATTTTGAAGAAGTCTTTGCGCTGGTGGCAAGACTTGACACCGTACGGCTGCTTATTGCACTTGCATCACAACACAGTTGGGAGGTGCATCATCTTGATGTCAAATAAGCTTTCTTGAATGGCGATCTGCAGGGAGAAGTATGTGTTGCTCAACCTGAAGGCTTTATCATCAAAGGATAGGAACATAAGGTGTATAAGCTGTCCAAGGCACATTACGATCTATGTCAAGCTCCTAGGGCGTGGAATATGCACCTGGACAAATGTTTTAAGGGACTCGGTTTCAGTAGGCGCACTCAGGAGCAAGCCATGTATACATGGAGAAGTGGTGAAGACACACTAATTGTTGGTGTGTATGTAGATGATTTGATTGTCACTAGTACAAAGTGCAACCGAGCTTAATTTATACAAACAACAGATGATGCAAGAATTTGAGATGAGTGACCTTGGTTTACTCTCATACTATCTTGGGATAGAGGTAGAACAACATGGTTGTTGTATCACATTGAAGCAGCCAGCTTATGCAAAGAAAGTGTTGCACCAATTTGGGATGGCAGAGTGCAATCCGACCAAGTGCCCCATGGAGCCGAAGACGCCACTCGGAAATGATCAAGATGGTACACCAATCGATTCTACGGAGTATAGATGAGAGGTCTTGTGCCTTCGTTACTTGATGCATTGATATGGCCCAACTAATAATTTAGTTGGAGTGTGTATGACAGCCCGATCTATCGCGATACAACAACCTAATAGTAGGTTTCCTTCTCTTGGCGTGGCAAGAATAGCAGACGACGTGATCTCCTAAGTAGTAGAAATAACAATAGTTGATTTGTTGTACCGCAAATGTGATGTAGATGCATGCAACCAACCCAAGTCAAAAACAAGACAGAGAAGTATATGTGTGTATACACATCCGCCTTCAATTCTTCTAGTCATTTCCCTCTCTCAACTATGGCATTAACTTGCTAGCTCTTCCTTGTGGCCAACCAACCAGGAATCAACAAGGAATAGATTCTCCCGTGGCAAACAACGACAAGAAAAGCAGCACTTCGTTCACCCAGGAAATCAGCACAGCACCAACTCAAGTTGAAGAAGCAACCGAAGATAGATAATAGGTTTCCTGGGATGTGGTAGATGCAAACTAGAAACCAACAAAGTTCTCTCGCCCGTGAGCACGGCAGTGTACGAACGAAGAAGATGGAACCTAACGATTCGAGTGAGTAAAATCCCACACAGTAGCAGGAACCCACACACAGAAGATGAACCCAAGATGGGAATCACAAAGCTCGACACAACTTGGTCGCCATCATTGGTGTTTTTTGTTATTCAAAGCAAAAATTGTCTGCCTTGTTGACATGAGCGTCCTACCCCTTTACAGTGTACGTAGGCACGTAAACAAGTCCGACTCGAACTCCCTTTAAGTCTAACTTGGACTCGGGCTAGGAAATAACAAACCAAAGTCAAAACCTAACTATCTCGGACTAAAAACAAAACACTAGCACCTATATATCATATGCAATTCGGACTAGCAGGGAACCAGTCTGAATCATCATTTGTTCAGGACTTCCTAGGGCGCCTTTCCCTTGCTCATACACTTCTGGCTCGCACCGTCCTCCCTAGCTCGCCACAGCCCCTGACCCCACATGTGTAGTAGCACATGCAACCCCTCCACACTCTGGTTCTACACCTGTACGCCCTTGAATTGGATTTCCTTCTTTCTTCTCCTTTCCCTTGCACAAGGTAGGAACAATGTACCTCGGCTTTTCTCCTCCACAGTTGGCAGCAGCCATTGTTTGAGATGTCGTATCATCCCCTTCTCCTTTAAGCAAAGCCATCCTCAGCTTTGGTGTATTCGTCTTTCTTGCAATCTCATCCACTCTGATAGCGCTCCCCACCATTGGTTTTAGCACATGTCGCTTCCCATCATGTATAAAAGAATATGTGTTGGACCGGCCCTCATGTGTAGCATTATGATCATATTGCCACAGTCTACCCAATAGCAAACGACAGGCATCCATCGGCACAACATCGCAATCTACCTTGTTAACATAATCACCAACGGCGAACGGAAAACGCACCTTATGAGTTATTTTCAACCTCCCGGAATTATACAACCACTCCACGTAGTATGGTTGCGGATGCCTCCACATGGACAGCCCCAAAACATACACCAAATCTTTGCTAATCATATTGGTAAAACTCCCACCGTCAATGATCAGCTTGCATGCTTTCTCCTTGATCTTGCACTCTGTTTGAAAAACACTCCACTGTTGCCCTTTACTTCAAGTTCAGCACTTTCCACCTTCTGAACTAGCATGTTCAAACCACTTTTAGGGGGCAAATCATCAACGGATGACCCTGTTTCATAATAGCAACCAATGGCCTCCTATTTTTCTGATTCGTTTGTGTCCGACTCACTACTAGAGCTCTCCATAACATAACCTTCCCAAGTGAGCAACACATTTCACTGATTTGGACAATCATGCATCATATGCCCTCTTCCTTTACACTTGAAACACTCAATGTTACTAGTACGAGCAGAAGAAAATACACTAGAATTAGCTTTAGAGGCTTCCTTACCTCCATTACTCATAGCCTTCGACACCTCCTTTGAAATAGCCTCAGCTATCCTGTGTGATGATGCCACCTTGGAGCTTGCGCCAATATCATCTCCTTGCTATTGTGGACGCCTCCACGTATTGTTGTGGGTAGTTTGACTACCACGTGCTTGGCGTTGCAAGATATGTTGTTCAGACCGCACCGCATGATGCACAAGATCTTGTAGATTGTTGTATTCCGACGACTCCGTCTTCTCTTGCACATCGTCATTCAAACCCTCAAAGAAGCAGCCATGGTTGCCTCCTCAGGTTCATTCATGCATGCACGAATCATGAGAATCTCCATCTCCTTGTAGTACTTGTCCACAGACAAGGAACCTTGATCAAGTCGGTGCAACTTCATGTGCAAGGTTCTAGTGTAGTGCGCCGGCACAAACCGCCTCTTCATGATGTTCTTCATGAGTTCCCATGTGCCGGGTCGTCCTCTGGCACGGCACAATTAGTTCCACCAAACAAGTGCATATTCGGTGAACTCAATTGATGCAGAGCGTACCTTCTTCTCCTCGGTGAAATTGTGGCTATCAAAAATTTGATCCACCAGCATCTCCCATTCTATGTACACATCCATATCTGTATGCCCATTGAACATCGGCATGGAAATTTTGAGCCTCCCAATGCCATCGTCATCGTGGTTGCGACCCGCACCTCCGACCATTGCGCTAAAAAAAATTCGGTGCATGACCAGCACCACAACGATTGTTGTAGCCATGTCTTGGTTCAAGGTTGTAGTAGTTTCCACCAAAAGCACCATCTGAATGGACCTCATCAAAATTGTCATTGAAGAACTCACCTCCGATGTGATGATTGTTGTGGCGCCGATGATGTGGTGGTGGTTGCACAGGAGCAGCAGCACCCCCTCCCGGTCCTAAGGCTCGCTCCAAACATTGCAGTGAGTCAGTTATAGTAGTGAATCGGACTTCATTGGCATGTCTTTGTTCAATAAAATACTCATTAATGTGATTCTCCACCCGATCAATGCGCTCCACCAACTCAATACGCATGTTGTCAATGCTTTCATGTAGCGCGTTACACCTTTCCGTAAGGTGCTAATTGGTTGCCTCGAGGTTCGTGCAGACAACAGGTGGCATCTACCCCTCAACATGCAACACCTCTTCATAAGCACCATGAAGTGAGCCATGCACACTTTGATCTGATCCAACCATGGTGAATAGCACAAAAGATCAACTAAACAAACGATGAAATAAGTAATAATGGTACCGTGATCAACCACGCTCTGATACCACCTAATACGGCCCAACTAGTAATTTAGTTGGAGTGTGTATGATGGCCTAAACTTTCACAATACAATAACC
Organism: Phyllostachys edulis; assembly: GCA_036346405.1. NCBI lineage: Eukaryota > Viridiplantae > Streptophyta > Magnoliopsida > Poales > Poaceae > Phyllostachys > Phyllostachys edulis. The sequence continues at coordinate 13,972,645 of CM070561.1, read as the reverse complement.
CAACAGTAGGTTTCCTTCTCTTGGCGTGGCAAGAACAGTAGGCAACGTGATCTCCCAAACAGTAGAAACAATAATAGTTGATCTGTTGGATTGCAAACATGATGTAGATAGATGCATGCAACCAGCCCAAGTCAACAACAAGATAGAGAGGTATATGTGTGTATACGCAGCAGCTTTCAATTCTTCTAGCCATTTCCCTCTCTCAACTACGGTAGCAGCTTGCTAGCTCTTCCTTGCAGCCAACCAGGAATCAACAAGGAACATATTCTCCCATGGCAAACAACGACAGGAAAGCAGCACATCGTTCACCCAGGAAATCAGCACAACACCAACTTAAGTTGAAGAAGCAATCAAAGATAGATAACAGGTTTCCTAGGATGCAGTAGATGCCAACCAGAAACCCTCAAAGTTCTCTCGCCCACGAGCACGACAGTGCACGAACAAGGAAGATGGAACCTAACGATTCGAGCGAGTAAAATTCTACATAGCAGCAGGAACCCACACGCAGAGGATGAACCCTAGATGGGAATCACAAAGCTCGACACAACTTGTGGAAGACTTGGTCACATTGTCAGGTTACGTGGGCCGATTCTTGTTCTGGTGTCTGCGTCGTGTGCGCATGTAACAGAATGCGCGAGTCGCGTGCAATTCTAAGCTTTTCTAGGATCAAGTCAGCTAGCTTGTTGTTCAGTTAGTTAAAAAGCTATTTGTTGTGATTTGCTAAGTGAACCATTGAATAATTGAAGTCAAATCCAGTTGGTCCAACTCTCGTGTGTGTTCTCGTTGTTTACTCGTCTTCTCGCTGTAGGTGTGCAGATCCTGAGCTCCATATCCAACACCGCTATTGCTCGCTATTACTGCTAGCCACTGCTGCCCTCTCCATCTGCCGCTATTGCCCTCCAGTATGCATGCATGGCTGCCGCTGCTCTAGCTAGTTGCTGCATGCTGTTTTTTATGCCGTGCATGGGCATCGATCTGCTGTCGTAGCCGCTAGTTGTTGTTGCTGTTGCTTCCTGCTATGCATGGGCATCGACAACTGAAACAAGGAGGACAGAGGTGAGACAAAGGAAGAAGAAGGAGAAAGGAGTAGGCAGTGTTTACTGCTGTGTGGCAGCTGCTACAAAGGAGAAACAAGGAGGAGAAGCCACGAAGGAAGAAGAAAAAAGAGGAGAAAATGAAGAAGGAAAATTAGGGTTTCATGACCTGATCATCTTCATCGTTCATTTTCGAGGTGTAACGATTTGGAAATCCTTGTCATGTTATTAGATTGATGTTTAATCGAAGAATAGGGTAGATCGATAGTGGGAATCGGTAATTTGGTGATACCCTGTTTTGGTTAATTGTGCTACTGAGCCTTGCGATGTAGTTTTGGGGTATCCATGTCTTGTTTCTTACCTTTGTCATGTTATGAAAGATGTAGATTATTCTTTAAGCTTTCCATATACTACAAGATCACTAGTTTTGGTTAAGTATATCAAATGTTATTTTATTTGCAAGTCGGTTGTCCTGTAGATCATCGAGATTAGACAATATCGTGATTATTATAAAATTAAAATTACTACCTTCCAGAATTAGGGTTTTCATATAACATGGAAGTTGTAGGTCATTGCCAAAGTTTTTCATAGAGTGCTAACTCTCTAGAGTTGGTTACATGGTGTAAACGTTATGTCTTCTGCAGCGTTGATGTCCAAAATTCCATCACCGTTAATAGTAGTCGTGTAGATTGTTTTATTACGTGTAGTAGATGGTCGAATTAAATTATGATCATAACTAAGAAACGTAAGACAATTTTCCATAGTTTCCAAAAGTGGTTGGGTTTGCTATTTTTCATGTGGTAAAAAATAGATATAAAATTGTGTGGTATGTTGTCTAATGTTCCAGATTAACCTTAAGGGTTAAAAACAGAGATTTAGATGGCGTAATTAGAGAATTTGCATAACTAGGAAAGTATAGAAAAATTTTGTGTACATTATAGAAAATATAGAGTTTGCTTTGTTTCGAGGAGTAAAAGTTTTGGATGTTTGATCACCAGGACAGCAGGTAGGTTGTCTAGTGAAGAGGGATTTATTGTATCGGGTTTGCGCGTAGGAGCGATGTTGAGTTGTTTGATGTTTATGTATTGTTGTTGCATGTTTTTGAGTTGGATTATTGATTTTGTCCTAGGAGTGTTGCTTCGAGTTCGGTGTCACCTTTGCATCATTATGATTTTCGTGGCTAAAAGGCAAGTGCATGATAGAGATCGATTTATTTGCCCTTGTCTTTACAATTAAATCATCATGGCATTTATTTATGCTTATTTAAATGACATGATAATGATTATGGTATGACATGGTAACGATTATAACATGATAAGATGGATCATGTTAATGGAGAATGAAAAATGTTGCAACATTTGAATTAATCATGACATGATTGTACGAGCTAGGTCAGTGAGATAGTCATATAACTATTCCAGTGAGGTTGGTAAGTAATGTTACATGGCTAGTCTGGAGAGCTCTTGGTAAAATCCTATAGAGGTACAGACTCCACGGGATGGAGGTGAGAGTGGTTCACCGATAGGCGACGGGTGATCACTCTGCTCTACCGGTATCAAGTGATAAAGTTTCATATGAGTATGGAGAATACTTGAGCATTGCATGCATGAAAAGATAATGATGGTAAATGATTACACGAAAGATGATAATGATATTTGAGTATGTGAATGATGATGATAAGATTTAATTGAATGATAAGTTGTTTGTTTATTATTCTATTATGTACTTGTTGAGTCTTGGACTCACCCTTGCGTTGTTATTGTTTTTAGGTGACCAATGAAGATGACATGCATAGGATGGAGTAGCACATGTAAATCACATGCTATCAATCACACAAGTATCTTCACTTAGTTGCTTTCACTAAATCTAGAGTTATGATACTTTCATTTAGAGTTGATTAATAGAATTGATTACTATTAGCTTATTGATTGGATTTTGGTTTATTTAATGATGATTTGATTATATTAATTGTTGCTAACCAATGTTCTTGGGCGAATGGTTCTAGGCATTCTCGAGCGTGAGTGACTCAACCGTTCTCAGCCACGTGTGACCTAAGCATTCTTGGGCGCATGGTTCCAAATTGTGAAAGTTAATCATTTATGCGTTTATATTGTTGTCATTGGTGAAAGGTGGCCTGTTGTGGGGTTTTATTCCTTGCATTGCTTGCTAGAATTATTGATAATTATGATTTTAATTGTTAGTGAGAATAATTTAGGTGACATTCTGGGATCAGTGTTGGGTCGGAGTGTTACAACTTTCTTACAATTTATATGTTAACTCATCACCAAGTGTAGTACACCTTAGAAAAAACCCCTCTAAAACCACCTTAGGAGGTTAAATGCTTTGATATTTGAAGTATAAGCCTAGGATACCCAATTTTATAGTTAGGGAGTTAGTGGACTTTCGTGAAAGTTTAGAGAGTAAATTGAAATATTCCATTCAATTAAAATATCATCTTATTTTCAAATCTAGGTGTCATTATTAATTTATTATCTAAACCATGACTAGCCTTTTCGGCAAGGAGAGGGGTCACATTGTAGTTGCACGTTAGTGACCTCACGTGATCTCGGCTATCCGTTAGATCCAACGGTTGGTAATGAAGTAGTTATACAGCCAATTGCACAGGAACTCTTGTAAATTATGTTAAGAAATTGGGCCCAGGCCAGATAGGCCTGGCCCACGATGGGCTCCCCATCCACCCTGTAGACTATATAAAGGGGGGACCCTGAATCATTGTACGTACCTTTTGAGAAGAGGAATAAAGGGAAGAAAGAGGTCCCCCTACATCTCTGTGTTCAATCTACTATTCTGTTCTTGATTGTTCTATGTGAATTGACTTCCGTCTATGAGGTGATGGACTCACCAGCGACGATTCCTCAACACGTTATCAGCACGACTACGCTCTCCAGCCTGCACGGATTGAGAAGGTAATCATCGAGAATGACACTCGTAGATCGAATCACTTTTCTAGATCACTTTCAATTCTACAATTGTTGCTTTCAAGATTGTTTTATCCTACGGTGCAAATCCGCTCTAATCTACCGTGAGCCAACTTCAAGTCGCCGGCACAATGTCGATCGGTAGATTGCATGAAAGAGTAGATGATGATTACATTGTGGATTGCAAATCTGATCTAATCTACCGCGAGCCGACTTGAAGTCGTTGGCCAAGTTGATTGGTGGGTTGCATGAAAGAGTAGATGAAAATGGCATAGTAAATTGTACATCTCATTGCATGAAAAGTACACATTTTTTCTCGTATGTGGTCATTGTCCCGAAGCAGCACCCGCACCGGCCATGCCGAGCCGGCCTGGAGCCGCACCGCCGCCGGCTACCCACGCACAGCCTGGAGCCGTGTTGCCGTCGGCCACCCATGCCCGGCCTAGAGCTGCACGTGTTGGCCATGGAGCTGCGCCGCCACCAACCCACTTGAGCCATGCCCACACACGCCGTCGGTTGCCCAAAGTGCCACCGGCCCTCCCGGGATGCTCGAATCTGTGCTGCCGGTGGCTCCATACCCGCACCGTGTCACCACCGGTTGAAGCTGGCCTCCCGGCCTCCATGCCGCCGCACCACGCCCCTAGGCCCCGCACGGCCACCGCCTCTGCATGGCCACCCGACTGCCGCCTTTGCACGGGCGGTGCCACTGCCAGCGCCTCCCGACCGCTTACGCCAGAAGGCGCCGCCACATCGCCGCGATAGCTCCTCACCGCCGTCGATTGATGCCATTGTCGTCGGCCGGCCGACGCCCGAAGGCCGCCCGCATAGGCCCTCCCGGCCGCTCTCCTCAGACGGCTTGTCGCTTGGCCGATCGCACCGCTCTGAGCCCCTCCCAGCCCCTCCCTCCCCGCATGGGCTCCGCATGCCACCATGTGTGTGTCAATTGTCGGGGTAGGGAAACCCTACCCCAGCACCCCTTTTTGCTCCGGCCATAATGGGGCAAGAAGGTCGGCCCAAGTCTTTTCCAGAGAGAAAAAACCGAAAGAAAAAGAAATATAAATTTTGCAAAAAGGGCCCTCGGACTCTCTGAAAATTGCGCAAAAAATTTCTCAGAATTGAAATATAGCGGTTTAGCCCCTGCAAATAGCTGAATTCACCAAAATTCATATTCTAGAAGAAAAGGGCCTCAAGAATTCAAATTTTGAATCTGTTTTAGCATTTGAAGCATGTTTATCTTTGTCATTATTATTTTTATGCAATTTATGTATTGTATTTACTGTTTTTGATTATCTGTGATTGTTTATATTGCTTTTAATCACTGAAAATAGTAGTAAATCATAAAAAATGCATAGAAAAATATGAAAACATTATGATAGTTTTTACAATCATTTTATGCAAGTTACCAGCAGTAATCTTATGAACTCTTTTGCATGAATATGCAGATGACTAGCATTACGAACCGGGAGTTCGAAGAGCTGGCCCAGCATAGCCAGAATTACTTGACTTGGGCATCAGATGTCAAGATCGTACTTGGGGCCAAGAAGGGTAATACTCCGATTATTTCTAAGGAAGGAAAGCAAGCAAAAGAGAGAATAAACATTTTAAAAAGGGGTTTTTTTTCACAAAGATCCGCCAACCTGGGTCCCGGGCCTTGGCCCAGGAAGCCCAAGTAGGAGCCAGCCAAGGGGGGGTGCCTCCCTCCCCCAAAACCCTAGCCGCCCCTCCCTATTCCCCCTTTTCCCTTGCTTGGCCGCCACTTCCTCCCCCTTCTCCTCCTGGCCACCGCCCCTCCCCTAGTTCCCTAGCTCCTCCACCTCCCTCCCAACTGAGCTCTCTTGCTGCTTCACCTCCCCGCATTGCCGTCTTCCAGTGCCACCGCTTCCCTGCAGTTGTGACCGGCTGTGGGAAGAAGAAGGAGGGGAGGGACAGAGGAGAAGAAGAGGAGAGGAGCGCCTCGTGGGGAATTCAGTGGGCACACGTGTCTTCAAGGGTAACGATTGTCTCCCGCGTTTGGATCAAGTTAGATTCGTAATTGCCATTGATTAGAGAATCGTTGAACTACTATGATTAGAATCAGTAATCTGTACCCTGCTTGCTCGTCAGTTTTTGTGTAGTTCAAGACCGAATTGGAGGTTCGGGTATTATCTTCATATTTCTATAGGTTCTGAGATCACCTAATTCGGAGTTTGGGTTTGGGAGATACGTTAGTTTCTTTACTGCTATATAGAAATCCTAACGAACTATAGCAGTCGTTTTGTTTATTAAATAAGGATGTGTTAATGGCTGATTCAGGGAGGTCTCCCAACACAACTTTCGTATGAAATTTCTTAAGATTTTCAGATTGTTAAAGATCATGAATTTTGGTTCAACCATTTGAAAGATATGAATTTTCTTGTACTGCTGATTATTCTATCTATCATATTATAACTTTAAATTTTCAACTGAATATTAGACTCAGATGTTGGCAGAATTAGAGGATCTCGCCAACTAAGTTATTGTAGATAGTTTTGTTATATTTCTAGAGGATATGAGAATACATTTTTATGATTTACAGAACGAAGGTTATGTAATTTATAAGACCACTGTCCAGTGTAGTTCCTGATAGTTGTCGTCTAATTCGAGTAGATCAAATAGTTAAACCTTGGGTTTTGGGAAGGCGTGGTTGAGCATTGCGAGTAGCGTCATGTTACTATGTCATTCTTATTTAGAGTAACTTAATTGTGTAGGAGGAGAGGCTTCGGGATTAGTGGCATCTTCCTTGCCTCCTAGCGCGTCACAACGCGAAAGACAAGTACAATTTGAATTGTCTTGACTATTTATTTGTTCAAAGTGATTGTTGCTTATGCAATAGCTAAATTCTATGAATTGTGAATAATTCCAGTATTAATTGTTTCCTTCCATATGGTTATTCCATACTTCTGTGAGAGTATGTTTTCATTACAATGTATTCATTCATTCATGTTTCACCCATGGGAGTGGGTATTAAAGTCCCATCATTCCAATATGGGCAAATAAGACCTATTATTTCAATATGGGCAAATTGGATCCCCGTTTGAAAGATTCTTCATAAGGATCTTGGATCCCCACATTTTGGATAATGGGCTGAGTGAACACCGACAAGTGTTCATTGGCTATACCGGTATAAGCAGAAGAGAAGAACATGCATTTTCATACTTGTGTAAGATTTCTGTCATTTTACTTGTGTATTCGAATATTGTGAATGACATGTTCTTGTTCCAGCACTTTCTGTATTATTCTGTTGTATTTGCTGAGTTGTGGACTCACTCTTGCTTGTGTTATTTGTTTTAGGTAAACTTTGAAGACGACATGCTTTGGGAGGGAGTAGGCACATGGATAAACCCACTCAATTCACACATTATTTAATAAACCTGCTATTACCTATCAATTGAGAGTTTTGGATTGTAACAAATGGCGTCCTGATGATTGTCATTGTCCGTCGTTATATTTTGGTTGATCTAGTTAATGATTTATATTTATTAGATTTATTCTTGATAGTATTTCTCTTGAATGGATTATTATGATCGAATATTTAGAGTTTTGTTATGTTGCTGAAATTTAGATCAATTATGATAGTATTCCTCTTGTGTGTTGAAGTTTAAATACTAGTAGTTGTAAAAGTGTTGGACATAAATGGTATTGTTGTTTGTGTTGGAGGTTTAGGTAACATTTTGGCTTTCGCATAGCTAGGGTGTTACAAGAAGCTCCGTGCTGCTATCGGACTGGGCTCCTCGAAGGATGCCACTCCAACTATTGAGGAAAATGATTAGATACTTCACTTCCTTAGACACCATCTCTACCTAACACTCAAGAATGAGTATATGGTGGAAAAGAGCGCACTAGCTTTGTGGACCGCACTAAAGAAGTGGTTTGAGAAGCTGAAGTACATCATTCTTCCTCAGGTAGAGCAGGAATAGACCCGACTACGTTTTGCTGACTACAAGACCGTGGGGGAATACAATTCTGCTTTGCATAGAATTTGTACCAGTCTTCAGCTATGTGGTAAGGTAATAACAGATACAGAGAAGATTGAGAAAACTCTCTCTACCTTTCACCTGAATACGGTGCAATCCACACGCAACTATCGTCAAGACGGCTACAAGGAGTTTGCCGAACTAATTGATATCATGCAAGTTGCAGAAGCTCAAGATGAGTTCTAAGGAAGAACTACATCCCACAGCCGTCTAGTAGCAATATTGGACATGAAGTCAATGCTAGCAACTACAAGGTGAGGAAGCCTCACTCAAAGGAAAGAGACAAGAAGGATAAGGTCATGGGTTACAAGACCAAGCCAAATGCTCAATCCAAGAAGGGCGGCCAAAAGAAGCGTGATGATAAGCCTTATGGCCAGCAGAACCAAAGTTGCTACAAATGAGGCACGTGGGAACATTAGTCACGCGTTTGCCAAGAGCCACAGCACGTGATTGATGCTTTCCAGTCTAAGAAGAAGGGCAAAGGACAGCATGAGGCACACCTCGCCATTGTAGGCACGGAGGATCCACAGTCATTGGTTGCACCTATAGATGTGGGCAGTCCAGCAGCAGCCCCCATCACCCCTTTTTTGGATATCGCAGCGGTTGCAGCCGTAGTTGCCGAAAAAGAGAAGATGGACATGGAACAAATTTAGGCAGAAGTTTCCTCGTACTTCGCTAATTCAATCTAGTGCACGCATTGCACTTAGTTTTTATATAGTCATTTGCAGTTTATGGTTGTAATAGAACATTAAATTATTGAATAATGGTTATAAGCTCTAGAAGAGCAAAGCATTAAATTCTTATGATGAGTCCTGCAAGACTTTTTCCTGTATTAATAATAGAAAGTTATGTTCTGTTTTTGAGTATTTTATTTATGTGTGGATTGCTTCCTACCTCATATTAATAAATACTTTATATCAGAACGCGTGTGGCGCCCTATTGAAGAAGTGTGCTTAGCGGATAGCGGCACAACAAATACCATCTTGAGAGAGGCAAAAATTTCCAGTCGATCAGTGTAACACCCCAGCCCAACATGAGCCTGGAATGCTACTATTTAAACATGATAACAAATTAAAACCTAAAACATAATTCTAAATTTCGGCAGAACCTCCTTTGTATAGGTAACTATACCGGAGGTTCCAACAGTCACATATATCAAAGACAATATTCTATCATCCAGAATTCATCAAAGCATTTAAACTATGCTAATCAGCTAAAGCATAGCAAGGATATCCAAAATAAACTACTCTCATTATTTCAATTAATCCAATGCATTCATGCATAACCATAATTAATCCTTAAGCAGGTTGCTTATTATTAAAGTGTGATCTAAATGTTATTCAGCTTTAAAGTTGTGTGGTAGTGAGTGCATCCAAGGCAAGCATACTCCCTCCCATGCATACCGTTCTTGCAAGTGGTACCTAAAAGCACAACAAAAGCAAGAGTGAGTCCATAGACTCAGCAAGTACCAATAAATAAACATTAACTCACAGTTATAGCATCAACATCCCATAAGAAAACATTACATTAAAACAACTCACATGTTTATGTAATGCAAATGAGCAATGCATCTTTTTCTCTTTTACTCTTTTCACATTTTACCGGTAATACGGGGTATACAACCGTCGATGTATACCCTTGCCTGTGCCCTCTAGCATAAGGACCAAGAGCCTATACTCCACAAGTATAGGGACCACAGCCCATCATCTTCATGATGGGGACCTCTACTCAATGCCCACATTCTACGAACGTGGGGACCACAAGCCTGCCATCTACATGATGGGGACCTCCAATATGCATACTTGGTCACCACATGACCAAGTCTCAAGGATGCTCTTAACATGCACATGTACCAATACTCTATCTTTCAATAACATGTATATCAATAACTACATATCAGAATCTCAAACTTTAAATAACATGTATGGCAACAACAACATACATGAATATCCTTTAGCCATAACTCAAGCATTCACCATTCTTATTCATACATATCACACTATCATCATTGCATAGCTACTATGTATAAAAAAACACAAGCACTCACTATCAAATATTCATAATTATACTAGCAACCAGAATAGTTGCCTCAACCGTGCGAGAACAGAGGACGTGAAGAGGGTGCTGCCCCGGGACCAATCCCCCACCTGAATATATATAAAGGCATACTAAGATAACAGTAATAGACCAAACCAAGCTATATAAGCAACCACGAACTCGCACTAGATTCTAACGCGATCCCAACTCAAATTCCAAAATGTCGATCTATCCCCTCTATGGACAGAAACACTCTAAAAATCATATCTTTTAGTACATGAGTCCAAATGAGGTGTTTTTCGACTTTCTGGATAGGTTATCAATTTCTCTAAATAATCATAGCTGATGAGCTTTTTCTGAATCTGCCATCAAATACCCCTACCAAGCTAATTAACAAAACATCGAATTCGCGTCGGGTTTTCTGGACAGTAATACCAAAACTACCATAACTTTCAGTACGATTGTCCAAATTCTGAGTTATTAAGCTTTATGGAAAGCTGAGACAATAATGTACAACTTTAATTATATTGAGCTCCTCTAATTTTCTGTTTAACTAATTGCTTAATTCAGATTACTAACTGCTGTCAGGATACCGACAGATTAGTAGGACAGACTCGCTATAAAATTCATAACTTCTGCTACAAGGGTCCAAATAATAGGATCTAGCACTTCACGGAAAGATGACGACGTCCTCTACACTACTCTAAGAGACGTCCAAGACTGAATCCATAGATAACTACCTCAAAACTGTTGGCCAACACTGACTGCACTAAAACGGATCTACTACCAACATCGCCTAAATACGCAAATACTTTACCAAACGAATGGGGATCAGGGTTTACCCTTGAAGATCCACTGAAGTACATGATGAACACCCCGCGATATCCCTTCCCCTTCCTTTCTCCCTTCTTCCCCTTCCTCTTCTTCTTCTTCTTGGCCAATCTACCTCCCGGCGATCGATCTCCTTCCTCTACTTGGCCGGCAGCTATGGGGACCCTCTTCACGAGCAGCAGGGGACTTCAACGGAGGATGAGGCGCTGCTGGCGTAACACCCCAGCCAAACAAAGGCCTGGAATGCTACTAAATTAAATAAATTAAACGTAATTAAACTAAAACACCTTACAAAATTTCGGCAGAACCTCCTTTGTATAGTTATCTATACCGGAGGTTCCAACAGACAGTTATAATATATAAAGATAATCCAAATTGCAATATGATCAAGACATAATCAAAACTGGCTATACGTTACTATGACATCCATAGCAACTAAACATCTAAGAAATAGATCATGAGCATCCAAAACTTCTATTCATTTATTACAGTTTACTCCAAGCAAGCAATAATCATTAAGAGTACTTTAAACAGTTCATTTATCTCCTATTCAATTTTCCTTTCATTCCATGGTGGGTAGTTTGTGCAAAAGTGCAAGAAGACTAATCCTTTCTTTCCCCCATGCATGCTGATCTCGTAAAAGTACCTAAAACACGACAAACAACAAGAGGTGAGTCCAAAGACTCAGCAAATATAATAAATGGCATCAACAGCAAACAAGCATATAACTCATCAACTATACTTCACAAAACTACATATCAATTACTTTACACACACATGCTATGCAATATGCTCAACATGATCTTTTTCCTTCTCTTTCCCTTTTGCATTTTACCGGTAATGCAAAGTGCGCATCCGTCGATGCACACCCATGCCTGTGCCATCTAGCACATGGACTATTACCCATACTCCACAAGTATGGGGACCAAAGCCCATGCTTTACATAGTGATACGCTATCACCAAAATCTCCGCAACTTTTAGAAACAACCAATGTACCTTGGGCCAAAATTCCCTTTGATACCAAACCACACAACCTGCACAAAACACATAGAACTCTTGTTCCTTGTATCACTCGATCTCTTCACTTTAACAATGAGCACATCCTTTAACCAGGGACGCTCAACAGAACTCGTTTTTAACAAACTCTTTTAGAAACAGAACCCAACTGAAAATAAAGGATTCTCATCGCAAACACGCAATTACCAACTCCTCACCAAAAAGAGTTAAATTCAAAACCAAAAGATTCATCATGAAACTCTTCCACTTTCCAAGTAGACAGTTTGCCAATGAACACCACATAAGCCAAAGGCGAAATCACTCGAATGCCCAAAACAATCATTTCCTTTCTTTGTCTTAACCGAAAAGAATCACGCATACCAAGAAGAGCCAACTTAATTTATAATTGGCATCTGTTATAGAGACAAAGCTCAAATAAAACCAAGAGAATATTTCATTATCCAAGAATACAACCTTTCCCTCAAACTTGCTTTTGAGAATTCAACTTTCACTTAAACCATGAGATCCTAAATCATCGCATAGCACACTAATTCTTTTCTTTTAATTTGGCAACCTCAAAGCTATGCTCAAACTGAACACAAAATCCACATCTAGGAAGAGAGACTCTTCTAATCCACAATAACATACTCTGATCAGCTTCTCTACTAAGGGAATTACTTTGACATATAATTCCCCACACACCTCCATATAGATTTCAGCCGCAATCACATCACCTCAAGCTTTTAAGGTTAATCAACTTGAAATTCACCACATTCACACTCATTTACTTTACCCAAAGTATTCTATCAAAGATCAACACACTATTCAAAATTCGCTTCTGTTCATCCACCTCTACACATAATATTGGGTCTCCAAGGTCCTAGCAGAAAATGCAAAGCCCCAAATTTAACCTCCAAGTCTCCTTCCATGAACTTCTAGTACACTTGATAGGTAACCCTCAGATCTGATGACTAAAATTTCACATAGCTCAACAATACCCTCAGTCATTAATATCAACATTCCTCACTAATCAAGTAACCGCCCAATGCGATTCATTACACCAATCTTAGACCTTCTCTAACCCACACCAATCAAATGCATTTACTTGACCACAACATACCCATTCACAATACTTTAACTGATTGATCAAGATTCAGACCTACTCAATCACTAACATAAATAAATAAACATATTCTTGACCAAGTTATCTTTAGAGATGATCTATCTCCCATAAGATTAATCACTGGGGTCAGGTCATACTTGACAAAAACTTAACAATCCCTGCTATCCCATCATTTAACTCAACTGTTAGATTTCACTACACTGCTACTCTCATTAAACTACACCATCTTCTTCCACACAATCTTACCGGGTACCCAATTGTGATTCTCTAATAAATTTATCAAGAGTCCATACTTTCGATAATCCCAACATCCCAACTTAGACAAAGGGTATTGGATCATAGTTCGCCATACGTCCCACTAGTTGTAACACTAATCAACTTTATTTCATCGTCAACCATTCCATTTAAATAGAATTCTCTCTAGGTGTTATAGGTCAAAACCAATTTACTTTCTACTGCTCTTCAAATAGCTTGGTTTCCAATATCTCACCACTATCACATACTTGTCCACCACCAACTAGTCGCCACATTTCACTTTATAAGACTCGGCAACACAAGTTGGTTAATTCCTTTCTCAAAAAGGAGGAGACAAACTAATACAAGTTTCAACACACAAGAAAACATTGTTCCTCGGAGTGAGCACAAGACTAAGAGAAACAGTCAAATAGAAATGACCTCTAAAAACAAAAGTCGAAACCACAGATGAGGGTACATGTCCCACAAGAAGGAACTTTCAAACCTCCATGAATCATAATAAAACACTGCTGTGGAAACCCAAGAAACTCCTAAGCGGTAACAACAGAAAGGTTGCAGATTACCATTTTTAACTCCAACCTCAAATACTTAGGGTACACATTTTTCGTTAACCAAGAAAATAATTTTTTTCTTTGATTACAACATTACTTGCCATCCCAAACAAGAAATGCCTTTAAAACCAAATCAAATTAATCACTTAGGAACCAGACGGAACCTTCCCATACGTCACAATACTCAACTAATCTCATCTACTACATAAATCATGAACTCCCAAAAGAGCACGTATGCAAAACTCCAGACATTTCATTTAACCGGTATTACGAAAAGCAATCAACTTACTTTCTCTCTAGAAGAATCATTACCACTCCAACGCGTCACATTCTCTTATCGACAATCTTACTAATATCAAGAATAATTCACTCTTAACAAGATTCGTTATCGTCAACTCTTCCTTTATAAAGCCCCCAACGACTTACCAAAGTATTACATACCACTTTATCATCTCATCCTCAATTGAGAGTATACCAAAATTTTACAATCTCATTACAACAACCACTTAATTTAAGAGGGAACCTACTATACAATTTAAGAGGTTATTCCAAAACCCTCGCATCAAAGGCATACTATTATCCAACAGTTTTCACCGTCATGCTGTAATACTCCAAATTTATTTAAGTGAGAAGAAATAATTTAGGGAGAAGAACCAATTAGAAAATGGATTTAACAGAAGTTTAGAGGGGGGTGTAATACTCTGAAAAGTGTTAGAGAGAAAACAAAAAAACAAATAGTTAAAAGGATTTTTCTGAAATTTCTTCAAAACCTGGGCCATGGGCTTTTGGCCCACAGCACCAAGGTCCAAAAGGGTGGAAACCCTAATCTTTGCTACAGTACCAACCCCGTGCTACAGTGGCCGCCGTCGTGCTACAGTAGACGTGGTGCTACAGTGCATCACCCCCCTGCTGCTCCTCCTCTCCCAGGCGCCATCCTCCCACTGCCGGCGAAGAACGCCCAAGTCTGTCACCGCCAAGGAAGAAGGGAAGAGAAAGGAAGAGGAAGAAGGACAGAAGGGAGAAGAGAGGGAAGGGGAGAGAATGCGGGCTCGGTACGTGTTCTTCAGCGGTTCTTCAAGGGTATCTTCTTTTCCCCTTTGATTAGATGCGAAATCGAATAGTTAATCAATGTCGGTATTATGGTCTGCTCAGGACAGATTGCGTTAGACAGACGTTTTGATGTAGTTAAGTGTAGATTCAGTTCTGGATGTCTCCTAGAGTAATGTAGAGAACATCACCATCTTTCCGTGAAGTGCTAGAACACATTATTTAGACTTCTGTAGCAGAAGTTATGATTTTATTAGTGGAACTGTTCTGCAGATTAGTTGGTTTTCTGACAGGTTTTAGTAATCTGAGTTAATCAATTAGTTAAAGGCAGAATTGGACAAGCTCAGTATAACAAAAAATGTAGGTAATTTCCATACCTTTCCAGAAAGCTAAAGAACGCAAGATTTGGACACTTGTAGCAAAATTTATGGTATTTTTAGTGTTCTTTCCAGAGAACCCGACGTGAATTCGATGTTTCGTTAACTAGCTCGGTAGGGGCAATAGATGGCAGATTCAGAACAGACCCTCAGCTAGGTTTAGTTGGAAAATTTAATTACCTTTGCAGGAAGTCTAAGAACACCCTATTTGGACTCCTGTGCTATTAGTTATGGATTTTGAATTGGACCGTCCAACGAGCTTTTAGATTGACGTTTAAGAATGGGGGTTAGGATCGCGTTAGACACTTTTAAGAGTTCGTGATTGTTGTTATAAAGTTTGTTTTGGTCCAGTATGATTGTCTTAGCAAGGTTTATAATTATATTCAGGTGGGGGCTTTGGTCCTGAGGGCAGCGCCTCTTCAAGGCCCACCGCTCCCTTACAGCTTGAGGCAAGTATCCTGTTTGTAGCACAATTATGATTGGTTGATGTGATTGCTTATGCTACTCGTATTAGTCATACATGGATGATAGTGTGATGAATATGAATAGAATTTGATGAATGCATGTTTATGGCTAAAGCTTTCCTATGTATGTTGTTAATGCCTTACATGCTATGTGAGATTTGAAGTTGTGGTATGTACTTGTTGATTCATATGTATGAAAGATAGGGTCATAGTACATACGCATACTGAAAGCATACCTGAAACTTGGTCACGTGGTGACCAAGTATATACAGTTGAGGTCCCCGTCATGTAAATGACGGGCTTATGGTCCCCACATTCGTGGAATGTGGGCATTGAGGAGAGGTCCCCATCATGAAGATGATGGGCAATGGTCCCTATACTCATGGAGTATAGGCTCTTGGTCCCTGTGCCAGAGGGCACAGGCAAGGGTATACATCGACGGTTGTATACCTCGCATTACCGGTAAAATGCAAAAAGAGATAAAGATTAAAAGTTGCATTGCATGTTCGCATTACATAAGCATGGGAGTTATTTTTAGTGTAATGCTGTTTTTGACATGTTGATGCCATATCTGTGTGTTTAATGCTTCTTTTATAGATACTTGCTGAGTCATTAGACTCACCCTTGCTTTGTTGTGTTTTAGGTACCACAGGCAAGAACGGCATGCATGGGAGGGAGTAGTTTTGTTGGAATGCACTCACTACCATTCATCCTAAAGGAAGAACATAATTTAGTTCATATTCTAATACTAAGCAAACTAATTGAGAATCACTTATGGCTTTGGTTGAATGTTTTAGCTTATTTGTAATAGTGAGAGTAGCAAGTTTTGATTAGGCTTATTAATGTTTTATTGGAATAGATTATCTTGCATGTTTGAATGAATTTGGATGATGAGTTATTGTTAATAATATATTTAGTTGTCGAACCTCGGATAGTTAACTATACAAAAGAGGTTCTCATAAAAATTTTGGTAAATAGTCTTAGTTTAGTTTTGTTTAATTTAATTTTAGTAGCATTCTAGGCTCAATATTGAGCTAGGGTGTTACAGATTAGTATCGAGCGTCAGAGGTCCGTGGTATTTGAAGTATTAATTTTGACACACTAAGCACAATAGATGGGTTGGGTTTTTGCATTGCATATATGCTTCCGCTGAGTAAATAGTTACTTTTGTGCTACAGTTGCTAGTTGATCATTGTGCTTAATGTATGATATAATCTTATATACTTATAATTGATTATATTAGTTATATATTATGATAGTTGATGACAAGAGGTTGAGGTTGTGGTTGTGGCTCTGGCTTTACCAAAGTTACACCACCGCTCATAGTAAGAGAATAGTGAAGTGGTTACCTTGGATATCTTAGTACAAAAGCGATAGTGAGTACCTTTAGAAAAGTTGTTCTCTTCTTTGAATTTGGTCAACTTTTGTCCAGTTGTGACTGATGAGTTTCTCTTGGGTATTTTGAGTGTTCAAGCTTGATGGATCTCTTTTATGAAAGAAGATGTTAAACCCTTTAGCGATGTTTTGTCATGATAAGATGAGAGGTTATAATCAAAGCACTTAATGAATATGATGTGGATTATCAAGATTGAGTTGTAGTGTGTACAAGATCGATCTTATCTAAGATCCTTGAAAGGAAAGTTGAATAAGTTGAAGTTGTTCTCTAGTAGTTCTTGATGAGTCAGTGACTATGAGTATGACTATATTTAGGTGGAATCAATAGAGTTAGTAACAAGTAGGAACGTTGATTAAACCGGTTTGATCACTATGGATGATAAAATTTGATAAGCTTCTGATAGAGTGGACTGCGGGTCTCAATGGATTAATCTAACCCTTTGGGATGGATAAGTCCAGAAGATGTTAGAATATTGTCATAGTGGATATTAATCTTGGAGTTATCTTTTATGGATAAGTACTGATCATATGTAATTGCTAGGTGCATTTATTACGTATCAAGTATGGTTTTGAGCATCACTAAGGGATGAACTGATGGAATGTAATTGGTGATTTATGTTTACATGATGGTGGAGTGGTAGGATAATAGTATGTCTTTGATGAGAAGGTGAATCCTTAAAAATTGTTTAGTTTACTAAACTGGTTGGATTACTTGATCTCAATGGATTAATTTAATTGTGTAGGAAGGGAGAGATAAGGATGTTTTTGGTTGCTTGATGGTCTTATGTTTGCTAGTGGGAACGTAAATAGAGAAATGACCATAAATCCTTCCATGACGATATAATCGTTAACTGTTACAATAACCATTAGATTGGAATTGGTGTGCACTAAATTGACGTTGAGCATTGCTAATAGGTTAATGATTGGAATTTAAGGGTGATCTATATAGGTGTGTTGTGAGGATGACTTGGGCAGCATGCCCTAGTTAAAAGACGGTTTACTTCGATAGTAGGGTTTGTGCATTAGTTATCCTCTTGACCAGGTGAGTATTGCGACCTTATAGAAAAAAAGTATGAAATAGGTTATTGTGTCTCCTTGGAAAGGTTAATGATGGGATAGTGAGTTATGTTGGTTCATGCCAGAGTGCATGATGTGATGTTAGAAAGACTAATGTTATGGTTGCTAGAGGATGTTGATTCCTTTAAGAGGAGATTAATTTGATTGCCTTTCGTGATATTCCGTAAATAAAAATATTTCGAGTTTTTGCGGCGAGATCATTTGGATCTCATGATTTATATGGCGCTTGAACTGCTTCGAGCAAAATGATGTGTAAAAGATCTTATTGGTTCTTAAGTGGTTCTTGTGGTTTGGTCTTAAGAACTTATCTTGTTCGAGTGACCAAGTGTTGTTGTAGTCAAAGAATTGTTTTCGTGTTAACGGAAAGAGTGTGTTAGGGTATTTGAGGTCCAAGTCAAGTTTCAGATCTTGCGGTTTGATATCCTCTTCTTGGGGATTGTGCCTTCCATTGTGGACTCCTTATGTTTTCGAAGTTCATTGCCAATTGATTGTTCCTCTTGGTCTTGTGTTTACCGTGATTGGTAAACGTTTATCTGAGTGCTGAAATTATTATTATTATTATTCTTATTGGCCTCTTCTTCTGAGAAAGGATTAACCGATTCTTGTTGCAAAGCCTTTAAAGATGAATGTTGGCAACTGGATAGTGGTGGTCGAGTAGATGATTCTGTGAGGCTTCAGGTGTCAAGATGTCTGAGATGTATGGCGCAATAAATCGATTTATTAGAATAATCCTTGGAAAAGATTTGATTTAAATAGAATGTTTGTCTTTGGAGTTAACGGGTTTAAGTGGTCGCAACTAGTAGGACCTATAGCGAGATGTGGTCCAAGATCTTGTGTTCATCTTGATAGAATATTAGAATTAGCAAGTATGGAAATCTTGATCAGTTTCTTAGAGTATCGCATTTTGGATACTTAGTAATATTGTGTAGAAGAGTTATGATGGTGAAGTTTAATGAGAGCAATGTGGAGAAACCTAAGCGTTGTGCTAATTAATGGGATAGCGAGAATTATTGAGTTATTGTCAAGTATGACTCGGTCACGATGAGTAACCCTATGGGGTTAGATTATCTCTAAGGATAATTTGGTCAAGAATATATTTAATTATTGAGGTTAGTGATTGAGTATGTTTGAATTCGGTCAATCGCTTAGGGTTTTGTGAATAGGTATAGTGTGGTTGAGTAACGCATTTGATTGGCGTGGGTTAGAGATGACCCAAGATTGGTGTAATGAATCGCATGGTGCGGTTACTTGATTAGTGAGGAATGACGACATTAATAATCGAGGTTATTGATGAACTGTGAAATTTTAGTCATCGGATCGATGGTTACCCATCAAGTATACCGAAAATTCATTGCGAGTCCTAGAGATTGAATTTGGGCTTTGCATTTTATGCTAGCATCTTGGTTCCCCATGATTAGGTTCCAAGAGTTATGGTGATCTTTAATATAATCTTTTGGATGCAGAAATGAGTGTGAATGTGGTAAATTTCAAGTCGATTATCCTTAAAAGATTGCGGTGATGTGATTGTGGCGGAAGTCTATATTGAGTTGCGTTGGGAATTATTTTGTCAAAGTAATTCATTCGATAGAAAGTTGGCTAGATTGTGATATTGTGGATTGGAAGAGTCTCCTGCAAAAGTGTGGATTTTATATTCAGTTGAACATAGCTTTGAGGTTGCCAATTTAAGAGAAATGAGTTAATGTGTTATGCGATGATTTGGGATCCTATGGTTTAAGATAAAGTTAAACTCTTAAAAGGAAAATTTTGGAGAAAAGGGTGTGATCTTGGATAGTGAGATATTCTCTTAACTCTTATTTGATCTATAAGTTTATGATGGGTGCCAATTACAAGTTAAGTTGGATGCGTTATAACTCCTTTGTTTTCAGTTGAATTCTTCGGATAAGTGAGTTGGTAGGCGAGTTCTTTGTGCGTCCCTTGTTAAAGGAGATGCTGCTTGCAATGGTAAAGTGATCGACTGAGAGTTGGAACAAGAGTTCCGTGTGTTTTGTGCAGACGGTGTACTTCGGTACCAAAAGGAAGTTTAACCAAAGGTGTGTTGGATAGGTTCCGATAGTTACGGGGATTTGTAGATGGGCATATCGCTAGGACCGTCTCGAGTACATGCGTGAGTACGCAATGTCTTGTATATTCTCGTCTTTGAGAGAGTACATGAGAGGTCCGGGCTTGAGATTTTGTTAGAGTTGTTGACCAACGAGTAAGACCGTGCCTTGAGCCATGTCCGCTCAAAGACTCTTGAAAGGTAGGGACGAGTAATAAGCGTAACACGCCGATTCGTCAAGGTACGAAGGACGCAGCAGAATCGAGAGAGAGACCATCTGGGAATTGGAGTCTAGCAAGCACGAGGAATATCGAGAATTATTCACAGCAGATACATGGTTATGTTAGTAAGTTTCAGCCGTGCTTATTCTCTGGCGTAAGTGTGATTAGAATTGGGGGCTAATTCAGTTTAAGGGGTAGAATGTAATACTCCAAATTTATTTAAGTGAGAAGAAATAATTTAGGAGAAGAACCAATTAGAAAATGGATTTAACGAAGTTTAGAGGGGGTGTAATACTCGAAAAGTGTTAGAGAGAAAACAAAAAACAAATAGTTAAAATGATTTTTCTGAAATTTCTTCAAAACTGGGGCCATGGGCTTTTGGCCCACACCAAGGTCCAAAAGGGTGGAAACCCTAATCTTTGCTACAGTACCAACCCCGTGCTACAGTGGCGCCGTCGTACTACAATGAGACGTGGTGCTCTGATCATCACCCCTGCTGCTCCTCCTCTCCCCAGCGCCATCCTCCCACTGCCGCGAAGAACGCCCAAGTTCTTTGTAAACCAAGGAAGAAGGGAAGAGAAAGGAAGAGGAAGAAGGAGAAGGGAGAAGAGAGGGAAGGGAGAGAATGCGGGCTCGATGCGTGTTCTTCAGCGGTTCTTCAAGGGTATCTTCTTTTCCCTTTGATTAGATGCTAAATCGAATAGTTAATCAATGTCGGTATTATGGTCTGCTCAGGATAGATTATGCGTTAGACAGACGTTTTGATGTAGTTAAGTGTGGATTCAGTTCTGGATGTCTCCTAGAGTAATGTAGAGAACATCGCCATCTTTCCGTGAAGTGTTAGAACACATTATTTCGACTTCTGTAGCAGAAGTTATGATTTTATTAGTGGAACTGTTCTGCAGATTAGTTGGTTTTCGACAGGTTTTAGTAATCTGAGTTAATCAATTAGTTAAAGGCAGAATTGGACAAGCTCAGTATAACAAAAAATGTAGGTAATTTCCATACCTTTCCAGAAACCTAAAGAACGCAAGATTTGGACACTTGTAGCAAAATTTATGGTATTTTTAGTGTTCTTTCCAGAGAACCCGACGTGAATTCGATGTTTCGTTAACTAGCTCGGTAGGGGCAATAGATGGCAGATTCAGAACAGACCCTCAGCTAGGTTTAGTTGGGAAATTTAATTACCTTTGCAGGAAGTCTAAGAACACCCTATTTGGACTCCTGTGCTATTAGTTATGGATTTTTGAATTGGACTGTCCACCGAGCGGACAGATTGACGTTTAAGAATGGGGGTTAGGATCGCGTTAGACACTTTTGCGAGTTCGTGATTGTTGTTATAAAGTTTGTTTTGGTCCAGTATGATTGTCTTAGCAAGGTTTATAATTATATTCAGGTGGGGGCTTTGGTCCCGGGGCAGCCCTCTTTCAATCCCACCGTTCCCGCACAGTTGAGGCAAGTATCCTGTTTGTAGCACAATTATGATTGGTTGATGTGATTGCTTGCGTTTACTCGTATTAGTCATACATGGATGATAGTGTGATGAATATGAATAGAATTTGATGAATGCATGTTTATGGCTAAAGCTTTCCTATGTATGTTGTTAATGCCTTACATGCTATGTGAGATTTGAAGTTGTGGTATGTACTTGTTGATTCATATGTATGAAAGATAGGGTCATAGTACATACATATCTTTGAAAGATATTCGAAACTTGGTCACGTGGTGACCAAGTATATATGATTGAGGTCCCGTCATGTAAATGACGGAACATAATCCCTACATTCGTGGAATGTGGGCATTGAGGAGAGTCCCCATCATGAAGATGATGGGCAATGGTCCCTATACTCATGGAGTATAGGCTCTTGGTCCCGTGTGCGGAGGGCACGAGCAAGGGTATACATCGACGGTTGTATACCTCGCATTACAGGTAAAATGCAAAAGAGATAAAGATTAAAAGTTGCATTGCATGTTAGCATTACATAAGCATGGGAGTTATTTTTAGTGTAATCTGTTTTTGACATGTTGATGCCATATCTGTGTGTTTAATGCTTCTTTTATAGATACTTGCTGAGTCATTAGACTCACCCTTGCTTTGTTGTGTTTTAGGTACCACAGCAAGAACGGCATGCATGGGAGGAAGTAGTTTTGTTGGAATGCACTCACTACCATTCATCCTAAAGGAAGAACATAATTTAGTTCATATTCTAATACTAAGCAAACTAATTGAGAATCACTTATGGCTTTGGTTGAATGTTTTAGCTTATTTGTAATAGTGAGAGTAGCAAGTTTTGATTAGGCTTATTAATGTTTTATTGGAATAGATTATCTTGCATGTTTGAATGAATTTGGATGATGAGTTATTGTTAATAATATATTTAGTTCTTGGAACCTCGGTATAGTTAACTATACAAAGGAGGTTCTCAAAAATTTTGGTAAATAGTCTTAGTTTAGTTTTGTTTAATTTAATTTTAGTAGCATTCTAGGCTCAATATTGAGCTAGGGTGTTACACATGCAAACATAGGTCATTCTCATTGGCCATCCTCATGAAACACACATGAGTAAATCAATTTTGACTTTCAACCTTTCACCTATTAGGAACGCTCATACTAATATAGTGCACTCCAATTCTAATCTGAGGTTATCATAAACCATTGATGATTATTTAATCATGGACGAATTGATGGTTATTTCTCTATTTGTATTCCCACGAGCATAAATAAGATCATCAAATAATCAATTAAAAAAAGTCCCATATTATTATCTACTAAGACCACAGTCGAACTCATCCTTATATTTCTCTTGCTGCACAGTTAGATTAATCCATTGAAACCAAATAATCCAATAAGTTTAGCAAACTAAACAATTCTATTGATCAACCATTTCATCAACATTCCACACTTCTTAATAGCTCTATTGATTCCGACTAAATATAGTCATACTCCTAGTCACAGCTCATCAAGAACTACTAGAGGACAACCTCATCTTATTCAACTTTCCTTTCAAGGATCCTAGTTAAAATCGATCATGAACACACTGCAGACCCAATCTGATAATACATATCATATCCATTAATTGCTTTGATTATACCCTCTCACTTAACCACGATAAAACATCGCTAAAGGGTTTAACATCTTCTTTAGTAAAAGAGAATCATAAATCTTCGACACTCAAAATACCCAAGAGAGATACATTGAGTCAAAGCCTCCACGTAATAAAGGACTTGCAAAAGGAAACTTCATTAACCAAAAACATCAAGCGAATAAATGGTTCATGTTTTCCAATGGAAAGGACAAAACTCCAATACAAAGGTCAAACTTGTCAATCAACCAAGTTCACCAGCCGCAAGAATAACTCATCGGTTGGGAAAACAATGATTGCTTTACGAGACGAATTTAGCCAAGGGAAACACACCAACCTTTCTCAAAGCAACCCATCACCAAGAAAGAAATAATAACCCAAAAGAAATTCACTAATCACTATTGGACAAGGGTTGACCAAATGCCAATTCCAGGAAGAGAACAACTCTTCTAAAGATACTCACTATCAACGCCTGTACTATGATATCTGCTGTAGACACTTCACTATTTCTACACCACGAACGGTGGTGTAACCTGGTAAAGCCTAGGGCCACAACCATGACCTCAACCTCTCAACATGGGTTATCCCCACACATAATAATCATATAATCAATTAATGAGCAATAATACTCAATTCATATCAGCAATCAACAATACGATATAGCGGAAACGTAAATGCAATACTTAGCCCATTCCCATCCTACTGTGCATAGTGTGTTAAAATTAATATTCAAGAACCACGGACCTATAGCCCGCTCTGATACCAACTGTAACACCCCAGCCAAACAAAGGCCTGGAATACTACTAAATTAAATAAATTAAACGTAATTAAACTAAAACACCTCACAAAATTTCGGCAGAACCTCCTTTGTATAGTTATCTATACCGGAGGTTCCAACAGATAGTTATAATATATAAAGATAATCCAAATTGCAATATGATCAAGACATAATCAAAACTGGCTATTCGTTACTATGACATCCATAGCAACTAAACATCTAAGAAATAGATCATGAGCATCCAAAACTTCTATTCATTTATTACAGTTTACTCTAAGCAAGCAATAATCATTAAGAGTACTTTAAACAGTTCATTCATCTCCTAATTAATTTTCCTTTCATTCCATGGTGGGTAGTTCATGCAAAAGTGCAAGAAGACTAATCCTTTCTTTCCCCCCATGCATGCCGATCTCGTAAAGGTACCTAAAACACGACAAACAACAAGAGGTGAGTCCAAAGACTCAGCAAATATAATAAATGGCATCAACAGCAAACAAGCATGTAACTCATCAACTATACTTCACAAAACCACATATCAATTACTTTACACACACATGCTATGCAATATGCTCAACATGATCTTTTTCCTTCTCTTTCCCTTTTGCATTTTACCGGCAATGCAAAGTGCGCATCCGTCGATGCACACCCATGCCTGTGCCATCTAGCATAGGGACCATTGCCCATACTCCATAAGTATGGGGACCAAAGCCCATGCTTTACAAGCATGGGGACCTTTAGCCCGTCATTAACATAACGGGGACCTTAAGAGTTGCTTGGTCATCACATGACCAATACTTCAATAAGCCAACATGATGCATATGTATGAATTCTCAAATTAATACAAACATGCATCTGCAACAACATTGCATATGAATATCCTATTCATACTACAAAAGCTCATAATCAGAGACTTCACAACTTTCAAACATCCATGATTAACACAATACTCATAGCGCTAGAAACCATGATCAATACCAATCATATCACTATATCAATCATGAACAACACAAATAATCATAGAAATTATTAATCAATGCCATTCGATAATATCTATTATATCCATAATTATACTTGCCTTAACCACGAGGGAACGAGGGACGTGCAGAAGGTGCTGCCCTCGGGACCAGTCCACCACCTGAATAATAATTATAATGCACGCTAAGACGATAGTAGCGGACCAAAACAAACTATATAACAACAATCACAAACTCACAAAAGCGTCTAACTCGATTCCAACCCCAATTTCTAAACGTTGATCTGTCCCTTTGGTGGACAGTCAACTTCTAAAATTCATAACTTTCACTACAGGGGTCCAAATAAGGTGTTTTTGGACTTTCTGGAAAGGTGATTAAATTCCCCAACTAAACCTAGTTGAGGGGCCCTTA
This sequence comes from Phyllostachys edulis, assembly GCA_036346405.1. Classification (NCBI taxonomy): domain Eukaryota; kingdom Viridiplantae; phylum Streptophyta; class Magnoliopsida; order Poales; family Poaceae; genus Phyllostachys; species Phyllostachys edulis. The sequence goes on along the minus strand of CM070561.1, from coordinate 13,947,001 downwards.
TGAATCAGCCATCTAATACCCCTACTAAGCCAATGTAAAAGACATCAATTTCACGTCGGGTTCTTTGGATAGTACACTAAAAGTGCCATAACTTTTGTTACGAGTGTCCAAATCTCACGTTCTTGAGCTTTCTGGAAATATGGGACACTAACCTAAGACTTTCGTTATACTGAGCCTCTCCAATTCTCCCTTTAACTTTTTGATTAACTCAGATTATTAAAACCTGTCAGAAAACCTATAAATCTGCAAAATAGTCCCACTAATAAAATCATAACTTCTGCTACGTGAGTCCAAATAAGGCGTTCTAGTACTTCACGGAAAGATGGAAACGTCCTCTACATTTATCTAGGAGACGACTAGAACCAATTTCGCCTTTAAGCACATCAAAACAGTGATATACTCAAATCTGTTCTAAACAGCCCTAAATACCGACATCGCTAAAACAACCGATTAAGCATCTAATCAATGGGAAACGAAGGTTACCCGCGACGAGCTGCTGAAGATCACGAACACCCGCTGGTGGCCTCTCCTTCTTTCCCTTCTCCCTTTCCTCCTTTCTTCCTCTTCTTCACCTTCCTCTTGATCCCTTGGCAGCAGGGGGGAAGGAGCTTGGCCAGAGAAGGGCAGCATGGAGGGGGCGGCAGCAGGGGGGAGAATGTGCTACAGTAACAACGGTGGTACTGTAGCAAACTAGGGTTTCCCCCTCCTCCTTTTGTTTGTGGCTGGCTGCCCCCCTTTCCCACCTTTGGGCCGAAATCAAGTGGGCCAAAAGCCCCGGCCCAGGTTGTCTACCTTTTATAGTAATCCCCCTCTAATCCTCTATTAAATTGCTTTGCTAATTGGTCCTCCTCTCTAATTTATTTCTTCTCATTTAATTAAATTTGGAGTATTACAGCTGGACATGGTGGAGGCGCAGGGGAGGAGGCACTTGGGTGGCGGCCACAAGGGGGAGAGAGGGTGGCGGCCAAAAGGGAGGGGGGAGGGGGCGGCCTAGGGTTTGGCCCCCCTTATGGTCAGCCTCCTCCCTTCCACTGATGGGCCGAATGCCCATGGGCCAGAGGCCCCGGCCCAGGTTGTCCAAAAACTATAGCAAACCCCCTCTTGTGTCAATTAATTAGCTATTTTCTATTTGATCCTTCTCCTGATTACTAATTCTCTCTCGGTAATCCTTCCGAATTACTTTTGGGGTATTACAATCAGCAAGAATGTTGGTAGTCTTATGACAATCGCAGGCAACGATACTTGTATAATAGGCTCAGGAAGAGCCATAATTATACACCCGATGGGCATAACTTTGGTCATTGAAGAAGCCTTGTTGTACCCGGAATCGACTAGAACTCTCCTAAGTTTTAAGGATATTCGAGCTAATGGTTTCCACGTAGAGACGAAAGAAGAGTATGGCAAGGAATACCTACTCGTTACAAAACATGAAGAAAGTGGGAAAAAAGGTATTAGAACGACTTCCTTCATATGAATCCGGGCTATACTACACTAATATTAAGGCACCTGCAGTCTATATTATCTTGAAAACCACTTTTAGAAGCTCTGAACTTTTCTATCTTTAGCATGATAGATTAGGCCACTTAGGTCTTAGGATGATGAGAAATATAATTAATAATTCACAGGGACATAATATCAATGTAAAGAATTTCCCAAATCATAAAGAGTTTGTATGCCATGTACCATCGAGAAATTAATTACTAAACTTTCTGCTCTGAAAGTGAAGGATGACATCCCTGCATTCTTGGACCATATCTAGGGAGACATTTGTGGTCCTATATAGCCCCTGTTAGGGTCATTTCGGTACTTTATGGTGCTCATCGATGCTTCCTCGAAATAGTCGCATATATGTTTATTGTCTACGAGAAACCACACTTTTGCAAAGCTGATATGGTAGATAATTAAAATTAAGAATAATTTCCCTGATCATCATGTAAAGTCCATCAGAATGGACAATGCTGGAGAATTTACTTCAAAGTCATTTGATGATTATTGTATGGCAATAGGAATTACCGTTGAGCATTCTGTACCACATGTACACACCGAGAATGGACTAGCACAGACATTAATTAAAAGAATTAAATTTATTGCCCAGCCACTTTTGCAGAATTGTAATTTACCAACTACATGTTGGGGACACGCAGTCTTGCACGCAGTAACTCTCATCAATTTTAGACCATCAGCATATAACATCCATTGACCTATGCAACTAGTGCAAGGGTCAGCACTGAAAATCTCTCATCTTCGTAGGTTTGGTTGTAAGGTTTATGTACCTATACCACCACCGTAGCGAACTGCAATGGGCCCTCTCTGAAAGTCTGGGATATACGTTGGTTAAGAGACAACATCCATAATCAGGTATTTGGACCCTACGACTGGATATTTGCATACAGCCCGCTTCGCTGATAGCATATTTGATGAGGATAGTTTCTCGTCATTAGGGGGGAGGAAATCAACCCTTTGATGAAAAATGTCAGGAAATAACGTGGCAAGCCACGAGAATCCATACACATGACCCGCGCACTAGTGAAGCAAATAGAGAAATCTAGAAGATAATTGATTTGCAAGCATTAGCAAATCAACTGTCTAACCACTTTAGTGATTTGAAGAGTATGACCAAGTCGCATGTGTTTGCATGCAATGCACCGAAGAGGGTTGAAATACCAAAGAAAATTGAAGGTACCCCTAATCCCATCCAGAGGCCTCAGAATAAAAGGATGAGAACTCCGGCCCCTCGAATCCCAAGTAACCGGGGACGCTTGGCAAAAAGGATAAGAAGGACTTGACACAGCCGATCACTGAAGTTCTCTAGAACTAGAAGGGGAGCCAGTTGAGACCTAGCACTAGTATGGAACCTTTAGTAAAAGGCATACCGAATTTGAACATCCCTATAGAGGGAGACATCAGCATGGATGTGTGCGCACACATCGGAGCTGAAAAACTAAAGGGACTTGCCCCGTAATTGAAAGTAGCGATGAGCAAGTAGAAGCATTAGAAGAAACACCCCATGAAGAAATAGCTATAAACTATGTGACCATAGGAGAATCTATGAATAGGACAACAGCCAATGTCGATATTTATTTTGCAAAGAAAATTACCACAATCATCGATCTTGATCCAGAGCCTGCATCGCTCGCTGAATGTAAGAAAAGATCAGATTGGAAAGATTGGAAGAAGGCAATAGAAGAAGAATTATTATCTCTGAATAAAAGAGAGGTATTTAGGTCTGTAAGCCGCACGCCTCTCCATGTGCATCCTGTAGGGCATAAATGGGTATTTGTTCGAAAGATAAATGAAAATAATGAAGTATAAGATATAAAACAAGGCTTGTTGCATATGGTTTCACTCAACGACCAAGAGTTGATTATGAAGAAACATATTCCCCGGTCATGGGCGGAACTACCTTTAGATATTTAATCTCAATGGCAGTAAACTTGAATTTAGAAATGAAATGGGATGTGGTAACTGTATACCTTTATGGAAACTTGGATTCAGACATTTATATGAAGGTACTTGAAGGTATCCTTGTCCCGAACCAAGATAGAGCAAATAGAAATATGTACAGTATGCATCTCAAAAAGTCACTGTATAGACTTAAGCAATCAGGTAGGATATGGTATTATCGCTTAAGCGACTTTCTATGCAAGAAAGGCTACACAAACAACGAAGATTGTCCCTGTGTATTTATACGACGATCCTAGGATGGATTTTGTATAATCTCACTATATGTAGATGATCTGAATATCATCAGGATCCTAGAAAATATTAAGAAAGCAAGCTCTTACCCAGAGTCAGAGTTCGAAATGAAAGATTTGGGTAAAACCAAATGTTGCCTAGGCTTGCAGTTTGAGCATGCCCCTGAAGGGATATTAGTGCATCAGTCAACCTATACTCAAAAGGTGTTAGAAAGGTTTAGCTTTGAAAAGGCATACTCTTTGAAAGTACCGATGGTCGGAAGATCGTTGCAGCAAAACAAGGATCTGTACAAACCTAGAGAAGAGGGGAGGAAGTCCTAGGACCAAAATTCCCGTACTTGAGTGCAGTAGGAGCACTCATGTATTTAGCGAACTGTACTAGACCAGACATTGCATTTTTCGTGAACCTACTAACAAGGTATAGTGTAGAACCTACAAAAAGGCATTGGTAGGGAATAAATGATATCTTCCGATACCTTCAAAGAAGCAAAGATCTTGGTCTATTCTATAGAAAGAACTAAGACATAACTATGACTGGCTATGCAGATGTTGGGTACCTGTCGGACCCACATACAGCCAAGTCACAAACAGGCTATGTATTCCTATGTGGTGGAACTGCAATTTCTTGGAAATCGTATAAACAAAGTATTGTATCAATTTCGATGAACCACTCAGAAATCATAGCACTGTACGAGGCCCCGCGACAATGTTCTTGGCTTCGGTGGATGATTCACCACATCCAACAGTCATGTGGATTGAATACCGCGCAAACTCCCACTATTATTTATGAAGATAATGCAGCTTGTGTTGCAAAAACCCCGAGAACTCACTCCAAAACTCATTTTAATTCCATAAAAAAACAAAGAGAGGAGGAGATGGAGAGAAGAAAGGTAGTGAAGCTCTGCTAGTTCATCGCAGAGGAGAGAGATTGACAGAGCATCAGATCCGGTCGGCCAGACATCTTGTAGGTACATTTTTTTGTAATTTTGTACATTATGTCAAATTATGTAGAATTAAGTACATTATTTGAGCTGTAGCAAGTAGAATTAAGTAGAATAACGAGTAGAATTATGTTGAATTAAGTACATAGAATTCAGTAGAATAGCTAGTAGAATTCAGTAGATTAGATAATTGTATTCAAATTATGTACTACATTATTTGAGTTGTGTATAGTGTAGTTCGTCGTACACATGTTATGAATGTTACAGCACTCGAACGATTTAGGATAAATCTATAGAAATAGGAAGACACCTATTACAAATATGTAAAAAATAATCCCAGCTTTATTTAGCTTCCCATTTGTGCGTGGTAATTATATTGTTAATGTCAAAAATTAATTTTAAACGACGAAACTAGGAAAATAGGAAGAACTTTGTTTATTGTTTATATTTGCACTTGGAAAATATTTAAAAATATCCTCTAAATTGGAAGACCCTATTACAAATCTGTTTAAATTGCTGAGTAGCTTAAATTTGGTTTACATTTTTGTGTGGTAATTATTCTGTTAATACCAAAAATTATTTTTAAAGTAGAAATTTTGGTTTTTGTACATGTTTCGTAGTCTTTATAATGCATGCACTTAATTTTTAGGTATGTCGGACGCAAGCCACTACGAGTTACTTGACCCGGTGATTGACGCGCATCACCGTAGCCGCATCAGTACTATGCTCCCCTCGGAGGGCGAGGCGCCGATTGAGCTTGGTGTGTTGTGGTTGCGCACGCCCATCTGGGCATGGAGGCTGCACCCAGCCTCGGTTCTGAGGTACATGTAGTTCTGACCTTCATGCACTCAATCGTGGTCTAACTACTTTGTGTGCAGTCATGTTTGTTCTTAATCATTTCAACGCAGGTTGAGAGCAGCAAGCCTCCTTCCACTAGCAAGGATGGTGGAGGTGACGTGGGAGGACGACCATGACTGCGGTCTTGGTCGTACGTCTAGGCGTTTTCCATATAATTGGGCCCTACTGACGGCGCTGGTGGACCGTTAGAGGCAAGAGACGCACACGTTCCACCTTCCGTGTGGGGAGATGGCTCCGACCCTTCAGGACGTCACCTTCCTGACCGGGTTGCCCTGCACTAGCTTCCCTATGGCGGCCTATGACATCCTGGCCACATGGCGCACAGACCTCCTAGCGAGGTTCCACGATGTGCTGCCGCCGGGCAGTAGGTACATGGAGTTCAGCAGCACACACGAGTTGACATTGAGGTGGATCTACTAGTTCTATGTAAGTCTTTGTAACTATTGTCCTCTTGCATCAATTCTTATGTGAACCTTGCTGACGTGTAAATGTCTTCTTGCGGCCTGAGCGTATGGTGGAGAACGCAGGCGAAGTCATTGTTAGGAGGCACTTCGAGACCTACTTGCTGTGATTGTTTGGGTGGGTTATGTTCTTGGGGTCCCATATTGACAGCGTCGACAAGCACTACATCCCAGATGCACGTGAGTGGCGGATCGCGATGGGCGAGATCGACCCTCGCTTGGGGTCGGTAGTGATGTGCGTGGCGTATCACGCCTTGTCAGGCGACGCGTGCCCATCGGGCGGAGATAGCTCCATCCTCTCCGGATGCCTGCTACTTCTGCAATTGTGGTCCTTCGAGAGCTTCCAAATCAAACGACCATAGTTGGACTTGGGAGCGTACGCGGTCAGCTTGTACGCCGAGGACGATGTCGTGGACCGGCCGACCATGGGCACGGTGTGGTGCCGCCAATAGGTTAGTTGCATGATCATTTAATATTTTTCGTAATGTAATCACAATTTCGGGTGATAAGTTTCTATTCTTATATTCCAAAGGTCACCTACACGCCGATCACTTCGTAGGGGTCCTACCCGAAGTATGCTGCGATGTTCGATCAACTGATGGATGACCGCGTCATCTGGACACTGTACACTCAAGAGAGGGTGTACGCGCACGCGCTCGAGGGACTGTCGAGCCTGTACACGTGAGACTACATATACTGGTACACGCGGAGGGCGTTGGTGCATGAAGTCTTCATGGAGGAGTACCAGGTGCAGCGGTTCATGTGCTAATTCAATCTGCGACAGGAGGTCCCAGCCCCGTGGGGGGTGGATGTGGGTGCCAGCACACGTCCATGCGTAAGTTCACGCTTTACTTCTTTTGTACAATGTGTGTTTTGTGCTAACCAAATAATTGTCTTACCATCCATAGGTACACTAGGAAGGGAGTACGTGGCACGGTCTCCTAGTTGGACAAGATGTCCTCTTGGGTTGAGGCTTGGATCAGCGCCTACGACGACCTCGTCCAGGAGGATGCTCTCTGCGACCCCAGGACGTACACCAGTCGGACGAGGCTTCGCTGCGTCCGGTTCGTGGTCGACCCACCACAACATGAGGTTGCGACGTCCGACACGTACCCCACTTAGCCGGACTCCGTATTCCACCGCTTTGTACGTATTGAATGATCCTTAATTCATATTTAATTTGCCAGATTTATGTTTTCAACTTGTTGATTACTTGTGCAGACAGATCTACACTGGGAGTTTCTCAAGTTGGCATCCTCCGAGCAGTAGATGACGCTGGGGGACACTAGAGGGGTCCTACAGTGGATCATGGAGAAGGCAAGACGAGGCATCCAGATCGCGACTTGTCGCATGCCGAGGGACCTGGTGGACCGACCAATGTGAGGACGAGGGGTTAGCCAAGGTGGTTCACGGCCACGGGCTCCTGTCCCGGACGTGGCATGTGTGTCGCCGTGGCACCATGGTGGGAGCACCGCGGGACGTTTTGGAGGTGAGCACGTGACATTCACTTCTACTTCTTTATTTTGATCCGCACTAGTTACTAACGGCAATCTTCTCTTGCAGGTCCTGTGCTCCACCGACACGCGGGGCATTAGTACGCGGAGTCGTCGGGGCACACCTTCGTGCCACAAGGTATGACCACCTTGCTTGCTTGTGTAACATCCTTTTTTGTGGTTTTCACCATGATTACATGCGTAACGTAATGATTCTTTATTTCGAACCCCACTAGTTACTAACGGTAATCTTCTCTTGCAGGTTCAAAGCTCCACCGGTACGTGGGGCAGGAATACGTGGAGTCGTCGGGGCACGCCTTCGTTCCAGCATGTATGACCACCTTGCTTGCTTGCGTAATGTCCTTTTTTGTGGTTTTCGCCGTGATTACATGCGTAACGTAATGCTTCACAGATCAACCACCGCCTTGGGAGGACGATTACTTGTCGCACGACGAGGCATACTCTGGGGACTTCTACTTGGACCAGCGTGGCACCTAGTTCTCTATGGGGGCTTCTCAGATGGACGGTGCGCCAGGACCGACCCAACCGATGCAGGAACCCCCTCATGACACCACCTCAGGCTACCCACGCTAGTTGGGTAGTGAGGCAGCCTGATCCTCTGATGTACTCGGACCATCGCCGGGTGAGGCCAGGGGCGGCACGCGGGGTGCGCCCCAAGAGAGGCCGCTAGTAGATATTTGTTCCTCCAAATATCAGTCATGCCATGTAAATATTAATTTTTGTACAACTATTATTATGCTAGTCTCGTGTTTTGATATATCTTTTTTGCGTGCAAACTGCGACCACGTGAGGGATTCTACATCGGGACACCCCACACCACCCTCTTTGTACGCCTTCACTCCCCCTTACTTTTCAGAGTAACAACACTAATCAGCTTTGCCCAGCGACGTGACCCGACGAGTCAGCTTTGCGCAGCGATGTGATCCGATGAGTTAGCTTTGTGGAGCGACGTGACTCGGCGAGTCAGCTTTGAGGAGGGACGTGGCCCGACGAGTCAGCTTTACGCAGCGATGTGAGCCAACGAGTCAGGGCCGCTACCACGCGGACGCATTTTTCCTTCAACTAAATTACAATTCAGCCACGTACGCAGCGCCGGCTCGGCATATAAATACTACCCCTTCTACGCCAGGTTCTCCTCCATCCAAACTTCAATACAATCTCGCTTAGATGGAGAAGCACTTGGAGGACATCCGCGAACTGCAAAGTTAGTATGCGGCCTATGAGGAACAAAGGGAGCGTGCTAGGAGGCCACCTCCCTGCAATGACGTCACCCCCGTAGTAGCAACCCCTACCAAAACATCCCAACCGAGCATTCGTCGCAACACCAGCCCGATGGGGAGATGCCGCCCCTCTGTTGGTGCGAGCACATATGCAAGTTCTTCAAGTCCAAGCACCGGCTCAGCCTGAGCATGCATTATTGCGGTTACGTGAACTACTCCTGTGACTATCCCGACCGCCGTTGGGTCACGAGCCGCTATCGGTAGCCGGTAAGGACAAGTAGCAGAATGTTCCCCTACCATTTCTCTTTCAAAGTCCACACTAACAATCTCTCCTGTCTACCCGTAGTCCCCGGATCTACTATGTGGCTACCGCAAGTGGATCGACCTAAAGATCCACCCACACGGCCAGTAGACTCTTGATTGCGAGGAGTGAGATGCCAATAGGTACCGTGAGAGGAGGGAGGAGGAGCGTTGCACCGAAGAGCACAACCAGCGTATCCGATGGGAGACATAGGCGCATCTCGAGGCATGCAGGCGCAGGGAGCGTGAGACTCGTGAGAGAGAGCACGAGAAAAAGAGGGAAATGGTAGCCGAGGCCAAGGCGGCCAGTGAGGAGTACAACGTCGAGCTCGCAAGGAAGGGCAAATGGCCCTGGTCCACGCAGTAGTCCGATCCTCTTCGTCCATATGTCCCATATATTTCTAATTTCCTAAAAGCATGTGTGTACCATCTTTGATTCGTTAGTCTGCGTGCCATGTAACCCCTCTTGTCGGATCAACTGTCGTGTTGTTATCGTTGCGCCATTTGTTCAAAATTGTGCATCGTGTATGAATTCTCTAGCACATCACAATATAACTTACCTTCCTACTTACGAATCATGAATACCTTAATCGTCCTCACAAAATTCTTCAGAAATTCACCGCAGCACAACAACATACGACGATCACAAAATGTTATTGTGAGTCTAACATATTTCGTACCATTCAGAATCTACGAAAATCACAAACACACCAACCAGTCTAGGGTTTAGGTTCGCATCACCGTGAAGCTGGCGGCAGTAGCGATCGCCGATTCAAACGGCGATAAGGAAGCGTGACCCTATAAAAACCCCTTCAAACACTAAAATTCGACACATGACTCACTTTTATTCAGAAAAAAGAGAAGAAGGGAAGTGAGAGGAGTAGAGGAAAGGAGAAAAGCTAGCGAAGCGCTGCCCGTTCGGTTGCCCACCTGTTGGGTAATTTTTTTAACCGAATGGATTAGATAGTTTTAGATGTACGGTTACGTAGTGCAGTATATTTTACATAATACTTTTCGATGGGTAGTCTAGTTTTAGATATGTGGTTAATTGTAGAAACGTTCTTTATGGTGTCGTGCGTCAAATATGTCTGACATCGCCAATTTCAAAATTTACTACGGTTAGGGGACTATTATGGAGGGTCCCGAGGGGATTGATTTGCATTATTTCTAATCGGTGACCGTGCCCCTACCAAGACCAGAGCAGCGTACATGGGGCATTGTGATACGGTGGTTGTTCCACACATTCCAAGTGGATCGTGATGTGTACGATCTGAGATTGAGTTGCCTTGCCCCCCGGGCAGCATAGCCCACATATTGGGAGTTAGTGCAGCTGAAGGGAATAAATTCATGATAGTTATATGTACGTATGGAGAGGGAGGGAGGGTGGAAATTGGTCCTTCTAGCCCAGGCATATGCCAAGCCCACTCCTCCATCTGCGGTTGAACAAGAAGGGGGTGCTGACACCGAAGAAGAAGTCGGGGACTCCAGCCACAACGCGACGCACACAATGGCTGAAGCTCCTAGAGTTGTTGATGCTGTCGATGAAGACCTTGCGGAAGTAGCTCCTTCGGTCAGGCAAGCTAGTGGTTTTGCTAATGAGGGTGAGGAGGTGGAAGCCGTAGTGCAAAGGATGGATCTCAAGGACCGGGACTACATGGCATTGTTAGAAGATGAAGGTTCGGACGACGAAAATGATGTGGACCAGTAGACGGTTCCATCCAAGTGGAACACATACCAGTTCAACAACCTCATCGTCAACAAAGGCTTCCGTGTACTATGGGAGTACGACCAGAGCGAGGTTAGGTAAGGAGCTACGTTCAAATGCAAGGAGGTCGTGCATGATGCGGTCAAATTTGGGCCTTGTCGGTGCGGCACACATTCAGAGCTGTCAAGTCTACCCACTACTACAGGAAGCCTCATCACAGACGGTTCGGAACCGTCATCACGAGCAGTTTTTGAACCGTCTATATTTGTTGATGCTGTGATATGGCGATTATCCTGAGCGGTTCAAAACCGTCGTGATCGCACTATCACTGACGGTTTTTTGTTGAAACCGTCATGAAGGCTATTATCACGAGCGGTTTTCATCAAAAACCGTGCAGCGAAAGCTATTTTCACGAGCGGTTCTTGTTGAACCGCTGCGTGATGAGTTTTCTAAGCGGTTCTTGTTTAGAACCGTGCTGTGATAACCTTTTCGTGGCAAAAAAAACCGCAAACGGCCGCTAAAACTTGGAGGTCGTTTAGAGGCCCTAAACGAACTTTTTGGGTTTTCACTTTTTGAGACCTCGCGAAGAGAATCTAACCTTGACTTATGGATTTTCGGATTGAGCTTTTCGTTAGCTTTCCAACGAGTCAAAGAACGTCATAATCGGAGTTCGTATGCAAAAGTTATGATGATTTTACCGAGCGGTCGCGATCTACCATATATATTTTGCCCAAACCAAATAACTCAACATGAACTACACACATCACAAGAGCATCACCCACATCACAAGAGCATCAACTCGATGTCGACATCACAAAGCAAAGGGGGGAGTAGAGAGTGAGGTCGGGAGGCCGGGCGACGGCTGGAGGAGGCCGGCGGCGAGGTCGTGGGAGGCCAATGACGATGAGGTCAGGCGAGTTGGAGGAGGCCGCCGGCGACAAGCTCGGCGGCCGGCGCAAGGTGTGAGGAGGAGAAATGGCGAGGAGGAGATGGAGGTATGAGCTGTGAGGAGGAGAGACCGCAGAGGAGGAGATGGAGGTTATATAAGCGAGTTTGGCAGCCCCATTATGTTCAAATTTTCGTTTCCGCCTAACAATCAAAGACGGTTCTTGTTAAGAACCGTTTGTGATACGCCCTATCACGACGGTTTTTAATAGAACCGTCGTGATCATCCTGAGCGGTTCTAATTACAAACCGTCTATGATAATCTTGGCGATGGCGGCGATGGCGATGGCGGCGAAGGATATCACTGAGCGGTTCTTAATTAGAATCGCTCGTGATATCACAAACGGTTCTCTACTAGAACCGCTCGCGATTGAGAGGATTATCATAGGCGGTTTGTGAATAGAACCGTCGTGATAATTCCTGAGCGGTTCTATTTACAAACCGTTTGTGATATATGACTATCCTGAGCGGTTCTAAAAATACCGTCTGTGATAGGCTTCGCGCCACCCGGGTTGGACATACTTAACACGAGCGGTTCCAAAGGAACCGTCTGTGATGGGGCGTCTACTATAGCCTGTTTTGTAGTAGTGACCCCAAGATCCTACGACGTGAAGTGCGACATAGAGGGATGCCTTTGGTGAGTGTATGCATTTCAGCCTAAGTGGGACACCTACTGGAAGTGCTCTATAGTTGTCCCTCGCACATGTGTCGTCGCTGAGTCAGTACAGTCCCACATGAACCTGTCATCAGGCTTCACCGCCAACCTCATGTACGGTGATATCGTGGATAATCTAGATTTTGAGCAACAGTCCATCATTAAGGCGATTGAGGCAAGGTTCACAACACAATCAGCTATGCCAATGCGTGGAGGGCAAAACAGAAGGCATTAAAATCAAGGTTCAGTACGTTCGATGACTCCTACCACAACCTCCCCGAGCTACTCTAAGTCATACAAGATAAGAATCCCAGCACTCATGTCGACATTCAAGATTCCACACATCGGAAGTGGGCCAATAAGAAGGTACTACAGCGAGCATTCTTCGCCTTTGGTCCATACATCAATGCATTCCGGCACTACCGTCCAATCTTGTGCGTCGATGGCACATTCCTTACTAGAAGGTATAAGGGCCAAATACTAACTGCAATAGTGACGGACAGGAATAATAAAGTTCTTATCGTGGTATTCGCTTTCATTGAAAGCGAGAATATGGACAGCTGGTTTTGGTTCCTAAAGAATTTGAGGATTTTTGTTGTACATGGCCGTCCAAACGTATGCCTTATACATGATCGTCATGCAGGCCTACTGAGTGCAATAACTCAGCTACAACAAGGAGAGAACATACTACTTCCGTGGCCGAATATGTAGAGCAAGTGGTGCATGAGGCACTTGGGTGCAAACTTCTACAAGCAATTTCGCAACAAGGACTTGATGAACCTGTTCAAGTTCGAAACACTTTGGAAGATTCTAGATAAGCGTACCAAGACGCACAAAAGGGAGGCAGTGAAAAGGGCCGCCCTAAGCACTGACCAGGCTCCCGAAGCATTGCCATAGCTACTCACAGATGCTCCCAAATTAACGAGGAGGACGGGGGAGCAGGTGAAATGCTTCTCGAACTGGATTGAGCATGAGCCTAAGGAGAAGTGGTTGTTGCTCGATATGGTGTACAACTGGGTCACATGTGGCACAAGGTGCCTCCCTTTGGTTGGTATTGTGGAGGCAATTTTTCGCGGTACGACGAACTACTTTGTTGACAGAAACAACAATGCATCGCTCACCATAGCAAATAACAGAGTACCCTACTCCGCCATGGTCACCAAGTACAAGGAGGAGAAGAGCAAGAAGGGTGAGATACACCAGGCATTCAAGATGGGCACAAAGGAGCTTCGTTTCATGATAATGTGCAGGGATAAAGGACGCCGCGGGACTAACCGCGAGAGAGTCACCCACGAGTGCACGATACACCGCGGTAGTTACATATGCACTTGCAACAAGCTCCTTCTTCTGCATAGGCCCTGCTCCTATGTCATGGCCGCATGTTCGACGGTGGCGCAGCATCCTGGCTAGTACCTCTCTAACTATTTCACCAAGAAGGCATCGATGCAAACCTAAGTGGAGAGATATATGGTTATGCCGTGGTTGGCCATTTCACTGGCCATTCGACCTGGGAGCAACTAATCTGGGCCACGGATATTGATAGATTCAAGGGAAAGGTTGGCCGGCGACAGGTACGGCGCATCAGGAACGATATGGACGAAGCAGAAGTCGGAAGTCATACTAAGAAGTGTTCCATTTGCAGGGAGTCTGGGCACACCTTCAAGAAATGTCCCACGAGAAATCCTCAAGACGAAGGAGACATCAAGCCTCGAGCGTCACCACGGGACCTCGTCCGTCGCCCGGGCTCGAGGCGATCCACATGGGGGCGTTGAGGTTCTTGACCACGAGGAAGCTGAGCGATAGTAATATGTTATTGCCAATGTTCTAAATTATCATTTTGATTTGAAAAAAAATTAATTGTTATGATGTTTTGCTGAATGTTATGTAATATCAGTGTGATTTGTTGTAGTTTTGATGTAAACTAAGTGTTATGATGTTTTACTGAATGTTATGTAACATCAGTGTGATTTCTCGTAGTTTTGATAGTGCTGGCAAATTCACATTTATTTCCTTACATAATATGCAGTGCATGTACAAGAGCAATGCTATGCAAGATGTCATTTCTCCAAAGTTCTCCACCGTGTATGAATTCCCAAGCGCATCACAATATTACTTACTTTTCCCACTTACGAATCATTGATAGCTCAATCGTCCTCGTGAAATTCTTCAGAAATTCACCGCATTAGAACAACATACAATGATCACAAAATGTTCTGCATGAGTCTAACATATTTAAATCAGATTGAAAATCTCTGAAAATCGAAAATGACTAACAGGTTTAAGGTTTGAGCTCTCTGTCGCCAGTAGTCATCATGGGTTGAGCCGGACCGAGCGATAGGGGTCAACGAGGTCCTGCCGCTAGTTCAACTAGCGATAGCTACTGGCGACATGGAGTCATTTTTGTAATTTTTTGAGGTGGCTATTTATTTTTGTAATTATCTTTTAAAATAATATTATTTTTTTAAAAAAATCGAAGATCGAGAACTAATGGCGAACTTTTGGTGAAATACTGGAGATTTAATGAAATTGAGTGGATTGTACTTTTTTTCCCTTGACGAATTTTTCTAAAGTTTATCGGCTAAGGTTTTTAATGAGGCAATTCGTGCAGCACAACAGAATATGTTTCATGTACTCTTTCTCCAAATTTTTCCTACTGGGTTTTTATGGAGTTTTGATGAGGTATGAACATGACGGATGAGTGTCCAAGGGTGAGTGTTAAGAAACTGGGCTCAGGCCAAGCAGATCTGGCCTACAATGGACTCCTCATCCACCCTGTAGGCTATATAAAAGGGAACCCTAACCATTGTACGCACCTTTTGAGATGAGAAATAAAGAGAAGAAAGAAGTCCTCCTATATCTCTGTGTTTAATCTACTATTCTATTTCTAATTATTCTATGTGAATCGTCTTTCGTCTATGAGATGATAGTTCGAACTAACTTGTCCGGCAAATTACACGCATTCCTAACGCGTCTGAACCGGATGTAGAATTGTATATCCCTTTCCTTTCCTTTACAACCCTTAGATCGAGAACGAATGGCCGAGCTTTTGGTGAAATACTGTCCTCAGACCTATCTGAACTCTGGAGCCTGAGACCTATATAAGGACACCCCAAGCAGGAAGGGAAGCAGAGCAAAACGTCCATCTCCGTGCCGCTGCCACGTTCCAGTGTCGTTTGTTTGTTCCACGCCACCACCCCGATCTTAGCTTCTTCCCCCAAACCCCCTCGGACCCCGCCTCGTGCACTCCGCCGCCGCCGCCGCCAGATCCAACTCTAGGCAAGTAATCTCTCCCCCCTTCTCCACCTCCAGAGTCAAACCGAATCCTCCC
Source organism: Phyllostachys edulis (assembly GCA_036346405.1). Taxonomy (NCBI): domain Eukaryota; kingdom Viridiplantae; phylum Streptophyta; class Magnoliopsida; order Poales; family Poaceae; genus Phyllostachys; species Phyllostachys edulis. The sequence continues at coordinate 13,931,379 of CM070561.1, read as the reverse complement.
TCATTACGCCGCCCTTGGTGTGATTCGTTCTTAGTAGATGTGTACTGTTTGGATTGGAACTTGGTTCATTAGCCGTGACCTGTTTCTTGATGCCGCGAAGCTGATCCGTTTCTTGGGATCACGTCTGTTGCGATGTCTCTTTGCCGGAGTAGATTTGTGGCTGTGTTGTTGAGTTGACGAAGTTGAAGTGGGGCTGTTCGTCTTAATTTGCAGGTGGGAGCTGCACTTTGGAGCAACCATGGGTTCAGACAACATCGGTCCGAGAGGTATTCTTTTGTTGTTGTTGTTGTCGTCGTCGTTGTCGTCTTATCTTGCAATTTGCTGACATGTAGGAGCTAGAATTTGAGTCAATTTGGCAAAATTGATCTCATACCTTGAAGTTTGGGATTTAGTTCTAATACTCGCCTGCTTGGGATTTTTGTGTTCTTCTTGGTCCTTGTGTCATCCTTGAATTATGTTATCGGGTTTGCTGTACAATAGAGTTGATATTCTTACTGTCATTGATCACACTGGAGGGCCTGTAACAGATGTAGTTGGTTGTACCCATTTATTGCCAATTTTGGGTTTGATATATTCACCAATGGAAACAAGTGATTCACTGCTAGTACAACATGATGTGACATAACAAATTGATTGTTTTTCATTGGTGCTTTTTTCTGCAAAGATTACTTATAAAATTATTAAAAATGGAAATAAAAGGAGAGCGCCAGATAAAGAGAAATCTGGCATCTAGTGGTTAGCTGCCCTGCCCTTCATGTTTGTTCATACCATCAGAGTATCAGCATGCTCTGCATAGCTTGACCATTCTAACTATAGTGGGAGAGGCACTCTAGATGTTTTCGCTATATGCTGCAATAAATAATTGTTTCTTCCTTGCTGACAGATGTATGTGTCATTGGGGTTGCACGCACCCCTATGGGTGGCTTCCTTGGTGCCCTGTCTTCCTTGCCTGCTACAAAACTTGGCTCCATAGCAATTGAAGGTGAGATCATCATCTTCTGTCTTCTCTATATATGTCTGCAGACTGAAGGTATGTTTTTGTTGAGTTTGTTTACCGCAGTAGTACTGACATGATCACTTGTGTGATCAGCTGCTCTGAGAAGGGCAAATGTGGATCCAGCCCTTGTGCAGGAGGTCTACTTTGGCAATGTCTTGAGTGCTAATTTGGGGCAAGCTCCCGCACGACAAGCTGCTTTAGGTGCAGGGATACCAAACACGGTTGTTTGCACCACTGTTAACAAAGTTTGCGCATCTGGCATGAAAGGTTTGAATTCATGTGGCCATGTTTGTATAATCTGTGCTCACAATTTCCAGTAGTGGGACAATTTATCTGACCATCATCTTGTTTTTCTTTCCTTTCTGCAGCAACGATGTTTGCTGCACAGTCAATTCAACTGGGCATCAATGATATTGTTGTGGCGGGTGGCATGGAAAGCATGTCAAATGCCCCAAAATACATTGCTGAAGCTAGGTCTGCAAAGTGTTCTTTTGGTTGTACCCTGATATCCTGCATAACTAAAGTACAATCTTAAGTTGTTTGGTGGATAAAACTAAGCATATTAGGAATAATAGAATGCAAAAATATTAATTTCAAACAATTTGTGTCAGACCTTGTGTTTCGATAATTAAATGTTTAGGTTGCTTTTTCTGTACTTTTGTATTGCTTTATCCATTCATCTTCGTTAAGGTAAATGAACAAAGTGCCCAGTTAAAAAGTTAAATTATATTATGTTTTTGGTTAAAATGGATTTAATACTGTTAATGTATGGCTGTTTGACATCTTAGTGGAAACTTACTGGTTTGTGCAATCAAATGCAGAAAAGGATCTCGTTTTGGACACGACACTCTTGTTGATGGCATGCTTAAGGATGGCCTATGGGATGTATACAGTGATTGTGCCATGGGAAAGTGTGCTGAGCTTTGTGCTGAGAATCATGCCCTGACAAGGGAAGACCAGGTATCGAATTTTTTTTATTAATTAACCTTTTTTTGAATTTTATTTTAAAGTTAACCCCCGACGCACTTTATTTTCAATTCTGACCCCTTTGGTCACGCCATGGGTGATGGCGTGACAAAACAACACCTTATCAAGCGCGGGATAAGTCCTAAAATAGCACTTTTTGTCACGCCATTTGGTTGTGGCGTGACCAAATCTTCTTGTCACGTCACTTCGATTGGCGTGACAAGAGTTTGACCAGAAATGGACTGGCGTGACAGTGTTATTTTGTTACGCCACGGGTGGTGGCGTGACCAAAGGAGTCAGAATTGGAAATAAAGTGTGCCGGAGGTTAACTTTAAAATAAAATTCAAAAAAAAGTTAATTAATAAAAAAAATTCACCAGGTATCTTACTACAAATAATAACAACCACCTGATGATGTAGTTATTCTTATATTTCTCTAGCTAACATAAACAGGGAAGTATTATATTTGTTGTTACTTCTAGAGATTCAATAGTTGTGAATATTAAAAATACAAGCACACGAGGCAATTGGTGGTTCTTTTCAGAGTTCCCTGAAATTTGCATTATCATCATGTTCCATACAGGCTGAATATCTTCTATCTTTTTTCGTTATCTTAGTTATCATCCTGTATGGTTTGGACCAAGGATTCAAACACGATACGGCAAAAATATCGGGCATTGGCGGTACAGATACTGGCTGGTTACTACCGGTAACGGTTTTCTACCAGACGGTTTCAATTATCAAATTTTGGCGGTTTTCGGCGGTTACCTTCGATTTGATCGGTTCCCAGTCGGTTACCACCCTGAATCACTATTCATCAATTCAAATTTAAAATTTGAAACTTTTAGGACTGATATGTTTTATTTGTAGGGTAGGTTCATATGGTGCTGTACAGCTCTAGATCAGTAAACGAACCTTTTCATTTGCTTGCTTTCAAAGATGGAAGTGAGTTAGTCGTAATAAATGTGTAATAAAAACCTCGCCAAAAAATTAGTACCTTTTTTATCCTTGCTTCTGAGATACAAATATTAATATCATATAGGTTGCTCTTCAGTACAGAGCGTTATGCTTTTGCACCTTAACCACTTTCCTTTTTTAAAAAAATTCATTTTTCTTGTGGTGGAATTTGATAGAGCGGAGTTGAACTTGTCAGATGTATTTGAAATCTTCTGGGATTTGATTCAATGTTTTTCTTCTACATTGCACTCCATATATTTATTTGTGGCATATCTGAATTTATATATTCTTCTGTAGGATGCTTATGCCATTCAAAGCAATGAGCGTGGAATCGCTGCTCGAGACAGTGGCGCTTTTACGTGGGAGATTGTTCCGGTGATTTTCTGTCTCTTTGCCAACATTAGTAATTTTTCCTTTATTTGTTTTCCTTATGCCCTGTGTTATATCATCCAGATTGAAGTTCCTGTTGGGAGAGGAAACCACCTGTTCCTGTTGACAAAGATGAGAGCCTGGACAAGGTAAATTCTCTCAAATAGCAAAGCTGGTGCGAATAAACTATACTCGTTGTTTAGTTAGCAGTAGCTGTAAATTTCTTTTAAAAATAACCAAATTGTTTGGAGAAGCTTGTGTCTTTCTCCAAGCTTAACTTAGTGCTTTCATAGTCTATAGTACAATACGGTAGGTACTAGGTTCAAAAAAATATTAATAGGCAGTTGGTACCATGTTGTTGGCAAAGTTGCTGATAGCTTGTCTTTAATCAAAACAAGGAAAAGATGCAATTAGGCATTTGTGTAATATTTTTATGTTATACTGCTACTGTATAATACAAGCATTGTGTGTCTCTTAGTTTGACCCAGTGAAACTGAAGAAGCTTCGCCCAAGTTTCAAGGAGAATGGTGGTACTGTTACTGCCGGGAATGCTTCTAGTATAAGGTACCTGTTTGTCATTTATTTTATTTTATTTCTATGCCTTGTGGAGTACGTCTGTATTATATGGTTTTGGGACCACTGATGTTAGCAGAACATGCTGTATTATCATACTAGTGGTTATCACAAGTATGGTGCATAGATTCTGAAATCGCCTTTTTCTTTGTTGACATTTGGAATTTTGTTCTATACTGTGCATTGCATTTGATTTGTTTTTCTTGCTGTCCTCTGTAATGCCATATTCAACTGTTGTTTGTTCTTACAAATTGCTACTCTTTTAATGCTTATGTTTCGACTGCTTGCTCTGTTTTTACTTGATGCAATAAAGCGTAACTTTTACTATGCATTCCAGAAAATTGGTAAAAATAGTATTGTGTTGCAGAAGAAAAGAAAAAGGTTGTTTTCTTAATACTATGATGTCCATTCAAATAAAATTTTTGTTTAGGTTCTTTCGTATATAATTTATTGTTGGTGAAGATAAGCTGCACCTGAGACCCTCTCTCATCTCACTTTTCACTGGTTTCCCCTGTTCATTGTCTAGTGTTATCTAATGTACTGCCCACAATTACCTGATGTATTTGTTTATGCACTGAAAATGTGATGCTTCTGCACTGAATCACATCTGATTTGTTTTACATGGAACAGTGATGGTGCTGCCGCATTAGTATTGGTGAGTGGGCAGAAGGCTCAAGAACTTGGACTGCAAGTCCTTGCAAAGATCAAAGGATTTGCCGATGCAGCTCAAGTAAGTCGCAGTACCACTTCTAACCTCCATCTTCTCTGGGACTGTTTTATGTTATTCTAGTAATTGAGGGTTATTGACTGTCAACATTTATGATCCGAAATGATATTTTTTGTTAGATATGTAGATAATATAGGGTGTTTTTCAATAATTGTAAACCTGTACATGTTATATATTGACCTTTTGGGCCATTGGAATGGATACAAGCCTCATTCCAACATAGTATCAAAGCAAAACTCTCCGTACATTGCCTTTGTGAAGGAGCGTCTCGATGAAGCGAGTCTTGATGTTCGATTTGGGTCCTCTTCGTTACATCCTTGGGATAAAGATCACTTCTACGCCCGAGGACTACTATCTCTCCCAGGAGAAGTACATTCAGGATATCCTTACTCGCGCTTGCGCTTGTCTCACTGATCAGCGCGTGGTGGATACTCCGTGGTGGATACTCCGATGGAGCTTTGTGTTCACATTCAGCCTACTGATGGTGAGCCTCTTGAGAATTCCACTTGCTCCTGCTATCTTGTCGGGAGCCTCGTCTACCTTGGGATCACTTGCTCTGACATCTCTCACCCAGTTCACATCCTGAGTCAGTTCGTCTCTGCTTTTACTCAGTTTCACTACACTCATCTTCTTTGTATTCTGCGATATCTTCACGGGACCATCACTCGTCGCCTTTTCTTTCCTCGCTCTAGTTCTTTGCAGCTTCAAGCGTACTCTGATACGACCTAGTGCGATCAGCATTGCTCAAGATTATGTGAAGCATGAGCTCACCAAGCACATTAGAATGGATGCCTTGTACATGTGATCGCAGATGCAAGACCAAGTTATTGATCTTTAGTATATGCCTTCGGAGTTTCAGTTAGCAGATTTCTTCACCAAGGCAGACTAGAGTTCAACATAGATTCTACCTTTCCAAACTCAATGTTGTTGATCCACTTTGAGTTTCAAGGAGGTGTTAGATATGTAGATAGTGTAAGGTGTTTTTTTGCATAATTGTAAACTTTGTACATATTATATATTGGCCTCTTGGCCCATTGGAATGGATACAAGCCTCATTCCAACATTTTTAACAACCAATTTTGTTATGCAGACTCCCGAACTGTTCACCACTACCCCAGCACTTGCCATACCGAAGGCTCTCGCGAATGCTAGCTTAGAGTCTTCTCATGTTGATTTTTATGAAATTAACGAAGCCTTTTCGGTATGATTTGATCTTTTGTTTTACTACTCATTAATTGTATTTTTTTGTGATGATATTTATTTCTACTTCTCAATACAGGTTGTCGCACTTGCAAATCAAAAGCTTCTCGGTATTTCTTCAGTAAGTGCTTCCTTAGTTCAACTAAAAATCTTTCTGGACCTAAAAAAAAGTTAAAATTCCCATTCCTCAGAAAATGCACATCGATTCTTTTATTATTTGCTATCCACCAGCAATATTTTCGTCTGATTTTCAGATGGTAGTTACTACTTTCCATGCTGACAACTGTGCTTGCAGGAAAAGATTAATGTACATGGAGGAGCTGTGTCCTTAGGACATCCTCTTGGATGCAGTGGTGCTCGCATTTTGGTCACCCTTCTTGGTGTAAGTTTTATGTTGGTGTGTCCTTTCGTTTTCTGATCATTTTAGTCAAGAGTCTGTTGTTTAAGGATGGATCCTGTTTTCTACTAGAAGCTGTTTGGTGAGTAAATAATGAAATCTGATAATGCTTAGTCTCAAAGATATTATCCACAGCCTATCATGAAGGGTAAATCATCTTTAATATTGCTAATTGGGTATCTTGTTGATTTTTCTTTGTGCAAAAATATCTGCAAAAAGGACCATAGTTAAACCTAGTGATACCAAAATTTTCAGTTCTTCACATTGATACTTGAGTTGTATGCCTATTTTGTATCTTGTTTGTCTTGTTTCCTTTGCTCTCTTCATATATTTTTCAGTTGTCGTCTTTTTGGGACATCGCATCTAATGCCTATTTCTCATAGTTCTTGATATAAATAAATTAAGTAATACTGTTGCTTTCTACAGGTTCTTAGAGCAAAGGGCGGCAAAATCGGGGTTGCTGGTGTCTGCAACGGCGGAGGCGGAGCATCTGCACTTGTTCTCGAGCTCGCATGAGAAGTCTAGGCCTTGTAACGCCAAAGGTAGAACTCGAAAGTGTTCATTTAGTACAAAATAAAGTTGGCAGTGACCTATTCCAGGTGCTACTGTGTCAACATGTAAAAGTATTTCATAATATCTGTATCTGATTAAGTAAGTAACTTAAAAACTTTGGGCCAGGCGCTAACTGTAAATTTTGCATTGCAGGTGCAATTTCACCAGTTCTCGGAGACAATGTTGTACTCTATTTTATTTTATTTTCTGCTGTAGCTCGTTCGATATTCTTAACTTAATTGGGTAATAAAGCATGTTTGTGCTGCCAAAGTTAATCCCATATATTCGTACTGCGTGTGCATTTCTTCCGCGAGTAAGTGAAACTAGAGCGTATGACGTGCTGCGCTGCACCTCCGTTGATTCTATCCGTATAATTTAATGTGTGAAATATAATAAATTGAAAGATGCATTTTTTATTTGCGAATACTTTATGCAATGGTTATAACGGATAGGGTATATTTTTTTTTGGAGTGTGTTTGCATCAATCATAATACATTTATGGGCAGGATCTAAAAAAAATGTATTATTAAGTACAGTTGAAATGTATGTGTAAAGATGAAGGGGTAGATGGTTTGATCTTGTATGAGGTTGACCGATGTAAATATGTAAGGCTTTTTTTTTATTTGAAGAGGAAAAATCTACAAGATACGGGAAAATAAGAAACGATTGAAGGATGCAAACAAAATAGGGTGTACATATGTGAAATGATGAAGGGAATAGAACAAAACAAAAGATGTAGAATAAGACATTAAAAAACAGGTTATAAAGAACGTGTGGAAAAAAAACTCTATTTGACTGATACTAATATATGTTAGTTTCAAACAATTCACTGGTTTCAAGTCCTGATATGCTATTTTCAAACCTTAGTATGTTAACTCTTGATAGATGATTTAAGAATACAGTTAGTGGCACTTAATTATTATTACAAAGCAGCATCTACCTAATTAATCTGGTATGGAAAGATAAGATTCTCATGTAGTTATATCAAGGTTCAGGTCAGTAAGAAGCCTGACAAGCTGTTATCACTTCAAATATACCCATAACCTAATTCCACTACTTTTTTCACATGGAACATTGGATGAAATCACAATGGGATCTAAAAGGGTTTAAAACTTGTCGAAGATTTTATGGATTCATTATATGTACCTTTGGAGAATCCCAACTTTCTCTGAATCAATGGAAGCAACATTTTTTTTTGTGTGTGCAGAATTCCACCCATCCAAATAAATATTAATAAAGTTTATTACACAGAAAGTTTTATTTTAGTGTCCCTAAGTAGTAAACACACTATTACTTAATGCAATATAAGCAGCTGTAGTGACAAAAAATAGTATTTAGAGATCATTTTTTTCAAGAAAAAAAGGAACCCCATCCCTCTGTATTCCTACTACCACCATGCTCTGACATGCTCAGAAGTGAAAAACTCGAGAATGTTGGTTTGCCATGAATAAGTCACTAAAAGTGTACCGATAAAGTGATTTATGTGAAACAAATCAATTACCGGATTTATGAGAGCATATCAAATACGGTGAAATTACGCTTGCATTGAATATAGTGGAAAAGTTTAGAAAAAACGAAGTGCATGTAGCAAAAGCGACAACAATCTCGATCACGTTCATGGCGCTTGCGGTAAGCACTTGTGGTTTGGTTTACAACAGCTGCAGTAAATTTCCTGACAAAATCATTTGAGATGATCCTAAGGGGCCTCTGCCTATTCTTTTGAAATGACTGTGGACAACCTAGATATCTGTAATAATGAAAGCCCTAAAAGAATCGTGAGACACCAATATTAGTACTAAATAATAGTACCATGAAAGCATGTCGTCAATCTTTTCTCTCATTTTGATCTTTTAGTAACGGATCAAATAATCAAAGTTTCAATGAAGGTCATACAAATATTGCTAAAAAGTTCATGATATAGCATAGCAGAACAACTAACTTGTTGACATTTTAAGCTGGCCACCCATATAAGTAGCTGCTACCTTGATCAAATGGATATTATGTGTTTGTACTGATTAGGAGTCCAAGATAAACTCACAAATAATCACCAAGATCGATCTAAACTGCGCTCTGAATCACAAGGTAAATAGAAAACCTACCTTTTATGAGCTCAAGACGACCAGTTCGAGATGCACGATAAGCCATAAGATCACCCAATAATTTTGCCACAACACATATATCGTCATCTTCAATACATTCCTAGAAAGGTGAAGAACAAAGTTCTTGAGGTTGTTCAAATATCAATGCAGCTAGGGTATACCACTCAGCACCAGACAGAAACACACGAATACTTAATCCGCCCTAGACAACATAAAACCTCACAGATGGCATGATCAAACACCTCCCTGTAGTGAGCCCTCCACGTAATATCATGGGACGCATAAAATGACTTCCAGCTTAATACAACAGAACCTGTAATGCACTAAACTATAGCTGCCACCTACACGATGAGACGAAAAATTATTAACAAGACATGCTTCCATTAACTGTTGTCCTATTCCTGTCCTGATAAAATTCAAATAACATGACTCAGTGATTAGCATTATAATATAGGAATTCCCAAAAACCCTGCATCCAACAAACTGAATAATTAAAGATAGGCTTTTGTTATATGTACCAGCTTCACTCTGTGATAATATAGATAATTTAAGCACGATGGACAGGGATACAATAAATAAAAGGCTAAGTTATATATCAGCTTCGCTCTTTGAAAATTCAGATAGTCTAAGCACAAAGGACATGGATAGAGCAAATAAAAAACTAAGTTCTCTATACTTTATGCAAATTCAGCATCAGTTTCTTTTCAAATATGCAAATGCGGTGTAGTAAAACGCACAGTTGCGCAGAAGCGAGCCTTCAAGTCATACATATGGTGTCAAATAATGAAATAATCTCCAGGGTCTAAGAGCATACATAAAAATCTTAACAAACATCTTACTATCCTATTTCAAACAACATAGTCCGTCTATAACATTGTGCATGTACCTGAAAAGCACTGTATTGAAGACCCTCCAGTTGAGAAATCCTTCATAATAATACACATTAAATAAAGTGTCAACACAAATTGCAAAGACCTTTGTGATGACCATTCCAAACCTTGTCCACCAAAGCCATCTCTTGTATCGCAATTGTCCAAAAAGAATAGCCTTAGATTAGGATATTACTACAAGCATATGAAATCCAAGTCAATATGAATTGTCTTGACAACGCAATGTGCTATCAAACTATCGATAATAAAGCTCTCACTTGAAGTAGTGTCATCGACTCGAATACTGATAAAAGGTAAAATTACCTTGACAAACTCACATCCATGCTTTGTATGACAATAGAATCGTTCAATTAATTTAGAATACCCTTCTCTTATGATGGGTTGCGGACATTTCAAAGACCATGTTTGTTTAGGCTTCCCACTCATGTGGTGCGACCTCTGAGGTAGAGCCAATGATCAGCGAGAACCGCACTTTGGGTTCTACCAGCGGCCATAGGAAGTAAATCATAAAGCAGGCAGGCAGCAAGCGACACGGCCACCACCGCCATCTTCTTGCACCCATGGCAATGCATGACAGAACCGAAAAGCTAAAGTTCTCAATCAAAGAGGTATTCTTAATAGGGAAGCTGTAAATCTCTATCGTCCTATTTTCTATATTCAGCTGTAACCCATGTATATCCAATAGGAAGTTCAGAATCTACTGTGCCATGCTCAATCTTTATATAGACTAACGTGAGTAAACTTCAGTGAACAGCTATAACCTATACATAACTTTCAGTGAGTAAACTGAACAACAGTATCAGGGCAGTTTTGCTCTGATGGAATTGCTGGTTCCTAAAATTTTAGTTTTAGGTACCACACAATATATATGAAATCATGAAAATAAATGCAAACTGAACAGCTTCATTTGGCGAGGGGAAAATGAAAGTAAAAACCACAATTTGCATGCAATCGGCCGATGATTACCGTGAATACAAATAAAACAAAAGGTGTATGTTTCTCCAAGTCGTCTAAATAAGAAAAAGGAAGAAAAACAAAATAAACCATTTCCCTCTCTTCATGGAGGCGAGTTTTCACCAAAGATGTAGCTATGCGAGATTGGGTGCATGCAATTTCTTTCTTTGAAAAGCAGAAGGTGTATGTCTATCCACACAAATATCTACAAAATATAGAAGAAATGCGCATCGCAGGGATGGAGTACCAGTAAAGTAACACTGAAATTGTTCGACGATGTGACGGAATCTGTTATGTATAAATAATTCAGCATATTGATGGGAAAACAAAGGAAATTCATGATATCTCACAAGCGGTGAAAATAACTCATAAGAAATAGCGATGTGAAGAGCTCACCAACAGCTATAAATCTGGTGCCATCACTGAAGGAATCCAAAGACAATGACCTCTCAAGCTGGTAGCACCATTTTGCACATGCAAAAACATAGGATGCAAAGCAGTATGTGATCTAACATTGAAGATAAAACATAGAGGGCATCCATTACGCTAGATGAAATGGTAACAAATCGATTGCATAGCATTTGAGTGAGGTGACAAAAAAGAGGATGGAAATAGTACTTGCTCAGCCGATCGGGGATCAACATAAAGTTCATCCATCTTGTTGGATGAGACGATAACTCGTCGATCATATTTTTCGACCATGCAATTCGACGACCTCAATCATTCATAAATTAGTAAACAAGATAGAAATCTAAAAGCAGCGGAAATGATCAAAGCCGGATGGCAATACTGTGATGAAGTGATAGAGGAGGAGGTGGGCGGAACTCACAACAACGGGATCGGTGGCGGCGGTGGGATCGACGAACTTAAATCCTATCTGTGGATCGCCTGACAATGAGAACCCCACTTGCAGCATAAGCATGACCCTAGTCGAAATGGCGAGATAGGGCTCGAAGCGGCATCTGGGGTTCTTGATAGGCTAAGCGGGTTCTGAAGCGGCCTTCGCTAGGGATCTGATGGAGTGCGTCGAAGCGATCTTGGCTAGGGACACGTGGGTGTCTTTGAAGTGGCACCAGTGGGTGATGTGCCGAGCCGTAGGGTTTGAAGCGTGGCCGGCCAAGTGTCGAGTAGTCTTTGCAAGTGCAGGCCGTGGTGGGGAGAACCAACGGTAGGGCGGGAGGAATCGAGACCACGATCCACCGTGGCGGCCGATGGCGGCGGAGGAGAGCGAGCATGGGCGGCGTGAGCAAGGAGAGAGACGGGAAAGGGGTGGCATGGCGAGAAGAGGAGACGGGAAAGGATAGGATGGGGCGAGGCTCGGCGTAATAACCGGACAAAGCAAGGACGGAGACCACACATCGACCGGGGCGGTGATCGGCCTAGGCAGACGGCCACCATTGGCCGGAAAAAAGCCTCAAGCGCATGGCGTCTCGCGAGGGCGCGCCGAACGGGCCAGATGGCGCAGCAGGATTAGAGGACTTAATGTACGGGACACGTAAGAGGGCTGCAAATCCACGGGGCTTAATAATAGGTAAGATGCAGCAATCTATGCTCAAATGTCCATATACAAGTTCTAGATTCCCGTTCTTCTGTACTATCAGCACCATTTATTTTAGCGGCATTTGTTCTGACTTCTAAGATATTGTTGAAAGGACTGTTATATGATTGTATTCTTACACATACCACGGATGTAGTGTAACACCATGGCAGCCCGAAATACCACTAAACAACACTAATTACTAATTTAAACAATATATTACAACAATTTCTAGCAAGTATATAAGCGATAAAATTAGTCCATGAGTCACAATAAAAGCATTATACACAACACAATAATCATAAAGATCGAATTACTAGGTAGCAATACTCAATAATGAACCAATAATTAGTAAACAGTCAATAACGAGTCTATTGAATGAATAAATCAAGTCCTAAACCAATCATCTAGAATTATTCAAGTTTAATGAACCTAAAGGAAAAAAAATCATCAAACTATATTAGAAGTTCTCGTGACAAAGTGAATTGAATAATTGTAATGGTTGCATGTGAGTCATTTGAGCTATCTCTTTCTGTGCAAGATGTCATTAACATCTACCTATAGCAACAATAGAGCAAGGGTGAGTCCACGACGCTTTGATAAGTTATGCAAATCCTACCAGATTTTTTTTAAATAATCAATTTTTTATTCTGAAATATAGAAATAATATTACGGTATTTTTTTACAGTAATAATCCTCTATCGCTCCACGGTTGGGCGACTTGGGTCTAATCGCTCAACCATTCGGCGACTGATCCAAGTCGCCAAATGGTCGAGCGACACGTGTAGTAGTTGCCCGGTGGTTGAGCAACTTGGATCAGTTGTCCAATAGTTGAGCGACTACCTCCAAGTTGCTCAACCGCTAGGCGATTTGATTGGGCTGCTACATGCTTCCAAGTCATCCAACGGTTGAGTGACTAGACGATTGTATAGAAAGGCACACTCACGGTCTCTTTCGTTATTTCTCTCGGGAGAGAACGAGGGAGCTCAAGAGAGGAGAAAAGGAGAGGAGAGAAGGAGGGGAAGTGAAGAGGGGAGAAGGTCGGGAGAGGGAGAATATCGGAGAGGGGAGAAGGAGAGGAGAAAGAGAACGATGGCGGGAGAAGCGAGAGGAGCCCGGGAGAGGGAGAGAAGGAGAGGAGAGGAGCTCGGGAGAGGGAGAGGAGGAGAGGAGCTCGGGAGAGGGAGAGAAGGTATTCGTGTGAAGGTAATAATCTTATCCATTCTTGTTATTATTGGTTTAGCACATATTTCATGAATGTATTATGATAAATGGCTAGTTGAAATGTTCAAAATATTTGCATTGAGAAATCGGTTATGTCGGAGCCCACAAGATTAAAAGTGCATTACGGTGTTGATACGATTCGTGAAGGTCCATCTGGCGTTGACTGAGTGGTTTCTAGCAAGTCGATTATGATACACCCGGATCGGAGAATGCTCGAATAGGAGATGTTCTACACTGGCTCATCTGCAGCTTCTCCTTGGACCTTGAGGTGTCTGGTGTCGTCCTACATGGGCTTTGGAGTCGGTCTGCCATACACATTTGGTGGGAGTTGAGCAGACTGATGTGCACGGTTGCATGGAAGGGCTCTGTGGAAGGTTGTCGGCGCTGTGGATACGAGTGTGTGCTACTCGTGTAAGAAGGTCCGAAGGGAGTCCAAGCTCGTTCGGTTGGTGGGAGCATCTCGGGCGTGCAACGCGTGCTACATGAAAAGGATCACGATGGCGATGTTGCGAGGTAGAAGAGGGCGCGTGGCGATGTTGCGGAGGCGAAGAGGACGCTTGATGACCGATGTTGCGAGAGACGAAGAGGAATATCGCACACCGCATGCTTAGCCCACTACGAGCGAATGCGAGGGAACATGTCAATAGCATAGTGCGTTAGGTGGAGATCGATGACTTGATAGCCTAGGCAGATGAGGAAGCTTTAGAAGAGGATGGCGATGACTCTTCTAAGGAGGACGAAGGTACAATCCCGTAGGAATGGAATATGATGGACGTTGAGGGTCTTGCTATACATAACGAGCACGAATCACCGTGGGAGTACCATGGTACGGAGGTTGCTTCATGCAATGTTTGTTGACAAGGGATCACTCTGAGAATGCCATTAAGGCGTGGGCCTTGTCCATGCAAAGCAGACGTTTGGTCCTAAATCTAGCCAGAGTACTACACGTGATCTGCGGCGAGGTTGGTTGTCCTTGGCGTGTGCACACGTAAACCTAAATCTGAGACTCACGGATTGTCTCCAAGGTGGAGGCGCCTCTGCTTGCTTTCGAGAGTGTTTCTTTGAAGCATCGCAACCTAACGTCCAACTTCATAGCCAATGTGATGTGCGGAGAGATAGTGAAGAAGATGGATCTGGAGGCCAAGCACATCATGGTGGCTATCGGCGAAATTCAAGTACAAGATTATCTCTGCGAAGATATGGCATGTGAAGTAGAAGGCTTTGAAAAGGAGGTTTGGTTCTTTCGAGGAGGCTTCGACAAACTTCCTCGTATGCTCTAGGTCTTTGCGGGATAGGAACCCGGCATATACATTCTTTGTCAGGACAAGGCATCCAGAAGACCGCTAGGTTTCACGGTATTGCAGAGGGCCTTATTAGCCTTCAGTCCCTGCATCGCTGTATCAGACACATGTTGCCCATGATCTCAGTGAACGGGACGTTTCTAATTGGGAAACACAAGGGCATGATCCTAACAGTAATTGGCATTGATGGCAATAATCAAATTCTGTCCTTAGCCATCGCTTTCGTCGAAAGTCAGAATTTCGACAGCTGGTTATGGTTCCTTCAACATCTGAAGAAGGGAGTAGTTGGGGCATGTCCTGATGTCTGCATAATCCATGATTGCCACCCCAGGATGATGAAGGCCATCAGAAAACTTCAGCTAGACCTCGATGAGTCGTTCCCTTGGCCAGACATGAGGAACAGATGGTGCATTCGCCATCTAGGGGGCAACTTCTTCAAGAAGTTCCCGCAGCAACCGTTGATGAAGCTGTTCAAGAGGCTGGCTATGCAGAACCAGCAGCGTAAATTTGATGCGTTGTGGGATATGTTGGAGGAGCACACCAGGAAGCACGTCGTCGAGAGGAACAAGCGTCCGCCCATTCCTGGGGTGACGCAACCCGAACGCCTAACACCATTGCAGGAGCTTGACCCTCCCCATTTGACACAGAGGACCTTGAGGGACATCAAGGGCTTCTCAAATTAGATTGAGGCCGAGCTATTGGAGAAGTGGTCCTTGCTGCATGACACGGATGGTGCAAGGTACGACATAATGACCACTAACCATGCCGAGTTGTACAACTGGGTTATTAGGGGCCTCTGTCCTCAGCCCCTCGTTGCCATCGTGGAAGGCGTTCTGCATGGTACAATCAGATATTTCAGGGAAAGTCATGAAAATATGGCACTTCATGCAGCCAACCTACATACACCGTCCTGCTCTAAGATTACAACGTACATGCATGCCAAGACCGAGAAGGGTCCGTCGCACACGGTCTTCATGATGGGCAATATAGAGCATCATTTCAACGTGGTCCTTTGGGACAAAGCCGGATTTGGGACGACTTGGTCTCTTGTTACCCACGAAGTGTGCCTTGGAGATCATGTGAATGAACCTAGCTACACATGCAACAAGCCAAAGCTCCTTCACAATCCATGCTCTTATGTCCTCGCCGTGTGTGGGACCATCAACATGGACCCATCGAACTTCATGTCGGAGTACTTCATGAAGGAGAGGGTGCAGCAGGTGTGGTGCAGCGAGCTAAGACGTTTAAGGGTTGTGGGCAACTTCGCCACGTTGGATATGGCTATGAGGACCTGGATTCCGGATCTTGACCTGTTGAAGGGCGGGAAGGGTCGTCGGTAGAGTCGTCGCATTAGGAACGATATGGACGAAGGGGAAGCTGCAATGGCGGGTAGACGTTGCGGCTGCTGCCGCCAGGAAGGCCACACTGTGAGAACTTGCAAGGCGCTTGCCGACATGTAGGAACATCGGCGTGAAGTGCAGCACCGCTTCTTGTTGTGTGTGTAGTGGTACTAAGATTAGAAATGCTAGCATGTTGTAAAATGTACTTGATGAAGTATCTTGCTTGTTGTACACCTTTGTGGAACTAATTGTATTGTAATTGAAGTGTCCATCGTAAATGCGTGACCTATCTCTGCAAAGCCAAAGATCATGTGAATGAGCGTGGTGCACATGTAACAAGCCAAAGCAGGACGTGACCACCCTCTACAAAGCAGGACGTGACCACTCTCTGCAAAGTAGGACATGACCACTCTCTGCAAAGCATGAAGAGACCACTGGACTGCCGCTACAGCTGCGTCCGCTCCTACTATAAATACAGTGCTACTCGGCCAAGAACTCCACACCAACAGTACTACCTAGACAACATGGACAAGGAGAAGGAATGGGAGCACATTCGTGAGCTTTTGAAGGACCGGGTGTCTCCTAGGGAAACCACCGCTCGCCATAGGGCGTTTAGTCAGCAACCTTACACTCACCCCCCACATCCGGAGCTCGTCAATCTAAGGAGGCTACCTCATGATCATGTGATTACAGGTTAGCCGCTACCCCTCCTATGCCCGAGCAGCCCTCGAAAGGGCCCCTAGGGGTGGCGCCACCCTTTGCTGGTGTTAGGACACCTACAAGTGTGTGAAATCTACCGATGAGTGGACCATTGGGCAGCGCTATTGGTGCTGCCCAAACTACTGCGAGGACTACCCCAACCGCAGGTTTGACACGCCGAGCCATAGGCATTCGGTAATGAAATCGCATTTCAGTGCACACCACTATTTTGCTTCCCGTTACGCCATAACCACGTCTCTCTTCCCACCACACTCTCCGCCGCGCCTATGTGACTTCAGCCAGTGGATCGATGACAAGATCCACCCCTATGACACGTGGATGCTGCTGACACAGAAGAGCTGGCTAGGGAGGACTGCGAGGACAATGAAAGGCGCCTCGAAGAGCTGTAAGCTGAGATGAAGGAGAAGAAGAGGTGGGAGAGGCTGCACGAGGAGCAGAAGCGCGAGCATGCCAGGCGACGCGAGGCCGAGAGGGCGCAAAAGAGGGCCATCGCGGTGAAAGCTAAGGAGCAGGGCGAGGACTACAACGCCGAGCTGGGCCGCAATGATAAATGGCCACGTTCCACGCAGTAGTTCGACCCTCTTTGTCTACATATCCCATGCATTTCTAATTCCCTAAAGGCATGCGTGTACCATCATTGGTTCGTTAGTCTGCGTGCCATGTAACTCCCTTGTTGGATCAACTGTCATGTTATTATCGTTGCGCCATTTCTCCAAAGTTCTCCACCATGTTTAAATTTTCTAGCACATGGTAATATTACTTACCTTCGTACTTACGAATCATTGCTACCTCTATCACCCTCAAAAAAATCTTCAGAAATTTATCGCACTATAATAACATACGACGATCACAAAATGTTATTGCGGGTCTAACAGATTTTGTGCCCTTGAGATTATACG
The DNA here is from genome assembly GCA_036346405.1 of Phyllostachys edulis. Taxonomy (NCBI): domain Eukaryota; kingdom Viridiplantae; phylum Streptophyta; class Magnoliopsida; order Poales; family Poaceae; genus Phyllostachys; species Phyllostachys edulis. The sequence continues at coordinate 13,913,678 of CM070561.1, read as the reverse complement.
AAAATCACAAACGGACCAACCAACCATATTATTTCAAAAAAAAATAACAATCTACAAACACGCTTTGCTAAATGTATTACCTACAAAATTGTTATTTACCCCCACGCCCATAATTATTTCCATGGATAAATATAATTTTAATATTATTATATTCAATCGCTCCACGGTTGAGTGACTTGGTGATCGCCCATCGATTCTTGCGCCAAGTGTACCACTAGTCGCATAACGGTTGAGCGATTTGGACATCTGATGCAACCGTTGGATGACTAGACCAAATCGCCAAGTAGAGCGACAGAGAATTATTCTTGAAAAAATACCATTGTATTATTTACGTATTTGAATAAAAAATGATTATTATTTTTTAAAATCAATCTACCACCCATCCCCAAAACGGCGCTTTGATAAGTTAGTTATGCAACTCCTTCTCGAAGTGGCAAATAGCAGAAGCGATCGAGATCGTTGTTCGATTTGGTGATGGGTGGCATTCAAAATTAAAAATAAAGATGAGCGATGCAGCACAATATCCATGAAACTCAGAAATCTAATCCTATCCATGAAACTCAGAAATCTAATCCTATGATAAGCTCTTCATGATTTGTGGAGATCCTGATATATGTGTAGCTAATTGTTGGATGGAAAGGACTTGGAACATTCATTTTGTCAGAAGTTTTGGGAGTGAGGAAACTCTATAGTGGGATGGATTGAAAAGTTTGCTACATGGGGTGGTTTTAGAAGAGAGAAATGATAGTATGAAGTGGTGTTTACATAATTCTGGGATTTTTTCAGTCAAGTCTTTATATAGACATATTGCTTTTGGGGGGGGTGACTAGCTAGAAATTACAGAGATTATGGAGCAGCAAAATTCCTTTGAAAGTTAAAATTTTTCTTTGGTAGGTCTATCGGGACCGTATTAGAACAACTAAGCGATTGAGTTTAAGAAATTTGGAAAGGAAATGTTAATTGTGTTCTGTGTGGTGTCATTGAGGACTCTGATCATGTGCTTTTTCAGTGTGTTTTGGCAAGATTTGCTTGGTGTTGTATTAAAGAAGTTTTTCTTTGGGATAGAATCCCTGAATCTCTTGATGATCTACATTTAGGTTGGCTTGATAAAAGGGGTGCTACCAATTATAACTTTGGTCTTCTCAGTTTTGCAGCTCTTTCCTGGACTCTTTGGAATATTAGGAACAAAGGGGCTATTGAAAGGATTTTCCCTAAATTTCCAATTGAAGTCATGTTCAAACTCATATCTTGCTTGCAGAGATGGCTTACCCTCCTTACAAGCACTGACTGGCGGAAGCTTGCACATTTGCTAGATCAATTGGGGAACTGGATGAAGACTTTTTGTGCTTCAAGTTAGATGGAGTTGTGATCTTTCTTTTGCATGGTTCTAAATAGCTGTTTCCTGTAAGACTCGTCCTAGTTTGTCAGTAGTTATCCTTGTTGGTTTAAATCGTCTAGACTGCTGGGGTGTTTGTTAATTTTTGGGCTTGTCCTAGGTTTCTAGTTTAGCTGGTGTCCCCAGCTTCTTTCTATCTGTCAATTCTGACTATGTCTGTAAACTATTGATTAGCTTTTTATAAAAGTTGGGTTTATCCTTGTTAAAAAAAGGCATCGAGATAGGAGATGCCAAACCAATGCAAAGTAGTACTTAGTCCTATATTAGCTCGAAGAATAGGGCGCCCCTTGAAGAGAAAAAAGCTAAAGTAGATCAAGTGAGTCTTTGTAATATCCCGTTTAAACATAAAACAAATAAGTGATTAATACTGAAATTAAATAGAATTGAGAAGGAATTGAAGGTTTTAGAGGGGCATTTTTGCTTTTATTAGAGAACTTGGGCCGTGGGCTTTCGGCCCACGGTGTTTGGCCCAAGTGGGAAGGTGGTTTATGAAGGGGGCACCAAACCCTAGAAGTGTGTACTGTAGCATGCGGTTACTGTAGTGCCGTGGCCACTGTAGCGCCGCCATTACTGTAGCACCTCATCCCCTCTGCTGCTGCTGGCCAGAAAGAGGAAGATCCGCAAGAGGAAGGAAGAAGGGAAGAAAAGAAGGGAGGAGGAGAAGGATTTCATGATCGGCGCCGTGTTCCTCGAGAGTAACGATCTAAAAACCTCTAGATGCCCCTAAATTTAGTCATTGTTCTTATGGTAGATCATTTGGGCAATGGGAAGATGGATTTACATTACTGTCCAGTTAAATCGGGTTTAGGGCGAGAACATTGCGAGGATGATTAGGGATATTTAATCTCCGAATTAGAGTTTGGTGTAATTATAGAAAATGTAGATTATCGCGTTAGCTTTCTATAAAGGTCTGTATCGTTAAAATCAGAGTAGTGAGCGAAAAGTTATGACCTCTGGAAGGCTGCTGTCAAGATTCTGGACGTAGTTGGTAGACTTCGTGTAGTTGGGTCGATTTCGTGTAGAAATTGGTAAAATTAAATATTTGTGTCAACTTTGAATATTGTAGGAAATCTTGTGTAGTTTCGAACTCATATTATTCATATATGTTCAAGTCGTATAACTAAAGAGATAAAATTGTGAAACAATTTATTACGGAGAATCTGGAGCGGTCTTGGGTAAAGGAATGGAATAGAAAAATGGTAGAATTAGATTTTCTTCATAACTAGGAAATTGTAGGTTGTTTTGTGAGGATTTCAAAAGTCTTAGATGGCGAATTTAGAGTTCGGATGAGTAAGATATGACCATTTTACTCTTTGGGACAATGGGTAGTGTGTCCAGGTAGTTTGGGTTAAAAGGGTTGGTTTGGTGTAGGCATGAGATGACAATTAGAGTAAGGTGTTGGTGCTGTAATGTGAAGGTTTTGAGATGTGTTTTGAAATTGTTGTCCAGGGAGTGGGGTCTCGTGTGCATTGTCGCCGTTTCACTCTCTAGTGTCACAAGGAAAAGAGGCAAGTGCTTGGTAGATAGTATTCATTGGTTGAGCACTGTATGCTTTACCATTTATTACCATTATATTGCTGTGCTTTTACTTATTTAATTGCAAGTAATGCTTATGGTTCTTTATTTATTCCTTATGGTTGGATATGATATTGTTGGACAATGGTAATGTTGAGGAAACTATGAATAATTGTGCATTCATAAGCATCATTGCATCTGAAAGGTGATCATGTTGATCACAACTCCACGGAGTGGAGGAGGTCCCCAATCCTTGAGGAGGGCGGGCTTGAGAGTGTGTCATCGACGGGTGAACACTCATGCTATACTTAGGTATCATAAAAAGAAGTGCATGTGGACATATATTATAGAGATGCATGGAATGAAAGGTAGTTGATGATTGTGTATGTGAATAAAGAAAGAGAATTGAATGATTGGGCATGAGAATAAAGAAAAGTGAACAATTGATGTTAATGATGATATTGTGTACTCTTTGTTTAAGCAATGTTCATTGTTTATTCTTGTACTTGCTGAGTCATGGGTGACCCTTGCTCTAATGTTGTTTTTAGGTGATCGTTGATGGCGCTTCACTTGGGAAGGGTACCTTGCATACACTTACTTGCCATGAAAACTTTGCCTTAAGCGTAATGGTTTCTTCCTTTATCTATCTTTCAAGGTTCACTAAAAAGGCATTGGCGAGGTCTCTTTGTATGTCTTGTCCGAAAAGAGGAGGACTTAATGATTATTCGATTATTTGGAACCAAAAGTGAAAATAGTTTTAGGACATGATAGACATTGAATAATTCTAGATGATTGGTTGAAACTCATTTATTCATTCATTCAATAGCCTTCGTTTGATTGGTATTGCTTGATTCTTGAACTATTATCCTGCTTACAATCTATGGTTTAAATATCATGCTTACTATGTTGTTATTTATACGTTATTGTGACCCGTGGATGGTGTTAGTATTGAATTGTTTACTGAAATTCATTGTTATTTATTGATAAAATTAGTAGTTAGGGTAGTTGGTGGCATTCTGAGCTCAGTGTTGGGCGAGGTGTTACAGTTAGTATCGAGCGAGCTTTAGGTTAGGGTAGTTTGGTGGCATTCGGGCTCGGTGTTGGGCGAGGTGTTCTGATTGGTATCGAGCGGGCTTTAGGTCCATGGTTAATAGATTAACAACTTAGGTAAATTAAAATTGCTAAAATTTGTTTTAGGACTAGTAAAAATAACTAAAATTTGCTAATGGTTAATTAACTTAAAATTTGACACACTAGTGCACAGTAGGATGGGAATGGGACGAGTATTGCTCTTACGCTTTCGATATGTTATTATACTGATGTATGAGTTGATATTGGTTCTTTGAACCTATTGTGTGTTGTTGATTGTGGTTGATAGCTCTGACGAGAGGTAGAGATTGTGGTTGTGGCAATAGGTATGGCCAGGTTGTACCACCGTTTGTAGTGTGGGAAAAGTGAAGTGTTTACCTCGGGTAATTTAGTTACAAATGTTGGGGATGAGTTTCTTTATAAAGTTGTTTTCCTTGAGTTTGTATTTGGATATTATGATTACAGCCGCTTGCGGTTGATGAACTTTCTTTGGATAGTGGTTACAATGCAGTTGATGGGTTTCAGTTGGTCTGTATTTGTTTTATGGAGCAATTATTGTCTTTTCTAACTGTTGAGCTATTCTTGCTACTTTAATCGTTGTCATTGGCAATATTGTTCTTTTTCATGAGAGTTCTACCTTCTTGTTGACAAATATGACATATTTATTTACTTGGTGTTTTAGATAATGGAAAGTATCTTTTACAAACTTCATTGATTGAAGTTTTGACGCTACGCATTTCTTTTGGAGTAGTTGGAATGTTGAAGTTTAGTGCATCTTCTTTGAGAAAGAAAGTACAAAACTCTTTTGTAATATTTTGTTGTGTTAAGTGAGAGGTTTTAAGCATAGAAGATAAATTGATAATGTATGAGTTATCAAGTTGGAGTGCAGTAGCGTGGTGCATAATCGATCTTAACCAAGATCCTTGGAAGTGAAGTTGATAAATTTGATGTTGTCTTGGAGTAGTTACATGATGAACTGTGATTAAGGGTATGTCTATACCTACTAGGAATTTGGGAGTTATTAAGAAGTGTGGGACATTGATGAACTGGTCTGATCATTAAGATTGTTTAATTCAGTAAACTTCTTGGATAAATTGGATTAATGGGTCTTAATGGATTAATCTAACCATTCTGTAACACCCCAGCCCAACAAATGCTTGGAATGCTACTAAACTAACATTATATTCAAAATTAAACTAAAACGTCTTACTAAATTTCGGTAGAACCTCCTTTGTATAGTTAACTATACCGGAGGTCCAAACAAATAATTATAACATAGATAAAATAATCCAACATTCAGCATGATCAAGACACATCCAAAATTGAGCTAATCAATACTATAACATCCATAGCATGCTAAACATTTAGGGTATAATCCAAAGAGCATCCAAAATCCTCTAATCAGCTTTATTACAATTTCTTTCAAGCAAAGCAAGTAATCATAAAGAGTACTTTAAGCAAATCATTCAACTACTAAAATTATCATTCTTTTAAATCAACTATGTGTAGTTCGTGCCATTGTGCAACCACTCTACTCATTATTCCCCCCCATGCATGCCGTTCTTGTAAAGGTACCTAAAAAAACAACAACAGCAAGAGTGAGCCTAAAGACTCAGCAAGTACCATAGATAGTAACAACAACATAAACAACTGCACTCATCAACAACCATCCACAAATCTCTATATCAATCATATTAAATAATCATGCTATGCAAGATGCTCAAATGCACTTTCCCTTTCTCTTTCTCTTTTGCAGTTTATCGGTAATACAGAGTATGCATCTGTCGATGCATACTCATGGCTATGCCATCTATACAGGGACCATTGCTCATACTCATAAGTATAGGGACCTAAGCCCATACTCACGAGTGTGGAGACCATAAGCCCGTCATAATCATGACGTGGACCTCAACAAATGCTTGGTCACCACATGACCAAGTCTTCAACATACCAGCATGATGCATATGAACGAAATCTTAAATCATCATAATCATGCAATCGTAGTAACATCACATATGAATAAACTTATTCATACTACCAGCATACATGTTCATTGACGTTCATAATATTCAAGCATCCAAGGATAGTCCATAATTCATATTACCAGTAAACATGAGTATTAACATTCATACTATCTCAGCATTCATGAATAGCACATATACTCACAATACTAGCAAACAATATCATTCATTCATATTAAGTCTATCCATCATGGCACTTGCCTTAATTGCGTGGGAACGGAGGATGTGAAGAGGGTGCTGCCCCCGGGACCAATTCCCCACCTGAATATATTTAAAAGCATGCTAAGACAATAGTATTGGACCAATCAAACTATATAAGCAAACACGAACTCGCAATATTTCCTACCGCGATCCCAACTCCAATTCCTAAATGTCGATCTGTCCCCTCTGTGGACAGTCACATTCTAAAATTCATATCTTTTATTATAGAGGTACAAATGGGATGTTCTTGGACTTTCTGGAAAGGTTAAAAAATTCTCCAACTAAACCTAGTTGGTGAGCCATCCTAATTCGGCCATTCACTACCTCTACCAAGCTAATTAACAGAACATCGAATTCGCGTCGGATTTCTGGACAGTAATACTAAAACTATCATATCTTTCAGTACTATTGTCCAAATTTCGTGTTCTTGAGCTTTCTGGAAATCTGAGACAATTATCTTCATCTTTTGTTATAGTGAGTTCCTCTAATGTTTCTTTAACTAATCTCTTAATTCAGATTACTAAAAACTGTCAGGATTTCTGCAGAATTGCAGAACAGTAGCGCTATAAAATTCATAACTTTCGAACTGTTCGAACAAACGATGTGATCTAGTACTCTACGGAAAGCTATCAATGTCGCCTACAATTCTCTAGGAGGCGTCCAGGACATATTCTACCGTTTACTATGTCAAAAATGTCAGCCAATCCGACTGTCCTAACAGATCTAAAAACCAATAACGCCTAAACTACTCAATTAATCGACTAATCCAATGGGGATTTGTGATTTACCCTTGTAGAACCATTGACGAGTGTACTCAACAACGCTTGATCCCTCCCCTTCCTTTCTCCCTTCTTCCCTTTCCTCTTCTTCTTCTTCTTCTTGACCGATCTACCTCCCGGGCGTTCCTCCTTCTTCCTCCTCGACACCAGCAACGGGGAGCTCCTTCCTTGGCCGACAGCGGGATGCAACCACGGAGGAGGCGCGGGAGAGGGTGGGGTGGCGGCCAAGGTGTGGGGGAGAGGGAGGCGCTGCCAAAAGGTGAGAGGCAATGGGGGGCCTAGGGTTTGGGGGGAGAAAAAGGGCGCCTCCCCACCTTAGCCGGCCACTAAGAGGCCTCATGGGCCAAAGCCCAGGCCCAAGTTGAGGTAAAATGCTGATTTCCCCCTTCTTTGACTGCTTAATTTACTAATTTCCATAAGATCATTCTCCCAAATCAAATTCTAATTAGTCCTTCTCTTCGGATATTTGTTTTCTTCCGAATTCTACTCTAGAGTATTACATTCTACCCTTTAAACTGAATTAGGCCAATTCTAACCACGCTTCGCCAAAGACTAATCACAACTAAGGATTACTAATATTACCACGTGCTGCTTGTGAACAATGCGGAAATTACTCACACATGCGAGACTCCAATTCCCAAGTCGTTTTTCTCTTGGAATTATGGGACCATTGCACCTTGACATAAGCGGCGTGTTCGCGCGTATTACTCATCCCACCCTTTCACGAGTCACTCGATGGACATGACTCGAAGGCACGGTCTTACTCGTGGGTCAACAGCCCTAACGCAAGTTCGCACTCCAGATTTATCTAGTACTCCCTCGACACTAGGTCATACAAAACGATCTATGCCCCACGCTAGGACTCAAGACGATCCTAGCAATACACTATCTCCCAACTCTCCGCAACTTTCAGAAACAACCAATGTACCTTAGGTCAACATTCCCTTTGGTACTAAACCACACAACCTGCACATAACACATAGAACTCTTGTTCCTTGTATCATTCGATCTCTTCACTTTAACAATGAGCACTTATTTTAACTAGGGACGCACAACAGAACTCGTTTTAAACCAACTCTTTTAAAAACAGAACCCAACTGAAAATAAATGATTCTCATCGCAAACACGTATTACCATTTTCCCACCAAAAGAGTTAAATCCAAAACCAAAAGATTCATCATGAAACTCTTCCACTTTCTAAGTAGGCAGTTTGCCAATGGACAACACATAAGCCAAAGGCGAAATCACTCGTATGCCCAAAACAACCATTTCCTTTCTTTGTCTTAACCGAAAAGGATAACGCATACCAAGAAGAACCAACTTAATTTATGATTGGCATCTGTCATAGAGACAAAGCTCAAATAAAAACCAAGAGAATATTTTATTATCCGAGAATACAACCTTTTCCTCAAACTTCATTTTAACAATTCAACTTTCTCTTAAACCATGAGATTCCAAATCATCGCATAGCACACTAATTCTTTTCTTTTAATTTGGCAACCTCAAGCTATGCTCAACTGAACACAAAATCCATACCTATGTAGAGAGACTCTTCCAATCCACACTAACATACTCTGGTCAACTTCTATACCAAAGGGATTACTTTGACACATAATTCCCAACACACCTCAATATAGACTTCCGCCACAATCACATCACCTCAATCTTTTAGGGATAATCGACTTGAAATTTACCACATTCACACTCATTTACTGCATCCAATGGATTCTATCAAAGATCACCATAACTCTTGGAACCTAATCATGGGAAACCAAGATGCTAGCATAAAAAAAATGCAAAGCCCAATTCAACCTCTAAGACTCTTATAATGAATTTCCGGTATACTTGATAGGTAACCCTCAGATTTGATGACTAAAATTTCACACAGCTCGACAATAACATCAATCATTAATGTCGACATTCCTCACTAATCAAGTAACTGCCCAAGGCAATTCATTTCATCAATCTTGGATCTTCACTAATCCACACCAATGAAATTCACTACTACGACCATTAAAATACCCATTAGCAATACCCTAAGCGATTGACCAAGATTCCAACACTCTCAATCACTAACATCAATAAATAAATATATTCTTGTTCAGATTATCTTTAGAGATAATCTAACTTCCATAGGGTTACTCACTGAGGCTGAGTCATACTTGACAATAACTCAACTATCTCTGCTACCCCATTAATTAACACGACTAATAGATTTCTCTACAATGCTACTCTCATTAACTTCACCATCTTCTACACAACCTTACCAAGTACCCAATTGCGATACCCTAAAAATTGATCAAGATTTCCATGCTTTCTAATTCTAATGCTCTGCCAGAATGAACAAAAGATCTTGGACCACCCTCACCATATGTTCTACTAGTTGCGACAACATAATCTGCTAGCTCCAAAGACAACATTCTATTTAAATCAATTCCTGTCTCAGGACTATTCTAATACATCGATTTATTACTCAATGCCTCTCAAACAACCTGACACCTAAAGATTCACGAAATCATCTACTAGACCACCACTATCTAGTTGCCAAAACACAACTGAAAAGACTTTGCAATCTGATTCGATTAACTCCTTTCTTAGAAGAAGAGGCAAATAGAAATAAATTTCATATATCGAAAAGCGTTACCACTTATAGTAGTTACGGATCAAGAGAATTAATCAAATAGCAATGATCTCGGAAAAAAAATAGGATCATAGGTGGGGCACCGTCCCACAAGTAGAGAATATAAAATCTCAAGCGAGAATAAAACATTGCTTTTGGGATTGGAAACTCGATGGGCAAAATAGAAAGTTTAAGCGAAATTCGATAAACGCAAGTTACAAAACTTGACTTCAATCTTAAATAATTCAGTCTACTTTTAACAAAAGCGACTTTCGTTGGTTCTGACATCACCATGCCAACTCCAACAAGAAGAGATTTGAAGACCACAACATAAAAACCACTTAGGAATTAATAAAACCTCTCGGCACGTCACTTTGCTCAAAACAATTTCAGCTACCACACCAACATGAGGTGCGAAAGATCACAAACATGAAACTAGAAGCATTTTCATTTAATCAATGTCGATGACGATCCAATTCCTTTATACCAAACATTCAATATTATCATCATAATCCCTTCTTGACAATCTCACTAACAATGAAATAATACACTCCCGGCGAGAATCATCATAGCCTCTTATCCCATCCTAAATCTCTCCAAAAGAAACACCACCACAAGGTTGAAACAAACCTCTTTTAACAAAATCATACTATCAATTAACAACCGCCATGCACGCTTTCGGATATCATTTATTCATTCATCCATGCAACCATTAGTCTTTGCTCAACATACACTTCAACTATCATTGACAATTGACATTTTCTTTATCACGTATGCAAATAGGGACCTACTACTATTCTGATCATATATCCTTTTATAAACACGAGTCAACATTCCACTATGCTCGGTGTTTAAGGCAAAATATAACTAGAGATTTAATATCATCACCTCTGTAAAACATGGTTTCACAAGGTACTACCTCAACATCCATCTAATCCGATATACATGTTTCAATCTAGTAATTATGTATGATGATCAAGTAGCCAGTTTATGAAAATTTCCGGATTAATATCCTCTAAGGCAACGTCAAACACATCCTTAACATAACCATCACTATAGATAGATTAATCCATTGGGACCCATTACACCAAATTATCCATTAAATTTACCAAATCCCACCATCTTAATGATCATATCAAATCATCAATATCTCACACTTATTAATAACTCCTTTAACTTCAATTAGGTATAGCCATATCCTTAAACACAGTTCATCAAGAACTACTACAAGACACAATCAAATTAAACAACTTCCCTTTCAAGGATTTTAGTTAAGATCAAATATGCACCACACTACAGACTCAACTTGATAACCCCTTAACACAACCATTAATTTCTTTGATTATATCCTCTCGATAAACCACGACAAGACGTCGCTAAAGGTTCTAACGTTTTCTTTCATACTAGTCATATGCCCGTGCGTTGCAACGAAAAATTAATTTTTGCATAGAATGTGTTGTTGTAGCTCACCAATATCTCTATTGCCATTCATAAGTTAAAACTTTCATATCTTGCAGCAGAAGCAAGAAGATTTCCTTGCTACAAGTTTGACTAAACAACCATGAAAATTAAGTTTAGTACGTCAAACATATTCAAATAGCGAAAACAGATAATTAGTCACAAAAGAATATGGAGATATATTGATTCTTTCAGTCAGCATGAATCATAACATATTTAAAAAAAATAGTGTTTACAAAGTAAATTTATTATTTACACAGTTTATTGGTTGGCCTCCGGCAGCGCCTTACCGCTTAGGCGTCACCTAATCGACGCCTTAATATCCAAGGTACATGCTATAAAACTTTATACATTCCGTTACAACCAAGTTTTGTACATCCAGATAATTGCAACCGAGTTTACAAACTTTTACAACTTGTGCAACTTTAGATCCATTTGCCTTGCACTCATTCACGCCAGCATCATAGGCAAACAGCCAGCAGCCACCGAATGTATTCAACATAAGATGGACTAACCTGATTGAGATCCTTACTTTTTCATGCCTAGACTCTTCAATAGCAACATCCACGATTCTCGGCATAGCCTCCATTATAGGTTAAGAAGTCATGCGACCTCTAATTCGATACATTCAAGCACATGGAAATCTGATTTTAATTTGTTCCTATTTCAATAGACATCAACAAAATTGTGCTACATATCCTAAGTCGTAAGTTGATCATATACATATTCTAGTTTCTAGTACAAGCATGGATTGATACAGTACCTACCATAGTTACATGCTTATGAAGAGTACGTTAACTTGAAGGCTAAGCCAATATTCAAAAGGCAATAAGTGGCATATCTCTTCTTGTTAGTTCAAATGAATATCTGCGACTTTGTGTATTCATCGTTATGTTGTGGATTCAATTATTTTGCAAACTAATGATTCACTAATGAATCAAGAAAACAAATATCGATGCGTCGATATTGCCATAGCAACAATAGTTGCAACACTAACAAAAGTTGTTCACTTCTTCATACTTGCCTTTCATTGAAGTCAGAGAATCTTTGCAACCAACTGGTTTGCATTTAGCTTTTGAGTGCTCACTAAAGGTGATTTCTTTGAACTCTCCTTATGGGGCTTCTACACAGTATCCCTCTGCTCATCAGCCTCAACAGTTGAAACATTTGCATTCTTACTTTGAAAATTATTAATCTCTTCCGTAAAGCTTCCATCATTAGAAAATTTATCCATGCTAGATATTCTTATTGCTAGTAGAGTGCCCGTGTGTTGCAACGAAACCTCAAAAGAGAGTGATACATATCAGTAGATGGGATCCTAAACCGCATAATAAATATAAATTTTCTTTCATACAATATTAAACAGAAACATTAACTCCTATTGCATCACCTGTTCTTCCTACTACTACCCAGAAATTGAACTTTTTAGCTCATAGTTTGTTTACCTTTGCAAATTAAAGTTGATGTAGACTTCCCACCCCGACGCGAATATTTGCGACTTTTTTGCACTAATTTTGGTGCGCTGGGGATGATAAAGATAAACTATCAGTCACATAGTATCATGTTACCTGGTTAAGGTTTCAATATATTCTATAGCAGTTAGCTTGTTAAATGAAACATCTACAAAGGTTCTGCAAGGTAGATAGGCATTCCTTTTGTATTCCATTATGGTGAGGTACAGCTCCTCTAGCATAACACATTCTGAATTAAAGAACAATGGATAGATTAACAAGTAGCAATTAGACCAGGAAAGGCGGGGAATTAGGGAAGTTATTATATAGTACTTCAAACCAATTCATTGAAGTCGACTGTTGCTTTGCAAACTTAATTTTTGATTGATTTCAAACAACATAAGTTATTTGTCGGATTCGGTTTCTTCGACCATAGCTCTTGTAGATTTGTTAAGGTTTGAGATTTTCTATCACGAAATGCATTGGAACATGTAAGAATGTAGGGGCTATAGGGTCTAGAGTATAAATAAGTCTTGTACTACAATATGCATCATCGAATATCGAGATATGGTTAAGTTCATTTGGCGGAGGAAGTAACTTACAGAGGGTTTCGGATGTGTAATCCGGTCTGACGATGAATTATACTTACCAATGCCATATGAAAACCAGTGCTAATTTCAGGAGTTTTTTCTTTGTTGACAATAGTCTTTGCCACCACAAAAATGATCACAATCATATCTTGAATTTAGAAATCAGGGAAAAAAAAGCTAACGACAAATAAGAAAGCTTACGTTAGCCGCCTACGTAGGCAATTGCTATAAGGTAGCATCATGGCCACCTTTGTCTCCATTCCTTCATCCTGCTCACAAATCTTGCACAAAACGAAAGACTATGTAGATCTAGTCTAGAAACTAAACTCGGAGAAATAATGGTGAAAGAACTACTACAAACAAAGGGTAGAAAGGAAGCAAAACCAGTGGACAACCAAAACAAGCTTCATGCATAAAACTCTGTATCTACATATGCTCTTATACCTGCTAGAAGAAACACATAGGAAAATGTTTTTTTTGCAAATCAGCACTAAGGTTGATATAGCTACATGGTTGTAGCGGTTTTGGCATGTTGGTCAGTTCCTATCTCTCTCACCTCCACCACATCTTAAAAGCAAAAACAAAAGACAAATAATTAAATTACCTAACAAAGGCTACCTCTAATCTACCATGGTCCATGCTTCTAAAATTGTCCTACAATTTGGAAGGGCCTAATAAACATAACAATTTAAAAATGGTGTGCAGATTATAGGGAAAAGATGGGCATGAAAGGCCTGCATTTCTGAAATTATTTTTCTATTCCTAAATCATTTACTGTAAATCTTAAATAGCTTTCATGATAGGAACTTTCCTTTAGGCCTGCTTAGCTAACAGTAATCCTCATGTACCTACAATCTGACAATGAATAGTAGCTGAATTCACATACTTTTCTTTTAGTACATAACTAAGAAACCATAAAAAATGGCCTCAGATAGATTGATTATTTAGATAGGCGTCACGATAAATAAAAGGGATGGCAAACATACAATGATGCATCCATATGACTATTAGCACAAAATGCAGTACTGCCAATTCATTAACTGTACAATCTGAAAAGGACACACAATTTTTTTTTCAGCATTTTGGTTTGTGTAGCTATTGCGAGTCAAATAACGTAATATCTTTCATTTCGATTGGAGTTATGGCTCAAATAACTAATCAAACAGTTGCAAACTTGAGGGGAGCACATGCAATACTATGGCCCCTGTTCTTCATGTGAAGATAAAGGAATCGAACTGCAGTCAACATTTGTTATAATCAACGCTTGGATGCCAAAGAATGTACTTGCAAAACAGCTAACCTACAAAAGACAGCAAAGATAAATATTTCTTTATTCAGATGTACCGAAAGGAATCCTGTAACTCATCACAATTGCATCTTCAAATCTTGCAAACAACGTGCTTCAATTAGTCATAGAAACATATTATAGCTAGCAAGCCAGATCTGGAGAAGTATCATTTTGCATGAAACTAAAGTTATGACAGTTGACCATTATCTAGAACTTTGAAACAAACCTAAGCAATCCCACCATGCCTGCATCAGGATAATAGGCTGCAGCCAGGAACTTTGATAGAAAAGTAAATAAAAGCTGAATCTTAAACATCAGGATAAAAATCACATAAATGGCTAAAATGTAGATGAAGGACTTGAGAGGAATAATCACTGAGCATCGCTTCCTCTGTAAATAATAAGTATTGATGTCCTCTGATAAGAACACCGAGAATCCGAGATGTGTATTCCACGATTGGGAAGACAATACATGTTGATAAGACGATAAGGCAAAGAAGGTGACATAATCAGTAACATAGTAAGTAACTCAAAATATGAGCATCGTTGGATACCTCACCCCGATCAGCAGTGTGTGATACACTCAAGCTGGCATGCTTGGGCTGAAGCTTGCACGATCTTTGTCATGCCTACCAACACACATCACAAGAACTTCTATGAGTATGAATATTCCAATCTGAAAAGCGCTAAATTTGGCCATCCTTCCTCGGTAGTAGCTTGCCTCTGAAACCACAAAATCTTAATAAGCTTGGGCAAAGAGTTTGGTTCTCTTAAAAAACATCCGAACAATATATTTTGCTGATTACATTGACTATCAAATTCTTGGTAGAGTGCTCTTGTTGAACAAGCAAAATCCTCAACATGCTAGCTAGCTAAAAGAAACATCAATTATGCTAGTAACATTACCATTAAATCTTAATGGCACAACAACATTCCTGTGCACATCGCAAGACTGCAACCCCGGGTATTTTATTTTCATCACAACATTTAAATCATCCTCATGACCACCAAAGGATACCTTGATATAGTAGTGTTAATGAGGAGCTAAACATCAACTTTCCATGTATCGATTACAGTAACACCCCAACCTTCCTTATCTTCGGTGATGAAGGGCTAAGTAAGAAAACAATAGTAAAAAACATCGAAACCATGTTATCCAGAATATCTTCTAACATGGAAAAGAAGTGATCCAATATCTTTTAATATGCAAAATAAAATCATTTGGATTTGATGCTAATATCTAGTGTACGGTAGGACTGTATCATAAAAAGGTTTCCTCTCTACTCCAATTGCTTATACGAGAAGAATAAACAGAGTCACAACCTTGAATATTTTGAAGAGTTACCTTCCAACTTGTTGCAAAACTTCAGAACAATCAACTAATAGGAGGGTATGAAGAACCTACATTTGCCTTCTAGAATGGTTGGCAATCCTTTACAATTACTTTCTTGTCATGGCAGACAATATATGTGTATATAATTTCCCTTGATAAAAATGGTCATAACACAATACATACATAAAGCCTAAGCGAGTTGGTATTACTACGCAAGGAGCTTTTGCCTTAGTTTCAATTTTTTTAAAATAGTTGTTGACAACATGACATTGCAGAGCTAACCCTGGAGTTAAAACAGGGGCATTTTTGCGAAGAACTATATTCGCCTAGAAATATTTGCTGACAACTCGAAATTAAAGAGCTAAACTGGAGCTAAAACATGGAAATTTGCTAAGGATGCGCTATGGCTATATGATATCAACAAACCTGACACTGTGGAAGAAACAAAGCACTTTTAGAAAAGCCCAGATCCATCATTTCAAGTCTTCTCCCCTTCATCCATTGGGGCACCCTCTGGTTTCCGCTTCTTTTGCCACAATGAATACCTTTGGGCGACAAAGCCAGAACACAGGGGCGTCATTGGCGTACTCAATGTAGATGGGGTGGTCACCAATGCCTTCGAGTGGGATTCCACCGAGTGGAGTCGGTTCTCGAGGTCGAGAGGTGGGTCTTGAAGCGCGGGACATGGCCTCAAATTGGTCGGCGTGTAGCCTTCACTCTCCACACTGCCCGGCTTCTTGGCGTGGCGCCGCGCCACGGGTGTCGAGCTCTGGTGCCGGGCCGTGAACATGGCGGAGGGAGGTGGCGATGAGGTAGGGTTGGAGGAGTCGGTGGTTGTGGGATTGGGCCGTCGGAGGAGGTGACGAGGCGGTTGAGGTGGAGTGAACACGGCCTTGGGAAAGGCGGGTAGGCGGGATGACCTTGCAGATCTTGCGTGAGGCGGCCTCCGCTCCATCTGCGGGAGAGGAAGGTGATGGGGTTGGTGATCTCCGACTCCGTGGGGCCAGTACTCGGGGCATGGGGAAGAGGAGGCGGAGATGGATCTGGTGGCGTCGGGGAAGAGGAAGGCCGGGCGATGGATCTGGCGTCGGGCGCGAGGCGAAGGGGAGATGAGGTTCGGCGGTTGTGCGAGGTGTGGACTACACGTCTTCACCCAGCGCCGCCCTCTCAACCCACCCTCGTCGCCTTCACATCGCATTCAGATCGGACAGTATGGCCACCTTGCCACAAAGAATGGCGACGGCGAGGAGGAGGAGGTGGTGGGTGGGGCTGCGTCGTGGCCGTGGTGAGACGAAGAGGTGGGGAGGCGGTCGTGCGAGGGCTTGGGAGGGAGGGGAGTAGGTGTGGTTCCCGTGGCCTGCGGTGGTGAGGCGGTCTGAGCGAGGCAACGGTTGGAGACTTGGAGGAGGCGAGTGGAGGTTTCTGCGATAGAATGTGGGGAGCGGAGAATTTGGTTGGAGAAAGCGGTCGGAGAAAACATGGGTGAGGTAGGTGCGGTGCGGCGTGATCTTGGCCCTTCGTGATTTGTCGACGGACGGATCTGAATGATAGAGGAGGACGGACGACGGTAAACTTCTTTTAAGTAGTAGAAAAGAGAAGCATTCAACTTCAACACTCAAATTACCCAAAAGAGATACATTGAGTCAAGCTTCCACGTATTAAAGGACTTGCAAAGGAAACTTTCATTATGCAGATCATCGTAATACTCGAAATCGTTAGAGAAAATAAACAATAGTTAAAGGGTTTTTTCTGAATTTTCCTCAAAACTGGGCCATGGGCTCTTGGCCCACGGCACCAAGGCCCAAAAGGAAGAAACCCTAAATATGCTACAGTACCACACCTTACTACAGTGCAGCGGCTGTGCTACAGTAACCTCCATGTTTCCCCTTGCTGCCATCTTCTCCAAAGCACTTCCTCCTGCTGTCTAGTATCGTCGGCGAAAGCAAAAGAAAGAAAGAGAGGAGAAGAAGAGGGAGGAGGCGCCTCATGAAATTCAGCGGCTCATGTCTCCAAGGGTATCGATTCGTTTCCCTGCTGTTTTGATGATGTTTAGATGTGAAGTTAGATTAGTTTGATTGGATCGAGTTCGTCCTGTTGTAGATTCAATTCTGTCCAGAATGTTGCGTGGGTGATTTCGCATTCTTAGAGACCGAACCAGTAGTTTTGATCTCCTAGAGATATCTAGAGGTTGTTCTTAAATTTCTGTGGCCACCGAGTTCACTTGATTCCATCGCTCGAGTCAAAAGTTATGATAGATTTAGTATCTGCTGTCCAGATTTTTGACGAGATTAATCTGTTTTGTTATTTCGTAAAATATGAAAATGTAATTGGAGGAATCTGGGTTTTCACCCAACTAGGTTATTGTAGGTAATTTGATAACCTTTCCAGATTGTTAAAGAACGATCAATTCGGAGTTATATATTAAAAGTTATGATCATTTTAGTGCTGCTGTTTATTCTGTTAGACAGTTTCTGTGCTGAAAGTTCATCTGTCTGTTAGCGTACTAATTTGGCCGAATTGGATTATCTTGTCAACTAGAGTATTGTAGAGTTGTCAGTTAACAATCCACAGAAACTAGGCTCACCTCTTTTTGAGTTCCAGATCATGAGTTATGTTAATTACCGTGCTGCTGTCCAGAGGCAGTTTATGGCTGAATCGTTGGTTTTCAATTTAGGGTTTCTAGTTAGATCTTGAATCGCTTGAGAGCGTCGTAGAACACTAATCAGTATTGTCGTGTTCATCGTATCCTTATTTCAGTTATTTATTTGTTTAGGCGGTTAAGCTTGGGTTTATAGTACCACCATTGCACCTAACTTAGCGTGCGCATCGCGAAGGCAAGTACATTGCTTATCTTAATGATTGTGATTGATGAATGCTTTTATGATTATCTTGTGAGTTCTTATGATTCAAGAGAAGTTAGATTGTCTATGGTCTTTCATATGTATTGAATCCATGATTGGAGATGATAATATTTAAGTTCATGTTCCTTCCATATGTGTGTTATCTCCATGATTAGAGGCGTGTCTTTTCAATATACATATTTTATTCCATGCATTCATTATTCATGTTCCATCCACGAGTGGATTAAAAGACCCATCAATTCCGGGATGGGCACGTAAGACCCACCATTCCAATGTGGGCCCCACTATTCAATGTGGGCGTTTTGGGACACCCGTATGAAATGTTCTTCATACGGGACTTGGATCCGCATTTTTGTTAAGATCGGGCTTAAGTGAACACCGATGGGTGTGTCACTAGCAATCCGGTATATGCATGTGTGTAGTCCTCCATTCCATTCACTTCATTCATTCCATTCATTCAAATACTGGATTCGTGATTTCTTCATATGGTTCAATGATGTTGACTTGTTAATGTTTGTGGTATGTTCCATTTATTCATTTGTACTTGCTTTGAGTCTTGGACTCACTCTTGCTTTGTTTATTTACTTTTAGGTGATCGTTGATGAAGTTCTCTTGGGAGGGAGTTGACATGCACTACTCACATGATACACTTTACATTCGTTTCAATATAAGGATGATTAATGTCATTCATTCGTTAATTGTTGGATGGTAATAATTACATCTGGACATGGATGATACATTTACATTAGTTGAGTTTTGATTAAGTAATCTGTTAAAGTTCATGGATTATTCATTGATAGGATTATCTTAGTGGATCCAATCTTACATTCTTGTTTATGTTCCAATTGTTGATGCTTTGTTTAGCTTAGTTGATGAATTCTGTTGATGTTTTCCACTGTATGATTAAATGTTAGATCTTTAGGTAGCATTTTGGCTTCCGAATAGCCAGGGTGTTACATCATCAAGCAAAATAAATGGATCATGTTTTCCATTAAGAAAGATAAAACTCCAATACAAAGGTCAAACTTGACAATCAACCAAGTTCACTAGCCGCAAGAATAACTCATCGGTTGGGAAAACAAAGATTGTTATACGGGACAAATTAAGCCAATGGAAACATATCAATCCTTTTCAAAGCAACCCATCAACCGTAATGAACTAATAACCCAAGAGAAACTCATCAATCGCAACTAGATAAGAGTTGACCAAATTCAAATTCAAGGAAGAGAACAACTGTTCTAAAGATATTCACTGTTCTCATACTGCGAACAGTGGAGTAGCTGGTAAAGCCTAGGGCCACAACCACAGCATCAACCTCTCAACATGGGTTATCCCCACACATAATAATCATAGTATTATAATATAGATATATCAGATCATCTCATAACAGTAATCATCAATACAACATAACGGAAGTGTAAATGCAATGCAATAACCCAATCCCACCTACTGTGCTTAGTGTGTCAAGTTTAATAATTCAATACCATGGACCTACAACCGCTCGATACCAAGCCGTAACACCCCACCCGACAAAGACACGAATGCTACTAAACTAACATTATATTCAAAATTAAACTAAAACATCTTACTAAATTTAGTAGAACCTCCTTTGTATAGTTAACTATCTGGGAGGTCCCAACAAATAATTATAACATAGATAAAATAATCCAACATTCAACATGATCAAGGCACATCCAAAATTGAGCTAATCATTACTATAACATCCATAGCATGCTAAACATCTAGGGTATAATCCAAAGAGCATCCAAAATCCTCTAATCAGCTTTATTACAATTCATTTCAAGCAAAGCAAGTAATCATAAAAAATACTTTAAGCAAATCATTCAACTACTAAAATTATCATTCTTTTAAATCAACTATGTGTAGTTTGTGCCATTGTGCAACCGCTCTACTTTTTATTTTCCCCCCATGCATGCCGTTCTTGTAAAGGGTACCTAAAAAAAACAACAGCAAGAGTGAGCCTAAAGACTCAGCAAGTACCATAGATAGTAACAACAACATAAACAACTGCACTCATCAACAACCATCCACAAATCTCTATATCAATCATGTTAAATAATCATGCTATGCAAGATGCTCAAATGCACTTTCTCTTTCTCTTTCTCTTTTGCATTTTATCGGTAATACAGAGTATGCATCCGTCGATGCATACTCATGACTGTGCCATCTAGCACAGGGACCATTGCTCATACTCCGCAAGTATAGGGACCTAAGCCCATACTCCACGAGTGTGGGGACCATAAGCCCGTCATAATCATGACGTGGACCTCAACAAATGCTTGGTCAACACATGACCAAGTCTTCAACATACCAGCATGATGCATATGAACGAAATCTTAAATCATCATAATCATGCAATCGTAGTAACATCACATATGAATAAACTTATTCATACTACCAGCATACATGTTCATTGACGTTCATAATATTCAAGCATCCAAGGATAGCACATAATTCATATTACCAGTAAACATGGGTATTAACATTCATACTATCTCAGCATTCATGAATAGCACATATACTCACAATACTAGCAAACAATATCATTCATTCATATTAAGTCTATGCATCATGGTACTTGACTTAACTGCGTGAGAACGGAGGATGTGAAGAGGGTGCTGCCCCCAGGACCAATTCCCCACCTGAATATATTTAAAAGCATGCTAAGACAACAGTACTAGACCAATCAAACTATATAAGCAAACACGAACTCGCAATATTTCCTAGCACGATCCCAACTCCAATTCCTAAATGTCGATTTGTCCCCTCTGTGAACAGTCACATTCTAAAATTCATATCTTTTAGTACATAGGTCCAAATAGGGTGTTCTTGGACTTTCTGGAAAGGTTAACAAATTCTCTAACTAAACCTAGCTGGTGAGCCAGCCTGATTCGGTCATCCACTACCCCTACCAAGCTAATTAACAGAATATCGAATTCGCGTTAGATTTCTGGATAGTAATACTAAAACTATCATATCTTTCAGTACGATTGTCCAAATTTTGTGTTCTTGAGCTTTCTGGAAAGCTGAGACAATTATATTAATCTTTTGTTATAGTGAGCTCCTCTAATGTTTCCTTTAACTAATCTCTTAATTCCGATTACTAAAAACTGTCAGGATTTCTGCAGAATTGCAGAACAGTAGCACTATAAAATTCATAACTTTCGAACCGTTCATTCAAATGATGTGATCTAGTACTCTACGGAAAGCTATCGACGTCGCCTACAATACTCTAGGAGGCGTCCAGGACATATTCTGCCGTTTACTGTGTCAAAAACGTCGGCCAATCTGACTGTCCTAACAGATCTAAAACCAATAACGCCTAAACTACTCAATTAATCGACTAATCCAAAGGGGATTTGGGATTTACCCTTGTAGAACCATTGACGAGCTTAACCAGCAGCCCATGATCCCTCCCCTACCTTTCTCCCTTCTTCCCTTTCCTCTTCTTGACCGATCTACCTCCCAGGCGTTCCTTCTTCTTCCTCCTCGACACCTGTCATGGAGCTCCTTCCTTGGCTGCAGCAGGATGCAACCACAGGAGGAGGCGTGGGAGGGTGGGGTGGCGCCAAAGGCACGGGGAGAGGGAGGGTGGTTGCCAAAGGTGAGAAGCAAGGCGCGCCCCCTTGGCCGGCCACTAAGAGGCCTCATGGGCCAAAGCCTGAGCCCAAGTTGAGGTAAAAGCTGATTCCCCTTCTTTGACTGCTTAATTTACTAATTTCCATAAGATCCTTCTCCCAAATCAAATTCTAATTTGTCCTTCTCTTCGATATTTGTTTTCTTCGAATTCTACTCGAGTATTACACGTTCGAATGGTTAAGTTAAGAGGTGTTAGATTATTGCCTTAGTAGATATTAATCTTGGAGTTATCTTTTTCGTGGATACTTAGTGATCATATATAATTACTAGATTTACATAATCCTTAGTAGGATTAATTGTTGGAATTGTGCATAAAAGATTGGAGGGTTGAATATCGGTGAATCTAGAATTTATGGGAGGAGTTTCTGGATAGTTAATCTAGCTAGAATGGTTGGATGAATTTGGTTGTAGTGTTGTTGAGACTTTTGATCGATGGAAGATTTCGATTCTTGAAATTTTAGATTTTGCCCAAATCTAAACATGAGGAGGAACAATTGAATATGTGTTTGTAAATATTGATGTGATTTGTAAAGGGAAGTAGGTAGCAACTAGATATCATGATGAAGCGAGTTGATAACAACGATCGTTGGAGTGCAATTATCGTATGTTTTGGTGTTGAGCATCGCTAAGAGTTGAACTGATGAGATTTAATAGGTGGCTTATGTTTACACGATTGTGGAATTGTCGGATGATAGCATGTCCATGATGAAAGGGTTTTGATAGAACCTTTTAAATTTGTGTAGTAGATCACCTCTAGAGTAAAGTAGTTGTTGTAGTGAGGTTGTAAAGTTTTAGTGGACTCTCAATTTGAGGATGGGATGATAAAGTAGTATGGAGCAATTTGGTAAGTTTCTAGAGAGCGTTATAGTGGAAGAGTAGACTATGATGATTCTTGTTAAGAGTGTGTTGTTCTTGATGTTAGTAAGATTATCTGCAATGGATTGTGACCTGTGAGTGTGTTGTTGATTCTTATAGAAAGAGAGTAAATTTGATCGTCTTTCATGGTATCACTCAAATGATATGTTTCAAGCTTTGCATTCGTGATCTTTTGGGGTTCACGATTTATGTGGTATTTGAAATTTGTGGAGCAAAGCGATGTGTTAGAAAGTTCTATTGGTTCTTAAGTGATTAGTGTGATTTGGTCTTAAAAGCTCTTCTTGTTTGAGGTGGCAAAATGATGTTGTAATCAAAGAAAATTGTTTTCTTTGTTAAAGGAAAGAGTGTAGTTGAAGTATTTGTGGTTGGAGTTAAGTTTTGTAACTTGTAACTTATTTAAGTTCGTTTAACTTTTCTGTCGTTGTCGCTTAAGAGTTTCTCGAGTTTCTAAAGTAATACTTTATTCTTATTGGTTGAGATTTGATATTCTCTTCTTATAGGGCTTATGCCCTCAACTATGGTCTCCTTTTTTGTTTTTCTGAGATCATTGTTATTTGACTATTTCTCTTGGTCTTGTGTTTACTGCGAAAGATAAACGTTTTTCTGTGTGCTAAAAATTGTTTTTATTTGCCTCTTCTTTCGAAAAAGGAATAATCGATTTGTTTTACAAAACCTTATATAGTATATAGTGGCAACTAGTTAATAGTGGTTCAAGTATAAGATGTTGTGAGACTTTCGGTTGCAAGTTAATTGAGGAGCTTTGGAGGATGAATTGATTTCGTGATATAAATCTTGTAAAGAATTAGATCTAAAAGGAATGATGATCGTTAGGGCAAAACTGATTATGTTGTTACAACTAGTAGAAACTATAGTGAACTGTAATCCAATAACCTTTGTTCGTATTGGTGGAATATTGAAATTATCAAAAGTTTGAATCTTGGTTAATTAGTTAAGGTATTGCGAATGGATATATTGTGGTTTGTGTAGGTGAAAATGAATGATGTTGTATAGTGAGGGTCCAAGATTGATGAAGTAAGTTAATTGTTTTGGGCAATTAATTGATTAGTGATGATTGTTGATTTTAATGACTATGGACATTGTTTGGATTGTGGGAATTGTAGTCGTCAAATATGAGGATTTTCTTATCAATTATACCAGAAGTTCATTATAGGAGTCTTGGATGTTGAAACTGGGCTTGTGTTTTACACTAGAATCATGGTTGCCCAATGATTATGTGTAGAAGTAGGAGAATAAAAGTGGATTTCGAATAGTGTGATAATCATTTATAGAATCCTTTGGTTGTAGTAAATGAGTGTGTGTGCTTTGAATTTCAAGTTGATTATCTTTAAAGGATTGAGTTGATGTGATTGTGGGTGAAATATATATTAAGGTGCATGTAACACCCTGTCTATGCGGAAGCCAAGATGTCACCTAAAAGACTAACAAGCATCAACAATACGAAATAATTTCAACCCTTTTCTTTATAATAACATAAAAAGATCAATATCTAGTAGGATGAACATAAGAAATGAATCAGAATTTGTCAACAAATCAATATCAATCATCCAATCATATGGAATCAATTATGATAACACTATCAAGAGTCTATACGAGGTTCATTAAACCATTACAAATTCAACCATATCATGAAGAATGATAATATCAACTCTCAACATCTATTTAAAACAATCCCATAATCCATCGACCAAACATTCAAGAATGAATGACATAATGCTAATAACCAACGCCATCACAGTCTATAATATTTCTCAATAAAAGGTTACCACCTACCAACGGAGCATAAATCAACTTAAGAAGTCTTCTCTTTAACAACTAAGTTAAAACAATCCAACATTACTAAGCTCAAGCAGATAATGACCAAATAGCTACATCTAAAGTATCATTGACCAATCCAGCAATGAGGATGATAAAATAACTGAAATCAAACCGTCTAATTCATCGAATGACTTAAATGAACTTAAATGGCAAAGAATTAAGAACATAACTGAGTCGTCCAAGATCACAATCCAAAACACCCACCACGAAGGATGGTCTCAAAACGGAAACTAAAGCATTCATCAAGCGTATCAATTGTGGAGAATTGGACTAGTTTATTCATTGTGTTTATGTGTCGTGCACCATGTCTACCCCTTCCCATGCATGTCGTTGCCTCGAGGGGTACCTAGCAAGCACAACACAGCAAGTGTGAGTCCACGACTCAGCAAAGTGCAATAGCAAATCAAACATAGCATCATAAGTAGTCAAAGGGAATAAACAATCCCATCAGAATAACAGCATTATATACCACAAACCCATCGCTTATGATAGCATCATAAGTAGTCAGAGGGAACAAACAATCCCATCATGAACACAACATTATATACCACAAATCCATCTCTTATGCAGAAATACAATGAATATGCCATGAATGCAAAATACTTCACTTCTTTGCAATTACCGGTAATGCCGAGTAGGGTATCCGTCGATACCTACTCACGGCCTGTGCCCTTTAGGCATAGGGATCCAAAACCTACACTCTACGAGTGGGGACCAAAGCCCGTCCAATGCATGATGGGGACCTAACACCCATCCAATGCCTGACGGGGACCTCAAGGAAATAGCTCTTGGCTACCACGTAGTCCAAGGTTCAGAAATGAACATGCAGAAATGCAAATGCGCATGTCCATTATCATTATCATGAATCATCATTAACAAGGTAGCCTCATTGCTCACCTTTTCCCATCATTCTTGCCATCAACATATAACCATTATCATGTAAGCATCACCATATAAACATTAACATGTACGCATCATCATGTAACCATTAGCATGCAGCATCATGTAAACATTTTCAAGTAGTAAGCATCATCATTAAACTATAGCACTAGGCTCATCAACATTACCAAGCAACAATCAACATCAATCAACTATAGCATTCATCAAGTACGTAATATAACAACCCATTAATAATACTTGCACTTGCCTCAACCGTGAGACAGAAGACAAAAAGGCGGAACGCTCTAGCGCCGGGGTTCACCACCACCTGGTAACCAAGAATGATACTAAGCATCAATCATACAAGCTTAATAAGACTTTATTCGCACACTCTACATCGTTTTCCCATAACCCAAGTTTCAGCACTTGATCTACTCAAGCTAGACAACATGCTAAACAGAAATCTATTCGGGACAACTGTAAAGAAACAATCATAATTTCATAAGGACTGACATGCATGTCATAAACATACGGTGTACCCTATGGCCTGTATAGAAAGTTAGCGACTGCCACTAGATTTTCAAATTAAGAATCTACTGTATGTTTTGAAGGAGATTATCTGAACATAATATCATAATAGTGTAATGCAGTGATCCTTGTGTAATCTTAAAAACAATGTGTGCCATGTCCCACTATTGTCTTGCCATATCATACCAATGGATTGAGAAAATCCTATCTAGTCTATAAACTCATCTAGTCATACTATCTCTAAAACGCCTTAGTTCTATGCAGTACAAATATATTTCACTATTAGTACCCATGCTGAAACTGTAACTCAAAAACTAGATTTCAGTTTTGTTAACAAAGTTCAGAACTGGGATCGGCAACACAAGGCTGCATGGTGCTGTTTGGATAATGAGGCCTCTTCATGGGTGACTACACCCTATTATCATGACATGGTGAAAACATTTGGGGCATTTGCAAATCAGTGTTCGGGCACAAAAGATCAACTTATGTACACAAAACTATCCAATAGACAAAAGCACTAACAGATGCAAGCTTGATGGCATGATGTAGATAACAAAGACAAGCACCTTGTAAAATGAATTAACCAATGACCTGCTACTCTAGCCTCACAGAAATCCACCAGTAAACTGCTAATCCACCCTAATAATTCATGGCATCCATCAATGACCTGCCAATTCATCCCATGATGAACTTCCAATCAGTGAGCCATCAAGTTTTAATAAGGATAATACAGAATTAGCAGATGCTGGGACATCAACCATGGCAAGTAATCGAGCTGATAGCCACTGTGCAACACCAGAATTTCCATGTCTGATGTTCCCAATTTCCTCACCCTCAACTAGCACATCAAGACGTGCCTCCGATACCAACCTCGGGTGCAGTTCCTCGCAGGGGCTGTCACGCTGCTCCGCGACCAAGAACGGCTCGATGAGCGACGCGGTTGTAAGCGCGACGGCCCCGTGGTGGCCGTGAGCCTCACGGATATGATCGAGGAGCGGCGGCGGCTCCTCCAGGGAGCCCGGCGGCAAGAGGACGGCCGACACCGAGAGCGTGGCGGCACAACTTGACGGCCTTGGGGAAGAAGCCAAGGGCATCGCCGGAGACCTCGACTACCGTGAAGCTGATGGATCCGTAGCCAAACCTTCATCGCGCAAGCTCGCCAGGATCAGCGTAGGACAGCGCCGACGGCGGCAAGGCCAGTCGGCGGCAGCCGGAGGAGCAAAGGGGAGGAGGATCTCGGAGAGGATGCTGTCTTCGTCTAGCAGAAGTGCCAGCGCCAGCGGTATGGAGCAGCGGCGGCGGTGATTCATCTCGTCGCTCTCCTCGCTCAAGAGGATTGGGGGGCACATATAGCCGGGAGGGGGTAGTGCGGTGGTGGCGGCGGCCGACATGGTGAGGAGAGCGTGTGCGGGAGCGGGAGGCACGGCGCCCGGTGTAGGAAGGGGGCGGCGGCCAAACGCAGGGGGGAAAACAGGTGCTGGCGGCAGCCGGGAGAAGTAGGGTTCTGTTGGCCTCTCTCTCCGTGTGCGGCCTTTGTCTTCTTGGGCCATGGGCCAAAAGGCCAAACACTAATTCTCATTTCTCACTAGATCCTAATTATTAATATTATTAATTCAATAATCACTCATTCATAATATAGGATATTACAGTGCATTGGAAATTATTTGCCAAAGTAATTTTTTGGTAGAGGAGTGGACTAGAGTATCTTTTTGGTGGATTAGTAAAGCCCTCTCGATGAGTGCGGTTGTTACTTTCAGGTTGATTATTGCTTTGAGTTTGCCGGTTAAGAGGAAGGAGTTAGTGTGATGATTTGGAATCCCATGATTTGAGAGAATGTTTATTTCCTAAAGAAAAGTTGGGAAAAGAATGCTTTCTCGAGTAGTGAAATGCCCCCTTGATTTTTATTTGAGTTGTGTGTTTATGACGGAGGTCATGTATCATTTGACTAGCTTTATGTTGGCATGGTGGTTTTTTCCGTTTCAGGAAAATAAAAGAAGTGTTTGATTTGGGCATTCGAGTGATTTTCACCTTTAGCTTTATGTGGTGTTTATTTGCGAACTAGTTACTTGGAAAGATGAAAAGATTTATTGATGAGTCTTTGATTTTGGATTGGAGTCTTTTGGAGGGAAGATGTTAATGAGTTAGCTGTGATGGAATCCTTTATTTTTCAGTTGGGTTCTTTTGTAAGAGGGTTGGTTTGAGGCAAGTTGTTTATGCATCTGTTGTTAAATGAGATGTTTCTCGCAAAGGTGAAGTGATTGCTAGAGAGTGGGAACAAGAGCCCCGTGTGATTTGTGCGGGTTGTGTGGTTTGGTACCGAAGGGATAGTTGGCCAAGGTATAGATTGTATCCGATAGTTGCGAAGGTTTGGAAGTTGACATATCGATAGGACCTTCTCAAGTCCATGCACATGGTATGCAACGCCTTCACGTCCCAGTGTTGAGGGGGCTCCTATGATGTCCGAAGTTTGAGCTTTTGTTAGAGCCGTTGACCAACGAGTAAAACCGTACTTTCGAGTCCTATCGATGCGCGTACTAGAGAGGTCAGAGAAAGTGTAGAGGCATAGACGTTGGTATACATTATGGTGTTGTGGTCACGTCGGTCTGAGCGAGAAGAGACTTGGGAGTTGGAGTCTCGCAAGCGTGAGCATTATCCAGAGTTGCTCACGTTAGATACGTGTAGAATTCGGGGTCGAATTCTGTTTAAGGAGAGTAGAATGTAATGTCCCGTTTAAACATAAAACAAATAAGTGATTAGTACTAAATTTAAATAGAATTAGAGAAGGAATTGAAGGTTTTAGAGGGGCATTTTTGCTTTTATTAGAGAACCTGGGCCGTAGGCTTTTGGTCCACGGTGTTTGGCCTAAGTGGGAAGCTGGTTTATGAAGGGGGCACCAAATCCTAGAAGTGTGTATCTTTGTAGCACACTTGATTCAGAGTCTTGTGGCCACTATAGCGATGTCATTCTCAGTAGCACCTAATCCCCTCACGCCACCGACTAGAAAGAGGAAGATCAGCAAGAGGAAGGAAGAAGGGAAGAAAAGAAGAGAGGAGGAGAAGGATTTCATGATCGGCTCCATGTTCCTCGAGGGTAACAATCTGGAAACCTCTCGATGCCCATAAATTTAGTCATTGTTCGAAGATGGATTTATGTTCTGTCCAAATTCGTCAGGTTTAGGGCAGAACGTTGCGAGGATGATTAGGGATATTTAGTCTCTGAATTAGAGTTTGGTGTAATTATAGAAAATGTAGATTATTTTTTTAGATTTCTAGAAAGGTCTGGATCGTTAAAATCGGAGTAGCGAGCAAAAGTTAGGACCTCCGGAAGGCTGCTGTCCCGATTCTAAACGTAGTTGGTAGACTTCGTGTAGTTGGGTCGATTTCGTGTAGAAATTGGTAAAATTAAATATTTGTGTCAACTTGAATATTATAGGAAATCTTGTGTAGTTTCTAGAATTCATATTATTCATATATGTTCAAGTCGTATAACTAAAGAGATAAAATTGTGAAACGGACTGTTCTGACAGAATCTGGAACGGTTTTCGGGTTAAGGAACAAAATAGAAAACAGTAGAATCAGATTTTCTTCATAACTAGGAAATTGTAGGTTGTTTTTTGAGGATTTCAGAAAGTCTTTGATGGCTGAATTTAGAGTTCAGATGAGTAAGATATGACCGTTTTACTACCGGGACAACGGGTAGTGTGTCCAGTAGTTTCGGGTTAAAAAGGGTTGGTTTGGTGTAGGCATGCGATGACAGTTAGAGTAAGGTGTTGGTGCCGTAATATGAAGGTTTTGAGATGTGTTTTGAAATTGTTGTCCAGGGAGTGGGGTCTCGTGTGCATTGTCGCTTGGTAGACAGTGTTCATTAGTTGAGCACTGTATGCTTTACCATTTATTACCATTATATTGCTATGCTTTTACTTATTTAATTGCAAGTAATGCTAATGGTTCTTTATTTATTTCTTATGGTTGGATATGATATTGTTGGACAATGGTAATGTTGAGGAAACTATGAATAATTATGCATTCATAAGCATCATTGCATCTGAAAGGTGATAATGTTGATCACAACTCCACGGCAGTGGAGGAGGTCCCCGATCCTTGAGGAGGACAGGCTTAAGAGTGTGTCATCGACGGGTGAACACTCATGCTATACCGGTATACGCAAAAGAAGTGCATGTGGACATATCTACTTCTTTTAAAGCGCGTAGAATCGCAGCTCCCTCGCGTGGCCACGTCACTTGCAGAACACGGGCCGTCGGATCGCGACAGGATTG
Organism: Phyllostachys edulis; assembly: GCA_036346405.1. Lineage (NCBI taxonomy): Eukaryota > Viridiplantae > Streptophyta > Magnoliopsida > Poales > Poaceae > Phyllostachys > Phyllostachys edulis. The sequence goes on along the minus strand of CM070561.1, from coordinate 13,883,022 downwards.
CCTTCGGGCCGCCCGATTCTGCCTGGTGCGCGTGGTGGAAAGGGACGGTGCTCGCGCGTCCCACATCGCCAGGTTTGCAATTCTTCCAGTCGTCTCGATTCCTTTCCTCCCGTCCTTTGCACGCCGCCTTCGCCCCGCTGGCCGACCGCCTCTCCTCCCTTCGCTTTGCTCCCCTTCGCCTGTTGGTCAGACCGCCTCCTCCTCCCCTTCGCCGCCACCTCCGTGCCGCCCTTCTCCTCCCCTTCGCTCGCCCTTCTCACGCACCGTCATCGCCGCTCCCCTCCTCCCGTTCGCCCCCGACACACTCGTCGGTCCTCCTCCCCTTTGCTCGCGCCGGCCTCGCCGACCCCGCTGCTCCCTCCTCCCCTTCGCCAGCGCCGCCTCCCCCTCGCCGCTTGCCTCCTCCCCTTCGCCCTCGGTGCCCCCCTCCGTCGTCCCTCCTCCCCTTCCACCCTTCGCGCCACCTCCGCCCGCCTCCTCCTTCCCTTCGCCACACATCGCCCCCTCCTCCCATTCGCCCCGGCCCCCCGCCCTCCGCCTCCCCTTTGTCCGCGCCCCGCCCATGACCCCACCCTCCTCCTCCTCCCTTGCCTCCCCTCATTGCTCGCCTCCTCCCCTCGCCTCGGTGCCCTCCGTTGTCCCTCCTCCCTTTGCCCAGATGCGACCTGCAGCCATCATTACTACTGTTCGCCTCGATGCACCCGCCACCATCCTCCTTTGCCTGCTGCCCCGCCGACCCCACCTCCTCACCTCACCTTCGCCTCCTCCGTTGTCCCTCCTCCCTTGCCCGGATGCGACTCGCATCCATCATCACAACGTTGCCATCTGCTATCGTTAGCCTTTGGGATCTCTGTATATGCTTGAGAAATGGAAGAGGCTATACTGAAACACAAAGACCAACTCCCATCAGGTTGTGATCAAAGTTATCATTTCCATTTTGTTTACTAATTGTTTCCTTTTCCAGCATACAAGAAGCACTTCCCTCCGTTACTCACTGATAGTATATGGAGGCTCAGGAACATCGGCAAAGATGGATGGATTGACAGAGATTGAGTCCGAGGATCAAGAATGTACATGATTTCTTGAAACTTAACACCATTGATCCCGATAAGCTAAAAATGTAAGCATCATATTTTAATTTGTGTACAATCTTTGCACATTATACCTTATGCATTCGTTGTACTGTTTTTGATTTGTTGCGGATTGTTAGGTCGTTGGCATGCCAGATCGTCAATGGAGTACAACAATAAATCATGCAAACACGTGTGATGTGGGAGGGAAATGCTACCGTTTCAAGTCTGATGAGTGCGATCTTACATTCAGCCCTATAGGAAAGATCTTAGCTGCCAGAATTGGTGAACGGACATGCTCTTTGGAAGAATTGCATCCACAACAAATGGTAATTATCACCGCATTTGTGCTTTATGGTTATTGTAAATTTGTAATGGTGTTCCTTTATGTTTCTTAAGCTAGATTTCCATATGTCTTGTTCTCAATTTCAGGTTGAAGTGAAGCAATTGGCCATCCAGGGATACCAACAGTGGGATCAACTAGAGGAAGTGGTAAATGAGATGGGACTTGCTGCCAATAAAAGCTTAATACCATTTCATCAAGAACAGCCCACTTCTTCAGGGATACTAGCAAGTAATGAAATATCGTCATAGTTTATTTCCTCATAAAAAAATGGAGTATGTCATTTCCCCCCTTATTTTTTTGATAAATTTGTCATTTTTTCTTGGCCCTTCAAGATTACATTGATCAAGCAGAGACAATGATGGAGAATTCAGTCCGGGAGCCGAGTGAGAGCCAGGAAAGCATGATCACCTCAGGGTCTCAAAATGCCAAATATCTTGACAACATAGGAACGGCTACTTCCAATGCTACAATGGTTGCTTAGTTTAGATTGCGGTTAAGAATGTTCTAGCCATAGCTTCTTTCAGACATTAAAGGTATCATTTTCGACTCAAGTATGTCCTCATATTAAAAAAATATCAATCCTTGCGTTTTCAATGCACATGCAACATGTTATGAACGTTGTGATTTTTTCCAACTATCAGAATACTTCTTTTGGGTTCAACCCAGCATATCAATGTTCTTAGGATATTTTGGTTACATGAACTGTACTCATTGAAACAAACCGTTAAGTTACTTCACATATTATATTGCTCTGCCCAAACATTTGGATGTTGTCCTAGGTTTTCCGTCTTGCTAAGATCCCTTTTATATATTGACATCTTTACTTAGACAACCGTTAGTACGAATTTTACTTATTGTTTTTTCGTCACGATCACTATTAAAAAAAAATCTCTACAGAACCCAAAAAAAACACATTAACGCTTTTCAAATATTTCTCATTGCGCAAGCCAGCTTCGATTGAGTGAAAAGTAGTCTTGCATGTTACATCCATTGTATCTCTGCATTTCATGCATAAAAAAGAGAGAGTTTCTTCACTGCAGTCAGGACATTACATCCATTGTATCTCTGCATTGCATGCATCAACAAAAAAAGAGTTTCTTCACTGCAGTCAAGACGCTATACAGATTTAGTACAGGCTAATCCAAACTAATAGGTTACATCACATTATCTTACCACTGCACTATGAAATACTCACCATTGCTACATTAAAAACCTTCTTTATTTTGCAGGACATTTAACATGTCTATCCTGTCGGTACTACCATTGTGATATAATCCTTTTGCTCCAATACCGCTCTTCAAGGAATGAGATTCCACTTAGGTTACTTCGTTTGCTGCTATGCCCATTTGATGGCTATAAACGTTCATGTCTTACCCACAATAGCATGGTTTTTTATATGACGAATCTCGGATCACTATCTGTATTAGAGCTGCACTACGCAAGAAACAATATTACCCATGTAATAACTATATAGCTCCATCTTGGTTTTTAAGAGACCATGTTTCTATATAGAGTGAATTTCCTAACTGTTATGTACATAATCAAGACCATGCTATGACTGTATATAACCACCATGGAAGCTCCTATTCAGCTTTTCATTAGGCAACATCAGCTTTCTCGATTTCATGCTGATACCATTCGCTTTGTTTTGCACATCATTAGAACATAATAGACCATACAGACAGGCCAAAAAAAAGGTCATGTAAGCTTCTGAACATATGATTTTGGTCATAGCGATCTATGCTCACCAGTGCGGCAACGCGCGCATTACCGCCTAGTATAGTATAGAGATGCATGGAATGAAAGGTAGTTGATGATTATGTATGTGAATAAAGAAAGAGAATTGAATGATTAGGCATGAGAATAAAGAAAAGTAACAATTGATGTTAATGATGATATTGTGTACTACTGTTTAAGCAATGTTCCTTGTTTATTACTGTACTTGTTGAGTCGTGGACTGACCCTTGCTCTAATGTTGTTTTTAGGTGATCATTGACGACGCTTCACTTGGGAAGGGTACACTGCATACACTCACTTGCTATGAGAAAACTTTGCCTTAGCGTGAAGGTTTATTCCTTTAGGACATGATAGATATTGAATAATTCTAGATGATTGGTTGAAAGTCATTTATTCATTCAATAGCCTTCGTTTGATTGGTATTGCTTGATTCTTGAACTATTATCCTGCTTACAATCTAGGGTTTAAATATATGTGCTTGCCATATCATTATTTATACGTTATTGTGACCCATGGACGGGTGTTAGTATTGAATTACTTGCTGAAATTCATTGTTATTTATTGATAAAATTAGTAGTTAGGGTAGTTTGATGGTATTCCGGACTTAGTATTGGGCCGGGGTGTTACAGGTACGAAAAATGAGAGGAAAGAAGCCTAGAGAGTCAACAAGACCAAATGGGTCTCTAAAACGAAGAGGGAAAAAGGTAAGGGAGTAAAGACTATATGTAAACAATCTTGTTTTCTAATTGAAGCTTTCTTTAATCCGAGACATTAACATTTCCATTTTCAGGTTGTTTCTATCGAACATGAATTACTCAATACGCCAGGAGATGAACACTTTAGTACAATTTTGCAAAGTTCACATCATCATTGCCTTTCTCTACCAGCTCTTATGTTAATCTTTTGCAGGTTCCACATTTGTATTATTTATGCCTTGTGATTCTTGTCAGATGGTACTGTATTTCAATTACACCTGATGGAGTACATTTATTTTGGTAGGGAAAAGAAGATGCGATGGAGCTCAACCAATTTGACAAACTAGAGAAGAGCACAAGAGGCGAGGGAAACTAACTAAATCAATATCTGTCTTGGTGTGCCTGGCGTCCGCCTATGCCCATAGCAAAGCACGCACCGAGCCGCCAAGACCAACTAATGGAGGCGTGGTCAAGCCGAGGGCGTATGCTGCTGGCTCACCCTAAGGATCAAACGACGATATCTTGTGGACACAAAGACAAAGATGAACTCACGAGACAAGTTTTGGTGCTGCCTAAAAAGTGCACCAGCTTTTCCTTTTCTTCTCTTATTTATACTAGCAAATAACAAGTAACTTATATGCAAACAAGTAACTTAAGCACTATAGTCACCTTCCCACCTTCAGGCAATTAGTGCCATCAGTGTTCATGACTACAAATTCAGCCATGCAAACTAAAACTGAAACTTAAACAGCATTAAGGATTATTCAACAAACACCCCATAATCCTTGATGTGTCAACTCACTGTTGCGGATCGCCCGCAACCTCTTGCCAGCAGAAGACTAATCATGCCATGCATTATCTTCACTAGATGGATGCATGCAGCTACTTTGAAGGAGGACCAACTCATCTCACGTGCATACCTTCTCAACTAACTCGAACACATCTAGAGCTAGTCTCACGCTCGGCAACATGTACAGGCTCACGTCCTCACAGCTACATGCACGAACCACTAACACATGACTGATCCAATAACACATGCATGTGCACACAACTGCTGGCTTCACTTAACTGTGATCCGCTCACTTCGCTGCCGATCTGTCCACTATGCCATGATGCCACACATGCAACTCCCTTGAATTTAGCCCACTACTATGACTCTGTACGGCAACTAAGCCATGCAACATAAATAAACATGATGAACACATAGAGAACAAGATCTTGTTATCCACGTCCGCCGCTGCCGGTGCGCACGTCACGTGCGATTCCGGAACACCACGCAGGCCACGCGGACCTTCGTCGTCGTGCTCCTGAGCGCATGGTGCTACAGCTAGCTCATCACCGACATATGTGCACCTTCGCCCAAACGCTCCGGCTCTCCTCACCGTGGAGCCGCATGCTCCACACTGTACGCCGATCGCGCTGTTGCCTACGTGCGCTAGCACCCCTTTGTGGCGGTGCACCACCAGCTAGCCCTTGCACGCGCACGCCTGCGTCGTTGTGCACCTCACATGCATGCCCGCACCTGCAGCCGCCTATCTTGGCGCCCGCTCACATGCACCCGCTCTTGGTCGTGACATTCTTCGCGATCGCGGCCGTGCAACGGCCTCGCTGGCCGTTGCGCCTTGCGCTGTGTCTCCGCCGCCGGCGCCACCAGGTGAGCACTCTCCTTACATTGAATCTCACTCTGATACCAATTGTTGGCTCAGTCCAAGGATCAAACGCACACATACTGTGGACGCAAAGACGAAGATGAACTCACGAGACAAGTTTTGGTGCTACCCAGAAATTGCACTAGCTTTTCCTTTTCTTCTCTTATTTATACTAGCAAATAACAAGTAACTTATATGCAAACAAGTAACTTAAGCACTATAGCCACCTTCCCACCTTCAGGCAATTAGCGCCATCAGTGTTCATGACTACCAATTCAGCCATTCAAACTAAAACTAAAACTTAAGCATCATTAAGGATTATTCAACAGTGCCACTGCAGCACCGGCTGCTCTTCCGGTCAGTCCTCTTGGCTCCCGACCTCCCGTCCTCGCCTCCTTGGTCCACCGCAACTCCGCTTAGGTGCTCTCTGAAGATCTTGGGGAGTAGTAGCGAGCATGGATCTTTGAGGCGATTTCCTGCGCTTGAGGAAGACAATGCTTGAGCAAGGAAAGCTTCTTGAAGCAGGATAGGCTGGGTAATCGAGAAAATAAAAATGGCAAAATTGGATATATGTCATTTAGAAACATATCAACACAGTCTTATAAAATTGGATATATCACACTCGATTTTCTTGCTGCTTTGAAATTTGCTATTATCATTTTCTTTTCTCTTATTTTCCAATTTATTCCATAGCGAAGTACCTTTTTGCCCCTCTCTTGTTTGGATTCATCTCATCCCCGTTCGAGCACAGGCAACAAAGAGCGAGCACTAGGGCTCGGCCAAGTCCTGAGCGAAGAAAAGACGAGGTCGGCGCCGCCTCCCCGAGCTCCCCGCTGGTACCGCCCCCAGTAGCTATCCATCCTGCCCCCCAGTAGGCCGCCACGCCCCAGCCCCATCTCCCTCGAGCTCCTCGCGCCACGTCTCTAGGCCCGCCCCCAACTGGCCGCCACTTCTCTGGGACCACCCCCAGCTCGCCCGCCGTGTGAAAGATGGAAGAATCCCATTGTAGCAACGGGTAAATCTCATTTTTTTTCTATTATATTGTGGACTATGTGGGGTGGAAGAAGACTCAGCTATAGCTAACATGTTCTTGGCATTTCATTTAATCGTTGGTGTAGGGTTGAGGGTAGTACTGCATATAGAGTAGTTGCTAACTTTGCTGCGTACCTAGCACGGCTTGATGATGGCGGAACCAAATCATATGCAGTTGCAGCTCACAATTTGGTGGTAGAAGATAGAGATTTGTACTCAATGTTAGATCTGAACTCTGACTTGAAACGGTAGTCAAATTGGGGACCGACGCAAGATGCTTTGATATGGTACTTTGATAGTAATAAAGGAACACAAGTTAGGTTATGTATTGATGCAGAACTTATGGGGTTGTTTGATGCAAACATGGATAGCAAGTTAGTTTCTTTGCTCATATCTATAGTGGATAGGCAAATGAACTTATTAATTATTTGCAGTGGAATTCCTAGTACTTCACACTGTCAGTATGCGAGTCCACACCCATCATTGCATGTTGATCCTAATAGTGAACAGGCAGAAACATCACAATGGCAAGAACCAGGCAGTCCTTGAGCTAACTCCACGCACACTCTCATATGGGCTAGTCAAGGGGTAGATTTTGCTATTCCCCAAGTTGACCCACCCAACCTTGCTAATGTGGATGGAAATGAGATGTGTACATCATGAATGACCAAATGTTTGACATGCTTGGGCTAAGGGCTGAGGAGAACCTAGATTTGAACAAAGGAAATACAAATGATGATGCTAGTGGTCAGAACAATGGTGGATCAACTGGTGTTGATATAGAGGGTGACGACTTACTAGTGACTGACTATGCACAAGTGGAGCCAGTGCATGTGCATGATAAGGAAAATCCTAGGATTGAATTGGGCATCATCTTTTCTAATATGAAGGAGTTTAGATTAGCTTTGAGGCAATTTGTTATTAAGGGGGAGTTTGAGATAGGCAAATATAAGACTAATAAAAAAAGGTACAAAGGAGAATGCAAGGAGGACTGTCCTTGGAGAGTAACTACGCACACTGGGAGTGATAAAAGTGTCACGGTACTAATGTAACATAGTTTAAGTTATATTAACTAATGTTCATTTCATTGTGTTAAATACTAGGTTGTTGCAATCTATTTGCAGGCTACAGTGTTGGTTGATTCCCACAAATGTGCTTAAACAAGCAAAATAAAGAACTCTGTGGCATCACAGGGCTCGGTGGCAGATATGGCTCTTCCTTTGATTAGGGCAAATCCAACTATAGGTGCAAGTGAGTTAGAAAAGGCATTCGAACAGAAATACAATGTCATAATTGGCTATGGGAAGGTGTGGGCTGGGAGACAGTTAGCACTGGACTAGCTATATGGCCCATGGGAGGAGAGTTTTCAATCTTTGTACATTTTCAAGGCAGAGCTTGAAAAAATAATGCTAGGTAGCATCGTTGAGATAGACACCAAGGTGAACGGTGGGAAGACATACTTCCACAAGATGTTTCTTGCGTGCCTTGCATTGATGGATTTCTTAATGGTTGCAGACCGTACTTGGGCATCGACTCTACCTTTGTAACACCCCAGCTCAACATTGAGCCTAGGATGCTACTATACTAACCTAACAAACCACATTATTTCTATTCACCATTATAATTCAGCAAGCTTTCAACTTCTAACAAGCTAGCATTTAACAATAAATATTGAGAAACAAGATTCTACGCACAAACCTAGCTCAACTCAACAAGTAACCGATACATATGATTAATTGAACATAAGGAGAAGAGTTCATTACCATCTATAAATGGTTCATCATGATTCTTCAGCGTTTTACTTAAATGTTGTTCCAAACAAGTCACTCGAAATATTCTATCATGTAAGAGTTTGATAAATCAAGATCTGAAATCTTAAATAATAAATAGTACCATCCACAAGAAAAAACTTGGCTATTCCGATTACAAGAAACTCAATCATCACGAAGGATGAGCACAGTCTTAGAACAGAAGTAATAGTAGAATCACTTATGTTTAAGTAAAAGAGCTATATTTATTTGTCATAGGTGATCATGAGTGAAGAGCACCAAATCTAACCCTTCCCATGCATGTCGCTTCCTCGAGAAGTACCTAATAAAAAACATCAACAACAAGCGTAAGTCTACAACTCAACAAAGTATAATAGTGAAATAATGAAAAACATACACATGTATGGAATATCACAAAATCCTCATATAGCCATCAACAATTGATTCATAAAATGCTCTCTTCCATTTTCATGCAATGCAGATGCCAAGAATGCAACTTTCTTCCTTCTTTGCAATTACCGGTAATGTGGAGTAGTACATCCATCGATGCATACTCGAGCCTGTGCCCTCAGGCAGAGGGACCTCAAGCCCACACTCCACTAGTGTGGGGACCTCATGCCCGTCCATTACATGACGGGGACCTTAAGAGAATCAGTCCTTGGCTACCACGTAGTCCAAGACTCAAAAATGAATGCCATGATGCAAACGAACATATTATTCTCAAACCATCATGAGAGAATAACATTCAGCGGCAAAATCATAGATAAAATTCCATACAGTTAAGCCATGGCAATTATCATGAATTTAGCACCACAAAAACTCTACACTACTTGCACTTGCCTCAACCGCGGGACGGATGACGACGAAAAGAGGACCCTATCCCCGAGTTCGCACCACTACGTGGCATTCATAAAGCATACTAAGAAAACCATTCAATTGCACATAGCATGGCAATAAAACTAAATGAACTTATTCGCTCCTATTCGCAACCCAAAACAATACCATTACATTGCCAAGTCCCAATCTGTCCAAAACAGACAGCCACCATAGGAAAACCATAAATTTTGATTTAAAGCTCCAAAAATCATGAACTCAAGTTCTATGGAATCTAAACACACATACCCACAAATTATCCAGTGACTGGAAGTTCAGATTATTTCATCTAAACCCTTATTTTTATCTCTAAAGAGAGTTTTGTCATCTTCGGTACTATTGACTTAGAAATTACATATGTTTTAATTGGTACAACCTAACACAAAGATCTAAGTCATTCTGGAATATACAGAGAACTAGTGTACATAATAAATTTATTCTAATTTTTCCATTGTGAAACAAAAGTTGCTAACAGAGCAATCTTTCCCGACTATCCCCAACAGAAGGACAGAACTGCAACAAACAATTCAAAATCCCATAACTTTCGTTATACTTGTCCAAAAAAATATGAACTTGGACTCTCTGGAATAGTTATAAAGTAAACTATCTAAGTCATGGTGAACAGAAGTCCAGATTCGTCCATTTTCAAACTTTAATTTGCAGAACTATGTTCTTTGCCCGAATCCTCAATACTGAATAGGCACTCAGATTGCAAAAATCATAACTAAATATTTATCCATCCAAAAATTACGAACCAAGACTTTCCAGAAAGGTATCGCAGTTACCCACATAACTTTAGGAGACCCTAAACCCTGGTTTCGCTCGGAACTAATTCAAACTTACAGATCATCAGAACTGTAGAATTACCGAGCTACAACAATAGGGTTCTAATATGATTTTCAGCAACAAATCACATATAAAAGAATTGCAATTGCTAATAGGGAACATGAATTTGCCCTAGACTAACCCTGCTGGATCTCGCTGAAGTTCCTGTCCTTTCTCCTTCCTTCTCCCTCTTCCTCTTCCTTCCTCTCCTTCCTTTCTCCTCTTCTCCTCCTCTCGACATAGCAGCAGGGAAGGGGGTGCTATAGTACCTGTGTGCTATAGTGCGGTGGTGCTATAGTACCAGGGTGGCGGTACTGTAGCAGAGTGCTATGGTTTGATTCCTCCCTCCCTTGGCCGGCTACCCACCTTGGGCCAAACACGCTGTGGGCTTTCGGCCCACAACCCAAGTTCTTAGAATTACGCAACCCCCCCCCCCCAAAAAAAAACCTTGTCCAATTCATTCTCTTACTAAATTATTCTCTCTGTAAATCATTTTTCTTCCTCTCTTAAGATGTTTCGGAATATTACAACCTTCCTCACTAGTAGGTACAATGGGTAGCTGGCATCTGCTACGGCCATAGTTGGCCACAACTGGATGTACCCGGTTGCATATGGTATTATCGACTCGGAGAGAATCGGACTTGGTTTATGCAGTTGTTGTGCAAGGCAATCAGCAACCAACATGGGTTAACTTTGCATACAGATGCTGGGAATGGGGTATTTACAGGTGTAAAGAGGATTTTCTCGGATGTTGAGCATAGAGAGTGTTTCAGGCATCTTTGGGAAACATGTAGAAGAAGTTCCATGGTCCTGTGGTCTCTAGTAACATGTGGACAATGACGCGATATTACAAATATGAGGATTTGCATGAGCACATTGAAGTAATTCATGAAAATTGTAACACCCCAGCTCAACATTGAGTCTGGAATGCTACTAAAATAAAATTAAACAAAACTAAACTAAGACCATTTACCAAATTTTTCAGCAGAACCTCCTTTGTATACTTTCATATACCGAGGTTTCAACAGTTAAAGATAGCATTATCAATAATCCAGTATCCAAATTCATTCAACATGCAAGATAGTCTATTCTGTTAAAGCAATGATAAGCATAATCCCAAATCGCTAATCTCATTATTACAGATAAGCCAAAGCATTCAACGAAAGTATAAGTGAAGCTCAACAGTTTGCTTATTTAAAGAGTATAAACTAAATGATGTTCTTTCTTTAGGATGAATGGAAGTGAGTGCAACTCAACCAAAACTACTCCCTCCCATGCATGCCGATCTTGCCTGTGGTACCTAAAAACACAACAAAGCAAGAGTGAGCCCAAAGACTCAGCAAGTATCACCAAGAAAAACTAAAATCACAGTATTGCATCAACAATCCAAAAAGAAGCATTACACTAAAGATAATTCTCATGCTTATGTAATGCGATCATGCAATGCACCTTTCAATCTTTATCTCTTTTCGCATTTTACCGGTAATGCGAGGTATACAACCGTCGATGATACCCATGCCTCGTGCCCTCCGCACAGGGACCAAGAGCCTATACTTCATGAGTATAGGGATTCATTGCCCATCATCTTCATGATGGGGACCTCTACTCAATGCCCACGCCCACTTAACGTGGGATTACAAGCCCGCCATTTGCATGACGGGACCTCAATCAGATGTACTTGGTCACCACGTGACCAAGTCTCAGATATGCTTTCAACATGCGTATGTACTATTATCCTATCTTCCATACATAAGAATCAACAAGTACATACCACAACTACAGATCCCAAATAACATGTAATGCATAATCAACATAGATAGGAAAGCTTTAACCATAACATGCATTCACCATGTTCTATTCAAATTCATCACACTATCATCCGTGTATGACTAGTACTATTCAAACGCAAACAATCCTAACAATCAATCATCATTATGCTACGATCAAGATACTTGCCTCAACCGTGCGGAAACGGCAGACGCGAAGAGGACGCTGCCCCTAGGTCCAATCCCTCACCTGAACATAATTATGAATCAAGCTAAGATAACCATGCTGGACCCAAGACATATATAATAGCTCAAACGAAAAAGCCAAACTCTCAAGCGCCTTCCTAACGTCCCACATCTAATGACCGATCTGTCCCCCCTGTGGACAGTCCACTCCCAAAATTCATAACTTTCACTACAGGGGTCCAAATAAAGTGTTATAGGACTTTATGGAAAGATAATTAAATTTCCCAACTAAACCTAGTTGAGTGTCCCTTCTGAATCGGCCATCTAATACCCCTATCAAGCCAAATTAAAATACATCAATTTTCACGTCGGGTTCTCTGGACAGTACACTAAAACCACCATAACTTTTGCTACGAAAGTCCAAATAATAAGTTCTTTAGCTTTCTAGAAAGGTATGGAGATTACCCACATTTTTCGTTATATCAAGATCCTCTAATTTAGTCTTTAACTAATGGCTTAACCCAGGTTTCTATAATCTGTCTGGATGTTGACAGTTTATCAGGACAGCGACACTAAACAATTCATATCTCCCTGACCGTTAATCGGATTTAGGCGTTCTTGGCGGCCACGTAAAGCTAAGGACGTGACCCAGATATCTCTGAGAGAGTGGATCCCCAGATTCTGCTTCTAAATACACGAAAACCACCGTTCAAAATTCTGGACAGAATGGGATCTAAACAACCGATCTACTAATGGATTCAAACACGCCTTAAATTCGAAACATACAACGAGGGAGGATCTTTGTTACCCTTGAAGAACCGCTGTAGATCGCGACGAAGCCCGTGAACCTTTCCCTTCCCTCTCTTCTTCTTCCCTTCCCTTCCCTTTTCCTCTCTTCTTCTCCCTTCTTCTTCCTCTCCTTTCTTTCTCTTCTTCTTCCTTCTCTTGGTAGAGCAGCAGGGAGGGGTGCTACTACAGTACCACGTGCTACAGTGTGGCACGGTCCTGTAGCAGAGGCTAGGGTTTTGGGAAAAGACACCCCCTCTTGATTCCACTAAAAAGGCCGGCCCATATGGCTAGGACGCCTTGGGCCGAAAGCCTAAGGTCCAATCCTCCCTCAATAGATTCTGAATTTTCTGAGTAATTTTCCTCTCCAATTTAATGTTGTTCTCTCTAAACTTTATTGCATTCACTTGAATATTCGAGATATTACAAAAACCCCCTCTAATCCTCTGTTAAACTCTTTTCTATTTGGTCCTTCTCCCCAATTTAAATATTCTCTCGCGAATACTCTTTCGAACCCATCTGGGGTATTACAAAAATTGTCCTACAGCCATTCAGTACCTCAACCAGTACCACCCTCACATCTGGAGTAGGGCCTTGTTCAATGCAATTATGTAGTGTGACTACATGCACAACAATATTGTAGAAACGTACAACTCTTGGATCATGGATGTTAAAGATCTTCCAATGGTTGAACTCATGGACACCATCCGAACTTGATTATGCAGTGTTGTGATAAGAGGAGGATTGGAGACAGATTGCAGGGTAGAATACTTCCTACTGTTATTCATAAACTCAATGCGAGCACTAGAGGACTTGGACACTTAAAGACTGTTGGTGATATGCCCTAGAGGCAACCATAGAGATCATGATTGTATCATGTCTATGTTTGTTAGCTATAGAACAAATGTTATTGTGTTCCTTAAATGAATCATCAGTTATAAAGATTAACAAGCATGTGACTTATTGGTGAAGCCCTTTAACTTATATGATGCCATTCTAAATGTATCCCTAGTCGGGTGTCACTGGTCGGAACATTAGTGACTCATCAACCAGAGCATGTATTGATTGATGACTGTGTTTCACCAGTTATGTATATAGGGATATCAAATCAATAATGTGAACACATGTTAGAGAACATGGTGTTGGATTGACCTACCTTGAGACAATATAGAGATTGTTATGATTTTATGTGTCATCAGTTGGTCTCAAGCAATGATGATGTATAATCCTTAGACCTGAGACCAACATGGTTTCCTACATATGTAATAGTGCACTTAGGATTTCCAAACGCTACTCTGCAACTAGGTAGTTATAAAGGTAGCTTTCGGGTATGCTATGAAACATGTAGAGTGATGTGATGGTTAGATATGGGATTTGCCCCTCCTAACATAACAGGAGAGATATCTCTGGGCCCTTCGTTGTGGTCGGATAAAGAAAGTGCATGGCCATGCCACTAGTGGTCGAAGAGTCGACCACATAAAGTTATCCATCATATGATCGAGAAAGTATTGAACAGTCCATGGATGACAAAATATCTCACCTTGAGTTCAACCAGATATTCTGAGGCAAAGGGAGAATACACAAGCAGGTCATTCAGTTTGACCAGATACGGACTGGTCATATGGAGATACGAGCTGGTTGTAGAAAGGTCGAACACAATCACTAACTAGTTGTAAACTGGTTGTAAGGAGTTACAAACTGGTCATGACTAAATATGAACTGGTTGTATAGAGATATGAGCTGGTAGTAAGTGATAAGGACCTACTCGTAGATCATATTGCATTAAGGTTCTTCCTATATAATTTATGTGTATTCGGGAATCGTTATGTTCTACTAGGAACGCTAATGTCTCATGGTAGGAAAGGTGTTTCCGAGTCCCAACCGATTATGCATGAACCTACAGGGTCACACACTTAATGGGTTGGAACAAACGAGTTTGGATAGGATCCATCATGGGCTCTTTATAAGGGGATGCATGAGGCTGTTGGGATAATACATCCGACGTGAGTTGCTCCACCAAAAACCCTAGCTGCCATCTTCTCAAAGACCCTACCGTGAGAGTTGGTGCTAGCACACCGGCATACGATGTTCCATCCCTGGACATGTGGATAGCATAGAGGCGCTGCTGCGACTGCTGCTGTGCTGAACGAGGACGATCCACGACCTTCAAAAGGAATGCGATTGATTGCTGGAGGAGACAATCAGCATCAATGATGTTGGATGATCGACTATGACCACTTCATCAATACGCTCTACGTTTGATTAGGCTGCTCCAACTCTTCTTCCGCTGCACTGTGTGTCTAGTAGTAATGATCTATGATCTCTTGCTTGCATGGCTTCCTAGTTTACATGGTAGAATTTTTGAATTGCCAGCTAGTGTAGCCTACCCATATCCCTTCAGTGGTATCAAAGCCATCTTGCGTAGTTTTTGATCTAGATCGGTCGCATATACTTGATATGTGGTAGTAGTAGATTGGATCTATTACTGGTCTGGTCGGGTAACCTAGATCGGTTCATATGGATGGAGCGGTTTAGGCACTGGTTGCTAAGATCAATCGGTTTTTGGCGATAGTAGATGGGTTTGCAAGAGGTATAAGTTAATTGAAAGCACCAGAGGATCTACTCCACTTGTTTACGATCGCATTGCATGATACTCTTACCGGTCGGAATTCCGCCATTGGGGTATGCCGCGATACGTGGTCGTATGGAAGCAGTGATTAGATTGGTCAGAACAGGGTTAATATGATTAATCCAATGAATTTCCAATGCTTGATTATGTGAATAAGATTCATGTCCCAGAATTTTTTTCCAAAGGCGCTGCCCTCAACTCGCGAGGGGCGCTGCCCCGTCGAACCCCACCCATTAACTGGCTAGTGGGACCACCGTGCTAGATAATTGTTATCGCGTTATATAGTATTATGTGTCCATGTCACCCGATAGATTTGGATTCTATGCATAATACCTTTTTGCAGGGATTGATGTGAATAGTATGACCCATTGTGTATGTGATGCATGTATGGATTTTTCGTGGCCTGTGTGTCATGCTATGTTATAGCTATCGAGCTACATATTATTATATAACGGTCTGTGTGCCGACATATGATGCTTGATATTATCATGTGTAATTTATTACTAGCTTTTAGGAGTAATAACTTAGTAGATGAATGTGGTGATTTCAAGCATGATGGCTCAGTGGACAGGAAGCATGATGATGGAGATTATCATGTTAAGGGCCATACTATTTCACAGTTTAATATGATTATCTGTGAATGTTTATTTTGTTCCTGTTATGTTATTGATCATGTTTTATCATTAGATGTTTTAACATGGTAGAGTAGTATCCCTCAAGAAAAATTAAGTAAATTTGATGCATTTTCAATTGATGCGCATATCACGATTTTGATCGTTAATTGGTAGGTCTACCAACGTAGGGTGCCATTAACTATCTTAATAAGATGGGGTGGGTGTTGGATACCCACATGCATAGTATTGGTTTGACTTGACAAGGCTGTCGAAATGGTTTTGGGCCTTGGGGTATAATGTTGGTCGCCGGGGCATAGAGATGTCACCCAACAAACAAGAGTCATATGAGTATGATTGGCAAAGGGTTGCTTACCTAAATCACTAGGTCTCTAGTAGTGATGCCAAAGTTCGTTAGGACTTAATGATATATGGACCTTGAACCCACTATATGAAGTTAGAGGGAAACTTGGTTTAGAACATATAGTGAGACTATCTTTCATTAAAGTGTTTAATACAATATCTTACATAAACATAGTGCTGATTTTTGCATATACATATTTTTCTGTTTAAGAAAAGCTGAATGGAACAAATTGTTGGGATACAGGTAGGCTACGATAGCAATAAATCAAAATTTCTACCACACAACCCAGGAAGCCAAGCAAGTAGATGATCATAGATTGTTATCACCAGATGCGCAGTGTCGAACCTGGGATTGAAGGATCCCAGATTCTATGTGTTTACAACACTAGTCCAGGAACAGCTAGTGTACACAGTTTACAAATATGGTAACAAGTCCACATCACGCACTTTATTCATAATATCAGAGTATTTATTACAAAAGGGCACTTGGCCTAAAGAAAATTACAGCGGAAAGCAAAAGGTAGTAGTATGCCAAACGATACACCACAGGCAATCGTCTGGGGGCACAGCCTAGCCGTCCAAGTCCTCTTCGTCCATGAAGTAATCCTCCTTTGAGATTATTTTGCAATAAGCAAGGATGAGCACAACTACTATGCTCACAAGTTACACCCAAATAATAGAATTTAATGCATGCAAGGAATACAAAGGAAGGCTTATAGGGTTGATTTTGCGTAAAGCCATGTTTCTTTCAAATATTTATACTAAGTTCCAAAGCAGTTATTTTATAACTAAAATTCATTTTATGAAACTCAAGTTTTATAGTTGGATAACTTCCATACAAAGATGTTGTAACACTCTGGCTATGCGGAAGCCAAGATGCTACCTAAAAGACTAACGTACAACAGCAATACGGAATAATTTCAACCATTTTTCAAGCAATAATATTTAAACCAAATAGAACTAAGACATTTCTCTAAAATCCGGCAGAACCTCCTTTGTATAGATGGCTATACCGAAGGTTCAAACAGTTTATTAAAGCAACAATCAACAATCAAATCATCCAATTTAACGAATCATCAAAGGACATCTAGGATAAGCTAAACAACTATAGCATAATAAAAAGGGCATCCATAATCTTCTAATCAACCCCATTACAAATTATTGAAACTCTACTGAACCAATTAATTTCAACAACTCAATAAACCATCAACCAAACATTCTAATCCATCAACGAGAATTAAATGAACTCAACCAACGAATGGATAAGAACATAAATGGATCATCCATGACCACAATTAAAACAACCACCACGAAGGATGATCATAATCCGAATCTAGAGCAATTATCAAGAATAGGAATTTGTGGCTAAATGGACTAGGTTATTCAATGTGGTTAGTGATTATGTGACGTGCACCAAGTCTACCCCTTCCCATGCATGTCGCTGCCTCGAGAGATACCTAGCAAGCACAACACAACAAGTGTGAGTCCACGACTCAGCAAAGTGCAATAGCAATAAATAACATAGCATCATAATCAGCCAAAGATAATAAACAATCCTATCATAAACAACAACATTTTATACCACAAATCCATCTCTTATGATAACACCATAAATAGTCAAAGGGAATAAACAATCCCATCATGAACAACAGCATTATATACCACAAAACCATCTCTTATGATAGCATCATAAGTAGTCAAAGGGAATAAACCATCCCATCATGAACAACAACATTATATACCACAAATCCATCTCTTATGCAGAAATGCAATGAACATGCCATGAATGCACTTTCTTCAACCTCTTTGCAATTACCGGTAATGCAGAGTAATGTATCCGTCGATACATACTCAAGGCCTATGCCCTCTAGGCACAGGGATCCAATGCCCACACTCCACGAGTGTGGGGACCCAAGCCCGTCCAATGCAAGATGGGGATCCAATACATACTCAAGGCATGTGCCCTCTAGGCACAGGGATCCAATGCCCACACTCCACGAGTGTGGGGACCCAAGCCCGTCTAATGCAGGACAGGGATTCAATACATACTCAAGGCCTGTGCCCTCTAGGCACAGGGATCCAATGCCCACACTCCACGAGTGTGGGGATCCAAGCCCGTCCAATGCAGGACGGGGATCCAATACATACTCAAGGCATGTGCCCTCTAGGCAAAGGGATCCAATGCCCACACTCCACGAGTGTGGGGACCCAAGCCCGTCCAATGCAGGACGGGGATCCAATACAGAAATGCATAACATGATGCAAAAGCACATGCCCAATGTCATTTTCATGATTCATCATTGTCATCATTAACAAGGTAGTCTCATTACTCACCTTGCCCCATCATTATTGCCATCACTCATGAAACCATTACCATGTAAATATCATCATTTAACATGCCATGTAGGTATCCTCATGTAAACACCACCATGTAAACGTCATCACATAAACATTAGCATGCGTCGTCACGTAAACATTTCCATGTAAGCTTCATCACATAAGCATCATGGAACACCCTGGTTATGCGGAAGCCAAGATGCTACCTAAAAGACTAACGTACAACGGCAATACAGAATAATTTCAACCATTTTTCAAACAATAATATTTTAACCAAATAGAACTAAGACAATTCTCTAAAATCCGGCAGAACCTTCTTTGTATAGATGGTTATACCGGAGGTTCAAACAGTTTAATATAGCATCAATCAACAATCAAATCATCCTATTTAACGAATCATCAAAGGACATCCAGGATAAGCTAAACAACTATAGCGTAATCAAAAGGGCATCCATAATCTTCTAATCAACCCTATTACAAATTATTGAGACTCTACTGAACCAATTAATTTCAACATCTCAATTAAACCATCAACCAAACATTCTAATCCATCAACGAGAGTTAAATGAACTCAATCAACGACGAATAAGATCATAAATGGATCATCCATGACCACAATTAAAACACCCACCACGAAGGATGGTCACAGTTTGAATCTAGAGCAATTATCAAGAATATGAATTGTGGATGAATGGACTAGGTTATTTATTGTGGTTAGTGATTATGTGACGTGCACCAAGTCTACCCTGTCCCATGCATGTCGCTGTCTCGAGAGGTACCTGGCAAACACAACACAGCAAGTGTGAGTCCACGACTCAACAAAGTGCAATAGTAAATCAAACATAGCATCATAAGTAGTCAAAAGAAAAATAAACAATTACATCATGAACAACATCATTATATACCATAAATCCATCTCTTATAATAGCATCAAAAGCATTCAAAGGGAATAAACAATCACACCTTGAACAACAATATTATATGCCGAACAACCAAATCCAAATCTTATGCAGAAATGCGATGAGTATAATAGCATCTCTTCACTTCTTAGCAATAATCCTGGAGCTTTTCCTCTCCTCATATTTTTCTGAATTTCCTTGATATTCTCATCCGATTTCTGATTTTCTCGGATTTGTTCTTGTATTGTGGGCCGCATCTCCAAAGTATTCACACAACCTTGACTTACTATTTCCAAATTCAAATGTTTTAATTCTTCAAACAATCTTAGCTAATTTTTCTGAACCAACGTTGTGTTATAATATCCTTTTCTGCTCAATGCGTCTGCAACTACATTGGCTTTATCGGGATGGTAATGGATACCAATGTCATAATCCTTGATTAGTTCTAACCATCTTCTTTGCCTTAGGTTGAGTTCTGATTGGGTGAAAATATACTTCAAACTCTTATGATCCGTAAAGATCTCACAACGATTACCAATGAGATAATGCCGCTAAATTTTTAAGGCATGCACAATTGCTGCCAATTCCAAGTCATGTATCGGGTAATTCCCTTCATGAGGCCGTATGGCGAGATGCATAGGCTACAACCTTGCCTTCTTGAATCAACACACATCCGAGCCCCTGACGTGAAGCATCACAGAATACTTCAAAGTCTTTGGGGATATTAGGCAAAACCAACACTGGTGCTGAGACTAACCTTTGCTTCAATTCTTGGAAACTCTTTTCACAGGCTTCTGTCCATTCAAACTTATTTTCCTTCTTTAGCAGTTGAGTCATAGGTCTAGCTATCTTGGAGAAATCTTCGATGAATCTGCGGTAATATCCCGCTAAACCAAGAAAACTTCTTACTTCTATAACAGACTTGGGTTGCTTCCAATCCATTACGACCTCAACTTTGGTTGGATCCACAACAACTCCTCCTGTTGAAACAATGTGACTGAGAAAAGCCACTTGTTTTAGCCAGAATTCACTCTTGCTAAACTTGGCATAGAGTTTGTGACTTCTGAGTCTTTCCAATACCGCCCTGAGATGCTTTTCATGCTCTTCTTCATCTTTGGAATATATAAGAATGTCTCTCCTTGCTATTCTCCTTATTACAAATAAACTGATTTATTTATTCTCAAATAGATTGCTAATTATTAGAATAAAGACTAAATGATAGACGCTTATGTGGATGAGTGGTAGTGAGTGCATCCAAACATCTACTCCCTCCCATGATTTAATTTTTCGATAAACACAACCACAAACTTATCCAAGAATTCCTTAAACACTTTGTTCATCATGTTCATGAAATATGCCGATGCATTTTTGAGTCCGAAAGACATCACCGTAAACTCGTACAATCCATATCTGGTTGTGAAGGTAGTCATGGGAATGTCTTCGGGTCTTATCTTCAGCTGATGGTAGCCGGATCTTAGGTCAATCTTGGAGAATACACTTGCTCCTTTTAACTAATCAAAAAGATCATCTATTCTGGGTAACAGATATTTATTCTTGATTGTGACCTTGTTGAGCGATCTGTAATCCACACACATCCTCATGCTATTGTCCTTTTTCTTGACAAATAGTACCGGTGCTCCCCAAGCTGATGAACTTGGCTGAATATAACCTTTGTTCTGCAATTCTTCAATCTGTTTCTTTAATTCTGCTAACTCATTAGCTGGCATCCTATATGGTCTCTTTGAGATTGGGGCTGTCCCTGGGACTAGGTCAATTAGGAACATAATATCCCTATCTAGTGGCATACCCGACAAATCTTTAGGAAACACATCTGGGTATTCTTGTACGATTGGGATTTCTTCCAACTTTATCCCCTTAAGACTGTTAAGAACAGAGTTTTCTTCAACCGTATTCCTTGGTCTGAACTCCACAAAATCCCTTGGTCATTGACGAGAGTGATATTCTGGTTGGCACAATCTATTTGGCCTTGATTCTTTGCTAGCCAATCCATTCCAAGAATTACATCTAATCCTTAAGAGGTAAGAACTATAAGATCAGCTAAGAAAGGCACCCCTTCTATGTCCAAGGTAAGGTCTGGTTCTATGAGACTTAGTTCTCATTTCTGATCCTAGAGATAATATCCTCATAGGGATAGTAAGGGGGAATATAGCTAACCCACATTTGCCCACAAATTGACTTGATACAAAAGAATGTGAAGCTCCTAAATCAAATAAAACTGATGTTGGTACTGAGTTAACAAGAAATGTACCAAGGACCACATCTGGTGCAATCTTAGCTTCTTCGGCCGTGACATGGTTCACACTTCCTTTCACAAACTAAGATGCTGTCCTTGCTGCCGGAGTGTTGCCTGAGGATGGAACTCCCTGATTTGGCCTTGCCGGTGCTGCTGGTTGCTGCCTCTTTGGGCACTTGTTGGCGTAGTGTCCAGTCTCATTGCAGTGAAAGCATGTGATTACTGCAGCTGAGGGACTTGCCTTCTTCTAAAACTGGCCCCCTGGAGCAACACTGTGGAAGTTGGGGTTGTTGGAGCGTTGAGCTGGCACAGGTGCGGGTGTCTTGGAAGATGAAGATGACTAGAATCTATTGTGCTACGGCTACTGAAAAGAAGTGGAGCGAGGCTTGGGAAATCCTCCTAGGTCAAACTTCTGAGCTACCATCCTTCTTTTGCGATTCTCTATTTCCAAATGTTTACCTTCCTAACGAATGGCCTTATTCACCAACTGCTGAAAGTCGGTGTAGTCTTAAGCAACTAGATGAACAGAAAGATCATCGTTGAGGCCCTCTAGGAAATGTTCCTATTTTTGCTTCATCTGTAGCCACATCCTCTGGAGCGTAACAAGAAAGCTGGTTGAACTTGTGGAGATATTCATTAACAGTACGGTTGCCTTGGCGCAACGTACGAAACTCTTTTTTCTTTAGGGTCACCATGCCCAAAGGAATATGTGCACGGCGGAATGCCTGCACAAACTCATCCCAAGTGATAGCCTGGGCATTGGTGTGAGACTGAGTAAAATTGTCCCACCACTCTGAAGCAGGTCCATTTAGTTGGTGAGAGGCAACAAGATTCATGCCACGGTCATTGCACCGGGCAATGTCCAACTTCTTGCTAATGGCCCGGCCAATCGCTCGTGATCCATCACCAAGCTACTCGGAGAATGTGGGTGGACGCATTCTCATGAACTCAGATATGTTGACTCTCTGGGGTGGTGGAGGTGGTGGTGCTGCTTGAGCTGCTGCTGCTGTTGCTTGGGTGTTGTTAAGTGACTGAGCTAGTAGGTCAATCAAGTAAGCCTGCTTAGCCATCATTTGTCTCCAATCGGGTCTGTCTGTTGAGGGTGGTGGTGGGATTGGGTTGTTCTGATAATCAGCATTTCCATTGCCCTGTTCCATTTCACTTCCACTACCAGATCTATGAGTGTTCACCATCTGCCAGAACTTGAAGACTTAGAAAAGATGGAAGAAGGGAACTAAGGGGGATAAACTTATAACAATCACCAAAAACCAAGAAAGCACACAAAAGCAAATTTTTCCAAATAACTTTATAGGGCTCGGGGATCACTGAAGCGACGAGGACGTGCACGGCTGTTTTCAAGCTAGCGCGGCAGCGAGTTAAGGAGGGATTAAAAAGGTTTAAGGAGGAAGAAACGGGCGCCTTGAGTGAGTCAGAGGTCGTGGGATTTAATGGCATCAAATGCTCGCGGGAAGGGGGAGTAACGGGCACTTTTAAGAGCTTGGCAAAAGGGCGGCAATGGCGACGTCGCGAGGTAGACGAAGGAGACAGGGACGAAGGCGCTATAGCGGCGGCCCCACCGGTCAGCGAGAGAAAGAAAACAATAAAGTGACGAGTGGTAAAAATGGCCGTTCGATCGCGATCCAACGGTCAGAAAAGATCGGGACGTTCAGACGTCCGAAGGTTTCATCGAAATCTGATCGTTCATTTTTGATCCGATAGCTGACGAGGTGATGCGCGGGTGAGTGGGCCATGCAGCGTAGGAAGATGGATTGGGCCGGATACAATTCGGCCCAATCACTGTGCGGTGAATTTTAATTGGTTTAACAATTTAAATAATCCTGATAATTCAAATAGGTTTTAGAAAATAGCAAATAGAATCAAAAAATTATGAGAAAATTCACAGAAATTCTCAAAGACATTCTGGACTTAAATAAAATAATTCCAACTTAAACTTGGTAATAATTTTTGCAAATACATTTGTTTTGACTTTAAATTAATTAAGAAAAAGCTTTTAAAAACCCCAGAAAAACTAAGGAAAATAGTTTAAGTTTTATTTTGCTAAAAGGGAAAATTCGGGATGTTACACGCAAAGTAGCGGAAGAAGGGTTGGAGCAGCTTGGTCCAACTTAGAGCACGTCAATATAGTGGTCGTAGTCGATCGTCCAACGTCAAGCACGTCAGTGCGGTGGTCGTGGTCGATCGTCTCCTCCAGCGACCTCTGCAGTTCCTTATGAAGATCGCGGATCGTCCTCAAGCGCAACAACAAATGTAGTAGTGCCTCTACGGTATCCACATGTCCAGGGAAGGAACAACCATGCACTGGTGTGCTAGCACCAAGTCGCACGGCAGTGCTCTTAGGAAGATGGCGGCTAGGGTTTTGGTGGAACAACTCAACTCACGACTTTCGTGTGTCTTGTCTATTATTTTCACCCCCATCCCAACAGCCTCATGCATCTCCTTATATAGTGCTCATGATGGATCCCATCCGAACACATGTGATGAATCATATCCGTACTGGTTTGTTCCAACCCGTTAAGTGTGTGACCCTATAGGTTCATGCGTAATCGGTTGTGACTCGGAAACCCTTTTCGATCACGAGTCATTAGCGGTTCCTAGCAGGACATAATGATCCCCGAATACACACAAATTATATCAGACGAACCTTAGTGCAATATGATCTACGACCAGGTCCCCATCACTTATGACCAGGTCCAATCTTTATATGACCAGTTCATATTTGGTCACGACTAGTTCGTAACTCCTTACGACCAGGTTTCAACCACTCTGTGATTTTGTTTGACCAGCCTCTCGACCAGCTCAGATTCCATACGACAAATTCAGAATCGATCGAACTAAGCGATCTACTCGTGTATTCTCCCTTTGCCTCACGATGTCTGGTTGAACACCAGGTGAGATATTGTGTCATCCATGGGCTGTTCAATACTTTCTCGATCGAGTGTCGGATAACTTCACGTGGTTGAATACTTCGACCACTATTGGCATGGCTATGCACTTTCTTTATCCGACCACAACGAGGGGCCTAGATACATCTATCTTGTTATGTTAGGAGGGGCAAATCCCATATCCGACCAGTTACATTCCTTTGCATGTTTCATAGCATACCCGAAAGCTACCTTTATAACTACCCAGTTACGAGTAGCGATTGGCAACCCCTAAGAGTGCTATTACACATGTAGGAAACCATACTGATCTCAGGTCTAAGGATTATACATCATCATTGCTTGAGACCAACTAATGACACATGGAATCATAACAATCTCAATAGTGTCTCAAGGTGGGTCAATCCAACCCCATGTTCTCTAACATGTGTTCACATTATTGATTCGATATCCCTATATCCATGACCGGTGAAACATGGTCATCAATCAATACATGTGCTGGTCAATAGAGTCATTGGTGTTCCGACCATTGACATCCGACCAGGGATTCATTTAGAACGACATCATATAAGTTAATAGTTTCACCAACAAGTCACATACTTGTTAATCTTTATAACCAATGATTCATTCAAGCAACAGGATAACATATTATCCAATATTATGAACATAATGAAATATAATCATCTCCATGATTGCCTCTAGGGCATATTTCCAACACAAATTTCATTGACTAGTTTTCTAATATGAGAATTGTTCTCAAGCAAGAAAAGAAATATGTTCTAGAGGGTCCCTATCCTGAGGAACCAAATGCCGATGCTACTATTGCTGAAAAGAATGCTTATGAGAAGCATTGTAATGACGTAGTCGATGTACATTGCCTTATGCTTGCCACTATGAACTCTGAGCTTCAGAAGCAATATGAGACCACAGGCGCTTACAATATGATTGTGGGTTTGAAAGGCATGTTTCAGTACCAAGCAAGGGTAGAGAGGTACAATACCTCCAAGGTATTATTTTCTTATAGGCTATCATAAGGTAACCCGATCAATCCTCATGTGATCAAGATGATTGGTCACATTGAGAGCTTAGAAAAGTTTGTTTTTCCCCTTAGCCAAGAGTTAGCTACTGATGTGATTCTCCAATCGCTCCCTGCGACCTTTGAGCCTGTCATATTGAATTTTCATATGAATGGCATGGAGAAGTCAATGACTAACTTGCATGGAATGCTTAAAGGTGCCGAGGAGAGCATCAAGAAAAGTTCTAATCATGTGATGATGGTTCAAAAAACTACTAGCTTCAAGAAGAAGGGTAAGTCTTGGGGAAAGGGAAAAGGCAAAGGAAAGACTCCAGATGAGATCGAGAGTCTCAAGGCTAAGCTTAAGAAGCTTAAGCTAGGTCCTAAGCCTGATACAGAATGCTACCATTGTCATGAGACTGGGCATTGGAAGAGAAATTGTAAGAAGTACTTGGTAGAGATAAAAAAAGAACAAAGGAAGTAAGACTTCCAATTCAGGTATAAATATTATAGAAATTAATCTTGCCACTTCTCCTACATATTCTTGGGTATTCGACACCGAATCGGTTGCTCATATTTGTAATTCAATGCAGGGACTGATAGGGAGTAGAAGTTTGGCAAGAGGTGAGGTTGATCTTCGCGTGGGCAATGGATAAAGAGTGCTACATTAGCTATTGGCACTTTACCATTAATTTTTCCCTCGGGATTAATTATAGAATTAAATAATTGATATTATGTTCCTGTCTTAAGCAAAAATATTATTTCTGCTTCTTGTTTAGGAGCAGAAGGTTATGAGTTCAGAAAAAAACAATTGTTATTCAATTTATTTTGAAGATATGCTTTATGGCCATGCTCCTTTGGTGAATGGCTTATATGTTTTGAATCTCGAGGATGTGCCTGTCTATAACATAAATGCTAAGAAACTTCGATCCAATGATTTGAATCCCACTTTTATTTGGCATTGTCGTCTTGGTCATATAAATGAGAAGCACATGATGAAGTTTCATAAAGATGGTCTTCTAAACTCATTTAATTTTGAATCATTTGAAACATGTGAATCTTGTTTACTTCACAAGATGACAAATTCACCTTTCACGACCAGAGGTGAGAGGGCAAGTGACATATTGGCCCTTGTACATACGGATATATGTGGACCAATGAGCACTTCGCTAGAGGTGGTTTTCAGTACTTCACAATTTTTACTGATGACTTTAGTGGATATGGTTACATCTACTTAATGAGGCATAAGTCTGAATCCTTTGAAAAGTTCAAGAAATTTTAGAATGAGGTATAGTATCAACTGCAATACCCCATTTAAACGTCAGATGATTTAAAAAGTTGATTTCAGTTTAGGAATAGAACTGAAAAAGGGATTACATATTATTCTGTTGTTTTGGCTAAGAGAGAAAAGAGTTCTAGAGAAGAGGTTTGATGGAAATTGCTTTTAGCAAGTTTTGTAGGGGGATTCTTACGATTAAGAGGGAGTCTGGGCTGTGGGCTTTCGGCCCACGGTGGTAGGCCCTTTTGATGGGCAGCCGACCAAGGGGGGAGGGCACCCCCTAGCTTCTCCCTTCCCCTTGCGCCCCTGCCCTTCTCCCCAACCAGCAACCGCCAGCCCTCCTTCCTCTCCTCCCTTGTGCCCCTCCCATACCAGCACCTCCCCCTCATCTCCTCCCCTCCCCTGGTGGCGCCTCCTCACCCCTGTGTTCCTCCCTATTGCTGGCCAAGAGGAAGGTCGGGAAAATCTGTTTTGGTGCTGCTGTTCAAGGAGAAGAGTTAGAGGGAGAAGAAAAGGAGAAGAAGGAGGGCCCTCATGCGAACCTCAGCGAGATCCAACGGGGTTGTTCTAGGGTAAATTTGTGTTCCCCATTAATTATTTCAGTTCTTTTAGTTGTGATTTGTTGCTGAAAATTCAGTGTAGTGCCCTACTGTTGTAGATCAGTAATGCTGCAGTTCTGTTAATTCAAAAGATTGAGTTAGTTCTAGGTGGATTCAGCATTTAGTGTCTCCTAGAGCTATGTGGGTAATTGTGATGGCTTTCTGGAAAGTATTAATTCACAATTTTTCAATGGATAATGATTTAGTTATGATTTTTCCAAGTCTGAGTGCCTGTTCAGTCTCTAGATTCAGGCAGCGAGCGTAGTTCTATGAATTAGGGTATGGATATGGATGAATCTGGTCAGTTAATCTCATGAGTTATGTAGATGACTTTATGATGATTCTAGGGAGACCAAGTTCATATTTTTTGGACATTAGAATGAAAGTTATGAAATTTTGAAGTTGTTGTTGTAGTTTTGTCTTTCTGTTGGGGACAGTAGGGAAAGATTGCTCTGTTAGCAACCATTGTTGTGCAATGGGAAATATTATAATAAATTTATTCTGAAATCTAGTTCCCTGTAGTTTCCATAATGACTAAGATCATTGGGTTTGGTTGTACCAATTAAGAGATACGAAATTCTTAAGTCGACAGTACTGAAGATGACAGAACTGTCTTCGGAGATAAAAAAAAGCTTAGATTAAATAATTTGAACTTATAGTCACCTGAGACGTTGTAGGTATGTAAGTTTAGATTCCAGATAACTTGGGTTCATGATTTTTAGAGCTTTTAATCAAAAGTTATGGTTTTTTCCTTCAGTGGCTGTCAGTTTAGGACAGACTGGAATTTGGGAATGTATCGATAAAGTTTTGGGTTGCGAATAGGAGTGAATGATTCCATTTTATTTTATTGCTATGCTATGCACATTTGAATGGTATTCTTAGTACGCTTTACGAATGCCTAGTGGTGGTGAGAACCAGGGATAGAGTCCATATGTCGTCATCACTCGTCTCGCGGTTGAGGCAAATGTAAGCAGTGTAGAGTAAATTATGATGCTAAACTCCTGGTTATTGCCATGGTTTATTTGTATGAACTTTATTTATGATATTGTCGCTAAATATTATTATCTCATGATGGATTGAGAATATGATGTTCATTTGCATCATGGCATTTATTCTTAAACCTTGGACTATGTGGTAGCCAAGGATTGTTTCTTTTGAGGTCCTTGTCATGCGTTGGACAGGCATGAGATCCCCGTCATGTATTGGACGGGCATGGGTCCCCACACTTGTGGAGTGTAGGCTTGAGATCCCTGTGCCTGAGGGCACAGGCTTGAGTATGCATCGACGGATGTACTACTCCGCATTACCGGTAATTGCAAAGCAGGAAGAAGTTGTATTCTTGTCATTTGCATCGCATGAAAGTATAAGAGGTTCAATTATGGATTCCTTGTTGATATTTATATGAGGATTTGTTATCTTCATTATCTTTTCATGATGCTTTGTCTTTTGCACTGTTGTACTTTGCTGAGTCGTGGACTCATGCTTGTTGTTGATGTTTTCTTTAGGTACTTCTCGAGGAAGCGACATGCATGGGAAGTGTTAGATTTGGTGCACTTCACTCACAATCACTATGACAATTAAAGATAGCTCTTTTACTTAAACTTAATTGTTCATGCTATTACTTCTGTTCTAAGATTGAGATCATCCTTCGTGATGATTGAGTTTTTTTGTAATTGGAGTAGTCAAGCGAGTCTTATGGATATTTCCGTTTATGCCTTAACATTTTAGAACTTGATTAAATTACTCTTACATGTTAGAATAATTTAAGTAACTTGATTAGTCTATCATCCAAGTAAAACCTTGATGAATCCTGATAATTTCACGTGGTTCGGTTATTTGATAATTAGAACAAGGTTTATGTTTAGAATCTTATTATTCAATATAGGTTTGAGTAATGCTAGCTTGTTAGATGCTGAAAAGCTTGCTGTTAATTGATAGTGGATGTAATTAAATTGTGTTTTTGAGTTAGTTTAGTAGCATCCTAGGTGCAGAGTTGAGCTAGGGTGTTACATCAACTTGGCAAGACAATTAAATATCTATGATCAGATCATGAAGGTGAATATTTGAGCCATGAGTTTGGTGATCATCTGAAGGAATGTGGAATTGTTCCACAACTTACTCCGCCAGGAACGCCTCAATGGAATAGGGTGTCTGAACAACGGAACCGAACATTATTGAACATGGTTCGATCAATGATGAGTCAATCTGATCTTCCATTACAATTATGGGGATACACTTTAGAAATAGCGGCTTTCACTTTGAATAGGGTTGCATCAAAAACAGTAGAAACGACACCATATGAGATATGGACTGGGAAGTGTCCCGGATTGTCTTTTCTTAGGATATGGGGCTGTGAGGTATATGTAAAATATTTGATGTCTGACAAACTCACACCCAAGTCAGATAAGTGCATCTTTGTAGGGTATCCTAAGAAAACTAAAGGATATTTCTTTTATAAGCGAGATGATGACAAATCATTAATTGCCCGAAATGGTGTCTTCTTGGAGAAAGAGTTTCTTTCCAAAGGAGTCAGTGGGAGCAAGGTGCAACTCGAAGAACTTCGGGAAACATCTGAAAATGTTTCAACTCCCACTGAACCTCTATAGGATGAACAAAATGTTGAATAATCTGTAGATGAGGCATCAGCCCCACGTAGATCTAAAATGCCAAGTCAATTGCCTATAAGGTATGGGCATGATATTTTATTATTGAATAATGCTGATTTTAAGACTTATGAGGAAGCGATGGTGGACCCAGACTCTGAGTCATGGCTTAAAGCCATGAGATTTGAGATAAAATCCATGTATAACAATCAAGTTTGGAACTTAGTTGATCCACCTGATGGTGTTAAAACCATCGAGTATAAATGGGTTTTTTTTAAAAAAAGATAGATATGGATGGAAATGTTCACATTCATAAGGCACGACTGATCACAAAGGGTTTCAAACAAATTCAAGGTCTTGATTATGATGAAACCTTCTCGCCTATCGCTATGCTTAAGTCTACCCAGATCATTCTAGCTATTGCTGCATATTTCGATTATGAGATATGGCAAATGGATGTCAAAACGGCTTTCCTAAATGGAAACCTAAGTAAGGTTGTGTATATGACACAATATGAGGGCTTTGTCGATCCACGGGAAGATAGAAAGGTATGCAAGCTTCAAAAATCTATCTATGGATTAAAGCAAGCATCTTGGAGTTGGAACATTTATTTTGATGAAGTGGTCAAAGAGTTTCACTTCATCAAGAATGAAGAAGAACCTTATATTTACAAGAAGGTTAGTGGGAGCAAACTTGTTTTTCTGATCTTATATGTATATGATATATTATTGGTCGAAAATAATATTTCTATGCTTGAATCTGTTAGGACTTCATTAAGAAATAGTTTCTCTATAAAAGATTTAGGAGATGCAGCATATATTTTAGGCATAAGGATCTATTGGGACAGATCTAAAAGACTAATTGGATTAAGCCAAGATATGCACATTGACAGGGTGTTGAAGTGGTTCAACATGCAAGATTCCAAGAAAGGTTTCTTGCCCATGTCTCATGGAATTAATCTTAGCAAGAGTCAGTATCCTTTGACACCTGTTGAGCGAGTCAAAATGAGTATAATTCCATATGCTTCAGCTATTGGATCTATCATGTATACCAAGCTTTGTACATGACCAGATGTATCATATGCTCTAAGTGATACGAGCAGATATCAGTCAGATCCAGGTGAAGGTCACTGGATAGCAGTCAAGAATATCCTAAAGTACTTAAGAAGGACTAATGATGCATTCCTTGTCTATGGTTGTAATATCCCGAATATTCATTAGTAAATGCAATAAAGATTAGAGAGAACAATATTATTTTAAAAAGGGAAATTAAAAGAAAATTCAAGATTTGAGGGAGGATTGGACCTAGGGCTTTCGACCCAAGGCGTCCTAGCCAAGTGGGGCCGCCATTTAGTGGAGTCAAGAGGGGGGTGCCCTTCCCCAAAACCCTAGCTTCTGCTATAGTACTGTGCCGCACTGTAGCACGTGGTACTGTAGCACACACACACCCCGCCCCTCTCCCTGCTGCTCTACCAAGAGGAGGAAGAAGCTCCGAGGTGCTGCTGGCCATGGTGGAAGGAGAAGAAGAGAGGAAAAGGGAAAAGAAGAGGAAGAAGGTGGGGGCATTCTTCGCTAGGGGATTCGACAAAATCCAATGGGATTTTGTGGGTAAATTCGCAATCCCTATTGGTTTTAGTAGATGTTTCATATGCGATTTGTAGTCGTTAGCTGTTCTCAGCTTGCTACAGTAGATCAGTTAATTTGTGATATGTTGTCGTGTGAATTGCGATTAGTTCCAAATAGATTTAGGGATTAGTGTCTGCTAGAGATATGTGGGGTTTCGAGTAGGCTTTCCAGAAAGTCTTAATTCATAATTTTTGGATCATCGATGAATTAGTTACCAATTTTGCAAGACTGGGTGCTAAATCAGTCTCAGGACTTGTGCAGCGAACATAGATCTGTAAATTTTATCTTGGAGATGGCCGAATTGGGTCAGTTGGTCTCGATGCAATTTGTAGGTATTTTTATTATGTTTCCAGGAAGTTAAATTTCATAATTTTTGGATTTCTATATCAAAAGATATGAATTTTAGGAACTAATGCTGTAATCTGTCCCTCCATTGTGGACAGAAGAGTTTTTCTTGACTGTTTGCAATATTTGTTGCAAAGTGGGGATATTTATGATAATTTTATTGAGATAGATGGTTTCCTGTAGTTTCCAGAGAGTATTATAACATTGTGTTTGGTTGTACCAAACAAAAGTTATGAAATTCACAAGTTAGTAGTACCGAAGATGACAGATCAGCCTTCAGGATTAAAAACAAAGGCTTAGATGCACTAATATGATCTTTCGATCACCTGAGAAGTTGTAGCTAGGGTTGTGTATGTTCTAGGAAAATTGGATTAATGTATTTTGGATTTTTTACTCAAAAGTTATGAATTTTTCCTTAATAGCTGTCTGTTTGGACAGATTTGGGAATTTGAGAGTGTATTGATTATATGTTCGAGTTTCGATTAGGGACGCTTGTTCTCATTTTGTTCCATTGAAATGCTGTACACTTTTGATTGGTGTACTTAGTATATTGTATTACGGTTGCTAGGTGGTGGTGAACCCCAGGGCTAGAGCTTTCCGTCGTTGTCTTCCGTCTCACGGTTGAGGCAAGTGCAAGCAGTGATAATGATATTACGATATTTCATTCATATTAATTACCATGATTTAATCATGAAGTTTTATGTTTGATAATATCGCTGAGCATTAAATATTCATGATGAATTGAGATTGTGAGTTCAATTTGCATCATGACATTCATTTTTGAACTTTGGACTACGTGGTAGTCAAGAATTATTCTTGAGATCCCCGTTATGCATTGGGCGGACATTGGATCCCCGTCATGCATTGGACGGGCTTGGGTCCACACACTCGTGGAGTGTGGGCATGAGGTCCCTGTGCCTAAGGGCATAGGCTTGAGTATGTATCGACGGATACACTACTCGGCATTACCAGTAATTGCAAAGAAGTTGAAGAAAGAGCATTCTTGACATATGCATTGCATACACGCATAAGAGATGGATTTGTGATTCATTGCTGATGTTCATAAAGGGAATTGGTATCCTCATTGACTGGTTATGAGGTTATGTTTTATTACTATTGTACTTTGCTGAGTCGTAGACTCATTCTTGTTGTGTTGTGTTTTCTAGGTACCTCTCGAGGCAGCGACATGCATGGGAAGGGGTAGACTTGATGCACATCATGAATACACAAACCACGACTAATAAATTAGATCATTTACTTAAATTTCATATTCATGATAATTCCTTTAGATTCAGTTTGTGACCATCCTTCGTGGTGGATATTTTATTTGTGCTCTTAAACCCCGTTATTTGAGTTCATTTAATTCTATTTGATGGATTAAATTGTTTAATTGGATTATACTATCATCCTCATAGCTTTGATGATTCTTAACGCTTTAGATGTAACCATTTAAATAATTGTTGCTGTTGTGTAGCATGGATGGTTTGCATTAGACTTGGTTGATAAAGAGAAGAATCCATGCTTGGATTATATTCAATGGTTAGTTGATAATCTTTGTCTTGACTAATTATAGATTGTGCTAGTCCTTGAATAGTGGAATTTTGTAATTATATCATTCATGGTTGAATGATTCGTTGACTGTTTATTAAAAGATTGAAATTAATTGATTCTGTAGAGTAGATTGGTAGCATCCTAGGCTCTATGTTGGGCTGGGGTGTTACAGTTGGTATCAGAGCGGGCTTTAGGTCCGTGGTAGTTGAAATATTAAATTGACACACTGTGCACGGTAAGATGGGAATGGGTCAAACATTGCATTTACGTTTTCATTATGTCGCTTTAAGCATTGCAGTTATGAATTGGTTATGAATACTTATGATATGCCTATATGATTATTATATGCTATAATAGTAGATGACGAGATATTTAGGTCATGGTTGTAGCCTTGGGTTGCCAGGTTGCACCACCGTTTGGGGTATGAGATTAATAGAGTGTCTACCTCGAATCAACTAGTTCCAGGTGTTGAGTATGAGTTTCTTTGGGAGAATTATTGTCTTCCTTGAGTTTGAAATGGTTATTCTTGTTCAGATACGGTGGGTGAGTTTTCTTGGATTAGTGGTTCATTGCAGTTGAGAGGAGTTCATCGGTCTTTATTGGTTTCTCAAAGCAAACCTTTGATCTCTTGAATGATGAGTTGTTTTGCTGTTTATAAACGTAGTTGATCTATAAGATTGATCTTTTATTTGGAAGTTCTGTCCTTCTTGTTGGGTAGCACGACTCGTTTAATCGCTTGGTGCATTGGTTATTGGAAGATTTAATTTGCATGTTCTTAAATGTGAGGAAACTTTGGGCCCCAATGTATTCTTCTAGGGTACTTTAAGTATGAAGTTTAATACTTCCCTTTCATGAGAGAAAGCATCAACGTTATTTTTTTTTGCATTGTCCTACCATGGTTAAGGCAGATAAATTGTTGTCTCTCCGACTGATGAGCTATCTTTGCTACTTGTAAACGCTGTTATTGACAAGATTATTCTTTTTCATGAAATTCCTACCTTTCTTGTTGAAAAATGTGATCCGGTGATTCGTTTGGTATTTTGGATAATGGGAATTATCTTTTACAAACTTCATTGAAGAAAGTTTTGACTCTACTCATTTCTTTTGGAGTAGTTGGAGTGTTGGAGTTTAGAACATTTTCTTTGAAAAAGAAAGTGTCAAAACCCTTTATAAAGTTTTATGGTGTTAAGTGAGAAGTTGTAAGTAAAGAAGATAATTGATAATGTTTATGACATCAAGTTGGGTCTTTGGCATGATGCATAATTAATTTTAACTGATGTCCACGGTAGCGTAGCCGGTTAATTTATTAATGCCTTATAATGATTGCATGACGAGTTGTGATTTATAATATATTTATTCCTAATTAGAATCAACAGAGTTACTAAGGAGAGTTAATATCGATATGAATCTATCTTGTAAACATCTATTTGATGATCTTACATAAATGCTAGATTTACCGAATTCCTGACATGCTAAAGTTGTTGAAACCTGTATAAAGGACTAGATGGATGATAATGTATCGATTTGTGAAACCTTGTTTTATAGAAATTATGTTAGTAAATCTTTAATCATGTTTTGAACTGATTTCTAAACATAAGGTAAAATGTTGAATCTATATTTATAAATGGTTATGTGATTGCAAGTAGAATTAGCATTATATTTACACACATGATTAATACAATGGTCAATTGATAATGAGAGCTGAAGTTGGTGTTGAGCACACTAACAGTTGGGTAGAAGAATTTCGTAAGTGGTCTTTGATAGCGTGCCTTGTGAAATTGCTATTCACTACAAGAAATCTGCTGAATGATGACAATCAAAATTCGTCACAGATCTGTGTTCTTTTGTCACAGTATGGGATCTATGACGCTCCCATGACAAAAAATTGAATCGTCACCTATAGTGCGTTGCTGATTGGTTTCTATGACGAAATAGCGAACTCGTCACAGACTCGAATTTTATGACGCTGCCACGTCAGATTCTTATTGTCATTGGTAGCCTGGTCGGGCCACGTAGGATCTGACGTGGCTGTTGGTTTGTGACGAAGTCTACCGTCATAATGTGAGTTAGGCCCATGTAAATTTTCGTCATAATTTCTACAAGGCCCATTTTGATTCCATTTTGTAGGCCCATTTTGATTCCATTTTGTAGGCCCAACTTATTTTAGGTTAGCCCAAATTGCAGGCCCAAATTTTTTTGGGTGTAGCCCATTTTGATTGCCCAGTTAGGGTTCGAGCTAGCAGTTTGTGGTTCTATGAAGCATAATTGCAATGAACAATGAACAACAAAATCAAATAAGCATGGGCATAGAATGTAGAAACAGTTTCATTCTAACAAGACCATCCAAAGATGTTTGTGATTCTCATGACACATGCTAAATTCCCATAACATCAAATATCAAAATCCTCAACTTGAGTACCTCTTGTACTGAAAACCTAAAAGACATACATAACATAAGATAGTCTTTGGAAGACTAAGAGAATTTGCTAACAACTGGGCTCGGACTGCTCAATCCAACAAGCTGAAACCCATGTCATCATCGCTCTCTTCCTTAGCCTCCTCCTGAGGATAGTCAACCAAAAAATATTTGTAAGTTATTGAACACAGTATTAGTTGTGCAAATGAAAGTGTTGTATAGATGTATGATAGCTCACCTTCTTCTCCTCAGCAGCCGGGTCAGCAGCTGCTGCACCACCACTAGTCGGGGTATGAATGCATAACACCTAAACAAAAACTGACCCAAGGAATTTTGTAGCAGCTAACTAACTATCCAAAAAACTATAAAGGAAGTTCAACCATTCATAGAATTGTGATAAGTGAAAATAGATATACCCGAGCCATTACAATAGCCATCTCCATGCTGAGTGATTGCTTCACAAATAGTTCATAGTCTCACCAGCGTCTGGAGCCAATTTTTACAACCCTGGGTGTAGGCACATCCATACAGACAAAAACAGTACAAGGATACACAATAAGGTCATGTCATGTCATAATAGCAACATCCAAAGACATTGTTCCTGTGTTACACGATCCAAAGATCATTGTCCGAGGTACTAGGAATTGGGACCCAACAACCAAAGATCAAGTTCATAGATTACTTGTGAGGTCCGAAGATGGCTTGGGAGCCTGTGATAAATAGACATTCAAATATTAGATACTGAACATCAAAAAATTCTTCGCAAGTTGTACAAGTAGAAGCTAGAAGAATTGGCTAACTTACAAAGGCTCCACCAAGCTTGACCAACATCCAATGCGACGGCGCATTGAGCCTCTTCAGATGCTTCTTCTAACCCCTTGCCTGGTTTATAGGTAAAAAAGAGAAATAATTATCACTACCACATCAACACATAACCAAGAATGTAGTATCGTATGCAACAAGTAATGATAAAAGTAAAACTG
The DNA here is from genome assembly GCA_036346405.1 of Phyllostachys edulis. Classification (NCBI taxonomy): domain Eukaryota; kingdom Viridiplantae; phylum Streptophyta; class Magnoliopsida; order Poales; family Poaceae; genus Phyllostachys; species Phyllostachys edulis. The sequence goes on along the minus strand of CM070561.1, from coordinate 13,845,879 downwards.
TACGAGAACAACCCTCCAACATTGCTGACAACACCTACCCAGTGAAATGCAGTTATGCATTTGAACTCTTGACAAAAGACAGTTCTACTTCTAAATTTTTATCACCCTAATAGCTATAATGATATTATAAAATTTGAAGATATGAAAGAATATTTGCATGCAAACGTTAGCACATGTGTAGGCCATTAACACAACGCAGAAAACAGTGAGGCGAACAGAACAGGGAGCTTCAACGAACGCTCAAACTAGTGTTTACACAACAAGATAAGAGATCATTCCGAAAAAAAAAACAAGTCGCTCTTAACCATGCGCCTGCCCCCTAACCCAAGTATTGCAAACATCCAAGTATGCTAAACTAAGAGCGCAGGCAAGAACCGAACAATCACCAAGCAACCCAGGCCCCAAATTGTGCAAGACAACCCTGAAGATTTCCCCTAGTAGCCAACTTTTGTACACTATTCATCCCTGGGAAACCCAGGTTCAAACAATGGAGTTGATCCACAATCTACAGCCCATGGATCCAAACCTCGCCAAATCAAGTGGTTAAATCCTATCAGACTCGAGTGGAAGAAAACAACTACTCTTAACCAAGAAGGCTACGGATCAGATCCGCACACGACAGAGAGAACGTGCAGTGGTGGGGCATAGAGGATGGGGGTGGGGGCACTCACCATGGTTGCGAGCTCGGGCTAGGTCGTAGTGCTCCTCCTCTTCTCCGCGCCGTCGCTGCTCCTTCCTCTCCTGCTCCGCACCGCCGGCGCTACACCTCGCCCAAGAAGGCTACGGATCAGATCCACACACGAGAGAGAGAACGCACAGTGGTGGGGCATGGAGGATGGGGATGGGGGCATGTAACAGCCCAAAAAATCATAAAGGCAAAAATATGGGATTTTTAAAACTTTTTGTCTAAAGTCTTCTGTCGTTCTGTTTGCTTGCATTTTGAAGAGTTCCTTAAAGCTAAAATCAGAATTTTAGCAAGTCTAAAATTCTACTGTTCTATCTCTCCCCATTTCTTCCTAGCATTCCTTCCTTCTTCCTACTAAGCACTGTTGGTCTGCTTCAGTCTGGCCAACAAGCTCCCGTGCTCTCTCTCTCCCTTCCTCGCCAGCCGAGTTAGTGCTCGTGCCAACGCTCTCCTCTCCTGTTCCTCCGACCAGTAGTAGGTTCAGCCAGTGCAACCAGACCTCCCTAACTGGGATCGGGGCAGCCATGCCCCTTTCCATTTGGTTGCTGCGTGCGCCAGGAGGGAGAGGTCCAGCATGCTGTGGTCTATTGACCATTAATAGCAGTCACTCAAGATGTCATTCATCTGTCCTATACTGCCCATGCCGTCAACTGCACAAACCACTCCTCCTCGACAATTGTGCCAAGGTGCATGTGCATATTCGCCCAAGTCCTTATTACCTCCTTGTTGCTCTTCTTAGCCATTCCAGTGCTAACCTCATTCTCTTCCTCCTCCAAGAAAGCTTGAGCTCCATTCAGGCTCAAGCGCTTGCCCCGGCCGAGCGCCGTAGGCACCCATTGGAACAGCCTTGGAGACCACTGCTCTTCCCCTCCGACCAGGACATTTCAAGACATGCCCGAAGGACCATCTATCTGCCTCTAGGGAGCCACCTTGAAGGCCGAAGACCAACCCTTTTTCCACAAGCCGCACCTGCAGCGCAGAGCCTCTCTCATTGTCTTGGTTCACCGACGACAGCTCCACTCAGGCTAGCCCATTTCCCAGTTTCCGTACCGGTGAGTTCTTAGCAACCAAATGTACTTCCTAGTTCAAGCCGCCTCGTTCTCTCTTGGATGTTTCTTGGTTCTTCCTTTGGTATTTCTGCTGGTTCATTCGATTGCATCAATACAGTCGAACTTCTGCTTCCTTCGACCTCTGCTGTGTAGTTGAGCACTTCTCTCATTCAACTACGCACGATTAACACTCCCACAACCTTCTTAGCCGCGACCTCCTACTTTACAAAGACCACCCTCTTGGCCGGAACCACCCATATAGTCACGACCACCCAGTTTACAAAGACCACCTTCGTGGTCGCGACCTTCTATTTTACCAAAACCACCCTCGTGGTCGCGACATTCCATTTTGCAAAGACCGCCCTCTGGGACTTTCTGTAAAGACCTCCCCAGGTCGTAACACACTCACGACCTCCCACTGGTCGTAACACCTCTGCGACCTCCTACATGGACGTACACCTCCATGACCACCCCTGGTCGTGACACTCGCATGACCCCTTCGGGTCGTAACACTTTCACGACCCCCCTTGGTCGTAGCATCTCCCGCGACCTCCCAGTAGCATCTCCATTTCCCTGAAGTCTCAAATAAATAGAAACATTTGGTTTTAATGAGAGTTCAAATCTTATTTGGAAGTTCTATACGGAACCTCCCTTGGTTCCATCTTGACCATCGGGACCTCCTTGGCATTCATCTTGACCACCAGGACTTCCCTTGTGTTTATCGTAACCGTCCGAATCTCCTTTGCATTCATCTTGACTGTCGGGACCCCCTTGGCGTTCATCTTGACCGTCAGGATCTCCCTTGCATTCATTGTAACCATCAAGATCTCCTTTGGTACAATCATGACCGCCAGGACCTCCTTTGGTTCCATCTTGACCATTGGGACCTCCTTGGCGTTCATCTTGACCGTCAGGATTTCCCTTGCTTTTATCGTAACCGTCCAAATCTCCTTTGCATTCAATCTTGACCGTCAGGACCTCCTCTGGTTCTAACCTGACCGTCGAGACCTCCCCTCGCTTAAATCTAACAGACCAGACCTCCCTTAGTTTAGATCTAATGTTCCAGACCTCCTTTCGTTTGGAGCTAATGGTCCAAACCTCCCTTCGTTTAGATCTAATGGTCCAGACCTCCTTTTATTGGATCTAACGATCCAGACCTCCCTTGGGTTAGATCGAATGGTCCAGACCTCCTTCTGTTTGGAGCTAATGGTCTAGACCTCCTTTTTATTGGATCTAACGGTCCAGACCTCCCTTCGGTTAGATCGAATGGTCCAGACCTCCTTCTGTTTGGAGCTAACGATCCAGACCTTCCCTCGATTGGATCTAACGATCAAGACCTTTCCTCGAGTGGATCTAACGATCTAGACCTCCTCTTAATTGGATCTAACGGTTCAGACCTCCCCTCGATTAGATCTAACGATCCAGACCTCCCCTTGATTTGATCTAACGATCCAGACCTCCCCTTGATTTGATCTAACGATCCAGACTTCCACTCGATTAGATCTAACGATCCAGACCTTCCCTCGTTGGGATCTAAGGGTCCAAATCTCTACTCTTTTAAGATCTAAGGTCCCAGATCACCTTTCCTTTAGATTAAAGGGTCCAGACCTCTTCTCGTTTTGATCTAACGGTTCAGATCTCTCCTCGATTAGATCTGAGGGTTCAGACCTCCCTCTCGTTAGATCTCTCTGTTTGTCTTTTTTTACAAAAGACCACCCTCTTGAACTTTTTATAAAAACCACCCTCATAGTCCACGACCTTTCCTTAGTCCTAGCACTCTCACGACCTCCCCTGGTTACAGTGATTCCAGGACCTCCTCAGGTCACAATACTTTCACGACCTCCCCGTTGTATTCTTTTGCGACCACTGTAGCCTCTACGACTTCCATAGTTTCGACCACCATAGCCACTGCAACCATCTCCTGGTCGTAAGTGTCCTCACGACCAGTTCCTAGCTATAAGCCTTTCTACTACCACCTGGGCATAAGTTCCTTCCATGACCAGTCTCTGGTCGATGGGGCTTACAGACGTATAAGCCGATCGATCAAAGAGCCCCCTACGCCATACTTAAAGAAATGGTCTGGGCATCATGTTGTATTGTTGTTAAATATGTTTGCTCATTCGAAGTATTTCCATTTGTTGAATATATTTGAACTTGTTGGATTTTATTTGGTTACTCTCAGTCATTCTGGAGTTCAATCGTATTATGTGTATTTAGAAACGGAAGATATCATGGAAGCGCAACCCCAACAAGGAAAAGATTGCCAAAGCACTGAACATGATGATTATCAACATATTGCACGAAATTATTACCCAGATATCGCGAAGGACGAATATCAGGATATAGAGCTTTATCAAAACATTGGCCAAGGCGAGTCAACACTTTGATCATTTTGAGCCTACTTTTTGCAAATTATGTTGCTTTAAAATTATGAAACTACATTGCTATGTTTTATCAAACTAAATTGGTCTAGATCATAGTTAATGCCTTAACAAATACTTGTGTATAAACTTCCAACCCTTGAACTTGGACAATATCCTTTGTCACCCTAGACTTAATGGATTACTTACTAGTTGATAGGTATGTATCTAAGTGTCATGCTTAGCCTTACTTAGATACATTGTCATGTGGGCATTAAGTTGCCAAACCATAATCCTTAAAAACTTTGGAAAATGATTTGGGTAGTAAGGCTGGGAGCCTGGCTGGTATGTTGAGGTAAATGGTTATTTTCAAAACAAACAAAATTTGAAAATTATTTTCGACTGGGGCGACTGGAAGGAATGGCTGGTGCCGGGGGCACGAGAAGAGGTTGGTATGTGGATGTACCATCCTAGTCAAGTAAGGACCGAATCTTGTGATAACCTCTCATGCAAAAACAGTGCAACCACAAGTCCATAATGGGTACGACCTGGCCAACTAATTTGCTCACCTCGGCGTGGCCTCACCATTGGAGGAATGTGGCGTGGGTAAAGGGGAAAGGGAGCCACTGAGAAACCACATGGCGCAAGAGGGGGCCTCCTGGAAGTGCTTGGCACCGGGCGGTGGAAACCTTAGCGGGTGAGGTTGCGTCGAGGAATGAGCATTGTAAAGGTCTTGTGGTAGTCTCCCCTTGATTCGCATGTCCAAGGAAACATGTGTATATATCAAGGCGATTACCTCTTGTGGGTAAAGTGTGCGAACTCTGCAGAGTAAGAAAATTATCATGATACCGTGCTCACGGTCAAGAGCGATGCTGAGAACTTGCTGGATATAGTTTTCATTTTTACAAAACCATTTACCGTGCTCACGGTCAAGAGCGATGCTGAGAACTTGCTGGATATAGTTTTCATTTTTACAAAACCATTTGTGATGAAAAGGGAAGGCTGGGGTGGGACCCCAGAGATTTGAGAAAGGCCTGGTCGAGGACCAGTGGTAATTACGGGAATACCCGAGCATTGGGTGGATGGAGCCACTCAATGGTATAGGAGGTGGGACCTCCACTAGTACTTTACAAAAGAAAACTCAATTCTGAAAACTGATTTGTTAAAATGCTAAGTCTCAAGATTTCCTACTACTCATCTATTTCAAACTTGGCTTTGTGCAAATAAAAGAACTCTAAAGCTTCCCTTGACTAGCCTTGCATCTATACAACTGCATTGTGTGTTAGCTCGCGAGTACGGTTGTGTACTCAGGCTCTGCCGTTTTAATATTTTCAGACCCATGAGATCAAGACCCCTGTGACCACTACTACCCAAAAGCTGAACCGGATGGTGTTGAAGATGATGAAGCTTAGGCTGGGAACCCCAGTTGCTTGCCTATGGGCAGAGTGAATGGATCCACTTCGACTTGCTTTGCTTCCACCCTCATCTTCATTTCTGTACTCTGGCTTTTGTAAGGTTTCTGCTTTCATGGCTCTTTCTGTAAAACAATTGGCCCTATGGCCTATTATGAATGTATGTGTGTTTCTATTATATCAGGTTGCGGGTTTTGCATTATCCCTACGAGCACTGTCCCTAAGAATACTAATCGCACCCAGCACGGTCCACTTTGTGTGTAGTCACACATCCTACCCCGGGTGTGGTCTACAAGACCTCCTCCCAGACATCTCTAGACCTCTCGGGATCTACCTTGAACTGCTAAGGGTCTCCTAGGACATCCTCAGGACTTCCTAAGACCTCCTACGACCTCCTCTGAGATATCTCCAGGACTTCCCCTTTGACCTCCTCTAAGATATCTCAAGACCTCATCTTGGACCTCCGCTGAGACCTCTCCAAAAATTTATCCCCCAAGACCTCCTAGGACCTCTCAGGACATCCCCTTAAACTATATGACCACTCCATGATCTCATGCAGATCGCTCTAGGACCACTTCAAGATCACCCTAGGACATCCTCGGGATCCATTTCCCCGGACCTCCTCGGGACCTCCCCTCAGGATCTCCATAGGAACCTCCTTGACCTCCCGGACCTCCACCAGATGTCTCACGACCACCCCTAGATGGTTTAAGACCATTGCTAGATGTCACACACCCACCCCTAGGCGATCCAAGACCACGACCAGATATCTCGCGACCACCCTTAGATGGCCTAAGACCACTACTTGATGCCTCACGACCACCCCTAGATAGTCTAAAACCGCTACCGGCAGCCTCACGACCCCTCCTAAATGCTCTACGACCACTACCAGATGTCTTACGACCATCCCTAGATGGCCTAGGACCACTACTCAGAGACTCACGGCCACTCCTATAGGGTCTAAAGATCATTACTAGATGCTCCAAGACCTCCTTAGGATCCCCTTGAACTTCTTAGGACCCCCTAGGACCTCTTCCGGACCTCCTTGATTCCCTTTAGCCCTAGGACCTCTTTAGGAACACCCAAGATCTCCTGAGAACATCCACAAGACCTCCTATACCTTTTTTTGGTCGTATTCTCAGGACCTTCTACTCCAGACCTCCCGCACCTCTTTTGCCGTATCCTCACGACCTCTTCAGGACCTCTCGAGAAAGTCTCTACAGTGTTCCTCAAGACCTCCCCAGCACGTCTCTACAGCATCCCTCAAGACCTCCCCAAGACCACCATAGGACTCTCTCAGGACCTCATCCAAATCTCCCCCGGATCTCCACGAGATCTCTACCTGACTTCCTCAGGACCACTTCAAGATCTCCCGGGATCTTCCTAGGAAAACTCCAGTTTTCCCTCGGGATTTCTTGAAAACTCCTCCAGGACCTTCAGGACCACCCCGAGACCTCCCTAGAACCAATCCGGGACCACCCAGGACCTCCTCTACAACCAGGTGGGACCGCACCACAACCATCAGCCATTACCCGATCGTTGTCCTGCCTCGGGTTGGCTATGAGTACCGATCAAGACTGAGGAACAAGAAGACTATATGGATAGTGATGAGTGTTGATCAAGAACTAAAGACCAAAAGGCCAAGAACTAGGTCGCGGGCCAACAGTCGATTGCCGGTGGGCATAATATGAGGATTCCACACGCTGTGCTTTGGCACTTCCCTGCTGATGACTCTCCATGTGGGTTTGGTCTATTCGGCCACTCCGCACGTCAAAAGCCGTAAGGTATGTCGTGCCTTGTTTATTATTATGTAATAATTGATTGTTTTCGAGATATGTATTTTGAACCAACAATGTAACTGTGTGTGTCAACTACTGATCCAGGGAATGACACAACTATACACAATGGATCCCAAGCTCCAAAATTGGGGTCTGACCGGGCACTCACCATGGTTGCGAGCTCGAGCTAGGTCGCAGTGCTCCTCCTCTTCTCCGTGCCACCGCTGCTCCTTCCTCCCCTACTCTGCACCGTCGGCGCTACACCTCGCCCAAGAAGGCTACAAATCAGATCCACACACGAGAGAGAGAACGCGTAGTGGTGGGGCATGGAGGATGGGGATGGGGGCACTCACCATGGTTGCGAGCTCGGGCTAGGTCGCAGTGCTCCTCCTCCTCTTCTCTGCGCCGCCGCTGCTCCTTCCTCTCCTGCTCCGTGCCGCCGGTGCTACACCTCGCCCAAGAAGGCTACGGATCAGAGCCGCACACGAGAGAGAGAACGCGTAGTGGTGGGGCATGGAGGATGGGGATGGGGGCACTCACCATGGTTGCGAGCTTGGGCTAGGTCGCAGTGCTCCTCCTCCTCTTCTCTGTGCCGCCGCTGCTCCTTGCTCCGTGCCGCCGCCAAGATGACAAGAGTGGGACGCGAGAGGTGGAGAGGCCATATATATAGTGGAAGGGGTAGGGCTTTAGTTTGAGGGATTCATGCTTTAGAATGGGCTCACTGGGCTTTCTGGTGGCCGGATTGGGTTTAGGAGCAAGCTCGTCGCTACCACTAATTCCTGACATGTGGGTCCCACTTCTGTGCGTCCACGGTGGTGACAAACCAGCTTGTCACCTGTGTAACTTTATCCAAAAAAAACTCCAAGAGGATTATGACGATATGAGATTGTCACCGTGTAACTATGACAAAGCAATGGCGCCACAAAGGCCAAATACATGCTTATGACAATTTGAGGTTTGAGAGTTAGTGACGATTTTGACATTTTTCGTCACTACAAGTAGGGTCCCAGCCTCGGGATGCTCTTTATGACGCTGCTGCCGAAAAACGTCATAGAATATGGGCAGATAATGACGATTTACCTAGTTGTCATAGAAATTTTGTCATAGTTTAGCAGATTTTTGTAGTGATTGCATAGCATGATCTTGTTAAAATAAATTTGTTTCAACCTTGTGGCTTGTGTTTCTTTTGGAAAGCCTTAGAATGGGGTAATAAAGTTTAATGATTCTTGGCACTAATGTATGATATCAATGCTATTAAAATTGTTAGAATGTGAGATTGATATTAATTCTTGTAGTAATTTGATCACCCCGGGTGATATTGCTTAAATGAGAATATTTCAAGTCTTACTTTTGTGATCTTTTGGGAGCTCATGAATTTTGTGGTAGCTAAAATTATTTTTAAATAAAATGATGTATTAAAATGTCCTATTGGTTGTTAAGAGATTCGTGTGATTTAATCTTAAAGGCTCTTTTATCTGAGCTGGCAACGTGAGGTTGCAATCAAAGAAAATTATGTTGATTCCTTTAAGAAAAGAATAATTTGCTTGCTTTTCGTGATATTCTATAAATAAAAAATGTTTCGAGTTTTGCGGCTAAGATCATTTGGATCTCATATTTTATGTGGTAGTTGAACTGTTCCGAGTAAAATGACATGTTGAAAGATTTTATTGGTTCTTAAGTGGTTCTTGTGGTTTGGTGTTAAGAACTTATCTTGTTCGAGATGGCAAAGAATTATTGTAGTCAAAGGACTATCTTCTGTGTTAAAGGAAAGATTGTAGCAGGAGTATTTGAGGATTGGAGTCAAGTTTTGTAACTTGCGGTTTAATTGAAATGTGCCTAAACTTTCTGTTTTTTCTGTTCAAGAGTTGTCAATTTTCAATAGTAATATCTTATTCTTATTGGTTGATATTTGCTATTCTATTTTGAGGGGTGTGTGCCCTCACCTGTGATCTCAACTTTTGTTTTCCAAAATCATCGCTATTGGATTATTTCTTTTGGTCTTGTGCTCACTGTGAGGAGCAACGTTTTCTGATGTGTCGGAACTTGTCCTTGTTCGCCTCTTTCTTTTGAGAAAGGATCAACAATTTTGTGCTGCACAGTTTTAAAAGCGTAACTGGCAACGGTTTGGTGGTGGTCAAGAAATGGTAGTGATGAGATTTTGCTACCAAGCTATTGGAGGAGTAGTAGAAGATGAATTGGTTCTGACATGTACCTCTTGGAGGAAATTTGATTCAAATGGAATGTTTGTCGTTGAAGTAAAACTGATTAGTGTTATGACTAAGTAGAACCTATGGTAAAGTGTAATTCCAGGACCTTAGTTCATGTTGAAATGTTGGGAATTATCGAAAGGATGGAAACCTTGACCAATTTTATAGAGTAGCGCAATTGGGTAGTATTGCGAGGTTGTGTGGGTGATTCTTGATGATGTTAATGAGTGAGTATGTTGGAATTGTGGGAATGATTAGAGATTTAATCCGATGATTTCTCTATTTGTTATAAGAGAAGTTGGTTGTAGAGGTCTTGGAGGTTAAATTTAGGCTTTACATTTTTATGCTAGAACTTTGGTCGCCCAATGATTGTGTGTAGAGAAAAATAGAATTATGGCGTATTCTGAGCAGTGGAATGATTATTGATAGAACCCTTCTGATGTAGTACATGAGCGTGTGTATTAAGGATTCTGAATTGTTTATTCTTAAAAGTTTGAGGTGATGTGATTGTGTGAAATCCATTTCGAGGTGCTTTGGGTGCCATCTGCAAAATTAATTTCGTTAGTAGAAAGAGTTGTCTAGAGTGTTTTGGTGGGATCAATAGAGCATTTCCACAAAGGTGTGGATGATGTATTTTGGATTGAGCATAATTTTGAGGATGCTAATTTAAGAGATTTGAACTCGTGAACTAGAAAAGTTCCAAGCAAAGAACATTTGCTGATTCTACAACAGAGACGGAGTACATTGCGCTTCCAAGCTGCAAAAGAAGCTGTATGGATTAGAAAGTTCATTAATGAACTGGGTATGGTTTCTAGTGCCTTTAGTCCAATGGATCTCTATTGTGATAACAGTCGAGCCATTGCACAAGCTAAGGAGCCTAGATCACATCAAAAGTCCAAATACATACTTTGACAATATCACATTATTCATGAGATTGTTGAAAGACGTGATGTGAAGATATGCAAGGTGCACACGGATTTGAATATTGCTAATCCGTTGACAAATCCTCTCCCGCAACCTAAGCATGAGGTGCACACAAGAGCTATGTGTATACTTGTATGATTGACTCTAATGCAAGTGGAAGACTGCTGGTGATATGCTCTAGAGGCAACCATAGAGATCATGATTGTATCACGTCTATGTTTATGAGTTATAAAATAAATGTTATTATGTTCCTTGAATGAATCATCAGTTATAAAGATTAACAAGCATGTGATTTGTTGGTGAAGCTCTTTAACTTATATGATGTCATTCTAAATGTATCCCTGGTCGGATGTCACTGGTCGGAACACTAGTGACTCATTGATCAGCATATGTATTTATTGATGACCATGTTTCACCGGTTATGGATATAGAGATATCAAATCAATAATGTGAACACATATTAGAGAATATGGTGTTGGATTGACCTACCTTGAAACACTATTGAGATTGTTACGATTTTATGTGTCATCAGTTGGTCTCAAGCAATGATGATGTATAATCCTTAGACCTGAGACCAACATGGTTTCCTACATATGTAATAGTGCACTTGGGGGTTGCTAAATGCTACTCCATAACTGGGTAGTTATAAAGGTAGCTTTCGGGTATACTATGAAACATGCAGAGTGATGTGACTGGTCAGATATGGGATTTGCCCCTCCTAACATAACATGAGAGATATCTCTGGGCCCCTCGATGTGGTCGGATAAAGAAAGTGCATGGCTATGCCACTAGTGGTCGAAGAGTCGACCACATGAAGTTATCCGTCACTTGATCGAGAAAGTATTGAACAGTCCATGGATGACAAAATATCTTACCTGGAGTTCAACCAGATATCTTGAGGCAAAGGGAGAATACACAAGCAGGTCGTTCAATTCGACCAAATACGGACTGGTCGTAGACTGGTCGAACACAATCACTAGCTAGTCGTAAACTAGTCGTAAGGAGTTACGAACTGGTCATAACAAAATATAAACTGGTTGTATAGATATACGAGCTGGTCGTAAGTGATAAGGACCTATTCGTAGATCACATTGCATTAAGGTTTGTCCGATATAATTTATGTATATTCGGGAATCGTTATGTCCTGCTAGGAACCGCTAACGACTTGTGGTCAGAAAGGTGTTTTTGAGACACAACCAATTACGCATGAACCTATAGGGTCAGACACTTAACGAGTTAGAACAAACGAGTTCAGATAGGATCCGTCATGGACTCTTTATAAGGCGATGCATGAGGCTGTTGGGATAATACACGCGACGTGAGTTGCTCTACCAAAAACCCTAGCCACCATCTTCTCGAAGACCCTAACGTGCTTGTTGGTGCTTGCACACCGGTGTACGATGTTTCATCCCTGGATGTGTGGATACTGTAAAGGCGCTACTGCAATTACTGCTGTGTTAAATGAGTACGATCCACGACCTTCACAAGGAACACGATTGGTTGCTGGAGGAGATGATCGGCATCGAGGACGTTGGACGATCCACTACGACCACTTCATCGACGCACTCTACGTTAGATCAGGCTGCTCCAACTCTTCTTCCGCTGCACTGCACGTCTAGTGATAATGATCTATGATCTCTTGCTTGCATGGCTTTCTGGTTTACGTGGTAGAATTTTTGAATTGCCAGCTAGCGTAGCCTACCCGTATCCCTTCAAAGGCAACCCTGGGAGCAAATACAAGTGCTGAGGTAGTGAACATGCTTGACAATAGAAGGCATGTGGTTCATCTTCTCAGTAGGGAATGCGCTTGTAGAGAATGGCAAGTATCTGGGAAACCATGACAGCATGCCTTGCGATTCATTTGTAGCAATAAGCAAGCCAATATAGAGGACTATGTTGATGATTACTACTCCTAGGCTAAATTTAAAGTTGCATATGTTGGAATTGTGCAACCGATAACAGACAAGTCCCAATGGCGAAAGGTTGATTCTGGTTTCAAGTTGCACCCACCTAAGCTCAATAAGTCAATGGGAAGACCAAGGACACAAATGTTCAAGGTTGGCAATGAGGTGCCAAAGAAAAAAAGACAACAAAGGAAACAGAAGTACAAGACCTGTGGAGAACTAGGACATCACAGCTGGGGAGCATGCCCTCTAAAAGCCCCTAAGAAAAGGTAAATATGTGTTAAAATGCATACTTACATTTTATTATAATGCACTAACCAATTTCATGTATGTGTTATAGGAAAAGAAACCCTCCAAGAAGAGTAAGAAGGATAGGGAAGAGTCATCTGATTTTGCTGTAGCACCTACTTTTACATCTATAGGGGATGGTGCAATTGCTCCACAACGAACTTTGATGAGGCACCAATTGGATATCACATTTGCTCATGGTCTTGGAAGTGAACCATCTGCTTCTACCCCACAAAAGATGATATCTCCGGTTAAGAAGCTAGCCACAAAGAAGCTAACTCCTAAGAAGAAGTAGGTTGTTCCTATGTAATGTGATGTTTTTGTGATGACAGGATTCATGCATGTTCCTTTGTAATGATAGGTTTGTTGCATGTTCCTTGATTTTTCTATATGGTTCAGACTTGATGTTAGACTTGTCATTCTCTTATGTAGTTACGTATGGTTCAGACTTGAAAAATTGATTAGAAGATCATGCTTAAGTCCCGGTCCACACTAAGATCCTGTTGTGCTGCAACAGCAAACTAGAAGCTTGATCTCAGTGATACTGTTCTGCAAAAGCAAAACCAGAAGCTTGATCTCAGTGATCCTGTTGTGATGCAATAGCAAAACCATAAGGTTGATCTCAATGTCCTGGCTCCCACTGACAATTCAGATCAGAAGACACTGACCCTCAGTTTCAGCCCAACGGAGAAGGCTATTGCGGTCGCTCTCCTGAAGCTACACCCTGAGAAAAACTCAGCTTCTGTGGATCGCTATGTTGATATTGAGAAGAGTGGAAATGAAGCCCCTGTTGTAGAGGAGGATGAGGAGGGGGAGGAGGAGGTGGAGCTGAGTCACAATGATGGTCATCAAGGGGTTGCTGATTGTCCTGAAAATTCTGCTGTGATGGAACTGAAAAGGCACAAGCTTGATCTCAACGTTCCTCCTTTCGTGCAAGAGCAAAACATGGAGCTTGATCTCAACGTTTGTGTGAGCCTATGCTGGGTGTTGTTTCGAACAGATGAGATTTATTGATGCACTGGTCTTTAGGTTCATCAGTAGAACTCCATTTTTGTCTACCGGTAGATAGTTACAAGTTATGATACTGATACTCTTTTTGTTTCACAAGCAGCAGATTTTGCTGAATGGCGAAGGCCATGATTTCGTATTCATTGCGTGCTTGCTTCCAGGTGAAGCAGTTTTGTCAGTTACATGCATTGGATGAGTTGTAGTGGCTTTTTCTTTGACTTTACACTTCTTTGTTTCTGTAAATGTTGATATCTTGATGACAGGATTGGTTGGGTAAATAGATGCTAGTTAAAATTTGTGCAATTTGGTTGTTGCTTGGATTCAGACCACTTTCATGAGTGCGTGGTATCACATTGCATGTACTGATATGTGAATAGTGAATATGATGTGATTTTGGTCATCAGTTGGCCTCTTTTAAGTTGGTTAGATTTTTCTGCTGCATCGATTCTTAAATATGGGTGTGGCAAATTTGGCGGCATTTCGCATGTTTGGAAGATTATGAATTTATGACTGTGATTGCTCGCTTTTCCTCCAGGGCTTCCTTGTCAGATTTCAGTACTTAACAAACCACTAAACTTGCTGAGGTTAGCTTATTTGAAGTTGTTAGTTTAACCTGTTTGGAAACAAAGTAACAAAAAAAAAGTGCTAATAGTCTAATACTATTCTTGTCTTTGAAATATCCTAATTAATGGTTGTAATTGACAGAGAAAAAAAGATGAAAATACAGTAAAATGGCTTGCCTTATCATTCTTGTACACTACTCACAGATTCAATCAAGCAGTCGTTCTGTTGATTGCCAATGCAGAAAAAGCATGCAGCTTAGTTCCTAAATTCAGGAAGAAATGCATGCACATTGCACAAGTAACTTGGTCGCCATATAAAACTTAATCTCCATATGATGTCAAGGCAAGTGTTAGGTTCACATCTTTTCCACCATTGGATAGATTCAGGTATCCAGAGCAAAAGCAATTTGTCAAGATCATGCAGCTATTTCAGTGTTTGTTGACATCACATTTTAGCAATTCCAGAAATACATTTGTCTACATATCACAACAATCACATTGCACAAACACTATTCACATTCCAACAAGGAAATTGTATCTACTACTTCTGATCGTCTAAGACTGCTTCTACTCAACCAGAGCGGCGACACGGACGTGGAAGACACAGCCGCACCAGGCGTGGCGGGTGAGCAGGGGGATGGGCATGAAGAAGTGGTGGCTAGCTAGGGGCAGGCTCGGAGATGCGGCAGCCGGCTAGGGGGCGGGCCCGATGAGGAGCTCGGGGGTGGCGCGACGAGGGGGCAGAACCGGAGGCGCAGCTGGGATGCGGCAGCCGACTAGGGGCAGGACTGGTAGGGTGCTCGAGGGAGGCGACGCCGGTCTTGCCTGAGTTCGCTCGGGAGAACGCCGCCAAGGACTGGTTTCACTCTGCTCGATTCAATCGGACGGATGCTGTGGAAATCGGGATCAGATGAAAGGGATGAATATATATATATATATATATATATATATATATATAGGATAACACATCTTGAAGATATCTAATTTTGTGCTAAATAAAAATAGAAGGCTGCTTGAGCCCATCGCGTGGGGTCGAGGACCGGGTATCACGTGAGTAGCAGTTTTCGTAGTGGCTTCGTTGTAACTTTTTTCGTGTGTATAGCAGGGTTGTTGTAGGATATTTTTTTCAAATAATCTATTTTTTATTATTAATTACAATATTATACTTGCGATAATATTTTTCTGAAAATATATTTCGCAATGTCGCTCAACCGCTGAGCGATCGGTCAACTCAACCGCTGAGCGACTAGAACACTTGTCACTCAACGGTTGGTTCTAATGTCAAACTTTCACTTATCTAGCGGGCATGTATTGTGCCCGTTGAAGACAAATGTCCCAATCGCTCAACCGTTGAGCGATCGGACCATACCAACGGTTGAGCTGATTGTGAGTATATTTCAGAAAAATATTATTACAAGTATAATGTTGTAATTAATAATAAAAATAAATTATTTGAAAAAAAAATTCGGTTGTTGTATGATAGGGAATTGGGATATCATTGTGTTTCTATTTACCAGACTATACAGTAATGATCAAATTAATAGTCCGATGAAACTTTGCTAAGGTTTTATACTTTGTTTCTGCACAATCGTCTGTGCTTTTAAATCTTCTCTTCGTGAATTTTTTTTATTAAATAACCTTTTTTAAAATTTTATTTTAAAGTTAATTCTCGGCGCACTTTATTTCCAAATCTGTCCTCTTTTGTCACGCTAGGGCAAACTTTTGTCACGCCATAAGTGGTGGTGTGACAGTGTTGTTTGGTCACATCACAACCAGTGGCGTGACTAAATGTGCTATTTTGCGGATTTATCCTATAGCGTGACAGCGTTATTTTGTCACGTCATGGGTGGTGGCGTGACCAAAGAGGTCAGATTTGGAAATAAAGTGCGCCGGGGGTTAACTTTAAAATAAAATTTAAAAAAGGTTAATTAATAAAAAAAAATCATCCTCTCCATCGTGGTGGGGTGTGCAACACGCGCTAAATGAGAACTTTTTTTATTAATTAACCCTTTTTTAATTTTTATTTTAAAGTTAACCCCCGGTGAACTTTATTTCTAATTCTGACCCTTTTGGTCACGCCACCACCCGTGGCGTGACAAAACAACGCTGTCACGCCATAGGATAAGTCTGCTAAATAGCACTTTTGGTCACGCCACTGGTCATGGTGTGACCAAACAACACTGTGGCGTGACAAGAGCTTCCCCCAGATACGGGCTAGCATGACAACGTTATTTTGTCACGCCACGGGTGGTGGCGTGACCAAAGGGGTCAGAATTGGAAATAAAGTTCGCCGGAGTTTAACATTAAAATAAAAATTAAAAGGGGTTAATTAATAAAAAAAATTCACTAAATGATGATCTAGTAATTGATTAGTCCACCCATTCGTAAGCGGATGTGCCTTTGGGGGCTCCGTGGATGACACGAGAGTTCCACGCGTGGCGCGGGGGGCGACGAGAGGCTAGCGAATCCAGCGCCCTACTGTGGTGCGAGTGGGAGCGATGCAAGCTCTTGGATTGATCGCCGTGGGAGTGTATGACTTTGATCTCACCACGCTTGGGTTCTGCAACCCCCGCTCTCGCCCCACCCAAACCCTAGCACCACTAAGTCGTCGCCTCCCTCTTTCTCACTCCCACAATTCCTCTCTCCCCACTCAGGACTACCTCCCCGGCCACTCCCCTACCGTCGCCACGCTGTTGACCCTTCCGCCGCTCATGGCCGCCTCCGGTGCCATCATCCTAGCGTTGCCCAGCCTCCAAACTTTAACCCCATGGCGGACCTCGAGCCCCTCCCACCCTCCCTATCTACGTCCCCTCCTTTGATGCCTTCTCCCTCCCAGTCTACGTAGTCACCACCCGCTCCACTACCGTATCCGTCATCCCCACGTATTCGTCTATATCGTCCACGGCCGCACCCACCTCCATCTATGTCGTCCTCGCCAGCACCGCCGCCATCCACGAAGCCGCAGACATCAGGTCATAGGGCCGAATATGGGCGCACCACTCCGGACGTACGCCGCCTCGGTAAGGAAAGCCATGCCCTCCTTTTCCCCATCCACTCCAATCCTTACTTCCCATCTTCCTCATCTCCTCTAGCTTTGCAGTGTCGTTTTATTTCTCCCAGTAGGGGGCAAAACAATGAGGGACCCGCTGTTGTCTTATATCACAGGCCGTGAAGGCCAAATATAGATGATGTATTGCAGAAAAAATGATAAATAGCCGTGGTGATCCTAAGGATTTTCTCACAGGCAATCAACTAGGATAAGCGACCTAGTACTTGGTGGAGGTAATTGTTCGCCAGTTAATATCTTCGGGCACTAAATCCACATATATGAGTACAAAAGTACTGGGCAAGTCCTTATGCCAAATGCATATAGATGCTTGGCTTGCCAAAGGAGGGGTCTTGTGGTTATTTTAGCACAAAGCAAGTTTTTTTTGCCAATACCATACCATAATTACTTTTCAAACCTAGGACCTAGCCAATTTTAACTTTAAAGCCAAAGTGTTGCTTGTATAAGCAAGTTTCAGCATGTAGCAAGGTTCCATCCACTTAACACTAAATAGATGGTTCCATCCCATATTTTATCAAAACTAACCAAATGTGGCCTTCTTCGCAATGCTCATAACCGGGGGCACGACTATTTGAATAGATTATATACTCCTACAGAGGTTGTACAGCTTTACCCATAAGATATGATCAACTCATAATGTTGGTCAGTGACAGGCTTCCTTAGGCGTATGACAAATGTGATCATAACAAGGCTTTTTTACAACCCAACTACTATGCGCGGTGGGTGAACCCCTCAATACTGGGACAATGACCGTTACAGGGCACACCCAGAATGCTCCCATCAGCGAGCTACATTTTCAATGAGGGACCCATCGTTGCAAGGGAAATCTGCCGAAACTAAGCAAAGTACTTGGCCAGTTCGCACCCTTTTCGATGATAGAAATCCAACCTACTACTGTGTGCGGGAGTTATGCCGAAACTAAGAAAAGTACTTGACCAGGTCGCGCCCATAATTGACTTCTGGTTGGAATATTATTAGTTTAGAAATATGGCACATGATTCAGTCCTTAATCAACTTAGAAGACACAATCCACAACCCAACTCTCGTGCAACCCTTGCATCGTTCTCATACCATCTACTTGCCCAAGTGTCCACCATTTTATAAAAAAAACCCTGACGAGGATCTAATAATCCTCATTTAATTATTTATCATTAATTCTTTTTATGGATAATAAAACTGTCATATTGTTCTTGAGTATACCCCTTAATGGTAAGTGAGAGAGAAGCTAGAGGTCATAAGTTCTTCTACGACCATTCCCTAGTCGTAAATTTTCTGTGACTATCCCCTGATCGTAAGTCCTCCTACAATCAATCTATGGTCGTAAGCTTTGCTACGACCACCACTTGGTCATAAGCCCTTCTACGACTAGTCCCTAGTCAATGGGGCTTACAGATATGTGGACCTGGTCGATCAGGGAATCTTCTACACTATATTTAAAGATATGGGTAGTTAATTACGCTATTATTCTCTGGAATAACTGCATGATTAATCTCTCTATCCTGATGATAACCGCCTAGCGATGTGGGAACGTTACTACTGTTGCAATAATATCTAGTAACAACTCCATCATCTAAAGCGTTGAGGCGCCCTTTGAAGTAGAGAAACCGCCGCTTACTTCGAGCACTATATAAAGGGTGGAATCATCAGATGGTGGGGGGAGAGCACAATCAGGAGTAGAAGACATTACACTCGAGTATTTCTCTTGATTGGTAACCAGCATACTCAATATATCCACACAGGAGTAGGGTTGTTATTCTCCTCGGAGAAGACCTGAACCTGTATAAAAATCACTGTGTCATTCTCTCTACGTGATTTGAGTCTTAGAGACCCCCCAAATCAAACAATCATTATGTAAGATCGGTTCTAAAACACCTACAGTTGGCGTCGACCGTAGGGATCTTCTAGTCACCAGGTTTCCTTCATTTTTTCTCAACTCTAATGCTTCCATGGCAGGGCAGTGGAACGAGGAGAACTGGTTGGACTTGGCCGATTACGCAGATATCGACATGGATCCTGGTTTTGACTATGAGCCGAGTATTGTATCAACCGATGGTGATGTCGTCTCCGGAGATCACTCTCCAGGAGACCATACCACC
Source organism: Phyllostachys edulis (assembly GCA_036346405.1). Classification (NCBI taxonomy): domain Eukaryota; kingdom Viridiplantae; phylum Streptophyta; class Magnoliopsida; order Poales; family Poaceae; genus Phyllostachys; species Phyllostachys edulis. The sequence goes on along the minus strand of CM070561.1, from coordinate 13,826,538 downwards.
GATGGAGTTGAGGAGGGATCCTTATCCCCCACAACATTATGTCCAAATGAGGAACCAACTTCCTCAGAGGGCAAGGGTCAATTTGACCATGATCAGGATTGTACCAAGACAAGCTCGCAACATGACGAGGGTTCCCCCTCCAAATGTTCAAGTCCGTCTAAGATAGTCTGACCTGGCATGGCAAATCCTGGAAGCCATCATTCCGGAGCTTCATCAGCATCTTGTGGTCATCTCTCTCTAGTTAGCCCCACAAAGGATGGGGTTGGACACGCTTTTCCTGCGAGTTCGACCATCCCATCGCAGGGCTCACCTGCTGTGGGGACCTCCCCGGGATCGTACCCGTTTCAAGCTAAGCTATTACGCCAAAAGTGCAACACTTAACGAGAGACGAAAATGATTTCGAGTGCCCGGATATGTGTCTCATGTTAGCTCCCAATGATCAGTGGCTAACATGCACATATCCTAACACAATATTGCATTCACATCCATACACAATATACAAGAATAATAAAATCATATTTACAACATCATTGAATAGAAACATAAGGTATGAGTTTGTATAAGAGGGCCGATCGGCCAAATCTAAACAACACAAATAAATCGCAATGGAAGATAAACCTAGAAATAAAAGAGAAAGAGCCGAGTTGGCATGCCTAAACCCACAAGCAACCAACTGGAGTTAAAGCCGATGCACTCGTCGTTCTCACTTGAACAAATGGACAATCCGTTAAAGTACAAAGTTGTACTCGTGAGACTTTTCAAGAAAAATAAGGATGCATGTAAGTATCAAAGGAAGGCCACTACTCTAGGCAAATTTTTAGCGTAAAGCAATAATTTTCATTGAGATAATCGATATAGATTCAAATTGCCATTTTTAAAACATTTAGAAAACATTGTGTAACAGTAAGTAATGATCAACAACAGTATAATCTCCAACTATAATCAACACACGAACATCCCATTCGTGACACAATTCATTCCATAACAAATTAACACGCGAACTTCGCCTTCATGATAACATTTTAGATCTGAACAAACTAACACAATGACACAACATTTCCAACCATAACCCAAACCTAATTTCCCACAAGCTAACTGTGCATGCTTTCCCACAAGCGATGTCCATAACCGGGGACACGGCTATTTGAATAGATTTATTTACTCTGCAGAGGTGTACAACTTTCCCCACACGATATGAATATCTTATAATGTCGGCCAATGCACTCTTCCTTAGGAGTGTGACTGAGATATCATAACGAGACCGCTACAATATCATGTCCTAACTATTAAACCACTCGAGGCTCAGAACTATGGCAGGCTATCGTACGCACTAGAACCACGGTTCACCCCGTTATGTAAGTCCCTAACATACAAGAGACCCTTAAGGGCAAGTAAGGCGAAACTTAACATGCCCCCACTAGATTGACAACACAACAATTAAACAGTAACAATAAAAGTTGTCAACCCAATTGTGTTCTAATAGCTAACACACAACAAATTATTAAGCCAAGCCATCGCTCAGACTTGGTTCATCACACCACAGACCGGTCCTTAATCACTCAGACGGGGCTACAAAATTCTGGAACAACACTTCATCATCACATTCACCCGTCCAAGTTATAAATAAAGAAAACCCATGCCCAACAAGTCTATAATAACAAGATTTGAAGATCTGGATATAATCCTCAAATTCAACATAATTCAATCCATATATTCCTCAGATTTCATCAAGATTCGATTCAATCCATCGGTCAATGGACTAGCTCCATCAACCGCTTTCGACTACAACTACTAGCATGGCTAAGCATCGATCTATCCTACAACAGAAAATTCCCATACATATATAGATATCCTAGGCATCAACTGAACATGATATTATCTATATTCAAGGAAGGCAATGCAACAATTAGGAATTAACTACTTCTACCCATGAACATACTTTTCAAAATAGCATACAATGGCGAGGTTAAAATCCATACAAAACTTTTTAAAACAGTAGGAGCAATATGATCAAGAGGAGGGTGCTCGCACCGTTGTTGTACCACTTATTCAACCTCAGGTTACACTCATGAATACATTCGTATCGTCGAGAAATCTATCAAAAGAACGATATTGCGATTAACACCAAATAAGCTGAAAATTAAAAATACTCAAAAATGCATGAAAATTAAACAATAGGTAGATTATGATTTTATATAAATTTATGTGAAAGATTCATTCTATTTGGATTTAGCATGTGAGAGTTATAGAGGTTTGAAGATCAGATTTTCTAGAAAATCCAGAAAAATCCAATCGGTTACTGTTCATCCTAAATTAATTATTTGATGAAAATTTGTAGAAAGGTGGTAGGAAAAAGGATTACATAGGTAAATAGAGAATAATTTTATAGGTCCAAAATATCTTGGTCCAACTCATTTGTAGTTTTTATGAATTAGTCATGAATTTTCAAAGTTAATGGTCTTTTCTAGTTCAAAAATAACTCTATTTTGTATCACTTTCCACAAAATATATTTTCTGGGACAGTGAGTCATTTGAAACCTATTTTAAAATAAAGTTCATCTAAAATGAAAAATAACAAAAATGGTTTCACTCATTTTGGAGTTAAGATGAATTAGTTATGCATTTTTTAAGTTAATTGTAATTTTCAGTGTACAATTAAATGTATTCCGAATTTTCTTAAGTACTAAATACTTTTTCTACCAAAGTCTAACCTAGCCATAGTCAAAGACGGACGGGGTCCAGTGCACAGTGCATTTTTCAATTAACTCACGAATTTAAATTCCTACTGACAGGTGGGTCCTATACGTCATACTCACGGTTCACAGGATAGTGCATGGACTTTAGTCCATGCACTCGGTCCATGGTCCATAGTCTCAACTACTGCGTACTTAAGGATTTTGGGCCCACTTGTCGACCACTCACAGAGAAGCTTAGGCATTAAATCACGTGGTTTTCTGTTCCTAGGCCTGCTTGCCAAAGACACAACAAGAAATAACTCTACAGCCAAATAATGATTAAGCCCTTAAGACCGTGATTTGCTTCTAATCCCTATGCTACAGTAGTGGTCGAAAATCCGACAAAATGAGCACTGGCTTCGCCGGAGCCCCACCAGCAACTCCGGCCACAGCGGCGAGATCTAAGGATATGAATGGGTCCCTAATACTAATGCGCACCTACTGGTGGTGGTTGGAGCGGTTGAAGTGGCCTACACCGGCGGCTAGCTAACAGCGAGCGGCGGCGAGTTACTGCCTAACGTGCATGCAATGCTTTGGTGGTGCATCGAGCAAAACAATGCATGGGTGAGCTACTGGTGGACTCCAAGAAGCTTACCAGAGGGTTGAAGCGGCTAGGGAAGCTCGGAGAACCACTATCGTCGGTAATGGCGACTGCGGTACATGGCTCCACGCGGAGAGAACACTGTGTGCAAAATGAAGGGCAATGAAGGTGCCAAAAAGAATAAGGAAGCTAGGGAGAGGGTGCCATTGCATGGAATCGGTAAATGGCTTACCCGATTGACAAAATACGATGAATACGGGTTTTGGCCGAAACTTGGGCAAAACTCGAATTCACAAGTTCCTGTGAATACATTATCGGAATTAGATGAGGGGAAATGAGGCTTATAAGTCGTAGCGGTACGACTCCATCAGCTACCAGCCGCTCGAATAACTCACCACGTGGAGATCGGCACAACAACAGGTTGCGTCGCTCTCCTGATCTTCATTCCAGTCGAAAGAGAGTTCCTCGAACGCCTGATGATCATCAAGCTCCTAGGAGAGGTGATCGTTCACCACTCCAACCCAGAAATCTGCAACAGCAGATGGAATACGAGAAGTATTTCCCTCATATGGTTGAGACCTACCATAGGTCGGGTCCACCTATGACCAGGTATCATCATGTACGATCACCTGGTGACATCAACCCTTTTTTCCGCAAAGAAGGCAACAAGAAGTCATTACCAGATGTCGGGCTTTCTCACCAGACCTCCAAGTAGTTCACTGGCTGTCTCGATTTCGACCAGTGAACATGGATATGTTTGATGGATCTCAAAACCCCATTGAATTCCTCCATATCTATACAACAGTTGTCCGAGTAGTAGCAGCAGGAGATCATATAATGACGAATTACCTTCCTACTGTGCTCGAGGGATCTGCTCAATCGTGGTTGTTAAATCAACCACTCAAGTCGATTTATTCATGGCAGCACCTCTGTGACCTGCTACTGGCCAATTTTCGGGGCACTTACCATCGCCCTGGGAAAGAAGACGACCTGCACAGGATGAGACAAAATGACCACGAGACTCTGCGCCAGTTCATTCGACGCTTTAGTTAGGTTCGAAATTCCATACCTGAAGTTTCTGATTCTTCTTCCATCAGAGCTTTTAAACATGGAATCTATAGTAGAAGGATCACAGAGGATATCGCTTGAAATCGTCATGCTACTGTCGCCGAGCTCTTTGAGATGGCCGATCGATATGCGACTGCTGCTGAAGCAGTTGAGTGGAACAACACTATTGATCAAGATGATAAAATTCCTCAAGAGGCAGGCGAAAATGGCAAGAAGAAGGATAAGAAGACCAAGAAATCCAAGAACAAGGTGAAGGGTCAAAAGCCTCAACCCAGTAATTCCAAGGAAGTCTTGACCGTAAGCGATAAGAAGCCTCAAGGCTCCAAGCCATACTTCGATCGAGATAAGGACAAGCGCCCCGAAAGGAAGAAAAGCAAGCCTAGGTGGTGCCCTTTCCATAAAAAGGAAGGACATGACCTTTGCAACTGCCGAGTTTTCCAACGAAAACTCGAGGACTACTACAATGGCAAAAGACCACTTCCTACACTCAAAGAGGTGGGGCAAGTGAGTGGTCATAAGCAGTCAGACGATGATGAGGAGATGCCATTCCAAGATCCTGAGCATACCATCGAGCATATCTATGGGGGATCATCGGTATACGAGTCAAAGTAACAGTTTAAGGCTGTCGAATGTGAGGTAAACTCCATTGACCCTCCTCTTGTCAATAAGCTATCGAAGTGTTCGAAAGTCACCATCTCTTTCAAGAAGAGTGACTGCTTGATCCCTTCTACTCGGTCAGGTCGATTTTCGATCGTGGTCGAGCCCACCATCAACAACTGTCGAGTAAATCGAGTGTTGGTTGATGGTGGCAGCTCGTTAAACATCTTATTTACGAGTACCCTAAACAAGATGCAAGTACCCAGGACCAAGGTAAGACCGGTACGATACTCTTTTCATGGTATTGTACTGGGGTCTTCGGTCAAACCTATTGGCCAAGTTTCTCTTCCTTTAACATTTGGTTCTCTAAGTAATTTCAGGACAAAGAAGATCTCCTTTGATGTGATCAAAATTGGACAAGCTATTTAAAGCAGGTTTTATAAGAGAAGTTAACCACCAAGAGTGGTTGGCCAACCCTGTAATGGTTAGGAAGTCTAATAGCAAGTGGCAAATGTGTGTAGACTTCACTGATCTTAATAAAGGTTGTTCAAAAGATGATTTCCCTTTACCTCGTATCGATCAGTTAGTTGATTCTACTGCTGGTTGTGAAACATTAAGTTTTCTAGATGCATATTCTGGCTACTATCAGATTAATATGTATCTAGAAGATGAAAAAAAGACCACATTTATTACTCAATTTGGAATATTCTGTTATGTCAAAATGCCATTTGGACTAAAAAATGCTAGTGCTTCTTTTCAATGCTTGATGCTATCAACTTTTTCACCTCAACTTGGTCGAAATTTGGAAGCCTATGTTGACGATCTAGTCATAAAAAGCATCAAGCGACTTAATTATGTTTCTGACTTGCAAGAAACATTTGACAACATTAGAAAACACCACCTGAAACTCAATCCCGAGAAGTGTGTGTTCGGAGTCTCTTCAGGAAAATTGCTTGGATTCCTTGTCTCTACACGAGGAAAAAAGCAAATCCTGAAAAGATAAAGGCCATCGTGCAAATGTGCCCTCCGACCTTGAAGAAAGAAGTCCAGAAACTCATAGGGTGCATGGTGGCTTTAAGTCATTTCATCGCACGGCTGGGAGAAAAAGGACCACCTTTCTTCAAACTTTTAAGGAAGCATGAGGGTTTTGAGTAGTTAGAAGAGGCAAATGCTGCCTTTGAGGATGTCAAGAGGTATCTTACGAGTGCTCCTATTTTGGTTTCCCCGAAACCAGAAGAGATGCTCTTAATTTATCTAGCTGCCATGCCATAGGCAGTGAGTGTAGTACTGGTCATAGAACGTGAAAACGTCAAATGACCAATTTACTACGTAAGCGAAGTTTTGCACGGGCCTAAGGAGCGTTACCCCCAGGTCCAAAAACTTCTATATGCCCTCCTCATGTCTTCGAGAAAACTACGGCATTATTTTCAGGCGCACAAGATAATTGTGTCGTCTGAGTTTCCCTTAGGATTGATCCTCCAAAACAGGGAAGCAGCAGGACGCATGGCAAAATAGTCAATAGAACTTGGGGAGTTCGACCTCCATTTCATGTCCCGAACAACCATTAAATCCCAGATCTTGGCAGACTTTATCGTCGAATGGACAAATCCTGAACCTGTTCAAGATTCCCAGTACGATACCCACGACCAGTGGATGATGTACTTTGATGGGTCACTTACTTTAAGTGACTCGGGGGCTGGGGTGGTCCTAGAATCTCCTACCAGCGAGGCATTAAAGTATGCCATTCAATTAAACTTTCGGGCCACTAACAACATGGTAGAATACGAAGGTTTGCTGGCTGGTATCCGAGCCGCAAAAGCGCTCGCGATTTGACGACTACTTGTGAGAGGAGACTCTCAACTAGTCGTGAATTAGGTTGGAAAAGAGTACCAGTGCTCTAACCCGACCATGTCTCAGTACTTATCAGAAGTTCGAAAGCTTGAAAAGCATTTTTTCAGATGTAAGGTACTATTTATCCCTTGAAAGGATAATTTCCTCGCATACCAGCATGCTCGTATGGCTTCTTCCCGATCACAAGTACCAAAAGGAGTTTACTTGGAGCAACACCAGAGACAACTCCTATTGATACAGCCTCTCTAGAATACGAAGATTCCTAGATGAATCCCATCTATGAGTATCTTTAGACGGGTAACATACCCAATAATGATCTTGAGGCAGATCGCTTATCCCGAAAGGCCAAAGTGTATACTTTGGTCGAAGGAGTCCTCTATAAATGAGGCACTCAAGGGGTACTCATGCGATGCATATCGCAGAGAGAAAGACTAAACCTCCTTCACGACATACATGGGGGCATCTGTGGAACTCATGCTTCCTACAGAATGCTGGTCGGAAAGGCCTTTCGACAAGGTTTTTACTAGCCAACAACTCTCTACGATGCCAAAGAGCTAGTTAAGAAATGTGTACGATACCAGTTTCATAGCAGGCAAATACACCAACCGGCTCAGGCATTACAAACAATTCCTCTATCTTGGCCTTTTGCAACCTGCGGTCTTGATATCCTAGGACCGTTCCCAAAAGCTCCAGGTGGGTTCAAGTTCCTTTTGTGGTTATTGATATGTTCACAAAGTGGATCGAAGCCGAACCTATGACTGGGATAACAACAGAAGCAGCAAAACGATTCATGATGAGAAGCGTGATTACTCGGTTTAGGGTCCCAAGTCGAATAATCACATATAAATAGTAAGCAATTTTCTTGGAATTTTGCGACGAGTTGGGTACCAAATTGTGTTACGCTTCTGTTGCCCATCCTCAAAGAAATGGGGTAGTCGAAAGAGTGAATGGCCAACCAATGCAGGGAATCAAAACTTGAGTCTTCGACCAGCTTGTCAAGCGCTCGGGGACTTGGGTACAAGAATTACCCTCAGTATTATGGGCAGTTCGTACAACTACTAGTCGGGCCACAGGTGAAATACCTTTTTTCCTAGTTTTCGGTGCCAAAGCCATGCTTCCACCAGAACTAAAGATCAGGTCAACAAGGGTCAAAACTTTCAATGACTCAATCCAGGAACAACTTCGAGCGGATGACATCAACTTGCTCTTCGAGAAGAGAAATCAATCCTTAATCCATTCAGCAGTCTACCAACAAGCCCTGCTCAAATACTATGATCGTAAGGTCCAACCTCATAGCCTTGCTGTTGGTGACTCGGTATTGAAGAATATTCAATCCCAGTCTAATCGGAATAAACTTTTCCCCAAGTGGGAAGGTCCTTACACAGTGGTCGAAGTTATACGACCAGGTTCGGTACGACTAGCAATGGAAGACGACCGAATTCTCTCCAATTCTTGGAACATCGACCAGTTACGCAAAATTTATGTGTAGCTGACCAACCCTACAATAAAGTAATAGGTTCTTTCTATCTTTATTGTCTTACTTTGAGTAGCGCTTTGACAATTTTTTCGACCATTCCCTAGTTGTAGGTCCTACTACGACCAGTGCCTAGTCATAAGTTTTTCTACAACAATACCCTGGTCGTAAGTCCTTCTACGACCAGTACCCAGTCTTTCTTTACACTGGTCGAAAGGATGGTAACATCACCTAGTCAAAGCATTTCTTTTCTGCACGTGGTCCTGCCCACTAGAAGGAACTTCCTAGTGTCGACTCATTCCTACCTTTTGCTGCCAACACAAAGAGCTCGGGTTCAATGCACATGGTCGAAATATTTTTAAGCCAACTCTTATCACCTTAGTTTATTTCTTCATTCATTTTTTAAAAATACTCTAAGCATATTACACTTTTGCAATTTGCTCGACTATTTTTGGTAAACTCGTTTCGTTTCAACTAGTCAGAGGAAGACACAACACCTTTTCGAAGTCTTTCCTCTCTGCACGTGGTCCTACCCACTAGAAGGAACTTCGTAGCGTCGTCCTGTTTCTAACTCTTGCTACCAGAGCAAACCTACTAAGTGCACTCGAATAGGTCGAACGAAATTTCAAGGTACTCCAGACGTTTGTCTAACTCAAGTTGTTGTTCTTGATTTGATTCATCTGGTCAAAGAAGGTACCATCACCTAGTCGAAGCCTTTCCTTTTTGCACATGGTCCTACCCACTAGAAGGAACTTCCTAGTGTCGACTTGTTCCTACTATTTCGACCAGTGCATGATAATCGTGATCGAAAAACTATAAGTTAGCTAAACCTCTCTCTTTTTTAAGAAAACTCTTTTCACACTATTTACTTAGTTTATCTAAATAAACTAAGCAAATACTTGGGGGCTAGGATAAAGTTATTAATATGACTTCAATTCTTAGTTTAATGTCTTTTTCCATTCATTATCTTATGAGTTAGTAACTACACGACAAGATGATTTGCAAGAAGAAGAAAGAATTATATATATCAAGGATAAAAACTTGCCTTTACAAGTTTCTAGTACAAACTATTTGCATCTCCTCCATGACTTCCTTGCTGTTCGACTGCATATCTTCCAACAACCACTCCGCTTCTGCTTCAGAGTAGTCGAAATCGGCTTTGATTGGTTGCAGATTAAGATTGGGCTCATGAGCTTTAAGTTTTGCCAGTACAAAACTTATTGCGCCTTCGACCACCTCTTTTATCGAATCAGCTTGGTTGGTCTTCAGAATAGTCATTAACTCTTGCAAAGTCCCGACTTGTTTTTCCAATGGTAGAGTGATTTCCTCAGCACGTAGCCTGCCGATTGTTCAAGCGAGAAATATTGTCCTGAAGGGTGACCTTCGTCGACTTCATCTCCTCTTGGTTACGAGTCGAAGCCTCACGAAGTTGTTTTGTTTCGATTGCTTGCTCTGCAAAGAGTATGACTAGTCAGATAAAATGACCCCAAAAGGAAAACAAAACTAATCGCAGGTAAAGACTTGCTTGCCTGCTAGTCGAGAATCTAACTTCTTGACTTCATCGTGATGAGAGGTAGTGCTCTTTGCATAGTGTTCCTCCCACGACTTGACCTCCCGATATTTTTTCCTTGGTGATACGAGAAATCTCGTGAACAACCATGGTATTTTTTTTGACATCAGTTTCGAGCTTCTCCATTTCGACCTCTTTTTCTAAAAAGGAATAAGAGTTAGAAAAAGAAAAGAAGGTCATAAATGGTTTTAAGTTCAGCACCTACCATTTATTCGTCCCTACAACTTTTGAATTGCAGAGTTTGCCTCCTGAAGCTTCTTCAGAAGGGCTTCTTTCTCTTCCTTTAGCTTTTTCGTCTCGACTTTCTCGTAGTCAAGCGAATCAGCCAAGGTCTTTTCATCACCCTTGAACCTATAGAGGAAAAGAGTAGATATGAGCATATAACAAGCGGTCGTAAGTCTTTCTATGACCGGTACATAGTCGTAAGTTTTTCTACGACAATCCTTTAGTCATAAGTTCTCCTATGACTAGTACCTAGTCGTAAGTTTTTCTGCGACAATCCTCTAGTCGTAAGTTCTCCTATGACCAGTACCCAGTCGTAAGTTTTTCTACGATAATTCCCTGGACATAAGTCCTTCTACGACCAATACCTAGTCGTAAGTTCTTCTACGACAATCCCCATAAGCACTGTGCAAGTGGTCAAAACATAAACGACTACGAGTAGCAGTTACTTACCATCTCTCCGCCTGCTCGCAGAGTTCCGCTTTCTCCTATCGTAGCTGCACAAGTTGTCGGTTGTACTCTACAACAGTGATAATTTGCTCTAGAGCTCTCTGCATAAAGAAAGACAGTGAGAAGCGAGAAAAATCATATATAAAAATCTTGGGCAGCAGGTACTTACGTTAATGCTCGTTCGCGCAAATATGGAAAATACTCTGGTGGGGTTCTTCAGTTCGTCAATCTCTTCAACCCGATTCCACCACACCTTTTCGAGACGCTCATCGTCGAAAACATTCCCTCTATTTGGAATATCCTTTAGGTGGGGAACTTGGTTACGAGATCTAAAAGCAGAAGATCCCACAACAGAAGTTGGGCCGAAGAATTCAGAAAAGAAGTTGTTGTATTCTTCTTCTTCTGATTCGGTGACGGCAACTCCTCCTTGGGGACCGGGGGGAACCTCTACATCGACTTTCTTCTCGGTGCGGTGGCCCAACGATCCATCGCCTTGGCCTGATGCCTCTGCTGCATCATGTGCTATTTTCGCCTCGGCCTCCACGACCACTCCTGTGGTCGCAATTGCTTCGACAGCAACGACTTCTTTCACCACTCGGATGGTAGATGACCCTTCGACCACCGACTATCATTTCTCCGACTGCGGAGAAATGATAGTGGATTCCTCGATAGGAAAATCCTTGAGGGCTGGAGGAGTCGGGCTAAGATTATAAAAAGGAAAACACGTCAAATGGTAAAAAACAAAAGGTAAATGCTATTCTTATACTTTTGTCTTTTTACATACCTTCGTTTCCCGAATTTGGTCTTGAATCTGGAAGAAACCTTCCCTAAAAAAGATTTCTTCAACTTCTTCTCTTCGACCACGTTTGGTCGAAACTCGAGTTGAGGAAAGGGATCAGCCACGATCATGTCTGGTCGTGGGTCTTGAGCGAGCACTACCGCTCCTTGAGCCTCCTAGCTCTTCAGATGGCTGAGACTTGTCTCGACCACCCCAAGAGCAGCACTGCCCTCAACTATAGGCACTGTTGGTGCAGTAGTTTTCTTCACAAAAGACATAAAACTCTTTCAGTTCTCCTTTTCTTGTTGCTTGACAAAGCCATAGGAGGCAGAAACTGCGAAGTCTTATTGTCGTAGTAGAAGGGTACCTTGGTCTTGGGGGCTTTGTGTTTGAGAGCTTCAATCGCTTCGACCACCTTTGCCTCCTCTGCAGCAGTTATGTCCGCAGCGAATTTTGCAAAATGCCCTGTCGAAGCAGCAGAGCTTGAACCTGCGCCTCCCTTGTCAGCGACTTTCACGAGTCAACGGTTTTTGGTTAGAGGAGCATTGTCTTGCTTCGCCACTGCACCGACGATCATCAGTTCGACCTCTTCATCGTCTTGATGGCCTTCTATGCCTACTTTCTGCAGAAATCAGAAAAAAAATATTACTAAGCAGTCATAAGTTTTTCTACGACTAGCACCTAGTCGTATGCTTTTCTACGATAATTTTCTGGTCGTAAGTCTTCCTATGACTAGTACCTAGTCGTAATATTTTCTACGACTACGAGATCCTGAAGATGAAATCAATTCTTGATTACCTATAGGCGTTCCATCTTGTCTTCTACGGACAGGATTGCCAGGATTTGAGGAACCACCACATTGGGTGGCGGGAATTTCTCATAAATGAGCTTGACTCGAGCGTCAATTTCTGCTTGTGAGAGATCTGTAGGAGTAAGTAAACTTTCAATAGCCAAGTTCAAAATCAACAGAAAGAAGGCTAAGATTGGGAATTTACTTACCCTTCTTGTAATCCCTGGTCGGGTCTTTTGGCCCCGAGTACCTCCACATAAGATGAGCCCTCCTCTTCAGAGGGTTAATGCAGTGCGTGATGAAATCCTTCACCACGTGCCAACCGGTAAGTCCCTCTGTAACAGCCCAAGATCCATAAGTTGGATTAGTTAAGCATCTAATGTGCATTTGTGAAAATTTTAGACTTTTTAAAACTTTTATTTCAAAACAAATATGTTAAAACCTAGTAATCCAATACTTCTTTTCTAATTCAAAAATCCAATTTAAATTTGGGGCAAATTAAAAAGGTTTCACATGTGGGAATGTTTTAGTTGAATTCTTTATGCTCTGGTTTGCTTATTTGTATTTTTCTGGAATTTTTGGAGATTATTTGGTTTCTTGTCAATTTGCATGTTCAAAATTGAATTTGAATTTAAAATTCAAATCAATCTTGTGAACAGTGCCTGAAAATATTTTTTCTAGGTTCTGTAACACCTTATAAACTCACCTACAAAATTTCATAACTCTTAGAATTAATTTGTTATTTTTAAACAACCAGTCAAACTTGTAATTTAAAAGTCAAATAATTAAAACAGGAATTTCAAACAATTTTAGAGAAAAATTTATTACATGAAAAATTCTATACAAATTATACATGGATACAAATTGTGTCAGGAACCGTCCATAAAATTTTTATGAATTTTAGAGCTAAAAATCCAAGTCTAAAAATTTCCTAATCAAGCTCAGCCAGTTTCAAAACCCAGTCCAAGTCGGTTTGACTCGGTCCGACCGGACCTGAGCCAAAACCCTGACCGCACTTGAACCCACTCGCTGAGCCACCTTGACCCTCTTTCACCGACCGGTGGACCCCGCTCGACAGCCCTTCCGCTCCAGCGCGGCGCGTGAGCTCTGAGCCGAGCGTGTGTTGTCCATTGTCGAAGCCCTCCCGGCCATGCGTGCTGCCACGCTTTCGCCGTCGCCTATGCTGCCTCCGCCCTCGCTTCCTCCGCTTTCCCCCTATTTAGCCACAGCCGAGAGCCCCCTCCTGTGCCCTCTTCTTCTTTCCCCTCACCTCTTCCACTGAAGACAAGCACCGAGCAGCTTGGTGCTCTCCGCTGCTTCTTATCCCCTCCACGCCACCCTGGCCTCCCCCCTACTTGCGCCCTTTGTCACCCGCGCCTCCTTCCCTCCCTCAGCTGGCGCCGCCCCTAACGCCCTCTCTCTTGGCAGAGATGCCCGCCCCAGTGCCCCTCCCTCGGCCATGCTGGCGCCACCTCAAGCTCCCCCTTCCTCCGCCTCCGCCCCACCCCGCGCATCGCCGCTGAGTCTCCATGGCAGCCACCACATCCCCTGAGGTTCCCCAGCCTACGCCACCGCACCACGACTCTGGAGCACCGTCGACCGTCCGGACCTGCCTCAGCTTCCCCGTTCGTCCCCAACCGCTGACTGGAGTTCTCCATCACCCGAGCGGCGCCTCCACGGCGAGCTCTCCATGCCGCTGGCGGCTTCCGATGCCAGCCCTCTCCGGCCCTCCCCAGTCTTCGACGACCACTCCGGTAAGTTCCTACCACCCTCCTCATGCTCATGCTCACCCTAAATTCTCTTCTCCCTCATCGGTGTGTCACTGCCCCCTTTTCTCCTCTAGGTCCGGCCGCCGCTTGTCAGCCCTCGGCCGCCACCAACAAGCTCCGGTCATGCCTCCACCACCCTCAGGACCTCCTCAGCTTTGCGGTTTCATTTTGACGTTCATGACCACCGCCGATGCCTCCCTACGCCCGGCATGAGTCTTTGCTGGAGTGAGCAAGCTGGTCAAGTGTCCTGATACGACTTTCTAATTCTTTGTATTTGAGATTTCCACTCTCTGTAAGAGCACTAATCAAATTGCAAATAGATCTTCTAATGACCGATGGAATCACTTTTTCTTAATTGGCCATTGAATGAGTGATTTAGTGAGAGTCTGATTGTTAAAGCAATAATCTTTTTGGATGAACTAATGAACAAAGGAGAAATCTTTCAAATTACAACCGAAATTTTAAAGATTTTTTAGAGAAAAACATGTTGAAAAAAAACCCTATAAAAATTACACAATATTCTACACTATGTCAGGAACTTCTCCTAATTTTTTTAATTTTTGGAACTATATTACTATGTCAAACAATTTCCTAAAATCTCAGCACACTTAGGGGCAAAATCGTCTTTTCGTGTCCAAGTCAACGGTCAAATCCACGGTCAACTGACTGGAGTGGCAAAAATGGGATTGAAGTTGAGAACAAGTGGCAAAAAAGAGATGAGTAATTTTTCGATGGCATTTTAGGGAGCTTGCCAACTTCCAATGGCAAATAAGGAATTAACCCTATTATTTGCATGCATTCCCTATGACTTGCTGAGTACATTCAACGTACTCATGGCTTGTGCCCTTTGTTTGAACAGCAGAGGAGGGTAACCCAGGGAGCACAATGCTCTATGAAGAGGAGCTCTATGAAGACCTTGCGACTTAGGGAAGTCCTCCACTCGACAGCCTGTGGGGCTGGTCGAATGGACCCTGCACTTTTGTGTTTTCCGCTGCTGTGTATCTCTCTTTTGTGTAGCCGTGAGGCACCCTCAGAACTTTGACCATAAGGTCTTTTACGTATGTGAATATTAATTTATGCCTTCATCTTTGAGCTTGTTGTATGGTCTTGATTGCACCAATGTGGAGTCTATGCGAGCTAAGCCAACCGATGCTGGGACTAGCTCACAGTGCACAGAGCCCAGACCTCCATGTGATCCTAGAGGACCTCTAGGTGGACCTTCGAATCCTCCTAGGAGGTCCTGAAGGCCTTCCACGGGTGGTCCTGGCCTCTCAGACCTCACGGGTGGTCCTGTTGGACCTCTTGGATGGTCCTAGGAGACCCCTCCAGGAGCTCTCGGGTTAGGTTCTTACATATAATTACTGTCACATACACTACTTATTACTCTCGATATGCATTACGTGTGGGGCGAGGGTTCCTGGCCCATACCTGTTCATATTGGGCCGCTCAGACGGGGTTTGAGCACGCGCGAGGTCCGCGCGCCCGTGTTGACACGGTGGGCTAACTGGCATGTAGAATAGGTATTGTACGCTCGAGAGAGAGAGAGAGAGAGAGAGAGAGAGAGGCATATATGACACCTGTTTTATACTCTTGGGAGTATGTACTCCCACTTCCAATAAACCACTTAAACGCACATATTATACTTCTTTATCACTTTCAGAATACTTAAATACCAATTATAAGATACTCCAATATGACTTGATTGAAAAATTTTCATTGGAGCCCTTTATTTTTTGCTTTATCCCCTTTTTCATATATATAAGAAGTATATACACAAAATTTGCTGTAAAAAGTAGACTTTAATCAAATTTTTGATGGAACTCACTTTGGGGTATCTTATAATCATTATTGGAATATTATCAAATAGATAAAGAGGTATCCTTATACGATTTAAGTGGTATATAAGAAGTAGAAGTACATACTTCCAAAAGTACCATACCGTTTTCATATATACACACACCAGTAGAGTGAAGCCTTTCGGCGTGGAGGATCTATGAGGAATGCTTCCTTGTTTGTTTATATCCGTGAAGGAATGGTTCCGTTTGACAAGTAGTTTGTCTGTTCTCTTTAGCTGCTCGTACAAGAATGAGGAACAAAAGATGAGAAACGAATAGCAAAATGTCAGAGACTTAATTTGCTAGTGGGTACCAGCATATTTTGTATTGTATGCTAGCTTTCCCATGGTAATTTGGAAATTGAAGTGAACGATCAGTGGCCAGGTTTTAATTTGCATAATTAATGTGATCCTAGAATTTTTTCCCTTTAAAAAAAATTCTCTGGTGTAGTTAACTATATATGCCTTACAACTCACATGTCACCAGATCAAATCCTAACCCACCTAACCTGTAATTAATAGGAATCGAACTGAATACCCACGTAAATAACCCACTTAACATGTAAATTGTGAGCACTAAACTCTCACTGTCAGCCAAAAAGACCAAGCTGCCACATAACAATTGCCAATGTGGACCTACATATACATACACTACTATAGAAAAGGCCTTCACAGACGGTTCAAAAACACCATCACAGACGGTTCCGTGAGCCATCTGAGTTTTTGAGTCAGTAATGCATGAGGTCATCACAGACGGTTTTCGAACCGTCTGTAATACATACTATCATAGACGGTTTGTAGATGAAACCATCTGTGATACTCGACTACCACAGATGGTGCAGTAGATGAAACCGTGCGTGATACTCGATTACCACGCAGCATTGCAGTAGATGAAACCGTCTATGATAGTCGATTACATAGACGGTGATGAAGCATGCGTGGTGAGTCGATCTATCACGACGGTTTCATCTGCATCGTGCGTGGTAGTCGATCATCACGCAGAGCGGTTTCATCTGAGCACCGCCTATGGTAGTCTTTGCATTGCTAAATCTATTTACGTTTATTGGCTAGCCTCAGAAATGCTAACCATGCCCTCTGAAACAAGCACATCCAATTAGCATTCATTTGAAGCACATCAAAATTGCATTCATTTGAAACAAGCACATCCAATTCACAAATCTATTAACTTTAACCATTAATGTACATTAATTTACACACATGTACCATTATGTTCAATCTATCGAATCAAGTTCAATCTACACCGTGGAAACTCCCATCCGGATTTATGACACATGCTGCTCATGAATGATGCAAGGTATGATCGAACTTTTATGAGCTCGCTCTGTTCCAACGCAGATTTAAATCGATGGTCGCAACTTTGTCGATAGGAAGATTAAATTAGGGCTTATATAAATTGGTAAGTATATATGAAATAATTGTTGAAAGATTGACAAACACGAGGATCATTGGTGATCGCGGAACCGATGAGTAGTTGCATGTTGTGGCAAACATAGTATCCACAGAGCGTTGCGGCCGTAATTCTTTGGTAGCCTTTGCAAAAATAGAATTGGTTAGTTCGAGAGGCATTACTACGAAGTGTTATATATGATTAATGTGTACTAGCTAGCAAGTGCAGGGAATTTTTGATCATGTGACGGTGTCCTTCCTTGATATTCCATCCTCTAGCATGTAACACGTCGAACACCCTACATGACTCTAAGAAGTTAGCCTTAGCCATTGCAAAGGAAGGAAAGACTACAATAGAGTTTCTATGAAGGAAATGTGTTTACCTGATGATTAAATTCTGGATAATTGTGAAGTTGTGAGTGGCCCTCTGTAGGGAATCTAGGTATATCACGTATTTCCGTTTTGGTATAATTACAATTAGAATCTAGTGGTAGCTACACAGGTATGTCAGCATGGTCATTAAACCTAAGTTCGTGTTGCTTATAAAGTACAAATCAACAAGTATAGCCAGTAGTGCAACACTTACTTCTGGTTGTAGGGCAAAAGTATGAATTCCTTGTTGCGGCGAGCCATGAAAAAATCTATAACGTAATTCTCGACGAATGTTGCATTCGCCGTGATGCTTTGCTCGGAGACAATGTGTGGGTCGAGAAACCTACGATCATTTCCTTCTTTCGACTTCAGAGATCATGTATCTATTATACAAAAGCTAGGAGTTATATATAACATTTATCGATATTACGAACATTGACCATGATTGTACACACTTACGGTGTCGAGAATCGTATGAGTGAGGCGTCGAGCTCGTCGAGGTTGAAGAGACAAAACAAGTCGTCGAAGGTCACCGTGAAGACGGCGTCTTGATACACGTGGTTAAAATGATCCTCCTTGAACTTGACGGTGAAACCCGGCGTCGTTGATCAACCGGCTTGTTGGATCGCTCCATGTACCATGTATGCAATTCCGTGCAATCCGGTCCTAGGGTAGAACGTCTAACTTCTCGAGCAGCGGCTCGTCTAGCTTGAATTTAGGGCCAGCGGCAAGAAGGGATATCGAGGAGAGGACTCGATCGTCTTCAATTTGCCCTTGCCATTCTTTGTCTCGCTTTGTATAGGTCGACTTCACAAGAGTCGACTGAGCACGAGGTGTAGATGCATGTGATGCAGTGGGCCCTTGCCGTGTCAGTGCAGGTAGCTTCGGTGTAGTCAGGTCCTGTGGACTTGATGCCGTTGCAGGACATTCCCATGAAGTTGACACCGGAGCATGTAGCTCCAGGTAGATGTCCTCCTTGGACCACTGGATGAATGTTCCAACGGCTTGCCCTAGAGTCATGACCTCATCGTTTGAGGGAATTTTCAGCGAGACGGCCTCGAAATTGGCACAAACACCGTCCACATTCACTTTTGCGAAACCCGGCCCTAGATTTGCACCGTGCACCAAAGCTCCGACACCGGATGGATACACAGCCCCAAGCGACATCTAGAACAGCAGAGACATATCTCACTTGGAGCTTGCATTTCATAGCCACCTACGTACATAACGATACAAAATTAGCTACTCCAACAGGCCTATCAATGGATCGAGCATTCCGAGATAATAATTATTACGGATGTCATCGACGAGAAAATCTGTCGTCACCTATTGTGGTAGGGTTAGGGTTGGATGCCAGACTACTCGGATGTTTGGGGGCTAGCTAGCATAGGGCGGGGGCTTGCAACTGATTTGGGAGTTGCAATCCCTAATCCTTTCCTCAAATGTCTCTATCTGCTTTTGCTCGGATGCACGAATCTCCAATCCGAAGGATTGAGTGACCTCATGTCGATTTTTTCGGTGACCTCCTCTCGATTTTTTCAATGAGCTCATCTCGAGGATGCATGAAGATCCTCTCGTAGCTTTGCATCGCGCTCGGCTTTGGCTCTCTTCCTACTCGATGCGATCCGAGTCGCTTAGAACCATTGTTCCCATGTAACAAAAACACCGGCGCCTCTCGTGCGACCGGATGCTCACTTTGTTTCCTAGGGCGCGAGAGTATATCTTCTCCTATGCACTGGAATGAGCCTTGGGAAGATTGTGCACTCAGCGTTATCTGCAATAGCCCGACATGTCATTTCACTTCCTATGAAGTTATGGGGTAATTACAAACTAAATAGTTCGATATCTTACCAGGCGTTGGGACACTTCTTGGTCTTGAGGGTTTGGAAAATCGCTTCCCGTAGGCCCATCTGAAACCTCGCAAATAACCCTTGTCGGGGCGCACATCGGTGATCTCGGGAAATAGCGAGGAGACATTGAGCAGCTTGCTGCTGTTCTGATCCCTCCATATCGGGGCTTTACCCGCATACCCAGCGATCTGCGAGTGCGTAGGGGTGCTTGTTTTTTGCTGGAGGGCGTGTGCGCCGCACTTTCACTCCTAAATTCATCTGTCGTCTTCTTACGCCACAAACTTCGGCCCAGACTCTTCCAAGAATAGATACTTGTGGAGGCGCCCTCGGATCCTTCTCCACGTAGTTCTTGACAAGCGTGCTCTTGAAGTTCTTCCACGCTTTGCACGCTTGTAGCAGCGCTGTGTCGTCGCCGAGTCGGTGTTCTCTGGGATCTCGAATGATGCGAGAATATCCGCCAGCACAGCAGTTTTTAGTGGTCCGGGCACCACCTTCCACGAATCGTAGGTGATCTTGACCCGTTCCCGTGCAACTATTTCGACCGTTCTCTGGAATGCAGACGCTACTCGGCGAGGATTGATAGGGGTCCCAGACTGATCGACCTCCGTGATGGTAAATCGGCCCCCGGGCCTTTTCGATATTCCTCTTCTTCTACAGCGGTTGGATATTATTCGAGAGGATGGTGCATCATCGAGACACATGAGGCGGCGATGACGAAGAATGAGCGGAAGACATCTTCACAAGAAATAGAACATCATGTGAACAAATGAAATCGACATAAAGCTAAGATTTAACATTTTGATATTGCTATCGATGTAGAGTAAGCATTCAATTAGAGCTCAAGTACAAACCCGATTATCAAAACAATTTCAATTACAAGACTATTATCATCACGAGCATTCATCTCAAGCCCACCACACCACATTGCAATATATTCGATGGCGATATTAAAACAAATACCATATGAATAAGCGACTAGAACAAATACAAATTCCTAAAACAAGTACAATTATCATGAGGACCATGATGATTATTGATAGAAATAGTTAGGAAAAGGGGCATCGGGTTGGCAACTCCGCATTGGTTACCTTTGGGCATCGAGGAGAAGGACGAGCGAGGAAGCGATCTGGGAAGAGGCGGCGGCGGCGTCGAAGGGGAGCCTCGAGCTCGAGGAGGAGGCGGCGGGCTCGGGGCAAGAGGCACGGTGGGCTCGGGGGGCGCGCTGGAGGAGGCGGCGTCGGCGGGATCGGGGAGGAGTCGCCCCGGGCTCGAGGAGGCAGCGTCGAGGATGGCGGCGACAGGCTCGGGGGAGGAGGGAGCGAGAGGAGTTGAGAAACTTAATCGTTTGAGAGTAGCGGGCGCGGCAAACCCTAGCTAGAGTCCGAATATAAATAGGGATGGACATCACAGATGGTTCTAAATTAGAACCGTCTGTGATACACACTATCACAAACGGTTCTAACTTAGAACCGTCTGTGATATGTGATGTATCATAGACAGTTCTCACTTAGAACCGTCTGTGATATGTGATGTATCACAGACGGTTTTAATAAGCAACCGTCTGTGATATACATGTATCACAGACGGTTTTAATAAACAACCGTCTATGATATGTGATGTAAGAAGGTTTGTAGTTCAAACCGTCTGTGATATTATTTTGTATTGGTTAATATCTAGATCTGTTTATTGGCTAGCCTCAGGAAATACTAGTCATGCCCTCTGAAACAAGCAGAAAAGACAACAAGTACATGTATATACATCCAATTCACATTCATTTGAGAAACAATCACATCCATTTTTCACAGTACAAATCAATTAATTAACTCAAATAAACTAAAATTAACCATTCATCAGAACGTACATATATATACACACATTGTTCAATTAATCTTTAAAAATTAGCCCTTCATGATGATCGACGCGTATGTAGCTAGTTTCATCATGTTCTTCTTCCTCGACCCTTATGCGTTTCGAAAGGAGGCAATTAAATCAAATTGATTGTATTCTTCCTCGTCCACTACATTCTCAACTCCGACAATCCTCCTTTTTCCATGAAGAACTACGTGGCGCTTCTTATTTGCCGGGTCGATAACATAGAAGACTTGAACAACTTAGTTAGCTAGTATGAATGGTTCATCTTTGTATTTGACACGTTCGAGGTCCACGGTAGTGACGCCATACTTGTCGACCTTCACCTGTGGGAGATGGACCCAACGGCACCGAAATAGGGGGATCTTGAAAAGCACGTGGTCGAGCTCCCATATCTCCTCTATTTGCCCATAGTAGGAGCTCCTCACCCATCGATCTTGAATGCATCTATGCGGACACCGCTGATACGGTTAGTGCTTTTTATATCCCGAGCTGCGTATAGAATGTGTACCAATTTATGTCGTTATCCTCGCCATGTTACAAGCTGTAAATGTTGGCCCTTTTGCCAACCATGTCGACATATCACTTGACGAGCTCCTAGCAAGTCGCTCCTTCAACCATTGGTTGAACAAATGCATTGTGTTGTCTTGTGATCCAAACATCCGGCCGCCGGATTACATTGCGTCAAGCGTCCTTGTCTTTGGTCGATATATGGGGACACTTCAGTCATGTATTGCAAGACCGTGAACTGGGCTTGAGCATACGCATCCATATTTGGAGTGATTGCTTTCCTTTCGATGGTCCCGATACCCTCGAGCCTCCCCTCATGGCGAAATCGAGGCACACCTATCGGTTCGACCTGAGCCATGTAATCGACGCAGAACTCAATGACCTCTTCGGTTGCATAACCTTCGACAATGCTGCCCTCTGGCCGAGATCGATTCCGTACATATGACTTGAGAATTCCCATGAACCTCTCGAACGGGTACATGCTACGTAGGAACATGGGCTCGCACATCTTTATTCCCTCACAATATGAACAATGAGATGGACCTTGATATCGAAAAACGACGGAGGGAAATACATCTCAAGATCACATAGAGTCGTCACCACCTTGTCCTGCAGAGCATCTAGTCCTTCGGGATCGATAACCTTCTGAGCAATTGTGTTAAAGAAATAACACAGCCTCATGATTGTCTCTTGGACCTTGATCGACAAAATACTTCTAATTGCAACAAGGAGCATTTGTGTCATCAACACATGACAATCATGAGACTTCATGCCAATTAACTTCAAATCTTCCATCGAAACAAGTTTCTTCATGTTGGCGGAGTAACCGGACGGAACTTTCACACCATGCAAGCACCGGCACAGTTCGGTTCTCTCGGCCTTGGATAGAGTGTAACAAGTAGGGGGAAGGTACGTTCATCCTTTATCGGTCCTTGTTGGTGCTAACTCAGGTCTGATATCCATATCAACCAAGTCAAGCCGTGCGTTGACACCTTCCTTTGTTTTGTCACGAATGTTCAGTAAGAGACCAATCAAGCTGTCACATACATTCTTCTCTACGCGCATGACATCGATGCAGTGGTGAACTTCTAGGTGCTCCCAATAAGGTAAGTCCCAAAATATTGATCTCTTCTTCCACATGTTCTTCTTACGAGTCCTCGATTTACATCCCTTTCCAAGCACAACATCTAAATCCTTAACCATATCATAGACCTCTTTTCCGCTTAAATGCCTTGGAGCTGAACTGTCCTCCTCTCCGTCAAATTGTTTCTTCATCCTACGGTATGGGTGAGCCCTCCGAAGGAACCTACGATGACGCATGTACACGGTTTTCTTGCGAGTGATTCAGCCACACACTCTCGGTATCATCTAAGCGGTGAGTAGGCTTTGGCCCCTTTTGTACTCGGCCCGACAGTTAGCAAGGCGGGATAATCATTTATGGTGCGAGAACAACAAGGAACGTAAAGTGAAGTTATCTCGTTTATCGCATCCCATACATGCACCTTCAATCCACGGTATTTTAGATCTTCCATCAATGGTGCTAGGTACACATCAATATCATTCCCGGGTTGCTTGACCCTTGGATAAGTATCGACAACAAAATATACTTCCGCTTCATACACAACCAAGGAGGAAGGTTGTAGATCTGAGCGTCACGGGCCAAGTGCTATGTCATTTGCTCATGTTACCGCAAGGATTCATTCCATCTATACTCAATCCAAACCTTATATTCCTCGGTTCCGCACGAAGTCGCAAACCTCCTATCAATATTTCTCCTTTGGGCGGAATCGGCGAGGTGTTTTAACTTTTCGTCATTCTTACGCTCCTTCGGTGCCATCTGACAGTTTTGCATTCTTTGGGTTATAAAAACCGCTTCAAATGGGGAATTACAGGAAGATACCACGCCACCTTAGCGGAGGTCCTTTCTTCACCTCGATTCCCTCGTTGTCATCGATTGATTCTTACGCTTGTATCGGGATCGTTGCACAGGACATACATGCATATTTGTATACTCGTTACGGTAGAGGATCTGATCGTTCGGACATGCATGTATTCTTTCTACTTCCATTCCCAATGGACAAAGAACCTTCTTGGCTTTGTAGGTGGTTTTGGGCAACTCGTTTCCCTCCGGAAGCATGTCGCTAAGAGACCTAACACTCAAGTGAAACTCTTGTCGGACCAACAGTTGCTTGCCTCCAATTTCAGCGGTTTAAGCACGGATGACAACCTTGTGTATTCCGACTTGTAGCAGGGAACAAAGGTTTCTCAAGAGTCCTCCATCAAGCCGGAATTGAACATACTCCCTCTCATCACGGTTCCTTACGCATCGCGAAGCATCGATCTAGATTGTCATCGTGTAGCCTATCCGAATCGGAACCACAATCGACATCATTAATGACATATCGTTGACATCTGTATAATATGCATATCGTTGACTTCTGTATAATATGCTCTTCACGTGGTGGTCCAACATGTATAACCCTTTTGAAACCCTTGAATCAAGTGTGCTTCGATCTGCGCTCGGTTGTTAAACATTTTTAGATTCTCGCAGTCAATGCATGGACAGTACATATATTCCGCCCCCTTATTCAACATATCCTCCTCGGCAGCTCTTGTAAAAGCAGACATGCTATTAATGTACTTTTCACTCACACGGTTCTCAGCGTACATCCAGGTTCGGTCCATCACACGGTTCATATTGAAAACCTTGAAAATAAATAAAAGGGTGACTTCGAAAGCGTATTTTCTGAGGCTTAATTACGCTTTTTTTATTTTTTTTTTCATTTTTTCGGATTTTATTAACTTACATGTGGGCCCTACTTGTCAGTGACTTCTTTTTTATTTCATGATTTTATTTATAAAATCTATGGCGGTCCCACATGTCATAGACTCGTTAGTTTATTAACTAAATGATTAAAAAGCAGTAGGATTTGAAGCTCAAAGCGGGCTTAGGGTGACATCGCATTGCTAATAGTGGTGGCTCGGCCTAAGGTTGCCTGAGGCGAACCGACGGTGATGTCCCGTGGCGGCGCCTGAAACTAGCGATTTCGGCATAGCGCTGTAACTACTCAAATTAAAGGATGCTTATGCTCGGTAGCTCACCTCGATCACGAGGAAGGTGTCAATGAAGTCGGGAAGGTCCAAGGCGGGGTCGTCGATCGGTGAATAGAGGCGGCGGCAAGCTCCTCGGCGACAATAAATGAAATCGACCGGCCGGCTCGGTGAGGTGGCGATACTCAAGCCGCACGCAGGCGGCGATGGACCTCTGTAGCGCCCGAGATGGAGATCAAGAAGACTCTGTTGGCGAGGAGCTATATATGTACCTTTGCACCATCGTGATGAGTTAATTATCACGGACGGTTTTAACAAAAACCGTCAGTGAAGAATCATATCACGAGCGGTTCATGTTTGGAATCGTCGTAAAGTATCACGAGCGGTTACGACCAAAAACCGTCGTGATATTGGGTAATATCACGAGCGGTTTTGGTCGAGCGAAATGCGTGATACTTCCTGAGCGGTTCCAAACATGAACCGTCGTGATATGACCTCTTCACGAGCGGTTTTTAAGCGCGAAGAATAACACAGCGGTGGGTAAACAAAAACCGTGCGAGATTGTGTTTATCTGAGGCGGTTTCGATGAACCGTCTGTGATCAGGCGTCCAGTATTAGCATTTCTATAGTAGTGATACTTTGTCTACTTTTTTTTCTCTAACAAGAGTGAAACTCCAAAGTATAGCTATGTTTTGCAACAGATAATTTCGTGGCTCTATTAAAAGGGATGGATGGTTATGGTACAATAAAATTATAATTAATTATAAAAAATTTAAACTTTTGCCTGCCAACATTTTCTTCACTCCCTACGCCTCCCGCTTGTAGCATGATTAGTGGATAAAAATAGGAATAGCGTATGTCAAGCACAAAAATTAGGTACACTACTAGAAAACTGATCTTTCCTATCGGTTTTTATTATTTCTGATGGGCATATAGTAAACTAATAGGAACATACTAGTTGCCATTGGTTTGGATCCACTGCCAAGGATACAAGCAACTTTTGTGATATTTGACCGTCAGGAAAATACCAGTTCAAGTCAGTTTTGGTCAGCCAACAGGAAAATAACAATTTTCATGGCAGGCTTCACCGTTAGGAAATTCCTTCATGCGCCACATTTTTATTGCCACGCTACATATTTGGTCATCTGCACTATATTATGTGTAGGATCGTAATGGCAATCAGAAGGGGGGGGGTGGGAGGGGTTGAATGATTGCAGCGAATTGACCCCCTAATTCCAACTTCTTGTGTGCAAGAATTTCAGCAACATCTCTGTTGACACTTGAAGAGCTTTACAACCGAGACCATCTCAGTGCATAGGAAGAACACCAAATCAAGAATCAAAGTAGAACGAATCTGAACTTTATATATCAAACTTGATTTGTGTCTACAAAGTGCTCAGCAAGCACCCCTCAAATCCCCAATTCGAAGGACCTCACAACCGCAGCCGAAACACCGAGAAGGCTATGACCAAAACCTTACCAAAAGCTCGTAACACCCCCAAAAACCCTATGACAAGCCGCACCCTACTGCCTTCTTTTATAGCCTAGAGTCCTATCCATGTCCAACACGACACCAATCTGAGACTCTAACTCAAAACAACCAGATTTGGAAATCCTTCCAAAACTATCTTTCAAAAATCACGCCAGTAAGTCTCCGGGACTCCATCCGTAGCTTTAGCGCATTTCACCTTTGACCTCCACGTGCTCGGTAGCGATCCAAATCACCTCTTGACATCCACGACTTCCAAGACCTCGATTCCCAATCCTAGTCAAGTCAATCCGTCATCGTTGTGATTAGATCCTCACATACAACCTGCACATGCAGAGATCAAGGAACCCTATTCTTGGCACAAGTTATCCAACTTGACCATCCATTAGCCCACTCAAACCCACAAACACTATCATGCATCCTGCAACAAGATAAAACTTACGAATTTAACAAATCCTCAGTAAAAACCTCAAAACCACAATTTCACAGAGCGCAATCGGAACTACCGCCATTATCGTCGGTACTCTGCTGCACACGCGGTCGCATCATTCAAAACACTCTGGAACTACCGCTCCTTGGGAAAACTCAAGATCTTCCAAAAACATGCTCTCCGCAATTTTCAAACCGCAACCTTGTGGTCATACCTTTGAGCGGTACTACCGCCATTCAAACTACGGTATTACCGTCCTGCGATCGTCTTATTGATTTCACAATTCTTGGTACTACCGATTTTGACTTAACGATTGCTGTCGAACCTTTCTCTCTCGAGAACAAGCGGTACTACCATTGTTTTCACCGCGGTATTATCGGACACAGCGGTACTACCGCGTTCTAAGCAATATGAATGTATGGCAAAACATATTCTGAACCTTAAAGCACACGAGCGGCCCGAATCGATGTTGGTCGGACCGTGCTTCATAGCCATCAGATCTTAAGAATACTGTAGCAAGTCCGAGATGATTTCATTCGTCACATCTCAAATCAACGGCTCACAATGCTTTCATCTCGGACGGTCGAGCGTTACATCAATAACGACCATCGATTTGGATCACGGGCTCACATTCCTTGAGGAGTTCAGATGGTCGACGTTCATCTCAATATCGGTAGTTAGATCAAGATCTAACGAATCGAGCAAAACGCGCGCAGAAAAATGACTTATGGTACTACCAGTAAACTACTCGCGGTACTACCGCAGCGGTAGTTCCGTGAAAACAACGCCGATATTACCGCAACACGAAAAAGCTCAAAAACTTGAACAAAGCCTTTTTGCCATGTGGGCGCTCGGATGACCGGCCGATCGGACCGCGCTTCTAACCGTCCGATTTAGAAACAACATAGCAGTCGAGCGTTCACTTCAATATTAGTCGATCAAGATCTAATGGTTCGAGCAAAACACCATTCAGACTTCGGTGACTTGCGGTACTACCGCACACACCCACAAGATAATACCGCACTCCGGTAGTTCCGCACAAACAAAGCCGGTACTCCTGATAATCCTGACAAAACCTGATTTTCGACATAATTCAACGAGTTTAAAAGCAAGTCGACAATCGAGATCCAAAACATGTTCCAGAGACAATGTATTCAACTTTAAGCACCAAGACTAAGTCTTTATTAAAGGCAATGTATTCATCATCAAATATCATGACCAAAAACCTCTTGGTCTTACAATCTCCCCATTGATGAATACATTGACAACACTTCCAAAAATTCAGAAATGAGTGTGAGCAATCAGAAAGTGTCAAAGTTGCAAGCAACAGAGAGTTTCAAAAACAGCAGCAGAAAAACTTCCTTTAGCACAAGAAAAACAAAGTTTTGCACGTTCCGCTCATTTTCTCCCCCTTTGGCAATGTGATCTTCAAGAGCTTCAAATTTTGAAAAAGAAGAGCATGAAGTGTAAAGGTCCAGAAGCTGTATGTAGTTTAATTTATTGAATAAACCATGCCAATTTGGTTGAATAGAGCTAACAAGATTATATAAATACATATACCACAAAGCAATATCTGGACAAGTATTTCAAAGTGATAAGTCAATTTAGAGTCATGACAGGCATATCACACAATGACTAAAAAGATTACAAGATCACAATTAGAAGTCACCAAAAAGTAAAAAGCCAAACAGTGAGACAAACTTTAAATCTGGATGAGCCACAATCTCATATAACATCCTTTTGCTTCACTTTCAATTTTTATTTGCATGTGGCATGCTTGAAGCATACTTCTTTTGGAGGGTGGCATGCTTGAAGCATACTTCTTTTGATTAAGGTACTTTTTGTGCATTTTTTTTATTTCAAAAACACATAGCTGGGTATGGCATGCTTGAAGCACACTTCTTGTCATTTGAGCACTGTTATGTACCCCCTTCTTTTTTGT
The DNA here is from genome assembly GCA_036346405.1 of Phyllostachys edulis. NCBI lineage: Eukaryota > Viridiplantae > Streptophyta > Magnoliopsida > Poales > Poaceae > Phyllostachys > Phyllostachys edulis. The sequence goes on along the minus strand of CM070561.1, from coordinate 13,797,939 downwards.
TTGATACACAGCTATGCATGGCATGCTTGAAGCACACATCTTTTCATATTCCTTTTCTCAACTCTTTTATCTTTTAAAACATGCCAAATTGAGTGAGCAACACAGGACTGAAAACAAGGACCTTTTTGCTTCAAAACCAAGACTTAAAATAGGACTCACAGATCAACTTATCCTTTTCAATAAACAACACAAAGTGATTCCAATAATCAAACTAGTCAAAGATTTCAGCCATGTCATGCTTTAGTTATTTATGTAGTAAGTTTATTAGACTAATCCAGATCAAGACTACATAGCACATGAATAAATATGATAAAGATAGCTCAATTCCTCTAATCAAAGGCTTGACTTAAATAAAAAGCTTCTGAAATTTCACACAGCTCCCTCTCAAAATAAGCCCATAGGATGAACAACACCCAATTCACTCCGCAAACGAACAAAACGGGAAGTATCAAGCGGCTTAGTGAAAATATCAGCAAATTGGAAATCAGTCTCAACAAAGTGGAGAACAATATCAACTTTTTCCACATGATCTCTAAGAAAGTGAAATCTGATATCAATGTGTTTTATTCGAGAATGTTGCACTGGATTTTTAGCAATGTTAATAGCACTAGTGTTATCACAATAAAGAGGAATAGTGCCCAAATCTAAACCAAAATCTTTGAGAGTAGCAGAAATCCAAAGAACTTGAGAGCAACTAGCAGCAGTAGCAACATACTCAGCTTCAGCAGTTGATGGCATGGGAGAAAAGTCATTACCAAAATCAAGATCATCTTCTTCATTAAGGAATATGCTTTCAGACTCCCCCTGAACTTGTGTACCTGAAATGTCAGTTCTAGAACAAGTACTGACCTCATCAAAAGTAACTACACAAGTTTCAATAATTTTGTTAGTTTCAAGATTAAGCACTCGATAGCCACGAGAGTGAAGAGGATATCCAAGAAATATGCCATCAGTTGATCTAGCTTCAAATTTATCCAGATTACCATGCTTAAGAATAAAACATTTGCAACCAAAAACTCTGAAGTGAGAGACACTGGGCCTTTTGCCAAATCTCAGCTCATAAGAAGTCTTGTGCAAAGAGACTCTCAAAAATACTCTATTAGAAACATGACAAGCAGTTGAAATAGCCTTTGCCCAATACTTCCTAGGAGTGGCATGTTCATCAAGCATGGTTCTTGCCATCTCAACCAAGGTTCTATTTTTCCTCTCAACTACACCATTCTGTTGAGGAACACGTGGAGAGGAAAATTGATGTTTCAAACCTTGTTCAGAACAAAAGGAAGCAAATAAGGAATTCTTAAACTCAGTACCATTATCACTTCTTATTACTTTCACAGCACCATTTAATTCATTATTCAATCTGAGAAATAGATCTTTGAAATAACCAAAAGCTTCATCCTTAGACACCATAAAATACACCCAAGAGTACCTAGAGTAATCATCAACAATCACAAGAATATACCACTTACCACCAACAGATTGAACTCTTGAGGGACCTACAGTGTCCATATGCAACAATTGTCCAGGGCCATCTGTGATGATTACAGAAATAGGAAAATGTGGAGTAGCAACCATCTTACCATGTCGACGGGGAGAACAAACCAAATCTTTCTCACTTTTCAATTTCAGCAGCCCCCTAATGAGATCAGTTCCACTAATTCGAACAAGATGATTAAAACCAATATGTCCTAGTCTACGGTGCCAAAAGAAAAGATCTCTGGATTCAGAAGCTACCAAACATCTAACATTAGGTGAAAGAGAATGATTGAAATCAGCTTTAAAAACTTTCCCTAATCGAGAGATATTAAACACAAGATCTCCAGAAGCATCTAAAACCCTGCAGTCATGTTTCTTAAAGCTTACCTCAAGATTTTCTTCTATCAATTGTGAAACCGAAAGCAAATTGTATTTCAATTTACTTACCAAAGCAACATCTTTTAGAATGAACTTGTCATTAACTCGCACAGTGGCTTTTGCCATCACAATTCCAGTTGAAGCATCCCCAAAAGTAATCAATTCATCTCTAGATACCTTAGTGAGGGAAGAGAACCATTTTGAATCACCTGTCATGTGTCTTGAACATCCTGAATTAACTAGCCAAATGTTCCCCCTTCCTCAACTGCTGTATCTACATTAAGAAAGTATTGGTCTCACAGTACTGGGGTTAGTAAGACATGATTTAGGAACCCAATACTGTGACACACGATGAGTAGGAGCAACAAAAGCATTTATGTTTTCTACATGCTGTCGGTCTGACCATTGATTAGGTGCCATTTTGACTAATTGTGCAGCAGTTTGTTTAGTGAAGACAAAAGGAACATGAAAATTCTTTCTCAGCCTATCTCTCTTTTCTTTCTTTGCTTTTCGAAAGCAAAACTGAACCAAATGACCTTCTTTACCATAGTAAGTGCACTGATACTTTTCTTGATAAGAAATTTCAGTTTTTCTCTTTATAGTGCTTACTTTGGTAATAAGATCCTTTGCAAAACCATTAGATTTGTACACAACATGTTTAGGTTCAGATTCAATTTCAAATTTTTCAGGTTCAAGAAGCTTAAGAACTTTGGGAGGATGATTCTTTGCATGAACAGCAGAATTAAAACCTAGACCTTGTTTTTTAGAACTCACTCTTGATCTGTCTAGAATCATGTTCAGATTTTTCTTGCCAAAAGAAAACCTCTCCAAAGTGTCTTTAAGATATTCATTCTCTTTAGCCAATTTAGGACAAGTTGTGTACTTAACAAAACCATTCACGATTTTCTTAGAAGCAACAGACTGAGCCATTTTTTTTCTTTTTCAGTAAACTCACTTAATTGTCTAGTCAAAGCATCAATTTCAGTTGTGAGTTTAGGACAATTTGTGCAAGAAAGTGTCTCATGGTAAAGCATTTGTTGTATAGAATCCTGAGATGACTTTAATCTAGCTTCTAGCAGTTCACAATTAGAGCAAGTCTTAATTTGAGCATTCACAGTACTTGTCTCTAAACAAGATGGACTAGACTTCAGTTTTTCAATCTCAACAGAGGCAAGTTTCAGCTTATCATCACATGAGTTATGCGCCATTTTTAACTCTTCAAAATCAGCATGAATTGATCTAGCAAGTTTTAATTCAGAATGCAAAACTTGGCATAATTCACATGATTCATCATCAGGAATAACAGCCTTAAGTCTATCAATCTATCAATTTCAGAATTCAAGCTATCAACAACAAGGTCATGTTTCTTTGCTTTCTTTTTGTATTTTTTAAGCTCATTTGTCAATTTCAGCACAACACGTGATAAATCAGCATAAGAGGGTCACTGTAGAGATCATCATCATCATTAGTTTCTTCACAACTTGCCATAAAGCACATCCCTATGAAATCAGCCTCTTTTGCCTTCTTGTGATCATCCTCGTTGTCGCTGTCTGAATCAACATCACTTAGCCCAATCTCCTCAAGAGCTGAAAGCACCTTGTTGACAGCTTTACGATAATTTTGCCTTTTGCTTGAATCAAATTTGAATTTTGAACGCCGAGCTGGTGCTTTGTCCTCCTTAGCTTCTTTTCCTCTCAGCTTGGGACAATTTACTTTTATGTGGTTTGGCTCACCACATTCAAAGCATCTAATTGGACCTCCTCTTCTCCTTGCTCTAACATTATTGATTGCTTTAGTCACCCTATTTGAGAAGAGTACAAGCTGTTCTTCTGGGATCTCCTCCAATTATTCATCTGAAATAGCACTCAAGGAGAAACTAGAAGGACTTGATGAACTGTCAGTTTGGTTAGTCACTAAACCCAAAGAATTTGATTTATTTATTCTGGCCAAAATATCAATCTCATGTGTTTTCATCTTAGAATAAAGATCATTTAATGTGAGTGTTTCCATATTAACAGAGTGATTGATTGTAGTGACTAGGACTTCCCAAACAGACATATCCAAAGCATTCAAAATCTGTCTAGCATTGTCAGAATCGGAATAATCACATCAACAGATTGCAAATCACTAATGATTTTATTGAAGCGATCAAAAAGTGCATCTACAGATTCTCCCGGATTCATCTCAAACTTAGAATACTCCTTTTTGAATTGATTTTGACGAATACCTTTAACAGATTTTGAACCTTCATGATAGTCAGCAAGTGTTGTTCAAATTTTGTTTGCAGTAAAAAATCCTCAGTAAAAACCCCAAAACGACAATTTCACAGAGCACAATCGGAACTACCGCCATTATACGTCCTAAGTACTACCGCTGCGTGGTCGCATCGCTCAAAGCACTTCGTAACTACCGCTCCTTGGGAAAACTCAAGATCTTCCAAAACATGCTCTCGAATTTCCAAACCACAACCTTGCGGTCATACCTTTGTGCGGTACTACCGCCATTCAAATCAAGCGGTATTACAGTCTGCTGATCGTCTTGTTTTTCAATTGCTTGACTACCGATTTTGACTTAACGAAGGTCTGTCAGAACCTTTCTCTCTCTCAAGAACAAGCGCGGTACTACTGTTGTTTTCACCACGGTACTACCGAACACGCGGTACTACCGCGTTCACAAACGGTATGAATGTATGGCAAAACGTGTTACGAACCTTAAAGCACACGAACGGCCCAGATGCGATGTTGGTCGGACCGTGCTTCATAGCCGTCAGATCTTAAGAATACTGTAGCAAGTCCGAGATGATTTCATTCTTTAGATCTCAAATCAACGTGTAACACCCCAAGCCTACAAGGGCCTGGAACGCTACTAATCTAACAGATTATCAAAATTAAAATGGAAGACAAAATAAATCCTAAATTTAGTGAAACCTCCCCGTCTAGTAAGCTATACCGAGGTTCCAACAACAAAAAACATCAAGATAATAATGAATTCAACAGTTTTGAAATCCTCACAGAGTATAAACCGATCTCAAGCAACCATATCAAAGAATGAACTAAGTTCACACTCGATTTAACCAATCTTAAAGGAGAAGGGTTTTCGGTCACAACCAACCGGCATTATTACAGTTCATCAATATTGAATGATTAAATCAAACTAAAATGAAATCCTGAACTTATATAAAGTGCTGTGAAAGGGTAGTGTGTGTCTATTCCCTCCCCATGGAGCCAACCTCAAGGATCACCTAAAAAACAACAACGCAAGAGTGAGTCCGAGACTCAGCAAGTACAGAAAGTAATAAAAATACAAACAACAATCCATGGATAAGCCAACATCATCGGAGAATATGAATGAATTGCAGAACAAGTATTTGAATAAATACAATGAATGAATTGGATGGAAGGAAGGGACTACACACATGCATATACCGGTATTGCTGGTGACACACCCGTCGGTGTTCACCTAAGCCCGCACTTAACAAAGTCGCGGGACCCAAGCCCCGTCGAAGAACGTTTAAATGCGGTGTCCCGAATCGCCCACATTGGAATGGTGGGTCTTACGTGCTATCTTTGGAATTGATGGGTCTTATACAATGATCCACTCCGTGGATGAAATATGAAATGTGGATGCCGAGTATGACATATGAATATTGAACAATAAGAAACATGGTCACTAATATGGAGGTAACCACATGGATTGAATACTTAACATTTAAGAATCAACAAGGTACTTAGAGGTGCAGTACCAACGAAGAAGCATACCACATGTCATAATCCTAGGAACACTAAGGTACTTGCCTTTAGCGCTGCGACGCGTTAGTAGGCAATTGCGGTGCTCCCAAACCTGAAGTTTCACCTCCTAATCAAACAAAATAACTGAAATAAGGATACGACGAACACGACAATACTAGATAAAGTTCTACAACGCCCCGGCGATTCAAAATTTAACTAGAAACTCTAAACTGAAAATCAACACATTCTGCCCTAAACCACCCCTGGGCAGCAGCACGGTAAATGGCATAACTCGTGATCTGGAACTCCAAATGAGGTGAACCCAGTTTCTGTGGACTCTTAACTGACAAATCTACAATACTCTAGTTGACAAGATAATTTAATTCGGCCAATTTATAACACTAACAGACATATGAATGTTCAGCACAGAAAAACTGTCTACAGAATAAACAGCAGCACTAAAATGACCATAACTTTTAATCTATAACTCCGAATTGATCAATATTTATCAATACGGAAAGGTTATCAAATTACCTACAATAACCTAGTTGGGAGAAATCCCAGATTCTGCCAATTACAATTTCATAATTTACGAATTATCACAACAGTTTAATCTCGTCAGGAATCTAGACAGCAGAAACTAAAACGGTGATATCTTTTGACTCGAACGTCTGAATTAGGTGCTCTTGGTGGCCACGGAAAGCTAAGAGTAACACCTAACTTTAACTAACAGATGGGCATCTCGAATTCTGTCACTAAGGACTCGAAATCAACCACGCAACTAACTGGACAGAATGGGACTACAGCAGAAACCATTCGATCCAAACAAATCTGATCCAAATCGCAAATACTAACAAATCAACAACTAAGAATGACAACCGTTACCCTTAAAGATCCCAGGAAGTTGATGAATGACAACCCACGAAGAGGATCTTCTTCTTCTCCTCCTTTCTCTACCCTCCTTCTTCCTCCACGGTCGGCCACCAAAGCAGGAAACGACGACGCTGAAAGATGGCAATGCGGGGAGGCGGAGCACTGTAGCAGCGTGCACTGTAGCACGCGGCGGAGGTACTGTAGCACGCCGTGATACAGTAACTAGGGTTTGGAGGAAAAGGGCACCTCCCCCCTTGGGCCTCCTAGGCCAAGGTCTGAGGCCCAGGTTCCCGAAAAAAGGCAAAAACTCCCTTTTAATCTATTAATCTCTGTTGGATACTTCCTTTGCTAGAATAATTTCGAGGTATTACATTCTACCCCTTAATAGGATTCAGGCCGAATCTACACAATCGATCTACACGAAAGAAAATCGCGACTTGAAAATTAACAACGAAGAACACGCTTTGAAGTGAACAAGTCCGGATACTACTCGGCGCATGCGAGACTCCGATTCCCAAGTAGCCTTTCTTTCAAATGATTGAACCACGACACCACGACGCAAAACGACGTCCGTCCTAACACTCAACTTTGGTATTTCCAGGTACACTCATTAGAAGAGAACAACCGTAAACTACTATCAGAACTACTCATGCGGTACTACCGCCAGCGGTAGTTCTATGAAAACAACGCCGGTATTACCGAACACGAAAAAGCTCAAAACTTGAACAAAGCCTTTTTGCCATGTGGACGCTCCAGATGACACGGCCGATCGTACCACGCTTCACAACCGCCTTATGAAAACATCAGAGCAGTCCGAACGCTCACTTCAATATTAGCCGTCGATCAAGATCTAACGGTTCGAGCAAAACACCGTTCAGACTTCAAGGACTTGCGGTACTACCACGCACACCCACAGTAATACCACACTCCGTAGTTCCGCACAAACAAAGCCAAGATTACCGATAATCCCGACAAAACCCGATTTTGACGAGAATTCAACAAATATTTAAAAGCAAGTCAAGAATCGAGATCCAAAATATGTTCCAGAGACAATGTATTTAACTTTAAGCACCAAGACTAAGTCTTTATTAAAGGCAATGTATTCATCATCAAATATCATGACCAAAAACCTCTTGGTCTTACATTATGGTTGGGCTTTGGTAGAGCTGGCCAAATGGGCCATGCTTGCTGGGCCGGCCCGAGGCACGACACTGTTAGCCCGGCCTAGGCACGATATGGCCCACACTATTCACGGGTCGGGTCAGCACGACATGATAGTTCGAGCCATGCCTGGGCTGCCACCCCGGCACGACAGGCCGGCACGGTACGACTCAAGCACAAGATGGCACGGCCCATTAGGCATGACACTGTTTTAATATACATATATAATTTTATTTTCATGTATTAATATTTATATGATTTTCTTTCCATTTTTAATACTTATATGGTTTTATTTTGTAGTTTTTAAATTTTATGTAGTTCATTTTATAAGTATATATAGATTTTCATGTCTACTTTTGAATTCTACACATTTTTTTGATTTTTTTGGTTTTTTTGATTTGTTTTCATTCTATCAGGCCAAACAGGCCACACTTGGCCCAATGGGCTAAACGGGCTCGTGCCGGCCTAGCCCGGCATGAACGGCTGACAGGTCGTGCCTAGGCCGCCACCCCAGCACGTGGGCCAACCCGGGACGGCACGATTAGTAGCCGAGCAAGAATAGGCCAGGCCTAAATGGGCCGTGCCGACACGGGCCCATGCCGTGTAGTGCCGGGCCGCCCATTTGGCCAGCTCTAGGCTTTGGTCGAATCAACTGGAGTACAAAACCCTTTTGTCAAAAATCCCCAAATCGGGATCTCATTTCTCCAATCCCTAACTCGAAAACTCATCATCGCCCCTCCACCTCCTCGAGACATCGCCACCCCTCAGCCCCCGTTCGCCTCTCTAGACGTCGTCGCCCCTCTGCCCCCTCCCGGACACCCCCCTTGGTCAAAATCCCCAAATCAAGGCCCTCCTCCGCCGCACCCCATCCCGCCTTCCACCACCGGCCCAAATAGACCTCCCCCTCTGCCGCCTCCGTACCCCATCTCCCCTCCCCTACCGCCCCATCTCTACCACCTCCATACCCCATCTCACCTAGTCGGGCCACCCCCACACATCTGTCGCCACATAGAACTGCTATAATGGTGAGCTGGCGTGGCCATGCTCTCCATCTCCAACCTTGGTGATCGATAGTCTCCGTGAACTAGCAGGTCCAAAATTTGTGCACTGCCACCAGCTGGCCGTCTCCTCGGGCCGTGAGTTAGACCATCTCTACTCTCTTTGTGAGTATGTTCCCAATGGTAGTCGATTTCTTGTCTTTTGTATGGGATAAGGAATGGGCAGTTGGAGTAATGTGAATCCTAAATGATGGTTGTGCCGAACTCTTCTCCACGAAAGTTCGAATCATGAAGCCTGGTGAAGTCTCCCCACAGATCTGTTGATACACTACCAGATCTGAGACAACCATCACCCCTAAGTTCACTTTGTAAGCACCCACAATCTCTCCATCTATATCCTTTTGTGTGTGTTGAAGCTTCAACTTGATATTGTCCTCTTTTCAGTACAGAAGGGCTCGAAGGAAAAAACGTGACTTAACTTGAAGGAGCTCCATCATTTAATCAATATCCAGTTAGTAGATCCCTGTGCTATCTTTATGTTTAATGTGATGCTACCTTTTGTGATGTAATAATTATTTGCTTGGCTGCATGTTGTGCTTTTTTTGAATGGTAGTCTGTGATCTAAATTTAAGCTAGATAAGCATTATGACAATGCTTATCTCCTATTTTTTAGATCCAAAATGCTACTAGCTAATACTATTTACTTAATATATATGGTGGTATGTAATGTAAGGTAATATACAACTTTGCCAACAATAGCTACGACTGATTGTACATATGACTTGCTGCAAGGGACTGGTTCTTCGCATGTAGGCTCACAAAGTAGTCCATGAAATCCTGGACGATGAGATTGGGGGCACACAAACAGTTGATGGCAACATAGGTGGCGAGGATAATGGCAACAACATCATTCATGTGCCCAACAATGACGCAACAGCCAATGTCGGCGCAGACCAAGCTAACAATGGAACTTCCTAATAATCATGCCTCTAGTGCAATCTGACATGCAGCCGCAACTTGACTTTCTTTTGGCTTTGTGGCTTTTGGACTTATCTTTGGGTCTTTGAATATGGTAGCAACTTGGTAGATGACAGTCTTGTCGCTTGGCTCAAGATGAGGCTTATTGTGCAAGCCAGCTTATAGTGTAAACCTATTTACTTATGCATGCAAACTTATTGACACTTGGATGCTTTGTAATTTGGTAGCAACTTCTTTGTTGTCAATTTGGTACTATTAATTGTTGATTGATCAATGAAACCCAGTTTTGATGGAAGATTGGTCTATATTGAATTGTGAATGTGCTATGTGCCTGGTAGATTTACATTTCATTGTATGAGATTGGACTAGCCTAATATAAATTCTGGGCTACTTATGATTCAAAAATTACTATTCAACCATCCCCATATTTTCCTAACGGTGTTTCATTTTTCCTGATGGCTCTTGCAAATAGTGGCTAGGCCAATCAGCGACATGATTAACCTTTTCCTTGTCGGGTTAGGGCCATTAGTAAAAGCTAGGCAAATATGTCGATTCCTAAAGGTCATTACGAATTGATTCCACAACGGTATTCCCGTCAGGGTGACCGACATAGATTCAGGGTCAGATTAAAGGGAAAACTCGACGATGGGGTAATTTCCCTATTGACCACCGTAGGGGAAAACGGTCAGGAATTATTTTCCTGTCGGGTAGCTGTCAAGCATTGAAGACATCCGTGTCGGAGCTAGCGCTTGAAACGAGCCGAGTCGGCTCGAGCCTGGCTCGCTCAAGCTCGGTTGAAAAAATGGCTCGGCTTGGCTCGTTTTGGGAGCAAGCTAGAATCTCAGCTTGGCTCGGTGAGGTAGTAGGCTTGAGCTAGCTCACGAGACCTCATGAGCCACCGGTGAGGAGCAGAGTGACAAACCGTAGAGCCTACTGCATGGCGCCCGAAGCGATGAGGCGACGGATGGAGGAGGGGCTGACGGAGGGAGGAAGGTGTTGCGGATGGAGGAGGCATGGTGGGGCGGTGGAAGGAGCTGTGGCGGGGTGGAGGATGTAGGAGGGGCAATGGATGGAGAAGGGGCGCGAATGAAGGAGCGACGGCGGAGGACAAGGCGGTGGGGTGGAGGATGAAGGAGCGGTGGTGGAGGATGGAAGAGAGGGCAGTGGAGGGAGGATAGTGGTGAGGCGACGGCGTAGGATAGGACAGTGGGGCAGAGGATGATGGGACGGTGGCTAGAGGAGGCGGCAGCAGGGCGCTCAATCTCGATCTGGATCGGGATGGAGGAGGCATAGACTCACAATGTGTCTAGCGGGACTGGGCTGGGCCGGCAACCTTCCCTCGAGCCAAACAAGCCGAAAATTTTGCGAGCTGGGCAAGGGGCTCGACTCGGCTTGAAAACTTGACGAGCTCGAGTTAGCTCTAGCTTGTTTTGAGTCGAGCTGGCTCGCGAGCCTCTAGCTATTTTTCCAGCCCTAGTCGGAGCATTCCTCACGACTAATGCCTAACGGTCACCCGTTGAGGAAATAATTCCTGACGGTTATTCACTTGTTCCTGGCAGTTTTCAACCATCGCAAAATGTTCTATTTGCAGTAGTGATACACATGTACCATAGACACCCCTATTAAAGATCTGACTTTCTTTCTGGTTCCTTAATTAGTCTTCAAATACTAACGCTGCCCTTCTCAAGTCTACTTTCCTCTTATCCTTGGAATCATATCTACTTTACACTCTTACATTGCATTTACTAGCTGAATGCACATGCATTGCTACAGATAAATTAATATATTTCCCTAGCACATATATAATGTTGCCCTTGCCCTTCTCAAGTCTACATCATATCTTTGTCGTTGTGGTTCACCTGCGCTACACCCAATCGAGCAACACATCGACCCACATCATGGCTCTGCTAGGCTTCGCCATCGTGTCCGATGTTGTTCCTCCACCACCATGATCATCCTGCATCACACCTCTGGCGTTGTACTTGGCCTACACCGTGCCCGACCAAGCTACAACACGGTCGACATCGTGCCTCCATCATAGCGCTCGGCTTGTCCCGTGATCCCAGCTCCATCCCTCGCTTGTAGTAAGTACTACAACAACATTTTATTATATTGCTAAGTAATAAACCAACATTTGAAAGAACACATTTTATTTTCTTCTTTTCTTTTCGTTATAGGATTGTATTCATCTCTGTCGCTGAAGTTTTCATCGTTTATGCTAGTCCTTACATTCTTCTCCCTTGTAGCACGTCTCAAGTTCTTTAGCCTCAACTATACTTCAATAGCATCCGTGAAGGAAGTTGAATATTAGGATTGAGACAAGTGAGATAATCTTAGCTGGGAAAAGTAACCACATCATCAATCATAGCTGAGATAATCTCACATGTAACAAATAAGAAAAACAATGATGTATGGAAGTTGCAATGCGATCTGATCAAGGATTTCAGAATAAAGCAACACAAAGTGATATGTGAAAGTTCCAATTTGATCAGGGATTTCAGATGTGCTTGCCATGAAAACAAAATCTTTGCACTATTAAAAAATTATCGATGCCTTTCCACATATATAGCTAGATAGTATAACAATTGTTAGCACTTTTTTTTAATTAAGGCATTAAAAACAAAAAAAATAAACAGATCAGTGGTAGATTGACATTAGGTTATCTCATCAAACGACAAAATTTGAAAAAAAAAATTAAGTGAAACAATCCATCTATCCTGCCAACAGGATAAAAAATAATGTTTACAACAATGAAAATTCACATTATTTATATGGATAGACAAAACAATAACTCTATATTCAGATGAGACATTAAATTAACTCAAACCATTTGAACTCCAAAGGCAAGCAACCACTCAAGAATTGAACTACAGCAGAGGAAGGAACAGGATGGATTGGGAGAGGCGCAAATGGATGAATACCCCTGGCTGTATTGCTAATCAATCTTGTTTTAGCTGCCTAGTCCAACTATCTCCCCTTTGTGCTACAATGTGCCGTGTTGGTGAGCTGCTTGTGAGTGGTAGGAATAGTAAAAAAGGAGAGAGTGGGCACCGACTCCATCCAAAAAGAGAAGCAGAGGGGGGTGGGGGAGAAAAAAAAACAAAAGAGAGCAGGAACTCAAGCAGGTGTTATCGCCTCTTGAAATCTCCCCAGATTTGATATTTCCCCTCGAATCACCCCGATGTTGCGATGGATGCGGCCGCACCGGCGCATGTGGCACAGCCCACAAGCCCGTCGCGGTCGCCCAAGAAGATCCGCAGCACCAAGCCATGGGGTCTCAACAAGGAGACTGCGGCGCCTGTGGCTGCCTTGTTCCCCTCCATCAAGGCCTCCTCCGTCGCATGGCTCCTCCATGCCGATGTAAGGATGGATGCCCAATTTGGGCCACACTCCACCGACGACCTTCTTCTCGAGGTGCTCACCCGCGTCCCACCCTTCCTCCTCTCCCTCCTTCGCCCCGTCTCCCGCTGTTGGGACTTCCTTCTCCACAACCCCGCCTTCCTCGCCATGCACACCGGGGTCCTCTCCCACGGGCCCTGCCTGCTCACCTTTTGGAGGGGCCTATCAGGCCTGACGGGTGCTCCCGAACATGCATTACAACCAGCAGTGGCAGCTGGTGCTTGTAGTCGATAAGAAGCGTCGGTCGTTCAAGTTAATCACTACAAGCGATGTGTGTGTGGAGAAAAGACGCTCCCCACTGAAGTCTATGATTCCAAGGAGGATAGATGGTCAGTGCACCAGACGATGCCTGCTGCGAACCTGTGCTCGTCGAAGATGGTGTTATGTGACTCCAAGCTGTACCTGGAGACGCTCTCGCAGCTTGGGCTGATGATGTATAGAGTGGATGTGGTGGTTCATTGGGAGCATATACTGGCCAAGTTTCCACGGTCGCCATTGGATGGGTGCACCAACTAGCACTCCTTTTCAAGGAGGCTACAGTTTTGATACGGTGAAGAAGTGGGATGGCGGCGGTTGTTAGGCGCGCGACTACGATCTGGGTTGTCGGTGCTCCACTCGCCGATCCAAGAGGGTGGGGAGGGATAGAGGACCACCAACACCAATTTTTAAGTAGTAGAGATTTTAGTATGTTGTATTTTGTTAGGAGCACTCGCTGATATCATGCCACATGCACAAACCTCTCACCCACACAGATGTGCCAACACAATGAAGGTTTCAGTTACCCTTTTTCCAATAAAAACATTTCAAATTAGTAACTATCAAGTATCTTTTTTAGACTAATAATTATTAGTGACTTTTTTAGACTAATAATTATTAGTGACTTAGAGTTATGTTTTTGCGAGAGACTTAGAGATATGTTGTGAACCTGCTCCCAAATAAATTGAGAGGCCCAAAAACAATATAGCAAACTGCAAACAAATAAGGACATCAGAAAAAAAAGAAAGAATATTAGGACCCTTATATTTGGAACAATAAAATAGTGTAATTCGATTATGAATAACACTATCTGGAAAAGTACTTCCTTAAAAGTTAAAAAATAGGTCCTTGTAACCTTGTTGGATGTTCTTGCAGGCCAGTCCAAATCACAAATTTGGTCCATTAGTCTGACCATTATTTACACATGGGGGCAACCCAGAAGACGTCATGCATGGCTAACCCTATTACTATTGTGCCTACCCCATGGTATCCTAGACCCAGTGGACCCGACCTATCAAATCTTGCTACATTTGGAGCTAATGGCACCAAGGGGGTAATTGTGTAACCTAATTTTCCAAACAAAAAAAATTAACCGAGAGGCGTGTGGATTACGACCAAAATAAAATGGTGCCAGGAGGCTCATCGCAAAATATAGATTCCAGGCTCTAGAAGCTAACCTAAAAGTTGCTCCGACTTTCTTATAAAAATCAATGTCGATGCAGAGCTGGCAGAAAAGCTCGAAGCTTGCAAGCTGTTTGAGCTCGGCTTGTAAAATTGTTGGCTGAGCCGAGCCTCCTTTCTAGCTCGACTGAGACGAGCTAGTTCGCGAGCCGCTCGTCAGCTCGTTATGAGCTCAGATTGTTAACTATTTTGACGGTTTTAGTTGGACTATTAAACTTGGATGTGTAGGTGATGGCTTTTGATGTGGAAGACTTTTAATTAGTTGGATATTTAAATTATTGTATGTCCATGTAACCATGTTAGCATATGCTTGGACTAGAAATTATTAGGATTGTCAATTGGCTCCTACCTAATTGCCTATGTTTTACTTGTATGCTATACAATTAGCTACGTTTTCATTTATACCGACCTCATGTTGCTTGTATGTGTGTCATCTTGTTGATGCTTTGCTAAGCTCGTCTTAGCTCGCATGGCTCGCGAGCTGCTCACGAGCAGCTCGAGCTTTTATCGAGTCGAGCTTAGTTGAGTTTTCAACTCGTTAGCTTAATGGGCCGAGCCGAGTTATGTTGTTAGCGAGCTTGCATGCCCTACGTCCAGCTACTCTCGCTTCGGATTCAAAATTTGTGGAGCGTAGCTGGCTCCAACTTCTCCCCAGAAGTTGGGAGCCCAAGCCTGGCTATACAGGTTGTAATACTCTGACCCCCAACACCCTACTTACACTTTCGTCCTTGCTTCGTGTAAAAAAGTTAACCCGGAGATATTACGTTTGGACCAAATACACATTATATGCTACTATAACTCACTTTAGAGAAGCAATCTGTCTGGAACTAATTCCGCCATCACAATTCCATATGTGCCACATGCGCCGCATTACGAGGGCTGGGGTATTACATTCAACCCCCGCCCCCTCGCTAAGGGCTGACGCACTCAGGAAGCACACCGTATACACGACAAATTCCTAGAACCAATCTTTGGTGCAACCTCCATCCTATGCGTACCTGCTAGCGGGCCCACGCGCACACGTACCTGTGCAACGAGGGTCGATGCTCTATACCATCTGTAGCACCCTGACCCAAAATCTGCTCTATGCCCAGCCCACCGATGGGGTAGACCCACGTATGTGTAGCACCCTACTTACACTTTCGTTCTCGCTTCGTATAAAAGGGTTAATTTGGAGGTGCTACATTTGGACCAAACAACCATTATATACTACTACAACTCACTTTAGACGAACAATGTGAGACTAATCCCACCATCACAACTCCACATGGGCCACATGGGCCGCAATACGAATGGGCCGGGTTACAATCACCACACTACGAATGGGCCGGAGTATTACACTCACCCCCTCCCCCCGCATTAAGGGCTAACGTGATCGTATACACGGCAAATTCCCTGAACCACCCCCTCAGTGCAACCTCTGTGCCGTGGGTACATGCTTGTAGGTCCACGTGCACACGTACCTATGCAGCGAGAGTTGATGCTTTGCTTCTATTTGTAACACCCTGGCCTAAAATCGATCCACTCTATGCCCATCCCACCCATGGGGTGGACCCGCGTATGCATAGCATCCCACTTACATTTTCGCTCTCGCTTCCTGAAAAAGGGTTAACCCGGAGGTGCTACGGTTGAACCAAACAAGCATTATATACTACTATAATTCACTTTAGACAAACAATGTTGGACTAATCACACCATCACAACTCCACATAGGCCATATAGACCGCACTACGAACGGACTGGAATATTAAACATGTACTAAAGTATCAAAAGCACACGTCTTGCCAAAAGTCAAAACACATAGCCATGATCTGTAAAAAGAGAAACCAGAAAAATAACACATACTGGAGTAACAACTGGTTGGCTCTATTGCATTGAGCTTTTTCAAAACCACTATTATTAGGATAAAATGGTGATGCTGGCCATAAAAGTCTCCTCGTATCATCTTTCACTTTTCAATAGCATTCGGCAGAATTTAGTACCCCATACTTATCATAAAATAAATACATGATCGATCGATTCCCCATTCAAAAATAAGAATATGACAGTATGACACAAGATTCTCTCTCCTCCATAGCCATCGAGTCTTATACGCCGGCAACTTTGATAACTAATCTTTACAATTACATTTCATTCAAATACTATAAATTCTAATATTATATTTACAACAATAAAGTCTCAATATATAATTTTCCTGTTCGCAAATATTGGTATTTAATTTAAAATATATTTGTTTCTCAAAGCGCCAAAAGCTTTTCGTTCATAGCCATTAATTGAGTCTAACCTTATCATAAAATAAACAAAGCGTCAAAAGCTTTTCGTTCATAGCCATTAATTGAGTCTAACCTTATCATAAAATAAACACTTGATCGATCGATTCCGTTCATAATAAGTCTCCTCCTATCATCTTATTTTATGATAAACTTTTTCCATTCATAGCCATCGAGTCTGTTGGGATCCAAGTGCGTCAAACCTTCACCGTTGCTGGTGACGCTGCAAAACTTAACTATATCCTATGTATTCTCCATTCGTCATTGTCTAGTCAGTGTCTGCCCTTTGGAATCTAGAGTTAACAGCAGACCGATTGTTCTCTTCGCTCAGAAGGAAAAAAAAATCGTCATTGTCTAGTCAGTGTGTGCCCTTTGGAATCTAGAGTTAACAGTTGGCCGATTGTTCTCTTCGCTCAGAAGGAAAAAAAAAAGATCAAAAGAGATGCATATGTTAGGCTGTCCTGGAAAAGGAACCGGCCGGACACTGTTTATATGTAATCGCATGTACATACAGGAGAGTTTCTCCTCCTAAGAAAAACCCTAGCCACCACCAAACAAGCCCTCCTCTCCTCCTCCCTTCCTCCTCGCCGCTGTCGTCGGCGGCCGCCGGCCGGCCAGCGGTGGCGGCGGGGCTTCTTCTTCTCGGTGGTGGCGCCTGATCTGCATCGCGTTCCCGACGCTCGACGTCTGTCCGCCAATTTCCAACGGTGTGGACTTTCGTCGAGGTTGGATCTGGGGCCTTTCTCCGTCGGCTCATCTTCGGGTGTGGCGATCCGGGCCCTTCTCCGCCGGCTTCTTTCGGCGGCGCAACTTCGTCGATGGCATGACGACGGAGGTGGCGCGGTGCAGATCCAGATTTGACGCAGTTGGTAGAGATCGCAACGGCTCGGTGGCGGTGGTTTGTGCAGCACTCGACTCCTTCCCGGTGGATGGCTTTTAACCGGCCAACACGTGGGCTACGGTGGATGTTGCCTTCCTTTGGTGTTGGCGGCCGTTGGCCGTTGGGGATGTTGCGGACGTCGTCTTGGCGATCTGGTCTTCATTGGTTGGATCCAGTGACGAGGTCGTGCTGTGGCGTGGTCTTGGAGTGCTAGTACCTTCGATCCGGAGTGAAAAATCTTGATCTGACCTTCGCTAGTTGGATCCAGCAATGACGTCGACCTGAGCGGTGTTACCTTCCTGAAGGCGTTGCTTTGGAGAACTGGTACGTGAGCTCCAGAGTGAAAACTCCTGATCTGACCTTCGCTGGTTGGATCCGGCGACGACGACGTGAGTCGTATTCCTTCTTGAAGGCGTCGCTACGGAGACTGGCCCATCATCACCTCTTTGTTGCGCGCTGCTGTTCACGTGTGGACGATCTCCTGGTTGGTCCCGGAGGCGGGGCTAGATGGTCTTTTTTTTTAGGCTAGCCTTTGCATGACAATTTGTTTGTTATTGTTGGCTTTTGGCCGTTTTTGTTTTATACTTTTAGCTGATGATGGTGTAATAGTTATGTGCATCTCTAGTTGATGCAAATGTCGAGTTGTACTTCCATTATCTAAAAATACAGGAGAGTTTCTCGTATGCCTATCAATTGTAAGTAACTAATCCTTCCGGTGCAAAAGATGTACTTAATTATATTGTTTTTGTTTGTGTGCCGGTCACGCTTTGGACGCTTTGAAAAAAAAATATTTTGAATTAAATAACAATATTGGGAACAGGAAAATTATATATTGAGACTATATTTTTCATAAATATAATATTACAACTTATAGTCTTTGAATGAAATGTAATTGCAAAGATTATTATCAAAGCTGTGTCTTAAAAAATAAGGCATAATAAAAAAATTACAATTAGTTTAAACTATGTTCGACCAAAAAAAAAATTAAGGTTTAAACTATGTTCAAGCCAGCACATTAATACGTCCAGTTGCGTTGGAACATTTAATTTTCTTCCTGGAATTATTGGACGAAATCCTCTAGTAAGATGAATTTGATGATCACAAAACTTTCTACAAATCAAAAATTTCCCTGACGGGTTCAAACTACCGAGTAAATGCTAGTAATAATCCTGACCTTTGCCCGTCCGGATAAATCGATGCGAGCAATAGATATGTTTGACAGTCGAACACCGACAGGGAAGACTTCCGCAACGGATTACTCTGACGGTTCCCCGTCAGAGACATGGACACAAAGAACCCGGCAAGGCGGCAACCAACCATTTTTCCTATATCGTCAGAAGCTATTTTCCGGTCGGCTGACAATCAACCAAAATTGAATTTCCACGGCACTGTACTTCTGACATATATTGTTTGACGGTTACCCGCTAGGAAAATATTTCCTAATGGTTTTACCCATTTTTCTGATGGGTTTCCACTTGTCGATCGGTTCGTTCTCTAGTAGTCACTGTAATACCATAGGACACTAAAAAAGATATCCTCACACAGACCATGCATGAATAGGGCAACTTGCTTAGGCTATATATCATCCATCCACTTCGCCCAAAAGAATAGTCCAAATTACTAGGTTTAGTTCTTTTGAGTTTATATACTGTTTAACTAATTAAATCCCAATATCACACACATGGCCACTTGAACCACGTTATTATGGGCTGCGCGGGGTATCATCACACCACATCAAGATTAGCAATTACGATCATAGCATTTGAAGATTAAGGAAATAAAGTAGAATATTTAGGTGCATGTTTTGGTCAATGTTTACCTATCTTATATATTGGACATTATAAATCACATCTGCTTGATGACCTTCGTGTCATTTTCATTTTTGTGATCATGATAAGGGAACAACACGTCACGAAAGGAACAACGTTCGAAAACCCTATACCATTATACCAATATGCAATAAGAGAGTAGTGATCATATCAGATGCGTGTCACGAATTGAAGACCTCAAGTGTTGTTCCTTTTGGATAGAAGGGAGAAGCAACTAGCTAGATGCATCCGTAACATTCCTTTTTTTGTGGCTTATAAATGGACAATTCCTCAAACACAATGATTAATTAATATGGGCAGCAAAAAGAAACTACTCTCCAGGGGCGGATCCAGTATAGGGACGTGGGTGTACAGATGTACATTTTTTTTTTTGAAAAAACCTAGTATTTATTAGATATATTAGATATACATACTAGTAAGTATACTTAAAATACATATGTCTAGTGTGCGCCGGCCACACCCTCTCCAGTTCGCGCAACCCACTCGATCCCAAGCCGCACGGCCATGCCCGCACCACGCCTGCACACCACCACCAGCCCACGGCTCAACTCCTAGCCAGCAGGCATCGAGTGCACTCGGTAGCCCCCAACCCCGTTCCCACTCCCCACTGATCCAAGCCCCCACGACTGCTAACCCTATCCTTTCCTCCCCTTTCTCGCACGGCGGTGGCGCAAGAAGCCAAGCTGCCAAAGTGCCAAGGACGCGCGGTGAGGTGGCGAGCGGCGGGGTAGGGGTGAGCGTCGAGCCGGATCCGGGATGGAGGGTGTGGCGCGCGACGAGCGGGAGGGAAGACCTACGCGGCTGCGCCTGCGGAGCGCACTAGCGCCAGCGCTGAGCTCGAGCCCGAGCAGCCACTGGCACTGGTGCAAGGAGCGGCGGCGGCACACGGTGAGGACGAGGTCAAGGTGAGCTGCTGGTTTCTTGTCTCTTGGTTTGAGATTTGTGTGCATCCGATTCCGATCATTTGAGCCACTGAGGGTTGAGGATTGGATTGGGGATTGGCTGATTGGGGACTGTGATTCACGAATGGTTCTTGGTTGGTTGGGATTGGCTGATTGGCTCCTTACTGCAAAAATAGATGTGCAGCACACTCCACACTGCATTGTGCTTCTTAGCTTGTAGTTGTATGTACACAATGTATGGAAATTGGCACTAGATTGGCTCCTTAGTCCTTAGTCTTTACTGCAAAATTGCAAAATTGGATGTGCATTGTGCTTGTTAGCTTCTATGTATGCAAATTGCAATGTATGTATGTTCGTTGTACTGCATATGCATTGTATGTATCATGTATGTATGTTCAATGTGCTGCATGTGCAAAATTGGCACTGAATGGAGGATTTAGAAATGGGAGAATTGATTATTTGCCACTAAAAAGAATAGCCTTTTACTATTTGCCACCGCTAACATTGTAATTGATAATTTGCCACTTTAAAGATTGGTTGATTAATAATTTGCCATTTTGGACTTTTAATTACATTTTCTCTCATTTCTCTCCTTTTTCCTCAAATGAAATGTCCTTACTGCCCTCGATTATTAACACAGCCCATCTCACAACTCACAACATCTCGCCCGATACAAATCCTTCTACGGCCTCTCCCTCTTCTCCAAGGGCAACGGCGGCGACTTCTAGAACCATTTGCAAAGAAAGCACTTATTTAGCAGTCTAGTGTGCTCACACCAAGTCCACAATAATCAACCACTCATCGTTTCAATTTAGGGTGAGGGCTAATCTCAATTTTGCGCCAGTTGTTTTCTCAAATGCATCTAGCAAGACAGATGGGTTGGTTCTTTTGAGCTCAGCGTGCCCTCAGTCGCCGCCACGCCATCCATCGATTCAAGAGGTGATGAACTGAATGCAAGCCTCCTTGAGCTTGCCACTATGGTGCCGATCAACTAAGGCCGCGTGGTTGCCACCGCTCTCCACAAAAAGGCTCTTGCACAGGTGCTTTGTCACACCAGCTTGAGCCTCTCCATGGCGTATCGATTCGCGGCCACAAGCAGATGTCGGATAATCTCAATCTTATCATCTCCCTTGAGGTCGTCCATCTCGGGAAATAAATCGGTATAGATGAAATGGAGAAGAAGAATTTGTATCGGGCGAGATGTTGTGAGTTGTGAGATGTGCTGTGTTAATAATCGAGGGCAGTAAGGACATTTTATTTGGGAAAAAAGGGGAGAAATAAGATAAAATGTAATTAAAAGTCTAAAATGGCAAATTATTAATCAACCAATCTTTAGAGTGGAAAATTATCAATTATAATGTTAGCAGTGGTAAATAGTAAAAGGCTATTCTTTGTAATGACAAATAATCACTGCATGTGCTACCACTCATTTGGATAGAATCAGTCATAGAATTAGAATGCTCTCCATGTAGATAATGCCGGAGCCGGGGCAGGGGGTGAGCGCCGAAGCCGGGGATGGAGGGTGCGGCCCGTGGCGAGTGGCTGAGGTAGGGCAGCCACTAGCGCAAGGAGCGGCGACGACACTCAGTGAGCTCAAGGTGAGCTCTGCTATGCTGCCTGCCTCTGCAGTTGTGCTTCATGGATTGTTGGATTTTGAAGCAAAAAAAACCTCTGTAGGCATCTTGTGAAAATATGATTGGTTCGTTGCAATTGTAACTCCGAATACCTATTCTGAAAATCCTGTATCCGCCACTGCTACTCTCTCTATATATATGGTTGTTCAAAGTTTATATACAACTCTAATGCAACTATATGCAACTCGAACATAGGCCAACTAGGCCTTGTTAATGACCTTCACAAGATTGGGTTCTCTTGGGGGCCGTAGAATGTCACACCGGGTCGATTCCTACGGAGAGAACAAATACCCTCGCTTCTACCACTAGGCCACTGGCTGGTCCTTAAGAAAGATCTACTTAGCTAATATATCAATTTTGTGGATCAACTACCCGAAAACACGCTGTGAATAATTATGTATGGAGCGCTCGCGTACCTAGTTGCTAATATAACCTTCCTCTTTGTGTAAGCTCTTACGAACTTTGCGTGGGAGTTTTTTAAAAATTTTAACAAATTACAAGATGTTGAGGGATGACCTTTTCTATAACCCTGCAAAAAATGAATAATCGAACTCAACCAAACTTAAGACAAATGAAATTGACAAGCATTGAAAAGGGAATATTGATAAACAATGTGGGAAATCATCACTATTCTTTCAAACTCTCTATTTTCAATATCTGACGAATGCAATTTAAGTTTGATCTCCAAATTTCGCAGGATTATATATAACAGATTTCCTATACATCTGTCAACTTTTTTTTTTTGTAAAATCAGTCGATTTTCTCACCTTTAGATATACTACCAGATTCGTGCGACCTCTCCTCCTCCTTCACCTCTGGTGAAGCCAAGCTTGCGTTCGAAAACTGTTGAAGCGGTGAGGGCGAGCGCCGCCGCTGCCACCGACAAAGCCGACTCGTGTCGCCGCCCCTTCGAATGCTCCCTGACGTGTGCCACTGCCGGTGATCCGCACCGTTGCAGGCTTGGATATCCGGAGGTGAGGGTATATAGAATTGCAGTTGGATCTGGTTTGCTGGATCTACATCGAACGGTCAAGAAAATGGTTGATTTGTGAAGAAGAAATAAGTGAAGTAATGTATAGCTCCCTTTACATCTAAGTGCTGCTCACCGAGAGAACTTTTTATTATTATTTAACCTTTTTAAAATTCTATTTTAAAGTTAATCTTCCGCACACTTTATTTTCAATTCTGACTCTTTTGGTAACGTCACGGGTCATGGTGTGACAAAACAACACTCTCATGTGCAAAGATAAGTCTCCAAAATAACACTTTTTTTCACACCACTGGTTATAGCGTGACAAAACAACACTCTCATGCGCCAGGATAAGTCTCCAAAATAACACTTTTTTTACGCCACTGGTTGTGGCGTGATCAAATAACACTGTCACGCCACGGGTGGTGGCGTGACAAGAGATTGCCCAGATACGGACTAGCGTGACAGTGTTGATTGGTCACGTCACAGTGGTGGTGTGATCAAAGAGATCAGAATTAAAAATAAAGTGCACGGAAGGTTAACTTTAAAATAAAATTTAAAAGGGTTAAATAATAAAAAAATTCTCACGGAGATGGCCTGCGCTTGTTTTGTGGGAAGAGGATTCTATGTGTTACAAACTAAGTAATGCATAGAGCTATAGTTGCCTGCGTTAAGGAAACATCTGGAGCATTTGATCAAAGATGGGCGGCTAGGATTAGGCTGCTGCAGTGCAATGCTACAACATCGAATCTCAAAAGTGGTAAGTACAGTGACCGCTATAGTACCCCTATAAAAAATCTAGACCTTTCACCTTCAATCTAATGGCTAACAAGAAAATGCAAATCATTGTATCGGTGTGCATTTACTACACTAATGTAGAGACAGAGTATCCGAGTCCTGTGTTGTGTGTCGATCGATAAGAGCATCTACAATAGTTTGTTTCTTAGCTTGTTATTAAGAGGAGAGAAAATACTTAATCTAATAAAAAGAAACAAGTCTTCCAATGGATTGTTTCTTGAGCTTGTGTCTAAGACTTTAATTGCTACAAGTGTGTATGATTCTTAATGATCAATAAAGAAGTGCAACTTTGTAGCCTACATATTTTAGCTCATTTATCATATTAATAATGAAGTCGGGCTGCACAAATAATCTAGTGGATATTTTGTTTTAAGACAGTGAAACCCACAAAACGCGTTTTTAGGTAACAAGTATGTCTCCAATAGAGTATTTGATTGTTTCTTGTGTCTTGGTATTAACAATTGGATAGGTTCTTCATCTAGAAACAACCTCATATTCTTTTCTTATCTTTTCTTCTCCACATCACCTAAATACTGATGTAGCAACCCCTTAGTAACAGCTGACGTGTACTGTTGTAGATGCTCTAACCCTTTCTAAACACTGTTCTCAACTCTCAAAGTGGAACTGTCGGTCTCCAAATCTCCAACATGTGCAGCACGTAGTGGCCGGCCGTCTACTGAGTAGCGTAGGACGCAGCCGGCGAATAAGTGCGTGCATCTAGAGCTCTGTTGTGCTGCACATGCAGCTCGTGGCGTGGGTCTCTGCCACCAAACCATGCACGCAGGTCGGCCCCATCGGTCATCAGCTAATTTGCCAATGCCAGCTGCAAAGGCAAGAGGGCGTACGTGACACCTGATGCTTGCTTAGAACGTAGAAGTAGCACAGAAACGCAGAGAAGTGACACGTGATGCCATATATGAGGCATCAAGCACTCGAATTTTTTTAAATAATATTATTTTGATTAATAGTTACAAAATTAAATAGTCATTTTTTTTTTGCGGTATCACGCCGCCATTTCAAATGGCGCTTGTTTTAATAGTATTATTTTTAATTAATAATTACAAAATTAAATAGTCATTTCTTTTTTTTTTTGTAAAATGGCATCATGTCACCATTTCAAAAGGCAACAGAGCACGTCTTTGATGAAATGGCGATAGGTGCCTGGTTGCCATTGCAAACAGTGAATAGGGAAGATGTGGCCATTTCAATTGGCGACATGATCCCTTAAATTAAATTTATAATTTTGGTATTTCTATAATTGTCCGCGCTACTGATAATTTTCGAAAAGATAAGGTGAGAAAAATTTATGAGTTTTGATGTGACCAAATATATTTGGAATGTATTTGAGGGAGCACAATATAAAAAATAGCCTCTTTCGGCGGCGCAATAACGAAAATAGCCTTGTTTCGCAACGTAATATTATAAATAGCCTCCTTCGGCGGTGCAATACCGAAAATAGCCCCGTTCGGTGACACAATATTATAAATAGCTTCCTTCGGCGGCGCAATACCGAAAATAGCCCCGTTCGGTAAAGCAATATGAAAAATGTGCGACATACTTTGTAAACAGGGTGTGGTCATTTCACGTACGAAAAAGCTAGAACTAAGGATGTGTGGGGTGTCGGGATGCCGACTCCCTCACATGGTTACCTATACACATAACAAGAACAAATACTATCGAAACACGAGACTAACATAATGTAAGTCGTACATAAATTAATATTTATATAGGAAGACTTATACATCTACTCGCGGGCCCTCTTGGGGCGTACCCCACATGTGGCACCTGGTGTCACTCGGGACGGCTGTGGACATTGGTGCGAGTACGTCAAAGGCTCCAGCGGCCAAGGTACCCTACTGACGCGAGTTGCCTGAGGGGGTGTCACGAGAGGGGGTGTCCTAAGGGGGTGTTGCGTGGGCTGGCTTGGTCCTAGCGCATCGTGCAGCTGTGAAGCCCCAACAGAGCTGCGGCTACTCTCGTCGTGTGAAGGCCCACTGCGTGCTTGCCGTAGCACCATCTCCTGGGCGACGTCGTAGTCCCTGGAGTCTGCTCTCTCCTGCGACCCCAGCTCCTCATCCGATAGGGGTCTACAACCTATGGAACAACACGTTATGCATATAAATCGGAAGGAAATGCTGAAATAATATGTTATGCATGTAAACAACTTGACATGCTTGATTCCTGCATCGCAGCGAACGGCTCAGCGTAGTCCTGCCGCCGATACCGACCATACTAAGGACGTACTAGAAGAAAATCTCGTTACTAACTAGTGGAGCTTGAAATTAACAACCAAACGTAAGTGTTTCAGGTGTACCTGTGAATTGAGCTGGCGCAGGGGTTCTCCCGACACGGTGCCATGAGGATTAGCCTGCCATGTCCAGGTGAGGAGCTGTGGGCCGTGATGCACCGTGGCTCACCTCCCTTGTGGGTCCACCACGTCCCTCGACCTACGACTGTAACACCCTAGCTCTACGGAAACCAAGATGTTACCTAAAAGTCTAACATACAACAACAAAACTAAATAATTTCCACCATAGCATGAAGAACGATAATACCAATCGTCAACATCTATTAAACCATCAACCAATCATTCATTAATGAATAATAAAAACTAATATTCAACCCTAGCACAATCTATGATTACTAAATAGAAGCATATCATCTAACAATTTAACTACTACTGAACAAACATTTTAGCCAAATAAAACTAAGACCATTCTCTAAAAATTCGGCAGAACCTCCTTTGTATTGGTGGCTATACCAGGGGTTCTAACATTCTAATATAGTGTCAATCAATATTTTTTTTCAATCATTCAATTTCAATCTAACCATCACAGATCATCCAAAAAATATACTAAACAACTAAAGCCTAAATGAAAGGGCATCCGTTAGCAAAAAGATACAACTCAAGCAGCAAAGGTCCTCAAAATAACGAGGATGGTTAAATAATCAACTCGAACTTTCTAAATCAACAACTAGGATTAAATGAACTTAAACCTTGAGGAATTTAGAACATAGCTTGATCACCCATGATCACAATCAAATACCCACCACGAAGGATGGTCACAAACTGAATCTAAGCAATTATCAAGAATATGAATTGTGGATAATTGGACTAGTTTATTTATTGTAGTTTGTGATTATGTGACGTGCACCAAATCTACCCCTTCCCATGCATGTCGCCGCCTCGAGAGGTACCTAGCAAGCACAACACAGCAAGTGTGAGTCCACGACTCAGCAAAGTGCAATAGTAAATCAAACATAGCACCATAAGTAGTTAAAGGGGATAAACAATCACAACATGAACAATATCGTTATATACCACAAATCCATCTCTTATGATAGCATCAAAAGCATTCAAGGGGATAAACACTCACTTCATGAACAACAACATTATATATAACAAATCCATCTCTTATGCAGAAATGCAATGAACATGTCAGGAATGCATCTTCTTCACTTCTTAGCAATTACCGGTAATGCAGAGTAGTACATCCATCGATGTATACTCAAGCCTGTGCCCTCAGGCACAGGGACCTCAAGCCCACACTCCATGAGTGTGGGGACCCAAGCCCGTCCAATGCATGATGGGGACCTAATGCCCATCTAATGCATGACGGGGACCTCAATGAAACATGTGAGCACACCGGACTAGTCATGTAGCTTTCTCACCGACCTCATCGGATTAGTTACATGACTTCCTCACCGACCTGGCTCACGCATTCTTGCCATGATGCAAATGCACAAGTTCAATGTCATTATCAGAATTCATTATTGTCATCATTAATAAGGTAGTCTCATTGCTCGCCTCATCTCATCATTATTGCCATCAACATGTACCCATTATCATGTAAGCATCAACATATAAACAATGTCATGTCCTCATCTCAACCATTAGCATGCAAAGATCATGTAAGCATTTTCAAGTAGTAAGCATCATCGTTAAACTATGGCATTAGGCTCATCAATATTACCAAGCAACAATGAACATCAATCAACTATAGCATTCACCGAGTACATATTATAATAACCCATTGACAATACTTGCACTTGCACTTGCCTCAACCATGAGATAGAAGACCAAAGGCAGAACGCTCTAGCACAACCAGAGTTCACCACCACCGAGCGACGCAAACTGTGTCCTGACCACCGCCCACAACTGCAAGCGAAAACCAACCAGAAAAACGATCTCGCTATCAGAGAGGGGACGATGAGAGCAACTACCAAACTAACGAACGAATGGTATGACAAACAACGACTGAGGGAGCACAATAGTCTATAACTACAACCAAACAACTCTGGTTATCAACCGAACAAATAGCCATAGGCTGCCAATTACCATCAGCAAGAATAAAGCACAATGCTGAAAAAGATTAACAAATAGCAAGATCGCGGAACACGACTTCCTACAGCTGGACAGCTGATTCTGATCTACTACAACTCCCTCACAGCTTAACTAGAGCACAAAGGGTTCTCACGATTACAATGCACAATTATCATCAACAATTATCTGAAATTTCTGGTTACTACAGACAGGATTCGCAAAGGCAACACGGTTCACTAGTCTCAGTTCATCAATCACATATAAGATAACAGAAGCAACACCTTCCTGCACACTTACCAGATACGCAAACAAACCATCAACAGTGTGCAGCCTTGAAGTGATCACCCTAGTGATTTCTGCTTGATACATACTAGAGTAACAGACTGCAAACTGGAAGAAAACGATTTCACTCTTGATAGCACCCCTTTGTCTCCACCAACAAGGAAAACTTTGTGTCTCCGTGCTCCATGACCGAGACGCTCCATCCACTTCATAGTTGTCTTCTCCAGGTAAGCATAGTTTGGGTTTTTCCGTGAGTACAAAACCTGGGTCCTTGAAGAACTTGCTTGGCTTCAAAGAGGATGATATATTCCATCACAATCAATCAGCTGCTTCCAAAACATAAGAGCAGAAAGTAGGGGATTCCT
The DNA here is from genome assembly GCA_036346405.1 of Phyllostachys edulis. NCBI lineage: Eukaryota > Viridiplantae > Streptophyta > Magnoliopsida > Poales > Poaceae > Phyllostachys > Phyllostachys edulis. The sequence continues at coordinate 13,769,257 of CM070561.1, read as the reverse complement.
ACCGACCTTGGCGACGGGCGAGCTTGGATTGAAACATGCAATACTCAATCATGTCTGGAGGTCCTCAATGCCAAGGCCACTCCCAACGTGAGTGGCACAAGCGCCACTGGAATAGATGGGTAGCTTGGTTGCCCTCCAAGCGGTGGTCGCATGACAGCTCACCGTGGGGAAGGCGTGAGGCATGCTTGGCGAGCCGACGGCTCGGGCTCGGGAAAACTCAGCTTAGGTGCGGCATTCCATCGAGTGGGTCGTGGGCGCCGGTTGGTCGGAGTGGCGTGGACCGGGCCGGGCAACGGGCGACGGGAGGAGGACGCCGAGGCGAGAGGGCGGCGGCCGCGAGAAGGCGGCGAGGTGGGGACGGATGTGGCAACACGGCACCGCCGACCGCACCGGTGGCCGCCGGCGGCCGCTGCGTCCGCCTCCTCCGCCTCGGCAACGCGCGCATCGCGTCCTCGCCCAATATCGACGATGGTAGTGGCTCCTTGTCGAGCTCGTCGAGGAGGAGGTCGAGCGCGTCGTCCTCGGCGACGGGGAAACGGGCGAGGAAGGCGGCGGATTGGGGACCGAATCGGGCCTAGGGAGCGGAGGCGCACAACCAGGAGGGCTGGAGGCGCCGACGGCGGCAAAGACGTGGGGCGGCACACCGGGCGCGTCTCGCGGCGGACGCGGTCGCCGCCGGAGACCCGGCCGAGTCTTGACGGCGCCGTCCGGGAAAGGCTGTCGAAGCTGGCGAGGAGGCCGCGGTGTGCGCCCGCTATCTCGAGGCTCGCGTGCGGGAGGAGAAGCTGCTCCCTGGCGCCGAAGTTGGGGGCATGGTTTTGGGAGGGGATGGCGGAGGCGGCGGCTTCCCTTGGGTGAGGAATAGTGGCGGCTTAGGGAGAATTAGGGTTTTTTCTAGCCTCTCTCTCCCCCTTAAATAGGTGTGAGGCCTTGGCCCTCTTGGGCCATGGGCCAAAAGGCTAATCACTAATCCATATTTCCCACTAGATTCTAATTATTAATATTATTAATTCCTTATTTACTCATTCATAACATAGGAAGCCAAGCAAGTAGATGATCACATATCGTTACCACCAGACGTGCAGAGTAGCAGAAGGAGGGTTGGAGCAGCCTGGTCCAACGAAGAGCGCGTCGATGTAGTAGTCGTAGTCGATCGTCCAACGTCCAGCAAGTCGATGCAGTTCCTCGTGAAGATCGCGGATCGTCCTCAAGCGCAACAATCATAGTAGCGCCTCTACGGTATCCACACGTCTAGGGCAGGAACAACCATACGCCGGTGTGCTAGCACCAAGTCGCACGGCAGAGCTCTCAGGAAGATTGCGGCTAGGGTTTTGGTGGTATTTTCTCGCGTACCTCCCAACAGCCTCATGCATCTCCTTATATAGTGCTCGTGACGGATCCTATCCGAACACGTTTACGAATCGTATTCGTACTGGTTTGTTCCAACCCGTTAAGTGTGTGACCAGAGGTTCATGCGTGTCGGTTGTGACTGGAAACCCTTTCCGATCACTAGTCGAAGCGCTCCTAGCGTAACATAGCGATTCCCGAATACACACAAATTATATCGGACGAACCTTAGTGCAATATGATCTACGACCAGGTCCTCATCACTTACGACCAGGTCTATACTCTATACGACCAGTTCGTTTGTGGTCACGACCAGTTCGTAACTCCTTACGACCAGATTACGACCATTACAGGATTACGTTCGACCGGTCTCGACCAGCTTCGATCTCCATACGAGCGATCAGAATCGATCAAACCGAGTGACCTACTCGTATACTCCCTTTGCCTCACGATGTCCGGTTGAACTCGGTGAGATGTTGTGTCATCCATGGACTGTTCAATTCTTTCTCGATCGAGTGTCGGATAACTTCACGTGGTCGAACACTTCGACTACTAGTGGCATGGCCATGCACTTTCCTTATCCGATCACAACGAGGGGCCCAGAGACATCTCTCCTGTTATGTTAGGAGGGGCAAATCCCATATCCGACCAGTCACATTCCTCTCCATGTTTCACAAAGATACCCGAAGCTACCTTTATAACTACCCGATTCACGGTGTAGCGTTTGGCAACCACTAAGAGTGCTATTACACATGTAGGAAACCATGCTGATCTCAGGTCTAAGGATTATACATCATCATTGCTTGAGACCAACTAACGACATATATAATCATAACAATCTCAATAGTGTCTCAAGGTGGGTCTAATCCAACATCATGTTCTCCAACATGTGTCCATATTATTAGTTTGATATCTCCATATCTATGACTTGTGAAACATAGTCATCAACCAATACATATGCTAGTCTATTCATATGTGTCCTCATATGTTTTCGACCAGGGAACGTATAAGAATAACTATCGCAGAAATATATAGTTTCACAACCAAGTCACATACTTGATAATAAATATTAACAATATTATTCTAGGAACAAGATAACACATTATCCAATGTCATGAACATAATGAAATACAATCATCTCTATGATTGCCTCTAGGGCATATTTCCAACAGTCTCCCACTTGCACTAGAGTCAATCATTTAGGTATCTAATACTGATAGCTCTTGTGTGTGCCTCATGCTTCGGCTGTGTGAGAGGCTTTTTCAACGGATCAGCAACATTTAAATCCGTATGAACTTTGCATATCTTAACATCTCCTCTATCCACCAATTCGTGAATAAGATGATAACGCCTGAGTATATGTTTGGACTTCGATGGGATCTAGGCTCCTTAGCTCACAAGAATGGCTCCATTGTTGTCACAATAGAGATCCATTGGGCTCGAGGCACTCGGAACCACACCCAATTCAGCAATGAAATTTCTTATCCAAACACCTTCTTTTGTAGCTTCAGAAGCCGCAATGTACTCGGCCTCTGTCGTGGAATCAACAACCGTCTCTTGCTTGGAACTTTTCCAGCTCACTGCTCCTCCATTCAAAATGAATACAAAATCAGATTGCGAACGATAATCATCTTTGTCGGTTTGAAAGCTTGCATCGGTGTAACCATTTACAACGAGCTCTTCATCACCGCCATAAACTAGGAACACATCCTTAGTCCTTCTTAAGTACTTAAGAATGTTTTTCACAGCTGTCCAGTGACCTTCACCGGGATCAGCTTGGTATCTGCTCGTAACACTTAGAGCATATGATACATCTGGTCATGTACATATCATGGCGTACATGATAGATCTAATGGCCGAAGCATATGGAATATTACTCATTTTGTCTTGCTCATCAGTGGTCGTAGGACACTGATTCTTGCTAAGATTAATGCCATGTGCCATGGGCAAGAATCCTCTCTTGGAACCTTGCATGTTGAACCGATTCAACACTTTGTCTATGTACATACTTTGGCTTAATCCAATTAGCCTTCTTGATCTATCTCTATAGATTTTTATTCCCAAGATATATCTCTGCATCTCCTAAATCTTTCATTGAGAAACTATTTCTTAATGAAGTTTTAACAATTCAAGCATTGGAATGTCATTTCCGACCAGTAGTATGTCATCTACATACAAGATCAGAATAACAAGTGCGCTCCCACTAACCTTCATGTAAACACAAGGTTCTTCTTTGTTCTTGACGAAACCAAACCTTTTGATCTCCTCATTAAAACGTATATTCCAACTTCGAGATGCTTGCTTCAACCCATAAATGGACTTTTGAAGTTTGCATACTTTACTAGCATTCTTTGGATCGACAAAACCTTCAGGTTGTGTTATGTACACATCCTCATCTAGGTTTCCATTAAGGAAAGCTGTTTTGACATCTATTTGCCATATCTCATAGTCGAAATATGCAGCAATTGCTAGAATGATCTGAACAGATTTAAGATCGCTACTGGTGAGAAAGTCTCATCATAGTCAGCTCCTTGAACTTGTTGAAAACCTTTTGCGACTAGTCGAGCCTTATGAATGTGAACATTTCCATCCATATCAATCTTTTTCTTATAGATCCATTTGCACTCAATGGTTTTAACACCATCAAGTGGATCGACTAGATTCCAAACCTGATTTTCTCTCATGGAGTCTATCTCGGATTTTATGGCTCCAAGCCATTTCTCAGAGTCTGGGTCCATCATCGCTTCCTCATATGTCTTAGGCTCATCATTATTTAATAATAATATGTCATGCCCATACCTTGTAGGCAATTGACGTGGCCTTTTAGATCTCGTGTAATGGTGCCTCATCTATAGGTTCAACAACATTTTGTTCACCCAGTAGAGGTTCAGTAGGAGTTGAAACACTTTCAGATGTTTCCCGAATTTCTTCGAGTTGCACCTTTCTCCCACTGACTCCTTTTGAAAGAAACTCTTTCTCCAAAAAGACACTATTTCGAGCAACAAAAACTTTGTCTTCTTCCCGGTTGTAGAAATAATATCCTTTGGTTTCCCTAGGATATCCTATAAGGAAGCATTTATCTGATTTGGGTGCGAGTTTGTCAGACATCAAACGTTTAACATAGACATCACATCCCCAAATCCTTAGAAAAGACAAACTAGGACTCTTCCCAGTCCACATCTCATATGGTGTCTTATCTATTGATTTCGATGGTACCTGATTCAAAATGTAGCGGCGGTTTCTAGAGCATAACCCCAAAAATACAATGGCGGATCGGATTGGCTCATCATTGATCGAACCATGTCCAACAAGGTCCTATTACGCGCTCGGACACACCATTCCATTGTGGAGTGCCCGGTGGTGTAAGTCAGGAACAATTCCACATTGTTTCAAATGATTGCCAAATTCATGGCTCAAAACTCACCTTCACGATCGGATCGTAAAGATTTGATTGTCTTGCCAAGTTGATTCTGTACCTCATTCTGGAACTCCTTAAACTTTTCAAAGGATTCCGACTTGTGCCTCATTAAGTAGATATATCCATATCTACTATAGTCATCGGTGAAAGTAATGAAGTCTTGAAAACCACCTCTAGTCGTCGTACTCATTGGTCCACACACATCGGATGTATGAGTGCCAATTGGTCGGACACCCTTTCACTCCGACCAGTGAAAGGTGTCTTGGTCATCTTTCCGACCAGGCAAGACTCGTATGTTTCAAATGATTCCAAATCAAATGTGTTTAGAATTCCATCATCATGGAGCTTTTTCATGCGTTTCTCACTTATGTGACCTAAACGACAATGCCAAATGAAAGTGGAATTCGTTTCATTAGAGCGAAACCTTTTCGCATTAATATTATAGATGGACGATCATCAAGATTTAAGATAAACAACCCATTCAAAAGCAGTGCATAGCCATAAAACACTTCATTCAAAAATATAGAACAACCATTGTTCTCAATAATGAATTTATAACCCTCGCCATCAAACATGAGGCGAGAGATAATGTTTTACTAATGGTTGGAACGTAATAACAATTATTTAATTCCATAATAAATCACGAAGGCAAAAGTAATGGCAAAGTCCCGACGGCTAATGCAAAGCAACTTTTGCTTTATTCCCACGCGAAGATCCATCTCGCCCTTTGTAATTCTCCTACTCCTTGTTAGACTCGCATCGAATTGCAAATATGAGCAACCGATCCCAGATCAAATACCCATGAGTTAACGAGAAGAGTCGATAAGAAAAACATCTATAACATTAATACACAGAGTGGAAGTTTTAGTCCCACTATTCTTTTTCGATCGGCCGGTATTTCTTGCAGTTCCTCTTCCAATAGCCTAGCTCTTTGCGTAAAAGCATTCATTTTCTTGAGTCGGGCGGACTTAGTCTTGGGCTTAGGCTTATTAGTTTTGATCTCATCTGAAACTTTAGCCTCACCCTTTTTCTTGACCCAAGTCTTAGCCTTCTTCTTGAAGCTTGTACTCTTTTGCACCATCATCACATGATTGTTGCTTTTCTTAATCTTGCCCTCTCATTGTCTTAAGCATCATATGCGATTCGGTGAGATTCTTGTCTAAGCCGTTCATATGGAAGTTCAAAATGAACTGCCCATAGCTTTCAGGAAGCGAAGCAAGAATCAAATCTGTAGCCAACTCTTGGCTAGGTGGAAAACCAAGTTTTTCCAAGCTCTGTGTGTAACCAACCATTTTGATTACATGAGGGCTCACCGGACCACCCTCAGCTAGCTTACATCCAAACAAGTCTTTGAGATCTCAAATCTTTCAGTTCTTGCTTGTGTCTCAAACATACCTTTGAGCGCTACGATCATATCGTAGGCCTCTATGTTCTCAAACTGTTTTTGAAGGTCTGAGTTCATAGCAGCAAGCATGAGACAGCTAACATCAAGGGACTCATCACATGCCTTTTTATAGGCGGTTTTAAGAGCAGCAGCAGCATTCTCTGTAGGCACATCTAGAATTGGTTCCTCTAGAACATGTTCCTTTTTATCTTGCCTAAGAACAATTCTTAGGTTACGGGACCAATCCGCAAAATTTGTTCCATTCAGTTTTTTCTTTTCAAGTATCGAACGTAAAGCAAAACTGGATGTAGGTACATCAGTAGGTGCCATGATCTACAACATAAATTATTCAAAACTAAGACATATGTTCAAGAAAAGTAACTTCTATTAAACAATTTTAACAAAGATACTCCCACTAAATTCCATATCCCTCTTATGACATTTTAGTGATTCAAGATCCATAATCAATTAATCTACTAGTGAGCTATGGCATCACTGCTAGAAGACTAGTGAAAATGGTAAGTAACCCTTTGCTAATCATATCTTTATATGACTCTTGTTGTTGGGCAGCATCTTTATGCTTCGGCACCCAACCCTTATGTCACAAGGTCCACAACTGTTATGATAACCTTGTTAAGTTAAACCAATGCTTAGCGTGTAAGTGTCTGACACAAACCCATCTAGTCAAGGATTGTTAATGGCATTCTGCTATGGCAAGACCTACCATTAAAATACATGACTTTGGATGGTGCAGCATTTGGGAGGGCATCAATTTAACCTAATATTATGTGAGGGATTTTTACTTCTACCATGTTAAAAGCATTAAAAGCAAAAACATGTATAGAAATAAATGAACAGGAATATAAAGACATTCACAGGCAATCAAATTGTATTGTGATATAGTATGACCCTTCTCCATGGTGATCTCCATCGCCATGCATCCTGTTCGCCGTGTCTCCAAGTGGTCGACTCCTCCAAGTACTCCCACTAAGCCATTACTACTAATAGCACTAGTAATGAATTACAAGGAGCAAAGAAGCATCACAAGTCGACACGCAGGCTGTTATACAAATATAGACAGCCTTGGGCTGCAATAAGCATGACACACAGGTCATGGAAATTACATACATACATGCATCTCATACATGAACCAATATGGGTCATACTATTCACATCAATCCCTGCAAAAACAAGTTATGCAAAGAATCCAATTCTATCGGACGACATGAGCACACACTACCTATAGCGCGTGGTACGAATACCCAGCACGGTGGTCCCGAGCCTTGGAAATCATCAGATTAATCACATTAACCCTATTCCGAACCACTCTGATCATTGCCTTTGATACGACCACACACTGCGGCAAACTCCGATGGCGGAATTCGTCCCAGAGGAGTGATATGCGATCGATCGTGAACAAGCGCAATTAATCATCTAGTCCTTATAGCCCATACCTCCTCGTAAACCCATTTACAACCACCGAGAAACCAATCGATCAAATCGACCAGGGTCTAGATCGTTCCATCTATATGAATCGATCTAGGTTATCAGACCCGACCAGTATTAGATCCAATCTACTACTACCACATATCAAGTATATGCGATCGATCCAGATCAAAAACTACGTAGGATGGCTCTGATACCACTGTTGGGTCGCGGGGTAGGCTACGATAGCTATAAACAAAAATTTCTACCACGCAAACCAGGAAGCCAAGCAAGTAGATGATCACAGATCGTTACCACCAGACGTGCAGAGCAGCGGAAGGAGGGTTGGAGCAGCCTGGTCCAACGAAGAGCGCATCGATGTAGTGGTCGTAGTCGATCGTCCAACGTCCAGCAAGTCGATGCAGTTCCTCGTGAAGATCGCGGATCGTCCTCAAGCGCAACAATCGTAGTAGCGCCTCTACGGTATCCACACGTCCAGGGCAGGAACAACCATACGCCAGTGTGCTAGCACCAAGTCGCACGGCAGAGCTCTCAGGAAGATTGCGGCTAGGGTTTTGGTGGTATTTTCTCGCGTACCTCCCAACAGCCTCATGCATCTCCTTGTATAGTGCTCGTGACGGATCCTATCCGAACACGTTTACAAATCGTATTCATACTGGTTTGTTCCAACCTGTTAAGTGTGTGACCCTGTAGGTTCATGCGTAATCGGTTGTGACTCGGAAACCCTTTCCGATCACTAGTCGTAGCGGCTCCTAGCAGAACATAGCGATTCCCGAATACACACAAATTATATCGGATGAACCTTAATGAAATATGATCTACGACCAGGTCCTCATCACTTACGACTAGGTCTATACTCTATACGACCAGTTCGTTTGTGGTCACGACTAGTTCGTAACTCCTTACGACCAGGTTACGACCACTCTGTGATTACGTTCGACCAATCTACGACCAGCTCGTATCTCCATACGAGCAGTCTATAACTGATCAAACTGAGTGACCTACTCATGTATACTCCCTTTGCCTCACGATGTCTGGTTGAACTCCAGGTGAGATGTTGTGTCATCCATGGACTGTTCAATTCTTTCTCGATTGAGTGTCGGATAACTTTACGTGGTCGAACACTTCGACTACCAGTGGCATGGCCATGCACTTTGCTTATCCGATCACAACGAGGGCCCAGATATCTCTGTTATGTTAGGAGGGCAAATCCATATCCCACCAAATACATTCCTCTCCATGTTTCACAAAGATACCCGAAGGCTACCTTTATAATTACCCGATTCATTGTGTAGCGTTTGGCAACCCCTAAGAGTGCTATTACACATGTAGGAAACCATGCTAATCTCAGGTCTAAGGATTATACATCATCATTGCTTGAGACCAACTAACGACACATAGAATCATAACAATCTCAATAGTGTCTCAAGGTGGGTCTAATCCAACATCATGTTCTCCAACATGTGTCCATATTATTGGTTTGATATCTCCATATCTATGACTTGTGAAACATAGTCATCAACCAATACATGTGCTAGTCTATTCATATGTGTCCTCATATGTTTCCGACCAGGGAACGTATAAGAATAACTATCGCAGAAATATATAGTTTCACAACCAAGTCACATACTTGATAATAAATATTAACAATATTATTCTAGGAACAAGATAACACATTATCCAATGTCATGAACATAATGAAATACAATCATCTCTATGATTGCCTCTAAGGCATATTTCCAACAGACACAACGTAAGTTGGATGCCTCACCTTGGCGCATCCATCATCTGGTCCATAGGCTCTCTGATCACCCTAACGCAATGAACCCTCATCTGAGTGGAGTACCACTCGATGTATGTCTGCTAAGGCATGGAGCCACTGCTCAACTCACTAGGCCTTCTTCTCGGTCTAGGAAGTCGTACTAGCTACTCCCTTCACGGTGTACCTGTCGAAGACAAAATGATAAATTTGTTAGTCCGTAAGGGAAAGGCTACGACAGACATAAAACGTGAACTTACCCATGAATGTTCGGTGGCACCCACAGCCCCCAGCGCATTGCAAACTAGCGCATCACCTAGTGTAGGTGGTACTGCTCCATCAAGATGTCGTGCACCAAGAAGTCCCGCATGTACCAGTACTGCCAGTCTTGCGTGCATTGGATGGACAAGCCTCGGGGTGTGCACAAGGTAGTTAGGATCGCGATCCAAGTCTTAAAGTCTTACGACTCTACGAACCCACGACAGCCTGTCGATCCAAGTCTTACTGCCGATCCGATCCTACTCAAGGTAGGTAGGATCGCGATCCTACTCTTAGAGTCTTACGGTTCTCTGAACCCACGACGACCTATCGATCCAAATCTCACTTGCCGATCCTACTCGTAGAGACTTAGAGCAATTTTTTTTAGGGGCGAGGCTTTGCCGATATTTTGTTTTAGAGCAAAATTTGTTGATATTAATTTCTGAGAATGAAACTTTAAATAAACAAGGAGCATGCAAAATATTGTATCAGTGTGGTAATGCTAGTACAAATATCTATATTATGGCATGAGCAATCTTGAGCTTGATAATGATAAGCTATTTTTATTCCTGGAGTATGTCTAGCTACTTTTAAGGAACATGCAAGTGGTAAACCATATAACAATCATACAAACTTATAGTATAGATGTTAAATATGTGTATTTTTACAAATCCGTAGAATCACCGATTCTACGATTCGATACTACGATTCGATCCTACCGGAGGCAAATCGATCCGACTCGGGATCTCGACTCTGACTACCTTGGGTGTGCATGCTAACACCCTGTTGGCAGTGTATGGAGTTCAGATGAAGGGATCATCATTCAACTGATTGAACATCGCAACGTACTCCGGGTAGGACACATGCGTAGTGATCGGAGTGAAAGTGGCCTATGGAATAAAACAAAAAAAACCTAGCACATGCTACTAAATTAAATTGCGTTAAGGACTAAAGGTTCAAAAAACTTACCCGTCGGTGACACCACACCGTACCCATGCTCGGCCAATCACGGGGTCATCGGCGGCATACATTGCGTCGGTAGTCCGATCTGGAAATGCTTGAAGGACCATAGCTGAAGAAGCAGCGGGCATCCGAAGAGGACAGAGGTCTCCCGAACCCGGTGTCACGTGCTGCACAGACCGTGGTATGTCGCGCACAGCACCGCTACGCCCCAGGCATACGATGGGATCATGTTCACCTCCACGTCCGCTAGCTCTCGTGCGTAGCAGATCATGTGCTTGTCCACGGTGTCATCGTGGGGCCCTAGGAACATGACCCACCCAAAGAGCCACAGCAAGTGCACCTCAAAGTACCTCCTCACTTTGTACTCGGGTGCGTTCGGTCCTAGGGTAGCCAGCCGCAAGAAGACAGAGACACATCACTAAGTTGAACAAAGAAATTGAAGCGACAACACAAGAGTTATAAATAATTACATCAAACTAGTTGATCCACTTCAGCAATGGCCCGTGTGTACGGGAGAACTCCTTGTAGCCGGCGTTAGCTGGCAGCAACCTTTGGAACATCGTGAGGATCTCTGTGCACCATATGTCTGAGACGTCGTACGCTGCTATGGGAAAGCCCATGCAGGGCAACCCGGTCAGGTAGCCCACCTCTTGAAGCGTCGACGTCATCTCCGCTCATGGAAGATAGAACGTGTGTGTCTCTGGCCTCCACCGGTTAACCAGCAGCATCAGGAGGCACTGGTCGTACGAAAACCACCTCGACGTAGACACCCTGGTGGCGACGTCCTCCTCATCTTCCCACGTCGCCTCCACCATCCTAGCTAGTGGAAGTAGGCCTGTCACTCTCAACCTGTGTCGAAAGGATTAAGAAAATACGTGAGACCAGCCACACAAGTCAGACCAAAATTACTTACAAGAAGGTCAGAACTATACATACCACGAAACACAACATGGTTTCACCCTCCATGCCTTCGTGGGCGTGCGCAGCCACAAGGCGCCAAGCTCAATGGGTTGCTCGCCCTCCTATGGGAGGATGGTACTGAAGCGGCTACGGCGAGTCGCGTCAATGGCCTGGTCAAGCAACTCATACAGCCACTGCATAGCGTCTCCTAGAGCCGCCATACCTGAAATTAAGATGGGACATATTTCAAATATTATCTCGGTATATACATAATATTTACCATACAAAAATGAGAACAAAATTAAAGATAGGAATATTTTGATCTAGCTCTACACACCCTATTTAGCTATTCTGGAATTTTAAGAGCTACCTTGCTAATTTCCTAGATTAAAATGTATTCTCGGCATTCCAGGATATTTATCATGCAAAAAAAAAATAGAATTAAAGCTGGGAATATTTTAATCATGCTCTACACACCCTATTTAGCTACCCTGGAATTTTATGGAATTTTTAGAGCTACCTTGCTAATTTCCTAGATTAAAATGTATTCTCGGTATTTACAAAATATTTACCGTGCAAAAAAGAAAACATAATTAAAACTGAGAATATTTTAATAGTGCTCTACACAGCGTATTTAGCTTCTCTAGATTTTTTATAGAATTTTTAGAGCAACCTTGCTAATTTCTTAATTTAAAATGTATTCTCGGCATTCACAGAATATTTATCGTGCAAAAAATGATAACATAATTGTAGTTGGGAATATTTTAATCAGACTCTACACACCCTGTGTAGCTACTCTGGAATTTTTACAGAATTGTTAGAGCTACCTAGCTATTTTCCTAGTTTAAAATGTATTCTCGACATTCACAGAATATTTACCGTGCAAAAATAAGAATGGAATTGAAGCTAGGAATATTTTAATCAGGCTCTACACACCCTATTTATCTACTCTAGAATTTTTACAGCTACCTAGCTATTTTCCTAGTTTAAAATGTATTCTCGACATTTACATAATATTTACCGTGCAAAAATAAGAACATAATTGAAACTGGGAATATTTTAATCAGGATCTACACACTCTATTTAGCTACTCTGGATTTTTTACGGAATTTTTAGAGCTACCTTGCTAATTTCCTAGTTTAAAATGTGTTTTTAGTTTTCACAAAGGCTTTTACAAAGCTCCTTCTTGACCTAATTCTGCCTACTAAGGTTTCAATACTGAATGTCTTTTCGACCAGACAGGGCCCCTTCTTTTGCCGTTGTGAGTATATGTCTATCCCATAACTCACGCTTCCAAGACAGAACCGAAATTAAGACATTGCTAATTAGTTAGTTAGGTGCATCCCATACTGGACAAGTGGTTTTACTATATGGCTCAGTTCAATGGCGCACAAGATTACGCCCTTGACATTTACTCAGACAAGTCTACCACAACTCACAATGTGCTAACTGTACCCCTTTACTGTACGATCGCTCGGTTGAGCAGATATCATTTTGTTCAATCAAGACCAATGACATGCCCTGTCATGGCACACAAATTTTAACAACAGTGGCTACCTGCCACAATTCCATATCTCATTAAGTCAAATTAACATTATTGAACATCTGACATGAGCTCATCGTACAATTAAGCGTGACTAAGCATCTCTACGATACCCATATTGGTGATACAAATATGTCCAACTAATAATGATCATCCTATGGTGACAAATGATTCATAGTATCTAGATAATCAATGGAAGCATAATGACAAATATGTGATTAACTATTCCCAAAAGCAATTGATATAAAAATAGCATGTATTTTGATATAAAACAATGTAATAGAATATTCCTTCGGCTGAAAAGAAAAAAGGAAAAGAAAAAGAAACTGACAAGTGGGGCCCACTTGTAAGTGAAAGAGATAGGAAATAGAGAGTTTGGCAGGTGGGACCGGGATGGCAGAGACACAAACAGAGAGAGAGACTGACATGTGGGACCTACATGTAAGAGAGAGAAAGAGAGCTACAGAGAGAGGAAGAACAGAGGAGTAGCTCTAGTGGTTCGGGCAAGCGACGGCGATGGTGGGCGGTAGTGAGAGGATGGCCAGCGACGGGCAAAATGGAATAGCGGCGACATGGGGGTTCTTTGGGTCGTGGTGGCGGGGCAAGACCGGCGGCAAGGCTATGACAATGGCGATGACGGCGGAGGAGGCTCATGGGTGTGCAGCAACAACGGCGAAACAAGGATACCCGACAGAAACGGAGGAGAGCATGACAACGGCGGCGGTACGGGGAACTCAACGGGACGGATGGGACAGCCGAAGGACGACGGGAGTAGCGGCACGATGATAGCCGGAGGTGGAGAAGAATGGTGACGGCGGAGGGGCACCTCGACAATGGAGAGAGTAAAAGAAAAGAGGGGATCGGAAGAGAACAACTAGGAACATGGGGTGATGTGCACGGAAAAGCATGGGGACTCACTGGTGACGAGATCAGGAATGGAGGCAGTGGCCGGTTTTGGGGAAGAAAGGGAAGGTGACAATTCAGTGAGGTTTCGTGGACAGCAAGGCGAGCACCACGTAGAACGCGGCGAGGCGAATCCAACGGCGGCGACAGTGTAGAAGGAGGAGCAACGATAGCGACAAATTCTAGCGACGAATATCTTCGGCAGCGGTTGTTTCTCAGGCTTCAATCAGTGAGACAACGGCCATTCCGGCGACGATTTCTTGGGGATTCGAGAGAGAAGATCGATGTGCAACTTTAGACGCAGACGAGGCGCTTTTTAAGGGCCGAGAAGGGAGTATCCAGGTGAAGGACAGCGATAGCAGTGTGTCCAGCTCGGACACGACAAGGAAACCAAAGCGGGGAGGAAGAAGGCGGGGATGAAAAGTGGGGCCCACGGTCAGAGAGAGAAGACGGAAGGGAGGAGGGGTGCGGCTATGCTGTTGCTGGAGGAAAAGAAAGAGCAGCTCACATTTTTCATTGAGGTCCCCGTCATGCATGGGACGGGCTTGGATCCCCGTCATGCATTGGACAAGCTTGGCTCCCCACACTCGTGGAGTGTGGGCTTGACGTCCCTGTGCCTGAGGGCACAGGCTTGAGCATACATCGACGGATGTACTACTCCGCATTACCGGTAATTGCAAAGAAGTGAAGAATGTGCATTCATGACATGTTCATTACATTTCCGCATAAGAGATTGTTTTGTGTATAAAATGCTGTTGTTCATGATGGTATTGTTTATTCCCTTTGATTACTTATGATGCTATGTTTGATTTACTACTGCACTTTGCTGAGTCGTGGACTCACACTTGCTGTGTTGTGCTTGCTAGGTACTTCTCGAGGCAGCGACATGCATGGGAAGGGGTAGACTTGGTGCACATCACATAAATACAAACCACAATGATAATTGCTTTAGTTTCAGTTTTGTGACCATCCTTCGTGGTAGATGTTTTGATTGTGACCATGGACGATCCAATCATGTTCTTAATTCCACATGGTTTAAGTTCATTTAATTCTTTCCGATGGATTACAAGGTTTGATTTGAGTATTTTATCATCCTCGCTGCTTGATTGGTCAATGATGTTTTAGATGTAGATATTTGATCATTATCCGCTTGAGCTTAGTAATGTTGGACTACTTTAACTTTATTGCTAAAGAGAAGGCTTCTTAAGTTGATTTATGCTCAATTGATAAGTGATATACATTTATTGAGAAATTATATACTGTGATAGCGTTGATTATCAGTTTATTGTCATTCATGATTGAATGTTTGGTTGATGGTTGAAATAGATGTTGATGGTTGATATTATCATTCTTCATGATATGGTTGAATTAGTGATGGCTTAATGATCTTCGTATAGACTCTTGATAGTGTTATCATAATTGATTCAATATGATTTGATGATTGAGATTGATTGGTTGACGAATTCTGATTCAATTCTTATATTCATTCTACTAGATAATGATCTTTTTATGATACTAGTTGAAAGATGGTTGAAATTATTCCGTATTGTTATTGTATGTTAGTCTTTTATGTAACATCTTGGCTTCCGTATAGCCAGGGTGTTACAGTTGGTATCAGAGCGAGCTTTAGGTCCGTGGTAATTGAATATTAAATCGACACACTATGCATAGTAGGATGGGATGGGTCAAGCAATGCATTTCCGTTTCTGTTATGTCGCATTGTTATTTATTCTATGATCGTTATGAGATGATATTGTATACTTATAAATGATTATATTGATTGTGTGCTGATAGTTTACGTTGACAGTTTGAGATCGTGGTTGTGGCCCTGGGCTTTGCCAGCTTACACCACCATTCGTGGTCTAAGAATAGAGAAGTAGTTACCCTGATTACCATAGTTATAGGTGTTGAGGGTGAGCTTTTTTAGAAAAGTTGTTCTCTTCCTTGAGCTTGTATTTTGGCCAATTCTGGTTATAGGGCCGGTTAATGAACTTCTTTTCTTGAGTTATTGCTTACATTTTAACTGATGAGTTTTCATTAGTCATTCTTTGTAATATCCTATATTATGAATGAGTAATTATTGAATAAATAATATTAAAAATTAGAATCTAGTGGGAAATGGGGATTAGTGTTTGGCCTCTTTGGCCCATGGCCCAAGAAGGCATCAGCTCCACACCTATTTAAGGGAGAGAGAGAGGCCAATAGGACCCTAATTCTCCCAATCGCCGCCCCAGCACTCCCCCTGGCCACCACCCCAACCCACTTCTCCTGACGCCGCCGCTGGTCCTTGCCGGCCCAGCTGCATCCGTCGCCGCCGCCGGTCTCCCCGGTTTCCCCACCCTCTAGCACGGTCCGGTGCCACCAGCGACGCCGCCGCACCTTCGTTTCCCCGTGCGCCTGATGCCTGGCTCCCCTGCGATCTCCATGCCCTGCCCTCTTACGACTCAGTTTGCTTCGGCCAAATGGAGGTCATGAGCATGGCACCGACACCTCCACCGGTCTTCCCTTCCGCAACCGACGCCGGTGCCGCTGTCGCGCCCAGTCCTCCCGCGCGCACTGGTCCTTGGCTCAGTCAGTGCCCACGCGGAGCGCCCGTGCTCGTGTGGCTTCTCCTCGCACCTTCGGGCTCCTCCCCCTTCCTGGTTCCCCTTGTCGTTTTATTTGGATTTTGGTGGTTGATTCAGTTTTGATGCTAGTCGATTTTTATTAAGCTTGTACTTGGTGTTTGAGGTGGGTTGCTGGTGATGGTGTCGTCACCGTGCCCACCCGTATTGCCGGCCCGGCCCTGCGCTCTCGATCCCGTGTCCCTGCGCCCGGTCGTGCTTCACCTCCCCATGGCTGCAGGCCTGCTCCGACCTCAAGGACCTCAAGTACCTCCCTTTCATCCTTTGCATTATTGATCCCAAATTGAGATGTGCAGTATTATAATTCTAGTTGTCAGTGTTACAATGCAATTGGGCCAATGGATATCATCAGGGTGAGCAAGTCGTTGATGATATCATGGACATGGTAGATAGAGAAGCAGATGGAAGTGATAGCCTTGAGGGTTTTGTTTTGTGTCACTCAATTGCTGGTGGAAAGCTTGTGCAGACATATAGTGTCTTTCCAAATCAGATGGAAGAGAGTGATGTTGTTGTCCAACCATACAACTCACTTTTAACTCGATCACGATTGACATTTGAATCTTGATCGTGGTTGTTCTTGACAACACGACTCTTAATAGAATTGCTGTGGATCGTCTTCATTTGGCAAATCCTACTTTTGCACAAGCAAACTCTTTGGCCTCCACGGTTATGTCTACAAGCACAACTACTTTGAGGTATCCTGGATATATAAACAATGATCTGGTTGGCCTTCTTGCCTCCTTGATCCCTACTCCAAGATGTCATTTTGTTATGACAGGTTATACTCCATTGACCGTCGAACGCCAGAAGGTGGTGAACACTGGGGCTAGAGTTTTCTGTCATTGTCATCTGTATTACGGTTGAGGCAAGTGCAAGTAGTATTAATGAGTTTTTATATTCCATACTTGATGAATGCCATAGTTGATTGTTGATGATTGCTGCTTGGTAACGTTAATGAGCAAGAATGCCATAGTTTAATGATGATATTTTTATGATGGTGCTTATGTGATGAAGCTTACATGAAAATGTTTACATGACGACACATGCTAATGTTTATGTGATGACGCTTACATGGTAGTGTTTACATGAGAATGCTTACATGGCAATGTTTAAATGATGATGTTTACATGGTAAGGGTTTCATGATTGATGGCAATAATGATGGGACAAGAGGTGAGCAATGAGACTACCTTGTTAATGATGACAATGATGAGTTGGTATCGTGTTTTAACTTTTGCATGATGTCATTCATTTCTAAACCTTGGACTACGTGGTAGCCAAGGGGTTGTTTCCTTGAGGTCCCTGTCAGGCATTGGACGGGCGTTAGGTCCCCATCATGTATTGGACGGGCTTTGGTCCCCAGACTCGTGGAAAGTCATGTAACTAATCCGATGAGGTCGGTGAGAAAGATACATGACTTGGAGTGTGGGCTTTGGATCCCTGTGCCTAGAGGGCACAGGCCGTGAGTAGGTATCGACGGATACCCTACTCGGCATTACCAGTAATTGCTAAGATGTGAAGAAGGTGCATTCATGACATGTCATTGCATTTTTGCATAAGACATGGATTTGCCAGTTTGGCTTATAATGTTGTTGTTCATGATGGGATTGTTTGTTCCCTTTGACTTCTTATGATGCTATCATAAGAGATGGGTTTGTGGTATATAATGTTGTTATTCATGATTGGATTGTTTATTCCCTTTCACTACTTATGATGCTATGTTTGATTTGCTATTGCACTTTGCTGAGTCGTGGACTCACACTTGCTGTGTTGTGCTTGCTAGGTACCTCTCGAGGCAGCGACATGCATGGGAAGGGGTAGACTTGGTGCACGTCATAAACACAAACCACAATGATTAACCTAGTCCAATTCTCCGCAATTCATACTCTTGATAATTGCTTTAATTTCCATTTGGTGACCATCCTTCATGGTGGATGTTTTGATTGTGATCTTGGACGACCCAATTATGTCCTTAATTCCTCGTTGTTTAAGTTCATTTAAGCTCATTCGATGGATTAGATGGTTTGATTTCGATTATTTTATCATTCTCGCGGCTTGATTGGTTAATGATGCTTTAGATGTAGCTATTTGGCCATTATCTGCTTGAGCTTAGTAATGTTGGACTGATTTAACTTAGTTGTTAAAGAGAAGGCTTTATGAATTTATTTATGTTCAATTGAAAGATGCTATGCTTCTATCGAGTAACTTATAGATTGTGCTAGTATTGAATAATAACTTTATGCCATTCATTCATGAATGTTTGGTCGAAGGTCTAAATAGATGTCGATAGTTGATATTATCATTCCTCATGATAGGGTTGAAATAGCAATGGCTTAATGATATTTATATATATACTCTTGATAGTGTTACCATAATTGATTCAATATGATTGGATGATTGAGAATGATTTGTTGACGAGTTCTGATTCAATCCTTATATTCATTCTTCTAGATATTGATATTTTTATGTTATTATTGGAAAGACGGTTAAAATTATTCCGTATTGTTGTTGTATGTTAGTCTGTTAGGTTAATCTTGGCTTCCGCATAGCCCGAGTGTTACATTCTTGGTTCCATAAGACGAATACTTGTTCTCCTGACTGCTGGTCTGTTGTTGTTTTTGTGTGAACGTCGGTTATCAGCAAGATTGATCTTTTCATGGGAGTTCTGCACTTCTTATTGGAAAACATAACCCCTTTATTCACTTGGTATTTCTGTTACTGAAAGTTTTCAGTTGCAAGTGCTTTAACATGTGGAAGCTTTGGCTTTATGTATTTCCTTTGGATTACTTCGAGTGTTGAAGTTTAATATCCCTCTTTTGCTGAATAAAGGTGTTAGAATCCTTTTGTGATGCCTTATCATGCTTAAAGTGAGAAGTTATAACTAAACGAATAAATGGTTATGATATAAGTTACCAAGTTGGGTTTTTAGCATGGTACAAATCAATTATTCTTAACTACCATCCATGAAAGTGAAATTGATTAATTTGAAATGTCCTTGTATTTGATGGATGATGTATGTTAAATAAAAGTTTGTCCATATCTGTTCAGAACCTAGGGATCTTAAGAAGTGTGGAAGGTTAATGAACCGGTTTGATCATTAAGTTTGAATAATCTGCTAAATTTGATAGATGAATTGGAATTTAGGTCCTCTTTCGGTTATTCTAGCCGCTAGTGATGGTTAAGGATGCGTTCGAATGTTGCCTTGATAATTATTAATCTTGAATCTGTCTTCTATTTAGATACTTGATGATCTTATTCAAATGCTTGATCCACCAAATTTTACCATGCTAAACTGAGGTTATAGGTATTACGAGATGAATGAAGGTAGATGTATTGACTTGTGAAACCTTGTTTTATGTATCTTATATTATTGAAGTTAAAGACATTTCATTCTAATTTATGAACATAAGGTAGAGTGTTGAATTTATCCTCATAACTGTTGTTGAGTTTGCAATCAGAGGTAGGATCATGATTGTGCCCAAGTGTGGCTAGAGAGCATTTAGTGTGTGCTATTTTGGCATTGAGCGTCAGTAAGAGATAAATGGATGAATCTAATAAGAGATTTATATTGGTGTATTTTTGTGAGATTGTCATGTTCTAGTATCGTCTTGTTGATAGAGTTTTTGTTTCACTTTTGAGTCTTATGCACTAGGCTTTCCTTAGATCAAGTAGATACAATCTTATTTAGATAATAGAGACATGATGAAGTATTTTATTGTGTTTATTTTGAAAAGTTTATGAAGTGATTGGAGGTTATAATGATTCTTGCTAAGAGAATATCATTTCGTTGATTAGTGTGATTGTCATATTGTGGTTGTGATGATAATGTTGAACATTTTATAAGTAAAAGAATTTGATCACTTGCATGATATTGATTTAATGAAAGTGTTTCGAGTTTTGCATTTGTGATCATTTGGACCTGACGAGTCAAGTGGTAATTGAGACTGTTTTCGAGCAAAGTGATGTGTGGAAAGTTTTATTAGTTCTTAAGTGGTTCCTGTGATTGGGTCTTAAGAGCTTATCTTGTTTAATCTGGCAAGGTGATGTAGTAATCATATAAAATAACCTTCTTTGTTAAAGGAAGGAGTGATGTAGAAGTATTTGAAATTTAAGTCAAGTTTTGTAACTTGTGATTTATTGGAGTGTGCCTAAACCTTCTGCTTTTTCCCTAGAAGAGTTTCCGATTTTCAAAGACAATACCTTCTTCTCATTTGTGGTTTGATATTGTCTTTCTGTGGGACTTGTGCCCTCAACTGTGGACTCCCTTTATGTTTTCCGAGTTCATTGCCTAATTGAATTTTTTTCCTTTGGTCCTGAGTTCACTGTGAGTGGTAAATGTTTTTCTAGAGGGTGAAAATTGTTTTCAATTGCCTTCTCTTTTGATAAAGAATCAACCGATTCTTTTCACAGGGATCTTTCAAAGTATTTATTAATTGTTGTTGTGAGACCTTAGAATACAGGTTATTTGAGGAGCATTGGAGGATGAATTGATTTCACGATATAATTCTTGGAGAGAATTTTGTCTAAATAGAATGTTGTCTTTGGGGGCTAAACTAATTGCGTTGTTGCAACTAGTAGAACCTATAGTGATATGTGGTCCAAGGTCTTTTGTTCATTTCGATGAAACATTCTCTTGATTATTGTTTGAGTTGTGTGTTTAGGTCAGAGGTCATTTGCAATTTGAGTTGGCTTTATGTTGGCACGATGGTTCTTCCCGGTTCAGGAAAATAAAAGAAGTGTTTAATTTGGGGCATTCTGTAACACCCTGGCCCAAAATCCGCTCAATGCCTAGCCCACCCTGGGGCGGACCCGCGCACACATAGCACCCCACTTACATTTTCGTCCTCGCTTCGTGTAAAAGGGTTAACCCAGAGGTGCTATGTTTAGACCCAACAGGCATTATATACTAGTACAACTCACTTTAGACAAGCAATGTGGGACTAATCCCACCACACAACTCCTCATGGGCCACATGGGCCGCATACGAGTAGGCCGAGGTATTACATTCACCCCCCCTTAAGGGCTGACGCCCTCGGCAGCACACCGCATACGCGGCAAATGCCTAGAACCACCCCTCGGTACACGTCCGTGCGTCCAGTGCCGGCACATATGCCATGCCGTGTGTCCACTCCGGGACCACACGCGCCATGCGCCATATGCCCGCTTCGCTCCCGCACTAGACGTCCGTCTGCGGCAAATAAGGTTGATGCTCTGATACCATCTGTAACACCCCAGCCAAACAAAGGCCTGGAATGCTACTAAACTAAATAAATTAAACAAAATTAAACTAAAACACCTTACAAAATTTCGGCAGAACCTCCTTTGTATAGTTATCTATTCTGGAGGTTCCAACAAATAGTTATAACATAAACAGGTAATCCAACTTGCAATATGATCAAGACATATTCAAAACTGGCTATTCGTTACTATAACATCCATAGCAACTAAACAACTAAGATATAGATCATGAGGATCCAAAAACATCTATCCATTTATTACAGTTTACTCTAAGCAAGCAATAATCATAAATGGTACTCTAAATAGTTCATTCAACTACTAATTAATTTTTCTTTTCATTCCATTGTGGCGAGATCGTGCGATTGTGCAACAAGACTAATCATTCTTTTCCCCATGCATGCTGATCTCAGAAAGGTACCTAAAACACAACAAACAACAAGAGGTGAGTCCAAAGACTCAAAGAAATATAATAAATGGCATCAACAACATACCAAAGATGAAATTCATCAACTATACTTTACAAAACCACATATCAATCACCTTACACACACATGCTATGCAATATGCTCAAAATGATCCTTTTCCTTCTCTTTCCTTTTGCATTTTACCGTAATGCAAAGTGCGATCCGTCGATGCACACCCATGCTCGTGCCATCCGCACGGGGACCATTGCCCATACTTCGCAAGTATGGGGACCAAAACCCATGCTTTACAAGCATGTGGACCTTTAGCCCATCATTAACATGACGGGGACCTCAAGAGTTGCTTGGTCATCACATGACCAAGACTTCAATAAGCCAATAAGATGCATATGTATGAATTCTCAAATTAATACAAACATGCATCCGCATCAACATTGCATATGAATATCCTAGTCATACTACAAAAGCTCATAATCATAGACTTCACAACTTTCAAATATACATGATTAACACAATACTCATAACACTAGAAATCATGATCATTACTAATCATATCACCATATCATTCATGAACAACACAAATAATCATAGAAAATTATCAATCAATGCCATTCGATAATATCTATTATATCCATAATTATACTTGCCTTCACCGCGAGGGAACAAGGGATGAACAGGAGGTGCTGCCCCCGGGGACCAGTCCACCACCTGAATAAATAATTATAACACACGCTAAGACGATAGTAGAGGACCAAAACAAACTATATAACAACAGTCACTAACTCGCAAAAACGTCAAACCCGATCCCAACCCCAATTCCTAAACGTCGATCTGTCCCCTCGGTGGACAGTCAACTTCTAAAATCCATATCTATTGTTACAAGAGTCCGATTAAGGTTTTATAAGACTTTCTGGAAAGGTAATTAAATTATCCAACTAAGTCTAGTTGGTGAGCCTCTCTGAATCGGCCAAATAATACCCCTAGCAAGCCAGTTAATAAAACATCGATTTCACGTCGGGCTCTCTGGATAGAACACTAAAAATACCATAACTTTCAGTACGTGTGTCCAAATCATGAGTTCTTGAGCTTTCTGAAAAGGTAAGACAATTATCTACATCTTTAATTATACTTAGATTCTCTTATTTCCCCTTTAACTAATCGTTCAACCCAGATTACTAAAACCTGTCAGAAAACAACAATTCTGCAGAACAGCCCCACTAATAAAATCATAACTTCTGCTACAGAGGTCCAAATTTTGTGTTCTAGCACTTCACGGAAAGATGGCGACGTCCTCTACAATACTCTCGGAGACAACCAGAACTGAATCCGCACTTAACTACATCAAAATGACTGTCTAACAAAATCTGTCCTGAGCAAACCACAGTACCGACATTGCCTAATTATCGAATTACGCAACTAATCAAATAGGGATCGGGATTACCCTTGATGAATCCGCTGTAGAACGCATTGAACACCACATGATCCCTCTTCCTCCTTCCTTCTCCCCCTTCCTCTCCCTTTCTTCCTTGGCCAGCAGCACCCAAAGGAGGTGGTACTGTAGCACGGCGGCACTGTAGCAGGGGCGGTGCTACTGTAGCTACAGTGCCATCCTAGGGTTTTCCCCTCCCCCTCCTTCTTTTATTGGTGGCCGGCCCACCTCCTAGGTATGGGCCAAAGGCCCATAACTATAATCCTCCTAAATTCAGATTATTAATCAATTTCTAATTCATTTAATACTTATTTAATGAAACGGGATATTACAGACGACACCCCTTAAAAGAATCCGACCCCGAATTCTCCTCTCGTCATTCTACTCGAAGAACAATCAAAATCTGAAATTGACAACAATTAACACATATCCGTTGTGAACAACTCCAGGTACTTTTCACGCATGCGAGACTCCAACTCCCAAGTCGCTTGCTACTTGGTTTGATGCGACCACAACACTTTGACACCCTTCAAAGTCTTATGCCTCAACACACTTTTCCGAATCCTCCAGTACACGCACCAGACGGAACTCGAAGGTAAGGTCTTACTAATTGGTCAACGGTTCTAACAAAACCTCACACTCCCGATCTCTCAAGTACTCCTGTGACACCAGGTCATGCAAAACGTTGTGCACTCCGCGTCAGGACTCGAGACGGTCCTAGTGTTACGCTATCTTCCAAAAATCCCCGCAACTTCCAGAACCAAACCAATGTACCTTGGACTAACCTTCCATTTGGTACCAAACCACACAACCTGCACATAACACACGGAACTCTTGTTCCAACTCTCAATCGATCACTTTACCTATGCAAGCAAAGATCTCCTTTAACAAGGGGCGACAAAGAACTCGCCTACCAAGTCACTTATCCAAGAACTCAACTGAAAACAAAGGAGCCATAATGCATCCAACTCAAAACCATCTTCCCTTAGAAGAGCCCAATCCAAAATCAATGGATTTACCATGAAAACTTTTCCACTTTTCAAGTAGGCAGTTTGGAAATAAATGCCACACAAGCCAAAAGCGAAATCACTCGAAAAACCAGATTAACCATTTTTTTCCTTAACTGGAAGGAATCACACATATCGACAAGAACCAACTCAATTTGTAATTAACATCCGTCTTAAACACATAGTTCAAGTAAGAACTAAGAGAATATCTCACTATCCAAGATCACACCCTTTTCCACCATCTTTCCTTTAAGAATTTAACTTTCTCTTAAACCATAGGATCCCAAATCATCGCATAACATGTTAACTCATTTCTCTTAAATTGACAACCTCAAAGCTGTGTTCAACAGAACACAAAATCCACACTTATGCAGGGAGACTCTTCCAATCCACAATATCACAATCTAGCCAGCTTCTCTACCAAATGAATTACTTTGACGAAATAATTCCCAACACAACTCAATATAGATTTCACCCACCATCACATCTCTCAATCCGTTAAGGATAATCAATTTGAAATTCACATCACACACTCTCATTTACTACCCCCAAAGGATACTATCAAAGATCATCCCACTACTCGGAATCCACTTTTACTCTACTACTTTTACACATAATCATTGGCAACCAAGGTTTTAGCATAAAAAATGCAGAGCCCAAATTCAACCTCCAAGACTCCTACAACAAACTTCTCGTACAAAAGATCAAGAAATCCTCAGATCCATTCACTAAAATTCCCACACTCTAAACATACTCAATCATTTTCATCCACATGTAGATATTTTCTCGACCAAATTATCTTTTAGAATAATTCTATCTCCCCGAAGGTTATTCATTAAAGCCAGGGCATACCTGCCGACAACTCAACCCTACCTACTATCCCATCAATTGACATTACGATTAGATTACTTCGCTAAACCTACTCTCATTAAACTACACCGTCATAGATCACCTACCCAACCTTACAAAATTACCCAATCGCGATACTCTAACACATTGATCAAGCTTCCAGACTTTCGATAATCCCAACATTCCAACATGAATGAAGGTTCTTAGATTATAATTCGCTATGGGTTCCACTAGTTGCAACACTAATCTGTTTTATTTCAACGACAATCATTCCATTTAAATCCAACACTTTCCAAGAGTTATAGGTTAAAACCAAATCACTTTCTACTATTCTTCAAATAGCTTGGCCCCCCAAAATTCTCATTGCGATCATTTAGTTGACCACCACCAACTAAACACCACAATACACTTTATAAGACCTTGCAACCCAAGTTGGTTAATCTTTTCTCAATAGGAAAGAGCAAACAAATACAAGTTTTAACGCATGAGGAAACACTATCCCTCACAGTGAGCACGAGACCAAGAGAAATAGTCAAATAGCATTGATCTCGAAAAACAAAAGACGAGACCACAATAGGGCACACGTTCCACAAGAAGTGAGTTTCAAACATCAATAAATCACAATAAAACATTACTTTTGAAACTCAAGAAACACTTAGCAAAGAATGATAGAAAAGTTGCGGTTACAATCCCTAACTCCAACCTCAAATACTTAGGGCACACATTTTCCGTTAACAAAGAGAGCAATTTTTGTTTGATTACAACATTACTTGCCATCCCAGACAAGAAATGCCTTTAAAACCAAATCAAATTAATCACTTAGGAACCAAACGGAACCTTCCCATACGTCACATTCTCTTATCGACAATCTTACTAATATCAAGAATAATTCACCCTTAACAAGATTCGTTGTCGTCAACTCTTCCTTTATAAAGCCCCCAACGGCTTACCAAAGTATTACATACCACTTTATCATCTCATCCTCAATTGAAACTATACCAAATTCTTACAATCTCATTACAACAACCACTTAATTTTAGAGAAACCTACTACACAATTTAAGAGGCTATTCCAAAACCCTCTCATCAGAGGCATACTATTATTCGACAATTTCACCATCATGCAAACATAGGTAATCCTCATGAAACACACATGAGTAAATCACTTTTGACTTTCAACCTTTCACCTATTAGGAAGGCTTACACTAATTTAGTACACTCTAATTCTAATCTGGAGGTTATCATAAACCATTGATGATTATTCAATCATGGATGAATTGATGGTCATTTCTCTATTTGTATTCCCACGAGCATAAATAAGATCATCAAATAGTCAATTAAAGAAAATCCCATATTATTATCTACTAAGACCACAGTCGAACATATCCTTATATTTCTCTTCTTTTGCAGCTTAGATTAATCCATTGTGACCAAATAATTCAATAAGTTTAGCAAGCTAAACAATTCTATTGATCAACCATTTCATCA
Source organism: Phyllostachys edulis (assembly GCA_036346405.1). Classification (NCBI taxonomy): domain Eukaryota; kingdom Viridiplantae; phylum Streptophyta; class Magnoliopsida; order Poales; family Poaceae; genus Phyllostachys; species Phyllostachys edulis. Next base: position 13,742,281 of record CM070561.1, on the reverse strand, counting down.
ATGTTCCACACTTCTTAATAACTCTATTGATTCCGACTAAATATAGTCATACTCATAGTCACAGCTCATCGAGAACTACTAGAGGACAACCTCATCTTATTCAACTTTTATTTCAAGGATCTTAGTTAAAATTGATCATGCACCACACTACAGACTCAACTGGATAACCCATATCACAACCATTAATTTCTTTGATTATAACCGCTCACTTAACCAAGACAACACAAAGACTAAAGGGTTTAACATCTTCTTTCATAAAAGAGATCCATTAATCTTCATCACTCAAAATACCCAAGAGAGATACATTGAGTCAAAGCCTCCACGTACTAAAGGACTTGCAAAAGGAAACTTTCATTAACCAAAAACATCAAGCGAAATAGATGGATCATGTTTTCCAATAAGAAAGACAAACTCCAATATAAAGGTCAATCTTGATAATTAACCAAGTTCACTAGCCGCAAGAATAACTCAACGATTGGGAAAACAATGATTACTTTAAGGGTCAAATTAAATCAATGAAAACACATCAACTGCCTATAATTACTAACCCAAGAAAATTCACCAGCCAACAGCGAGTCATCAGTATAACCAAATGTAAACTCAAGGAAAATATCAACCTTTCTCAAAGCAACCCATCACCCATAACTGGACAAGAGTCAACCAAATCCAAAGTCAAGGAAGAGAACAAGTCTTCTAAAGATACTCATTATCAACGCTTATACTAAGATATCCGATGTAGACACCTCCCTATTCTCATACCGCGAACGGTGCTGTAACTTGGTAAAGCCCAGGGTCACAACCACAACCTCAATCTCTCAACATGGGTTAGCCCCACACATAATAACCATAGTTTTATAATATAGATATATCGGCTCATCTCATAAAAGGAATCATCAATACAACGTAACGGAAACGTAAATGCAATGCAATAACCCAATCCCACCTACTGTGCTTAGTGTGTCAAGTTTAATAATTCAAAAACCATAGACCTACAGCCCGCTCTGATACCATCTGTAACACCCTGGCCCAAAATCCGCTCAATGCCCAAATTTCATGTGGCGGACCCGCACACATAGCACCCCACTTACACTTTTGTCCTCGCTTCGTGTAAAAGGGTTAACCCGGAGGTGCTATGTTTGGACCCAACAGGCATTATATACTAGTACAACTCACTTTAGACAAGCAATGTGGGACTAATCCCACCACACAACTCCTCATGGGCCACATGGGCCGCATACGAGTAGGCCGAGGTATTACACATTCGATCGACTTCTCTTTTGACGTACGTGGTGTTTATTTACAAACTACCTAATTAGAAAGTGGAAAAGTGTTTGTGATGAATCTTCGATTGTGGGTTTGTCCCTTTTGGTGGGGAGTTGGTAATGCACGGTTATTTTGAGAAATCTTTATTTTCGGTTGGGTTCTCTTTGTAAAGCAGTTGTTTAAAGACGAGTTCTGTTGTGCAATCCTAGTTAAAGGATGTACTCCTTGTTAGATGAAGAGATCGATTGAGAAATAGAACGAGAGTTCTGTGTGTTTTGTGCAGGTTGTGTGTTTTGGTAGTCAAGGGAAAGTTGGCTCTAGGTACTTTGGTCGTTTCCGATTGTAGTGGGGATTTTGGAAGATGACGTATCTCTAGGACCATCTTGGATCCATACGCGGGGTATGTATCATCTGGTATGTTCGGGTGCTGAGTGAGTACCTAGGAAATACGGAGTTTTGAGGTTTTGTTAGAGCCGTTATCTAGTAGGTAAGACCTCATATCCGAGTCTCATCCGGTACGTATACTGGAGAGGTCAGAACGAGCATTGAGACATAAGACGTTGGTATCCATCTAGGTGCCATGGTCGCAATAGTATGAGCGAGAAGCAACTTGGGAGCTAGAGACTCACGTGCGTGAGCGATATTCGGAGTTGTTCACGTCGGGTACCTGTTAACATATGTTTAATCTCAGTTTTGGTGTTGTTTTGAGTAGAACGACGAGTAGAATTCGGGGTTGAATTCTATTTAAAGGGGTAGAATGTAATACCCCATTAGATTAAATAGTTGAAGATGAAATAGAAAGGGATTAAAAGGAAGAGAATTAAGAGGAGGAAGAGGACTTAGGGGAGGTATGGGCTACCGGCCCATAGCCCAAAACGATTCTAACTCGTACTCAGCAAAGGAGGAGCCGAGCTACCCATACAAGAGGAAAAGGGGGAGGACCCATCAACCCTAGCCGAGTCTTTCCTCCTACGCCCTCTACAGCCGCCGCCCCACCGCTTTCCTCCTGCGCCCACACCTCCTCGCCGCCGCCTCCTGGCTCCACCCCCTCGGTGTGGGTCGCCGCCGCCTCTTGGCTCCACCCCCTCGGTGTGGGTCGCCGCCACCTCCTGGCTCCACCCCGGCGGCGAAGTTGCCGCCACGATCTCGGTCCGCCTCGGCCGGTGCTTCCTCCCTCGCCAAGACACCGCGCCTCGACCACTCGAGCCGCCACCCTCGGCGCCACCTGCCCGACTGTCGTCGCCGCCCGTTTCCTCGTGGCTTTGGCCCGCCTGCTCGGTCCACTGCTCCCGACGCCACGGCCGTTTATGCGCACCGCCTCCTTCTTGCCGCTCCGCCCCGACCCCGTTCTCTTGTCGATTCGCCGCCGTCGGGGTCGAAGGCCACCGCTGGCCCCCAGCCGACGCCGTTAGCCACAAGTGGATGCCGCCGCTTCCTTCTTCGTGCATGCCCGAGCCGACTCCGTGCGCGTTCGCCGCCTGTACCCACCACCGCAACCCTTGATAGCTTCTAACGCCGCCTCCGCGCCGCCCGTAAGCGATCCAGCGAGAACGGGCGGCGAGAACCGACGACACAGGTCGGCGACCTCGATACTAGATGGATGAGGACTACCACCACAGCTGCTTCAGCCCCAGCGGTGAGGTAATGACGATTAAAGTTATTTGTAGTAGACATTCTGGAGTTTTCGAGGGTTATGGTTTTGTAGAGTTCTATTCTTATTCTTTAGCAGAGAAAGCACTTCAGAATTTTTGCTGGTCATGTAATGCCTAATTCCAACCGAGCTTTCAAGTTAAATTGGGCATCATATAGTATGGGAGAAAAACGCTCTGAACTTGCTTCTAATCACTCAATATTTGTTGGTGATCTAGCTGTGGATGTTACTGATGACATGTTGACGGGACTTTTTGCTAGCAAATATCGATCTATGAAAGGAGCCGAAGTTATTATTGATACAAACCATTCAAACACATTAGTAATAGACCTCTTTTATCCACTTGAATGAGCTCCTTATTCTTGTGCCCTCTATATTCACCTATACTCCTTACCCAGTCGTGACATTGGACTCCTTACCCAGTCGTGACATTGGAGTTGCATCATTAGAGATGTCCTGAGTTGAATTTTGAATATTCAAAATAGTGTGATAACTGTAGTGGTTGAGAATATGCATGATGATTGGTAGCTCCATAATTCTAGTATAGAATATGGTTCAACTAACTAAACTGTAATGTAACTCATGACAATGCTTATATTCTATTATAAAATATTGCAAAAGTTTCATATTCATTCAGGTGGGCCCTACGTTATTGATTTACTTGTCTGTGATACCTAATATTGTTGGGCTTTCAGTAATTGACTTTTTCTGGTAAATTTCAGGATCCACCAGTTCTTGGCCACTTTCTAGGGAACCTAATGGGCTGGGAGACGGCTTAGTTCAGGTTTTTGTTTCATGCGTGTACTTACGATTGCTGTCGAGAGTAGATCGGGTTTTAATGCTGATTAGTTGTACTGAAGTTTTGAGTTTGTTAACCACAAAATTAGGTCTGCTCACCACCTAGATAATTGAGGGTAAAGCCACTAGCTTTCCACAGGATCTTGAATCACAATTTTGGTTGAGTAGATCAAGTGTTTAAACTTGGGTTATCGAAAAACGTTGTAGAGTGCAGCAAGTAATGTCTTGTTATGATTGGTTGATTGATGCCTAGTATCATTCTTTGTTACCAGGTGGTGGTGAACCCCGGTGCTAGAGCATTCCGCCTTTCGTCTTCTGTCTCACGGTTGACGCAAGTGCAAGTAGTATTAATGAGTTGTTATATTTCATACTTGATGAATGCCATAGTTTAATGATGATTCTTACTGCTTGGTAATGTTGATGAGCATGAATACCATAGTTTAATGATGATGCTTACTACTTGGAGAGGTTTACCTAATGCTGCATGCCAATTGTTACATGATGATGCGTACATGATAATGTTTATATGGTGATGCTTACATGATAATGGTTACATGTTGATGGCAATAATGGATGGGACAAGGTGAGCAATGAGGCTACCTTGTTAATGATGTTGATGACCATGAATGCCATAGTTTGATGATGAGGCTTACTACTTGGAAAGGTTTACATGATGTTGCATGCTAATGGTTACATGATGATGCGTACATGATAATGTTTATATGGTGATGCTTACATGATAATGGTTACATGTTGATGGCAATAATGAGCAATGAGGCTACCTTGTTAATGATGATAATAATGAATCATGATAATGATAATGTACATGTGCATTTGCATCATGGCAAGAATGCATGAGCCGGGTCAGTGAGAAAGTCATGTAACCAATCCGGTGAGGTCGGTGAGAAAGTTATAAGACTAGTCCGGTGTGCTCACATTTTTCATTGAGGTCCCCATCATGCACGGGACGGGCTTGGATCCCCATCATGCATTGGACGGGCTTGGGTCCCCACACTCGTGGAGTGTGGGCTTGAGGTCCCTGTGCCTAAGGGCACAGGCTTGAGTATACATCGACGGATGTACTACTCCGTATTACCGGTAATTGCAAAGAAGTGAAGAATGTGCATTCATGACATGTTCATTGCATTTCCGCATAAGAGATTGTTTTGTGTATAAAATGTTGTTGTTCATGATGGTATTGTTTATTCCCTTTGATTACTTATGATGCTATGTTTGATTTACTACTGCACTTTGCTGAGTCGTGGACTCACACTTGCTGTGTTGTGCTTGCTAGGTACCTCTCGAGGCAGTGACATGCATGGGAAGGGGTAGACTTGGTGCACGTCACATAAATACAAACCACAATGAATAAACTAGTCCAATTATCCACAATTCATATTCTTGATAATTGCTTTAGTTTTAGTTTTGTGACCATCCTTCGTGGCAGATGTTTTGATTGTGACCATGGACGATCCAATCATGTTCTTAATTCCACGTGGTTTAAGTTCATTTAATTCTTTCCGATGGATTAGAAGGTTTGATTTGATTATTTTATCATCCTCGCTGCTTGATTGGTCAATGATGTTTTAGATGTAGATATTTGATCATTATCTGCTTGAGCTTAGTAATGTTGGACTACTTTAACTTAGTTGTTAAAGAGAAGGCTTCTTAAGTTGATTTATGCTCAATTGATAAGTGATATACATTTATTGAGAAATTATAGACTGTGATAGCGTTGATTATCAGTTTATTGTTATTCTTGATTGAATGTTTGGTTGATGGTTGAAATAGATGTTGATGGTTGATATTATCATTCTTCATGATATGGTTGAATTAGTGATGACTTAATGATCTTCTTATAGACTCTTGATAGTGTTATCATAATTGATTCAATATGATTTGATGATTGAGATTGATTTGTTGACGAATTCTGATTCAATTCTTATATTCATTCTACTAGATAATGATCTTTTTATGATACTAGTTGAAAGATGGTTGAAATTATTCTGTATTGTTATTATATGTTAGTCTTTTATGTAATATCTTGGCTTCCGCATAGCCAGGGTGTTACAGTTGGTATAGAGCGGGCTTTAGGTCTGTGGTAATTGAATATTAAATTGACACACTATGCACAGTAGGATGGGATGGGTCAAGCAATGCATTTCCGTTTCCGTTATGTCGCATTGTTATTTATTCTATGATCATTATGAGATGATATTGTATACTTATAAATGATTATATTGATTGTGTGCTGATAGTTTACGTTGACAGTTTGAGGTCATGGTTGTGGCCCTGGGCTTTGCCAGCTTACACCACCATTCGTGGTCTAAGAATAGAGAAGTAGTTACCCTGATTACCATAGTTATAGGTGTTGAGGGTGAGCTTTTTTAGAAAAGTTGTTCTCTTCCTTGAGCTTGTATTTTGGCCAATTCTGGTTATAGGGCGGTTGATGAGCCGGTTGATGAGCTTCTTTTCTTGAGTTATTGCTTACATTTTAACTGATGAGTTTTCATTAGTCATTCTTTGTAATATCCTATATTATGAATGAGTAATTATTGAATAAATAATATTAAAAATTAGAATCTAGTGGGAAATGGGGATTAGTGTTTGGCCTTTTTGGCCCATGGCCCAAGAGGGCATCAGCTCCACACCTATTTAAGGGAGAGAGAGAGGCCAATAGGACCCTAATTCTCCCAACCGCCGCCCCAGCACTCCCCCTGGCCGCCGCCCCAACCCACTTCTCCTGATGCCGCCGCTGGTCCTTGCCGGCCCAGCCGCATCCGTCGCCGCCGTCGGTCTCCCCGGTTTCCCCACCCTCTAGCTTGGACTGATGCCACTAGCGACGCCACCGTGCCTTCATTTCCCCGTGCGCCCGATGCCTGGCTCCCCTGTGATCTCTACGCCCTGCCCTCTTTCGGCTCAGTTTGCTTCGGCCGAATGGAGGTCATGAGCATGGCGCCGACACCTCCACCGGTCTTCCCTTCCGCAACCACCGCCGGTGCCGCTGTCGCGCCCAGTCCTCCTGTGTGCACTGGTCCTCGGCTCGGTCGGTGCCCACGCGGAGCGCCCGTGCCCGTGCAGCTCCTCCCCGCACCTTCGGGCTCCTCCCCCTTCCCGGTTCCCCTTTTCTTTTTATTTGGATTTTGGTGGTTGATTCAGTTCTGATGCTAGTCGATTTTTTATTAAGCTTGTACTTGGTGTTTGAGGTGGGTTGCTGGTGATGGTGTCATTGCCGTGCCCACCCGTCTTGCCAGCCCAGCCCTGCGCTCTCGGTCCCGCGTCCCTGGCTCGGCCGTGCTTCACCTCCCCGTGGCTGCAGGCCTGCTCCGACCTCAAGGACCTCAAGTACCTCCCTTTCATCCTTTGCATTATTGATCCCAAATTGAGATGTGCAGTATTAGAATTCTAATTGTCAGTGTTATAATGCAACTGGGCTAGCGGATATCATCAGGGCGAGCAAGTCGTTGATGATATCATGGACATGGTAGATAGAGAAGCAGATGGAAGTGATAGCCTTGAGGGTTTTGTTTTGTGTCACTCAATTGCTAGTGGAAAGCTTGTGCAGACATTGATCTTTTTATGTTATTTTTGGAAAGATGGTTGAAATTATTCCGTATTGTTGTTGTATGTTAATCTATTAGGTAACATCTTGGCTTCCGCATAGCCAAGATATTATAGTTGGTATCAGAGCCAGGTTTTAGGTCCGTGGTAATTGATTAATTAAATTGACACACTATGCACAGTAAAATGGGGATGGGTCAAGCATTGCATTTACGTTTTCGTTATGTCACTTTGGGCATTGTTGTTATGAATTGGTTAGGAATGCTTATGTTATGCCTATATGGTTATTATAAGTTATAATAGTAGATGACGAGAGATTTAGGTCGTGGTTGTAGCCTTGGGTTCCCAGGTTGCACCACCGTTTGGGGCATGAGATTAATGGAGTGACTAACTCGAATCAACTAGTTCCAGGTGTTGAGTGTGAGGTTCTTTGGTAGAATTATTGTCTTCTTTGAGTTTGGACTGGTTAATCTTGTTTAGATGCAGTGGATGGGTGTTCTTGGATTAATGGTTCATTGTAGTTGAGTGGAGTTCATCGGTCTTTGTTGGTTTTCTTTTACAAATTTCATTGAAAAAAGTTTTGACTCTACTCATTTCTTTTGGAGTAGTTGGAGTGTTAGAGTTTAGATCCTTTTCTTTGAAACAAAAAGGTGTCAAAACCTTTTGGAGTAGTTGGAGTGTTGGAGTTTAGATCCTTTTCTTTGAAACAAAAAGGTGTCAAAACCCTTGGCAAAGTTTTGTGGTGTTAAGTGAGAAGTTGTAAGTAAATAAGATAATTAATAATGTTCATGACATCAAGTTGGGTCTTTGGTGTGATGCATAATTAACCTTAACTGATGTCCTCGGTGGCGTAGCCGGTTGATTTATTGATGCCTTGTAATGATTGCATGACGAGTTGTGATTTGGAATATATTTATTTCAGATTAGGATCAACAGGGTTACTAAGGAGAGTGAATATCGATATTAATCTATCTTGTAAACATCTATTTGATGAGCTTACATAAATGACAGATTTACCTAATTCCTGACATGCTAAAATTGTTGTCCTTAAGACTTGCTGTGGTGACTTGGTTCAGAGCTCTGTTAAGTTCTGTTGAAAATCAGCTTATGTCAGGATTATCGGTAGTACCGGCTTTGTTTGTGCGGAACTACCGGAATGCGGTATGACCGCGGGTGTGCAGTGGTAGTACCGCAAATCACTGAGTCTGAACGGTGTTTTGCTCGCACCGTTAGATCTTGATCTGACGGTCAATCTTGAAGTGAACGTTCGGACTTGCTACAGTGTTTTCTAAATCGGACGGTTGTGATGCGTGGTCCGATCGGCCGTGTCATCTGGAGCGTCCACGTGGCAAAAAGGGCTTTGTTCTGAAGTTTTTGAGCTTTTTCGTGTTGCGGTAATACCGGCGTTGTTTTCACGGAACTACCGCTTTGCGGTAGTACCGCGAGTATTTTACGGTAGTACCGCAAGTCATTTTCTCTGAAGCGTTTTGCTCGGTTTGTTAGATCTTGATCTAACGGCTGATATTGAGATAAACGTTCGGACCGTCCGAACGTCTCAAGGAATGTGAGCCCTTGATCTAAAATCCAATGGCTGATATTGTTGTGAACGTTCGGACTTTGAACAGTAAATCCAACGGCTGTGAAGCACGGTCCGATCGACATCGCATCTGGGCCGTTCGCATGCTTTAAGGTTCGTAACACGTTTTGCCATACATTCATACCGTTTGTGAACACGGTAGTACCGCGTGTCCGGTAGTACCGTGGTGAAAACAACAGTAGTACCGCGCTTGTTCTTGAGAAAGAGAAAGGTTCTGACAGGTACTGTTAAGTCAAAATCGGTAGTACCGCTTGTGTGAAAGCAGTACGATCAGCAGAGCGATAATACCAAGCTTTGAATAAGCGGTAGTACCGCACAAAGGTATGACTGCAAGGTTACGGTATGGAAATTCTAGAGAGCATGTTTTTGGAAGATCTTGAGATTTCCCAATGAGCGGTAGTTCCATGATGCTTTGGCGATGACGACCGCATGTGCGTAGTACCGGGCGATATAATGAATGATAGTTCGATTATGCTCTGGAAAGTTGTCGTTTTGGGATTTGACTGAGGATAAGTTAAAATCGTGAGCTTTATCGTGTTGCATGATGCATGATAGTGTTTATGCGTGTGAGTGAGCTAATGGATGGTCAAGTTGGACAACTTGTACCAAGATTTGGTTTCTTTGGTCTTTGCATGTGCAGGTTGAGCGTGAAGTCGAATTACAGTCGGTGACGAAGTTGACTCGGACTAGGATGGGGAGATCTGAGGTCTTGGAAGTCGTGGATGTCACGAGGTGGTTTGGATCACGCTGGAGCACGTGGAGATCAAGGGGTGCGCGCTGGAAGCTACGGGATGGAGTCCTGGAGGCTTGCGGCGTGGAAATTTGGAAAGGTTGATTTGGAAGGAGTTCCAAATCTGGTCGTTTTGAGATAGAGTCCGTGTCGGTGTTGTGTTGGACATGGATAGGACTCTAGGGTATAAATAGAGGAGGGTTAGGAGCTAACCCGTGAGTTTTGAGATTGGAGGTCGTGATTTTGAGTCACGGTTTTGAGTTGAGGTTCGTGTTGTAGCTTTTGTCGAAAAGTTTTTGCAAGGTCTTCTGTTGAAGATTGTGAGGGGCGCTTGAAGGGCACCTTGTAGCCACACATCATTGTTTGAGCAATATACAACAGATTGTTTCTATATTGTGTCCAGAGTTTCGTTTTGTTCTTGCTGCGTTTGATAGTTTCTTGAGAAGTTCTTCTGGAGGTCTTTTGAAGATATCCAGAGAGGTTCTTAAGGTGATCTCAAAGAAGCTTTTAGAGAGGTTTAACAATAAGGTTTCAGCTAAAGTTATTGAAGGTCAAATACTCTGCAATCATTCACCCCCCCCCTCTGATTGTGCCATACGATCCTACAAAAGGTATGATTCGGCATAGTGTTTCGCCGTGGGGAGCGCCTGTTCTATTCACAAAGAAGAAAGATGGCAGTTAGCATATGTGTGTGGACTATCGGGCTCTTAATTAGGCGACAGTGAAGAACAAATATCCTTTGCCCCGCATTGAGGATCTCTTTAATCAGCTAAAGGGAGCTAAGGTGTTCTCCAAGATTGACCTTCAGTCAGGTTATAATCAAATTCGAGTTCGGAAGCAAGATATTGAGAAGACGGCTTTCTCTACGAGGTATGGCCATTATGAGTACAAAGTTATGTCTTTTGGATTAACAAATGCTCCTGCAGTTTTCATGGAAGCCATGAACAGTATGCTACACCGGTATCTCGATGATTTTGTTGTGGTATTCATTGATGATATCCTGATTTATTCCAAGATGGAAGAGGATTATGATCAGCATTTGAGGTTAGTTCTCGAGACTTTGAGAGAGAATCAATTTTATGTCAAGCTGAAGAAGTGTGAGTTCTGGATTTCTGAAGTTGGGTTTCTGGGTCATGTGATAAATCAAGAGGGCATTTCAGTCGATCTTAGCAAGATCTCGACAATAGTAGAGCGAAAGGAAGAGGCCAACTAATGTCAGGGAAGTGAGGAGCTTTCTAGGTTTAGCTGGTTATTACCAGCGTTTTGTGGAGGGTTTCTCTACCATTTCTAGACCAATGTCTCAGCTGACACAGAAGGGTGTCAAATTTCAGTGGCCAGATGCGTGCGAGCGCAGTTTTTGTACCTTAAAGGATAAATTGGTGACCGCTCCTATTCTTACTCTTCCTAAGCCTAGGAAGTGTTTCACTATTTATTCAGATGCATCTAGAGTTGGGCTTTGGTTGTGTGCTCATACAGGATGGCAAGGTGATTGCTTATGCATCGAGACAGTTGATGAAGCATGAACAAAATTATCCTACTTATGATTTAGAGCTTGCCATAGTAGTTCTTGCTTTAAGGATCTAGCGCCATTACTTGTATGGTGAATCTTGTGATATATTCACCGACCACAAGAGTCTGAAGTACATCTTTACCCAGAAAGATTTGAACCTGAGACAGAGAAGGTGGTTAGAGTTGATAAAAGACTATGATCTCACCATTCAGTATCACCCTAGCAAGGCGAATGTTGTAGCAGATGCTCTAAGTCGCAAGACGACACCTCCTACTCTCAGATGTCTTGTTGCTGATTTTGTGCCTATGGATATCTCTTTTTGCTTTGCGGGTACCGCCCAGATTGAGACTCGTTTGCTTCTTGAGTCAGCCATTCCAGATCGAGTGCGGGAAGGACAATAATGTGATCAGATGCTCCAGCGAGTGAGAAAGCGGCTAGATGAGGGCAAGCAAGGCCATTTCAGCGTAGACAATTCTGGTGCATTGCGATTTAAAGGCCGCCTCTGTGTGCCACAGGAGGCTCAGGTCAAAGATGAGAATCTAAGGGAAGCACATTGTACTCTGTATACCGTACATCCTTGTGAGACCAAGATGTACAAGGATTTGAAGAAGAGTTTCTGGTGGAAAAGGATGAAGGTCAATATCGCTCAGTATGTAGCACCTTGTGGAGTTTGCCAGCGAGTCAAGGCTGAGCATAAGCGACCAGCAGGTTTGTTGCAACCTTTGGAGGTTCCAGTTTGGCCATGGGATGATATCTCCATGGATTTTTTGTTGGTTTACCTCGCACGCAGCGAGGGAAGGATGCTATTTTGGATTATAGTGGACCAATTCAGTAAGTCCGCACATTTCATTCCTATTCGTATGACCAATTCAGCGAGTGATTTGGCTCCTCTCTATGTGCGAGAGATAGTGCGGTTGCACGGTGTGCCTAAGACCATTGTTTCTGATCGAGATGGCAAATTTGCCTCCAAGTTCTGGGAGAGTTTGCAGAGTGCTCTGGGCACACAACTTCAACTTAGCACTGCGTTCCATCCCTAAACAGATGGTATCAGAGCAACAACCTTCGCTGCACGGGCGCATGCTGAACAAGGGCGTGGGCATATGACGCATGGCGCGTGTGGTCCCAGAGTGGACACACGGCATGGCATATGTGCCGACACTAGATGCACGGACGTGTACCGAGGGGTGGTTCTAGGCATTTGCCGCGTATGCGGTGTGCTGCCGAGGGCGTCAGCCCTTGAGAGGGGTGAATGTAATACCTCGGCCTACTCGTAGTATGGCCCATATGGCCCATGAGGAGTTATGTTGTGGGATTAGTCCCATATTGCTTGTCTAAAGTGAGTTGTAGTAGTATATAATGCCTGTTGGGTCCAAACTTAGCACCTCTGGGTTTACCCTTTTACACGAAGTGAGGACGAAAGTGTAAGTGGGGTGCTATGTATGCGCGGGTCCACCGCACGGTGGGCTGGGCATTGAGCGGATTTTAGGCTAGGGTGTTATAAGAGTATTCCAAAACCTTATAACCTCACTACAACAACCACTTTATTTTAGAGGAGATCTACTACACAATTTAAAAGGATATACCAGAACCCTTTCATCAAAGACATACTATCATCCGACAATCCCACCATCATGTAAATACAGATCACATTTTAAACCCTATCCATTCCTGTCTTACTGATGCTCAGCACCAATCTTCATTACACAATATTTGCACCTAGCAATTACATATGAACACGAAGTATCCACAAAAGATAACTCCAAGATTAACATCTACTAATACAGTAATCTAACACCTTCTGAATTTAACCATCCCAAATGGTTAGATTAATCCATTGAGACCCGTTGATCCAATTTATCCAAAAAAGTTTATCAAATTTGTCACTCTTAATGATCAACCAGTTCATCAAAGTTCCACGCCTCTTAGTAACTCGTATCATTTTGTAGGGGCCGACACCCTACAAGCTCCAAGTGAGGATGGTTGGGTCCATTTCTATTGAGGCTGGGCGGGGGATGGTGTACCCAAACCAGAAGGGCGGTCTGACACGGTGCCTAGGCAAGCAGGTTACACTAGGGTCCAGGTGGATATGGTATATGACAATTTCATGGCCGTCCCGCTGGAGATTCGCCCGAACAAAGACATCGAACACTAGGGGATGCCATGCACACTTTTATCCAGTGGCCCAAGAAGGACATCACCTTGGACCCAGCAGTGCCGCGATCTCGACATGACCATTCCTCTCCAATGAGACCCTCGATGACTCCACCTCATATTTCGCCTCAGAAGGCCACCTCATCGGTTCCCATGGAGAAGACGCCAAAGGAACAAGAAAAGTGTGCTGCCATATCAGTTCCCAAGTCATCTCACAGGAAGACGCTGCCAGTCATGAAGGCCAAATCAAAATCAATGAACATTAAGGTGCCTCCCAAGTCCGGGAAGCCCGGGACATCCGGGAATTACTCCATCGGGAAACCGTTGTGCTTCGACATAGTATTACTCCGCGCTGGATATGCTTGTCAGGCTTTGCATGCCTGGTACATGCAGAAGACTAAAAAGAAGGGGTGCGATACTGGAATCACCATCGCATACAGGGATGAGCATTTCTTCAACGGGGTGGGCAACTTCGTCGTGGGCTTCAACGACTTATATGACTTATTCAACCTCGTTGGCCTCAACGCCTCGCTTCTACGATGTTGGACACTGTAAGTGTGTACAATCAAGTTCTACATTCACGTAATACCGATATAATACCGATAAATATCATAACTCATTGCTTATGTATAGAAACATGATGAAAACCGGGCATGGCGAGAACCGGTGGGTTTCCTCGACCCACACATGGTATCTATGCAAACCATCGAAACAGACTCGTCCTTCGTTGAGGAATACATAACGGCGGCATTGCTTCGTCAGCAGAAGAAGAAGTACATAGTGGTGCCTTACAACCAGGGGTAAGTGTCACTACTTGCTATACAAATTTCATTTGTACTTTATACGCAGCACGAACTTAGGTTTAATGACTATAGCGACATACATGAGTAGGTACCATTGGATCCTTTTAGTCATTATACCAAAGAGGAACCATGTGATATACCTTGATTCCCTAGTCGGCAACAACCACGACTTCAGTGTTTTGCAAGGAATACTCAAGAGGTATGCTTATTTCCTCCATACATAACTCTATTGTAGTCTTCATTCATTTCAAATGGCCGAGGATAACTTTTTGGAATCATGTAGGTCGTTCATCGACTATGTTGCCAATGGAGGATTATACAATGGATCGAGCGCCGAAATAACACACAAGACGCAATTTCCGGTACGCACTACAACACAATAATCCTATATCATACTTCATAATAACGCGTCTCGAACTGACTATACCTATATATATGTAATTCTATTTTTGCAGTACCGCCAGCAAAAAATTGATGAGCTATGTTCAATCTACGTTTGCCATCATATGCAGCAAATCATTAGTGCTACGAAGAAGGATCCCGAGATTTGTCAATCTCAAAATAATTATTTCCTAATTATAAATTTAAATATTTATGCTTACCATTTTACTCTTGCTAGCGACAGGACTTGATAATAGAATTAGATGGACTCTTTGCGGATGAGATCAAGGACATTCGAGAGAAGCTCTGTGCCTTTATCATATTAGATATCATTAAGGACAAGGGGGAATTTCACTCCGTCACCGACCCAAAGTTTCACCCCACCGACACCTCTCAACCACCTGCAAACAATTGACTCAATTGTAATCCAATTGTAACTATAGCGATAATATTTGAACAAATTCGATCTTTTGTAATTTATTTTGAGTAATGATCACTTCGAGTTGTCAACAATTTGATTATCTGTGATGTATCTGTTTGTCTGCATGCTTGTTTTCAGAGGGCATGGCTAGCAATTTTTGAGGCTAGCCAAAAATTAGAAAAAATGTAGTTAGGATAATGAACTATCACAGACAGTTTTTGTGCTAAAATCATTTGTGAAGGCTAGTATCACAGACGATTCTATCGACAAACCGTCTGTGAAGGTGTAATATCACAGGTGGTTCTGTGTACGAATCGTCTGTGATACGCAGAATTTCACAGACGGTTCTATCTACGAACCGTCTGTGATATTGTGTAGAATATCACGGACAGTTCGTAGATAGAACCATCTATGAAATTCTGCGTATTACAGACGGTTCGTACACAGAACCGTCTGTGATATTACGCCTTCACGGATGATTTGTCGATAGAACCGTTTGTGATACTACCCTTCACAGACGGTTTTACCACAAAAACCGTCTGTAATATTCGTATCACAGACGGTTCCTGAACCGTATGTGATAACCACTGTTATCACATACGAACAAATATAGATGGTTCGGAAACCGTCTATGATGACGGTTCTGAACCGTCTGTGATGAAGTGTTCCGTAGTAGTGATTTCAACAATGATTTAAGCACTAAATTTCAGCTTATAACAATTTAATCAAGATGAATAATATTATGAGTACATCTGGATAATTTTAAACCATCAACTAGAATGAATAAACTTTAAGGATGAATAATAGAAGTACCATGAATCCAATTATTAAATTCAATAATTTCCAAATGAAGGGTAGCAATAAAAATATTATTTAATTTGTGAAGTATGTGATAAAGTAGATTTCTTCATGTGATCTAGCAAAATGTCTAGGATGGTGTGCCCCATAACCCATGGAAACTGACTGGGAGTTAAATAATAGCACTATTCATTAGTGTCACCTAAATCGGTGCAAACGAACTCATCGGGCGTAGAATCGTCTTCACCTGAATTTGCAGCAACCGGGTTAAGTACAAATGTACTCGCAAGTCTTCCACAAAGTAAAAATTATTTATGCTAGTGGATAACAAAGGAAGACAATATTGGCTTAGTTTTGCAGAAACATCAACAATTCTTATTCCTAGACCATGTAGTTTGAAATTGCCAATTTTACAAACATTTGTTTCGTAAAAAGAATTACACAAGACATAGATAGTTATATAGACCAATCAATACCAAAGTGGCTACCCACTTTGATAAACTAAATGCATGAACATCCCATTCATGCCGAACCAAGTTGTAACCATGTCAAATTTTAATTACAAGACTAATGATGACGCATACCAAACCAAGTGATGTCCATAACCATGGACACGGCTATTCGAATAGATTTAACTCTGCAGAGGTGTAATATTTTACCCACACGACTTGACTAGGTCGTAAGCCTCCGGATAATGACACACTAAATTACGAAAAATAGTGCTCCCATGCATATTTTAGAAAATTGCATCGGGTCCTACAAACAAATGATCGAACACAAATGTCCTCACACCACCTGGGAATTAACTCAATAAAACTCTCCCCTTACATAACCAAACGGTACCCATATCCTGCGTGTGATAGCATGATAGTTACTTGGAATGACAGCCCATGGCCCGGTGCTTAACGGTCTAGACAAGACAACCACATACCCGAGTCTCGTGCATAACAGCACCCACACCACCAACCACTTGTCCAGACCCAAAAACCAATTAATCAACAAAGTTTTTGACTCAAGAATCAGATACGAAGATCTGAACAAAAATAAGGATAAGAAAAGTTATGTGTCTCCCACCATTGACGAGCTAATCTCGCAAATTGATCTAATGTGTATACTAGACCTGCAATGGCTAAGCATTCGACACATACAATTCATATCATCACAAGCATATATCTTAAGCATATTAATAAGGGAATAATCAAGGATGACCGGCAAGTATAGGACATATCTAAGTACTCAGAACATAACGGTATACAAAAATAGCATGCAAGCAATATCATTGCATTTCAAACACTAACTTATTAAAACTGGGAGCAATATGATGCATAAAAGAAAGTTCAAATAATGTTTACCTTGCTGGAATTCAAGTTGTTCACTCTCAGTGGTGAAGGAGTCTACGTCGATCACTTCGGACTCTAAAGAATAAAGATATCGATAAACACCGAGAAATACCACAAAATTCAAATTGCTAAAAAATGCATGAATTTTCTACAATAGCTATATGCTGATTTTAGATGAATTTAGGTGAAATAATTATTCCATTTGGAGTTAGTATGTGAAAGTTATGGTGGTTTGAAAATCAGTTTTCTGGAAAATCCTAAAAAATGCCATTCGGTTACTATTCATCCTAACTTAATTATTTGGTGAAAATTTGTAGAATAGTAGTGGAGAAAAGGGTTACATAGATAAATATAGAATAAAAATATAAGACCAAAATAACTGGGTTTATCTCATTTGGAGTTCATATGAATTAGTTATGAATTTCAGAGTTAAAAGCATTTTCTAGTTCAAAAATAACTTAGTTTTGGATCACTTTCCAAAAACTATATTTTCTGTGATAGTGACATGTTTGAAATCTATTTTAAAATAAATTTCACTAAAAATGAAAATTATCAAAACTGGTTTCATTCATTTTGGAGTTAAGATGAATTAGTTATGCAATTTTGAAGTTAATTGAACTTTTAGTGTACAAATTAATGGATTCCGAATTTTATAAAGCATTTTGGACTTTTTCTACCGAGCGGTGAGCTAGCCGAAGTCGCTGATTGGTGGGGTCTAATGAATAGTCTATTTTTCATTTAAATTTTTGATTTAACCACGTCCTGACATGTGGGACCCAACGGTCAGTGACTCAGATCGGTGAACTAAGTCCACCGGTGCACATGCATAGTGCACGGGCACTTAAGGGCTAGGCCCATATGTCAGTCACTACCGCGTTTCACTTAACACCTCAGATTTCTGTGCGCGGGACCCATATGTAAGCAGCACATTAACACATTAAGACAACTATTTAATGCTAATTAGTGCCATTAACGTCTAATTGCCGCGCTATAGTGACGGTTCGCGTACGACAATGGGGATCTCCCTGTCCATGTGATTTCCTGGCAGCTTGCTAGCGCTACGTGCGATGGCGACGCCGGCCAAGACCCGGAATGGATGCACAATAGTGCACCTAAT
This sequence comes from Phyllostachys edulis, assembly GCA_036346405.1. Taxonomy (NCBI): domain Eukaryota; kingdom Viridiplantae; phylum Streptophyta; class Magnoliopsida; order Poales; family Poaceae; genus Phyllostachys; species Phyllostachys edulis. Next base: position 13,724,160 of record CM070561.1, on the reverse strand, counting down.
TGGAGTGGTTACGACAGGTGACGTGGTCTACACCGGCAGCTAGCCGGAGTTGAGCGGCGACGCTATTACGGAAAATGTGCATGCAATGCATAAGCTTCGCATTATCCATTCAAGTAGGTGCCCGAGCTATCTTGGGACTAAGTGAGGCTACCTGAGCAAGGTGGGTGCTCGGGGAAGCTCGGAGCTAGGCCGGCAATGAAGAAGACGACGGTGGTGACTCGGCTTCACGAGGAGAGATTGTTCTGGGCAACAAGAAAGAGAATGAAGCTTCGGGATAGCGTAAGGATGCTAGTGGTAAGGTGTAGATGAAAGGAATTTGACAATGCCTTACCAGATCGAAGTGGGAGACGCAGGGTTGTTCTTCAGCTGAAAATGGACAAATCTCCAAATTCATGAGTTGCTGTCATGCATTGTCCAAATAGGTTTAGGGGTTTTCAATGCCATGCTAAATTACACGATATGACGTGCATAAGCTAGACGTAGGGTTGTTCTTCGGCCGAAAATGGACAAATCTCCTAATTCAAGAGTTCTTGTCGTGCGTTGTCCAAATATGTTTAGGGGTTTTCAATATCATGCTAAATGACACAATATGATGCACATAAGCTAGAAGGGATCTCACCGGAATGCACGAAGGCTCGTTGAGGTGGTCGCAGGCATGCTCTGGAATCGTGAAATGGCATGACGATCGATGGAGAGCTATAAGCAACGACAGGGGCCGGCATTAGCCAAAATGGAGACATCATGGAAGTACAAAGCTCAAAGATGCACTGGACTAAAGCTTACTCGAGAATGGCACACGGGAGAGCTTCTCCTTCCTCAGCCACTGAGAGGAAGAATGAAGAAATGAGAGGGCATGGAGAGGGTATTATCCTCAGGCGATAACAAAGATGGCAACGACATCAAATGGAGGAGCTCGGGGAGTGGTTCATGGAGCAGTGGCTCACGGTGTTGACGGAGCATCGCAGGAGCTCATGGCCACGTGGAGCTCGGCTCCTGCACATGCCCTACGCGAGGTCGAAGACGACGCTGGCACGCAGGGCCACCTCGTCAGCGACACAAAGCGGTGTGGGACGGCTCGGTGCGGTCGGTGCAGCTAGGGGGTTCAATCGAGTCAGTTCGCACGGGTTGGACTCGAGTCTGATTCAAACCCAAGGAACAGTGCTAAGGTTGACTAAATTAGATTTCAACTATTCAACTTTGACCAGAGGTTTAAAAATAGCAAATAAAATCCTAAAAATCTGAAATTAATAAGAGAGGTTCCTGGGAAGGTATAGTGCTCACAAAAATTCTTAAACCTCACTGTTCAAGATTTTTTGCTTAATTTAAATTCAAACCTAACTTAGGTTGTTGAAATGAGTTTGAATTTTATATAGGTTGAATTGGGTTCCAAAAATTTGGGAAAGATTATATTTATTTATGATAAATATTATAGTATTTTAATAAATTATCTCCCAGAAGACTTTATAAGCATTTGTTTCTGTTTTCTCTTTGGAGTTTAGATTTGAGTTATAGGTTTGAACTTTGTTTGAGATTTTTCAACTGCAATAAATTATGCAAATGTTTCTAAAATGTCATGCATGCTGATGAGATGCATACTAATTATTATTAATTAACTTGGGGATGTGACAAACCTCCCCCCTTACAAAATATCTCGACCCCGAGATTAGGGTAGGTCGGAAGTTGGATAGAAAGGTTCTAAAAGAAGATACAACATCTGCTATCTTGATTTCCTTCAAAGATAGTGCTAAGATATCCTAACAAGGATACAAGGGTTTGCTATTTCATTTTCCTTTTCATTGCTTTGTTTAACCTTTCCTTCCTTGATTCGATGGCATTTCAGGCAGAAGGAGAAAGATCGGGATATTCGGTTCACATTTGGTCTTCACACTCTCAAGTTGCTTTATTTTTAGTATGGTTGCTCCACTGAACTTTTAAGAACTTGATGTTGCGATTTCTTGTCTTTGTGCTCCATTTCTTCAAGAATGTGTATCGGGTGTTCTCGATAAAAAAGATCGGGTTGCAAATCGAGGTTATCTAACTCGGTTACTTGATCGGAACTTGGAGGCACTTCTTCAGTTGTGATACATGTAACATTGTGCACATCTGACAGAGATGGTGGAAGCTTCAACTGATAAGCCACAGATCCTAGCTTATCTAGTATTCGGAATGGTCCGATATAGCGTGGTGCTAACTTGCCCTTGACTTGAAAACGATGTATTCCTTTTATTGGGGTGACTTTAAGGTAAACATAATCATTCATCTCAAAACTCAACTCGTGTCGACGACGGTCGGCATACGATTTCTGACGAGATTGAGCTGCCCGAAGTCATTCTCAGATCAAGCGAAGTTGCTCTTCAGCTTCTTGTACCAAGTTCGGGCCATAGAATGGTCTCTCTCCAGACTCAGACCAATTCAACGGTGTCCTACAAGCTCTCCCATACAATACCTCAAAAGGTGACATTTGTATGCTTGATTGATAGCTATTATTGTAGGAAAACTCCGCATACGGCAAGCATCTCTCCCAATTTTTGTGGTAGGATAGCACACATGCTCTGAGAAGGTCTTCAAATATTTGATTTATCCTCTCAGTTTGTCGTCCTGTTTGTGGGTGGTATGTGGTGCTAAAAGAGAGATTGGTCCCCATTGCTTTATGGAAACATTTCTAGAAGTAGGATGTGAATTGAGTACCACAATATGAGACGATGACTTTCGGTACACCATGGAGACACACAATCCTTGAGATATAAAGCTCTACTAGCTTGGCTCTGATGTAGGTGGTCTTGACAGGAATGAAATGGGAAACTTTTGTCAAACGGTCAACGATCACCCATATGGAATCGGATCAAGTTTGAGTCTTTGGAAGGCCAGTGATGAAGTCCATCCCAACTTCCTCTCATTTCCACTTGGGAATTGGTAGCGGTTGGAGTGTTCTCGCTGGCTTCAAATGCTCGGCTTTCACTCTTTGACAAACAACGCACTCGGGAATAAACTATGCGATTTGTTGCTTCATTCGGCTCTACCATAGTTTCTTTTTCATATCTTGATACACTTTGGTGCTTCTGGGATGTATAGAGAATCGAGAGTCGTGAGCTTCTTTGAGAATTAATTCTCTCAAATTGTGGTCAAATGGCACCACCAAATGGTTCCTGAACCATAGAGGTCCAGGGAATTGACCCGAGGAGGTCTTGAGGCTCAGGACCTCCCTAAGAGCCACGACCAGACCTGGGGGAGGTCCAGAGACCAACCCGAGGAGGTCATGGGACTTGGAGAAGTCCTAACTCTCCTGTGATCCGAACCAGTCCCAAGGATCAATGGCTGGTTCACACAGCAAACACGAGTGGTAACATACATCCACGAGAGACTTTACTAACAACAAAAGAGTTGATTACAAGGTTGCTTACAAGCCAAGACAATAAAGCAAAATACACAGCAGAAGCAAAACTAAGTCCATCCAATACACCACAGGTAATTGGCTGGAGGGCGCGGCCTAGTTGATCTGGTCCTCATCATCATCAAAGAAGTCTTCTCCTACTCAATTCATCAATCAAGCAAGAATGAGCACAACAGCCGTACTCGCAAGTTACACCCGTCAAATAACAGAATGACATGCATAATGGATATCAAAGGGAGAGCTTATAGGGTTGCTTTGCGTAAAGCCAAGTTTATTTCCAATTACAAGTAATAAGTTTCAAAGCATGTACAATAATTAAAATTCATTTTTAAAGTTCAATTTTATAGTTGGATAACATTCATCAGAAAGTGTGAAGGATACCCTCCTGTTACAAGACTTCCCGCCCATGAACCATTTGGATATAAATCCAAAACCATTTCACAAATTATTTCAAACCCAAAACTGAAATCTAACTTTGAGTGGCTTTGCTAGCATGTCCATGACCGTGGACACGGCTATTCGAATAAATTTACACTCTGCAGAGGTTGTACACTTTACCTACATGACACGACTTCTCTAGTTTGTTTGGCAACCGTCGCTGCCACCTCACACTCCCTTTGGTGAGAGGTCTAGAGCACGTGAGAAAACCTTTACAATGCATCGCTCCACCGCAGTCCACCCTCGCTAAGGTTTCATCCCCCTTTGGACTACCCATGTAATACCCCAAATTTCAATTAAAGAAAATAGTATTCGGGAAAGGGAAATTTGTTCAATATCAAATGCAAAATAGTTTAGAAAGGGATTTAAGCTAAAAATTCAGAATTTAGAGTGGTTTTGGACCTTGGGTTTCTAGCCCAAGGCTTCGTAGGCCTTGTGGGCCGGCCTTAAGAGGCCCATGAGAGGAGGGGGGCGCCCCACCCTCTCTCTAACCCTAGCCGCCACCCCTCTAAACCCCTTGGCCGAAATACCCCTCCCCCTTCACCTTGGTAGCCACCATCTCCTGCCCTCTCCCTCCCTTGGTGCCTCCACCTCCACCTCTCAGGACAATCCCTCCATTGCTGCCATCTCCCGGAGGATTCCCTGCTTTTGGCCAGCCGCAAGGAGGAAGAAGAAAAGGGGAAAAGAGGGGAGGAAGGAGGAGAAGAGGAGAGACTGTCTTCGTGGGTTTTGTTCAATGTCTTCCTGGGGTTCTACAAGGGTAACGAAAGTCATTCCTCGCTGTTTGATTCATATTAGATGCGAATTCGATTAGGTTGATTGGATCGATCTTCCTGATGCTAGTGGATCTGTTCTGCCCAGCACATTGCGCGGCCATTTTCATGATCTTAGAGGCCGAATTAGAGAATCCCACCACCTATAGATATGTGGGATTCGTTCTTAGCTTTCCGTAGCCACCAAGAACACTCAATTCCGAGTTACGGTTTGGGAGATATGATAAATTCTTTCCTGCTATACTAAAAACCTGACGTGAATTAACTGTCAATTTGTCTATTAAGTTATGATTAAGTTAAAGGCAAAATCGGGTCTTCCACCCAACTAGGTTGTTGTAAAATTTTTGATAAACTTTCTGGATTGATAAAGAACACTCAATTTGGATTTGTAGAACAAAAGATATGATTATTTCTCTACTGCTATGTGGTTCTGTTAAACAGATTGGATGTTCAACTTTCATAGAATTGTTAGCCCAATATTCTGGCCGAATTAGAGGTTTCACCCAACTAGTTTATTGTGGGCATTTTCGTTACCTTCCCATAGGATCTGAGATCAACCCATTTCAAATCTCCAAACAAAAGTTATGATGAATTAAGTACTGCTGTCCAGTTTTATTGTTCTGTTAAAACTGTTGGTTTAATTTGGTAGATCCACCATGTGAACCTTGGGTTTAGGAGTTTGCGATTAAGCGTAGCGAATAGCGCCTTATCCATGTTGTTTCTTATTCAAGTAATTAAATTGTGTAGGAAAGGAGGGTTCGAGATTAGTGGCTTCGTCCTTACCTCCTAACGCATCACAGTTCGAAAGGCAAGTACAATTGATTTGTCTTGTTTGTTGTTTATTCCACTTGATTGATGAATATGAAATGGGTAATTTCGGTATTTCTTGTTTCCCTTCATAGTTGATATACCATGATTCTTCAATAATAAGATTACGTTCATTATATTCATTCGTTCCTATTCACCCACGGGAGTGGGTAGTGAAGTCCCATAATTCCAATATAGGCAAGTACCTTGCGATTCTTATTGTTGGTGAATGCTGAGTGCTTGCTGTTTATACTGTTATTTCTATGATCCATGAGTAGATTGAATGCTTCATGTTCTTTTCACGTTCGTTAATCCATGTTTAATGAGATGATGTCTTTCATTATTCATAATTCATTCCATTCATTCATTGTTCATATTTCGTCCACGGGAGTGGAACGTAAAGACCCATCAATTCCAATATGGGCACGTAAGATCCACCATTCTAATGTGGGCAAATTTGGATTCCCGTATGAAACGTTCTTCATACGGACCTTGGATCCCCGCATTTTGATAAATGCGGGCCTAGGTGAACACCAACGGGTATGTCACTGGCTATACCGGTATAAGTAGAAGTGGAGTTCATGCATTTCATTCATTCATTTGATTTCATCCATTCTACCTTCGATTCCTACTCTGTGATAATATGTTCTTATTCATCCATTCTACATTCGTATTCTAGTTCGTGATTGGTATGTTCTTATTCAGTACTGTTCGCTTTGTTCTATCGTACTTGCTGAGTCGTGGACTAAATCTTGCCGTGTTTTATTTGTTTTAGGTAAACAATGAAGATGACATGCATGGGAGGGCTTAGACACATGGATCACAACATTCATTTCATATTCTTCCTTTCACTTCACATTATTCACTTTTAATCATATGAACTTGTTCTTTCCAATCATTCGTTAAGTAATGGATTGTAATAAATGGAGTATGATGGTTGATGTTATCATTCTCTATGATTATGGTTAATCCAATAACTGCATGAGATTCTTGAGTAGAATATTGATATGATTATCTTATTTGACTCAATACGCTTGAATATTTGGAGATTGTGATTTGTCGTTGAATTCATATTAATCTCCTACATTTGTTCTATTAGACATTGATCATTATTCGAGATTAACTGTTATATGGTTGAAATTATTCCACATTGATGGCGTATGTTAGTCTTTTAGGTAACATTTTGGCTTCAGCATAGCCAGGGTGTTACAACCCATCCGCAGCGTTCAGGCCCCCTCTTGTGCCAGATGGGACTACGAAGGTCGTAACATTACAACCCACACACCAACAGGATCAACCACGATGTAGCTTTGCAAATTAATTGGCCAGGTCCTACTCCCCATTCTGAGGACATGTTGACGAGGATTAAAACCTCTTTGTATTAATTTAATACATAAAAAGACCATATGTCTTCATGGTCGTAACCCCTAAGGCTAACGACCGCACTGATCATGAGGATTCCAGAGGTTACACGATGGGTATCCTGGTCGGACTAGGCTTCGACCAGGTAGCTGCTCGGAAAAGCTATGAACTGGCATTTCTTACGTATGATGAATAGAACACGTGCTGAGTGTTCCATACCATGCGATGATATACAAGATGCTGACAATAAACCACCTTATGGTTAAGCTTTTTACAGGCACTTAACTGCAAGGTAGTTAACACGTTGTTAACTGCCTTAAACCTCCAACCAGTCGTAACGTTTCGCTAGGGACGCATTCTCCAGGAGTAACTGCCGCCTCTTCGGGAGTTATTTAATGGTGGAACGAAGAAGACGAAGAGAGAACAGAAGACACACAGAGCAAGGCAACACAGAAGCCAAAGCAGTAGCATTCATTACATTTGGTGTAATTAGAGATAGTCCCTAGTCAGGTCTTGTAATTCCAGTTCATATTAATAAAGAGCAGCCCCCATTCTCTCCAAGGATACTCCACGTCATTTTTCTCTTTTTATTTCGTAATATTGGCGACTCGATCGTCGACAGCTGGCGCCGTCCATGGGGAAGAAGACGTGAGTTTTCTGAAGAAACTTCTTGCTCATCAAAATCCTCGCCCAAATTCCTGTAATCGCTCATGCAATTATGCCCAGAGTTTTTGATGAGGAGAACTGGTTCGATTTGGCGGACTACGCCCACCTCGACATGGAAGGATGCATCCGTGCTATGCAAGAGAATGGCATGTCATCCTCCTCCTCCTCCTCCGCTGGTTCACACATCGCCGACGTCGGCGAAGTCGACCCAATGAATAAGGATCCACCCGTACGACAGGTGGCGGTTCCAGCCATTCCGATTGGCTCGGAAGGCCAAGGAACCTCCTCAAGCCCCGTCGTTCCGACCGGCAAAACAGGTGAAGAACTTTCAACATCACAAATTGAGAATCTCTGTACTCTCGATGAAATCATGGCTGAAAGATACTCACCTACGGCTTCTGGCAATTCCAGGAGCGAACCGACACCTGGTAACGGTGTCAATTAAGCCTCCACTGGTCGTGGACCAGGTGGAGATGATCAAACTCTGCATACAATCGGCTGTTCGCCGGGTCAGGCTGATTTTGCCAAGAAGACCTTCGGAGGTGCTCATCTCAGACCACTCTCCGTCTTGGAAACTTCTGGCAAAAGCACTGAGAAGCTCTCCATCAGTTACGATGGAAGCTCATCGGAAGATCGCTGCTGGAGGCATGAGGTCAATGCGATCGAAGATGCAAATCCGGATGCCTTGTGCGGTCCTACGCACTCTGCCACGCCACCATGTGTTGGTGGAGATGATGCGGGCCGTCAAGCACCAACTTTCGGAGGCAACGGAGCTGATCGACGTCCATCAAATAACTCACCTGGAGCTGCCCAGCCAAGAGTAACTGATCGGACAAAACAAATCCGAAGGTCAGGGGAAGGTTCAGGTCTGCGTACACCTACGATCAGTCTGAACCCCCTAAGACCTTCGGTAACTGTAGAAAAATTGCGACGTGTGCAAGATATGTTAAATAATTCTGACTCTGTTCTAGTAGAAACTCCAGGTTTTGTATAGCTCGTAGGCCAAGTATCGGAAATTCTGCAATAGACTATGCAACGAACGGAGGCGTATCGAGAACAAAGAAGTCTAGGAAGTCAAACCATGACTTCATCTCAGTGCTCCTCCCTCAGTAGAGGGCAACATGGTCAAATTGGGGAACAAACGATACCCAGGCCCTCTCGGTGATTCCGACCTAGGAGTCACGAGGGAAGAAGGCTATTTCAGATAGCAATTCTCTCACCACGTCGAGAAGAACAAACGCTGGAACCTGATGATCTCGGGCACCGTTTGAATCAAGTAGGCGATCGGAGACATTATACAAATGTCCACGGCCGGATCGGCTCATCGGGCGCTTATGCGTTCCAACCAAAGAACCGGTCTCCGGCCGACACAATCGGCGCCATCGAGAAGGCGCCATGAACCCATCACGAGGTTGTCGAGCCTTCTCTCACGGGGCTCCAGTGTGCGTTAATAGCCCGTTCGGCAAGCTAACTTGGACAAATTCAACGGGACCCAAAACCCGCTAGAATTTCTCCAAATATACACCACCGCCATCAGGGCTGCTGGTGGTGACAAAAATGTAATGGCTAACTATTTACCCACCGTGCTCGAAGGGTCTGCCCGGTCCTGATTACTCAACCTACCGGTCGGATCAATCTATACTTGGGAGCAACTCTGCAACCTCTTAATTGCGAACTTCCAGGGTACGTACGACCACCCTGGAAAGGAGGATGATCTCCACCGAATCCGGCAAGGTTCTGATGAGACTTTACGTCAATACATCAAGAGGTTCAGCCAGGTTAGTAATTCCATACCAAAAATCGCAGAGCCATCGGTTATTCAGGCTTTTAAGGCAGGCTTAAGGAACCAGAGGTTTACGGAGGACATGGCAATGAACCCTCCACGAACCACCGTCGAGCTTTTCGACATGGCGATAAGTATGCCACCGCTAGCGGCAATTGAGTGGTGTGAGGCCATCGATCGGAAAGACAAAATTCTGACTGGCTGGACAAACCAGAGAAAAAGAATAAAAAGTCTCTCAAGAAGAAAAAGAACCGCAGACCATTTATAAGGAAGTCTTAGCGATTCTGAAAAATTCACGAAGGGTAAGAAGGACTACACCGGTCGAAGCAAAGCAAAGGCTTCAACCGAAGGATTCCAGAAAAACAAGAAGTAGTGTCCACTTCACCAGCAGGCAGGGCATGATCTGCGTACCTGTCGTGTTTGGCAAAAGAAATTGGAGGATTATTATGCAGGTAAAGGACCATTTCCCGCAATATAGGAACCTAGAGAAACAAGCTCCAAAAAGGACAAGGATGGCGACGAAGAGATGGAGTACCAGGATCCCCAACATACAGTCAACATGATTTTTGGAGGATCTTCTTCATACGAGTCCAGGTGTCATCTGAAGGCCATGGAGCGGGAGGTCAACCTCGTCGAAACTCCGACCATCACCAAGTAGTCAAGGTGGTCGGACACGTCAATTTCCTTCAGCAAAGACGACTGCCCCATCCCTTCGACTCGACCGGGTAGGTTCCCTATTGTTGTTGAACCAACTATTAATAATTGTAGGGTTAATCGAGTCTTGGTAGATAGATGCAGGTCCCCATGTCAAAGGTGAAACCAGTGAAATATGCTTTTCATGGCATAGTTCCTGGCTCCACGGCCAAACCGATAGGACAGGTTTCCCTACCGGTTACGTTCAGAAAGCCTGATAATTTCTGAACAGAAAAAAATTCCATTTGATATTGTAAATTTTGAATCTGCATATAATGGAATCTTTGGTTGACCAGCATTAGCAAAATTCTTGATAGCCACGTACTACGGTTATCAAAGTTTGAAAATGCCGGGACCAAGAGAAGTCATTACGGTTCGAGGAGACCAGAAAATGGCCTTTGTATGTAATCGGAAATCCCTAGAACTGGTTGACGAACTTCCGACCAGAGAGGCTGACCTATCTACTGTACAGGTCAAACGCTCGAGGCCGAAGATGACGCCTAAACCGTCTGACCAGTCAAAAGAGGTATCGCTCGACAAAGACGCTTCTCCGGACAGCGCCAAGTCACTACTTGGGTCAGAAAATGCTGACCCACCCGCTCGCAAGGTTCTGGTCGGAGCAAGACTTGATCCTAAATAGGAAGAGTCGCTCGTCTCCTTCCTCCGAGCAAATCAAGACGTATTCGCCTAGCAGGCGTCCGATATGCCCGGAGTCCCCCGGGGCGTGATCGAGCACAGGCTAGCTCTCCAGCCTGATAAGAAATCGATCAAGCAGAAGCTACGGCGTTTTGCACCTGATCGGAAGGAGGCAATCCAGTCGGAGATTGACAAGCTTCTCAAGGCTGGATTCATCCGTGAAGTCGACCACCCTCAGTGGCTCGCCAACCCTGTAATGGTTAGGAAGAATAATGGGAAATGGCGAATGTGTATCGACGTTACAGATCTTAATAAAGCTTGTCCGAAGGATGATTTTCCCCTTCCGCGCATTGATCAACTGGTAGATTCTACCTCCGGGTGCGAATTACTAAGTTTTTTAGATGCATATTCAGGGTACCACCAGATTAACATGTGTAAAGAAGGTGAAGAGAAAACTTCCTTCATCACCCTATATGGCACTTACTGTTATGTTAAGATGCCATTTGGTCTCAAAAACACTGGTGCAACTTTTCAAAGGTTGATGCAAAAAACCTTTAATCCACAAATAGGTTGGAACCTTGAAGCTTACGCTGACGATCCGTGCGTAAGAGCGCCAACGCTAGTGATCATGTTCATGACTTACAAGAAACTTTCAATAACACGAGAAGGCATAACTTTGAAGTTAAATCCGAAAAAGTGTGTGTTCGGAGTTTCTGCTGAAAAAATTGCTCGGTTTCCTAGTCTCGGCTAGAGGTATTGAAGCAAATCGGTAAAGATAAAAGCCATCGACTGGATCGCCCTCCGACCACAAAGAAAGAGGTCCAAAAGCTAACCGGCTGTATGTCAGCGCTAAGTCGTTTCATAGCAGGGTTAGGTGAAAAAGGATTACCTTTCTTTAAGCTTTTTCGAAAATATGGGAGTTTTGAGTGGACTAAAGAGGCAAACGATGCCTTTGAAGAACTTAAAAAGTACCTTACAAGCACCCTGGTCTTAGCTTCTCCAAGACTGGATGAAACATTGCTGATTTACGTGGCTGCAACGCCACAAACAGTTAGCGATGTACTGGTCGTAGAACGGAATAACATCCAACGACCAGTATATTACGTAAGCGAAATCTTATATGGACCAAAGGAAAGATACCCACAGGTACAGAAGTTGCTCTACGGTCTCCTTATGTCTTCAAGGAAGCTTGGTCAAGTCCTTGGAAACAGGGAATCATCAGGACGAATAGCAAAATGGGCGGTTGAGCTAGGGGCGTTTGACCTCCATTTCATCTCACGAACAGCAATAAAGTCCCAGGCAATAGTAGAATTCATTGCCGAATGGACAAACCCTGAACCCACCCAAGGGCCCGAGTACGAACACCACGATGAGTGGACAATGTACTTCGATGGTTCCTTGATGTTAAAAGGATCGGGGGCTGGAGTGGTCTTGATATCCCCTACTTGCGAACAACTCAAGTACGCCATCCAGTTAAATTTTCCTGCCACAAATAATGTGGCAGAATATGAAGGTTTACTGGCAGGACTCCGAGCAGCTCGTTCGCTCGGGATTTGCATATTACTAGTGAAAGGCGATTCTCAACTAGTAGCGAATCAAGTAGGGAAAGAGTATCAATGCTCAAGTACCAAGATGTCATCTTATCTGGCGGAAGTACGGAAACTCAAAAAGCACTTCTTCGGTTTCCAAATCCAACATATTCCTAGAAAAGAAAACTTTCTGGCAGACCAGTTGGCACGGATGGCCTCCACGAGGTTGACCGTCCCACCCGAGTTTTTCTCGAGCAACTCAATTCACCCTCGGTAGTCGAGCCTTCCGAGAACATACATGATTCTTTGCAGGTCGTACAAACCGATCAAAGAAACATGGATGCTCCACAGGTCGTTGGTGGTTGGCGCTGTCACGATCAAGGTAGAGACTGGATGACATCGATCTACAATTATCTTCAGCATGACATAATTCCGGAAGATGATATAGAGGCTGATCGTATAGCACAAAAAGCCAAATCATACATTCTAATCGAACGTACCTTGTATAAACGAGGATCTCATGGAGTGTTGATGAGATGCATATCTCAAGCGGATGGCATTAAGTTGCTAACCAAATCCATGAAGAAGTCTCATGGAGCACATCATTCCTCTGAAACACTAGCGGTAAAGCCTTGAGCAAGGATACTCTTGGCCAATCGCCTTCATGATGCAAAAGAGCTTGTGACGGCACGTACAATGTCGGTTCCATAGCCGATAAGTACATCGGTAAGCACAAGCCTTACAAACAATTCCTCTTTCTTGGCCTTTTGCAACTTTGGGGATTTGGACATTCGGGACCTTTCCCAAGAGCACAGGGGCTTGAATTCCTTTGTCATGATTGACACGTTTACAAAATGGATCGAGGCGAGCTTGTTGTTAAAACAACAAGCGAGGCCGCTAAGAGATTTCTAATGAAGAATGTGATCACATGATTTGGTGTACCCAACAGTATAATCACGAGACAATGGTGCCCGCCTCCAAAGAAATCAATTCCAAGAATTCTGCGATGAACTTGGCGTCAAAGTTCATTTTGCTTCTGTTGCTCATCCGCAGAGCAATAGGGCAGTTGAGCGAGCTAATGGTATCATTATGCAAGGAATCAAATGCCGAGTTTTCAACCAGTAAATCAAACGGTGAGGAGCTTAGGCTCAAGAACTTCCGTCTGTATTATGGGCCGTTCGAACCACGACCAGTCGTGCGACTGGTGAAACGCCATTCTTTTTGGTTTATGGTGCTGAAGCCATGCTTCCTTCAGAACTCAAAATCGGCTCTGCTTGAACTGATCGTTTTAATGAAAATGATCAGAATGAACGACGACTCGACGACATCAATTTCCTTGAAGAACGATGAAATCAAGCCCTTGTACGATCAACAGTATATCAACAAGCCATGCGAAGGTACCATAGTCGTAAGGTGCAACCTCGCAGCCTTGCTGTAGGTGATCTGGTTCTCAGAAAAATTCAGAATTAGGCTAATCGCAACAAGCTTTCTCCCAAGTGAGAAAGTCCTTACACCGTGGTCGAAGTCACCCGACCAGGCTCTGTTAGACTCGCCATGTCGGACGGGCAAATTTTGTCAAATTCTTGGAACATTGATCAATTGCATAAGTTTTTTGTCTAATTATTTTGTACTTTATTTCAATTCTTGATTTAGTATATTCATTCTTTTGTTTTTGACAAGTGATACAGTTTATATATTGTGAGGACCCCAGTTTATTTAGCTTGTAATGTTTAGTCATCCATTGACCCTAACATCACAAACAAAATAACCCGTGTCTTCGAGATATGTATACTTCCCAGAAATACAGTATACACACCCCTTTACAAAATCGTGCATCAATATCATACAAGACATAGAACCAAAGCACGAACTAGAATAAAACAACGACATACATAATATACGGAGAGTTATTACAAAAGGGGCCGACCGGCCAAATACAACTAAGAAAGATAACACAGCGGAAGGGGCCGACCGGCCAAATACAACTAAGAAAGATAACACAGCGGAAGGGGCCGACTGGCCAAATACAACTAAGAAAGATAACACAGCGGAAGTAAAAGCCATAAGATGGCGATAAACAAAAGAGAGCCACAAGGTTTGCCTTTAGCCCACAAGGCAACCGACCGGGCCACCTAGCTAGTATTCCCAACCGCAGCACATCTCACAAAAGTAAAGCCCTTTGGGCTCTACCTCCTCTGCAACAAAGTTATTAAGCAAAGCAAATGAGTACAAAAATGTACTCGCAAGACTGACGTGTAAGGGTAACAAACCTATACATATGCAACATGCAAGCTTTATTTAAGTGGAAGGCTTTAGGCTCATTTTAGCATAAAGCAAGTTTTCATTTGCAATATTTAAATAGATTCAAAGCAGTTTTGCAATTCATTTTTAATTTGCAAGTAACAACGAGACAAGTAACAATAATAACAATAGGTAGATGACAACAACAATCCTGGAAGTGACTAACCCAATAGCCACCACAATAATAGCATGAATTACCCATTCATACCACCCATGTAAAGTTTTAATTAAAGGTTATAGTCTAACTCTCGAAAGACTTCCCCAAGCGTGTCCATAACCTAGGACGAGGCTATTCGAATAGTTTGAACCCTGCAAGGGTGTACCAATGTACCCACACGTTAGACCGCCTTTTCGCCAAGCTATGAGCACACTTCCTTTGGTGTGCCGGCACAGCTAAGTCCAACGAGACCTTTCCAATATTAGGTGTCAACAATGAGTCGCCCATATGGGGATACAACCTCCCCATACATTGATGCGGAGTCATCAAAGATGCTCACCCCCTTTATACGAGTGGTGCTCCTTGCAGTGGTTAAACCCCACTACTGCTCGCCCAATAGCCCACCATGCAAGTCGAAACTAACACCCGCCAAAGTACTTAGCCAAGAGAGGTCCCATATCCCTCTCGTGTGGTTAGCACACAAAAATGCTTGGTTTAGTGTAACAAGATGTTCGGTCCTTGTTGACTTAGGCACCATTCCACAAACCAACAATCACACCATCATCCATTGTGCCCAAGTCCAAATAGTTTTCATTATTTTTGTTTTGTTTTGACTTTACAAATTATCAAAGCACCAGAGATGGACATAATGGAATAATAATTTTTGTGTGACCAAGGTCATCGACATAATGTCGACAACCGCCCATTTCTACCGTTTGTCTAAGCATTTCTAAGCATACCAACACGTGCTCTACTAAGTGATGAGAGCTCATCCAACGAACTCTACATCACAGCAAGGTAGTCCTAGGCTTAGTAATAGAGAATGAACATTTACCTACAGAATATGCATCTATAGGATCACTAAACGATATCATTTAACAACAAAATAGCAATACATACATACAAGTTAAACAAAGTATTAGACTTTAAAGTAATGGGACACAATGGGATATGATCAAACTACTTGCCTTTCTGGTTATGCTCAGTTTGATACAGAGTATCGCTCACGGGATCAACACACTCGTCGACACCTAATCGAAAAGGCGAAAAGAAACGATAAGAACGACGAAAACCAAAAAGGCACTACAGCAAAATTGCTCCAAATGCTCTGAAATTTTTACAGCAGCAAGAGCAAGATTTTTAAAGAATTTAGCAATAAGAACCAATTGATTTGGATTCTCAATGCAAAAGATATGAGCAAAACAAAACTGCTCAGCCTCTAAAAATGCAATCTGCTACTATTCACTATAATTAAATTGTTTAGCAAAAATTTGTAGAAAGGTGGTGCAAGTGAAATTTTTACAGTAAATCAAACACCTCATAATATGAACAACCCAAATGAGTTCACCTCATTTGGAGCTATGATGCATGTTTTATGATTTTTCAAAGATATGCAAAAGAGCACAAGAAACATGCACCCACAATTCTTTTGAAAATAGTGACATGCCTAAATCCTATTCTACCATTTAGTGCACTAACAGAGGAAGCCAACAAAGTTGGATTCACTCAAAAAAGATCTATAGAGAATTACTTATGCATTTTACAAGTTAAATGAATTTTTAATGTAACATTTAAAGTCTATTTCTAAACCAAGTTGCAATTCCATTTTCTGGAGCCGAACTGAGCTCACAACCATTTTTAGATTAGAGCCCAGATCAAACCAGAGCTAACAAAATTTGAATCACCTCATTTGGATTTAAAACGGAATAGTTATGCATTTTCAAAGTTTATTACTTTTTCAGTTTACAATTAACTCCATCGGAAATTTCTAAAAACCATAATGAAGCGGAGGACATGAGCCGTTGATTCTCATTTGACGGCCCAAGACCTCCCAGTGAAAACGCCAAGACGCCCACGCCGAGATCGAGGCGTGGTCAGTGGATCCCGGATCCAACGGCCCACGACTGCAAGATCGCGTTCGCTTCTTGCGAAGCTCGAGAATGTGGGCGTGGATCCCGGATCCAACGGCCATGACTCTTGACATCATCTTTCGCGTCGCGGCGCATTTGGATCTGTTGGAAATATGCCTAGAGGCAATCATAGAGATGATTATATTTCATTATGTTCACAATATTTGATAATATGTTATCTTGTTCCTTGAATGAATCATCACCATGAAGATTAACGAGTATATGACTTGTTGGTGAAGCTCTTTTAACTTATGATGATGTCGTTCTAAAAGTATCCCTGGTCGAAAGTCACTGGTCGGAACACTAGTGACTCTACAACCAGCACATGTATTGATTGATGACCATGTTTCACCGGTCATGGATATAGGGATATCGAATCAATAATGTGGACACGTGTTAGAGAACATAGTGTTGGATAAGACCCACCTTGAGACACTATTGAGATTGTTATGATTCTATATGTCGTTAGTTGGTCTCAAGCAATGATGATATATAATCCTTAGACCGAGATCAAGATGGTTTCCTACATGTGTAATAGCACTTTAGGGGTTGCCAAACGCTACTCAAATCGGGTAGTTATAAAGGTAGCTTTCGGGTATGCTATGAAACATGCAGAGGATGTATTTGATGGGATATGGGATTTGCCCTCCTAACATAACAGAGAGATATCTCGCCCCTCGAAGTGGTGGGATAAAGAAAGTGCATGGCCATATGCCATTGGTGGTCAAGAGTTCACCACATAAGGTTATCCGATACTCGATCGAGAAAGCATTGAACAGCCCATGGATGACACAACATCTCACCCGGAGTTCAATCGAGATATCGTGAGGCAAAGGGAGAATACATGAGTAGGTCGGTTAGTTCGACCAGTTACGGACTGGTCGTATGGAGATACAAGCAAGTCGTAGACTGGTCGAACGTAATCACAGAGTGGTCGAAACCAAGTCGTAAGAAGTTACGAGTTGGTTGTGATCAAATACGAACCGTCAGATAGAGATAGGACACAGTCGTAAGTGATGAGGACACGGTCGTAGATCATATTGCATTAAGGTTCGTCCGATATAATTTGTGTGTATTCGGGAATCGTTATGTCCTGCTAGGAACCGCTACGACTCGTGGCCAGAAAGGGTTTCTGAGTCACAACCGAACTACACATGAACCTAACGGGTCGCACACTTAACGGGTAGGAACAAACCAGTACGGATACGATTCGTAAAGCATGTTCGGATAGGATCCGTCACGGGCTCTATATAAGGAGATGCATGAGGCTGTTGCTGGGTGCGAGTGGACACGAGTTGCCCTACTGAAACCCTAGCCGCCATCTTCTTGAGAGCCTTGCCGTCTTGATTGGTGCTAGCACACCGGCGTCACGGTTGTTCCTTCCCCGACGGTGGATACCAGAGAGCGCTTCTACGTTGTTGCGCTTAAGGATCGATCCGCGATCTTTGCAAGGAATCGCAAACGTCTTTGACGCCGGACGATCGACTACGACCCAAGACATCGACGCGCTTTTCGTGGGCCCGGTCGCCCGACACTTCTTCCGCTTCTCGGCGCGTCTAGTGGTAACGATCTATGATCATCTTCTTGCTTGGCTTCCTGGTTTACGTGGTAGAAATTTTGAATTGTTGCTATCGTAGTCTACCCGTATCCCTTCAGTGGTATCAGAGCCATCCTGCGTAGTTTTTGATATGGATCGGTCGATATACTTGATATGTGGTAGTAGTAGATTGGATCTATTATCGTCGTATCTGAAACCTAGGCCCCGATCGATTAGATCGATTTTCGATGGTAGTAGATGGGTATACGAGAAGGTACAAGTTAAGAGCACCAGATGATTCACTCGACTTGTTTTTCGACTACCTTGCATAATACTCCTACCGGTCGGAATTCCGCCATCGGAGTATATCGCATTATGTGGTCGTATCAAGGCAGTAATCAGATTGGCTCGGAATAGGGTTAATATGATTAATCCGATGATTTCCAAAGCTCGGAAACCAGCGAGGGTGCCGCCGTCGCTTCTTAGGTTAATCGCCGTCTTTGTTAATCGCGTGTTATAGGTAATATATGTTCATGTCGTCCGATAGAATTGGATTCTATGCGTAACTTGTTTTTGCAGGGATTGATGTGAATAGTATGGCCCATTGTGTATGTGATGCATGTATGGATTTTCATGACCTGCGTGTCATGTTGTGAGATAGCCATCGAGCTACATATTATTGTATAATGATGCAACGCATCGACATGTGATGCTTGATATTATCCTATGTAATTCATTACTAGCTCTTAGGAGTAATTGCTTAGTAGATGAATGCGGTTAGAGACTTCAAGCATAGTGGTCGGAGGACAGGAAGCATGCTGATGGAGATCGTCATGTTAAGGGCCATACTATTTCACAGTGATATGATTATCTGTGAATGTTTGTGTTTATTGCTGTCATGATATTAAGTCATGTTTTTCATTAGATGCTTTTAACATCATAAAATTAAAATTCCCTCACATAATGTTAAGTTAAAATTGATGCCCCTCCAATAAGCTGCACCATCAAAAGTATTGTATTTTAATGGTAGGTCTTGCTAAAGCGGAATGACATTAACTTTCCTTGACTAGATGGGTTTGTGTCGGACACTTACACGCATTGCATTGGTTTAACTTGACAAGGTCATCATAACGGTTATGGACCTTGGGGCATAGGGTTGGGTGCCGAAGCATAGAGATGCTGCCCAACAACAAGAGTCACATAGAGATATGATTAGCAAAGGGTTGCTTACCGAATTCACTAATCTTCTAGTAGTGATGCCAAAGCTCACTAGTAGATTACCTGATTGTTGGAGGAGAGGAGGACTGGCGATGGTGAAGAAGGGGTGCTCCACGGCCGAAAAGCTCCAAGCTCCAAATTAGGCCACCTCTGAAAATGTCCCAACCAAATAAGTTAGGGCTTTTATCACAGAGGGGAGTGGCTCAAATTGAAGTAAGGAATTGGAGAGGAAAGCTCCAGGGACCCTGTGCCACCGAGGAGCTCCAAGCTCAATAATGGCGGTTGGGGGAGGTCTGTGGAGGAGGAAGCTCAGCCAAGCACAGTGGTGCAAGCCTGAGCTCGATGGTGTGTAAAGGAAGCCAAGGGGGGAAACCAAGGGAGGTCTTATAGCTCGGGGAGGCAGAGCTCATGAGCTAGGGCTAAGCTCCATGGTGAGCTTAGCCCATGGCTCGGTCCATGGCTCCACCAGGACGTGGAGGTGACGGGGGGGTAGGTCTAGGCATGGCCTAGGGGCGGAAAGACTGACACGCATTAAATGCGCGCAGCAAAGAGCTGTTGGGGGATGTGACAGGTCACTGACCTCCTCCCCTGCCATGGCGCACGCGCGCGCCCGAGCTAAGAGAAGAACAGGACCTCACCTCCACCGTTGGATAAGCCCACCGGGAGGTCGTGACCCTCAGATCCGCAACGGTGCGATCTGGAGCGGCTTGGGGGAGGTCTTGACCACCGAATGCAGACGCACGGGCGCAAGAAAAGGGGAGGTCGCAACTGGGATCTCCATCGCATTCATGGAAAGGAAAGGGGGAGGTCGCGCGCGATAAGGGGATAGGAGGTCCAGGCCGTTGGATTGCGATCCAAGGGCACGAAACTGATGGGGAGGACTTAACCACTGCGCACGACTTTGATAAGTGAGGGGGAGGTCATGGCCTTTAGATTTGTATCCAAGGGCACACAATGATGAGGGGAGGTCGTGGCCATTGGATTTACATCCAAGGGCACACAACATTGAGGGGATGTCGTGGCTATTGCGCACAACACAAAGGGAGGTCGTGGCGGTTGGATGTTGATCCAACGGCACACCACGATGAGGAGGTCATGGGCGCTGCGCATGACACAAGGGAGGTCGTGGTCATTGGATTTTGATCCAACCAAGAACGAATCGGAGGTAGGAGGTCGACCATTGGATTTACATCCAAAAGTGCCGAATAGAGGAGGAGGTCGTGGCGGTTGCACACGGCGCGAAAAAGAGGCGGGAGGTCATGGCGTGAGATCTCCATCTAACGGCGATGAGAGGAGAGGGGAGGTCGTGGCCGTTGATGTTAATCCAACGAACACGACCTCGCGCGTGGGAGGTCTGCGCGCATGACACTAAGAGGAGGTCGTGGCCGTGGATGTTAATCCAACGGCGCACAACACATGGCGAGAGGGGAGGATCAAGCGCTTGATAAAAGGGATGTCATGGTCAGGATTTTGATCCAACGGCGCAAGACCTCGCGAGGGAGGAGGACAGGTGCACTTGATAAAGATGGGAGGTCATGGCCGTGGATCTTGATCCAACGGGCACGACCTCGCACGGGGAAAAGAGCTCGGGCTGAGCTGGGAGGTGGGAGGTTTGAGGCGGAGGTCGTGGGCGTTGATTCTGATCCAACGGGCACGACCTCACGCGGGTGAAAGGGCTGGGCCGCGATGGTTGAGGCGGAGGTCGTGGCTGTTGGATTGGATCCAACGGCTACGACCTCACGAGAGAGGAGGACCTCGCGGTGAGCTGGGAAGTGGGTTGGGTTCGACCCACTTGGAAAGTGGCTCGGGCCCAAGGAATAGTGCCAGTTTTGAATTCAAATTGAAGGCTGAGGTTGGAGGAATTTTTAGAGGTAGCAAACTAACACCAAAAATTCCAAAATTTTAACTGGAGCTTCCTCACTCCAGGATTAATCTTACATAAAATTTCTAGAGGTTTTTGTGCAATGCATTTTTCTCCAAAAATTCATCAAGGCTGCTCTAGGGTTTGACTTACCTCCAAAATTTATCAGATAATTTCTAAAAATTATGAAATAATTCAGAGGGGTCACACATCATCTCTAGAACCTAGGAAAAATATTTCCGAAGGTTGGCACAAGATTTGTGACAAGTGGAATAAGGGTTTGACTTTAGTCAACAAGAGGTTTAGGTTTTTGAACTCCACAACTCTTGACAAGAATTATGCCAGTCGGACTTGAGCTTGAACACATTTTGCGAAATGTTTTTCTATATCTTCTATTCTTATCAGTTTTTTCCGACCAGTTTTAGGTCGTATATATAAATATGATCACTTCTCTTCAATTGCATACATTCTTGCATTGCTTCTTATGTCAATACAACAAGTCGTTTTTCCGACCATGTACAACTTTTGATTAGTATTTCGATCATGACAAATAAGGATCTATAACTGGACGAACTCATAAGCTGGTTCGGACCACAATGATTTCCTAGTATTGCTACGATCAGTTTTGTCTTCATATCGGCACATACCTTCAAAACAATGGTTTCGACTTTCATTCTCTATCTTGGCTACCTGCTTGTATAGTAAAGTTCTTCTACTATAAAACAGTCAGGGGCTAGGAGGTATACGAGAATTTTAAAAGTCAAACGGGATAAACAAAAGCATTGTTGATGACATAAAAGGTAAGTTTTATACATTATTTTTTCTATATTCTTACATTTGCAGGGGCCTACTCCCAAAATATCTCCAGGTTAATTACTGCTTGATGGAGATCCGACCTCCATCTCCTCTACAACTTTATCTCCGAGTGGCTTGAGTTCTTCCATGAACTTGGTCGCCTCCTCAGGTAGGCAGTTGAAGTCATCTTCAACAGCTTGGAGATCAATGGAAGGGTCGGAAGCTTTCAGTTTTGCCAAAGCAAAACTAACTCCACTAGCAACGCCTGTTTTCTTGGCCTAGACATAGTTCTTCCGAGTAGTCTTGAGCAGATTTTTAAGATCCTCTAGAAGTTGACCCAAATAGTTCATTTTCTCTACTAGATCTCTTAAGGTAGGTAGACTTGATCCTGATCCCATATCAAAGACATCTTGTTCAAAAATAGAATCTTTTCATCAATGTTTTGCACAAGAGCTGCCTCCTTGTCTTGCTCAAATTTCAGAGTCTTTTCTGCTCTATCCAAAGCTTGTTTTTGCTCTACAGGAGTGAAGCAGGTGATAAGCACAAACATAATTGAAGGAAGACAATAAGTCAAGTTTACGATATATTACCTTCAATTCTTTTGTTAAGTGTTTCATTGCTGGTCGTCGCTTCAGCGATCGACCGGTTCCTAACTTTAATTTCTTCTTCAAGCAGAGCTGTCTTGGCTTTCTCAGCCATGGTCTCTTCTTTTATTTTCTCCAAATCTATCGAATACGATAAGGGAGAATATTTAGATAAGAGCAAAGTTTTGAAGAAAGGAAAAAATGTTAAGTGGGAAGTTCTTACTTTCCAATTCGGAGTGTTTTTGCTTCAAGCCCTTAATTCGCTGGGTCAGTCCTTCGACCACAGCAAAGTTCTCGACCAGATGCTGTACAAATAGTATTTTTTCTCTCTTTAAGTTCCTTGTAAACTTTTGAGAAGTACTATGGAACTGGTCGTAGATACTTACCCGGATCGCCAAATCATTATAATCGCCAAATATTGAATCAGGATGCATTTTGATTTGATGATCCGATATTTTTCCCCATGCCTCGTCAAGCTCCTTATCCTCGATAAATCGGGGGCGAAAAGGGAACTTGTCAGGTTGAGAGGAATTACCAACATTGGTCGAAACCGGTTGAGGGCCTTTAGGGGCATCTACCTGCACAGAAGGAGTTAGAACCACCACTGGATCCAACTCGACCGTTGGCCTTGACACCTGTTCGGGGGCTTCTTCGACCACTTTTTCCTCAATAGTTCTATCCTGGGAAGCACTCTGGTCGGGGATCTCCACGAATGCCTGGTCCTTAGGAAGGTTCTGATCGGAAACGACCGGAACGCCCGAAGACCTATGCAAAGCAAAGAAGGGAAGTTCAAAATCAAATAATAAAGGAATTACTAAAGGTATGCACTTATACGACCAATTTCATTTGTACATACCTAGTTAACTTCCTAGATTTGACTTTGAATCGCGGAAGGGTAAACTCTGTGTCGTCACCTTTCCTTTTCTTTTCTCCTGCTTTTGCCGGTTCCAAACTGGCAGAGTTGGTTAAACCCGTTGCATCATCCAACAACATGTCGGAAGCGATGCCCTCGATCAGCTCGTCGAGGTTTACATCCTTGACCATCTGGTCAGACGGAGTGGTTTCACCAACCTCCGCACCCGATTGTTTCATAACAAGCGCTCGTCGTCAACGACGGCTCAGGGTTCTGACCTCATGATCGCCGCCGCTTTGGCCTTGACCTTCTCCACCTGAACCAATAAATGAATTTGGTTAGGTGATGAAATATTTTATCTAAACTACATATATATTCATCTGAAATGTTCTATTACCTCGGGAGATTCATCTTCTTCCAGTGCATCAGGGCACGAATCGGTTGGAACCACAGTGGGACTATACGTCTTCATGGTCGTAACCCCTAAGGCTAACGACCTCATTGGTCGTGAGGATTCCAGAGGTTACACGATGGGTATCCTGGTCGGACTAGGCTTCGACCAGGTAGCTACTCGGAAAAGCTATGAACTGGCATTTCTTACGTATGATGAATAGAACACGTGCTGAGTGTTCCATACCATGCGATGATATACAAGACGCTGACAATAAACCACCTTACAGTTAAGCTTTTTACAGGCACTTAACTACAAGGTAGTTAACACGTTGTTAACTGCCTTAAACCTCTGACCAGTCGTAACATTTCGCCAGGGACGCCTTCTCCAGGAGTAACTGCCGCCTCTTCGGGAGTTATTTAATGGTGGAACGAAGAAGACGAAGAGAGAACAGAAGACACACAGAGCAAGGCAACACAGAAGCCAAAGCAGTAGCATTCATTACATTCGGTGTAACTAGAGATAGTCCCTAGTCAGGTCTTGTAATTCCAGTTCATATTAATAAAGAGCAGCCCCCATTCTCTCCCAGGATACTCCACGTCAATTTCCTCTTTTTATTTCGTAAGATCGGCGACTCGATCGTTGACAATGTGGTTGTACAGTGGGGCATAGCCCATTATAGGCATAGCAAGATGCGGCTCGCAAAACGGTCCTTAACTGGCTTGGGCGACCACCACATACCCCTGGACCTCATCCCTACCTAGGATTGAGTCCGTGCATAAACATTGCACCGGCCAAGCCAACAAATTCGCCCAAGACCAAATCCATTTTTCCATTTCTGTTTTTCTTTTCCAAAACCATTTGCAAAAACCTCCATGACAACTCAATGTCATGGCTTTAAAATTCAGGATTCTTTGGTCTTTCGGTAGAAACACTTCACAAATCAAAATTTTTGGTCTAGCAAGACTAAGCATACATTTTTCAGATGCCTCTGGTTCTCACTATTGCAAAAACCAGATTTTCATCTAAGGTGAAAATGGATGGGGTTCAATATCAACAGTGGCCATACAATGGAAATTAGGCATAGCTACCATCTTAAAAACAGGTATTGAAATAACTTAGTAAAGTAAGCATGCATAAACCTTTGAAACAGAACATAGTAATGGGTGCAACATGGTCAAGGGTGTAACTTGCCTTGCTCAAAGGCCTAGGTGTCCTCTTCTGCCTCAAGGAACTCTTGTTCTTCACTGCCTTTGCAATCTACACGGTGGGAAACAAAACAACTCAAATAGAGTAAGGTCCAAAGAAACTCCAATAAAACACTGAAATAAAACCAATAGAGAGGCTAGGTGATCAGGGGGCAGGTCTAAGGGGCTTGCTGGAGGAGGTCCGAGAGCTGGTCGGTTTTAGCTAGGGAGTGGAAATGAGCAAAGGGTGAAGAGGAAGGGCTGCCCAAGCTTATATAGCCAGAGCCGCCCAGATTTCCAAGGGTAGGCGTGTTCAAGAGTTAGTGAAAAGGACAATGGGAGCAGGCAAAAGATGTGACAAAAGAATAGCACGAGTGCTGCAAAAAGGTAGAAGTATTTAATGCGACACAACAGATATTAAATGTGGGGAGACTCCCATCTGCAAAGGATATGGTCAAAGGATAAAGAAAATGGGTGCGGCTGCCAAATGGGGCCAGTCAAAGCCTGAGGGGGAGGTCCTGCGGAGAGGAGGTCCTAAAGACATCACAACGGGGAGGTCCTGACGGTTAGATCTCCCAATGGGAGGTCTAGACGGTTAAGATCTCCAAATTGGAGGTCTTAACGGTCAGATCTAACAAAGGGAGGTCTGGACGGTTAAGATCTCCAAATGGGAGGTCTTAACGGTCAGATCTAACAAAGGGGAGGTCTGGACGGTTAAGATCTCCAAAGAGGAGGTCTTAACGGTCGATCTAACAAAGGGAGGCAGACGGTTAAGATCTCCAAAGGGAGGTCTTAACGGTCATATCTAACAAAGGGGAGGTCTGGATGGTTAAGATCTCCAAAGGGGAGGTCTTAACGGTCAAATCTAACAAAGGGGAGGTCTGGACGGTGAAGATCTCCAAAGGGGAGGTCTTAACGGTTAAATTTAACAAAGGGGAGGTCTAGACGGTTAAGATCTCCAAAGGGGAGGTCTTAACGGTCAGATCTAACAAAGGGGAGGTCTGGCACGAAGCGAGGTCCTGCGCGGCCGTGAGATAAGGCGCGGTGGAGCATGACCATTAGATTTCAATCGGACGAGTTAAAGGCAATTGGGTTGTTTGGACCGCGCGAACGCTCCAACAGATCGGGGCCATCCAACAAGGATCTGAGAGCTCGGAGAGAGTGGGATGTTCGGACCATCCGTCTCACCAAGATCAAACCGTTCAATGGAAATCAAACTGTGCACAAGCAATAGGGGTCTGGATAAAGCGGAAGGCTGCGAGGGAGGTCCAAATAAACAAGGAGGAGGTCCTAGAGGACACAGGGAGGTCCTGAGGGATACGGGGAGGTCCAAATAGACAAGGAGGAGGTCCTAGACACGGGGAGGTTCTGAAGGACACGGGGAGGTCCAAATAGATATGGAGGAGGTCATAGAGGACATGAGGAGGTCCTGAAGGACACGGGGAGGTCCAAATAGACAAGGAGGAGTTCCAACAGAACCGAGAGTGAGTTCAAATAAACATGAGTGAGGTTTAGACCTGGGAAGGGAGGTCTAGACCAGAGAAAATCCAACCACTTGAGAGATTTAGACCTAAGGAGGTCCGAACCAGAGAAGAACAGAGCCAGCATAGAAAAGAGGAGATCACCAAAACTCCACAAACCCAATTAAACAAATGCGAGTTTCAGTTGAAGTTTGATTTAGTCAAGTGAAATCCATTCTGAAATTCTCAAGTTAAGCTTTGAATTCTCATCAAAACAAAATGATTCTTTTTATTTTAAAATTTTCAAAAAGGCTCTGAAAATCAGGGTGTTACAAACCTACCCCCCCCCCTTAAGGGAATCTCGACCCCGAGATTCAAGCTGGGCCAGCAAAGAGGTAGGGATAGTTAGTCTTGAGGTCTTCTTCATTTTTCCATGTGGCTTCACTTTCAGGGTGATGACTCCACTGCACTTTGTATGTTCTGATGATCTTTCTTCTAGTGACACGCTCCGCGATGTCCAGAATTTTGATTGGTCGCTCCACATAAGTGAGCTCTTCGTGAAGGTCGATGCTTTCCAAAAGGGTATGGTCTTCAGGGACTCGAAGGCATTTCCTCAGCTGGGACACATGAAAAACATTATGCATCACGACAAAATTTCGCCGGCGGCTCAATTGATAAGCTACTTCACCTTGCCTTGCCAAGATCTTGTATGGTCCAACAAATCTGGGTGCTAGCTTCCCTCTAGTCCGAAATCTTCTAACTCCTCTGAGCGGAGTTACCCTGAGGTACACGAAATCTCCCACTTCAAAAGACAAGTCTCGGCGACGAGTATTGTGAGGACCCCGACTTATTTGGCTTGTAATGCTTAGTCATCCATTGACCCTAGCATCACAAACAAAATAACCCGTGTCTTCGAGATGTGTATACTTCCCAGAAAAGTAGTGTACACACCCCTTTACAAAATCAGGCATCAATATCATACAAGACATAGAACCACAAGCACGAACAAGATTAAATGAAAGACATACATAATAGCGAGTTATTACAAAAGGGGCCGACCGGCCAAATAACAACTAAGGAAGATAAATAACAGTGGAAGCAAAAGCCATAAGATGGCGATAAACAAAAGCCATACGATTTGCCTAAAGCCCACAAGGCAACCGATCGGGCCGCCAAGCTAGTCGTCCCAACCACAGCACATCTCACAAAAGTAGGGCCCTTGGGGCTCCACCTCCTCTGCAACAAATTTATTAAGCAAAGCAAATGAGTACAAAAATGTACTCGCAAGACTGACGTGTAAGGGTAATAGACCTATACATATGCTACATGCAAGCTTATTTAAGTGGAGGCTGTAGGTTATTTTCAGCATAAAGCAAGTTTTCATTTCTAATAATTAAATAGATTCAAAGCAGTTTTGCAATTCATTTTTAATTTGCAAATAACAACGAGACGATAACATAATAACAATAGATAGATGACAACAACAATCCTGGAAGTGACTAACCCAATAGCCACCACAACAATAGCATGAATTACCCATTCATACCACCCATGTCAAGTTTTAATTAAAGGTTATAGTCTAACTCTCGAAAGACTTCCCCAAACGTGTCCATAACCTAGGACGAGGCTATTCGAATAGTTTGAACCCTGCAGGGGTGTACCAATGTACCCACACGTCAGACCGCCTTTTCGCCAAGCTATTAGCACACTTCCTTTGGTGTGCCGGCACAGCTAAGTCCAATGAGACATTTCCAATATTGAGTGTCAACAACGAGTCGCCCATATGGGGATACAACCTCCCCATACGTTGATGCGGAGTCATCAAAGATGCTCACCCCCTTATACGGGTGGTGCTCCTTGTAGTGGATAAACCCCACTACTGCTCACCCAATAGCCCACCATGCAACTCGAAGCTAACACCCGCCAAAGTACTTAGTCAAGAGAGGTCCCATATCCCCCTCGTGTGGTTAGCACGCAAAATTGCTTGGTTTAGTGTAACAAGATGTTCGGTCCTTGTTAACTTAGGCACCATTCCACATACCGACAATCACACCATCATCCATTGTGCCTAAGTCCAAATAGTTTTCATTTTTAGTTTTGTTTTGACTTTACAAATTAACAAAGCACAAGTTCTGGACATAATAGAATAATAATTAGATTTGTTTGATCAAGATCATCGACTAAGTCGATGATCGCCCAAATCTACCGCAATCTAAGCATTACCAACACGTGATCTACTAAGCGATGAGAGCTCATCTAACGAACTCTACATCACAGCAAGGTAGTCCTAGGCTTAGAAGTAGAGAATTAACATTTACCTACAGAGTATCCATCTATAGGATCAACTAATCGATATCATTTAACAACAAAATAGCAATGCATACATACAAGTTAAACAAAGTATTAGACTTTAAAGTAATGGGACATAATGGATTTGATCAAACTACTTGCCTTGCTGGAGCTATTCACTATGCTGCAAAGGGTCACTCACGGGATCAACACACTCATCGGCACCTATCGAAAAAGCGAAAAAGAACCGATAAGAATGAGGAAAACCAAAAGGACTCTACAGCAAACTTTCTCCAAATGCTCTGAAATTCTTACAGCAGTAAGATATGGCCAAACCAATTGATTTGGATTCTCAATGCAAAAGATATGGCCAAATCAATTCTACTCAGCCTGGAAATTGCTGGAAAATTCAAATTGGTTACTGTTCATCCTAATTAAATTCTCAAGCACAATTTTCCAAAGAGGTGTTGCACCTGGGATTTTTATGGTAAGTCAAGCACCTCATGATATGAATAACACAATTGAGTTCACCTCATTTGGAGCTATGATGCATGTTTTATGATTTTTCAAAGACATGCAAATGAGCACAAATAAAATACACCCACAGTTCTTTTGAAAATAGTGGCATGCCTAAATCCTATTCTACCATTTAGCACACTGATATAGGAAGCCAACAAAGTTGGACTCACTCAAAAAGGATCTATAGAGAAATACTTATGCATTTTACAAGTTAAATGAAAATTTTAAAGCAACATTAAAAGTCTATTTCTAAACCAATTTGCAAATCCATTTTCTGGAGCCGAACTGAGCTCACAACCATTTTTAGATTAAAGCTCAGTTCAAACCAGAGCTACCAAAATTTGAATCAACCCAAAAGGAGCTAAGATGAAATAGTTATGCATTTTTGAAGTTTATTACCTTTTTCAGTTCACAAATAAATCCATCGGAAAATTCCTAAAAAGAAAACGACGGGGACGAACCTGGGCCGTTGATCCTGGAACGGACGGCCTAAGACCTGCCGGCAACGCGCACTAGCGCCCGCGCAGATCCAACGAACATGGGCCGTTGATCTTGAATCCAACGTCCCGAGTTGGATTCAGCTGCGTTGGAAACTTCGCAGCGGAGGAGGCGGAGGTCGTGACCGTTGATCGCGAGATGGACGGCTTGCAACCAACGTGACACAGCGCATGCACATAGCCCCGTGAGATCTCGCCCGCAGATCTAAAAACGGACGACCCTAACGAGATGCTACAGTTGTCGGTTTCGTCCGACAATGAAACCGGCGGCGAAGAAATGGTCACCGCCGGCGACTCAGGCCACGGCGGTGCGAATGGATGCCAGGTACGGGTGCGCAATAGCAGTGCGCACCCATTGGTACCACTCACACCTGCGGTGGTGGACGAGCACCGCATGCGCCGGAGAGGGCGCGCAGTAGCACACGGCCAAATGACAACAAAGATAAGGAGCTCCGCAATGTTCATTCAAGCGAGTGCCCAGCTCCTAGGGACTACCAGGAGGTTACCTGGAGGTCGCGGAGGAACCGAGGACGACAGGGGAGCTCCGGCGACGAAGGACCTTGCCGGCGCCGAGGAGGACAACGCGGAGGAGAGGACCTGGGCATAATTAACCGCACTGGGTCATCAAGACGTACTCCATATAGCTGGGAGGTGCTCCCAAAACAAGGAATTGAAAGGAGGAGGTCCTTACCGGACTTGACGAAGAAGGGGGAGCTCACGGCCGCAAGCTCCAAACTCCAGATTCAAGTCGCTCCTATGGGAGCAAACCCAAATTGAGTTAGGGGAAAGCACCAGGGTGATGAGGGGCTCAAGAGGAAGCACAGAGAGTTGAGGAAGGACCCCTAGAACCCAGTCGGCACCGAGGAGCTCCGAGGTGCAATAATGGCGGCCAAGGGGCTTCGGGCGATTTGAGCTCCACAGAACCGAGAGCAGTGGAGGAGGTGTTTAAAGGGAACCAAGGAGGTGCTGGGGGACCTTATAAAGCTAGGGAGCAGAGGCCGTGAGCTAGGGTTAAGCTCCATGGTGAGCTTAGTCCATGGCTCGGTCCATGGCTCAGACAAGGACATGGAGGGGATGGGGGCAGGTCTGAACAGGACTTTGGGGGCGGAAGGCTGACTCGCATTTAATGCTGGCAGCAAAAGAGCTGTTGGGAGGTGACAAGGCCCTGCCCTCTACCATGGCGCACGCCCCCGAGGAAGGAGAAGAACAGGGACATATATCAACCGTTGGATAAGCGAAGGGGGAGGTCGTGACCCTCGGATCTGACTCGGGGTGGTTTTAAAAGAAATGGGGAGGTCGCGACCACAGATTTCGAATGGGGAGGTCGCAGCCGCTAGATCTCCATCGCACGGTTGCGAAAAAGAAAAGGGAGGTCGCGCGCTGAAAGGAGACAGGAGGTCGTGACCATCGGATCTGCATCTAATGGTGCAGAATCGAGGTAGGGAGGTCTTACTCGCTGCATGCGCGCGACAAGCGAGGGGGGTCGTGGTCATGGATTTTAACCAACGCGGCGCAACATAGAAGGGAGGTCGTGGCCATTGGATTCACATCCAAGGGCGCACAACATTGGGGGGGAGGTCGTGGCCATTGGATTTATATCCAAGGGCGCACCACAACGATGGGAGGTTGTGGGCGTTGCGCACGACGTAAAGGGAGGTCGGGGCCGCTGGATTTTAATCCAAAGGCGCACAACAGAGAAGGAGGTCAGGACCATTGGATTTACTTCCAAAGGCGCTGAACAGGGGAGGGAGGTCATGGCCATTGCGCACGGCGCAAGGGGAGGTCGTGGCGGTTGGATTCTGATCCAACGGCGCACAACAATGAGGGGAGGTCGTGGCGGTTGCGCACGACGCGATGGGAGGTCGTGGCGGTTGGATTTTGATCCAACGGCAATGAACAGAGGTAGGAGGTCGTGGCGGTTGGATTTCAATCCAACGACGCACAACAGAGGTGGGAGGTCTGGCTGGTGCGCACGATGCGATGGGAGGTCACGGCCGTTGGATTGCGATCCAAGGGCACACAACTTTGAAGGGAGGTCGTGGCCATTGGAGTTATATCCAAGGGCGCACAACGGTGAAGGGAGGTCATGGCTGTTGCGCACGACGCTGAGGAGGTCATGGCCGTGAGATCTTGATCTGACGGCAACGCAAGGAGAGGGGAGGTCGTGGCTATTGGATCTCGATCCAACGGCGACGAACTGAGGTACGAGAGGTCTGGCCGTGGGGCGCGACACTGCAAAAAGGGAGGGGAGGTCCTGGCCGCGAGATCTCCATCTGACGGCAACTAAATGGAAAGGGGAGGTCGTGGCTGTTGGATGCGGATCCAACGGACACGACCTTGCGCGGGGGAGGGGCTGGGCCGCGGTCGGTTATGGCGGAGGTCGTGGCTGTTGGATTTGGATCCAACGGCGCACGACCTCGCGAGGGAGGAGGAGCTCGGCTGAGCCGGGGAAGTGGGTTGGGTTCGACCCGCTTGGAAAGTGGCTCAGACCCAAGGAACAGTGCCAGATTTGAATTTAAATTTGAAGGCTGAGGTTGGAGGAACTTTTAGAGGTAGCAAACTAACTCCAAAAATTCTGAAATTTTAACTGGAGCTTCCTCACTCTAGGATTAACCTTACATAAAATTTTCAGAGGTTTTTGTGCACTGTATTTTTCTCCAGAAATTCATCAAGGCTGTTTTAGGGTTTGACTTACCTCCAAAATTTATCAAATAATTTCTAAAAATTATGAAATAATTTAGAGGGGTCACATAGCATCTCTAGAACCTAGAAAAAATATTTCCAAAGGTTGGCACAAGATTTGTGACAAGTGGAATAAGGGTTTGACTTTAGTCAATAGGAGGTCTAGGTTTTTGAACTCCACAACTCTTGACAAGAATTATGGAAATGTTCAAGAGTTTCAAGATGTGAGAAAAGTTTTAATTTCTACACATTTTCTTACATTTAAAACACACACGTATTTATACATTTGGGATGTTACAAGTATCTGCATAGCTCTTTTGCTGGGACTAAGCTACTCTTAATCGTTTTCTTATGAGCTTCACTTTACTTTCAGCTTCTTTGATTACATCGGGCCCAAAGAATTGGTGTTCACCAACTTGATCCCAAAGGAAAGGGGTTCTACATTGTCTTCCATATAAGGCTTCAAAGGGGGGACATTTTTAAGCTAGCTTGGTAGCTATTGTTGTATGTGAACTCAGCATAGGGAAGGTTCTTGTCCCAACTTTTCCCATAATCTAAGGCATAGGCCCTAAGCATATCTTCAAGAATTTGATTCACCCTCTCTGTTTGTCCATCAGTGTAACACCCTAGCCAAACAAAGGCACGGAATGCTACTAAATTAAGTAAA
This sequence comes from Phyllostachys edulis, assembly GCA_036346405.1. NCBI lineage: Eukaryota > Viridiplantae > Streptophyta > Magnoliopsida > Poales > Poaceae > Phyllostachys > Phyllostachys edulis. The sequence goes on along the minus strand of CM070561.1, from coordinate 13,691,174 downwards.
TCTAAACATATTCAAACTAAAACATCTTACAAAAATTCGGCAGAACCTCCTTTGTATAGTTACCTATACCGAAGGTTCCAACAGATAATTAAAAGATGTAAAGATAACCCAAAATTGCCATTTGATCAAGACATAATCAAAACTGACTATTCATTACTATATCATCCATAGTAACTAAGCATTTAAGAAATTGATCACAAGCATCCAAACGTCTATTTATTACAGACTAATCCAATCAAGCAATAATTAATAAGAGTACTCTAAACAGTTCATTCATCCCTTAGTTGGTTTTCCTTTTATTCTATGGTGGGTGGTTCGTGTGGATGTGCAAGAAGACTAATCCTTCCTTTCCCCATGCATGCCGATCTCGTAAATGTACCTAAACACAACAAACAACAAGAAGTGAGTCCAAGACTCAAAGAAATATAATAAATGGCATCAACAACGCACAAGCATGTAAATCAGCAATTAAACTTCTCAAATCCACATATCACCATCTTACACACACATGCTATGCAATATGCCCAAAATGATCCTCTTCCTTCTCTTTCCTTTTGCATTTTATCAATGCAAAGTGTGCATCCGTCGATGCACACCCATGCTCGTGCCATCTAGCACAGGGACCATTGCCCATACTCGCAAGTATGGGGATTCAAAGCCCATGCTTTTAAAGCATGGGGACCTTTTAGCCCGTCATCAACATGACGGGACCTCAAAGTTGCTTGGTCATCACATGACCAAGTCTTCAATAAGCCAAAGCCAACATGATGCATATGTATGAATTTCTCAAATTAATGACATGCATCCGCAACAATATTGCATATGACAATCCTATTCATACTACAAAGCTCATAAACATAGTCATCACAACTAGCTTAACATCCAAATTTAACACATAACTCATATCTCTAGCAATAATGCACAATACCAACTATGCCATCATCACATCTCATGAACACACAATTTCTCATAACATATACCAAGCATTGTCATTCAACAATATATAATATAACCATCATTATACTTGCCTTAACCGCGAGAGAGCGAGGGACGCGCAGAAGGTGCTGCCCCCGGGACCGGTCCACCACCTGAGTAATTATTATAACGCACACTAAGATGGCAGTAGCGGACCAAAACAAAGTATACAACAACAATCACTAACTTGCAAGAGCGTCTAACTCGATCCCAACCCCAATTCCTACACGTCGATCTGTCCCCTCGGTGGACAGTCAACTTGTAAAATTTATATCTATTGCTACAAGAGTCCAATTTAGGTTTTCTTAGACTTTCTGGAAAGTTAATTAAATTATCCAACTAAGTCTAGTTGGTGAACCTCTCTGAATCGGCCAAATAATACCCCTAACAAGCCAGTTAATAAAACATCGATTTTCCTGTCAGGCTCTCTGGACAGAGCACTAAAAATGCCATAACTTTCAGTACGTGTATCCAAATCTTGAGTTATTGAGCTTTCTGAAAAGCTAAGACAATGATCTACAACTTTTATTATACTAAGCTTCTTTGATTTCCCATTTAACTAATCGTTTCACCCATATTACTAAAACCTGTCAAAACACCAACGATTCTGTAGAATAGTCCCACTAATAAAATCATAACTTCTGCTACAGGGGTCCAAATTATGTGTTCTAGCCCTTCACGGAAAGATGACGATGTCCTCTACAATACTCTAAGAGACGTCCAGAACTAATTCCACATTTAAACACATCAAAACCTTGATCTTCTCTAATCTATCCTGAACAGCCCTAAATACCGATATGACTAAATTAACTAATTGCGCAACTAATCGAGGGGGAATTGGGATTACCCTTGAAGAACCCGCTGTCGAACGCGATGAACACCACACGATCCCTCTCCCCTCCCTTCTTCCCCTTCCTTCTTCTTCCGTCTTCTTCCTTCTTCTTGGCCGACAGCAATGGGAGAGCACCACCAAGAGGGAGGAGAATAGCAATGGAGTGCAAGGGGAGGTGTCTACTGTAGCACACTGTAGTGGCAGCGGGGGTACTGTAGCTCGCGTGCTACAGTAGTTCTGGGGTTTTTCCCCTTCTTTGATTGGTGGCCGGCCCCTCATAGGCCTCCTGGGCCAAGGCCCGAGGCCCAAGTTGCCGAGGATTTGCATAAACCCCTTTTTTTTTCTTCTGCTAAACTCTTTTCTATTTGGTCCTTCTCCCTAATTTTAATTATTCTCTCTCGAATTATATTTGGGGTATTACATTCTACCCCCTTAAACTGAATTCGTCCCCGAATTCTAACCACGCTTACGCCAAAGTAAAATCACAATTATAGCTAAAAAACGTTAACACGTACCTGATGTGAATAACTCTGGATATTGCTCGCGCATGCGAGACTCCAATTCCTAGGTGGCCTCTCTCTCAGTCTGCTGTGACCAAAGTACCTTAACATACTTCAAAGTTTTATTCCTCAAAACTCTTTCCGATCTCTCCAGAATCTGTACCGGCCTGAACTCAAAAGTTAAATCCTGTTCAATGGTTAATGGCTCTAGCGAAACAAGATGCTCCGGATCTCGCAGGTATTTCCTCAACATAGATACATGAAATACGTTATGCACCCCTCGCATAGACTCTGAAAGGTCCAAGCGGTATGCCAACTTGCCAATTCGAGCCAAGATCGTGAAAGGTCCAACGTACCTCGGACTAAGCTTCCCTTTGGTACCGAACCTCACTACTCCCTTAGTGGGGATGATATGTTGTGCTGAAATTGAGTATTGTCCCTAAGGCTTCATGGAGACTTTCCCAAAATCTTGAGGTAAATTGAGAACCTCTATCAGACACTATACTCTTGGGCACACCATGTAGACACACAATTCTGGCTAGGTACAACTCAGCCAGCTTGCTGCTCTGGTAGGTAGTCTTAACAGGAATAAAATGTGCCACTTTGGTCAAGCGATCAATAACAACCCAGTGATAAAGTCCATGCGGATTTGCTCCCACTTCCACTCGGGAATGGGCAAGGGCTGCAGCAAACCAGCTGGTCTTTGGTGCTCAGCCTTGACCCTTTGGCATATGTCACAACGTGCTACAAACTCAGCTATTTCTCTCTTCATGCCGACCCACCAATACCTTTCGTTGAGGTCTTAGTACATCTTGGTACTCCTTGGATAAATAGAGTAATGAGATTCATGAGCTTCTTTAAGTAGGAGCTGCTTTATTTCTTAACAGTCCGGCACACAAAGTCTATGGCCGAACCATAAAATCCCTTCTTCATCTTCTGAAAATCCAGGAGCTTTCTCTCTTTTTAAGTTGTCTTTGATCTCTTGGAGGTCTTTATCTGCAGCTTGGTTCTCTCGGATTTGCCTTTGGACTGTGGGCTCAACTTCCAGTGCATACACACAACCTTGGTTGACAATCTCCAGATTTAGACGTCTCATTTCTTCGCACAAACTGGGTTGACTTTCTTGGACCATTAAGGTGCTACAATAACTCTTTCGGCTCAAAGCATCAACTACCATATTTGCCTTGCCTGGGTGGTAGTGAATTCCAAGATCATAGTCTTTGATGAGCTCCAACCACCTTTTTTGCCTAAGGTTGAGGTCTGCTTGAGTAAAGATGTATTTTAGGCTCTTATGGTCTGTAAAGACCTCACAACGGTTGCCAATGAGGTAATGGTGCCAAATTTTCAGAGCATGCACTACGACATCCAATTCCAAATCATGAGTGGGGTAGTTGGCTTCATGGGGCTTCAATTGCTGAGAAGCATAAGCTACCACTTTTCCTTCTTGCATCAAGACACAACCAAGACCCTGCCTAGAGGCATCACAAAAGACTTCAAAATCTTTTTGGATGTCTGGCAAAATCAGCACTAGGGCAGAGGTCAACCTCTTCTTCAATTTTTGAAAACTTTGCTCACAAGCTGTGGTCCAAACGAACTTGTTTTTCTTCTTAAGCAGCTGGGTAAGGGGCCTTGCTATCTTTGAAAAGCCTTCAATAAACCGGCGATAATACCCGGCCATGCCAAGAAAGCTTCTAATTTGAGACACTGATTTGGGAGGCTTCCAATTTAGCACATCCCGAACCTTGTTAGGGTTGATTGCTACACCAGCAGTTGACATTATATGACCCAAGAAGGTAACTTCCTTCAGCCAAAAATCACACTTCTCAAATTTGGCATAAAGCTGGTGGTCTCTAAGCTTGTCTACAACCAACCGGAGGTGATCTTCATGCTCTTTTTCAGTCTTGGAGTATACTAGGATGTCATCTATGAAGACAATGATAAACTTATCCAAATACTCCATAAATACTTTATTCATCAAGTTCATAAAGTATGCAGGAGCATTGGTCAATCCAAAAGACATGATTGTGAACTCATAAAGTCCATACTGAGTTGAGAAGGCTGTCTTTGGGATGTCCTCTTGTCGAATCTTCAATTGATGATAACCTGATCACAAATCAATCTTGGAGAAAACTACTGCCCCTTTTAGTTGATCAAACAAGTCATCGATCCTGGGCAAAACATACTTATTCTTGATGGTAACATCATTGAGAGCTCTATAATCCACACACATGCGTTGTGTACCATCCTTCTTTGCCACAAAGATCACAGGAGCTCCCCAAGGAGAGGAACTCGGCCTAACAAATCATTTGCTTTGCATTTCTTCAATTTGTTGCTTCAACTCAATAAGATCATTTACTGGTAATCTATAGGGTCTCTTGGAAATAGGCGCTGTCCCTGGAATCAAGTTAATGACAAATTCTAAATCTCTGTCCGGAGGCATTCCAAGTAACTCACTTGGGAACACATCGGGGTATTCCCTCACCACAGGAAGGTCTTCAATCTGTACTTCTCTCAAACATGCCAAGCTAGGACCTACTCTAGGAGAGGTCTCAGGGCTGAATTCAACTTGTATCCCTTGCTCATTGGTCAGCACAATAGACTTTTTAGCACAATCTATTTGACCTTGGTTCTTGGCTAACCAATCCATTCCAAGAATTATATCTAAATCTTGAGAGTGCAAGACTATAAGGTCTGTAGAGAAAGGAACTCCCAAGATTTCTAAGGAAAGATTTGGGCACAAGGAATTAGTCCTCATTTTAGAGCCCGGAGAGTGGATCAGCATAGGGTTTACTAGGGAGGATATAGATAACCCATTACTACCTACAAACTTAGAAGAGACAAACGAATGAGAAGCTCCGGAATCAAAAAGAACTGAGGCTGGTATGGAATTAACAAGAAACGTACCAAGAACCACATCCGAAGCATTTTGAGCTTCCTCAGCTGTGACATGGTTCACATGTCCCTTGACAAATTGAGCCGAAGACTTCATGTTGGAGTTGCTGCCATGTGCTAAATTTCCTTGACTGAATCAGGTAGGAGGAGTGGCTGTTGCTTGTTGCTTCCTTGGGCACTTATTGGCATAGTGCCCAACTTCATTGCAATGAAAACAAGTTACTCCCACGGCAGAATTTGTGATCGGTTTCTGCTGAAATTGACCTCCTGGAGAGGTCATACGAGGGCTGGAGGCACTCGGACGCTTTGCTAGCATTGGAGGCTTGGAAGGGAAGGAGGTCACAAGTCTATTTTGCTGAAATTGGGAGGCCCTGAGCCTGGATGAACCTTCTGAACTGAGCTACTGGGCTGCCTTCCTTTTCTTGTGATTTTCCATCTCAAGATGCTTGCCCTCCTGACGAATAGTTTTGCTCAAAAACTGCTGAAAATCTGGGTAGTCATGAGCAAGCAGTTGAACCGAAATATCATCATTGAGCCCTTCCAAGAAGCACTCTTGCTTGGACTCATCAGTGGCCACATCTTCAGGTGCATATCTTGCCAATTGGTTGAATTTGTGAAGATACTCACTGATAGTGTGATTCCCTTGGCGCAAAGATCTGAATTCCTTCTTCTTTAGTAACATCATGCCATGGGGAATATGTGCCCGGCGAAAAGCTTGAACAAATTCATCCCAGGTAATAGCTTGAGCATTGGTGCGAGACTGGGTGAAGTTGTCCCACCACTCCAAGGCTGGTCCATGAAGTTGGTGACAGGCAAACAGGACTCTCTCTCGGTTTGAGCATTGGATCATATCAAGTTTCCTACTAACTGTTCTGAGCCAATCGTCAACTTCCATAGGCTCAATGGTGCTGGAGAATGTAGGTGGCCTCATCCTCATAAACTCAGAAATATTTGCCCTTGGAGGAGGTGGAACATATATAGGAGGTTGGGCTGCTGCTGCTGCTTGAAGGTTCTGAGTGTTGTTGATGGACTGAGCCAGCAAATTGATCAATTGAGCTTGATTTGCCATCATTTGATTCCAATTTGGCCCTTTAGCTAGAGGAGGTGGTGGCTGCGGCAAGGGAGTCTCTCGATCATTTCCATCTACTTGGCCTTGGCCACTGGTGCTGCCACTAGCACGGGTGGTCACCATCTGCTAGGACTCCAGAAGTTAGGAAAGGGGAGGAGAGCTAAAGGGGGAGGTCGTAACACTCAAGCCGTCAAACCAAAAACCGACAACTAAAAATTCAAACACACTCTATTCGAGACTTGCTGCCCTCAAGGCTGCAAGTAAGGAGATCATGGTCATAAGGGATGGTCTTTTGCAAAGAAACCTCATGGGTGGTCTTTGCAAAGGACTACCACTCTAAACCATGGGCAAAGAGGTCCTTAATGCTACCACAAGGATCTTAATCGGCCCTACAGATATGTCCAGGAAAGAGAGTCCATTCAGCTTTCATAAAACATTGAGGAGAGCAAAAGATAAGAGAGAGTGAGGTAAGGAGAGATACAGAAAAGGGGGTAAGGATAGAAAGATAACTCAGGCAAGAGGAGAACAATTTATTTCTCTTGTTTTGTAAAATACATTTTGAGCTTTTCCCTAACGACCGTTCTATTAGGCTGCGTCCTACAGTCAAGATGCTCTGATAGCACTTGTGGCGACCCGGCCAGGGGCCTCACCCGATAGGTCCTCCAAGACCTCCCTAGGAGTCCACTAGGATCTCCCAGGAGGTCCCAAGGACCTCTCGGGCAGTCCTCCCAAGCTTCCCAGAGGTCCAGCCGGACCTCCTGGAGGTCTAGGGAATTGACCCGAGGAGGTCTTGAGGCTCAGGACCTCCCCAAGAGCCACGACCAGACCTGGGGGAGGTCTAGAGAACAACCCGAGGAGGTCATGGGACTTAGAGAAGTCCTAACCCTCCTGTGATCTGAACCAGTCCCAAGGATCAATGGCTGGTTCACACAGCAAACACGAGTGGTAACATACATCCATGAGAGACTTTACTAACAGCAAAAGAGTTGATTACAAGGTTGCTTACAAACCAAGACAACAAAGCAAAATACACAGCGGAAGCAAAACCAAGTCCATCCAATACACCACAGGTAATTGGCTGGAGGGCACGGCCTAGTTGATCTGGTCCTCATCATCATCAAAGAAGTCTTCTCCTGCTCAATTCATCAATCAAGCAAGAATGAGCACAACAACTGTGCTCGCAAGTTACACCCGTCAAATAAAAGAATGACATGCATAATGGATATCAAAGGGAGAGCTTATAGGGTTGATTTGCGTAAAGCCAAGTTTATTTCCAATTACAAGTAATAAGTTTCAAAGCATGTACAATAATTAAAATTCATTTTTAAAGTTCAATTTTACAGTTGGATAACATTCATCAGAAAGTGTGAAGGATACCCTCCTATTACAAGACTTCCTGCCCATGAACCATTTGGATATAAATCCAAAACCATTTCACAAATCATTTCAAACCCAAAACTGAAATCTAACTTTGAGTGGCTTTGCTAGCATGTCCATGACCGTGGACACGGCTATTCAAATAGATTTACACTCTGCAGTGGTTGTACACTTTTCCCACATGACACGACTTCTCTAGTTTGTTTGGCAACCTTCGCTGCCACCTCACAGTCCCTTTGGTGAGAGGTCTAGAGCACGTGACAAAGCCATTACAATGCATCGCTCCACCGCAGATCACCCTCGCTAAGGTTTCACCCCCTTTGGACTACCCATCTGTAGGGTTCAGGCCCCCTCTTGCGCCAGGTGGGACTACGAAGATCGTAACATGACTACCCACACACCAATAGGATCAACCACGATGGAGCTTTGTAAATTAATTGGCCAGGTCCTACTCCCCATTCTGAGGACACGTGGTTGTACGGTGAGGCATAGCCCATTATGGGCATCACAAGATGCGGCTCGCAGACCGGTCCTTAACTGGCTTCGGCGACCACCACATACCCTTGGACCTCATCCCTACCCAGGATTGAGTCTGTGCATAAACATTGCACCAGCCAAGCCAACCAATTTGCCCAAGACCAAATCCATTTTTCCATTTCTGTTTTTCTTTTCCAAAACCATTTGCAAAAACCTCCATGACAACTCAATGTCATGGCTTTAAAACTTAGGATTCTTTGGTCTTTCAGTAGAAACACTTTCCAAATCAAAATTTTTGGTCTTGCAAGACTAAGCATACATTTTTCAAATACCTCTGGTTCTCACTATTGCAAAAACCAGATATTCATCTAAGGTGAAAATGGATGGGGTTCAATGTCGACAATGGCCATACAATGGAAATTAGGCATAGCTACCATTTTAAAAACAGGTATTGAAATAACTTAGTTAAGTAAGCATGCATAAACCTTTGAAACATAACATAGTAATTTGAAGTAATGGGTGCAACATGGTCAAGGGTGTAACTTGCCTTGCTCAAAGGCCTGGGTGTCCTCTTCTGCCTCAAGGAACTCTTGTTCTTCACTGCCTTCGCAATCTACATGGTGGGAAACAAAACAACTCAAATAGAGCTCAAGTAAGGTCCAAAGAAACTCCAATAAAACACTAAAATAAAACCAACAGAGAGGCTAGGTGATTAGGGGGGAGGTCCAAGGGCCTTGCTGGAGGAGGTCCGAGAGCTGGTCGGTTTTAGCCAAGGAGTGGAAATGAGCAAAGGGTGAAGAGGAAGGGCTGCCCAAGCTTATATAGCCAGAGCTACCCAGATTTCCAAGGGTAGGCGTGTTCAAGATTTAGTGAAAAGGACAATGGGAGCAGGCAAAAGATGTGACAAAAGAATAGCACGGGTGCTGCAAAAAGGTAGAAGTATTTAATGAGACACAACAGACATTAAATGTAGGGAGACTCCCATCTTCAAAGGACATGGTCAAAGGATAAAGAAAATGGGTGCGGCTGCCAAATGGGGCCAGTCAAAGCCCGAGGGGGAGGTCCTACGGAGAGGAGGTCCCAAAAGACACCACAACGGGGAGGTCCTGACGGTTAGATCTCCCAAGGGGAGGTCTGGACGGTTAAGATCTCCAAAGGGGAGGTCTTAACGGTCAGATATAACAAAGGGGAGGTCTAGACAGTTAAGATCTCCAAAGGGGAGGTCTTAACTGTTAGATCTAGCAAAGGGGAGGTCTGGACGGTTAAGATCTCCAAATGGGAGTTCTTAACGGTTAGATTTAACAAAGGGGAGGTATGGACGGTTAAGATCTCCAAAGGGGAGGTCTTAACGGTCAGATCTAACAAAGGGGGGGGTCTGGCACGTAGGGAGGTCCTGCGTGACCGTGAGATAAGGCGCGGTGGAGCAGGACCGTTAGATTTCAATCGGACGGGTCAAGGCAATTGGGCTGTTCGAACCGAGCGAACGCTCCAACAAATCGGGGCCGTCTAATAAGGATCTTAAGGCTCAGAGAGGGTAGGACGTTTGGACCATCCGAATGTCTCACCAAGATCAAACCGTTCAACGGAAATCGAACGATGCACAAGCGATAGGGGTCTAGATCAAGTGGAAGGCTGCGAGGGAGGTCCAAATAAACAAGGAGGATGTCCTAGACACAGGGAGGTCCTGACACAACAACATGAATACCCCTTTAGCAACGCATATATGCGTTGGTAGAAGTCCAAATAAATGTTGTTGGAGTCTATACCAACGCATTTAGTATGTGTTGCCATTGAGGCCGTTGCCAAGGTCTGTGACAACACATATACAAGTGTTGGTAACATGTAAATAAAAGCGTTGTAAGGTTGCAACGCATATTTTGATATAGTGACAACATATATATGCGTTGGGATTAGACACTAGTAAATCGCTTCTAGTATTGTTTACAACGCATCTAATCATTGCAAAAGGTGTCCTTTTCATGTCCAGGCTGGGTTTATAAATTAGGGCCCATGAGGTTAAACAAAGCACATATATCAAAGTGTATAATAAAAAAAATTCATTGACATCAACAAAAAATTGTTTCATTACAAAAAATTTCCAACTGGCTTCACAAGTCTAGACTACTCTAAAACATAAATGTAAGTACATGTCTATACTTTTAGTGAAAAGTCTTTGTTCTCTATGCCCCCGTGGTTCTATAAAAAAAATCTTCATTCCTTTGCATTCTCCATTCTACACACAAGTTTGCCAAACAGTCCAAACCATCAACATATCTTCTCAATCTGAAAAGAGAAATAAAGTTCTTTAGTACATTATTAAAGTAAAATGTAATATTCCAACTCTTCCAAACAATTGGCAGGTACATACATAGAGCAGCAGTTCCCAATCATTAATCGCAAGCTTATAGGAAGACTGCCTTTTAAGCCCAGAACAAATCAAGTTAATGCAATATGGAAATCAAGCAAACATAAGCTATCACACATTAGCAAACAAGATCCTGAACTGCATAATAAATATCAAATTTCTTTCACACATATACACAAAAAAAAATCAAGAGCGATGCATAACCAATGTTGTGTGCTTTGCAGCTATTGCAGCTAACAAAGTACATACATACCATGAGAGACCATGACTCTCAGATTATGGCGAATGGACCTTGCACTATGATCCCCAGAGTTAGCAAGTTGTTCCAAACAAGCCAAAGCATATTCCACAAAGTCAAAAGGCTTCACAACCGTAAGATCAAAAACCTGATGTCAGAAAAGTTGTTGTCAATAACAATGTATTTACTGCTTAACCATTTCAAAAAAAAAAAGCAGTCCCAAAAATTAAAGATATGGTATGATGACATCCTGCCATTTTGCAGTTTTAGATATTTTTCAGTAATGTTCCCTAAAAATGGTTAATAAGTTCTTACAAGAATCGATGTTAATTGACAGGAAAGAAATTTGTATAGAATAGAGCCAATTCAGATTCATATGAATTGAACCAACTTCAAAGAAGTTCAAATGGTAACAGAAAAAGCTACAGCAATTCTGTATGGACCATCAAAATCATTCATGTATTTGATTCAGTTGTGAGAACTAAATATTCTTGGTTCACAACTGAATATAGCATGACTTCAAATGCAGATTAATATTATCTTATCAATCCATGGATATATGCACATCCCAATGCTTGTACATCACCACCAAAGATGTGAGTCAAATAGAAAGCAATAATACCAGTACAGAAGCAATAACTTGCAGATAATGAACTTGAGTAGCTGCACCCCTGCATTGAACATTAAGAATTAATGGAATACTTACCAAATGACTAACTAATGGAAGCCTTCATCCCACAGAAATCCCCTTGGGAAAAATGACCGATCAGGCACAAACAGATATATAAGCATAGCAGGCCAATATGGAATATATTTATCCCCATCTTTTTCTTGCAAGAGAAACTCTTGAAGCATTAGATTTGTTTGTGTGTGATATGTAATCGCTCGATTTAGATCCAATCTACTATAATACAATAGAAAAGTTGAAAACAAAGACGGTACTAACAAGAAAATAAAATTATCCGGGTATAGCAATATCTTAGACTAGAGCACATAGAGTGTTGTTGCAAACAGCCACGATGAAAAGGAAATTGATATCAGGTGAAACTCTAAAACTTACTGCAAAACCTTTTGGAAGTGCAACTTTTGACTACCCGTAGAAGTAGCCAATACCAACAAGAAGATATGACAAGGCAGCTCTACCAACATATAATTCTTTGGAAATAATCTGCATCGGAGCAACAATAACATCAACATAGGTTTCACAATCCATTACCCTCACTCCACAATAACCATTTCCCCTGAAAAACTACCTACATAATGTAATTGAGCATTTGGATGACTGCTGGGAATTTCCTCATAGTAATATAGGTACATTACTATGTTCACCACCTCACTCTTCTATACCTTCCCTTAAAATTCATATTAGGCCAACATTGAGCTGTTGACTGTTGGACATAGGCATTGGCAGCCCACTTGGAGAAATGGACACGCGAGCTTTCTTCTGCAGAAGTTGATTCGGAGGAACGAGTGTAGGTATTGACTTTGCTTTATGTTTAATTATTTCATATAAGATATGACATATAGTGTCAAAATCCCTTTCTTGTGATATTTTCTTCTCTGTTCCTCTATGTTTATCCCTCCTTTCCCTCTTCTCTAGTAGCCATAAAAAACCAATGCCATTATCAACTTTGATTTCGTCTAAGAGTAGGTAATGAAAGTCCCATCATTCCAATATGAGCAAATAAGTTCTATCATTCCAATATGGGCAAATGGATCCCCATATGAAAGATTCTTCATACGGGCCTTGGATCCCCGCATTTTGATAATGCAGGCCTGAGTGAACACCGACGGGTGTTCACTGGCTAGCTATACCGGTATAAGCAGAAGAAAAGTGGATGCATTTTCATACCTACATAAAGTGCATATCAGTTCTTATGAATTCTAAATATTGTGAATGATATGCCTTTAATTCAATGTTTTCCATGCTGTTCAATTATATTTGCTGAGTCATGGACTCACTCTTGCAATTTTTGGTATTTAGGAAAACTTTGAAGATGACATGCTTTGGGAGGGAGTAGTCACATGGAGAAACACACACTATCACTTATTTCACAAATTAGATAATAATTCTGTGACTACCTTTTAATTGTGAGCCATGGCTTGTAATAATTGGTCATGATGTTTTCTATTGATCATCTCTAAGTTATGTTTGCACTAGTTAATGGTTTACATTTACTGGTAATATTCTTGATATTATTCCTCTTGAATGAATTATTGTGATCTGAGATTTAGCATTTTTATGCTCGCAGAAATTTATGTTGTTTAATTTAATAGTAACCTTGTGTGTTGAAGTTAGTGGTCTGTAGTTGTAAAATTGATGAAAATAATTTATTCTGTTGTTTCGTGTTAGAAGTCTATGTAGCATCTTGGCTTCTGTATAGTCAGGGTGTTACATCCAATCCTTCCACAAATACTAAATTTTCTTTTAATTTCCCTCTCTAAATAATATTGTACTCACTAATGAATGATCGGGATATTACAGGAACCTCCTAGAGAACAATATTTATATTTATGATCGTATTCACCCATTGAGGTGTATTTGTTTACTATGTAATTGAGTTGGCTGGTTCATCCATTGGAGTCTTTATGGTGATGTTTTAATCTTTGCAATTTGGTTCATGCTCGTATATTTTTTAATTGATGTGAACTACTTAAATGGTCATTGTTTTAAAAGAAATGCTGCTGAAATTTTTAGAGAAAACTTTATAGTTTAGCTTCTGTTCTGTTGGTTTAGTAGCATTCTTGGCTCATGATGAGCCAGGGTGTTATAGTTGGTATCAGAGCGGGCTTTAGGTCCGTAGTGAATAGATTAAATAAAATTTGCTAATGGCTAATCAACTTAAAAATTTGACACACTAGTGCATAGTAGTATGGGAATGGGCAAAGCATTGCATTTATGTTTCTATAATGTCGCATTGATCATTGTTGTTATGAATTGATTATGAATGCTTATGATTTGATTGTTGTGTGATGATAGTTGCCATTGAGAGGTTGAGGTCGTGGTTGTGACCTTGGGCTCTGCCAGGTTACACCACCGTTCGTGGTATGAGAATAGTGAAGTGGTTACCCCGAGTACCATAGTTATAGGTATTGAGGGTGAATTTCTTTAGAAAAGTTGTTCTCTTCTTGAGCTCGATTTAGGCCAATCCTAGCTATAGTTACGGTTGATGAATTTTCTTGGGATATTGGTTACAAGGCAGTTGTCGGGATTTCACTTGGTCTTTATTTGTTTTATGGAGCAATTATTGGCTCTTCCGACTATTGAGTTGCTTTTGTTACTTATGAACATTGTTCATTGGTAAGATTGATATTACCATGGTTGTTCCATTTTTTCTTATTGGAAAACATGACTCGTTTATTTGTTTAATACTGTGGACAAAGAAAGTTTTCTATTGCAAGTTCATTAAAATGTGAGAGCTTTGACTCTATTCATTTCTTTTGTAGTAGCTAGAGTGTTGAAGTTTAGTACTTCTTCCTTGAGAAAGAAAGTGTCAAAACTCTTTTGTAATGTTTTGTTGTGTTAAAAGATAAGTTGTAAGCATAGAAGATAAATTGATATGGTATGGGTATCAAGTTGGGTCAATGGCATGGTGCATAATAAATCCTAATGAGTATCATTGGGGGTGAAATCGATTAAGTTGATGTTGTCCTCTAGTAGTTCTTGATGAACTATGATTATGAGTATGGCTATACTTAATTGGAATCAAAAGAATTATTAAGAAATATGGAACATTGATGAAATGGTTGATCATTAGAATTATTCAGTTTGCTAAACTTGTTTGATTATTTGGTCTCAATGGATTAATCTAACTGTGTAGGAAGGAAAATACAAATCAACAATACGGAATAATTTTAGCAACCTATCAGATAATAACAGGTAAGGATCAACAAACCATAGATTGATCATAAGAATTGAATTAGATTTAGCAACATAACAAACTCGTAAATATCCAATCCTATTGAACTATTCGAGATAAAACTATCAAGAGTCTATACAAAGAATATTAAGCATTCACTAGTTCAACTTTCTCATAATGAATGATAACCTCAATCATCAGAACTCCAATATTACAATCTAGTACTATCAAATGAAAGATAGTAACAAGTCCATTAATTAATAATGAAATGTGAAGTGAATGAAGTGATCCGTGACTAATCCCTCCCAAGCATGCTGTCATCAGTGTTTACCTAAAACACACAAACAATGGCAAGAATGAGTGCACAACTCAGCAAGTACAACAGAATAATATAGAAAAAAATACTGAATCAAGAACATAACATTCATAATGTCTAAATATGAAACAGAATGGTAGAAATCTTATGCAAGAATGGAATTCATGCTCTTCACTTCTGCTTTTACTGGTATAGCCAGTGAACACCCGTCGGTATTAATTCAGGCCTGCATTATCCAAAATACGGGGATCTAAGGTTCGTATGAAGAATGTTTCATAACGGGGATCCAATTTGCCCATTCATGTTTCACCAACGAGAGTGGGAAGTAAAGACCTATCATTCCAATATAGGCATGTAAGACCCACAATTCCAATTTGCCCACATTGGAATTGTGGGTCTTACATGCCCATATTAGAATGATGGGTCTTTACTTCCCACTCCCGTTGGTGAAACATGAATGAATGAATGAATTCATGGATATGAAAGACATAATCTTAAGAAGCATGGATTAACATCCATGAAAAGAAACAAGAATTATTGGAATTACTCAAAATCCATAGAACTTAATCATAGCATGAGCATCAAGCATTACAAACAGATATCACTCAATACATTTCACAATGTACTTGCCCATGTTGGAATGACGGGACTTCACTACCCACTCCCGTGGGTGAAATATGAATGAATGGACGAATGAATATGTTGAACGTAAGCACATTATCGAAGAATCATGCTATATCAATTATGAAGGAAAACAAGTAATACCGGAATTATCCGTTGCACATTCATCAATCAAGTGGAACAAATAGCAATCAAGACAATTCAATTGTACTTGCCTTTCGCGTTGCGACGCGTTAGGAGGAAAGGATGATGCCACTAATCCCGGAGCCTCTCCTCCTACATAATCAACTTACTCAAATAAGAATGACGTGGAAATGAGACTCTACTCGCAATGCTCTAACTCGTTCTCCCAAACCCAAGGTTTATCTACTTGTTCTACTCAAGCTAGACAACATTCTAACAGGAAACTACACTAGACAGCAGTATTAAAAGATATATAACTTTCGCTCTGAAATTTGTAAAAGAGCAAACTCAGATTCTCTGGAAAGGTAGTGAAATCCTATACAATAACCTAGTTGGCGAGAATCTCCAATTCGGCCAACCTCAGAGTCTAATAATCAGATGAACATATAGAACTATAATATGACAGACAGACTATACAGCTGTATAAGAAATTTCATAAATTTCGAATGGATGAACCAAATTTTAAGATTTTTAATAATCTAGAAATCTTAAGAAATCTCCTACGATAATTGTGTGGGGTGAACTCCCTGAATCAACCATTAACACGATCTTAATTTAATAAACAAATCAACTGCTAATATTCGTCAGAATTCTAGACAGCTGTAATGAAATCAACGTTACTTCTAGACCACAACTCCAAATTGGGTGATCTTTGAACCTCTGGAAAGCTGAAAACAAACCTTACCAATCTATAGGAAATGAAATCCTCCAATTCGGATTCGATCAACACGAAAACTGATGAGAAACAAGATACAGAATACATTAATTAATCGCAGCAGAATGACGATCCCTTAATCATGGCAATTTACGAATCTTATTCGATCTAACCAGCGAGAAATCATTCGTTACCCTTGAAGACACGCGTGCCCGCTGAATTCCCCCGTGAGGTGCTCCTCTCCTCTTCTTCTCCTCTCTCCCTCCCCTTCTTCCTCCACGGTAGGCCCACCACGCAGGAAGCGGCGGTCTTTGGAAGATGGCGATCTTGAGGAGTTGAAGCGATGAAACCTCTATTGGGGAGGAGGTGGAGGCGCCATGGAGCTGCTGGAGGGGCGGTGGCCTAGAGGAGAGGAGAGTAGAGGTGGCGAGCGGCCAAGCAAAGGAGAAGGGAGAAATAAGGGGCGGCTAGGGTTTGTGGGGGAGGGAGGCACCTCCCCCTTTTGGCCGGCCACACATGAGCCACTTGGGCCAAGGCCCAGGGCCCAGGTTGGCAGATTTTCATGGAAAACCCCTTTCTAAAATGTTTAATCTTTCTTTTGCATGCATTCTTCCTTGTAATATAATCAGAGTATTACAGAAAAACCCTTTTGTTTACTCTCCTTCCTTAGAAATAATCGGGGTATTACAGTGACGTTTGTTCGCAAACTGCCACTTGGAACAGCCCAAAAATACACAAAGGCAAAAATGAGGGATTTTTAAAACTTTTTGTCTAATGCCTGTTGCCGTTCCGTTTGCTTGCATATTTGAGAGTTATTGGGGTACATTTTTTTCATCTTTTCTTGATATCTCTCCTTGGGCTAAAGGCTAATCAGTCAAGCACCGGTCTGACACGCCCGCTCCCATGCATTCCTCTCCTGTTCCTCCGACCAGCAATGGTCAAGACGGGGCAGCCGTGCCTCGCACTCATGCGCCGTGTGTGCCAGGTCAAAGCCACGGCTAGTGCTGTCTATCAGCCATTAATAGCCATCCCCTCGGATGTCATTTAGCTGCCCCTACCGTCCACAGCCTCACCCACTCCTCCTCGCCGAATGTGCCAAGGTGCATGCAAATATTTTTACTCCAGGCCCCATAGTGCTCTCCCTTGCCATTCCAGTGATAATCCCACTTCCTTCCTCTTCCAAGAGAGCTTGAGCTCTAGCCCGACTCCAGCGCTCATCTCTGTCAAGCGCCACCCCATCGCAGCCTTCGCCGCTGAACCCCATCGGATACTACAAGACCTCCTTGAAGGACTAGCTGTGTAACACCCTAGCCCACAATAGAGACCTAGGATGCTACTAAATAAACAAGATAACAATTTAAATATAAGGCATGGTTCTAAATTTCGGCAGAACCTCTTTTGTATAACTAAGTATACCGGTGGTTCCAACAGTTGCATATATCATATTCAACATTCCAACATCCAAAATTTATCAAAGCATTCCAAAATAATCTATTCAGCTAGAGCATGAGCAAGCATAATCAAAATTTGCTACTCTCATTGTTACAAATAATCCAATGCATCCAAGCATGGCCATAATTAATCCTTAAGCAGTTTGCTTATTATTAAGATACGATCTAAATGATATTCATCTTTAAAAATATGTGTGGTAGTGAGTGCATCCAGAGCAAGCATACTCCCTTCCATGCATGCCGTTCTTGCAAGTGGTACCTAAAAGCACAACAAAAGCAAGAGTGAGCCCAAAAACTCAACAAGTATCAATAAAGAAACATTCAATTCACAGTTATAGCATCAACATACCATAAGAAACATTACACTAAACAACTCACATGTTTATGTAATGCGAACATGCAATGCATCATTTTTTCTTTTACTCTTTTCGCACTTTACCGGTAATGCGGGGTATACAACCGTCAATGTATACCCTTGCCTGTGCCCTCTAGCATAGGGACCAAGAGCCTATACTCCACAAGTATAGGGACCACAGCCCATCATCTTCATGATGGGGACCTCTACTCAATGCCCACATTCTACGAATGTGGGGACCACAAGCCCGTCATCTATATGACGGGGACCTCAAATATACATACTTGGTCACCACATGACCAAGTCTCAGGTATGTTCTCAACATGCACATGTACTAGTACTCTATCTTTCAATAACATGTGAATCAACAATTACATACCAAAATCTCAAACTTTAAATAACATGTATTACATCAACAACATACATGAATAACCTTTAGCCATAACTCAAGCATTCGCCAATCTCAATCATACATATCACACTATCATTCACGCATAGCTAATATGTATAAAACACAATCACTCACTGTCAAACATTCATAATTATACTAACAACTTGAATACTTGCCTCAATCGTGCGGGAACGGAGGACGCGAAGAGGGCACTGCCCCTGGAACCAATCCCCTACCTGAATATAATTATAAAGCACACTAACACAATCATACTGGACCAAAAACATAACTAATAGCACAACCGAGCTTGCTATACTCTCAAACGCCTTCCCAATTTCCAACTCCTAAAGATCAACCTGTCCCCTCTGTGGACAACCATATTCTAAAATCCATAACTTTTAGTACAGGAGTCCAAATGAGGTGTTCTTAGACTTTCTGAAAATTTTAACAAATTATCCAACTAAGTCTAGTTGGTTAGCCATCCTGAATCGGCCATATAATATCCCTACCAAGCCAAATAATAAAACATCGAATTCATGTCAGGTTTTCTGGACAGTAATACCAAAACGACCATAACTTTTGGTACGATTGTCCAAATTCTGTGTTCTTGAGCTTTTTGGAAAGCTGAGACAACAATATACAACTTTTGTTATATTGAGATTCTCTAATTTTCCGTTTAACTAATCTCTTAAATCAGATTACTAACTACTGTCAGGATTCCCACAGATTAGCAGGACAGACTCACTAAAAAATTCATATCTCGCAGACCGTAATTCGGAATTGGGTGTTCTTGGCGGCTACGGAAAGATAAGAATATTTCCCAACTATCTCTAAGAGATGGGATCCACAGATTCTGCTTCTAAGGATATGAAAACTTCCGTTCAAACTTCTGGACAGAACACAATCTAACAGTAATTGACAATCGATCTACTAAACGAATTCATAAACGCGTCTAATACAAAACATACAACGAAGGAGATCCTTTGTTACCCTTGAAGAACTGCTGATGAACACGAAGAACACCCCGTGAATCCTCTTCCCTTCCTTTCACCCTTCTTCCCTTCCTCTCCTTCTTCCTCTTGGCTGGCAACAATCAATGGGGATCCTTCTCCTTTCCCTCTTCTTGGCTGGCAGCAAGGAGGCAACACAAGGGGGAGGAGCTACAGTGGTGGCGCTACAGTCATATGGCCGTGCTACAGTGTTAGGGCTAGGGTTTCCCCCCTTTTTAAGTGGCCGGCTGCCCTCTCCCTTGGGCCTAAATGCTGTGGGCCGAGAGCCCACAGCCCAGGTTGTCTGAAATACTCAAATAAACCCGTGAAACATCTGTTAAATCCACTCTCTCTAATTAGTTCTCCTCCCTAATATCTTTCTTCTCACTTAAATATATATGGGATATTACAAGCTACCTGCCCCATGGTGCTACACTCAAGATTGAAGACCACCCCTATTCCTCAAGCCGCTCCTGCAGCGCAGAGTTTCTCTCCTTGTCTTGGTCCACTGTCAACGGCTCAACTCCGACTAGCTCATTCCCCAGTTCCATACTGGTAAATTCCTAGTGGTCAGATACTCTTCCTAGTTCGAGCCGCCTTGTTCTCTCTTGGATTTTTCCTCTGGTTCTTCCTTTGGCTTTTTCGCGGGTTTATTCGATTGCATCAATGCAGTCGAACCTTTGCTTCTTTCGACCTCTGCTGTATAGTCAAACATTTATCTCATTCGACTACGCACGGTTAACACTCCCACGACCTCTCTCCTTGCACAGACTGCCCATTTTACAAAGACCACCTATCTGGTCACAACCTCCCATTTTACAATGACCACCCTCATGATCAAGACCACCCATCTAACCACGCCCTCACCTATTGTGGACCATCGGATCAGATTGGACAGCCCGATTGAGATGAGAGGTTCGAATGGTCCGAACGTTCATATCATTTTGGACCGCCCAATCAAGGTCGGATGGCCCCGCTTCGCCGCGCCCTACCTCCTTGACCTCAGGACCTCTTTCTCAAGACTGCTCTCTTGGTCCTTCGCAAAGACCACCCTCCTCGGTTTTTGCAAAGACCACCCTCTTGGTCACGACTGTTGGAATTAATCCTTCATGTATTAGTTTTATTCAATCCTAGTTTAAGTCGAAGTCAGTTAGTAGATGAGTCCGGGTCGTACTCGTAGAAAATGTGTCCGAGTCTGGTGTTGAGTCCTTGTACTCAAGCCTATGTAAGAGTCTTGTAGCGATGTAAGAAATCGAGAGTTGAGAAAAGTAATAAAACCAAAAACGAAAGGGGAGCAATTGCTCCCGAAACCAATCGCGTAAGTTTTCGCCTCGAGCACTATTCATTACGACAACTGTTCATACGAGTACTGTTCACCTAAACACTATTCATCTGAGTACTATTCATCCCGGGTGCTGGTTGAAAGGTCACGAGCTACTCGTGGTCGTAGGGAGGGGTGGATCGACTACACCCTGGACGTAAGAGTTGGGTTTGGTCACAGAAAGTTCCGACCACCTGGTCGAAGATGACACGACCACAACGACCTCCCTTTTTTCAAAGACCACCCTCCTGGTCATAACATTCTCAAGACCTCTCCTAGTTACAGTACTTCCAGGACCTCCCCAAGTCCTAGTGCTTCCAAGACCTCCCCTGGCTACAGTGACTCCAGGACCTCTCTTAGTCACAGTATCCCTAGGACCACCCCAAATCATAGTGCTTCCATGACCTCTTTGTCGTATCCCACTTGAAACAAAATGGTTTCCATGACCACCACAGGCCCAATGACCACTAACTTTTCAACTGTGCTAGTCTCACATTTCTAATCCACAATTTTGCATTATTTGGAGTTCTTTGCATATTTGAAAACAATTTAAGTTGGAATTTGTGCTTATTTGCCTTTTCGGTTGTTTTGCGATTATAGAAGCCGAGGCGACCGAAGAACCACTCGTGGACCAGGATCCCGAACAGCAGCATTCAGAACAAGGCGAGTCAATCCTTTGACCATGTTGCACCCACTTTTTGCAAATTATGTTGCTTTAAATTATGAAACTGCATTGCTATGTTTTATCAAACTAAATTGGTCTAGATCGTAGTTAACGCCTTAACATATACTTGTGTATAAACTTCCAACCCTTGAACTTGGACATTATCCTTTGTCACCCTAGACTTAATGGATTACATACTAGTTGATAGATCTGTATCTAAGTGACATGCTTAGCCTTGCTTAGATACCTTGTCTTATGGGCATTAAGTTGCCCAACCACAATCCTTAAAAACTTTGGAAAATGATTTGGGCAGTAAGGCTAGGAGCTTGGCTGGTATGTTGATGTAAATGTTATTTTCAAAAACAAAAAAACCTAAAAAACTGTTTTCGACTAGGGCGGCTGAAAAGAGTGGCTGGTGCTTGGGGCATGAGAAGAGGTTGGTATGTGGATGTGCTGCCCTGGTCATGTAAGGACCGAATCATGTGATGACCTCTCATGCAAAAACAGTGCAACCACAAGTCAATAATAGGTACGACCTGGCCGACTAATTTGCTCGCCTCAGCGTAGATCTACCGTTGGGATGATTGCGGGTGAATAGCCGGGGGAGAACGAAGCCACAAAAACCGCATTGGCACAAGAGGGGGCCTCCCGGAGAGCCTTGGGAGTGGGCTCAGGGCGGTGGAAACCTTAGTGTAGCGGATGGAGTGCGTTGAGTTTGAGCATTGTAAAGGCCTTGTGGTAATCTCCCCTTGATTCACATGTCTAAAGAAACATGTGTATATATCAAGACGATTACCTCTTGTGGGTAAAGTGTGCGAACTTTGCAGACTAAGAAAACTATGATGATAGTCGTGCTCACGGTCAAGAGCGGTGCTGAGAACTTGCTGGATATAGCTTTCCTTTTTACATAACCATTTGTGATGAGAAGGGAAAGCTGGGGTGGGACCCTAGAGATTTGATAAAGGCCTGGTCGGGGACCAGTGGTAAATACGGGAAGACTCGAGTATAGGAGGTGAGACCTCCACTAGTACTTTTCAAAAGAAAACTCATTTATGAAAACATATTTGTTAAATTGCTAAGTCTTAGGATTTACTACTACTCATCTATTTCAAATCTGGCTTTGTGCAAATAAAAGAACTCTAAAGCTTCCCTTGATTAGCCTTGCATCTATAAGAAATGCATTGTGGGTTGGCTTGCGAGTACGGTTGTGTACTCAGGCTCTACCAATATATTCTTTTCAGACCCGAATGATCAAGACCCCTACCAGTACTTCACGGAGGATGAACCAGATGGTGGTGAAGATAACGAAGCTTAAGCCGGGACCCCCAATCGCTTGCCTATGGGCAAAGTGAATGGATCCACCATGATGTATTTTGTTTTCTTACCTGCTTGGCTTCCGCATTCTGGCTTTTGTAAAACTCACTCCTAAGTGGCGCTTTTGTAGACAATTGGTCGGACGGTCAGATAATTATGTAATATATTATGGGCTTGCACAGTTCATATCAAATACTGCTCGTATTGAGTGAGGTTCACGATCAGTTTGTGCCTAATCGCTAGACAGATGTCTTACGACCACCCCTAGATAGTCTAAGACTACTACCAGATGTCTCACGACCACTCCTAGGTGATCCAAGACCACAACCAGATGTCTTACGACCACCTCTAGATAGTCTAAGACCACTACCAGATGTCTCATGACCACTCCTAGGTGATCCAAGACCATAACCAGATGTCTTACGACCACCCATAGATGATCTAAGACCACTACGAGGAGACCCACGACCACCCCCATATGGTCTCAAGATCACCTCCAGATATCCCAAGATCTCCAGGACCTCCTCGGGAACTCCTAGGACTCCCTCTAGACCTCCTCGAGACATCCTATATTCCTCTGTCGCAACCCAGGACCTCCTTCTCTGGACTTCCGCAGGACCTTCTGTACCTCTGTCGACGTATACTCACGACCTCCCCGGGACATCTCTACAGTGTCCCTCAGGACCTCCCCAAGATGTCTCTACAGGACACATCGGGACCTCCCAGGATGTCTCTACTATACTTCTCAGCATCTCCCTGGGACGTCTCTACAACATTCTATAAGATCTCCCCAAGACCACTGTAGGACTTCCTTAGGATCTTCACAGGATCTCCTACGGCCCCAAGACCCCCGTTTAGATCTCCTAGGACCTCCTCATGAACTACAAGGCTTTGTAGGACCTCCCCTAGTCTTTCCAGGATTCCCCCCCCCTCGGGACTTCCTTATAAGCTACAGGACCCCCGTGGGACCTCTCTCGACCACCTCAGGACCTCCCCTTAGGACCTCCTCGCGGACCACCATAGGACCTCCTTCGGGTCACTCAAGACCTCCCTGGGATCACTATAAAACTGTACTAGGACCTCCTTAAGACTCTTCTAAGTTGATATCTTGACCAAATGTGGCCGTTTCTATGAACCAACACAGGCGTCCGAGTGTAGCTTCTGTAGTTAAATGCTTGAGCAAACGTGGCATTCTGTGTGTATCAGCTACTGATCCAGGGAATGACACAAGTATACACAGGAGATCCCTAGTTCCAAAATTGGGGTCTGACAGTGGAAAGGTTCTCGTGATGAAACTTCGATTTTGGATTTGACTCTTTTGGTGGGGCGTGGGTAACGCATGGTTGCGATGATAATCCTTCGTTGTTTTCAATTGGTCTCTGTTGTAAAAGAGTTTGTTTAAAGTGAGTTCTATTGTTCGAACCTGGTTAAAGGAGGTGCTCCTTTTTAATGTAAAGAGATTGATTGAGACATGGAACCAGAGTTCCATGTAATTTGTGCTGGTTGTATTGTTTGGTACCAAAGGGAAGGTTGACTCAAGGTACATTGGTTTGTTCTAGAAGTTGTGGGGATTTTGGAAGTTAGCGTTTCACTAGAACCGTCTCGAGTCCTAGCACAGGGTATACAACATTTTGTATGACCCAGTGTTTGAGAGATCCGGATTCCGAGGTTTCATTAGAGCCATTGACCAATGAGTAAAACCTTACCTTTGAGTCCCATCCATTGAGTGTACCTAAAAACGGTCGAGATAAGTGTTGAGGTGTAAGATGTTGATATCCATCAAGGTGAGGTGGTCTCATAAGTCCAAGAGGGAAGCGACATGTGAGTTAAAATCTCGCATGCACGACCAAAATCCAGAGTTGTTCACATCACGTACGTGTTAATTATGATTAATTTATGTTGTGGTATTCTTGCGAATAGAATGACAAGTAGAATTCGGGGTCGAATTCTATTTGGGGGGTAGAATGTAATATCCCGTTTAAATATAAAACAAATAAGTGATTAGTACTAAAATTAAATATAATTAGAAAGGGAAAATTTAGAATTTTGGAGGAGTTTTAGAACTCGGGCCTTTGGCCCATAGCTCTTTGGGCCCATGTGGAGGGCCAGCTTAAGAGGGTGGGGGGAAACCAAACCCTAGCACCCCCCATGTACTGTAGCACGACCAGGGGGTACTGTAGCGCTGCTGACTACTATAGTGTCCCCCCTTCCCTACTGCATGCCAAGAGGAGGAGGAGATCAGCACTGAGAGGAGAAAGGAAGGAAGAGAGGAAGAAGGAGATGGGATCGCTAGGTTTTGCATTCATAATTTTGATCTCAAAGGGAGAAAATTCTTTTACCTCTTTTCTATTCAGCAATCGGTAGAATCTGTTAGTAGATCGGCAATCTACTACTTCTGTTGCATTGCCATTTTGAGTACTGTAGTTGCAAAATCTAGGAATATCATCTCCTAGAGTATTGTATATCTTTGTTTGCTCTTACTGTAGAGTATTCGATCTCGAAATTTGGATATGTAGATAATTAGTTATGATTTTTACAATCCAAGTGTCTGTTTAGTCTCTAGGTTTCGGGCAGCGAACATAGTTATGAAAATTAAAATATGAAAATGGAAAAATTTGGACTTTTGGTCTGCATGATTTAGATAGATGCCTTTATAATGGTTCCAGAGAGCCCAATATCACTTTTTTTGGACAAGCATAATAGGAGTTATGAATTTTTGAACTATACGATTTAGTTCTGTCTTTCTGTTGGGGACAGTCGGGGAAAATGTTGAGTTAGCAAAGTTTATTGCAGAGTAGAAAAATTAGATTAAATTTATTATAGTAGCTAATTCTCTGGGAATTCTATAATGTCTTAGATTACTATTTTTGGATGTACCAATTAAAAGTTATGGAATTTCTAAGTCGATGTTATCGAAGATAACAGATCTGTCTTCAGAGTTAAAAACAAGGGTTTAGAAAAAAATAATTTGATCTCTCGATCACCTGAGAAACTGTGGGAATATGTGTGTAGATTCTAGAAAGTCTGAGTTCATGATTTTTGGAGCTAAAGATCAAAAGTTATGATTTTTCTAAGGTTACTATCCTGTTTTGGATAGAATGGTGTTCGGGAATGAATGGTATCGTTTCGGATTACAATTAGGAGTAGATATGTATATTTAGTATTATTGTTATATTGTGTGCTTTTGGATGATATCCTTAGTATGTTCATTAAATTCTCAGGTGGTGGTGTGAATCCGGGGACAACGCCCTCTTCTCGTCGTCCTAATTCACACGGTTGAGGCAAGTGCAAGTAGTGGTAGCATATGCGGAGAATTTTTATGAGTTGCTAATGATTTACGTACATGAATTGTTTATCCATGCTATTGCTGTTGATTAGGTTATGTGCATATGTTGTTTAATCAATGAGATGAACGTTAATGATTTGTTACCATCGTTTGCATCATTCATTGATGCTTGAGGCTTGGTCTACATGGTAGCCATGTAAGGATGATTTTGAGGTCCCCGTCATGTTATGGACGGGCATGAGGTCCCCACACTTGTGGAGTGTGGGCTTGAGGTCCCTGTGCTAGAAGGCACATGCATGAGTATGCATCGACGGATGCATACCCCCACATTACCTGTAAATGCAAAGAGAAAAGTTATGTGCATTTGTGGCATTTGCATTACATGGCATTGAGAGTTGAATAGTTGTGATATTATTGTGAATGATTGATTGTGTTAGAAGCAAAGTATGTCTTCGAGATTTGGGCTATTGTCTTAATTGTACTTTGTTGAGTCGTGGACTCACGCTTGTTGCTTTGTTTAATTTATTTTTAGGTACCTCTTGCGAAGACGTCATGCATGGAAAGGGCTAGAAATAAAGCTTGATGCACACTACCATGTTAAACACCATGATTGCAAATTTTGAATCTTAAGTTTAATTGGAGGAACCTGCTAGAGAACGATATTTATCTTTATGATCGTATTCACCCTTCAAGGTGTATTTGTTTACTTAGTAATTGAGTTGGCCGGTTCATCCATAGGAGTATTTATGCTGTTGTTTTAATCTTTGCAATTTGGTTCATGCTCATATATTTGTTAATTGCTGTGAACTACTTAAATGTTCGTTGTTTTAAAAGAAATGTTGTTGAAAATTTTAGAGAAAACTTTATAGTTTAGCTTTACAAATTATTTTATGTTTAACCTATTGCATTGCTACTTTATTATTAAATTAATTACTTGGGAAGTAGCTATGAAACTTAGTTGTCGTTTATCCTCGTTGTTCATTTGTATGTCATGATTCATTGTCACGCTAGGATGGTTATATGCTAGTTGGTCAATAATGATAGAATCAACATGCATTGGTTTGGACTTGCTGGGTTAATGATATCATTTTGGAATATCAAATTACACATGTCTAATGATATATGGAATTGCTCTGTGAATAGCTTTGTGCACTGTGTGTTATTGTTAATGGCAAATGATGAGGACATCAACCCTCTGGATACAACCGCTACTCCACATACCAAGCAAGAGTTCATGCTGGACATGTTCTGGAATCCAATTCGCCTCCAGAGATATCACGGTCTCCTCCAGGACCTCCTCCACCTCCAGGACCTCTCCAAGGGAGGTCCAAAAGATCTCTTGGAGGTCCAAGAGGATCTCCACACTCCAAGGAAGGTCCAAGAAGACCTCCTGGTCTTCCTAGGACCACTTGGAGGTCTCCTAGGACCACCCGGGAGGTCTTTCAGGACCACCCGAAGGTCTTCTAGGACCACCCGGGAGGTCTTCCAGGACCACCCGGAGGTCCTCCAGGACCTCCCTCCAGGACCTCTCTCCAGGACCTCCTCTCCAAGACCTCCTCGCTAGGACCTCCTCTAAGACCACTTCCCTCTAGGACCTCCTCAGGACCTCCCTCCAGGACCACTCCAGGACCTCCTCGGGGCCTCCTCAAGACCACTCCAAGACCAGTCCTACGACCAGGTCTTCAACTAGTCCTAAGATAATCGATACTCGATATGAATAGTATTGGTCGTAGATAAGTTATAGTACATATCTTTTAGATGGAGTCGGTTGTAATCTTTTCATAACTGTATTAGGAAAGAATCTTTGTGTGATACGGGAGTTAGAGATAGAATCGACATTAGTTCATGTGTGTGTTGGCCACACCCTTAGGTGCCACTATAAGGCCAGGCATCGCCCATCTAGTCTGGCGGGTTTTGTTAGATTGATTTCAGCTTAGGCTAGAAACACCATCGTTTTGCTTGTACGGCTAGTGCAACCAGATGTTGTCTTCAAGACCCCAAATTATTCAATACATCTTTGTTCTTCAATTCCTATTCACAATTTCAGATTGCTTATTTATCTTGTTCTTGTGTGCTTCTTTGTTGTATGTAGGAATAGATCTTCGTGATCAAGTCATCCGGGTATTTGTGCACGGTTGATAATGACTTGTCGAGTAGTTCAGCGATTGCGTGGTTTCGAGCATTGTGAGTTTGTAGCCAGGATCGTGAGAGTTGAGCGACTACTACCGAACTTACCTTCTCATCGAAAGATCGGGCCAAAACATGACATTAGTGGTTCATCAAGTGGTATCAGAGCTACAGTTCATCGGTGAGAGTTTCCAGTTTTCTAGTAGTAGATTCATTTTTCATACCTAGAGTCTAGAAAATTGCCCAAAAATTTTTGCATCTATCATCTATACCGAGCCCCTTTGAGCCATTGCAATTTTTTCTTTTTAGTTTGCATTGTTGAATTTTCGCTGCATTGTCGAGTCATTGTGCTGATTTCCTGTCTAGATTGGTCTAGTTTAGAGTCTCTTACAAGTCGACTAGTTCTGTTCTTCCTCCCTGTCGCGGCCACCAAGATCACCACCACTCTCTGCCATCTTGCTGCTGCGGCCACGGCGGCCATCTGCCTTGTTATTTTCTGCTCCACCAATTGCCAGCCGATGCCATCAAAATTTTGCGCCACCGATTCGGCAGCCAAAACCCTACCTCGCTTTCCGAGCTCCACAAATTGCTGCTGTCTCGCCTGTGTTTTTTTTCGCTCATGTACGCAGTCCTTCTCGCGTACGTTTCCCACGCACAAGTCCATCTAGCCTCGATCACCACACTGCGAAATCCAAGTCGACTACCTTTTCCTGTTTTTCCGTGCGTACACAATTTTTCCTTCTACACTGCTTTCCAGTGGCCCCACCACCGAATCCTTTGTGTGCCTGATTCCATCGTGCGCTGCGAGTATTGTGTTGTAAGCCCTCAATTAAATTGCTGAGTTTCCTTGCTAGTGTTAGCACCCGAGAGCATCAAAATACATAAATAGTGCTACACAAGTTCCAAGGAATTATAGTCTCCTCATGCATCTTTTATAAATTAGTTCTCCGTGTGGTCTCTAGTAGTACGAAAAAAAAGAAAGAAAGAAAAAAAAGAATTAGTAAAAAAAAGAGAAAAGAGGCCTCACGGTTGACTTTTTAGAGGAGGATATTTTTAGCTTTCGATAAAATTTTTATGCTATACCAACAGTCCGAAAAATTTCATATTTTCAGTTCCAATAGCTTTTCTGAGGTAAAAAAAAAAGAAGAAGAGAAAGAAAAGAAAAGAAAAGAAAAGAAAGAAAGAGAAGAAGAAAAAAGGAAAGAGAAAAAAATCAGAGTTTCCTCCTTTCTTGACTTATTTCCTTATTCAGATTGGCATAGTCATCCAATGCTCTCTTGCTTTGATGGTTCTTGTGCTAGCCTTTCCTTTGTTGCTCCTAGTCATTCTTGTGAGTTGCTCTAGCTAGGCTTGGTTTAGACTAGGACCAGCACTAGTGACTAGTGCTTTGAACTACTTTTCAACTTTGCATACTAATTTGAACAATTGCTACTCCTTCGCTACATACTAGCCTTCCGAGCTCCACTTCCTACTAACTCAGTAGGTACCATTCCTTGCAATCATTGGGCTAATCACAAGTGAGAGTATCATGAACCAGCCACCGGTTGTACCATTTCCTTGCTGCATTGGTAAGAGCTTGTAAGAACTTAGTATAAGCTTCAGTGTGAGCGACTGTTGAGCCTCTAGAACCTAGTAGTTGATAGGGACATATACTTGTGATTTGTTTCCTTGTTTTCTACTAACAATGATAGGTTGGTCGAAGTGGGTAGATTACGATGTCATCACAGGCAGATTTGAACTCAAGGGGAAACAACTACCAGCATACATCTTGCCACTTACCGCTGAGAGTACGTCATTGGACTATTTTCTGTGGGTTACTATGTTGGAAAGCTACATTGAAAGACAGGTCCTTGATCCTGTTGAGAAGATGAGCATGGCAAGGATGGCGCTGATCAGTGATGTTCAACATTGGTGGTCGAATCACGAGGACCACTTCGTGTACACATGGGAGCAGATGAAGAAGAAATTGCAATGTCGTTTTGTACCTCCACCACCCACGGTCACAAGCGAGGTGCAACCTAAGGTAACTAAAAATGCTGACATTGTTTTAGCTCCTACTCCATCTACAGATACTGCTGAGACACTTGAAGAGATGAAGGATGATCTGGCGCATCTTTTGTCATTAGAGGAGAAGCTTGAGGTACCTACAGTATTTGATGAGGACGATAATGACAAAGGTACTCATTTGGTGCTATAGCAAGACATAGAGCAACCTTGTGAGTATATACCTGCTGTAGTGCAATCTTTTGATTTTCCTTGTGTTTCCTTGAACGAACCATGTGCTGATCTGAATTCTCATAGTTTTGCACATGTCGAATTAATTACACATAAGGAAGTACTTGATAGAATATCCCCTACTGATGCTTTGTGCTATATCATGCTTAATGAGCCAGTTAGTATGGAATGTGCTATGGAGAAAGTTTGTAAACTTTCATATCTAAATTCTCTTTCTAGCACCTACACCTACTATTTTAAATTAATTGGAGATTATGGTGTAGACAATCAATTTCTGATATATCGAATATGCATAACTTGTGATCACATGGATGAATTGAAGCTTGCTGTTTTGGACAACAATTCTTGTGTGCTGAATCTTGTTCAATATGAGAGTAAAATAAAATTTAGTGCTCATCCCATGCCCATGTGTTCACCTTTTATTGCACCATCTAGTATACACAATATGAATAAAGATGTTGACATATGGAAGAACTTACAAATCTTTTCACCCTTGCTAGATGAATTTGCTATTACTCAACTAAAATCTGATTATATGAATGACTTGTGCTCTTTGAATTCAATTATTGTGCTGCCCATTCACAGAGCAATGAATAACTCTACTATATACTTCACTTATACTTGCAATTTGAGTTGCAAATTGAATGCTATGAGAAAATATATGTTTGCTGATTTGATGCATGCACAATCACCTTTAATTTCGAAAGCTTTCTCTATTTCTTTGCCACCTGCTATTGCTAACATTTTGCAAAAAGATGAGAATACGTTGCTACAAGTTTTAAAGCTTCTCTTGGCGTTGGAGGATGAGCGTGAGTCGAGGACAACTCAAATGCAAGAAGGGGAGGATGATGAGGACATCAACCCTCTGGATACGACCGCTACTCCACATACCAAGCAAGAGTTCAAGCTGGACAAGTTCTGGAATCCAATTCGGCCTCCAGAGATAGCACAATCTCCTCCAGGACCTCCTCCACCTCCAGGACCTCTCCAAGGGAGGTCCAAAAGATCTCTTGGAGGTCCAAGAGGATCTCCACACTCCTAGGAAGGTCCAAAAAGACCTCCTGGTCTCCCAGGACCACCCGGGAGGTCTCCGAGGACCACCCGGAGGTCCTCCAGACCCTCCCTCCAGGACCACTCCAGGACCTCCTCGGGGCCTCCTTAAGACCACTCCAGGACCAGTCCTATGACTAGGTCTTCGACCAGTCCTAAGACAATCGATACTCGGCATGAATAGTATTGGTCATAGATAAGTTATAGTATATATCTTTTAGATGGAGTCAGTTGTAATCTTTCCATAACTGTATTAGGAAAGAATTTTTGTGTGATACGGGAGTTAGAGATAGAATCGACATTAGTTCGTGTGTGTGTTGGCCGCACCCTTAGGTGCCAATATAAGGTCAGGCATCACCCATCTAGTTCGGTGGGTTTTGTTAGATTGATTTCAGCTTAGTCTAGAAACACCACCGTTTTGCTTATACGGCTAGTGCAACCAGACGTTGTCTTCAAGACCCCAAATTATTCAATACATCTTTGTTCTTCAATTCCTATTCGTAATTTCAGATTGCTTATTTATCTTGTTCTTGCGTGCTTCTTCAGTGTATGTAGGAATAGATCTTCGTGATCGGGTCATCCGGGTATTCGTGCACGGTTGATAACGACTTGTCGAGTGATTCAGCGATTGCGTGGTTTAGAGCCTTGCAAGTTCGTAGCCAGGATCGTGAGAGTTGAGCGACTTCTACCGAACTTACCTTCTCATCGAAAGATCGGGCCAAAACAGGACCTTCGTGGTTCATCAGCATATGTTGCATCATAAAATTAACTGGTGGATAAATGATTTAGACTAGGGTGATTGGAAAACAAGTTGGGGAGGAGAACTGTGAGTTAAATGGATGGACTAATTGAAATACTATGTTAATCTTGTTTATTTACTGTTACCATTTTGTATTACATTTTTAATCTATTTATTGTATTTGAATGCAACACTCGCTTTATGCAAAAACAAGCTAGGATAGTCATTTCCTTTGTAATCAGCGATACATCTATAATTCCATTCTGTGTGCACAACCTGTTGAGTACTCCAAGTACTCACCCTTGTAATAATCATCACTTAGTTGCTGAAGAGGAGTCCTCACCGCTATTGGAGGAGGAGTACTACGAGGAGGTCGATCTGTAATACCTTGGCTATGCGGAAGCCAAGATGCATAATACATCTACTGATATTAAACGACAATACAACATTTAATAGCAAAGCAACAACTAATAACAGCTAGGCTTCAGAGCAAACACTTCTACTAACATAACTAACATTAATTTCAACAAGGATCTAAGCACCAAAATCATAATTAAAACACTTCGTGAAGACCTACCGCATCATGAATAAGTTTGAATAGTTGAAATCATCAACTAGCATGAATAAACTCTCAAGATAACTGATGGAAGTACCAGAAATCCAATTATTACATGTAAAAGTTTCCAACTAAAGGATAGCAATAGAAATAATATTTAAGTGATGAAATGTGCAATAAGGTGGAATTCATCAGGTGAACTATTCCCTCCCGATGCATGTCGTCCTCAATGTTCACCTAAAAACAATAATTGACAAGAGTGAGTCTAAGACCTAGCAAATACAAATGAATAACATATGAAACATTGAATCGATGACATATCATTCTCAACATATCAAATACATTTGTAAATGCAGAACATGATGCAAATCATGCATATGACTCCACTTCTCTTCTACATATACCGGTATAGCCAAATGTAACACCTGTCGGTGTTCACTCATGCCCGCATCCTCAAAATACGGGGATCCATTTCCCATATAAAGAATCTTTCGTACGGGGATCTAGTTGCCCATATTGAAAATATGGGGAATCTCAATACCCACTCCCGTGGGTTAAGCATGAATTCTTGAAATGAATCTAATGAAATGAAATGAATACTTCCATACTTTCCAATTGATATCAACAATTTAACGGAAGCATGTAAACAACGGAAAAATACTCATACTTCATAAGATTAACCATATCATATCCATTTAACCAATTTGTACAATCAAGCATCATTATGATTCTAAACTGTACTTGACTTTCGCATTGCGACAAATTGGAATGTAGTGAAGGCGAAACCAAACCCAAGGTCACTCCGCCTACAAAAAATATTTTACTCAAAACAAGCTTTGACAAAATAGAACAACACTTACAACACTCTTAACCGCACTCCAAAATCCAATATTTCATATATTTAATATACTCAAGCAAAATGACGAGCTAGCAGTAACTCGATACTGGACAACAACATTCTAAAATCCATAACTCCCATTCTACTTATAAAAAAACTGCATTCTTGGTCTCTTTGGAAAGCTTACGAAATTTTCTACAATAGTTAAGTTAGCTAGATCCTCTAATTTGTCATTTAACTAATTTTAACAAATAGATTACTACCACTATTAGATTACTACCACTATCAGAATCTAACAGACATTCTAGACAGTAGAATTGAAATAACTATAACTTTCATTATGTTGATCTAAAAATTATGCTCTGTGACATTCTGGAAAGCTAAAAGCATTACTTACAAAAGTAATGTTGGTCAATGTCGTAGTGGCGGCCCACCGGCCCCACGATCCAGGCGAAGCACCACCGAAGGGGTCCCCAAAGCACCCCCCCTGAAGGGGTCCTAGAGTCCTCCAAAGGCCCACTTCCAAAGGGGTACCCGAGGCCCCGAAGACGTTCCTCCGAAGGGGTCCCCGGAGGCCCCAAAGCGCCCCTCCGAAGGGGTCCCGAAGGCTCCCCAAGGGCGGCCGCCGGAGGGGGCCCACGGCCATCCCTACAGGAACGCAAGGGGCAACAGGACAGCTGGACCAGGCGCACCCCCCGGGTAGACCAGGACCAAGAGTGTCCACCGTGCACCGGAGGCTACGCTTAGGCTAGGAAAAAACCCCTGCAACCCCTACGGCTGTTGTACCTTCTTAGGGGTGCAAGTGTAATTTCAGATACCATGTCGGAAGGCTATAAATAGCCACTTCCACCCATGTAATAAGGCAGACCCGATTTTTGGGCAATTAACACATATCCATTCCTCAAAGCCAGTACCCCTCTCCGAGGACCCTTCGGCCTCTCTCTGACGTCAGGGGTCCCCTCTTTTCTACTGTCTAGTCTTTTCCACTACGACAGTCAACATCCCTGATTCAGCTGTTATCTATTTTTAATTTATCAATTACTACGACTACTTTAATCTGATGGAGATTCTGGACAGCAGCATTGTAAAGACCATAACTCAAAAAATATTCATCCAAATAATGTGAATTAAGATTCTACGGAGAGCTACTAAAATTACCCACAATTCTTTAGGAGATGATCAATCTAATTTCATAATTACAGACTTCAAATCTACAGTACAACTATTAGGAGGAAAACCCGATCTGCTACCCGAAATCCACCGCATATAAAAGAATTAAACAAAAATAACGAAGAACTGAAAGTCACCCTTGAAGACACACGGAAACCCGTAGAAATCCCCACGAGAACTCCCTTTTCTCCTTCCTTCTTCCCCTTCCCCTTCCTCTCTTCCTTGGGCAGCAACACCCAAGGGGGTTTCCTCACTCACTTCTTGGCCGGCAACACCAAGGAGGCGGCGGCTACTGTAGCACGGTGGTGGTACTGTAGCACAGGTATGCTACTATAGCAGCTAGGGGTTCCCCCTCTCCTTCTTTTGTTGGTGGCCGACCCAAATCTTGGGTATGGGTCGAAGGTCCATAACTATTTTCCTCATTTTCCCTCTAAATTCATATTATTAATTCTTTTCTAATTCATTAAATACTCATTTAATAAAATGGGATATTACACGATCGCTAGAGCTCGTACCACAGTTGATTGCATGTGGCATGAGATGGTTCATTGCTTGGAGTTTATTTTGTGTACTGTAGCAGTTTACTTTATTTATTGCTTAAACCCTGCGTGGCTGAATATTTGTAAACTTGACAATAAGGTCTCAACCATTATTTGCTATCAAATCTCAGTACCTATTATTTATCTTTGTGTATGGATGATATTTCATCGGTGTTGATAGTGCGTGCACTAGCGTGATCCTAGACTAGTGCAATATACATAGAGGGTCTGGATTTGCATATTCGGGTCCTAACAGTAGAACACATTATGATATGGAGAAATGTTGATCAAGATCAATAGGTTGAGAGGTGGAGCTCGGGGACAACGATCAGAGTTTGGTTGGCAATGGCAATGGAGTTTAATTTTAGGTAGTTCTCTAGTTGTTTTCGAGGGAGAGGATGTGATGAGGTGGTAACAATGGCATTTAGTTCGGTAGGGTGAATCATTGGCAGACGAGGCTCAACGCTACAGGGCACATGCAGGTAAAGGAAGGCTTCTCTTTTCCTTGTGTGGTGGGGACAGAGCTAGGCGATGCAGTCAACACCGTCTTCTGCCGTCGAGAATATAGCATGCAGACGGGCAGGGCTGCGTAGTGAGGTGTCAGCGTGTACAACCATAGTGGTTAGAGTACCAACGTGTTCCGCCACAATGGCGAAACCTGATACGGGGTGGCCTAATCTTGTGATGATGATGAACACACAAAGAATGAAGATAACTTGAGGGCAGCAACACGATATGAAATTGGGACAGTCTTGCGTCAAACACACGACTACAACAGTAGCACAACAGTCATGAAGAACCAATTGACACAACCAGCACGTAGGGAAGCACACAAATTGGGCGACCATGATGAATCAATCCAAACAAACTCGAAGAATTTGCAAGAACAATAGAGGCAAGAACACTCGGTTCTAAAAATTAGCAACAAAACAATATATTAGATCTATCAAAAATCATAAAACGTGGTCTAGCTTACATGGGGGGTGCGGCACACAAAGATATAGGGGCCCCTCCCCTTGGTTCAGCCAAAACAAGAAGGCCCGCTCATATTCGATCATAGAGAATGAAATCAATTCCTAGACACAGTAATCCCTAACTCTAGTATTTGGACTCAAAGCAATAAGATAGCAATAAGATACATGGCCAAAATCAAGTGATATGTGGCCCAAGTAATACGCATGCATGCCCACTCGAATTAAACTTGAAGATCGAAGTCCAATTCGGATTTGAAACCACCTCAAATTCAGAATCAAGATTTGGGCTGAAATTTGAAATCAAGTTGGGTTGAAATTAGGACACTTGGAGAATCTGAATTGGATTTAGATTTTGAGCTCAATTCGGAATTAACTCCAAATAGAAAGCCCAATTTGAAATCTTCTTTAAAAGCTCATCTGGTTTTTGGCATGCTATGGATTTCAGACCAGCAAGGTGGACTCCCACACGGACTCTCTTCTTTCTTTCTTCCTTTTAGTCGAAGCAGCTCCAAGCCTTCCTTTGGCCACATGTGCTCCCACGCCCAACTCCTCCTCCTCACTCGGCCGACTTCTCCTCTTCTCTTGTCTTGGCCACATGCATGTATGTGTATATTCAGAGGGGTGTCCTCATCATCTCCCCTCCCTTCATGAAAAGTCATCCTCGACTTTGGCTCATTAGAAACCTTGACCTTGAGCTTCTCTTGAGCTTGTAGTGTACACGGATTGGATAGAGAAAGTTTTTGTGTCTTCTTGTGTAACCTACACATCATCACAAAAAGCACTAGAAAATAGAAGGTGAAGTGTTAGTTTCTTCCCACCTAGCATCTACCTCTCAATTTGTGCAAGCTAACTAGTAGGACAGATTTGGCTGTGGGGTGTTCTCTCTTCTTTTTGTGGTTCTCTTTCTTACTACTAGAATCAAGTACATCTTTAGGAGACATAGAAATCGAAGTGTAGCTCTTTCTCCTAAGTGTGCACGTGTATTGATTTGTCTTACCATCATGAATAGAACAACGGTCCTATTGCCACCATCGTCCCAACAACATGTGACACGCCTTCATTGGTACCACATCATAAATAACTTCATCCTTCTATTTACCAATAAAAAATGGTACCCGAACAACATGTGTCACATTGAGAATTCCACACTCATTCAACCATTCAACTTGATAAGCCTTAGGTTTCTTGAATGTAGATAATCCCAACCTCTTCATCATATCAAGACTAGCAAGATTTTTGTAATACCTTGAATATCAATTAGGAGAATATTATTCGGAGAAGGAAATTTATTCAATTTTCATTGGCAAATGCAATAAAGATTAGAGAAAACAATATATATTGGAGAGAAAATTACATAAAAATTTTGGAAAATTTTGGAAGGGTGGGCTTTGGGCTCTCGGCCCTTGCTTCTTGGCCCTAAGTGGGCTGGCCCATTAGTGGTTTTAGGGGTGGGGGGCGTCCCTTTGCCCTAACCTAGCCACTCCCTCCACCCCCATTGAGCAGCCGCCACACCCCTCCTCTCCCCACTGAGCAGTGCCTCCCTCATCTTTTCCTCCTCTGGCTTCCCTCTGGCCTAACGCCGCCCTTGGTCTCCAGTGCGCCCTCACTCCCCTTGCAGCTTGCCCGGCACCGCTAGCCGCCGGTCTCCCTCTCTTGGTACAGCGCTGCCACCATCTCCCCTCTTGGTGCAGCCCCGCTCCTGGCCCATGCCTCGGTTCCCTAGTCCTCGCCGCCGCTCCCCTACCGCCCTCCTCTCCGCCTCGACTCTCTGGGCTCCCACCCGTCCGTGCCAATCACCAGCAGGTGGAAGCGTTGCGACCAAGCGCTTGCGCGTCGATCGATGATTCGCCACCACCACCGCCATGGGCGACTTCGAGGCATCTGGCCCGTGACTTCGGCCTCCGCCCACGAGGAAGGCCGTGCCCATCTTGCCGCCGCCCGCCGCCCTCCCTCCATGGCGCCGCCCGCCTCCACAGCTCCACCCCTCGGCGCGGTCACCTGCGGGTCTCGGTCCGCCTCTGCCCAAGACCGCTTCCTCCCGACCTCTTGCTCTTCTCCTAGTGTTGATGGCTTCTAGTTCTCTTGATGAGCTGTTTGAGGTTTTTGCGCAGGAGGCTTGTGCAGGTGGTCTGCGGCACTGGAGCCAAGGGTCTCGTCCTTGGCGTCGATCAGTACTCCTGCGACCGCCCAACCCAATCCTGCAGGTGTGTGGTACTCACCGCGGGTGGTAACGAAAAGGGTGATTACAAAATGTTAGGCTGTTTGTTTGATGCTATGTGACGCGAGATGGCGGCCAATTGTTGCTTGGAAATTAACAGATAGGTGGTTGTTGCCTGATGCTGAGTTGAATCAGCAAAGGTGGAACTTTTGCTAAATCGGGATTTGATCAATCGAATTTGTGGTGGATTTTGGGGTTCGCTATGACTGATTTGGATTTCGGTGGTTGGTTGGCTACGCACGGTTGCATAAATCTACTGCATTTTTTCGAACAATGGACATGTAGCTAAAACTTGCTTATTGATAAAGGGGTATTGAGTTGTGCCAATTGAGTGAATATTAATATGAAACTATCTCATAAACATCTACTTGATGATCTTACATAAGTGCTAGATTTACCTATTTCCTAACATGCTAAAATTATTGAAACCTGTATAAAGGACCAGATGAATGTTGGTGTATCGATTCGTGAAACTTTGTTTTATAGAAATTATGTTAGGCATAAGGTGAAATGTTGAGTCTATGTATATAAGGGGTTATGTGATTGCAAATAGATTTCTACTTAGCATGTTGTCTAGTTGAGTAGAACAAGTATTTAAACTTGGGTTATGGGAAAACGTTGTAGAGTGCTACGATTAGGGACTTGTTATGCATGGTTGATTGATGTCTACTATCATTCTTGGTTGCCAGGTGGTGGTGAACCCCGGTGCTAGAGAGTTTCGCCTTTTGTCTTCTGTCTCACGATGGAAGCAAGTGCAGGTAGTATTAATGAGTTGTTATATTTCAGACTTGATGAATGCCATAGTTTAATGATGATGCTTACTGCTTGGTAATGTTGATGAGCATGAATGCCATAGTTTAATGATGATGCTTACTACTTGGAAAGGTTTACATGATGCTGCATGCTAATGGTTACATGATGATGCGTACATGATAATGTTTATATGGTGATGCTTACATGATAATGGTTACATGTTGATGGCAATAATGATGGGACAAGGTGAGCAATGAGGCCACCTTGTTAATGATGACAATGATGAATCATGATAATGACAATGGACATGTGCATTTGCATCATGGCAAGAATACATGAGCTAGGTTAGTGAGAAAGTCATGTAACTAGTCCGGTGAGGTCGGTGAGAAAGTTACATGACTAGTCCGGTGTGCTCACATTCTTCATTGAGGTCTCTGTCATGCATGGGACGGGCTTGGATCCCCGTCATGCATTGGACGGGCTTAGGTCCCCACACTCGTGGAGAGTGGGCTTGAGGTCCCTGTGCTTAAGGGCACAGGCTTGAGTATACATCGACGGATGTATTACTCCTCATTACCGGTAATTGCAAAGAAGATGAAGAAAGTGCATTCATGACATGTTCATTGCATTTTTGCATAAGAGATGGATTTGTGGTATATAATGCTGTTGTTCATGATGGGGTTGTTTATTCCCTTTGACTACTTATGATGTTATCATAAGAGATGGGTTTGTGGTATATAATGCTGTTGTTTATGATGAGATTGGTTATTCCCTTTAGCTAATTATGATGCTATGTTGTTTATTGTTATTGCACTTTGCTAAGTCGTAGACTCACTCTTGCTGTGTTGTGCTTTCTAGGTACCTCCTGAGGCAGCGACATGCATGGGAAGAGGTAGACATAGTGCACGTCACGTATACACAAACCACAAAGAATAAATTAGTTCATCTATCTACTATTCATATTCTTGATAATCACTTTAGATTCAGTTTGCGACCATCCTTCGTGATGGATGTTTGAATTGTGATCGCGGATGATCCATTTATGCTCTTCATCCTTAGTTATCTGAGTTCATTTAGTTCTAGTTGATGGATTGGAAAGTTGTTTCGATTATTCTATCATCCTCGTTATTTTGATGATCTTTGATGCTTTAGATGTACTTATTTGATAATTGACTGCCTTAGCGTAGAAATGTTGGATTACCTTAGAATAGTTTGATAAAGAGAAGGTGTCATGATGGATTTGTATTCAATTGCTAGATGATATACTTCTTATTGAGTATTCGTAGATTGTGATAGCTTCTGATGGTTATCATTATGTCATTCATGAATGAATGTGGGGTTGATGGTTTATTAAGATGTTGATGGTTGATATTATCATTCTTCATGATATGGTTGAATTAGGAATGGCTTAATGATCTTCGTATAGACTCTTGATGGTGTTATCATAATTGATTCAATATGATTGGATGATTGAGATTTATTGTTGACGGATTCTGATTAAATCCTTAAATTCATTCTTCTAGATATTGATCTCTTCATGTTATAATTTGAAAGGTGGTTGGTAATTATTCCGTATTGTTGTTGTATGTTAGTCTTCTAGGTAATATCTTAGCTTCCGTATAGCCAGGGTGTTACAATTTTGGCTACTACCACCATCAATAATAAATGTGCATACCTCTCTCTTGACTTTATCTTTAATGTGGAAGATGTTGTTTCTTTGACCTATGCCCAAGCACTTGTCACCTTCCTAGTGTCTTACCATGTGTGCACATGTGCTGATTTGTCTTACCATCATGAATAGAACCATGGT
Organism: Phyllostachys edulis; assembly: GCA_036346405.1. Taxonomy (NCBI): domain Eukaryota; kingdom Viridiplantae; phylum Streptophyta; class Magnoliopsida; order Poales; family Poaceae; genus Phyllostachys; species Phyllostachys edulis. The sequence goes on along the minus strand of CM070561.1, from coordinate 13,650,034 downwards.
CACCTAACAAAAGTGATTCACCATGCTCAAAATTCCAAAATGTAGGCTCACATGGCTCTTTGTCACTACGATCTGACTATTCATCTTCTTCTTCCTCACTTTCAGAATGATACTCACTAGTGTTATCGACAATCATGGTATGTGTATTATGGCATGCACTCATCTTATGACCTTTATCATGACATTTAAAGCATGTAATATTGCTGGTTCTAGCAGTAGAAATAACACTACTATCAGCTTTACTAGTGGTATTACTTACCGATTTTTAGAAGCATCTCTTTGGAACAATTGTGCTGGTTTGGATGATATCGCCAGTTTGAATGACGATCCAGCACCACCTTCTTGCTGATGTGGATGCTTCCAAGTTGATGGAGATGAATAAGAGCAGCTATGACAAGGATCCAACTAGCTGATTAGGAGGATCCCGATTGTTGGCCCAATCTTTCATGGTACAACTTGATGATCAGTAGTGTGTCATTTTCTTCTAGCTTCGGTAGTAGTAGATCAGTAGCTTCTCTTTTTTGAAGAAAACTATAGGGGAGGCCCCATTAGTAGCTTATTTTGATGGCACCAGAAGAACGACAAAGCTTCTTGTCTCGGTGAACAATACCCCACTTGTGAACAGTAATCCAAAATAGCTCCAGTATATAGATAGGGAACTTGCAAACCAGTCGAGTATGATCGAATTGCAAGAACATCAATGATCTCACAAACCAACTCGGTAGAATTGAATTGCAAGGAGTAGTAGATGCTTTTGGCTCAATCCAAGAATAGGAGGGATCTTGCATTGCACCAAAACCGAAACAACAGATTGATCTTCTCTCTCAATCTCTCTCTCAAGAACTCATCTCCCAAACTCAAGAACACATGATATGCGCCAAAAGGCTTTTTGAATTTTATTAACTAAATATAACTTGTCTTTATAATGTGCGGCCATGAGGCTTTTTATAGCCCTCACGCAATCACACATAGGCCTCGAAGCTAAAACTAACTCAAAAATGCAATCCACTCGGATTCAAAGACCTAAACACAAACCACTAGGACTCTCCTATTTTTAGAATTCAAAATCAACAAGGCCAAATTTCAGATTTTTCCTTACCAAACCGAAACCTACTCAATCAATCTAGTATCCTATTCGGACTCTTTGCAACTTAGGAAATTACATGCAATATTGGATAGCCCAACAAGAGCTCTATAAGAATATTGGAATCCAAACTGAGCTTATGCAAACTCCTAGGTCTTTTGATGTACTTTCTTTCTCTGCATGGTTTCTTCTCCCAACTAAATTGGGACCAAAGTCTTCACATTGCCACCTTGGTGTCACATGCCCCTCCTTGGCCAATGGCTTGGCCCAAGCACCCTTCAGCTTCCTTGCTTGTGCCCATGCGCCAGCCCCTTGGGCTTTGACTGGTCCATACAGCTGGAATTACCCCTTGGCTTCTTGGCCTCTCTTCCCTTGGGCCACTGCATGCCAGGGCCTTGGTCCATGCACCCATGCTTCACCCCCGTTCATCCTTCCTCCCTCTTGGTCGACACTGGCTCTTGCTTGATTTTTTTTTGGCCAAAACAACACCAATGTGATTGATAGCATTAGTTTGCAATGTAGGGATACAAACAAATACCTTGGTTGCTCTTGGAGCCATATCAGGCTACCTTTAACTTTCCACAACAATTGTTGTTTTGACTGCAATGCTTGATGAACCAATTCTTGGAGATTTGCATATGGATGCTGTTGGTGATATGTCCTAAAGGCAATCATATAGATGATTGCATCGCGTCTATGTTCATGAGTTATAGAATAAATATTATTATGTTCCTTGGTTGAATTATCATTTATAATGATTAACAAGTATGTGACTTTTTGGTGAAGCTCTTTAACTTATATGATTGCATTCTAAATATATCCTTAGTCGGATGTCACTGGTCGAAACACTAGTGACTTATCGACTAATACATGTATTGATTGATGACTTTGTTTTATCGGTCATGAATATAGGGATATCGAATCAATAATATGAATATATGTTAGAGAACATGGTGTTGGGATCAGCACGGTTTCCTACATATGTAATAATACACTTAGGGGTTGCCAAATGCTATTTCGTAACTAGGTAGTTATAAAGGTAGCTTTCGGGTATGCTATGAAACATACGGAGGGATGTGACTATTCGGATATGGGATTTGCCCCTCCTAACATAATAGGAGAGATATCTCTAAGCCCTCGATGTGGTCGAATAAAGAAAGTGCATGGCCGTGCCACTAGTGATCGAAGAGTCGACCACATGAAGTTATCCGTCACTTGATCAAGAAAGTTTTGAACAGTCCATGGATAACAGAATATCTCACTTGGAGTTCAACCAGATATCGTGAGGCAAGGGAGAATATGCAAGTTGGACGTATACTGGTCGAACATGATCACTAACTGGTCAGCAAACTAGTTGTGATTAATATGAACTAGTCATATGGAGATACGAGTTGATCAGAAGTGATAAAGACCTAGTCATAGATCATATTGCATAAGGTTCATCCAGTATAATATTTACGTGTGTTCGGGAATCGTTATATCCTACTAGGAACCGCTAACGACTCATGGTCGGAAAAGAGTTTTCGAGTCGCAACCGATTACGCATGAACCAACAGGGTCACACACTTAACAGGTTGGAACAAATGAGTTCAGATAGGATCCGTTATGGGCTCTTTATAAGGGGATGCATAGGGATGTTGGTATGTAAGAGTTGCGCCACCAAAACCTTGATTGCCATCTTCCCGAAGGCCATACCGTACGCGTTGGTTCTAGCGCACTAGCGTACGGCATTCCATCCCTAGATGTGTGAATACCATAGAGGCCCTGCAGCGGTTGCTGCTCTGTTGATCGAGGACGATCCACAACTTACGCAAGGAACATCATAGGTTGCTGGAGGAGATGATCGCTGCCGAGGACGTTGGATGATGGACTACGACAACTACTTCGATGCGCTCAACGTTGGATTTGGCTACTCCAACTCTTCTTCTGCTGCACCACGCATCTAGTGGTAACGATTTATGATCGCTTACTTGCATGGCTTCCTGGTTTACATGGTAGAATTTTGAATTGCTAGCTAGTGTAGCCTACCCAAATCCCTTCAGATGCATCTCAACACGGTCCTGAACATCCTCTTTAAGCCCCTCCAAAAAGTGTGCCATAGTAGCATCCACCGGTTCATGCATCCCTGCATTAATCAATATCATCTCCTTCACTTTCCAATATTCATCAATAGAGAGATTACATTGGTTTAGTCGCTGTAATTTGTTATGAGTAGTTCATGCATAGTACGGTGGTACAAATATATCTCCATGATGTTCTTCATCTCAGCCCAAGTCATTGGTTTTCTACCATCCATATTCAATTGATCCCACCAAACCAAAGCATATTCAGTGAATTCAATTGAAGCGCACCTACCTTCTTTTCTTCGGAATTTTTTTGCCCATCATAGATTTGATCAATGCTCATCACCCATTCCAAGTACTTCTCTAGGTCTGTTATGCTCGTGAATGATATGGAAATTTTGAGTCTTCCCAAACCATCATCATCTCGACCTCGTCCACTGCCATTGTTATGCCCAAACAGAACCACCTCTCAAATGACTAGCGCCACAGTTGTGGTGATTGAAACCAAGCTGATGGTCATTATTGCGGTAGTTCCCATCAAAGGCTCCATCGGACATAGTATCAAAGTGGTAGTCCTAAAAGTCATCACCAAAATTATTTTGTATATGTGGACATTGTCGTAGTGGAAGAATAGGGGCAGCAACAACTCTAGCTTCGGGTGGAAGACCTTGGTTCCCCTCCAATCATCGTAGGGATTCCATAATAGCATTAAAACGATTGTCCACCGTTCGTTCATGCCTTTGGAATGCTTTTTCATGTCGTGTGAAGCGAGTGCTTAGATTACCCTCCACCTCCATAATACGATTACCTAGATCAATCTGGAGATCTTGGATGCTTTGATGCAAAGCATTGTACCTTCTAGTGAAGTGTTGATTTGAAGCCGTGAGCTGCGAATGAATGGTTGGAGGGAGATTAGCACTATAGTGTTTATCCTCCACCTCCTCATCTCCATGGTGTTCACCGTTATGTGAAGCCCTTGACATGGTTAGTGCAAATAAAGGAACAACAATAAAACAATGAATTAAGTGTGGTGCTTACTCACAACTCACTCACACCTTCCAAAGTTCTTACGTTTTCTCACAAGTTGCACCTGCATAACACAACGGTTCGTGTGCGGTTTGGTAGTGAGAGATATATAGAGTGATTACAAACTACTGAAATCAATATACTAACACAAGTAATATGTGGAGCTTGGTAGGCTAATCAAAGGAAGCAATATGAATTCTAGACTATTGTCAAGTTAAGTACTAATCCAAGCTAGAAATCAATTGCCTAGTTGTTGATCATAAGATATAAGCGAAGCGTATAGGAACTCACATGCCAGGAAAGATATAACTTGATACAAACAAATGAATAAGCTAGTAGAGAGCAATATTAAAATTGAACTAACTTGAATTGCACCAAGTATGGAAAGACGCTTAGCTAGTTGCAACAAAGATATTAGGACACAAGATTGCACAATTAAAATACATGTATGCTCAAAATTGAACCAAGAAGTAATGGGGTATTTTGCTCAAAGTGTGGTTCAACCACTATTTTTCTCTCTTTTCTTTTCTCTTTTGATCTGATTTCTTTCTTCTTTTCTTTTCTTTTTTATACTATGGCCGAACAAGATGAACACAAATCAATGAGCTAGCAATCTTCCCACTTTCGGTTTTGAACAATTGCCAAGCCTACAAATATTTATACAGCCCAAAGCAACGAATTAGCAAATCTTGGATAGGTGCAAAGTTTTCACAAAAGAACGAATAGCTATCAAAATATATGAACAAAGCAGCAAGAAAATTTTGTGCAAACCAAACATATAATTTATGTCTTCTCTCGGTTTTTGGCGCAAAGAACAGCAAGCAGGTGTACGCAGGTGGCTCTGATACCAAGACGATATGAGGTGGCCCAAGCTTGTAATGACAATAAACACATGAAGAGTGAAGATAACTCGAGGGCACCAACGTGATCTAAAATTGGGGTAGCCTTGCGTCAAGCACACGATCACAACAATAGCAATCACACCACAACTGTCACGAAGAACCAATCCACATAGCCAACACATAGGCGAGCGCATGAATTATGCAACCATGACAGATCAATTCAAGCAATCTCAAAGAATTTGCATGAACAATAGAGGCAAGAACACTCAGTTATGAAAATTAGCAATGAAACAAGATATTAGATCTATCCAAAATCATAAAGCATGGTCTAGCGTACATGGGGGTGCGACACACAAAGATATAGGTGTCCCCCTCCCATTGGTTTGGCCAAAACAAGAAGGCCCACTCAGATTTAGTCATAGAGACCGAAATCAACTCCTAGACACATTAATCCCTAACCCTAGTATTTAGACTCAAAGCAACAAGATACATGGCTGAAATCAAAGTGATATGCGTCCCAAGTAATAGGCATGCAAGCCCACTCGGATTCATCTTCAAAATTGTAGTCCAATTCGGATTTGAAACCACCTCAAATTCGAAATCAAGATTTGGGCTGAAATTTGGACACTTGGAGAATCTGAATTGGATTTTGGTTTTGAGCTCAATTAGGAATTAAGTCCAAATAGAAAGCCCAATTCGAAATCTTCTTTAAAAGCCCATCTAGTTTTTGGCATGATTTGGATTTCGAACCAGCAAGGTGGACTCCCACGCAGACTCTCTTATTTCATTCTTCCTTTCGGCCGAAGCATCTCTAAGCCTTCCTTTGGCCACATGTGCTCCCACACCTAACTCCTCTCTCGGCCGGCTTCTCTTCTCTTTTCTTGGCCGCATGCATGTGTGTGTATATTCACATAGATGTCCTCGTCAAAACATCTATACAAAACCACAAGGGTTTATATATTCCAATATTATTACAATCAGTGGCAAGATACCTAGTGTTATACTTCAGAGGTTAAGTAGACAAGCAACCGTACTTAGGCCCTGTTTGGTAGAGCTCTAGATTCTAATTTTTCAGATTCTACTCCTGATTCTCTGAGAATCCACTTCTTTGAGAATCTGGAGCTGTCTGTTGAAAACGTTTGGCTGGTAGGTTGGCTCTAAAAACCATATGAGGGAGGATTAGAGGTAAATAGACCAAGCTACCCCTTGTACAAATACTTCTATTGTGTCTTGTAATGCTTGCTACGTAGATCACTAGACAGGCATTAGATCCAAATGACAGTGTACATACACTTCTATTGTGTCTTGTGATGTGTTCGACTCGTACTTGGGTGAGCCAGAGTGGAAACTATTCGACTTGTGATTGCTTTGAGTTTTCATTGTTCAGTGATTTGTTTCTCATTTTCGCATGCTGCTGTTTCGACCTATCATAGTGTTTGCCATCGCTGAGATGGACATACTTTACTGGAATTGAGGAACAAACAATTCAATCTGAAAATGATTCAAAAATAGTATACCTTTCATTTCTACTATTTAAATGCTTTATACCTTTCATTTCTACAGCAGCCTATCAACAAGAGAAAATGGGAAGTATTAACCATTATTTACAGCCTTCCCTCCTCTTAACCCGCACATGTACAAAACAAAAACGTGGTGATAGTGAAATGATTTCATACCAGACGATGCCCTGTTCAAAACGAGTCCAATCTTAATCCAACAAAAGAAAAGAAAAGAAACAATCGCTAGCAAAAGCCGTAAGCCAGGGAAATATGGCAATCTTTGCAGCACAAATTGGAGTTTGATTCTGTACTATCACTTGTGCATCGTGTCGAGATCTTGGAGTCAGTATAATTATTTGTTTCATTCTTCTCAGCCAGGAGACACTAAAGCCTCAAATTTTCACTTTCAAGCTCCTTTGCTGCATGAAAAAATGGAACAGAAGTAAATAAAATTGCGGCTACATCAATTTGGTTAACACCAAACAAATATGAAAGGTGAAATAAATATTTTGGCAATCTACAAAGTATAAGTGATTTTACGAGGACTGCTCTGCCTCATAACTTGGGTGGTATTATACTCTGGTATACCTAATTATTAACCAGGTCTAAACATATCGTGAATTACATTACCTTGTTATGGCTTTTCTATGTTTGCAGGATAATATTAAAGCATTGGAAATGTAGCATTGTTGGGCAAGCACTTAATGGTCAGCAAAACTAAACAAAATGTGAAGCATAGTTTGGACCATAGGAGATAGACATGCAGAAAGTAGAGGTAATATTTCAACACCATCAGCCCTCCAAAGACCACATCATAGAACTAGAGATAAAACATAATGCTGATTTTGTTGTCAATTTGGCACTTGCATATAATAACCATTTCATTAGAAATCCTATATATTCAAAATGTAATTAACACAAAATTAAGAAACTGATTCAAGTTGACCATATGGCAAGCAACACTGTAACAATACAACTCCAATGTACTCATATGACATAAAAGATTGTTAACTCATTTGACGCAAATAAGGTACAGCCAGTGTAACGAGCAGTAAAAGTTGACAAACATCTTGCTTATATGTCCTGCTATGTGTCCTCAAGGTACTATCTTTTGGTCTGAACTGTTAGATGCACATATGTTTGTGGCAATTTGATAGAGCAATAGCCCAATTAGACAAGAAAGTGGTGAAGCTTTCTAGTGCTGTACTGCTATGGACAAGAAAGTTTCATGTTGAAAGATTAGCTACGAGTAGGAAGAGGCTCAACTTGGTACTGTTGGATGAGCATGTAATGTTGAATTGCTAATGCATATATCCAATAAGCCTTAGTGATCTATGTCGTTACCATCATAAATCAAAGGCTTAGGAGTTCCTTCATCAAGAGAAAGCACAACTGGCAAGTTATGAACAAAGTTAGATGATAACATAAATAGCGAAGGAAAACAATGCATATTTGCAGCTATATCACGAATTTGATAGATACTCTCAAGTGCACAATAGAAAAAACAACACCCAGAGCACTAAGCTCATGCTTTGATACATCAATAACCATCGAAAGAACTATTTTGATGGAACAATATGATATATGAAGTCGAAAGGAGAAATCAAGACATCTAGATAATTATTCGCTTGCTAAATCTTCTAATGAAGCAAACAGTGGACCTTTAGATGTGATGAAAAACTCATTCAATTCCAGCAGATAACAATAGCAAATAAGAACAAATGTGCCAACAAAGAAAAAGTGAAATGATTGTGTATGGATTGAATAGCTATTTGACATGAGATTACCTTTGATCACTGAGCCCAGGCGAATATTGAAACTAAATGGCTGCTGCCCAGGGTCCTTGGTACTGAAAGAAGCAAAGGATGGAACATCGTTAGATGAAATTTCTAGCTTATGTGAATATTTGTGGAAAATATCGTATCCACAAGTTTTTGATTTACGAGGTGCAGCAACAATTTTCCTATCCGCAAACAATTTGTGCACAATATATGGCAAAAAACAACATTTTTTTACTGCAGTGATGCTAAGATAGTCACACAAAAAAGAAAAAAAGATTCGTTTCTTACCTCCAAAACTTCTTAGAGAGAGAATGATACTACTGCAGCACACTCGACGGCTGGCGGAGGTGCACACGAGGGCTGGCGCACTCAACAGCCGGTGGAGGAGAGCACGACGTGAGGGGGAACGCGAGGGGCCGACGGAGGAGAGGATGACTCGAGCCTAGGGCTTCGACAATCACTGCTAGACGCCCGGCAGAGGCGCACACGAGGGCCGGCGGAGGTGCACAAGAGGGCCGACGCGCTCGACGGTCAGCGGAGGCGCACACGAGGGCCGGCGGAGGCGCACAAGAGGGCCGGCACACTCGACGCCTAGGGCTCCGATAACACAGGGGGCCGGAGGCGGCGCACCAGGGCCTGATGCGAAAATCGCCGTCGCGGGAGCTGGAGGAGATGAGGATGCGAAGGAAACACGAAGGGGCTCGGGGTCTCGGGATGGGATGTCCGGAGTATCTCGATGGCATTTTGTGGGTAAAAACGTTCAACTTCAACTTCAAGGGGTATTTTCACTTTGTAAGTTTGGATTCTCAAGAGAATCTATGGGAAGGCTGCTTTTCCTTGTTAGTTCGTTTTGAGGCAATTTCGCCATGAAAGCGAAATCTAATAGTTTTAAGAAATTTGGGTGTTAGATCTTTCTTCTGAGATCATAACGAGAATCTAGGAGTAGGAAATTGCATCAAATGCAGCCTTAGACTTTTCCTTGTGTAAATGACGAACGAAGAGCATACATTTGTAGTTTATGACTACTGATTTGCAAAACATCATTTAGAATGAGAACGAAGAGAATAATCACCGATTCACCTATACTAATTACCAGGTACTTTTTTTTAGATCCGCATTACCAACTACTTTACAGTAAGGCACCTGCTTAATCTAGCCCTTTCCAAAGTTAAAAGCTAATGAAAGCAAAAGGGGAAAAAGGAAAAACAGGACTTGCTGCTGTCCCTTTTAAACACCTTCCTCCCTAACCTCCTACCTTACGATCATCAGAACCCCACACACCACACACGTACACACAAATACACGTACACGCATACACACGGTGTGTCAGCAGAACTGCGGAACAGACCAAGAACAGCGAAAGGGGGAGGAGGAGCTGAAAAGGCAAACAAGACTTGAACTTTCTCCCCGTTTGACCTCCTCGCCAATTCCCGCGAAGGCTCTCCTCTCCCCCACCGTCGCCGGCAATGGCGGCCGCCTCGGACGAGGCCATCAAGCAGTTCTCCGCGCTCATGGAACAGCGTGAGTGCTCTTCTTCTCTGCGTCTTAAAAAAAAGAGCTTGCTTTCTCTGGGATTCTTGTTTGCTGAGATGTGGCTTTCTTGCTTTCGTTCTTGCAGTGGAGGAGCCGCTCAAGACCACATTCCAGGTGCCGATCTGCTCTAGATGCTGCCCTTGTTGGATCTCTGCTTTCTTGTTGTCTATTTGGTTCAGCTAGTTTTGTTAGCAGAAATATTTGGCCTGTTGTAGCTGTATTTTGCTTCACTTTGCCTGCTTCTTGCTTTTGCATTTTGGTAGATTTGGGAGTTGCTGTGCCTATTTCTTGCTTGATTTGTGTTTCGGTAGTTTGGGTGTAGCTTGTTGGCCTTGTAGCTGTACAAAGTTTCGATCTTGGCAAGTCTATAATGGTCCTGAGCTGAATTGCTGTTTCCCTTCGTGTTGTTCTTGTTCGAATTTTGATCAAAATTGGATTTTTTTTGGGTATGATTTTCTTTTGCTCATTTGTTGTTCCCGTTCTTACAAGTTGTCGGTTGACTTGTTCGACGAGTTAAAGCTTGGATCTTTAAAAATCTTACTTCTCGATTTGAGCTTAATTTTGGGTTTGCTCGCCGATTCTTTTTTCAAATTTTTGGTCCAGTTGGAATATTGTTCGAACTGGTTTTGGAGTGATCACTTGGCTGCTTAAGGAAGGACCCATTTCCCCCCATAAAGCTCGGATTTTTGAGGTTTGCACTTCGTCATCATGCTTGAAATTCGGAGCTAAACCATGCTTTCGGTTATAATTGAGCAATTTTTTTTGGCTTCGGTTGCATAGGGAGATATTCGTAGAATGAAGATTTCGTGAGATGTGTGAAGTAGTACTTTTGTTCGGTCCTAATTGCAATTTTGGTACAGTTGTAGTGTCGGTGCCGTTGTTTATTGTTTCTAGTTTGCCATGTGGAGCTTAAATGCTGTTTCTCTTCGTATTTGACTCGTCATACGTTCAGTCATGTCTGCCGGCTTGGAGGGTTTCCAAGCATGCGTTGATTGTTTTGCCGGCAACGCTTCTAGACCCAAAGACTCTTGGAGGCCATGTACACCAAGATTATCTTGGTAGGAGTTGGACGATGAACCATTTACTCCGTGGGAGGACTTTGCCTATCTTGTAGTTGTGCGATCCAGACATCATGTGGAGCTTAGCGAGCGCGAATTAATGGCCGAAGGAGTTGCTGTTGTTCGATTTGGACGTTTGCCGATGAGGGTGGACCTCGTATTCCTGAACTTGTGTGGCCTGGACTGTTCCTGGTGGAGAGGTTTCAATTGCCGATGTGGACAGTGGACTCAGGAGTCATTGTCTAGATAAGCATGATAATGTTGCTGATCTCAGGAGGATGTGTTCGGTTGCGCAAGCGCGCAGGAATCACAATATGTCCACTAGAAAACAACATTTTTTTATTTTATTTTCCACGCTGGAATCACAATATCTCCACTAGGAACAACTCGATGTAGGTTTTGCCAGCGATGTGTAGTGGGTTTGTTGTTTGTTTTTCCTTCCTTCTTGTGATGCTAGATGCTTTTTGTTGGCATCTGTGTACATTCGACCTTTTTTTTTTTTCTCTTCCGTGTTTTTGGGTACATGAGTAGCATGTTTTTCATTTTCTGTTTTTTACAAATAATGTTGCATTGTTAAACAGTTAGTTTTTGTCGCTGTTAGTCATGAAAGTAGAAATCCTAGGAGCGAAAAGTGCCTACTTACTGCTATGTATACAGCATGTGCACCAAGGATACCCAAGAGGGACTCTGGTGCGCTTTCTAAAGGCCAGAGAATGGAATGTTCCCAAAGCTCATAAAATGGTAAGGCTTATTACACATACTTTTTACATTAAGATTGAAAAACTTTTTATTTATCCCCAATATGAAGTATTGAATTGTCTGGTGCAGCTAATGGATTGCTTAAATTGGAGGTTACAAAACGAGATTGACAGTGTTCTAGCTGTAAGTACCTTTTTCAGTGGACAGAGTCTTTTTTTTTTCTTTTGAAGAAAGTTGGACAGGACTGCCTATCAATTGCTTAAAATCTGTTACAAATTGACTGCAAAAGATGGACAAAATGAACTAAAGAAAAATTATATTCTGTTTGTCTGCATGCTCTTACATTGGCAGCTTCAATAACTATTCAAATATCACTTCATTTGCATCGTGCATTGGAACTGCTAATTGGTTTAGCATATGTTATTCATCTAACCAGTAACCACCATTTTCTTTCAATGCAGAAACCAATAGTGCCATCTGATTTATATAGAGCCATTCGGGATACACTACTTGTTGGATTAACAGGGTACTCCAAGCAGGTACAACGTGCAGACTCATTTTTAACACTTTTCATAGTTTTGATGCTACCATTTTACCAATTCCTGTTGGTCTATTCATCGGAAGCTTATATTCCAGTCCTTACATGTTTGTCTTAAATTAACTCGTTGAAAGCATTGTATCTCTGATTATATTTACTACTGTAGGATTTGCTAACATATCCCTTTATTTAGCAAATTAAATATCACCAATCTCAAGATATTCATAAACCAATCTATTTATTTTTGAGCAATTTGCTTTTTCTGCATTGAGTAAAAGCTTTTTTGTAATGTGCTTTAATTCATGCTCCTCTCCTTTTTGTAGGGACAACCTGTCTATGCATTTGGTGTTGGGCTCAGTACGTTTGACAAGGCATCGGTAGGTGTTAACTGTTTTTGAAAAATCTAAAGCTTTTGGTTTAAATTCAAAATAGCGATGAGTGGATTTTAATGTTGTTTCTGAGTCAGATTTGTTATAAACATTGTGTGTATATTCAAGAGGCTCAATAAGCAATACATATAAGGTTTACAAGGGATATATGTCACATATATATAAGAAAATATAAAAGGCATATAAGAAAATACAAAGGAATTCCTATTCTAACTTATATTCTAACACCCTCTCCCTTTTGAAATACAAGGCGTATGCACTAGCATTGCATTTAGAAATGGTTGACATTGAAATAGGGAAAATCCAAGTTCGAGTCTTAATAATATCGTCGTAGCATGCAGTTCTTGGAAAATATGTCAGGTATCAAAAGATCTCTCATCCGGAGTTGTGCGATAGCCCATAAAGCACAAGGTGCAGGGTTAAGAAAGTAGAGGCAAACGGGAGCAAAGTCGACTGCAGCAACACGACGAAGAAGATGATGAAACCGACAGGAATAGAGAGAACTGTCAAATCAAGCCGAAAAGAAATATATAAAAGCATGGCGACGCAGATCGAAGCCCAAAACGACAGCGGCGCAGTCCACAAGAAGCACAACAGAGGTGCAGTGCAGAAGAAGCGAGGCGGCCTTAGAAGCTCAGGGCGGCGGCTCAGAGAGAACGACGACATCATAATGATTTCTACGATCTGCAACAGCTCGAAGAGAAGAGCGGTAGCTGCTGCCATGCGAAAGGGAAGGAGTGTGTGAGGAAGCAATCAGCTGAATGACAAGGATTTTATGGACTCGTACGACGTAGACGAACTTAAAAAAGTGTTATAGATTTGGATAGACGCAACAAAAACAATGACTCAAAGCAGCAGTAGATACTAGTTTTTATTATTTATTTATTCCCCTTCTATCTTTTCAACTCCCTCTGCATCGCACCCTCTCTTTTCTTCTCTCGAAACTTCCGGTCCAAATAGCAATCCCCCATTGAGGGCCCCCATTGCGGGCCTCAACCTACCACCACGTCCGTCTCCTACGACCCCATTGCCGCCGACGGATCGCAATGCAGGTCACCGTCGGATCGCTGTCGGGGCTCCACGAGGCTAGGTCGCGGATGGCCTGCGATGGCTGGATGAAGCTGTGGCTGATGTAGAGCCACCGGATGAGGCCCTGCTGAAACTCAAGGCCCGACGCCTGCGAGAAGCCGAGCCCAAGGCGATGGCGTCGACGAGGAGGAGGCCTGCCATGCGACGCGGCGTAGGTTCGAGAGCAGGGGAGCCGAGGCGGCGTGGCCAGGCAGGGGAGCCGAGGCGGCGTGGCCAGGAGCTCGAGCAGAGGAGCTCGAGAGGCTCGGGCGGCGCGGATCCGTGTCAAGGTGACGACGGCCTTGGAGGCTTGGAGGTTGGGCTGGAGTCGAAGACTACGGCTGGCAGCAGATCTCGGCCAAGTTCAAGTGAAGACCGTTGGATTTGGTCGGGACATAGCCATCGACGGCCAGATCCGTGGAATCCCGTTGCTAGGATTTGGTCAGGACATGGCCATCAACGGCCAGATCCATGGAATCCCGTTGCTGCTGACCTCGATCCGGACGGAGCGCCTCTCCCTCGTGTTCTCCCCTGCACTGCGCTCGCTCGCCGAGTTCCCTTCGCTTCTCGGTTGCGAGTTTCGAGTTGGCTGTCGAGGAGGAAGACTACGACTAATATGGCTGCCCCCGGGAGCGGAGATTGCTCCTCCCGAGGGTAGTGGGCAGCGGAAGAGGTTGAAAGCTAGGGTTTAAACTTTTACTCTGATACCATTTTATGAATATTGTGTGTGTATTTAAGGGGCCCAATAGTCAATATATATAGAGAGTACAAGGGGATATATGCCATACATATATAAAGAAATACAAAAGACATATAAGGAAATACAAAGGAATTCCTATTCTAAGGAAATACAAAGGAATTCCTATTCTAACAAGATTCACACAGCTAAAGCTAAGTACCATTAAGATAACTGGCCAGCTAAATGGCATACTGTTATATTTTTTTCAGTTGTAGGATTAATAGTTAACCACCATTCAGAATCGATCATTTAATAGGCAAAAGCGTACTAATTTTTTGCAAGAGATGCTTTCTCTAAATTATCTGACCATTTTGTTCTAGGTGCACTACTATGTGCAGTCACACATACAAATGAATGAATATCGAGACCGTGTTGTCCTGGTAAGTATCTTTTATTGATGATTCATGGTATCAAATTTATATAAGCAGATATTAACTATATTTTTCGCTCTTCATTAGCCGGCTGCATCTAAGATGTTTGGGAGACAGATTAACACCTGCTTGAAGGTTATGGATATGACTGGTCTGAAGCTTTCTGCCTTGAGCCAAATAAAGGTGCGTTCTTTCTTGCTTTGTTAAACCTGTGTTCTTTCAAAATCTTTTCATTTTTTGTATAACTTCTGTAAGGATCTGAATGAGAACTGTTCATAAGTTTCTCGAATCTGTGATCTTTTTTATTTATGCAAATCTGAACATAATTGTTCGGTGATAGTTCTAATTTGCATCTACATGTCATAATAAGATAGCTGTGTGGCATAATAGGAGTTTATGGTTTAAAAAAATCAAGAATACAAGATCATGTCCAAGAATACAAGATCATGTCTAGAATTGAGTTCATTGGTTGTCAGATCTGCCTAATAACTAATGACAGTTTGTAATGGGTAGTTTGAAGCAATACGTTAGGTCTCTTGTTGTTGCTAGTCAGAAACTGAATCTGGAGCACAGACCAGCAGTACCTTTTCTAGTGCTGCCAAACTGCATCACTAGTAGGATGACTGGAAGTCAACAATTTTGGTTTGTTCATTCTTGGTTGTAGGTAGTAGTACAAATGTTCAATTAAAAGGTACCTGAGTCATGAAGACTGAAGTGCTTCCCATATTAGTGATTTACGAAGAAGTCTGCATGCCACTAAGTACATGTCAGTCATCAAATCATCTAGTGATCACGTGGCAAACGTGGCTAGCAATCTCAAACTTCGGTGATTTTTTGCATCATCTAGTGGCACAATTAACTCTTTCGTAGTTTTCTTCTTTTTTTTTCTCCCTTGTCTGCTTCTCCTTTATTGCTCTTGCCTTCTTGCCTGCCATATTCCTTTCCTGAATCTTGACCCTGAATTTGTCTATGCTCAGTGGAGGTCTCAACTGGCCAGAAGTTTTTGATAAATGTGTTATTGGGGCCAGTGAGAGTATTGTGCTACCTAAGGATTGTTTGTGGGGGCATGGTGGTAGTGGCTTTTTATCAAAAGAAGATTGTAGTCTTGGGACAGGGCCTTTCTTACGTAATGGAGATCAGGATATTTGGACCAAGACATTTATAGCATAAAAAAGTTATTAAATGCATTTTTTAAATAAAGAAGATTGGTATAGCCATGCAAGATTACATTCTGTAATATATGAGTAATGAATTTGAAAGGTCTTAAACTCAGGACCGACTTCTCTATTACTGTATCGAGTTTCATGCACTGACCATCCCAAATGCATCTCAGAACAATAATAACACAATATTATATCCCTTATCCCTGAGACCAACATTTTTCTTGCATGAAAATTACCTTGTTGACATTAGACGTCAGTACATTTTTGTTGGTTAAAAATTACTCTGTTGTATTTGTTCTAGCAATTCATTGGTTCTACTTTTGTTTATGCATTGACTTTTTGCCAGCCACGTGCTTATAGTTTTCAAGGAAAATAAACATTGGAATATGCTTATCAATATGTTCTACATAATGCAGATGTTGACCACGATAACAACTGTTGATGACCTTAATTATCCTGAGAAAACTGAGACCTATTACATTGTGAACGCCCCATATATTTTTTCGGCATGTTGGAAGGTCAGTGTACATACTTGATTTCATGAACTGCCTTACTGTTAAGTTCTATATTTATTTTGTTCTTTTCTTTTCCTTTTCTCCTTTTGGTTTCACGTTTTCAATTTTGACACAACTACATCTTTCAAGTAAATTGATTGATGTTTCTGTTCACTGATGGCCAGGTTGTGAAGCCTCTTTTACAAGAAAGAACTAAAAAGAAGATCAAAGTGGTTTATGGTTCTGGAAGAGATGAGTTA
Organism: Phyllostachys edulis; assembly: GCA_036346405.1. Classification (NCBI taxonomy): domain Eukaryota; kingdom Viridiplantae; phylum Streptophyta; class Magnoliopsida; order Poales; family Poaceae; genus Phyllostachys; species Phyllostachys edulis. Next base: position 13,633,427 of record CM070561.1, on the reverse strand, counting down.
TTAAAGGTAACTATTCTTAATTTATCGTTCCCTTAGTCTGAAACAATTCTCTTGCTTCCGGAATCAAGGTGCTACCTTTTAGGTTCTCATCACCTGGTTTTCAAAGGCTGTGAGCTTGAACCCAGTTCTGGAATTGATTTTGGAAAGCATGTGGGCGAAGACCTTATGCACTGGAGCTTATAAGTGAATCTTAGTTTTACAATTGGTACAAATGGCAGGCCTACTTGCTTACAGGCATCTATTTGGTAGTGGGCACAACATTGCACTGTTCTTTATATTTTCTAATTAGGCACGCTTCTGTTGGTACGAATAAACTGACTGGAAAGAAGTGCTTACTTTTGTACTACTGTGCCCTCCTAACCTTTTGGTTGTCCATCAATTGATCTGGCAGCTGATGAGTCCCATGTATCCACGTTTTCGACTAAAAATTGAACTAAAAATATCTTCTGTCATTTGCAGGTTATGGACTATGAGTCACTTCCACACTTCTGCAAGAGAGAAGGATCAGGCTCATCCCACGATTCGTCTGACGGAGTTGATTGCTACTCCTATGATCACCCTTTTCACCAGCAGCTGTACAATCACATCAAACAGCAAGCTCTCAATCAAGACTGCGTTGGTCCCATAAAGCAAGGTTCATTGCATGTTGATGTGCCCACACCGGCCCTAGAGGAGGCCAAGATCGTGGAGACGATCGAATCAGAGCTCCACAATTTGAGAGGAGCTAACGAGCTCTCCCACTAATTCTACAGGATCAAGATTGAAGGTCCATGAGAGTGCCGTCAGTGAGTGTGCTCTCGAGTCTCGAGACAACGATCTGCGGAGATATTCTGCTTATCTGAACCCCTGGAACCTATTCTGGGGTTATAGCAGTTCTTGCTTGCAATCACTGGCTGCAGGCTTGACTAGGACGAGTAGAGGAGGTAGTAAAACGCGATTCTAATAACCGAGTCTGAATTGTCAAAAATTGTAGTCAGTTTAATTAACCTAGCGAATGTATCATTTGCATATTACTGTTCTCATGCTTATGGCAAGGAAATGTGATGTTTCCATCCATGAAAGCAACCAGTTAGAAGTCCTCTATGTATCAATATATGTATATATAACTGCCCTTTGATGGAGTGGTATATAAGAAGTGTTGTACTTGCTGCTAGATTAATCTACATGGTTGTTACTACGTTGATGTGATATTTCACATGTCATTATATGTTTATTACGTTACATATAATCTGTTGCAGTGTCTGAATTGCATGGTTGCTCGGTACGGAATCACAACGATTAAGGCTATTTGTTGTTGACTGACAGTTGGAGGAAGAAAATATCGATGGCTCAACCTCAACTGTTGGATGTTATTTGTAACTTGTGTGACACAAAATATCTGCGAAAGAATTAATCAGCTTTTAACCAAGCACCATTAACTGCTCCCTCTCAAAATAGCCGTTTTGGTTGCTATGGATGCAGGCCCGCGATTACCGCACGGTTTTAACACCAAGTCCCCATCTGTATAAATCACCTGTCCTTTCACCCTCATTCACGTGTCCTTTCACCTCATTCACCTAGCCAAACTGCATCTTACATCGATTTTTTTACCACTTGATACACTAAACAAGTTAATTTTCAGTTGTTGAACAGGTGAAGTAGATAAAGAGGAGGACCATGGAGCCGATGGCCATCGTGACAGTCACTGGCGGCGTGCTCATCCCGATCATCGTGCTACCATTGCGGATCGAGCCGGTCGTCAACTTCTTCCGACGACTCTGCGATTGTTTGTCTCTAGCACCCTCACCCACGCCCTGCCCGGCCGAGGAGGGCGCCATGGAAGCGTGCAAGTGCACAATATCTTTATCAGGGCATGTATAATGGTACAGATGATCGTTATCTGTAATACTCTTTATGTCATCTATAGACAAAATTAAAGACAACTAATACAACAGCAAAATAGTCGTCTATAAAGGCCTTATAGACTGTCTGTTGTATACCAGACAACTTCATTCTCTCTTTTCGTTCTCTCATCCATATCATTAAAAATCTTACGTGACAAAAATGTCACCCTACTGTACATACTACAGATGTTAACTATGGACGGATAATTGATCATGTAACTGCATGTTTTACTTTTACCGGTCGTAGATCTTTATCAGAACGGAGTTACATGCGACTACGTGAGTATTTCGGTCAGTACCGCTTGATATGTAGAGCTATCACCTATGTGATCTATACGCCAGTATACTTGTGATCAATATCAAATTTCATCTGGAAGTTTTCGCCATTTTGACCTACACCCTACCATTTTCTCTCCCTTCAAATACGAGGCAAAATAGCCATTCATACGATGCGTTTGAATGGTCCTCTCTTATGTTATCAAATGGAAAAAGTCCATTTTACAATCCTTAACTATTGCCCTAGTCTAGAAATCAACCTTCAAATTCAAAACCGTTTGTTGCAAACAAAGAAATGGGCAAATCTTTGAGCAAATATCTCCTTCTTTTGCTGTTTGGAAAAGGACGTTAAAGAGCAAGTCACTTTGCATTTACAGAGTGAAAGAAGATGTTATAGACCTAGCATTCAATCTTGGCTGGCCTCTCTTTAGCTCCTCTGTAAATATTTTCTTTTTTGTTTTTTGTCCCATCTTTTTGTACATCTTTGTTTTATTAATTTATATAATACAGCAGAGCCTCTCCTACTGTTTCTGGTTAAAAAAAAAATCCAAAACCGTTTACTTTACACCCATCAACTATTAAAATTGGTGCAAAATCTCCCCTCAGGGTCGTCAATGGTGGTTTTACGTCTGGTTTTGCCACATTAGCCGCTAACATAATCTGTGTGCCATGTAGGCAGCCATCACCCATATGTGAGCCTCTTCTCTTTTTTTTTCTCTTCCTTCTTTCTTCCTCCTTGTCACTATGGTCATCCCTGTTATATAATTGAGGTCGTGTTGCCGACAAACGAAACTCTCAACTCGCAAATAATAAACAATAGATAAAATATAATGATGTAGTTCTAGCCTTCTCTCTTTATTGATTTATTTGTCTGTAGACTTGTGTGTACAATGAAAGCCATCAGCCCCCATTATGTAGGAGGAGGGGGTCTCCGTTCATACATGAATTAGCAGTATAAAACTAAACTAACTAATGGGTCTTGTGGGCCAACAGCCTCCTATGGACATTTGTTTAAGTAAAGTGTCAACACATAATCAGGACTTAGAAACAAGCCAATATACAACACTCCACCTTGGACACTTTGCCAACCCATGCCTCATTAAAATCTTCTTCCGAAAACTCAGTGGGAAAAAGGTAAGAAGAAAAGAGTACATAGTTCGCATTCTTGCCATTTCACATGTTGTCTCGTTAAAAACCTTTGAATGAGAAAACCCATTGGGACAAAACTCAAAGAAGGGAAAAAGAGTACAACATCCAGGGGCGGATCCAGAATGAAAATGACCGGGTGTCCCATTCATATCACAATGTCTAATTATGAAGTATTGTTGTATAGAAATTAGAATAGTAATGTGTTAAACAATTCAACATGACAGATGAAAAAATAGCCATCAAAGTGCTTACCAAAATAACGAATCCTACACTCCTAGTAGTAGTTTTGGTTAACTGTGGCAAACACTACTACAGAAAAGGCCTTTACAGACGGTTCAAAAACGCCATCACAGATGGTTCCGTGAGCCGTCTGAGTTTATGGGTCAGTAATGCTAATGGTCATCACAGACGGTTTTCGAACCGTCTGTAATACATACTATCACAGACGGTGCAGAGATGCAACCGCTCGTGATAGTCGATTACCACCAGATGGTCTATAGATAAAACCGTCGCGATATTCGACTACCACGCACGGTGCAGTAGATAAAACCGTCGCGATATGTCGACTACCACGCACGGCCTCAGAGATGAAACCGTGCGTGATAGTCGATTACCACGACGGATGCAGATATGAAACCGCTGCGTGATAGTCCACTATCACGAGCGGTTTCATATACGCATCGTCAGGTAGTCGACTATCACAGACGGTTTCATCTACAGACCGTCTGTGGTAGTCTTTTGCATTGCTAAATCTATTTCTGTTTATTGGCTAGCCTCAGGAAATGCTAGCCATGCCCTCTGAAACAAGCACATCCAATTCTCATTCATTTCGTAGCACATCAAAATTGCATTCATTTCGAAACAAGCACACATCCAATTCACAAATCAATTAACTAAATTTAACCATTAATGTACATTAATTTACACACATGTACCATTATGTTCAATCTATCTCAATCAAGTTCAATCTGCTACACTGTGGAAACTCCCATTTGGATTTATGACCGTCTGCTCAGAATGACGCAAGGTGTGATCGAATTTTTATAAGCTCGCTCTGCTCCAACGCAGCTTCAGCCGATGTTCGCAACTCCGTCGATATGAAGGTTAAATTCGGGCTTATATAAATTGGTAAGTATATATGAAATAATTGTTGAAAGATTGACAAACCCGAGGATCATTGGTGATCGCGAACCGATGAGTAGTTGCATGTTGTGGCAAACATAGTATCCACAGACGCTATGCGGCTGGCGGCCTTTGGTGGCACTGCAAAAATAGAATTGGTTAGTTCGAGAGGCATTGCTACGAAGTGTTATATAGGATTAATGTGTACTAGCTAGCAAGTACCGGAATGTTTGATCATGTTGCGGCGTCCTTCCTTGATATTCCATCCTTTAGCATGTAACATGTCGAACACCCTCGTGACTCCAAGAAGTTAGCCTTAGCCATTGCAAAGGAAGGAAAGACTACAATAGAGTTTCTATGGAGGAAATGTGTTTACCTGATGATTAAACTCCGGATAGCTGTGAAGTTGTGAGTGGCCCTCTGTAGGGAATCTAGGTATATTACGATTTCGCTTTTGGTATAATTACAATTAGAATCCAATGGAACCTACACGTATGTCAAGATGGTCATTAAACCTAAGTTCGTGTTGCTTATAAAGTACAAATCAACAAGTATAGCCAGTAGTGCAACACTACTTACTTCTGGTTGTAGGGCAAAAGTATGAATTCCTTGTTGCGGTGAGCCATGAAAAAATCTATAACGTAATTCTCGACGAATGTTGCATTCGCCGTGATGCTTTGCTCGGAGACAACGTGTGGGTCGAGGAAACCTACCGGTGATTTCCTTCTTTCGGCTTCACAGATCATGTATCTATTATACAAAAGCTAGGAGTTATATATAACATTTATCGATATTACACGAACATTGACCGTGATTGTACACACTTACAGTGTCCAGCATCGTATGATTGAGACGTCGAGCTCGTCGAGGTTGAAGAGACATAACAAGTCGTCGAAGGTCACCGTGAAGACAGCGTCTTGATACACGTGGTTAAAATGATGCTCCTTGAACTTGACGGTGACACCCGAGCATCGTTGATCAACCGCTTGTTGGACTGCTTCCATGTACCATGCATGAAATTTCGGCAATCCAAATCCTAGGGTAGGGTCGTCTAACTTCTCGAGCAGCGGCTCGCTGGCTTGTATTTTCGGCCAACGGCAAGAAGGGATATTAGGAGAGGACTCGATCGTCTTCGATTTGCCCTTGCCCTTGCTGCCTCGCTTTGTATAGGTCGACTTCACAAGAGTTGATCGAGCACGAGGTGTAGATGCATGTGATGCAATGGGCCCTTGCCATCTCAAGTAGGTAGCCGGTGCGATCGGTCCGTGGACTTGATGCCGCAGCAGACATTCCGTGAAGTTGACACCGAGCAGTAGCTCGAGCGGATGTCCTCATTGGGCCATTTGGATGAATGTTCCAACGGCTTGCCCTAGAGTCATGACCTCATCGTTTGGGGGAATTTTCACGGACGGCCTCGAAATTGGCACAAACACCGCCCACATTCACTTTTGCGAAACCCGGCGCTAGATTTGCACTGCACCAAAGCTCGATACGGATGGATACACCGCCCCAAGCAAAGATCTAGGGCAACAGAGACATATCTCACTTGGAGCTTGCACTTCGTAGCCACCTACGCACATAACGATACAAAATTAGCTACTCCAACAGCCTATCAATGGATTGAGCATTCCGAGATAATAATTATTACTGGATGTCATCGACGGAAAATCTGTCATCACCTATTGTGGTAGGGTTAGGGTTGGACGCGCACTACTCGGATGTTTGGGGGCTAAGCGGTATAGTAGGGTAGGGCTTCCAACCGACTTGGCATTTGCAATCCCTTAATCCTTTCCTCAAAGGTCTCTATCTGCTTTTGCTCGAACGCACCGAATCCTTTCCTCAAAGGATTGATTGAATTTTTCGGTGAGCTCATCTCGAGGGATGCACGAAGATCCTCTCGTAGCTTTGCATCGTGCTCGGCTTTGGCTCTCTTCCTACTCCGGTACGATCCGGAGTCCGCTTAGAACCATTGTTCCCATGTAACAAAAACACCAGCGCCTCTCGTGCGACCCGGATGCTCACTGTTTCCTAGGGCCGCAGAGAGTATATCTTTCTCCCTATCTGCCTGGAATGAGCCTTGGGAAGATTGTGCACTCAACGTTATCTGCAATATAGCCCGACATGTCATTTTCACTTCCTATGAAGTTATAGAGTAATTACAAACTAGGTAGTTCGATATCTTACCAAGCGTTGGGACACTTCCTGGTCTTCGGGGTTTGGAAAGTACACTTCCCGTGGGCGAATACATAACCTCGCAAATAACCACCGTCGGTAGCAAGACATTAGTGATCTCGGAAATAGCAGGAGAGATTCAAACCGCTTTACTCGCTGTTCTGATCCCTCCATATCGGGCTTTACCCGCATACCAGCCGTGCCGAGTCCGTGGGGTGCTTGTTTTTGCTCGAGGGCCGTGTCGCCGCACTTTCACTCTTAAATTCATCTGTCGTCTTCTTCGCCACAAACTCGCCCAGACTCTTCCAAGAATAGATACTTGTGGAAGGGCGGCAGATCCTTCTCCACGTAGTTCTTGACAAGCGTGCTCTTGAAGTTCTTCCACGCTTTGCACGCCTGTAGCAACGCGTGTCGTCGCACGGAGTCCAGGAGTTCTTCCGGGATCTCGAACGATGCGAGAATTTCCGCCAGCACAACAGTTTTCAGTGGTCCGGGCACCACCTTCCACGAATCATAGGTGATCTTGACCTGCTCCCATGCAACTATTCCGACCATTCTTCTAATGCGGACGCTTTCGGCGAGGATTGATAGGGTCCCGGTCGATCGACCCGTGATGGTAAATCGCCCGTGGGCCTTTTCGATATTCCTCTTCTTCTACCGCGGTTGGATATTGTTCCAGAGGATGGTGCATCATCAGACACATGAGGCGGCGATGACTCAGAATGAGCGGAAGACATCTTCACAAGAAATAGAATTATCATTGCAATGTATTCCAAGAGCGATATCAAAACAAATACCATATGAATAATCGACTAGAACAAATACAAATTCCTAAAACATGTACAATTATCATGAAGGACCATGGCAGATTATTGATAGAAATAGTTAGGAAAGGGCGTGGGGGTCGATCGGTAACTTCGGCATTGGTTACCTTTAGGCGCCGACGAGACAGACGAGCAGGAGCAATCGAGCAAGCAGGCGGCGTCGAAGGGGAGGCGGCTGCCTCTCGGGAGGAGGAGGCGGCGGGCTCGGGCAGAGGCGCGGTGGGCTCGGGGGGCGTCTTAGGGCTATAGGAGGAGGCTCAAGGGCTCGGGGAGGCGCGCGGGCCGGAGGAGGAGGCGGCGTCAGCGGGATCGGGAGGAGAAGCGCCGGCCTCGAGGAGGCGTCGCCGAGGATGGTGGCGACGGGCTCGGGGAGGAGGAGCGAGAGGAGTTGAGAAACTTAATCGTTTGAGAGTGGCGGCGCGGTAAACCCTAGCTAGAGTCCGAATGTAAATAGATGGACATCACGAGACGGTTCTAAATTAGAACCGCTCAGTGATACATTATCGCTGCAGCGGTTCTAACTTAGAACCGCTCATGATATATGATGTATCACGAGCGGTTTTAATAAACAACCGCTCGTGATATAGATGAATCACGCACGGTTTTAATAAACAACCGCTCTGTGATATGTGATGTATCACGCACGGTGTTAATAAACAACCATCTGTGATATACATATAACATAGACGGTTTTGATAAACAACCGTCATGATATACATGTGAGACGATGCAGTAGTTCAAACCGTCTGTGATATTATTTTGTATTGGTTAATATCTAGATCGATTCGCTTATTGGCTAGCCTCGGAAATGCTAGCCATGCCCTCTGAAACAAGCGAAAAAGACAACAAGTACATGTATATACATCCAATTCACATTCATTTGAGAAACAATCACATCCATTTCACAAGACAAATCAATTAATTAACTCAAATGAACTAAAATTAACCATTCATCGTAATGTATATACATATACACACATTGTTCAATTAATCTTTAAAAATTAGCCCTTCATGATGATCGACGCGTATGTAGCTAGTTTCGTCATGTTCTTCTTCCTCGACCCTTATGCCGCTTTCGAAGGAGGCAACTCGTCAAATTGATTGTATTCTTCCTCGCCCACTACATTCTCAACTCCGACAATCCTCCTTTTTCCATGAAGAACTACGTGGCGCTTCTTATTTGCCTGGTCGGTAACATAGAAGACTTGAACAACTTGGTTAGCCAATACGAATGGTTCATCTTTGTATCCGACACGTTCGAGGTCCACGGTAGTGACGCCGTACTTGTCGACCTTCACCTGTGGGAGATGGACCCAACGGCACCGAAATAGGGGATCTTGAAAAGCACGTGGTCGAGCTCCCATATCTCCTCTATTTGCCCATAGTAGGAGCTCCTCACCCATCGGCATCTTGAATGCATCTATCACGGACACCGCTGCTCGTTAGTGCTTTTTATATCCCGAGCTGCGTATAGAATGTGTACCCATTTATGTCGATCCTCGCCATGTTACAACTGTAAATGTTGGCCCTTTTGCCAACCATGTCAAGATATCACTTGACGAGCTCCTAGCAAGTCGCTCCTTCAACCATTGGTTGAACCGCTCATTGTGTTGTCTCGTGATCCAAACATCCGCCGCAGCGGATTCATTGCGAAGCACGCCCTTGTCTTTGGTCGATATACGGGACACTTCACCATGTGTCGCAAGACCGTGAAATGGGCTTGAGCATACACATCCATATTTGGAGTGATTGCTTTCCTTAGATGGTCCCGATACCCTCGAGCCTCCCTCATGGCGAGATCGAGGCACACCTATCGGTTCGACTGAGCCATGTAATCGAGGCGTAACTCAATGACCTCTTCGCTTGCATAACCTTCGACGATGTTGCCCTCTGGCGAGATCGATTCCGTACATATGACTTGAGAATTCCCATGAACCTCTCGAACGGGTACATGCTACGAGGAACACGGGCCCGCACATCTTTATCTCCTCACAATATGAACAATGAGATGGACCATGATATCGAAAAACGACGGAGGGAAATACATCTCAAGATCACATAGTGTCGCCACCACCTCGCCCCGCAGAGCATCTAGTTCTTCGAGATCGATGATCTTCTCGAGCAATTGTGTTAAAAAATAACACGCCTCATGATTGTCTCTCGGACCTTGATCGGCAAAATACTTCTAATTGCAACAGGAGCATTTGTGTCATCAACACATGACAATCATGAGACTTCATGCCAATTAACTTCAAATCTTTTATCGAAACAAGTTTCTTCATGTTGGCGAGTAACCGGACGGAACTTTCACGCCATGCAAGCACCGCAGCGATTCGGTTCTCTTGGCCTTGGACAGAGTGTAACAAGCGGGGAAGGTACGTTCGTCCTTTATCGGTCCTTGTTGGTGCTAACTCAGGTCTGATGTCCATATCAACCAAGTCAAGCCGTGCGTTGACACCATCCTTTGTTTTGTCACGAATGTTCAGTAAGAGACCAATCAAGTTGTCACATACATTCTTCTCTACATGCATGACGCCGATCAAAGGGCGAACTTCTAGGTGCTCCCAATAAGGTAAGTCCCAAAATATTGATCTCTTCTTCCACATGTTCTTCTTACTTGTCCTCGATTTACATCCCTTTCCAAGCACAACATCTAAATCCTTAACCATATCATAGACCTCTTTTCCGCTTAAATGCCTTGGAGCCGAATGTCCTCCTTCTCTCCGTCAATTGTTTCTTCATCTGCGGTATGGGTGAGCCCTCCGAAGGAACCTACGATGACGCATGTACACGGTTTTCGCGAGTGATTCAGCCACACACTCTCGGTATCATCTAAGCAAAGGAGTACGGGCTTTGGCCCTTTTGTACTCGCCCGACAGATTAGCAAGGGCGGGATAATCATTTATGGTGCGAACAACAAGGAACGTAAAGTGAAGTTCTCTCGTTTGTACGCATCCCATACCTGCACCCTTCAATCCACGGATTTTTAGATCTTCCATCAATGGTGCTAGGTACACATCAATATCATTCCCGTGTTGCTTCGCCCTTGGATAAGTATCGACAACAAAATATACTTCCGCTTCATACACAACCAAGGAGAAAGGTTGTAGATACAGAGCGCCACGGGCCAAGTGCTATGTCGGCCGCTCATGTTACTAAAAGGATTCATTCCATCGTACTCAATCCAAACCTTATATTCCTCGGTTCGCACCAAGTCTCGCAAACCTCCTATCGATGTTTCTCCACCGGGCGGAATCAGCAGGTGTCTTAACTTTCCGTCATTCTTACGCTCCTCTGAGTGCCAATCTGCGATTTTGCATTCTTTGGGTTCGCAAAACCGCTTCAAACGGGGAATTACAGAAGATACCACGCCACCTTAGCAGAGGTCCTTTCTTCACCTCGATTCCTCGTCGTCATCGATTGCTTTACGCTTGTATCGGGATCGCTGCACACGGACATACATGCATGTTTGTATACTCGTTACGAGAGAGGATACAATCGTTCGGACATGCATGTATTCTTTCTACTTCCATTCCCAATGGACAAAGAACCTTTTGGCTTTGTAGGTGGTTTTGGGCAACTCATTTCCCTTGGAAGCATGTCCGCTAAGAGACCTAACACTCAGTGAAACTCTTATCGGACCAACCGTTGCTTGCCTTCAATTTCAGCGGCTTTAAGCACGGATGACAACCTTGTGTATTCCGACTTGCGGCAGGGAACAAAGGTTTCTCTGAGTCCTCCATCACGCCCGAATTGAACATACTCCCTCTCATCACGGTTCCCTTCGCATCGCTAAGCATCTCGATCTAGATTGTCATCGTGCGACTTATCCGAATCGGAACCACAATCGACATCATTCGCGGCATATCGTTGACTTCTGTATAATATGCATATCGTTGACTTCTGTATAATATGCTCTTCACCGTGGTCGGTCCAACATGTATAACCCTTTTGAAACCCTTTGAATCAAGTGTGCTTCGATCTGCGCTCGGTTGTTAAACATCTTGATTCTCGCATCAATGCATGGACAGTACATATATTCCGCCCCCTTATTCAACATATCCTCCTCGGCAGCTCTTGTAAAAGCAGACACGCCATTAATGTACTCTTCACTCACACGGTTCTCAGTGTACATCCAGCTTCGGTCCATCACACGGTTCGTATTGAAAACCCTGAAAATAAATAAAAGGGTGATCACTTTGGCGTATTTTCTGAGGCTTAATTACGATTTTTTCATTTTTATATTTTTTCGGATTTTATTAACTTACATGTGGGCCCTACTTGTCAGTGACTCATTTTTTATTTCATGATTTTATTTATAAAATCTATGGCGGTCCCACATGTCATAGACTCGTTAGTTTATTAACTAAATGATTAAAAACAGTAGGATTAATTTGAAGCTCAAACTGGGCTTAGGGGTGACATCGCATTGCTATATAGTCGTGGCTCTCGGCCCTAAGGTCTCGCCTGAGGCGAACCGACGGTGATGTCCCACATGGAGGCGCCTGAAACTAGCGATTTCGGCGTAAACGCCTGAAACTACTCAAATTAAAGGATGCTTATGCTTCAGTATCTCACCTCGATCACGAGGAAGGTGTCAATGAAAGTCGGGGAAGGTCCAAGGCGCGGCTGGGTCGTCGATCGGTGAACAGAGGCGACGGCGGCAAGCTCCTCGGCGACAATATACAGCTGAAATGGACCAGGCCGGCTCAGTGAGGTGAGGCGATGTACTCAAACCGGGCACGGAACGGCGATGGACCTATCGTAGCGCCAGAGATATGGAGATCAAGAAGACTATATCTGTTTTGGCCGGGGAGGCGGAGCTATATATATACGTCTGTGATGAGTTAATTATCACGGACGGTTTTTAACAAAACCCGTCTGTGATATTGGGCAATATCACAGACGGTTCATGTTTGGAACCGTCTGTGAAGTATCACAGACGGTTCTAAAAAAAACCGTCTGTGATATTGGGTAATATCACAGACGGTTCATGTTTGGAACCGTCTGTGAAGTATCACAGACGGTTCCAAACATGAACCGTCTGTGATATGACATCTTCACAGACGGTTTTTAGCGCGGAGAATAACACAGACGGTGGGTAACAAAACCGCTCGAGATTGTGTTTATCTGAGACGGTTTCGATGAACCGCTCGTGATCAAAGTCCCATATTAGCATTTCGTAGTAGTGAAAGTGAATAAATGATGGATAAAGTTCCAAACCATGGACAAAAGATGGTCGGCATCGGCAAAAAACAACGTTCGACCTTGATAGCCTACAAAAAGTAGAAGAAATTACTTAGTAAAATTTTAAGTAAAAGAATCATGAATTTATCGAAACAAAGATAAGTATATTACATTTTATAATTTCTTTCTACGCTCCCTTAAGTTCTGGAAGCGATGAATTACAGTATCATTGGTAACTTCCGCATTTCATATTTCTCCACATAGCAAATAAGGCTATCTCTCAAGAAGTCATCCCTAATGCGATTGCGCAAATATGTTTTCACAATTTTTATGGCTGAAAAGCATCTCTCAATTGTAGGCAGACAAGCAATCAAGCAGTCAATCAGAATCAACTAAACTAAAACCTAATAAAGAGCAGCTATGAAATTGCACTCATCGCCACATGCACAACAGTGAATCGAACCACTAAGACCAAAATAAACAAAATAAAAATCCGCCGCTCGCAAGAGGCCAAACCGAAATGAACAGAACCCATGCTCACGCTACGATCTCACACGAGAAGGCGAATCGAGATTCGAGACCAAACCGAGGCACCGCACTACATCGCTACATGCCTACATCTAGCAAGGAAAAGGGACCTCAAACCGCGCGAGGTGGGAGACGGGAGATGCCGCGTCGAGCGGCTGGGGCAGGCGATGTGGACATGTGGTCGACGAGGGAGACGGCGGCGCCGGCGAGGCCACCTGCTCCTCCTCCTCCGGCTCCAGCTCCAGCAGCGCAGCAGCGCTAGCCGATCCAAGCAGGAGAGGCAAACGGCTTAGGAATTGGAATTTTGGATGGGGATTTGGAATTGGACTAGGGTTTATTAGAGGGATTTCACATCGGCTGCATCATTGCTAGGAATCTCGGACTCTCGGTGGTTCGACATTTTGACCGGCGGCTGGAATTCTAGAAGTCGCTGAGTCGCGCACGCCTGCTTGTGTATCACGCCCGCTCGCCCACATGTAGTATGCTCGCTCAGCTGCCTGCCTACCTGGGCCCTGGGCCACGTGCACTCACCTCGGGTGGGCCGTGTGATTCGTCGATTTGCTCGCTGCCTCGCTGGTTGGGCGCCTGGGCCGCGCGCTCAATCCCTCGGCTTAGTCGGCTGGTCCTCCTGTGCACTCGGGCGGTAGCTGGCCCACGCGCCAATGCGCCAAGTCGCCAAGGCACCCACGCGCACGCGCCTCGGCGCCAGAGTCCGTCGGTGTCCTTTGTTTTGGCCAACGGGTGTCCTGTGCACCCAGTATTTTCATACATGAGAATATGATATATATATATATATATATATAAAGCGATTTTGGACCCGGTGTCATGTGCACCCTGGTGGGTCTTACTGGATCCACCCCTGACAACATCTATTCATCCAATTATGAACATATATGAAGATCATATATAGGGAAGACAACAACTCTTTGTATCTTCTCATACCAATACCACCGACAAGTTTATCAAATCGTGGTCCTCGCAAGGCCTTAGTAAAGAAATCCACAAGATTCTAACTTGATTGGATTTTCTGTATTTCTATATTCCCATTTTCACGTTGCTCATATGGGTAAAAATGTTTAGGGAGTATATGATTTGTCATATGCATCTTGACATAGCTATTCTTCATGGAGGACTGTAGGAGTTTTATCCACCTCTACATCACAGAACTCTTGGATATGGTGAATTAGTCTTTTAAACTATATGGACTCTTGAGTTGTCTCATATAGTGCAATGATATCATCATGATTAGTTGGCATAGCAACAATCGATTGTTTTACAGATCTCCAAGAGATACCTGTAGAACCACTTAGAGAGACGTATCTAGTCTATGACTTGACATTGTGGGGATTAGAAAGATAGCCAGCGTCTGAGTAACCCTTCAACCATATATCTTGACCATTGGGATAAAACAATCCAAGATTAGTTGTACCCCTAAGGGACTTGAGGATTACCTTAATTCCGTTCCAATGTCTCTTCGTAGGCTCGAAACTATATCTTACCAAACAATTTACTACAAATGCAATATCAGGTCTGATATAATTGGCAAGGTATAACAATGCTCCAACATCACTTAAATAAGGGGTTTCGTGCTCTAATGTATAATCATTCTCTCATCTATTTCCATATGAATCGTTCTCTACCTCCAGCGACCTAACGATCATGGGTGTACCCAGTGTATGAGATTTATTGAAATTAAACCACTCCAACACTTTCTTGGTGTAGGTGGTATGATGTAGAAATATGCCTCCAAGAATGTGGATATCATGGGGATATGTACACGATCTTAGGATGCTGTTACAATTGGCAATGTCGTTAATGGTTTGTCGAAACACGCGTTTTAAATCAAAATTTGAAAAGTTGTCGAGGCGGTCGGTCGGAGCCAAGCATTAGGGTGCGGTCGGATCGATCGTGATCGACCGGTGTTAGACGGCGGTCGACCGCCATTCAATGGCGGTCTGACCGATTTTGTGTTGTTCATCGGCCTAAAGTGGCGATGAGTGTTGGGTTAGGTCAAGTTCACGGGTTTCATAGCATATGTGTTGCATGATGCATGTTTTGACTAACGTGAGTCAAGTTGTGAAGAACTTGTTCCCAGAATTGATTTCTTTGTCTATTGTTGTGTAGGTTGCTTTGAAATCAATGACGGTCAACGGCGAGGATGATTGGGACTAAGCTTGGAGAGCTGAGGTCCTGAATGATTGGGGAAGCCAGGTAAGGTCAATGGAGTCAAGCATAGCGCAAAAGGGACAAAATTGATCGAACGGGCAGTTCGGTGCGACAGGTTGGATCAAGCGGCGCGAGGGTCGGTGCAAGTGCCATGGTGGTTTCGGTGGGAGCCGGATGGGAGAGACTTGCTGACATGATGAGAGCCGTTGGATCAACCTACATGTGGCGAAGCATGGAGGTGCTTCATGAAGATGGGACTCGGTCTTTGCAAAAAGATTGAGAAGGGGTATTTTGGTAATTTTACCAAATACCGCCTTGGTGGCCTTTTGCCAACCCGCGACGCAAGATGGCACATGATGAAGCGGATTAGGTCAAGAGGAGATGAAGAAGACGCTTTAAAATGCGTGCGTGTGTGACCCGTTTGTGTGTGGGCCTTAACGGGAGCCCATTAGGGTTAATGCTTCTAGAAGGTCTAAGCCTCCACTATAAATAGAGGAGGGACGTGGCTGCACCCCCTTTAACCCTTTCATTTGTTTTTGAAACCCTAGTTTGCTTAGGGAGAGGATTAGTGGAGGTTAGGCTTCTAGAGAGTTGAATTCGATTTCGTGCTCATGTATTGAGTCTTTGTCCTCCATTGATGGAGTGGTTGTAAACCAATACTATATCAAATCAATCCAAGGAAAGTTTCTCAAATATGTGTCTCTTTACTTTCCTTCTCTCTATTTGATGATTTTGAGTCTCTCTTTGATTCGCGAGTTTTTGTTTGGTTTCTTGTCGTGATCTAACTTGCTGTGACATGTGGGAACCCATCTAGGGTCATCTTGATCATCAATCACCCACGAGCAAGTCTCTAGATCATATTTCGATTTTGACTCAGTTTTGGAGCACACTTCGTTCAAATTGAAAAAGATAGGAACTTTGGCATGGATATCTGTGATCTTTGATTGGAATAGGTTCTTAATATCTTAGAGAAGGTGTATCTCAAATTTCGTGGAGTTTGGCCTTACGGATCAAAAGTTATACCGATTTGAGTTTTGGTTTTCAGGCTATTTGTGCTGTTCATCGTGCCTAAGGTTTGTCCGAGCTTTTGCCTGAGGTTAGTCCGACCTGAGGTTAGTCCGCACTTTTTCCTGAGGTTAGTCCGGCCAGAGAGGTCAGTCCGCACTTTTGCCGTCGGTTAGTCCGGCCCACTGGATTATGGTTTGTGTTTTTCTGTTTTGGTCTTTTGTTTTGGGGATTTTGGATTGGATTCAATGCTAGTCTTCCGCTGTACTGTTATATTGATCTTCATAGTTTCCATAGCTATTGGAGTGAAATTTGTGTTGAATCTGATCAGAGTGAAAGTGAGCGTGCTCCTATTCACCCCCCTCTAGTCGCCTTTTCGGTCAACAAGTGGTATCAGAGCCCGGTTAGTTTAATCTTGATCTTAACCGGTCACTGAACTTGGCGATGGATAAGTACTCTACCAAGCCGTATATCTTCGATGGGCTCGACTATGCCTATTGGAAGAATCGCATGCGAGTCTTCCTTCAGAGCGGCGACAAGCTATATGGGAGGTTGTTCGAGCTCATTGCTTTTGCCCGAGGTTGCTTCGCCACTTCAAAGCAATTCTCTTGGCAAACAACCATAAGGAAAAGAATCTCTTATATGCTGGGCTTGGTAGACAGGAGTATGATAGGATTTACAACCTTGAGAACGCACATGAGATTTGGCACACCCTCGAAACTTATCATGAGGAATCATTCCAGATCAAGTAAGTGCGTCAGACGGTCTACAAGCGAGAGTATAACAAATTCGAGATGCGTTCTGGTGAGAGCATCGATGAAGTTTTTACTCGCTTTAACAAGGTGATCAATCAGATGAGAGCTGTTGACATTGAGTACTCTCAATCTGAGAATGCCACCCACCTCTTGGTTGCAATCAACACCAAGGAGTGGGAGATAAAGGCTACTGCTATTGAGGAGAACGTCGATCTCTCTAGTCTCACTTTGGAGCTACTTTATAGCAAGCTCAAAACTCATGAGATCAAGAGAGATAGTCTTCCTAAGAAGGATAGCATGGCTTTGGTGGCTGATCCTCTCAAAGGGACTCCTGATGGTTTTTCTGAGTCTTCTTCTGGCTTTTCTCTTGCGTGTTTATCTGCTATTCAAGGAGAAGAGTTTGAGAGTCTTCCTGAGGCTAATTTAGCTCTTTTAGTCAAGAAAGTCACACGGGCATATAACAACACGTGCTATGAGTGTGGAAAGCTATATCATATCCGGGCAAACTGCCCCAAACTGAAAGGTAAGAGCAACCACAAGGAGGAAAAGCCAGCTTAGAACATGCCTCAAGGGAACAAGCCCAAGTACAATGCTGCCAAGCTCATGAAGGCCGCTCACCGGGTCCTTGCCGCTTTTGGAGAGCAATCCATGAGCGATATAGACTCCAAGAGCGAGGAGGACAAGGAGGAGGAGCTCCCTCAAGACAAGAAAGGGAAGGCCAAGGACTTCACTAGCATGTGCTTCATGGCCGACATCGTCGATATCAATGACAACGATGAGGTACCTCCATCCTATGATGTTCTTTATGCTAGATGCGACGACATGTTTGAGCAACTCATGAGCCAGGATAAGGCCTTAGAGTTTACCATGGCTAGGAACAAGGACTTAGAGTTACAAGTAGATAATTTGACATTAGAACTTACAAATGCTAAGACTCTTGAATCTGATGAATGTTCCTCTTGCCATGCTTTACATTTTGAATTTGCTAAACTGCAATCTGCTCATGATATTGCTTTGCATCAACTTGAAAATGCTAGGACTGAGCTAATTGATGTTAAATCTGCTCCCTATGAAAAATGCTTAGAGTCTAGCAAGTTGGATGCTTCTGGTAATGTTAAATCTAGTTTTTGCTCTTTCTGCATAGAACGTGAACATGAAGTTAAGGACATTTTAGACGCAGTTAGAGCTAAATATGCCAAGCTTAAGGACACAATTGAGTCTACACCTTGTGCCTCATATGCAGCCTATAAGCTTGAAGTTGCTCATGTTAAGGAGAAACATGCTAGAGCCATTAAGGCCAAGACTTGTGAATCATGTGTTAACTTTAGAAAAGAAAATGCTTACCTTAAGAACACACTAGAAAATTTTTCTAAAGGTAAGAAACAATTAAACATGAATCTAGACACGTCTAAAACTCCTTATAAGAAGCAAGGTTTAGGATACAACTCTGCCCAGGACACATCCAAGCCTAATGTCATTCAGGTCTTGGAAAATGGCTTAGTTGAATTCAAAACCCAACCTGCAAAAACTGTTTTTAAATCTACAGGGTTTGTCCAACCTTCTTTTAAGGCAAAAGGTGCTTCTCCCAGTGGTACCAAATACCATTGCACCTATTGCAAGAAGAGTGGACATTTGGTAGAGTTCTGTTGGCGTAGGTTGAAAAATGCTAGGAGAAATATTGCTAGATTTTCATCTCATCAACCTAGAGCTTTTATGAGACATGGTCACTTAGAAAATAAGAAACCTGGACTAGGATTTGTTTCACATGCTCATCATGTTCCTAGATAGGATGCTTCTCATGTTAAAGTAACCATTGCTCATAATAGAACTCCTAATAAAATCAAGAATAGCACTTCTGCTTCGCATATTACTCGCAGACGTGTGTCTCAGTATTGGGTTCCCAAGTCGCTTTTAACTAACCCCAGTATTGAGACACATCGTTCTTTTGTATCTTGATTTTTCAGGATCGCCGCGGAAGGAGGAAGAACACGTGGCTTGTCGACTCCGGCTGTTCGCACTACATGACTGGAGACTCAAGATGGTTCACTTCCTTCACGCGATCGACGGGTGATGACTTCATCACCTTTGGAGATGATACTCAAGGGTGAATTGAAGAAATGGGATCAATCAAGGTGAATGACAGATTCATCTTGAAGGACGTCGCCCTTGTGGACAAGCTAAGGTACAACTTGCTTTTTGTTTCGCAGCTTCTTGATGATGGCTACGAAACTCGTTTTAAGAAAAATGCCTGTCGTGTACTTGATTCTGCCAGTGAGCTTGTTTTTGGGATTTCTAGAGTTGGTAGAATCTTTGGAGCTGATTTTTCTGAATCTCTTGCTAGATCTCTCAAATGTTTAATAGCATCTTCTTCTGATATCTGGCTTTGGCACCGACGTTTGGGGCACATTGGTTTTGATCATCTGACGTGAGTTAGCAGCCTTGATCTCATGAGAGGTTTGCCTAAACTCAAATTCATCAAGGATGCTGTATGTGCGCCCTGTAGGGATGGCAAGCAAGTTGCCGCCTCACACCCTTCATTGACTATGGTCATGACTGGCGGACCAGGACAGTTGCTTCATATAGATACTGTTGGTCCTGCTAAGGTTCGGTCAGTCGGTGGCAAATGGTATATCTTTGTTATAGTTGATGATTTTTCGAGATACTCTTGGCTGTTCTTTCTTGCTTCGAAGGATAAGGCTTTTGATCACTATCATGATCTTGTTCTTCGTTTGGCTTCTGAACTTTCTGGTGCCTTGAGAGCGATCCACGGTGACAATGGCACAGTGTTCAAGAATGCTTCTTTTGCCTCTTTTTGTGCTGAGCGCGGTATTGAGCATCAGTTCTCTTCTCCACACGTCCCTCAAAAAATGGCGTTGTGGAAAGGAAGAACAGAACCTTAGTCAAGATGACTAGAACGATGTTAGATGAGTATAGCACACCGAGGAGGTTTTGGGGTGAAGGTATTGCTATAGCTTGCCATATTTCAAACCGTGTCATTTTGAGACCATCTTTGGACAAGACTTCTTATGAGCTTCAATTTGACAGAAAACCCTCTGTTTCTCACTTTCGAGTCTTTGGATCAAAGTGTTTTATTCTCAAGACAGGAAACCTAGATAAATTTGAATCAAGGACTTGTGATGGTTTATTTCTGGGTTATCCTGCTCATTCGAGGGGCCTTCGGTTTTTAATATTGAAACTAACATTGTCTAGAAGACATGCAATGTCACTTTTGATGAGACTAGCCCTGGAGCTAGATTCGATGTTTCCGGTGACTTACAGGTGACAGAGAGCATTTTTGTTGAAGAGGATGATGATGATTTCGATATTGCTCCTTCACCTGCTGCTGATGTTCCTGTCCAAGCTCTAGAACCTGCTACGACTACTTCACCTCCAATTGAGGCTCCTGTTGTGTCTTCATCATCAGCAGTACCTGCGGAGGTTGAGGAGATGCTATCTCCCTAGCGCTCCATTGCACATTCAGAAGCAGCACTCTCCGGATCAGATGATTGGTAATCTTCAAGAGCGAGTCACTCACTCCAAGTATCATGATCCGAGTATTTTCTCTCACTCTGCATTTGCAGCTTCTTTTGAACCCCACGATATATCACATGTTTTATCTGATGCTAGCTGGGTCAATGCCATGCATGAGGAGTTAGAGAATTTTGAAAGAAATAAAGTCTGGAACCTTGTAGAACCTCCTAGTGGTCATAATGTTATAGGAACCCGTTGGGTGTTCAAAAATAAACAAAATGAGGATGGTTCTGTGGTTAGAAACAAGGCTAGGTTGGTAGCTCAGGGCTTTAGCCAGGTTGAGGGGTTAGATTTTGATGAGACCTTCGCTCTTGTTGCTAGACTAGAAGCCATTCACATCTTGCTTGCATTTGCTGCATCTAAAGGTTTTAGGTTGCATCAAATAGATGTTAAGAGTGCCTTTTTGAATGGATTTATAGAGGAGGAAGTGTATGTTAGACAACTCCTTGGCTTTGAGAATCCCAAGCACCCTGATCGTGTTTTTAAGCTATCCAAAGCCTTGTATGGTCTTAAGCAAGCCCTAGAGCCTGGTATGATAGACTTAAGACCTTCTTGCTTAAGAATGATTTTGAAATGGGAAAGGTAGATAAGACTCTTTTCATTCTTAGGCATGGCAATGACTTCCTGCTTGTTTAGATTTACGTTGATGATATTATCTTTGGTGGTTCTTCTCATGCTCTTGTTTCTAGCTTTTCTGAGACCATGTCCAGGGAATTTGAGATGAGTATGATGGGAGAGCTCAACTACTTTTTGGGGTTCAAATCAAGCAATGTAAGGAAGGGATATTTATCCATCAGATGAAGTACACTAAGAATCTGCTCAAGTGCTTCGAAATGGGTGACTGCAAGCCGATCGCCACTCCCATGGCGACTTCGTCTGCTTTGGATCCAGATGAGGAAGGAGAAGCCATGGATCAACGCGAGTACCGCAGCATGATTGGCTCCCTTCTGTACCTGACGGCCTCAAGACTGGACATCCACTTCGTGGTCTGCCTCTATGCAAGATTTCAAGCGTCTCCCAAGACTTCACATCACCAAGCCGTTAAGCGCATCTTCAGGTATTTACACTCTGCCCTCCAGTATAGCATTTGGTATTCCTGCTCTTCTTCGTTATCCATTCACGGGTTTTCTGATTCTGATTTTGTGGGCTGTCGGCTAGATAGGAAGAGTACCTCTGGCACTTGTCATTTCTTAGGCACTTCTCTTGTCTCTTAGTCTTCTAGGAAGCAGTCTTCTGTTGCACAATCTACTGCTAGTTGCTGTAGTCAGATTTTGTGGATGGTTTCCACTCTTAAGGATTTTAGGTTAGCTTTTGCTAGTGTTCCTCTTTTTTGTGATAACACTTCTGCCATTAATATTGCTAAAAATCCAGTGCAACATTTTAAGACCAAGCACATAGACATTCGCTATCATTTCCTTAGAGACTATGTTGAGAAGGGTGATATTGTGCTGCATTTTGTGGAGTCCGAGGCTCAGTTGGCCGATATCCTCACCAAGCCTTTAGACCCAACAAGGTTTGCCACCTTGAGAAGTGAGTTAAGGGTAATTTATCCCCATGGGTTAGTTTGAGGGGGAGTTGGATTTTTTCTGATCTTACCTTGTTCATTTGATCTTTTCTTGATCTTCTTTTGAACTTTTTGATCCTTTTTGATCTTTTAGGCTTTTTGAGTTTTTCTTGCATCTTATTGTATCATATTGCATTCATATGAAAATCCAAAAAGATGCATTGTAATATAAGCTTTTCTGCTAATCTTTTAAAATTGATGAAGCTTTGCTTATTACCTTTTGGAGCTTTAGTATTTCAATTCTTGCTCAATGCCATATCTAGTTCTTTGACTTGCTAGAATTATCATGCTTTCACATGTATAGCTAAGTCTTTGCTGAATAAGCTAAAACTCTAAAAACAACTTGAACTAAAACTGCAATTTGTGGATGTTTTAGCTAGTTGCGCAAGTAGTGTTCCTTTTGTGACATTGGCCCTGTCAAAATTGCTTTGTTAGCTCTTGAATCTAAAATTGATCATTACTTGAGCTTCTTGTTCTTTTGAGAATCTAAAACTGCTCTTGTGAAAATAAAAAATGAAAAATCAATTTCAAGATTGTCTATGCTTAAATTGTGCCAAACTATTCTTACGAGACTGCATGTCATAGACATAAACTTGGAGATAGTTTGATGATCCAAACGATCTCATGGGGACTGCTTGTCAAAACTATCATGAACCTCAAGATTTGTCGCCCTGGTAGAAGCTTAAGAAGAGTTTGTGGATGGCTCCTAGTCCAGGATCTTCTTCACTAAGATATACCTTTAATCAACTTCTAGTCGAAACTTAGGAAGAGTTTGTGGATGGCTCCTAGTCCAGGATCTTCTTCACTAAGTTAGACCATTAGTCAACTTCAATATTCATTGCAAATGAAAAATTGTTGAAAAATAGGCGTTTGAGCTAATTTGAGCAAAATGATTCAATTCAGGACTTGTTTGTCTCTTAATGTGATCTTTGTTAGCTTTTTGATCTCACATTGATATTTTGACATGGCCATTATCATTTTAGGATCCCTGTTGATGAACTTGCTAAATTTGAAGCTTTGCTTAATTTGATAAAATTCATTGCTTTAAATTGAGCCTTCGAGCTTAGCTCTGATATATATGTCTTAACATGATCTTGCTAGCGCTTTCAGGCTTGATAGGTCTTGTGCAATATTAGAAATGCTAGCTTGTTCTTTTGGGTAATCTCCAAAGCTTCTTGTACTCAAAAATTGAAAAATACAAAAAAATGAAACCACTCCATTGCATTTCATGTATGCTCCTTCTTATGCTTTTTCCCTCATTCTGCATTTGTTATATCTGGACGAGAGGAAGGCGTGATTCCTTGATGACTCCATTGTCAAAAGGGGAGAAGATATATCATATGGTATAAAGGGGAGAAGATATAGAAAGGGGAGAAAAATGTAAAAGGGGGCCTTTTGGAGAAATTTGGAGAATTTGAAATTTTCTGAAATCTGAGGATCATAGTGAGGGAGAGTTTCTTATTTGCATTCTTATGGTCTTATTGCCATTTCTAAACTTGAATTGCAATTCTTGCATCCTCACAATGATCAAAGGTCAATTTGAACAATTGTTCTTTCATATGGATCTTAAGTGAGATTTTGACTATTTTATGGAAATTGAAGCTTTCTCACTTTCTTTTGCCTTATCTCACTTGCCTATGCTATTTAGAAGCCAACCTGGTCATTCCCTTTGCTTTCTCTTGCATTTGGACCAAGTTGTGCCTTTGTGCGAAAACATCGAGTTTTTACTTTTCAAACCTCAAAATTTGCATTTGTGGGAAATTGCCAATGTGTTCATCAAGGGGGAGATTGTGGATATCATGGGGATATGTGCACAATCTTAGGATGACGTTACAATTGGCAATGTCGTTAACGGTTTGTCGAAACACGCGTTTTAAATCGAAGTTTAAAAATTTGTCGAGCGGTCTTGATCGAGCCGGCATTGGGGCGCGGTCGAGACCGACCAATGATCGAGCCGGCGTTAATGGACCAGCGGGTCGATCAAGTCTTGATCGGTAGCCCATTCAATGGCGATCCTAACCGATTTTGTGTTGTTCATCAGCCTAAAGTGGCGATGAGTATTGGGTTAGGTCAAGTTCATGGGTTTCATAGCATATGTGTTGCATGATGCATGTTTTGACTAACATGGGTCAAGTTGTGAAGAACTTGTTCCTGGAATCGATTTCTTTGTCTATTATTGTGCAGGTTGCTTTGAGGTCAATGACGGTCAACGGTGAGGATGATCGGGACTAAGCTTGGAGAGCTGAGGTCCAGAACGATCGGGGAAGCCGGGTGAGGTCAATGGAGTCAAGCATGGCGCCAAAGGGACAAAGGTGACCGAACGGGCAGTTCGGTGTGACGGGTTGGATCAAGCGGCGCGGGGGTCGGTGCAAGTGCCATGGTGGTTTCGGTGGGAGCCAGATGGGAGAGACTTGCCGACATGATGAGAGCCGTTGGATCAACCTACACGTGGCGAAACATGGGGGTGCTTCACGAAGATGGGACTCGGTCTTTGCAAAAAGATCGAGAAGGGTTATTTTGGTAATTTTACCAAATACCGCCTTGGTGACCTTTTGCCAGCCTACGGCACAAGACGATGCATGATGAAGCGGATTAGGTCAAGAGGAGATGAAGACGACGATTTAAAATACGTGCGTGTGTGATCCGTTTGTGTGTGGGTCTTAACGGGAGCCCATTAGGGCTAATGCTTCTAGTAGGTCTAAGCCTCCACTATAAATAGAGGAGGGAGGTGGCTGCACCCCCTTCAACCCTTTCATTTGTTTTTGAAACCCTAGTTTGCTTAGGGAGAGGATTAGTGGAGGTTAGGGTTCTAGATAGTTGGATTCGATTTCGTGCTCATGTATTGAGTCTTTGTCCTCCATTGATGGAGTGGCTGTAAACCAATTCCATATCAAATCAATCTAAGGAAAGTTTCTCAAAGATGTGTCTCTTTGCTTTCCTTCTCTCTATTTGATAATTTTGAGTCTCTCTTTGATTCGTGAGTTTTTGTTTGGTTTCTTGTCGTGATCTAACTTGCTGTGATATGTGGGAACCCATCTAGGGCCATCTTGATCATCAATCACCCACGAGCAAGTCTCTAGATCATATTTCGATTTTGACTCGGTTTTGGAGCACACTTCGTTTAAACCGAAAAAGATAGGAACTTTGGTATGGATTGTGAGACCCCGACGTTTATTAGGCTCATAATACTTAGTCATCCGATTGACCCTAGTATTATCAACCAAATAAACCCCGGTCTCGAGAGATGTATACTTCGAGAATGCAAGATACATACCTCACAACAAAAGAATGTATCAATTCCATACAACACATAGAACATAAGCAACAAACCGAAGTTAACATTAATATGGAATAGATATTACAAAAGAGAGGCCCTTAGGCCAAATAGCAACAATTCTACAAAGATAACAATGAAGCAAAAGTGCCATAAAGATGGCTATAACACAAAGCCAATCGGTGTGCCTTAACCCTAGGCATCGACCGACCGCCAAGCTAGTCGTCAAGAAAGCGCAACACGTAGCACAAAAGAGAGGCTCTTGGAGCTCTCCTTCTTCCTCTGCAACAAAAGCCACAAAAATTGCCACAACCACAGGCGATGAGTACATAAAGTACTCCGCAAGACTTACGTGTGAGATAACGAGAACTATAAATAGCTACATGCAAGCTTTATTTAAGTGGATGAGGCTTTGGACTCATTTTAGCATAAAGCAACATTTATTTGCAATAACATAATAGATTGAAAGCAATTTGACAAAGCATTTTTAATGGTTGAAATAACAACGCGATAATAACATAATAACAACAACAAGAACAAACACGAAGTGACTAACCCAAGTCACCACAACAATAGCATGAACTCCCGTTCATACCAACCATGTCAAGTTTTAATTAAAGGTTGTAGTCTAGTCTTGAACGACCTTACCAAGCATGTCCATAACCTAGGGCGAGGCTATTGAATAGTTTTATCCTGCGCAGGTGTACCACTGTACCCACACGTCGCACCGCCTTTCCTTTACGCACACTTCCGAAGGTGTCTTTGTGCACGCTAAGTCCTCTGAGACCTTTCCAAAGGATGAATGCTAATTACGAGCTGCACAACCCACGGGAGAAGGAGACATCACAACCTTCCGGAAGCTAATGCTCCACTCCCACACTATACATATACATTTGTTTTAAAAACACACCAACCGAGCTCGCTCATAATTAACACCTCCTAGAGTACTTAGTCAAGAGGGGTTCCATATGCCCTCAGCGTGGTTAGTACGTGAAATCGCTGGCTTAGTGACCCAAGTACTCGGTCCTTAGGGACCGGGCATACCACCACATCCAAAAACCGCACCATCCATCCAATATGCCCAAGTCTAAATCAATCTTTTATTTTCAGTTTTTGATTTTACAAATTAAACAAAGCACAAGTGTTGGACATATAGGAGTAATAATCATTTTGAGTGATCAAGACCATCGACTAAGTCGATGATCGCCCATTTCTACCGTAACTAAGCATGTCTAAGCAATTTACATCGAAACTACTAAGCGATAAGAGCTCATCCAACGAGCTCCCACCACAGCAAATAACCTAGGCTCATGGTAGTAGAGGGTAAAGAATTCCTCAGATTATGCGACTATAGGATTACTAACGACATTTAACACAAAGTAGCATGCATACATAGAAGTAAAACAAAGTATTAAGCTTTAAAGTAATGGGACAATGATGGAAATGGTCAAACTGCTTGCCTTGTTGCGGGCCAAGTTGTGGCAGAGGGTCGCTCTCGGGATCACCACAAATGTCGAAACCTAACGGAAAAGCGAGAAAGAACCGATAAGAACGACGAAAAACCAAAAGAGACGCACAACAAACGAACTCCAAAAGCCATGAAAATTTTACAGCAACAAGACAATGATTTATCATGAATTTAGCAACAAGAACCAATTGATTTGGATTCTCAATGCAAAAGATATGATGAAATCAATTCTGCTCAGCCTATTAATTAGAAATATGTTACTGTTCATCACAAAATTTTCTAGAATAGAAGTGAAGCTGAAATTTTTACTGTAAAACCAGCACCTCATGAGATGAATAACACAATTGAGTTCATCTCATTTGGAGCTATTATGCACTCTCTACAAATTTTCAAAAACAAGAACTTGAACAAAATTATAATGCACAAGTCCTCAATTTCCTAACAGCAACATGCTCAAAACCAATTTTCACAGTGAGTTCACTAAGAGAGGAAACCAACAAAGTTGGTCTCACCCAAAAATAGTCTATAGAGCATTAGTTATGTATTTTACAAGTTAAGCATTGATTTAAGTGCACATTTTAAAGTTGGTTTTAAAATCTAATGGCAAATCGTGCTCTGGAGCTGAACTCAACTTACAATCACTTTTGGATTAAAGTCAAGTTCAAGACAGAGCTAACACAATTTGAATGACCTCAAAAGGATTCAAAACGAAGAAGATATGAAATTCTAAAGTCTATACCTTATTTCAGTTTAACTAAGACCTCACAGGAATTTCTAAAACCCATAAGGGCATGGGAGGACGTGAGCCACAGATCTTAAATCCAACGGCTCAAGATCTCCCAGAGAACATCACATCACGCCAAGACGTGAAGGTCCAGAGGTCTGGACCTCTTAGCAACTCACATGCGCGAGGTGAGGGGAGGTCGTGGCCGTAGATGGGAGATCAACGGACCACAACACGAAAGGAGGTCGGAGCGGACCAGATCTAAAGGGAGGTCCTCAACGGCCGAGATCTTCCAAAGGAAGATCTAAACTATCAAGATCTCCCCAAGGAAGATCTACATCGTCAAGACCTCACAGGGAGGTCTGGGCCGGTCCAGATGTTCAAGGAGGTCCTTGATGGTCCAGATCGTCAGGGAGGACCTTGACGGTCAAGATCTACCCGGGAGGTTATGAGCAGTGAGATGGCTACGGAGAGGTCCTAAGGGAGGTCTAAACGTTACAGACCTCCAGGGAGGTCTGGACGGCCACGATTGCGCAAGGGGAGGTCTTGGACGCTCCAGATCTCCTCGGAGGAGGTCTGGACGTCCCAGACCCAGCGCCTTAACTCGCGCACACGCTTGGACATGAATAAATGCACGCTGGACATCAAGGAGGTCCGCGCGCGCGAGAGGTCTTAAATGCGCACAAGAGACAGGTTAATGGCATTTAACGCTAACCCCATGATTGCAATGATTGGAACACATGATTAGCGCATTAAACATGGAGGATTTCTGTCCTAAAAACGACAACGACGCGCGCCGTTGTCCGACAAAACCCGCGCAAAAAGCGTGGTCATCGCCGGCGATGTAGACCTCGCCGGCGAGATCCAATGGTACCGTTGGGTCCGCAATAACCATGCGCACCCAAAGGACCTCCTCTCAACGGCGGCGACGGCCTTGAACGCCGGCGAGCCGGAGAGGACAACGAAGACAAGCACACGGCAGAAACCAAAAAGCAAAAGGGAAGCTCATGCGACATCCAATCAAGCGTGTGCCCAATTTAAAAGCTCCGCGACCTCATACATCACGGGTGCCAGCAGCTAAAGGACTATCGGGAGTACCGGAGGTCCTAAGGTCTTTGAGGAGGTCGAGGAAGGAGGACCGGTGCCGGGAGGAAGGGTGCTCCACGGCCAAAGCTTCAACTTCAAGCTCCACTTTGTCCCCTCTGTAAATGCCCAAACCAAAGCGAAGTTAGGTCTTGGTCCCGGAGGGGATGGTACAAATGGAGCAAGGAGAAAAGGAGGAAAAACTCCGGGGACCCTTGTCCACCGAGGAGCTTCAAGCTTCTCAACAATGGCGACCAAGAGGGAGGAGAGGAAAGCTCAAATGACACGGTGCAAGCTTAGAGCTTAGAAGTGTGCCAAAGAAGCTAAGGGAGGAACCCAATGGGGTTTTATACTTTGGGAGAAGCAGGGCACACAGTGGGGTTAAGCTCATGGTGAGCTTAGCCCATGGCTCGGTCTAGGGTTTGGACAAGACACGAGGTGACATGGTGACAGTCTGCGTGGACGAGAAGAGGCGGAAGGTGACCTTCATTTAATCTTGGTCGACAAAGAGTTGTTATAAGGTACACAATGGACAGTGGGCATTAATTCACTTGCTCGGGGCCACGCACGTGACCAAGGAAGGAGAAGAACAGGAGGTCATTTTGACCGTTGGATAAGCCCACGGGAGGTCTGGCCCTCCGATGTGGTTTTGAACCGTTATGTTTTAAGTGGCCGGGAGGAGGTCCCACCACACGATCAAGGATGGGGAGGTCGTGGCCCTCCGATTTCATGTCGCGAGCACGCACGTGAGGAAAAGGGACAGAGGTCCAAAGCGTTGGATCTCCATCCAGCGGTCGCGGACCTCGGTGAGGACTTAACGCACGCGATCAAAAAGACATGAGGGGAGGTCATGGCCTTTGGATTTAAATCCAAGGGCACCGACACGATGGGAGGTCGATATGATGCGCAAGCAGCAAGGGAGGTCGGGACCGCTAGATTTAGATCTAAGGGTTCGATCAAAAGAGGTGGAGGTCTGAGCTCGCATAGCGCACAAGGGAGGTCATGGCCTTTAGATTTAGATCTAAGGGCTACGATCTCACGTCTTGTTGGGAGGTCTCAGTGCGCATGAGACAAAAAGGAGGTCGTGACCGTAGATTTTAATCTAACGGTGCACAACAAAAGATGGGGAGGTTGTGAGTGCTTGATAGCAGGGGAGGTCGTGAGTCGTTGGATTTGATCCAATGGCTCGACCTTGGTTAGGTGGGAGGTTTGTTTAGTTTAGGTTGAGAGGAGGAGGTCGGGGCCATGGATCTTGGATCCAAGGGCTATGACCTCACGTGAAATGGGATGACTGTTGAGTATGTTGAGGAGGAGGTCGTGGTGTTGGATTTGATCCAACGGCTCGACCTCAACAAATGGGATGACCTCGCGATGGTTTAACAACTCGAGGAGGTCTTTGAGGTTTAACACGGGGAGGTCATGACCGTGGATCTTTGATCCAACGGCAATGACCTCATGAGGTGGGAGGTCCTCGCGGTGTTGACCATGGAGGAGGTCGTCATTGTTGGATGTAAATCCAACGGCGCGACTGATCAAGGTGGAGATGAGGTCTGGCGAGGTGCAGACATGGTTGGGCTGGACCAACTTTGAATAGGGCTAGCCCAAGGAATAGTGTAGGCTTTTAAATTTAGTTTTAACAATGAAACTTAGCAGAATTATTTGAGATAGCAAATGAACTCCAAATTTGATGAAATTTTAACTGGAGCTTGCTGACAATGAGATCAACCTTGCATAAAATTTCCAGAGGTTATTATGCAATGCATTTTTCTCAGGAAATTCATGAAGGTTGTTTAAAGGATTGTTTTGCCTCCAAAATTATCAACAAGTGTTATAACTCATGATATTTTTCAGAGGGTCCCATATCAGTTTTTGGGACCAAGGAAAATATTTCCAACTGTTGGGCACAAGATTTAAGATAATTGGAAAAGGAATTTGACTTTTGGTCAACAAGAGCTTTGTGTTTTTGGATTACACAACTCTTGGACAAGAATTACATAAGATTTTAGGGTTTTCAAGTGTGAGAAAAAGTTTTAATTTCTACACATATAATTATACTTGATTAACCCTAATTATACATTTGGGATGTTACAAAATCTCCCCCTTACGTAAATCTCGTCCGAGATTTGGCTCACTCGATAAAGAAAGATGGATAGTCCGCGCGTAGGCGATCTTCTCTTTCCCAAGTAGCCTCATCCTCGAATGGTTTGACCACTGAACTTTAAGGAACTTGATGGTCTTATTCCTTGTCCTTCGTTCGGACTCATCGAGTCACGCGAGCAGGTGCTCGCGATAGGTCAAATCTTCACGGACATCGAGAGTTTCCAGCGGAGCTTCCTCGGTTGGAACAGGAGGCACTTCTTAAGCCGGGACACATGGAAAACATCATGTACCCCTCAAGTGCAGTAGCAACTCCAACTTATAGGCAACAGCTCCTTCTTCTCGATAACGCGGTAGGGACCGACATATCGAGGAGCCAACTGCCCTTGGCGCCTAAAGCGTTGATGGCCCTTCAAAGGAGAGACTTTGAGATAAACAAGGTCATTAGGCTCAAAAGCGTAACTCACGTCGACGGCGATCCGCATAGCTCTTTTGCTGGATTGAGCTGTGCATGGCAGCTCCTGAATAAAATTTGGACTTGGCGCTCGGCCTCATTGATTGAGTCGGGCCAAAGAGAGGTCTCTCACGGTCTCGACCAGTTCAACGGGTTCTACACTTTCTCCGTACAAGGCCTCAAATGGTGCCATCTGAGATCGGCCTTTGAAAGTCGTTGTTATAAGAAAACTTCGGCGAATGGCAAGCATTTCTCCCAATGCTTCCCATATGAAAGGACACAAGCACGAAGCATGTCTTCCAAAACTTGGTTGACCCTCTCGGTCGACCATCGGTTTGGGGTGATATGCCGTCTTTGAAAGCAAACAGTGCCCATGGCCTCTTGCAAGCTATGCCAAAAGCGAGGCGTGAAAAGGGATCCACGATCCGACACGATCGTCTTGACACCGTGCAAACTCACGATCTGCGGGCGATATAGAGTTCCGCCAAAAGACCTACCCAAGTTCGGTCTTGGCGGAAGGAAATGTGCCACCTTAGTCAATCGATCGATGGCGACCCAAATGGCATCATTCTTCTTGGGGTTGTGGGTAGACCGGTGATGAAATCCATTCGATCGAATCCCACTTCCACTCGAGAATTGGCAAAAGTGAAGCGATCCAAAGAGACGCCGATGCTCGGCCTTAACACGACGACGACACGTCGCCGCACTCGACAACGAACCGCAATCTCCCTCTTCATTCGGGTCCACCAAAATCTCTGGCGGAGATCTTGATACATCTTTGTGGCTCGGGATGAATGGATAAAAGCGAATCATGGGCTTCAGCGGAGGATTAAATTCCGCAACTCCATGTCCTTTGGAACCATTAAGGCGTTGCGAACCTCCGACGCCATGCTCATCCTCGAGAGAAGCACTTGGTCGTTCCGTTCTTGACATTTGCCTTAATGTGGCTCACTCCAACATCCATTATTTGGGCGGACTTGATCCGATCCACCAAGGTTGGTTGCACAACCATAGCGGCGAGAGATCCATGCTCAACTATCTCCAAGTTGAGGCGCTTGGAATGCCTCGAGAAGAGAGGGCGAATGCTCCTTGAGCACTAAGGCATTACAATGCGCTTTGCGACTAAGCGCATCGGCAGCGACATTAGCCTTGCCCGGATGGTAGTGAATACCCATATCATAATCCTTGATCAACTCCAACCATCTCCTTTGCACGAGGTTCAGTTAGGTTGGGTGAACAAGTACTTGAGGCTTTTGTGATCCGAATACACTTCACAACGATTCTGATTAGGTAATGTCGCCAAATCTTAAGTGCATGAATCACAGCAGACCAACTCCAAATCATGAGTAGGGTAGTTGAGTTCATGAGGTCTCAATTGCCTTGATGCATAGGCCACTACCTTGCCTTCTTGCATAAGGACACAACCGAGGCCTCGGCGAAAGCATCGCAAAAGATATCGAAGGCTGCGATGGATATCGGGAAGAACAAGAACGGGAGCGGTGGTCAAAGCGCTTTTTGAGTATTGGAAACTTTCCTCACACCATCGGACCACAAGAACTTCTTGTCCTTCTTGAGCAACTCCGTCATCGGCCCGCGATCTTGGAGAAGTTCTCGATAAGCGGCGATAATATCCCGCTAAACCAAGAAAACTCCGCGCCGGTGACCGAAGTGGGCGGACTCCATGAAAGAATATCGGTGACCTTGCTAGGATCAATACTCGCCTCCCGAAAGAATATGGCCTAAAAAGCCACTTCCTTCAACGAGCGCACACTTGCTGAACTTCGCGTCTGGTGGTGCTCACGTAGCTTGCCTAACACAAGCTTCAGATGCTCGGTATATTCCTCATCGTTCTTGGAATAGATAAGGATATCATCGATGAAGACCACGACAAACTTATCCAAATACTCCATGAATACCGAATTCATGAGGTTCATGAACAAAGCGAGAGCATTGGTTAAGCCAAACGACATGACGGTGTACTCGTACAAGCCGTGGCGAGTAGAGAACGCCGTCTTTGGAATATCCTCGGGCGAATCCGAACGATGATATCCCACTCTCAAATCAATCTTGGAGAAAACTCGAGCTCCGGTCAATTGATCGAAGAGATCGTCAATCTTGGGCAATGGATACTTGTTCTTCTCATCACTTCATTAAGTGGGCGTAATCGGCCTTACATCGCAAAGTACCGCCCTTCTTCTTTCACGAAGATTGCCGGACAACCCCAAGGAGATGAGCTAGGCGAATGAAACCCTTCTCTTGCAGCTCACTTAGCGCTTCTTCAACTCCACCAACTCGTTCGGTGGCATCCGATAAGGCCTCTTTGAGATAGAGGCGTGCAGGAGCCAACTCAATGACAAACTCGAGGTCTCGAGCGGGTGGCATCCTGGAAGATCGCGGGAAAGACATCAACAAAGTCACAAACTGTTGGGACTTCGCTAATATCTAGGCGGGCTTCGCTTCAAGCGAAGAGGTGCGAATCTAGCGACTTGTAAAAGAACACGCCACGGAGGACTAGATAGAGATGAGCTTCTGGCGCAATCGATTTGCCCCATGTCTTTGGGACAACCAATCCATGCCAAGTATCACATCAAGACTCGCTGAATGGAGAAGGATAAGGTTTGCTAAGAAACCTCGCCTTCGATCTCGATAGGACATCCTACACTCAGTTCGGCTCTCAACTCCGAACCAGAGAGCGAATGAGTAAGCGGGGCCGACAATGGAGAGAAAAGAAGCTCTCCGACAGCAAACAAAAGACTTCGAAACAAAGGAATGAGATGCTCTGAATCAAACAAAAGCGATGGCGGGATGAGAGTTAACGAAAGTGTACCTAGCACGGCGTCGGGTGCCTCTGAGCCTCCTCTGTGGTGATGGCGTTGACGCGACCACTACCCACGCCTTGGGTAGCGGGGCGATCTTCGTCTGGTGCACCACCTCGGCCCGCGTCCTCCATTAGGGGCGGTGCTCTGTCTTCTTAGGGCATTGGTTAGCATAATGCCCTTACGGTTACATGAAAGCATGTGACCCCACCTGCCGGGTTCGCGGGGCGCTCTGGCGACTCACAGTGCGCGTGGTGAGACACGGCTGCGATGGATGAGAGCGAGGCGGTGATCTCGGGCGCCAAGAGTGAGAATGGTACCTGAGGCTGCCTCAAGCGGGGGCGGAGGAACCGGCCTAGATGACTTATGGGCCTCCACTTGCGCTTGCGGAGTCCATAAGCTCTCGAGCCGCATGCTCGTGACGATGGCCTTGTCGACCAAGGTCCGAAATCGAGAAAGTCGACAATGGATAGCTTGTCCTTGGCTCCTCGGACAAGCCACGCTGAACTTGGCACCTTAGCCATATCGGTGGCCACATCCTCGGGAGCATAACGAGCTAGATGGTTGAACTCGTAGACATACTCCATGGTGAGCTCGCCCT
Organism: Phyllostachys edulis; assembly: GCA_036346405.1. NCBI lineage: Eukaryota > Viridiplantae > Streptophyta > Magnoliopsida > Poales > Poaceae > Phyllostachys > Phyllostachys edulis. The sequence goes on along the minus strand of CM070561.1, from coordinate 13,598,748 downwards.
TTCTTGGCGCAAGAATCTCCCTTCTTGATCTCCATCAAGCCGGCAGGATGTGAGCCCGACGGAAGGCGTCTGAAACTCCTCCCAAGCGGTGTGGTCTGCGGGCGCATGGCGAGAAAGCTCTCCCACCATGACAAGGCTGCACCCTCCACCGGTGCGATCTGAACAGCGCCTTCTCGTGCTCCTGCAGCTGCGCGATCTGGCTTCGCTCCACAAGACGAAGCCAATCGTCCGCATCAAAGGGTCCTCGGACCGAAAAGGTAGGGGCTGAGTGCGAAGAAACTCCGCGAGTCCTCCACGCGGTGATGGGCGTTCCTAGCCGGATCCTCAAGCTCCGGTAAGTGCGGTGGTGTTGCGCGATGGCGTCGATAGAACTCTCTGTCATCCGCGGCGTTGCGCCGATCTGAAGAAGAACCTCGGCCATGGTCGGAGGAGGAGAAGCTCCTCGTCCGGACGGTGGCCATCGCCTTAGCCGCTTCTGAGTCGTCCGGCCATCTGTTACAATGAAATTTGGTTAGCAACTAGACCCAAAAACAAAGCCTTAAGGGAAGCAAAGCCAACGACTAGGGGAATGGAATATCACCCCAACCGAAAGCCAAATCAGCGGTTATTTAAACTTTAAAAAAGCTTCTAAAAGACTCTAAAACAGCCAAGAAACACCAAGCGAAGGCTCAACTTCTCAACTCAACTAACCCGTATTGAATGAACGAGTAATTGATCGAGAAGATCAAAAATCAGATTGTAGGGTGAGAGCTAATGCTACTAAAGAGCAAGGTTAATGCAGCGAAATAAGTGTTAGATACTTAGCTAACTAGTATCACATCTTACCCTTTTATTCCCACAAGTTTTAGTTGATTAACCTCTCATTATCTATCCTAATTAGACACCTTTGAGACTGCTGTCCGGAAATTTGATGCTTGCTGTCCAGATTTCGCATCAAGCTCCTTGTCGAATCACCGACTCGAACTTCAAAACCTTGTAGTGGGCAGCTCACACTTCAATTTGCCAATCTCATTGGTTCTCCCAAAAACCAGTGTTAATCGATAACAACTATTTTGTAGAAGGAAGAGAGGAAAACAACTTTTAAAACTCAAATTAGAGTGGGATGAGAAGAGAAAGCTAAGATAGGTAAGGAATAAAATCCGAGAATTTACCTAAGCTTTCAAAACTCATTTGATGCTTTGAAAATAGGTTTTCAAAATATCCTAAGAACGACCAAGCTTGCGTTACTACGGTCATAACTGCTCGATACCAACTTTTGTGAGACCCGACGCGTTTATTAGGCTCATAATACTTAGTCATCCGATTGACCCTAGTATTATCAACCAAATAAACCCGGTCTCGAGAGATGTATACTTCCCGAATGCAAGATACATACCTCACAACAAAAGAATGTATCAATTCCATACAACACATAGAACATAAGCAACAAACCGAAGTTAACATTAATATGGAATAGATATTACAAAGAGAGGCCCTTAGGCCAAATAGCAACAATTCTACAAAGATAACAGCGGAAGCAAAAGTGCCATAAAGATGGCTATAACACAAAAGCCAATCGGTGTGCCTTAACCCTAGGCATCTCGACCGACCGCCAAGCTAGTCGTCGAAGAAAGCGCAACACGTAGCACAAAAGAGAGGCTCTTGGAGCTCTCCTTCTTCCTCTGCAACAAAAGCCACAAAAATTGCCACAACCACGGCGGATGAGTACATAAAGTACTCCATAAGACTTACGTGTGAGATAACGAGAACTATAAATAGCTACATGCAAGCTTTATTTAAGTGGATGAGGCTTTGGACTCATTTTAGCATAAAGCAACATTTATTTGCAATAACATAATAGATTGAAAGCAATTTGACAAAGCATTTTTAATGGTTGAAATAACAACGCGATAATAACATAATAACAACAACAAGAACAAACCTGGAAGTGACTAACCCAAGTCACCACAACAATAGCATGAACTCCCCGTTCATACCAACCATGTCAAGTTTTAATTAAAGGTTGTAGTCTAGTCTTGAACGACCTTACCAAGCATGTCCATAACCTAGGACGAGGCTATTCGAATAGTTTTATCCCTGCAGGGTGTACCACTGTACCCACACGTCGACCGCCTTTCCTTTACGCACACTTCCGAGGTGTCTTTGTACAACTAAGTCCTCTGAGACCTTTCCAAAGGATGAATGCTAATTACGAGCTGCACAACCCACGGGAGAAGGAGACATCACAACCTTCCGGAAGCTAATGCTCCACTCCCACACTATACATATACATTTGTTTTTAAAACACACCAACCGAGCTCGCTCATAATTAACACCTCCTAGAGTACTTAGTCAAGAGGGTTCCATATGCCCTCGCGTGGTTAGTCTGTGAAATCGCTTGGCTTAGTGACCCAAGTACTCGGTCCTTAGGGACCCAGGCATACCACCACATCCAAAAACCGCACCATCCATCCAATATGCCCAAGTCTAAATCAATCTTTTATTTTCAGTTTTTGATTTTACAAATTAAACAAAGCACAAGTGCTGGACATATAGGAGTAATAATCATTTTTGAGTGATCAAGACCATCGACTAAGTCGATGATCGCCCATTTCTACCGATAACTAAGCATGTCTAAGCAATTTACATCGAAACTACTAAGCGATAAGAGCTCATCCAACGAGCTCCCACCACAGCAAATAACCTAGGCTCATGGTAGTAGAGGGTAAAGAATTCCTACAGATTATGCGACTATAGGATTACTAACGACATTTAACACAAAGTAGCATGCATACATAGAAGTAAAACAAAGTATTAAGCTTTAAAGTAATGGGACAATGATGGAAATGGTCAAACTGCTTGCCTTGTTGCGGGCCAAGTTGTGGCAGAGGGTCGCTCTCGGGATCACCACAAATGTCGAAACCTAACGGAAAAGCGAGAAAGAACCGATAAAACGACGAAAAACCAAAAAGACGCACAACAAACGAACTCCAAAAGCCATGAAAATTTTACAGCAGCAAGACAATGATTTATCATGAATTTAGCAACAAGAACCAATTGATTTGGATTCTCAATGCAAAAGATATGATGAAATCAATTCTGCTCAACCTATTAATTAGAAATATGTTACTGTTCATGACAAAATTTTCTAGAATAGAAGTGAAGCTGAAATTTTTACTGTAAAACCAGCACCTCATGAGATGAATAACACAATTGAGTTCATCTCATTTGGAGCTATTATGCACTCTCTACAAATTTTCAAAAACAAGAACTTGAACAAAATTATAATGCACAAGTCCTCAATTTCCTAACAGCAACATGCTCAAAACCAATTTTCACAGTGAGTTCACTAAGAGAGAAACCAACAAAGTTGGTCTCACCCAAAAATAGTCTATAGAGCATTAGTTATGTATTTTACAAGTTAAGCATTGATTTAAGTGCACATTTTAAAGTTGGTTTTAAAATCTAATGGCAAACTGTGCTCTGGAGCTGAACTCAACTTACAATCACTTTTGGATTAAAGTCAAGTTCAAGACAGAGCTAACACAATTTGAATGACCTCAAAAGGATTCAAAACGAAGAAGATATGAAATTCTAAAGTCTATACCTTATTTCAGTTTAACTAAGACCTCACAGGAATTTCTAAAACCCATAAGGGCATGGGAGGGCGTGAGCCACAGATCTTAAATCCAACGGCTCAAGATCTCCCAGAGAACATCACATCTGCCAAGCGTGAAGGTCCAGAGGTCTGGACCTCTTAGCAACTCACATGCGCGAGGTGAGGGGAGGTCGTGGCCGTAGATGGGAGATCCAGCGGACCACAACACGAAAAGGAGGTCCTGAGCGGACCAGATCTAAAGGGAGGTCCTCAACGGTGAGATCTTCCAAAGGAAGATCTAAACTATCAAGATCTCCCCAAGGAAGATCTACATCGTCAAGACCTCACGGGAGGTCTGGGCCGGTCGAGATGTTCAAGGAGGTCCTTGATGGTCCAGATCGTCAGGGAGGACCTTGACGGTCAAGATCTACCCGGGAGGTTATGAGCAGTGAGATGGCTACGGAGAGGTCCTAAGGGAGGTCTAACGTTCTGAGACCTCCGGGAGGTCTGGACGGCCACGATTGCGCAAGGGAGGTCTTGGGCGCTCGAGATCTCCTCGGAGGAGGTGCGGGCGTCCCTGACCCAGCGCTTTAACTTCGCGCTGCAGCTTGGACATGAATAAATGCGCGCTGGACATCAAGGAGGTCCGCGAGAGAGTCTTAAATGCGCACAAGAGACAAAGTTAATGGCATTTAACGCTAACCCCATGATTGCAATGATTGGAACACATGATTAGCGCATTAAACATGGAGGATTTACGTCCTAAAACGACAACGACGCTGCCGTTGTGTCCGACAAAACCCGCGCAAAGGCGTGGTCATCGCCGGCGATGTAGACCTCGCCGTGAGATCAATAATGGTACCGTTGGGTCCGCAATAACCATCGCACAAAGGACCTCCTCTCAACGGCGGCGGCGGCCTTGAGCGCCGGGCGGCCGAGAGGACAACGAACAAGCACACGGTAGAAACCAAAAAGCAAAAGGAAGCTCATGCGACATCCAATCAGCGTGTGCCCAATTTAAAAGCTCCGCGACCTCATACATCGGGTGCCAGCAGCTAAAGGACTATCGAGGAGTACAGGAGGTCCTAAGGTCTTGAGGAGGTCGAGAAGGAGGACCGGTGCCGGGAGGAAGGGTGCTCCACGGCCAAAGCTTCAACTTCAAGCTCCACTTTGTCCCCCTCTGTAAATGCCCAAACCAAAGCGAGTTAGGTCTTGGTCCCAGAGGGGATGGTACAAATGGAGCAAGGAGAAAAGGAGGAAAAACTCCAGGGACCCTTGTCCACCGAGGAGCTTCAAGCTTCTCAACAATGGCGGCCAAGAGGGGAGGAGAGGAAAGCTCAAATGACACGGTGCAAGCTTAGAGCTTAGAAGTGTGCCAAAGAAGCTAAGGGAGGAACCCAATGGGGGTTTTATACTTTGGGAGAAGCAGGCACACGAGCTGGGGTTAAGCTCATGGTGAGCTTAGCCCATGGCTCGGTCTAGGGTTTGGACAAGACACGAGGCGACATGGTGACAGTCTGCGTGGGCAGAAGGCGGAAGGTCGACTGCATTTAATCTTGGTCGACAAAGAGTTGTTATAAGGTACACGATGGACAGTGGGCATTAATTCACTTGCTCGAGGCCACGCACGCGTGACCAAGGAAGGAGAAGAACGAGGAGGTCATTTTGACCATTGGATAAGCCACGGGAGGTCTGGCCCTCCGATGTGGTTTTGAACCGTTATGTTTTAAGTGGTGGGAGGAGGTCCCACCCACACGATCAGAGATGGGGAGGTCGTGGCCCTCCGATTTCATGTCAGCGCACGTGAGGAAAAGGGACAGAGGTCCAAAGCGTTGGATCTCCATCCAGCAGTCGCGGACCTCCAGTGAGGACTTAACGCACGCGATCAAAAGACATGAGGGAGGTCATGGCCTTTGGATTTAAATCCAGGGCACCGACTGATGGGGAGGTCGATATGATGCGCAGCAGCAAGGGAGGTCGGGACCGCTAGATTTAGATCTAAGGGTTCGATCAAAAGAGGTGGAGGTCTGAGCTCGCATAGCGCACAAGGGAGGTCATGGCCTTTAGATTTAGATCTAAGGGCTACGATCTCACGTCTTGTTGGGAGGTCTGTGCGCATGAGACAAAAAGAAGGTCGTGACCGTAGATTTTAATCTAACGGTGCACAACAAAAGATGGGGAGGTTGTGAGTGCTTGATAGCGCAGGAGGTCGTGAGTGTTGGATTTGATCCAATGGCTCGACCTTGGTTAGGTGGGAGGTTTGTTTAGTTTAGGTTGAGAGGAGGAGGTCGGGGCCATGGATCTTGGATCCAAGGGCTATGACCTCACGTGAAATGGGATGACTGTTGAGTATGTTGAGGAGGAGGTCGTGGTGTTGGATTTGATCCAGCGGCTCGACCTCAACAAATCGGATGACCTTGCTGCGATGGTTTAACAGCTCGAGGAGGTCTTTGAGGTTTAACACACAGGGGAGGTCATGGCCGTGGATCTTTGATCCAACGGCAATGACCTCATGAGGTGGGGAGGTCCTCGCGGTGTTGACCGCGGAGGAGGTCGTCGCTGTTGGATGTAAATCCAACGGCCGCGACCTGATCAAGGTGGAGATGAGGTCTGCTGAGGTGCAGATATGGTTGGGCTGGACCAGCTTTGAATAGGGCTAGCCCAAGGAATAGTGTAGGCTTTTAAATTTAGTTTTAACAGCTGAAACTTAGCAGAATTATACGAGATAGCAAATGAACTCCAAATTTGATGAAATTTTAACTGGAGCTTGCTGACAATGAGATCAACCTTGCATAAAATTTCCAGAGGTTATTATGCAATGCATTTTTCTCAGGAAATTCATGAAGGTTGTTTAAAGGATTGTTTTGCCTCCAAAAATTATCAACAAGTGTTATAACTCATGATATTTTTCAGAGGGGTCCCATATCAGTTTTTGGGACCAAGGAAAATACTTTCAACTGTTGGGCACAAGATTTTAAGATAATTGGAAAAGGGAATTCGACTTTTGGTCAACAAGAGCTTTGTGTTTTTAGATTACACAACTCTTGGACAAGAATTACATAAGATTTTAGGGGTTTTCAAGTCGTGAGAAAAAGTTTTAATTTCTACACATATAATTATACTTGATTAACCCTAATTATACATTTGGGATGTTACATGGATCTCTGCGATCTTTGATTGGAGTAGGTTCCTAATATCTTAGAGAAGGTGTGTCTCAAATTTCGTGGAGTTTGGCCTTACGGATCAAAAGTTAGACCGATTTGAGTTTTGGTTTTCGGGCTGTTTGTGTTGTTCATCGTGCTTGAGGTTAGTCCGAGCTTTTGCCTGAGGTTAGTCCGCACTTTTGCCTGAGGTTAGTCCGGCTAGAGAGGTCAATCCGCACTTTTGCCTGAGGTTAGTCCGGCCAGAGAGGTCAGTCCGCACTTTTGCTGTCGGTTAGTCCGGCCTTCTAGATTAGGGTTTGTGTTTTTCTGTTTTGGTTTTTTGCTTTGGGGATTTTGGATTGGATTCAATACTATTCTTTCGCTATACTAGTATATTGATCTTCATAGCTTCCATAGCTATTGGAGTGAAATTTGTGTTGAATCTGATCAAAGTGAAAAAGTGAGCGTGCTCCTATTCACCCCCCCTCTAGTCGCCTTTTCGGTCCAATAAAGAAAATTTTCAATCTATGATCCGAGATAGTATTTGGTTTCACCCAAATCATTCATCTCGAATTTCATCTTTAAGTGTGAGCTCACTTTGATAATGTCTTTCGTGTTTCTGATTATGTTCAACTCATCAAAATACATAGAGATTATGTGGAATCCATTCTTGGATTTCTTTATGAACAAGCACAGACATACTTCATTGTTTATGTACACCTTTTGTAAAAAGAATTTACTTAGTCAGTTGTACCACATACGATCTGACTGTTTCAATCCGTATAGTGACCTTTGCAACTTAACACTATATATGCTATGATGTTCATTCTTGCTCATACATAGGACTTTTAGTCCCTCTAGAATCTTCATGAAGATTTTAGAATCTAGTGACACATAAATATGCAGTCACGACATCCATAGGTTTAATTTTTAAATTCATACCTGCTGCCATTGCTACAAGGTATTGGAATGCTATGCAATCTATTACAGGAGAGTAAGTTTCACCAAAATCGATGCCGGGTCTCTATGTGAATCCTTGTGCTACTAATCTCGCTTTGTATGTCACCATTCATTATGTTCGTTCCTTTTTCTTATGAACATCCATTTGTGTCCAATAGGAATAACATCATGAGGTGTCTTCACCACAGTTCCGAAGACTTTCCTTGCCTCAACTGCCCACACTAGGTGGTTACTACAGTCACGCTTCAACTTAGGAAATTCTCCCCTTAGCAATGTCCTGAACATACCATCCATGTCACCAACAACACTGTATAACAACGTATATAATTATCATAAGGTAATGAGTAGGTACATCATGTGCTCGCATGAGCCAAAACATGAGTTATAATAATAAAACGACTTGTATATATGAAATTTACGGATTTTTATTAATTTTCTAGGCATATAACAGTTACTACACTCACAAATTAATCAAAAAACCATTTTTTATATTTAAATAAATTGCAAAAGACTTAAAAAATAACCAAAAAGCTTTCGAGGTTTAATTTGCAAAGTTCCACCAAGTGGAAGTCCTCATACTTTATTCCAAAATTTCTAGGGTCCCTTTTGCAAAATTTCGATCTAGAAGGACCCAATTTTAATAAACCAAGGACTTGCACTTAATTTCGAAAAATCCGAAGGGCTTTTTTGCAAAAGCGCCAATGTCGATCGGATCCCATCTCGACCTGGTCTTGTGACAGAACCAATGGCACAAATCGGGCCTTTGCGTGGCCTAATTAGCCAGCCAATTAGGGTTTCCCCTAACCCTAGCGTGGCTCGGCCTGAGCGCACGCATGTGGACAGGCGAAGGCATGTGGTGGTAGCCTCGGTATGCACGACGATGGCAATGGCGGTGTCCCGCGGTGGTCCGTGTGCCTAATCAATCCCGGACAAATGCGACGTTGGTGGCTGCGGTTGCGGCGGCCACTCTGTCCTCGTCAAGGACTGAGTCGGAGACCCTTGCCTCGTCCACACGCACACACGAAGGCGGTGCGGCACGGAGGCTACCTGGGCCCGGCATTGTTGAACCCGGGAATGAAGGATCTCAGATTCTTTGTGTTTCACACACTAGTCTAGGAATAGCTAGTGTACACAGTCAAACAAAAATGATAGCAAATTCATATCACGTATTTATTACAATTGGAAGCATAAATAAATGAGTAGGCCATACGATTTGCCACAAACAATGATCTAGGGGTGTGGCCTAGTCCTCCAAGTCCTCATCGTCTTGGTAGAATTCTTCTCCTAAACAACAATTTATTAAGCAAGTGTGAGTACAAAATGTACTCCACAAGTTACAACCAATGAAAGATATAATGCATGCAGGATAATGTCAAAGGAAGGTTTATATGGCTGTTTTGCATAAAGCTGCATTTTCAAGTTTAAATACAATTACTAAGTTCCAAGGCAGTTTTTAACTTATAACCAAAAAGTCAAACTTTTATTTTGATTCATCAATTATCAAGTGTAGGATAAACCTTCATACACAAATGGTGAAGGACTAACCCCCTTTACACTAGGCTTTCTGCCCAAATTTCCTAATTAGATAATCTATCCAAAAACAATTGAGTTTGAAATTATTTTAAAAACAAAACTAAGACTAATCTACGAAAGGTTTTGCTCAGCATGTCTATGACCGTGGACGTGGCTATTCGAATAGATTATTACTCTGTAGAGTTTGTACAGCTTTACCCTACAAGAGATAGTTTGCTTAATATATCGGCCAAGACACGCTTCCGAAGGCATGCGAATAAGCAACTATCATGAGGCCTTTACCCTACACTATTTTAGCGTAATTATGCCTGCTATGGTTTCGTTACTGTAGGCTTCGCGCCAAATGATAACCCCCTCTTGTGCCATGTGAGTATTAAAAATAAGTCTTGACAACACCCACACTTTCACAACTAGAAATCTCTGTTTTTCCTACAGTTTAAAACATTCCCTAATAGTGGAATTGTAATCCAATGGAAAGTATCCATCTCTAGGGTGAGGTAAAAAAACCTAGAGAATGAAATCATTCTCTACTGTTTACATAAATTACTAGGGAAATACTATGGAAAGAGAAATGGATTACACCATGTCAGCGTCATGGTGGCAACTTTCCCTACTCGGATAGGCAAAATCGTAGGGAATATATTTTTCGTTTTTGCCTTCAGTTTTTTTTAGCGTCCCGCCACTTTTTCTTTTTTTTTCTTTCTGTGCGCGCCAGTTCTTTTTTCCTTTTGTGCTCTACTTGCCCTCGTTCACGCAACCGCGTCCTACCCAAATTCCCCAAACCCGCTCAGTGCCTAGCAAAATGTCGCCCCTTGCTGCTGCCGCCGTCGCCCACGCACCGCCTGTTGGGTCACGGGGTAGGCTACGATAGCTACAAACAAAAATTCTACCACGTAAACCAGGAAGCTATGCAAGTAGATGATCATAGATCGCTACCACCAGACGCGCAGAACAGCGGAAGAAGGGTTGGAGCAGCCTGGTCCAACGAAGAACGAGTCGATGTAGTGGTCGTGTCGATCGTCAACGTCCGACAAAGTCGATCACGATGGTCGCGATCGATCGTCTCCTCCGACAACGTCTGCGGTTCCTTGTGAAGATCGCGGATCGTCCTCAAGCGCAACAATCGTAGTAGCACCTCTACGGTATCCACACGTCCAGGGAAGGAACAACCAAACGCCGGTGTGCCAGCACCAAGTCGCAAGGTGGAGCTCTCAAGAAGATGGCGGCTAGGGTTTCGGTGGTGTTTCACGCATCCTCCCAACAGCCTCATGCACCTCCTTATATAGCGCTTGTGACGGATCCTATCCGAACACGTTTACGAATCGTATTCGTCTTGGTTTGTTCCAACCCGTTAAGTGTGTGACCACAGAGGTTCATGTGTAGTTCGGTTGTGACTCGAAACCGTTTCCGATCACGAGTCGTGGCGGCTCCTAGCGTAACATTTCGATTCGAATACACACAAATTATATCGGACGAACCTTAATGCAATATGATCTCGACTAGGTCCTCATCACTTATGACTAGGTCCTATCTTTATACGACCATTCGTATTTGGTCACGACCAGATTCGTAATTGCTTACGGCGAGTTCGACCACTCTGTGACTACGTTTGACCGATCTCGACCAGCTTGTATCTATATCGACCGATCCATAACTGTTCGAACTAAGCGACCTACTCGTGTATACTCCTTTGCCTCACGATGTCCGGTGAACTCCGGTGAGATGTTGTGTCATCCATGGACTGCTCAATACTTTCTCGATCGAGTGTCGATAACTTCGTGGTGAACACTTGACTACTAGTGGCATGGCCATGCACTTTCTTTATCCGATCACAACGAGGGCCCAGAGACATCTCTCTGTTATGTTAGGAGGGCAAATCCCATATCCGACCAGTCACATTCCTCTCCATGTTTGAGCATACCCAAAGCTACCTTTATAACTACCCGATTCACGGTGTAGCGTTTGGCAACCCCTAAGAGTGCTCTTACACATGTAGGAAACCATCTTGATCTCGGTCTAAGGATTATACATCATCATTGCTTGAGACCAACTAACGACACATAGATTCATAACAATCTCAATAGTGTCTCAAGGTGGGTCTTATCCAACATCATGTTCTCTAATCATGTGTCCATATTATCGGTTTGATATCTCCATATCTATGACTCGTGAAACATAGTCATCAACCAATACATATGCTAGTCTATTCATATGTGTCCTCATATGTTTACGACCGAGGATCATGTAAGAATAATTATCGCGAAATATAGAGTTTCACAACCAAGTCACATACTTGATAATAAATATTAACAATATTATTCTAGGAACAAGATAACACATTATCCAATGTCATGAATATAATGAAATATAATCATCTCTATGATCGCCTCTAGGGCATATTTCCAACAGATCTCCCACTTGCACTAGAGTCAATCATTTTAGGTATCTAATCTGATAGCTCTTGTGTGTGCCTCATGCTTTGGTCGTGTGGCGGCTTTGTCAGCGGATCGGCAACATTTAAATCCGTATGAACTTTGCATATCTTAACATCTCCTCTATCCACCAATTCGCGGATAAGATGATAACGCTTGAGTATGTGTTTGGACTTGATGGGATCTAGGCTCATTAGCTTGAGCAATGGCTCCATTGTTGTCACAATAGAGATCCATTGGGCTCGAGGCACTCGAACCATTCCCAATTTAGCAATGAAATTCCTTATCCAAACACCTTCTTTTGCGACTTGAAGCGCAATGTACTCGACCTCTGTCGTGGAATCAACAACCGTCTCTTGCTTGGAACTTTTCCACTCACTTTGCTCCTCCATTCAAAATGAATACAAAACCAGATTGCAAGCGATAATCATCTTTGTCGGTTTGAAAGCTTCGCATTGGTGTAACCATTTACAACGAGCTCTTCATCACCGCCATAAACTAGAACACATCCTTAGTCCTTCTTAAGTACTTAAGAATGTTTTTCCACATTGTCCAAAGACCTTCACCGGATCGACTTGGTATCTGCTCATAACACTTAGAGCATATGATACATCCGTCGTGTACATATCATGGCGTACATGATAGATCCAATGGCGAAGCATATGGAATATCACTCATTTTGTCTCGCTCATCGCTGGTCGTAGGACACGATTCTTATAAGATTAATGCCATGTGCCATGGGCAAGAATCCTCTCTTGGAATTTTGCATGTTGAACCGATTCAACACTTTGTCTATGTACATTTCTGGCTTAATCCAATTAGCCTCTTAGATCTATCTCTATAGATGCTTATTCTCAAGATATATCTTGCATCTCCTAAATCTTTCATTGAGAAACTTTTTCTTAATGAAGATTTAACAGATTAACATTGGAATGTCATTCCGACCAAGAGTATGTCATCTACATACAAGATCGAGAATAACAAGTGCGCTCCCACTAACCTTCATGTAAACACAAGGTTCTTCTTTGTTCTTGACGAAACCAAACCTTTTGATCTCCTCATCAAAACGTATATTCCAACTCCGAGATGCTTGCTTCAACCCATAAATGGATTTTTGAAGTTTGCATACTTTACTAGCATTGTTTGGATTGACAAAACCTTCAGGTTGTGTCATGTACACATCCTCATCTAGGTTTCCATTAAGGAAAGCTGTTTTGACATCCATTTGCCATATTCATAGTCGAAATATGCAACAATTGCTAGAATGATCCGAACAGATTTAAGCATCGCTACTGGTGAGAAAGTCTCATCGTAGTCAACTCCTTGAACTTGTCGAAAACCTTTTGCAACTAGTCGAGCCTTATGAATGTGAACATTTCCATCCATGTCAATCTTTTTCTTATAGATCCATTTGCACTCAATGGTTTTGACACCATCAAGTGGATCGACTAGGTTCCAAACCTGATTTTCTCTCATGGAATCTATTTCGGATTTCATGGCTCCAAGCCATTTCTTAGAGTCTAGGTCCATCATCGCTTCCTCATAAGTCTTAGGCTCACCATTATTCAATAATAATACGTCATGCCCATACCTTGTAGGCAATTGACGCGCCTTTTAGATCTCGTGGGTGGTGCCTTATCTCTGAGTTCAACAACAATTTGTTCATCCATGAGAGGTTCAAGAGGAGTTGAAACACTTTCGGATGTTTCCCGAATTTCTTCGAGTTGTACCTTTCTCCCATGACTCCTTTTGAAAGAAACTCTTTCTCCAAAAGACACCATTTCGACAACAAAAACTTTGTCTTCTTCGGTTGTAGAAATAATATCCTTTGGTTTCCCTAGGATATCCTATAAAGAAGCATTTATCGATTTGGGTGTGAGCTTATCGGGGCGTCAAGCGTTTAACATAGACATCACATCCCCAAATCCTTAGAAAAAGACAAACTAGGATTTTTCCCGTCCACATCTCATATGGTGTCTTATCTCTTGATTTAGATGGTACCTTATTTAAAATGAAAGCGGCGCTTTCTAGAGTATAACCCCAAAAATATAATGGCGAGATCCGATTGGCTCATCATTGATCGAACCATGTCCAACAAGGTCTGTTACGCGCTCGGACACCCCATTCCATTGTGGAGTGCGGGTGGTGTAAGTCAGGAACAATTCCACATTGTTTCAAATGATTACCAAACTCTTGGCTTAAAACTCACCTCCACGATCGGATCGTAAAGATTTGATTGTCTTGCCAAGTTGATTCTCAGATTTCATTCGGAACTCCTTGAACTTTTCAAAGGATTCCGACTTGTGCCTCATTAAGTAGATATATCCATATCTACTATAGTCATCGGTGAAAGTAATGAAGTACTAAAACCACCTCTAGTATCGTACTTATTGGTCCACACACATCGGTATGTATGAGTGCCAATCGGTGGGACGCCCTTTCACTCGACCGGTGAAAGGTGTCTTGGTCATCTTACCGACCGTAAGACTCGCATGTTTCAAATGATTCCAAATCAAATGAGTTTAGAGTTCCATCATTATGGAGCTTTTTCATGCGTTCTCACTTATGTGACCCAAACGACAATGCCAAATAAAAGTGAAATTTATTTCATTAGGCCAAGCCTTTTCAGATTAATATTATAGATGCATCATCAAGATTTAAAATAAACAACCCATTCAAAACAGGTGCATAGCCATAAAACACTTCATTCAAAAATATAGAACAACCATTGTTCTCTATAATGAATTTATAACCCTCTGCCATTAAACATGAGGCAGAGATAATGTTTCTACTAATGGCTGGAACGTAATAACAATTATTCAATTCCATAATAAATCCTGAAGGCAAAAGTAGTGGCATAGTCCCGACGGCTAATGCAGCAACCTTTGCTTTATTCCCGACACGAAGATCCATCTCGCCCCTTGCAATCATCCTACTTCTTGTTAGACTCTGCATTGAATTGCAAATATGAGCAACCGATCCGGTATCAAATACCCATGAGTTAACAGAAGAGTCAGCAAGAAAAATATCTATAACATTAATACCTGTAGTGGAAGTTTTAGTCCCACCATTCCTTTTACGATCGGCCGGTATTTCTTGCGGTTCCTCTTCCAATGGCCTAGTTCTTTGCAGTAAAAGCATTCATTCTCTTGAGTCGGGCCAGACTTAGTCTTGGGTTTAGGTTTGTCAGTTTTGATCTCATCCGAAACTTTAGCCTTGCCCCTTTTCTTGACCCATGTCTTAGCCTTCTTCTTGAAGCTTGTACTCTTTTGCACCATCATCACATGATTGTTGCTTTTCTTAATGCTGCCCTCTGCTGTCTTAAGCATCATATGCAGTTCGGTGAGATTCTTGTCTAAGCCGTTCATATGGAAGTTCAAAATGAACTGGCCATAACTTTCAGGAAGCGAAGCAAGAATCAAATCAGTGGCAGTTCTTGGCTAAGTGGAAAACCAAGTTTTTCCAAGCTCTGTGTAACCAACCATTTTGATTACATGAGGGCTCACGGACCACCCTCGGCTAGCTTACATCCAAACAAGTTCTTTGAGATCTCAAATCTCTCGGTTCTTGCTTGTGTCTCAAACATGCCTTTGGCGCTTCGATCATATCGTGAGCCTCTATGTTCTCAAACTGCTTCAAGGTCTGAGTTCATAGCAGCAAGCATGAGACAGCTAACATCAAGGGACTCATCACATGCCTTTTTATAGGCAGTTTTAATAGCAGCAGCAGCATTTTCTGTAGGCACATCTGGAATTGGTTCTTCTAGAACATGTTCCTTTTTATCTTGTCTGAGAACAATTCTCAGGTTGCGGGACCAATCCGTAAAATTTGTTCCATTAAGTTTTTCCCTTTCAAGTATCGAACGTAAAGCAAAACTGGATGTAGGTACAGCAGTTGGTGTCATAATCTACAACAAAAATATATGCAAAACTAAGACATATGTTCATTAAAGTAACTTCTATTAAACAATTTAATAAAGATACTCCCACTAAACACTAGTCGGGAGAGGGAATTTATTCGGAATTTCAGTTTTGAGGTGAATCTTTGGAACCTGGGCCTCCGGCTCAGGCTTTGGCAGCTTGAGGGCTGGCCCTGGTGGGCCAGAAGGGGGGAAGGTGTCCAAGATGGACCAGCCCAACCAGCCCACTCCCTTCTCTCAAACCCTAGCTCCAACCCACCTTTTCCCTTCCCTAACCCTAGCAGCTACCACACTTTTCCCCCTCCCATCCTGCTGGCCGCAGCCCCCTATTGCTTCCCCCTTGCACCTCCACCACTCATTCCTCTCCCAAACTGAAATCCATACTCCCCCTCTCCATCCATGGCTGCCCTTGAAGCTCCTTGCTGCTGCAGCCGGCCAAGGAGGGGAGGAAGATGACCATTTCGGCCAAGGGAAGGAGAGGAAGAGAAAGGAGGAGAGGAGGGGAGAAAGGAGGAGAAGAAGGATCCTTGGGGGTTTGTTCAGTTTCTGCAGGTATTCAAGGGTTTTTAGTGTTTTCCTCACTGTTTTGGTTGAATTAGGTTCAGATTTTGCTTTGATTTGGTAGATCGAGTCCCTACTGTGACTGAACAGATTCTGTCCAGTTCTTGTGCGCCTGGTTTGTGGTAGATCTATTCCGAATCTGAGGATTTCATCTCCTAGAGAGTTGTAGGTTATGATTTAAGCTTTTCATGGGTTCTCAGTTCACTAATTTCCGATTTATGGTTTGAAAGTTATGGTCTTTTTCGTTGCTACTATCCAAGAATCTGTCAAAACGTAGCAGAAATATTAACGGTTAGATTTCAATTTGTTAAAGGCCGATTCAGGGCTGTCCACCTAAATGAATATTGTAGCTTACCTTCTTAGATTTCCATATTGGTAAAGAACACTTTGTTTGGATCTGTAGAACAAAAGTTATGTATGTTTCAATTGGACTGTCCAGATTGTTGTCGGGTTCTGTTAGTAGTTTTGACCCATGTGCCACATTTTGTTAAATGCAAAATCTGTATAGCATGCCAACTAGACTTTTGAAGGTGGTGTTCTTGGATTTCCAGAATGATAAGAATCTTGGATTTTGGATAATCCAATCAAAAGATATGATTATTTCTCTACTGTTGTGTAGTTCTGCTAGACAGCTTGTATGTTAGACTTTCATTTGAATGTTGGCTTAGGCTTTTTGCCGAATTGGAAGTTTCCACGAACTAGACTATTGTGGGGGTTATCGTTACCTTTCCATAGGATCTGAGATCACTTCATTTCGAGTCTCAGAGCAAAAGATATGAATGTTGTTAGTACTGCTGTTCAAACTAGATTTCTGCTTAGCATGTTGTCTAGTTGAGTAGATCAAGTGTTTACACTTGCGTTATGGGAAAACGTTGTAGAGTGTTGCGATTAAGGACTTGTTATGCATGGTTGATTGATGCCTAGTATCATTCTTGGTTACTAGGTGGTGGTGGACCCCGATGCTAGAGCGTTCCGCCTTTTGTCTTCTGTCTCACGGTTGAGGCAGGTGCAATGAGTATCATTGAATTGTTGTATGTCATACTTGTTAATTGCCATGGTTAATGATGAAGCTTCATGTTTGATAATGTTGATGAACATTACTGTTCATGATGAGTTGATATTGTGATTTCAATCTTTAGTAATAATGAGTTGCTTTATTTCATAATTGATGAATGCCATAGTTTAATGATGAGGCTTACTGCATGGTAATGTTGATGATCATTTACATTTTTCATGATGTGTTGATATTGTGAGTTCGAATTGCATCATGACATACATATCTGTACCTTGGTCTACGTGGTAGTCAAGGGTTTGTTCTTTTGAGGTCCCTATCATGCATGGGAAGGGCTTACATCCCCGCCATGCATTGGATGTGGGCATTGGATCCCTGTGCCTAGAGGGCACAGACCTTGAGTTTGTATCGACGGATACATTACTCGGCATTACCGGCAATTGCTAAGAAGTGAAGAAGGTGCATTCATGACATGTTCATTGCATTTTTGCATAAGAGATTGATTTGGTGGTATATAATGCTGTTGTGCAAGATGGGATTGTTTCCCCTTGGACTACTTATGATGCTATCATAAGAGATGTATTGGTTGTATATAATGTTATTGTTCATGATGGGATTGTTTATTCCTTTTGGCTGATTATGATGCTATGTTGTTTATTGCTATTGCACTTTGCTGAGTCGTGGACTCACACTTGCTGTGTTGTGCTTTCTAGGTACCTCTCGAGGCAGCGACATGCATGGGAAGGGGTAGACATGGTGCACGTCACATAAACACAAACCACAATGAATAAACTAGTCCAATTATCCACAATTCATATTCTTGATATTTACTTTAGATTTGGTTCTGTGACCATCCTTCATGGTGGATGTTTTGGCTGTGATCATCGATGATCCATTTATGTCTTTAATTCTTCGTTGATTGAGTTCATTTAGTTCTAGTTGATGGATTAGAATGGTTGTTTGGATTATTCTATCATCCTCGTAGATATGCTGATCGTTGATGCTTTAGATAGATCTATTTGTTTATTGGCTGCCTTAGGGTAAAATATTGGTTTCTCTTAGATCAATAAATGAAAGAGAAGGCAACATGTTTGACTTATATTCAATTGAGAGAGGATGTTCCTATAATTGAATATTTGTAGATGGTGCTAGTTCTTGAATATTAGCATCATGTCATTCATTCATGAATGTTTGGTTGACGGCTTGTTAAGATAGTTGAAATTCTTTCCGTAATGTTGTTGTATGTGAGTCTTTTAGGTAACATCTTGGCTTCCGCATAGCCATGGTGTTACACATACTTTGCTGAGTCGTGGACTCATGCTTGTTGTTATGTTTTGTTTTAGGTATATCTTGTAATGGCGACATGCATGGGAAGGGCTAGAAAAGTTTGATGCACTCCACCACGTTAAAAATTTGATTCAATAACTTAAGTTTAATTGGAGGAACCTATCAGAGAACGTAATCTTTCATTTGATTGTGTTCACCCTTTGAGGTGTATTTGTTTTCTTGTAATAGAGTCGGATGGGGATTCCATGGTAATCTTTATGATTATATTTCAAAGTTTGATACATTATTATCTTACTCGAATCTCTATTAGTCGTTTGATAATTCCTTTAATGGTCAAAATTTCAAAGGAGACTCTGCTGAAACAAAGAGAAAAATCTTAGCTTAGTATTCTGTTATGTTATTTTTAGTAGCATTCCAGGCTCATGTTGGGCTAGGGTGTTATAGTTGGTGTCAGAGCGGGCTTTAGGTCCGTGGTGAATATATTGACAAATTAGGTAAACTTAATTTGCTAAAATTTGCTCCAGGATTAGTAAAATTAACTAAAATTTGCTAATGGTTAAACAACTTAAAATTTGACACACTGGTGCACAGTAGGATGGGTATGGGCAAAGCACTGTATTTACGTTTTCGTTATGTCGTATTGATGTTTGCTGATATGAATTGATTATGAATGTTTATGATTTGATTACATGATTGTTATGTATAATGATAGACAATGTCGAGAGGTAGAGATGGGTTGTGGCCATGGGCATGGCCATGTTGTACCACCATTCATGGTATAGATATAGTGAAGTGTTTACGTTGGGTAACTTAGTTACATGCATTGAGGATGAGTTCTTTGGGGAAGTTGTCGTCTTCCTTGAGTTTGAATTTTGTTATTCTCGTTATAGTTGCGGTTGATGAATTTTTCTTGAGTTAGTGTTTACAATACAACTGATGGGTTTTCATTAGTCTTCATTGGTTCCATAAAGCGATTAATTGTTCTCCTGACTGTTGATCTATTGTTGTTTCTCATGAACACCATTAATTTGCAAGATTGATCTTCTCATAGGAGTTCTGTCTTTCTTATTGGAAAAATCATCACTCATTTATTCACTTAGTATTTTGGATAATGAAAGTTTCCTGTTGCAAGTTGTTTATCATGTTGAGCTTTGGCCCATGTACTTCTTTTGGGAGTAAATTGAGTGTTGAAGTTTAATGCTTATTTTTTAGGAAAGAAAGTGTCAGAACCCTTTTGTAATGTTTTGTTGTGTTATGTGACTGGTTGTAAGCATGGAAGATAATGGATAATGTATGAGTTATCAAGTTGAGTCTGTAGCGTGGTGCATAATCAATCTTAACCAAGATCCTTGGAAGTAAAGATGATTAATTTGTTGTTGTCTTATAATAATTACATGATGAACTTGATTAAAGGTATGTCTATACCTACTGGGAATCCGAGATTTATTAACAAGTATGAGATATTGATGAATTGGTCTGATCATTAAGATTGTGGAATTTGGTAAATTTCTTGGATAATTTGGATTAATGGGTCTCAATGGATTAATCTAACCATTAGTGATGGTTATGTTAAGGATGTGTTCGAACGTTGCCTGAGAGAATATTAATCTAGAAATTATCGTAAATTGGCTACTTGATGATCTTATATAATTGCTAGATTAACCTAATTTCAGACATGCTAAAGTTGTTGAAATAAGTATATCGGATTAGATGGACATTGAGGTAGTACTTTGTGAAACCCTGTTTTACAGAAGCTCATGTTATTAAATCTTTAATTATATTTTTCCCTATACTCTGAACATAAAGTGGAATGTTGAATCTGTGTTTATAAATAGTTATGTGACTGCAAATAGAAGTAGGACCTTGTCTGCATACGTGATCAATACAATTATCAATTGTTAATGATAGTTGAAGTTGGTGTTGAGCAACATGAATAGTTGAGTGGACGAATTTTATAAGTTGTAACACCCCAGCTTAGCATGAGCCTAGAATGCTACTAAACTAACAATATAACAACTTAAAATTAAGACAATTTACTAAATTTCGGCAGAACCTCCTTTGTATAGTTAACTATACCGGAGGTTCCGACAGTTGATTATATCATAATTAAATAATCCAACATCCAGCATAATGAAAAAACATCCAAAATAAGCTAATCATCACTATTACAAATAATCCAATGCATAAAGCATAATCATAACAAGTCCTTTAAGCAGTCTGCTCATTTATTAAGGTACGTTCTAAATTTAATCAACTATAAAAGATGTGTGGCAGTGTGAATTCGGACTCAAGACTATTCCCTCTGATGCATGTCGTTCTTGCAAAGGGTACCTAAAAACACAACAACAGCAAGAGTGAGTCCAAAGACCCAGCAAGTACAATTAATGGAAACAATAGCATAAACAACTGTAATCATCAACATACATCTACAAATCTCTATAATAAACATGTCATATGCTCATGCCATGCAAGATGCTCAAATGCACTTTCTTCTTTCTCTTTCCCTTTTGCATTTACCGGTAATGCGGAGTATGCATCCGTCGATGCATACCCATGCCTGTGCCTTCTAGCACAGGGACCATTGCCCATACCCCACAAGTATGGGGGCCAAAGCCCACACTCCACGAGTGTGGGGACCATAAGCCTGTCATATTCATGGCGGGGACCTCAATCAATGCTTGGTCACCACGTGACCAAGCCTCCAATAAGCTAGCATGATGCACATAAACAAAATTTTAAACCATCATAATCATGTATTCATAGCAACATCACACATGAATAAATTATCCATACTTCTATCATTCATGATCCACATGCATAACATTCTAGTATCCATGAATAACACATATATTCATAATACTAGTAAACATGATCATTGACATTCAAAACATTCTAGCATCCATGAATAGCACTTATATTCATAATATAAGCAAACATGATCAAACACTCATAATTAATCTATCAATCAAAGTACTTGTCTCAACCATGCGAGGACGGAGGACACGAAGAGGGCGCTGCCACCGGGACCAACCCCCCACCTGAATTAATTAGCAAGCACTCTAAGATAGCAATACTAGACCAACAACAAAACTAGAAGCAAATACGAACTCGCTATAATATCTAACGCGATCCCAACTCCAAACTCTTAAATGTCAATCTGTCCCCTCGACAGACAGTCATAATCTAAAATCCATAACTTTTTGATCCGAGATCCAAATGACGCGTTCTTAGACTTTCTGGAAATCTTATCAAATTTTTCACCTAAACCTATTTGGTGAGCCTTCCAGATTCAGACATCTTCTACCCTCACCAAACTGATTAACAGAACATCCAATTCTCGTCGGTGTTTCTGGACAGCGGCACTAAATCTACCGTAACTTTCAGTGTACAAGGCCAAATATTATGATCTTGGGCTTTCTGGAAATATTATTAAGATATCTACAACAATAGTTATAGTGAGCTCTTCTAAATAATCCTTTAACTAACTGCTTAAGACTGATTAACAACATCTGTCCAAAATATAATAGAACTACCGGACAGCAGCACGACGAAATTCATAACTCCTAAACCGTTCATCCAAACGACATAATCTAATACTCTATGAAAAGGAAATGACGTTGCCTACAACTCTCTAGGAGGCATCGAGGACAGATTCCCCAGTTAACCTCATCAAAATCGTCGGCCAACCCTAACTGTCCTAAAAAGATCTAAAACTGATAACGCCTAATTACACAATTAATCAACTAATCGAAAGGGGATTAAGCTTTACCCTTGAAGAACACGAGTACCATCACGTGATTCCCCCTCTCTTCTCTTCTTCCTTCTCCCTTTTCTCCTTTCTTCCTCTTCTTCTCCTTCCTCTTGATCCCTTGGCAGCAGTGGGGAAGGAGCTTGGCTAGGGAAGGGCAGCATGGAGGGGGTGGCAGCAGGGGGGAGGACGTGCTACAGTAATGGCGGTGGCACTGTAGCATGGTGGTACTGTAGCAAAGCTAGGGTTTCCCCCTCCTTTTGTTTGTGGCTGGCTACCCCCTCTCCCACCTTTGGGTCGAAATCAAGTGGGCCAAAAGCCTCGGCCCAGGTTGTCTACCTTTTATAGTAATCCCCTCTAATTCTCTGTTAAATCGCTTTGCTAATTGGTCCCTCTCTCTAATTTATTTCTTCTCATTTAATTAAATTTGGAGTATTACATAAGTGGTCTTTGATAGCGTACCTTGTGAAATTGTTTGATAGTATGATCTCGTTAAAAGAGGTTTGTTTCAACCTTGCAGCTTGTGTACTAGGTTTTTCCCAGATTAAGTAGTTCATGAAGTTTTATTAAGATAATAGAAAAATTATGAAGTAACATATTGTGTTCCTTTTGGAAAGTTTTAGGATGGGGTAATAATATTTAATGATTCTTGGTAAGAATGTATGATTTTGATGTTAACAAAATTGTTAGTGTTGTGAGAGTGATGTTGATTCACTTATAGAGAAAGTAATTTGATCGTCTTTTGTGATATCGTTTAAATGAAAATATTTCAAATTTTGCGTTCGTGATCTTTTGGAGTTCATCATTTATGTGGTAGTTAAAATTTATTGAGTAAAACGACGTGTTCTCTTTTGTTTAAGTCGGCAAAGTGAGGTTGTTATAAAAGAAAATTGTTTTCTTTGTTAAATGACAGAGCATAGTAGAACTAATTGAGATTGGAGTTAAGTTTTGTAACTCGTAGTGTATTCGAAGCTTGCCCTCATTTGTGGTCTCATCCTTGTTTTTCTGAGATCATTGTTATTTGATTATTTTCCCTTGGTCTTGTGTTTACTGTGAGTGGTAAATATTTTTCTATGTACTGAAATTTGTTTCCATTTTCTTCTTGTTTTGAGAAAGGATTAACCGATCCATTTCACAAGGGTCTTTTAAAGTGTATATTAAATGATTTTGTGAGACTTTGGGTGTCAAGTTATTTGAGGTGCATTGGGTGCTAAACTGATTTCCAGGAATACTCCTTGGACAGGATTTGAGTTAAATAGAATGCCTGTCTTTGGAGCTAAACTGATTGCATTGTTGCAACTAGTAGAACCTATATAGTGATTTGTGATCCAAGATCTTCTGTTCATTTTGAGTGGAACAGTAGAATTATCGAAAGTATGTAAATCTTGATCAATTTATTAGAGTATCGCGATTGGGTAATTTGCTAGGTGGTGTAGGTGAATTATGAAGGTGTAGTTTAATGAGAGTGGGATTAGCAAAGTAATCTAATTGTTATGGCAATTAATGGGGTGGCAGGGATTGTGGAATTATTGTCAGGTATAACTTGGCTTCAGTGAGTAACCCTCTGGGAGTTAGAATCTTTCTAAAGCTAATTTGGTCGAGAATATGTTTTTATGTTGATATTAATGATTGAGTATGTTTGGTTTGTGAGAATTTTAGTCATCGGAGTTGAGAGTTTCCCTATCAGTTACATCGAACTACATTTATAGGAGTCTTGGAGATTAAAGTTGGATTTGGTGTTCTATGCTAGAACCTTGGGGGCCCAATGATGTTGTGTAGAAATAGTGGAACAAAGTGGATTTCAAATAGTGTGATGATCATTGATAGAATCATTTGGGTGTAGTAAATGAGAGTGTGTGCTGAGAATTTCAAGTTGATTATCATTAACGGATTGTGGTGATGTGTTCGCGGGTGGAAATCTTTATTGAGGTGTTGTGAATCATTTGTCCAAATAATTCCTTTGGTAGAGGAGTGGACAAGAGTATCCTTTTGTGGATTAGTAGAGTCCCTCTAAATGAGTGCGGTTGTTGCTTTCGGGTTGAGGGTCACTTTGAGTTGCCGGTTAAGAGGAAAGAGTTAGAGTGATAATTTGGAATCCCATGATTCGAGAGAAAGTTTATTTCTAAAAGAAAAATTGAGAATAGAACGATTTCTCGGGTAGTGAAATGCTCTTTTGATTCTTGTTTGAGCTTTGTTTACGACGGAGGTCATTTACAATTGGGTTGCTTTATGTTGGTGCATAGTCTTTTCCAGTTAAGAAAATAAAATGATTGTTTTGGTCATTCGAGTGATTTCTCATTTGGCTTATGTGATGTTTTTATCCAACTGCCTACTTGGAAAGTGAAAAGGTTCTCGTGATGAATCTTCGATTTTGGACTTGACTCTTTTGCTGGGGAGTTGGAAATGTGTGGTTGTGAAAAGAATTCTTTATTTTCAGTTGGGTTATGTTTGTAAAAGAGTTTGTTTACAGCGAGTTGTTTTGTGCGTTCTGTGTTAAAGGAGGTGCTCCTTGTTAAGTGGAAGAGATCGATGGAGAGATGGAACAAGAGTTTCGTGTGTGTTGTGTAGGTTGCGTGGTTTGGTACTAAAAGGGAAGGTTGTCCCAAGGTTCATTGTTTGTTTTTGATAGTTTTGGGAATTAGGAAGTTGTCGTAACGCTAGGACCGTCTCGTGTCCATACTTGGGGTATGCAACGTCGGATATGTGTTATAGATTGTTGATTTCAGTCTTGGTGTTCTTTCGAGCAGAATGGTGATAGTAGAATTCGGGGTCGAATTCTTTTTAGGGGGGTAGAATGTAATATCCCACTTGTAATACTCCAAATTTAATTAAATGAGAAGAAATAAATTACAGAGAAAGACCAATTAGCAAAGCAATTTAACAGAGGATTAGAGGGGGATTACTGTAAAAGGTAGACAACCTGGGCTGGGGCTTTTGGCCCACTTGATTTCGGCCCAAAGGTGGGAAAGGGGGACAGCCAGCCACAAACAAAAGGAGGAGGGAGAAACCCTAGTTTGCTACAGTACCGATGTGCTACAGTACCACCGCCATTACTGTAGCACACCCTCCCCCTTGCTACCGCCCCCTCCATGCTGCGCTTCCCTGGCCAAGCTCTTTCCCTCCTGCTGCCAAGGGATTAAGAGGAAGGTGAAGAAGAGGAAGAAAGGAGGAAAGGGAGAAGAGAAGAGAGGGGGAATCGCGTGATATTCATCAAGATCTACAACGGTTCGTTAAGGGTAACCCCTGCTTTCCCCCGATTAGATGCGTGTTTAGTTATTTTAGCAATGTCGGTATTTAGGGCTGCTCAGGACAGATTGGAGTAGATCGCTATTTTGATGTGATTAAATATGGAATTAGTTCTAGATGTCTCCTAGAGTAATGTAGAGGACATTGCCAGCTTTCCGTGAAGTGCTAGAACACATTATTTGGGCTTCGGTAGCAGAAGTTATGATTTTAATAGTGGGACTGTTCTGCAGATTTATCGGTTTTCTGACAGGTTTTTGTAATCTGAGTTAATTGATTAGTTAAAGGGAGAATTAGAGAAGCTTATTATAATGAAAATTGTAGGTTATTGCCCCAGATTTTCAGAAAGCTCAAGAACGTGAGATTTGGACACTCGTAGTAAAAGTTATGGTATTTTTAGTGTACTGTCCAAAGAACCTAACGTGAAATTGATGTCTTTTAAATTGGCTTGGTAGGGGTACTAGATGGCCGATTCAGAAGTGACCCTCAACTAGGTTTAGTTGGGTAATTTAATTACCTTTCCAGAAAGTCCAAGAACAGATTATTTGGACTCTTGTAGTGAAAGTTATGGATTTTAGAAGTTGGATGTCCATAGAGGGGATAGATCAGTCGTTAGAAGTTGGAAGTTTGGAAGGCGCTTGATAGTTTAGCGAGTTCGTGTGTGCTATTAAATATATCTTTGGTTCAGTATGATTGTCTTAGCATGGTTTATAATTATATTCAGGTGGAGGATTGGTCCCAGGGGCAGCGCCCTCTTCGCGTCCACCGTTCCCGCACGGTTGAGGCAAGTATCCTGATTATAGCATAATTACGATTGTTTGATGTGATTGCTTGCGTTTTACTCATATTAGCCATACATGGATGATAGTGTGATGAGTATGAATAAAACTTGGTGAATACATGTTTATGAGTAAAGATTACCTATGTACGTTGTTAATGCCTTACATGTTATTTAAGATCTGAGATTTTGGTATGTACTTGTTGATTCATATGTATGAAAGATAGAGTCATAGTGCATACGCATATTGGGAGCATACATGAGACTTGGTCACGTGGTGACCAAGTATATATAGTTGAGGTCCCCGTCATGTAAATGACGGGCTTGTGGTCCCCACATTCGTGGAATGTGGGCATTGAATAGAGGTCCCCATCATGAAGATGATGGGCAATGGTCCCTATACTCGTGAAGTATAGGCTCTTGGTCCCTGTGCGGAGGGCACGAGCAAGGAGTATCATCGACGGTTGTATACCCCGCATTACCGGTAAAATGCGAAAAGAGATAAAGATTAAAAGATGCATTGCATGTTCGCATTACATAAGCATGGGAGTTGTGTTTAGTGTAATGCTTCTTTTGGTATATTGATGCTATAACTATGAACTTAGCATTTCCTTTATTGATACTTGCTGAGTCCTTGGGCTCACCCTTGCTTTGTTGTGTTTTTAGGTACCACTGGCAAGAACGGCATGAATGGGAGGGAGTAGTATTGTTTGGATGCACTCACTACCACTCATCCTAAAGAAGGCTATCATTTAGTTTATACTCTAATAATAAGCAAACTGATTGAGAATCACTTATGGCTTTGGTTGAATGTTTTAGCTTATTTGTAATAGTGAGAGTAGCAAGTTTTGGTTATGCTTATTAATATTTTATCGGAATAGATTATCTTGCATGCTTGAATGAATTTGGATGATGAGTTATTGTTTATGATATATTTAATTGCTGGAACCTCAGTATAGTTAACTATACAAAGGAGGTTCTACTGAAATTTGGTAAATGGTCTTAATTTAGTTTTGTTTAATTTTATTTTAGTAGCTTTCCAAGCTCAATGTTGAGCTGGGGTGTTACACCACTTAACTAAATAAGTAATCAACAAATTAGAGGAAGTAATCAAGAGGTAATTAAGAAATTTAGAGTATTTGGTGGGAGAAGTGGGCTTTGGGTCCATGGCCCAAAGGAGAGATTCAGCCACTTAAAGGGGAAAAAGGGGGTAGCACCCCCAAACCCTAGCCTCCTGGTACTGTAGCACCACCCCATGGTACTGTAGCACTCATGGTACTATAGCACCTCCCCCATGTTCCCCTACATCTCCTTCCTTGCTGCTGCCATTGGTCAAAAGGAAGAGGGAGAAAGGGATTTCGGCAAGGGCAGAAAGGAGAAACGGGAGAAGAAGGAGAAGGAAGAAGGAAAGGGTTTCGCATGGGTATTTTAGTGATCGTCAACGTGGTCCCAAGGGTAACGAACAAATCTCCCTTGTTTTGTTTAGTACTTTTGCTAGTTGGGAGAAATTGTGTAGCGGATCGGTGATTTTGCTGTTCGATTTACGCTGTAGTTTCGGATACTTTTAGTGTGAAATCTGGAGATTTCGCCAGCTAGATATTTGTATATAATTCCTTAAGGTTTTCATAGAGACCAAGAATGTAATTTTTGGATAATCAGAATAGAAGTTATGATGATTTTAATCCTGCTGTCCAGAATATCTGTCAGATTCTAACAGTTGTAGTAATTTGTATATTAAAAATAGTTAATGATCAAATTAGGAAATCTGACCAACTTGACTATTGTAGATAATTCCTTAATGTTTCCTAATAGACCAAGAATGTAATTTTTGGATAAACAAAATGAAAGATATGATTTTTGTAAGGCGAGTGTCCTATTTTGGACAAAACAGTGTTCAGGGAGGAACGAGGTCGTTTTGGGTTGCGATTAGGAGTGATGATATTTATTTATATTTTTTGTAATGTTGTATGCCCTTGGATTGTATCTTTAGTATGTTTATTGAATGCTTAGGTGGTGGTCTAAATCCGAGGGTAGTGCCTTCTACCCGTTGTCATACATCACACGGTTGAGGTAAGTACTTGTATAATGGTGATAACAAATATTTGTCGTTGTCTTGTTGATTTGTTACCATGAGATTTAATAATATTTTGGTAATTTATTTTAGTGTCATGGTATTTTTGATTAAAAGAGTAAGACTGCATTGATGATGCAACTACAATGGAGATGACATGGTGAGGTTATTATTGCTTAACTGTGATTATGATATATTGATGCGATTACCATGGGGATGACATGGTAATGTTGTTAAAGATAAATTAATTATTGCATCATTCACTTGCATCATTTTCATTGATCCTTGAGACTTGGTCTACGTGGTAGCCAAGTAAGGATAATTTTTAAGGTCCCCGTCATATTTTAGATGCGCATGAGGTCCCCACACTCATGGAGTGTGGGCTTAAAGTCCCTATGCTAGAAGGCACATGCATAGGTATGCATCAACGGATGCATACTTCGTATTGCCGGTAATTACAAAGCGAAAAGATATGTGCATTTGTAGCATTTGCATTGCATGGAAGTAAAAGCTGAATGATTATGTGTTATTGAGAATGACTGTATGTGAGCAATTTTACTTTTATAATCAAAGTCTGCTAATGATGGTTGATTTGTTGTCTTGGTCGTACTTTGCTGAGTCATGGACTCATGCTTGTTGTTATGTTTCATTTTAGGTACATCTTGTGAAGGCGACATGCATGGGAAGGGCTAGAAAAATTTGATGCACTCCACCACATTAAACACCATGCTTATTAATTCAGTAACTTAAGTTTAATTGGAGGAACCTATCAGAGAACGTAATTTTTCATTTGATCGTGTTCACCCTTCAAGGTGTATTTGTTTTCTTGTAATAGATTCGGATGGGGATTCCATGGTAATATTTATGATTATGTTTTAAAGTTTGATACATTATTATCTTACTCGAATCTCTGTTAGTTGTTTGATAATTCCTTTAATGGTCAAAATTTCAAAGGAGACTCTGCCGAAACAAAGAGAAAAATATTAGCTTAGTATTTTGTTATATTATTTTTAGTAGGATTGCTGGCTCATGTTGGGCTGGAGTGTTACAATTCAGGTCCAAAGAACTGATGCTCGCCTACTTGATCCCAAAGATGAGGGGTTCTACACTTCCTGCCATAAAGTGCTTCAAATGGCAATATTTGCAAACTGGCTTGATAGCTGTTGTTGTATGAAAATTCTGCATAGGGATGATTTTGATCCCAACTCTTTCCATAATCCAAAGCACAAGCTCACAACATATCTTCTAAGATCTAGTTCACACGTTCTGTCTAACCATCTGTTTGAGGATGATATGCTATACTGAAATTGAGTCGCGTTCCCAAGGCTTCATGTAAACTCTTTCAAAATCTTAACGTGAATTGCAAACCTCTGTCGGACACTATCTTCTTGGGTACTCCATGCAGACAGACGATCCGGGCCATGTACAATTCTACCAGCTTGTTGCCTCCATACTTGGTCTTAACTGGAATGAAATGTACTACTTTAGTCAAACGGTCAATCACAACCCAGATGGAATCATATCCTGATTGGGTCCTAGAAAGTCCGATGATAAAATCCATACCGATTTGTTCCCACTTCTATTATGGAATTTGTAATGGCTGCAACAATCCTGTGGGTCTCTGATGTTCTGCCTTAACTCTTTGACAAACCTCGCAACGTGCTACAAACTTATCAATTTCTCGCTTCATGCTTACCCACCAATATTTTTCCTTCAAATCTTGGTACATCTTGGTACTGTCGGGATGAATG
Source organism: Phyllostachys edulis (assembly GCA_036346405.1). Classification (NCBI taxonomy): domain Eukaryota; kingdom Viridiplantae; phylum Streptophyta; class Magnoliopsida; order Poales; family Poaceae; genus Phyllostachys; species Phyllostachys edulis. The sequence goes on along the minus strand of CM070561.1, from coordinate 13,568,733 downwards.
GAGTACGGAGATTCATGGGCTTCTTGAAGAATCAACTGTTTTGTCTCCTGTTGATTAGGTACACAGATGCGGTTCTCAAACCAAACTGTACCTTGTTCATCTTTAGAAAATCCTAGATATTTGCCTCTTCGCATGTTCTTCTTGATTTCTTTAATGTCTTCATCTTCTTTTTGATTTCCTCGGATCTAAGTTTGAATGGTCAGTTGAACCTCTAGAGTGTTCACATAGCCCTAGCTGACAATCTCTAGGTTCAAATGTCTCAACTCTTTGTACAATTTTGGCAAACTTTCCTGTACTAACAAAGAATTGCAATACCCTTTTCTGCTGCCACTATGTTTGCCTTTCTGGGATGATTATGGATTCTAAGGTCATAATCCTTTATCAATTCCAACTATCTTCTTTGTCTCAAATTGAGTTCTGACTAGGAAAAGATATATTTCAGACTGGTATGGTTCGTAAAAATCTCGCAGCGATTACTAATGAGATAATGTCACTAGATTTTCAAAGCATGCACAATTGCTGCTAACTCCAAACCATGCGTTAGATAATTCCCTTCATGGGGTCTCAACTGATGGGATGCATAGGCTACCACTTTGCCTTCTTGCAGGAGCACACATCCAAGAACTTGACGAAAGGTGTCACAGAAAACCTCGATATCCTTATGGATGTCAGGCAAAACCGAAACTAGGGAAGAAACTAGTTTTTGCTTCAACTCTCGGAAACTTCGTTCACAGGCATCTGTCCATTCAAATTTCTTCTCCTTCTTCAAAAGCTGAGTCATGGGTCTAGCATTTTAGAGAAACCTTCGATGAATCTGCGGTAATATTGTAACACCCTGGCTATTCGGAAGCCAAGATGTCACCTAAACAATCTAACATACAATCATAATGCGGAAGAATTTGAATAATATCTCTTCTAATGACATAAATAGATCAATATTTAATAGAACCATGGCATGAATATAATCTGAATTCAAGCAAGTATATCAAAGGGGTGATCAAAGATCATAAGCAGTACTTAACCAACCATAACATAGAGAAGGTTATCAACCACATCTAACTTTATTTATTACCGCTCATCAATTAACGAATGAAAGGTAGAAACTAAATCATATTGTTGAACTTGAATATGGTGAAGTGAATGATTAGTGCGTGTCTACTCCCTCCCAATAGAGCCATCATCAATGATCACCTAAAATAAACAAACAAAGCAAGAATGAGTCCGAGACTCAGCAAGTACAGTGAATAATTGAACATACATCAATTATGATCAAGACAACATCTTTAGGGAATATGAACATAACACCGAATGGATATATGAATGAATGGAATGAATGGATTGAATGAAATGAAAAGGACTGCACACATGCTTATACCGGTATAGCTAGTGACACACCCGTCGGTGTTCACCTAAGCCCGCATTTAACAAAATGCGGATCCAAATCCCGTATGAAGAACGTTTCATACGGGTGTCCAAATCTGCCCACATTGGAATGGTGGGTCTTACGTGCCCATACTGGAATTGATGGGTCTTTATAATCCACTCCCGTGGATGAAACATGAATAATAGATGCATGGAATGAAATATGAATAATGAAAGACATCATCTCTAATCATGAAAATAACACATATGAAAGGAGCATAAACATTGAATCTTCTCATGTATCATAGAAAAACACAATACGAACATCAAGCATTCAGCATTCACTAATCTTAAGAATATCAAAGTACTTGCCTTTCGCGTTGCGACGCGTTAGTAGGCAATGACGGTGCCCCTAAACCCGAAGCCTCTCCGCCTACACAAGTAAGTACTTGAAATAAAAACAACATGGTACAGGACACTACCAGTAACATTCTACAACACCCTCCCAAACATCCAAGAAATAGCCATTTACCCTATTCTGAAAACAGGCAACACAACCACAGAAACGAATCTAGACAGCAGCACAGAATAAACCATAACTATTGATCTGGGACTCGGAATGAGGTGAGCCTAGTTCCTAAAGAAACTTAACGAACATATCTACAACATTCTAGTTGGCAAGATATCCCAATTCAGCCAAAATAAAATGCTAACAGGCTGATGAACTTATAAGACAGATTCTATCTAGACAACAAGGACAGTAGTAAAGAACAGATCAGAACTTTTGATATACAACTCCGATTAGGGAGTTCTTTAACATTATGGAAAGGTTATAAAAAATTATAAAACAACCTAGTTGGGTGGAAACCCTGAATCTGCCATTAACATATTCATAACTTAGGAGACAACTTGACAGATCAATCACGTTAGAATTCTGGACAGTCGGAATGAAACTATCATAACCTTTGATCCGTATGTCAGAATTACATGTTCTTAGTGGCCACAGAAAGCTAAGAACATTATATAAATATCTCTAGGAGATGGGCAACTCAAATTCAGCCTCTAAGAACCCGAAATCGGCCACGCAACCTACTGGACAGAATTGAATGTCTACCGGCAGCAAAACGATCCATCCCAATTAATCGAATTCGCAACTAATCCTCATCAAACAGTGGAAAAAGCACTTCATTACCCTTGAAGACCCACAGGAAGATGATGATAAAGCCTCGAAGATGATCCTCTCCTCTTCTTCTCCTCTCTTCCTCTTCTTTTCTCCTTGGCTGGCGGCACCCGAAGAGTTCTTCTCCCTCCCTCCTTCTTCTTCTTGGACAGCAGCAAGGGAGGGGTGGTTACTGTAGTAGCGGCGCTACTGTAGCAGGTGGTGTGGTATTGTAGATATAGTAGCCCCTAGGGTTTTGGCTGCCCCTAATGGGCCAAGGCTATGGGCCTTTGGCCCAAGATTTAATCCTCCTTCAAGAGAAATTTTGAAATCCCTTTTTAATTCCTGATAAAACAATTGAAATTCAAATATTGTTCTAAAGATTGAACGGGGTATTACAAATATCCGGCCAATCCAAGAAAACTTCTCACTTCTGTGATAGACTTATGCTGGTTCCAATCCATTACATCTTCAACCTTGGCAGGATCTACTACAACTCCTCCGGCTAACACAATATGCCTGAGGAAAGCCACTTGACTTGCGTACGCACCCGCGCGCGTGTGGGAACTTCAACCCCAAAAAACATCGTTTAGGGCCTCAAAACAGGCCCACAAGCCCGAAAAAAATTTCAAGTTTCTCAGAATTCGCTCAAAATTGACAGAGCCCTTTTACAAGTGATTCTAAGGTTCTCCGTGAAGACGGCATCCTTTTTTGAGTTTCTGAACTCCGTATGCAACATTCTCTAGTTCTGCCGCGCCGTGCTTTCGTTTGTGTTCTAGGCTCGCATCTCTAGTACGATCTAGCCTAGGACCAGCACTAACCAGCGTTGAATGATTTTTCAACTTGCATTCTCTGATTTGATTATTGCTACTCCTTGCTACCATACTTAAGCTTGCCTAGCTCCGCAGCATTACTACACCCGTGCATGCTACCTTCACTTGCAATCGCTTCATTCAATCTACGACGACTAGTTTGACGCCGACACTGATGTGCTGATCACCACCTACTGCTTGGTAAGAATTGGGTAAGAGCTTTAGTGAAGTTTGAGTGATCGAGTGATTTTTAGCCCCACATATTAGTAGTATTAGGGACTTGTTACTTTCACCTTCGTTTTCTGTTTACTATTGCCATGTCAGGTATACAAGGAATTGAAGAAGAGGGGATCCTCACCCCACGTACAAGAGGGCTGCGACAACACTTTGCAAAGATGGTCAACGAATGCTGTGAGCAACTGGAGAATGCTCACCATGAGACCATTACAAGACTCGATGGAGTAGAAGCTGGCCAAGCTGAGTTGAACGTGAAGCTTGACGCCATCTTGGCATGTTTGGAGGGGCTAGGCTGAGCCTGTAATACCCCAGATGGATTCGAAAGAGTATTCGAGAGAGAATATTTAAATTGTGGAGAAGGACCAAATAGAAAAAAGTTTAGTAGAAGGAAAAGATGGGGGTTTTATGCAAATCCTTGGCAACCTGGGCCTTGGGCCTTGGCTCAAGAGGCCCATGAGGGGCCGACCACAAATAAAATGAGGGGGAAAACCCTAGCCACTACTGCAGCACGTGCAGCTACAGTACCCCCTACTGCTACAGTGTCTGCTACAGTAGACGCCCCCTGCACTCCATTACTATTCCCCTCCCTCTTAGTGGTGCTCTCCCATTGCTGTCGCCCAAGAAGAAAGAAGAAGAAGGAAGGGGAAGAAGAGAGGGGAGAGGGATCGCATGGTGTTCATCGTGTTCGACAGTGGGTTCTTCAAGGGTAATCCCAATTCCCCTTTCGATTAGTTGATTAATTGATTATTAAGCAATGTCGGTATTTAGATCTATTAGAGCAGATAGGATTGGCCAACGTTTTTGAGAAGTTTAAAGGCAGAATCTGTCCTGGACGCCTCCTAAAGAATTGTAGGAGACATCGATACCTTTCCGTAAAGTACTAGATCACGTCGTTTGGACTAGCGGTTCAAACGTTATGAATTGTTTAGCGCTGCTGTTCTGCAATTCTGTAGTATTCTTGACAGTTAATGGTAATTGAACTGTAGCGAATAGTTCATAGAATATTTAGGAGATCTCACTATAATGAAATATGTAGATAATTGGCTTATCTTTCCAGAAAGTTAAAGATTATGAGATTTGAATAAATATACTGAAAGTTATGATGGTTTTCAGGTCGCTGTCCAGAAACCCTAACGTGAAATAGTTCTCTGTTAATCAGTTTGGTAAGGGTATTAGATGGCCGAATCTGGAAGGCTCACCAAATAGGTTTAGGTGGGGAATTTGATAATCTTTCTAGAAAGTCTTAGAATGCATCATTTGGATCTCGGATCAAAAAGTTATGGATTTTAGAATGTGACAGCTTGTTAAGGGAACAGACGGCAGTTTAAGATTTTGGGAGTTGGGTTTGCGCTAAAGAACATAGTGATTTCGTATTTGCTTCTAGCTTTGTTTTGTCCAGTATTATTGTCTTAGCGTGCTTTAAATAAATTCAGGTGGGGGATTGGTCCCGGGGGCAGCGCCCTCTTCACGTCCTTCGTTTTCGCACGGTTGAGGCAAGTACTTTGATTGTTAGATGTATTATGAGTGAATTGATCTTGTTTGCTAGAATTGTGAGTATATGTGCTGTTCATGGATGCTAGAATATTATGAATGTCAATGATCATGTTTATTAGTATTCTGAAAATATTTGCTATTCATGGATGCTAGGATATTATGAATGTCTATGATCATGAATGCTAGAAGTATGAGTAAGTTTATTCATACGTGATGTTGATGTAAATGCATGATTATGATGGTTAAGGTTTTGTTCATATGCATCATGCTGACATATTGAAGACTTGGTCATGTGGTGACCAAGCATTTATTAAGGTCACCGTCATGAATATGCTGGACTTATGGTCCCCACACTCGTGGAGTGTGGGTTTAGGTCCCCATACTTGTGGAGTATGGGCAATGGTTTCTGTGCTAGATAGCACATGCATGGCTATGCATTGACGGATGCATGCTCTGTATTACCGGTAAAATGCAAAAGAGAAAGAGAAAAGAAAGTGCATTTGAACATCTTGCATAGCATGAACATATAACATGTTTGTTATAGAGATTTGTGGATGGTTGTTAATGAATACAGTTGTTTATGCTATTGTTGCCATTTATTGTACTTGCTGAGTCTTTGGACTCACTCTTGTTGTTGTTTTGTTTTTAGGTACGCTTTACAAGAACGGCATGCATAGTGGGAAATAAAGATTAGAGTGGTTGCACAATGGCACGAACTACTCACAGTTGAATTGATAGAATGATAATTTAGTGGTTGAGTAATTTACTTAAAGTATTCTTTATGACTACTCTCTTTGCTCGGAATAAATTGTAATAGAGTTGATTAGAGGATTATGGATGCTCTTTGGATTATACTTTAGTTATTTAGCATGCTATGGATGTTATAGTGATGATTAGTATAATTTTGGATGTCTTTTGATTATGCTGGATGTTGGATTATCTAGTTATGTTATAATTTCTTGTTGGGACCTCCGGTATAGTTAACTATACAATGGAGGTTCTGCCGAAATTTAGTAAGATGTCTTAGTTTAGTTTGGTTACAATATTAGTTTAGTAGCATTTCAGGCCTTTGTCGGGCTGGGGTGTTACAGAGCCCCTCCACCTTCACCTGTGGCACCCCTTCGTGCTGCTCCCGCTTCTACCGGCGCTTCCGGCCATCGCCGCCAAGCTTCCATAGCCAGCAACGTTTCCTCATTGACTGTGGAAGAAGAAGAAAAAGAAGAAGAAGAAAGAAGAAGAACAATTTTGCTGTTACCGAGGAGAGGGACCTCAACTTCAACAACGATCGTGATCACCGTCGACGTCATTTCAATAGACAAGGTATGGGACGTGATCCACCACCACGGGAGGTACGTGACCGTGATGATGCCTTTTCTAAGATTTACTATGCCTCCGTTTGCTGGTAAATAAGATCCTGATGTTTATCTCACTTGGGAGCTAGAAGTAGAACCAAAATTTAATTGCCATGATTTCCCTAAGAAGAGGAGGGTTAGAGTTGCTACTAGTGAGTTTACAAACTTTGCTTGCGTATGGTGGAGTGAATATTGTCGTACTAATCTTAATAACGTACCTGCCACCTGGGAGGCTTTAAACAGAGCTATGCATCTTCGTTTTGTTCTCTCGTACTATGCTCGTGACTTGTTGCATAAATTGACCCGTTTGCATCAAGGTAGTAAAACTATTGAGGAATACTATCAAGAATTACAAACTAGTTTGCTTCGCTGTGGTATAGAGGAATCCGAAGATGCTAAAATGGCTAGATTTTTAGGAGGGCTAAACCATGAGATACATGATATACTTGACTATAAGGATTGCAATTCTATCACTCGCTTGTTTCACTTTGCTTGTAAGGCTGAACGGGAAGTGCAGGGATGTCATAGCAGGCAACGGAGTAGCTCTGGAGGTATTTTTGTAGGTCGTACAAGTCAATTTCAGAACTGTACTTCCGCTACCACCTCCAACCATGCTGCTGACCTGAGCTCATCAAACAATTCCCGACATCCAGTGGCCTCTCCTACACCTTCACGAGCATCCGAGGCAAGCAAAACAGCCCATTCGGGCTCTGCATCGGGTGCATCTTCACTGGCATCAACTGGACAAGCACGCGAGACTCAATGCCATCGCTGCAAGGGCTTTGGACACATGCAGAGGGGCTGTCATAGCAAGCGCGCCCTTTTGATCAAGGATAATGGCAAGTATACTTCCGCTAGTGACATGGAAGAAGAACATACTTTACTTGCTGACCCTGTAGAAAACGACAACGATTCTGATCGTGAGGGGGAACAAATCAGCGCTAACCTCGCAGATAAGTACTTGAGCATAATCGCACAACGTGTACTTAGTTCCCAAATAGAGTGTGCCGAGCAGAATCAGCACCATAACTTGTTTCAAACAAAAATCGTCGTCAAGGACTGCTCATTCCATGTGATCATTGACAGGGGAAGCTGCAACAATTTGGTGAGCATAGACATGGTCGAGAAGCTTTGCTTGGCCACTCAACAGCACCCCCGTCCCTATAATTGTAGTAAGCTAAAGGTAACACGCGTTGCGAGAGTACAATTCTCCTTTGGTTCATATCATGACTATGCTGAGTGTGACGTAGTACCTATGCAAGCTTGTTCTTTGCTGCTAGGTAGACCTTGGCAATATGATAAAGATGTTGTACATCATGGTCGGACCAACCGATATACTCTCACATTTAAAGGGAAGAAGATTAGTGTGAGGACCCGGGGTATATAGCTTGTAACACTTAACCATCTAATTGGTCCTAGCATCACAAACCAAATATCCCGCGCCTCGGCGTACATGTACTTCCCAGAATAGCAGTACACATACCCCGTACAAAAATTATGCATCAACTCCATACACAAGTCATTACAATACCGAGTCTTCACATTACAACACAATGGACATTCACATAATAGGGTTATTACACAAGGGGTCGACCGGCCAAAGACAAGGTAAATAACAAAGTAGGAACGAAAACAAAAGCCATAAGATGGCGATAAACAAAAGCCAACCAGTTTTTCCTTACCCACAAGGCATCCGACCAAGCCGCCAAGCTAGTCGTCCTACACGAAGTTGGTCTCACGATAGTTAACCCCTTGGCGGTCAACCTCCTCTGTAACAATTAAGCAATGCAACTAAGTATAAAAATGTACTCGCAAGACTTACGCATAACAAACCTATACATAGCTACATGCAAGCTGAATCAAAGGAGGAGCCATAGGGTTCTTTTAACGCACAAAGCAATATTTCATTTGCAATATGTAATAGATTGAAGGCAGTTTGACAAATCTATTTTTATTTGATTAAATAACAGCGAGACAACAATTATAAGCATAAATAACATCCTAGAGGTGACTTCCCAATAGCCACCACAACATAGCACGAATTACCCATTCGTACCACCCAATTTCAAATTTTATCGAAAAATGTTGAGTCTAACTCTTGTAGAGACATAACCAAGCGGGTCCATAACCTAGGATGAGGCTATTCGAATAGATTATACCCTACAGTGGTGTACCAATGTACCCACATGCCAGACCAACTTTTTGCCATACAATAGAGCACACTTCCTTAGGTATGCCGGCAAGGCTAAATCCTACGAGATGTTTTCCAATATTGTGTATTAACTATGAGTCGCCTGCATGATAGAAACCATACGTTGTCTCAGAGTCATCGGCAGAGAGATAACTTACTGATGCTCCTCGGGATAGGGGACTTAAACCCAGAGCCCATCCCGTCACACCCATCACACATAGATCATTTCCTTTTTCACACAACACATAACCACCACCTGTGACTCGGAGCCAACACACGCCAAAGTACTAAGTCAAGAGAGGTCCCATATCCCTCTCATGTGGTTAGCACACAAAAGTGCTTGGGTCAGTGCCCAAGATGTTCGGTCCTTGTTGACTTAGGCATACAACCACACACCCGATAACCACACTATCAACCATATGCCCAAGTCGAAAATATTTTATTTTCAGTTTTAGTTTCTCAAATACAATACATACACGGGTATCCTAACCCAAGTAATTAAAAGTGATGATATAATAACCATCGCCGAAGCGATGATTCCCATTCTACCGTTCTAAGCATTGCTAAGCGACACAACTCGTATACTACAATATAAAGTGACTAGAGCCCATCCATCGAGCTCTAAATCACAACGGAGATAATCCTAGGCTCAGTAGTAAAGGATGAATGTTTACCTACAGTTCATTTAACTAATTAGGTAAACTATCGCGACTGACAAAATAACTTGACAACATAGCATGCATACATATAGTTGAAACATTTGAAATATTAACATGCGCAAATAATAGGATCAATATGCATCAAAGGAAAACTGCTTGCCTTGCTGGAGATAACTTTCTTGCTACATAGGATCACTCTCGTAATCAACGAATTCGTCAGAACCTATCGAAAGAATCGAGAAGAAACAATAAGAACGAATAACACCAAAAATACTCAAAAATTCAAAATCGTCCAAAAATCATGAAATTTACGCAGAAGGTAGAGAAAGATTTTATATGAATTTATCAATAAAATTCAATTTATTTGGATGTTTCATGCAAAATTTATAGCCAAAACAATATAAGCTTTTTGATAAAATGCTGAAAAATCCCTCTTGGGTATTGTTCATCCGAAATTAATTTTTTGGGCGAAAATTTCTAGAGAGGTGGTGAACATGAAAATTTTATGGTAGGAAGAGCACCACATGAGATGAACAATGAAATTTAATTCATCTCATTTGGAGCTAAGATGAATTTCTTATGATTTTTCAAAGTCAAGAAAGTAGTGCACAAACCATAAGTAAAATAAGACTTTCAAAGATAGTGCTATGCTCAAAACCTATTCTACAATAAAGTACAGTATCATAGAAAACCAACAAGCTTGAGTTTGCTCAAATTAGAGTTACAGAGAAAGACTTATGCATTTTTTAAGTTAAAACAATTTTTAACGCAAGAAAATAATACAAAACCGCAGATAAGTCTTCTAACGAAAATTTCTGGAACAAAAACAAGATTCAAATCAATTTTAGAATAAAGTATATTTAAAAAGTAAACCAACAAAATTTGTTTCATGCAAAAAGGAGTTAAAATGAATTACTTATGTAGTGTTGAAGTTTAAAACAATTTACAGTACAAAACTAATTGATATACGGATTTTGCTTATAAGCCCTGTGCTGAGAACGTTTTGGACCATTGAGATCTAATCGGACGGTCCAAATGAGAGGGACGTTCGGACACTCCGAACGGCCCAATTGATCCAAGCGGTTGATTTGAAATCGGACGGTCCAAAATGAAGAGATGTTCGGACGGTCCTTACGGCCCAACTGATCTAGATCATTGAATCTAGATCGGACGGTCCAAATGAAAATGAGACGTTCGAGCCCTGACTTCAATCGAACTGACAGGTGGGTCGTACATGTCAAAGACTCAAGCTTTGACCGGAGTATAAACCTTTTGTTTTCTGTTCAAGGGCCCATGCGATAGTGAGACATTAGCTCAGAATTCACTAGATCTACACAATAAGTGCACTTAGGACAGTGATTAAAGGCTAATCATTTAGCTATAGTAGCTATCCAAATCCAACAACACAAAGGCACTCCCGGCTGCGATCTTCTCCAGCTAATCGCCGGTGAAGGAGGTCATGGCGGTGCTGGCCAAGGGTCAAAATGGAAACCCTACACTATTGCGCACCCACCGGTGGCCAGAGCATCGCCGGAGATGGACTCCAGCGGCGGCGCAATGAGGTGGAGTGAAGGTGAAACTACGGGAAAAACGGCAATGTCAATTCGGCTATTCTTTAAGCCATCTAATGCGCACATTAGCATCAGAGAAGGGCTAGGAGCATACCGGAGAGGTTAAGGGAGGATAAGCTAGTCGGAGTGGTGCTAGCGGTGAAGTCCAGTACCAGCGCTGAGGAAGACAACGAGGAGACGGTGGCCTGAGCAAAAGGAAGTGCCCAAGTGATACGAGAAGCTTCAGTAAGACTCAGATATGGTACAAGAGCAAGTAATTGAAAAAAATAGAGCACCTTACCGGAGTTGGGGATGAAGGGGACAAATTTCGGCCGAGGAAGTTTAAATCCAAAATTTGATGATTCCTAAGAATGCAAATCAAAATTGGATTAGGGAAAATGATGATGGTGATGAGGGGCTCAAAATGACACGAACAGAAAAGGAAATGAACCCTTGTGGCGCCGGAACGGCGTTGAGGTGCGGTGGTTGGAATTGAGAGCTTTAGCTCAAAGCAATTTCTTTCGGTGGAAGAGGAAATTGGAGGTGTGGATGGTTCGGTGGTGTCGAAAAGAAAGCAATGAAGCCATTGAGGAGCTTTTATAAGCTATGGGGCGAAGAATCACAAGAATGGAGCTCCTACGGTGAACTTGGTCCATGGCTCCACCACGAGCAACAGTGACACGATGGCAAGGTGATAGGAGCATGGGCGGGTGCGAAACCATGTGCCAAACCACTAACGCACATCAAAAACTAGTGGCGAGCCATTGAAAGTGAGGAGCTTGTCCATGGCGAGCTGGCACGGGCGCAAGGGCCGCATGGAGAAGACGACCAAACAATCGGGGCCCACCAGTCAGCGAAACAAGCAAAGTGGCTCGGTGGAGCGGGTTAAGTCAATAGATCGAGTCGAAAAATTTTGACGGTCCGATTGAAAATGGACGGTCCAGATTACGCGGATGGTCCGAACATTCTCAAGCAATGTGGACGGTCCGATGGAGATTGGACGATCCTAATTGAATTAGACGTTCGGATGGTTCAAACGTTCCCATCAATCTGGACGGTTGATATGAGATCTAACGGCCCCAAAAACTCTACACCAGTTTGGACTGGCCCGAGCATGCTAAGTTGGTTGGGTTCAACCAAGAGGCTTGGGTTCGGATCTAAGGAACAGTGCAACTAGGTTTTGAAAACAAAAGGTTGAGCCTTTGAGGAATTTTTAGATAGAGTTGCACAACTCCAAAAATTCTAAAGATTTTACTGGAGGTTTTTGACTCCAAGATTAACCTTGTATAAAATTTCCAGAGGTTTTTATGTACTGCATTTTTCTCTAGAAATTTCTCAAGGTTCTTTCCTAGGGTTTGACTGGCCTCTAAAAAATAGCAACTAAAATCTAAAAATTTTGAAATTTTTTAGAGGAGTAACTAGGGTGATCTAGAAGCTAGAAAAAATATTTTCAGAGGATGAGCACAAGATCTTCTTAAGGAGTTTTTCAAAGGTTATGCTTCCATCAATTGAAGCATTGGTCCTTGAAATTAGGAAACCCTTGGGAAAATTTTCCAGAAATTTCAAATGACATCATGGGGCATCAAAAGTTTAAGTTTCTCCTCATTTTATACATTTGAAACACAAACCATTATTTGGGATGTTACAATTAGCTTGCTGCCCATGTCACCTGAGGCTATTTTAAAAGATGAATTAGAGATAGCTAAGCGTGACAAGACTAGTAGTAAAAGTGAAAAATCAGATTATTGCGAAGGACTTTGTCGATCAATCCAAGAATGAACCTAGTGCTAAAAAGAATGAAATTAAGTTAAAAGGTTATGTTCTGCTTGCAACCAAATATGAAATCAGTACTTTGCATCCCCATGACTCTGTGTGCTATGCTTTAGTATGCAAGGATGCTTTATTTTCATTTGAGGATATGCATCTGTCCTTGTCTCCTGCTGTTGCTAACCTTTTTTAGGAATATGTTGATGTATTTCCGAAGGAGGTGCCATTGGGGCTGCTACCTATTCGAGGAATAGAGCACCAAATCGACTTGATTCCCGGTGCCTCGCTACCAAACCGTGCGCCGTATAGGACCAACCCGGAGGAGGCGAAAGAAATTCAGCGCCAAGTACAAGAATTGCTCGACAAAGGTTATGTGCACGAATCTCTTAGTCCTTGTGTTGTTCCTGTCATATTAGTTCCTAAGAAAGATGGTTCGTGGCGTATGTGTGTAGATTGTAGAGATATTGATAATATCACCATTTGTTATCGTCATCCTATTCCTAGGTTAGATGATATGCTTGATGAATTAAGTAGTTCTATTGTTTTCTCTAAAGTTGATTTGCGTAGTGGTTACCATCAAATTTGCATGAAGTTAGGAGATGAGTGGAAAACAACATTTAAAACTAAGTTCGGATTGTATCAGTGGTTAGTGATGCCTTTGGTTTAACTAACGCACTAGCACTTTCATGAGATTAATGAACGAAGTTTTGCGTGCTTTCATTGGCAAGTTTGTGGTAGTATACTTCGATGATATATTAATTTACAGCAAGTCATTAGATGAACATTTGGAGCATTTATGTGTTGTTTTTAATGTTTTACGTGAAGCACATTTATTTGGTAACCTAGAGAAGTGCACCTTCTGCACCGAACGAGTATCGTTTCTTGGCTATGTTGTTACTCCATAGGGCATTGAAGTTGATCAAGCCAAGATCGTTGCTATACAGAGTTGGCCGCCTCCTAAAACGGTCACACAAGTGCGGAGTTTTCTCAAGCTCGCTGGTTTCTATCGGCGTTTTGTTCGGGATTTCAGCACCATCGCTGCACCGTTGAATGCGCTTACAAAGAATGGTGTTTTTTTACTTGGGGCACGATACAACAACAAGCTTTCAACGCTCTCAAATATAAGTTGACACACGCTCCTTTGCTTCAACTTCCTGATTTCTGTAAACTTTTGAATTAGAATGTGATTCTAGTGGTATAGGTCTTGGTGGTGTGTTAATTCAAGAAGGAAAACCTATTGCTTACTTTAGTGAAAAATTAAGTGGGCCTAGTTTGAACTATTCTACCTATGATAAAGAATTATATGCTCTAGTTCGAACTTTGGAAACATGGTAGCATTATTTATGGTCCAAAGAGTTTGTAATACATTCTGGTCATGAATCTTTGAAGCATATTCGAAGTTAAATCAACCTGAACCGTAGACATGCTAAGTGGGTTGAGTTTCTTGAGTCTTTCCCTTATGTTATTAAACATAAAAAGAGCAAAGAAAATGTAATAGTTGATGCTTTGTCTAGGAGATATACCATGCTTTCACAACTTGACTTCAAAATCTTTGGATTAGAGACAATAAAGAAGCAATATGTGCATGATGCTGATTTTAAAGATGTGTTGCTCAATTGTCAAGAGAGAAAGGGTTAGAATAAATTTGTGGTGCATGATGAGTTTGTGTACCGTGCTAACAAGCTATGCATTCCCGCTAGCTTCGTTCATTTTTTGTTGTTACAGGAGGCTCATGGAGGAGGATAGATGGGCCACTTCGGCGTGAAGAAGACCGAGGACATTCTGACCCACCACTTTTATTGGCCAAAGATGAGGTGTGACGTCTAATGCTTCATTGCCCACTGCACTACGTGCCAAAAAGCTAAGTCACGACTTAATTCTCATCGTTTATACATGCATCTTCCTGTTCCAAGCACACCTTGGGAAGATATTTCTATGGACTTTGTTTTAGGGCTTCCTAGAACAAAGAAGGGGAGGGATAATATTTTTGTTGTCGTTGATAGATTCTCTAAGATGGCTCATTTTATACCATGTCATAAAAGTGATGATGCTACAAATGTTGCTGATTTGTTCTTTAAGGAAATTGTTCGCTTATATGGTATTATGAATACGATAGTTTCAGATCGTGATGCTAAATTTCTTAGTCATTTTTGGAGAACTTTATGGGCTAAGTTGGGGACTAAGCTGTTATTTTTCACTATTTGTCATCCCCAAACCGATGGACAAACTGAGGTAGTCAATAGAATATTGTCTACTATGCTTAGGGCTGTGCTTAAAAAGAACTTAAAAATGTGGGAGGAATGTTTGCCTCATGTGGAATTTACTTATAATCGCTCACTGCATTCTACCACAAAGACGTGTCCTTTTGAGATTGTTTATAGTTTCATACCTCGTGCACCTATCGACTTGATGCCTCTTCCATCTTCGGAGATGGTAAATTTTGATGCTCAACAACGTGCTGATTTGATACTTAAGATGCATGAGACAACTAAAGAGAACATCAAACTTGTTGATGAGGACATCACTTCTTCGGATACACACAACAATCCTCCACTTGACATTCAAGGACCAATCACTAGAGCTCGCGCCCGATAATTGAATTTACAGGTGAGCTCGTTCCTAAGTACTTCTTTTTGTTCATTTGAGAATCGATTGCTACCTAATGATTTAATTATGATTAGGAACCATGGAGAGGACCTGGAAGTACTTGGAGAAGGGCTACGAGGTGCACAAGTCCAGCGAGGGCGGTCGAATCATGTTGGAGGCCCAACTCAAGCCGACTTCGATTCCAATTCGGAGTCCAGGACCAGGCCGCACTAAAACGGACGCCCAGATCGCATCCGGGCTCCGTTTTGGACGTTCCACATATGTATGGAAAGCTGAGAAGACGACCTTTCCAATGGCTCTGGTCCCATGTCAAAATTCCTTTTGAGTCAATGGGAATCATCAAAACAAGTGGGCATTCAGAATCTGTCAGGGTGCTGCGCCACCGTCTTTTGGGCCGTTCGGCTTTGTATCGTGTTGGAGCCCATTAGGGCGCGTCCAGGGGTTTTGCACGCCCCTCAGTCCTTTATATCCAACCACCACCCCCACCATTAGGGTTGGGTTTTGCTTAGATTAATTCTGTCTTGAACAGTTTCGCCGTTCATCGGTTTGTGAGACCCCAACTTTCGAGTGCTAAAACAATACATCTGCAATTCCGTTGTGTTCTTCCTTGTTCTTGCTTGTGTTCTTCGATTCACAGGCGAGGATTAGCCTTCTTGGCGAGGTCAACCGGGCTGCGCACGGTTGATAACCTGAGGAGACGTGGTGCTGCGATTGCGGGGTTCGGAACGTGTTGTTCGGAAGCCGAATCGATTTGTGTCGCGCCTCCACTAAATCGAACATATCCAGAACCTGTTGGAAGATCGGGACCCCGTTCCCATTAAGTGGTAATCAGAGCTTCAGGTGTTCCTTCAGGTTCGAGTTTACCCTACCCTTGTTGTTTTCGGTTTCATCCTAGAGTCCAAGAAAAAGCCCTACAAAAAAAATTGTAGTCATAGGTTGTTCCCTGTCCCAGATCTCGTTTAACCTTTTGCACAATTTGATTTTAGAGTCCGTAGTGTTGAGTTTGTATCCTTAGTCGAGTTGTGTTGCTGGTTTAGATCGTGTTTTATTTCGGGTTGTCTTGCTTCCGCTACCTCTCATACAAACCCTGGCCGTCAACTTTTGTTTCTCCCACCCTCTGTTTTTGAGTCATCCATCGCGTCTCGTGATCACCCAGCACCTTTCCCCATTGAGTCTCGTGATCACCCAGCACCATCCCCCACCTCTTCCCGAGCTTCCACCCCCAATTTCCACCAATTTCTTCCACCCAATTTCGTTTCGGCCTCCACAGCAACCATAACTCGGAGGCCCTCCTTCAAACGGCCGTAACTTTCGCATACGGACTCGAAATCAGACGAATTTTTTTTTGAAATTGGGTGAAATTAAATTTTGCATCCGAAACTCCCCCACTTTGTTGGGTTTGGAGAATTTATTTTGCCCAAATTCGGCCTGGAAAGTGCAGTACTCGAGCTCTGAACTTTCATCACCGAATTTACAGCACATTCATCATTTTCTGTAGGCCACACCTTACATCAGATTGAGGTGAAACTTTGTGTGGTTCCTATTTCTGTGCTCCGCTTTGTGAAAAAAATAACAGAAAAAAAAAAATTCGGCACCTGGTTTTGCCTGAGAGCAAAGGCACCTGAGAGCACTCCGTGCCTAAAAAAAAAAAAAACAGAGAGCACAGTTTGTAGGTGATGATATTGATTTGTGCTTTGTCTTTACCGCCATCCTTGTTCTTTGTCTTTGCACAGCCATCTTTGTTCTTTGTCTTTGCTTTACTATTCGGTCTTGACTCCTTGTTCATCATATCATACCTACTATAGGACACATTTAGACCAAAGAACTAGGACCGGTGTTTTGGACATTTACTCAAAGATTACTATCTGTTATTGATTTGTGTTCCACTAACATATTTGGCCTTCCAAGCTCCATATACCTACTTCCGATAGCACGACTTTTGACCCTTGCAATCGCACACCACGTTCGGTGTCACGAACCGACCACGGTTGTACCACCTCTTGCTTTGCGATGGTAAGAACACTTGTAAGAGCTTGGTTGGCCACTTAGAGCCACTTCACTTCCTTTGGTTCCCCTGTCCTCCTTTGTAGTTGATAGGGATAATCATTTTGTTTTCCTGTGTTTCCACTAACCATGGCGAGGGCGAAGGGGCGGGACACGGTCGATTTCAACGAGTGTGTTAGTCGCGGCCAGCTACAAGTGCGCCGACAAACAAAATGCTTCATTCATCGATCTCGCCGCGAATGGACACCATCGTCGCCGCCATTGCCCGATTGAACACCACGAAGGCATTGGCGGGTGGAGCGGCGGATGGCTGACCTCACTGGTCAGATGGACGCATTGGAGGCACGCCTGCCACCTGTCAATGACGGCCATCATCATGATGATGACACAGTGCATGATGCGGTTGGCAACATTGATCAGCGGGAGACACAAGATGCACGACTACGTCGGCGTCTTCAGCAAAACAGACATGGTATGGGAGGTAATAACCAGAACCGTCATGGTAACGATGACCCTTTTGCTAAAGTCAAGTTTACCATCCCATCTTTTTCTGGCCTTTATGATGCTGCAATATATCTTGATTGGGAGATGACGGTAGAGCAGAAGTTTAATTCTCACTTGGTTCCTGAACAACATAGAGTTAGACAAGCTACTAGTGAGTTTAAGGACTTTGCTATTATCTGGTGGAATGAACTGGGTACCATGCGCTTACAACCTGACACATGGGAGCGGTTAAAAGAAGCTATGCGTAATCGTTTTGTTCCTCCCTCATATAAACGTGATTTGAGAAAAAAATTACAGCGCTTAGAACAAGGTGATAGTTCTGTTCAGGACTATTATCTTTGAGCTTCAAAAGGGTAGGGTGCGTTGTGGGGTTGTTGAGGAAACAGAGGATAAGATTTGTCGTTTCTATGGGGGGTTACGGCGTGAAATTCAGGACATTGTTGATTATAAAGATTTTACTGACAACCAGTTGTTCCAGCTTGCTATGCTTGCAGAAAAAGAATTGCAGGGACGCAAGGAATCAGCGACGGCAAGCACCGGACGACCCTCCTACACGCCGCGAACGACTACATCGACGGGACTGCCCAAGTCTTCTTCGAGTTTTCGTTCTCCTCCACCACCAGTGAACAAGATTGCTGCAGCGCCACCGAAGCCACCTTCCACGACCGCCTGCAGATTCTACAAAAATTCTTTGCGAGCTCGGCCAAGAGTTCTTCTTCCGTGGCTTCCACGGACGCTCCTCCGACATTGATGCCACCGCTGCCATGGACTTGGTCATGTGCGAGAATTGCCCAAGCCAACGGGCATACATCGCCACGGAAGATGGAGGCTACATCAGCACTTCGGATGTCGAGGAGGATGATGACGTTGCTGCTGCCTCGGACGACAATGGCGATGGTCATGACGACCTGTTCCTTGGTGGGGCGTCCACAGCGACGCTACGGAGCATCATTGTGCAGCGAGTCCTCAGCACACAGGTACAACAACCCGATAAGCTTCAACGCCAAAATTTGTTTCAGACTTTCTTTGCAATCAAGAACCGGCGCGCACGTGTCATCATTGATGGAGGAAGCTGCAACAACTTGGTGAGTTCTGATTTGGTCAAGAAGCTTGGCTTGACCACGCGACCGCATCCACATCCATACCATATTCAGTGGTTAAATGACTCTGGAAAAGCTAAGGTAACACAAACATGCCGAGTCCATTTTTCCATTGGTGGTTATGCTGATCATGTTGATTGTGATGTGGTTCCCATGCAAGCATGCTCTCTTTTATTGGGTCGACCTTGGGAATTTGATAATGATGCTTTACACCATGGTAGTAGTAACAAATACACTTTTATGCATAAGGAAGGAAAGTTACTTTCTTGCCTTTGACCCCAAATGAGATTATAGAGGCCGATAGGGAGCGAGCTGCTTGCGCTAATGATCCAACGGAACATGATAAATCTGAAAAACATTCTGTTATGCTTGCCACAAAATCAGACCTTGCTGAAATTGATGATATTAATGATACATGCTATGCTTTTGTGTGCAAAGAGGCTTTATTTTCTCTTGATAATATGCCTTGCACTTTGCCTGCTCCTGTCACTAACCTTTTGCAGGATTTTATAGATGTTTTCCCTGATGAGATACCTCTAGGACTTCCACCCATTTGAGGGATTGAGCACCAGATTGACTTGATCCCTGGAGTGAGTTTGCCAAACCATGCGGCGTACAGGACCAATCCCGAAGAGACTAAGGAGATTCAGCGACAAGTCCAAGAACTTTTGGACCGTGGGTACGTACGTGAGAGCCTTAGTCCTTGTGCTGTTCTTGTTCTTTTGGTACCCAAAAAAGATGGTTCTTGGCGTATGTGTGTAGATTGTAGAGCCATTAACAACATTACTATAAGGTATCGTCATCCTATTCCCGTGCTAGACGACATGCTTGATGAGTTGTGTGGTGCTATAATTTTCACAAAGATTGACTTATGTAGTGGATACCACCAAATAAGAATGAAACTTGGCGATGAATGGAAAACGCTTTTAAAACTAAGTTCGCTTGTATGAGTGGTTAGTCATGCCTTTTGGTTTAACTAATGCACCTAGCACTTTCATGAGATTAATGAACGAGGTTTTACGTCCTTTCATTGGCAAATTTGTGGTCGTTTACTTTGATGATATCTTGATTTATAGCAAGTCCATGGATGAACATTTGAATCACTTACGTGCTGTTTTTAATGCTTTGAGAGATGCACGTTTGTTTGGTAACCTTGAGAAGTGCACCTTTTGCACGGATCGAGTCTCTTTCTTGGCTATGTTGTGACTCCACAGGAATTGAGGTTGATAGAGCCAAGGTGGAGGCGATATGGAGTTGGCCCACACCCACGACGGTCTCCCAAGTGCGGAGTTTTCTTGGCCTTGCGAGGTTTTATCGCCGCTTTGTCAAGGAATTCAGCACCATTGCGACACCGTTGATTGAGTTGACAAAGAAGGAGTTGTGTTTCATTGGGGCCATCACAAGAGGAGTCCTTTAATCTTTTGAAGGACAAGCTTACACACTCACCATTGCTCCAACTTCCGGATTTTGGTAAGACTTTTGAGCTGGAATGTGATGCTAGCGGAATTGGTATTGGTGGTGTTTTGATGCAAGAAGGCAAACTGTTGCCTACTTTAGTGAAAAATTGAATGGTCCTGCTCTTAATTATTCCACGATGATAAAGAATTGTATGCTCTTGTTCGTTCTTTAGAGACGTGGCAACACTATTTATGGCCTAAAGAATTTGTCATTCATTACGATCATGAATCACTTAAGCATATTCGTAGTCAAACCAATTTGAATCGTAGACATGCTAAGTGGGTTGAATTTATTGAATCTTTTCCTTATGTCATTAAACACAAGAAAGGGAAGGATAATGTGATTCTTGATGCTTTGTCTCGGCGCTATACCATGTTGTCTCAACTTGATTGTCACATTTTGGTCTTCAAACCATTAAAGGACAATATGCTTTAGATGCTGATTTTAAGGATGTGTTGTTGCATTGTAAAGAGGGACAAGCATGGAATAAATTCGTGATCAATGATGGGTTCTTGTTTAGAGCTAACCGCCTATGCATTCCAGCTTGGATCCGTTCGTCTTTTGTTGTTGCAGGAGGCGCATGGAGGCGGTTTAATGGGACATTTTAGTGCTAAGAAGACGGAGGACGTTCTGGCCACACACTTCTTTTGGCCAAAAATGAGGCGAGATGTTGAGCGGTTTGTGGCTCGCTACACTACATGTCAAAAAGCTAAGTCTCGCTTGAATCCACATGGTTTGTATATGCCTCTTCTGTTCCTTCTATTCCGTAAGGCGATATTTCTATGGACTTTGTTTTAGGATTGCCCGGGACTAAGAGGGGAGGGATAGCATTTTGTTGTTGTGGATCGTTTTTCTAAGATGGCTCATTTTATACCATGTCATAAAACCGATGATGCCATTCATATTGCGACATCTTTTTCAAAGAGATAGTTCGTTTGCATGGTATGCCTTCTACTATTGTTTCAGATCGTGATGCCAAGTTCTTGAGTCACTTTTGGCGTACTCTATGGAACAAGTTGGGTACAAAGTTGTTGTTCTCTACAACTTGTCACCCACAAACCGATGGCCAAACCGAGGTGGTAAACCGCACATTGTCTACCATCTTTGAGAGCTGTTTTGACGAATAATTTGAAGTCTGTGGGAAGAGTGTTTGCCGCATGTTGAGTTCGCATATAATCGAGCGGCACACTCCACCACCAAGGTAAGTCCTTTTCGGGTAGTATATGGATTCAATCCCGTGCCCTCTTGATATTTTACCTTTGCCTACTAGTGAGAGAGTTCATAATGATGCTAAGGAGCGTGCTGATTTTATTGTCAAAATGCATGAGACTACTAAGGCAAACATTGAAAAGATGAATGAAAAATATAGGATTCTTGGTAGTAAAGGTCGAAAGGAAGTTAAACTTGAGCAGGGTGATTTTGTTTGGTTGCACTTGAGAAAGGATAGATTTCTGAGTTAAGAAAGTCAAAATTGATGCCTAGAGCTGCTGGTCCTTTTAAGATAGTTGAGAAGATAAATGATAATGCATATAAACTTGAGTTGCCTTCCGAGTTTGGGGTTAGTCCCACCTTTAACATTTCAGATTTGAAGCCATACTTGGGAGAAGAAGATGAGGCTGAGTTGAGTACAACTCCGCTTCAAGAGGGGAGGATGATGAGGACATCACTTCTTCGGATACACACAACAATCCTCCACTTGACATTCAAGGACCAATCACTAGAGCTCGCGCCGACAATTGAATTCTGGTGAGCTCGTTCCTAAGTACTTCTTTTTGTTCATTTGAGAATCGATTGCTACCTAATGATTTAATTATGATTAGGAACCATGGAGAGGACCTGGAAGTACTTGGAGAAGGGCTACGAGGCGCATAAGTCCAGCGAGGGCGGTCGAATCATGTTGGAGGCCCAACTCAAGCCGACTTCGATTCCAATTCAGAGTCAGGACCAGGTCAAGACGCAAACGGACACCCAGATCGCATCCGGGCTCCGTTTTGGACGTTCCACATATGTATGGAAAGCTGAGAAGACGACCTTTCCAATGGCTCTAGTCCCATGTCAAAATTCCTTCTGAGTCAACGGGAATCGTCGAAACAAGTGGGCATTCAGAATCTGTCAGGGTGCTGCGCCACCGTCTTTTGGGCCGTTCGGCTTTGTATCGTGTTGGAGCCCATTAGGGCGCGTCCAGGGGTTTTGCACGCCCCTCAGTCCTTTATATCCAGCCGCCACCCCCACCATTAGGGTTGGGTTTTGCTTAGATTAATTCTGTCTTGAACAGTTTCGCCGTTCATCGGTTTGTGAGACCCCAACTTTCGAGTGCTAAAACAATACATCTGCAATTCCGTTGTGTTCTTCCTTGTTCTTGCTTGTGTTCTTGATTATGGCGAGATTAGCCTTCTTGGCGAGGTCAACGGGCTGTGCGGTTGATAACCTGAGGAGACGTGGTGCTGCGATGGCGGGGTTCGGAACGTGTTGTTCGGAAGCCGAATCGATTTGTGTCGCGCCTCCACTAAATCGAACATATCCAGAACCTGTTGGAAGATCGGGACCCCGTTCCCATTACTTGTGAATGCTAAATATAAAGTTGCTGGTAGTCAGGGACGCAAGCATGTTACTTTTGAACCTGGTGATCTTGTGTGGTTACACTTGCGTAAAGAACGATTTCCTGAATTGAGAAAGTCTAAACTCATGCCTCATGCAGATGGTCCTTTTAAAGTGTTAGAAAATATTAATGATAATGCATATAAGCTTGATCTGCCTATAGATTTTGGGGTTTGTCCCACATTTAACATTGCAGATCTAAAGCCATACTTGAGAGCAGAAGATGACCTTGTAACACCCTGGCTATTCGGAAGCCAAGATGTTACCTAAAGGACTAACATACAACCACAAAACAGAGTAATTTTCAACAATAACTCAACCATTAGTGTAAAAAATCAACAACTATTGGAACAAATGCATGAATATAATCCGAATCCAACAACAGTTCACAAATTCCAATTATTCAAGTCTACTAAATCCACTAAGATAATTATACCAAAAGAATAATCCAATATCACAAGCAATTATTTATTCAACCTTAACATAGAGAAAGATATCATCCATCATCAAACTCTATTTATTACAGTTCATTACTTAACGAATAAAAGACAAAGACCATTTCATATCATTGAAAATTGACTATTGCGAAGTGAATGTATTATGCGTGTCTACTCCCTCTTAAGAATGCCATCATCAGTGATCACCTAGAATAAACAAACACAAGCAAGAATGAGTCTAAGACTCAGCAAGTACAAGAAATAATATGAACTATAATGGATATGAACAAGGCAATATCATTAAAGAATATGAACTTAGAACTAAAAGAAACATATGAATGAATGGACTACACTTCTGCTTATACCGGTATAGCCAGTGATACACCCATCAGTGTTCACTTAGGCCCGCATTTAACAAAATGTGGGGATCCAAGGCCCGTATGAAGAACGTTTCATACGGGGACCCAAATCTGCCCACATTGGAATGGTGGGTCTTACGTGCCCATGCTAGAATTGATGGGTCTTTATTTTCTACTCCCGTGGAAGAAACATGAATAATGAATGAATGGAATGAATTATGAATAATGAAAGACATTATCTCTTTAAACATGGATTAACGAATATGAAAGAAACATGAAGCATTGAATCTACACATGGATCATAGAAATAACAGTATGAATATCAAGCACTCAGCATTCAACAACAATAAGAATTACAATGTACTGTGCCTTTCGCTCTGCGAAACGTTATGAGGCAAGACGGATGCCGCTACACTCGAAATTCCCCCTCCTACACAAATTAAAAACTTGAATAAGGAACCACGTGAACAGGACATCACTTGAAATGCTTAATCGCAGCATCCTAAACCCAAGGTTCGCGAAGTCGATCTACTCAATTAAACCGACAGTCTAGCGGGGCAACAATCTAGACAACAGTACTAAACAAATCATAACCTTTGATCTGAGACTCAAAACGAAGTGAGCTCAGATCCTAAGGAAACATAACGAAAATACCCACAAAAGTCTAGTTGGCGAGATCTCCCAATTCGGCCAAAAATCCATGTTAACAGTCCTATGATAGTCGAACATCCAAACTGTCTAACAGAACCACATAGCAGTAGAGAAATAATCATATCTTTTGTTCTACAACTCCAAATTGAATGTTCTTTATCAATCTGCAAATTTTAACAAAAATTCTACAATAACCTATTAGGGTGGAAACCCTGAAAGTGCCATTAACTTAATCATATCTTAAAAGACAAATTGATAGTTAATTCACATCAGGAATTCAGGACAGCAGGAAAGATTCTACCATATCTTTTGAACCGTAAATCAGAATTGAGTGTTCTTGGTGGCTACGAAAAGATAAGAACAAATCCTGTAAAACTCTAGCAGATGGAAATCTCAAATTTGGCATATAAGAATATGATATCAACCGCACAACCTACTGGACAGAACTATTCTCCTAGCAGTAGCAATTCGATCCAATCAACCTAATCGAATTCACATGTAATATGAATCAAACAGCGAAGAATGACTCGTGTTACCCTTGTAGAACCTTAGGAAGACACTGAATGATCCCCCATGAAGAAGATCCCTCGTCCCTCCCTCCTTTCGGCCAGCGAGTCCGCAGTCCCTCCTTCTCCTTCCTTCGCGAACACCGGCAGCAAGAAGGGGCGGCTCCAAGAGGCAGGGTCGCCGGTGCCTAGGGTAGGGGGTGGCGTCCAACACAGGAGGAGATGGTGGCTTGTGGTAGGGAGAAAGTGGAAGTGGCGGCTTGGGGGAGGGAGAGGAGAAGGGGGCGGTTTGGTTAGGGTTGAGGGGAGGAGGTGGGGCAGCTGGGCTGGCCCATCTTGGGCGCAATTCTACGCCCTTCTGGCCCACTTAGAACCAGCCACTAGGCTGCCAGAGCCTAGGCCGGGGACCCATGTTCCAAAGGTTTCCTCTAGAATTGAATTTTCGATTAAACTCCCTCTCCCAAACATAATTCTTTTTAGTATGAATTTGGGATATTACATTCTACCCCCTTAACAGAATTCTGCTCATGTTTCTTCAACTGTTTCGATGCATAGGCAATTACCTTGCCATCCTGCATGAGCACACAACCATGCCCAACTCTAGATGCATCTGAATAAATAGTGAAACGCTTCCCAGGCTCAGGAAGAGTAAGAATAGGAGTAGTCACCAACTTATCTTTCAAAGTACAGAAACTGCGCTCACACGCATCTAACCACTGAAATTTGACACCTTTCTGTGTCAGCTGAGACATCGGTCTAGCAATGGTAGAGAAACCCTCCACGAAGCGCCGGTAATAACCAGCTAAACCCAGAAAACTCCTCACTTCCTTGACATTGGTTGGCCTTTTCTATTCTACCACTATTGAGATCTTGCTAGGATCAACTGAAATGCCCTCTTGATTAATTACATGGCCCAAAAACCCAACTTCAGAAATCTAGAACTCACACTTCTTCAGCTTGGCATAAAATTGGTTCTCTCTTAAAGTCTCGAGAACCAACCTCAAATGCTGACCATGATCCTCTTCTATGTTGGAATAGATCAATATATCATCAATGAATACCACAACGAAATCATCAAGGTATCGGTGCAACTTACTGTTCATGGCTTCCATGAAAACTGCAGGAGCATTTGTTAATCCAAAAGACATAACTTTGTACTCATAATGGTCGTACCTCATAGAGAAAGCCGTCTTCTCAATATCTTGCTCCTGAACTCGAATTTGATTATAACCTGACTGAAGGTCAATCTTGGAGAATATTTTAGCTCCCTTCAGCTAATCAAAGAGATCCTCAATGCGGGGCAAAGGATATTTATTCTTCACAGTCGCCTGATTAAGAGCCCGGTAGTCCACACACATACGCCAACTACCATCTTTCTTCTTAGTGAATAGAACCGGCGCTCCCCACGGTGAAACACTACGCCGAATCATACCTTTGGATAGCAAATCATCCAATTGCTTTTTCAACTCCTCCTGGAAGGGTCGTGCCAAATGGTATGGGGACATTGAAATAGGTCGAGTTCCCGGAATAAGATCAATCTAGAACTCCACTTCCCACTTTGGAGGCATCCCAGGAAGCTCCACAGGAAAGACGTCAGGATACTCATTCACCACAGGAATCTCCTCAATACGCAGTGAAGAATCAGCCTTCTCGCTGAGAGACCAAAGCAACCCAATGGTTGAGGCCCGACGACTGGAAAACAGACTAGCCAACACGAACAAGGAATCAAACGGTGCACTGCCCTGAAACACCAGTTCTTCACTGGGCGGGGCTTGCAAAGTCACCATCTTCCAGAAGCAACAAATCTTGGCACGGTAACTGAATAACCAGTCCATGCCCAGGATAACATCAAAAGGTGACAACTGAATTACCATAAGGTTAGCAGTGAAGTTCTCATCATCAATAGTGATAGAACAGCCCGGACATGCTGTAGAGCTAGAAATAAGACCCCCCGGAGAACTGACTACAATGGATTTAGAAATACGCTACAAACTCAAACCCGCCCTTCTAGCAAACTCCAGAGACACAAAAGAATATGAAGCCCCTGAATAAAAAAGAACGAAAGCCTCATGTGAATCGACTAGCAAGGTACCGGTCACCACATTAGGATGGCCCACAGTCTCAGGGTTGGGCATGGCGTAGACTCCCAGTGGTGCCGGAGCAGAGGACGCACCGACACTCTGCGACGGGTGAATTGGAACTGCCGCAGGTGTAGCGAGTGAAGGTGGTTCAGATGGTACAGGGTTCCAGTAGAACCCTGCAGGAGGTGCAGGAGAGAAAGCTGCAGGAGGAACCCACCCTGAAGAGTACTGAGGCACAGGAACAGCAGCTAGAGTCTGAACTGAACCCCGAGGAGAACTGGAAGAAGACGCTGCTGGAACTGACTCCCACTTGATGATGCTCGCTGGGTTTTGTTTGCATACTGACAACTTGTGGCCTTCCCGGCCACACTGATGACATGTTCCTTTGAAAGAACACTCTGAAGCCCGGTGCCCCTCATCACACCTGAAGCATATCATACCTTGACCTGGAGCAGGGTGCATCTACAGTGTGGATGATGAAGAACGTCGTGCCGACGAAGTAGACTGCCGCTGCTGCCCAGAACGAGCGTGCTGACTCCCCTAAAACCTCTTGGGAGCAAGTCATTGAGAAGACCCACCTCCCCCACCAAAACTCCGCTTCTGGCCACTGCCAGAACCACTAGCAGGGACAAGGCCACTAGCAGCCTACCTCTGCGAAGAAAGATCTCTCTCCAGCTCCAGTCCCCTGGCCTGCTCAACCACGGAGCTGAAGTCATGCAAGCCAGTCGCCCCCAGAACGCGGTGATACTCCTGATTGAGGCCCCTGCGGAACTTCTTGGTCTTCTCCCGATCATCATTAGCCACCGCTAGTACAAAGCGTACTAGATTGTTGAATCCAATCTCATACTCTGACACTGACATCTTTCCTTGAACAAATGTCAGCAGTGATTGCTCCATCCTCTCAAGGAAGGAATCTGAATAGAATTTGGTTCTGAACTGCTCCACGAATACTTCCCAAGTGACTGGTCCCTGAACTTGGGTCCTAGCTGACAGAACCCCTTCCCACCAGATATCAGCTTGGCCCTTCAGTTGAAAGGCCACGAACTGTGCCTTCTACACTGAAGTCATCTCTAATGCACCGAACTGCCTCTCCATATATCGTAACTAATCTACAGCCTGAACCGGAGTACCTGCTCCGTCAAAGGTGTCCAAACGAAGTGACATCCACTCGCGGAGGCTCATCCTAGCCTCAGGTGGAACTGCTACTGCAATCGGTTCCGCAACAGGTGCAGCTGCCACAGGAGGGTCCGCCTGCACTTGCTGACGGAGTTGCTAGATTTCCCTCTGAAGATTATGAATGATAACGGCTGACGCAGCCTGAGCTTCTGCAACCGGGTGAGTAGCTGAGGCAACCTCCTTAGCGGCAGCACCATCCGACTCCTCAGATGAAGATGAAGACACAGCCGAACCACGTCCACGACCACGGCCACGGCCCGCCGGACGACCATGGCCTCTACCTCTCGCCATCTAAAATCATCAAGGCATATAAAGCTAATCATTTAGCTTAACAGTATAATAGAAGCACAGAAGCAATACAACAACTGCTCAACAAATGAAACATGCCAATGGAAATGCGGATGCATTGAATTTCCCAACCCTACCTACTGTGCACAGTGCGTCATTTTAATATTTATTTACCACGGACCTAAAGCCCGCTCTGATACAAACTGTAACACCCTAGCTATTTGGAAGCTAAGATGTTACCTAAAGGACTAACAAACAACCACAAAACAGAGTAATTTTCAACAATAACTCAACCATTAGCGTAAAAAGATCAACAACTATTGGAACAAATGCATGAATATAATCTGAATCCAACAACAGTTCACAAATTCCAATTATTCAAGTCTACTGAATCCACTAAGATAATTATATCAAAAGAATAATCCAGGATCACAAGCAGTTATTTATTCAACGTTAACATAGAGAAAGATATCATCCATCATCAAACTCTATTTAATACAGTTCATCACTTAACAAATAAAAGACAAAGACAATTTCATATCATTGAAAATTGACTATTGTGAAGTGAATGTATTATGCGTGTCTACTCCCTCCCAAGAATGCCATCATCAGCGATCACCTAGAATAAACAAACACAGGCAAGAATGAGTCTAAGACTCAACAAGTACAAGGAATAATATGAACTATAATGGATATGAACAAGGCAATATCATTAAAGAATATGAACTTAGAACTGAAAGAAACATATGAATGAATGGACTACACTTCTGCTTATACCGGTATAGCCAGTGATACACCCGTCAGTGTTCACTTAGGCCTGTATTTAACAAAATGTGGGGATCCAAGGCCCGTATGAAGAACGTTTTATACGGGGATCCAAATCTGCCTACATTGGAATGGTGGGTCTTACATGCCCATGCTGGAATTGATGGGTTTTTATTTTCCACTCCCGTGGAAGAAACATAAACAATGAATGAATGGAATGAATTATGAATAACGAAAGACATCATCTCTTTAAACATGGATTAACAAATATGAAAGGAACATGAAGCATTGAATCCACTCATAGATCATAGAAATAATAGTATGAATATCAAGCACTCAGCATTCAACAACAATAAAAATTACAATGTACTTGTCTTCCGCTCTACGAAGCGTTATGAGGCAAGACGGATGCCGCTACACTCGAAATTCCACCTCCTACACAAATTAAATACTGGAATAAGGAAGCACATGAACATGACCTCACTCAAAACACTTAATCGCAGCATCCTAAACCCAAGGTTCACGAAGTCGATCTACTCAATTAAACTGACAGTCTAGCGGGACAACAATCTGGACAGCAGTACTAAACAAATCATAACTTTTGATCTGAGACTCGAAACGGAGTGAGCTCAAATCCTGAAGAAACATAACGAAAATACCCACAAAAGTCTAGTTGGTGAGATCTGCCAATTCGACCAAAAATCCATGTTAACAGTCCTATGAAAGTCGAACATCCAAACTGTCTATCAGAACCACATAGCAGTAGAGAAATAGTCATATCTTTTGTTCTACAACTCCAAATTGAATGTTCCTTATCAATCTGCAAAGTTTAACAAAAATTATACAACAACATAGTTGGGTGGAAACCCTGAAAGTGCCATTAACTTAATCATATCTTAAAAGACAAATTGACAGTTAATTCACGTCAGGAATTCAGGACAGCAGGAAAGATTCTACCATATCTTTTGAACCGTAAATCGGAATTGAGTGTTCTTAGTGGCTACGGAAAGCTAAGAACAAATAATGTAAAACTATAGCAGATGGAAATCTCAAATTCGGCCTCTAAGAACATGATATCAACCGCACAACCTACTGGACAGAACTATTCTCCTAGTAGCAGCAATTCGATCCAATCAACCTAATCGAATTCGCATCTAATATGAATCAAACAGCGAAGAACAACTCGCGTTATCCTTGTAGAACCTCAGGAAGACGCTGAATGATCCCCCATGAAGAAGATCCCTCATCCCTCCCTCCTTTCGGCCAGCGAGTCTGTAGTCCCTCCTTCTCCTTCCTTCGCGAACACCGGCAGCGGGAAGGGGCGGCTCCAAGAGGCAGGGTGGCCGGCGCCTAGGGTAGGGGGTGGCGTCCAACACAGGAGGAGATGGCGGCTTGGGGCAGGGAGAAAGTGGAAGTGGCGGCTTGGGGGAGGGAGAGGAAAAGGGGGCAGTTTGGTTAGGGTTTAGGGGAGGATGTGGGGCGGCTGGGCTGGCCCATCTTGGGCGCAATTCTACCCCCTTCTGGCCCACTTAGAACCGGCCACCAGGCTGCCAGAGCCTGGGCCGGGGACCCATGTTCCAAAGATTTCCTCAAGAATTGAATTTTCGATTAAACTCCCTCTCCCGAACATAATTCTTTTTAGTTTGAATTTGGGATATTACAGACCTGGAGTCGAGGACGACTCCAATTCAAGAAGGGGAGGATGATGAGGACATCCCTTCCACTAATACAACCAACTCTACTGCTTCTGATGTGCAAAGACCAATTACTATAGCACGTGCTCGGCAACTATATTATCAGGTAACTTCATTTCTCGGAGTGCATCCATATTCTATGAACTCTATGATGCTGCCTAAAGCAAGTGATATTATTTTACTTAGGAATCAAGGATCGGGAGGGAAGCTAAATGGAGATGATGTCAGCACCAAGCATGGAGACGATCATACGAGGAATAGATATCAAGCTGCGTAGGCCAACACTTAGCAATAATTGAGTAAACGAACTTGTTGTTGCGCCACCTATGATAATGAGCCATGGGCCTTGTATTTCGGGCTGGACACCTAGGGTTTGGTATTGTTCACACGGTAGTACCCACGGCCGCCGTCCCTCTCTCCCTCCTTTACATAGTGGCTGCCACCCTTAGGGTTCGGCGGGTTTTGTTAGATTGATTTCAGTTTAGGCTAGAAACACGATCGTTTGCTTGTACGGCTAGTGCAACCAGACGCTATTGTCAGAACCGCAAATTATTCAATACATCCATCCTTGTTCCTCAATTCCTATTTAGCAAGTTCGTTGCTTCATTTATTTTTCTTGCTTGATTCTTGATTGCATGTAGGAAAAGACCTTCATGGTTAGGTTGATCTTGCTACTGGCAAGGTCAATAACGAATGTGAAGTTGGTTCAGCGATTGTGGGTGCAATGGTCGTCGCACGGTTGTATCCTAGATCGTGAGAGTTAGCTTCCACCAATCAAGTTGTATCATCCTCGCCGAAAGATCGGGACAACAGTCCCATTAACAACCACAGTCTCTACCTCTCGACATCGACTATCACCACCCATAACAATCATTTAATAAGATCATAAGCATACATAATCATCTCATATCAGTAATCATCAATGCAACATAACAGAAATGCAAATGCAATACTTGACCCATCCCCATCCTACTGTGCACTAGCTTGTCTAATTTTCAGTTAAGTAACCATTAGTAAATTTTACTTAAGTTTACTAGTCCTAAAGCAAATTTTAGCAAATTAAGTTTACCTAAGTTGTTAATTTATTCACCACTGACCCAAAGCCTGCTCTAATACCAACTATAACACCCCCGACCCAACAATGAACCTAGAATGCCACTAAACTACACTATAAACTAATTTTAACAATAATTTATAATAAATTCTAGCAAGCAACTGAATAATAAAACCCGTCCACATGTCACAATAAAATGTAATGTCCCATTTAGACTTCAGAGGATTAAAAGTTTGAGATTAGATTTTGAGTAGAATTAAAAGGGGAAAATTCATAATTTAGAGGGGGATTTGGACCTTGGGCCTTCGGCCCATGGTTTTGGCCCAAACAGGGAACAGTCAAAATGGGGGTTAAGTGGAGGGGGGGCGGCCCTAATCCTAGCCGGCCCCACCCCCATGCCGCCTGTCTCCCCTTGGCGCCCCTGCCTGCAGCGCCGCCTCCCTGCCCTGTGGCCACTGCCTTCCCCCAGCCACCAAGGCCAGCACACTGTTGCCTCCTTGCCACCATAGCTGCTGGAATGGAGAAGGAAGAAGGTTTAGGAGGTTTTTGGCCAACAGAAGAAAGGAGGAGGAAGGGAGGAGAAGGGAAGAGAAGAGAAGGGCGAAAGAAGGAGGATCTCACGGGATTTTTTGATCTTCATCGTGATCTCTAAGGGTAACGATCTAGAACCCTTTAGTTGTCCGAAAGATAGTCATGGTTCGGTTTGTAGAATGCTAGGTCATTGGGAAGAGTACATGAATTTCTGTCCAGGTTCGTCAGGTTTAGGGAAGAACGTTGTGGGGACGATTAGGGTATTTAGATTTGAAAATTAGGGTTTGGTCTAATTATAGAAAAGCTAGGTTATCGTGTTATATTTATAGGAAGGTATGGCTCGTTAAAAACGGAGTAGCGAACAAAAAGATACAGCCTCTGGAATGTTGTTGTCCAGATTATAGGCGTAATTGGCAGCACATATTAATCTGTAGATTAAAAATAGAAGATGAAATAATTTGGGGTTTTGGTCTACATAAAAAGGGCAGGTAATTTCTTTAGGGTTCCATAGATTGCAAGAACATGATTTTCGGACGAGTAGAATAGAAGTTATGAATTTTGGGAGGCTGCATTCCAAAACCAGGTTGCTGCTAGACACGGTCGTGGGAAAAACATTAATTGGATTGAGTTAATGGCAGAATGAAATTTTGGGCATAACTAGGAACTAGTAGATAATTTCCTGTATTTTCTGAAAAGTCATAGTTAAATATATTAGCAGGTGTGGATTAAAAGATTTGAAAATATTAATTATGTTGTCTAGAAGATGACATATCTACCTTCTAGGTTAAAAACGGGGGTTTAGATTATTCAATCTAGACATTTGGTCAACTATGAAATTTTAGAAAATTTTGTGGAGATTCCAAAACTGGTATGGTTTTCCATGATACGATGTGTGAGTTGAAAGTTATGACAATTTTAGTGCTAGGACAGCAAGGGGCACTGTCCGGTAAAGGCGGGACGTTGTGGAATTGGGGCGTGTGTAGGAGCGTTGTTCATTAAGTGTTGTTTCGTATTGTTGTAGCCTGTATTGAGTTTCGGTGCTTACTGTAGGAGGAGTAGCTTCGGGATTGTTGTCACCTTCAAATCATCCTAGTCATCGCAACTAGAAAGGCAAGTGCATGGTAGAATGGTATTTGAGTGTTTGAAATTATTATTTAGTTAAGTGACTACTTGCCATGATTATTCTTATGGATTATGCCTGTTTCACATTGCCCACATGCTTTTGATAACTTGGTGATGATGACGATTATGGAAGAATGATGACTATATCAATTGCTAGTAAAGAAATATGATAATCATTGCATTGCATGTTGAGCATTCAAGATGGAAAGTTGTGACCCCACGGGAGTGGAATGAGGTCCCTGTATGAAAAAAAGATGGACAATTGGTCCCCGCGCTAAAGGATGCGGGCATGAGTGAACACCGATAGGTGTTACACTCCTATATACTGGTATAAGCAAAAGATGAGTAGAGACATGAGCATGAGAATGAGCTTTGCATTGCATTCATGAAAAGTGAAAAGTGATCCGAGTTAACGAGATAAATGGGAATGAATTGTTATTAAGACGATGCTTTGTTTTTTATTTTGCTTTGTACTTGCTCAGTCGTGGACTCACTCTTGTTTATTTGTTGTTTTAGGTGAACGTTGAAGGCGACATGCATTGGGTGGAAATAGGACATGGAACAATTGCACTTTTGTAGCTCTTCACTTCACCTAACAATTCATCACTTTTGATCATAAAAAATTTAGTATCTTCCATTGTAATAATTAGATAACTTGTGGTTTCTATTAGTTCCTTATGGTTTCTAATATTGCTAGTTGATGCGTTCCCTAGTTCAAACTTTTTAATGGTGCCTTTTGGTAATTATTTGGTCATAGTAAATTCAATTTATGGTCTAACATGTTGCTGAAATTTACATTTAACATGTTGTTGAATGTTTATTCTTGAAGTCTAGGTGTTGATAATATTTGATTATTGGTTAAAATTGGCAGTGATAGTAATTGTAGGTGACATCTTGGGGATTTTGTTAAGACGGGGTGGTACAGTTGATATTAGAGCAGACATTTGGTCCGTAGTGAATAAATTAATAACTTACTTGTTTAATCAACTAAAAATTTGACGCACTGGTGCACAGTAGTATGGGATTGGGTCATGCATCGCATTTGTGCTTCCACTAGCTTGTTTAATTGTAATGGATGTTGAATTGTTGCTAAATTGATTATGTAATGATGAATATTGTTGTGCTTGAGCTAAGTTGTTAGTTGCTCTTTCTAGGGTTCAGTAATGGCGACAGGTAGAGACCGTGGACGTGGAGGAGGTCATGGCCGTTGTCGTGGGTGCAGCCCGGCGGTGCAACCACCCCCAGCTGAGGAGGTCATTGGAGAGGCAGGTGAGGAGGCCACTTCGGCTGCTTAGCCAGCCACTGGTGCTTAGGCGGTGTTAGTCGCCTTGTTGCAGGACCTTCAGAGGGAGGTCTAAAAGCTTTGTCAGCAGTTGCAAGCAGCTCCTCCTACTACAGGCGCATTTGTTGCTAACCCTGGTGCTGCACCGGTGTAATATCCCATTTATTTACAGAGAATATAAGGAGATTGAGATATTCCTTATTTGCCTCGCACAGAAACCTGGCAGAATCTGTAATCATCTTGCGACGTGATTTTCGCGATTGGAACTGTTTCGAATGGAAAACCTCATAACTATAAAGTTGAAGATTGTTTTTCATAGTACAATTTAGAGTCCTCATTAACCTAATTTGGAGTTCGGAGGTTTGAGATATGGGGTCCGCAAGGCAGGCTGCACAGAGAACCAAGGTCCACAACTAAGTCAGCTTCCAAGGCAAATTTAGTAATGAAGATCGTGTATTCAGAAAAACTCCACAAATAGGAAGTTGAAGTACTATGAGTTATCTAAATTGGAAGACAATAATCACTCCATTATGAGTTCAAGAGAGAAAGTTACAACCTCCTAAGTGTTCACTGTATAGAAAGAAAATAGGAAGAACCTAGGCCGTGGGCTGAAAGCCCACAACATTTGGCCCAAGGGGGTATCCAGCCAAAAGGAGGGGGGCAGCCTAACCTAAGCCTCCCCCTCCCCTTGCGCCACCCCCTTCTCCCCATTCAGAGTAGCCACCCCCTTGCCCTCCCCCTTGCTGCCCCGTGCTCCCCTGTGCTACCAGCAGAATAAAGGGGGGAAGCAAGGAAAGAGAAGGGAAGAAGGAGGGATGAAAAGAGGAATGTGATTTCATGGGGATTTGCTGGGGTTTCACTTCCCTCATCTCGATCTTTAAGGGTGACTTCTCAGTTCTTTGATGTTTGTTATTAATTTGTTTCCATGCGATTGATTTAGGGCAGTAGATCGGGTTTTTACTGCTGTTCGTGGTGCTGCAGTTTTGAAATTGATAACTGCAAAATTAGGGTTCATCATCTCCTGAAGAATTATGGGTTATTTTGTTATGTTTCTGTAGGAACTGAGTTCACAATATTTGGAGTAGTAGTTTGTAAGTTATGATATTCGCAATGTTGCTGTCCAGAATCCCTCTCAAGTTACAGCAGTCGTAGTAACCAACAGATTAGAATTTGTTAATGGCCGAATCATGTTTGTCCACCAATATGATTTTTTTAGGAAATTCTCTTAGCTTTCCATAATGTAAAAGAACATAATTTTTGGATCATACTAGTGAAAGTTATAGCTATTTTAGATTGTTGTCCAGATTGTTAGTTAGTTTCTGTCATTGTTTTTCATTTGTGTGTTAAATTTAGTTAAACACAAAATTAAGAAATCTTACCAACTTAAATTTTGAAGACCAAGTCATAATCTTTCTAGAGAGACCGAAAATGACTTTTTATGATAAGTAGATTGGGAGATACGTATTTTAGAAGATCGCTGTCTAATTTTGAGTTACTGTTAGTTTGTCATTTCGCTTGAGTAGATTAATTTTGAAGGATGGGTTTTTGGGAGTGCGGATTAGAGTGTTGCGATTAGCATTGTTCCTGTCAAAACTTGTTTTGAGTAAATTACTTATTGTAGGAGGAGTGAACTTGGGATTAGTTGCACCTTCTTTACCATCCAACGTGTTGCAACGTGAAAGACAAGTACAAATTGGATCATCTTGTATGTTTGTCGTTCAATCTGGTTATATGATTATGACATGGTTAATTCTTATGAATTATGAGTATTTCTGTTCTTTACATGATTTCATTCATTGGTGATATCAAATTGTTATTATGAGAGAATGCATTCATGCTTCACCCACGGGAGTGGGTATTGAGATTCCCATCATTCCAATATGGGCAACTAGATCTCCATATGAAAGATTCTTCATACGGGCCTTGGATCCCCATATTTTGGATAATGCGGGCCTAAGTGAACACCGACGGGTGTTTCACTGGCTATACCGGTATATGTAGAAGAGAAGTGGATGTCATATTCATATTTGCATACACTGCATAGCATTTTCTTATGTATTCGATATGTTGAGAATAAACTGTATCTGATTCGATGTTTCCTGTGATATTCAATTGTATTTGCTGAGTCTTGGACTCACGCTTGCTTTTATTGTTTAGGTGACCGTCGAGGATGACATTCATTGGGGGACATTAGCTCACGGTTGCATATCACAATGCTGCACACACCCATTACCTATTAATATTCCTATTAATTTATTTCAATGAGACTCAATTATTGTAATAATTGGCCTATTGGTACTTCAATTGGTTCCTTTCATAGCTTCAGATATTAGATGATGCCTATTTCTTGTTAGAACTTATTCATAATGTTTATAACCTTGATGGTGATGTTTTAATGGTGGCTTTGAGTTAGTCTCTTGCTGAAATTTCTATGTTAGTACTGTTAGAAGAAATATTTAATTGAAGTTTAGCTGTCATTACATGTTGATTTGTTTGGTGTTAGTAGTTTAGGTTGCATATTGGCTTCCGCATAGCCAGGGTGTTACAACCGATTCCACTGGAGGCTAGGATGAGCCTTCGTGCGTGAATGTCCCTCCATTTGGACACTTTCGATGGAGCGGGCACAACGGTCTAAGCAGTAGATTGGCTTTGCTACATGGAGAGGTAGTTCGGAGCTTTAGAGATGACCTCTCAACAAAAGACATGCTACGTGGCCTTTCCGCTAAAGGGTCAGGTGGACATTTGGTGAGAGGGGGTTCTGCCAGCTAGGACCCCAACTCAGGGACTGATCACGTGGGAGGATTTCGTAGAGTAGTTTAGAGCGAAGTTCTACCGAGAGTCCTTCCTTGAGAGGATTGTGCACTCCCTGTTGACCTTCATCTAGGGAAAAGATGCCCGTTGTAGAGTATGAGGCAGGGTTCAATAACCTAGTTCACTTCGTGCTAGCTGTGGCTGGCGATGACTGTGAAAAGGCTAAGAGGTTTCGTAGGGGACTCAACCAGGAGTATTGCCATGTTTTGGGGGCGACCGGTCCATGTGACTTCAACTCTGTGGTTGATCAGGCCAAGAGTATGGAGTTAGAGAGAAAGCTCACTAGAGAGAGGCGGGCTTCTAGTGGTTCTATTCCTTTGGTGGCTTTGGTGGTGGCCAGAAGAGAAGCTTTGGTGGTGGGAGCGGGTCTTCTCAGCAGCCCATTCCCAAGAGGTTCCAAGGGGGCCAGCGTCCTCCGACGTCGATTCGGCCTTTTCAGCAGATACTGTCTACTTCTTCAGCTTTGCACGCGTTGCGCCCTGTTCGAGGCCAGGGCATGATCTGCTTCAAGTGCAGTGACAAGCATTGTGCTTCCAAGTGCTCATGGTCAGGGAGCTGTCATCAGTGTGGCCAGGCGGGCCACAAGATGTTCGTGTGCAAGCAGAATCCCGTGAGCGTCATCAAGTGGGAGCTAGTTCATGCGGCGTCATCGGCCGCATCATCTTGGGGTTCAGTTCAGATGCTGGAGGCCGCCCTAACGCCCCAGTATCCTCCAACTTGGGCACCTCCTGCAGCATTTCCTTCGATGCCTCCTATTGGGTTCTACTAGAACCCTACTGTAAGACCCCAACCTAGCAAAAGCCAAGATGTAACACCAATCTACTAACTTCAACCTTCACTACAATTTTTTTATCAAATCATCCAACATTAACCACTAGACCTCAAGACCATACATTCGCAGTCACTAGGTCATTGTAAATTCTAGCAAGGAAATAGTACTAAAATCACAATTGATTTAGCATCATGAATAATACTCAAGTAGTAAAGACTAACCACCAGCATTGATAAAATTGATAGGGAATCAATAGAGACACAAAGTAACCAATTATTACAATGGAAGTTTCTATCATGGCAAAAGTGGTATTTAGGTAATGTGAAGTGCATAGGTGTGAAATCCTCCCATGAGCTACTTCCACCCGATGCATGCTAGTCTCAACGATCACCTAAAACAACAAAAGGCAAGAGTGAGTCCAAGACT
This sequence comes from Phyllostachys edulis, assembly GCA_036346405.1. Classification (NCBI taxonomy): domain Eukaryota; kingdom Viridiplantae; phylum Streptophyta; class Magnoliopsida; order Poales; family Poaceae; genus Phyllostachys; species Phyllostachys edulis. The sequence goes on along the minus strand of CM070561.1, from coordinate 13,529,924 downwards.
CAGTAAGTACATGCAAGGTTAATAAAAAACAATACTATAGCATCAACAATTCTTCCTCAGTATAAAAACATACATCTTCTGATCCATGAATGCAATGCAATTCATGCATATGCCAAAACCTCTTCTCTTCTGCTTATACCGGTATAGCGGAGTGTAACACCCGTCGATGTTCACTCACGCCCGCATTATCAAATACGGGGACCCAAGCCCGTCCTTTTCAGATGGGGACCCATTGCCCATATCTTAAATATGGGGATCTCAAGCCCACTCTTGCGGGTACATCATGCCATCATGCATGCATAATATGAAATGACATGAACATTCCACAATCTTTTATCATAAGCATTCTCAACTAATGAACAAGGTATGAGCAATATGACATAAACATTCTCATCATGATTGATCATATTAAACTTGCATCACATCAAAGGTGTTACCGCACACAACATCGCATTGGAATTGTACTTGCTTCAACCGCGGGATCGGTGATGACGAATAGAGGACTCTATCCCCAGGTTGTCACCACCACCTAGCATTTGTAAAGTATACTAAGAATATCATTCAATTGCACACAACATAGCAATAAAACTAAATAAACTTATTCGCTCCTATTCGCAACTCGAAACAATACCACTACTTCCCAAATACCAATCTATCCAAAACAGACAGTCACCTTAGGAAAATCATAACTTTTGATTTATAGCTCCAAAAATTATGAACTTAGGATTTTTGGAATCTACACAAATATATCCACAAATTCTCAAGTGATTGAAAGTTCAGATTATGTCATCTAAATCCTTGTTTTTGTCCCCGAAGATAGTTCTGTCATCTTCGGTATTATCGACTTAGAAATTCCAGAACTTATATTTGGTGCATCCAAACATAGTGATCTAAGTCATTCTAGAATCTACAGATAATTATTTTCTAATATAAATTTATTCTAATTTTTCTATTGAGAAACAAATTTTGCTAATATGACCTTTTTCCCTACTATCACCAACAGATGGACGAATCAATCTCATGACTGACAAATTCATAACTCCCACTATACCTGTACAAAATTTATCAACTTGGATTCTTTGGAATCATTATCAAGTTATCTAAGTCATACATGCCAAAAGTTCAAATTTGTCCATTTTCAAAGTTTAATTTGCATATCTATGTTCGCTGCCTGGATCCCTGAGACTGAACATGCACTCGGATTGCAAAAATCATAACTAATTATCTATCCATCCAAAAATTACGAACAAAGACTTTCCAGAAAGCTATCGACACTACCTACATATCTCTAGGAGACCCTAAACTCTGATTTCACTTTGAACTAATTCAAACTTACGGATCATCATAACTGCAGAATTACCGATCTAATAACAGTAGGGTACTAATATGATTTTCGGCAACAAATCGCATAGAAAAAGGATTAAATTAGCTATTGGGGAAATCAAAATCACCCTAGAATACCTCGTTGGAACCCGCTAAAAGCCCCGCGAGAACTCCCTTTCCTTCCTTGTCCCTCTTCCCCTTCCATTCTTCATCTTCCTTCCTCTCCTTCCTTTCTCCCCTTGGCATAGCAGTAGGGAAGGGGGAGTGCTACAGTACCCATGAGATACAGTGTGGTGGCACTGTAGCAGGGTGCTAGGGTTTTGTCTCTCCCTCCCTCTTAAGTTGGGCTCCCCCACTTGGGTTGTGAGCCGTCGGCCCACTACTATCCTCAACTCACTAAATTCTGAAATTGCACTCTTAAATACCTCTTCTAATCCCTCAATTATTTATTTTATTAAATAGGATATTACACCTACACCATCTGCGCCGCCTCAGATTGCTGCACCTCCAGCAGTCCTTGCGCTTCCACTGCCGAGTGTTGAGGCTTCCGCCCCAGCGCCATCTGGAGTCTACACCATGCCTACACCTGAGACAGTAGGTCATCCTGACATGGTGATAGGTACTTTACTTGTGGATTCTCATGGGGCCTTCATTCTTTTTTATTCTAGAGCTACTACTCATTTGTGTCACTAGAATTTTCTAGGAGAGCAAACTTGGGTATGCAGTAGATTTCTCAGTCAGTTCTAGTCAGTTCGCCGGGGGGTCTCATTTCTAGTTCCACAGTTTGTCCGAGCTGTTCTGTAATCATTGATGATGAGGATTTCACTACCAATTTGATGGTGAATCAGCTAGCACCTTTTGATGTTATCTTTGGCATGGACTAGTTGTTCAGTTATCATGCCAAGATCTATTGTTTCTGGAAGACTATGACTTTGCAAGCTTCGTGTAACACCCTGGATATGCAGAAGCCAAGATGCAACCAAAGCAACTAACACCAATCAACACTATAAATTATTTTGAACAATTTAGCAACTACTGACAACCAAACTTCAACACACAGAGATATTGTTAAATTAAATATCCTAAATTTTAGCATGCAAATAAACTCTAAATTTTAGTTTATAATGTTTCATTCAAGAGGAACAATACCACGAAAATATCCGAAAAAGTTTATATCATCAACTAGCATAAGTAAAGCTTTAGGACGGATAATAAAAGCACCAAGAAACCAATTATTACAAAATTCGAGTCTCATTGAATAAGATAATAGGAATATTATTTGGTCATAGATGTTTGTAACATTGTGATTTGCAACAGTGAGCTACTTTCCCCAAAGAATGTCATCCTCGATAGTTACCTAAACAACAAAAGCAAGAGTGAGTCTACGACTCAGCAAATACAATTGAACATCACAGACAGCATCGAATCAAAGACAAATCATTCTCAATAAATCAAATACATAAGAAAAATGTCATGCTCTTGATGCAAGAATGAAAATAAAATCCACTTCTCTTCTACATATACCGGTATAGCCAATGAAACACCTGTCGATGTTTACTCAGGCCCGCATTATCAAAATGCGAGGATCTAAGGCCTGTATGAAGAATCTTTCATACGGGGACCTATTTGCTCATAATGGAATGATGGGACTTATTTGCCCATATTAGAATGATGGGACTTATTTGCCCATATTGGAATGATGGGACTTTCAATACCCACTCCTGTGGGTGAAGCATGAATGCTTCAAATGAAAATATTGAAATGAATGCATTCTCTCATAGAAGCAATTTGATATCATCAATGAACATAACCATGTAAATAACAGAATTACTCATCATTCATAGAATTTAACCATGTCATACTCATACAACCGATTTGAACAAAACAAACATTTAAGATAATTAAATCTGTACTTGCATTTCGCGTTGCAATACGTTGGAAGGTAAAGAAGGTGCAACTAACCCCAAAGTCACTCCTCCTACAACAAGTAATATACTCAAAACAAGCTTAACAAGGTAAAGCAATGCTAATTGCAATGCTCTCAGCCGCATTCCCAAAAACCCACGGTTCAATTATTTAATCTACTCAAATATAACGACGAACTAGCAGAAAACAAAAACTGGACAGCGACCTTCTAAAATACATAAATCTACATCTGCTAATCATAAAAAGGCATACTCAGTCTCTCTATAAAGAGTACAAAATTATCTACAATTACTTAGTTGGCGAGATCTCTTAATTCTGCTTTTAACTAAACTTAACAGACAGATGAAAACCTACTGTCAGAACTGACTAACAAAATGGATAGCAGCAATAGAATAGCTATAACTATCAATTGGCTGATCCAAAAATTATGTTCTTTATCAATCTGAAAAGCTAAGCGAATTTCCTAGAAACGTCATGTTGGGAGACATCCCTGATTCGGTAATTATCAAATTCTTATCTATCAATTACTACGACTGTTGTAATTTGATAGGGTTTCTGGACAGCGGTAAAGAAATTATTATATCTTCCAAACTACAATTTCAAATAACGTGAACTCAGATCCTACAGAAACCTAATAACATTTCCCACAATTCTTTAGGAGGCCCTATCCTCTAATTTCGCATTGATCTAGACCAAAACTGATGAACAATAAGACTACAGATTACAGATTCAATTGAGCAGGAACAACAGTTCGCTAATCGACAACAATCCATAAAAAATAATTAAACCAAACAGCGAGGAGTTGAGATTTACCCTAGAAGACACAAATGAACTCGCTGAAACCGGAGAAGATCCCACCCTGCGCACTTCCTCTTCCCTCTCTCCCTTTCTCTTCCCTTCTTCCTTGGCCGGCAGCAAGGGGGCGACATGGCTTGGCCAAAGAGGACAGCATAGAGGGGATGGTAGCAGGGGGAGGGGGTGCTACAGTAACAGTGGTGCTGCAGTAACCACGTGCTACAGTAAAAGATGCCTAGGGTTTGGTTTTCTCTTCTTAAACCAGCTTCCCACTTGGGCCAAAAACCCAAGATTATTTCTCCTCTAAAAAATCTAAATTCTCTTTTTAAATCCTGTTAAATACCTTTCTCATTTCAATTAATTCTCTAATGTTAAATGGATATTATATTCTAGCCCCTTAAATAGAATTCGACCCCGAATTCTACTCGTCATTCTACATGAAAGAACAACCACAATTGAACTAAACAATAAATAACACATACATGATGTGAAAAAATTCGAATAAAGCTTGCGCATGTGAGTTTCCAACTCCCAAGACTCAACTCGCTCAGACCAACATGACTTAAACACCATAACATACACCAACGTCTATTCCTCAATCTGACCTCTCCTGTACACACATCGGATGGAACTCGACGGTGAGGTCTTGCTCGGTGGTCAACAGCTCTAACGAAACCTCAAACTCCAGATTGCCCAGTTACTCACCCAACACTAGAACACAGCAAACGTTGTGTACCCCACTTTCGACGGTATGGACCCGAGATGGTCCTAGCGATATGCCAACTTTCGAATCCCCGCAACTATCGAAAACAAACCAGTGTACATTGGGCCAACTCCCCCTTTGGTACCAAACTACACAACTTGCACATAACACACGGAACACTTGTTCCATCTCTCAATCGATCTCCTCACTCAAACACGGAGCACCTTGAGCACCTTGTTTAACCAGGGGCGCACAACATAACTCGCTTTAAACAATCCCTTTTATAAACAGAACCCAATTGAAAATAAAGGATTCTCATCGCAACTACGAAATGCCAACTCCACACCAACAGGGTCAAATTCAAAAGCGAAGATTCATCACGAAAACCTTTCTACTTTCCAAATTGGCAGTTTGCAAATAAACACTACGCAAACCAAAAGAGAAATCACTCAAATGCCCAATTCAATCATCTCCTTTGTTTTTTTTCTAAACCGGAAAGAACCACACATGCCAACATAAAGCCAACTCAAATTTTAAATGACATCTGTCATAAACACACAACTGTAACAAGGATCGAGAGAGCGTTTCACTACCTGAGAAAATATTTTTTTCTCAATTTCTCTTTTAGGAATAAACTTTCTCTCAAATTACGGAATTCCAAATCATCACACTAACTCTTTCCTCTTAACAGGCAACTCAAAGCGATGCTCAACCCGAAAGCAACAACCACACTTATCTAGAGCAACTCTACTAGTCCACAAAAGGATACTCTAGCCCACTCCTCTACTAAAGGAATTTGTCGGTGTTTTAGAACCGATCTTACGTAAAGATTGTTTGATTCGGGGGGTCTCCAAGAATAGAATCACGCAGAGAGATTGACACGGGTATTTTTATACAGGTTCAGGCCTTCTCCGGAGAGAATAACAACCTTACTCCTGTGTGTATATGGTATTGAGTGTATTCTGAACAATTAGGAAAAAAACTAAGACTATTACAAACGATAGTGCTTGTCTTCCTGATAGCCCTTGATAGCGTGTGTATACACCTCGATTGCCCCCTCTTTTCCTCTCTGACCGTTGCCTTTATATAATCGTGAAGGAATAGCCGTTTTCCCCTGCTGAAGAGACGCCTCATTAAATCCAGTAACGGGCGCACGTTTGCTGTAATCATCGGGCTGGTAACTCCTTCACGCCGCCTGGCAATTACTCGTCAGAGATAATGGGGTATTGCGTGTTATTATTTCGCATAATAACAGTGTATATTGACTGTTTGGATTCCTTAATCAATTGGACCCACTTGCCTATAGGTTTTATTGATCATAAGGTGGTTGTAGCTGACCTGGTCGTAGAGGAACTTACGACTATAAGATAGTCGTAGCAAGACTTACGACTATGAGGTAATCGTATAATATCTTATGACTGGGTAGTGATCGTAGAAGAACTTACGACCATAAGGTAGTCGTAGCAAGACTTACGACTATGGGGGTGGTCGTAGAAGAACTTACGACCACCTAGTAGGCTTCTCCCTTATAAAATTAAGGGGTATACCCAGGGACCATATGACGTCATATTTACTTATAATAAGAATTATAGATAAAAGATAAAATGAGGATTATTAGATCCTCGTCAGAATTATTTTGACAAATGATGCCCAACACCTTGATAAAGATATTCACCCACAACCACATCACCTTAATCCTTTAAGGATAATCAACTTAAAATTCTCAGTGCATACGCTCATTTACTGCAACTAAAGGATTCTATCAATGATCATCACACTATTCGTAATCCACTTTTTATTATACTACATCTACACATAGTCATTGGGAAACCAACGTTCTAGCATAGAACACGAAACCCAATTTATATCTCCAAGACTCCTATAAATGTATTTCGGTGTAATTGATACGGAAACTCTCAAATCCGAAGACTAAGATTCCCACCATCCAAACATACTCAATCCTTAACAGCAACATGTAAACATATTCTCGACCAAATCATCTTTTTAAAGAGATTCTAACTCCTAGAGGGTTGCTCACTAAACCCAAGTCATACTTGACAACGACTTAACAATCCCTGTTGTCCCTGTAATTGCCATAATGATTAGATTTCTTCGCTAATCTCTTTTCTCATTAAATTATACCGTCATAAATCACCTACACAACCTTGCAAATTACCCAATCGTGATGCTCTAATAAACTGATCAAGATTTCTATTCTTTCGATAATTCTAATGTTCTACCCAGAATGAACAAAAGATCTTGGACCACAAATCACTATAGGTTCTGTTAGTTGCAACAATGCTATCAGTTTAGCCCCAAGACAAACATTCTAATTAAATAAAATTATCTCCAAGAATTATAATACGAAATCAATTCATCCTCTAATGATCCTCAAATAACTTACAACCCAATGTCTCACAACAACAATTAATAAACACTTCGAAAGACCCCTGTGAAACGAATCAGTTAATTCTTTCTCAAAAGAAAAGGCAAATGAAAACAATTTTCACCACCTAGAAAAACATTTACCACTCGTAGTGAACACAGCACCAAGGGAAATAGTCAATTAGGCAATGAACTGAGAAAACATAAGGGAAGACCACAATTGAGAGCACAAGCCTCACAAGAAGAGAATGTCAAACCTTAACCGATAAGAACAAACGTTGCTATTGAAATTTCGGGTATTTCTATACGACAAAAACAGAAAGGTTAAGTATGCTTCAAATAAGCTGCAAGTTACAAAACTTGACTCCCACCACAAATACTTCTACTACACTCCTTCATTTAAAATAAAACAATTTTCTTTTATTACAACCTTTCTTGCCAACTCAAACAAACGAGCATTTAATATCAAATCACTTGAATCACTTAAGAACCAATAGAACTTTACAACACGTCACTTTACTCAACAGATTTCAACTACCACATAAATCTTGAACTCCAAAAGATCATGAATGCAAAATTTGAAATATTTTCATTTAAGAGATATCACGAAAGGCGATCAAATTTCTTTCTCTTTAAAAGAATCAACATCACCATCACATTACTGACCATTTTATTAACATCAACATCATACATCCTTGGTAAAATTCAATATATCTTACTATCACATCAATAAATCTTCCAAAAAGAAACACAACAAATCGTGTCATAAAATTTCCATTATCATATAAGATTGCAATAACAACTTGTTCTAGAAAAGAAACCTAGTGCGTAAGCCACAATGTTGAAACAAAACTCTTTTAACAAGATCATACTAGTACATGACAATCTCACAAAGCACACCAATATAAATCACTTATTAGATTTCATCCATCTAACCATTTCTACTAACAATTGATGATTATTTAATCATAGAAGCATTCATGGTCCTACCTCTGTTTCAAACACAAAACAGATATGAGTCTAGATTCAACATTCTACCTTATGTTCAGAAATTAGAACGAAATATCTTTAAACTTCAATAATACAATATATATAAGACAAGGTTCCACAAGTCAGTACGACAACCTTCATCCATTTCTTCATAAACATATCAACAATTTAGCATGGCAAAATCAGGCGAATCTAGCATTTGTACAAATTCATCAAGTATCTAAATAGAAGATAGATTTAAGATTAATATTTACCAAGACAATAACCCAATAGCTCCGTAATTGACCATCTCAAACGGTTAGATCAATTATTAAGACCAAATAATCTATTTTATCCAACAAGTTTAGAAATTTAAACAATTTAAATGATCAAACCAGTTCATTATTGTTTCACATTACCTAATAACTCCATGAGGTCCAAACATGTATAGACAAATTCTTATTCAAAATTTTTGAAGAAACTACTATAAGACAACTACAAATTAATCAATTTCACTTCTAAAGATATTAGCTAAGAATCATTGGTTTGCACCATGCTAATAACCCAACCTGATAACTCATACCATGCCAATTAATTCATTTAATTAAAACCTCTTAGTTAAGCACGATAATACATCACTAAATGGTTTTAACATTCTTTTTCATAACAGAACAGTATTAAACTTCAACTCTCAAATTAATCCAAAAGAAATACGCAAGGTCAAAGCTTCCACATAACAAAGAACTTGAAAAGAAAGCTTCCATTGTCCAAATACCAAGCGAACAAATGAGTTACGTTTCCCAATAGAAAAAAACAGAACTTTCATGAAAAGATCAATCTTGCAAATTAATGGGGTTCCAAAGAAACAATAATGGATCAACCGTTAGGAGAACGAATAACCACTTTATTGAACCAATACAGAACGGAAACCAACCTACTACAGTGTAACCGCTGTCCAAAGAAAGTGCACCAACCATAAGAAAACTATAACCAGAACACAAACGCAAACTCAAGGAAGACAACAACGTCACAAAGAACTAACCCTCAATGCATGTAACTAAGTTGCCAGAGGTAACCACTTCACTATTCCAAACCACGAACGGTGGTATAACCTAACAATGCCCAAGGCCACAACCACGACCTCTACCTCTCGACATCTGCTACCATCACTGCACATAACCAATATAATCAATTATAAGTATACAAGATCATCTCATAACATGAACCATCAATATAGCATTATAGAAACGTAAATGCAATGCTTGACCCATCCCATCCTACTGTGCACATGTAACACCCTGGCGCAAAATCCGCTCAATGCCCAGCCCACTGTGGGGCGGACTTGCGCACACACAGCACCCCACTTACACTTTCATCCTCACTTCATGTAAAAGAGTTAACCCGGAGGCGCTAAGTTTGGACCCAACATGCATTATATACTACTACAACTCACTTTAGACAAGTAATATGAGACTAATCCCACCACATGACTCCTCATGGGCCACATGGGCTGCACTACGAGTAGGTCGGGGTATTACATTCACCCCCCTCAAGGGCTGACGCCCTCAGCAGCACACCGCATACGCGGCAAATGCCCAGAACCACCCCTCGGTACACGTCCGTGCATCCAGTGCCGGCACATATGCCATGCCGTGTGTCCACTCGTGGACCACACGTGCCATGCGCCATATGCCCGCCCTGCCCGCAAGACGCGCGTGCGCAAATAAGGTTGATGCTCTGATACCATCTGTAACACCTTGGTCCAAAATCCGATCAATGCCCAGCCCACTGTGGGGCGGACCCGCGCACACATAGCACCCTACTTACACTTTTATCCTCGCTTCGTGTAAAAGGGTTAACCCGGAGGTGCTAAGTTTGGACCCAATAGGCATTATATACTACTACAACTCACTTTAGACAAGCAATATGGGACTAATCCCACCACATGACTCCTCATGGGCCACATGGGCCGCACTACGAGTAGGCCAGGGTTTTACAGTACCAGTGTGTCAAGTTTTAAGTTAATTAACCATTAGCAAATTAAGTTAATTACCTAAGTTGTTAATCTATTCACCACAGATATAAAGCCCGCTCTGATATCAACTGTGGCACCCTAGCTATGCAGAAGCCAAGATGCAACCTAAGCAACTAACACCAATCAACACTATAAATTATTTTGAACAATTTAGCAACAACTAACAGCCAAACTTCAACACAGAGAGAGATTGTTAAATTAAATATCATAAATTTCAGCATGTAAATAAACTCTAAATTTTAGTTTATAATGTTTCATTCAAGAGGAACAATACCATGAAAATGTTCGAAAAAGTTTATATCATCAACTAGCATAAGAAAAGCTTTAGAACAGACAATAAAAGCACTAAGAAACCAATTATTACAAAATTCGAGTCTCATTGAACAAGATAATAAGAATATTATTTCTCATTTGAACGCTTTCTTTTATAGAATAAATCGAAGTATTACATTCTACCCCCCTTAACAGGATTCGACCCCGAATCTACTCGAAAGAAAACTGCAATTGGAATGTATCAATGACAAACACGTACCCGTTGCGAACAAATCCGGATATTGTTCGCGCATACGAAACTCCAACTCCCAAGTGGCCTCTCTCTCGAACTGATGAGACCACAACACAAGGACGTAAAATGACGTCTGTCCTAGCACTCAACCTGACAATTCCGGGTACACTCATCAAAAGTGAATCGAAGGTAAGACCCTACTCGAAGGTCAACGTCTTTAACGAAATCCCAAGCTTTGAACTGCTCAGCTACTCACTTAGCACCAGAACATACTAGATGTCGCGTTCCTCACGTATGGACCCAAGACGGTCAAAGCGATACGCCAACTTCATAATCCCTGCAACTGTCGAAAACGAACCAATGTACCTGGGCTAACTTCCCCTTTGGTACCAAGACGCACAACATGCTCAAAAATCGAACTCATTATCTAACAAGGATCACCTCCTTTAATCAAGAATGCACAATAGAACTCGATCTTAAAACAACTATTTTATAAAGAGAACCCAACTAAAAATAAGGAGTTCTCATTGCAACCACGCAATGCCAACTCTGCACCCAAAAGGGTCAAATCCAAAATTGACAATTCAACACGAAAAACTATTCCACTTTCTAATTAGACAATTTGCGAATGAACACCACGAAAACTAAAGGAGAAATCACTCGAATCCCCAAATCAAATATTTATTTTATTCCATATGAACTGGAAAGAATCACACATGCCAACACTGCGCCAACTCAAATTGCAGAAGACATCAATCAACAACACAAAGCTCAAACGAGAATCAAGAAAACGCTTCACTACTTGAGGAAACATTCTTTTTCTCAATTTCTCTTTTAGGAATAAAATTTCTCTCAAACCTTGGAATTCAAATTCATCGTATACCACACGAGCTCAAACCTTTTAAATTAGCATCCTCAAAATTATGCTCAAACCGAAATACATCATCCGCCCTTTGTGGAGAGACTTTATTGATCCCACCGAACACTCTAGACAACTCCTTCTACTGACGAAATTAATTTGACAGATGACTCCCAATGCATCTCGAAATAGATTTCACACTCAATCATATCACCTCAATCCTTTACTAATAACCAATCAGGATTCACATCACGCATTCTCATGTACTACACCAAAAGGGTCTTATCAATGATGATCCCACAATCCAGAATCCACCATTATTCTTCTTCCTGTAACACCCCAGCCCAACATGAGCTTGGAATGCTACTAAACTAACAATATAACAAATTAAAACTAAGACTTTTTTTTCTAAATTTCGACAGAAACTCCTTTGTATAGCTAACTATACCGGAGGTTCCAACAGTTAAAAACAAATATCATAATTAAACAATCCAACATCCGGCATAATCAATAGGCATTCAAGATATGCTAATCAACTAGAGCATAACCAAAGGTATCCAAAATATGCTACTCATCACTATTACAAATAATCCAACGCATAAAGCATAACCATAACAAATCCTTTAAGAAGTTTGCTCATTTATTAAGGCGTGATCTAAAATTTAATCAACTATAACAGATTTGTGGCAGTGTGTATGTCCGAACATATGACTACTCCCTCCCATGCATGTCATTCTTGTAAGGGGTACCTAAAAACCACAAACAAAGCAAGAGTGAGTCCACAGACTCAGCAAAGTACTAATAATGAGACATTATAACACACCATTATAACATCAGCATCCATTCTCAAATCTTTACCACACATCATGTCATATGCTTATGCAATGCTCAATGCAACTCTTTAACTCTTTTTGCATTTTACCGGTAATGCAAGGTATGCAACCGTCGATGTATACCCATGCCTGTGCTCGCAACCACAGGGACCAAGAGCCTAATACTCTGCAAGTAATGGGGACCACAAGCCCACACTCCACAAGTGTGGGGACCTCAAGCCCGTCATATACATGATGGGGACCTCAAAAATATATATGCTTGGTCACCACGTGACCAAGCCTCAAACATGATCTCAATATGCACATGCACAGTTACTCTACTCATCATTAACATGAAATACCAATAACCTCATACATGAATAGAACTTAATCATACTTTGAGCATTCACCAATATTAACACACATATAATTCCAATAACCATGCATAGCTAATATGTATCAAATACTCACAATCATGATCAAGCATTCACATTTAATCTATCAATCAAAGTACTTGCCTCAACTGTGAGACGGAAGACAACGACAGAAAAGATCTAGCCCCAGTGTTCACCACCACCTGGTAACCGTAAAATAATATACTAAGTACACCAATCAAAAGTGTACAGCATTGCAATAGAACAAAACAAGAACAAGCTTCCCTAATCAAAACCCGAACAATTAATCATTATGCTCTCAAATTCCCAAATATGTCCAAACAGACCGCTGTTAAGGAAAAATTCATAACTTTTGAGTCAAGACTCCAAAAGCCATGAATCCAAATTTCCTAGAACCTACACAAGTGTATCTACAACTTCTCAGGTGATCAAAAGATCAAATTACCAAATGTAATCCTTTGATTTTAATCCCAAAGACCGTTCTGTCATCTTCGGTAAATTTGACTTAGGAAAATCAGAACTTTTGTTTGGCACAACCAAACTCATTGTTCTAAGACTCTCTAAAAACTACAGAAAACCAGATATCTCAATAAAATTATCACAAATATTCCTACTATGCAACAATGGTTGCAAACAGCCAAGCCTTTCACCTCTGTCCACAACAGAAGGACAGATTACAGTAATAACTTTAAAAATTCATAACTTTTGATCTATCTGTCCAAAATTTATGAACTTTACCTTCTTGGAATAATCATAAAGTTATCTAAATATATTATGGAGATCATCTGACCAAATTCGGCCATCTCCAAACTCTAATGTACAGAACTACGACCGCTGCACAAATCCTGAGACTGAATTAGCACCCAGTCTTGAAAAATTCGTAACTAATTCATACTTTATCCAAAAATTATGATTTAATACTTTCTGGAAAGCTAACAAAATTCCCCATCTATCTCTAGGATACCCTAAATACTGAATCTTCATGGAACTAATCCAATCTCACGAATCAACAGAACTGCAGTACTACCGATCTACGACAGCAGGATACTACAATGATTAATCGGTAGCAAAACACATCTATAGAACCAAACTAGCTATTGAGAATCATGATCTTACCCACGAAATCCCCCACTGGACCACGCTGTAGTCCTCGCGAAGATCACCCCCACCTTCTTCTTCTTCCTCTCCCTCCTCCTCTCTTCTTCCCTCTCCTTCCTCTTCCTTATGGCCAGCCAAACTACAGGGGAAGCACCGTAGGAGAGGGGAGTGCTACAGTAGCACCGTGCTATAGTGACAGCGGCGCTACACTACCATGCTATAGTTCTTGGGATGCTAGGGTTTAGTCCCCCCATGGGCCCAAAGAGCTATGGACCAAAGGCCCGAGTTCTAAAACTTTTCCAAAATTCTGAATATTCCTTTTCTAATTATTTTTAATTAGTACTAGTCACTTATATGTTTTATATTTGAACGGAATATTACATTCTACCCCCCTTAAACAGAATTCAACCCTGAATTCTACTTGTCGTTCTATTCGCAAGAACACTACAACTGAAATTAATCACATTCAACACGTACGCAATGTGAACAACCCTGGATTTTGGTTGCACATGCGAGATTTTAACTCCCAAATCGCTTCCCTCTAGGTCATATGCGACCACCTCACCTCGAAGGATATCAACATCTTACACCTCAACACTCGTCTCGACCTTCACAGGTTCTCTCAACACACAAGACTCAAAAAAAAAAAGGTCCCACTCGTTGGCCAACAGCTTTAATCGAAATCCCAAGCTTCGGACTGCTCAGGTACTCACTCAGCACCAGAACATACCAGACGATGCGTACATCGTGTATGGACCTGAGACGGTCAAAGCGATACACTCACTTCCAAATCCCCGCGACAGTCGAAAACAAATCAATGTACCCTAGGCCAACTTCCGTTTTGTTACTAAAGCACAAAACATGCACAACCGACATGGAACTCCTGTCCCACTTCTCAATCGGTTTCTTCATCTAACAAGGAGCATCTCCTTTAACCAGAAATACACAACAAAAATTTGCTTTAATCAACTCTTTTATAACCAAAACCCAACTGAGAATAACGGATTCTCATTGCAACCACAAAATGGCAACTTCACACAAAAAGGGTCAACTTCGGAAGCCAAGATTCATCATGAAATCCCTTCCGCTTTCCAAGGAGACAGTTTACAAATAAACACCACATAAACCGAAAGAACAACCACTCAAATGCCCAAACCAAATACTTCATTTATTCTTTCTGAACTGATAAGGACCACACATGCCATCATAAAGCCAAGCCCAAATTACGAAGAACATCCGTCAAAAACATATAGCTCAAACGAGAATCAAGAAAGCATTTCACTACCCGAGGAAACATTCTTCTTCTCAGTTTCTCTTTTAGGAGTAAAATTCCTCCCAAACTTTGGAATTCGAATTCATCACATACCACACGAGCTCAAATCTCTTAAATTGGCATACTCAAAACTATGCTCAAAGCGAAATACATCATCCACACCTTTGTAGAGAGGCTCTATTGAACCTACCGAAACACTCTAGACAACTCCTTGTACTGACAAAATTAATTTTTGACAGAAGGCACCCAATGCTGTAATACCCGTTAGAATAAATTGTCAAACAAGAATTAGAATGTGATTAAAAAGAAAAGTTTTGGTGAGGAGATGAGGTAGTGGTCCGGTTTGGGCCTCTATTGGCCATAAACAAAGAGGGTTGAAACCCTAACCGAGCCGGCCACCATTCCCCCTTTCCCTTTGTTTTCTCCCAGCCGCCACCACTGTTGGATGGGTGCGCCACTACTTCTCTTCCCCTGGAGCTGCAGCCTCCTCCTCCCCCATGCGCCCCCACTCCCTTCCCTTCGTTTGGCGCCGCTGCCCCTACTTCCTTGGCGCCCGCTGGCATCACCTCCCGTTCTGCCCGCCGCTTTTGGCGCTCCTTCCTTCATGATGCCGCCCGCTGCTTTTGGGTCCGCTGCTTTGCCGACCGCTGCCCGCCGCCACTCTACATCGCCTCCTCTCGCCGCCGGTCCCACGCCACCTCCCTAGTGTCGCCGCCGCCGTCGGGCTCGGCCTCACGCCCGCCACACCCGCGCTAGACGCCGTCTTGCGGGCAGATGTCGGGTTCTCGACCAGATGCAAGCGCACGTGGGACATCGTGTTCGGGTTCCACCGACACGCTGCTCGGCAGGACGCCATTGACGAGAAGGTTGGCAACTTCATCCATCGCCGCCACTTTCTCGCCAGTCGGGTCGCGGGTTCAGATGTGCAATGGGGAAGTTTCAGATATCCATTCTTTTCTTGAGAAAAGTTACATTGGAATGGAATTGTACTACTAGCTAAACCTTAAATCAATCTTCTCCTTGATGGCATACTCAATCGGCATCTCCCGGCCGGTGGCGGCCAAGATCCGCCGGAGTTGCCGTCACGGCCCGCCATCGCAGCTTGTCTTCCTCCACCAAGAGGTAATCTAGTGCTCGACGCGCCGGGAGTCTTGCTCTGCTTGCTTTGGCTTGTATGAGATTGGATAATCCTTTTGTCGTTTCTATCATGCGTTCTCACCCAAACAAATTGTTTGTAGCCGCCATGTCCATACTACACTATAACTCAAGATTGTACCATCGCTAAAGCTTGTTATCTAAACCACTAGGCGTTAGGGCTAAAACATTTTGTGGCCAGGAGCCATTGAGAATCTTGAATTGTCAATCCTCGGCCTCGTGCAACTCATGTCTCGAACTATTTCTTTAGCTCGTTGTAGCCATGCTTTTTTAAAGCCATATTTATCGATCGGTGTTAGTAGCGATGCGCTCTTTACAATTTGGTTGATAAAGTATTTCAGATTGCTCTTTGAAAAGTATACCGATATTTCAGCTTGAGTGGTTGATATTGCCACCTTAAGTCGCTAAATTTCATTTGTATTGTTGAGGTTTGATTTAGACCAATATACTTGGTACATAATTTCATTGTTTGGTGGATTAGATGCTTTAACCTTTACTTGTGTAACCTTCCTTTCTTTGTTTAAGCATCCTTGTTTTCATCATGTGTTTGATTTACTGCTGGTTTTGCTGTTGCACCTAATTTCTCTTCCTTATCACTTGACTAGCTGTTATTGTTTTGTCCCTTGCCTTCCTGGATGGTTGTGCTGTTTGTATGTGGAATTGCCGTGATTGGAAAATTACTTGTCTCCATCAAGTGCATAAGGGAAGTGATGGTGGTGATCCGGCTGTGGCTAACACTGAGGTGGTGGTGAGCCCTGGCGCTAGGGCATTCCGCTTTCTTTGTCTTTCGCCTCACGGTTGAGGCAAGTGCAAATATTATTACTGAGTTGTTATATTACATACTTGATGAATGCCATAGTTAAATGATGTTGCTTACTGCTTGGTAATGTTGATGAGCATGAGTGCCATAGTTTAATGATAATGTTTTTTGTTATGACGTTGCTTATGTGATGAAGCTTACATGGAAATGTTTACATGACGACGCGTGCTAATATTTATATGATGACGCTTATATGGTGGTGTTTACATGAGAATGCTTTCATGGCAATGTTTAAATGATGGTGTTTACACGGTAGAGGTGTCATGATTGATGGCATTGATGATGGGACAAGGTGAGCGATGAGACTACCTTGCTAATAATGACAATGAGGAATCATGGTAATGACAATGGACATGTGCATTTGCATCATGGCAAGTACCTTAATGTTTCTATGAATATGACATGTTGTATGCTTGTGGTTGGTATTGTATTTCTAAGTACCATGTTAATATTTACTAGTTCGTATTCAATCCATTTGTGTTACTTCCATGAATAGAGAGCGTGTAATTTCAATGTTCATATGTCATACCATGCATCCATAATACATGTTTCAATCCACGGGAGTGGATCATTATATAAGACTCATCAATTCCAAAGATGGGCACGTAAGACCCACCATTCCAATGTGGGCAGTTTGGGACACCTGCATTTAAACGTTCTTCGTACGGGGCTTGGATCCCCGTATTTTGTTAAATACGGGCTTAGGTGAACACCGACGGGTGTGTCACCAGCAATACCGGTATTTGCATGTGTATAGTCCCTTCATTTCTTCCAAATCAATCATTCCATTCATTCAAGTGTTCGTTCTGTGCTTATTTCATACACTTTAATGCGGTTGTTCGTGATGTGATCGTTTATTTCCTTTGACTGCATATGATGCTATCATAAGATATGGATTTGTGGTCTATAATGTTGTTGTTCATGATGTGATTGTTTAATCCCTTTGACTACTTATGTTGCTAGGTTTGATTTACTATTGCACTTTGCTGAGTCATGGACTCACTCTTGCTGTTGGTTGTGGTTTTAGGTACCCCCTTACAAGAACGGCATGCATGGGAGGGAATAGATTTAAGTCTGGTTGCACCTTGGCACAAACATTTCACATATGAATAATTTGGATGATGATCTAATATTTGAGAGTAATGCTTAATGGATTATTATGACTTATGCTTGGTATAACTTGTAATAGAGTTGATAGAAGATTATGGATGCCCTGTTGATTATGTTTTAGTTGTTTAGCATATTTTGGATGTCGTTGATGATTAGAGTATTGAATTGATGTTATATAAAATTGTTTGAACCTTCGGTATAGCCATCTATACAAAGGAGGTTCTGTCGAAATTCAGTAAATAAACTTAGTTTTATTTGTTACTCTATTATTTTAGTAGCATTCCAGGCTCATGTTGGGCTAGGGTGTTACAAATGCGCCTCACAATAGATCTCACGCAATCACTTCACCTCAAACTTTTAAGAATAAACAACTTAGAATTCTCAGTACACCACTCATGTATTACATCAAAAGCGTTCTATCAATGATCATCCCATTCTTCGGAATCCGCCCCTTTTTCTATTTCCTCTACAAAATCATTGGGCGAACGAAGACCTAGCATAGAAAAATGCAAAGTCCAAATTTAACTTCCAAACTCTTACAACGAACTTCTGATATAAAAGATAGAGAAATCCTCTGATTGATTCCCTAAGGTTCCCACAATTCCAACATACTCGCTCATTAACATCATCATGGAAATATTTTCCTGGCCAAATTACCTTTACAAGGATTTTAACTCTCAGAGGGTTACTCAATCAGACCGAGTCATTCTTGACATTAACTCAATATTTCACACTGTCCCATTAATTGCAACAACGATTAAATTACTTTATAATTCCAGTCTCATTAAATCACATCATCATGAATCACATACACAACCTGGCAATACAACCCAACCGCGACACTCTATAACTTAATCAAGATTTTCATACCTTCGATAATCCCAATATTTCAACATGAACCAAAGTTTTGGGACTACACTTTACCATATGGTTCGACTTGGTCGTAACACCAATCAGATTTACTTCAGCGACAAACATTCCATTTGAATCAAATTCTCTCCAAGAGTCATAGATCAAAATCGATTCACTTTCTACTACTCATCCAATAGCTTGGTACCAAAATCTCACCACTATAATTACTTGACCACCACCGATCAGTTGCCAGATTATGCTTTAATTCTTTGTAACACAAATATATTGATCCTTCCTCAAAAGGAAGAGACGAACAAGGATAAGTTTCGGCACACAGGAAAGCATTACTCCTCACAGTGAGCATGAGACCAAAATAAATATTCCAGCAGTGTACTTGTGGATATCATGGGGATATGCCTGAGATCTTGGGATGATGTTACAATTGACAATGTCGTTTAAGGTTTGTCGATTCACGCGTTTTCGGCGAAGTTCAAACTGCTGTCAAGCAAGTGGCGGTTTGACCGGTCCAGTTGGCGATCTGACCGGCTAGGGGGGCGGTCAGACCGGCTTTGGGAAATCGGTCAGACCGGCCTTTATGAGATTTTGGATTTTAGAGCTGGGCCAAAAATAGAGGGTGTAGGCAAGAGAGTAGGGTCTACTACACTTGGTCTCATAATTTTTGGAGCTTTCAGGCAAAAGTTCTATTGGTTTGAAAATTCCAATAGGTTTCGGATTTTCAGGAAGAAAATTTGGCTAAGTCTCATTGTGGCGGTCGACCAACAACAGTGGCGGTCGAGGTTAGGGGCGGCCGAGATCGGCCAAAGTGGCGGTCTGACCGGTTTTGGTTTGTTCATCGGCCAACTGGTGGCGATGATTGTTGGGTTAGGTCAAGTTCATGGGTTTCATGTCATATGTGTTGCATGATGCATGTTTTGACTAACGTATAGGTTTAGGTGGGGAATTTGATAAGATTTCCAGAAAGTCTAAGAACACGTCATTTAGATCTCGGATCAAAAAGTTATGGATTTTAGAATGTGACTGTCTGTTAAGAGAATGACATTAATTTAAGATTTTGGGAGTTGGGTTTATGCTAGAGAACGAGCGATTTCGTAATTGCTTCTAGTTTTGTTTTGTCCAAGATATTGTCTTAGCGTGCTTATTAAATATATTCAGGTAGGGGATTGGTCCCGGGGGCAGCGCCCTCTTCACGTCCTCCGTTCTCGCACGGTTAAGGTAAGTACTTGATTGATAGACTTATTATGAGAGAATGATCTTGTTTGCTAGTATTGTGAGTATATGTGCTATTCATGGATGCTAGAATATTATGAATGTCAATGATCATATTTATTAGTATTGTGAAAATATGTGATATTCATGGATGCTAGAATGTATCTAGAAGGGCCCAATTTTGTAGTCTATAAACATGACTGTTTATGTATTGAGAGAGATTGATGATGATTAATAAGAGCTTTACCCTTCGCCTCTCACCCATTTGTGTTCATGTGACACCCATTTGTGTTCATGTGATTGTGATTCTTGTGTGATTGATATATATCAATGCTACGACGACCACCGAAATTTAACACTTGTATCCATACAGCCGTGTCATTGTTCTTATCTGCTGTTGTTTTCTGGACAGTGTTGTACTAGTCGTTGTTGTCATTCTGTTCTTCTATTAATGAATGATAGGCAAGCCTTTCGCTTGTTCTTGAAAAAAAAAGTTGAAATACAAAGGTATCTAACAGGAATACACCTATATTCGCTATACTGAATGAATTTGTTGGAAGGCTCAGCTAAGAGTTTTAGATGTAGTAATAAATTGTTAATTTGTTACCGTCATCTCTACTAAAATATAACAAAGGAAATCCATAATATGTAGTAATAATTATCGTATTGATGATCATAGAGGGAATTCTTCTTGAATAGGAAATTATTATTCCAGAGCAGCAGATGTTTTGCTTTCTCGATATTTCCATATTGAATCAATTGAATGATATCGACAAGTCCACAAAAAGGTGGCGTCCTTCAAGGATATGCTTGCTACACCTGTGCAATTGGAAGAACTTCTCATCCCGATACCTCCCACGCCTTTTCTTTTAAAGAAATCAACTCAGGACATGCTTTTGTAAATGATTCAAAAAGCACCGGAAATACGAAAATGGAGGAACAATTTTTTTCTCATCCCGATACCTCCCGCGCCCATTTTTTTCTTTTTGAAAAGCACCTCTCACGCCCGTTTAACTGTCAACATTCTGCGTTCATTCAGCCAACAAAGAACTCAGCATATACTTTTGTAAATGATTTAAAACACACTGGAAAGAGGAAGATGGTGGAACAAATATTACATCTCTTTGGTTTATTCAGTCAGCAAACAAGGGATGCATCAGTAGGAATGGCATAACTGGAGTTTATATACAACCAATCTTCACTGCATCAGGACAATGACAGTATTTTTTTTTTGCCTACTATTGAACTCTCTGAGCTTTCTTCTGAGACAACAATTATTAGCTTCGAAGATCATCATCGGACAGTACCATCCAAAACACAATTTGCTACTATACAGGGTGAACCTGTGCAGGTGCCTGTATATTAACATGTAATCACTGTTCAAACTGCCCTCTTCTCCAACACTACAAATTCATTTCCTAAAAACTCTCTTTTTGATTGCTAGTCTCCTTCTATGAAGATCTTTAAAAATTATTGTGCCAACATGCATTTGATTGATAAGATAGGCAGGAAATTCGTTGGTGGAGTGCTTAGTTTATCTTGAAGAGAGTGCATAAATTGAGTCTATCTCCATGATCTTCTTGATACCATTCTCTGATGCCATGCGACAGGAGTCTGCTCAGAATGTCTGTCGTAGGGGCGGCCCACCGGCCCCATAGCACAGGCGACACTCCTGAAGGACCTGCGACGTTTCGGGGAACCCTGCAGGAGACCACGACGAAGGGCCTCCGGACAGGCCCCGAAGGCCCCGGAGACGCTCCCAGAGGCTCCGGGGGCAAAGGCGGAGGCAACCCTGGGAAGGTGTCCCCGAAGCGTCCGAGGGGGCCCCGAAGCCTCCGAAGGGTCCCCCGAGGTCCCAGGGAGGTAGGAGCAAAGGTGCCCCCGAGGGGGGGGGGTCGGCATGCCTCTCCGAGGGGGAGGCGTCGAAGAGGCCTCATCACCACCAACAAGGGCGCAGCAGAGGTAGACCGGGTCCACGACCCGACTAAACCAGGTCCAGGAAGGACTACCATGCGCCCAGACCTACGTGGCTACGTCTAGGCTTGGAAACTCCCCTGTTACCCCTATGTTCAATGTACTTCCCTAGGGGTACAAGTGTAATTTCATGTACCAGGCAGGAAAGGCTATTAATAGCCATCCTCCTTCACCATGTAAGGGGGGAACATTTTTTCTTGCAATAAATACAAGTGCATTCCTAGTCCGAACTCCCACACTCGAGACCCTTCGGCCCCTCGCTCCGAGGCCAAGGGTCTCCCCTCTCATTCACTGTCTGGTCATTTTTATACCATGACAGTTGGCGCCGTCCGTGGGGTTCGGCGAGAAGGTCACGAGACCCGGGACAGCAAATGGCCCCTCGTAGGGTCACGTCCAAAGTCTCCGCGACCGAAGCGGCAGCAGCAGCCGCGGCACCCAACACACCAAGTGCCAAGAGAAGTAGGACGTCCGCGGCGGCAGCGGCGACCGCGTGGACCGCGGAGGAGGAAGCAAATAACTCCACGCATGGTGGCATCACCGGAGGCAACGTGCAACCCGCCGAAGCACCCCTTCCTAACCCGCAAACCCCGGCCCCGACTCACAGGGGCAGCGGGGTAACCAACGAGCTTACGGCCCTCCACCGAGCCGATCTCTGGCGAGAGATGCTTAGCTTGCGGCAACCTACGGGGGGCGGCCTCGCGGTAACGGTGCCTCCACCGAACCCCTCCGGGCCACCCACTAACACGCAGGCAAACCCCTTGCTATGGGGCAACCCCAATTCCCCGCTAAGCGTGGGGCTGGAAGCGGCGCGTTGGCCCAAGGACTTCAAGATGCCGGACGTCACACCTTTCGAAAGATCCTTGACCTGCAGAGTTCCTCGGGTCTCACGAAACACCATAGAGGCAGCACGGGGGATGACACCACGAAGGCCAAAAGCATTTCGCTGGCTCTCAAGGGGGTCACCCTCACGTGGTTCTTCATGATACCCTCCGGTCAAGTATCGCTGGGAGCAACAAGGCGACATGGTGCGCAACAACTTCCAAGGGAACTACGTCGAGCCGAAGGATGCGGGACATTTGTTTGCGGTCAAGCAGGCTCAGGCGAATCCCTCCGTAGTTTCTTTAGGAAATTTGCGGAGGTTAAGTGCCAAGTGAAGGGCATCAACGAGACCACGGTCATCAACGCAAAGAACTCGCTGGCCGCGCGAAGGCCCGCTATCGAAAAGGCCGCTCGCAAGCCCGTATCCACCGTCACCGAGCTCTTCGATAAAATGGATGAGTATGCCCGGGCCGAGGAGGACAGCAATAGAAGGGCGGAGGGGGCAAGCGTTGCTACGCCCCGAAAGCCCTCGGCCGAGCCCGAACAGGCCGCGCCGGTCAATCCCAAACCACGCGGTAACTACCACTCGAAGGGCCGCGGGGTCTACCATGTTGACGCGGCCCAAAATCAAGAAGGCCCAAAACGCGGCGAACGAGGAGGTCGCGGCCGCAGCCGAAGCTGAGGGCGCCGCGGAGGGCGCCAACCGGACGTTCGGGATGGCGCAGAGAGAGTCACGTCGTACTGCGACCTCCACAGCGAGTGTTCACACACAACCGCGGACTGCCGCACCATCGCGGCCATGAATGATTATGTCAATCGCCGACAGCAACCAACCGAGGGCGAAGGCACCAGGGGCTCCGGCAACCAGTTGCCCGGCCCGCCTCCGAGGCCACAAATCGAAGGAGGCCACACCGAGCCGCACCAGCGGGTCATAAGCATGATAACGGGAGGATCTTCGCTTGGCATAAAATCTAAAAGGCAACGCCGCGCCTACGCCAGGCAAATCCACCACGTCGCGGCATGGCCTACGCATGGGCCACCTCGCCATGCCGAAGTGCCCATCACTTTCGGCCCCGAGGACGCTCTGGGCATCCACTTCCCCCACCAGGACCCTCTCGTCATCTCCGCCACCATTGCGGACTTTGAAGTCAGACGCGTCTTGGTGGATGGCGGGAGCTCCGCTGACCTCCTGTTCGCCGACGCCTTCGATCAAATGATGATTCCAAGAGATCGCCTGTC
This sequence comes from Phyllostachys edulis, assembly GCA_036346405.1. Classification (NCBI taxonomy): domain Eukaryota; kingdom Viridiplantae; phylum Streptophyta; class Magnoliopsida; order Poales; family Poaceae; genus Phyllostachys; species Phyllostachys edulis. The sequence continues at coordinate 13,505,650 of CM070561.1, read as the reverse complement.
ACCCCTAGGAATACCCCTCGTAGGATTCGGCGGAAGGCCGGTAACGGCCTTGGGGCAAATCGACCTGCCGGTCATCTTCGGCAGCGGCCCCGCCTCGCGCACGGAAATCATCACCTTCGACGTGGTCCATATGCCGTACCAGTACAACGCCATCCTGGGCAGAGCAACCTTGAACACCTTCGGTGCGGTCGCCCATCACAACTACCTATGCATGAAGATCCCCGCCCCGGGAGGCGTCATCACCATTCGGGCCGACCAAGATCTCGCTAGGCAAACCGAGCTAGCCATCGATCCCTTCGCGTGGCACGTTCACACGGTCGAAGCCACCGCGGGCACCTCGCCACCGGAACCCTCCAGCAAGTGGTCCCCGAGGGCCAAACCTGAGGGGCAATTGCAAAGTCCCCTTGAATCACATATCCCCGGAGCAGACGATCGCCTTGGGGGAGGAGCTTCCCACCCGGGAACGCGACTCCATCCTCGAGGTACTCCGGGCAAACTCCGACATCTTCGCATGGAGTCCGGAGGACATTCCAGGCGTGGCCCGTGAGACCATCGAGCATCGCCTCGCTGTTCGCAGCGAAGCAGTTCCCAAAAAGCAAAAATTGCACCGCATGACACCAGAACGCCTCCAGGCCGCCAAAGCTGAAATAGCGAAGCTGTTAACGGCTGGGGTGATCAGAGAAATCAATCACTAGGAGTGGCTCGCAAACCCGGTCCTTGTCCAAAAGAGCATGGGCAAGTGGCGTATGTGCGTCGACTTCACTGACCTCAACAAGGCATCCCCCAAAGATGACTTCCCGCTACCACGCATAGACCAATCTGGACGCCACGCCACCGCGAATCGATGAGTTTCCTCGATGCCTATTCCGGATACCACCAAATCTTCATGGCCAAAGAGGATGAAGCAAAGACAGCCTTTATAACCCCAATTGGGACATTCTGCTTCCGCAGAATGCCCTTCGGACTCAGAAACGCTGGAGCCACTTTCACGAGGCTCATTACCAAAGTGTTAGCGGAGCAGTTGGGGCGCAACGTCGAGGCCTACGTCGACGACATCATAGTAAAAAAGCAGGAGCGCCTCCTCTCATGCAGAGGACCTCCAGGAGACATTCGCCAACCTCCGGAAGGAGGGAATCAAGCTAAATCCCGACAAATGCGCCTTCGGAGTCAGGGCCGGCAAGCTCTTGGGCTTCCTCGTCTCCGAAAGGGGCATCGAGGCCAACCCGGAGAAAATTCGGGCCATACAGGAAATGGAGGCACCGCGCACTACGCGAGGGGTGCAAAGGCTAACGGGCTGCCTCGTGGCCCTCAGCCGGTTCTTATCACGGTCGGCCGAGCGTGCTTTGCCATTCTTAAAGACACTTCGGGGCGCGGAGCCATTCACTGGACGAAGCTCATAAGCGATTTGAGGACCTCAAGGAGTATCTGAATCAGCTCCCAAGACTCACCAGCCCGAAGCCCCAAGCGCGGCTCCTCCTCTACCTCGCTGCGTCCTCCGCGGCGGTCAGCGCGGTCCTAGTGCAAGAAGACGTTGGCCAGCGCCCCATATACTATGTCTCCGAAGCACTTCAAGGGGCAAAGGTCCGCTACACGGAATTGGAAAAGCTCGCCTACGCCCTACTCATGGCCTCGCGCAAGCTCCGGCATTATTTCTTGGCGCATGCCATTGTGGTACCAACATCTTACCCCTGGCGCTCATGTTGCGAACAAAGATGCGCCCCGACGACGGCAAGTGGGCGCGGAGCTAGCACCCTTCAACATCACCTTCGCGCCCGCACGACCATCAAATTCAATCCTGGCGGATTTCGTGGCGAATGGACTCCTAGTCCGAGGGCCACCTCTCCGACCAGCGGAGGCACCATGGACCGCCCACACCGACGGCTCTCTGTGCTGGGCAAAGCGGCGAAAGCGCGACCATCTTGGTCGCACCAGATGGCCGCAACATCAGATCGGCGCGTCTCGACTTCCCCACAACGAACAACGCTTCGGAATACGAGGCCTTACTACTGGGCCTCCGCAAAGCCAAAGCCCTAGCGCCAAGCGAGTCGTAGTCAAGAGCGACTCCGCCTCATGGCGGCCCGCTTCGACAAAAGTTTCATCACCAGAGACCCTAAATGGCTCGGTATTTGAAGGTTTGGCACATGCAAGGCACCACTTCCACTTCTAATTCTCAGGTGTGCCATCCCGGAGTGGCAACGAGGCATCGGACCGGCTTGCCAAGGCGGCAAGCTCCGGAGACCACCCACATCCTGAAGTCTTCTATGAAGTACTGCAGACCCCTCAGTACTCGGAGGAGCCAAACGCCCACCGAAACACAAGGCCGGGCTCAAGCACCCAAGGCATCGGCACAAGAAATTTGGGCTTCCGTCGCCGCTGATTTGCAGAAGCATGGCGGCCGATCACCACCTACCTCAAGGTGGAGGGTCCAAGACCCACCGTAAGCAACAAGGCTCAAGCACCGCTCCCAAAACTACCGCATTGTCAACGCATTTAATTGTACAAAGGGAGACGTCTGTGCCGCTTTTCCTCCGGCATCTCGCGCCAGAAGGGCGGACTTCTTGAAAGAAATTCACGAGGAAATCATAAGCACATCAAAGCCCACCGAGCATCGCCGCAAGGGCTTTTTCGCCAAGGCCTTTATTGGCCAATCAGCACTCGGGCGCCCAGACCTCGTCCGATTGTCGTATCGCTAGTGGGCCAGCCACAACTCGAAAGCACTAGCAGTACCTCTCCAGCCGCTACCCCCCGTTTGGCCCTTTGCGTGATGGGGGCTCGACATCATCGGCCCCTTCCCGGCGGCAAAGGGCAGCCTCCGCTTCGCCTTCGTCGCCATCGAATACTTCTCCAGGTGGGTAGAAGCGGAGCCGGTCGCCAAGATTACAGCCACAGCGGCGCAGCGGTTTGTATGGAAGAACATCATCTGCAGGTATGGGGTGCCGAGGGACGTCATCACCGACAACGGCACCCAATTTGACTCCACGAGTTTCAGGACATTTTGCCAAGACCTCGGAACTACAATACGCTTTGCGTCTGTAGGGCACCCCGAGGCCAATGGCGCGGTGGAGCGGGCCAATGGCAATCTAATGGTAGGCCTCAACAAACGCCTGGTGGGGCTGCCAAAGGGACTCTGGCCGGACGAGCTTCAAAAAATTCTATGGGCACTCCGCACCACGCCAACTCGAGCCACGGGCTTCTCCCCGTTCAAACTGCTGTTCGGAGATGAGGCAATGACCCCCGGCGAACTCACCGCGAGGTCCCTACGAGCAACACAAGACATCGACCCCACCAACCGCGAAGTCTCCCTGGACCTGTTGGAAGAAAGCCGCGTCAAAGCCATCTCAACTATGACAAAGTACGCCGACGGAGTCGCAAGAGCCTATAACAAGAAAGTCAGGCCCTGTCCCCTCGCACCAGGCGATATGGTCCTCAAGCGAGTCGCCAACCCAACCGGGGCCGGCAAGCTCGAGTCCAAGTGGGAGGGGCCATACATCATCACCAAGAGCACAAGGGCTGGCACACACTACATTGCAACCCCGGAGGGGCAGCAGCTCGGGCACACCTGGAATGCCAAGAGCCTTCGTAGGTTTTATCCTTAGAGGCATTTTTTCTATATTTTGTACAGAAACCCGGCTGCGCCCGGATAGCACCCCCCCCCGCTGGTGGGACCTTAGGGGGGCATGTACAAGCGTATGTACTTTTTCAACTATTTACAACCGCGCAATCAACGAAGCAGGCAAGCACCTCACTCAAACAACAAGAAAAGCCATCACAAGATGGTGCACAGACGCCCTCATGGGCGTCGGTGTAAACCAAAACCACCGCGCATGGCCTCGGCCCGGTGCACCGCCCTCAGGGCGCCAGTGTATAAACCCAAAGCCACCGCGCATGGCCTCCGGCCCCGGTGCACACGGACGCCCTCCGTGGGCGCCAGTGTATAAAACAAAAAGCCACCACGCATGGCCTCCGACCCCGGTGCACACGGACGCCCTCCGCGGGCGCCAGTGTATAAACCAAAAGCCACCGCACATGGCCTCCGGCCGGCACACGGACGCGCCCTCACGGCGCCAGTATAAAAAACAAAAACCATGGCCCATGGCCCGCCACGGTGCGCACGGACACCCTCCGCGGCGGCCACAGTGTAAACTCCGAATCAAAAAATGTTAGGGCTCCCCGGAGCCCTATTTAAAAAAAAGATGGGGGACGGCGCGAGGCTTCGCCTCCCCCGAATCAAAAGAAAAATGTTAGGGCTCCCAGGAGCCCTATCTAAAAAAGATGGGGGATGGCGCGAGGCTTCGCCTCCCCCGAATAAAAAAAAAGATGTTAGGGCTCCCTGGAACCCTATCTAAAAAAGATGGGGGACGGCGCGAGGTTTCGCCTCCCCCGAATCAAAAAAAATGTTAGGGCTCCCAGGAGCCCTATCTAAAACAGATGGGGGACGGCGCGAGGCTTCGCCTCCCCCGAATCAAGAAAAATGTTAGAGCTCCCAGGAGCCCTATCTAAAAAAGATGGGGGACGGCGCGAGGCTTCACCTCCCCGAATAAAAAAAAATGTTATGGCTCCCAGGAGCCCTATCTAAAAAGATGGGGATATGCATGGGCTTCCGCCTCCCGAATCAAGAAAAATATTAGGGCTCCCAGGAGCCCTATCTAAAAAAGATGGGGGACGGCGCGAGGCTTCGCCTCCCCTAATCAAAAATGTTAGGCTCCAGGAGCCCCATCTAAAAATATGGGGACGCGCGAGGCTTCGCCTCCCCTAATCAAGAAATGTTAGGCTCCCGTGAGCCCTATCTAAAAAGATGGGGGGCGGCGAGGCTTAGCCTCCCCCGAATCAAAAAATACTAGGGCTCCCCGGAGCCCGATCTAAAAAAGATGGGGGACGGCGCGAGGCTTCACCTCCCCCGAATCAAAAAAAAATGTTAGGGCTCCCAGGAGCCCTATCTAAAAAAGATGGGGGACGGCGCGAGGCTTTGTCTCCCCCGAATCAAAAAAAAATGTGTTAGGGCTCCCAGGAGCCCTATTTTTTTAAAAAAGAGACTCCCCGGAGTGCTATCCGCAAAAGCAAAGGGACGGCGAGACCCACCTAGACAAGACGACGAAGACGGCGCGATACAATCACACCTCTTTTATTAAAAGCTCAGCATAGTACACATTTCAAACGTTAAAGTGGAAAAATATATATAAGCACAAATTACTCATACACAACCCTGTGTGCGTTAAACGCCGAGCACCTTCGGCGCGGGGTCCCATTCCTCCCTATACGTCGCCCAACCGGTCACTCGTCTCGACGCGCCCAACAAGGCTTAGTTCAAATTTATTGACCCCAAGACAACCGCATCCTCAGGAGTGTCCGACGAGCTCGTAGAAGACTTCGCGGACGCCGAGGGTGCCATTGGTGGGATGATGGTCCCCCGGCGCTCCTAGAAAGCCCGCACCTCTTCCCGTACCCTCGCGGCTTCCCGCGCTCGAAGGCGGAAGAATGTCCTCATGGAGCCGCTCCGATTGGCCTTCTTCCATCGATGCCTCTTCGCGCCGTGGCAGATGCTGTTCCGGTAACAAATTCTCAAAGGCCACTTCTGCATAACCGCGCGCTCCTCCTTCGGAGGACGCGTCGTAGCCATAGTCACGAACCGCCGCCCCATTGGCGGTCGAGGGCCCCTCCCGGCCGCACACTTAAACAGGCATCGTTCCCCCTGTAAAGACCACAACGTGCGACTTAAGACAACAAACCCAGGCGGGGATAAAGTCACACGGCCAAGCCAAAAGGTTTTCTCATTCAACGTCAACATATCATTACATGAGGAAAAACCGCGACAAAAAGTGTTTTTTCGCCTCCCCAAAAAAAAGTCCAAAAAGCGAACAGAAACCGAAGCAGCCAAACTACAATTCTGAACACTACGCTACGTTGAGAGTTTTGAGCCGCTCCGAGCAAGCGGAGGGTCACACCTTGTCACCGCAAGGACCCCGCCGCCGCCTCGCCGACCTCGACCTACTCGCCACCGGGGACTTCCCTTTGGCCTTCCTCGCCTGCATGTCTTGGAAGGACTTGGTCGCATCTTCGTGTCCGCGCAACGCCCAGTAGTCCTCCAGAAGGACCTTGCTGGCCTTGCGCGTCCGACGTTCCACACTCGCCAACTCCTCGCCCGTGGCCACGGCAACTGAGCGGGTGGCAAGCGCATCTATATGCGCACACCCCGCCTTGTCCAGGGAAGCCAGGGTCTCGCACCAGGCCGCCTTCGCGCAGTGGTCTCCGTACGAGCGGGCCGCAGGCACGATCGCCCTTGCGACATTCTTCAGCCGCGCGAAGGTGATGTCCGTCTCAGCAGCACGGTGACTCCTTGCGGGAGGTACGGCACCAAGCTTCGCCACAGCATCCTTCAGCATCACCAGACACTCGAAAGTACCAGCTCCCATAGTCTCCGACAGCTCGTGCTCCGCTGTCATTTCCTCCTTGATCAACGCCCGCGCCTTTCACGAGGCCTCGAGCTCGGACCGGAGCCCGGACACATGCTCTTCCAAAGTCTTTACCCTCACCTCGAGGGAGTCGCACTTGCCGCTAAGGGCCTCGCTCTTCGAGTGCTCCTTTTCGACCTCTTGCTGGATTTTGCCGAAGCACCGGGCGACATCATCATCCAGCACCCGAGCGAGCATCATTGTCTACGCGCAAATAACGCCTCGGTGATGGACCCATGGTGGTAACGAGAGAACACCGGAGCTGTGGGAAAAAACCAAACCTTCATAGCGTTCGCCTCCATGCTCTCGATCATATCCCTTATAGCCATCTTCTTAAAGAGGCCAGACAGGAGCGGCGAGTGAGCAAAGTTCCCCATCGCCTCGCATACCTTCGCAACACCCGGGCTAATGGCGAAGTCTTCGCGGCACAACGGGGCCGTGTCCACGCGGTCTACAGCCACAGCCGCAGGAGTCACGGGCAACGGAGCCCCGGACCCCACGGAGTGGTGGGCCCTTCGATCGTTGTTTCGCCACGCAGCAGCTCTCCTTCGCCAACCGCCAAAGACGCCACCCCTACGGCCGCGTGAGTGTTAGGCACGCGGCAGCAACCACGAAAACGGACTGGCGGTCACACATTGTGGCGATCATGAGCGATTGTGCTCCTCCGTAATAATGTCGGCTACCGGAGTGACCGGGGTGCCCAGAGCCACCTCTAGATCTGGGGCGTACAGATACGACGGAGTTTCTTCATCAGAGGACTCCCCAATGACAAGGGTCGTCAAGTCGATTACACCCGTCGCTTTCAATACCTCCACCGCGGCGCGCCCCACGACACCTTCCGACGCGCTTTCATCACCAACCACGTGGTTCGCCGACAGAGAGCCGCGCGAGCTCGAGATCCTCGCTTGGGACCACCACCTGCCATTTGGCAGGACGATCCATGCTTCTCGCACCCTCGGAGGAGCCACGCGACTCACAGGACTCAAGCGGCCTTGCAAGAACCGCGAACCGGGCAGCAGCCCTCGGCCTCGATGGCGCGGCGCTGCGTTCTTCTTCCGGCGTCCGGACGTTCGGACAGGCGAACGGATGGACCATAAGCCCAGTTGAGGCGACAGTCACGCACCATTGTCATGCGCTTCGAAAGCTCCTCGCCGGTATATGGCCCCAGCAGCACCTCTGCCACGCGAGCCGCCTCACTGATAGCAACAACTGCAAAGACAAGCCACAAGCACAAAAACTCACGCGCCGCGCGAAAAAGTAAAAGGCAGTGCGACACGGGGAAGCAATGGGGACGTGGGGCGGTGAACTGCATTTTCGCCTTCTTTCACGGCCGGTCGGCCGCCTGCACCGCCACCCGATCTCCACGCTCTAGCCCTGCGCCAAGGGCCAGATCCCGAAGGCGCAAAATTCTTCCACCAAATCCCGAGTCAAGAACCGCTTCATCACGTCTAGCAAAAGCTGGAGAAGGGCCTCCTCCCGTGCGGTAGGATCGACTTCGGGACTGGCGACAAGTCTCATAGGACCACCCCGTGACTGCAAACCATCCTCTGCCGGCGACTTGTGGTAAAACCACCGATGCGCCCAATTCAGATCCCAATGTTCCGTGCGGCACGGGGGGCGGTACATCGAGCACTGGGCTCGCGGCTGGAAGTTCACGCTGCCAAAATTGAGCGTCTCGCCACTGTTCTTTTTCTTCTTCGATTGGCAGCGACCATCGTGTAGATAGGCGAACAGTCGCCCCTCGCCACTCGCACTGGCAGCTCGCAGCATCCACTCAAACACACCCAACTTGACGACGGAATTCGGCGTCAGCTGCGCCAATTCCACCCCGTATAGCCGAAGCACGTCCTTCACAAGGGCAACACACGGGAAACGGAGGCCCGCGTCGAAGAACGCGACGAAGACCACCGCTTCATCGCCTCGGGGACTTGGAGTAGTTTCCGCTCCGGGCGCGCGAACTTTCTCTAGACTCTCCAACTTGCCCTCGTCAACGAGGGTACCGAGCACAAGGTTGGTTACTAGAGACCTCCCCAGTTCGCTCGTATACGACACCTCCCTGGCACCATCCCTACCACCCTTCGCCATGATCAAGACAACAGTGGACAAAGCAGCACAGATGACGATCAACAAGGGCAGAAAATGACAGTGGGGTGGTTCTGCAGGGGGGGCGCCACATATTTATAGGCCGGCGAGATTCGCGGGGGGGATTCGAGGCGCCTCCTCCATCGCTACCGCCACGTGTACCCTCAATAATACGCAGCTTTGTCATTTACTACAAGACACAACCCGAGGAGTCGCCATGGCAATCCCAACAGCACGCAACGATTCGAGAGTACCAGTATAGCGCGCGCCGCGCCATCATGGCGCACGACGACCCAGGACATCGGAGATCCCACCAGCACAAGACCGTCGCCAACATTTCCAAATCACGCTTCGCCAAGCCCAAGGGGACGGTGTGCCTGGACCCTTCAGGATAACGGCGCGGTTTCAGCCATGATGAAGCAAGACCTCGACCACGAGGGGCTTGTCGTAGGGGTGGCCCACCGGCCCCACGGCACAGGCGACACTCCTAAAGGACCTGCGACGTTTCGGGGAACCCCGCAGGAGACCACGACGAAGGGCCTCCGGATAGGCCCCGAAGGCCCCGGAGACGCTCCCAGAGGCTCCAGGGGCAAAGGCGGAGGCAACCCCGGGAAGGTGTCCCCGAAGCGTCCGAGGGGGCCTCGAAGCCTCCGAAGGGTCCCCCGAGGTCCCAGGGAGGCAGGAGCAAAGGTGCCCCCGAGGGAGGGTGGTCGGCATGCCCCTCCGAGGGGGAGGCGTCGAAGGGGCCTCGTCACCACCAACAAGGGCACAACAGAGGTTGACCGGGTCCACGACCCGACTAAACCAGGTCCAGGAAGGACTACCGTGCGCCCAGACCTACGTGGCTACGTCTAGGCTTGGAAACTCCCCTGTTACCCCTATGTTCAATGTACTTCCCTAGGGGTACAAGTGTAATTTCATGTACCAGGTAGGAAAGGCTATAAATAGCCCTCCTCTTTCACCATGTAAGGGGGGAACATTTTTTCTGGCAATAAATATAAGTGCATTCCTAGTCCGAACTCCCACACTCGAGACCCTTCGGCCCCTCGCTCCGAGGCCAAGGGTCTCCCCTCTCATTCACTGTCCTCTTATACCATGACAATGTCCGGAGAACATGCATTCTAGACAGAAGATACTCAAAATACATGATTGTTCAAAAAATAAGACAAACCCTTCCACCTGTTTTCACCACTGTAGAGCCTTTCTGAAGTAAAAAAGGGATAGTCGTTGTCCATGATATATGAAGTTGGTGTACGTACTCATCACTCATTGGACCCACACCTCCTTCACTATTGTCGGAAAATAGCGAATTTTCTTCCTAGCAAATTACTCTGTATTGTACTGTTTCATCTACCGTTTGATTGTCTGAATATTTATCAAGTTATCATCCACATATCAATGCAGGACCTTATCTCCTTTTCGCCATTTTATCGATAATTAGTTGCGTATGGATTGGATATATCCCCTCGAATTTTGACTTGTATCAGATATTTCATATAGCTGGTAGACCCTTTTGGTCCATATATCTTGAAAATTATTCCGGGACAGAGTTTTACCCATTATCAGTTTTTATTAACGAGAGAATATCTCTCTCCCCTATATTATTGACTACAAGCCAAGCATTCTTATTCAGTCACATCATTAACAAGTTACAAACCTTTTGATCGTAGTCTAAATAAACTACAGCCCTCAGACGCGACTGCTCGCTGCCTGGCCGCACCCGCTCTCGTCGAGAGAAAGGGAAAGCCGAAAGCTTGCACGTTGTCAGGACTTCAGTCTGTCAGTGGCGCTAGAGGAGGAGTCAAGAATAAGGCAACGCTTGGACGACACCTTTATGGGTGACCAACGTTTCAGATATATAGAGGATTAGGGAAACTAAATCTTACTGTTACCGGTTGCCTGTGAATCAAACGCACACTATTCACGCTATTGTTTTGACAAATTATATGCTTTGTTACTTCCAAGAATTTTACTTTTCGAAGACTTTGTAACAATGGTAAAACAATTGGTACTTAAGCCTTGATGGTGTGGAAGGGAAGCAGGAATGGAAAAGCATATTCTCTAGAGTTATTAGCTTAGCATCAGAGTAGAACCCTAGTTCATGCGTAATCCGATTCCTCCACCAAGCCTGATCTGAACTCTGTCCCAGATTCAGATCTTTGATAGTTTAACCAAATATTTTCAGCGCGAGTTAAGTCTGATCCTAGCTGGGTTTGACAAAGGTATCAGAGCATTAGCTCGGTTCTTGGAGTGGAGATCTGGTAGGTGAGGGTTGGGAGAAATCGAGCGATTTCCCTATAAAATCCCCGAGCTTCTCCAGATCAGACGCTGGTGGTGAATAGTACTTCATCCTTCAGAGGCTGGTCAGCTCGAGATACAGCTATTACGGCCTAGATCTGAAGGGGTTGGAACTCGGAAGGGGTTAAAGGGCTCCAGGAGGACGAGGAGAGAGGTTGGCACTTGTGCTTGTAAAATTCCTTGAACCGATCCTGGACTTCAGAGACACGATGACCAAAACCAGATCTCATGGAAATATGGGTGAGGAGGAAGGTGTGTTTGATGCAAGGACAGAGATTGCAAGCCTCAAGGAGGAGGTTCGGGAACTGGCTGAGTTGAAATCATTGAGGTCTGATGTAGAAGGAATCAAAAACCTTTTGAGTTCTTGGGGAAATCCACCCTGGATGATCAATCAATCTGAAGAACAAGAAATGATGGGGAAGAGGGCGGCGGTAGAAATGGAAACCATACATTTGGGAGGTCAGATGCCTAGTAACATGGTAACACAAACTTTTCCTTGTCCTGTGTTTTCTGTTGGAATGATGCTTGGTAGTAGCAACTTGGGAGGTCATTCACATCGGCCAGGAAATACTATAGGAACTATGCCACCTTCTGCATTTTTCATAGAACCTAGTACGCAAGGCATATATACTGGTCCTATGTACACTAGTTCATTGAGAACTTCAATACTCAATCCTGCACCATCTGGGCAGCATCAAGGGAATATGGGTTTTCCTCAAAACAGGATACAGAACACAGCAGGCAGACATGGAGAAGGTGCACAAGCTGGGAACAATTGGGGAGGTGGTAGAGCCACATCATTAAACTGTTCAAGAGGGGAAGATATGAACCATTACCCTGGAGTGCAGCTGTTTGATGCCCAGAGAAACACATATATAGGTAATATGCACGGGAATTCGGCATATGCAGAGGCTGTAATCAAAGGGCCAAGGCTGGAAATCCCTTTATTCTCAGGGGATGATGTATTGAACTGGTTAAGGCAGTGTGAAAAATTCTTTGAAATATCGGGTACCCCAGGAGATCAGTGGGTCAATCTAGCCACTGCACATTTTCAAGGGAGGGCAACTACCTGGTTGAAGAATGTGGGAATTCCCTGGCAACTACTCACATGGCCCCAATTATGCTCCATGGCAACAGATAGATTCTCTGTTGCTAATGCACACGAAGCTGTAGAACAGTTATTAAACATCAGACAATATGGAATGAATGTGTCCAGCTACATTGATAAATTTGAAGAATGTGTGGAGTTGGTCAAAAGGGATCATCCTTATTTGCATGAGTCATTCTTGATGAGTTGTTTTATTGGAGGACTAAAGGGAGAGATTAAACATGATGTGTGCAGTCAAAAGCCTCAGGGAATGATTGATGCTTACTGGTATGCTAAGACGTATGAAAAGGCAAAGAATAGCCGTGGAGAAGTGGCACCTCCGAAGTTTCAAGAAGGCGATTTATGAATAGACAATCTGAGAACCCTAAGTGGAATAACCAAAAGGCGGTGGATCGGTAAGAATAACCAAGAGAAGGAACAACCACTGTGGGAGTAAAGAAAGAGCAAACTTGTTGGTATTGCAAGGAGCCTTGGAATGCATAAAACATAAATGCAAGGTAGGAAGGACTATTCATATTCTCGCAAGAGGTAGAGGAAGAAGAAGCAAGTGAGGGCAGCCTGTATGAAATGAAATCCTCGAAAGTGGATATAAAACACCCTGGTAGCCCCGAGAGAGAAGAAGATAATGAACAATTGATGCAAATATCCACTTATGCAGCTGCTGGAACAACTGGGCCGACTACTTTCTCCCTAATCATGCACTTGAATGGAAAAAAGAGCTGTAGCTCTAGTTGATAGTGGTAGTACCCACACTTTCATGAGTTTTGAATTTGCTTTGAAGTGTGGTGTGTTAATGACACCCACACTTGCTAAGAGAGTGAAGGTAGCAGGAGGTGGAGAGCTAACCACTGAAGTCTTGGTACAACCTACTGAATATCAGATTCAAGGTACTCAATTCAGGCATTCCTTCCAGCTACTGACCCTAAAAAGCTATGATGTAATTCTAAGGGCAAACTGGATATATGACCACAGTCCAACTGGGCTAGACTTGAAGAAAAGAATTCTTACTATTTCTAAGATGGGAGAGGTGATTGTATTTAGGGATCATACTACTCCAAAGGCCAAATTCAGCATAGACAATGAACAATTATTGAAGATGATCAGTAAGAAAATTATGGGATATCTCATACAAGTTCATTTGGTAGATAATGAGCAGCCAGCCGAAATTGGAAATCAAGAGCTAGGAGTGGAGCAACTTCTGAAGCAGTTTGCGGATGTTTTCCAAGAAACCGAAGGACTTCCACCTCCAAGAGATTGTGACCATAGCATTGTTCTGAAGGCTAGTGCAGATCCTCCCAACTTAAGACCATACCGAGTACCCCACTACCAAAAAGAAGCCATGGAGGAGATTATCAGGAAATTGCTTCAGGCTGAGGAGATCAAGCCCAGCATGAGTCCATATTCTTCCCCTGCAGTTATGGTGAGAAAAAAGATGGGAGTTGGAGAATGTGTGTAGATTATAGGCAATTAAATGCTAAGACCATCAGGAATAAATTTCCAATGCCAATTATTGAGGATCTATTAGATGAACTACATGGGGCTGTTGTATTTTCCAAATTGGATTTAAGATCTGGATATCATCAACCAATGAAAGAGGAAGACATTCCTAAAACTGCTTTTAGAACTCACATGGGTCATTATGAATACACCGTGATGCCCTTGGAAGCTTGACTAATGCCCCAAAGAACTTTCCATCATTAATGAACAACATTTTTGCAAAGTATTTGAGGCATTGTGTATTGGTTTTTTTTATGACATTTTGGTTTACAGTAAGAGCATTGAAGAACACTTGAATCATCTGAGGAGGGTGTTAGAGATTTTGAGGGACAACCATCTGTCAGCTAAGTTGAGTAAGTGTACTTTTGCAACCAGAAGTGTAGAATACCTGGGACATATCATTTCGGCTGAGGGGGGTATCTACTAACCCAAGTAAGATTTCAGATATTGTAAAGTGGCCACAACCAACCAACATTTCCAAATTAAGAGGTTTCTTAGGGTTGACAGGGTATTACAGAGATTTTGTCAAGGATTATGGGAAGATTTGTCGCCTTTACATGACATGTCAAGAAGGACTCTTTCCAATGGGGGTCAAGACAAACCGCAAAGATTTGAGTTACTTAAGAAGAAAATGACTACCTGCCCAGTCTTGGCTCTGCCAAAGTTTGGGGAAACATTTGTGCTAGAAACCGACGCATGTGGAACTGGTATTAGAGCTGTAATCATGCAGAAGGGAAGACCAATAGCTTATTACAGCAAAACTTTGGGCCCTAAAGCAGCTGGGCAATCAGTGTATGAAAAGGAAGCTATTGCAATTCTAGAAGCCTTGAAGAAGTGGAGACATTACTTGTTGGGAAATCCTTTGATAATCAAGACAGACCAACAAACTTTGAAGTATATGGCTACTCAGAGACTGATAGAAGGAATCCAACACAAGCTGATGCTGAAGCTGCTAGAGTTCGATTACCAGATTGAGTATAAAAAAGGGGCAAGGAGAATTTGGTCGCTGATGCATTGTCCAGAAGAGATGTAACAGATGGAAGCAAGCTCGATGTGTGCTCCTATCATTACAAAGGATACCGAATGGTTCGAAGAGGTAAAGGGAAGCTACATTGGTGATCCAGGACTGGCTCAAATGATGGAGAGAGTTCATTCAAGCAGCCAACAAGACCAAGGGTATACTATTTCTGAGGGTCTCATTAGATACAAAGGAAGATTATATGTGGGTGAAGTAGGGGATGTGAGACAGAAGCTATTGGTGAATCTTCATGCATCTGCTATTGGAGGACACTCTGGGAGAAGAGCTACCTACCAAAGGGTGAAAAGACTTTTCTATTGGCCACAATTGAAGAGGCAAGTGGAGAAAATGGTTTCTGAATGTCCTGTTTGCCAGGTGATCAAATCTGAAAATGTACACTATCCTAGGTTGTTAGATCCCATAGCAATTCCTGATCTGGCCTGGTCTCATATATCCATGGATTTCATAGAAGGACTACCCAAATCCAAGGGCAAGGATGTGATATTGGTGGTGGTGGATAGGTTAACTAAATATGCTCATTTCATTGGTCTGTCTCACCCTTATACCATTCAGCAAATAGTGCAGTTGTTCATGGATAATATTCACAAATTACATGGTATGCCTACTTCCATTATTACTGACAGAGACAGAATATTTACTAGTAACCTATTCCAGGAAATCTTTAATACTTTGAAGGTCTCATTGAGGTTTAGTACCTCATACCACCCTCAAACGGACGGCCAAACCGAAAGAGTTAATCAGTGTCTTGAAAAATATCTCAGGAGTATGGTTTTCCAAGAACCAAAGGAGTGGTATACATGGCTACCGGCAGCGGAGTGGTGGTACAATACATCATACCACACATCTCTGAAAACCACACCTTTCCATGCATTATATGGGTATGCACCACCACAAATTGGGGAGATTTCAGTGCCCTGTAATCTGTCAGAGGAAGCTCGGGCTAATGTGGAAGAAAAAGAAAGGATGATGAACAAGATCAAGGGGCATTTACAAGAAGCTTAGGCCCGAAGCAAGTATTTTGCAGACAAAAGGAGGACAGAAAGACAGTTCCAAGTTGGGGAGATGGTCTATCTTAAGCTACAGCCATACCGACAAAATGCTTTTGGGTTAAGAGGCTCCCTCAAGCTCAGATCAAAGTATTACGGGCCATTTAAGATACTTCAGCAAATTGGCAATAGAGCTTACAAGTTATTGCTACCCGACACGGCTGAGATTCACCCAGTATTTCATGTTAGTCAACTAAAGAAACACAGGAGATCGAAAGGCCCATTGCCACATGTTCCATTGATCACCCAGATGGGAAGATCAAGACAGAGCCATCGCGCTTCAACCAAGAATTATTCCTCGAGGAAACAATGTGGTGGCACAATGGCTGATACAATGGCATAATCTAGCTCCAGAGGATGCATCTTGGGAGGATGTTACATTTTTGCAAAGAGCATTTCCAAATTTTCAACCTTGAGGACAAGTTTGATCCTGAGAAGGTGGCATTGTCAGGACTTTAGTCTGTCAGTGGCGCTAGAGGAGGAGTCGGCAGCGAAGGCAACGCTTGGACGATTACCTTTATGGGTGACCAACGTTTCAGATAAATGGAGGGATTAGGGAAACTAAATCCTACGGCTACCGAAGCGTGCCTGTGAATCAAACAAACACTATTCACGCTCATTGTTTTGACAAATGTAAGGCGCTTTGTTACTTCCAAGAACTTTACTTTTCGTAAGCCTATGTAACAGCGGTAAAACAATTGGTACTTAAGCCTTGATGGCGTGGAAGGGAAGCAGGAATGGAAAAGCACATTCTCTAGAGTTATTAGCTTAGCATCAGAGTAGAACCCTAGTTCAGGCGTAATCCGAATCCTCCACCAAGCCTGATCTGAACTCTGTCCCAGATTCAGATCTTTGATAGTTTAACCAAATATTTTCAGTGCGAGTTAAGTCTGATCCTAGCTGGGTCTGACACACGTCCCCAAGCCCCCAACTTGAGATCGGGCACCCCAAATCCCCAAGCCCAATGTTGTCGTCGGCCGTCAGCACCCAATCTCCATCTGGTCGCAACTGGATGCCTGCCTCGGTGCCTCTTCTAAGTAGTCGGCAAAGGAATTTGTAGGAACGTATAGCACAATCAGAGAGGGGGTGAATGATTGTACCGATTTCTTGCTCACAAATTCAACCTTTTTCCCGTGCGCTAGCCTTCTCACGACCTCCTTCAGAACCTCTTCGATGACCTTTTCAGGACCTCCTCGAAGACCTCTTAGAAGATCTCTTATGCACAACTTGAACACAAACAACCCTGAGACAAAGTCGAATAGATCTGATCTCTTATTTCTCAAAATTGTTCTGTGTCTACAAAGTGCTCAACAAGCACCCCTCAAAGCTTTCAACCAAAAGACCTCTCAAGCTCTACCGCAAAAGCTACGTAACAAAAGCTACAGGAAAAACACTTCCCCTCTGCCTCCTTTTATAGGCAGAGACCAATCCGTGTCATCAACGACACGAACACAAAATCATATCTCTTCCGAGAATCAAGGGACCTGAAACCCTTCCAAACACGGGTTTTCCAATATCTCTAAACCTTCCAAATATTTGAATGCTTTACATATCTCCTCACACGTCGTAAGCCTTCAGGACTCCACCTCACGAAGCTTCTCCGTACATCAGCAACCACCTTTGATCTCCACGTGCTCCACCGCAAGCCCGACCACCTCGTGACATCCTCGACCTCTCAGACCTTAGATTTCCCCATCCTAGTCCCGATCCTCCTTGTCATCGACCATGGTCATCTTTATGCTCAACCTGCACATGCAAAGACCAAAGAACATATTCTTGGCACAAGTTCTCCAACTTGACCACTATCAGTTCACACACGCATAACACATACTCGCAATCATCGATAAACACTTTCACTACTATGAAAATGCTAATACTGGACGCCCGATCATAGACGGTTCATCGAAACTGTCTGTGTTAAAAACAATCTCAGACGGTTTTTGTTTACCGACCGTCTGTGTTATCTTCCACGCTAAAAACCGTCTGTGAAGAGGTCATATCACAGACGGTTCATGTTTAAAACCGTCTGTGAAGTATCATAGACGATGCTAACCAAAAATCGTCTGTGATATTACTATATATCATAGACGGTTTTTTGTCAGAACCGTCTGTGATACTTCATAGACGGTTTTAAACATGAATCGCCCGTGATATTACTACATATCACGACGGTTTTTGTCATAACCGCTCAGGATACTTCACGACGGTTTTAAACATGAACCGCCGTGATATTATTACATATCACGAGACGGTTTTTGATGAAAACCGTCCGTGATAATTAACTCATCATGACGGTGCATAGCTCCTCAACGTAGTCTTCTTGATCTCCATCTTCGCGCTTCGGTAATCATGCGCAGATCTCCAACCCCGGTGAGTCCATCGCCACTCCGTGCCTGGTTTGAGTATCGTCTCACCTCACTGAGCCCGCTCGTGTGTGGTCCATTTCAGCTATTGTCGCTGAGGAGCTTGCTGCCGTTGCCTCTGTTCACCGATCGACGACTAGCCACCTTGGACCTTACCCGACTTCATTGACACCCTTTTATTTATTTCCAGGGTTTTCAATACGAACCGTGTGATGGACCGAAGCTGGATGTACGCCGAGAACCGTGTGAGTGAAGAGTACATTAATGGTTTGTTTGCTTTTACAAGAGTTGCCGAGGAGGATATGTTCAATAAGGGGGCGGAATATATGTACTGTCCATGCATTGACTGCGAGAATCTGAAGATGTTTAACAACCGAGCGCAGATCGAAGCACACTTGATTCGAAGGGGTTTCAAAAAGGGTTATATATGTTGGGCCAGTCACGATGAAGAGCATATTACATAGGAAGTCAACGATATGCATATTATACAGGAAGTCAACGATATGCCGCCAGATGATGTCGATTGTGGTTCCGATTCGGATAGGCTGCATGATGACAATCTAGATCAGATGCTTCGCGATGCAGAAGGGAACTGTGATGAGAGGGAGTATGTTCAATTCCAGGGCTTGATGGAGGACTCGGAGAAACCTTTGTTCCTGTGTCGCAAGCGGAATACACAAGGTTGTCATCCGTGCTTAAACCGCTGAAATTGAAGGCAAGCAACGGTTGGTCCGACAAGAGTTTTACGGGTCATTAGGTCTCTTAGCGACATACTTCCTGAGGGAAACGAGTTGCCCAAAACCACCTACAAAGCCAAGAAGGTTCTTTGTCCATTGGGAATGGAAGTAGAAAGAATACATGCATGTCCGAATGATCAGATCCTCTATTGTAACGAGTATACTTAACATGCATGTATGTCCGGTGCAACGATCCCGATACAAGCGTAAGAATCAATCGATGACGACGGGAATCGAGGTGAAGAAAGGACCTCCGCTAAGGTGGCGTGGTATCTTCCTGTAATTCCCGCTTGAAGCGGTTTTTGAACCCAAAGAATGCAAATCGCCAGATTGGCACTCGGAGGAGCGTAAGAATGACGGAAAGCTAAGACACCTGCTGATTTCGCCCAAAGGAGAAATATCGATAGGAGGTTTGCGACTTCAAAGTGAATCGAGGAATATAAGGTTTGGATTGAGTACGATAGAATGAATCCTTTCGTAACATGAGCAGCCGACATAGCACTTGGCCCGTGACGCTCTATATCTATAACCTTCCTCCTTGGTTGTGTATAAAGCGGAAGTATATTTTGTTGTCGATACTTATCCAAAAGCCGAAGCAACCTGGGAATGATATTGATGTGTACCTAGCACCATTGATGGAAGATCTAAAAATACTGTGGATTGAAGGGGTACAGGTATGGGATGCGTACAAACGAGAGAACTTCACTATACGCCTTTTTGTTCTCGCACCATAAATGATTATCCCGCCCTTGCTAACTGTCTGCCAGAGTACAAAGGGCCAAAGCCCAGACTCACCGCTTAGATGATACCGTGAGTGTGTGGCTGAATTACTCAAGAAAACCGTACATGCGCCATCGTAGGTTCCTTCGAGGGCTCACCCATACCGCAGATGAAGAAACAATTGACGGAGAGAAGGAGGACAGTTCAGCTCCAAGGCATTTAAGAGGAAAAGAGGTCTATGATATAGTTAAGGATTTAGATGTTGTGCTCAGAAAGGGATGTAAATCGAGGACCCGTAAGAACATGTGGAAGAAGAGATCAATATTTTGGGACTTACCTTATTGGGAGCACCTAGAAGTTCGCCATCGCATCGACGCCATGCACGAGAGAAGAATGTATGTGATAGCTTGATTGGTCTCTTCATCAACATTCGTGACAAAACAAAGGATGGTGTCAACGCACGGCTTGACTTGGTTGATATGGACATCGACTGAGTTAGCACCAATAAAGACCGATAAAGGACTAACGTATCTTCCCCGCTTGTTACACTCTGTCCAAGGCCGAGAGAACCGAACTGCGCTTGCTTGCATGGTGTGAAAGTTCCATCCTACACTCACAACATGAAGAAACTTGTTTCGATGGAAGATTTGAAGTTAATTGGCATGAAGTCTCATGATTGTCATGTGTTGATGACACAAATGCTCCTGCTGCAATTAGAAGTATTTTGCCGATCAAGGTCCGAGAGACAATCATGAGGCTATGTTATTTCTTTAACACAATTGCTCGTAAGGTCATCGATCCCGGGACTAGATGCTCTGCAGACGAGGTGGTGATGACTCTATGTGATCTTGAGATGTATTTCCTCCGCGTTTTTCGATATCATGGTCCATCTCATTGTTCATATTGTGAGGAGATAAAGATGTGCGGGCCGTGTTCCTACGTAGCATGTACCCGCTCGAGAGGTTCATGGGAATTCTCAAGTCCTATGTACGGAATCGATTTCGCCGAGGGCAAGATCGCCGAAGGTTATGCAACCGAAGAGGTCATTGAGTTCGTGGTCGATTACATGGCTCAGGTCAACCCGATAGGTGTGCCTCGATCTGGAGGCTCGAGGGTATCGGGACCATCGGAAGGAAAGCAATCGCTCCAGATATGGATGCGTATGCTCAAGCCCATTTCACGGTCTTGCAACACATGACTGAAGTGTCCTCAGATATCGACCAAAGACAAGGACGTGCTTCAAAGAATGTAATCCGTGCGGTCGGATGTTTGGATCACGAGACAATACAATGCATTTGTTCAACCAATGGTTGAAGGAGCGACTCGCTAGGAACTCGTCAAGTGATATGCCGACATGGTTGGCAAAAGGGCCAACATTTACAGCCAGACATGGCGAGGATACGACATAAATGGGTACACATTCTATACGCAGGCTCAGGATATAAAAAGCACTAACCAGAACAGCGGTGTCTGCATAGATGCATTCAGTACCGATGGGCTGAGGAGCTCCTACTATGGGTAAATAGAGGGGATATGGGAGCTCGACTACGTGCTTTTCAAGATCCTCCTATTTCGGTGTCATTGGGTCCATCTCCCACAGGTGAAGGTCGACAAGTACGGCATCACTACCGTGGACCTCGAACGTGTCGGATACAAAGACGAACCATTCGTACTGGCTAACCAAGTTGTTCAAGTTTTCTATGTTACCGGCCTGGCAAATAAGAAGCGCCATGTAGTTCTTCATGGAAAAAGAAGGATTGTCGGAGTTGAGAGCGTAGTGGATGAGGAAGAATACAATCAATTTGACGAGTTGCCTCCTTTCAAAAACGGCATAAGGGTCGAGGAAGAAAAACGTGACGAAACTAGCTACATACGCGTCGATCATCATGAAGGGCTAATTTTTAAAGATTAATTGAACAATGTGTGTATATATATGTACATTCTGATGAATGGTTAATTTTAGTTCATTTGAGTTAATTAATTGATTTGTACTGTGAAATGGATGTGATTGTTTCTCAAATGAATGTGAATTGGATGTATATACATGTACTTGTTGTCTTTTCTGCTTGTTTCAGAGGGCATGGCTAGCATTTCCTGAGGCTAGCCCATAAACAGATCTAGATTAACCAATACAAAATAATATCACAGACGGTTTGAGCTACAAACCATCTGTGATTATATATCACAGACGGTTCCTTGGTAAAAACCATCTGTGATACAATATATCACAGACGGTTGTTAATTGGAACCGTCTGTGATACATTACATATCACAGACGGTTCTACTTTAGAACCATCTATGATACATCACATATCATAGACGGTTCTATCTGTGATGTCCATCCCTATTTACATTCGGACTTTAGGGTGTGCCACGCCCGCCACACAAACGATTAAGTTTCTCAACTCCTCGCTCCCTCCTCCCCCGAGCCCGTCGCCACCGTCCTCGACGCCGCCTCCTCGAGCCCGGCGCGACTCCTCCCCCGATCCCATCGACGCCTCCTCCTCCAGCCCGGCGCACCTCCTCCTCCGCCTCACCGGCCTCCTGCCCGAGCCCGCCTCCTCCTCCTCAAGCCAAGCCAAGGCCTCCCATTTGACGCCGCCTGCTTTGCTCGATCGCTCCTCGCTTATCCTTCTCCTCAACGCCCAAAGGTAACCAATGCCGAGTTGCTGACCCCGACGCCCCTTTTCCTAACTATTTCTATCAATAATCTGTCATGGTCCCTCATGATAATTATACTTGTTTTAGGAATTTGTATTTGTTCTAGTCAGTTATTCATATGGTATTTGTTTTGATACTGCTACTGGAATATATTGCAATGTGGTGTGGTGGGATTGAGATGAATGCTCTCTGATGATAATAGTCTTGTACTGAAATTGTTTTGATAATCAGGTTTGAACTTGAGCTCTAATTGGAATGCTTACTCTACATCTGATAGCAATATCAAAATGTTAAATCTTAGCTTTATGCTGATTTCATTTGTTCACATGATGTTCTATTTCTTGTGAAGATGTCTTCCGCTCATTCTTCGTCATCGCCGCCTCATGTGTCTGATGATACACCATCCTCTGGAATAATATCCAACCGTGGTAGAAAAAGAGGAATATCGAAAAGGCCCGGGGGCCGATTTACCATCACGGAGGTCGATATGTTTGGGACCCCTATCAATCCTCGCCGAGCAGCGTCCGCATTCTGGAGAACGGTCGGAATAGTTGCATGGGAACGGGTCAGCGTCACCTACGATTCGTGGAAGGAGGTGCCCGAACAACTAAAAACTGCTCTGCTGATGGATATTCTCAAATCGTTCGAGATCCAGGCAGAAACACCTGGACTCCATGCAACGACACGCGTTGCTACAGGCGTGCAAAGCGTGGAAGAACTTCAAGAGCACGCTTGTCAAGAACTATGTGGAGAAGGATCTGAGGCCCTTCCACAAGTATCCATTCTTGTAAGAGTCCTGGGCCAAGTTTGTGGCGAAGAAGACGACAGATGAATTTAGGAGTGAAAGTGCAGCGCACACGGCCCTCCAGGAAAAAAAAAAGCACCCCCACAGACTCGGCACCGCTGGGTATGCGGGTAAAATCCCGATATGGAGGGATCAGGACCAGCAGGCAAGCTGTTCGAATGTCTTCCCGTCATTTTCCGAGATCACTGATGTGCGCGCCCGACAGTGGTTATTTGGGAGGTTACGTACTGGGTCTACGGGGGAAGTCTCCTTTCCAAACCCCGTAGACCAGGAAGTGTCCCAGTGTCTGGTAAGATGTCGAACTACCTAGTTTGTAATTACTCCATAACTTCGTAGGAAGTGAAATGACATATCGGGCTATTGCAGGTAACGCTGAGTGCACAATCTTCCCAAGGCTCATTCCAGGCAGACAGGGAGAAAGATATACTCTTCGCGGCCCTAGGAAACAATGAGCATCTGGGTCGCACGAGAGGCGCTGGTGTTTATGTTACATGGCAAAAATGGTTCCAAGCGGACTCCGGATCGTACTGGAGTAGGAAGAGAGCCAAAGCCGAGAGCGATGCAAAGCTACGAGAGGAGATTCGTCAATCCGTCAGAGATGATCTCACTGAATCCATCAGAGATGAGATTACTAAATCCATCAGAGGTGAGATCAGAGCTGCCCAGCAACGGCAGATGGAGACCATTGAGGAAAGGATTAGGGAATTGCAACTCCCAAATCAGTTGCAAGCCCTGCCCCTACTGTGCTAGCTAGCCCCCCCCCAAACTTCCAAGTAGCTGCGCGTCCAACCCTAACCCTACCCCAATAGGTGACGGTAGATTTTCCGTCGATGACATCCAGGTAATAATTATTATCTCTGGATGCTCGATCCATTGATAGGCCTGTTGGAGTAGCTAATTTTGTATCATTATGTAGGTGGCTATGAAGTGCAAGCTCCAAGTGAGATATGCCTCTGTTGCCCTAGATGCTGCTTGGGGCCAGGTGTATCCATCCGGTGTTGTGGCTTTGGTGCACGGTGCAACAATTACTCCTGGTTTCGCAAAAGTGAATGTGGATGGTGTTTGTGCCAATTTCGGGGCTGTCCCGCTGCATATTCCCCCAAACGATGAGGTCATGACTCTAGGGCAAGCCGTTGGAACATTCATCCAGTGGCCCAAGGTGGACATCTGCCTAGAGCTACTGCTCGCCCCTGTCAACTTCACAGAATGTCCCGCAACGGTATCAAGTCCACGGAGTCGACTAGACCGGTTACTCAAGATCGACACGGAAGAGCCCTGCATCACATGCATCTACACCTCGTGCTCAGTCGACTCTTGTGAAGTTGACCTATACAAAGCGAGGCAGCAAGGGCAAAACGAAGACGGTTGACTCCTGTCCTGATATCCCCTTCTTGCCGTTGGTCCGGAAATTTATGCTAGGCGAGCCATTGGTCGAGAGGTTAGGTAGCCCTACCCTAGGACCGGCTTGCACGGCATTGCATACATGGTACATGGAACAGTCCAATAAGCTGGCTGATCAACGACGCTCGGGTGTCACCGTCAAGTTCAAGAAGGTTCATTTTAACCACAAGCATCAAGACTTCACGGTGACCTTCGATGACTTGTTCTGTCTCTTCAACCTCGACGAGCTCGACGTCTCACTCATACGATGCTGGACACTGTAAGTGTGTACAATCACGGTCAATGTTCGTGTAATACCGATAAATGTTATATATAACTCCTTACTTTTATATATAGATACATGATGTATGAAGTCGGAAGAAGGAAATCACCGGTAGGTTTCCTCGACCCACACGTGGTCTCCGAGCAAAGCATCAAGCCGAATGCAAGATTCATCGAGAATTACGTTATAGAGTTTTTCTGGGCTCGCCGCAACACGGAATACATACTTTTGCCCTACATCCAGGAGTAAGTGTTGCACTACTGGCTATACTTGTTGATTTGTACTTTATAAGCAACACGAACTTAGGTTTAATGACCGTGTTGACATACCTGTGTAGCTTCCACTGGATTCTAATTGTAATTATACCAAAACGGAAATGAGTAATATACCTAGATTCCCTAAAGAGGTCCAATCACAACTTCACAGTTATCCAGAATTTAATCAACAGGTAAACACATTTCCTCCATAGAAACTCTATTGTAGTCGTCTTTCCTTCCTTTGCAATGGCCAAGGCTAACTTCTTGGAGTCGCATAGGGTGTTCGACGTGTTAAATGCTACAAGAGGGTATTGCAGGGGAAGGTTGCTGCATCACGATCTAACTTTTCCGGTACTTGCTAGCTAGTACACATTAATCCTATATAACACTTCGTAGTAATGCCTCTCGAACTAACCAATTCTATTTTTGCAAGGCCACCAAAGAGTCAGCCGGCCGCAACGCCTGTGGATACTATGTTTGCCACAACATGGAACTACTCATCGGTTCGCGATCACCAATGATCCTCGTGTTTGTCAATCTTGCAACAATTATTTCATATATACTTACCAATTTATATAAGCACGAATTTAATCTTCCTATCGACAAAGTTGCGACCATCGATTTAAATCTGCTGGAATAGAGCGAGCTCATGAGAGTTCGATCACGCCTTGCGCCATTCCCTAACAATCAGTCATAGATCCGATGGGAGTCTCCACGTGTAGATTGAACTTGATTGGGATAAATTTAACTTAATGGTACATGTGTGTAAAATGTACATTAATGGTTAATTTTAGTTAATTGATTTGTGAATTGGATGTGCTTGTTTCTGAAATGAATGCGAATTTGATGTGCTTGCTTCTGAAATGAATGCGAATTGGATGTGCTTGTTTCAGAGGGCATGGTTAGCATTTCCTAAGGCTAGCCAATAAACAGAAATAGATTTAGCAATGCAAAAGAATATCATAGATGGTTTGTAGATGAAACCGCTCAGGATACTGATTACCATGCACGATTCAGAGATGAAACCGTCAGGATAGAGAAAAATACAGACGGTCAGATGAAACCGCTCGTGATAGTGACTATCACAAACGGTTTTATCTACGATCGTCTGTGATTTTCTACTATCATGGACGGTTTCATCTACGTATCGCTTGTGGTCGTTGAGTATCACTGCACGGTTTCATCTACAAACCGCCTGTGATAGTCGATTATTACGCGGTTTTGAGTTAATAACCGCTCGTGATATTATATATTATAGACGGTTCAAAACCGCTGTGATGACCTCATGCATTCGACCCATAAACTCGATGGCTCACTTAAACCGCTGCGTGATGGCGTTTTTGAACCGTCTGTGAAGGCCTTTTCTGTAGTAGTGTTTCCAGATCAACCTTGAAGTCCATGACCAATTCAACAAAGTCCGTGAACAGTTCCAATAGGTCAACGACCACCTCCAAGATGTCCAAGATGTCTATGATTAGTTCTAGCATGTCTACGACCATCTCCAAGACGTCCACGACGTCTACGACCACTTCCATCAAGTCTACGACCACTCACCTACACCGTAGCACTTGAAGCAAACAGTGTTGAAATGAATAGGGTGATCTTGTGGAGACCTCCAGGTGGTCCTGAGAAGATCTCCGGGTGGTCTTGCAAGACCTCGTAAAAGACCTCCTGAGAAGTCCTAGAAAACCTCATGAGTGGTCCTGGAAAAACATCCTGAAAGATCCCTTGGGAGGTCCTGTGAAGACGTGCTAGGAGGTCCTGAAAGACCTCTTGGAAGGTCCTGTGAAGACCTCCTCAAAAACCTCTGCAATGGTCTTTGAAAAAAAACATCGGGATCATCTTTGAAAAGATCCGGGGTCGTCTTTGTAAATCTCCAGGGTCGTCTTTGTAAATATCCAGGGTCGTCTTTGTAAATCTCTAAGGTTGTCCTTTTGCAAAGACCACCTTCTTGCTACAGTACCTCGGAAGACCTTCGTGCTACAGTGTCTCAGAAGACCTCTGTGCTACAGTATCTCGAAAGACCTCCGTGCTGCAGTGCTTGGAGACCTCCTCACATAAGATCAAGACCTCCTCGCTACTGAGAACTCTCGAGGAAACAAAGGCTCTAAGACCTCTTGGACGATCCAGATAACTACAGGGAGAGGTCATGTGTGGTCCAGATAGATCCACGTTAGTGCCCATGGGGAGGTCTGAGTGGTCTAGATTGATCTACGTTGGTGCCCATGAGGGAGGTCTTGGATGGACAAGATTTTTCCACGTTGATTCTCCTGGGAGACGTCCTGGATGGACCAGATTAATCCTGAGGAGGTTCTAGATGGTCGCGATTGACGCGCATTGGCGCTCCTTGGGAAAAGACCTGGATGGATCAGATTGATCCTGAGGAGGTCCTGGACGGAAGTTCTCCTGGACGGTCGCGACTGAGGTGCATTAGCTCTCCTGGACGGTTGCGATTGATGCGCATTAGTTCTCCTGGACGGTTGCGATTGAGGCGCGTTGGTTTCCCTAGGGAGGTCTTGGACGGTCCAGATTGATGCGCGTTGGTTCTCCTGAGGGAGAACCTGAGGGGTCGAGTTGATGTGCGCTGATATTCCTTGGGGAGGTTCTGGATGGTCCAGATAACACCTAGGGAGGTTCTGGATAGTCCTGATGCGTCCACACGAGTGCTTCTTAAAGGACCTTGAAAACCTTCGGCAAACATGAAAGGACCTTAAATAAAACGTTCAAAAGGAACAACGGAACCTTCTAACAACCGCAAATTTTAATACAATCCAAAGATCAAATATTCAATAGTAAAAACCACAACCCCATAGTCCAACAGAATTCTTCCAAGGCCATCGTCGCGTCCTTCTCTGTCTCTGATGTTGTGATGATTTCGCAGACTACGTCCCAGATGTGCGGCTCAGCCGAGATCAGGAGCGAGTGATGGATCATTATACCCGGATCAGCTACCAGCAGCAAATATATTGTCATCTTCTTTCATTCCAGTTTTGGTACCAGACGCTCATTGCCATCATAAGGGATTAACAAAGTGTTGATTCTTTTTTTAAGAACTAACGGAGTGTTGATTACAAGCGAACCAAAGAGCAGGGGTGGAAGTCAGCATGACACATGACAGCAAGATAGGCTCTTTCCTTTTTGTAAGTTGAATTTCTACGTGATAACCTCTGCTGTCCTCTCTAAACTAGCGGAATTTCCTGAGCGGATATATTTTTCAACGTATTATATTTGTTATATAACTCTATTTTCTTTCGATAACATAATTGTATCTGTCATACAATTGTAAATATCTATATATAATTAATCTGCACCGTTATAGTTTGACCCCACAAAAATCAGTGGTATACATCTTCTCTTTTTCTCTCATTAATGAGAGAATTTCTTATTTATATATGTTTAATCTGTACCGTTATAATCTGGCCCCACCGAGTGGTGTATATCTTCTTCTTTTTTTTTCTCTCGATTAATGAGAGAATTTCTAGAAATTTACTTATTTTTATTTAAGAATTATCGTGGGATTTTCTAGATATCCAAAGCGACACCATTTGTTTATAGATGGTTCTTAATACTTCCTTAGTTCTTTTTTACTTGACGCCCAAGAATCGCCAATAGGTTTAAAACTATCTAGATTGACTATATAAAATTTATATCATTAGATTTATTTGTTAAAAATAATTTCATAATATTGTACCTCTTAATGTAAAATTATAAAAAATAACAGTTAAAGTCACATCTCAGAGACTGTGAAAGATCAAAAACTAAAAAAAAAGAATGAATGAAGTATCTTATTAGCTTATAGCTTGGGCTCTTGGATTGGGACTGTGCAGTACATTGCTATTAGCAGGTCATTGTGATTTAAAAAAATTGCATGGTGTCTTTCTTTTACACGATTGTTGAAGAGGTTAACAAGCTCGCACGCACTGCCTACTCTTTTAAACGGTTTGAATTTAACATGTTTCGACACTGCCAATTCTTTCAAACCGAATTTAATAAGGATTTCTTGGCACCTTATAGATATTATATGTCATAGACTGGCTATCAATTTTTCACAACAAATCCCCACTAAACCATTGATGAATTATTGTGTTATGACCAAATATTGGGGATGGATTACTGAATGTGGTTCGTTCAATTGAAAATGTGCACCTTATGTTTTGAATTTATCTGTAGAGTCTTGGAGCTGCAAGGCCAAACTACACCGGACAAGGAAATTAGTCAATTACAGGCATAAAGTTTGGGATTGGCAAGAAAAGAACATGTCACAGCTAACATCAGACGAGGGGATCTAGGCAAGGTGACACATGTCTGTATGAACTTGAACAATGTTTTTTCAATAATGTTCTAGTTTTGAAGTGTCGATCTATAAGCTGATCGACCTTGTACAATTTTTTTCTATAAATTAAAGTGGGGGGATACTGCGAATGAGAACTTCACTTAGAAACCTCTGAAATCATTTGCTAGCCAACCTGTCCTGTATGCGGTTTTAAATCAATATGCATAGTGTGCTGGAAAATTTTCCTTGATGCAATATTAGACATAAGATAAACCCTACTGCTCACTTTGTAAAAGAAAAAATTACAACCAATACAGATAAATAACTAGAAAGCTTCTGCTCGGAATGTATAAATAAAGGGTGCCCACGATGGTTAGGCGTTAAAATAGATATCGAGAAAGAACATATAACTAATCATGTGTTACCAATTTCCAATTAACTATCCATTTCAGATCGTACTCTAGTTATCACTTGTTTTTAGTAGTTGAACTAGCACTACAAGCAAAAATTGCTACAGAAGGAAAGACTAGTGCTTCCGACATTTTCATCGACTTGTTACCGACAAATGGCCATGGTACAGTGTCTCTCCCATTTAGCTGATCATCTTTTTTAATGAAAAGCTGATCATCATTAACCTTTGAAATTATATGAAGAAATTAACACAAACTTTATTTATTTCCTATATGTAGGAAGCTTGAGAATTTTACTAGTGGACCACTTCAGAATCTGATACACAGGGTACTTAATTACCTGAACATAGCCGAATTATGTTTTGTGCAAACTTAACACTGGCTATCAGGTTACAACCAAAGATTTTGTTTGCCATCTGACAATTCCATGTAGCAGCTGGTTCACTGCAACTCTAGATCCACAGCATGCGGAAGCTAGAAGTTCTCTAGGTTCTATCCGTATTGCTGCCTCCATATTTGGGAGACGAATTGTTTCTCCACAAGTTGCACACTTTTCTTCTCCATGTGAGAACTAGATCCAGAAGTGGATAAATTTTACCGACTGCAGGTACACATGCTTCCTCTCTAAAGCACCAACTTATTCTCCCGATGCCTCCAATGCCCATTTTTCCCAAGAACGCGCATCCTATGGATTACAATCTACGTACTGATGAACACACCCTAAAGAGAGATAGGAGAGAAGAAAAACTGAAGGTACCACTCGTTTCTTTAAGCTTCTGTAGCGAACAAGGAATGCACTGCTAACTGGCCATGTAAATGTGAGTTGTGACTATGGTCAGGTTATATAGTGAGCCTACAATGGATTGGACCAATGCAGTGTAGGATCGTTAATAGCAATAGAAGGAGGTGGATGATTGTAATCCCTAATGAAAGCTTTATTCTCAAATTTACTGTCTTCTGATTGTTCAATCTGGTAATATAACAAGAACACAAAAACAAAAGACAGTCAGCAGCAATTTTCTCGGTACTGTAGCAAGGTTCACGCGCACTGTAACATCGCCAGCACTGTAGCTACAGTATGCATTACTGTATCGAATTAGAACATTGAAGCCGTCACTTTCTACTCTTTGTTCCAGGTCCTTAATCACAGCCACCAACAACAAAAACCTAATCATCTTACAGCCGCATGCACAAAATCCAAAGCCTCCAGCTCCAACATCTCACATCAAAGCACAAGCAAAGGCATCATGGCAATTTTCTTTAGCAAATAATGCAAGACCTTTTTTCTTCTAGTACATGCACACGATGACACCAAATAGGAACTTCCTATTACCTCCAGCCGCCAGCACTTGATCACCCTACGGCGTGATTCCAGCCGTCGGCCCTATTCCCCAAAACATGACAGCCTTCTTTCTTTATAGACGCGTGCACTGAACGAAAAACTCTAGGAGCCGCCGCTAGATGCATCTCCACAGCTCAAACACACGCCGGCTCCAGCACCGGCCGACTCATAATCCCTTTTATACTTGTACAACCTTTAAACCCTAATCACCCACATACGGTCTACTAGTCCTAGGGCTTAATATGCGGGCTTTTACACTAGATTACACAACCAATTTTGGCCGCCCCAAAATTGTCACATATTGTAGCCTTCGGACTGCACATCCGTAGCTCCAACACGCATCATCCAACTTTGATCTCCACACACCCCAACTCGAGCTCGACCGTCTTCTCCAGCATCCTCGACTCTCTGGACCATGACTTCGCACCAAGTCATCTCCCGGTTACCAGTTACCGCCGTAGACCACAATCGCCTCCGAGTTACCCTGCACATGCAAAGACCAAAACACCATCTTTTCCCGGCACAAGTTCTTCCCAACTTGACCGACATAAGTCCACACACGCGCCACACATCTCGAATAACATGAGTAAATAAAATTGTCAATTATTCATCAACTAAAATAAACTAGACCTAGCCATATGGTCTAACAATCTCCCCCTTGATGAATACATTGACAACACTTCAAAATTGTGAGTTGAATTTTGAAAGAACGAAAAGAAGGTTTCAAAGCTGCAAAGCAATCACTTCAAAACCACAGTGAAAAACTCCCCCTCAACACAAGGAAAGCAGTGTTTTCAAATTCTCCAATTTTTCTCCCCTTTGGCAATGTAATCATCAAAACTTCAGAGAAGGAATAATTCTAAGAAAAAAAGAGCAAGGAAAGTAAAAATCAAGAAGCTTTGTAAATTATCCAAGTCACTTTGCATTGATTTAATAAATTAACCAAGCCATCTTTTCTAGTAGAGCTATCTAGATCATATAAAATCATATACCATATAGCAATGTGAAAACAAGTCTGTCGGTGTTTTAGAACCGAACTTACGTAAAGATTGTTTGATTCGGGGGTTCCTCTAGGCTCAAGATCACACAGAGATGGAGACACGGGGATTTTTCTACAGGTTCGGGCCTTCTCTTGGGAGAATAACAACCCTACTCTTGTGTGTATGTATTGAGTATACTGGATTACCAGATAGAATCAGAGACTAGAGTATTGTCCTCCGATGATCCTTGCCTTTTATACTATCTCCGGGGTGCACCGTTGGATCTTCAGTATAAAGGCCACATTAATGCACCAGATCGTGGAGCCATTACCGGAGGTTATTACAGGAGTTGTAACGTTCCCATGTTGCCAGGCAATTATCACCATAACAGGGAGTTAAGTCGTGCTGTTATTCTAGGGAATAACAGCGTAATTGATTGCTTATATCCTTGGAGACGGTACATGAGATTCCCTGATCGACTAGGCCCACATATCTGTGAGTCTTATCGACTGAGGACTGGTCGTAGAAGAGCTTACGACTAGGTGGTGGTCGTAGGAGAGCCTACAACCACAGATCGATCGTAGTAGAGCTTACGGTCATGGGATAATCGTAGAAGGGCTTACGACTATGGGGTAGTCGTAGGAGAACTTACGACTTCCAGCTTCTCCCTTATGAATATTAAGGGGTATACTCAAGAGTTATATGAAGTCATTATTATCCATAATATGAATTATAGGTATGTAATAAAATAAGGATTGTTATATCCTCGTCATCTAGCCCCCCAGCTTAAGCGAAAATAAGTTACTTGAAAAAGGAGCAGTAGATGGTCTTACGACCAGTAAGTGGTCGTAGGGAAATGGTCGAAGGAAGAACTCTTCGACTGGTATTTCATTTGACTAGAAATTTACTTGGTCAAGAAAGTTGTGAAATAATCTTGCAACTTACAAGGTGGTTGTGGGAGATCTAACGGTCACCGAGTGGTCGCAGTACTATGGCTGGAAGCAAGATCTTTCCAGTCACTGTTGCGTTTTGACCAGAAAAAGACTTGGTCAAGGAGGTAATTTCACTTGAGGTGTAAAAACAGACCTGATTTCCTCGAGCAGACAAATTTAAGAGTCCCAATCGACTCCTTTACCCTTGTATGTTGGAGTAGTTCCCGAAGCGTTGGCAACCGTTGGGTAGACATGTCTTTTCAACTTCGGGCGTGCGGTTATAAATTTTCACTGTGGGTGAGGATAAGGTCCTTTACCTTCCCCCAAATTGTTCTTGCTGTTCGAACTCCCGAGTTCTATGCCACTGACCAAATCAAGCTTTCTTCTTCAATCTTTCTACATCCAAATCTTCAACTTTTGGGAGAAATGGCCAGAGCCGCTTCCCAGTGAGGCGAATCGGAGATGGATGCGACCAAAATCAGAGCTTTGGTCGACTTCGAGAAGATTCCGAAGATGGAATTCGTGCGGTGGATTGAGGCCGTCGGGCAGCATTGGCCGTCGGAGGAGATGGGGCAAATCCCTGTCTTCCAAGCATTATGTGAGTGTGGTCTTCGATTACCCACTCATCCTTTTCTCACATTGGTACTCGAATATTTCCAAGTGGATTTGGTGAACCTTGTCTCCAATTCTATCACAATGTTGGGGGTGTTCGTGTACTGCAGTGAGGCCTACCCGGGATTCCGATCGATCCGAGTTGTTCCAGATTACTACGGAATGATCCGATTAAGCGGAATCGTCGGTAGTTGTAGTCTGAAGCTCCACGACGGGAAATCGAGGGAGTACATTCAGATGTTTACCTGGTCATCGTGGCCGGGGTGGAAGAAGAGGTGGTTCTATTAGGAGATCCCAACGAGGACAGCCTCTCTTTTGCCGAGAAGCCTGCCAAGAAGGTTCTCGCTTGGGATTCGATTCCTAAGGATCTTGGCCGGATTGCCTCTTTCATTCAAGCTATTGTAGACTTGAAAGAAGAGGGGCTTACCGGATGGCACGTGGTGAAGGATTTCATCACACGTCGCATCAGCCCTCTGAAGAAGAGGGCTCATCAGATGTGGAGGTACTCGGGCCCAACGGACCCGACGAGGGACTACGAGGAGGGTAAGTAAACCTTGAGCTTTAGCCTTCTTTCTATTAGTTTTAAATTAGGCTTACTGAAGGTTCTCTTATCCCTGCAGACCTCTCACTAGAGGAGATTAACGCTCGGGTCAAGCTCATCTGTGAGAAGACCCCAACCCATGTTGTGGTGCCTCCAATTTTGGCTGACTTGTCTCCAGAGGACAATGTGGAGCGCCTAAAGGTAATCAAGAGTCGATTTCGTCTTTAGGACTTTGTAGTCATAGAAGAACTTATGACTGAGTACTGATCACAGGAAGGCTTACGATCAGGTTCTGGTCATAGAAAAACTTACGACCAGGGGGTTGTCGTAGAAAGGATTACGACATGGTGATAGTTGTAGAAGAACTTACAACGGCTTTATAATATCTCTCTTTCTGATTTCTGCAGAAAGTAGGCAAGGAGGACTGTTAGGACGACGAAGAAGTCGAACTGATGGTCGTTGGTGTAGCCGTAGAGCAGTTTGTTTCTCCCCCGGCTAAGAGACGCCGGCTTGTTAAGGCCGCCGACAAGGGAGGCTCGAGCTCGAGCCCTGCTGTTGGGCAAGCAGATGCTCCTCGCACTGTGGGAGGAGGCTCGCAAATCGCTGATGAGGGTGGTGTAAGCTCGAGCTCCGCTACTCCGTCTGCACCTTTGGCTAATATTGCTGCGGAAATAATTGCTGCAGAGGAAGCAATCACGGTAGGAATAGCTGAAGTATTCAAACCTGTGGCCCCAAGACCAAGGTACCTTCTATTATGACAAGAAACCTTCGCAGCCGCCTCATGGCTTTATCAAGTGATTATAAAAGGAGAACTAGAAGAGTTTTATGTCTTTTGTGAAGGAGATCGCACGCCAAAGAAGCGTGCGTGGTCGAGGACGATCTTTCTTTGTTGAGGTGGTCGAGATAGGTCTCGGCCAACCGGAGAGCCAAGAGGCTCAAGGAGCAATGGTGCTCGATCAAGCTCCACGATCAGACGTGGTCGTGACTGTTCCTCAACTTGAGTCTCGACCAGACATGGTTGAGAAAAAGTCGAAGAAACCTTCCTTAGGGAGGGTTGTTTCCAAACTTAAGATCAAATCCGACACTCGAAGGTACGTAAAAGTGACAAAAGTGTAAGAACAACATTTACCTTTTACTTTTTACCACCTGATCATGTTTTCCCTTTTTATGATCTTAGCTTGGCTCCTTTTATCATTAAGGACGTTCCTGCCAAGGAATCCACTACAGTTTCTTTGGCAGGCGAAGAAACAACAGTGGCGGTGGTCGAAGAGCCAACCACCATCCAAACGGTGGAGGGTGTCGTTGTTGCTGACTCGGCCACGACTACTGGAGTGGTCATAGGGTCAGAGGCAGCTACGACCACCGGGGTGGTCGTAGAAACAAGGGCGGAGATGACAGCGGGGGAGACATCCGGCCATGGGGGTAGAACATCCAGTCACCGTGCTGGGAAGGAAGTCGCCGCGGATGATCCTCCCAGCTTCCAAGGCCAAGTTGCCGGTGCCGCTACCCCCGAAGGAGAAGAAGAGTTCGAGCTCTTCGACCATACCTTTGGCTTCTTTGCTCTTGCCACCGTTGTGGGCTCCCGTGCGTTCAAATCTCATGATCGCGTTCCTCACCCTAAGGACATTCCCAACAGAGGAGACGTTTTCAACGACGAACGTCTCAAAGGGGTATGGTGGAACCTGGTCGACGGGATCGATGAACTGAAGGACCCTACGAAGGTGGTATCTTCGTTTGCTCGGACCGCCATGGATGTAAGTACCTGAGGCTTAGCATTTACATTCGTGCCTTTTCACGCCTCTTATTGTCTTTCTTTTTGTAGAATGCATTGGGACAAATTGTTACTGTCACTGAATACCACATGCAACTTGTCCAACTATGACAAGACAAAGCACTACTCTAAGAGCAAGCGGAGAGGTGGTAAGTAACTGCTTTTCGTAGCCTTCCATGTTTTGGCCACTTACACAGTACTTGCGGAGGTTTGTCGTAGAAGATCTTACGACTAGGTACTGGTCGTAGAAATACTTACGGCTAGGATATTGTCGTAGAAATACTTACGACAAGGAACTGATCGTAGAAGAACTTACGGCCAGGATATTGTCGTAGAAAGACTTACGACAAAGAACTGGTCATAAAAGAGCTTACGACTAGGATATTGTCGTAGAAGAACTTATGACCAGGATATTGTCGTAGAAAGACTTAAGATAAGGAACTGGTCACAGAAGAACTTACGACCAGGAATTATGCTGACGTCTACCCTTTCCCTTTTCAGGCTCAAGAGTGACAAGAAGTCCTTAGCTGATTCTCTCGACTTTGAGAGAGCCGAGAATAAAAAGATAAGTGAGAAGGTTGAAGACCTCCGGAAGAAGCTTCAGGAGGCAAACTCTGCAAACCAAAAGTTGTAGGGATGACTAAGCGGTAAGTGTTAAACTTAAAACCGCCTTCGACCTCCTTTTCTTTTTCTGAATCTCATTCTCTTTCAGACAAAGACCAAGAGGTCCAAACGTGGGAGCAACGTTACCTTAAGGACACCGCCGCCCACGTTGAAGAAATCAAGAAGTTAGATTCTCAACTAGTTGGTAAGCAAATCTTTACCTGCAATTCGTTGTGTTTTTCTCTCGAGGTCATTTTATCTGACTGACCTTATTCTTTTCAAAACAAGTAGTACAAGTAAAACGACTTCACGAGGCTTCGACTCGCAATCAGGAGGAAATGAATGAAGGCTTTGAAGATCAATCTTCAAGACAATATTTCACTCCTGAATAATGTACTCGGTGGGCTTCATGCAGAGGGGATTACTCCTCGTGACGACACGTTGTCTGCCCAATCGAGTGTCATTGGTGAACAAGTCGGAACTTTGCAAGAGTTGGTAACTATGCTGAGAGCTAACCAATTCAACTCGATAAAGGATGCGATCCAAGAGGGAATAAGATTTGTCTTAGCAAAACTTAAATCTCATGATCCCACCCTTAACTGCTGCACTCGTAGATGACTTCGCCGCCGTGAAGCGTAAGAGGAGCGCAATAGAGACAATGCAAATGATCATCGAGTTAGTCACGGAGGGTATGCAAGTCGCCTTCTCCTACCGAGTAGTCTGCATGCAGATTCTGTAAAGACAAATTTGATGTTGATATATAATCATTCCTTCTTCCTGAACATCATCTTGTCGAGTAGTTAGTAACTCATAAGATAATGAATGGAAAAAAGAGCAAGACAAAGAATTGAAGTCAAGTTAATAACTTTATCCTAGCCCCCGACTATTTGCTTGCTTTATTTAGATAAACCGAGTAAATAGTGTTTAATGGTTTTTCTGAAAAAGAGAGGTTTAGCTAACTTGTAGTTTTTCGATCACGATAATCTTGCACTGGTCGAAAGAGTAGGAACGAGTCGACACTAGGAAGTTCCTTCTAGTGGGTAGGACCACGTGTAGAGAGGAAAGGCTTTGACTAGGTGATGTTATCATCTCCGACCAGATTAATCAAATCAAGAACGGTCAACTTGAGTTAGATAAACGTCTGGAGTTCCTTAAAAAATTTGTCCAACTTATCTCAATGCACTCAATATATTCGCTCTGGTAGCAAGAGTTAGAAACAGAACGACGCTAGGAAGTTCCTTCTACTACGCAAGACCACGTACAGAGAGGAAAGTCTTCGACTAGGTGTTGCATCTTCCTCTGACCAGTTAAAACAAACCGAGTTTATCGAAAGTAGTCGAGCAAATTTGGAAAGTGCACTCTGCTTAATTTATTTTTCAAAAAGATGGATGAAGAAATAAACTAAGGTACTAAGAGTTGGCTTGACATTATTTCAACCATGTTTCGAACCCAAGCTCTTTGTGTTGGTAAAAAAGGGAGGAACAAGTCGACTCTAGGAAGTTCCTTCTAGTGGCCGGGACCACGTGCAGAGAGGAAAGGCTTTGACTAGGTGACGTTACCATCCTTTCGACCAGTGTAAAGATGAACTGGGTACTGGTCATAGAATGTCTTACGATCAGTGTATTATCGTGGAAGAGTGCATGACTAGTAACTGGTCAAGGGCGGACCTTCGACCAGGGTATGGTTGAAAGAATTGTCAAAGTGCTACTCGAAGTAAGACAATAAAGATAGAAAGAACCTGATGCTTTATTGAACGTTTGGTCGTTTACACGTAGAATTTGTGTAACTGGTCGATATTCTAAGAATTTCAGAGAATTCGGCTGTCTTCCATTGCCAGTTGTACCGAATCTGGTCGCATAACTTTGACCACTGTGTAAGGACCTTCCCACTTGGGGGAAAGCTTGTTCCGATTAGACTGGGATTGAATTTTCCTCAATACCAAGTCACCTACAGCAAGGCTGTGAGGTTGGACCTTCGATCGTAGTATTTGCGCAGGCTTGTTTGGTAGACTACCGAACGGATAAAGGCTCGATTCTCTTTTCTTCGAAAGGTGTTAATGTCATCCGCTCGAAGTTGTTCTTGGGCTGAGTCATTGAAACTCTCGACCCTTGTAGACCTGATCTTTAGTTCTGGTGAAAGCATGGCTTCGACACCAAAAATTAGGAAAAAAGGTGTTTCACCTGTTGCCCGACTAGCGGTCATGCGAACTACCCATAATACTGAGGGTAATTCTTGTACCCAAGCCCCCGAGCACTTGACAAGCTGGTCGAAGACTCGAGTTTTAATTCCCTACATTATTTGGCCATTCGCTCGTTCGACTGCCCCATTGCTTTGGGGATGGGCGACAGACGCGTAATAGAGCTTGGTACCCAACTCGTCGCAAAATTCCTGAAATTTTGTGCTCAAAAATTGTTTACCATTATCTGTGATTATTCGACTTGGGACACCAAACCGAGTAATCACGCTTTTCATCATGAACATTTTGCGACTTCCGTTGTTATCCCAGTCACAGGTTTGGCTTCGATCCATTTTGTAAACGTATCAATAGCCACAAAAAGGAACTCGAAGCCTCCTAGAGCCCTTGGGAACGGTCCTAAGATATCGAGACCCCAGGTCGCAAAAGGCCAAGATAGAGGGATCGTTTGTAATGCCTGAGCTGGTTGGTGTATTTGCCTGCTATGAAAGTAGCATTGTACATATTTCTTAACCAACTCTTTGGCATAATAGAGGGTTGTTGGCCAATAAAATCCTTGTCGAAAGGCTTTTCCGACCAACGTTCTGTAGGAAGCATTAGTTCCACAAATGCCCCCGTGTATGTCATGAAGGAGGTTTAGTCCTTCTCTCTGCGGTATGCATCGTATGAGTGCCCCTTGAGTACCTCGTTTATAGAGGACTCCTTCGACCAAAGTATACATTTTGGCCTTTCGAGATAAACGATCTACTTCGAGATCGTCATCGGGTACAGAACCCGTCTGAAGATACTTGTAGATGGGATCCATCCAAGTATCCTCGTAATCTAGAGATGCTGTCCCAATAGGAGATGTCTTTAGTGTGTCCACCAGAGACGGCTTTTGGAGTTGCTCCAAGAAAACCCCTTTTGGTACTTGTGATCGGGAAGAAGCTATCCGAGCAAGCTGGTCTGCGAGGAAATTATCCTTTCGAGGGATAAATTGTACCTCGAAACTGAAAAAAATGCTTTTCAAGCTTTCGAACTTTCGATAAGTACCGAGACATGGTCGGATTAGAGCACTGGTACTCTTTTTCGACTTGATTCATGACTAGTTGAGAGTCTCCTCTCACGAGTAGTCGTTGAATCGCGAGTGCTTTCGCAGCTCGTATGCCGGCTCGTAAACCTTCGTATTTTGCCACGTTATTAGTAGCCTAAAAGTTTAACAGTATGGCATACTTTAAGGTCTCTCCGTTAGGAGATTCCAGGACCAACCCAGCCCCCGAGCCACTTAAAGTAAGTGATCCATCAAAGTACATCGTCCACTTGTCGTGGGTATCGTACTAGGGATCCTGAACAGGTTCAGGATTTGTCCATTTGGTGACAAAGTCTGCCAAGATCTGGGATTTAATGGTCGTTCGGGACACGAAATGTAGGTCGAACTCCCCAAGTTCTACTGACCATTTAGACATACGTCCCGCTGCTTCCCTATTTTGGAGGATCACTCCTAAGGGAAACTCAGACGACACAATTATCTTGTGCGCCTGAAAATAATGCCTCAGTTTCCTCGAAGACATGAGGAGGGCATAGAGAAGCTTTTGTACCTGAGGGTAACGCTCCTTAGGTCCGTGCAAAACTTCACTTGCGTAGTGCACTAGTCGTTGAATGTTTTCACGTTCTACAACTAGTACTGTGCTCACTGCCTGTGGCGTGACAGCTAGATAAATTAAGAGCATCTCTTCTGGTTTCGGGGAAACTAGAACAGGAGCACTTGTAAGATATCTCTTGACATCCTCGAAGGCAGCGTTTGCCTCTTCCGACCACTCAAAACCCTCGTGCTTCTTTAGAAGTTTGAAGAAAGGTAGTCCTTTTCCCCCCAGTCGTGCTATGAAACGACTTAAAGCTGCCATACACCCTGTGAGCTTTTGGACTTCTTTCATCGTGGTTGGAGAGCGCAATTGAACAATGGCTTTTATTTTTTCGAGATTTGCTTCGATCCCTCATACAAAGACTAGGAATCCAAGCAATTTTTCCGAAGAGACTTCAAACACACACTTCTCAGTATTGAGTTTCAAGCGGTGTTTGCTGAGGTTGTCGAACGTCTCCTGCAAGTTCGAAACATGATCAAGTCGTTTGATGCTTTTTACGACTAGATCGTCAATATAGGCTTCCAAATTTTGGCCTAACTGAGGTGAAAAAGTCGATTGCATTAAACGTTGAAAAGAAGCACCAGTATTTTTTAGACCAAATGGCATTTTGACATAGCAAAATATACCAAATGGAGTAATAAATGCGGTCTTCTTTTCATCTTCTAGACACATATTTATCTGATGGTAACCAGAATATGCATCTAAAAAACTTAATGTTTCGCAACCAGCAGTAGAGTCAACCAACTGATCGATATGAGGTAAAGGGAAATCATCTTTTGGACAAGCTTTATTAAGATCACTGAAGTCTATGGACATTCGCCACTTGCCGTTAGACTTCCTAACCATTACAGGGTTGGCCAACCACTCTGGGTGGTCGACTTCTCTTATGAAGCTTGCTTTAAGCAGCTTGTCCAATTCTGACCTTATAGCATCTCGTCGATCAGGGGCAAATCTCTGTAATTTTTGTTTTACAGGTACTTTGTCAGGCTGAAAAGCTAGCCTGTGCTTGATCACTTTCCTGGGGACTTCGATCATGTCGGATGCTTGCCACGCGAAGACATCTGCGTTTGCTCAGAGGAAAGTGATGAGGGCGTCTTCCTACTTGGGGTCAGAAGTATCCCCGATGTGAACAGTCTTCGAAGCTTCCTCCTGATCCAGGGGAACCTCTTTGACTTGATCGTTTGGCTTGGGCGCAGCTTTAGGCTTCGAGCTCTTGGTCGAAGGCTGCCCTTTTTCTTCCCGAGCTGGTATCTGACCCACCATCTCGAGGGATCGACGGTCACACGTGTGTGCCATCTTCTTATCATAATGAATTGTGATTACTCCTTTGGGACCTGGCATCTTAAGACATTGATACCCACAATGAGTTGCCATTAAGACTTTTGCCAAAGCTGGTCGTCCGAGTATGGCGTTATATGCCGTATTGAAATCGACCACATCAAAGGAGATCTTCTCCGTCCTGAAATTACTTGGTGAACCAAATGTTAAAGGAAGAGAAACTTGACCAATGGGTTTGGCCGAAGACCCTAGCACAATACCATGAAATGAATATCTTACTGGTCTTACCTTGGTCCTAGGTACTTGCATTTCGTTCAGGGTACTCATAAACAGAATGTTTAACAAGCTACCACCATCAATTAACACTCGATTTACTCGACAGTTGTTGATGGTGGGTTCGACCACGATCGGAAAGTGACCTGGTGTAGGATCAAGGATAACCGACTAGAGGGAGGTGAATAGGAGGTTTTTAAACTTTTTAACAATTTAACAAATTTAGCCAATTAATAACTTAGTCTAAACAAGTTACACTTCTAGCTAAGCAATTTAATCACAATAAACAAGCTAGAAATATAAATGTGGAAATGTAAAGACTAGAAATAACCACAATGACACAACGATGTTTTTCCCGTGGTATCGAAGTCTTGCCGGTCTTCACTAGTCCACGTTGAGGAAGCTTGACACTTCAAGCCGGCTCCACGAATTAAGCCTTGCCTCGATTCACTATGGTTGTTCTTCCTCCGCTCCGGAGATGGTGAACACCGAACCACTCACAAGATTGCACCGGGCCTCTTCACAATCTTCTTGAAGAGATCACCGTGCTCCACCGCCACGCCGTCTAGGAGTGCAGGAAAACTCCAAGAGTAATAAATCAACGGCCTTCACTTGACGGCACTCAAGTGCAAATGGATCAACTAGGAGTACGAATGCACTTGAATGAATCTCAACAAGCTCACAATGAATGCACAAGAGTGTTTTTGAGTGTTGAGTGAATGCACAAAGGTCTCAAGGTTCTATAGATGTTAAATGAGGTCTAGCAGCCTTTACTAGAGCAGTTGGGGGTATTTATAACCCCCACCAACAATTATGACCGTTGGAGACCAAACCCCAACTTTCAGCGAAAAATCGGAACAACCGCAGTGCAACGAGCGGTACGACCGCACTTCAGTCTGAGCACAGTCAATGGCTAGAACAGTTACTAAAAATACACAATATAGCCATTGGAAATCTCAGTCGGAACGACCGCCAACTAAGGTGCGGTACGTCCGCTTTGCCCCGGTATTTACGAGCGGTACAACCGATCGTAGGGTTTCACAAATCGCTGAAAGAT
Organism: Phyllostachys edulis; assembly: GCA_036346405.1. Classification (NCBI taxonomy): domain Eukaryota; kingdom Viridiplantae; phylum Streptophyta; class Magnoliopsida; order Poales; family Poaceae; genus Phyllostachys; species Phyllostachys edulis. Next base: position 13,463,037 of record CM070561.1, on the reverse strand, counting down.
ACAAGTGTTCTGGAATTTTCATACCGCCATGTAAAAATCGGAATGACCGTAGAGCGGTACAACCGTTCCTAAGCGTGGAACGTCCGATTTTCAGAAAGAGTTTTTGAGCAGATTTACACTTGTTCTGTTTTTATTGAACCGCCTCATAAAATTCGGTACGACCGCACATCAGTACGGCCGATTCTCACGAGCGGTACGACCGATTTCCAAGATCAGCTCTGAGGCAAAATGCATCGCTTCTAGTTTTCTTGAACCGCCAACTACAAAATGGAATGACCGCAATGCGGTAGTACCGCTCAAAGAGCCAGTCGTTCCGCATGTGCGCTCAATTGGTTGTTCCCTTCAAAATATGGTACTACCGCCAAGTAAGGTCCGGTCATACCGCACCAAGCTGTACGACCGCAATTATAACTGCGGTACTACCGATTTTGGACAAAAGCACTTAAAACTTTCAAATTTAATTTTAAGTTCAAATTCAAATGCATGCATGATCCTAAATTGATCCATATGGCATAAGAACATACTATCAAGCTACTAGCCATGATCCCTCTTAATAGTACAGCATTTATCCTATAATCCGGTCTTCCAACCAAAACTCCTAAAACCGGTAAAATAGAAAAAGGGAACTTAGACTACTTGTACCTTGTTTTTGAGCCAAAAGATCTTCGTGTAGTCCATTTGCTTGCAACTTTGCGTCAATAAGTTCACCAAAGGGACTTAACCTTGTAAATACTCAATAAACATGTTAATCCCATATTCACATATTATCATTAATTACCAAAACAATTTTTAGGGGCCTAGATGCTTTCAATCTCCCCCTTTTTGGTAATTGATGACAACACTATTAATATGTGAGAAAGATTGGTTTGAATATACTGTGAGTGTATATTCTTTTGATAACGTAACAATAAAACAATTCTTGCAATAAGCACAAATGAGGGTATGAGAATTATTTTCTTGTTAAGTCTAATTTAAAGAAAGCTCCCCCTAAACATGTGCAAAAAAAGGATAGAAAATTTTGCAAGCACATGTAGAAATTTTGTGAAATTTTGGCGGAGTTTCTTTAGCATATTTGAACTTGAGGAAATGCAATATTAAGATATGACAATAATTGAAATTGCATTTTAAGATAATAACATAAGCATAAACATCATTCAACAAGTTTAACAAGTAAAAAGACACAGGATTAAACTATTACACTATTACAAGCACATAAGTAGCACATAAGTCCAACATAAGTACATAACACATATAAGTCCATATATAATAGTAGCAAAAGCTTGCTCTGCTCCCCCTAAAACTATGTCTTCTCACTTCTCTCCCCCTTTGGCATCAAGGTACCAAAAACAACTCAAACGACTGGGTCTTGAGGAGGAGGGACGAGGTCCTGGGAAGCCGGGTCCTGGGCTGGAGCAGGAGCTGGAACTGGATCCTGAGGCTTTGGGGCTGGAGGAGCGGAGTCCTGAGAAGCGGTGGCCTGATCTGGAGGAGGAACTGATGACGGATCCTGAGATGCTGAGTCAATAGGTGCCAGATCCTGAGCCACTGTCTCGGTAGCTGGTGCTGGAGGAGTGGAGACCGGAGCTGGAGCTGAAACGGGAGCAACAGGAGCTAAAGCGAGAGCTGAGCTCGAGATCTTGGCACTCTGCCAGGAGCTAGAGGAGGTGCAGTGTCGCAAGATGTCTGGAAGGAGGAGGAGGACGACGAGTATATCACTGAGGAGTCCTCAAACTCCCTTCTAAGTCACTAATGCTCTCCATCAGGGCAGACATCCTGTTATGAGTCTCCTCAAAGAAATCATTCTGAATTGATGCCATCTCAACTAGCCTGTTGCGAGTCTCATTTTCAAATTCAGTTTGCTCAGCCTTCATTTCTTGTAAGGTATTAAGAATGAGCTGCTGATTTTGTAGAACCTGTGCAAGAACACCCTCAGTAGGAGCATCAGCAACAGCAAGTGCCTCGTCAGTATCAATCTCAACACTAGCACGACTAGGAGGAGCACCATCTCGAGGCTTATAGGACTTTTGAACTAATCCCAATCCACCATGATACTCGATCTTCTGTGAAATTAATGCCATGATATATGGTGCATAGTAAATCCTCTTAACTCTATCATTCTTAGAGGAAACTATGCCCTGAAGAATTACATCCACAACATCAAATTTTATGCCCCTCATAATATGATCTATAATGTTCCAAGCATGTCCCCTGACTGCATCAAAATTACCACTCTTGGGGTAAAAGGTATGATTAATTATCCGGTTAATAATGCTTGGTAAGGGCCTAAGTCCAGTGATGGTCCCTAACTTACACTTGACAGTGGAGTCATAATAGTCAGACCAAGCGAGAGATAGTAAAGCAGGACTATCAAAAATATTCTCCCAAGTGCTGGACTGAACTCTTAGAACTCGCTCAAATTCTTCTTTTGTGCTCTACAAGTCTCTAGTAACTGATATCCATCTGAAGGATTGCAAATCTGTAGAGACATGTACTGTGGCATAGAATTGCCTAATGAGCTCATCATCATAATTTTGTTTCAATGCCACAAGGTCATGAAGACCTACTTGATGAAACAGCTGATAAACACCACTATATTTGTCCAAAGTGTTTATATGAGACCATTTAATCCATTTGTGATCAGCAAACTTTCTGTTACGTCCATATAGTTGCTCATAGACTTATTCTTGGAAAACAGTATGAAACCTTGGATTAATGGAGTCAGATTTGGAGAGAAACTGATTCACATGTCTCTTAATGGCATACTCATCTGCTGAAAGAAGACGTAAATCAATTGGAGACGTTGGAGGTTCTCTCAAATTATCAAATGCACCTTTTGGAGAATCTGGTTCTGATTGAGTCTCATCCTCAAAATCCTCTTCTTCACTCTCTTCTGTTTCAGATGCAGGTGCTGGCCTTTTTTCCTTTACCATATACAATCTTCTGGTGAACGGAGGGAGACTGATGCATAGGTGCTGCAGGTCGTCATCGTTGAGGTTGCTGTGCTGGAGCTACAGAAGATTGAGGAGATGATTGCCCTCTTGGTGGTCAATGGGATTTCCTCGTCGCAACCCTCATCCTAGGCATCTTTAGAAAGATAGGATAGGTTACAGGAAGTTCAAAGAGTTAATTGGAATAGAATTTAGTGAAAAAGAATTGAAGTTTCTGTTTTTTGTCAGGACAATCGGATGTACCACTGTTCTATGGCCGGTACGACCACACTACGGTCGTACCGCGCTCAAGAACTGGTTATTCTGATTTTCCTGACCGAGTTCTAGGGCTATCAAAATGTTGAATATTTGATGATTTTTCATGGAGTGAATCCATGGATCTGATACGCAAACATCATTAGACATCAATTATCTACTTTTGCCCAATTAGAACTACAGAAATCAATCACATTTTCATCAAACCCTAAAAAGGGGACTCCTAGGGTTCCAAAAGATGGTAAAACGCAAATTAAACGGAGTTTTACCTTGAGATCTGGAGGAGATGAACCCTGGAGAGGCAGGAAACACAGAGAAGTCAAAGGAATGTCGAGATTTTGAGTGGAGTTTGGAGAGGAGTTTGGGTGGCGCACGGGCTGGAGAGAGAGAGGCCAAAGGAAAAATGAAACGGGCGGATGAACCATTTGGAGGTTAAGGGGTAGCGAACGATGTAAAGGGAAGTTCTCGCCCTCTCAAAAACCGTCGTGTCGTCGACCAAATCTTGTCGATAGAACCAAGCACCCGGTCATACCATTGTTATACGCCGGTCAGATCAAGACAATGTTGTACCGCCATGATAACGTCGGTTGAACCGATTGTCCTAGAGTTTTCTGGATTTTCTTTGGGACTTAGATTATTTACAAATGATCCCTAGTTTTGCACTCAATTAAATATCAGTAAGGATCATTATGCATAGAATAGACTATTGTCTATATAGAAACATAATTTTTATGATCATAGTTATCTTCAATAAAAGATTTATAAAATACTCAAATAACATCAAATGAAGCACAAAACATGAGGCAAGAGTTCAAACAATATTTGAATAGTCTATGATATTTAACTCATTCCTCAATTTGCAAAAGCGGCCTTCATCTAATGGCTTGGTGAAAATATCCACTAATTGGTCTTCGGTTCTTATTTGGCTAATCTCAATATCTCCCTTGCTTACATGATCTCTCAAGAAATGGTGGCTAATATCTATATGCTTGGTTCTTGAGTGTTGAACAGGGTTATTAGCAATTTTCACCGCACTATCATTATCACACAAAAGAGGCATTTTATTAATTTTAATTCCATAATCCATCAAAGTTTGCCTCATCCATATCAATTGAGCAAAACAACTTCCTACGGAAACATATTCGGCTTCGGCGGTGGATAATGCTACGGAGTTTTGTTTCTTGGATGACCATGATACTAAAGATCTTCCTAAGAATTGACAACTACCCGAGGTGCTTTTTCTATCCACTTTGCAACCCGCATAATTGGAATCCAAATATCCAATTAAATCAAATTTAGCACCTTTAGGATACCATAGGCTAATGCTAGAGGAATGCTTTAAATATCTTAGTATTCTTTTAACGGCCATTAAATGACACTCTTTTAGTGTTGCTTGAAATTGTGCACACATACAAACACTAAACATGATATCGGGCCTAGATGCGGTAAGATAAAGCAAGCTACCAATCATAGACCTATAAAGTTTTAAATCTACCGGTTTACCTCCCTCATTTAGATCAAGATGACCATTTGTAGCCATGGGAGTCTTGATGGACTTTGCATCTTCCATGCCAAATCTTTTAAGTAAATCCTTCACGTACTTGGCTTAACTTATGAAAGTCCCATCTTTGAGTTGCTTAATTTGAAGTCCAAGGAAATAGCTTAATTTTCCAATCATTGACATTTCAAATTCCCTAGACATCATATGACCAAATTCTTAACAAAAATCTTGATTAGTAGACTCAAAAATGATATCATCAACATAAATTTGACAAACAAAGAAATCATCATTTAAAACTTTAGTAAACAAAGTTGAATTAATCTTCCCGATTTTGAATCCTTTTGAGATTAGAAAATCTCTAAGGCGTTCATACCATGCTCTAGGAGCTTGTTTAAGACCATAGAGCGTCTTGGAGAGTTTATAGACATGATTTGGATTCTTTGGGTCTTCAAAACCGGGAGGCTATTCAACAAAGACAAGTTCGGATATTTTACCATTTAAGAATGCACTTTTAACATCCATTTGAAATAATTTAATACCAAAGCATGAGGCAAAAGCAAGTAATATCCGAATTGACTCAAGCCTAGCTACAGGAGCAAAGGTTTCACCAAAATCCAAACCTTCAACTTGTGAATACCCTTGAGCAATCAACCTTGCTTTTTTTCGAACAACCAAACCATTTTCATCTTGTTTGTTTTCTAAAAACCCATTTTGTACCAATAACATTGTATTCTTTGGGTCGATCCACCAATGTCCAAACTTCATTCCGGGTGGAGTTGTTGAGTTCTTCATGCATAGCATTTACCCAATCCAGATCTTCAAGTGCTTCTTCTACATGCTTTGGCTCAATAGAAGAGACAAACGAGTAATGTTCACAAAAAGAAGCAACACGAGAGCGAGTTTGGACACTCTTACTTACATCACCCAATATTTGATCTATTGGATGATCCTTTGCAAGTGCATTGTGGATTCTTGGTGGTAGATTGGATGGTTGATCATCTTCTTTGTTGTCCTCTTCCTTAAGTTGTACTTGATTTGTGGAAGAGGTGGATGGTTCAACTTGACTGGAAGATGATGGATTGTCTTCGGCCTTGACGTCGCCTATTTGCATATGTTCCATTGCTTTTCTTAAGGCTTCATCACCTACATCATCCAAATTCTCATGCTCTTCTTGAGAGCCGTTAGTTTCATCAAATTGCACATCGTGTCTTTCTTCAACTAAACCGGAGTTTTTGTTAAAGACACGATAAGACTTGCTATTTGAAGAGTAACCAAGCAAGAAACCAACATTACAATGATTATCGAATTTTGAAAGACGAACACCCTTCTTTAAAATATAACACTTGCAACCAAAAACTCAAAAATAAGAGATGTTCGGTTTTCTTCCTACAAGAAGCTCATAGAAAGTCTTTTTCAAAAGCCGATGCAAATAAATACGATATATGGGATGACAAGCGGTATTAATAGCTTCCGCCAAAAAAATATCGGAAGTATTATATTCATCAAGCATTGTCCTAGCCATTTCAATTAATGTTCAATTTTTCCTTTCTACTACTCCATTTTGCTCTGGAGTGTAGGTTGTGGAAAGTTCCTGCTTTATTCCAAGTTCATCACAAAAGTCTTCAACTTTAGTATTCTTGAACTCGGAACCATTATCACTACGAATTTTCTTTATTTTGAAATCAAATTCATTTTGGGCCCTTTTTGCAAATCTTTTGAAAATCCCGGAGGTTTCACCTTTGTCATCTAGGAAGAATACCCATGTATTTCTAGAGTAATCATCCACAATGACTAAACAATAGCTATTACCTCCGATACTCTTATAGGTTGTTGGGCCAAACAAGTCCATATGTAAGAGTTCCAATAGTCTAGAAGTTGACATGATACTCTTGGAAGGATGAGAATTAGCGACTTGTTTACCGGCTTGACAAGCACTAAAAAGTCTATTTTTCTCAAACTTCACATCTTTCAAACCAACAACTAAATCATGTTTAAAAGCTTTTGAGTTGAATCATTCTAACATGAGCTAGCCTTCTATGCCAAAGCCAACCCATTGAGGTTTTTGCCATTAAACAAGTTTTTAAACATGATTCACTTAAACTAAAACCAACTAAGTAAAGATTTCTAAATCTAAAGCCTTTGAAAGCTAAAGAGCTATCTTTTGCATTAGATATGGTTACACCTTCACTAGAGAATGAGCAAATTAGTCCAAGATCACATATTTGAGCAACGGATAGCAAGTTAAAGTTTAATGATTCTACTAAAGAAACATTAGAAATAGAAAGGTCATTTGAGATAGCAATTTTACCCAAACCTGATACCTTTCCTTTGCTATTATCACCAAAAGTGATCTTCTCAATTCCTTGACCATTCTCGAATGTGGTGAACATCTTTCTATCACCGGTCATGTGTTGAGTGCATCCACTATCAAGCACCCAATGTTTTCCACCGGTTTTATAGTTCACCTACAAAATAAAAATCAATTTCTTTTTGGTACCCAAATTTGTTTGGGTCCTTGGAGGTTAGTAACCAAGGATTTAGGCACCCAAATAGCATTCTTTTTAGCGCCTAGAATTGAAGTGCCAACAAAACGAGCGATTACTTTACCATCCTTAGTCTTTCCAAGCATATAGCAAGAATCATATACACCAAGAGATGGAGTCTTACCCTTAGGACAATTTTGTTGCATATGTCCTATTTCCCAGCACTTATGGCAATACTTACCATTTTGCCTCACAAATATTGTGGGCTTGTTTGCCGGCTTCTTACCTTTCTTAGGCACATACCCAAGACCTTCCTTGTTGAATGAGCACCTTTGCTCACTCAAAAGTTTGTCAAGAGTGGCCTTACCCTTGAAACATCTTTCCAAGCTCTTGCTTAGCGTGGTCACTTGCTCTTTTAGCTCATTGTTCTCATGAACAAGCTTTGCATCATTTTGCTCAACAATATCATGATTAGCATTAACACTAGAGCGATGGTAGGTGCCCTGAAAATTAGCCAGCAACAGATCACAGAGGTGTTACCACGAGTAGATCGACTCGACTGGTTGGTTTAATAACCACGATCGAGCAGACCCTTCGAGCACAGTCGGAAGGTAATTCGCCATGACGCGCTCTCCTCCTCCTGCTACTCAGACAGCGGTTGTGTAGATCTGAAGGAATTCGATGGGATTTTGAGACCCATTAAATTTCTCCATGTTCCCTGGCCGAAACTGTGGTGGCCAGTGAACTACTCGGAGGTCAGGCAAGAATGCCCGACATCCGATAATTACGTCGTAACGCCTCTTTTGTAGAAAAGTGGGGTTGACGTCGCCAGGTGATCGTACTCAACGATATCCAGCAAGTGGTGAATCTGACTTATGGTAAGTCTCGATCCTACAAGGGTAATACTCCTCGTATCTTCTCTGCTGTTGTAGACCTCTGGGTCGAGTGGTGAATAATCACCTCTCCTAGGAGCTTTATGATCGTCAGGCATTCAAGGGACTCTTTTCTAGAATGGTGAGCGATGCACCTTGCGGTGATCTCCATGCGGCGAGTTATTCGATTGACTGGAAGCTGATGGAGTCGTACTGCCACGACTTCTGGAATGACGCCGACGGGGTCGTTCGAGCTTGCTCATCGTACTTCGCAGCCTTCGTGCGATCTCTTCGGTGAAGAGGTCGTAGCCAAGTGCTCGGGCAAGTTCTCGAGATGGGTTCTCGAGCAGGTCGTTGATATGTTGAAGTTTCTGAGCTTCTTCCAATTGGTATTGAGTGCGCCCAGGCAATTTTCTCTGAGCTGTGACTCATTTCTATCGGTTTGTTTTAGAATCATTCATACCTGATCCCTAAGCTTGCCTCAATGGAGTGCGATGATCTCGAGAATTTCCCGAACACTCATCAGAGTATTGACTCTGGTCGTCGTCGGAGGTGTCTTTGTCATTGCCACGAGCAGTCGTAGGGTGTGATCTTCGGGGAGCATCTGCAGCCTTGTCTCTAGGAGAGTTATTGCTACCCGAGGGTAGGACGAAGACCTCCCGTTGATGATCTCCACTTGCGCTAGAGGCCTCCTTGCTTGAGAAGTTGTCAAATGACACCATCTGGTGACTTGGAGTGAACCCCTCTAGGAAGGGGAATTCCAGGTTATAATCGTCTCTGTCGGCAAGCGAGTCCTGCATTGGGATGGTCGAACTCGCAGGAAGGGCATGTTCGATCGCATTGTTGGCTGGGCTAACCGGAGAGAGAGAATCACCAGATGTTGATGAAGATCCGGAATTACGACTTTCAGGAGTTGTCGCGCCAGGTCGGACTGTCTTAGGCGGACTTAGACATTTGGAGAGGGAACCCTCACCGTGTCGCGAGTCTGCCTTGGGACAACCCTCATTGTGGTCGGATTGACCCTTGTCCTCTAAAGAAGCTGGTTCCCCATCTGGACGTATAGTTGTGGGGGATAAGGATCCCTCCTCAACTCCATCGATGGTAAGGTCTCCTGGAGAAAGATCTCCGGAGGCGACATCACCATCGGATGATGCATCGCTCGGCTCATAGTCGAAACCGACATCCATGTCGATATCTACATAATCGGCCAAGTCGAACCAGTTCTCCTTGTTCCACTCTCCTGCCATAAGAGCATGAGAATCAGAAAGACAAAGGAAAACTGATGACTCGAAGAACCCCACAGACGGCGCCAACTGTCGGTGTTTTAGAACCGAACCTACGTAAAGATTGTTTGATTTAGGGGTTCCTCTAGGCTCAAGATCACACAGAGATGGAGGCACAGGGATTTTTATACAGGTTCGGGCCTTTTCTTGGGAGAATAACAACCCTACTCCCGTATGTATGTATTGAGTATACTGGATTACAAGATGGAATCAGAGACTAGAGTATTGTCCTTCTAATCTTCTTTCGCCCCGCTCTTCCTGATGATTCTTGCCTTTTATACTATCTCCGGGGTGCGCCGTTGGATCTTCAGTATAAAGGTCACATTAACGCACCAGATCGTGGAGCCGTTACCGGAGGTTATTACGGGAGTTGTAACGTTCCCACGTTGCCAGGCAATTATCACCATAACAGGGAGTTAAGTCGTGCTGTTATTCCAGGGAATAACAGCGTAATTGATTGCTCATATCCTTGGATATGGTACATGAGATTCCCTGATCGACTAGGCCCACATGTCTGTGAGTCTTGTCGATTGAGGACTGGTTGTAGAAGAGCTTATGACTAGGTGGTGGTCGTAGGAGAGCCTACAACTATAGATCGATCGTAGTAGAGCTTACGATCACGGGATAGTTGTAGAAGGGCTTACGACTATGGGGTAGTCGTAGGAAGACCCATGACTACAGGGTGGTCGTAGGAGAACTTATGACTTCCAGCTTCTCCCTTATGAATATTAAGGGGTATACTCAAGAGTTATATGACGTCATTATTATCCATAATATGAATTATAGATTTGTAATAAAATAAGTATTGTTATATCCTTGTCAAAGTCTTTAGAATGATTAAGCAATTTAAGTTAATGACATGCATCTCAATAATGACCAAACCAATTATAAGGAGCACAATGAGATATCACAAAGAAAAGTTAAAGCGTAAAAAATGAAGCAAATTTTAAAGCTAGATGAGCTAACAGTCTCATGTAACAACCTATTGCTCCACTTTCAATTCTTAAGTATGTGGCATGCTTGTAGTATACTTCTTTTCAATGGTGGCATGCTTGTAGCATACTTCTTTTCAATGATGGCATACTTGTAGCATACTTCTTTTCATTTGAGCACTTTTAAGCACTTTTCATTTTATTTTATTTTATATATACACATAGATATATGTATGGCATGCTTCAAGCATACATCTTTTCAATTGTCTCTTTCTCTTTTCTTTTTTAACATGCCAAATTGAGTGAACATAAAAAGATTGCAATAAGAAACATACGAGCTTCATATCTAAGATTTAAAATAAGATTCATAATCAAGCTAATCCTTTTCAATGAACATCGCAAAGTATTAACCATAATCAATCTAGTCAAAGTATTCCGCCATGTCATGCTTTAGTTCAAATGTGGCAAAGTAATTAAAACCAGTCATGATCAAAGCTACACAGTACATGGGTAAATATGATAACGAGAGCTCTACACCTTATTTGATTTCAATGGCTTGGACGTGAAGAATTGTTTGACAAGTATAATAGACAAAGCTTGTGAATTTTTAAACAACAAGCTCCCTCTCAGAATAATCCCATACGATGACACACCCCCAACTCACTCTGCAAATAAGATCTAGGAATCCAGTACTGAGATACACGATATGGAGGAACATCAACAAAACTAGAGCCAGAACCACGTGTGCGTGCGCGATCAGAATGCAAATTATGTGAATTAAATCCCAAACCAGTACATGAACCAAATTTAAAGCCATCATGAAAGTCCTCTAAAAACCTAGCTTTCGCATTAGTTCTAGGGACAACAAAAGAGGTTGCATATTTTTTTCTTAAGGCATTCAATCTTTCACTTTTCTCTTTCTTAACACGCCTAAAGCAAAATTCATGCAAGTGCCCATCTCTAGCACAATAGGTGCAATGAAATTTAACATAATTAGAATTCCTTTGAGATGATGAGCTAGCACCTACAACATTAGCAGAAGAGCTTTGCACAAAACCAGCAGATTTAAACACAGTTTTATGAGGCTCACTTTTTGTTTCAATTAGCCAACTTCCAATGACGTTGACTATCTTAGGTGGATTATTCTTGGCATAATTAGCAGTATTAAATCCTAGACCAGTGTTTTTGACACTCAGTTTTGACTTGTCTAGAATCATATTCAAATTTTCCTTGCCAAAAGAAAATCTCTCTAAGGTGTCCTTAAGGTACTCATTTTCTTTAGCTAACAGGGGACAAGTTGTGCATTTAACCGTTTCATTCACAAGGTTCTTAGAAGCACTAGACTGAATTAATTTATCTTTTTCAACAAAATCATTAAGTTGTCTAGTCAGTCCCTCTATCTCCGCGCTAAGCTTAGGATAATTAGTGCAAGAAAGTGTTTCATGATAAAGCATTTCTTTAGTAGATTCTCGAGAAGAATTAAGTCTAGCTTCCAGCACTTCACAATTAGAGCATGTTTTAGATTGAAAATTTGAAATACTTGACTCTAAACATGTAAGAGAACTAAACTTGAGCTTTTCAATTTCATCATTTGTAAGTTTTAACTTTTCATCACAAGAATCATGTGCCAATCTTAGTTCATCAAGTTTAGCAGTTACATCCATAAGTTGAACTAAGGTTGATGCATTAATTGTTCTAGCAGTCTCCAACTCAGAGTGTAAAACTTGACAAGACACATGATTCATCATCACGAATAGAAGCTCTAAGTCTATCAATTTCAGAATTTAAGCTCTCAACAACAAGATCATGTTTTTTTGTTTTCTTTTATACTTTTTGAGCTCATTTGTCAACCTAAGCACAGCACGAGATAAATCTATATAAGAAGGTTTTACCTCATCAGGATCACTGTAGAGATCATCATTGTTAAGCTCCTCACTGCTTGCCATAAAACACATCCCTGTGAAGTCCACCTCCTTTGCCTTCTTACCATTGTCCTCATCATCGCTTCCAGAATCATCATCACTCAAATCAATCTCATCAAGTGCTGAAATTATTTTGTTGACCGCCCTACGATAATTGTGCTTCCTGCTTGGGTCAATCTTGAATTGAGAGCGACGAATTGGTCCCTTGTCATCCTTAACCTCATTGCCCCTCAGTTTAGGGCAATTCGTCTTGATGTGGTTTAACTCACTACACTCATAGCATCTGATTGGACCTCCTCTCCGTCTTGTTCTGATGTTGTTAATTGCCTTGGTCGCTCTGTTGGAGATGAGTACAAGCTGCTCTTCTGGAATCTTCTCTAACTGTTCATCTGAAATAGAACACAATGCAGACAAAGAAACAATAGAGGAACTAGAAGAACTGCCAGTTTGGTTAGACACTAAACCTAAAGAATTAGACTTATTTATCCTGGCTAAAGTATCAATCTCATGTGTTTTCATCTTGAAATAAAGATAATTCAAAGTGAGTGTTTCCATGTTAACAGAATGATTAATAGTAGTGACTAACACATTCCCGACAGACATATCCAAAGCATTTAAAATTTGACGAGCATTGTCAGAATCAGAGTATGTGACATCAATAGATTGCAAATCACTAACAATTTTATTGAAGCGATCAAAAAGTGCATCTACTGATTCTCCTTGTTTCATCTCAAATTTAGAATACTCCTTTTTGAATTGGTTCTGACGAACACCTTTAACAGACTTAGAACCTTCATGATAATCAGCTAAAGTAGTCCAAATTTTATTAGCAGATTTAATATTAGCAATTCTAACAAACTCGTTTCTACCTAGATCTTGCAACAGTATATTTCTAGCCTTAGCATTAACTTCAACATCAGTAGTATTATCAGCAATAATAACAGCAGGCACTTCATATGAACTTTCAACTTTTTGCCAAAGAGCATTACCTTGTACTTGTAGAAAAACCTCCAGGCGCGTTTTCCAATATGTATAATCTAACCCATCGAAAAATGGTGGTTTACCTGAAAAACGATCTCGATTTGATGTCATTGTAACCTTGCTCTTATACCACTTGTAGGATCGTTAATAGCAATCAGAGGGGGGTGAATGATTGTAATCCCTAGCGGAAGCTTTTTCCTCAAATCTAATGGCTTATGATTGTTCAACCTGCTAATATAGTAAGAACACAAAAACAAAAAGATAGCCAGCAGTAATTTTCTTGGTACTGTAGCAAGGTTCACGCGTGTTGTAACATCGCTAGTACTGTAGCTATAGTATGCATTACTATGGCGAATTAGAACATTGAAGCCGTCGCTTTCTACCCTCTGTTCCAGGTCTTTAATCATAGGATTCACAGCCACCAACAACAAAAGCCTAATCATCTTACAGCCGCAAGCACAAAATCCAAAGCCTCCAGCTCCAACATCTCATGTCAAAAAGCACAAGCAAAGGCATCATGGCAATTTTCTTTAGCAAATAATGCAAGACCTTTTGCCTTCTAGTACATGCACATGATGACACTAAATAGGAACTCCCTATTACCTCCAGCCGCCGGCATTTGATCACCCTACGGCGTGATTCCAGCCGCCGGCCCTATTGCCCAAAACGTGGCAGCCTTCTTTCTTTACAGCCACGCACACCGAACGAAAAACTCCAAGAGCTACCGCCAGACGTATCTCCACAGCTCAAACACACGCAGGCTCCAGAACCGGCCAACTCCTAATCTCTTTTATACTCTTGCAGCCTTCAAACCCTAATCACCCACGTACGGTCCACTAATCTTAGGACCTAATATGTGGGCTTTTACACCAGATTATATAACCAATTTTGGATGTCCCAAAATTGTCACATATCGTAGCCTTCGGACTGCACATCCGTAGCTCCAACATGCATCATCCAACTTTGATCTCCACGCGCCCCAACTCGAGCTCGACTGTCTCCTCTAGCATCCTCGACCCTCTAAACCATGACTTCGCACCAAGTTATCTCCCAGTCACTGCCATAGACCACGATCGTCTCTGAGTTACCCTGCACATGCAAAGACCAAAACATCATCTTTTTTCGGCACAAGTTCTTCCCAACTTGACCGACATAAGTCTACACACGCGCCACACATCTCGAATAATATGAGTAAACAATATTATCAATTATTCATCAACTAAAATAAACTAGACCTAGTCATATGGTCTAACAGTAAGAGATCTAGGGAGAAGTTTTTTTTCGCTCACCAACCATTTACTTTCTGTTGTATTGTATCATCTACCCTGAAGTAAGTCGCCTCCTCTGTTTTTGCCATTAATGTGTGCATGTGCCATGCATATGGCCGGTATGGCTCATTACGAAGTAGACATGCTTACCTGCCGAATCCATGAACGTATATGTTTTCTTCATAATCTCTAGCAACAAAAGCAAGTTATGTTCCTAATCGTAGTATGCAGAAACTTAAGAAAAGAAGCTTTACTGCAAATGTATATAGAAAAGATCAATAATTCGCAGACAAGAAATTAGCAAATTATCATCAGAAACCGATCTACCGTGATCAAGATGCACTTGATCTGCGGTCAGTTGGGTTCCCCAAGTGGTCAGTTACTGCAGCTTGCGTATGTGTGGAGGGTCAGAGCTTTGGTTCAGGCCGGAACCATGGCTAATCTCTACATGATATTTTGCTTACCTAATGTTGCAGGACCATTTCATGTGGCCTCTCCGAAACAATTGTCATCTATGGGTTGTTACGGAATTAATATCTTCCAGTAGCTGATCACTAGGATGGTGACTTTTTTTTCAGTACTAAGCTTCGAACCTCGTTAATCGACACTGAGGATTTAACGTCTTCTTTTTGGAGTTTTAAGTGCGTTAGTTTACCCAAACATATAGCTTGATCTTTACCATCTTGATTTCATCAGTGATAGTTTTTAAAACAAATTACAGGCTTTGTAGTTCCGCGGATGCCAACAATTTGGATTGAATACACCTTTGTCCACTTGATGAGAGCAACTTATTCTCCCAATGCCTCCCATACCTATTTCGCTAACAAGAATGCATCATATGAACGCAATCAGAGAAGACAGAATAATAAGAGAAGAAAATCTGAAGATACATTATACGCTTTTAGGGGGGAAAAACCAACCATGCAGTTTGTTTTCAGATAGCAGACAAAGTTACTCATATCTGATCACTACATCCACCCCCCTCCTTTTTCTTTAAGTTCTTTAGTAAACAAGGCATGCATGCATCGGCCATGTTATGGGTTACGGCTGGTTTGTATGTATAGCCATGCCACAATTGATTGGACATGGTCCATTGCTGTTCTCAGAGATGAATGAAAAACCTTTTCCTTACCAACAATTTACTCTGTCTTGTCCCATTTCATCTACCCCTGAAGTAATATGCCCTGGCCCTAGAGAAAGCTTTTGGATCAAGTTTTGGTTTTCTCTTGTTTTCGTGCCTTCTTGACGTCGATCAAGAAATTTGTGGAACCTAGGCTTCGATTGTCCCCATCATCGATTGAAACAAGTTCTTGACCTTATTGATGAGCTATGTCTGAAATCTTAGGGGATTTGGATCCCGGAATCAAAAGTTAGGCCATTTTGGGGATCTTTTGGGCCACTGTTCAAGCACCCAGTGGTCAGACGGCCTATCGAGCAGTTAGACTAGCTAAGAGGTTTTGACCTCAGGGTTTTTCGGTTTCAACACAATACTTCCGTTGTGTTCTTGTGCCTTTGATCTTCATAGCCTTCATAGCTATTGGAGTGATAAAGAAGTTAAATACCGTAGCTGCTGAAAAAGATAGATGCTCCTATTCACCCCTCTCTAGTCGCTTATTCGGTCCAACAAGTGGTATCAGAGCCTGGTTAATTCATACTTGATCTTAACTGGTCGATGAACATAGTTACTGAAAAGTACTCTACCGAGCTGCATATCTTCGATGGGCTTGACTATACCTATTGGAATAACCGAATGCGTGTCTACATTCAAATCGAAGCTCAAGCCATTTGGTAGGTTGTTCGGATTCCTCTCATTCTGTACCGAGGATGCTACGCCGCTTAAGTGGCCACTTTGGCTAACGATCGTAAGGCAAAGAACCTCCTATATACTGGGCTTGATAGACAGGAGTATAACAAGATTTATCACATTGAGACTGCAAATGAGATTTAGCTGTAATATCTCGTTTAAAAATAAAACAAATAAGTGATTAATCCTGAAATTAAATATTAATCCTGAAATTAAATAGAATTAGAGAAGGAATTGGAGGTTTTAGAGAAGGGTTTTTGCTCCTATTGGAGAACCTGGGCTGTGGGGTTTCGGCCCACGGTGTTTTGGCCCAAGTGGGAAGCTGGTTTAAGAGAGGGAGCACCAAACTTAGATGCATTGTAGCACGCACGGGGACTATAGTGCCTCCGAGCACTGTAGCACGCACGGTCACTATAGCACTATCGAGTACTGTAGCACCGCCTCCCCTCCGCTGCTGCCAGCTAGATAGAGACGGAGGAAGATCAACAAGAGGAAAGGATAAGGAGAGGAGGAAGGAAGGAAGAGAAAGAAAGGAAGAAAGAAAGAGAGGGAAGAGGAATTCGCTGGGATTTTCAGTGAACGTCATCGTGGTCTTCAAGGGTGATGAACAAATCTTCTTTGTTTTATTTATTACTTTTGTGATTTGAGAGATATCGTGTAGCAGATTGGTTTTTCTGATGATTGTAATGCGCTGTTGTTTCGGATATTGTAACTACGAAATTTGGATTTATCACCTCCTAGAGAATTATGGGTAATTTCAATAGCTTTCTGTAGATTCTTTGGTCACGTCATTTGGATGAATAGATTTTGAGTTATGGCTATTTCAATCCTGCTGTCCAGAGCTTCTATCAGGTTCTGGCAGTTGTAGTAATCGATTGATTAAAAATAGTTAACAATCTAATTAGGGAATTTGAACAACATGACTATTGTAGATAATTCCTTAAGCTTTCCAGAAGGTCCAAGAATGCAATTTTTGGATAAACAGAATGGAAGGTATGATTATTTTAATCCTGTTGTCCAGAATTCCTGTCAGTTTCTGGCAGTTGTAGTAATCTGTATATTAAAAATAGTTAATTATCAAATTAGGGAATTTGACCAACTAGACTATTGTAGATAATTCCTTAAGGTTTCCATAGAGATCGAGAATGCAATTTTTGGATAAACAGAATGGGAGTTATGATTTTTAGAACATCGCTGTCTAGTATCGAGTTGCTGCTAGTTCATCATTTTTGCTTGGGTAGATTAAAATATATGAAATGTTGGATTTGGGATTCATGTAGGATCGATGACATCTAAGTGATTGTTTTGAATTGCTATGGACAGTGTTGTGACTGAATATTTACTGTAGGTGCGTTAGCATCGAGTGTGTTGTCTTCTTCACATCAACCCGTTCATTGCTTCATAAGGCAAGTACATTTTAGAGTAAAACTGGAGGTTTGGTGGTACCAATTGGCTAAATGACTGTGGTTATGTTTATTTATGTGAAGTATGATTATTTCCGTTGTTTATATGCTTTCGTTAAATTGATGATGCATATTGGAAAGTATGGAAGTTATTCATTTTATTTCATTTCATGTCATTTCAAGCATTTATGTTGGAAAGAAATAACCCACGGGAGTGGGCAGTGAGATCTCCATATGTGAGATATGGGCAATGAGATCCCCGTATGAAAAAGGACAGACACTAGATCCCCATATTTAAGAATGCAAGCATGAGTGAACACCGACGGGTGTTACACTCTGCCAAGAACAAGGAGATGGAGGTAGGCCGAAGGGTGAGCTTGAGCGGGCATGGAAAGACATAAGGACCGAGGGCTTTGCATGTTGAAAAGTTTGTAAGAGAATCCGGCCAAAAAAAGATAAAGGATCCAAATTCAAACTCAATTCCAAAATCAATGCATTTTTAGCCTAAGAATCAGAAATGGATTTGGATTGGACCAATTCAATTCGGATCTTTCTTTAAAAGAGATTAATTTTATAATTACTTTTAATAGGATAGTTTAATCAATTTTCAGCAATTAGAGTAGCTTAAATATCTAATTAAAGTAGGAGTTTTGGGTTCGGATTACTGTTCTCATGAACAGTAAAAGGACTCAGATTACTGTAGCGACTCGGATTACTGTTTATCCATCCATACTGTTCATCAGGGCTATATATTTAGGGGTAGACCCCCATTGTAAGCAAGTTAGACTTGAAGAAAATACAGAAAAGTCACATGTTTGTGTGGCGCAAAATAAATACATGCGTTTTGAAAATTCCCATCTTGTGTTTTGTGATTGCATGAATATTAGAGGGTGATTTTTCTTCCAAGATCTGTGATTCCTTGCAGATCATCTCACCAATTTGTAGCATCCTCAATTGCTCACGGTTTGGTGTTGTTCTTCGGGTTTGATTTTGTTTCTCTCTTCGGATTGATTCAATATCAACGAAATATCTTCACTTGTTTTGGAGCTACATTTGTTCTTCCTTTTTGCCAAACCAAGAAGGAGGAAAGCTGGGGTTTTTCTTTGATCAAGATTGAAATACAAGTACCATGAAAGATTGGACCACATTACGCATCAACACATGTTGATCCGTATCATCTTGGTATCAAAGCGTGGTTGATCATGGTACATAGAATTTTTCTTCTTGGAACTTTGAGCTTGATCATCATGTCAAGAACTAGCCAGCGTGGTTCTAATGATGGATCGGACAAGGAGCCTATGTACGGTAATACACTATTATCGGACGTACGTGCTCAATTTGATGCTACTACCGGCTATTTTCTTCATCGCGAGAAGGTGTTATGCCATCAACTTGAAGCTCAAATCCAAGGGGTGCAAGACACGCTGAACGATCATCTCAACGCGAATGAACGGCGCATGATGGAAGGTTTCAACAATCTAAACCTTGTTATCCGTCGCTTGGAGGAGAGGCTACCACCACCACGAGGAGCTAATGTACCGGTGTTGCCCCAACCACAACATGGACGTGCACAACGTGTTGTACGCCGAGATGGAGATGACTTCTACGCTGCTGATTTGGAGGAGGCTATTTCCGATGATTGTGGAAGACATCAACGACGTCCACGATGTGATTACTTTGATCGTCGAGTTGCTGGACATGGTGGACATTATAATGGAGGTGGTGAACGTGAAGATAACAGTATCGGGAGAATCAACATCACCATACCGGAGTTCAAGGGCAGATATGATCTGGAGGCTTATTTGGAGTGGGAGATGCGTTTCAATCAAATTTTTGACAACCACCACTACCCTGAAGAGAAGAAGGTTCATGTTGCCTCGATTGAGTTCACCGAATATGCTATTATTTGGTGGGATCAATTGAATTCTAACACTTGGGAAGCAATGAAACAAGCTATGCGGGATCGATTCGTACCGGCATACTATACAAGGACGCTGCATACAAAACTACAACGACTTACTCAATGTGCTAAGACAGTGAGTGGGTACTATCAAGAGATGTAAGTACTCATGATTCGTACAAGTGTGCGTGAGTCGGCGGAGGCGACCAAGACACGTTTCTTCGAGGGGCTGATTGAAGATGTGCAGAACCATGTTGATTTAATGCAATACAACATCGTGCAAAAATTACTTCATCAAGCAGAGTGTGCTGAACAATGGGTGAAGGACACTCATGCAAGGGGTGGCCGAACCACTCATAGCACTTGGAGGTTTGCAACTTCACATGACGGAGATGCGGGATCAACTTCCAAACCGGTTGCATCCACTACACCGGTTCGGAGTACATTCAACGAAGCTTCGAAGCCTATAAGTACTGCGGGAAAAGAAGCCTCACATGTTGATTCTAGTGCATTCTCTACGGCTAAAACTAGCAACATTGAATGCTTCAAGTGCAAGGGCTGAGGTCATATGAAGAAGGATTGTCCAAATATGAAGACAGTGTTGCTTACACATGATTGCTATGCAACGGAGAGCGACAACGATGAGTCTGAACCTTTCGATGAATCTGATAAGCTAGAGCCAATCATTTGCTATCCAGAACAAGGTGTTAGCTTGATGGCTCAAACGGTGCAGCGTGATAACACTGTTATTGTGCGAAAGGGACAGCGACATCATATCTTTCAAACCGATTGCAAGATCAAAGAGAAGGTATGTAAACTGATTATTGATAACGGGAATTCGAGCAACATGATTGGCAAAGATGCGGTGGAATCACTCTCATTGTCCACATGAAGGCATCTTAAACCATATTACATCCAATGGCTCAACAACGTCGGCAAGTTCAAGATCACACACAAGGTGAGAGTGCCGCTTACAATTGATGACTATGTCGATAAGTTGGAGTGTGATGTGGTACCTATGCATGCTGGTCATATTCTATTGGGACGTCCATGATAATTTGATTTGAATGCTACACATCAAGGATGGTCCAACAAATATACTTTCATGCACAAGGGAAAATTCCATGCTTTGCTATCAAAGACCGATGAAGAAATCAAGAGTGATTTGGTTGTGGTTAGCAAGAAGAAGGCCGTAAAGACTACACTAAAATCGAGGACGGTTTTGCTTCAAGAAGGCGAGGATGATGAGGCCCTAGGTGCATCTACTACGGTGGTCAACATTCCTAAGTTGCAAGTGTGTGCTAAACCTCAAGTTAAGCCTATTATGCATCAATGGAGAAAGAAACAAGAACAAGGTTCAGCCAAGAACAAGGAGAGGGAGGTAGGCTGAAGGGGGAGCTTGAGCGGACATGGAAAGACACAAGGACCGAGGGCTTTGCATGTTTGAAAGTTTGTAAGAGAATCCAGCCAAGAAAAGACAAAGGATCCAAATTCAAACTCAATTCCAAAATCAATGCATTTTCAGCCTAAGAATCCGAAATGGATTTGGATTGGAGCAATTCCAATTCGGATATTTCTTTAAAAGAGATTAATTTTATAATTACTTGTAATAGGATAGTTTAATCTATTTTAGCAATTAGAGTAGCTTAAATATCTAATTAAAGTAGGAGTTTTGGGTTCGGATTACTGTTCCCGTGAACAGTAAAAGGACTCAGATTACTGTAGCGACTCGGATTACTATTCATCCATACATACTGTTCATCAGGGCTATATATTTAGGGGTAGACCCCCATTGTAAGCAAGTTAGAGTTGAAGAAAATACAGAAAAGTCACATGTTTGTGCGGCGCAAAATGAATATATGTGTTTTGGAAATTCTCATCTAGAGTTTTGTGATTGCGTGAATATTGGAGGGTGGCTTTTCTTCCAAGATCCGTGATTTCTTGTGGATCATCTCACCAATTTGTAGCATCCTCAATTGCTCACAGTTTGGTGTTGTTCTTTGGGTTTGATTTTGTTTCTCTCTTCAGATTGATTCAACATCAACCAAATATATTTACTTGTTTTGGAGCTACACTTGTTCTTCCTTTTTGCCAAACCAAGAAGGAGGAAAGCTGGGGTTTTGTTTTGATCAAGATTGAAATACAAGTACCGTGAAAATTAGACCACATTACGCATCAACACACGTTGATCCGTATCAGGAGACATGTGCATAATATGCATCGCATTCATGACATTTGAGTATTTGAATAATGAGAAATGATTTGTCATTGATATGATGTTTCTTATATTGCTTACTTGTACCTGCTGAATCTTGGACTCACTCTTGCCTTTTGTTATTTTAGGTGAACGTTGAGATCGGCATGCATCGGGGAAAATAGTTCATGAGATGATTCACTTTACTGCACTTCACAGCATCTAAATACCACTTCTTTTACCATGTTATAAACTTCTATTGTAATAATTGATTACTATGTGCTTTTAATAGTTCTCTACTGATTTTATCAATGCTAGTTGGTGACCTTTATTGTTTGAATATTATTCGTGATGCTATTGATATTGTTTGGACTGTAATGATTGTGAATTTAGTATTTATCATGTTGTTGAAATTTTTGTTATCTGTGTTGTTAGAAATGTTTGGTTATGAAGCCTAGTTGTTAGTAGATGTTGTTTTGATTAAAAAAATTGTAGTGATATTTAAAGATAGTAGTTGTAGGTTACATCTTGGCTCTTGCTAAACCGGGGTGTTACAGTTGGTATCAAAGCAGGCTTTAGGTCTGTGGTGAATAGGTTACCGACTTAGGTAAACTTAATTTTCTAAAATTTGCTTTATGACTAGTAAAATTAGCTAAAATTTGCTAATAGTTAATTAAATGAAAATTTGACACACTAGTGCATAGTAGGATGGGAATGGGTCAAACATTGCATTTGCGTTTCTGTTATATCGTATTGTTAAGTTATGCTATGAGATCATCTTGTATTCTTATGATTTGATTATATGATTGCTATGTGTGGTGGCAGTCGAGGTTGAGAGGTAGAGATCGTGATTGTAGCTATAAGCATGGCCAGGTTGTACCACCATTCGGGGTATGAGAATAGTGGAGTGTGTACCTCGGGTAAACTAGTTTCAGGTGTGGATGATGGGTTTTTTTTGGGAAGGTTATTGTGTTCCTTGAGTTTGAATTGGTTATTCTTGTTCAGTTGTAGCTGATGAATTTCTCTTGAGTTAGTGGTTCATTGCAATTGATGGGTTTCAATAGGTTTCTAATTGTTCTCTCAAACAATTATTGTTTTTTCCGACTGTTGAGTTGCTTTTGCTACTCGTGAACATTGTTAATTGGCGAGATTGATATTTCCATGGTTGTTACATCTTTCTTATTGGAAAACATGACTCATTTATTCGTTTGATATTTTGGATAATAAAAGTTTTATGTTGCAAGTTCGTTAACATGTGAAAGCTTCGGCTCTTTGTATTTATTTTGGATTATTTCGAGTGTTGAAGTTTAATGCATCTTCTTTCTGAAAGAAAGTATTAAAAACCTTTTATGGTGTCTTGTTTATGTTTAAGTGGGAGGTTGTAATCATATAAATTAATTGATAAGGTATGAATTACCAAGTTGGGACTTTAACGTGGTGCATAATTAATTCCAACAAACCTCTTTGGAAATATAGTTGATTAATTTGATATTGCCTTGTAGTAGTTTCTTGAAGAGTTGTGATTAAGAATTTATCTATACATGTTTGGAACTCATGGAGTTATTAAGGAGTGTGAAACAATAATGAACTGGTTTGATCATTATGATTGTTTAAATTTCTAACTTGTTGGATGAATTGGATTATTTGGTCTTAAGTAATTAATCTGACCGTTCGGGATGGTTAAGTAAGGAGGTGTTGGATTATTGCCTTAGTAAATATTAACCTTGAATATGTCTTCTATTTAAATACTTGATGAGCGTGTACAAATGCTTGATTCACCTAATTTTTACCATGCTAAATTGTTGAAATATGTATGAGTAAATAGATGAAGGTTGATATATTGACTTGTGAAATCTTGTCTTATAGAGCTTATATTATTGAAGTTTAAAGATACTTCATTCTAATTTCTGAACATAAGGTATAGGATGTTCAATCTATACTCATAACTATTTTTATGATTGCAAACAGAGGTAGGGTTATGAATGCTTCCATGACTAAAATAATAATCAATTATTAACGGTAATGGTTAGAGTGCAATCAGTGTGTGCTAAATTGGTGTTGAGCGTTAAGTGATTTATATTGGTGTGCTTTTGTGAGATAGTCATGTTCTAGTATCATCTTGTCAAAAGAGTTTTGTTTCAATTTTGTCGCTCCTGCACTAGGCTTTTCCTAGATCTAGTAGTTGCAATCTTATTTAGATAATAGGAACATGATGAAGCAACTAATTGTGTTTCTTTTGGGAAAAGTTTATGAAGAGATAAGAGGATATGATTATTCTTACTAAGAGTGTATTATTTTGTTGTTAGTATGATTGTCAGTATGTGGTTGTGATGATAATGTTGAATGTTTTATAAGTAAAAGAATTTGATCAATTGCGTGATATTGATTAAATGAAAATGTTTCGAGTTTTGTATTTGTGATCTTTTGGACCTCATGATTTATGTGGTAGCTGAAATGGTTTTGAGCAAAGTGACGTGTTGAAAGGTTTTATTAGTTCTTAAGTGATTCATATGTTGTGGTCTTCAAATCTGTAATACTCCGATTTATTCTAAGGAACAAAGCAGTCAAAAGAGAAATTAGACATTAGAGGAGGGGATTTCTGTAGTTCTTCAGCAACCTGGGCCTCGGGCCTTGGCCCAGGAGGCCCATGAGCGGCCGGCCACCAATAAAAGGGGAGGGAAACCCTAGCCACTACTGTAGCTACAGCAACACTGCTGCTATAGTGCCTGCTACAGTAGACACCCTCCCTTTTGCACTGCATTGCTATTCCCCTTCCTCTTGGTAGTGCTCTCCTATTGCTGTCGGCCAAGGAGAAAGGTGGAAGAGAGAAGAAGAGAGAGGAAGAGGAGGGGAAATCTTCGCGAACGCTTTAGCGGCAGCCAGCATCGTTCTTGTGGGTAATTTCACATTCCCCATTAGTTTTGGTAGATCGTTCATATGCAAAATGTCTCCAATAACCAAATTGTAACTGCTGTTGTAGATCGATTGATTCTGCTGTTCTGTTAACGTGCGAAGATGAGTTAGCTCCATGCCAATCCAATGTTTAGTGTCTCCTATAATTATGTGTGGTTTCGCGTGGGTTTTCCAAAAAGTATTAATTCATAATTTTTGGTTGAATTATGAATTAGTTATGAATTTTGCAAGTCTAGGTGCTTATCTAGTCTCTAGATTCGGGCAGCGAGCGTAGTTATGTAAATTAGGGGTTTGAGATCGACGAATTGGGTCAGTTGATCTCCTTGAGTTATGTACATAACTTTATGATGTTTTCAGGAAGATAAATTTCATAATTTTTGGATATTTATAACGAAAGATATGAATTTTTGAAGTTAATGCTGTAAACTGTCCATCTGTTCTAGACAGTAGAGAAATACTTTGGCTATTTGCAACCTTTGTTGCACAGAGGATAATTTTGATAAATTTATTGAGAATGCTAGTTTTCTGTAGTTTCTAGAGAGTCTTGGAATGGTGGGTTTGGACGTACCAAATAAAAGATACGAAATTCCTAAGTTAGAAATATCGAAGATGACAGAACGGTCTTCGAGATTAAAAACAAAGGCATAGATATGATAATTTTGTAACACCCTAACTATTCGGAAGCCAAGATGTCACCTAAATAATCTAACATACAACCATAATGCGGAAGAATTAGAACACCGTCTCATCTAATGACAAAAAGAGATCAATATTCAATAGGACCATGTCATGAATATAGTCCGAATCTAAGCAATAACTATCGAAGGAATAATCAAAGATCACAAGTACTACTGAATTAACCATAACATAGCAATAGGTATCATTCATCATCTAAATTTATTTATTACAATTCATCAATAACGAATGAAAGATAGAACTAAATCATAATCTTGGACTTGAATAGGGTGAAGTGAATGAGTAGTACGTGTCTACTCCCTCCTAATAGAGCCAACATCAATGATCACCTAAAATAAACAAACAACGCAAGAATGAGTCTGAGACTCAACAAGTACAGTGAATAAATGGGACATACAACAAACATGATCAAGCCAACGTCATTGAAGAATATGAATAAATCACAGAACGAATATTTGAATAAATGGAATGAATGGATTGAATGAAATGAAGGGACTACACACATGCATATACCGGTATTGCTAGTAACACACCCGTCGGTGTTCACCTAAGCCCGCATTTAACAAAATACGGGGATCCAAGTCCCATATAAAGAACGTTTCATACGGGTGTCCCAATCTGCCCACATTAGAATGGTGGGTCTTACGTGCCCATACTGGAATTGATGGGTCTTTTTAATCCACTCCCGTGGATGAAACATGAATAATAGATGTATGGAATGCAACATGTATATTGAAAAGACATGCTCTCTAATCATGGAGATAATACATATGGAAGGAACATGAACATTAAATATTATCATGGATCTTAGAAAAACACAATACCAACATCAAACATTCAACATTTTCTAATTATCAGAACATCAAAGTACTTACCTTCCGCGATGCGACGTGTTAGTAGGCAATGGCGGTGCTCCTAAACCTGAAGCCTCTCCGCCTACACAATATACACTCGAAATAAGAACAACATATAACAGGACACTTCCATTAACGTTCTACAACGCCTTTTCGACAACCCACAATTAACTAATTAGATCTAATCTAAAAACAGACGACACAACCATGGAACTGATTATGGAAAGCAGCACGGAATCACTCATATCTAACGATCTGGGACTCAGAACGAGGTGAGCCCAGATCCTATGGAAACTTAACGAACATATCTACAAAAACCTAGTTGGTGAGATAACCCAATTCGGCCAAAATCAATATACTACAGGCAGATGAACATGAAAGACAGAATCTGTCTCGACGAAACGGGCAGCAGTAAAGAAAATAACACAACTTTTGATCTACAACTCCGATTGAGGCATTCTTTATTATTCTAGAAAGGTTATAAACATTTCTACAATAACCTAGTTGGGTGAAAACCCTAAATCTGCCAATAACATAATCATAATTTAGGAGACAACTTGACAGTTCACTCTCATCAAGATTTCAGGATAGCGGTAAAGATCAGACCATAACTTTTGATCCGTACGTTAGAATTACATGTTCTTGGCGGCTACGGAAAGCTAAGAACATTATATAAATATCTATAGAATATGAACACCTCCAAATCGGCCTCTAAGAACCCGAAATATGCCACGCAAGCTACTGGACAGAACTGAACTTACAACCGAACAAATTCGATCCAAACTAAATAATCTAATTTCGCATCTAATCAACATTAAATAGTGGGGAAATATCTCGTTACCCTTGAAGAACCCCGGAGAACGATGAACGATCCTTGGAGAAGATGATCCCTTCTCTTCTCCTCCTTTCTTTTCCTTTCTTCTTCTTCCTTCCTCTCCTCCCTTTCTCCTCTTGGCATAGTAGCTAGGGTTTTCCCCCCTCCTTTTAGTGGTGGCCAGCCCCTCATGGGCCTCCTGGGCCAAGGCCCAAGGCCCAGGTTGCCGAAAAAATGCATAAATCTCCTTTTTCTTATTCCTAATTTCCCTTTTGAACGCTTTCTTTTATAGAATAAATCGAAGTATTACAAATTTGATCCTTCGGTCACCTGAGAAGTTGTATCTATGCTTGTGTAAATTCCATAAAAATTAGATTCATGACTTTTCGAGTTTTGACTCAAATGTTATGGATTTTCCTTTGATAGCTGTCATTTTAGATAGATTGGGATTTGGGAGTGTATCGATTAAGTTTCGGGTTGCGATTAGGAGCGATTGATTTCATTTTGCTCCATTATTTTGCTGTGCACTTTTGAATGGTATACTTAGTATAATTTACGGTTGCTAGGTGGTGGTGTGCACCGGGGCTAGAACCTTACCGTCGTCGCCGTCCGTCTCACGGTTGAGGCAAGTGCAAGTAGTGTAGAATGAATTGCGATATTTCATTCATGTTAATTGCCATGGTTTAATAATGAAGTGTTATGTTTTGACAATATCGCTGAATATTATACTTTCATGATGGATTGAGAATGTGAGTTTCAATTTGCATCATAGCATTCATTCCTGAACCTTGGACTACGTGGTAGCCAAGGGTTGTTTCTTTTGAGGTCCCTATCATGCATTGGACGGGCACTAGATCCCCGTCATGCATTGGACGGGCTTGGGTCCCCACACTCATGGAGTGTGGGCTTGAGGTCCCTGTGCCTGAGGGCATAAGCTTGAGTATGCATCGACGGATGCACTACTCCGCATTACTGGTAATTGCAAAGAAGAAAGAAAGAGCATTCTTGACATATGCATTGCATATAAGCATAAGAGATTCCTTTATGGTTCCTTGCTGTTGTTCATAAGAAGATTTGATATCTTCACTAGCTGATCGTGAGGCTATGTTTTTATTACTATTGTACTTTGCTGAGTCGTGGACTCAAGCTTGTTGTGCTATTCTTTCTAGGTACCTCTCGAGGCAGTGACATGTATGGGAAGGGGTAGACTTGATGCACATCACACTTACACTATCCATGGCAAATAAATTAGTTTATTTGTCTAAACTTCGAGTTCATGATGATTCCTTGATATTCATGATGCAAGTGCTTTGATCTTGAATGCTTGTTTGTTCTTATCTGTTAAGGTCTGATATTCTCTTCTTATGAGGCCTATGCTTTCAACTGTGGACTCCACTTATGTTCTATGAGTTCATTGCCTTTCCCCTTGGTCCTGTGTTCATTCCGAGTGGTAAATGATTTTCTAGTTGGTGAAAATCGTTTTCATTTGCCTCTTCTTTTGAGAAAGAATCAACCCATCCTTTTCACATGGTTCTTTCGAAGTGTTTTCTAATTGTTGTTGTGAGATTGATGTTAATACTTGTAGTAATTTGATCGCCTATCATGATATCTCTTAAATGAGAATACTTCAAGTTTAGTTTTCGTGATCTTTTGGAGCTCATGAATATTCTGGTAGCTAAAATTATTTTAAATAAAATGGTGTATGGGAATGTCCTATTGCTTCTTAAGAGTTTCGTGTGATTTAGTCTTAAAGAAATGTTTCGAGTTTTGTGGCTGAGATCATTTGGATCTCATGTTTCATGAGTAGTTGAACTGTTATGAGCAAATTTGGCGTATTGAAGAATTTTGTCGGTTCTTAAGTAGTTTTGTGGGTTGGACTAAAGAACTTATCTTATTCGTTGTGGCAAAGTGTTGTTAGTTCAAGGACTAATTTTAGAGTTAAAGGAAAGAGTGCAGTAAAAGTATTTGAGAATTTGAGTCAAGTTTTGTAACTTGTGGTTATTTGAATCATGCTTAAACTTTCTGCTCTTTCCACTCAAGAGATGTCGAGTTTCAATCGTAATGTCATTTTTCTATTGGTTGTTACTCGTTAATTCCTTTTTGAGGGATGTGTGCCCTCAGCTGTGAACTCAACTTTCATTTTTCCAAGATCCTCGTTATCAGATTAATTCTTTTGGGTTTCGTGCTCGCTGTGAGGAGCAATGGTTTACTATGTGACGAAACTTGTCTTTATTCGCCTCTTTCTTTCGAGAAAGGATCAACAGTTTGTGTTGTAAGGTTTTACAAAGCGTAAATTGGCAACTATTTGGCGGTGGTTAAGAATTTGTAGTGGTGATATTTTGCTACCAAGCTATTGGAGGAGTAGTAGAAGATAAATTGGTTTTGACCTGTACCTCTTGGAGGAAATTTGATTCCAATGGAATGTATGGCGTTGAAGTAAAACTGAATAGTGGTACGACTAAGTAGAACCTATGGAATAGTGAAAGTCCAGAACCTTAGTTCATGTTGAAATATTGGGGATTATCGAAGGTATGGAAACCTTGATCAATTCTTTTAGAGTAACGCAATTGGAAAGTATTGCGAGATTGTGTAGGTGATTTCTGATGATGTCAATGAGTGAGTATGTTAGAATTGTGGGCATGTTCGAGATTTAATCTAATGATTTCTCTATCTGTTATAAGAGAAGTTTGTTGTAGAGGTCTTGGAGGTTAAATTTGGGCTTTGAATTTTTAGGCTAGACCTTTGGTTGCCCAATGATTTTGTGTAGAGAAATTAGATAATGATGTTTCCTGAGCAGTGGAATGATCATTGATAAGAATCCTTCTAATGTAGTACATGAGCGTGTGTACTAAGGATTTTGAGTTGTTGTTCTTAAAAGTTGGAGATGATGTGATTGCGTGGGATCCATTTTGTGGTGTTTTGGGTGCCTTCCATCAAATTAATTTCATCAATAGAAAGAGTTGTCTAGAGTGTTCGATGAGATGAATAGAGCCTCTCCACAAAGGTGTGGACGATGTATTTTGGTTGGAGCACAATTTGAGGATGTTAATTTAAGAGGTTTGATCTCGTGTGGTATGCGATGAATTCGAATTCCAATGTTTGAGAGAAAATTTATTCCTAAAAGAGAAAACTGAGAAAAATGATGTTTTCTCGGGTAGTGAAGCGTTTTCATGATTCTCGTTTGAGTTTTGTGTTGTTGACTAATATCTTCCGCAATTTGAGTTGGCGCTGTGTTGGCATGTGTGATTCTTTCCATTCGAGATTTTAATAAAAGAAATAGTTGATTTAGGAATCCGAGTTATTTCCCATTTGGCTTTCGTTCTGTTCGTTCGCAAATTGCCTAATTAGGAATTGGAATGGTTTTCGTGATGAATCATCAATTTTGGATTTGACCCTTTTGGTGGAGAGTTAGCATTGCGTGGAAGCGATGAGAACTCTTTACTTTCAGTTGGATTCTCTTTGTAAAACCGTTGCTTAAGAGTGAGTTCGGTTGTACATTCTTGAGGAAATGTGGTGCTCCTTGTTAGATGAAGAGTTCGATTTTGAGCTTGTTGTGTGCTGTCGTACCAAAGGGGAGGTTAGCCCAGGTACATTGGTTCATTTTTTACAGTTGCAGAAATTAGGAAGTTGGCGTATCGCTTTGACCGTCTCGGGTCCATATGCGATGTACGCAACGTCTGATGTGTTCTGGTGCTAAGTGAGTAGCTGAGCAATTCAAAGCTTGGGATTTCGTTAAAGAGGTTGACCATCGAGTAGGGTCTTATCTTCGATTCCCTTCTGATGAGTGTACTTGGAAATGCCGGGTGGAGTGTTAGGGCAGACATCGTTTTACGTCTTTGTGTTGTGGTCTCGCTAGTCCAAGAGAGAGGCCACTTGGGAGTTGGAGTTTCGTATGCGTGAGCGTTATCCGGAGTTGTTTACATTAGGTACGTGGTTATCGTTGATATTTCTCAGTTGTGGTTGTTCTTTCGCGTAGTGTTGTGTGAGGATTCGAGGTCGAATCCTATTTAAGGGGGGTAGAATGTAATACCCCGAATATCGATTAGAAAGAAGATTAATCGGGTGAGGGAATTAATTGAAAATTCAAGGATTTTGGGGGAATTTTGGAACCTGGGCCTCTGGCCTAGGCTAGAACAGCCTAGTGCCCGGCCATGTGTGGGCCAAGAAGGGGGGAGGCGCCCCAAGGCCCAAGCCCATGCCGCCCCACCCACTTAACCCTAGGCCAAACTATTTCCCCTCCCAAAGCCGCCACTCCTCCTCCCCAAGCCGCCACCCCTCCTGCCCCTTGGCGCTGTCCCTGCTGCTCCTAGTACTGCCCCCCTGCCATTAGTGCTACCCCTCCCTGCCCCTTGGTGCTGCATCCCCGCTGCCGGTCTTCGCAAAGGAGAGGTGAAGGGAGACGAGGGGAGAAAGGAGGACAAGAAGGGTCTTCTTCGTGGGGAATCAATCATCGTCTTCCTGCGAGTCTTCAAGGGTAACGAAGTGCTTTCTTCGTTGGTTGATGATTATTAGATGCAAATTCGATTAGCTGGATTGGATCAAAATGCTGCCGTTAGATTTTCAGATCTGTCCAGATTGTTGCGTGGCCAATTTCGGATTCTTAGAGGCCGAATTGGAGATTTCCATCACCTATAGATATATAGGTATTGTTCTTAGCTTTCCGTAGCCGCCAAGAACACTTAATTCCGAAGTACGGATCAAAAGTTATGGTATGATCTCTCCTGCTGTCCTGAATTCCTAACGAGAATGAACTGTCAAGTTTTCTTTTAAAATATGATTAATATAATGGCAGATTCAGGGTTTCCACCCAACTAGGTTGTTGTAGAAATTTTTATAACCTTTCTAGAATGTTAAAGAACGCCCTAATCGGAGTTGTAGATCAAAAGTTGTGATCTGTTTTTACTGCTGTATTTTTCGTCTAGACAAAATCTGTCTTATACTTTCATCTACCTGTTAGCATATTCTTTTGACCGAATTGGGAGATATCGCCAACTAGAATTGTGTAGATATTTTCATTTTGTTTCCTCAGGATCCGAGTTCACCTCGTTTTGAGTCTCAGATCAATAGATGTGATTTATTTTGTACTGCTGTTCAGTTTGATGTCCTGCTAGTTAGTCGGTTTAATAGAGTAGATCAACTTTGTGAGCCTTAGGCTTAGGATGCTACGATTAAGCGTTTCGATTAATGTCCGGATCACGTGGTTCCTTATACACGTATTTAACTTGTGTTGGAGGGGGAATTTCGAGTGTAGCGCCATCCGTCTTGCCTCAAAATGCTTCGTAGAGCAGAAGGCAAGTACTTTAATATTCTTAAGGCTAATTGAATGCTAAATGCTTGATGTTCACACTGTGTCTTTCTATGATCCATGAGAAAAATCAATGGTTATGTTCCTTTCATATTCGATTATTCCACGTTTAGAGATGATGTCTTTCATTATTCATACTTCATTCCATGCATCCATTGTTCATGTTTCATCCACAGGAGTAGATTATAAAGACCCATCAATTCTAGTATAGGCACGTAAGACCCACCATTCCAATGTGGGCAGATTTGGACACCCGTATGAAATGTTCTTCATATGGGATTTGGATCCCTGTATTTTGTTAAATGTGGGCCTAAGTGAACACCGACGGGTGTATCACTAGCTATACCGGTATAAGCATGAGTGCAGTCCATTCATTACATTCAATCCATCCATTCCATTCATTTATATGTTCTTTTGGTGCTATGTTCATATTCTTTAATGATGTTGTCTTGTTCATATTTATTGTATGTCCAATTATTTTTTGTACTTGCTGAGTCTCGGACTCATTTTTGCCTTTGTTGTTTATTTTAGGTGATCGTTGATGATGTCATTATTGGGAGGGAGTAGACACGCACTATTCATTCACTTCACCATATTCAAGTTTCAATAATATGATTTGGTTTCTGTCTTTAATTCGTTAAGTGATGAACTGTAATAAATAAAGTTAGATGGTGGATGATATCTTTCTCTATGTTATGATTGATTAAGTACTGCTTGTGATCCTTGATCACACCTTTGTTATAATTATTTGGTTTCAGATTATATTCCTGCCTTGTTCTATTAATGTTGATCTCTTTATGTCATTAGATGAGATATTGTTTAAATTCTTCCGCATTATGGTTGTATGTTAGATTCTTTAGATAACATTTTGGCTTCCGAATAGCCAGGGTGTTACAGTTGGTATCAGAGCGGGCTTTAGGTCCGTGGTAATTGAATATTAAATTGACACACTGTGCACAGTAGGTGGGGTTTGGGTAATCCATTGCATCCGAATTTCTTGTGGTATGTTTCATCATGTTGAACTGTTCATGAATTGCGTTTGTAC
The DNA here is from genome assembly GCA_036346405.1 of Phyllostachys edulis. NCBI lineage: Eukaryota > Viridiplantae > Streptophyta > Magnoliopsida > Poales > Poaceae > Phyllostachys > Phyllostachys edulis. Next base: position 13,429,664 of record CM070561.1, on the reverse strand, counting down.
TATCTTTCTTGTTGTTAACCTATGATCCGCTATGATCTTTTATATCTATGAATTTATTCTATGATTACTATGAGATGACCATATATTCATAATTGATTATATTGGTTATGCGTATTGGTAACGGACGTTGAGATGTTGAGATCGTGGTTGTTGTCTTGGGTTTTGCCAGGCTACACCACTGTTCATGGTATAAAAATAGAGAAGTACTTACCCCCGTTCCATAGTTATGTGTTGAGCATGAGTTCTTTGATGAAGTTGTTGTCTTTCTCGAGCTTGTATCTAGTTTCCTGGTTGTAGTTTCTTGCAGTTGATGAATTTCTTTTGAATGGTGGTTATAATGAAGTGGGCAAGCTCCATTGGGTCTCTAATCGTTCTTTGAAACAAATATTGTTCTTCCGACTATTGTGATATTTCTGCTTCATGTGAACGTAGTTAAATTGCAAAATTGATCTTTTCACGGAGTTCTGTTTTACCCTCTGTTGGAAAATGTAACTCATTGGTTCGCTTGGTATTTGGGTAGTGGAAGATTTCTTTTACATGTTCTTTATTATGTGGGACGTTGATCTTGCGTATTTCTTTTGGATTAATTTGAGAGTTGAAGTTTAATGCCTCTCTTAAGAGAAAGAGTATGTTAAAACCCTTCAGTGTTGTATTGTCATACTTATCTAAGAGGTTTTAATTAAAAGAATTATTTGGTATGGTAGGAGTTATCAGGTTGGGTTATTATCTTGGTACAAACCAATGACTCTTAGTTAATGTTTTCAAAAGTGAATTTAATTTTGCCTTGGTAAATAATAACCTTAAATATGTCTTCTATTTGGATACCTAAAGAGTTTTGTACAAAAGCTAGATTCACCTGATCTTGCCATGCTAAATTTTTGTTATATGTATGAAAAAAAATGGATGAGGGTGGTTGTATTGACTTACAAAACCTTGTCTTATAAATATTCCATTGTTGAAGTTTAAAGATATTTTATTCTAATTTCTGAACAAAGGTAGGACTATGAATGCTTCCATGATTAGATAATCTTCGGTTGTTAGTATTAATGGTTAGAGTGAGCTTGTTAAAAAGAGGTTTGTTACAGCTTGGTGGCTTCGCACTAGGTTTCTTTTCTAGAATAAGTTGTTATTACAATCCCATTCGATGCTGGAGATTTCTATGACACGATTTGTCATGTTTCTTTTAGAATGTTTATTGATGTGATAGTAAGGTAAATTGATTGTTACCAGGAATGTATGTTATTGATCTTAATAAAATGTTTAGTAATGTGAGGTTAAAGTTGATTCTTTTATAGAGAAAGAAATTTGATCGCCTTTCGTGATATTTCTTAAATGATCAAATTTCAAGTTTTGTGTTCATGATCTTTTGGGGGTTCGAGCTTTATGTGGTAAATGAAGTTTGCCAAGTAAAGCGACATGTTGCAAAGTTATAATGGTTCTTCAGTGATGCAAGTGCTTTGATCTTGAATGCTAGTTTGTTCTTATCTGTTAAGGTCTAATAATTATTTAGGAAATTATCGTAAATTGGCTAATTGATGATCATATATGGTTGCTAGATTTACATATTCCTTGGTATGATTAATAGTTGGAATTGTGTACAAAAGGTTAAAGGGATTAAATATCGGTAGTTCTAGAATTTATGGGAGGAGTGCTGGATAGTTCTTCTATATAGATTGACACGATGAATTTTGGTTGTAGTGTTGTTGAGACTATTGATCGATGGAAGATTTCGATTCTGAAAGTTTTAGTGTGAGTTTGCCGAAATCTACACGTGAAGAGGAACAGTTGATTATGTGTTTGTAAATATTCATGTGATTCACACAGGAAAGTAAGTAGCAACTAGACTTCATAATGAAACAAGTTGCTAACAACGATGGTTGGAGTGCAATTATTGTGTATTAAGGTTTAGTGTTGAGCATCACTAAGAGTTGAACTGACGTGATTTAATATGTGGCTTATGCCTATATGATTGTGGAATCGTCGGATGATAGTATGTCCTTGATGAAAGGGTTTTGGTATAACTATTTAAATTGTGTAGTAGATTCCCTTTAAAATAAAATGGTGGTTATAGTGAGGTTGTAAGATTTTGGTATACTCTCAATATTAGGATGATATGATAAAGTGGTATGTAACAAATTGGTGAGCCTTTGGGGGTTTTATAATGGAAGAGTAGACACTGGTGATTTGTGTTAAGAGTATATTATTCTTGATGTTAGTAAGTTGTCTGCAAGGGATTGTGACTTGTGGGAGTGGTGATGATTCTTTTGGAAAGAAAGTAATTTGATCGCCTTTCATAATATCGGTTAAATGAAAAAGGTTGGATTTTTGCATTCATGATCTTTTGGAGCTCATGATTTTTGGGGTAGCTGAAACTGTTTCGAGCAAAGTGACGTGTTGAAAGATTTTATTGGTTCTTAAGTGGTTCATGCGATTTTGTCTTAAGAACTTATCTTGTTTAAGCTGGCAAAGTGATGTAGTAATTACAGAAAATGATTTTCTTTGTTAAAGGAAAGAGTGAATTAGAAGTACTTGAGATTGAAGTCAAGTTTTGTAACTTGCGGTTTATTTGAAGTGCGCCTAAAACTTTCTGCTTTTGCCCATAAGAGTTTCCCAATTTTCAAAGGCAATACTTTCTTCTCATTTAGAGTTTGATCTTCTTTTCACGTGGGACCTATACCCTCAACTGTGGACTCCCCTTATGTTTTTGGATTTCATTGCCTAATTGACTATTTTCCTTGGTCCTATGCTTATTGTGAGTGGTAGACGTTTTTCGATGTGCCGAAAATCGCTGTCAATTGCCTTTTCTTTTGATAAAGGAATAATGGATTTATTTTACAAAACCTTTTAGAGTGTATAGTGGCAGCTGGTTGGTGGTGATCAACTGAATGACTTTGTGAGACCTTGGATGTCAAGTTGTTTTGAGACGCATTGAGTGATAAGTTGATATCTTGGAGTAACCCTTGGACAGGGTTTGACTTAAATAGAAAGTTTTGTCTTTGGGGCCAAACTGATGGCATTATTGCTACTAATAGAACCTATATTGGTTTGTGGTCCAAGATCTTTTGATTATGTTGAGTGGAACATTAGAATTGTTGAAAGTATGGAAAATCTTGGTTAGTTTATTAGAGTCGATTGGGTACCTTACACGGTTGTGTAGAAGAATTGTGATGGTGTAGTTTAATGAGGATAGAATTGTAAAGAAATCTAATCGTTATGATAACTATTGGGATGGTAGGAAATTTTGATGTTAATGAGTGAGTATGTTCGGATTGTGAGAATTTTAGGGATTTAATCTAAGGATTTCACCGTCTTTTATATAAGAAGTTCGATGTAGGAGTCTTGGAGGTTAATTTTTGAGCTTTGCATTTTTATGCTAGAACTTTTATCGCCCAATGATAATGTGTAGAAGAAGTAGGACAAGGGTGGATTTCGAACATTGGGATGATCATTGAGAGAACTCTTTCGATGAAGTACATGAGAATGTGTGATGTAAATTCCAAGTTGTTCATTCTTAAAGGATTGAGGTGACGTGATTACGTGTGAAGATCCATTTTAGGATGCATTTGGAAGTCATCTGTCAGAGTAATTCTATCAGTAGAGGAGTTGGCTAGAGTATATTTTTGTGGAAGTCATTAGAGCCTCTCTACAAAGGTGTGGATGGTGAATTCAGTTTGGGCATAGCGTTGAGGTTGCCAATTTAAGAGAAATGAGTTAGTGTGTATGCGATGAATTGGAATTCCATAATTTGAGAGAAATTTTATTCCTAAAAGAGAAAGTGAGAAAAGAATATTTCCTCGAGTAGTGAAACGCTCCCTTGATTCTTGTTTGAGCTATGTGTTTATGACTGATATCTTTGGTAATTTGAGTTGGCGCTATGTTGGCCTATGTGATTCTTTCCAGTTTAGACAGAATAAAAGAAATATTTGGTTTAGGCATTCGAATGATTTCTCCTTTGGCTTTTGTGGTGTTCATTCGCAAACTGCCTAGTTAGAAAGTGGAATGGTTTTTGTGATGAATTTTTGATTTTGGATTAGACCCTTTTGGTGGAGAGTTGGCATTGTGTGGTTGCGATGAGAACTCTTTATTTTTAGTTGGGTTTTTTGTAAAATAGTTATTTAAAAACGAGTTATGTTGTGCATTCCTGGTTAAAGCAGGTGCTCTTTGTTAGATGAAGAGTTCGATTGAGAAGTGGGACGAGAGTTCCATGTGTTTTTCATTTTGGAAGGGTGGCATATCAGTAGGACCATCTCGGGGCCATACGTGGTGTACGCAACTTTTGCTATGTTCTGGTACCGAGTGAGTACCTGGGAGATCTGGAGTTTGAGTTTTCATTAACGTCGTTGACCATCGAGTAGGATCTTACCTTTGAGTCTCTTCTTACGAGTGTACATGGAAACGTCAGGTTGAGTATTACGACAGACATCATATTATGTCAATGTGTTGTGGACTCATCAGTCCGAGAGAGATGCCACTTGGGAGTTGGAGTTTCGCATGCGTGATCGTTATCCGGACTTGTTCATGATGGGTACGTATTTACCATTATCAGTTTCTAGTTGTGGTTGTTCTTTCACGTAGATCGGTGTGTAGATTCAGGGTCGAATCCTGTTAAGGGGGGTAGAATGTAATACTACGATTTATTCTAAGGAAGAAAGCAGTCAAAAGATAAATTAGACATTAGAGGAGGGGGTTTCTGTAGTTCTTCAGTAACCTAGGCCTCGGGCCTTGGCCCAGGAGCCCTATGAGGGGCCGGCCACCAATAAAAGGGGAGGGAAACCCTAGCCCACTACTGTAGCTACAGTAGTACCTCTGCTACAGTAGCTGCTGCAGTAGATGCCCTCCCCCTTGCACTTCATTGCTATTCCCCTTCCTCTTGGTGGTGCTCTCCCAATGCTGTCGGCCAAGCAGAAAGGTGGAAGAAGAGAGGAGAAGGGAAAGGAATAGGAGGGGAAGTCTTCGTGAAGGCTTCAGCAGCGTCCAGTGTCGTTCTTGTGGGTAATTTCACATTCCCCATTAGTTTTGGTAGAACGTTCATATGCGAAATGTCTCTAGTAGCCAGATTGTAACTGCTGTTGTAGGTCGATTGATTCGGCTATTCTGTTAACATGCGAAGTTGAGTTAGTTCCATGCAGATCCAGCATTTAGTGCCTACAATACTTATGTGGGGTTTCCCGTGGGCTTTCTAGAAAGTATTAATTCATAACTTTTGGTTGAATGATGAATTAGTTATGAATTTTGCAAGTTAGGGTGCTTATTCAGTCTCTAGATTCGGGCAACAGGTGTAGTTCTGTGAATTAGCGGTTTGTGATGGACAAATTTGGTCAGTTGATCTCTTGAGTTATGTAGATAACTTTATGATGTTTCCAGGAAGATAAAGTTCATAATTTTTGGAGATTTAGAATGAAAGATATGAATTTTTAAAGTTAATGCTGTAAACTGTCCTTCTGTTATGGACAGTAGAGAAATACTTGGTTGTTTGCAACCTTTGTTGCATAGTGAGGATAATTGCGATAAATTTATTGAGAAAGCTAGTTTTCTGTAGTTTCTAGAGAGTCTTGGAACAGTGGGTTTGGATGTACCAAATAAAATTTACGAAATTTCCAAGTCAGAAATACCTAAGATGACAGAACGGTCTTGGGATTAAAAACAAAGGCATAGATATGATAATTTGATCTTTCGGTCACAAAAGAAGTTGTATCTATGCTTGTGTAGATTCCATAAAAATTAGATTCATGACTTTTCGAGTTTTGACTAAAAGTTATGGATTTTCCTTTGATAGCTGTCAGTTTGGACAGATTGGGATTTGGGAGTGTATCGACTAAGTTTCGGGTTGCGATTAGGAGCGATTGATTTCATTTTGCTCTATTGTTTTTCTGTGCACTTTTGAACGATATACTTAGTATAATTTACGGTTGCCAGCTGGTGGTGTGCACCGGGGCTAGAGCCTTCCCATCGTCGCCATCCGTCTCATGGTTGAGGCAAGTGCAAGCAGTGTAGAATGAATTGCGATATTTCATTCATGTTAATTGCCATGGTTTAATAATGAAGTATTATGTTTTGATAATATCGCTGAATATTATACTTTCATGATGGATTGAGAATGTGAGTTTCAATTTGCATCATGGCATTCATTCCTGAACCTTGGACTACGTGGTAGCCAAGAGTTGTTTCTTTTTAGGTCCCCGTCATGCATTGAACGGGCATTAGATCCCCGTCATGCATTGGACGGGCTTGGGTCCCCACACTTGTGGAGTGTGGGCTTAAGGTCCTTGTGCCTGAGGGCACAAGCTTGAGTATGCATCGACAAATGCACTACTCCGCATTACCGGTAATTGCAGAGAAGAAAGAAAGAGCATTCTTGACATATGCATTGCATATAAGCATAAGAGATTTCTTTATGGTTCCTTGTTGTTGTTCATAAGAAGATTTGATATCTTCACTAGCTGGTCGTGAGGCTATGTTTTTATTACTTTTGTACTTTGCTGAGTCGTAGACTCACGCTTATTGTGTTGTTCTTTCTAGGTACCTCTCGAGGCAGCGACATGCATGGGAAAGGGTAGACTTGATGCACATCACAGTTACACTATCCATGGCAAATAAATTAGTTCATTTATCTAAACTTCGAGTTCATGATAATTCCTTGAGATTCAGACTGTGTCCATCCTTCGTGGTGGTTGGTTCATTTGTATTCGTGGATGATCTGTTTTTGCTTTTAGACCCCAGTTGTTCGTTTATTTAATTCAGTTTGATATAATAGCATAGACGTGTGATTTGGATTTAGTGATAAGGTTAAAGATCCATGATTAGATTAATTACAATTGATAGATGTCATTCTTTATCTTGTTTAATTGGATGATGCTAGATCTTGATGATTAGAACTGTGTCTTTCAGTTGAATGTTTTGCTGAAAGATTATAATTAAATTGAAATGAATTGGCTCTGTAGAGTAGTTGGTAGCATCCTAGGCTCTATGTTGGGCTGGGGTGTTACAAAATCTCTTTTTGTTGGAGTTAGAAGGAGATATTGTAATCAAATAAAATTATTTTCTTTGTTAAAGGAAATAGTGTAGTAGAAAATATTTGAGGTTAAAGCCAAGTTTTGTATCTTGTAACTTATGGAAGTGTGCTTAACCATTTTTTTTCGCCGTATGAGAGTTTCTCGAGTTTCAATAGTAGTGCCTTATTTTTATTGGTTGAGATTTGATATTCTCTTATTAAGGGACATGTGCCCTTAACTATGATCTCATCTTTTGTTTTCCGGGATCACTGTTATTTGACTATTTTTAATTGGTCTTATGTCTACTGCGAGTGGTAACGTTTTCCTGTGTGTTGAAATTTATCTCTATTTGTCTCTTCTTCTAAGAAAGGGTTAACCAATTTGTTACAAGGTCTTTTAAGATGTATAACGGCAACTGGATAGTGATGGTCAAGTAGATGATTTTTTGAGACTTTAGGTGTCAAGATGTTTGAGATGCATTGAGTGATAAATTGATTTCTTAGAATAATTCTCGGAGAGGATTTGATTAAAATTGCATGTTTGTCTTTGGAGCTAACTGATTACATTGTTGCAACTAGTAGAACCTATAGTAAATTATGGTTCAAGATCTTTTGTTCATTTTGTTGAAACCTTAGAATTGTCGAAAGTATGTGAATCTTGATCGATTTATTAGAGTATCGTGATTAGGTACTTTGCAAGGTTGTATAGAATTAGTAGAACAAAGTGCATTTTTAATAGTGTGATGATCATTGATATAATCCTTTGGGGTAGTAAATGAGAGTGTGTGTTGAGGATTTCAAGTTGTTTATCCTTAATGGATTGAGGTGATGTGTTTAAGGGTGAAAATCTTTATTGAGGTGTTGAGAATCATTTGTCAAAATAACTCCCTTGGTAGAGGAGTGGACTAGAGTATTGTTTTGTGGATTAGTAGAGTTCCTCTAAATAAGTGTGGTGGTTGCTTTCGGGTTGAGAATCGCTTTGAGCTGCCAGTTAAGAGGAAGGAGTTAGAGTGATGATTTGGAATCCCATGATTCAAGAGAAAGTTTATTCCTAAATTTTTTTTTGAGAAAAGAATGTTTTCTCAGGTAATGAAATACTCTCTTGATTCTTGTTTGAGTTGTGTGTTTATGACAGAGGTCGTTTGCAATTTGAGCTGACTTTATGTTGGCATGTGTGGTTCTTTCCGGTTAAGAAAAACAAGGAAATGGTTGAATTGGGTATTCGAGTGGTATCTCCTTTGGTTTATGTGATTTATTTGCAAACTTCCTAATTGGAAAGTGGAAAGGTTTTCATAATGAATCTTCGATTTTGGATTCGACTCCTTTGGTAGGGAGTTGGTAATGCATGTTTGCGATGAGAATCCTTCATTTTCAGTGGGTTCTGTTTGTAAAAGGGTTTGTTTAAAACGAGTTCTGTTGTGTGTTCCTAGTTAAAGGAGATGCTCCTTGTTAAGGTGAAGAGATTGATTGAGAGGGGGAATAAGAGTTCCTCGTGTTTCATGTAGGTTGTGTGGTTTGGTGCCAAAAGGAAGTTTGGCCCAAGGTACATTGGTTTGTTTCTGGGGGTTGCGGGGATTTTAGAAGATAGCATACCACTAGAACCGTCTCGAGTTCATGCATCCATTGTGTTTTATGGTTGAGAGAGTATTTAAGCGATCCAGAGCATGCGATTTAGCTAGTGCCTTTGATCATTGAGCAAGATCTTACTTTCGAATCCCGACTAGTGCAAATTCTAGAGGAGTCAGAGCGAGTTCTGAGGAACAAAACGCTAAAGTATGTCATGGTGCTTTGGTCATATCACCGTCAGAGAGGCCATTTGGTTTAGCGTAATGTTTAATTGTGAATATTAATCTTTGTGAGATTTGGCCTTGTTGATACTTGTCCTCACCCTTGCTTTGTTGTGCTTTTAGGTACCTCGCAAGAAAGCGGCATGCATGGGAGGGAGTAGCTTTTCTTGGATTGACTACCCTTCAACCTAATAAAATCATATCATGTAGTTCATACTATATGAATGAGTAAACTATTAAGTTTCATTAATAGATTTGGTTGAGTGTTTTGGTCTATCTGTAATGTTGAGATTAGCAAGTTGGATTATGCTAAATATTTCCCCATCGGATTAGACTATATTATATGCTTGGATGATAGTGAATGTTGATTTGTTGATGAGCGTAATAAGTAAACCAAGATGGGAAGGAATGATACCTTCTCCATGATTTATTACTGCTTGTGAATCTAGTTTAATGATGAACTGTAATAGATAGAAATTAAGCGGTGAAGGAAGGATACCTTCTCCATATATTGGATGTTTTATTTATGCCTTCCTATGATATTCATTGGTACCTCGGTATATTAATAATACAAAGGAGGTTCTGCGAATTTTGGTAAGATGGTTGTAGATAGTTCGTTTTACTTGTTTAATTTAGTAGCATTCCAAGCTCATGTTGAAATTTGGGGTATTACTGATTAGTATCGAGCGGTCAGAGGTCCGTGGTATTGAAAATATTAAACTTGACACACTAAGCACGATGAGTTGGGGATGGGTTTTGCATTGCATTTACGCTTAAAATCGAGTAAATAGTTACTTTTGTGCTACGCTGTTGCTAGTTGATCATTGTGCTTAATGTATGATATGATCTTATATACTTATAATTGATTATATCAGTTATATATTATGATAGTTGATGTCGAGAGATTGAGGTCGTGGTTGTGGCCCTGGGCTTTACCAGGTTATACCACCGTTCATAGTAAGAGAATAGTGAAGTGGTTACCTTGGATAACTTAAATACAGGCGTGATTGTGATGTACCTTTAGAAAAGTTGTTATCTTCTTTGACTTTGGTCAACTCTTGTCGATTGTGACTAATGAGTTTCACAAGGGTATTTTGAGTGTTGAAGATTAATGGATCTCTTTTATGAAAGAAGATGTTACACCCTTTAGCGATGTTTTGTCATGATAAGATGAGAGGTTATAAACAAAGCACTTAATGAATATGATATGGATTATCAAGATTGGGTGATAGTGTGTGCATGATTGATCTTAGCTAAGATCCTTGAAAGGAAAGTTGAATAAGTTGAGGTTGTTCTCTAGTAGTCTTGATGAGTTGTGACTATGAGTATGATTGTATTTAGGTGGAATCAATAGAGTTAGTAACAAGTATGGAGCGTTGATGGCTGGTTTGATCACTATGGGTGATTAATTGATAAGCTTCTTGGATAGAGTAGATTTGCGAGTCTCAACGGATTAATCTAACCCTTTGGGATGGATAAGTCCGAAGATGTTAGAATATTGTCATAGTGGATATTAATCTTGAAGTTAACTTTTATGGATAAGTAATGATCATATGAAATTGCTAGGTGCATTTATTACGTATCGAAGTATGGGTTGAGCATTACTAAGAGATGAACTGATGGAATGTAACTAGTAATTTATGTTTACATGATGGTGGAGTGGTGGGATAATAATATGTCTTTGATGAGAAGGTTGATCCTTAAAAAAAATTGTTTAGTTTACTAAACTGGTTGGATACTTGATCTCAATGGATTAATTTAATTGTGTAGGAAGGAGAGATAAGGATGTTTTTGGTTGCTTGATGGTCTTATGTTTGCTAGTGGGAGCGCAAATAGAGAAATGACCATAAATCCTTCCAAGACAAGTATAATCGCCAATCAGCTTTTACGATAACCATTAGATTGGAATTGGTGTCGCTAAATTGATGTTGAGCTTTGCTAAAAGGTTAATGATTGGAAATTAAGGGTGATCTATATAGGTGTGTTGTGAGGATGAACTGGGCGGTATGCCCTAGTTAAAACAGTTTACTTTGATAGTGGGGTTTGTGCATTAGTTATCATCTTGACCAAAGTTGAGTATTGCAACCTTATAGAAAAAAAAATGAAATAGGTTATTGTGTTTCCTTGGAAAGGTTAGTGATGGGATAGTGAGTTATGTTGGTTCATGCCGAGAGTGCATGATAGGATGTTAGAAAGACTATGCTTATGGTTGCTAGAGTGATGTTGATTCCTTTAAGAGGAGATTAATTTGATTGCCTTTCATGATATTCCGTAAATGAAAATGTTTGAGTTTTGCTTTGAGATCATTTGGATCTCATGATTTATATAGTAGTTGAACTGCTCAAAAAAAAATTGATGTGTGAAGGATCTTATTGGTACTTGCGGGTTGGTCTTAAGAACTTATCTTGTTCGAGCTAACCAAGTATTGTTGTAATCAAAGAATTGTTTTACGTATTAACGGAAAGAGTGTATTAGGAGTATTTGAGGTTTGAAGTCACGCCAGTAACTTACGGTTTGATATCCTCTTCTTAGGGAACTGTGTCTTCAATTGTGGACTCCTCTTATGTTTTTCGAGTTCATTGCCAATTGATTTCCTTTTGGTCTTGTGTTTACCGTGAATGGTAGCGTTTATCTGAAATCTGAAATTACTATTAATATTCATATTGGCCTCTTCTTCGGAGAAAGGATTAATTGATTCATGTTGCAAAACCTTTAAAGATGAATTTTGGCAATGAGATAGTGGTGGTCGAATAGATGATTCCGTGAGGCTTCGTGAAGATGTTTGGGATGCATGGCGCAATAAATCAATTTATTAGGATAACCCTTGGAAAGGATTTGATTTAAATAGAATGTTTGTCTTTGGAGCTAACAGGTTTCGTTTCATGCAATTAGTAGGACCTATAGCAAGATGTGGTCCAAGATCTTGTGTTCATTTTGATAGAACATTAGAATTAGCAAGTTTGGAAATCTTGATCGGTTTCTTAGAGTATCGCATTTGGAGTACTTTGTAAGATTGTGTAGAAGATTTATGAGGGTGTAGTTTAATGAGAGTAGCGATAGAGGAATCTAGTAGCCGTGTTAATTAATGGGATATCCAAATTAAAAGAAAAGAATTAGTGTGCTATCGATGATTTGAGAATCCTTTATTTTCAGTTACGTTCGTTTCTAAAGAGTTTGTTAAAAATGAGTTCCGTTGAGCGTCCTGGTTGAAGGAGGTGCCCATTGTTAAAGTGAAGAGATCGATTGATACAAGAAACAATAGTTTTTGTACCATGTGCGGTTGTGTGGCTTGGTACCGAAGGGAATGTTGTCCCAAGGTACATTGGTTGTTCTGAAAGTTGTGGAGATTTGAGAGATAGCGTATTACTAGGACCGTCTAGAGTCTGGCGTGAAACCTGATTGTTTTGTATGACCGGTGTCTAGGGAGTACTCGAAAATCGAGTGTGAAGTTTCGTTAGAACCGTTGACCTACAAATAAGACCGTACCTTCAAGTCATGTCCGTTGAGTGACTCTTGAAAGGTTGGGACGAGTACGGAAGTCGAGTCTCGTATGCACAAGCGATATCGAGGGAAAAGAGAAGGAGAGGATCCTCGTGCGGTGCTGGTGTGGGTGTTCGTCAACGATTTGTCAAGGGTAACACCGATCTCCGATAGTTTAGAGGTTTAATTGGTTGTTTAATCAATGTCGGGTAATAGATTCAATTCTGTCCAGATTCTTGGACGTAGGTTTTCGTATCTTTAGAGGCAGAATCTGGGGATGACTTCTCTTAGAGAAAGTTGGGTGACGTCCTTAGCTTTACGTGGCCGCCAAGAACACCCAAATCCGATTAACGGTCAGCAAGTTATGAATTTTTTAGTGTCGCTGTCCTGCTAGTCTGTCAGATTTCTGACAGGTTGTAGAAACCTGGGTTAAGCCATTAGTTAAAGACGAAATCAGAGGATCTCGATATAACAAAAACTGTGGGTAATTTCCATACCTTTCCAGAAAGCCAAAGAACGCAATATTTGGACTTTCGTAGGAAAAGTTATGACTTTTTTTGTGTGCTGTCCAGAGAACCCGATATGATATTTGTTGTCCTAAAGAGTGGCTTGGTAGGGGCATTTGATGGCAGAATCAGAAGGGCTCCCCAACTAAGTTTATTTAGATAATTTTATTATCTTTTCATAAAGTGTTAGAACACCTGATTTGGATTCCTGAGCAGAAAGTTATATAATTTAGAAGTTGACTGTCCGCAGTGGACACTTAATCGTCGGTAGAAATTGGAAGGTTGGGAAGCGCTTGGGAGTTTAGCGAGTTCAATTGTGTTCTTATTTGTTTATGGGTCCAGTATGCTTGTCTTAGATTGGGTTATTATTATGTTCAGGTGGGAGGGTGATCCCAGGGCAGCGCCTTCTTCGCATCCATCGTCTCGCGTGGTTGAGGCAAGTATTCGGTTAAAGAATAATGATGATTGTTTGCTAAGATTGAGTGTGTCTTGATCGTGATTGCCATGCATGGATGTTATTGTGATGAATTACAATATATCTTGGTATATTCAAGCTATGGTTAAAGTTCCTGTGTTCATGGTTAATGCTTACACGTTACTATGTACATGTTGAATTCATATGTTTAGAAGATAATGTCAATGAACATATGCATGTAGTAAGCATGATTGAGTTTTGGTCACGTGGTGACCAAGTATGAATTGTTGAGGTCCCCGTCATGTCGATGACGGGCTAGAATCCCCACATTACGTGTAATGTGGGCAATGAGTAAAGAGGTCCCCATCATGCCGATGATGGGCAAAGGTCCCTATACTTGTGGAGTATAGGCTCTTGGTCCCTATTGCCGAGTGCATAGGCATGGGTATACATCGACGGTTGTATACCCCGTTACGATAAAATGCGAAAAGAGATAAAGATTAAAAGGTGCATTGCATGGTTGCATTACATAAGCATGAAGGCTATGTTTAGCGTAATGTTTAATTGTGAATATTAATGCTGTGACTGTGTTTCTAGATTTGGCCTTGTTGATACTTCTTTGGTCTGTGGACTCACCCTTGCTTTGTTGTGCTTTTAGGTACCTCTGGCAAGAGCGGCATGCATGGGAGGGAGTAGCTTTCGATTGGATTGCACACTACCCTTCAACCTAATAAAATCATATCATGTAGTTCATACTATATGAATGAGTAAAGCTATTAAGTTTCATTAATAGATTTGGTTGAGTGTTTTGGTCTATCTGTAATGTTGAGATTAGCAAGTTGGATTATGCTAAATATTTCCCCATCGGATTAGACTATATTATATGCTTGGATGATAGTGAATGTTGATTTGTTGATGATGTAATAAGTAAACCAAGATGGGAAGGAATGATACCTTCTCCATGATTTATTCTTGCTTGTGAATCTAGTTTAATGATGAACTGTAATAGATAGAAATTAAGCTGGTGAAGGAAGGATACCTTCTCCATATATTGGATGTTTTATTTATGCCTTCCTATGATATCATTTGGTACCTCCGTATTAATTAATAATACAAAGGAGGTTCTCGCGAATTTTGGTAAGATGGTTGTAGATAGTTCGTTTTACTTGTTTAATTTAGTAGCATTCCAAGCTCATGTTGAGTTTTGGGGTGTTATTACAGATTGGTATCGAGCTAAATTTGTAGGTCCGTGGTATTGAAAATATTAAACTTGACACACTAAGCACAGATAGTTGGGGATGGGTTTTGCATTGCATTTACGCTTCGTCGAGTAAATAGTTACTTTTGTGCTACGAGATTGCTAGTTGATCATTGTGCTTAATGTATGATATGATCTTATATACTTATAATTGATTATATCGGTTATATATTATGATAGTTGATGTCGAGAGATTGAGGTCGTGGTTGTGGCCTGGCTTTACCAAGGTTATACCACCGCTCATAGTAAGAGAATAGTGAAGTGGTTACCTTGGATAACTTAGTGCAGTAGCGTGATTGTGATGTACCTTTAGAAAAGTTGTTATCTTCTTTGACTTTGGTCAACTCTTGTCCAGTTGTGACTAATGAGTTTCACAAGGGTATTTTGAGTGTTGAAGATTAATGGATCTCTTTTATGAAAGAAGATGTTACACCCTTTAGCGATGTTTTGTCATGATAAGATGAGAGGTTATAAACAAAGCACTTAATGAATATGATATGGATTATCAAGATTGGGTGATAGTGTGTGCATGATTGATCTTAGCTAAGATCCTTGAAAGGAAAGTTGAATAAGTTGAGGTTGTTCTCTAGTAGTCTTGATGAGCTGTGACTATGAGTATGACTGTATTTAGGTGGAATCAATAGAGTTAGTAACAAGTATGGAGCGTTGATTTAACCGGTTTGATCACTATGGGTGATTAATTGATAAGCTTCTTGGATAGAGTAGATTTGCGAGTCTCAACGGATTAATCTAACCCTTTGGGATGGATAAGTCCAGAAGATGTTAGAATATTGTCATAGTGGATATTAATCTTGAAGTTAACTTTTATGGATAAGTAATGATCATATGAAATTGCTAGGTGCATTTATTACGTATCAAGTATGGGTTGAGCATTACTAAGAGATGAACTGATGGAATGTAACTAGTAATTTATGTTTACATGATGGTGGAGTGGTGGGATAATAATATGTCTTTGATGAGAAGGTTGATCCTTAAAAAAAATTGTTTAGTTTACTAAACTGGTTGGATACTTGATCTCAATGGATTAATTTAATTGTGTAGGAAGGAGAGATAAGGATGTTTTTGGTTGCTTGATGGTCTTATGTTTGCTAGTGGGAGCATAAATAGAGAAATGACCATAAATCCTTCCAAGACAATATAATAAATCAAGCTATTTATAACCATTAGATTGGAATTGGTGTGCGCTAAATTGATGTTGAGCTTTGCTAAAAGGTTAATGATTGGAAATTAAGGGTGATCTATATAGGTGTGTTGTGAGGATGAATAGGCGGTATGCCCTAGTTAAAAGACAGTTTACTTTGTAAAACCTTTAAAGATGAATTTTGGCAATGAGATAGTGGTGGTCGAATAGATGATTCCGTGAGGCTTCGGGAAGATGTTTGGGATGCATCAGATTTGTTCACGTCTGGTACGTGTTAATTGTTGTTTTGTTTCAGTTGCGGTTGTTCTTTTCTTTAGAATGACAAGTAGAATCCGGGGTCGAATTCTGTTTAAGGAGGGTAGAATATAAAATTCTATTTAAAAATAAAACAAATAAGTGATTAGTCCTGAAATTAAATAGAATTAGAGAAGGAATTAGATGTTTTAGAGGGGTGTTTTTGTTCTTATTGGAGAACCTGGGTCGTGGGCTTTCGGCCCACGGTGTTTGGTCCAAGTGGGAAGCTGGTTTAAGAGGGGGAACACCAAACACTAGACGGTACTGTAGCACACAAGGTACTATAGAGTCGCCGAGTACTGTAGTGCGCACGGTTATTGTATCGCTGCCAAATACTATAGCACCGCCTCCCCTCTGCTACCGCCGGCCAGAAAGAGGAAGATCAACAAGAGGAAGGATAAGGAGCGGAGGAAGGAAGGAAGAGAAAGAAAGGAAGAAAGAAAGAGAGGGAGGAGGAATTCGCTGGGATTTTTAATGAGCGTCGTCGTGGTCTTCAAGGGTGATGAACAAATCTTCTAAGTTTTGTTTATTACTTTTGTGATTCGAGAGATATCGTGTAGCAGATTGGTTTTTCTACTCATTGTAATGCGTTGTAGTTTCGGATACTGTAACTACAAAATTTGGATTTGTCACCTCCTAGAGAATTGTGGGTAATTTGCATAGATTTCTGTAGAGTCTTTGTTCACATCATTTGGATGAATAGATTTCGAGTTATGGCTATTTCAATCCTGCTGTCCAGAGTTTCTATCAGGTTGTGGCGGTTGTAGTAATCGATTGATTAAAATTAGTTATCAATCTAAATAGGGAATTTGACCAACATGACTATTATAGATAATTCCATAAGCATTCTCGAAAGTCCAAGAATGCTATTTTTGGCTGAACAGAATTAAAGTTATGATTATTTCAATCCTTCTGTCCAGAATCTCTGCTAGATTCTGGCAGTTGTAATAATCTGCATATTAAAAATAGTTAATGATCAAATTAGGGAATATCACCAATTAGACTATTATAGATAATTCTTTAAGGTTTCCAGAGAGACTGATAATCCAATTTTTGGATAAACAGAATGAGAGTTATGATTTTTGGAACATTGCTGTCCAGTATCGAGTTGCTGCTAGTTCATCATTTTTGCTTGGTTAGATTAAATTATATGAAATGTTGTGTGGATATCATGGGGATATGTGCATGATCTTAGGATTATGATACAATTGGCAATGGCATTTGTGGTTTGTCGATTCTGCGCTGCAAAGAATCTGCTCGTCGTTGTTGTCAAGGTCGACCGCATTTTGGCTACGACCGCCAAGCCTTAAGCTGAAATTCGCTAAATCCTGTGGCGGTCGACCGCCGAACGGTGGTCTGACCGTTTTGACTTGATTCGTCGAGTTGTTCGGCGATGCTTGTTGGGTTAGCTTAAGGGCATGGGCTTCAGTGCATATGTGTTGTATGTTGCATGTTTT
This sequence comes from Phyllostachys edulis, assembly GCA_036346405.1. NCBI lineage: Eukaryota > Viridiplantae > Streptophyta > Magnoliopsida > Poales > Poaceae > Phyllostachys > Phyllostachys edulis. Next base: position 13,412,314 of record CM070561.1, on the reverse strand, counting down.
CACTAACGTGGGTCAAGTTGTGAAGAACTTGTTCTCGGATTCGATTTGCTTGTCTATTGGTGTGCAGGTTGCTTGGAGGTCAATGACGGTCAGCGGCGAGGAGGATCGGGACTAAGCTTGGAGAGCTGAGGTCCAGAACAATCAAGGATGCCGGCTGAGGTCAATGGACTCAAGCATGGCGTAGAATGGACAAGGATGACCGAACGGGCAGTTCGGTGCGACTGGTTGATCAAGCGGTACAGGGGTTGGTGCAAGTGCCATGGTGGTCCGGTGGGAGCCGGATGGGAGAGACTTGCCGACACGATGAGAGCCACTGGATCAACCTACACGTGGCGAAGCATGGATGTGTTTCGCGCAGTTCAGATTCGGTCTTCGAAAAAGATCGAGAAGGGGTATTTTGGTAATTTCACCAAATACCGCCTCTGTGACCTTGGGCTAAACCGCAGCGCAAGACGGTGCGTGGAGAAGCAGTTTAGGTCAAGGAGAAGTTGAAGACGGCGCTTTAAAATACGTGCGTATGTGACCCGTTTGTGTTGGGCCTTAACGGGAGCCCATTAGGGTTAACTCTCTAGAAGCTAGGCCTCCATATAAATAGGGGTGGCTGCTATGATACAGCCATCAAGCACTTCATTTGTAAACCCTAGTTTGGTTTTAGGGTATTAGAGAAAGAGGAGAGGCTTAGGGCTCTAGGGAGATGAGTTGAGTTGTGTGCTCATGGATTGAGTTTTGTCCTCCAAGGATGGAGTGGTCAGAAACCCTCTCAACCTCGTGATCAATCTATGGATGATTCCCAAAGATGAGTCTCTTTTATGCTTCTTGCTCTATATTTGAGATTTTGGCGCTTTTGATCTAGTGCTTTTTGGTTGGTTTCGTGCCTTCTTCCACCTTGCTGTGACATGTGGGAACTTATCTAAAATCACCTAGATCATCAATCTCCCACAAGCAAGTATTGGATCAAGTTTTTCGTTTTGCTCGTTTTTGTACCCTTCTTCGGTAAAACTAAAAAAGATCAAAAATTTGACGTGGATCTACTCAATCGCTGCTTGGAATAGGTTCCAAATATCCTTAGGAAGGTGTGTTCCAAGTTTGGTCAAGTTTGGCCGTGTAGATCAAAAGTTTGATCGATTTTCGTTTTGGATCCCTAGCTATCTCTGACTGTTTACGGTCGGGGCGGTCGACTGCTTATAACACCGGTCAAACCGCCCGTCGGTCTGACCGAATTTTTGCCGGTGGTGACCGATTTCCAGGTTAGGGTTTGGTTCTGTTGGTTCTTTGCTTTGGGGATTTTGGTTCGAGTTCAACACAAGTCTTCTGTTGTTGATCATCATAGCTCTCATAGCTATTGGGGTGAATCTGGTGTTGAATCTGAACAAGGTGAAAATTAGGCAAGCTCCTATTCACCCCCCCCCCTCTAGTCGCCTTTCCAGTCCTACAAGTGGTATCAGAGCCTGGTTAGCTCTTCTCATAGATCTTAACTGGTCTTTGGAGCCATGGCGACTGACAAGTATTTGACCAAACACCTGTTTTCGATGGAGTTGATTTTGCTTACTAGAAGGCACGCATGCATGCCTATATCGAGGCTCAAGGGCACGCTATTTGCCTTAAAGTCAAAAATTCATATGTCGTGCCAGCCAATGACAATGTGATCACTCAAGATATTGAGGTTAATAGCAAGGCTCGGAACTTTCTGATCCAAGGTCTTAGTCGATCTGAGTTTGAGCGCTGCGGGCTCATTTGAGGTCCGCCACGAGATCTGGAGGCCCTTTGTGACTACCACGAGGGCTCTACTATTATCAAGGAAGTGAGACAGAACCAGCTCAAGAAAGAATACTCAAAGATCGAGCAAAGGCTTGGTGAGTCTTTAGATGAGTTGTGGGGGAGGTTCTCCATGAAGGGCTACGGGTAGGCTACACTAGCGCAAATTAATAAAAATTCTACCCGTAAACCAAGATCATCGCAGCTTATAGATCACGGTCTTGCCACTAGACGCCAGCGTGCGGAATTGATGCAAAGACGTCAGGCGAGTAGTCGCATTAAGTTGATGCAAAGACGCCGGGTAGAGTAGTCGTACTACTTCCTCGCCCTCGTCCTCGTCAAGGCGTCCACGTCACACTCCTCTCTTGCGGTTCGTCCAAACGCTACTGATGCAGGCGCCCAAAGGTATCCACACGCACGGGAGGAAGCGACGCACGCCGACTACTAGATCCGCTGGAAGCGACTAGGGCGTGGGAGGGTGGCGCCAGGTTTGAGGATGTCACGAAAAACTCATCACCAATCTCAGGCGCCTTGCCCTCCTTTTATAGATGTCCTTACAATGGGCTTTACTAATAGAGGCCCATTAGGACCCAATGCTCATCTAATTCGGATCCAATCCGAATTAGGCTTCAACTTTCTTAAGTGTGTGACCCTATAGGTTCACGTATGTTTAGACATGACGCGAGTATACATACTTGGTCAATAGTTGGTAGCGCCTCTAACAAGACGTGCCAACTCCTAAACGCACACAAAGATCATATCGGACGAACCATCACAACGTTATGTACATGCCAATCCCTTTGCCTCACGATATTCGGTCGAGCTCCAAGTGACCACTCTATCTCGATCCTATGATCCTAATCCCTTACTAGGTTAACTCTTAACCTTAAGTGGCATGGCCATGCATTTCGATCCGATCACTCGAGGGCCCAGAGATATCTCTCTCGTAGAGAGGGCAAATCCCATCTCGACCGACCATGCCTCGCAAAGATGCTTCATGACAAACCCGAAGCTACCTTTATAACTACCCGCCACGGAGTAGCGTTTGATAGCCCCTAAGTAGGTCGATTCACATCTCAAGTACATGCGATAATCTCGTGTCTAAGGACAAGGCGCACACATTGTGTAGAGAGAACCATAAGTATAATTGTTATGTCTCATGTTGGGTCGGTCCAACCCCATGTTCTAAACATGTGTCCACATTATTGGTTTGACATCTCCATGTCTATGACCTGTGAAACATGGTCATCAACCGATACATGTGCTAATCCATCATTCACGTGTGTCCTCACATGAACTCCGACTAGGGACAACTTTAGAATAACCATATAAGTAAAGAGTTTCACAAACAAGTCACATACTTGTTAATCAACACAAAGGTAATATTCAAGGAACATTTATCAAATCATGGATACAATGAAATATCATCATCTCTATGATTGCCTCTAGGGCATATCTCCAACACTCCAAGATTATTCATGACCTACGTGCAGTAGATCTTGTTTTCACTGAGTCTGAGAATGCACGCCAGCTTTTGGGTGCTCTTGATGTGAAGGTTTGGAGGATGAAGATCACATCCATCAATGACAACACTGTCATGAGTGAGCTTACCATGGATAAGCTCTACTCGAGGTTGAAGACGCATGAGATTGACTTTATCTCGCGGCTCCCCAAGACAGAGTCGATGGCTTTGGTGGTCGACCCATCTAAGGGTAGTTTTTCTGATTCATTGGATTTTGGCTCATCTGGTTTTTCCTTGTCCGCTTTGCATTCTCTGAGTGATGAGCAGCTAGAGAAGCTACCTGAGGATCACCTAGCCCTCCTATCCACAAAATTTTCTAGAGTATACAACAAGGTGAGGAACAGGAGGAGAGGTGGCCTTATCACTTGTTTTGAGTGTGGTGAGCCGAACCACATTCGCTCCAAGTGCCCCAAGCTGAAGGGCAAGATGGAGAAGGACTCTCGGAGGCGTCCTCAAGCTAAAGACACGAAAGTCAAGAAGCCCAACTATCGCAAGTTCGTCAGCCAGGTCCTTCCCGCTCTTCAGAGTGTTTACATGAGCGATGTGGACTCGGAGACGGAGGATGACGACGATGACTCTCATGGCAAGAAGAAGGCCCAGGACTTCACCGGTATGTGCTTCATGGCTAGGGACAGCTATGACGTCGACTCCTCCAACGACGACTACTCTTTCAGCGATCCCGATGAGGTATGTCCCTCACTTGCTGATATGAAACGTGCTTTGGTCCTTGCTGAACAAAAACTGAATAAGCAAGCAAAAATGATTAAGAAATAGGATACCGTGATTGATAACTTGAACCTAGAAGTTGTTAGGCTCAAATCCATTAATCCTACTGATGATTGTGATTCTTGCTCTAGCTTGCTTAATGAACTAGCAAATCTGAAATCTGCTCATTCCTCTATTGCTAATCAACTGAAAGATGCTTTAGATGAACTAGATTCTCTCAAGTCGAGTCCTAGTCATGTTTGCATGGATGCTATTGCTCTAGATGTGACTGCTGTAGATGCTATTCATTCATCTTACTCAAATTGTGCATTACTTGAGTTAAAATTGGATAGTGCTACTAAGGAATTGCAGAAATTTGATGCTAGTCACATGTGTTCTCATTGTGAGGATAGTAGGATTAAAATGAAGGAGATGACTTAAATGGTTCTTTATTCTAAAACTGCTCCATGTGAAAACTGTATTAAACTCACAATTGAGAATGATGCTTTAAACAAGACTTTAGAGGAGAAAGCTAAAATTAAACAACCCATGTCCATGACTGCTTCCAAGAAAGTTGTTGATTCTAATTCTTGTGCTCTTTGTATTGAAGTTGGGCATAATGTAGATAAGATACAAGAAGCGTTTAGAGTTAAGTTCAAAGAGCAGTTGGATAGGATTAGGGATGACTATTGTGTGTCTTGTGAGGCTTTGAAAGCTGAGGTAGCTCACTATAAGGAAAGATATGATAGGGCTATCAAGTCAAATAAGTGTGTCTCATGTAAGGAGCTAGTCAAAGAAAATGACTAACTTAACATGACTCTTGAGAGATTTTCTGGTGGGAAGAAGAACCTCAACATGATTCTTGACTAATCTAAGGTGAGTGTGAAGAAAAGTGGCCTAGGATTTAATTCCCTAGAGCATTCCAAGAACCATCCACCTAAGGTTGTAAGAGCTGTTGAGAGTGGCATGTTTGAGGTAGAACCTCCTGAGCCATCTAAGGTAGTTTTTAGATCTGCGGATTTTGCCCAAACACCTTCTAGGAAGACAGGTGTCTATACTTCAACAGGTCAGACCCCTCAAAAGGTCAAGTACCATTGCACCTTCTGCAAGAAGGATGGCCACATTGTTGAGTTCTGCATCCGTAGAGCCAAGATTGAGAGGAAGGAGAGGATGAGTGCTTTGAGAACCATTAGAGGAGTTCCTTCACCTGCTGTAGTCTCTAGAGCCGGCAACTGCCTTTTCCTGCTAGACATAGGGCCAGGTTTGTAGATGACTTCTTTGACTCCTTTGGTGGCTCTAGGCAGCGCTTTGGGTTAGGATATCGTGAGGAGAGACCACGGGTAGCATCTAGACAGGGGGAGTACCGACCTTTTGGTAGGTCGATTCGGAGAGGTCTAGGTGGTTCTCATGTGCATTCTTATGATTTTACCTCTAACTATTTCACTGCTGCTTCTACTGCTTTGCCCAAGCATCATGTGACTCAGTACTAGATTCCCAAGTCTTTTATCACTAACCCCAGTACTGAGGCACAGCTGTTTCATGTTCGTGCTTTGTAGGTCCGTCGTGTGAGGAAGGAGGACATATGGCTTGTTGACTCCGAGTGTTCTCGACACATGACTGAAGATTCTAGATGGTTCTCCTCCCTCACACGTGCATCTGGCAATGAATTGATCACATTTGGGGATGCTTCTACTGGGACCGTGACAGCCAAGGGCACAGTGCGCGTCAACAACAAGTTCATGCTCAAGGATGTCGCTTTGGTAAGTAAGCTGAGGTATAATCTTTTCTCTATCTCCCAGCTTCTTGATGAGGGCCTAGAAGTAAGATTTAAAAGTGGTGAGTGTAGAGTTCTAGACTCCTCGGGTGAGCTTGTCTTTGAGATCTCCAGGGTTGAGAGGATCTTTTGTGCTGATTTCAGTATCTCTTCTGCTTCTAGCCCTAGGTGTCTTGTGGTTTCTGACTCCCATGATCTAGTGTTGTGGCATCGTAGGCTTGGGACACATAGGCTTCGATCACTTGACTAGAGTCAGTTGTAAGGACCTGATTAGAGGTTTGCCTAGGCTGAAGGCTGTTAGAGACCTTGTTTGCTCACCCTGTAGACATGGTAAGATGGTTTCTACTTCTCATCCACCTTTTACCTTAGTGATGACAGATGGACCTGGTCAGCTCTTGCACATAGATACTGTTGGTCCTTCTAGAGTTCAGTCTGCCGGTGGGAAATGGTATGTGCTTGTAATTGTGGATGATCACTCCAGGTATTCATGGGTTTATTTTCTGGTTTCTAAGGACGAGGCTTTTGGCTATTTTAGAGAATTGGCACTTAGACTTGCTGTTGACCTTCCTGGAGCTTTGAGAGCCATTAGGAGTGACAATGGGACAGAATTCAAGAATTCTTCCTTTGCCACCTTCTGCACTGATAAGGGAATTGAGCACCAGTTCTCTTCACCTAGAGTTCTCCAGCAGAATGGTGTTGTAGAGAGGAAGAACAGGACTCTTGTAGAGATGGCCAGGACCATGCTAGATGAGTATTCCACACCTAGGAGATTTTGGGCTGAGGCGATCTCTACTGCTTGTTATATCTCTAATAGGGTGTTCTTGAGATTTGTTATTGGTAAGACTTCATTTGAGCTCAAATTTGGTCATAAGCGAAAAGTTTCTCGTTTCAAGATTTTTGGTTGCAAGTACTTCATTCTTAAACATGGCAACCTTGATAAATTTGAATCTAAATGTTCTGATGGCATATTTCTTGGATATCCTGCTCATTCTCGTGTCTATCGTGTATTTAATTTTGACACTAACAAAATTGTTGAGACTTGCGAAGTCACTTTTGATGAGGCTAGTCCTGGTACTAGACCCGATGCTGTAGGTACACAGGTTCCTGATATTCGAGAAAGCATCTTCGTCGACGACGACTCCGAGGATGAGGACCCAATCCATCCTCCAGTCACTTCTGAGATGGTTGGAGAGTCTGCCTCTACTTCTCCAGTTTTAGCTGAGCAGCCTCCTCCTACCTTCACCGACGACCTGAGTGGCTCTGCTCCTACCTCCATAGTTCATGAGGTAGAGGCCACTTCTGCACCAGGACCTCCTGTTCACGTTCAGCGACAGCATCCACTTGAGCAGATCATTGGGGATCTCCATGAGCGAGTCACTCGCTCCAGGTTTATTTCTCCTAATTCTCATGCACATTTTGCTTTTGTCGCTTCTTTTGAACCCTGAGATGTCACCCATGCTTTATCCGATTCCTCTTGGATCAATGCCATGCATGAAGAGCTTGAAATTTTTGAAAGAAACAAAGTCTGGAACTTAGTTGAACCTCCACCCAATCATAATATAATTGGAACAAAATGGGTTTTCAAAAATAAGCAAAGTGAGGATGGGTTGGTAGTTCGCAATAAGGCTAGGCTTGTAGCTCAAGGTTTTTCCCAAGTAGAAGGCTTAGACTTTGAGGAGACCTTTGCTCCTCTAGCTAGATTGGAAGCCATTCGCATTTTGCTAGCATTTGCGACATCTAAGGGCTTTAAGCTTTTTCAAATGGATGTCAAAAGTGCTTCCCTGAATGGTTTCATAGAAGAAGAGGTCTTTGTCAAGCAACCTCCTGGTTTTGAAAATCCCAAGTTCCCAAATCATATTTTTAAACTCTCTAAAACCTTGTATGGACTGAAGCAAGCCCTTAGAGCTTGGTATGATAGGCTTAAGAGTTTTCTGCTTAAAAATGATTTCAAAATGGGAATGGTGGATAAACCTTGTTCACTCTCAAGCATGGCAGTGACTTTCTGTTGGTTCAGATTTATGTGGATGACATTATATTCGGTGGTTCCTCTCATGCTTTGGTGTCCATATTTTCAGATTCTACGAGTAGGGAGTTCAAGATGAGCATGATGGGTGAATTGACTTTCTTCCTTGGTCTTCAAGTCAAGCAACTAAAAGAAGGTACCTTCATTCATCAAAGTAAGTACACAAAGGACCTTCTTCGGCGCTTCGACATGGGAAGCAGTAGGCCAATGTCTACTCCCATTGCTACATCCACTGTGCTGGACTTTGATGAGGATGGAGAGCCCGTGGACCAGAAGGAGTACCGCAGTATGATTGGCTCCCTCCTCTACCTCACAGCGTCGAGGCCGGACATACAATTTGCTGTGTGTCTTTGCGCTCGATTTCAGGCTTCCCCTAGAGCCTCTCATCGTCAAGCAGTGCGTCGCATATTCAGGTATCTCCAAGACACTCTTGACTTTGGACTCTGGTATTATTCTTCTTCTGTTCTCTCTATTCGGGCTTTTTCTGATGTTGATTTTGCCGGGTGTAGAGTGGATAGGAAGAGTACTTCTGGCACTTATCATTTCTTAGACATATCTCTTATCTCTTGGTCATCTAGGAAACAGTCCTCTGTTGCACAGTCCACTACCGAGGCTGAGACAACACTAGTGCCATAAACATTGCCAAAAACCCAGTGCAACATTCTAGGACTAAGCACATTGACATTCGATATCATTTCCTTAGAGACTATGTTGAGAAGGGTGATGTTGTGCTTCACTTTGTAGAGTCCAAGCAGCAGGTTGTGGATATTTTCACTAAAGCTCTTGATTCTTCTCGTTTTGCTTCTTTGCGGGGAGAGTTGGGGGTTGTTAGTCCTCTTGGCCTGTTTTGAGGGGGAGTTTGCTCTTTTTGCATTCATTTGTATCATAATGCATTTTTAAATCAGCAACTTGTATTGTAATATAAATCCATGAAGCTTTGATTATTATCATTGTATGACTTGAATTCATATTTTATACCCTGCCATGTCTTGTGCTAGTTTGCTAGAATTATTTTATAGCTTTTCTTGTATAGCTTAGCTTTTGTCATACTAGCTTTATTATGTATGAGCAAACTGAATCAAAATATGACTTGTTGGATCTTGTGACTAGTTTTGCTATAGTGATCCTCTCATGATTCATGCCATGTCATATAGGCTTAATTAAGTCTTGAACTTATTCTGAGTTTTAAATTGAGCTATGACAATTCTTAAGTCAAGCAAATGAAAAATGAGCTTTTCTGTACGAAAAAACTGATCTCACCAATTCTTTCTTATGAGATGGCTTGCCATTGCACTAGGCATGAACTCAGGGGGAGTTTTGGATGACCTAGACTACTCTTTTAAGCTTCTTGCTTGGGATGGTCGCGGCAAGGCTTGAGATCTAGCATAATGCTAAGAAAACAAATTAGCAATTAGTTGAAGCTTAGGAGGCAGTTGTGGATGGCTCCTAGTCCAAGACTTGCTTTACTAAGATAAAACCAACCATTTTCAGCAAAGTGCTCAAAGTGCTAAATTCTAAATGCTTGAACTAATTGATTCAAAATTGAACTCATAGTGCTCAAAATTGACTCAATTTCTAGTTTCTGGTCTCCATTTTGCTTATAGACATGGCTTGACTCATTTTTGGATACCTTTAGTGAAACTATGATCTTGAGCACCTTGTCATGCTATCAATTCACTTAATCTCAGATTATTGCTATTTTGGCCTTAGCTTTGCTGTATATGTTTTGCCATGATTGAACATAACTTCTTCACATAATATAGCTTGGTGTAATACTTGTACAGTCTTCTTGGATAATCTTCATGGCTCCTTTTTGCTAAAAATTAAACAAAAAAACTGAAAAACTGAAAAATTGAAAAATTGCAACCATTTCATTCCATTCATGCTCTATCTTCTTCCATGCACCTTGATGAACTCATTGTCAAAGGGGGAGAAAGATTGGTAAAAATGTTGTTTTAGAGCTTTTTGGAGTCGTAAGGAGAGATTGGATTTTCTAGAAATTTGGTGATCATAGTGAGTGGGAGCATCTCAATTGCATTCTTTTGGTCTTATTGCCTTTTCTGAATTTGAATTACAATTCTTGAAGACTCACGATGATCGAAGGTCAAATAGAACAATTGTTCTTTCATATAGACCTAAGTGAGATTTTTTACTATTCTTTGGAATTTGAAGCTTTTGTGCGTTCTTTGCCTTATCTCACTTACCTATGCTATTCTAGAGCCAGCTTGATCATTTCCTTTGCTTTTTCTTGCATTTGGACCAAGTTGTGCCTTTACGCGAAAACATCGAGTATTTTCATTTTCAAACCTCAAAACTACATTTTCTGAGAAATTGCCAATGTGTTCAGGAAGGGGGAGATTGTGGATATCATGGGGATATGTGCATAATCTTAGGATGATGATACAATTGGCAATGGCATTTGTGGTTTGTTAATTCAAGCATTTTCGGCAAAGAATCTGTTCTTCAGGTTGCTCACGGTCAGACCGGCATTTTGGGTGGTCGACCGCCAACCCTTGCTTAAATTCTAGCTAAATCCTGGCGGTCGACCGCCGTAATGCAACAATCGATCGATTTTGACTTGATTCATCGAGTTGTTTGGCGATGCTTGTTGGGTTAGCTTAAGGACATGGGCTTCAGTGCATATGTGTTGCATGTTGCATGTTTTCACTAATGTGGGTCAAGTTATGAAGAACTTGTTCCTGGATTCGATTTGCTTGTCTATTGGTGTGCAGGTTGCTTGGAGGTCAACGACGGTCAATGGCGAGGAGGATCAGGACAATGCTTGGAGAGTTGAGGTCCAGAACGATCAAGGATGATGGGTGAGGTCAATGGACTCAAGCGTGGCGCATAATGGACAAGGATGACCAAACGGGCAGTTCGGTGCGACTGGTTGATCACGCGGTGCGGGGGTCGGTGCAAGTGCCATGGTGGTCCGGTGGGAGCCGGATGGGAGAGACTTGCCGACACGATGAGAGCCGCTGGATCAACCTACACGTGGCGAAGCATGGATGTGTTTCGCGCAGTTCGGACTCGGTCTTCGAAAAAGATCGAGAAGGGGTATTTTGGTAATTTCACCAAATACCGCCTCTGTGACCTTGGGCTAAACCGCGGCGCAAGACGGTGCGTAGAGAAGCTGTTTAGGTCAAGGAGAAGTTGAAGACGGCGATTTAAAATGCGTGCGTATGTGACCCGTTTGTGTTGGGCCTTAACGGGAGCCCATTAGGGTTAACTCTCTAGAAGCTAGGCCTCCATATAAATAGGGGTGGCTACTGTGATACAGCCATCAAGCACTTCATTTGTAAACCCTAGTTTGGTTTTAGGGTATTAGAGAAAGAGGAGAGGCTTAGGGCTCTAGGGAGATGAGTTGAGTTGTGTGCTCATGGATTGAGTTTTGTCCTCCATGGATGGAGTGGCTGTAAACCCTCTCAACCTCAGATCAATCTATGGATGATTCCCAAAGATGAGTCTCTTTTGCGTTCTTGCTCTATATTTGAGATTTTGGAGGTTTCTTTGATCTAGTGCTTTTTGGTTGGTTTCGTTCCTTCTTCCACCTTGCTGTGACATGTGGGAACTTATCTAAGATCACCTAGATCATCAATCTCCCACGAGCAAGTGTTGGATCAAGTTTTTTGTTTTGCTCGTTTTTGTACCCTCCTTCGGTAAAACTGAAAAAGATCAAAACTTTGACGTGGATCTACTCAATCGCTGCTTGGAATAGGTTCCAAATATCCTTAGGAAGGTGTGTTCCAACTTTGGTCAAGTTTGGCCGTGTAGATCAAAAGTTTGATCGATTTTTGTTTTGGATCTTGAGCTATCTGCACTGTTTCTGGTCAGGGCCGGTCAGACCGTTTTCATAACGTCGGTCCAACCGCCCGGCGATCTGACCGAATTTTTGCCGACGGTCTGACCGATTTCCAGGTTAGGGTTTGGTTCTGTTGGTTCTTTGCTTTGGGGATTTTGGTTCAAGTTCAACACAAGTCTTCTACTGTTGATCCTCATAGCTCTGATAGCTATTGGGGTGAATCTGGTGTTGAATCTGAACGAGGTGAAAATTAGGTAAGCTCCTATTCACCCCCCCTCTAGTCGTCTTTCCGGTCCTACATGTTGGATTTGGAATTCATGTAGGATCGATGATGTCTAAGTGATTGTTTTTAATTGCTATGGCCAGCATTGTGACTGAATATTTACTATAGGCGGGTTAGCATCGGGTGTGTTGTCTTCTTCACATCAACCCGGTCATCACTTCTAGAAGGCAAGTACATTTTAGAGTAATACTGGAGGTTTGGTGTTACCAATGAGCTAAATGGCTATGGTTATGGTTATTCATGTGATGTATGATTTTTTTCCATTGTTTATATGCTTTCGTTAAATTGATGATGCATATTGGAAAGTATGGAAGTTGTTCATGTCATTTCAAGCATTCACGTTAGACAGAAATAACCCACAGGAGTGGGCAATAACATCCCCGTATGAAAATGGACGGGTACTAGATCCCCACATTTGAGAATGCAGGCATGAGTGAATACCGACGGGTGTTACACTCAGCTATACCGGTATATGCAAAAGTGAAGTCGAGACATGTGCATAATTTGCATCGCATTCATGACATTTGACTATTTGAATAATGAGAAATGATTTGTCGTTGATATGATGTTTTTTATATTGCTTACTTGTACTTGCTGAGTCTTGAACTCACTCTTGTTTTTTGTTGTTTTAGGTGAACATTGAGATCGGCATGCATAGGGGAAAATAGTTCATGAGATTATTCACTTTATTGCACTTCATAGCATCTAGTACCACTTCTTTTACCATGTTATAAACTTCTATTGTAATAATTGATTACCATGTGTTTCTAATAGTTCTCTACAGATTTTATCAATGCTAGTTGGTGACCTTTACTGCTTGAATATTATTCGTGACGCTGTTGATATTTGTTTGGACTGTAATGATTGTTAATTTAGTATTTATCATCTTGCTGAAATTTTTGTTATCCATGTTGTTAGAAATGTTTGGTTATGAAGCCTAGTTGTTAGTAGATGTTGTTTTGATAAGAAAATATAGTGATATTTAAAGATAGTAGTTGTAGGTTACATATTAGCTCTTGCTAAGCTAGGGTGTTACATTAGGACACTCTTGAGACCTATCATTAGGGATCTTCCTAAATCAAGCAAGTGCGCCAAATGTTCTTCAAGAGGGAGTACAACAAATTAGGGATGCTTCCTAGAAAGGGCATCAATGACGTGTTTACTCACTTCAACAAGGTGCTCAACCATCTATGAGTGGTTGACATTGAGTATTCTCAATTTGAGAATGCTACCCATCTCTTGGTTGCCATTACAGCAAGGAGTGAGAGATGAAAGCTACCGCCATTGAGGAGAATGTCAACTTGAGTGTTTTCACCTTGGAGTTGTTGTATAGCAAACTCAAGACCCATGATATCAAAAAAGTTGATCATCCCAAGAAGGAAAATATGGCTTTGGTACCGGGTTCTTATCGCTTTTGGAGATCATTCCATGAGTGATGTAGACTCCCGTAGCGAGGAAGACAAGGAGGTGGAGACTCCTCAAGAGAAGAGCAAGGCCAAGGGCAAAGACTTCACCTAAATGGGCTTTATGGTACACATAGACGACTACGTCGGCACATCTGATGAGGTACCTCCCTCCTATGAAGTTCTCTCCTTGCGATATGATGTGTTATATGATCAAGTGAGTAGACACGATAAGGCACTTAAGAAAATCATGGTTAGGGCTAAGGACTTAGAATCTCAAGCTGCCAACTTAACTCTTGAACTTGTGAATGCTAAGGACCTTGATAGTGATGAATGTGCTTCTCACCATGTTTTACATGTTTAGCTTGGGAAATTGCAAAGTACTCATAACATTGCCTTGATCCAACTTGAAAATGCTAGGAATGATATGATTGAATTTAATCCAATCCTTGTGAAACATGCTTAGAAACTAGCAAGTTGGTAGCTCTTGAGCATGATGACAAGAAAGTTGCTTCTAGTGCTTGTGCATTCTGTATTGGTTATGAACATGAGATTAATGATATGCAAGAAGCATTTAGAGCCAAGTATGACAAGCTTAACAACAAAATTGATCATGCATCTTGTGCTTCAAGTGAAGCTCTTAAGCTTGAGGAAAAACATGCTAGAGTTGTCAAGGCAAAAACTTTTGAATCATGTCCTAAGCTTTCTGTTGAGAACACTTACCTTAAGTATACTCTAGAAAGATTCTTTAAGGGTAAGAAACAACTTAACATGATTCTAGACAAGTCTAAGATTCCTTTTGGGAAGCAATGGTTAGGGTATAGCTTTGCTAAAAAGTAAGCAAAAAAAAGTAAGCAAAATGTCATTCATGTTCTAGGCCATGGCTTAGTTGAATTCATAATACAACCTAATACATGGTGCCCGATATTCTCGATGTAGGATCAAAGATAACTTGCACGTTTGACTTGACCAATCGTAGTTGCTCACCCGATGCCAATGCATGAACTTGCAAGTCTTTAATTCGTCCAATAACACGTGTACTCCACCCGACCACCAAGCGAAGTTTTATTGACCTCTCTATTCCCACGGAAAGACAGAACAATCTTTACAAGAATAATGCCCTATTCCTCTTCAAGTAGGCGACCTTTACGAAACTTCTTGGAAGAATCAAGCATTGAACGCTATTGATGCAAAAGCAATCAAAATCTTTAATCATAGTCTGAGTTTACAATGGGGTTCTACCCCTGAATATATAGGGGTCCTCTCCACCTCGTGGATGTTCAAGGGGAGGTGTCCCTCTCCAATTTGGATGGCACTCCACCCTAGAATCGGATTTGGCCATAGGGGATACTTCCCTTGTTTGAACTTCATCCTCTCTTGAAATGAACCATTCCTTCTCTTTGTCAAATCTAAGTATAGAAAGATGTAATGCTTTAGGTAGTAACCAATTCTCATGTGAATCTAAATGAAACTCAGCAAGGAGTAGATTTGAAGGGATACAGGTAGGTTACACTAGCTTGAAATCCAAAAATCTACCACATAAACTAGGAAGCCATGCAAGCAAGAGATCATAGATCGTTACCACTAGACGCGCAATGTAGCCAAAAAAGATTGGAGCACCCTGATCCAACGTTGAGTGTGTCGATGTAGTGGTCGTAGTCAATTATCCAACATCCTTGTAATTGAGTAAATAACGTAATTCCAAGTGTGTGCTAGCCCTTCCCATGAGCAACATTGTCAACAGTCACCTAAAAACAACAACAGAGCAAGGGTGAGTCCACGACTCAACAAGCATAATAATAAACAATGGGCAATGCTTAATCAACGGTAAACAATATCATCATCAACATCAATGTTTTTGTTTTCTTTATTCTCATACTCAACCATTCAATTCTATTTTCATTCTATGCATCCCTATGCTAAATGTCCGCATGCACTTCTTTTGCGTATACCGGTATAGCGCGAGTGAACATTCGTGACAATGTTCACTCTCAAGCCTGTCCTCCTTAAGGATTAGGGACATCCTCTACTCCCGAGGAGTTATGATCGCTATGATCACCTTCTCATATGGAATGATGTTTATGAATGCACAATTATTCATAGTTTCATCATTATTAACATTATCCAATATTCTCATATCCATCAATACGAATAGAATCATGACCATTCACAATGCTTGCAATTAAATAAAGTAAAAGCACAAATAATATAATGATAATGAGTAGTAAAGAATACAGTGATCAACCAATTAACACTATCTACCATGCACTTGCCTCTTTATCCCTGTGAAGTTGGATAGCGAAGCGGCGGCAAAGCACAAGAGACCACACTCCCTGTACAACAATTAAAACACATCTCAAAATCATAATATCACAGCACCGACACTTTATTCTAACCGTCATCGCACTTCTATGCCAAACTGACCCATTTAACCCAAAACTACCAGACGCACTACCCGTTGTCCCAGTAGTAAAACAGTTGTAACGTATTCATCCAAACTTCAAGTTCGACCATGCAAGACTTTCTGGAATCCCCACAAAAAACCAACAATTTTCTAGTCATGACGAACCTCTGATTCTATCATTTTCTACCACGTTTCTTTACCCGAATACCTTTCTAGAATCTATCAGAACAGTTCATTTCATGAATTTATATCTTTAATTCTAAAACTTGAATATATATGTACAACACTAGTTCTAGAAACTACATAAAAGTTTCTACATTATCCAAGTTGTCATAATAATTTAATTTTACCATCTACTATATGAAACTGACTCATCTTCACACCATCTGCCAGCTACGTCTAAATTCTGGATAATGACCTTCCCAAGGCCGTAACTTTTCACTCGCTACTCTGATTCTAATATTCCAGACCTTCTTTGAAAGCTAACAAGATTATATAACTTTTCTCTAATTGGACTAACCTTTGAATCCGAACCTAAATACCTCGAATCACCCCTGCAAAGTTCTGCATCTAACCTTGATGAACTAGGGCATGCTTAAAATTAAACTTTCCCTAAGAAAAACGATCTACGAATTTAATAGTGACTAAACCAAGGTAACATGTAGGTACTAATATGTTTTACCCTTGATGAACACGACGGATCACGAGAACCCGCGAAATCATCCTATTTTCCTTCCTTTTCTTCTTCCTCTTCTTCTTTTTCTTTGATCTTCCCTGGTCTTCCTTCCAATATCTCCCTCTCTGCTTGGCTAAATACATCTAGCAATACTAGCAAACAAGCAAGCAATCACGTGGACAACAACAATAGTGCAGCCTGCATGCCCATATGCAATGCAAGGCAGCACCACTAGCAGTAGCAAAGCTAGCACAGCATAGAGGCAGGGTGCAGATGGAGGCAGGGCCACAGGGTGTTCGGTAGGGGGCTAGCGGCTGGTGGCAGCAAGGGGTGTGTCGACGATCGAGTTGCCGATCTTACGAAATGAAAAGAGGAAAATGGCAGAGAGTTCTTAGGAGAGAATGAGACTGCTCTTTATTGTTATGAACTAGATATTACAAGGGGTGCCTTCGACAAGGCGATGGACTAATCCTAATTACACTGAGTGTAATGCTTGCTTATACTATTTAAATCCAATCGTCTGTTGATCTTCCGACTTGGATTCAATCCCCCTTCTGTCGTTTGCGTTCTTCTTTAAGTAGTTGACAAAGTGGCGGCAGTTACTTTTGGAAGTGGCACCTATTGGGAAGTGACGCGTCCGGTCGGAGGGAGGCAGTGGTTGACAAAGTATCAATCGTTCGACGGTTGTGCACCTGTGAGACACACAACCGTAAGGTGGTTTTTGTCAGTGTCTTTAGATTATGAAACGTCACGTGGTATAGACCCAATATGGCATGTATTACATTCATCACATGGTATGGAATATACCCGGAGTCAGATCTGGATGCCAATTCAATACTTCTACGAGCGATCATCTGGTCGGGGACTAGGTACAGGCCCTCGTCCGACCAAGGTATCCTCGGAATAACCTCTAGAATCCCTACGACCATGGAGGGCATGAGCCTTAGGGGTTACGACCATGAAGACATATGGTCTTTTATTATGTATTAAAGTAATACATCGAGATTTTAATCCTCATCAGCTAGCCCCCGAACTTTAAGTGAATTGGTCATGTGAACACTACCTCCCGATGAAGTCGTATTGGGCAGACCCTAATTTAATGCAGTGACACTCGAGGTGGTCTGTATTCACTTTCAAGTTCAGAAACTGCCTTGGGACCCGAAGAGTTTTTCTGTCCGTTGGACAAAAGGGTTTTGTCCATTGGACTTTTTGGGTAACTCCCGATTGCGGTTAAAGAATGGCGGCTATAAAATCCCTTAGCACGGGGCTTAGGTTTTTATGCCCTCCGCTTTTCCTTCGACCCTTTTCATCTTCTTGCTGAGAGTTTCTTCCAACCTCCTTTGTTCTTTTCCCCCAAATCCTCTCATGACCACTATCCTAAACCCAACCATGTCGGATCAAATTACTAAGTGGCTAGTTTCTGATCTGAGCGATAAGAAGCTAAGGGCTCTGGAGGAGATCGGGATGCTTCCGGATAGAAATTTGATCAAATGGTGGTCGGCGGCTGGAGAACACTTTCTGAGCCGTGAGGAAGGGGAAATCCCTATTTTCCTCGCCTACATCGAGTGCAGACTGAGGTTGCCAGCTCACAAATTCCTTTCTTAGGTTCCGGAATACTACGGAGTCGAGTTGGTGAACTTGGCTCTAAACTCCATCGCCAACATCAGCATATTCGCCTACCTATGCGAGGCGTACCTGGGGATCCGACCAAATTTGAAGGTCTTCAGGTATTTTTATCGGATGGTGAAATTGGGGAAGTCAATGGCCAAACTTGGGGAGTGCTCGTTGCGTCTTCACGATGGGAAGGCTGATGAGTACATCCAGATGTACTCAAAATCTTCGTGGTCGTCATGGAAAAGAATTGGTTCTATATGACGGTCACGAAAGACAACGGCCTATACTTCATCGGCAAGAGGGCGATTGAGAACATAAAGTGGAGGTCGACTGAGAAGAAGGAAGGATGAACCAGAAGGGTGGTCTATGCCATTCAAGACCTTAGTGCCAAGGGATTGACTTCCTGGTATGTAGTTAGGGACTTTTCCTTGCTCCGGATTAGTCCTTTGAAGCTACAAGAGCATTCGTTGCTCTGGTACATTGGTTGTGATGAAGCGATCAAAGACTCAAAACATTGCAAGTATTTGGAAAACTCCGACTAGTATATTTTATTTTGGTTGATTATTATTCTTTAACCTTGAAATCTTCCTGTCTTCTTGAAGTCCTCTGTTTCGATGAAGTTAGAGAGCGAATCAAGATGATTTGTGCCGGGGAGCCTGATACCAAGGCTGCTTTCCTAGGCATTTTGGCTATTGTCTCTAACGAGGAGAGACTAAGAAGACTCAAGGTAAATAACCACATTTTTCTTCATCTATTATGTATGTTCCGATCTGTATATAACCTTTTGCTCTAATATTTAGTCGGTCGGATTGAAGTATGCTAAATCCGACAAGGATTCTTTTTGTACTACCGTTCCGACCGATTCTTGCTCCGAGACTGCACAAGATGAGAGGTGAGAAAGAACATTCATACATAGAGGAAAATACAATTTAGATGGAAAATAACATCGTCTGATTAAAACTTTGAATTGTTTTTCAAACGGGAGAGAAAGAATGTCCGCAGACCAAAACTGCAGAGGTCGTTGGCTCTAAGATGACCATTCAAGATCTAACAGCTGCTACAGTAGCAACTATTCTGGAGACAGATGAGACCACACCCACCGATCCGATGGTCAGGGATTTCGTTCTCGACCAGTTGGTCGAAAACATTTCTTCCGACCTTCGGTTGGAGGACGTGGCTGATCTAACCAACCCCACCAGTCCAAGAGCAGTGAAACCGGTCGAAAAGAAGAGGAAGGCAAGCGCGACGGATTTTGCGTCGGCGCAATTCAAAATCAAGACCAAGAAAAAGACCAAGTATGTATACATGAAATAACAACTTATGTAATAGTTACCACTGATGTCTTTTACAGTCTTGAACTCCTTTTCTTCTTGTCGTTGTAGATCCTTTGGTATGTTGGTCTAAGACGACCAGAACACCCTTCAGGACGAAGCTCCTAAAGAGGTTGAGCCAGCCCCCGAGTAGGTGATAGCACCAGCTCAGAAACCTGAGGTGGTTTCGACCACTCCTGCTGAAGTGATGGTTCCAACTGTAGGGATACGGGTAGGCTACGATAGCTACAATTCAAAAATTCTACCACATAAACTAGGAAGCCAAGCAAGAAGATGATCACAGATCGTTACCACCAGACACGTAGAGCAGCGGAAGAAGAGTTGGAGCAGCCTGGTCCAACATAGAGCGCATCAATGTGTAGTCGTAGTCGATCGGCCAACGTCCTCGTGAGTCGATCGTCTCCTCTAGTAACTTCTGTAGTTCCTTATGAAGATCGCGGATCATCCTGAAGCGCAACAGCAACCATAGTAGCGCCTCTACAGTATCCACACGTCTAGGGAAGGAACAACCGTACGCTGGTGTGCTAGCACAAAGTCGCACAGCAGAGCTCTCAGGAAGATGGTGGCTAGGCTTTCGGTGGAGCAACTCACATCAATCTCCCTGTTCCCAATAGTCTCAAGCATCTCCTTATATAGTGCTCATGACGGATCCTATCCAAACACGTTTTGTTCCAACCCGTTAAGTGTGCTACCCGTTCGGTTTATGTGTAGTCGGTTGTGGCTCGGAAACTCTTTCCGATCACGTGTCGTTAGCGGTTCCTAGTAGGACATAACGATTCTCGAATACATACAAATTATATCGAACGAACCTTAATGCAATATGATCTATGACTAGGTCCTCATCACTTACGACGAGGACATATCTCCATATGACCAGTTCGTATCTGGTCACAACTAGTTCGTAACTTCTTATGACCAGGTTTCGACTACTCTGTGATTACGTTCGACCAGTCTACGACTAGCTCGTATCTCCATACGACCAGTCCATAACTGATCGAACTAAGCGACCTACTCGTGTATTCTCCCTTTGCCTCATGATGTCTGGTTAAACTCTAGATGAGATATCATGTCATCCATGGACTGTTCAATACTTTCTCGATCGAGTATCGGATAACCTTATGTGGTCGAACTCTTCGACCATTAGTGGCATGGCCATGCACTTTCTTTACCCGACCACTTTGAGGGGCCCAGAGACATCTCTCCTGTTATGTTAGGAGGGGCAAATCCCATATCCGACTAGTCATATCCCTCCGCATATTTCATAACATACCCGAAAGCTACTTTTATAACTACCCAGTTATGAGTAGCGTTTGACAACCCTAAGAGTGTTATTACACATGTAGGGAACCATGCTGATCTTAGGTCTAAGGATTATACATCATTATTGCTTGAGACCAACTAAGGACACATAGAATCATAACAATCTCAATAGTGTCTCAAGGTGGGTCTATCCAACCCCATGTTCTCTAACATGTGTTCACATTATCGATTCGATGTCCCTATGTCCATGACCGGTGAAACATGGTCATCAATCAATAAATGTGCTAGTTGTAGAGTCACTAGTGTCCCAACTAGTGACATTCGACTAGGGATACTTTTAGAATGACATCATCATAAGTTAAAAGAGTGTAATACCCTAGATGGATTCGAAAGAGTATTCGAGAGAGAATATTTAAATTGGGGAGAAGGACCAAATAGAAAAGAGTTTAGCAGAAGGAAAAGAGGAGGGTTTTATGCAAATCCTCGGCAACCTGGGCCTCGGGCCTTGGCTTAGGAGGCCCATGAGGGGCCGGCCACTAATAAAAGAGGGGAAAACCCTAGCCACTATTGTAGCATGGGCAGCTACAGTACCCCCCGCCGTTGCTACAGTGCCGTGCTACAGTAGACGCCCCCTTGCACTCCATTGCAATTCCCCTCCCTCTTAGTGGTGCTCTCCCATTGCTGTCGGCCAAAGAAGGGAGGAGAAGGAGACAAGGGAGGAGAGAGGGAAGGGGAGAGATCGCGGCCTCGGTACGTGATCTTCAGTGGTTCGTCAAGGGTAAGACCCGATCCCCTAGCATTTAGTCGATTAATTGATTATTTAGCTTCGTAATTAGATCTGTTAGAGCAGATAGGATTGGCCGGTGTTTTTGAGTAGTTTCATGGTATAATCCATTCTGGACGTCTCCTATAGAATTGTAGGCGACGTCGATACCTTTTTGTAGAGTACTAGATCATGTCATTTGGACGAACGGTTCAAAAGTTATGAATTTCGTAGCGCCTCTGTTCTGCAAATCTGTCGGTATCCTAACAATTTTTAGTAATCTGACTTAAGCATATAGTTAAATGAAACATTAAAGGAGCTAACTATAACAAAAGATGTAGATAATTGGCTCAGCTTTCCATAAAGCTAAAGAATACAAAATTTGGATAATCGTACTGAAAGGTATGATGGTTTTAATATTACTGTCCAGAAACCTGACACGATTCAGGTGTTCTGTTAATTAGCTTGGTAGGGGTTGTAAATGGCCGAATATAGAAGGCTCACCAACTAAGTTTAGTTGGAGAATTTGATAACCTTTTTAGAAAGTCTAAGAACACCCTATTTGGATCTCTGTACTAAAAGATGTGAATTTTTTATTATGACTGTTGGGATTGAGCTAGAGAGTATAGCAAGTTCGTTTGAACTTTTAGTTTTGTTATTGGTCCAATGTTGCTGTCTTAGAGCATTTGCTAAACTAATTCAGGTGTGGGGTTGGCCCCGGGGGCAGCGCCCTCTTCACGTTCTCCATTCTCGTGCGGTTGAGGCAAGTACTCTGATTGACAGAATAATTATGAATGTTTGATAGTGAGTGCTAGTATTTTGATACATATTAGCTATGCATGGTTGATAGTGTGATATGTATGATTAAAGATGGTGAATGCTTGAGATATGATTAAGTGTTATTCATGTATGATGCTGTTGCTATACATGTTATTGAAAGATAGAGTAATTGTTTATGTGCACATTGAGAGCATACTTAAGACTTGGTCACGTGGTGACCAAGTATGTATAGTTGAGGTCCCCGTCATGTAGATGACAGGCTTGTGGTCCCCATACTCATGGAGTGTGGGCATTGATTAGAGGTCCCCATCATGACGATGATGGACTGTGGTCCCTATACTTGTGGAGTATAGGCTCTTGGTCCCTATGCTAGAGGGCACATGCAAGGGTATACATAGATGGTTGTATACCCCGTATTACCGGTAAAATGCGAAAAGAGTAAAAGAGAAAAAGATGCATTGCACATTTGCATTACCTAAACATGTGATATGTTTTAGAGTAAAGCTTTGGAATTGGATGTTGATGCTATAATTGTGAGTTTAATGTTTTATTATTGGTACTTGCTGAGTCTTTGGGCTCACTCTTGCTTTTGTTGTGCGTTTAGGTACCCTTTACAAGAACGGCATGCATGGGAGGAAATAGACTTGAGTTGGATTCACACACTGCCACGCATCTTTAAAGTTGATTAAATTTTAGATCGTACCTTAATAAACGAGCAAACTGCTTAAGGATTCATTATGGTTATGCTTCATGCATCGGATTATTTGTAATAATGATGAGTAGCATATTTTGGATATCTTTGAATATGCTTTAGTTGATTAGCTTGTTTTGGATGCTTATTGATGATACTGGATGTTGGAATATTTAGTTATGATATATTTAACTGTTGGAACCTCCGTATAGTTAGCAATACAAAGGAGGTTCTGCCGAAATTTAGTAAATTGTCTTAGTTTAGATTTGTTTAATGTTATTTTAGAATCATTCCAGGCTCATGTTGGGCTAGGGTGTTACAAAGAGCTTCAGCAACAAATCACATACTCGTTAATCTTTATAACTGATGATTCAATCAAGGAACAGAATAACACTTATTCAATAACTCATAAACATATACGTGATACAAATATCTCTATGATTGCCTCTAGGGCATATCACCAACACCAACCCCACCTGCAGAAGCAGTGGTGCCAACCCCATTGTCGAACCCGGGACCGAAGGATCCCGAATTCTCTGTGTTCATACACTAGTCCAGGATTTCTAGTGTACACAGTTAAACAAAAGTGATAATCAAAACATATCACGTATTTTATTAATAATTATTCAGAGTTTATTACAATCGGGCCTGAGGCCAAATAAAGTGAAACACAATGAAATAAAATAGTAGTAGTAGACCCAACGATTAGCCACGAGCAATTATGCAGGGAAGCGTGGCCTAAGCATCGATGTCCTCACCGTCTTGATAGAAGTCTTCTCTGAATAAAGATTATTGAAGAAGAGTAAGCACTACCACTGTGCTTGCAAGTTACACCGTAAAGTAATGATTGAATGCATGCATAAAGTGAGCAAAGGGTAATGGCGGGGTTTATTTGCATAAGACAAAGATTTTCAGTTTAAATACTCTTAGTAATTTCCAAGGCCATTTTAGAATTTAAGAAGATCAAAATCATATTTCAATTTCTCAATGTCAAGTGTAGGATGAACCTCCATACACAAATGGTGAAGGACTACCCCTTACACCAAAGCTTACGCCCAATCCCATTTTCATAAACCAGTGACAAGTCTTTTAAACAAAACCGAGACTAACTTTGAGTGGCTTTTGTTAAGCATGTCCATGACCGTGGACACGGCTATTGAATAGATTAATACTCTGCAGAGTTGGTGCGGCTTTACCCACAAGAGATAGTTTGCTTATTATGTCGGCCAATACACGCTTAGTAGGCGTGCGACTAAGCGACTATCACGAGGCCTTTACCCTACATTATTTCAACATAATTATGCCCGCTAAGGTTTCAGTGTCGAAGGCTTCACACCAAACGACTACCCCTCTTGCGCCATGTGGGTATAATCAATAAGTCTTCACGACTCCCACATCTTTCCAAGACATAAACATGGTGAAATGATATAGATTATTTGGCCAAGTCTGTCCCATTCGGACTTGTGGTGGTACGAGTTTGGCTTAACATCCATGACCCGCAGACCGGTCCTTACATGGTAGGCGACTTCCAAAACAAACCACAGGTCTCAATCATTATTTGCATTGAGCCCGTGCATGAACTTGCACCCACCAACAATCAATTCACCCAAGTCTAAACCAATTTCATTTATTTTTCTTTGGCAAAACGTTTTCCAAACATCTATGGTAAAAGCAATACCATAGATTCATTTTCAAAACATCTTTGTATTTTGGCAAAATTTCCCAAATCATCTTTTGGTCTAAGCAATGACTAAGCATAATTACCTTAATTATTTTACTAAGGTGACAAGGGCATGGCATTCCAAACATCAATATTGGCTATACAAAGGAATTGGCATAACTAAGAATTTAAAACAGGAATTTAAAATACTTGGATAAAAATATGCATGCAATAATAACTTTAAAAACAGAATTAATTAACTTTGAAATACTGGGATCAAGATGGTCAAGAATGTAACTTGCCTTCGTTGAAGTCTTGAGATTCTAAACCCTCTGAAAGATCTACCTCTCAGGAATCGTCAAAGTCTATACGAAAAATACGACAAATTCAAATGAAATTCAAATAAATCCAAAAGACAAATCAAATTAACTCCAAATAAAAAAATTTATTTTATTTAGCTAGATAATAATTTTCTAAGATTTTAGCAATTTGAATCACTCAATTTGAAGTTGAGGTTCAAAAGATATGAATTTTACAAGTTTTAACCTAAATTTGATATTTAAAAGAAATTCTAAATTTAAATACAGATTCAAAATAGCTTCAAATTAAATAATTTTGGTTTAGTTAGCTAGATAATGATTTTGTAAGAATTTAGAAATTTGAAACACCCAATTTGGAGATTGGATGCAAAAGTTATGAATTTTACAAATTTTAAACCTAAATCGATTTTTATGAATTTTACGATTTCTTTTCGAAGGAAATTCGAATTATCACAAGCAATATGAAGTCGGCGCCGAAAAAGGAATTTCCGGCTGAATTTATTTTCTAATGGAAAAAAAAATAGTCAGCGACATGTGGGCCCCTAGTCAATGGACTAGGTCCACAGTCTTGATCAACGTCCACTGTGGACTTGGTCCTTGGAGCGATGGATTCGCTATTATGCCCGCTGACTCGGCTACCACACAAGCGGCCACGTGGGCTGCCACATGGCAGCCACGCACGCAAGAGCAACGAGGTGGTGCCTACGTGGCAGAGCCACGTCGGACCGGTGAGGGGAGGTGCTCGGCGTCGGGCTCACCGGCGTTAAGGGCTCCGACGAGGGCTGTGGGTGGTACAAAAAGGAAGGGCGTAATGTACTGATCCTGATGCTTACCTTGGCGACACTAGGACGCGCTGGAATCGCCGACGGCGAGGTGAAATCTTGGCGCGGTTCGGACTTCGGGCGACGGTTCTCGATGGCGTCCGTGAAAAGGAGGCAAGCACCGGTTGCGCGAGGAGGTGGCGATGCCGAAGAAAAGGTCGGTGGCGACGAGGCGGCTCGGACGGCGCCGGAATCGGGCAAGAAAGTCCTTGCGGTGGCGCACAAAAACTCAATTCATGATGATTGAGAAGGAGGGAGGTAGAGGGCACAGGGGTTTTGGTGCGAGTTGAAAGGGCTCACCGTGCTCCTATTTATAGGGGCGGAGGAGGCCGGAGGTGGAAGATCGCCGCTGCGCGCCACGGCGGCAATTTAGGAATCCGGTGATTGACGCCTGGATCGAGGGGCAACGGGTGAACGAAAGCGCGCGAGATGAGAAATCAATGCGCGTGTCCGTGTGAGCAAAGGCGAAGATGCGGCGTTGATGAAGCTCTTGGTGGGCGCTAATGGCGGGCGTCTTGGTGCGCGACGGAGAAGAAGGGCACGGAAGAAAGGCTCGGGCGGGCCTGCACGCGTCGGTGACAAAAAACAAAAAGAAAAGAACGAGCAGTGTTGGCGTCGGATCTTAATCCGGCGGTCACGATTGATAGGGGAGGTGAGATGCGGGTGGGTTTTGGCTCGCGTGCTTGCGTCTGCAGCGTGAAGGAATGGGCTGAATGAGTTTATTTAAAAGCTGTTGAGGATTTTCTTTTGTTTTCTTAATTGTTTTAATTCGATAATTCAAAGAGGCTTTAGAAAATAGCAAATAAATTCCAAAAATTCTAGAAAAATTCACAGAAATTCCTAGAATGATTTTGGACTTAAATAAAATAATTTCAACTTAAACTTTGTAATAGTTTTTGTAATTAAATTTGTTTTAGCTTTAAAAAAAATGAAAGCTTTAAGAAAATTCAGAAAATCCACCAAAATAAATAAGTTTTAAATTTTCTCAGAATTTGAATTTTTGGGCTGTTACAAACCTACCCCCCTTAAAGGGAATCTTGACCCCGAGATTCAGACTTGGTTAGCAAAAAGGTGGGGATACTCGGCTTTCAAATCTTCTTCTCGCTCCCAGGTGGCTTCTTCTTCTGAATGATTGCTCCACTGAACCTTGCACGAGCGGATGACTTTGCTTCTGATGACTCGTTCTGCCCCATCGAGAATCTTGATTGGCTGCTCTACGTACGTGAGGTCTTCCTGAAGGTCGATGTTCTCAAGGGGTGTTTCTTCTGTTGGCACTCGGAGACACTTCTTGAGTTGAGAGACGTGGAAGACGTCGTGGACTGCTGACAAGGAGGTTGGCAGTTCAAGCTTATATGCAACTTCACCTCTCTTGGCCAAAATCTTGTAAGGTCCCACAAATCTAGGTGCAAGTTTTCCCTTGGTCCTAACCTTTTACCCTCGAAGTGGAGTAACCACGAGATAAACAAAGTCTCCTATTTCAAAGGTTAATTCCTTCGACGGTTATCAGCGTAACTCTTCTGTCAAGATTGGGCCACCTTCAAACGTTCCCTTATCGCTTTAACCTTGCTTTCAGCTTCTTTTATCAATTCTGGTCCAAAGAATTGATGCTCTCCTACTTCATCCCAAAGAAGCGGAGTTCTGCATTTTCTACCATACAAGGCTTCAAATGGAGACATCTCAGAGGCGGCTTGGTAACTATTGTTGTCGAGAATTCGCATAGGGCGATTCTTGTCCCAATTTTTCCCATAATCTAAGGCACGTGCTCGAAGCATGTCTTCAAGAACTTGGTTGACACGTTCGATCCGCCATCTGTCTGCGGGTGATAGGCAGTACTGAAGTTGAGTCTTGTTCCCAAAGCTTCATGCAGACTCTGCTAGAATCTTGACGTGAATCGAGAGCCTCTATCGGACCACGATCTTCTTGGGTACTCCGTGTGAGCAGACAATCTTGGCCATATACAATTCCGCTAAACTGGTCATACGTAAGTGGTCTTGGTGGAATAAAGTGAGCTACTTTAGTTAACCGGTCAATTATCACCCGAGATGGAATCACATCTGTTTGGGTCCTAGGAGTCCGTGATGAAATCCATACCAACTTCCTCCCACTTCCATTCAGAATTGGTAATGGTTGTAACAGCACCAGTGGGTCTTTGGTGTTCTGCCTTGACTTCGTGACAAACATCACAACGAAGCGACAAACTCGGCGATTTCTCGCTTCATCTTGACCCACCAATATTTCTCCTTGAGATCTGGTACATCTTCGTGCTTCCGGATGGATGGAGTATGGCGATCGTGAGCTTCCTTTAGAATCATTGTTTTGTCTCCTCGATGGTTGGGCACACATATGCGATCTCCAAACCACCTTGTTCCTTGTTCATCCTCGAGAAAATCCTAGGGCTTTGCCTTTTCTCATATTCTTCTTGATTTCCTTGATGTAAATGCGTCTTCCAACCTGTTTTCCCTGATCGACTCTG
This sequence comes from Phyllostachys edulis, assembly GCA_036346405.1. NCBI lineage: Eukaryota > Viridiplantae > Streptophyta > Magnoliopsida > Poales > Poaceae > Phyllostachys > Phyllostachys edulis. The sequence continues at coordinate 13,384,254 of CM070561.1, read as the reverse complement.
AAGAGTGGGTTGAACTTCCAAAGCATTCACATGGCCTTGCTTGACAATCTCCAAGTTCGGTGCTTGATTCTTTATATAATTACGGTGATTATTTTGAACCAAAATGGTGTTGCAATCGCCTTTACTCTTTCGAGCATCTGCAACAACATTTGCTTTGCGGGATGATAATGAATTCCAAGGTCGTAATCTTTTATCAACTCTAACCATCTTCTCTGTCGGAGGTTGAGTTCAGATGGGTAAAGATGTATTTGGACTCTTATGATCCGTGAAAATCTCTAACGGTTACCAATGAGGTAATGCCGCCAGATCTTCAAAGCATGCACAATTCTTTGCTAACTTCGAGATCATGAGTTGGGTAGTTTCCTCGTGTGGCCTCAAGCGGCGGGATGCATAAGCCACGACTTTGCCTTCTGCATCGAGGACACATCAAGACCTTGTCGAGATGCATCGCAGAAGATTTCAAAGTCCTTATGAATATCGGGTAATACTAGCAGTGCGAAACTAAACTCTTCTTGACTCACGGAAACTCTTCTCGCAGCATCTGTCCATTCAAACTTCTTTTCCTTCTTGAAGTTGTGTCATAGGCCTTCTTGTCTTGGAGAATCCTTCAATGAACTGCGGTAATAACCGCTAGTCCAAGGAAACTCCTTACTACGTGATGACTTTGGTTGCTTCCAATCCATAACGGCTTCGACCTTGGTGGGTCTCTGACAACTCCTCCTAACGACACGATATGACCAAGGAAGGCCACTTGCTTTAGCCGCATTCGCCTTCTTTGAATTTGGCGTAAAAGCTGGTGTTCTCTGAGTTTCTCCAAAATCATCCTTAAGTGCTTCTCGTGTTCTTCTTCATCCTTTGAATAAATGAGAATGTCATCGATGAAAACAACCACAAACTTATCCAAGAATTCCATGAACACTTTGTTCATCATATTCATAAATGTAAGGTATGTTAGTCAAACCGAAAGACATGATCAGTAATTCATACAACCCATATCTGGTCATGAAGGCGGTCTTTGGGATATCTTCGGCGGATCTTTAGTTGATGGTAGCCGGATCGTAGATCGATCTTCGAGAAGATGCTTGCTCCCTTCAATTGATCGAACAGATCATCAATCCTGGGTAGCGGATACTTGTTCTTGATCGTCACCTCATTGAGCGATCTATAATCCACACACATTCGCATACTATTGTCCTTCTTCTTGACAAATAGTACGGGTGCTCCCCAAGGTGATGAACTTGGTCGGATATAACCTTTGCTCCTTAGTTCTTCAATTTGTTTCTTCAGCTCTGCTAGTTCATTGGCCGGCATTCTATAGGGTCGCTTCGAGATTGGGGCGGTCCCTGGGACTAAGTCAATTAAGAACATTACGTCCCTGTCCGGTGGCATGTCGGGTAACTCATCGGGAAAAACATCTGGGTATTCTTGCACAACTGGTATGTCTTCAAGTTTTATTTCCTTCAAGCTGGTCAGGATGGAACTTCCTCCGGTCGAAGACTCGGGTCTGAATTCTACTGATTCTCCTTGTGCATTGGTGAGGGTGATAGATCTATTAGCACGATCTATCATCACGATTCTTGGCTAGCTATCCATTCCAAGAATCACATCGAGACCTTGGGATTGTAGGACTATCAAGTCAGCTAGAAAAGATACTCCGGATATTTCAAGGGTAAGGTTTGGGCATAGAGAACTGGTTCTCATTTCAGAGCCTGGGGAGTGGACTATCATAGGGTTAACTAAAGAGGAGATAGGTAACCCATATTTTCCCACAAATTTATCGGAAACAAAGGAATGCGATGCTCCGGAATCAAATAGGGCTGATGCTGGTACTGAATTAACAAGAAACGTACCAAGAACGACATCCGGTGCTGCTTGAGCTTCCTCGGCGGTGATGTGGTTAACTCTGCCCTTTGCAAACTGATTTGTCTTTGTGGCGACGGAGGTTTTGCCAGTAGCTTGGACTCCAGGTTTAGGGGCAACTGGAAATGACTTCTTAGGACACCTATTGGCGAAGTGTCCCTTCTCCTGGTAGTGATAGCAAGTAATCTCCGAAGAGTTCTTCTGATTTGGGCCTCCTGCAGACAAGTTGTGGATTCCGGATGTGTTGGCGCGTTGTCTTGGTCTTTGAAGCTCTGGGTGTGGTAGTGAAATCTTCCACGCAGCTGGGCCGAGGTTGAGCGGGCGAGGTTTGGGTTGCCCTCGAGTTGAACCTCTGGCGGCCATCCTCCGCTTAGTTCTCCATCTCTATATGTTTGCCTTCTGGCGAATTGCCTTGTCCACCAACTGTTGGAAGTCGGTGAAGTCTGAGAAATCGCTTGGACAGATATCTCATCATTCGATCCTTCCATAAACTTTTCTGCTGTCTTCATCTCTCGCTCGTCATGCGGGCATAGCGAGCAAGTTGGTTGAACTTATGTGTACTCGCTCACCGGCGGTTGCCTTAGCGGCGTCGCCAATTCCTTCTTTTTCAATGCCATCACCTGCGGAATGTGAGCATGACGGAAGGCTCGCACAAACTCTTCCCAAGTGATAGCTTGAGCGTTGGCATGGGTGATCAGAGGTTGTCCCACCACTCGGCGGGACCACCGAGTTGGTGGCGAAAAAAGTACCCTCTCGCGATCCGAGCACTGAGTAATATCCAACTTCTTCCCTATGGCACGAAGCCAATCGTCAGCGTCCATAGGTTCAGTACTGCTGGAGAACGTCGGAGGACGCATCCTCATGAACTCCGACATTGACAACTTTTGCGGAGGTGGGGGTGGAGGTGGAGGTGGAGCGTGGGTTGCGGCTTGCACGTTCTGAACGCTGCTGAGTGATTGAGCCAGCAAACTCATCATATGCGTCTGGTGGGCCATTAATTGACGCCAGCTAGGCTCTTCAGTTGGTGGAGGTGGTGGCTGCTGGACGGGATTTTCCTGATAATCCGCGTTCTCGTTTCCACGGCCTTGAGCACTGCCACTGCCGGTACGGGTGGTCACCATCTGCTAGATGTTTCTAAGGATTTTAGAAGAGAGAGATAGAACGAAAGCTCTAAAGGGGGTAAATCTAATTAGCCCAAGAACAATCACAAGACAAAGAGCCAAAATTTTCTAAAATAATTCTTTTATTATTTTATTTTATTCTTTGGTTATGGCTATCACAATGGTAACAATAGCTCATAATTAGCATCTAACTTACAATATGGGAAACAACTAAGGGGTGATTGGGGTATAATCACGCTCACTAGAGCTACCCTCGCCGATCTTGTAGCAAGCTAGCTCTTCTTCCACGACCTTGACCTTTCTTCCACCTCTTGTAGGTCAGTCTTGAGCTGATGCAGTCGTCTAGAGCGTTTCCATAGGCATAGTCCATCGCCTTGCACAAGTTCACCTGATGCGTAAGCTCAGGAGAGTCCTCTTCCTCGGCTGGGCAAAAGGTGCTGTCCAGCCTGGTCGGAACGTGCATTGGATGGTAGTGAAACTCGGAGCCATGGAATCGATTGTTGTAAGTGTAGCGAAGGCGTCTTGTGGCTTCTCTGGCTGCGTCTTGAATGCCTTCAGCGAAGGTGCCACGTCTTATTGGAGCGTCGATGATGTGGAAATCCGTGTTTGGGTTATGGTTGGCGTAGAGGATCACTTCAACTCTCCAGCGATATTGGCTTCCCACTTTATACTGGTACCCTTGATAGGTTGGTCTTTCGTTGTAGTCCAGGTGTTGCATCATCTTCCAAAGAAGTGCACCCAATGTCTGCGAAAATTCCGTGGGAGATCCGGGTTGGTTTTTCGCCATCTACAATTTTAGAGAAGGAGATGAGTTAGTAATTGTTTTAAAGAAAAGGTTGAGAAGACTCTTGGATAGACCCAAAATAGTTTTAGTTTTTGAAAATAAGTCCTTAAGACTTTTTCTAAGGCCACGACCTCTGATCAATATGGCTCGATACCACTTTTGTCGAACCCGGAGCGAAGGATCCCGAATTCTCTGTGTTCATACACTAGTCCAGATTTCTAGTGTACACAGTTAAACAAAAGTGATAATCAAAACATATCACGATTTTATTAATAATTATTCGAGTTTATTACAATCGGCCTGAGGCCAAATAAAGTGAAACACAATGAAATAAAATAGTAGTAGTAGACCCAACGATTTGCCACAAGCAATCGTCTGGGGAAGCGTGGCCTAAGCATCGATGTCCTCACCGTCTTGATAGAAGTCTTCTCCTGAATAAAGATTATTCAGCAAGAGTAAGCACTACCACTGTGCTTGCAAGTTACACCCGTAAAGTAACAGATTGAATGCATGCATAAAGTGAGCAAAGGGTAATGGCAGGGTTTATTTGCATAAGACAACATTTTCAGTTTAAATACTCTTAGTAATTTCCAAGGCCATTTTTAGAATTTAAGAAGATCAAAATCATATTTCAATTTCTCAATGTCAAGTGTAGGATGAACCTCCATACACAAATGGTGAAGGACTACCCCCCTTACACCAGGCTTCTGCCCAATCCCATTTTCATAAACCAGTGACAAGTCTTTTAAACAAAACCGAGACTAACTTTGAGTGGCTTTTGTTAAGCATGTCCATGACCGTGGACACGGCTATTCGAATAGATTAATACTCTGCAGAGTTGGTACAGCTTTACCCACAAGAGATAGTTTGCTTATTATGTCGGCCAATACACGCTTCCGTAGGCGTGCGACTAAGCAGCTATCACGAGGCCTTTACCCTACATTATTTCAACATAATTATGCCCGCTAAGGTTTCGTAATCGAAGGCTTCGCACCAAACGACTACCCCCTCTTGCGCCATGTGGGTATAATCAATAAGTCTTCACGACTCCCACATCTTTCCAAGACATAAACATGGTGAAATGATATAGATTATTTGGCCAAGTCTGTCCCATTCTAGACTTGTGGTGGTACGAGTTTGGCTTAACATCCATGACCGCAGACCGGTCCTTACATGGTAGGCGACTTCCAAAACAAACCACAGGTCTCAATCATTATTTGCATTGAGCCGTGCATGAACTTGCACCCACCAACAATCCAATTCACCCAAGTCTAAACCAATTTCATTTATTTTTCTTTGGCAAAACGTTTTCCAAACATCTATGGTAAAAGCAATACCATAGATTCATTTTCAAAACATCTTTGTATTTTGGCAAAATTTCCCAAATCATCTTTTGGTCTAAGCAATGACTAAGCATAATTACCTTAATTATTTTACTAAGGTGACAAGGGCATGGCATTCCAAACATCAATATTGGCTATACAAAGGAATTGGCATAACTAAGAATTTAAAACAGGAATTTAAAATACTTGGATAAAAATATGCATGCAATAATAACTTTAAAAACAGAATTAATTAACTTTGAAATACTGGGATCAAGATGGTCAAGAATGTAACTTGCCTTCGTTGAAGTCTTGAGATTCTAAACCCTCTGAAAGATCTACCTCTCCGGAATCGTCAAAGTCTATACGCGAAAGTACGACAAATTCAAATGAAATTCAAATAAATCCAAAAAGACAAATCAAATTAACTCCAAATAAAAAAATTTATTTTATTTAGCTAGATAATAATTTTCTAAGATATTAGCAATTTGAATCACTCAATTTGAAGTTGAGGTTCAAAAGATATGAATTTTACAAGTTTTAACCTAAATTTGATATTTAAAAGAAATTCTAAATTTAAATACAGATTCAAAATAGCTTCAAATTAAATAATTTTGGTTTAGTTAGCTAGATAATGATTTTGTAAGAATTTAGAAATTTGAAACACCCAATTTGGAGATTGGATGCAAAAGTTATGAATTTTACAAATTTTAAACCTAAATCAGATTTTTATGAATTTTCTGATTTCTTTTCCCGAAGGAAATTCCGAATTACTGCGCAATATGAAGTCAGCGCCCAGAAAAGGAATTTCCGGCTGAATTTATTTTCTAATGGAAAAAGAAAATAGTCACTGACATGTGGGCCCCTAGTCAATGGACTAGGTCCACGGTGCGGTCAACGTCCACGGTGGACTTGGTCCTTGGAACAGTGACGGCTATTATGCCCGCTGACTCGGCTACCACACAAGCGGCCACGTGGGTTGCCACATGGCAGCCACGCACGCAAGAGCAACGAGGTGGCGCCTACGTGGCAGAGCCACGTCGGACCGGTGAGGGGAGGTGCTCGGCGTCGGGCTCGCCGGCGTTAAGGGCTTCGACGAGGGCTGTGGGTGGTACAAAAAGGAAGGGCGTAATGTACTGATCCTGATGCTTACCTTGGCGACACTAGGACGCGCTGGAATCGCCGACGGCGAGGTGAAATCTTGGCGGTTCGGACTTCTTCGGCGGTGACGGGCTCCGATGGCGTCCCGGCGAAAAGGAGGCAAGCACCGGGTGCGCGAGGAGGTGGCGATGCCGAAGAAAAGGTCGGTGGCGACGAGGCGGCTCGGACGGCACCGGAATCGGGGAAGAAAGTCCTTGCGGTGGCGCACAAGAAACTCGAATTCACGATGATTGAGAAGGAGGGAGGGTAGAGGGCCTGGGGGGTTTTGGTGCAGGTTGAAAGGGGCTCACCGTGCTCCTATTTATAGGGGCGGAGGAGGCCGGAGGCGGAAGATCGCACGCGCGGCGTCACGGCGGCAATTTAGGAATCCCGGTGATTGCGCACGCGGTCGAGGGGCAACGGGCAGGAACGAGCGCGGCGAGATGAGGGGAAATCAATGCGCGTGTCCGTGTGAGCAAAGGGGCGAAGATTGCGGCGTTGATGAAGCTCTTGGTGGGCGCTAATGGCGGGCGTCTTGCCGCTGACGGAGAAGAAGGGCACGGAAGAAAGGCTTCAAGGGCCCACGCGTCGATGACAAATGAACAAAAAAAAAAAGGACGGAATGGTGTTGGTGCCGGATCTTAATCCGACGGTCCACGATTTGATAGGGAGGTGAGATCTTGGGTGGGCTGGCTCGGCGTCTGCGTCTGCGCGTGAAGGAATGGGCCGAATGAGTTTCGGCCCAAAACTGTTGAGGGATTTTCTTTTGTTTTCTTAATTGTTTTAATTCTGATAATTCAAAGAGGCTTTAGAAAATAGCAAATAAATTCCAAAAATTCTAGAAAAATTCACAAAAATTCCTAGAATGATTTTGGACTTAAATAAAATAATTTCAACTTAAACTTTGTAATAGTTTTTGTAATTAAATTTGTTTTAGCTTTAAAAAAAATGAAAGTTTTAAGAAAATTCAGAAAATCCACCAAAATAAATAAGTTTTAAATTTTCTCAGAATTTGAATTTTTGGGCTGTTACACCCACACATGGAGGTGGTGGTTCTCAAGGAATCTCATCAGGATCCGACCCCTACTGAGAGTTCTTCTCGCAAAGTTACTTTTCCTCATCGCTTTCGAATCTTCAAGGATGAAGATCTTAACAAATCATGGGGAAGAATTTCGGACCGTCAAGCAAAGACGAGTGCCGACTCAATTTTTGCCGAATATAATGACATAGCGATTGAGGCAATCTTCCACGACCACTTTTAATAGCTTTGTTCCCTTGGAAAATACTCAAAGGATTTTTGCTATGTTTTGTAGCATTTTGTAGAGAATTTTGCTGTGGTCGGAGGACTGACCTAACGGATAAAGCTCTTGGAGAAGAGGAACTCCGAATTAGAAAGTAAGCGCTCTTTTAGTATCTTCTCTCCTTCTTTACTATTTGGCTCTTTTTCTTTTAACTAATTCTCCACTTTATCCTGTTTGATAGATTTCGAGAAGCTTAAAGAAGAAGTTATGGCTAAAGAAACCATAATTGCCAACCTTAAAGAAGAATGTCAGAACAAAGACCAGTTGATCGAATACCTAACGACCAGACATAAAGAGGTTCTTGACACCTTTGAGAAGAGGAACGAAGGTAACCGGTCGTAAACTTGACCAGTTTGCTTCATTTTTCTAGTCATATGTACAGAGCAAACTCAAGCATTGAGGCGAGCCGAAAAAGCTCTTGAGTTCGAGCATGGCAAAGAGGTAGCCTTTAGGCAAAGTCTTGAAGAGAAGGTCAAAACCTTCAACAAGATGCTCTTCGATATGGGATCAGGAACGCAATTGCCCAATCTAGGAGATCCTACAAAGAAGATCAATTACCTTGGTCAGCAGCTCGAGGACCTCAGGGGTGTCCTTAAGACAACTCGGGAGAACCATGCGCAGACCTTGTACAATGCTGTCAAGAATGGAGTTAGTTTTGCTTTAGCAAAACTAAAAGTCTCCGACCCTTCCATAAATCTCCAAGCTATTGAGGAAGACTTCAACTGCACGGGAGAAGAAGCGGTCAAAATGTTCAAGGAAATGGCACCTCTCGGACATAAGGTCGCAAAGGAAATGGAGGTCGGGTCTCCACGTAGCGATCAGTCTAGTGGCTCCGAGAAGTAAAAGAATGTGATATTTTGACAATTGTAAATAAAACATACCTTTTATCATCAATTAAGTCTTTGTTTTGTCTTCCTAAATTTGCCAATTACTCATATATTTTCTAGCCCCCGACTGCTTGTACAGTAGGAGAACTTTACTAAAGAAGCAGTAGACCAAGAAAATGAGCAATAACTATGACCACAATATAGAGCATATGTTGATTATGTTATAAAAAATGATCTAAGTATTTCTAGAAAATCAGTGTGGTCGAAACCAGCTTGTGACTTCGACTAGTCTTAGGTCATTTCCATAATCGAAATACTGTGAAGTACCTTATATGAATGGAAGATGTTTAAGACTTGTATTGATTGATAAGATAATATGCAAATATGTATGCAAAAATTGACAAGTGAACTTGTTTATAAATCTTATCCAAAACTGGTCATAAGGGTTGCTAAGAACTAGAGACAAAAAGTGTCCTTGCTCGAGTTCTGACTGGCAGCGAGGATCGTAAGAAATGGACCGTCGTTAGGAAGCTCCTTCTAGTGGGCAGGACCACGTGTGGAGAAGGAGAGACTTCGACTAAGAGCTTTCTGTGTCCCGGCCAGTAGCCAAAAGAGAAGTAGAACAAATTGTTGAAGGTAAGAAATGTAGTCCTTGAAATATATAGCATGTATAATACTATATGTAATTACCTGTATGATGCTCTCGTTACTCGTATAATTCTTTAAGAAAAGAGTGTAGGTCACGCGTGGGAACCATTGTCTGAATGGTCACGACTAGGATCCTTACGGTGTTGGACTTTATGTCGTAGCCATAAAGTAATAGAGATCCTTAGAAAGGATATCAAAGAGAATTTGGTCTTTTTCGACCAATGAGGTAAAAATAGTATACAAACTAGATGAAAAGACAGATATATAGATAACATCATTCGTCGAAAAGTAAAGGAAATGCATCTTTATTAATAAATTAAAATAATGGAAATGAAATTATACATAGAACTTACGCAGTTGGTCAATATTCCAAGAATTTGACAAAATCGCCTGTCGACATAGCCAACAGATGCAACGGTGCCGGGTGACTTGACCACGATGTATGGACCTTCCCATTTGGGAGAAAGTTTATTACGATTAGCCCGATTACGAATTAGTCAGAGAACCGGATCACCTCTGACTAGGCTACGAGGTTGCACCTTACGACTGTGGTACCTTCGCATGACTTGTTGGTAAACTGCTGATCGTATGAGGGTTTGGTTTCGTCGTTCTTCAAGGAAATTGACGTCGTTGAGTCTTCGTTGAATTTCATCGTTCTCACTATAAAAATCAGTACGAGCAGAGCCTAACTTTAGTTCTGGAGGAAGCATTGCTTTAGCACCATAAACCAGAAAAAAATGGAGTTTCACCGGTCGCACGACTCGTCGTGGTTCAAATAGCCCATAACATGGAAGGAAGTTCTTGAACCCAAGCTCCTGACCGTTTGATTAACTAGTCGAACACTAGGCTTTTTATTCCTTGCATTATGATACCCTTGGCCTGCTCTACTGCTCCATTGCTCTGCGGATGAGAGACAAAAGTGAAATGTACCTTGATACCTAGATCGTCGCAGAATTCCTGAACATTTCCGCTAGAGAACTAGGTACTGTTGTCTGTGATTATACGACTTGGTATGCCAAATCGTGTGATCACATTTTTTGTGAGGGACCTCTTAGCGGCTTCAGTTATTGTTTTAACAACTGGGTTAGCTTCTATCCATTTTGTAAACGTGTCAATCATGACGAAAAGGAATTCGAAGCCCTTGTGTGCTCTTGGAAAAGGTCCCAGAATGTCTAGTCCCCAAGTTGCAAAAGGCCAAGAAATAGGTATAGTTTGCAAAGCTTGTGCTAGCTGATGTACTTATCGACTATGAAATTAACACTATACGCACTTCGTCACGAGCTCTTTTACATCATGAAGGGCAGTTGACCAGTAGTCTTGCCTGAAGGCTTTATCGACCAATGTTCTGTAGGAATGATGTGCTCCACAGACTCCTCCATGAATGTCGGATAGCAACTTAATGCCATCCATTTCAGATATGCATCTCATCAACACTCTGTGAGATTCTCGTTTGTACAAGGTACTTTCGATCAGGGTGTATAATTTGGCTTTTCGTGCTATACGATCGGCCTCTACATCATCGTCATGCTGAAGATAATTGTAGATCGACGTCATCCATTCTCTACTGTGATCGTGATGGCGCCAACCATCAACGATATGTGGATCATCCATGTTCTGTGGATCGATTTGTACGACCTCTAGTGGAACATCTATGTCCTCGAAAAGCTCAACCACCATGGGTGAATCGAGTTGCTCGAGAAAAACTCCGGGCGGGATGGATGACCTGGTGGAGGCCATCCGTGCCAACTGGCCTGCTAGAAAGTTTTCCTTTCTAGGAATGTGTTGGATCTGAAAACTGAAGAAGTGCTTTTCAAGTTTCCGTACTTCCGCCAGATAAGATGACATCTTGGTACTTGAGCATTGATACTCTTTCCCGACTTGATTCACTACTAGTTGAGAATCGTCTTTCACTAATAATCTGTGAATCCCGAGCGAACGAGATGCTCAGAGTCCTGCCCGTAAACCTTCGTATTCTGCCACATTGTTTGTAGCAGGGAAGTTCAATTGGATGGCGTACTTGATGTGTTCGCCAGTAGGGGATATCAAGACAACTCCAGCCCTTGAGCCTTTGAGCTTCAAGGAACCATCAAAGTACATTGTCCATACATCGTGGTGTTCGTACTCGGGCCCTTGGGTGGGTTCAGGGTTTGTCCATTCGGCAATGAATTCTGTTATTGCTTGGGACTTGATTGCTGTTCGTGAGATGAAATGGAGGTCAAACGCCCCAATCTCGACCACCCATTTTGCTATTCGTCCTGATGATTCCCTGTTTCCAAGGACTTGACCTAAGGAATATCCGGTTGGTACGACCACATTGTGGGCCTGAAAGTAATGCCTTAGTTTCCTTGAAGCCATAAGGAGACCATAGAGCAGCTTTTGTACCTGTGGATATCGTTCCTTTGGTCCATGTAAGACTTTGCTTACATAATATACTGGTCGTTAAATGTTTTCACGTTCAACAACTAGCACACGACTGACCATTTGTGGCGTTGCAGCCACATAAATCAGCAATGTTTCCCCTAATCTCAGAGAGACTAAGATTGGGGCACTCATAAGGTACATTTTAAGTTCCTCAAAAGCGTCGTCTGCCTCTCTAGTCCACTCGAAACTTCCGTGTTTCTGAAGCAGTTTAAAGAAAGGGAGTCCCTTCTCACCTAACTGCGCTATGAAATGACTTAGTGCTGCTATACTTCTGGTTAGTTTTTGGACTTTTTTCTTTGTGGTCGGAGGCCGCATCTAGTCGATGGCTGAAATTTTTGCTAGATTTGCCTCAATACCTCTAGCCGAAACTAGGAACCTAAGAAGCTTTCCAAACGAAATTCTGAACACGCACTTCTCTAGATTTAACTTAAGGTTATGTCTTCTTAAGTTATTGAAAGTCTCGTGTAGGTCGGAAAAATGGTTGCCGGCGTTGATGCTTTTTACGACCAAGTCATCAACATAGGCTTCCAGATTTCGACCTATCTGAGGATTAAAGGTTTTCTACATCAACCTTTGGAAAGTCGCACCAGTGTTTTTGAGACCAAACGACATCTTAACAAAGCAGTAAGTGACATATGTAGTGATGAAGAAAGTTTTCTCTTCATCTTCTTTACTCATGTTAATCTGGTGGTACCCTAAGTAAGCATCTAAAAAACTTAAAAACTCACACCCTGAAGTAGAGTCTACAAGTTGATCAATGCGTGGAAGGGGAAAGTTATCCTTCAGACAAGCTTTATTAAGATCTATGAAGTCAATACACATTCGTCATTTTTCATTACTTTTTCGAACCATTACAGGATTGGTGAGCCACTCTGAGTGGTCGACTTCACGAATAAACCCAGCCTTGAGGAGCATGTCAATCTCCGACTGGATTGCTTCCTTCCGATCAGGTGTGAAACACCGGAGCTTCTACTTGACTGGTTTTTTATCAGGCTAGAGAGCTAGCATGTGCTCGATCACCTCCATGGGGACCCCGGGCATGTCAGACGCCTGCCGGGTGAATACATCCTGATTTGCTTGGAGGAAGGAGACGAGTGACTCTTCCTATTTGAGGTTGAGTCCTACCCCGACCAATACCTTCTGGTCGGACGCATCAGCGCTTCTTGACCCAGATGGAGTGTTGACGCCTCCCGGAGGAGCACCCTTGCCGAGTGGTACCTCCTTGGTCTGGTTGGAAGGCTTTGGCGCCATCTTTGGCCTTGAGTGCTTGACCTGCATAGGTGACGAGTTAGTTTCCTTGGTCGGAAGCTCATCGACCAATTCTAAGGACTTCCAATCACATGCATAAGCCATTTTGCGGTCTCCTCAAATCGTGATGGCACCTTTCGATCCTAGCATCTTTAGACTCTGATAACCGTAGTGCGTGGCTATCAGGAATTTTGCTAGAGCCGGATGACCAAGGATTCCATTGTATGTGGTTTCGAAATCGACCACATCAAATAGAATCTTTTCTATTCGGAAGTTGTCAGGCCTTCCGAACATAACCGGTAAGGACAGCTGTCCTATTGGTTTGGCGGTAGAACCAGGAACTATATCGTGGAAGGCATATTTCACAGGTTTCACCTTGGACCTTGGGATCTGCATTTCTTCTAATACGCCCACAAAGAAAATATTTAAAGAACTACCTCCATCTATTAAGACTCGATTAACTTTACAATTGTTAATAGTAGGTTCAACTACGATAGGAAACCTACCTGGTCGAGTCAACGGGATGGGGTGGTCTTCTTTGCTAAAGGAAATTACGGTTTTCGACCACTTGGATGGCTTGATAGTGATCAAAGACTCGGCAAGGTTGACCTCTCTCTCCACGACCCTTAGATGACGTCTGGAATCATACGAGGAGGATCCTCCGAAGATCATATCCACCGTATGTTGCGGCTCCTGGTAGTCTATCTCTTCATCGCCACCTTTATTCTTCTTGGAGCTTGATTCTCTGAGCTCCGTTATGGAGGGGAAGGGACCTTTGCCTGAGTAGTAATCTTCCAGCTTACTTTGCCAGGCCCGGTAGGTGTGCAGATCATGCCCTGTCGCTTTGTGAAGTGGACACCACTTCTTGCTTTTCTTGAAGTCATTGGTCAGAGCCTTTCCTTTGTTGAGATCTTTCTTGCCCTTGGTATATTTCTCTGGAATCACAAGAACTTCCTTGTTGTCGGGCTTGCGATTCTTCTTATTCTTGAGAGACTTCTTGCCTTTCTTCTCCTGTTTCTCCAGATCCGACTAAGGATTTTTGTCCTTCCGATCAACAGATTCATACCATTCGACTGCTTCGCTAGCGGCCGCGTGTTTGTCTTCCATATCGAAAAGCTCGACGGTTCATGGAGGATTTATTATAATATCTTCCATAAACTGGTGATTCCTTAGCCCTACTTTGAAGGACTAGATGATAGAAGATTCTATGATCTCTAGGATGGAATTACGAACCTCACCGAACCTCTTGATATATTGTCGAAGAGTTTCTTTGATCTTCTGCTTCATCCAATGAAGATTATTCTCCTTTCCGAGGCGGCCGTACATCCCTTGAAAGTTGGCGATCAGAGTATCGCAGAGCTGCTCCCAAGTATAGATAGATCCGACCAGTAGGTTAAGCAACCACGACTGGGCAGATCTTTCAAGGACCGTAGGCAAATAATTTGCCATTACGTTATCATTACCACCAGCGGCCTTAATGGCGATAGAATAAATCTGAAGAAATTCTAATGGGTTTTGTGTCCCATTGAACTTCTCTATGTTGGCTGGTTGGAACCTGTCCGGCCAACGAACAGCTTGGAGACCTGCCGAAACCTGCCGAAAATGCTCGGAATCCTGTAATGGAGTCATGGCGCCTTCTGTGAAAAGGAGTTGGATTATAGTCAGTCGGGGATCAGTTCCTCATATTTGCATATCTAGGATCTAGTGTCCCAATCCGGTCGTGGACGTTATAATAACGCCTTTGACCACCTACTTGGTTCAGATGATGCCTGAGATCGCCTGAATCAAGTAGTTGTTCCTCTTGGCGAGGAGCAGGAGTGGTTGTTGTGAAGAGCCGTCTTCCCTCGTGATTTCCTGGTCAGAACCTACAAGGGGGTCTTGGTCTTGCTCGATCCTCTGCACAACTATATTGTCCTCTACTGAAAGAGGAGCACTGGGACGAGGTCATCGTGTGACTTTGCGAATTCCTCTGCTCCCGATACATTTCTATATGCCGCATTGTTTGTTGGAGGATCTCCGACATCTAACCTACAAGCTGAACATAACCTGGAGTTCCTGTTAGAGCAGGGTCTGGATTATTCAAGATATCCCAAACTCGTTGCAAGTTTTGAATAGTTATCGAAGGTCATGGTAAACTTCCACTTGAGTGGGTGTCTGGTGAGTCGAGTTATCCCTCAACCTCTCGGATGGCCCTGCCTGATTCCTTACTCACGAGGGGGTAAGAACAGGTGAATTAACTGATTCACGTCCATCAGTTCGGTTGCCTCCAGTAGTTTGTGCTTGAACGCCCGTATCATTTCCACCAGCAGGTGGTGATGAGTTAACCCGTGGAGGACTGTGCATGGCATCCGGATTGGTATCTATGATTTTGTTAACTTCGTGGCGCCAATAGTGATCTTTCGAGGAACTCCCGTCGTAACTAAGGGAGAGCCTTCCAGCGCTTCTGCAAGGAGCTTCCACGATGGAGAGCGGTCGGAGATTACTACCTCGAGCAGGCTTTGTGGACTTATCCTGATCTGGTGGACCACCGATCGTATGTTGAGTTTCACCATGCCCACTTGGCCAGCGATCGGTGATAACTTCATTGATACCCTTACCATGTGTCATTTGGCCCCCAAAATACGTAGGAGCCGTTGGCGAATATTGGTCGCCCATGACAATATCGAGAGTACTTGGACTCTCTGGTCGCCGCGCTAGGCTCCCATTGTCGTTCCTGTTGGTCGGATTGACCGGGCTTATGGAGGCGTTCGAACGTTTCGAACTAGTCGGAATGAGCGGTTCCTCTGAGAGCACCACTGTTGGTTGCGGTGTATCCTCATCTATCCGATCGATCTCGTCAATCTCTGTGATTGGCGAACCGGCGGAGGAGGAAGAGGATGATGACATCCCATTTTCTTCCATGGCGCAGATGCATGCGTCCATGTCGAGGTTGAAGTAGTCCGCCAGGTTGAACCAGTTTTTCTCATCCCAAGTCCCCGCCATATTCGCATAAGTGATAATGGGACAAAAGAAGTTGATAAGGAATGCTTGAGCGAAGTGATCTTCATGAACTCAGCGACCTTCTTCCCTACGGACGGCGCCAGCTGTCCACGATTGAGTCGCCAATCTTACGAAATGAAAAGAGGAAAATGGCAGAGTGTTCTTGGGAGAGAATGAGACAGCACTTTATTGCTATGAACTGGCTATTACAAGGGGTGCCTTCGACCAGGTGATGGACTAATTCTAATTACACTGAGCGTAACGCTTGCTTATACTATCTAAATCCAATCGTCTGTTGATCTTCGGACTTGGATTCGATCCCCCTTCTGCCGTTTGTGTTCTTCTTTAAGTAGTTGACGAAGTGGCAACAGTTACTTCTGGAAATGGCGCCTGTTGGGAAGTGACGCATCCGGTCGGAGGGAGGCAGTGATTGACAAAGTATCAACCGTTCGACGGTTGTGAGCCTGTGAGACACACAACCGTAAGGTGGTTGTTGCCAGTGTCTTTAGATTATGAAACGTCACGTGGTATGGACCCAATGTGGCATGTGTTCTATTCATCACACGGTATGGAATATACCCGGAATCAGATCCGGATGCCAGTTCAATGCTTCTACGAGCGGTCATCTGGTCGGGGACTAGGTATAGGCCCTCATCCGACCAGGGTATCCGCAGAATAACCTTTGGAATCCCTACGACCACGGAGGTTGTGAGCCTTAGGGGTTACGACCATGAAGACATATGGTATTTTATTATGTATTAAAGTAATACATCGAGAGTTTAATCCTCGTTAGGGTGGCAGAGGGTTTGTGGCTCTAGGGTTTTGGGCAGTTAGTCCCTCCCCCTGTTGCCCTCTTAAAGCCGGCCCACTTTTGGGCCAAGACGCCATGGGCTGAAAGCCCATGGCCTGAGTTTTCATAGTTTTTTCCAAATTCCCCCCTTTATTCTTTTAATTATCTCTCTAATTTATTTACCCCCTCTCAAGCATTTCGGGATATTATATTCTACCCCCTTAAACAGAATTCAACCCTTGAATTCTGCTCGGTGTTCTATTCGAAAGAACACCAAAACTAAAAGTAACATCCATTAACATGTACTCGTCGTGAACAACTCTGGATATTGCTTGCGCATGCAAGGGTCCAACTCCCAAGTCGCTTCCTGCCTAGTTTGATGCGACCACAACAACTTGACATATACTTCAACGCCTTATGTCTCAACACTCTCTCTAACCACTCCAAGTACTCGTACCAAACAGAACTAGAAGGTATGGTTATACTTATTGGCCAACGACTCTAATAAAAAATCATGCTCCACATCTCTCAAATACTCCCTCAACATAGGGTCATACAAGACGTTATGTACCCCGCACCTAGACCTGAGATGGTCCTAGTGATACGCCATCTTCCAAATCCCTGCAATTACTGGGAATGATCCAACATACCTTGGGCTAAAACTCCCTTTGGATTGTAACGTCCCGTTTTCTTTAAAGTTTCTTGCCTGGTTTTCAAAATAAAAGTAACCATTTGGCTTTATTGAGAATCCAAAGCTTAACCTGACGTCTTGAAATCTGGAGAGTTCAATTGGAATTAATTAAGCCTTATTTAAGTTCTTTGTTGGTGTTCCTTGCTGTTTGAGCCTCTCTGTGTGTCCCTGGGTTTGTCTCTTCTCTCTTAACTTCCTTTGTTGGGTAGAACCTCTTTGAGATCCAGACCTCTCTCTTATCTCCCCTCTGTTCAGACCTCCCATTGTTGAGATCTAGCCGCTCAGACCTCCCCTTGTTGAGATCTAGCCGCTCAGACCTCCCCTTGTTGAGATCTAGCCGCTCGAGACCTCCCTTGTTGAGATCTAGCCGCTCCTCCCTTGTTGAGATCTAGACCTCCCCTTGTTGAGACCTAGCCGCTCGAGACCTCTCCTTGTTGAGATCTAGCCGCTCGGACCTCCCTTGTTAGGATCTCGCCATTAGGACCTCCTCTCGGGAGATCTTAGCCGTCCTGTGTCCTCCCTTAGTTGGATCCAAAGGTTCCGACCTCCTTAGGTCCAAGACCTCCTTAGCGCTTGGACCCATCTTTGACTCTCGTGGTCAGACGCTTGAGGCCTTGCCTTCTTAACCTTAGGACCATCCGATGTGGTTTGGATGGCCCGATCCTAAGGGCACGTTAGTTTGGTCCGAACGTTCCTATCCTTTTGGGCACTTGATTTTTAATCGAACGGCTCGCTTTCTGCTGCGTTTTCCTTGTTTCAGGGACCTCCTCCTGGTTGTTTTGCAAAGACCACCTCCTCGGTCCTTGCCGGTCTTTTATAAGGACCACCCTCCTAAATCAGGATATCCCTATTGGTTAGGACCTCCCCTGCACCCTTTGATCTGGACCGTTGAGGTCCTCCCCTTGAAATCTTGACCCTTAGACCTCCCTTGTGCGGTGTGGCGTCAGACCTCCTCGTGGTGAGCTTCACTTGACCTCTTGTCCAGAACCTCCTCTTGAGTCCTTGGACCTCTGTCCGGACCTCCCCCTCTGAGTGTCTTGGACCTCTTGCCCAGACCTCACAGAGTCTTTGGCGGGATGACCCTTGCGGTGGGGCCACCTCTTTGACTTGTGGTGCACCCTTTTGGTCGCCCCACTTGCCACCCTCTTCACCTTGTAATTATTGCTCTTGCCTCGAACTCAGGCGCATTTAATAGGTGTCGGGTCACATTAAATGCAGTCACATCTGAGGTACTTTATTTCAATTCTTTTAGGGCAAGCCTTGCCCTAGTTGTCCCGATTGCCTACACCTCACTGAGTTTTTCCTTGTGGTGCACACTACCAACTCCGGCTATATAAAGCACAGGCGCCACCTTTGTAACTTTGTTGCTCATTTCTTCCTTCCCTGCCTCATCTGCTCAGTTCTTCCTTGTGCAAGACCTTTCCCAGGAGCTCTTTGAGGCTGTGTTAAGCCTCTTGGTTTCCTTTTTGGCTGAGTTGGTTTGAGTTCCTTTTTGGTTCTTTTGAAGTTCTCTGGCTTAGTGTGGTTTTGCTTATTTGGTTTTCTTGCGAACGTGTAGATCACGAGTTCGAGGAGATCTTGGACCCAGCTCTTCTTTGCGAGAAGGCTCTCCTCTGCTTGACCAAGGCAAGCCACAGATCCCCTTTTGTCATCTTGAACCAAGTTTCGTAAATGTATTTCGGTTTTACTTTATCATGCATGGCTATGTTTATATGAAAATGGTTTGGGCTGTAGTTACTTGCCTACTTGCTGTTATGCCTCCTTTATACCTTGTCTCCATCATGTTGTCATGTTCACCTTGTGAGCCTTAGGGTGGATAATTTAGTTGGTGTTCTTTGTTATTTGCCAACATGGGGGCCGTGGGTCTTATCTGACCTTGCTTAGAAAACGTGGTTGAGCGTATCATGCTTCATCTCTAATAATCTTGACTAATAAATATGAAATGTGTGGTCGGTGCCATTGTTGGCAGACTATGGCGGGGCGCCTAAGTCAGTGTTGGACGTGGTGTGAGATCACTTGGTTAAAAGCATTGTGCCAAGACTGGGTGGTCTTTTGGCATGGGCTTATACAAATTGTTTCTTTGAGGCAAGAAGGCAGGGAGTGAGTAGTGGGTGCTTTGCACACTTGGTTGTGGAAGTCTTGCCTTGGCACAATTAAGGACTTCACTTTGTGTCATTGAATCTGGCCAAGCAAAGGCAACCACAAGATCATTTTATGGGAATGGTGCAGGCTGAATAATTAGCAATGGGTTGGCTTGGGGCTGTTGTGGTTGGCGTGTGATTCGTTGGCGCAAGAGGGCACCCATAACCTGCGGACTTCTAGACCACGGAGGATTGCGAAACCTTAGCGGGCGCCCAAGTCAGTTCAAAGCTTTGTAAAGGCCTTGCCAAGCTCTCTAGATCTGCTCACCTTAGGAAGTGAGCAAGGGTGGCCGGACCCGATCCGCTAGAGATCGTGGATTGTGGGTAAAGTTGTACACCTCTGCAGAGTGTAAAGATCTATTCAATAGCCAAGTCCTTGGTCATGGACATGCTCAAGAAATGGTGCAAGGGGTAGCTGTTTCAAAAGCTTGTGCCATTTGGACACTTCCGCGAGATGCCTTGGCTTTGCCTCGAAGAGACCTTGGCCGGCTCGGAGGGGTCAAGGTTGGCTCGGGTAGTGGTCCAGGGGTTGGTTTGGACCTCTGGAGTGGGTGCTCTGGAGTGGGTTTTGGGTAAGGACACAGTCACGGGTGTGGCCGAACTCCTTCTTTTGGTTGTGGTGAGTTGGTGCTCACCCCACCTTTTAAACATCAAAAGTATTATGTACTATGGTTTTACTTTCTTTGCTTTTCAATCTATTACTATTTTATTGTTCAAATCGGCTTTATGCAAACTAACCATACAACTCTCCATTGGTAAGTCCGTGCATGAATATTATTGCATCTTTGCTCTCTGTGACTTCTTGTACATTCCAAGTACTCATGGCTTAAGCCCCGTGTCAAAGCATTATGAGGATGATCAAGTGCGAGCGGTCTGAGACCTCTTGAGGAGGAGTTCTTGACGACTAAGGCGCCTAGGGCGTCCTCCACCCGACGCGACTGTGGTGCTTGTTGGATGGCTTTTGCGTGTTCAGTGTTTGAGCCCTAGAAGCTCCTTGTTGCCAGTTGTAAGTCCTCGTTGGTGTTGTAAGCCCTCAGTGGCAGACCTCTTGTTAACAAGCTTGGCCATAAGGTCCTATTATATAAAGTTTAATTTGTCTGCTTCATCTTTGTTTGACCTCGTGGTTGTGGTATTGGCTTGTGTTCTTGTGCGGGCTAGCTCTGTTGTCCTGGGACTAGCTCAGATGCACAGGGGCAGGACCACCAGGAGGTCCTTCGGGACTTAGCCTGGGAGGTCCTGCCGGACCTCTCTTAGTGATGTGCCTGGAGGTGCTACCGAGCGGGTGGTGGCCACGACCTCCAGGAGGTCCGCAAGACCTCCTGGGAGGTCCTGGCAGACCTCGGTTAAGCTCCATGCGGTGCTACCACATCTTTCCGTGGTGACTTCGCAGCACAAAAAAAAATGGTCCTCCCGGACCTCTTACGGTACATCACGGGGTGGGTCGTCACAGCTTGGTATCGAGCCACAGTGGTGTGAGGCGTGACCCTAGGTAGAAAGGTCGGTTTAGTTTTGATTCAAAAGGTTATTTTCTAAAGCAAAACAACTTAAAATCGGTTTGGAGGTTCTTACCTTGTTACGGTTCTATCTTTACTTAACTTGTCTAAATCATTCCTTACCTGTTCTACTTCAATTTTAACTCCTCTTTAGTTCTCATTACCTTACCCTTGCTGGAACCTCAATTTTTAAGTCTAATTTGACCTCCTTGCCTTTATAATTTCTATAGGACCGACTGTGGTAAGGTTAGGGTTAGTGGTCCTATTCTGAGTCTTGCCTAGCTTGTGTCTTTAAGACCTCTGTTTTGAAGCTTTGGTTGCCTCTTTTGGCCTCCTGGCCTTTCGGTTCTCTCTTGGGTTTAACCAAGTTACCCCTTTTGATGCTCTATCTTTCCTCTTATCCTCTATGCTTTCTGCCTTACCTATTAAGCCTTTAGAGTTTTGTCGAGATAGTGCAGAACTCGGCGATCCACAAGTCGGGGTGAGCCCCTGGCAGTTGCCTCCACCTCCACCTCCTCCAAAGCGACAATGACCGGGTTTTAGGCGGTTTATGGCGGCACAAGCCCAAATGATGAGCTCCATGATGCGAGAATATGAACCAGATTATGGCTCAACAAAGCCAGACCACCAATGCTTTACTTGCCATGATGAGTCAGAGTAGTCAAGCGGCAGCAGCGCCACCCCCTCCACCCCTAGCTCACCATCAATCAAAATTTGTCGAGTTCATGAAGACACGCCCGACTACATTTTCGAGCTCCCCGAGCCCTTAGATGCCGATGATTGGCCGAGATCAACAGAGAAGAAGTTGGATATTGCTCATTGTGAAGACAGGAGAAGGTTTTGTTGCCTCACATCAACTGGAAGGACTGCGGTGAGTGGTGGGACACATTTTGTGCCTCACATGTTGACCCCAGAGGATCACTTGGGCGGAATTCGCGGTGCTTTTCGTCACTCGCATGTCCCGATGGGAAGGTAGAGATGAAAAAGGAAGAGTTTAGAGAGCTCAAGCAAGGCAAAGATGTCGGTGGCGAGTATCTCACAAAGTTCACCCAATTGTCACGTTATGCTCGTGAAGATGTGGCTACGGATGATGCACGCAGCGAAGCGCTTCAGCGAGGCCTCCATCCCAGCTTTAAAAGTTCAAGTTGTGAGCAGCGATTATCCCGATTTCCAAATATGGTGAACAAGGCAATGCTCATTGAGGAATCCCAAGAGAACTCTCTGAGTCCTTCAAGAGAAAGGTGCCACCCTCCAAGCTCAAGAAAGACCTCCCCAACAGTCAAGACGTTTGTGCAAGACCAACCCAAGCGCCAAGGACCTCTGGACCTCCCAGACCTCTGTCAAGACCTCCCGCCCACCCGCCCGGCCAGCGCCGCCTCCTTTGGCAAAGACACCAAGTCAACCCAGCTGACCCCCACATGAAGGGATCACTGTTCAAGTGTCATCAAGTGGGGCATTTTGCCAATCAATGCCCATCAAGACCGAGCCACCAAAAGACCTCTACTTGGGACCTCCCTCGGCCAAGACCTCTCGGTAGTAGGACCTCCTCAAGCCAGACCTCCCGGACTTTTGGAAGGGGCCGTGTGAACCATGTGGCGGTGGAAGAAGCTCAGACCTCCTCGGATGTGGTACTAGGTATGTTCCTAGTAAATTCAAGGTTTACCGCGAGCTTTTGTTTGACTCGGAGCTTCCCATTCGTTTATTTCTCGGAGTTTTGTTTGCAAAGCACCAGTTTGAGTTGTTGCTCTTAAGACTACCTTGTTGGTTCAATCCCTACTCGAACTAAGTACGAACCAGGGTTGTCCACAAGTGAAAATGGTCATAGAAGAAGTAGAATTTCTAGCCAACCTTATCCTTTTGGACACGGGTCCCTAGATGTGATCTTGGGCATGGGTCGCTAGCTAACCACCATGCCATGTTGGATTGTAGTGGCAAAAGTATCTCTTTGACCAGCCCTAGTGGTGCCATCAGTGAAGTTTTCGCCACCTCGGAAGCTCCAAGGAGCCCTATCTTGCAGCGCTCAAGTTCAAGTTTTGAAGGATGTCCTGTTGTTAAAGAATTTGTGGATGTGTTCCTGATGAGCTCCAGGGAATGCCCCTGACAGAGACCTTGAGTTTGTCATTAACCTTGTCCTGTGGACCTCCCCATCTCCAAAAGGCCCTCAGATTGCATGTTGATGATCAGGTGGAGTTGAAGAAGCAGTTGGAAGACTTGCAGAGCAAGGGTTTTATTAGACCTAGCTCCTCACCTTGGGGAGCCCCAGTGATTTTTGTGCCTAAAAAGGATGGTACTCAAAGGATGTGTGTGGACTATAGAGCTCTCAATGATGTCACCATTAAGAACAAGTATCCTTTGCCAAGAATCGATGATTTGTTTGATCAATTGAAGGGAGCTGCTGTGTTTTCAAAGATAGACTTGAGAACATGATATCACCAACTCAAGATTCGCAAGGAAGACATCCCTAAGACAGCTTTTTCAACTAGGTATGGGTTATTTGAATTCACTGTCATGTCTTTTGGGCTGACCAATGCCCCTGCCTATTTCATGAATTTGATGAACCGAGTGTTCATGGAGTACCTAGACAAGTTTGTCATTGTCTTCATTGATGACATTCTTGTATATTCCAAGAGTGAAGAGGAGCATGCAAGCCATCTCTTTTCGGTTTTGGGGAAGCTGAGAACTCATCAGCTCTTTGCCAAGTTTAGTAAGTGTGAATTTTGGCTAAAGGAAGTGGTCTTTTTAGGGCATGTTTTGTCAGAAGATGGAGTGTCTGTCAATCCCACCAAGGTGCAAGATGTGCTCAATTGGGAACCCCCTAGGACAGTGCCTCAAGTCAGGAGTTTTCTTGGCATGGCTGGCTACTACAGAAGGTTTATTGAAGGCTTTTCCCGTATTGCAAGACCTCTCACTCAGCTGTTAAAGAAAGAAAAGAAGTTCCTCTGGACCTTAGAGTGTGAACAAAGCTTCCAAGAGCTCAAGAAGAAGTTGACCTCTGCCCCAGTTTTGGTTCTTCCAGATGTCAGGAAAGATTTTGAGGTCTATTGTGATGCATCAAAGCAAGGACTTGGCTGTGTTCTTATGCAAGACAGAAAAGTGATAGCTTATGCTTCAAGACAGTTGAAGCCCCATGAAGCAAACTACCCTACTCATGACCTAGAGTTAGCTGCTGTGGTTCATGCCTTAAAGATTTGGCGCCATTACCTCATAGGTAATAGGTGTGAAATCTATACTGACCACAAAAGCCTAAAGTATATCTTTACTCAAGCAGATCTGAATTTGAGGCGAGAGAAGGTGGCTAGAGCTTATTAAGGACTACAATGTGGGAATTCATTACCACCCAAGCAAAACCAACGTGGTGGCGTATGCCTTGAGCAGAAAATTTATGCTAATACTTTGATGATCAAGGAGAGCCACCTTACTTTGTATGAAGAATTCTTGAAGCTTAGACTTGAATTAGTTGAAGAGGATTCTTAGCAACACTTGAAGTGCAACCCACATTGCAAAAAGCAGATCAAGGCACCCAAGAGGAGATGCTAACATCCAAGAAATCAAGGCCAACATAAGAGAAGGGAAGGCTGCAAGGTTTTCTATAGACGACCTAGGTGCGGTCTGGTTTGATAAGAGGCTCTGTGTGCCCAATAACACAGAGCTCAAGGGAGTAATACTTAAAGAAGCACATGAGACATTGTATTCTATACACCTGTGAGCTACAAAAATGTACCAAGATATCAAGGAATTGTACTGGTGGCCGAAAATGAAGAGAGAAATAGCAGATTTTGTGGCCAAATGTGACACTTGCCAAAAAGTTAAGGTAGTGCACCAAAGACCTGGAGGACTTTTAGTGCCTTTACCCATACCCGAGTGGAAATGGGAAGAGGTCTGGATGGACTTCATAACTGGTTTACCTCGCACCCAAGCTGGTTTTGATTCCATTTGGGTCATTGTGGATAGATTGACAAAAATGGCTCACTTTATTCTGTGAAGACTACCTATTCTCGAGACAAACCGGCGAGATCTACATGGCAAAGGTTGTGTGCCTTCATGGTGTTCCAAAGAAGATAGTCTCGCATGAGGATCCCAATTCACCTCCAAATTTTGGCAAAAGCTACATGATGCCTTGGGCACAAACCTTAATTTCAGTACAGCGTACCACCCACAAACAGATGGCCAAACTGAGAGAGTTAATCAAGTCCTTGAGGACATGCTGAGAGCTTGTGCCCTAGAAAGGCAATCTAGTTGGGACAAGATGTTGCCATATGCAGAATTTTCATACAATAACAGCTATCAAGCGAGCCTTCAAATGTCCCCTTTTGAAGCTATTTATGGGAGGAAATGTAGGACTCCCTTGTCTTCGACAGAATCGGGTGAAGGCCAAGTTCTTGGCAGGACCTACTAAAAGAAGTCAAGATCAAGTAAGGTCAATAAGGGAGAAGCTAAGGGCTGCTCAAACACGGCAAAAGAGCTACGCAGATGTTAGACGCCGAGACCTAGCTTTTGTTCCAGAGACCAAGTCTACCTCAAAGTGTCACCTCTCAAGGGTATGCAATGTTCGAGTTAGTGGGAAACTTGCTCCAAGGTTTATTGGTCCCTTTCGATCCTTGCAGAAGGGTGAAGTAGCCTACAAGTTGGACCTCCTCCTCACTTCATTTGGAGTCCACAATGTGTTCCATGTTTCACAGTTGAAAAAGTGCTTGCGACTGCCAGAGGACCAGATGCCTTTAGAAGCTGTGGACCTCCAAGAAGACCTCACTTACAGAGAGCACCCCATCAAGATTTTGGACGTGTCAAAGAGAGTTACAAGGAACAAGACCACCAAGCTGTGCAAGGTGCAATGGAGCAACCACTCTGAAGCCGAGGCAACTTGGGAACGTGAAGAGGACCTCAAGAAGGAGTTCCCCCACTTGTTCCCTAGCTCAGCCTGAATCTCGGGGTCGAGATTCCCTTAAGGGGTGAAGGTTTGTAACGTCCCGTTTTCTTTAAAGTTTCTTGCCTGGTTTTCAAAATAAAAGTAACCATTTGGCTTTATGGAGAATCCAAAGCTTAACCTGACGTCTTGAAATCTGGAGAGTTCAATTGGAATTAATTAAGCCTTATTTAAGTTCTTTGTTGGTGTTCCTTCTTTGTTTGAGCCTCTCTGTGTGTCCACAGGTTTGTCTCTTCTCTCTTAACTTCCTTTGTTGGGTTGAACCTCTTTGAGATCCGCACCTCTCTTATCTCCCCTCTATTCGCACCTCCCTTGTTGAGATCTAGCCTTTCAGACCTCCCTTGTTGAGATCTAGCCTTCAGACCTCCCTTGTTGAGATCTAGCCAGACCTCCCTTGTTGAGATCTAGCCGCTCAGACCTCCCCTTGTTGAGATCTAGCCGCTCGAGACCTCCCTTGTTGAGATCTAGCCGCTCTCCCCTTGTTGAGATCTAGCAGCTCAGACCTCCCCTTGTTGAGATCTAGCCGCCGACCTCCCCTTGTTGAGATCTAGCCGCTCGCACCTCCCCTTGTTGAGATCTAGCCGACCTCCCTTGTTGAGATCTAGCCGCTCAGACCTCCCTTGTTGAGATCTAGCCGCTCAGACCTCCCTTGTTGAGATCTAGCCCAGACCTCCCTTGTTGAGATCTAGCCGCTCAGACCTCCCTTGTTGAGACCTAGCCGCTCAGACCTCTCCTTGTTGAGATCTAGTCGCTCGGACCTCCCTTGTTAGGATCTCGCCATTAGGACCTCCTCTCGGGAGATCTTAGCCGTCTGTGTCCTCCTTAGTTGGATCCAAAGGTTCCGACCTCCTTAGGTCCAAGACCTCCTTAGCGCTTGGACCCATCTTTGACTCTCGTGGTCAGACGCTTGAGGCCTTGCCTTCTTAACCTTAGGACCATCCGATGTGGTTTGGATGGCCCGATCCTAAGGGCACGTTAGTTTGGTCCGAACGTTCCTATCCTTTTGGGCCGCCTGATTTTAATCGAACGGCTCGCTGCTCTTCTGCTTTTCCTTGTTTCCGGACCTCCTCTGGTTGTTTTGCAAAGACCACCTCCTCGGTCCTTGCTTGGTCTTTTATAAGGACCACCTCCTAAATCAGATATCCCTATTGGTTAGGACCTCCCTGCACCCTTTGATCTGGACCGTTGAGGTCCTCCTTGAAATCTTGACCCTTAGACCTCCCTTGTGCAGTGTGAGCGTCAGACCTCCTCGTGGTGAGCTTTACTTGACCTCTTGTCCAGAACCTCCTCTTGAGTCCTTGGACCTCCTGTCCAGACCTCCCCTCGAAAGTGTCTTGGACCTCTTGCCCAGACCTCACAGTGGTCTTTGGCGGGGATGACCCTTGCGGTGGGGCCACCTCTTTGACTTGTGGTGCACCCTTTTGATCGGCCCCACTTGCCACCCCTCTTCACCTTGTAATTATTGTTTTGCCTCGAACTCAGTGCGCATTTAATAGGTGTCGGGTCACATTAAATGCAATCACATCTGAGGTACTTTATTTCAATTCTTTTAGGGCAAGCCTTGCCCTAGTTGTCCCGACCTACACCTCACCGAAGTTTTTCCTTGTGGTGCACACTACCAACTCCGGCTATATAAAGCTCGGGCCACCTTTGTAACCTGTTGCTCATTTCTTCCTTCCTCGCCTCATCTGCTAGTTCTTCCTTGTGCAAGACCTTTCCTCAGAGCTCTTTGAGGTCAGTTAAGCCTCTTGGTTTCCTTTTTGGCTGAGTTGGTTTGAGTTCCTTTTTGGTTCTTTTGAAGTTCTCTGGCTTAGTGTGGTTTTGCTTATTTGGTTTTCTTGCGAACGTGTAGATCACGAGTTCGAGGAGATCTTGGACCCAGCTCTTCTGCAGAAGGCTCTCCATTGCTTGACCAAGGCAAGCCACAGATCCCCTTTTGATCATCTTGAACCAAGTTTCCGTAAATGTATTTCGGTTTTACTTTATCATGCATGGCTATGTTTATATGAAAATGGTTTGGGCTGTAGTTACTTGCCTACTTGTCATTATGCCTCCTTTATACCTTGTCTCCATCATGTTGTCATGTTCACCTTGTGAGCCTTAGGGTGGATAATTTAGTTGGTGTTCTTTGTTATTTGCCAACATGGGGGCCGAGGTCTTATACAAACCTTGCTTAGAAAACGTGGTTCAACGTATCATGCTTCATCTCTAATAATCTTGACTAATAAATATGAAATGTGTGGTCGGTGCCATTGTTGAGCAACTATGGCAGGGCGCCTAAGTCGTGTTGGACTGTGGTGTGAGATCACTTGGTTAAAATCACAGTGCCAAGACTGGGTGGTCTTTTGGCATGGGCTTATACAAATTGTTTTGCCGAGGCAAGAAGGCAGGAGTGAGTAGTGGGTGCTTTGCACACTTGGTTGTGGAAGTCTTGCCTTGGCACAATTAAGGACTTCACTTTGTGTCTCATTGAACTGGCTAAACAAAGGCAACCACAAGATCATTTTATGGGAATGGTCTGGCTGAATAATTAGCAATGGGTTGGCTTGGGGCTGTTGTGGTTGAGCGTGTGATTCGTTGGCGCAAGAGGGGCACTCCATAACCTGCGGACTTCTAGACCACGTGAGGGATTGAAACCTTAGCGGGCAGCCCGAGTCGGGCTCAAAGCTTTGTAAAGGCCTTGCTGCTTTTTCTAGACTGCTCACCTTAGGAAGTGAGCAAGGGTGACCGGACCCGCCCCGCTAGAGAGATCGTGGATTGTGGGTAAAGTTGTACACCTCTGCAGTGTAAAGATCTATTCAATAGCCAAGTCCTTGGTCATGGACATGCTCAAGAAATGGTGCAAGGGTAGCTGTTTCAAAAGCTTGTGCCATCGACACTTCCGCGAGATGCCTTGGCTTTGCCTCAAGAGACCTTGGCCGGCTCCAGAGGGGTCAAGGTTGGCTCGGTAGTGGTCCAGGTTGGTTTGGACCTCTGGAGTGGGTGCTCTGAGTGGGTTTTGGTAAGGACACAGTCACGTGTGACCGAACTCCTTCTTTTTGGTTGTGGCTGTGAGTTGGTGCTCACCCCACCTTTTAAACATCAAAAGTATTATGTACTATGGTTTTACTTTTTCGCTTTTCAATCTATTACTATTTTATTGTTCAAATCGCTTTGCAAACTAACCATATAACTCTCCATTGGTAAGTCCGCATGAGTATTATTGCATCTTTGCTCTCTGTGACTTGCCGAGTACATTCCAAGTACTCATGGCTTAAGCCCCGTGTCAAAGCAGATTATGAGGATGATCAAGTGTAGAGGGCAGAGACCTCTTCGAGGAGGAGTTCTTCGACGACTAAGTCGCTTAGGACGCCCTCCACCCGACAAACTGTGGTGCTTGTTGGATGGCTTTTATGTTCTCGTGTTTGAGCCCTAGAAGCTCCTTGTTGCCAGTTGTAAGTCCTCGTTGGTGTTGTAAGCCCTCAATGGGCGCACCTCTTGTTAACAAGCTTGGCCATAAGGTCCTATTATATAAAGTTTAATTTGTCTCGCTTCATCTTTGTTTGACCTCGTGGTTGTGGTATTGGCTTGTGTTCTTGTGCGGGCTAGCTCTGTTGTCCCGGGACTAGCTCAGATGCACAAGGCAGACCACCAGAGGTCCTTCGGGACTTAGCGTGGGAGGTCCCGCCGACCTCTCTTAGTGATGTGCCCGGAGGTGCTACTGAAGCGGGTGGCGGCCACGACCTCCGTGAGGTCCGCAAGACCTCTGGGAGGTCCCGCAGACCTCGGTTAAGCTCCATGCGGTGCTACCACATCTTTCCGTGGTGACTTCGCAGCGCAAAAAAAATGGTCCTCCCGGACCTCTTACGGTACATCACGGGGTGGGTCGTCACAGTATCAAACCACACAACCCGCATAAATCACACAGAACTCTAGTTCCCTCTCTCAATCAATCACTTCACCTTTGCAAGTAGCATCTCTTTTATCAAGGGACCTACAAATAACTCGCCTTAAACCAACTCTCTTACAAAAAAAGAACCCAACTGAAAAACGAAGGGTTCCCATCGCAACCACGCATTACTAACTCCCCTCCAAAAGAGTCAAAACCAAAATCAAATAGTCATCATGAAAACTTTTCTACTTTCCAAGTAGGCAGTTTGCCAATGAACACCACATAAGCCAAATGTACCCAAAACAACTATTTCTTTTTTCTTAACCGAAAAAGACTACGCACCAACATAAAGCAACTCAACTTGCTATTGGCATCCCCCATAAACACAAACTCAAACAAGATCCAAGAGAGTATTTCACTACTCGAAAAACAACCATTTTTCCTCAATGTTCATTTTAGGAATAAACTTTCTTTTAAATCCTAGGATTCCAAAATCATCGCATAACATACAAACTCATTTCTCTTAGATTGTCAACCTCAAAGCTATGCTCAAACCAAACACAACACCCACACCTATGTAGAGAGACTCTACCAATCCACAATAGCATCCTCTAGCCAACTCCTCTACTAAATGAATTACTTTAATAAATAATTCCAAATGCATCTCAATATTGAATTCACCTAGAATCTCCACTACCTCAATTCTCTAAGCTTAAACCCCTTAAAATCTCCAGTACACAAATTTACCACAACCAAAAGAATCCTATCAGAGATCACCACAACTCTCGGAACCCGACTTGTTCCACTTTTTTTCACTTAATCATGGGCAACCAAGATGCTAGCATAAAAATGCAAAGCTCAAATTCAACCTCCAAGACTCCTACAATGAACTTATGGTATAATTCATAACAAATCCTCAGATTTGATGCCTAAAATTCTCACAATCCAAACAATATCCTCAATCATTAATATCAACATTCTTCACTAATCAATTAACTACATAAAAACTATTAACTTCACCAATCTTGGGCCCTCACTAAACCATACCATTCAATTTCACCTACATAACCATGCAAATTACACAATCGCAATACCCTAACTATTTGATAATTCTAATATTCCACCAACACGAACAAATGTTCTTGGATCACCATTCACTATAAACAAATGTTCTTGGATCACCATTCACTATAGGTTCTACTAGTTGTAACAATATAATCAGTTTGCCCCCAACGACAATCATTCCTTTTAGATCCAATTCTCTACAAGATTTATATCATGAAATCAATTCATCCTCCAATGCTCCTCAAATAACTTGCAACCCAAGGTCTCACAATATCATATACTTGACCACTACTAACTAGTTGCCACTATACACTCTATAAGGTTCTATAAAACAAATTGATTATTCCTTTCTCAAAAGAAGAGGCAAATAAAAATAATTTTTAGCACAAAGAAAAATATTTACTACTTACATTAAACAAAAGACCAAGGGAAAGAGTCAAATAGCAATGATCTCATAAAAGCAAAAGATGAGACCATAGTTGAGAGCACAAGCCCCACCAAAAGAGAATATCAAACTTCCACCAATAAGAATAAACATTGCTATTGAAACTTGAGAAATTCTTATGCGACAAAAAATATAAAGGTTAAGCAAACTTCAATAAGTTGCAAGTTATAAAACTTGACTCCAATATCAAATACTTCCACTACACTCTTTTCTTTAACAAAGAAACCAATTTTCTTTGATTACAACACTACTTTGCTAACTCAAACAAAAAAGAGCTTTCAAGACCAAATCACCTAAATCACTTAAGAACCAAGGGAACTTTCCAACACGTCGCTATGCTCAATCCAACTTCAGCTACCACAAAAACTATGAACTCCAAAAGAGCACAAATGCAAAACTCAAATAATTTTCATTTAAACGATATCACGAAAGGCAATCAATTTTTTTCTTTCTAAAAGAATCAACACCACCGTCATAACCCTTTACTTACAATCTTACTAACAACGAAATAATACACTCAACAAGATTCAACATACCTACTATCCCATCAATAATTTTTTTCCAAAAGAAACACAATAAATTGCTTCATAACATTTTCTATTACCTCAATAAGATTGCAACAACTTGTTAGAGAAAACCTAGTGCACAAGCTACAATATTGAAACAAAACTCTTTTAACAAGATCATATTATCATATAACAATTTCGCAAGCCACACTAATAAAGATCACTTATTAAATTCATCCATTCAACTATTAGTTATGCTCAACACCAAACTTTAGCACAAACTAATTGCACTCCAGTTATTATCATTAACAATTGACGATTATATTAATCATTGCACTCCAGTTATTATGATTAACAATTGATGATTGTATTAATCATATAAGCAATTATCATATAAGCAATTATGGCCATAATTCTATTTGCAATCATATAAACCTTTATAAACACAGATTCAACATTCCACCTTATGTTTAGAAATTAGGAAATATTACTAAAGATTTAACAATATAATCTCATATAAAACAAGGTTTCACAAAGCAATACATCAACGTTCATCTAGTCTTCTATACATGTTTCAACAATTTTAGCATATCAAGAATTATATAAATCTAGCATTTATATGTGATCATCAAATAGCCCGATAGTAGATAAATTTCATATTAATATCAACTAAGGCAATATCCTAACACCACTTTAACCTAACCATCATGAACGGTGAGGTTAAACCAAAGAGACCAATTAATCAAATTTATTTCACAAGTTTAGCAAATTAATAATATGGTTCATTAATGGTCCACACTTCTCAGTAAACCTATTGATTCCAATTACAAATATATATACTCTTAACCACAATTCATCAGGCAACTATCACAAAACAACAATAGATTAATCAACTACACTACCAAGCAATCAAAATCTTTAATCATAGTATGAGTTTACAATGGGGTTCTACCCCTGAATATATAGGGGTCCTCTCCACCTCATTAATGTCCAAGGGGAGGTGTCCCTCTCCAATTCGGATGGCACACCACCCTAGAATTGGATTCGGCCATAGGGGATAGTTCTCTTTTTGAATTAGGACAAGGGGGAAAAGTCCCACTCTATTTCGGTTTTGGCCAAAAGAAAAAGGGAAAGCCCACTTTGGCCGAAATCAAATATTCTAAATTCCAACATTAAAATAAACTATTTGCTGAAAATTAAATTCCTAAACTAATTCAAATCCTCATCCAATTCGGATTAGAAATGAAAATTGAATTCGAATTCCACCAATCCGAAATCATTTTGGATTCCTCCTTTCTTCTTGCATTTGGCTGAAATTGGTGTATTGTGTTTCCCACTTGTCTCCTTCCTTCCTTCCTTCTCGATTTCTTGTTTTTTGGTTGAAATGACTTCAAGTACTCCTTTCTTGGTTGTGGCCGAAAAAATTTCTTCCCTCCTTAGGATTTGGCCGAAGAGCTTGTGGTTCAATTCTCCTCTCTTTGTTTGAACTTCATCCTCTCCTGAATTGAACCATTTGAACTTCATCTTCTCTTGAATTGAACCATTCCTCCTCTTTCTCAAATCTGAGTATAGAAAGATGTAATGCTTTAGGCAGTAGCTAATTCTCATGTGAATCTAAAGGAAACTCAGTGAGGAGTAGATTTGAAGGGATACGGGCAGGTTACACTAGCTTGAAATACAAAAGTTCTACCACGTAAACCAGGAAGCTATGTAAGCAAGAGATCGTAGATCATTACCACTAGCGTGCAATGCAGCGGAAGAAGAGTTGGAACAACTTGATCCAATGTCGAGCACGTTGATCTAGTGGTCATAGTCGATCGTCCAACGTCCTCAGCACCGATTGTCTCCTCCAACAGCCCATCATGTTCCTTGCATAGGTCATAGACCGTCATTGATCAGCACAGTAGCAACCGCAACATCTCCCAGTTGCACTAGAGTGAATCATACAAGTATCTAATACCCATAGTGTAACACCTCGGCCCAACACGGAGCCTAGAATGCCACTAAACTAACCTAGCTATTAATTTTAATAACAATTAACA
Organism: Phyllostachys edulis; assembly: GCA_036346405.1. Lineage (NCBI taxonomy): Eukaryota > Viridiplantae > Streptophyta > Magnoliopsida > Poales > Poaceae > Phyllostachys > Phyllostachys edulis. The sequence goes on along the minus strand of CM070561.1, from coordinate 13,350,635 downwards.
CTAAATTACAGTAAGCGTATCAAAGATAAAAACCTGTCCACGGGTCACAATAACATTACATAACATGCATTATACGGACATGACAATACTTATGGTACATCCTCCTGCCGCTTGCCCCGACAGCGTAGCTGATCCTCAGGGAAGGTGAGCCTATCAAGAGAGTGGCATACGTCTCGAAAGCCATAGTAGGGGCACTGCATGGGAGGTGTCGCTGTGGTGATCTCAGCATAGGTGTCTGGTTGAGGCCCAAGCATATCGTCGACCCACTGCTGCTCATCCTACGTGAAGGGTACTGGGAGTCCTTGGTTTCGTGCAACGGAAAATTACTATAACTACGTTAAAGCGTACCTGAGTATGTGGTTGTGTGGCCGAGGATCCTCCTGGACAGTCTGCGCCGTAATGCTACACGGTGTACCCTTGTTACGTCTCGTCGAACCACTGGTCGTGCTCCCGGACGTGTGACCGAACGCCATGTGCCAATGAGCCCAACCCGTCGTCCCGATGCTGCGGCGAGTCAAGGTCACTGTCTGCAGTGGAACAGCGTCGCCCTGGTGAGGAAGTCTTATCCTACGCATCCCTCCGTGATGATGACGGCTGAAGCAAAGTGTTGTCCCCTTGCAAGTGTTGCAAGAACAAACGTTAGTGTCAGATATGTTCGAAAGGAGTGCATGAAAAATACTAACGACAACAACCTGTGGCCCGAGGCGCGTCGAGGCTAAGCGATTGTAGCTGCGTTGAACATGCGGAGGGCGGTGACGAGGGAGGTGACGAAGGCGGCGGGGGTGGAGGGTGCCCTCGGTGTCCGCGATGCTATACGTGAACGTCGTTGTGGCGACCACAAGTTATGGTCCTCATTGCAGCCCTCGCATCGTCGACCATAGCGCGCACTACGCATAGGAGGCGATCAAAGGTGTTATTGTTCCCAATGTGTAGAGCATCAGCACCCTCACACTAGATACGATCAAGGTGGTAGTACTGCAAGGAAACCGACAGTCGGTTAGAAACGTGTTGCGTGACGAAAATTCTATGAAGAATGTTTTACCGTCTCGTCGTGGCGTGCCGCTCGGTGACTGTCGGGACCTGCTAGTACAACATCATCATGCATGACCTCCACTAAACACTGTGGCGCTAGCCTTGTAAGCCTGCACTTGGTGCACAGAACGTACCAACCCAAGTATGCAGCATACGTCTCGATGTTGCAGCCTCGTAACTCGATGCCCATAGCGTCGTCCATGGCTGCTGTGTTTGCCTCCAGTCGTTGCTCTTTCGGCCTTTCCTCGTTTGCCTGCAATTGAATTCGGATGTCAGAAAATCAAAGTCAGACATGTGGCTAATAGGTAGAGCGATGATACCGAAAAACGACATACTCGTGGGCCTTCGTTGGAAGCGGTTGTCCCGGCGTCGGTGGCACCTATTGGTAAAGGCCAAACTGTCTCATAACCCGCTGGGGGTTGTACAGCTCAACCATGTGGGAGAAGACCAGGTGGCAGGTCATCAACCAGTGTGTCTTGTCCTGAGTGCACTGCGAGGACAATCAATAGGGGGGCGTGTCTACAAGGAACTGTGCAGTCCATGGCCACCAGATGACCTCGTCCTCATGCAGAGTCTCGAACAGGTTATGGAACTCAGGGTACACACGCCTCGGTCTCTCCCTGGCCCACCCTAGCATACCACGTGTCCAACACGTACCCATTGTAGGCCCGTCGACGGGGTCGTCGCCTCCACCATGACTGTAAAGCTCGACGCTCAACTGGAAAGGGTGCATGGTGCTTTGGAAATACGGCCGGCTAACCGGGAAGTGCTCCCATGACCATAACTACAATAGGGTGTTGCATACCGTGAGGACTGGCTCCCCACCCATACTACGCTGAGAGGCATCGCACAACCCTCGGTAAGTGGCGCAAAGCACCGCAGAGCCCGAACTGTACTGTGGCACCTCGTCGGGCCAGGCGTCCACCAAAGACTCTGCGAGATGGATGTAGCTAGGGTACACACAATCTCCCTGAGTAGTAGGAAACAAGATCCATCCAAACAGAAACAAAAGATACGCGAGTAAGTGTGTCCTCACTACCTCCTCAGTCGCATGGATAGGGTAGGTCATGTACTCGCGTAGCCATGAATGTGGCACACCCGAAATGTTATCAGGGATCGGGGGACCGAATCTGTCAGCCATATGCACCTTCTAGTCTACTCTCCTAGGAGGTGGCACTACTGGAAGACTGCGCAGCAGCAGACTTGTAAGCGAGACCGGTGTCTCACAGTCTTGGGACATACCGCTTGTCCAGAGGCCAGCGCTCTATAGGGCAGCATAGGACCAGGCTCGGAGGGCCGACGCCGGACGACCACACCCGGCATCAGTGTCGCCCATCCCAGCGTGCGTCGAGAAGCTCGTACACGTCGTCAACTGGAGGCTGTGCTATCTCCTGCCGAGAGTGAAACAACATGTTAGTCTGCAAGAAAAACATGATGTACAGCATAAAAAAACAAAGCAAAATATATGACAGGAGATCAAATCATGTGTACCATTCTCGAATGTAATTAAAACGTAAACAGAGTAGGGTCGTGATATAACCATAATGCGTTAACATATGCCCCAGACAACATAACATTACGGCCGTACACAATGCAACAATACAACTCATACGGTCGTGATTAACACCATACACACACTTGTACAACATAACAGTATATATGGCCATAATGCGTTAACATATGACCCATACAACATAACATTAGGGCCGTACACAATGCAACTCATACAACAATAGAACTCACACAAAGCATTAAAATAAGCATGCAGCATCATGACGGTGTAATTATATCTTGGTCGCTACGGTGCGTTGCTTGTGCTAGGTCTGTTTGGGCGGCGGTTGATGGAGTGTCCAACTGTCTTGCAAAGTCTGCATCTGGGCGATGAACCCGTTGCCCGCGCTGGCTGTCATCCAGGTCGTTTTGGATGCGTCGCGACTGGCGTCTTCCATGGCCGGGCTGCTTCAGTGCGTCGTTCAGCACCCACTTCACCTGTCCCGATCAGAGGTCCCTGTAGTGCATGTCCAGGCCGTACGAATGGAACTCGGCACTCCAAGTGCCATACAGGTGGTGGATATCATAGTACTCAGAGATGTAACGCTTAGAGGCCTGGCGCCACGCCGCATACACATGGGAGTATGGTTTGTGGAGAAGCCGCAGCTTGGTGCAGGTGCACAACGCTTCATCACCAATCCCTGAGCTGGATCTCGAACTTCTGCCTGACACCATCCATGGTATGAGCAACGTGCGAACGAGCCTTGTTGATCTTCTTCTCCATGTACGCGTGCATTACTTCGAAGAATTGCTTGTCATCCTCCATATGCTTCTTGGCCATCATTAATGAAGTACCCAACAGTACAGTTCCAGCTCTCCTCCACGATCATAGTGATCGGTAGGGATCGGACACCCTTGAGAACACCGTTGTACACCTCGAACATATTGGTCGTCATGATCCCGTACCTTGCACCACCGGTGTCGTGCAGCATGGACCATTTATCCAAGTCGAGTGTTTGTGAGTAACCCACTACGTGAACGCCCCGACTCTCGCGGACCCTCCTACCACTGCCCTTGCCTCGGCGTCCGCTGAGTTCCTTAAATGCTTCTCGGTCTCCTCGTAGAGTTATCTCCACACCGCATCGAACTTCCGCCTTTGGTTCTGCATGTAGAACTTCTTGAACATCTTCATCAGGTCCTTCAAAACCTTGTGTGGAAGTTTGCCGCGAGATGCCTCATGCACCAACAGCTCCTGACATCGTTCCACTGGAACGGTGGCTGCATCCCGTCTTGCATCGTGCACGACGCGGACAGCAACCAAGTATTACAGTCGGAAATGACACCCACATCTGGGCAGTCTTGGACCACCGCCTGCTTCACACTGGATAGGAACCACAGCTAGCTATCGGTGTTCCCACTCTCAACAATTACAAAGGCCATGGGGAGTAACTGGTTGTTCGCATCGGCTGCAACTATGGTGAGGATGGTACCCTTGTACTTCCCTGATAGGAAGGTGCCATCCATCGTTGGCATGGGACGACATTGCTTGAAACCTTCGATCGCCTGATGAAAGGCCCAGAAGACCCTGTCAAGAACAAAACAATTGGGCCCCTTCGTCGGATGCACTCGGTCAAACTTGTTTATGTAAGTCCCGGGATTTGATTCTGTGATTTGATGCAGCATTCTTGGGACTAGGTTGTAAACCTCTTTGATTGTCCCGAACATTCGCTCCACGATCTTCTGTTTCGCCCGTCATGCCTTCTTTTAGCTAACCTGGAACCCCACCATATTGGCAATATCCGCCATTAGAAGCTTTAGCAAAATGGAAACATCTCCAACAACGAGGTGGCTTATCAGGCTGGCAACATACGAGGACGTCATGTTGCGGTGCCTATGAAGCGGCTCGGCTAGCTCACATGTGTGGTCTTTCAGTATGGTTATCCAGAAGCTCGTGGTCGCAGCCATGAACCGCTGCACACGGACCTTCCCAGCACAGGATTCATCAACACACCTAACGATGTAGGTGTTGGGGTTGGACCTCTGCACCTGTTACGTCTGGCCAATGTTAACGACGTATCTGGCAATAGCATACTGGGCGGCACTCTTGTTAGGAAAGTGCTGCCCTAGGAGTAGGGTGTCTTCATTGAACCCCCACTCGGCCCCTCTGGCTGTGGCAGAACCAGCGATGCCATTGCGACGTCATCCAATCTTAAGGGGACGTAAGCATTGTCGGTGGTCATAAGATCACCAACTGCACCTCCCAAACCATCTTCTCCATCTTCCTCATCTTCAGAACTGGAAGTTTCCACGTCCTCCTCCTCCTCGCTTTCGACCTCTTCCGGCTGGTCGGCTAGGTACTCGTGGCAATCAATACAGGCTGCCCACCATCTCTTCACTCCTTCGTTGGGCTCGAAATTGTCAACACGCCTCCTCAGGTCTGCATCACCCACTTCCTCGCCCATGTCTCCTCCAACACCGAAGACCAACGCAGGCTCCTCCTCACGAGCAGCCTCACCGGAACAACCCACACTGGATGTCCCTGTCCTCTCCACGAACTAAACATAGACCATCGACCGCACATATATCGCAGCAGCAGGGTTGCAAACAACCTCCATGTAATTGGTCCATAAAGCATCACTTGTCACCTTCATAAGTTGCCAAACGGTCTCCCCTCCATCACCCACCACCAAGACATACAACGCCTCGATACGCAGCTTCATCCTTGCAGTGGCATGATCGAATGCGGACCGTACACACCGCCTTAGCTCCGAGAGGCTCATGTCCTTCAGACCAAGCGCCCGGATCACTGTCCGGTCGCAATTCGACAGGTCCATCCCGTACGGTCCGTCACGTATGAGAGCGTTCCCGTGGAATATGAACATATCTTGAATCTCTTCCATGAAGTACCTAACACAGGTGCATACGAAAAGAGTTTTCGGTTTTTTAAATGAATTCTTCTATTAATTTTGTCATGCCCACTTCACACTATATTTTTGTACTACATCTTTTCAATTCTATTTCTATTGTGTCTCGTGCACATTTAAGCATTTAATGTCCTCTTGGTAGTTGCCTATTTGAGATATGTTTGTTATACAACTATAATGGCTATAATAAAAATATGACCGTATAATGAATAGCATGACATAATTAATTTGTAGCTAGCCAATCAACATACATGCTATGGTATATATAAACACTTTTTAGTTATAAATATTACACGCTAAATGGCCTCGGAATTTTTTTGAAATTTTATGTTCAAGTTCCCAACACTATGCAGGTCATTGGGTAATTTTACGTCCAAGCATATACACGACATGCATCTAATTGCCCGTACTAAGTACAAATTACCACACTAACAACACTAAGTCTTCTAAGTCAAGTAATACACCGACTGCACGTTGGTACCATTAAGGTAATTATGTGCTAATCACATTAAGCTAATTACGTGCAAATCACATTGCTAAAACTATAGCTACATGTCGATGATAGTTACCTTTTTCTTCGTGCTCACAAGACGATGCACAACTTTCGCGATTGCGCGAACTTCAACTACTCTATGCTTCGCATCTCTTTTCGCTTCTTCTCTAGTTCTCTTCCTATATGTTTCTTTCCTTCTCTGGTTCTCTGCTTCTCTCGTTCCTGCCTCAACGAGCAAATTCATCTCTGCTTCTCTCGTTGCTTTCGTTTTACTAGGGCCTAGGGTCGGCGAGGGGCCGATTCTCTCCATCGTGGGGTCAGGCCAAAGCGTGATCGCAAAGACACTACGAGTGAGTGCGGGGCCGGCCAAAATTGCATGGCGCGTGAGCGAGCGTGTAGGCGTAGCATGAGAGGCCACAACGCGCGTGGGGACAGGCACAGCACCTGGGGTGGGCACGCGGCCGATCGGCGCATGGCTCGCCTCGGACCTAAAAATTCAAAGTGTTAAAAAATGCATGAATTTTCTAAAGTAGCTAGATGATGATTTTAGATGAATTTTCTATAACTTTCACTTGCTAACTCCAAATAGAATAATTCTTTCACCTAAATTCATCTAAAATTATGACCTAGCTACTTTAGAAAATTCTAGCATTTTTTAGCACTTTGAATTTTATGGTATTTCTCGGTGTTTCTGGAAAATGAAAAATATTTTAAATGAATAAAATAAACTTCAATTAAATTCAAAATTATTTTATTAAATCTATTTATGTTCCCAGGATTTTTATGGAATTTTCTTGAAATTTCTAAATTTTATTTTATTTTTTATTTTTCCAGATGTTTTCCTTTCCCTTTATTTTCTTTCCTCTCTCTTCTTTGAAGGTGCTGCGTTAGGGTTGGCAGCAGGCTTGTTTGTCGCGTTCTAGGTTGGCAGCAGCTCCTTGCTGTGTTCCCCGAGCGCAACAGCTCCTTGCTGCATTCGGGTGGCGCAACACCTCCGCTGCTACGGCCACAGAACGCAGTACGCGGAAGGAGGGGGCTACTTTTAGAATTTCGGAGTTAAGGAGGTTACTTTTGGAATTTCGGAGTTAAGGGGGCTACATTTGAAATTTCCGATACACATGAGGCCAATAATGTCCAAAATTTCTGTTTGTTTGAGCTGAACTTATACTGCAATTTAGTATACCGTGTCTTAATTCCTTCCGTATGAATACTTGAATCAGTGAAATAAGCTTTTTTAGGTAGGTTCTGTGGCCACTTAACACATGAATCGCTAAGCTGAAAATTCAGTCGGCTAATGTCTATAGCAACCTCTTAATTACTTTTCATATAGCTGAGCATGGTGTAGACCGTCTGCAGCATAGACGGCACGAAGATGAGCGCGGCCGCCGCGACGAGCGAGACAGCCACCCACGGCGACGGGAAGAAGTGCAGCACGAACCCGCCGCACCACCAGCTCACCCTCCGCCTTCGGTGGCACGCCACCGCGTCGAGTATCTCGCCGTACTCGTCCGGCAGCCGCGCGCCGACGGTCTCCTCCCCGAGCTCCCGGAAGAGGGCGACGAGCTCGGCGTCCGTCCGCCGCGTGCTGGCCAGGACCCCTCGCCGCCGGAGGAACGCCGCGTCCTGCGCGCACCGGACAAGGCCCTCCATGCGCGCCACGTGCGCCGTCACGCACGCGCCGTGCGCCCAGTGGAAGTGCTTCTCGAAGGCCACCATGTTGTGCAGCACCGCCGCGCTGTACTCGTGGACGTGGAAGCAGGGGATGCTCATCACCGCCACGGGGCTCGCCGACCGGAACCAGAACCACATGTCCAGGTCGCCGCAGCTCGACGGTGCCTTCCGGAACCACACCGCCCACCGCCGCAACTCCATGGCGCAGGGGAACAGCCGCTCCGACTCCTTCTTGATCTTGAGAAGCTTCAGTGGCGTGGAGAGGATGCTGTACTTGCTGGTGGGTACGCGCGACCAGTGGAAGAGGTGCAGGACGTGATGGAAATCACCGGCCGTGGCGTCGCCGGCGGGGCGCGCCCGTTTTGGGCAGATGTCGTCAAAGCACCCCAGCACGAGCTCCTCGACGGAGTGCGGGAGCTTCAGCCTGCTGCACGAGGCGGCGAGCAGCTTGACGGCGGCGAAGGGGACCTGGTTCTCGAGGACGAGCATGTCGAGCTTGATCTCCTCGGCGTGCTGCGCCACGAACATGTGAAGTATGAAGTACTCTCTATTGATGGACGCCGCCCGCGCCGCGCTGTCGGCGTCGTCGCCGGCGCCGGTCTTGCTGAGCATCATGCTCACCACGAGGACGAAGCAGCTGTCCAGGAGCAGCATCTGCAAGAACTTCTCCTCGTCGTCCAGAGTCTCCGCGGCCGTCTCGTCCCCCGCGTCGTCGTTGGCGAACTCGTCGCGGAACCGGTCGCGCTCCGCCGACAGCACCGCGACGCACCGGTCGACGTCGAGCCCGCACTGGTCCTGCAGGTACCGCAAGAATGGCAGTTTGGCGTCATCGGGGAAGGGGAGGCCGCGATCGCCGCGGTGGAACGGGCCGATGGCCACGGCACGCACCGCGTGCAGCGCCTCCAAGCGCGTCCGCCGGGTGCGCGGCCGGAGGATGGTGCCGGAGCGCTCGCCGAGGTACCACAGCATCGGCGTCCGCGCGATAAGGTCTCTCAGGACGGCCGTGTTCACCGTCGCCGACGTGAGCTTGCGCAGCCACTTCCTCTCGGCTTCGCCATCGGCGGTGGTACCGGTGCCCGTGCCCGGTGCGATGTCGATGAGGTGGTGTTCGTTTCTTACACGGAGTTGCTCCCCTGCCATTGAGATTTCTCTATCGGTCTATCCACGTTTTGGGTAGTTCATCTCAATTTGATGGCATGTATTCTGACGAGAAATAATCTGAAAGGTCGGTACAACGTCAGCAATTGCTTGTCAAGCTACATTCCTGCTGACAAATAGAGAAGGGACAACAACCCGGGACTGACAACCATTTGGTTTGATTTTCCTATTACTTTATAGAACCGAAAGTGATGAAATGAACATGATATGCCTTTGTCTGGCTTGATGTCCGCGTATGGTGATGTCATTTCGGACTCTCAATCCTTGATTATTAAATAATCCATTTAAGTTGACGACGGTATGTTACTTTCTTTAATTTGTCTGTGCATTTTTGCATTAAGCTCTACCTTTTCCCGAGTTATGCATTTGCAGCTTGCAAGAAGTTGATGTTTTGTCCGCTATGTTGGAAGGGTTTTTATGTCATATCATGATATAATTGTTGGAAATATGAGCAATATTTTAATTCTAAATTTTATTACGAGGCATAAAGCGATGCTAACAGTAGATAACACATTGTACTTCTAATCATACGCAAAGATAGGATTATGGCTTGGTCGTACAAATAACTTACTGTTGGGCTTGATTAAGAATAGAAAGCAGTGCAGCTCGATAGTAGATGAAGGTGAAAGTTTCAAATCTTTAAATAGAAAGTTTGGATTTTTTTTAGTTGAAAGTTTAAAAGTTCGAGTTGAAAGTTTTAATTTCGAGATGAAAGTTTTAATTTTCAAGTTAAAATATTTTCATTTTCAAAATTTGACGGTGGCAATGGCATGCAACGAGGCTCCGCAGAAACGGGCACGATCCAGACAGGTGGTGGAGTTCGCCGGAGATGGAGTTGGAAGACCGCAACGAGCTGGACAGGTGAGGAGGACAGGGGCGGGGTTGGGACCAGAGGAAGAAGGTGACCATGAATTCAGCATATTGCGGTTGCCCGTGAATTAGCAGCTCTCCTAGAGGTAAATGATGTTGCTATGGCCTATGGGCTGGAACCAGGTGTTCGATGGGCTGAAGAAACAAAAAAGAATCATTCAGTATAATTCATCTGGAAGGCAGCAATTGTGCTGAGACTATTATTTCAGCCAAATGCAGCCCATGTCTATGCGCCAACCTTGCCTCCCCCAAAGAGAGAATTAAAATAGGGTCTCAGGGACGGAGCTACAGTAGATGCATAGGAATACAGTTGCACCTCTATATTTTTTTTGCAAAAAAAACTGGTATATAACCCTCTTAATACATAAAGTATACACTACACATAGTAACATACATACTCCTCAACTCCTGACAGCCCATTTAGCATTTAGCCCAACAGAATCTGCGAATCAAGCCCAAGTCAACTAGTCAACTAGTCAAAGAGGCGTCAGGCCTAAGTGTCATCTACTCATCTAGGCATCTTTGCTTCCTACTAATACATTTGCTTCTTATAATATGTTTGATGAAGTTAATACATAGCTACTTCTTGGCATGTCATCTTTGCATCATGCTGATTCATTTGCTTCATATGACAAAGGAAAAATTTCTTAAACTTGCTAAGTTTTATTCTAAAGATTCCTTGAACACAGATTTGATCCAACTTTCTTTGCAACTTAATATGTTTATCACTGACATGCATCAAGATACAAGGTTTCAAGAAGTGAAGAATCTCAGTGAGCTCTCTATTAAACTTGTTGAAACAAAGAAGGATGATCTCTATAAACTTGTTTATTTGCTGCTCAAATTGGTATTGATCCTTCCTGTGGCTACTGCAAGGGTAGAGAGGGTATTTTCGGCAATAAATCATGTAAAGAACAAGCTAAGAAATAACATGGGTGAATAATACTTGAATGATTGCTTAGTTACGTACATTGAGCGTGAATTTTTTCTACAAGTTAGTGATGACGTCACCAATCACTTTCGAAGCATGAAGGAATGTTGTATCAAGTTGTAATTTTCTAAAATATTTTGTGATGTTGGTTATAGTGCGAACATATAATTTGACACATTTGAACTTATGTACTATGTCATTTGAACTTGTGTTGGAACAGATATGTCTTAAGTTCGCACCACATCGTCAAAATCCTGGCTCCGCCACTAAGGGTCTCCCTGGAGCATTTTTGTTTAATGGAACACCGACAATTCCATTACGACTGAGTAGACCTGGTAATGGGCGGAAAACCAACCCATTTCTAGCCCAACCCACAACAACAAACTCCATTTTCCTAACCCAAACCAAACCACTTCACATCCCCTAGGGCCCAACCCAAACCAACCCAAATGACAATTCAATCCAAACCAACCCAAACTGTTTCTCTCATATGGTTTCAACCAACTTTCCCAGCCCATTTCAACCCATCTCTAACCCACCAGTGACACTCATAGAGAGTGTGAGCCAGTGACACGCACTGAGGCCGAGCACTCTGTGGCGGGGCGGCTTTCGGACTCGGAGAAGAAGTCGCAATCGCCACCGCTTTGGAGTTCCCAATAACCAAATCCCACCCCTTCCCCGGATCTGGACTACCCAATCCAATCCAATCCTATCTTGTCCAATCCCTACCGCGATTGATTGGATTCATTTCATTCCCGTCGCATCGGCGAGGCTGCAAGCTCTTGCTTCGGTGACGCCCATGACGACACGCACTATGCCACCCAACTCAGGCCCTTCGCTACCCTCGTTGCCAATGACATGGCTCGCCACAACCCCGCCCATGTCTTCATCGCCACCGTCGAGGAGGTGCACGCGCACGCCGTCGCGCTCCTCCCCAAGAACCTCACCTGCGCCTACGTGCATCCTACATCTCCTCTTGACACCAACAACACCATCAGTGTCGCCAAGCTGGAGCCATCGGAATTCCTTGCCTCCCTCCGTGACACCGCGCTTGACAACTCGCCCGTCGGCTTGGCGCACCGTGCGAGGCTCAAGAGCTGGATCCGTGTGCTCGTTCAGGGCTGGGCTCCAGCTGGCGCAGGGTACTACCCGCGCCACTCGGTCAACGACCTCGTGGACAAGACTGATCTCGATTTGCCCTCCAGAGAAGACAAAGATGTTGCCGATTGGCTTGCCAAGTAGGTGTGGAGGTAGAGTGAGTGGAGCTAGGGGAGGGAGAAGAGGTCGGCGGGGATAGGGGAGGGAGAAGAGGTCGACAGGGATGGGTTTGTGAGCTTCTGTCTATGGTAGGTGTGGATTGGGGATGTAGGAGAGGAGGCGAGGGGAGGGGAGTGGAGTGGAGGGGAGGTGAAAACCCACAAACTAAAACCATAGTTATGCTCACTGGTTGAAACCATTATGTTAGACCGAAAAGGCGGCTAGAGGGGGGTGAATAGCAGCACACTCACTTTTTCACAAAGATCAGATTCAACACCAATCCCACTCCAATAGCTATGAAGCTATGAAGATCAATAAACAAGTACAGCGGAAGACTTGTGTTGACTCCAATCTACCCTAAAGCAAAAGACCAAAACACAAGACTCAAACCCTACGGGCGGTCGGACTGGCTTGTATTATGCGTCGATCCGGGGCGGTCTGACCGATGGCAAAATCACGGTCGACCATCAAGCGGTCGACCAAGGTGTTGTAGGAGCGGTCCGACCGCACTGATGATGAACAGCAAAATCGGCTAAAACCGAAACTCAAATCGGTCTAACTTTTGATTCACACAGCCAAACTCCACGAAACTTGAGATACACCTTCTCTGAGATCTTAAGAACCTATTCCAATCAAGGATCGCAGAGATCTATGCCAAAGTTCCTATCTTTTTCAGTTTGAACGAAGTGTGCTCTAAAACCGAGTCAAAAATAAAATATGATCTAAAGACTTGCTCATGGGTGATTGATCATCAAGATGATCCTAGATGGGTTCCCACATGTCACAGCAAGTTAGATCACGGTAAGAAAACAAGCAAAAACTCGTGGATCAAAGAAAGACCCCAAATCACCAAATAGAGAGAAAGAAAGCAAATAGACTCATCTTTGAGAGAACTTTTTTTGGATTGATTTGATATGGTATTGGTTTACAGCCACTTCATCAAGGAGGACAAAGACTTAATACATGAGCACGAAATCAAATCCAACTCTCTAGAACCCTAACCTTCAACTATCCTCTCCCTAAGCACAAAAGCAAAACTAGGGTTTTCAATAATGAAAGGGTTGAGGGGGTGCAGCCACCTCCCTCCTCTATTTATAGTGGAGGCTTAGACCTTCTAGAAGTAAAACCCTAATGGGCACTCGTTAGGCCCACACACAAACGGGTCACACACGCACGCATTTTAAAGCACCGTCTTCATCTCCTCTTGACCTAATCCGCTTCACCTTGCGCCATCTTGCGCTGTGGGTTGGCAAAACGTCACTAAGGTGGTATTTGTTAAAATTACCAAAATACCCCTTTTTGATCTTTTTCGAAGACCGAGTCCCATCTTCATGAAGCACTTTCATGCTTCGCCATGTGTAGGTTGATCCAACGGCTCTCATCATGTCGGCAAGTCTCTCCCATCCGGCTCCCATCGAAACCACCACGGTACTTGCACCGACCCCCGCGCCGCTTGATCCAACCCATCGCATCGAACTACTCGTTCGGTCATCCTTGTCCAATTTGCGCCATGCTTGAATCCATTGACCTCACCTGGTATCCCCGATCGTTCTGGACCTCAGCTCTCCAAGCCTAGTTCCGATCATCCTCGTCGTTGACCGTCGTTGACCTCCAAGTAACCTGCACCACAATAGACAAAGAAATCGATTCCGGGAACAAGTCCTTCACAACTTGACCCACGTAAGTCAAAACATGCATCACGCAACACATATGCACTGAAACCCATGAATATGACCTAACCAAACAATCATCGCCACCAAGTTGGCCGATGAACAAGTGAAAACCGGTCGACCGCACTTTGGCGGCTCGACACCCTTCGGCCGGCCGACCGCCACTGCTGGCGGCCGACCGCCTAGTTGGGACTTTGTCAATTTTCCTTCCTATAAATCCGAAACCTTCTGGAAATTTCAAACTAATAGAACTTTTGACTCGAAGCTTCAAAAATTATGAGACCAAGTGTAGTAGAATCTCCTCTCTTGCCAACACCCTCTATTTTTGGCCCGACTCCAAAATCTAAAATCTCTTTATGGCCGGTCGACCACGCCCAAAGGCTTGTCGACCTTGCCACCAGTTCAATTCAAGCATTGCCGGTCGACTTCGGTTTGGGTGATCGACCACCACAGTTTGTCCAGACGGCCTAAAGCCTGACAGCACTTGAACTCCGCCGAAAACGAGTGATTCGACAAACCTTCAACACCATTGCCAATTGTATCATCATCCTAAGATCGTGAGCATATCCCCATGATATCCACAATCTCCCCCTTGATGAACACATTGGCAATTTCCCAAAAATGTAAGTTTTGAGGTTTGAAAAGTAAAATACTCAATGTTTTCGCACAAAGGCACAACTTGGTCCAAATGCAAGAGAAAGCAATGGAGAAGACCAAGCTGGCTTCAGAATAGCATATGCAAGTGAAATCGAGCAAAAGAAAGAAAGAAAGCTTCAAATTCCAAAAGGGAGTCAAAAATCTCACTTAAGGTCTATATGAAAGAACAATTGTTCAAATTGACCTTCGATCATCGTGAGGATCCAAGAATTACAATTCAAGTTCAGAAAAGGCAATAAGATCATAAGAAAGCAAATAAGAAACTCCCCCCTCACTATAATCCTTAGATTTCAGAAAAAATTCAAATTCTCCAATTTTCTCCCCCTTTTAAACATTTTTATATCTATTCCCCTTTATACATCTTGGATATATCTTCTCCCCCTTTGACAATAGAGTCATCAAGGAATCATGCCTTCCTCTCATCCAGAGATGACAAATGCATAATTGAGGAAAAAGCATAAGAAGGAGCATGCATGAAATGCAATGGAGTGGCTTCATTTTTTGTATTTTTCAATTTTTGATTACAAGAAGCTTTGGAGATTACCCAAAAGAACAAGCTAGCATTTTTAATATTGCACAAACAACATATCAAGCCTAACAGTGCTAGCAAGATCATGATAAGACATATATATCTAAGCTAAGCTCGAAGGCTCAATATAAAGCAATGAATTTGATCAAATTAAGCAAAGCTTCAAATTTAGCAAGTTCATCAACAGAGATCCTAAAATAATAATGACCATGTCAAAATATCAATGTGAGATCAAAAAACTAATAATGACCACTTTAAAAGACAAACAGGTCCTGAATTGAATCATCTTGCTCAATTTAGCTCAAACGCCCATTTTTCAACAATTTTTCATTTGCAATGAATATTGAAGTTGACTAATGGTCTAACTTAGTGAAGAAGATCCTGGACTAGGAGCCATCCATAAACTCTTCCTAAGTTTCGACCAGAAGTTGATTAAAGGTATATCTTAGTGAAGAAGATCATAGACTAAGAGTCAGCCACAAACTCTTCCTAAGCTTCTACTAGGGCCACAAATCTTGAGGTTCATGTTAGTTTTGACAAGCAGTCCCCATGAGATCGTCTGGATCATCAAACTATCTCCAAGTTCATGTCTTGGACATGCAGTCTCGTGAGAGTAGTTTGGCACAATTTAAGCATAAGACAATCTCGAAATTGATTTTTCATTTTTCATTTTGCACAAGAGCAGTTATTAGATTCTCAGAAGAACAAGAAGCCCAAGTAACGATTAATTTTAGATTCAAGAGCTAACAAAGCAATTTTGACAGGGCCAATGTCACAAAAGGAGCACTAATTGCGCAACTAACTAAAACATCCACAAATTGCTGTTTTTAGTTCAAGTTGTTTTAGAGTTCTAGCTTATTCAGCAAAGACTTAGCTACACATGTGAAAGCATGATAATTCTAGCAAGTCAAAGAACTAGACATGGCAATGAACAAGAATTGAAATACTAAAGCTCTAAAGGGTAATAAGCAAAGCTTCATCAATTTTAAAAGATAAGCAGAAAAGCTTATATTACAATGCATCTTTTGTGTTTTTCATATGAATGCAATACGATACAATAAGATGCAAGAAAAGCTCAAAAAACCTAAAAAGATTAAAAAAAACAACAAGTTCAAAAGAAGATCAAGAAAAGATCAGATGAACAAGGAAAGATCAGAAAAGATCCAACTCCCCCTCAAACCATCCCATAGGGATAAATTACCCCTAACTCACTCCTCAAGGTGGCAAACCTTGTTGGGTCTAAAGGCTTGGTGAGAATATCAGCCAACTGAGCCTCGGACTCCACAAAATGCAGCACCATATCACCCTTCTCTACATGGTCTCTAAGGAAGTGATAGCGAATGTCTATGTGCTTAGTCCTAGAATGTTGCGCTGGGTTTTTAGCAATATTAATAGCAGAAGTGTTATCACGGAAAAGAGGAACACTAGCAAAAGCTAACCCAAAGTCCTCAAGGGTGGACACCATCCACAAAATCTGACCACAGCAACTAGCAGCAGCTACATATTCAAATTTCAAAGAAGGATTGTGCAATGTAAGACTGCTTCCTAGACGACCAACAGACAAGAGAAGTGCCTAAGAAATGACATGTGCTTGAGGTACTCTTTCTATCTAGCCGACAGCCCGCAAAATCATAATCAGAAAACCCCCGAATGGACAAGGAAGAAGAGCAGGAATACCAAATGCCATACTGAAGAGTAGAGTGAAGGTACCTGAAAATGCGCTTAACGTCTTAGCGATGTGAAGTCCTCGGAGACACCTGAAGCCTCGCACAGAGGCAGACCGCGAAGTGGATGTCCGGTCTTGAGGCCGTCAGGTACAGAAGGGAGCCGATCATGCTGCGGTACTTGCGTTGATCCACAGCTTCTCCTTCCGCATCTAGATCCAAAGCAGTCTAAGTCGCCATGGGAGTGGCGATCGGCTTGCAGTCACCCATCTCGAAGCGCTTAAGCAGATCCTTGGTGTACTTCGTCTGATGGATGAAGGTCTCTTCCTTGCATTACTCGATTTGAAGCCCCAAAAAGTAGTTGAGCTCTCCCATCATACTCATCTCGAATTCCCTGGACATGATCTCAGAAAAACTGGAAACAAGAGCATAAGAAGAACAACCAAAGATAATAGCATCCACGTAAATCTGAACAAGCAGAAAGTCATTGCCATGCCTAAGAATGAAAAGAGTCTTATCTACCTTTCCCATTTCAAAATCATTCTTAAGCAAGGACGTCTTAAGTCTATCATACCAAGCTCTAGGGGCTTGCTTAAGACCATACAAGGCTTTGGATAGCTTGAACACATGATCAGGGTGCTTGGGATCCTCAAAGCCAGGAGGTTGCCTAACATAGACTTTCTCCTCTATAAAACCATCCAGAAAGGCACTCTAACATCCATTTGATGCAACCTAAATCCCTTAGAAGCAGCAAATGCAAGTAGAATGTGAATGGCTTCTAGTCTAGCAATAGGAGCAAAGGTCTCATCAAAATCTAACCCCTTAACTTGGCTAAAGCCCTGAGCTACCAACCTAGCCTTATTTCTAACCACAGAACCATCCTCATTTTGTTTAGTTTTGAGCACCCAACGGGTTCCTATCACATTATGACCACAAGGAGATTCTACAAGGTTCCAAACTTTGTTTCTTTCAAAATTCTCTAACTCCTCATGCATGGCATTGACCCAGCTAGAATCAGATAAAGCATGTGATATATCGCGGGGTTCAAAAGAAGTTACAAATGCAGAATGAGAGAAGAGACTCGGATCATGATACCTGGAGCGAGTGACTCGCTCATGAAGATTACCAATCATCTGATCCGGAGGGTGTTGCTTCTAAATGTGCAGTGGAGCGCCTGGGGGATATAGTGTCCCCTCAACCTCCGCGAGTACTGCTGATGAAGACGATGTAGCAGGAGCCTCAATTGGAGGTGAAGCAGTCGTAGCAGGTTCTGGAGCTTGGACAGGAGCACCAGCAACAGGTGGAAGAGCAATATCAACTTCATCATCATCTTCTTCTACAAAAATGCTCTCGGTCTCCAGTGAATCACCTGAAATGTCGGATCTAGCTCCAGGGCTAGTCTCATCAAAAGTGACATTGTATGTCTCCTAGACAATGTTAGTTTCAACATTAAAAACCCGAAAACCCCTCGAATGAGCAAGATAATCCAGAAATAAACCATCACAACTCCTTGATTCAAATTTATCTAGGTTTCCTGTCTTGAGAATAAAACACTTTGATCCAAAGACTCGAAAGTGAGAGACAGGGGGTTTTCTACCAAAACGAAGCTCATAAGAAGTCTTGCCCAAAGACGGTCTCAAGAAGACACGGTTTGAAATATGGCAAGCTGTAGCAATAGCTTCGGCCCAAAACCTCCTTGGTGTGCTATGCTCATCTAACATCGTCCTAGCCATCTCGACTAAAGTCCTGTTCTTCCTTTCCACAACGCCATTTTGTTGAGGGACGTGTGGAGAAGAGAACTGATGCTCAATACCGTGCTCAGCACAAAAAGAGGCAAAAGAAGTATTTTTGAACTCTGTGCCATTATCACTGCGGATTGCTCTCAAGGCACCAGGTAGTTCAGAAGCCAAACGAAGAACAAGATCATGGTAATGATCAAAACCCTCATCCTTCGAAGCAAGAAAGAACACCCAAGAGTATCTCGAAAAATCATCAACTATAACAAGGATATACCATTTACGACCGACTGACCGAACCCTAGCAGGACCAACAGTATCCATGTGAAGCAACTGTTCTGGTCCGTCAGTCATGACCATAGTCAATGAAGGGTGTGAGGCGGCAACTTGCTTGCCATGCCTATAGGGCGCACATACAGCATCATTGATGGCTTTGAGTTTAGGCAAACCTCTCATGAGATCAAGACCGCTAACTCGCGTCAGATGATCAAAACCAATGTGCCCCAAACATCGGTGCCAAAGCCAGATATCAGAAGAAGATGCAATTAAACATTTGAGAGAACCAGCAAGAGATTCAGAAAAATCAGCTCCAAAGATTCTACCAACTCTAGAAATCCTAAAAACAAGCTCACCGGTAGAATGAAGCACACGACAGGCATTTTTCTTAAAACGAGTTCCGTAGCCATCATCAAGAAGCTACGAAACAGAAAGCAAGTTGTACCTTAGCTTGTCCACAAGGGTGATGTCCTTCAAGATGAATCTGTCATTCACCTTAATTGATCATGTTCCTTCAATTCGCCCTTGTGTATCATCTCCAAAGGTCAAGAAGTCATCACTCGTCGACCGCGTGAAGGAAGTGAACCATCTTGAGTCTCTGGTCATGTGGCGTGAATAAATGAGTCGACGAGCCACGCTTTTCCTCCTTCCGCGACCACGAAAATCAAGGAATGAAGAACGATGTGTCTCAACATCAAGTTAGTTAAAAGGGACTTGGGAACCTAGTACTGAGACACACGTCTACGAGTAGTATGCAAAGCAAAGTGGTATCCTTTATTTTATTAGGAGTTCTATTATGAGCAATGGTTACTCTAACATGAGAAGCATCCTGTCTAGGAACATGATGTGCATGTGAAACAAATCCTAGTCCAGGTTTCTTATTTTTTAAGTGACCATGTCTCATAAAAGCTCTAGGTTGATGAGATGAAATTCTAGCAATATTTCTCTTAACATTTTTCAACCTACGCCAACAGAACTCTACCAAATGTCCACTCTTCTTGCAATAGGTGCAATGGTATTTGGTACCACTAGGAGAAACACCTTTTGACTCAAAAGAAGGTTGAACAAACCCTGCAAAATTAAAAACAGTTTTTGCAAGTTGGGTTTTGAATTCAACTAAGCCATTTTCCAAGACCTGAATGATATTAGGCTTGGATTTGTCCTGAGCAGAGTTGTATCCTAAACCTTGCTTCTTATAAGGAGTTTTAGACATGTCCAGAATCATGTTTAACTGTTTCTTACCTTTAGAGAATTTTTCTAATGTGTCCTTAAGGTAAGCATTTTCTTTTCCAAAGTTAACACATGAATTACAAGTCTTGGCCTTAATGGCTCTAGCATGTTTCTCCTTAAGATGAGCAACTTCAAGCTTATAGGTTGCATAAGAGGCACAAGGTGTAGACTCAATTGTGTCCTTAAGCTTGGCATATTTAGCTATAACTGCTTCTAGAATGTCCTTAACTTTATGTTCATATTCTAAGCAGAAAGAGTAAAAGCTAGATTTAACATTACTAGAAGCATCCAACTTACTAGACTCTAAGCATTTTTCATAGGGAGTAGATTTGACATCAATTAGCTCAGTCCTAGTGTTTTCAAGTTGATGCAAAGCAATATCATGAGCAGATTGCAGTTTAGCAAATTCAAAATGTAAAACATGGCAAGATGAACATTCATCAGATTCAAGAGTCTTAGCATTTGCAAGTTCTAACGTCAAATTGTCTACTTGTGACTCTAGGTCCTTGTTCCTAGCCATGGTAAACTCTAATGCCTTATCCTAACTCATGAGTTGCTCAAACACGTTGTCACATCTAGCAGAAATGACATCATAGGAGAGAGGTACCTCATCGTTGTTATTGGCGTCGACGGAGTCGGCCATGAAGTACATGCCGGTGAAGTCCTTGGCCTTCCCTTTCTTGTCTTGAGGGAGCTCCTCCTCCTCCTTGTCCTCCTCGCTCCCGAAGTCCACATCGCTCATGGATTGCTCTCCAAAAGCGGCAAGGACCCGGTGAGCAGCCTTCATGAGCTTGGAAGCATCATACTTGAGCTTGCTCCCCTAAGGCTTCTTCTAGGTAGGCTTCTCATCCTTGCGGTTGCCCTTACCTTTTAGCTTGGGGCAGTTTGCATGGATGTGATATAGCTCTCCACACTCATAGCATATCACAGAGCCACCTCTCTTCTTGTTTCTAACATTGTTGTATGCCCATGTGACTTTCTTGACTAAAAGAGCTAAATCAGCCTCAGGAAGACTCTCAAACTCTTCTCCTTGAACAGTAGATAAACACGCAAGAGAAAAACCAGAAGAAGATTCAGAAGAACCATCAGAAGTTCTTTTCAAAGGATTAGCTACCAAAGCCATGTTATCCTTCTTAGGAAGACTGCCTCTCTTGATCTCATGAGTCTTGAGCTTGCACCATGCTTGTCCAATTTGCGCTATGCATGAATCCATTGACCTCACCCGGCATCCCCGATCGTTCTGGACCTCAACTCTCCAAGTCTAGTCCCGATCATCCTTGCCGTTTACCGTCGTTGACCTCCAAGAAACCTACACAACAATAGACAAAGAAATCGATTCCGGGAACAAGTTCTTCACAACTTGACCCACGTTAGTCAAAACATGCATCATGCAACACATATGCACTAAAACCCATAAATATGACCTAACCAAACAATCATCATCACCGAGTTGGCCAATGAACAAGTGAAAACCGGTCAAACCGCCACTTTGGCCGGTCTGACCGTCCAGCTGGGACTTAGTCAATTTTCCTCCTTGGAAATCTGAAACCTTCTTGAAATTTTAAACCAATAGAACTTTTGACTCGAAGCTCCAAAAATTATGAGACTAAGTGTAGTAAAATCTTCTCTCTTGCCTACACCCTCTATTTTTGGCCCGGCTCCAAAATCCAAAATCTCTTTATGGTCGGGTCGATCACAAGAAAGGCCGGTCGACCGCCACCAGTCACCAAAGCATTGCTTGGTCCGACAGCCTGGTTTGGCGGTCTGACCGCCACATAGGCCGATTAGATCATGAACAAAGGCGGTCGATCGCTCAAGCCCGACAAAGACTCAAACTCCACCGAAAACGAGTGTTTCGACAAACCTCCAATGACATTGCCAATTATATCATCATCCTAAGATCGTGAGCATATCCCCATGATATCCACACATTCGGAACCCGAAAAATTCAAATCCATACCAAACCGTTTGCACCTTAAACCCAATCCGCCCAACCCATTAGATACCTCAACTCATTTCTACCCATCCAAAGTCAATCCAAATTAAAACCCACCCCATTTAACCCATTCCAACCCAAACCATTAGCACCCCTACGACTAAGACATAGCTAAATTGCTTGCCACCAAAGCGTGAACAAACATGGGTGCCCTGTTAGCAAAAAACAGGTCCCCCCTCCTATAAATTACACCCATGCGCACCCAAAGTATGCACTACTTTGTTACAATCCTTATGGGCAAACAACACGACCGCTATTTGTGTATGGCTCATATATATAACAAGGTGAAAGAAATGAGTTATGTCTAAAAAACAGGAGTGAAGCGTATGCTTTCCGGACATAGACCTAAAGGGAGAGGTGCAATTGCGTGGGATTATGAAATATTGTCGGCTAGGAGTGAGTCCGAGTCGAACATGTAATCGCGGTATAAATATATATCGTCGACCTCTTGTAACCCTAATCAGAAGAAAATAAAAAAAAGTCCCCATATCGACGGAGCCGCAACGATTCAGTTCTTGAGAATGTAGGCTTTGCTGAATCTCATAGACATGCACATAGACGAAGTTCAGCACCAAACAACGCCTTACTTCACAAAAAAGTGTAGTGTTCGTTGCCAGATCAAAACCAGTACCTTCAATAGCTTCCTTCAAGATGAGTGAATGCGTCTCAAAAACAATATTATCCATGCCTTTTTCTGCTGCAAAGTTGTTGCCTTGAAGACATGCTTCAGCCTCCGCATGGACAAGATCTTGCAAATGCCATCATTTACTTGCGCCTGCGAAAAGGAACTCCCCGCCATGGTCCGAAAAGACAAACCCCATCCGCTGAACTAAAGCTTGCCGCAAAAACACCATAAGTACTAATCTTGTAGAGCCCCTGCTCCGGCGCCTTCCACTTTGCCTCTGCCCTCTGCTTGGTTGTTTTCAACTTTTTGGTTGCAAAGACATCGATATACTCCTTTGAACAAGATCGAGTGAGCAATGAAAGGCAGCTCCTCGGCCATTTTTCTCTTTTCGCCTTCTCTAGGGATGGCAACATTGAAGTGTTAGGATTTAGGTAGGCTAGACTAGCGCACAATAAAAAATTCTATTGTGTAAACAAGGAAGCTATACAAGTAAGAGATCATAAAATGTAATCACTAGACATGCAGTGCGGCTAAAAGAGTACATACAACCTAGTCCAACGTTGTGCGCGTCGATGTGGTGGAAGTAGTCGATCATCCAATGTCTTTGATCACTGATCGTCTCCTCTGGTAGCTTCCTGTTCCCTATGCACGTCGCAGATCATTCTCGATCATCGCAACAGCCTCGCTACGGTATCCACACATCTAGAGATTGAACGCGGTACATCGGTATGCTAGCACAAGCACGCACGATAGGGCTTTCTGGGATGTGGCGACTAGGGTTTCCCCACGCCTCCCCTTATAAAGAGTCCATAATAGATCCAATTTGAACTAGTTTTTTCCAACCCATTAATTATGTGACCCTGTAGGTTCATGTGTAATCAGCTGTGAGCCGAAAACTCCTTTCCATTCTACAAGTCGATAGTGGTTCCTAATAGGACATATCGACTCACGAATACACATAAAGATCAAATCAGATGAACCTTGTGCAATATGATCTACGACCAGGTTATTGTCACTCACGACCAATTCATAACTCATTACGACCAATTCGCATATGATCACGAACAGTTTGTAACACCTTAGTCGATCAATTTGTGATCATGTACGACCAGCTCACAACCAGTTCGTATCTGATCGGACCAAGTGATTTGCTTGCATATTCTTCCTTTACCTCATGATATATGATCGAACTCCAAGTGAGATATATGTTGGAAATATGCCCTAGAGGCAATCATAGAGATGATTATATTTCATTATGTTCATGACATTGGATAATATGTTATCTTGTTCCTAGAATAATATTGTTAATATTTATTATCAAGTATGTGACTTGGTTGTGAAACTCTATATTTTTGTGATAATTATTTTTATATGATCCCTGGTCGGAAACATATGAGGACACATATGAATAGACTAGCATATGTATTGGTTGATGACTATGTTTCACGAGTCATAGATATGGAGATATCAAACCAATAATATGGACACATGTTAGAGAACATGACGTTGGATTAGACCCACCTTGAGACACTATTGAGATTGTTATGATTCTATGTGTCGTTAGTTGGTCTCAAGCAATGATGATGTATAATCCTTAGACCTGAGATCAGCATGGTTTCCTACATGTGTAATAGCACTCTTAGGGGTTGCCAAACGCTACACCGTAACTGGGTAGTTATAAAGGTAGCTTTCGGGTATGTTGTGAAACATGGAGAGGAATGTGACTGGTCGGATATGGGATTTGCCCCTCCTAACATAACAGGAGAGATGTCTCTGGGCCCCTCATTGTGATCAGATAAAGAAAGTGCATGGCCGTGCCACTAGTGGTCGAAGTGTTCGACCACATAAAGTTATCTGACACTTGATTGAGAAAGAATTGAACAGTCCATGGATGACACAACATCTCACCTGGAGTTCAACCAGACATCGTGAGGCAAAGGGAGTATACACGAGTAGGTCACTCAGTTCGATCAGTTACAGACTAGTCGTATGGAGATACGAGTTGGTCGCAGACTGGTCGAACGTAATCACAGAGTGGTCGTAACCTGGTCGTAAGGAGTTACGAACTGGTTGTGACCACATACGAACTGGTCGTATAGAGATGGGACCTGGTCGTAAGTGATGAGGACCTGATCGTAGATCATATAGCATTAAGGTTCATCCGATATAATTTGTGTGTATTTGGGAATTGCTATGTTCTCCTAGGAGCCGCTACGACTAGTGATCGGAAATGGTTTTCGAGTCACAACCAATTACGCATGAACCTACAGGGTCACACATTTAACGGGTTGGAACAAACCAGTATGAATACGATTCGTAAACGTGTGCGGATAGGATCCGTCACAAGCACTATATAAGGAGATGCATGAGGCTGTTGGGAGGTATGCGTGAAACATCACCGAAACCCTAGCCACCATCTTGCTGAGAGCTCTGCCGTGCGACTTGGAGCTGGCACACCGGCGTATGGTTGTTCCTGCCCTGGACGTGTGGATACCGTAGAGACGTTACTACGATTGTTGCGCTTGAGGACGATCCGCGATCTTTACGAGGAACTGCAGAGGTTGCTAGAGGAGACGATCGACTCGCGAGGACGTTGGATGATCGACTACGACCACTGCATCGACGTGTTATACGTTGGACCAAGCTGCTCCAACCCTTCTTCCGCTGCTCTGCGCGTCTGGTGGTAACGATCTATGATCATCTACTTGCTTGGCTTCCTGGTTTGCGTGGTAGAAATTTTTGTTTGTAGCTATCGTAGCCTACCCGCGACCCAACAATATATGTCATCCATAGACTGTTTAATCTTTTCACGATCTAATGATGGATAACCTCATGTGGTTGAATCTTTGATCACTTGTGGCACAACATGTACTCCCTTTATCCAAGCACGTCGAGGGGACTAGAGATATTTCTCTTGTTATACTAGGAGGGACAAATCTTATATCCAACCAGTCACACCCCTCCGCATAATTCATAGCATACCCAAAAGCAACCTTTATAGATATTTAGTTACGAAGTAGCGCTTGGTAACCCCTAAGTGTACTATTACACACGTAGAAAACCATGCTGATCTCAGGTTTAAGGACTATACAACATTATTGCTTGAGACCAACTGATGACAGATAGGAACACAACAATCTCAATAGTGTTTCAAAGTGGATCAATCCAACATCATGTTCTCTAACATATGCTCACACTATTGATTTGATACCCCTTATCTATAACTGGTGAAACATGGTCATCAATCAATACATGTGTTGGTGTATAAGTCACTAGTGCCCCCGATGAGTGATACCCAACCAGAGATATTTCTAGAAATAAAGTGCTTCACCAACAAGTCACATACTTGCTAATTTTTATAAATGAAAATTCATCCATGGAACATAATAACATTTATTATATAACTCATAAACATAGAAGTGATCAATCATCTCCATGATTGTCTCTTAGGGCATATCACTAACAAGCTTCAACTTACACTAGAGTCAATCATGCAAGTATCTAATACCCATAGCTCTTGTGTGCCCCTCATGCTTGGGTTGTAGGTGAGGCTTTGTCAATGGATATGTAATATTCAAATCCATGTGCACTTTGCATATCTTTAGATCATCTCTTTCAACAATCTCATGAATAATGTGGTATCCCCGAGGTATGTGTTTGGACTTTTCAAGCGGTCTAAGCTCCTTGGCTTGTGCAATAACTCCACTATTATGACAAGTGAGATCCATCGGACTAGAATCACTAGAAACCACACCTAGTTAAAAAATGAACTGCCTTATCCAAACGGCTCTCTTTGCGGGTTAGGAAGCCGCAATATACTCAGCCTCTATTGTAGAATCAACAAATGTCCCTTGCTTAGATCTTTTTCAGCTCACTGCTTCTCCATTAAGACAAAACACAAACTTTGACTACAATCGAAAATTATATTTGTTGGTTTGAAAGCTAGCATCGGTGTAACCATTTACAAC
This sequence comes from Phyllostachys edulis, assembly GCA_036346405.1. Lineage (NCBI taxonomy): Eukaryota > Viridiplantae > Streptophyta > Magnoliopsida > Poales > Poaceae > Phyllostachys > Phyllostachys edulis. The sequence goes on along the minus strand of CM070561.1, from coordinate 13,324,457 downwards.
CAACTCGTCCTCACCACCATAAACAAGGAACACATCCTTAGTCCTTCTCAAATACTTCAGGATGTTCTTAACTGCTATCAAGTGACCTTCACATGAATCTGACTGATATCTGCTCATAACACTTAAAGCATAAGATACATCTGGGCATGTACAAAGCATGGCATACATGACACATCTAATAGCCAAAGCATATGGAATCTTACTCATTTTATCTCACTCATCAGGTGTCGAACGACATTGACTCTTGCTAAGACTAATGCCATATGACACAGGCAAAAACCTTTCTTAGAATCTTGCATGTTAAACCGTTTCAACACCTAGACCGGGAATCCTTGTTTTCTGTAGATTCTCCTCCAATGGCTAGTTTTCTTCTGTGGATGTATAAATACCCCTTTTGACTGGTTATGGGAGAGTGCTGGTGCCATTTTCGTTCCCCTTGATCAAAGAGCAAGCCATCTACTCTCTTTTGTGCATGTATTGCACTTAGTGAGCTTAGAGAGCAAAATCCTAGTGCATGTGTTGCATTAGATGTTGGATTTAGTATCTATTGAGCTTAAATACTTGATTCATTCAAGTAAACGTCTCCGATTTGTTACTTTTGGTGTTTGCCGACACCTAGATGGCTTAAAGAAGTTGCGCCGGTGATCTTCTCAAAGAAGGTTGTGAGAAGATCCAGGCGGTTATCAATGGCTTGGTGCTCACCATCTCTAGAGTGAAGGAAGAGCAACCCCGAGTCGATTCGAGGTGCAGGCTTAATTTGTAGAGCCGGTCCAGTTCGTTTGGGCTTACCTCAACGTGGACTATGGGAAACCGGCAAGTTTTCGATCACTACAAGAAAAAGTTCAGGTATCCTTGTAATTTTCTTTCTTAAGCTTTACTTTCTTGCAATTTACTTTTATAGATTTAAATTGTTGGTGCACTTATTCAAGACTAGTTGATTTAAGTTTTAATTGAGCAAATCCGAATTCGTTTATAATTCCGCATTAAACTCGGTTTTAGCCAAAAGAATTTTTAAAACCGCCTCTTCAACCCCCCCCCCTCCCCCTCTAGTCAGCCTCTTCGATCTTATAGAAGCCCTCTACTAATTACTGCCATCTGTGTGTCTCCTAGGGTATGTTTTGTTGTAGGCGTTTGCTCGATTTGTTACAAGCGTTTGCTCTAAATGTTGCGAGAAGTGTTTTGATTGTTACAATGTTGTTGCATCGTCTAGTCGCTCCGATGGATTTTTGTTGCAACCGGAGTGGGATTTTGTTGCAGGATTACTAAATAATTGTTGCGTATCACCGATTTTTTATTTTTGTTGCTCCTGATTGTTGAGTACATAAGCATTTTTCGAATTACTTTAATCCAGAAATAAGCTAGATAAAACATAGAAAATACTCTGGCTATTTTCACAAATAGAAAGTAGGTATGTATGAACACTATAGGCATACTAATTTCTAGAAAGACAGAAAGTAGCATATCTATCTCAGCGTTCATCACAACAACAAATAGTAAAGCAAAACAAGTAATATAGGCATACCCAGATTCTGTAGAAGAAGAAGATGCAGCAGTATTCTTGACGAGGATGTCGTTCGTCATGACGTAGTAGTAGTAGTCGTGCAGTTGGTGTAGAACGTAGCAGAAGGTTGTAGTCGCGCAGTTGATGTAGATGTAGCAGCGAGCAGTCGCGCGAATGCTCCCCAAAAACCTTATTCGTCCTCACTCGTACAAGCCTTCGAGGATGAGGGTTCTGGAGGCCTGCTCTCCGGGCGGCATGCACACACGCCTCATGGGATGGAGATCGCCAAAGACAAAGAACAAGCACTGTGGAATTTCTCGAATCGTGGAAGTGGAAAAACTTCGGACCAGAGCAGCCTTCTCTCGGTCTCCTTATATAGCCAAAAGACAGAGAGCCCAAAGGTCATCAAGACCAAAGACCATCAACCATCAAGGGCGATTGCATCAAAAGGCCAACAATGCCATCAAGGAGTCCTAGAAGACCAAAGGCCAACAAAAGACTAAAGGTCAATCAATCACCATCAAGGACCAGCACTCTGTTTTTTTAATGGCAAAACCGAAGAGACCAGAGACCAACAATCACCCTCAATGTCGGTCGCTTTGATTTTCGAATAGATAAAGAAAATCGCTACCAAGACTGCGACACGTCTGTAGACGCTACAAGACACAAGACGGCACGGCACGCAGACGGCATGGCACGGCTCGGCTCGGTGAGGCGAGGTGAGCGAGCGCGCGTGTGTGTTGTCTCTTTCCAATTCTACAAGAGGGGCTACCACGCTCCACCTTTTAAACTGGTGTCACTCCCCTTAATCCCTCCATGTGGGACTAAACATTTTAGCACTTGCACATGGGCCTTTGAGATTTACTAGGAATTAATTAGAATATAATATTTGGGCCTAGCCCATATTAATTCCAACAATCCCCACCGCATCTCAAGGGCACATGTCAAATGCCTTGATCCACATATTATTTTAATATACCAAGATTTTGATGGAGACCGTTAAGGTTGAACATCCACTGAATGGGCTACACTTATCCACAATCGCACAATGGACTAAGCCTTGAATTGACAGCTTTGTGTGAATAAGTTTCACTTAAGTTCTTAATCGATACTAGGTCGCCAGCATCCTCATGCGGGTTGGAGCATATAAGTCATACTCCGCCTATTCATGAGCTTCCTAGAAATTACCCTATTTCATAGATCTGTGACTAGCAATGAGCTCATATAGGTGTGTTCTTTCAAGATCGCTCAGAGACAAAGATCTTTGCTTTAATAAGCCACGTAACACATTAAGATAAAAATCAACCTGCCATACAGATTTAGGAGAGAATTGCATCTCCAATGGAGTGGGTCTATAAAGGTACTCTCCTCCCAGTTAACCAATAGCTTGTTTCGCCAATCCTACTTCACGGGATCTCCGATCACATAGGATGGGTTACCACTATGGTATAACTCACGGGTCTCAAACCCATCTCCTTGATGCATTGTCTATCACATTTCGTGATAAACCCTTTGTGAAGGGATCTGCCAGATTCTTAGCTGTTTGGATATAATCCAAAGCTATTACTCCGGAGTTTCTCATTTTCCTGACAGATTTCAATCTTCTCTTCACATGTCTTGATGATTTCATATTATCCTTAGAACTGTTCACCTTGACAATCACAACCGATTGTCACAATTCATCGAAATAGCCAGATGGTTTTTCAACCACCCAAGCAAATCCATCAAGAGCTCACGGCCATTCGGCTTCAAAGAAGGCGATATCTAATGCCGTGAGTTCTGCTTCCATTGTTGACCTTGTTAAGATGGTCTGCTTGCAAAACTTCCATGAAACAGCTCCACCTCTAAGTAAGAAGACATATCCACTTGTGACCTTAATCTCATCAGCATCAGATATCCAGTTTGAATCGCTATAACCCTCCAAAGACTTAGGGTACCCTATAGTGAATGCCATAGCTCATAGTACCCTTTAGATAGCGCATTACCCTCTCAAGAGCATGCCAATGATCATCTCCGGATTGAAACAAACCGCTTAGTTTGCTCACAAAGAAACGAGATGTCGCCCGGTACCGCTTAGCTAAATACATGAGTGAACCAATTATCCGAGAATATCTCAATTGGTCTCGGCTATTCTCCGATTCTTCCTAAGCAACACGCTAGGATCATAAGGTGTTGGAGAGGGTTTGTAGTCGCTATAACCAAAATGACTCAAAACCTTTTCCACATAATGGGATTGCAACAATGTAATCCCACCATCATCACCTCTCAACAGCTTGATGTTCAAGATAACATCAGCTACTCCCAAATCTTTCATCTCAAAATTCTGATATAAGAAATCCTTGACCTCCTTAATCACATTAAGGTTGGTCCCAAAAATCAGTATGTCATCAACATACAGACATAGAATGACTCCCTCGCCCCCACCATGGCGATAATACACACATCTATCAGCTTCATTCACAACAAAGCCTGCAGATGTTAAAGTTTTGTCAAACTTTTCATGCCACTGCTTAGGTGCTTGTTTAAGACCATACAAAGATTTCAACAACTTGTACACCTTTCCTTCTTGACCATCTACTACAAATCCATCTGGTTGATCCATATAAATTTCCTCATCCAACTCTCCATTTAGGAAAGCCGTCTTAACGTCCATCTGATGAACGAGAAGACCGTGTGAGGCAGCCAGAGATAGTAGTACTCGAATAGTGGTCAATCTAGCCACAGGTGAATAAGTATCAAAGAAATCTTCGCCTTCCTTTTGGGTATAACCCTTGGCCACAAGCCGTGCCTTGTACTTCTCGATAGTACCATTAGGCCTAAGCTTCTTTTTGAACACCCACTTACATCCTACAGGTTTACAACCATAAGGACGCCAAGGATCTCCCAAGTTCCATTAGAGATAATGGAATCCATTTCATTACGGACTGCTTCCTTCCAAAGATTCAAGATCTCGAGAAGCATACGCTTCAGAAATGGTATTTGGAGTATCATCCACAAGGTACACAATGAAATCAGGACCAAAAGACTTTGCAGTCCTTTGTCTTTTACTCTTCCTTAGAGTTTCATTGTCTTCCTCCTCAGGAATTTGCTCAAGGGTTTGTTCAAAATATTCCATTGGAATGGCAGGTTCAGGAATTGTATCAGGTTCCTGACTCGATGAACTAGGTGTATCTTTCATCGGAAAAATATCCTCAAAGAATGTAGCATCTCTGGACTCCATAATTGTACCAACATGCACGTTAGGTACTCCAGATTTCACCACTAGAAATCTATATCCAACGCTATGGTGAGCATAGCCTAGAAAGACGCAATCAACAGTTTTTGGTCCAAGCTTACGCTTTTTAGGAATTGGCACATTGACTTTTGCCAAACAACCCTAAGTGCGCAAGTATGAAAGTGATAGTCTTTTCTTCTCCCATTGTTCATATGGGGTTATCTCTTTATTCTTTGTGGGAATCCTATTTAGGACATGACATGAAGTCAATATAGCCTCCCCCACCATGCTTTGGAAAGACCATTTGTTCTAACATGGCGTTAACCAAATCGCTTAGAGTGCGGTTCTTTCTTTCAAAGAACCCCGCTTGACTGGGTGAATAGGAGGCGTCCTCTCATGGATTATACCATGTTCCTCACAGAATAAATTGAACTCATTTGAAAAGTACTTCCACCACGATCGACCTAACCTTTTGATTTTCCTTTCAAGTTGGTTCTCAGCTTCTACCTTATAGATTTTAAAGTAGTGAAGAGCTTCATCTTTAGTTTTCAAAAGATACACATAACAGAACCTAGTGGAGTCATCAATCAAAGTCATAAAATATCTGTTACCACCTTTTGTCAAAACACCATTCATCTCACACAGATCTGAATGTATGAGTTCTAATGGTGCCAAGTTTCTTACCTCCGCAGCCTTATGAGGCTTACGAGGTTGCTTTGATTGCACACAAACTTGACATTTAGAACCTTTGGCAAGGGTGAATTTCGGATTAACTCTAAAGCTGCTAACCGCGTCATGCAACCAAAATTAATGTGACAAAGTCGTGAATGCCAAATAGTAGTCTCATTACTATCGCAAACATGGTTCACAATATTATTACATAAATCTGAAAGAGATAGGCGGAACAAGCCTCCGCACACATAGCCTTTACCAACAAATTGTCCACACTTGGACATTACAAATTTATTGGACTCAAATACCGCCTAAAACCATCTCTACACGTAAGAGATCCGCTGACGAGATTCTTATTGATCGATGGCACATGATGCACGTTCTTCAGTTGCACAATCTTCCCCGAAGTAAACTTCAGATTGACCGTGCCAACACCATGAACAGTGGCATGTGACCCGTTCCCCATTAGAACGGCTGAATCCCGAGTGACCTGGTAAGAAGAGAACAATAAAATATCAAGACACACATGTATATTAGCACTAGTGTCTATCCACCAATCGTAGATTGACATACGAGAACAATAGGTAAATTACCATACAAGTTCCCATCTCATGTATATTAGCACCCAAAGACATTGATAGTGTATATCCACCAATTATTTCATATGAATATTGCTTTTGCATTGACATTAGTAACATTTTATATATGTGTGTAATATACCAATGGGTAGGTAAATATCATATATAAAAGGCCCAAAATTTTAGCTTCGTTCTAGGTCAAAAACTCCTCAATGATCTCAAGTACCAACAACAACATTGACAGACTTGGAATTCGCTTTGTCGATTCTTCCCACCCTTATGCGTTGGTCGCAATCCTTGGCCCAATGACCGGGTTCACCAGACAAAGCAAAGGCTCTCCTTTGTGTTCTTCTTCTTCTTCTTGAAACTTGTTGTTTGTGCACTCTTGTTCTTGCCTTTGAACTTTTGAGTTTGGCCATTCTTCTTCTGTACCATATTGGCACTAGAATGTCCCTCATTACCTCTAGTGTGTGTATCTTTTGCCCTCGCCTTCTCTTCAACATCAAGAGACCCAATGAGATTTTCAACAAAAACTCTTGTCTCTTGTGTTTCAGAGAAGTAGCAAAATTCCTCCAAGAAGGAGGAAGTTTGGCAATAATACCTCCCATGACAAACTTGTCCGTAATACACACTTGAAGTACTCAAGTTCTCAGGGCCATAGATTGTATCTCATGAGCCTGCTCAACTATAGAACGGCTATCAACCATTCTCAGTAGTCATGGTATTGCTCCATGAGATACAATTCACTTTGCTCGCATCCAAACCCCAAATTTGGCCTCGAGTGCATCCCACATCTCTTTTCCAGCTTTTAATCACCATGTATGCATCGACTAACTTCTCACCAAGAACACTAACCACGGCACCTTTAAAAGGTTATCGGACCTCAAACTCTTGCTCCTGCTCAGAGTAAGTGTTCTTCAGCTTGACGCTTGCCACATGGAAAACGCTCATGGCGATTAGCCAAAGCACCATCTTGGTGCGCCACCTCTTATAATTCGCACCATCGAATTGAGAGGGTTTGAGTGCAACAAAGAAAGCCAGTTGGTGAAAAATGCCTATGCCTAGAATAAGGTTTTTGGATTGTTGAGTACATAAGCATTTTTCGAATTACTTTAATCCAGAAATAAGCTAGATAAAACATGGAAAATACTCTTGCTATTTTCACAAATAGAAAGCAGGTATGTATGAACACTATAGGCATACTAATTTCTAGAAAGACAGAAAGTAGCATATCTATCTCAGCATTCATCACAACAACAAATAGTAAAGCAAAACAAGTAATATAGGCATACCCAGATTCTGTAGAAGAAGACGATGCAGTAGTATTCTTGACGAGGACGTCGTTCGTCATGATGTAGTGGTAGTAGTCGTGCAGTTGGTGTAGAACGTAGCAGAAGGTTGTAGTCGCGCAGTTGATGTAGATGTAGCAATGAAAGATCATGCGCCGAACGCTCCCTAAAACCTTATTCGTCCTCGCCGTGCAAGCCTTCGAGGATGAGGGTTCCGAGGCTCGCTCTCCGGTCTTGGCTATACACGCCTCGCGGATGGAGATCGCCAAAGACAAAGAACAAGCACCGTGGAATTTCGAACGTGGAAGTGGAAAAACTTCGGACGAGCAGCTTCTCTCGGTCTCCTTATATAACCAAAAGACGAGAGCTCAAAGGTCACCGAAGACCAAAGACCATCAATCACCATCAGGGACAGCTTGCAAGAGTCCAAAGGCCAATCAATACCATCAAGGATCGCCAAGACCAAAGGCCAACAAATCGAAGACTAAAGGTCAACAATACCATCAAGGACCAGCACTCTGTTCTTTTTAATGGCAAAACCGAAGAGACCAGAGACCAACAATCACCCTCAATGTCGGTCGCGTTTGATTTTGAATAGATAAAGAAAATCGCGCAAGACCCGACACGCCTCACAGACGCGCTTTGCACACGGCACGGCGGCGGCGAGAGCAGCGGCAGCCTGTGTGTTGTCTCTTTCCAATTCCACAAGAGGGACTACCACGTTCCACCTTTTAAACTGGTGTCACTCCTCTTAATCTCTCCATGTAGGACTAAACATTTTTAGCACTTGCACATGGGCCTTTGAGATTTACTAGGAATTAATTAGAATATAATATTTGGATCTAACCTATATTAATTCCAACACTGATCGGATAGCTAAGATCGAACCTTTTAAGTTAGATCTGATGATAGAAATGAGCGTACTCATTATATGTTCGGACGCTAGTTGTTTCTTCCTTTTCTTTCATATGCAGTAGCAGTACACCTCCCTAGCTACACTCCCTAACCCTGCGTCAAGCTGCCGTAACTGCTTCCTTACCCACTACATGACTTCTAGCTACTCCCCCACTAACCATCCATCCAGTTGACCGAGCCAAGTACTACTCCTACTCCTTTTGTACTGATAGATAAATTTGGCCAGACAATTCATTTACTTAGCCAATCCATTAGGTAGGCAGCCTTCCAGACACTAAATTGCCGTTGTGCCTCGTCAATCGATTCCTACCAAAGAGATTTTCACAGAATAAATGAAACAACTCTACCGAGGGAGTGATTATATAAAACAGATGCTACTACTGATAGCTTGGTCAATAGTTCCGCTTGAATCTTAGGCTCTGTTTGGTTGAACCACTTTTGGATATTTAGATGTTTGGCTTACTGCTTATGTTATAATAAAGTTATAAACGGATATATTGTCGCGTTTTAGAACACACGACATGAAATGTGAGTATAGCCATTGGATAACATAAACTATCACGTCAGCTTTTACCAAACAGATGAATAGACTTTTGATAACTTGCTTTTGACGTCAGCTTAAAAATAAGGACAGCGCAACAACATCAAACTGAGCCTCAGCCATTGATTTCGGATCCGGCAGTGCTAGTGCAGCCACTTAAGTTCCAGTTACACTAGCAACTACACGAACTGCATCGCCTGGCCCTGGTGTATGAATGTATGATCTCCAACTCATCAGATGGTGACTGTTCAAGAGCTGCTATCCATCATATCACAAGTATTAAAATTCACTGTAAGAGCTTAATGAAAATTAGAAATTTGGTCTTCTTTCATAACTCGATCAAATGCCAAAATATACAAATTCGAAATATATAAATTAAAATAAGATCTTGCGGAGCTGAGTTATAAGAGCCTTTTTTATTTTTTATTCTTTTTATAAAAATTATTTTAAAGATAACATCTTCCTAACTTTATTTCTAATTATGACCCCTTTGATCACGTCATGACCCATAGTGTGACCAAATTCTGATGTCACGCTACTGACCCCTTTGGACGCTTCCATTTTTGGACTAAGTCTTGTCACGTCAAGAGGAGTGGCGTGACAATATAGTTTGATCACATCGCAGTTGGTAGCGTAACAACACAGTTTGGTCACGCCACGGATCATGACGTGACCAAAGAAGTCAGAATTGGAAATTAAGTTAGGAAGCCTTTAAAATAAATTTTAAAAAAGGATTAAATAATAAAAATAATTCGAGTTATAACAGCTTAGACTAAAATAAAGAAGCAGTATCAAGTACAATAAAACATAACTGAAATTCAAAATAAAAATAAAAGGGAATTAGCAATTTGATTTACAAGTGAACTCCAAAGTAAAATCTCTAAATATCTAAAATAGTAATAAAATTAAATGAAAATCAGCGGTTGAATTTGTATACAGCCTCCAACATAAAACTGATATTTGGAATAAAGAATAAAATAAAATTAGCAATTTGATTCCCATACGAACTCCAACGGAAAAAAAAAACCAAAATAGCCAAAAAATCGAAATAAAAATTAAATGAAAGTTACCGGTTGTATTCATATACGAATTCCAACCTAAAACTGAAAAAAATCCATATGAAAATTTAGAATAAAAATCAAGGGAAATAGAAATTTCAATTTTATATGAATTCCAAGCTCAAATTCCAAAATACTAAAATTCACAATAATAAATAAATGAAATTTATACATATTTGGTTTTATTGAGGATTAAAATTCCAAAATATGCAAACACAAAATAAAAAATAAAAATAAGATTAGAAATTGATTGGTATATATCTCGAAATGATGCATTGGTTTCTAAATGGAGAAAATGAAAAGAACACAAATAAATGCCAAGTAAAATGAAAACAAACTCCAAAAATCATAAAAATAAAGTCAACCAGAACAGGCCATCGGAAGTTTTGCTGAGGGAGAAAATCAGGAAAAAGAAGAGGGGAAATATTGTGCTGACACGTGGGGCTGACTGATTTTTAATTATTTTCTTTAATTTGGAAAATCAGGTTTATTACGTAGCTGCAAACGTGTGGGTCACGGGCCACTATGAAATGGTTTTATTAAAGAGCTCTTTTACGGTACACTCAATTTAATATAGGTCATCTATTCTTTTTTTATCCAATTGTTCAGATTAGTTAGGATTTAATTATAGTACACCTGGTAGTATGAGTAATAGAATTCTAAGAGTGGTAGAATTATAATTGCCCATATGAGGGTCACATGATACAAGATTATTATTTTGAACCATAGTTAAAAAAAAAAGTCCATAATACCCTCACAAAAATTATAAATACAAAGAAAAGTCTATTATACCATTAACAAATCAATGGTCAGATTTCGTTTATACTACCACCATATACTATCATTAGAATGTAGAATTTTTGGCTGTATTGTTATATTTTCACCTTATATTTATAGGAATAGCCGTCCGCGAATTTGTTTAGCAAAATTAGCCCCCCTACCGCACGACCACTGTGCGACAACCCCTCTCAGCCTGGCACAAGCCTTTATTCGCACGGCCACCGTGCGTTGGCGCTGCAGCACGGTCGCCATGCGGTAGCGCCCCACCACCTGCCACATGTACCGAAAATTAGGGTTTCGGTGGAAATTAAGGTTTATGCCGCTTAAGGTTTTGAGGCTTCTTGTAGGAATTTTAAAATATAGCAAACGAGTTCAAAAAATTATGAAATTTTATGTAGAGCCTTATGACAAAGTGTACTTGCTTGTGTAATTTTTTCATAATTTTATTCCTCAAGAATTTTTCTCTCAATTTCATATAAGTGACAGGTGTTGTGCAGGCAAACATCCGAATGAGGCTCCTCCCTCCATTTTCTTCTCTTTTCCACCAAAAGCAAGATTCTTGTCATCCGTCTCATCAATCTATTCACTGTCTCCCCCGTCTTGTCATCCCATCTCATCAATCTATTCGATGTCTCCCCGTGTAATCCTTGTATGCCGTATGCAAATTAAAACCGATCGAGCGCAAAGAAGGATTCCCTCCTGACTATAAATTAGCGAGCGAACGAGCGCGATTTCATTTCACAGTCGCTCGCTCTTTTGCTCACTCTTTTGCTCTATAGATTATATTTTCGAGGACATTTCAGCGCTATTGACTGTCGTCATTCACAGATAATTTGTATCTCCATCGTTTAATTCTTGCAGCCTCGTTAATTAGTTACCAAATAATTTGTCATAATTTTACAGTGGATGCATACTTAAGTAGTTGTAATTTTGTAGACATGGATTTAGCTTAACGTTGTTAGTCCTATATAATTAGCGTTCTAAGATTTTCGTAGGAAAATATTTTTGACTTTAGGAGTCCTATGTAATTGTCAGTACGTATGCTATGAATGTAATTAGCGTTACGAGATTATCATACATTGTATATGTTGTAGGCTATCAATGCATGGACAAAGTAATGTGTCTAAGAGCATGGGTAAAGGAACTTAAGAACACCTCCATTAATACTACTATACATGGATAATAAAGCTAGACCTCATGAGTGGCTTTGTACTTTTGAGCAAGAAACATATTTGAGCACTAAGCGGAGGAATTTAGTCTATGGCCAGCTAGCTGATAGCTACATGTCTTTGGACCATCGGTTAGATGAGTGTCTTGCTAGGCGGCAATTAACTACCACTAACCCACACCATCAGATAAATTAATTTGTAGTGTTCATTTAATCGCAATTTTTAATCTGCACTATTCTATCGTCATTAAATAGCCGCATTTAATTTTGTACCTACAAATTAGTGTACATTAATTTGTAGTGTTAGTTTCGTTGTAATATTTAATTTGCAGTATTCTATGGTTAATTAGTTACAAAATAATTAGTTATAAATAATTAGTTTGTCTTAATTAATTAGTTTTAAACAATTAGTTGAAGTACATAATGACTAAAAATAGAAAAATAAGAAAAAAAATGAAGTTTTGGTTCAGCAAAGATGTTACATGTATCCATTAAATATATCATCCATTATATGCGTATGTCCATGTTGGATTTATGGAACAATATGTGCAGGTTTTTTTAATTATCAGTACGTAGCACACGTTAATTCACAGTAATCAGTTAGCCCTAATTAATTTAGCCATGTTAAAATAGCCGTATTTAATTTTCTACTACCAAATTAGTGTACGTTAACATGTAGTGCATGTTAGTTTCATCGTAATATTTAATTTGCTGTATTTTATGGTCATCATCAATCTCCTTACTAATAATCCGTTTATTCCATGTGTTGCAAGCCATGTCTCTACCGAAACTTCTGGAACACTCCTACGATGAGGACCATCGATGCAAGCTGTGGATCGCCGGTGACGTGGATGGCCCTTCGCCCCTGCTGCTTCGGGCAGGGAGGGATTACTAGGTGCTGAATGATTGCTACATCCTAATCCTCCGGGACACAGGCTTATTGCCCCTTACGAGGCTGGTGTCCGTCGGACATCGGTTCACCCTAGACGCCAACCTGCTGTCGGCACTTGTCGACAGGTGGAGGCCTGAGACGCTCACATTTCACTTTCAGTGGGGTAAGATGACGGTCACCCTGCAAGACGTCTCGCTCTTGACCAGTCTCTCGATCCGGAGTGAGCCACTTGTTTCGAGCCCTCTGTCCGCAGACTAGAAGGCCATACTGAAGCAGCGGTTCGGCCAACCTCTCCCGGAGCGTATACGTGGTGCCCCCCGGACTTGGCTGAGGTAGTTCAGTGATTGCCCGCAGGGTGCACCTAACGAGGTTGTTAGGACGTACCTCGTTGCTTACCTTCTTCAGTTCTTTGGTTGGGTCATATGTCCAAACACACAGGGCGATTTTTGCTACCCCAGTATAGTTGGGTATCAGCCGTCCTTTGTGCCACATACCGGGGGTTGTATGACGCTTCGCAACGCAATACCGGTGGTACCCCCAGCCTGGCCGTCTACTACGTGCTCCTACAGCTGTGGAGTTGGGAGCACTTCTCTGTTGGGTGGCCGTCTATCGATATAGTGGTGTACCCGTACCCCCCCAATCAACGCGATAGACGGGCCCACCATGGGCTTACGGTGGACTGCTGGCTGTCTGCGCTGAGCCAAAGACAGACCGACGAGGTGCTACTTGTTGTACCACAAAGAGTTCGAGTCATTGCACAACAGCGACATCATGTGGACTCTATGGTATCTAGATTTCGTATGCACGGTAGAACCATACGGGCTGTCCATGCAATGCACCTAGGACGTTGGGTTATGGACGACGGACTGCCACCTAGTGTTCACACATATGGTGGAACCTTACGTGTCACAACGCGTAATGTGATAGTTTGGTGCACACCAGGTCGTGCCCCCGTGGACGACAGGCTCGTACCGTGAGCCGTACACCTGTGAGAAAATTTTCATCCAAGTAATGTTTATAGTTCTTACGTCTTCTTTTCTTGTAATATCCCATTCAGTCAATAGAGAATTAAATGATTTAGAGACAAAATTGATATAATTATTTAGTTGAATATTAGAAATTTTGGGTTTGGCAAGAAACTTAGGCCTTCAGTCCAAGGCCTGGTAGCCCATGTGGGGGGCTTGTCTAGCATTTAAGAGGATCAGATTGAGGTGAAACCCTAGACCCAATCCTCTTAACCCTAGCTGCCCAGCCGAACTCTCCACCCCTTGATTGGCCGCCGCCCCTCTCTGGAATTTCCTCTTCCCCAAAGGGCAGCCTCCAGCCCGTGCACTCCAAGCCACCCCTTCCAGCCTTGGCGCCGCCCCTAGCACCTCCTGGCGTCGCCGCCGGCCTGGGCCCGGCTCTGCTCGATCCTTCCCTTGGCGCCGCTCTCCTCCATTAGTGCTGCCCCTCCCTACCGGCGGTGCTCCACTTCGTCAGCCACAGCCACGGCAATCTGTCCCGCGGCAAGGTCTCTCCTCCACCTCCTCCGGCCTACTCTCGGCCCGGCCGTGCCTGGCCCTGCACCTGTTGCCGCCGCCGCCCCCCCGTGTTGGCGTGGCCGTTCACGTGTGTTGCCGTCGTCAGCTCCTCCAGCTCCACCTCTCATCTTCTCCTCTTCGCCCACCCAGGCCAAGGATTGGAAGCGCCAGATTCCCCGCCTTCGCGAGGGGCTCAAGCTCCTCCAAGATGGGGCGCTTGGGGAGGAGATGGAGCCGCCAGTCGTGTCATGCCGGTGCCCCTTCTTCGACGGGTGTAGGGGGCACTGGGTTGACGAGGTGCTGCGGAGGAGGATCCTCATATTGGTGCGGTGGAAGGAGAAGCGGCGGCGAGTGGGTGGATCTTTTCCCAGGAGTAGATTGATGGGGTTCAATAGTGAGGATGAGATACAACAGCTTAGCTTGCCGATTGATTTTCTGATGGAAATGCAATTGTGCCGATTGCATCTGGGTTGTTTCCACAAATACCTCTATGCTATTCTAAGTTCAAATTTGAGATGTGCAGTATTAGACTTCTAGTTGTCAGTGTTTTAATGCAACTGGGCCAGTGGAGATCATCAGGGTGAGCAAGTCGTTGAGGATATCATGGACATGGTAGATAGAGAAGCAGATGGAAGTGTTAGCCTTGAGGGATTTGTTTTGTGTCACTCTATTGCTGGTGGAAAGCCTATGCAAACATATAGTGTCTTTCCAAATCAGATGGAAAGGAGTGATGTTGTTGTCCAACCATACAACTCACTTTCAACTCTGAAGCAGTTGACACTGAATGCTGCACGGCTCTTAATAGAATTGTTGTGGATCGTCTTCATTTGGCAATTTCTACTTTTGCTCAATCAAACTCTTTGGTCTCCACGGTTATATCTGCAAGCACAACTACCTTGAGGTATCCTGGGTATACGCACAATGATCTGGTTGGCCTCCTTGCCTCCTTGTACAAGTGGTGCTGCTGCTGGAGTCACAGCTACAATTTTAGGCATACCAATGGATACGGTGGTGGTGAACTCCGGTGTTAGAGTGTTCCGCCTTTTTGTCTTCCGTCTCCCGGTTGAGGCAAGTGCAAGTATTATTGAGATGTTATATTATATATTTGATGAATGCCATAGTTGATTGATGTTGATTATTGCTTGGTAATGTTGATAAGTCTAAATGCCATAGTTTAATGATGATGCTTACTGCTTAGTAAGGTTGACGAGCATGAGTGATATAGTTTAATGATAATGTTTTTATGACGATGCTTATGTGGTGAAGCTTACATGGAAATGTCTACATGACGACGCATGCTAACGTTTATGTGATGACGCTTACATGGTGGTGTTTACATGAGAATGCTTACATGTCAATGTTTAAATGATGATATTTACATGGTAATGGTTTCATGATTGATGGCAATATTGATGGGCCAAGGTGAGCAATGAGACTATCTTGTTAATGATGACAATGATGATTTGGTATCGCGCTTTAAATCTTGCATCATGCCATTCATTTCTGAACCTTAGACTACGTGGTAGCCAAGGGGTTGTTTCCTTGAGGTCCCCGTCAGGCATTGGATGGGCGTTAGGTCCCCATCATGCATTTTACGGGCTTTGTTCCCCACACCCGTGGAAAGTCATGTAACTAATCCGGTGAGGTCGGTGAGAACTATTACATGACTTGGAGTGTGGGCTTGGATCCCTGTGCCTAGAGGGCACAGGCCGTGAGTAGGTATCGACGGATACCCTACTCGGCATTACCGGTAATTGCTAAGAAGTAAAGAGGTGCATTCATGACATGTTCATTGCATTTCTGCATAAGATTTAGATTTGGTTGTTCGGCATATAATATTGTTGTTCAAGGTGTGATTGTTTATTCCCTTTGAATGCTTTTGATGCTATCGTAAGAGATGGATTTGTGGTATATAATGATGTTGTTCATGACGTAATTGTTTATTTTCCCTTTGACTACTTATGATGCTATGTTAGATTTACTATTGCACTTTGCTGAGTCGTGGACTCACACTTGCTGTGTTGTGCTTGCTAGGTACCTCTCGAGGCAGCGACATGCATGGGAAGGGGTAGACTTGGTGCACGTCACATAATCACTAACCACAATGAATAACTTAGTCCATTTAGCCACAATTCCTATTCTTGATAAATGCTCTAGATTCAGATTGTGACCATCCTTCGTGGTGGTTGTTTTAATTGTGGTCATGGATGATTCATTTATGTTCTTATTCATTCGTTGATTGAGTTCATTTAATTTTCGTTGATGAGTTATAATATTTGGTTGATGGTTTATTGAGTTGTTGAAATTAATTGGTTTAGTAGAGTCTCAATAATTTGTAATAGGGTTGATTAGAAGATTATGGATGCCCTTTTGATTATGCTATAGTTGTTTAGCTTATTCCGGATGTCCTTTGATGATTCGTTAAATTGGATAATTTTGATTATTGATTGATGCTATATTAAACTGTCTGAACCTTCGGTATAGCCATCTATATAAAGGAGGTTCTGCCGGATTGTAGAGAAATGTCTTAGTTCCGTTTGGTTAAAATATTATTATTGTTTGAAAAATGGTTAAAATTATTCCGTATTGACGTTGTACGTTAGTCTTTTAAGTAGCATCTTTGCTTCCGTATAGCCAGGGTGTTACAGTTGGTATCAGAGCGGACTTTAGGTCCGTGGTAGTTGAAATATTAAACAGTCTTGCTAGTTTTAAGTCGCTGAAGGTTTCTTAAGTTTAAGTCACTTGTTGTGACCATTGGATTGGTGTGCCTCATGATTGGATATTGATCCAACAGATAGAAAAAGTGATTTATGCTTAAGAAAATTTCAGTCACCTTATGAATAGACAGTCCCAATATTAAATTGACACACTATGCACAGTAAGATGGGAATGGGTCAAGCATTGCATTTACGTTTTTGTTATGTCGCTTTGAGCATTGCTGTTATGAATTGGTTATGAATACTTATGATATGCCTATATGATTATTATATGTTATAATAGTAGATGACGAGAGATTTAAGTCGTGGTTGTAGCCTTGGGTTGCCAGGCTGCACCACCGTTTGGGGCTTGAGATTAATGGAGTGGTTACCTCGAGTCAACTAGTTCCAGGCGTTGAGTATGAGTTTACTTGGGGAGAATTATTGTCTTCTTTGAGTTTGGAATGGTTATTCTTGTTTAGATGCGGTGGATGGGTTTTCTTGGGTTATTGGTTCGTTGCAGTTGAGAAGAGTTTATCGGTCTTTGTTGGTTTCTTAAAGCAAACCTTTGATTTCCTGAATGAAGAGATGTTTTGCTGTTTATAACTATAGTTGATTTATAGGATTGATCTCTTACTTGGAAGTTCTGTCCTTGTTGGGAGGCACGACGTGTTAATCGCTTGGTACTTTGGTTATTGGAAGCTTTAATTTGCATGTTCTTCGACGTGTGGAAGCTTTTGGCCCCAATGTATTCTTCTCGGGGTACTCTGAGTACTGAGTTTTAGGGTTTCCCTTTCATGAGGGAAAGCGTTAGTGTTCATTTGCATTGTCCTGCCTTGGTTAAGTCAGAGCAATCGTTGTTTTTCGACTGATGAGGTATCTTTGCTACTTGTAAATGTTGCTATTGACGAGATTGTTCTTTTTCATGAAAGTCCTACCTGTCTTGTTGGAAAAAAAATGTGATCTGGTGATTCGTTTGGTATTTTGCATAATAGAAATTATCTTTTATAAACTTCATTGAAGAAAGTTTTGACTATACTCTTTTTTTTTGGAGTAGCTGGAGTGTTGGAGTTTAGAACCTTTTCTTTGAATCAGAAAGTGTCAAAACCATTTGCAAAGTTTTGTGGTGTTAAGTGAGAAACTGTCACTACTACAAAAAGGCTAATACTGGACGCCTCATCACAGACGGTTGACCAAAACCGTCGGTATTACATTCAATCACAGACGGTTTTTGTTTAGAGACCGCTCAGGCATCGGGCCGCGCTAAAAACCGCTCGTGAAGAGGCAATATCACGCATTTATTCATGTTAAAAACCGTCAGGAAGTATCACGACGGTTTTAAAACACAACCATCAGGATTATCACGCACGGTTACAACAAGAACCGCCTCGTGATATTAATTAGTATCACGCATTTATTCTTAACAATAACCGCTCGTGATAATATCGCTCAGGTGAGTTTCTTCATCACCGGCGCGCTCGTTCGCCGCCATCCGCCGGCTCCCGATGTGTCTCTTCATCGCATCGATCCGCTTCGGCTCCCGGCGCGCTCTTCATCTCACGCCCGAATTTATTCCTTGTTTTATAAAAAGGATCATCCGCCATCCAAGATGATCATCCCCACATACTTATAAAAAACGAAATGGTTGCCTCTTCCGATGGCCTTCCCGGCCGCGACTGCACGAAAGCACCTCTCTCGGTGTAAGTTGAACCGTCTTCTTGGAAGAACACTGCTTGATCAACAGTGTCTTCACTCCTCTGCCGGCGGAGAATTTGCGGGAGCAGTGACGCCACCTTCCGCCGTCCCGACATCCTCCTCCGCCGTGTCTTCCGGTGATCTCCCACTTTCGACGAAGTTTACAGCGTCATCGACGTAGTCCTCCAAAACGACGTTGCACGCCTCTCGTGAGGCTTGCCGTCACTTGACTGTAATCGAGGCGGTAGGCGCATCGAGTCGACTGGCCGAGACCCTCAAGCAAGGGAAGAGAGCCTATGGGCTCAATTCTTCTTGGTTCAATAGTCCGAGGATCTTCGGAGACACTTTCGAACGAAGCGCGTCAACGGTGGACGATTTGAGCTTCGTCACGATGATCGAAACCGTCCGATGCCGACACCGCCGCCTATGAAGTATTGCAGATGGAGATAGCAGCCTACCTTCGCCACTAGAAAAACCTTGTTTAATTATAGGTTTCTGCTTTTTTAATATAAACATGTAATTTCTTCATGTCATGTAAGTGTATATACTTGAGAAAAAACCATTTCACAGACGGTTCCATTATGGAACCGTCTGTGATATGGGACATATCACGGACGGTTCCATAATGGAACCGTCCGTGATATGTACCATATCACGGACGGTTCTATTATGGAACCGTCTGTGATAATTATCACTGACGGTTCCATAATAGAACCGCTCTCGATAAGTCTCTTTATAAGTAGGAGCTAGCCTAGCTTGCCGCTAGGGTTTGCGCCTAACTCGCCACTCCCCAGCCGCCTTACTCTCGTCCGTTCTCTCCCGTCGCCGCCGGCGCCGCCATTCTTCCGTCGCCGACGGTTGTAGACATCGGGAGACCGCAAAAGACACTCGTACGATAAGAGTGTCTTTTGCGGCGTCACCGACAGCCACAACCACTGACGCCAAACTCTCGTCACTCCCAGCTCCGCTAGGGTTTGCGCCGCCTTACTCCGTTCCTCCCCACCTCGACGCCGCTCGACCTGTCGCCGACGCCGCCCGACCCCTGCTAGCCCGCTAGTCAGCCTGGCAGGCTTTGCTTTCCCCATCCTCCTCTATTCTCCTCTAGATCTGTTAGCTTAATGTCTTGTTGAGTTTGATTTTTATGCATGAGCCTTAAGTTGTGTCCTCGATGTTTGTGTGATTTATGCAAGGTAAAGGAAATGGATGAGGGTTGTCTTTGGTGGTGGGGTCGCCACCGTGGTTGCGCCTGTACTAAGGTCCTCTCTGCCTCTACCCCCTTGCTCTGTGATGAAAATGGCTAGCTAGTGCTCTGCGATGGATGCCGAGGGCTACTACTGGTGTGGTGGGTTTGGACACCCTTGGTCTTGTTCTCTTGCTGATGAACTGCTCAATGATGTTAATAGTCTTATGCTGAAATTGAATTGATAATTAGTTCATATTAATAGTCCCGTAATGATGTCAATAGTCTTATGCTGAAATTGAATTGATAATTAGTTCATATTAATAGTCCTCTTCTTTGTGTGATGTAATGATGTCAATAGTCTTATGCTGAAATAGAATTGATAATTAGTTCATATTAATAGTCCCTTGCTCTCGTGATGTAATGGTGTCAATAGTCTTATGCTGAAATTGAATTGATAATTAGTTCATATTAATAGTCCCTTGCTCTGTGATGTAATGGTGTCAATAATCTTATGCTGAAATTGAATTGATAATTAGTTCATATTAATAGTCCCCTTGTTCATGCCGGTCAAGTTCTCCTACCTCTTTCGTGCAGTGCGTCCTACCATTCCATTCATAATCTCTTACGTATAAAGTCTCCAGCGGTGGTTGCTTGTGCCATTAAAACGGCATCATATATATATTATATATATATTATTCATAGTCTGACCACTTCGGGGGTTGTCCACATGACATGAGAAGAATGAGGCGGTATCCACGGGCAACCTTATTGAGCCTGTAAGTTTAAAAAGTATGGATGCAAGGAGGCGTCGGGACATCCAATTACAGATTGGGCGTCGCTATGTTGAAAAGTGGCGTCGATCTTAACTTCTCCGGTCGGAAGTGGCATCATCTATTAGCAACCAATAATTCTTAAGCATGTAATTGTCTTTAAATCCAACAAGAACACCCAACAACAAGTTGAGAATTCTTTTGAAATATGAGAATGGTTGCTTGGTGTTCTTGTTGGGTTTAAAGACGATTACATGCTCAAGAATGGTTAGTTTGCTAATACATGATGCCACTTCCCGCCGGAGTACTTCGCTCATTTATTTACACTTTCTAAACATAATGACGCCCAATCCAAGAATTGGATGTCCCGACTATCTCCTTGCAACCATACGCTTTAAACTTGCAGGGCTCAATGAGGTTGCCCGTGGCTACCGCCTCATCCTTCTCATGTCATGTGGACGATCCCCCAAAGTGGCCGAGAGATCACGTAACAATATATATATAATATATATATGATGCCGATTTAATGGTACAAGCAACCACCGCTGGGCCTTTATAGAGAAAAGTCATCACTGAGGCGGTTCCGTGCACAAACCGCTCAGTGATATGTACTTATCACGCATGGTTTGTGGCTGAAACCGTCGTGATATGTGATTATCACAGAGCGGTTTGTGGCTGAAACCGCTCGTGATATTACTTATCGCAGACGGTTTGTGGATGAAACCGTCGTGATATTATTATCGCATGACGGTTTGAACCACAAACCGCTCGGAAAGTATACATCACGCATAGATTCAAAACCGTCGTGATGACCTCATGTCATCATCGACCCATAAACTCGCACGGCTCACGCAAACCGCTCGTGATGGCGTTTTTGAACCGTCTGTGAAAGCCTTTTCTGTAGTAGTGTGTAAGTAAAGAAAATAATTGTTAATGTTTATGATATCAAGTTGGGGCATTGGCATGATGCATAATTAATCTTAATTGATGTCCTCGGTAGTGTAGCCGGTTAATTTATTGTTGCCTTGTAATGATTACTTGACGAGATGTGATTTAGAATATATTTATTCCTAGTTAGAATCAATAGGGTTCTAAGAAGAGTGAATATTAATATGAAGCAATCTCGTAAACATCTACTTGATGATTTTACATAAGTGCTAGATTTACCTAATTCCTGACATGCTGAAATTGTGGAAACATGTATAAAGGATTAGATGTGTGTTGGTGTAGCCATTTGTGAAACCTTGTTTTATAGAAATTATGTTAGTAAATCTTTAATCATATTTTGAACTGGTTGCTAAACATGAGGTGAAATGTTGAATCTATGTTTATAAATGGTTATGTAATTGCAAATAGAATTAGCATCATATTTATACACATGATTAATACAATCATCAATTGTTAAAGAGAGCTGAAGTTGGTGTTGAGCAACACCAACAGCTGAGTAGATGAATTTTTGTAGGTGGTCTTCGATTGTGTGCCTTGTGATATCGCGTAGTATGATCTTGTTAAAATAAATTTATTTCAACCTCGTGGCTTGTGTTTCTTTTGGAAAGCTTTAGAATAGGGTAATAAAGTTTGATGATTCTTGGCACTAATGTGCAGTAGGAGTATTTGAGAATTGGATTCAGGTTTTATAACTTGTGGTTATTTGAATCGTGCCTAAACTTTCTGCTCTGTCCGTTCAAGAGTTGTCGAGTTTCAATCATAATGTCCTTTTCTTATTGGTTGTTATTTGCTATTCTCTTTTGAGGGGGTGTGTACCCTCAACTGTGATCCCAGTTTTGTTTTCCAAGATCATCGTTATTGGAATATTTCTTTTGGTCTCGTGCTCACCGTGAGGAGCAATGTTTTCCTATGTGTCGAAACTTGTTCTTGCCCGCCTCATTCTTTCGTGAAAGGATTAACCTTTTTGTGTTGCAAGGTTTTACAAAGCGTAAATCGGCAAATGTTTGGTGGTGGCTAAGTAATTGTAGTGGTGAGGTTTTGCTGCCAAGCTATTGGAGGAGTAGTAGGAGATGAATTGGTTTTGATCTGTGCCTCTTGGAGAAAATTTGATTCAAATGGTATGATTGTTGCTGAAGTTCTATTGATTGGTGTTGCGACCAAGTAGAACCTATGATAAAGTGTAGTCCCAGAACTTTACTTATGTTGAAATGTTGGGATCATCGAAGGTATGGAAACCTTGATCAACTTTATAGATTAACGCACTTGGATTGTATTGCGAGATTGTGGGATGCTTCCTAATGATGTCAATTAGTGATTATGTTGGAATGGTGGGAATGTTAGAGATTTAATCTGATAGTTTCTCTATCTGTCATAAGAAAAGTTCATTGTAGTGGTCTTGGAAGTTAAAATTTGGGCTTTACATTTTTATGCTAGAACTTTGGTCACCCAATAATTGTGTGTAGATGAAGTAGAATCCTGGCGTTTTTTGAGCAGTGGAATGATCATTGATAGAACCCTTCTGATGTAGTTCATGAGCGTGTGTATTGAGGATTCTGATTTGTTTATTCTTAAAGGTTTGAGGTGATGCGATTGAGTGAAATCTTCTTCGAGGTGCTTTGGATGCCATCTGTCAAATTAACTTCGTTAGTAAAAGGGGTTGTCTAGAGTGTTTTGGTGGGATCAATAGAGCCTATTCACAAAGGTGTGAATGATGTATCTTGGATGGAGCATAACTTTGAGGATGCTAATTTAAGAGATTTGAACTCGTGTAGTATGTGATGAATTTGAATTTCAAGGTTTGAGAGGAATTCTATTTCTAAAAGGGAAACTAAGAAAAATAATGTTTCCTCGGGTAGTGAAAATTTTCTTGATTCTCGTTTGAGTTTTGAGTTGTTGACGGATGCCTTTCGTAATTTGAGCTTGGCTTTATGTTGGCATGTGTGGTCCTTCTAAGTTCAGAAAGAAGAAAGGAAGTATTTGATTTGGTGTTTGAGCGGTTGCTCTTTTGGCGTATGTGGTGTTTATATGTAAACTGCCTGCTTGGAAAGCGAAAGGGATTTCATGATAAATCTTCGCTTTTGAGTTTGGCCCTTTTTTGTGTAAAGTTGCCGTATCGTAGTTGCGATGAGAATCTGTTGTTTCACTTTAGTTGCAAATGTTCTTTCGAATAGGGTGACGTGATTAGAATTCGGGGTCGAATTCTGTTTAAGGGGGGAAGAATATAATATCCCATTCAGTTAATAGAGAATTAAATGATTTAGAGACAAAATTGATATAATTATTTAGTTGAATATTAGAAATTTTGGGTTTGGCAAGAAACTTGGGCCTTCGGTCCAAGGCCTGGTGGCCCATGTGGGGGGCTTGTCTAGCATTTAAGAGGATCAGATTGAGGTGAAACCCTAGACCCAATCCTCTAAACCCTAGCCGCCCAGCCGAACTCTCCTCTCCACCCCTTGATTGGCCGCCGCCCCTCTCTGGAATTTCCACTTCCCCAAAGGGCAGCCTCTAGCCCGTGCACTCCAAGCCGCCCCTTCCAGCCTTGGCACCGCCCCTAGCACCTCCTGGCGCCGCCGCCGGCCTGGGCCCGGCTCTGCTCGATCCTTCCCTTGGCGCCGCTCTCCTCCATTAGTGCTGCCCCTCCCTACCGGCGGTGGTCCACTTCGTCAGCCACAGCCACGACAATCTGTCCTGCGGCAAGGTCTCTCCTCCACCTCCTCCGGCCTGCTCTCGGCCCGGCCGCGCCTGGCCCTGCACCTGTTGCCGCCGCCGCCCCCCGTGTTGGCGTGGCCATTCACGTGTGTTGCCGTCGTCAGCGCCTCCAGCTCCACCTCTCATCTTCTCCTCTTCGCCCACCCAGGCCAAGTATTGGAAGCGCCAGATTCCCCGCCTTCGCGAGGAGCTCAAGCTCCTCCAAGATGGGGGCGCTTGGGGAGGAGATGGAGCCGCCAGTCGCGTCGTGCCGGTGCCAATTCTTCGACGGGTGTAGGGGGCACTGGGTTGACGAGGTGCTGCGGAGGAGGATCCTCATATTAGTGCGGTGGAAGGAGAAGCGGCGGCGAGTGGGTGGATCTTTTCCCAGGAGTAGATTGATGGGGTTCAACAGTGAGGATGAGATACAACAGCTTAGCTTGCCGATTGATTTTCTGGTGGAAATGCAATTGTGCCGATTGCATCTGGGCTGTTTCCACAATACCTCTATGCTATTCTAAGTTCAAATTTGAGATGTGCAGTATTAGACTTCTAGTTGTCAGTGTTTTAATGCAACTGGGCCAGTGGATATCATCAGGGTGAGCAAGTTGTTGAGGATATCATGGACATCGTAGATAGAGAAGTAGATGGAAGTGTTAGCCTTGAGGGATTTGTTTTGTGTCACTCTATTGCTGGTGGAAAGCCTGTGCAAACATATAGTGTCTTTCCAAATCAGATGGAAAGGAGTGATGTTGTTGTCCAACCATACAACTCACTTTCAACTCTGAAGTAGTTGACACTGAATACTGCACGGCTCTTAATAGAATTGTTGTGGATCGTCTTCATTTGGCAAATTCTACTTTTGCTCAATCAAACTCTTTGGTCTCCACCGTTATATCTGCAAGCACAACTACCTTGAGGTATCCTGGGTATACGCACAATGATCTGGTTGGCCTCCTTGCCTCCTTGTACAAGTGGTGCTACTGCTGGAGTCACAGCTACAATTCTAGGCATACCAATGGATACGGTGGTGGTGAACTCCGGTGTTAGAGTGTTCCGCCTTTTTGTCTTACGTCTCCCGGTTGAGGCAAGTGCAAGTATTATTGAGATGTTATATTATATATTTGATGAATGCCATAGTTGATTGATGTTGATTATTGCTTGGTAATGTTGATAAGTCTAAATGCCATAGTTTAATGGTGATGCTTACTGCTTAGTAAGGTTGACGATCATAAGTGATATAGTTTAATGATAATGTTTTTATGACGATGCTTATGTGGTGAAGCTTACATGGAAATGTCTACATGACGACGTATGCTAACGTTTATGTGATGACGCTTACATGGTGGTGTTTACATGAGAATGCTTACATGTCAATATTTAAATGATGATGTTTACATGGTAATGGTTTCATGATTGATGGCAATATTGATGGGCCAAGGTGAGCAATGAGACTATCTTGTTAATGATGACAATGATGATTTGGTATCGCGCTTTAAATCTTGCATCATGCTATTCATTTCTGAACCTTGGACTATGTGGTAGCCAAGGGGTTGTTTCCTTGAGGTCCCCGTCAGGCATTGGATGGGCGTTAGGTCCCCATCATGCATTGGACGGGCTTTGTTCCCATTACAAGGGAAAGTCATGTAACTAATCCGGTGAGGTCGGTGAGAACTGTTACATGACTTGGAGTGTGGGCTTGGATCCCTGTGCCTAGAGGGCACAGGCTGTGAGTAGGTATCGACGGATACCCTACTCGGCATTACCGGTAATTGCTAAGAAGTGAAGAGGTGCATTCATGACATGTTCATCGTATTTCTGCATAAGATTTAGATTTGGTTGTTCGGCATATAATATTGTTGTTCAAGGTGTGATTATTTATTCCCTTTGATTGCTTTTGATGCTATCGTAAGAGATGGATTTGTGGTATATAATGATGTTGTTCATGACGTAATTGTTTATTTTTCCTTTGACTACTTATGATGCTATGTTAGATTTACTATTGCACTTTGCTGAGTCGTGGATTAGAAGATTATGGATGCCCTTTTGATTATGCTATAGTTGTTTAGCTTATTCCGGATGTCCTTTGATGATTAGTTAAATTGGATAATTTTGATTATTGATTGATGCTATATTAAACTGTTTGAACCTTCAGTATAGCCATCTATATAAAGGAGGTTCTGCCGGATTGTAGAGAAATGTCTTAGTTCCGTTTGGTTAAATATTATTTTTTGTTTGAAAAATGGTTAAAATTATTCCGTATTGACGTTGTACGTTAGTCTTTTAGGTAGTATCTTGGCTTTCGTATAGCCAGGGTGTTACATTTCTAACATCGATCCTTCCGGAAATGCAGGTAATCGAGGGCGGGTGGACATATTCAGGACTGGCGCTCGGTCCAGCACGAGTGAACTACGATATGGATAGAGAGGGCGCAATTAGATGTCTTGTGTGACCTGCGTCCATACGACCTTGAGACATACGGTGCGTACATGAAGTGGTACGTGCCACAGATGCGTGCAAGACTCACAATTCCTCCGCCGGAGCGTGCGGAGCTGGTGACAGCAGAGACGCACCAGTAGAGCCTTTGCCACGTGTACGATCGTCACAGCGCTTCGCGGACACTTACAACCTCTGGTCGTTTTATTGGTGATATTTGTACTATTCATTAATGAACCTGTCATGTATGTCACTATAGTTAGAGCGGGCGCAGAGCATCTACAGCACATCGGAGTCCACCATCTACAACACAGACAGAACACTGGCATGGATGATGGAAACTATGAAGTACATCTTCGCGCAGTTGAAGAAGATGGTAAAGGCCTTGAGCTGCGGTCGTTTGACGAACGACGTCCTACGCATCGGGCACCAAGTGGGGGGCTGTGCTCACCCACTGGGTCAGCACGACCTAGCGAGTCCGGCCAGCATCGTAGCATTCCCCGTCGGTCATCCACGGGCCAGAGCGGCGGTGAGGTAAGTTATGTACATATCTACGTTTTGTTTTTCGGTTATGCCTCACGTTCCGGTAACATCATGTCGTTCTCCCGCCGCAAGTCCGTCGGGATGAATCACTTCTATCGTCCGCGTTCGGTACACAGACTAGCGCTCCCTGTTGGTCATCTACACTACACATCTGGGAGGTACGAGATTATAAGTTCATGTCCAGAGTGTTTATCTGTACTAACATCGTTCCATCTTGCAGCCTTCAGTTGACCGTGCGGGTGATGGCTAGTTCACATCGACTGATGATGACGATACGGGCCTCACAGCTCCTACCAAGGAGCAGTACATGTCGTCAGGGTTCGCACCATGGTAGGCAGGGTTTGGAGCATATGCAGGGCAGAGCTTCTCCGGGTTCACTTTCCCACCTTACGTCCAAGGCCAGAGCTCATCCGGTGAACTACCACATCGTACGTCCAAGGCTAGAGCTCATCCACCAACCAGAGTTGCAGGCATCGTACATTGGGGGCGGACAACCTAGGAGTGATTTTATGGAGTTCATCGCTCATGAATTCTTCGGTGGTGGCCCCCAGGTCGGCATGCCTCATCAAGGCGACATGTACGCCTACTAGACTCTACTGGGCCAGAGTCAGCCTACAGGTCCACCCCAGCCCACTCAGCCCACTCAGCGGTCTCCATAGCCCCTCCAATCCGACACGCACTCTCCGGACCGGCTCATACAAACATACAAAAAAATAATCACAAAACATCCAAGCACACGCGGAGGCAGTCGCAACGACTAGAGGGTAGTGGTTCAAACGACGAGTAAGCCATATCATATGTAACACCCCAGCCCAACATGAGCCTGGAATGCTACTAAAATAAAATTAAACAAAACTACTAAGACCATTTACCAAATTTTTCAGCAGAACCTCCTTTGTATACTTAAATATACCGAGGTTTCAGCAGTTAAAGATAACATTAACAATAATCTAATATCCAGATTCATTCAACATGCAAGATAGTCTATTCCGATAAAGCAATAATAAGCATAATCCCAATTCGCTAATCTCATTATTACAATTAAGCCAAAGCACTCAATGAAACTATAAGTGAATCTCAATCAGTTTGCTTATTTAAAGAATATAAACTAAATGATGTTCTTTCTTTATGATGAATGGTAGTGAGTGCATCTCAACAAAACTACTCCCTCCCATGCATGCCGTTCTTGCTGTGGTACCTAAAAACACAACAAAGCAAGAGTGAGCCCAAAGACTCAAAGAAGTATCAATAAAGAAAAAGCTAAATTCACAAGATAGCATCAACATTCCAAAAGAAGCATTACACTAAAGATAACTCTCATGCTTATGTAATGCGAACATGCAATGCACCTTTTAACCTTTATCTCTTTTCGCATTTTACGGTAATGCGAGGTATACAACCGTCGATGTATACCTTGCTCGTGCCCTCCGCACGGGGATCAAGAGCCTATACTCCATGAGTATAGGGACCATTGCCCATCATCTTCATGATGGGGACCTCTATTCAATGCCCACATTCCACGAATGTAGGGACCTGAACCGTCATTTGCATGACGGGGACCTCAATCAGATATACTTGGTCACCACGTGACCAAGCCTCGAATATCTTTCAATATGCGTATGTACTATGATCCTATCTTTCATACATAAGAATCAACAAGTACATACCACAACTTCAGATCCCAAATAACATGTAAGGCATAATCAACATAGGTAGGAAAGCTTTAACCATAAACATGCATTCACCATGTTCTATTCATATTCATCACACTATCATCCATGTATGACTAAATGCGATTCAAGCAAAACAATCATAACAATCAATCATCATTATGCTACAAACAGGATACTTGCCTCAACCGTGCGGAAACGGTAGACGCAAAGAGGCGCTGCCCCTAGGACCAATCCCTCACCTGAACATAATTATGAATCAAGCTAAGATAACCATGCTGGACCCAAGACATATTTAATAGCTCAAACGAAAAAGTCAAACTCTCAAGCGCCTTCCAAACGTCCCACATCTAACGATCGATCTGTCCCTCCTGTTGGACAGTCCACTTCTAAAATTCATAACTTTCACTACAGGGGTCCAAATAAGGTGTTCTAGGACTTTCTGGAAATATAATTAAATTTCCCATCTAAACCTAGTTGAGTGGCCCTTCTGAATAGGCCATCTAATACCCCTACTAAGCCAATTTAAAAGACATCAATTTTCACGCCGGGTTCTCTGGACAGTACACTAAAACCACCATAACTTTTAATACGAGCATCCAAATAATGCGTTCTTTAGCTTTCTAGAAAGGTATGAAAATTACCTACATTTTTGTTTATATCGAGATCCTCTGATTTATTCTTTAACTAATAGCTTATTCCAGTTTTCTACAAACTGTCAGAAAACTGACAGATTAACAGGACAGCGACACTAAAGAATTCATAACTCGCTGACCGTTAATCGGATTTGGGCGTTCTTGGTGGCCCTGGAAAGCTAAGGACATTACCCAACTATATTTAAGAGATGGGATCCACGGAATCTGCCTCTAAAGCCATCAAAACCGATGTTCAATATACTGGACAGAAAAGGATCTACACAACTGGTATTGCTAAAACAATTAATTAACCATCTAAACAATGGGGAACGAACGTTACCCTCGACGAATCGCTGTAGACCACGACGTAGGCCGCGAACCTTCATCTTCCCTCTCTTCTTCCCTCCCTTCCTTCCTCCTTCTCCTTTCTTGGCGGCCACGAAGGGGGGGGAGTGGGCAAGGGAGGGAAAGGAGGTGGGCGCAATGGGGAGGGGAGGGGGCTGCTACAGTGGCGGCGCTACAGTGCGTGCTACAGTAGCATGGCCTGTGAGCACCCGGATTTATTAGGCTCATAATACTTAGTCATCCAATTGACCCTAGTATTATCAACCAAATAAACTCGGTCTCGAGAGATGTATACTTCCCAGAATGCAGTACACATACCTCACAATAAAAGAATGCATCAATTCCATACAACACATAGTACATAAGCAACAAACCAGAAGTTAACATTAATATGGAATAGATATTACAAAAGAGAGGCCCTTAGGCCAAATAGCAATGATTACAAAAAGATAACAGCGGAAGCAAAAGTGCCATAAAGATGGCCCAAAATAAGAGCCAACCAGTGTGCCTTTAGCCCACAAGGCAACTGACCGGACCGCCAAGCTAGTCGCTCTCCCAACCACCAAGACAGCTCGCAAAAGTAAAGCCCTTTGGGCTCTACCTCCTCTGCAACAAAGTTGTTAAGCAAAGCAAATGAGTACAATAACTTGTTTATTGTACTGCAAGACTGACGACGTAAGATAACAGAACTATAATTTAGCTACATGCAAGCTTTATTTAAGTGGATGAGGCTTTGGACTCATTTTAGCATAAAGCAAGTTTCATTTGCAATAACATAGTAGATTGAAAGCAATTTGACAAAGCATTTTTAATTGTTGAAATAACAACGCGATAATAACATAATAACAACAACAAGAACAATCACGGAAGTGACTAACCCAAGTCACCACAACAATAGCATGAACTCCCGTTCATACCAACCATGTCAAGTTTTAATTAAAGGTTGTAGTCTAGTCTTGAACGACCTTACCAAGCATGTCCATAACCTAGGGCGAGGCTATTGAATAGTTTTATCCTGCGGGGTGTACCACTGCACCCACACGTCGGACCGCCTTTCCTTTACGCACACTTAGAAGGTGTCTTTGCACGCTAAGTCCTCGAGACCTTTCCAAAGGATGAATGCTAATTACGAGCTGCACAACCCACGGGAGAAGGAGACATCACACAACCTTCCCTAAGCTAATGCTCCCTCCCACACTATACATATACATTTGTTTTTGAAAACACACCAACCGAGCTCGCTCATAATTAACACCTCCTAGAGTACTTAGTCAAGAGGGGTTCCATATGCCCTCAGCGTGGTTAGTCTGTGAAACCGCTTAACTTAGTGACCCAAGTACTCGGTCCTTAGGGACCCGGCATACCACCACATCCAAAAACCACGCCATCCATCCAATATGCCCAAGTCTAAATCAATCTTTTATTTTCAGTTTTGATTTTACAAATTAATCAAAGCACAAGTGCTGGACATATAGGAGTAATAATCAGTTTTGAGTGATCAAGACCATCGACTAAGTCGATGATCGCCCATTCTACCGATAACTAAGCATGTCTAAGCAATTTACATCGAAACTACTAAGTGATAAGAGCTCATCCAACGAGCTCCCACCACAGCAAATAACCTAGGCTCATGGTAGTAGAGGATGAACAATTCCTACAGATTATGCAACTATAGGCTTGCTAGCGACATTTAACACAAAGTAGCATGCATACATAGAAGTAAAACGATATATTAAGCTTTAAAGTAATGGGACATTGATGGAAATGATCAAACTGCTTGCCTTGCTGTTGCTGGTCAATTTGTTGCGGAGGGTCACTCTCGGGATCACCACAAATGTCGAAGCCTAACGGAAAAGCGAGAAAGAACCGATAAGAACGACGAAACACAACAAAGACAGCACAACAAACGAACTCCAAATTCTCTGAATTTTCTACAGCAGCAAGAGGGTGATTTTTAGGGAATTTTGCAACAAGAACCAATTGATTTGGATTCTCAATGCAAAAGTTATGAGCAAAACAATTCTGCTCAGCCCCTAAAATACCAAACTGCACTATTCACTAATTTAATTGTGAGGCAACATTTTCTAGAAAAGTAGTGAAGCTGAAATTTTTACCGTAAAACCAGCACCTCATGAGATGAATAACACAATTGAGTTCACCTCATTTGGAGCTATATTGCACTCTCTACAAATTTTCAAAAACAAGAACTTGAACAAAATTATAATGCACAAGTCCTCATTTTTATAACAGCAACAAGCTCAAAACTAATTTTCACAGTGAGTTCATTATTAGAGGAAACCAACAAAGTTGGTCTCACTCAAAAATAATCTACCGAGCATTAGTTTTGTATTTTACAAGTTAAGCATTGATTTAAGTGTATATTCTAAAGTTGGTTTTAAAATCTTATGGCAAACTGTGCTCTGGAGTTGAACTCAACTTACAATCATTTTTGGATTAAAGTCAAGTCCAAGACAGAGCCAACATACTTTGAATGACCTCATTTGGATTAAAAATGAAAAAGATATGGAATTCTAAAGTTTATACCTTATTTCAGTTTATACTAGAGCTCACTGGAATTTCTAAAACCCATAAGGACATGGGAGGACGTGAGCCACAGATCATAGATCTAACGGCTCAGACCTCCCGGTGAACAACGACACGCTCGGGAGGTCCAGAGGTCTGGACCTCCTAATGCGCATCTTGTGAGGTGTGGAGAGGTCGTGGCCGTAGATGGAAAATCAACGGACCTAGCGATGGGGAGGTCGGAGCGGACCAGATCTAAAGGGAGGTCCTCAACGGTGAGATCTTCCAAAGGAAGATCTAAACTACCAAGATCTCCCGAGGAAGATTTACATCGTCAAGACCTCACAGGGAGGTCTGGGCCGGTCCAGATGTTCAAGGAGGTCCTCGATGGTTCAGATCGTCAGGGGAGGACCTTGACGGCCAAGATCTACCCGGGAGGTCATGAGCAGTGAGATAACCTAGGGAGGTCCTAAGGAGGTCCTAACGTCCACAGACCTCCGGGAGGTCTCGACGGCCACGATTGCGCAAGGGAGGTCTTGGGCGCTCGGATCTCCTCGGAGGAGGTGCGGGCGTCCCTGACCAGCGCCTTTAACTTCGCGCAGCTAGGACATGAATAAATGCGGCGGGACCATGAGGAGGTCAGCGAGGTTTTAAATCGCACAAGAGCAGGTTTAATGGCATTTATCGCTAACCCC
Source organism: Phyllostachys edulis (assembly GCA_036346405.1). Lineage (NCBI taxonomy): Eukaryota > Viridiplantae > Streptophyta > Magnoliopsida > Poales > Poaceae > Phyllostachys > Phyllostachys edulis. The sequence goes on along the minus strand of CM070561.1, from coordinate 13,291,499 downwards.
ATGATTGCAATGATTGGGCATTAAAACGGTGAATTTATGTCCTAAAAACGACAATGACACACTCGGGACGTCCGACAAAATCCCGAGCGGGAAGAAGTGATCCTCGCCGGCGATGTAGAGCCCGCCGGTGAGGTCAATAATACCGTTGGTCCGCAATAACCATGCGCGCGCAATGGTCCTCCTCTCAACGGCGGCGGCCTTGAACGCCGTCGGCCGGAGAGGTCAAAAGATGACCAAAGACGGCCAAACTACGAAAATGCAAAATGGAGCTCATGCGCGACAATCAGCGTGTGCCAAAACTTAAGCTCCGCAACATGCATTCAGCGGGTGCCAGCATCTAAAGGACTAACAGGGGTGTACGGAGGTCCTAAGGTCTTTGAGGTCGTGGAGGTGATGGCCGGAGTTGGGGAAGGCGGTGAAGCTTCACGCCCCAAAGCTCCACCCCAAGCTCGACTTTGTCCACCTCTGAAAAATGCCCAAACAATTCAAGTTAGGGTTAACTTCCAAGAGGTTTTAGGAGCAAGAGTGAGCAAGGTTTGAAAGAGGAGCCACTTGGAACTCTGAGCTCTGAGAAGCTCAAGGTCCTCAACAATGGCGGCCAAGATGGGAGGTGAGTTTGGAGATGAGGAGCTCACCACGCACAAGTGCAAGGTGAGGTCGGTTGTGTGCAAAGGAAGCCAAGGGAGGCTTCAAGGGATAATTATAGCTTTGAGGTGATGGTTATGAGTGGGGCTAAGCTCCATGGTGAGCTTAGCCCACGGGTTGGTCCATGGGGTGGACAAGACATAAAGGTTGACAAGGCAGGCAGCTGTCTTGACTGCATTAAATCTTGGTCGTGAGAGTCAAAAGGTGCATAGAGGCTGGCGCACATTAACTCCACTGCTCGAGCACGATGCGCGCCAGAGGAAGGAGAAGAACAGGGAGGTCTTGGTGACCGTTGGATAAGACACAGGAGAGGTCTAACCATCGGATCAATTTTTGAACCGTTATGTTTTAAGTGGTGGGAGGAGGTCCCAGCCACACGATCAGAGATGGGGAGGTCGTGGCCCTCCGATTTCATGTCGCAGCATACGTGAGGAAAAGGGACAGAGGGTCCAAAGCGTTGGATCTCCATCCAGCGGTGTGGACCTCCAAGTGAGGACTTAACATGCACGCGATCAAAAGGACATGAGGGGAGGTCATGGCCTTTGGATTTAAATCCAAGAACCTTGACACGATGGGGAGGTCTGCGATATGATGCGCAAGGCAAGGGAGGTCGGGGCCTTTAGATTTAGATCTAAGAGGCTCACGATCTCACGTCTTGTTGGGAGGTTTGATCGCATAAGACAAAGGAGGAGGTCGTGACCGTAGATTTTAATCTAACGGTGCACGACAAAAGATGAGGAGGTTGTGAGTGCTTGATAGCGGGGAGGTCGTGAGTTGTTGGATTTGATCCAATGGCTACGACCGTGGTTAGGTGGGAGGTTTGCTTAGTTTAGCAGAGAGGGAGGTCGGGGCCATGGATCTTGGATCCAAGGGCTATGACCTCACGTGAAATGGGAAGACTGGTGAGTATGTTGAGGAGGAGGTCGTGGTTGTTGGATTTGATCCAACGGCTCGACCTCAACAAATGGGATGACCTCACTGCGATGGTTTAACACTCGAGGAGGTCTTTGAGGTTTAACACACAGGGAGGTCATGACCGTGGATCTTTGATCCAGCAGTTCACTGATGAGGTGGGAAAGCTTTGTGCGGTGTTGACCGCGAGGAGGTCTGGCGCCCACGTTGACCCGAGGAGGTCCACGCGGTCGAGAGGACTTGAAGGGAGGTCTGGGTGCGTTGGTTGAGGGGAGGTCGTGGCCTTTGGATTAGATCCAACGGCTCGACCTCATCAAATGGGGAAGGAGGTCGATGGGGTTGGTGGACCGACTTTGCAAAGTGGCTAGCCCAAGGAGCAATGTAGGCTTTAAATTTTAGTTTTAACAAATGAAATTTAGCAGAATTATTTGAGATAGCAAATGAACTCCAAATTTGATGAAACTTTAACTGGAGCTTGCTGACAATGAGAGTAACCTTGCATAAAATTTCCAGAGGTTATTATGCAATGCATTTTTCTCAGGAAATTCATGAAGGTTGTTTAAAGGATTGTTTTGCCTCCAAAATTATCAACAAGTGTTATAACTCATGATATTTTTCAGAGGGGTCCCACCTCAGTTTTAGGACCAAAGAAAATACTTTCCAATTGTTTGGCACAAGATTTAAGATAATTGGAAAAGGAATTTGACTTTTGGTCAACAAGAGCTTTGTGTTTTTGGATTACACAACTCTTGGACAAGAATTACATGAGATTTTAGGGGTTTTCAAGTTGTGAGAAAAAGTTTTAATTTCTACACATATAATTATACTTGATTAACCCTAATTATACAGTTGGGATGTTACAAAATCTCCCCCCCTAACAAAAATCTCGTCCCGAGATTTGGCTCACTCGGTAAAGAAAGATGGATAGTCCACTTGCGTGACGATCTTCTCTTTCTCAAGTAGCCTCATCCTCGGAATGGTTTGACCACTGAACTTTAAGGAACTTGATGGTCTTATTCCTTGTCCTTCATTCAGACTCATCGAGTCTGCCAGCAGGGTGCTCGCGATAGGTCAAATCTTCACGGACATCGAGGGTTTCCAGCGGAGCTTCTTCGGTTGGAACACGGAGGCACTTCTTAAGCTGGGACACATGAAAACATCATGTACCCCTCAAGTGCAGGTAGCAACTCCAACTTATAGGCAACAGCTCCTTCTTCTCGATAATGCGGTAGGGACCGACATATCGAGGAGCTAACTGCCCTTGGCCTTGAAAGCGTTGATGGCCCTTCAAAGGAGAGACTTTGAGATAAACAAAGTCATTAGGCTCAAAACGTAACTCACGTCGGCGGCGGTCCGCGTAGCTCTTTTGCTGGATTGAGCTGCGCGCAAACAGCCACGAATAAAATTTGGACTTGGCGCTCGGCCTCATTGATTGAGTCCGCCCAAGAGAGGTCTCTCACCGGTCTCGACCAGTTCAACGGGTTCTACACTTTCTCCGTACAAGGCCTCAAATGGTGCCATCCGAGACCGGCTTTGAAAATTTGTTGTTATAAGAAAACTTCGGCGAATGGCAAGCATTTCTCCCAATGCTTCCCATAGGAAAGGACACAAGCACGAAGCATGTCTTCCAAAACCTGGTTGACCCTCTCGGTCGACCATCGGTTTGGGGTGAAATGCCGTGCTAAAGGTAAGACGAGTGCCCATAGCCTCTTGCAAGCTATGCCAAAAGCGAGGCGTGAAAAGGATCCACGATCCGACACAATCGTCTTGACACCGTGCAAACTCACAATCTGCGGCGATATAGAGTTCCGCCAAAAGACCTACCCAAGTTCGGTCTTGGCGGGAAGGAAATGTGCCACCTTAGTCAATCGATCGATGGCGACCCAAATGGCATCATTCTTCTTGAGGGCGTGGGTAGACCGGTGATGAAATCCATTCGATCGAATCCCACTTCCACTCGAGAATTGGCAAAGGTCAAGCGATCCAAAGCGACGCCGATGCTCGGCCTTGACACGACGACACACGTCGCGACTTTCGACAACGAACCGCGATCTCCCTCTTCATTCGGGTCCACAAAATCTCTGGCGGAGATCTTGATACATCTTTGTGGCCGGGATGAATGGATAAAAGCGAATCATGGGCTTCATGGAGGATCAAATTCCGCAACTCCATGTCCTTTGGAACCACAAAGGCGTTGCGAACCTCACGACGCCATGCTCATCCTCGAGAAGCACTTGGTCGTTCCGTTCTTGACATTTGCCTTAATGTGGCTCACTCCCAAATCCATTGCTGGCGGACTTGATCCGATCCACCAAGGTTGGTTGCACAACCATGGCGTGAGAGATCCATGCTCAACTATCTCCAAGTTGAGGCGCCGGAATGCCTCGAGAAGAGGCGAATGCTCCTTGAGCACTAAGGCATTACAATGCGCTTTGCGACTAAGCGCATCGGCAACGACATTAGCCTTGCCGGATGGTAGTGAATACCCATATCATAATCCTTGATCAACTCCAACCATCTCCTTTGCACGAGGTTCAGGTCGGGTTGGGTGAACAAGTACTTGAGGCTTTGTGATCCGAATACACTTCTAGCGATTCTGATTAGGTAATGTCGCCAAATCTTAAGTGCATGAATCACAGCAACCAACTCCAAATCATGAGTAGGGTAGTTGAGTTCATGAGGTCTCAATTGCCTTGATGCATAGGCCACTACCTTGCCTTCTTGCATAAGGACACAACCGAGGCCTCGGCGAGAAGCATCGCAAAAGACATCGAAGCTGCGATGGATATCAGGAAGAACAAGAACGGGAGCGGTGGTCAAACGCTTCTTGAGTATATGGAAACTTGCCATGCAAGCATCAGACCACAAGAACTTCTCGTCCTTCTTGAGCAACTCCGTCATCGGCCGCGATCTTGGAGAAGTTCTCGATAAGCGGCGATAATATCCCGCTAAACCAAGAAAACTCCGCGCCGGTGACCGAAGTGGGCGGACTCCATGAAAGAACATCGGTGACCTTGCTAGGATCAATACTCGCCTCCGCCGAAAGAATATGGCCTAAGAAAGCCACTTCCTTCAACGAGCGCACACTTGCTTTGAACTTGGCGTCTGGTAGGTGCTCACGTAGCTTGCCTAACACAAGCGGATGCTCGGCATGTTCCTCATCGTTCTTGGAATAGATAAGAATATCATCGATAAAGACCACGACAAACTTATCCAAATACTCCATGAATACCGAATTCATGAGGTTCATGAACAGGCGAGAGCATTGGTTAAGCGAATGACATGACGATGTATTCATACAAGCCGTAGCGAGTAGAAACGCCGTCTTTGGAATATCCTCGGGTCGAATCCGAACTCGATGATATCCCACTCTCGAATCAATCTTGGAGAAAACTCGAGCTCCGGTTAATTGATCGAAGAGATCGTCGATCTTGAGGCAAAGGATACTTGTTCTTTACCGTCACTTCATTAAGTGGGCGGTAATCAACGCACATGCGTAAAGTACCGTCCTTCTTCTTTACGAAGATTGCTGGACAACCCCACGGAGATGAGCTAGGGCGAATGAAACCCTTCTCTTGCAGCTCACTTAACTGCTTCTTCAACTCCACCAACTCGTTCGGTGGCATCCGATAAGGCCTCTTTGAGATAGGGGCGGTACCGGGAGCCAACTCAATGACAAACTCGAGGTCTCGAACGGGTGGCATCCCTGGAAGATCAGCGGGAAAGACATCAACAAAGTCACAAACTGTTGGGACTTCGCTAATATCTAGAGCGGGCTTCGCTTCAAGCGCGAAGAGATCACGGATCTAGCGACTTCGGCGAAAAGTGAACACCTTTCGCCGGAGGAGCTAGATAGAGATGAGCCTCTGGCGCAATCGATTTGCCCCATGTCTTTGGGACAACCAATCCATGCCAAGAATCACATCAAGACTCGCTGAATGGAGAAGGATAAGGTTAAGCTAAGAAACCTACCCCTTCGATCTCGATAGGGACATCCTACACTCAGATTCACTCTCAACTCCGAACCGGAGAGCGAATGAGTAAGCGGGACCGACAATGGAGAGAAAAGAAGCTCTCCAACAGCAAAGAAAAGACTCGAAAACAAATGAATGAGATGCTCTGAATCAAACAAAAGCGATGGCGGGATGAGAGTTAACGAAAGTGTACCTAGCACGGCGTCGGGTGCCTCTGAGCCTCCTCTGTGGTGATGGCGTTGACGCGACCACTACCCACGCCTTTGGGTAGCGGGGCGATCTTACGGTCTGGTGCACCACCTCTGGCCCGCGTCCTCCATTAGGGCGAGGGCTCTGTCTTCTTAGGGTATTGGTTAGCATAATGCCCTTACGGTTGCATGAAAACATGTGACCCGGCACCGTTGCGGGGCGCTCTGTGACTTCGCAGTGCGTGGTGAGACACGGCTGCGAAGGGCGAAACGAGGCGGGTGACCTCGGGCGCCGAAGAGTGAGTGGTACCCCGAGGCGCCTCAAGCGGGGCGGAAGAAGCGCCTGGATGACTTATGGGCCTCCCACTTGCGCTATGGAGTCCATAAGCTCTCGAGCCGCATGCTTTCGGCGACAATGGCCTTGTCGACCAAGGTCTGAAAATCGGGAAAGTCGACAATGGATAGCTTGTCCTTGACTCCTCGGACAAGCCACGCTGAACTTGGCACCTTAGCCATATCGGTGGCCACATCCTCGGGAGCATAACGAGCTAGATGGTTGAACTTCGTAGACATACTCCATGGTGAGCTACGCCCTTGCTTGGCGCAAGAAATTCACCTTCTTGATCTCCATCAAGTCGGCGAGGATGTGAGCCGTCGGAAGGCAAAGACGGAACTCCTCCCAAGAGACGGTGTGATCCACGGGCTGCATGGCGAGAAAGCTCTCCCACCATGACAAAGCTGCACCCTCCACCGGTGCGATCTGAGCAGCGCCTTCTCGTGCTCTGGCACTGCGCTATCTTGAGCTTCCGCTCAACCAAACGGGCCAATCGTCAGATCGGCGGGTCCTCGGGCCGGAAAAGGTAGGGGCTGAGTACAAAGAAACTCCGCGAGTCCTCCACGCGTGATGGGCATTCCTCGCCCAGATCCGAAGCTCCGGTAAGTGCGGTGGTGTTGCGCGATGGCGTCGATAGAACTCTCCGGTCATCCGCGCGGTTCGCTCGATCGAAGAAGAACCTCGGCCATGGTCGGAGGAGGAGGAAGCTCCTCGTCCGGACCAGCTAAGCAGCCTTGGCCGCTCTGAAAAGGCCGGCCATCTGTTACAAGGAATTTTGGTTAGCAACTAGACCCGAAAACAAAGCCTTAAAGAAAGCAAAAGCGATCGACTAGGGGAATGGAATATCACCCCAAACGAAAGCCAAAAAATCAGCGGTTATTTAAACTTTAAAAAGCTTCTAAAAGACTCTAAAAACAGCCAAGAAACACCAAAAGCAAGGCTCAACTTCTCAATTCAACTAACCCGTATTGAATGAACGAGTAATTGATCGAGAAGATTAAAAATCAGATTGTAAGATGAGATCTAAAACTATTAGAGAGCAAGGTTAATGCAGCGAAATAAGTGTTAGATACTTAGCTAACTAGTATCACATCTTACCCTTTTATTCCCACAAGTTTTAGTTGATTAACCTCTCATTATCTATCCTAATTAGAAACCTTTGAGATCGCTGTCCGGAAATTTGATGCTTGCTGTCCAGGTTTCGCATCCAAGCTCCTTGTCGAATCACCGACTCCCGAACTTCAAAACCTTATAGTGGGCAGCTCACACTTCAATTTGCCAATCTCATGGGTTCTCCCAAAAACCCAGTGTTAATCGATAACAACTATTTTGTAGAAGGGAAGAGAGGAAACAACTTTTAAAACTCAAATTAGAGTGGGATGAGAAGAAAGCTAAGATAGGTAAGGAATAAAATCCGAGAATTTTACCTAAGCTTTCAAAACTCATTTGATGCTTTGAAAATAGGTTTTCAAAATATCCTAAGGACGACCAAGCTTGCGTTACTACGGTCATAACGGCTCTGATACCAACTTTTGTGAGCACCGGTTTATTAGGCTCATAATACTTAGTCATCCAATTGACCCTAGTATTATCAACCAAATAAACTCGGTCTCGAGAGATGTATACTTCCCGAATCAGACACATACCTCACAACAAAAGAATGCATCAATTCCATACAACACATAGTACATAAGCAACAAACCGAAGTTAACATTAATATGGAATAGATATTACAAAGAGAGGCCCTTAGGCCAAATAGCAATGATTACAAAATGATAACAATGAAGCAAAAGTGCCACAAAGATGGCCCAAAATAAGAGCCAACCAAGTGTGCCTTTAGCCCACAAGGCAATCGACCGGACCGCCAAGCTAGTCGCTCTCCCAACCACCGCCTGACTCACAAAAGTAAAGCCCTTTGGGCTCTACCTCCTCTGCAACAAAGTTGTTAAGCAAAGCAAATGAGTACAATAACTTGTTTATTGTACTCGCAAAACTGACGTGTAAGATAACAGAACTATAATTTAGCTACATGCAAGCTTTATTTAAGTGGATGAGGCTTTGGACTCATTTTAGCATAAAGCAAGTTTCATTTGCAATAACATAGTAGATTGAAAGCAATTTGACAAAGCATTTTTAATTGTTGAAATAACAACGCGATAATAACATAATAACAACAACAAGAACAATCACGGAAGTGACTAACCCAAGTCACCACAACAATAGCATGAACTCCCGTTCATACCAACCATGTCAAGTTTTAATTAAAGGTTGTAGTCTAGTCTTGAGCGACCTTACCAAGCATGTCCATAACCTAGGGCGAGGCTATTGAATAGTTTTATCCTGCGGGGTGTACCACTGTACCCACACGTCGGACCGCCTTTCCTTTACGCACACTTAGAAGGTGTCTTTGTGCACGCTAAGTCCTCTGAGACCTTTCCAAAGGATGAATGCTAATTACTGAGCTGCACAACCCACGGGAGAAGGAGACATCACACAACCTTCCGGAAGCTAATGCTCCCTCCCACACTATACATATACATTTGTTTTTGAAAACACACCAACCGAGCTCGCTCATAATTAACACCTCCTAGAGTACTTAGTCAAGAGGGTTCCATATGCCCCGCGTGGTTAGTCTGTGAAACCGCTTGGCTTAGTGACCCAAGTACTCGGTCCTTAGGGACCCGGGCATACCACCACATCCAAAAACCACGCCATCCATCCAATATGCCCAAGTCTAAATCAATCTTTTATTTTCAGTTTTGATTTTACAAATTAATCAAAGCACAAGTGCTGGACATATAGGAGTAATAATCAGTTTTGAGTGATCAAGACCATCGACTAAGTCGATGATCGCCCATTCTACCGATAACTAAGCATGTCTAAGCAATTTACATCGAAACTACTAAGTGATAAGAGCTCATCCAACGAGCTCCCACCACAGCAAATAACCTAGGCTCATGGTAGTAGAGGATGAACAATTCCTACAGATTATGCAACTATAGGCTTGCTAGCGACATTTAACACAAAGTAGCATGCATACATAGAAGTAAAACGATATATTAAGCTTTAAAGTAATGGGACATTGATGGAAATGATCAAACTGCTTGCCTTGCTGTTGCTGGTCAATTTGTTGCGGAGGGTCACTCTCGGGATCACCACAAATGTCGAAGCCCTAACGGAAGCGAGAAAGAACCGATAAAACGACGAAACACAACAAAGACAGCACAACAAACGAACTCCAAATTCTCTGAATTTTCTACAGCAACAAGAGGGTGATTTTTAGGAATTTTGCAACAAGAACCAATTGATTTGGATTCTCAATGCAAAAGTTATGAGCAAAACAATTCTGCTCAGCCCTAAAATACCAAACTGCACTATTCACTAATTTAATTGTGAGGCAACATTTTCTAGAAAAGTAGTGAAGCTGAAATTTTTACCGTAAAACCAGCACCTCATGAGATGAATAACACAATTGAGTTCACCTCATTTGGAGCTATATTGCACTCTCTACAAATTTTCAAAAACAAGAACTTGAACAAAATTATAATGCACAAGTCCTCATTTTTATAACAGCAACAAGCTCAAAACTAATTTTCACAGTGAGTTCATTATTAGAGGAAACCAACAAAGTTGGTCTCACTCAAAAATAATCTACCGAGCATTAGTTTTGTATTTTACAAGTTAAGCATTGATTTAAGTGTATATTCTAAAGTTGGTTTTAAAATCTTATGGCAAACTGTGCTCTGGAGTTGAACTCAACTTACAATCATTTTTGGATTAAAGTCAAGTCCAAGATAGAGCCAACATACTTTGAATGACCTCATTTGGATTAAAAATGAAAAAGATATGGAATTCTAAAGTTTATACCTTATTTCAGTTTATACTAGAGCTCACTGGAATTTCTAAAACCCATAAGGACATGGGAGGGCGTGAGCCACAGATCATAGATCTAACGGCTCGAGACCTCCCGGTGAACAACGCACACCAGCGCTCGGGAGGTCCAGAGGTCTGGACCTCCTAATGCTAACGCATCTTGTGAGGTGTGGAGAGGTCGTGGCCGTAGATGGAAAATCCAACGGACCACAGCGATGGGGAGGTCGGAACGGACCAGATCTAAAGGGAGGTCCTCAGCGGTGAGATCTTCCAAGGAAGATCTAAACTACCAAGATCTCCCGAGGAAGATTTACATCGTCAAGACCTCACGGGGAGGTCTGGGCGGGTCCAGATGTTCAAGGAGGTCCTCGATGGTTCGGATCGTCAGGAGGACCTTGGCGGCCAAGATCTACAGGGAGGTCATGAGCAGTGAGATAACCTAGGGAGGTCCTAAGGGAGGTCCTAACGTCCACAGACCTCCGGAGGTGCAGGCGGCCACGATTGCGCAAGGGAGGTCTTGGGCGCTCCAGATCTCCTCGGAGGAGGTGCGGGCGTCCTGCAGCGCCTTAACTTCAGCGCAAGAGCGCTAGGACATGAATAAATCTTGGCGGGACCATGAGGAGGTCCGCGAGGGAGGTTTTAAATCGCACAAGAGACGGGTTTAATGGCATTTATCGCTAACCCCATGATTGCAATGATTGGGCATTAAAGCGGTGAATTTATGTCCTAAAACGACAATGACACGCTCGGGGCGTCAGACAAAATCCCGCGGGAAGAAGTGATCTCGCCATGATGTAGAGCCCGCCGGTGAGGTCCAATGATACCGCGGGTCATAATAACCATGCGCACCCAATGGTCCTCCTCTCAACGGCGGCGGCGACGGCCTTGAACGCCGTCGGCCGGAGAGGTCAAAAGATGACCAAAGACGGCCAAACTACGAAAATGCAAAATGGAGCTCATGCGCGACAATCAGCGTGTGCCAAAACTTAAGCTCCGCAACATGCATTCAGCGGGTGCCAACATCTAAAGGACTAACGGGGGTGTACAGGAGGTCCTAAGGTCTTTGGGGAGGTCGTGGAGGTGATGGCCGGAGTTGGGGAAGGCGGTGAAGCTTCACGACCCAAAGCTCGACCCCAAGCTCGACTTTGTCCACCTCTGAAAAATGCCCAAACAATTCAAGTTAGGGTTAACTTCCAAGAGGTTTTAGGAGCAAGAGTGAGCAAGGTTTGAAAGAGGAGCCACTGGAACTCTGAGCTCCGAGAAGCTCAAGGTCCTCAACAATGGCGGCCAAGATGGGAGGTGAGTTTGGAGATGAGGAGCTCGACCACGCACAAGTGCAAGGTGAGGTCGGTTGTGTGCAAAGGAAGCCAAGGAGGCTTCAAGGGATAATTATAGCTTTGAGGTGATGGTTATGAGTGGGGCTAAGCTCCATGGTGAGCTTAGCCCACGGGTTGGTCCATGGGGTGGACAAGACATAAAGGTTGACAAGGGCGGGCTGTCTTGACTGCATTAAATCTTGGTCGTGAGAGAGAGTCAAAAAGGTGCATAGAGGCCTGGCGCACATTAACTCCACCGCTCAGAGCACGCATGCGCGCCAGAGGAAGGAGAAGAACAGGGGAGGCCTTGGTGACCGTTGGATAAGACCTGGGAGAGGTCCTAACCATCGGATCAATTTTTGAACCGTTATGTTTTAAGTGGTGGGAGGAGGTCCCACCACACGATCAAGATGGGGAGGTCGTGGCCCTCCGATTTCATGTCAGCAGCGCACGTGAGGAAAAGGGGCAGAGGTCCAAAGCGTTGGATCTCCATCCAGCAGTGTGGACCTCCAGTGAGGACTTAACATACGCGATCAAAAGGACATGAGGGAGGTCATGGCCTTTGGATTTAAATCAAGGGCACCGACACGATGGGGAGGTCGATATGATGCGCAACAGGCAAGGGAGGTCGGGGCCTTTAGATTTAGATCTAAGGGCTACGATCTCACGTCTTGTTGGGAGGTTTGATGCGCATAAGACAAAGGAGGAGGTCGTGGCCGTAGATTTTAATCTAACGGTGCACGACAAAAGATGAGGGAGGTTGTGAGTGCTTGATAGCACGGGAGGTCGTGTTGTTGGATTTGATCCAATGGCTCGACCGTGGTTAGATGGGAGGTTTGCTTAGTTTAACAGAGAGGGAGGTCGGGGCCATGGATCTTGGATCCAAGGGCTATGACCTCACGTGAAATGGGAAGACTGTTGAGTATGTTGAGGAGGAGGTCGTGGTTGTTGGATTTGATCCAGCAGCTCGACCTCAACAAATGGGATGACCTCATTGCGATGGTTTAACAACTCGAGGAGGTCTTTGAGGTTTAACACACGGGAGGTCATGACCGTGGATCTTTGATCCAACAGTTACGACGATGAGGTGGGAAAGCTCAGGCGGTGTTGACCGCGGAGGAGGTCTGGCGCCCACGCTGACGAGGAGGTCCACGCGGTCGAGAGGACTTGAAGGGAGGTCTGGGTGCGTTGGTTGAGGGAGGTCGTGGCCTTTGGATTAGATCCAACGGCTCACGACCTCATCAAATGAGGAAGGAGGTCGATGGGGTTGGGTGGACCGACTTTGCAAAGTGGCTAGCCCAAGGAACAATGTAGGCTTTAAATTTTAGTTTTAACAAATTGAAACTTAGCAGAATTATTTGAGATAGTAAATGAACTCCAAATTTGATGAAACTTTAACTGGAGCTTGCTGACAATGAGAGTAACCTTGCATAAAATTTTCAGAGGTTATTATGCAATGCATTTTCTCAGGAAATTCATGAAGGTTGTTTAAAGGATTGTTTTGCCTCCAAAAATTATCAACAAGTGTTATAACTCATGATATTTTTCAGAGGGGTCCCACCTCAGTTTTAGGACCAAAGAAAATACTTTCCAATTGTTTGGCACAAGATTTAAGATAATTGGAAAAGGAATTTGACTTTTGGTCAACAAGAGCTTTGTGTTTTGGATTACACAACTCTTGGACAAAAATTACATGAGATTTTAGGGGTTTTCATGTTGTGAGAAAAAGTTTTAATTTCTACACATATAATTATACTTGATTAACCCTAATTATACAGTTGGGATGTTACATGGCCTCCCCCTCCACTTGGATGGTTGCCCTAATAGGCCAAGGTGTTGTGGGCTTTTGGTCCACGTACCAAAGTTTTCTAAATTACGCAAGAATCCCCGAATCTTCATTAAATCACTTTTCTAATTGATTCTCCTCCCCGAATTCTTTTCTTCTTACTTAATTAAACTTGGGGTATTACATCATATATGTTATGCGAATATATTTTGGTATGTTTGTATTCATATTTTGTTTAGCTATATTTGTACGCGTTTTTTGGTTGTTATGTGTGTACTCCTGCACCATATTATATATCGACATCTCCAATAAAGTTGCGATGCAGCTTTTTTTCCATGCATTCCAAGTCACATGAAATCATGAAACCCTCATTTCCGAAACCTAAAATCCAAATTTTTGAGAGCTAAATCCGTAATCTTCGAGACAATTCCAGAACACATATAAAATTTTCAAAATATTATATAATCAAGTCCACTGAGTGAGGAGCGTTCAAAATAAAATTCATAATTTTTGGCACTCATTTTCTACATTTACAAATTCTTATAAACAATACACTTATATGAAATTGTAAGAAAAATTCTAGACGAATAAAATTATGGAAAATTTACATAAGCAAGTACACTATGTCGGGAGGCTCCACATAAAATTTCATAATTTTTGGAACTCGTTTGCTATATTTTAAAATTCGTACCAACAGCGTCGAAACCCTAATCGGCTTAAACCCTAATTTTGGCCGAAACCCTAATCCTGAGACACCCCTGAAACCCTAATCCGGAGACACCCCTCGACACGTGGCATGCTGAAAGGGCCACCGCATGGTAGTCGTGCGGACAAGGGCACATAATTGGGCGAGAGAAGAAATTTGCATACGATGGTCGTCTTTGCAGGGCCAAATTTGCAAAAAGAAAAAAAAATTGTGGGCAGTTATTTCTGTAAATACGGAGCCAAAATGTGCTAATACGGCCAAAAATTCTAGAATGTACAGTAAACTTTCTCTTATTAAAAACCAAAGTGAACCTTGGGACACATATTTCAGCCACACATATTTTTTGTTAGCGGAGATTTTAGTTCTTGCTCAAGATAACGCTAGATGAAATCACACTGCAACGAAAATGAACTCTTATGCCATATGGTAGTGGTTGCAAGAAAGATATATATGCTAGAGCCAGTTGGTATGAAAATGACATGCCACTCTCCCCATTCAAAAACAACGTCATTGTCTGACTGTGTAAGTATTGTCTAGTAGAGCGTGGCGCAAAAAAACAAGCAATTGGCCGATGCCAATCAATTGTTATTGCAATTCCCTATGTTTTCACCCAAATCAAGCCTACAAAACACTAATCCAAGCACATATACCACCAGATGGGAGAACTGGATCAAGGTTTTAACAATCAAATGGATCGGGCAAAAACTCACAGGATAAACATGTTTTTTTTTCATCTCTTTTCTTCTTCCCTGCCTAATATATACTCTTCCCTTGTATAGTAGTACCTTGGACCTCCACCTCCTCCATGGAAGCAGCACCCCCCTCTTTTATTTCTTCTCTTTGTTCCCTTTCCTCTTCCCCCTTCTCTACCTCCTTCCCACGTCCTCCCGCAGTAACACACTAACACAAGCAGGAGAAGGTGAGAGAGATTAGAGTGTTGTAGTGCCAGTGTGGGCTAACTAATGAGGCAATTGTTAAATGGGCTTAGATATATACCTAGATACAACAAAAAAAAATGTTGTGAAAGAGGAGACCGGAGCCCTGTTTGGTCTCAACGAGGCTCCGCCACGGGTATTGTCTCCAAGATCAAACTTGGGCCTTTAATTTTTTTGAAATTGTAAAATTCTTAGGTATGTTGGCCCTAGCAGGTACAATTATTGAGGTAATTATTAAGCATGGGCTCATCTCAGGCTTGCACATGCGATGCACGGAAAGGACATATCATTAGTTGAATTTCTTCCATGGCCCGTGTTGACGTCTTCGTTTTACCAAAATTTATATTACTAGTACTCATGAATGTGTATTGTAGATTTGTAGGTAATTAATCTTTAGCACTATGCATAACCCAAATGGAGGTGCTAGATCACGGTATACCTTACACGCCCCAAAAAGACGGGATAATTCCAATCATATCTCATCTTTCAAGATTCAAAAGTTAATTTCAACCGAGTTTCTAGATTTTAAGCAAGTTTCAAGATTGAAGGATGCCACAACCGAGTGCAAAGAAAAATAGTTTTGAGTAAGTTTCACACGTTTCAGGGGGGAAGTAATGAAATCAGGGCGTCACGGATCTGGACTATCTGGAGGCTGCGCTACAGCGCACAGGTGGTCACGAAAGGAAAAGATACTCCGTGTAGTCAATGCCGAGGATCTACGGTACATTGATATTAAGAAGTGATTATCATCCGATTGCAAATGAAAGGGTGAGATCGAGTGATACAGTATTTGTTTTTGCTGCAGTGTTTTCTTCCTACACTATTTTCCCCACTGTTACTGCATTATTTACTACTTCGCTCTCCCACGAAATATTATTCACATGATGTATATCTACAATACCGCAGAGGATGCAGGCCAAGCTGAGATGGTAGGGCCACCTAGGCTGTCTGCAATGGCGTGGCCTCGCTGGCATTTGGGACGGGAACACGCACGCTGCACACATGCCGCCACTGCTACTCCAGTTCGACCTCAGTGCCGCTGCCCTGCCCGGCTCACTCCACGCACACCACCGCTGCCACCCCTACTCGTTCTCACAACCAAGTGTTGTGGTGTCGATAAGATTGTTTAAGGGTTTAGGGACTGTTTGGATTGGTGTTTTAGTGATTCAAATTAAATTTTGGTAATACCAAAATCTAGACAATGTTAAAATAGGGGCAAAAAAAAGTAGTTGGCTAGTGTTTGGTTTGGCACCAATATCTGAGCAATGCCAAAATATAGGAAAAAACAGTAGTTGGCTACTGTTTGGCTTGACACCAATTTTGGTATTGCCCTGGAAAATTTGATAAGATTGATATTAATTGTATGGTTAGATTGATTTATCTGTTTCAAATGATCATATTTCGTAAATCGAGTATCCGATTTGCGATCCGTTTGAACCGTTATGTTCCTTGTCATTTTATCAACAAAACAAGACCCAAGTTGACATATTTTGGGGCAAAAGAAAATTGATGTCATGTGGGACCCACAGGCAATACCGACATTGACTAATATGTCCCTATTCACATCCAACGAAATGATGTCACCTAGCAAACTTATGGGCTAGTTGCCCTACCAATTATTTGGTTAGCTTTTTGGCCACCCAAACTTTGACTAGGAATTGTGAAGAAAAAATTGGCTTACCAAAATTTGGCAACAAACCAAATTGTAGCCAAATTTTATAGGCATTACCAATATTTGATGTGGCCAAATTTTTCAAGGGTATATCACGTATTGGAACCAAAACAAACACTAGTGGAGCAGTGGACTGCTAATGAATGATAGTTTTTCTCTATAGAGAATGTCTCTTCGGTCTAGAGAGTGATTTTGGAGAAATTTGCATTGGAGGATTTTTTATTTGACGACCCTAGGCAGGATGTCCAAATCTCCGAACAGTCAACATATAGTGAAAATTTCCATAGAGCAAATCTACAAGATATTATTTTTAGGGAAGTACAAGATACATTTGGCTTCTGGGGTAAGAAGGCTTTACATACAGTACCCAACACACAATCTAGCTATCTTGGTGCTCAAATGATGTCAATTTTTTTCTCTGTCAGCATATATCTGGACTTAATTACCCATGAGACAGCTCCTCATCCCAAACTCAAGATGATCCCAGCCATACATACTCTAATCAGATATACATCTAGGTGACGTTTGCATATGTGTACTTGATTAGAATAGGACCACTTTCATCCAATGTTTGTGTTGAACCGCGGGAAGGCTACACTAGCACAAATTCAAAAAATCTACCGCGTAAACAAGGAACATCCGTTAGTAATAGATCATGAAGTTACCACTAGAAGCGCAGACTTGTAGCAGAAATAGAGTCAATGTAGCGTGTTAGTGCGGTGGTAGTCGTACTAGCTGCACGTCTCCTCCTCCAGCTACTTGTGATAGCCACAAGTTGTGGATCGTCCTAGTGTTGATGCTTCGCATCAACACCTCCAAGGTATCACACGTACGGGGCAGGGACACCACGAGCTACAGCGCTAGCGCCGGCTGCGTGGTATTGGATGAGGAAGGTGTGGCCACTAGGGTTTCGAGAATTCCAAAATCATCCTAACCCTAAGCCACCGCCCCTCTATATATAGGAATCCATGATGGGTCTCGAACTTTGAGGCCCATTAGGAATTCGTGGTCCATAAGAATTCGGATCACCATCTAAATTAAATCCCAGCCCTTTAAGCGTGCAACCCTATAGGTTCACATACACTTAGACATAGCCCGAGTACTCCTACTCATCCATTAATCGGTAACGGCCCCTAGCAAGACATGTCGACTCCCAAGTATACGTAAAGATCATATCAGACGAACCTCAACAAAACTTATATGAATTTCCTTTTGCCTCACTATATCAGTCAAGCTCAAGGCGAGTACGTGTCATCGTTGTTGGTTAGCTTGACCACTCTTTCTCAATTACGTGACTCAAATTCCCCAACTACAGTTAACTCTTTAACTGCGAGTAGCATATGATAGATTATTAATTCAAATCTAAACCTGATAATCAAAACTAACAGGATCGCATATGCAGCAATTGCAACACACATATAATCTGTAAATGCGGAAGCCTACCTGATGATGATGCCATTGCCGATGAAGAATTTGATCTGAAGTAGTAGATGAACAATTGTTCTGTCTACCTAGGGTTTGGTCTTTCCCAGCAAGAGGTAAGCCACAAATTCCAACTACAGATAGGGATAGCTGGTATGGCATGAGTTACCCTGCTGGGAGGATCTGACCCTTATTTATAGCCTTTGATATGGAATCCTATCCCGACCCATAATTCGAGATAGATTCCAAATAGGTCTCTACACAGATTTAAAATTCAAGTCCATATTTTCCTTAACAGATACTCAGGCTCTTGATAAATACTTTATTTGATCACTTTATATATTTGAGCCAACCAAAAAATAGATAGCTGATATGTATATTAACTCATGTGGGTCCACAAACGAGAAATTAATTCAACAATCTCCCACCTGGACTAAATGAGTAAATATATATCAAAAACTTTATGAGCTCCTAAAATACTATCTATATCATGAGCATCTTTAAAACAATCCGGTCCATCAATTATATTAACATAGGATCAAAGCAGTCTTCGTCACTTTAAAGCGTAACTAAACCCATTAATGGTCACATATGTCAACATAAAATAATGACATGGATCAAATATGAATGTGTAGCATGGAAATTACATGAGATGCGATCATAACATGCCTATTTCCAACTGGTCCAACTTTATACCTTATGAGATCAAAACATCTTCTCAGACCCAAATGAGATGATATAAATTCAGAGTAAAAAAACATAAACTTTATTTCTCTAGAGAATATAACTGAAGGTTTTTATACTAAACTGATATTGTCTTATGAGCATAAGAAAAAAATTACAAACTCCCCCTTGAACTGAATTCCATAAGTGAAACCACACCCATATGAACAACATGCTCATGGAACACTTTAGGTGTCAAGCCTTTAGTGAACGGATCCGCAATCATGGAGTCTGTACCTATATGCTCAATTGACAATTTACCACTCTGAATTCTTTCTTTCACAACTAGGAACTTGATGTCTATATGTTTAGACTTTGACAAGCTCATGTTGTTGTTAGAATACATAACTGCAGACTTGTTGTCACAATACAACTTTAGTGGTCTGTCGACTTGATCCAAAATTCGCAGCCCTGTGACAAAATTCTGTAACCATATCCCATGATTTGAAGCCTCATAGCAAACAACATAAACTCAGCTGCCATCGTGGACGGGGCAACGAGTGACTACTTAGTGCTTTTCCAAGAAAGCGCACCTCCACCAAGTAGATAGATGTAACCTGAAGTGGATTTGTGAGTATCTTGGTAACCAGCAAAATCAGAATCAGAATACCCAATGATCTCCAATTGATTCAATTTCCTATATGTGAGCATGAAATCTTTCATCTTTTGCACATACCGCAACACCCGTTTTGCTGCGACTCAATGATCCAATCCTGGATTGATTAAATACCTGCTTAGCATTCTAACAATATATGCTATATTTGGTCTAGTGCAAACTTGAGCATACATCAAACTCCCTATCAAATATGAATAGGGGATGTTCTGCATTTTCTTAGCCTCAAAATTATTCTTAGGACATTGGCTAAGACTGAATTTTTCACCTTTGGCCACAGGGGTATCTAAAGGTTTACAGTTCTGCATGCCAAATCTTTGCAATACCTTATCGATATAGTTCTTTTGTGATAATCCAAGTACACCTTGAGAGCGATCTCGACATATTTGAATTCCTAATACAAAAGAAGCATCACCAAGATCCTTCATCTCGAAATTTTTAGCGAGAAATTTCTTGGTTTCATGCAGCAAGCAACATGTCATCAACATACAGAACCAAAAATATGAACTTCCTCCCACTGAATTTATGATACACACAATCCTCAACTGTATTTACCTCAAAACCAAAAGAGATAATAACCTCATGAAATTTGTGGTACCATTGTTGGAAGCTTTGTTTGAGCCCATAGATAGATTTCTTTAATTTGCATACCATTTGCTTCGGGTCACCGACCACAAAGTTTTCTGGTTGCACCATATAAATCGTCTCATCAATGTTTCCATTTAGAAACGATGTTTTTACATCCATCTGATGAAGCTCAAGATCAAAAAATACCACAAGTGCTATAATGACCCTAAAAGAGTCTTTTGAAGAAACCGGAGAGAAAGTCTCTTTATAGTCTATGTCTTCTTTTTGAGTATATCCTTTAGCAACAAGACGGGTCTTATATCTTTCCACATTACCTTTCGAATCCCGTTTGGTCTTAAATATCCATTTGCAACCAATGGGTTTCTTTCTTTCTGGCAATGGGACAAGATCCCAAACGTCATTGTCCTTCATGGATTTTAACTCTTTATTTATGGCATTGATCCAATTAATTGAATTCGGGCTTTGCAGGGCTTTTTGGAGATTGATAGGATCTTCTCCCAAAATTTCACTACAAG
Source organism: Phyllostachys edulis (assembly GCA_036346405.1). Classification (NCBI taxonomy): domain Eukaryota; kingdom Viridiplantae; phylum Streptophyta; class Magnoliopsida; order Poales; family Poaceae; genus Phyllostachys; species Phyllostachys edulis. Next base: position 13,271,297 of record CM070561.1, on the reverse strand, counting down.
CCTCATTCTCCTGAAGAAAGATAATGTAATCATCAGAGATTGCACTTCTTCTTTCTCTAGTGGATCTCCTTAATGGCACTGGTTCTTGAGGTTGATAAGTTTGTTCTTCTGTAGGAACATCATTTTGTGGAGGAACCTCATGGACATTATTTTGAATTATATTTTCCTCAATAATGCCGGGTAAAATAACGTGATCCCGATCATTATTGGGAATAACCAAAGGAAGAGGAAATAAATCCCCTTTAGAAACTTCTTCAAAAATAATGTTCCTAACCATCTCCCCCTTCAAACTCAACATCCTCAAAAAACCGGACATTTCCCGTTTCAAAAATTGTCTTAGTAGTGGGATCATAGAATTTGTAACCCCTTGATATTTCAGAATATCCAACAAAATAGCTACTAACAATTCTTGAGTCCAGTTTTCTTTCGTTAGGCCTGTACGGCCTTGCCTCAGATGAACATCCCCACGTACGTACATGCCTGATGCTAGGCTTTTTGCCTATCCATTTTTCGTACGGGGTTTTGTTAGTTGCCTTAGTTGGTACCCTGTTGAGTAAATAAGCTGCAGTTTTCATTGCCTCTCCCCAAAGAGACTCTGGTAAGGTAGAATGACTAATCATACTCCTTACCATATCCTTAAGAGTCCTGTTTCGCCTCTCAACAACACCGTTCATGCTAGGAGATCCCAACATGGTGTACTGAGGGACGATCCCGCATTCCTCTAGGAATTTAGCAAAAGGTCCTGGACATTGTTCACCTGATCCGTCATTTCTGCCATAGTATTCTCCACCACAGTCAGATCAAATGGCCTTAATTCTTTTGCCAAGTTGGTTTTCCACCTTAGCCTTAAAAATTTTGAACACATCTAGCGACTGTGACTTCTCATGAATAAGATAAATATAACCATATCGCGAGAAGTCATTTATGAATGTGATAAAATACCTTTGGCCATTCCAGGAAGCCGTAGGGAATGCGCCGCAGATATCCGTATGTATCAGTTCTAAGACATCTGAAACTCTATGAGCACTTAAATTCCTCCTTCTTGCCATTGCCCACATAGATGAATCTTTCAGCATCACTTGGCTTTCGGCAATTCAGGCAACCCTGCATGGACACACTAATGTTAGATGTTGCACTAGAGTCTATCCACCAAGTATGTTCAGGCACAGAAGTTAAGTTAACCTCAGAGCTAACCATAGCAAGAATTGTACCTTTCTTAGCACACCAAGTGTGATATTTGGCACAATCCTTCTTTATGTGACCATCCTTCTTACAAAAGAAACAAGCCAATTCAGGCCCTTGTTTGTTCTTTTTGGATGGCACACTTGTAGCTTCTTTGCTCTTCCTCTTGTTATTTTTTACTTTAGGGGTTATAGCCAAATGAACACTTTCTGTTCTATCTTGTTTCCATCTGTCCTCCTCTTGTACACAATAGGAGATGAGCTCATTAAGGGACCACTTGTCCTTCTGACAGTTATAGCTCACCTTGAACTAATTAAAGTGTGCAGGAAGGGATATCAAAATTAAATGCACGAGCAAATCCTCAAATAGCTCTAACTTGAGTGCCTTTAATTTCAAAACAAGATGAGACATTTCCATAATGTACTCCCTTATGTTTCCTTTACCCTTATACTTCATTGAGATAAGTTTTCCAAAAGCGTACTTATTTTAGCCTTTTCGTTTTTGGCACACCTTTGCTCAAGACTGTCAAGGAAACCCTTAGCTGTAGTGGCCTGTTCTGATGTGCTATCTCGAAAAACTTCTGGAACAGCACACCTCATGATCATAAGACTCATGTGATTTGAACGATCCCACTTCTCATACTCCTTCTTTTCCTCAATGGAGATGTTAGCCACAAGAGCAGTGGGTTGTTCTCTACAAAGCATGAGGTCTAGATCCATTACCCCAAGAACAATCGAAATGTTCTCTTTCCATTCTTTAAAATTTGCACCAGTAAGCATAGGTATGGAATTGATGCTAGCAGAAATATTGGAAGTAGGATTTGCAGCTGAAATAAAAGAATAAATGCTCACATCATGACATGAGTAAAGTACTTAAGGCTTGATTCAAAATTTGGTATATACCATCACGCAAGATACCTAGCGCTCCATTAATATTTAGTCTTTGGACAAAAATATTAACTTGCAAGTGGTAACCTTGATGTAGCAAATAAATACTAACAATAAATCCTGTCAAACAATACGCCTTACTTTGGTCCGACTTATTGTTCACATGGAAACTTGATGACTAGTACATATTTATTGCCACAATTGCATATATAATTCGGCCAAATATTGACTTTCCTTTGGGCCAGTCAATAGATGCATGAATCATACATACAAAAAAAAATTGCCTAGTTGTTCTGAATAAATTAACCTACATAACAGAGGTTGCTTTGGCAACATAGAATTTCAATTAACAGCGACATCTTGCACCTTGGTTGGATCAACAGCGACACCACCCTTGGATAGCACATGACCCAAGAAACTAACTTCACGCAACCAGAACTCACATTTGCTGAACTTGGCATAGAGTTGATGTTGCCGAAGCTTCTCCAGCACAAGTCGCAAGTGTTGCTCGTGTTCTGCATCAGTCTTTGAGTAGATAAGGATGTTATCGATGAATACAACAAAAAATTTATCCAAGTACTCCATGAAAACCGAATTCATGAGGTTCATGAAGTATGCTAGCACATTCGTCAATCCGAAGGACATGACGGTGTACTCGTACAGACCGTAACGAGTGGAGAATGTTGTCTTCGGTATGTCTTCAGTTCTAACTTTGATCTGATGGTAGCCTAATCTCAAGTCAATCTTGGAGAAAACCTGAGCTCCATTCAATTGATCAAACAAATCATCAATCCGCGGAAGTGGATACTTATTCTTGATAGTGACTTCGTTCAACGGACGGTAGTCAACACATATCCGCAAACTCTTGTCTTTCTTCTCGACAAAGATAGCCGGGCATCCCCAAGGTGAGGAGCTCGGCCTAATGAATCCCTTATCTTGAAGTTCCTTGAGTTGTTCTTTCAATTCTACCAACTCATTAGGAGGCATCTGATACGGCTGTTTTGAAATTGGCGCGATGCAGGATGCAAGCTCGATGGCTAATTCAACCCGCGATCGGGGGCATGCAGGAGGTCTTCAGGAATACACCTGGATATTCACATACCACTGGTACTTTATCCAATTCAACTGAGGTACCAGCTTCCAAGGCATAGAGATGAGAATCGCCTACTAAGGGTGCAAAAACAACTTGACTGCCGTCTTCGCTAGTGACTGAAATAGACCGTTGAGCACAATCGATCTTTCCCTGATTTTTGGACAGTCAATCCATCCCTAAGATCACATCAATACCCACTGAATTTAACATAATTAGGTTTGCCAAGAAGTTAACCTTTTGAATTTCCACTATTACGTCCCGGCAGACTTGATCGGTTTGAAGAACCGATCCTAGTGACTGGATCTGATAAGGGGACTGAAGTCTAAGTACTTCAAATTGATTAAGTGCAGCATATTCCTTTTTAATAAATGAATGAGATGCTCCTGAATCAAATAAAACTGATGCTGGACAAGAATTAACGAGAAGTGTACCCAAAACGACGTCTAGAGCGCCGCTTGCCTCCTCGGCGGTGACGTGGTTCACTCGGCCACGTGCAGGGACCTGAGGAGGAGTGGATGCTGCCCTCAGAGGTGGTGAAGGTCTTGCCACAGCTGGTGGTGGTGTAGGAGTGCGATAAGTTTGGGGCATCCCTCGCTGCTTGGCGAGGCACTAGTGTGCATAGTGGCCCTGGCGGCCGCAATGAAAGCAAGTGACATTTGGCTTGTATGCACCGCTATTTTGGGAGTTCTTACCCCCATTGTACCGCTATGCCGCTGGAAAAGAAGATTGTGGAGATGTCGTGGAAGGCCTCGGTGGCACTGGAGCCTGAGAACGAGGCGCCTGGGGCGGTCCGGCGCACTGCCGAGGAAAGCTGCTGCTAGCTAAAATCTGAGCTGCTCACTTTCTCTTCTTGGACTCCTCTACTGCCACACTCTTGTGTTCCACCACTATGGCCTTGTTCACCATGTGTTGGAAGTTCCGGAAGTCATGTACAGCTAGAGCCAGCTGCATCTCCTCAGTCAAGCTGCTCATGAAACGGCTCTAGCGGCGGGCGTCGGTGGAGACGTCGTCAGGGGCATAACGAGCCAAAGGGTTGAACTCGTGAAGGTACTCAGTGATAGTCTTCTTTCCTTGCTTTCAAAGCAAGAAACTGCTGCTACTTGATCATCATGACCCCCTCAGGAATGTGGGCCTCCCTGAAGGCTGCTCGAAACTCGTTCCAAGAGAGAACGTCTCTGTCAAGTTGCATGGCGGAAAAGTTGTCCCACCATGCGCTGACAGTGCCCTCCAGCTGATAGCTGGCAAAGAGGACCTTCTCAATGCCTGTGCACTGAGCAATAGCTAGCTTCTTCTCAATATTCCTAAGCTAGTCTTCAGCCTCCATCGGGTCTTCTGTGCCCGCGAAGCTTGGAGGATTGGTCCACTGAAAGTCAGCAAGACCTCCATGCTGCCTATGATTTCCACCTCCTCCTGTTGCCGCGAGAGCAGAGAGGTGTTGCGAGCGATAGCTTCGAGAATCCTTGTCTGGTCCATACGGTTTCTCTCTATTTGAGCCAACACCTCTGCCATGGTGGGAGGCGGTGGAAGTGCTTCTTCGGGCGTGCTACCTCACCGATCATGATGCTGAGACGGTTCACCCACTGCAGCAGAACGAGGTCCCCGAGATGGAGATCCCTCATCATGCTGAGCTCTCGAACGAGTGTTGGGACCTGTCATCCTGCGGTGACATGGATGGTTAGACAATATAAAAATCCTTACTTAACTAAGCATGCATAATGATATATATACCAAAAATACATAAGAACTTAACACCAAATGGGGTTACAAAGGCACTAAGGCCAGTACAAGATCCATTAGAACAATTTATAGAATTCCAGTACAATTACATTGATATTAACCTGTAAGCGAATGGTAACTGCCCAAAATAAAAGTTCTTGCAAATAAACACATTACAAGGCCATTACAAGAATTTTAAAGATACATGCATCGCTGAACACATGACAGGACAGCGAGCTTACTACCATAATATCCTAAATATTGTTCGGGTCAAAGTTCACCGGAAACTCGTCAAGTAGATGACATCCAGGGGATCCTGTATCGTCAGGGTCCCCTAGGTTAGGGAGGTGCAAAGGTGATCCTATGCTGTTAACATGGCCTCTTACTACGGGAAGGCGATACTCCGGTGGCGTAGAAAGGTAAGGGGAGATCATATTAGCGCCAAACAGCACATCTGGATGAATGAGCCTCATGTCGTGCATGAGCCGTAAGTGCTCCTGAGCTACGAGAGACGACGCCGCGTCTCCCATAACTCATGCATGGTGCAACGGTGCATCTGATCCATGACGTGCACCAGTCTCGCCAATTGTCGGACTTGGGGATCTTCCCCAAACTGAATCCTGGCGAACCTGCTCACTTCCCCGACATGTGCTTGCATGGGGAAATGATCGTATGGTGGCTGAGATTGCTCTGTTAAATCATAACGGAGGCGGCTCATGGCCACTCGAGCCACTTCCTGCAACGCCATGGCCTTAGAAGTGCCACGTGCTTGAAGTCGGTATGGCATGCTTCCTGTAACACGCCTAGCAATAATGTCCACCACGGCCAGGTACTCCTCCATTCCTGGCCCTCGGTCTCGTCGATAAATGGAGTACGTCGGCTGGTAGGTAAAATTTGCCCTCCACATCATATCTCTTAGTAACTCCGGGTATCCTCCCACATTTTCAGCTTGAGTCTCCTGGACAAGGTATTGAGGGTTCATCTAAAGAACAAGAAGGGCAAGGTAAGTTAGTTTTGCAAACCGAAACCAGAATAAGGTAAGGAATGATACTAAGATTATGAGGAATAAAAGATATTCCTAACTTAAACTTTCTGAAGTAATTTTGATAACTTTAAAATATTTTTGACCAAGGGACCTGCTAAACTTAACATCAGTGCTATTTCTATCCTATAGTCAGTATGGCTCTGATACCAACGCTGTGAGGACCCCCGGGTTATCTCCGTAAGACCGAGACTAAGCATGGTCTTAAGGACATAACTCTGGATCTCAAGTAAATGGTTTCCAACTTAACTCCATCTAAGTGAGAGGCTTAACTGAAAACTAGAGCCCCGACGATCATGCGCGCTGCTCCTCTACGAGCACTACATGATTGTCGGTTCTCCAACAAGCCAAGCACTACACTTAGTGAGTTAAATGGAAAACCACGAACAGCGAGCATGAACTCATATTGGCTCCCAAGATCAGCGACCAATATGCTCATACTCTCATACAACGTTGATCACATCCATACAACAATCATACATTAATAGTTTAAAAGACATACAACTTAATAGTTAAAGTCTACAACTATTACAAACGGCCGACCAGCCAAATTCAAATAAGAGTATTATGTAGCAGCAGAAACAAGTAAATAAACCAAAAGACTAGCAGTGGTATACCCATATACCATCGACAATCGATCGGGAGATAAAGATAGCACTACTCGTCGATTAATCGCCTAAATTGGCGCTTAACGAGCTCAACGGGCTCATAGCCTTCCTCACCGAAATTGCAAGCAACCGGTTGAGTACAAAGGTACTGCAAGTCTTACACAAATAAAAATTAGTTATGATAGAGGTTGTTCCAAAGGATGGCTCATATTGGCTTAGTTTTGCAAAAGTGACGCAACAACTTACAACCTACGCATACTAGTTTTTCAAGTGCCATTTCGAAATCAGATTTGAAGTAGAAGTAAAACATCTGAATAAGTAATAAATTGAATAACAATGAATCATACAAATAACAAAGTGGCTATCCACTTTGATACAACAAAATGCATGAACATCCTATTCATGACAATACCAAGTTATAACCACAATTTTAATTCCAAGTCTAACAATAGCAACCATATAACTCAAGTGGTCATCTGTAACCGTGGACACGGCTATTAGAATAGATTTATTATACCCTGCAGGGGTGTACTACTTTACCCACACGACTCGATTAGCCCGTAAGCCTCCAGATGTCTTCGAAAATAGCATACTTCCTATGGTATGCCGGCCGGGTAAATCAAGACTTAGTATTTTTCAGCAAGTTGATATTATTAAGTTGAATCACCCATGCATGACGTAATCCCGCTTAAGTGTAGGTTATACAGCCTACTAACCAAACGGGCACGCAAGTTGTGCCGGGAATACCGACCCAATTAACAAGGTTTAATTAGTGCTCATCTGCACATTATAGAATTGCAATTGGCACCCTACGAAGCATATATGCGATGGAACACATATATGTCCTCACACCACCAGTCATCAACTCAACAACACCAACCCCTTACATAACCAAGCAGCGCCCATACACCATGTGTGGAAGCACGAGTTTTACTTGAATCAAAGATGTTACCAAAGTTCGGTCCTTAATTGTCTAGACAAGTCCATCACTTACCCGAACTCATGCACAAAGACACCATCACTTGTCCAGACCCAAAACTCATTTAAAATGACAAAATTGTATCTCATAAATCAGATACGAAGATCTGAAACAAAAGTATATAATGGAAGTTGTGTTTATCCCATAATTGTCGGGTTATTCCCGATAATCAGCTACCGGTTCTAGACTTGCATGACTAAGCAAACCCGGACAATATAATTCAAACATCCTAACTCAAGCATGTGGTATTGGAATAATTCAAGATTAACCTCAATGAATAGGACATAACTAATCTACTCATCACAAAAATAGCGACATTATCAAAATAGCATGCAAGCAATTATCATTACACTAACACAACAAAACTGGAATCAAATATGATACAAAAGAAAGTTCAAATAATTCTTGCCTTGCTGGTAGCTTAGTTGTTCTCCCTCAGTAGTGTATAGGTCAATATCGATAGGCTCGGAATCTATATAAATACAATACCGAATAAACATCGAGAAATACCTCAAAATTCAAAATGCTCAAAAATGCATGATTTTTCTACAGTATCTAAGTCATGATTTTATATGAATTTAGGTGAAAAAATTATTCCATTTGGACTTAGTATGTGAGAGTTATTAAGGTTTGAAAATCAGTTTTCTAGAAAATTCAGTTTAATTCCAATCTGTTACTGTTCACCGGATTTAATTATTTGGGTAAAATTTGTAGAATAGTAGTGGGACAAATGATTCTATGGATAAATAGAGAATATTAATACAAGTCAAAAACAATTGAGTTTACCTCATTTGGAGTTTTTATGATTTAGTTATGAATTTCTAAAGTTATCAGGTTTTTCTTTTGTAAAAATAATGGAGTTAATAGATCATTTTCCAAAACCACCTTCTCTGTTACAGAGACAAGTTTGAAACCAATTTTGATATAAATTTCATTAAAAATTAAAATTAACAGAACTTGTTTCACCCATTTTGGAGTCAAAATGAATTAGTTATGCATTTTTAAAGTTATTCACATTTTCAATGTGCAGATTAATACGTTTCGGACTTTCTAAAGTGTTTATTTACTTTTCTTACCGAGCCACGGGCTAGCCTCAGTCGCTGACAAGAGGGTCCACCATGTCAGTGAAACGAAGCAGCACGTGCGTGAGTGAAATGTTCGAACCATGCTTATGGGCCGTTAGATTAAGATCCAACGATCCACAATCGTGGCGCGTTCGGACGGCCGAACGGCCCAATTGATCCTGATCATCCATTTCGCATCGCACGATCCAGATTCGTGGCACGTTCAGACGGTCCGAACGGCCCAATGAATCTGGTTCAATGATTTTGCATCGGACGATCCATATTGGTTCAAGTGATTTGGGCTGTGTGCAACTACAGAGTGCGGGGCTTAAGTGGCTTGGGCCCACATGTAAGTGACAGCTTAACCTGTTAAGATAGCGTTTTAAAGGTGATCATTATAATTAATTCCTAATGATGAGCTACCATGTATGTTCGAGTACGACAACGGGTTTTTGCCCCGCATGCTTCACCGGCGGCTCGCCGGCGCTACGTGCCACGGCGGCGCAAACCAAAGGCACGGTTAGATGCGCAATAGTATTTTGCACCCGATGGTGGTGTTCTCAACAGCGGCACTGGTCTGTACTGACGGCTAGCCACAGTTGAGCGGTGGTGCTCAATACAGCAAACGTGCATGCAGCAAAAATAGAGCTCCACAGTGTCATTCAAGCGGGTGCCCAGAATCTAAGGACTATTAGAGAGCTACCTTAGCGCTGGAGAGAGGTGGAAGTGGCTGGAGGTAGCTCGACGCCGAAAATGTCCACGGCGGCAATAAGCTTCAACACGGAGAGGGCAGCTAGAGAAAAAAGGTGACTAATGAATGGTCAGAGTAGCTTAAGAATCATATGAGGATGCTAGGAGAGCAATGGATCGACAAAAGACTCACTGGATCAAAGTGGGAGACGAAGGGACAGTTCCTCGGCCGAAAACGAGATTCCTTCAAATCAACGAAGCCCTATCGTGCATTGATGAAATAAGTTGAGGGGTTTTGATCAATGGCCTAAAGCACATAAGGTGATGCGCTAAAGAGAGCATAATACTCACCGGAGATGATGTTGGCTCAATGGTGCCACTCGGGTGTGCGCTCTGGACATGGCAGAGAGCTCGAAGATGCACTGAGATCAACAAGCAAATGCGCGAGCCGAGGTTAGCCAAAATGGGAAAGGCATTATCATAGAGGCGAAAGGAACCATGCGGAGGAAGCTTTCCCGAGTAGAGAGCTCAAGCCAGCCTCCCTCTCCTCGGTCAACAGAGGAGAAATGAGCTGAGTTGAAGGCACAGAGGGGGTATTATCCCCGGGAAGAGATGGCAATGGAGGCGGCGTCAAGTGGAGAACGCCCCGGAGTGGCCAACGGCAGCGGTGGATTGACTGCGCGTCGAGCGCCATTTCTGTGCGTGTCGGAGCGGCGTGAGCGCCTGGCGCTCAGCTCTTGCACACGCCTGCCCAAGGTAGGGGATGGCCATGATAGGCGGGCCTGGGTTGGCAGAGACACAAAGCGAGAGGGTGCGGTGTGGAACACGGTCCATTAGATCGGAAATGGATGACTAGGATTAGAGAAGGGGCGCTCGGACCGTGCCGAAGGGGTACGCGATCTAGGCCATCAAGTTTTAATCAAACGATCCAGGGGCGGTGCAGTTAGGCGGTTGGGTTGAGTCAGTTCGCCGATTGACTCGGGTCGGACCAACAGTGCTTGACTTTGAGTTTAGGGTTTGACTGAGAATTAAATTTGTTTTCTCTACTTTGACCAGGGTGCTAAAAATAGAGATAAATTTCCTAAAAATGTGAAATAAATCACAGGGGTTCCTGAGTAGGTCTAGTATTCATAAAAATTATTGAACCTTACTGTTCATGAGATAATGCGTATAATTTAAATTCAAACTTAGAGTAGGTCGTTAAATTGTGTTTGAATTTTCTTAGGGTTTAAACCAGTCCCAAAAATTTGGAAAAAAATTATATTAATTGGTTATAATTGTTTTAGTATTTGAATAAATTATTTTCAGAAGATGAACAAGAGTTTTTGTTCTTGTTTTTCTTTTGGAGCTTATAATTGAGTTGTAGGTTTAACTTTATTTAAGATTTTTCAAGTGCAATATATAATGCAAATGCTTGAAAACAATGATGCATGCTCATGAGATGTATAGTAATTCTCTTTATTAATTTGGGGATGTGACAAATGGGCTAATCTGACGATGACTAAAATGAAAAAAAATACCAGAAGCATCAACCAGAACTAAGATGAACTATTGATGCAAGAACAAACCGAAAATTGCATCTGCTAACTTATCCTAGCAAAACCCAAATCAGCAAGAAACACTCATCCTGCCATCAAAACAAGGGGAGGCAACTAATGGGATCTGGAGGGGCTCACGCGCAGAATCACGGGGCCGTAGGCGCCGCAAAGCCCGGAGGGCCGATGAGGCAACCGGAGGCGGCTCGCGGCGATGGTGGTGAGCGGTGGGAACTCGATCTTTGCGCTCGCGCTTCTTGCGAGCTGATCGCGGCAGCGCGGCCTAGCAAGCAGAGGCGACGGCAAAAAAAACCCAAGGGCATCTGGCGATTGGAGACCGGAGGCGATGCGCAACACGAGGTGGTGGCCAAAGCTAGAGGGTGCTCAGCCACACCTGGAGGTGGTGCACTGGTGGCAGCAGAAAACCCAAGCAGACGCGAGGCAGGGGACAGCGCCAGAGAAGGCGGCGGCGTTCCCGGTCGCTGCAGATGCAGAGGGCGCGGAGAAGTAGCGGCGCGGTGGAAGAATCTAGGCAGTGCGTCAAAGCAGACCGCGGAATCCGGGCGCTCGCGAGGCACACCCGCGATTCGCCCACAGATGATCTGCAAAGGTAAAGCAAAGGCGCCGCGCCACACGGGGAGGCGGCTACGGGCCGGCGACTGAGGTGGCGCGAAGGCACGCACTAACCAGCGACCGTGGAGCGAGTGGTGCAAGAGCCGGCGTGCAGCGAGAAGCGGCGGAAACCACGTGGAGGCGGCGCGATCTGGAGGGCAGCGCGGGGGTGGTGGCTTGAGGGCACACGGCCGCATGGGGATGAAGAGGCGGCAAAAGGAGATGAAGGCGCGCAATGGCGATGCAGATCAGAAGGAAATACCGATCTGAAGCAAAGGGACACTCTCTCTAACCCTTTGTCTCTAACTAATCTATTAGGAAATGGCTCACACACTGCACATCACCAATTTGTATTTACTCCAGAGTTTTTCGCAATTTTTTGTAGTTTTGGATTTCAGCGCCTATATTTTTCCGAATTACACTTCTACAAATTTTTTGCAATAGCCTAAAGACCAAAAACTAATCACTCTGTGATATGGAACAAAATTTTCAGTACTACTAACTTTTTGAGAGACAGGGTACTAGCTTAATTAGGAGGAAGCTGAGGCATGCACATTATGATATGGAACAAAATTTTCAAAAAGTAGTTATGATTTCTACCAAATAAAAGGATGTTGCCCACTTATGTGCGGTATAATATCCTACGTAACCAAAATAAAAGGAGGGGAAATTTTCCATTTTCACCAACACAAATGTTCAATGAACTTACTATATATGTGACTGACTTCTTTATGTCTTTTAGGGCAGTCCCAATGATCATGCATCAACTGTATCTATAGCATGCGACGTAGCATTGAAGTTAAGGTGGAGGAAAAATTAAAGAAGAGAGCGAAGTTATGTAGATACAATTTCTTCGCGCAGACCATAGCAAAAAAATGTACTGGAGGGTAGACTGTATTCCCCACCCCCACCCCCAACACTCCACTCCGTGAGCGGCCAAACACGCGCCGATCTTGCACTATCGTACTGCCACAACCCCACCCAACGTAGCGAGGGGGATGCGGCGAAGGGGGGATGGCAACGGAGATGACCATGGCCACAAAATGCATCGCTCGCTATCGTCGTCGAGTGCTGCACCGTTTGCCGTCTCCATGTGCCACACTGACATGTGCCACCACGCGGTGACTTGAACCTGCCACGATGGTGACGGTGGATAGGGGAGGTAGTGGCGGAAGATGGATGAGGAAGGCAGCAGCAACGACCGGATCTAGGCTCTACCAGCTTAGAGCTAGCTGGGTCTGGGTGGAGACGGTGCATAGATGGGGAGGTGACGGCAGAGGGTGGAGGTGACGACGGAGGTGGACGCGACGACCGAGGATGAGAGGGAAGGTGACTGTGGATCTAGGTGAAGGCGGCGACCACAGACATGTGGGGAGGCGACTCGAGGAGGGGGCGGAGGAAGAGATAGTTGACACCTCAACAGTGACAACCGCCGCTGGGTGGCGACGATGAAGGGGGATGGAGTGCTTTTGTGGGCCTCGATGGTGGAAGGAGATAGGGAAATAAAGAAAAATGTTAGAGGAGAGAGGGTCTCAGTGGGAGTGCTTTTGTGGGTCTCGATGAGAATGACGAGTGGGGTTAGCTTGCGATTAATTATAGAAATGATTGTGTGGGCCAGTGCATAAAAACTGCTGGTTGGTGTGGTTTTGTAAAAACGCTTTTATTCCCCGCTCCCCCTAAAAAAACTCCCTATTTTGAATAGCAACACATGGGAACATAGAGTAGCCACTGTGTGCTGCTAATTTGGACACACGGTGAAATTCCTCTGTGCCTGATCACCAGGGTTTTCAAAACCAGAAGCAAAATCTCACCCCGGGGGAGAGGGGGGGTTGGGTGAAAATCGGTAATGCTAGCTAGTTTTTCTGCTCTAGCACCGGCGCCAGCACATTAAGGTGAGCGAAGGTGAGGGGTACCAGGAAAAAAATTTCTAGCACCGGTGCATGTAGATGCACCACTGCTAACTCAAAAAAAATTAATACATACTCACTTGTAAGTGAAATAAGAGAGGGAGAAAGAGTGTGGTGAGAGAAAAAGAAGTGATATTTTATTTAGTTGTGGGTCATGTGTTGGAGAGAAGGAGGTGTTAAACACTGTATAAAAAAGACAAATCTAACACTAGTATGATATAACAGTGAAATGATGAATCTAACACCTGTAATATTGTACATAGCTGAAGGGATTAAGTAATTCCGTGTGCTGCGAGAAGGTCAAACACAAGGCACAACGGCAGGCATCGCCGAGTGGATAGACCGAGGTGAATGCGAGTTGGAATCTCTGTGACCGTTGCAGAACACATGGAGAGTCTCTTGAGAAACACGTGGGTTGTGGAGATGGACACCTCTAGGAGAATCTTACCTTTCCTGTGTACTACGAAACACATGTGAATGTGTCGCTAACGGACATAAACGTGACATAACATAGTACTTTCCCGTGAGTCTGCACAGTAGATGACGTGGAGAGCATTACAAATGACTTCGAATTATCATCACCGGAAATGCCTTATTAATCTTTCTTTATGAGAACCTTTATATTAGTTTTTTTGGAAGGCACATCATGCAAGTGTGGAACAATACATGGCCTGTTGGAGTACCGGTTTGGCTCAAATAATATTCTTCATAAATTTTAGAAAAATCCTAAATGCCCACTTATATATCGTAGAAAGTGGAAAATTTAGTACCATATAGCTAGTCTAGGCAAGAAGAGATCAACTTATAAGGTGGAGTTCGTCTTACCTAGTTGAAGCAAGTAAAAGATGGACATACGCGTGCTCGCCACCGCGACCGCGATGGGCATGTGAATGGTCTGGTGATTTTGTGCCCGGTTAGGTGTGGGGCTTCTGCTTCTTTTTGCACCTCAAAACTATGCATGATAGCTAAACGTATTGGAAAACCAAATGTTGTGATTAATCGGTAATTGCGGCAGCTTCTATTCTTGTTGCGAATTCCATATGAGGATCAGGTCGTCTCCATTCAGGTAGTTTCTATTCTTGCTGTAACATCCCAAAAATTCTAATTTTGGGAAAATATGATGAAAATGGGTAGGAGAATAATTTTGGGCATGTTTACTTGAGGAAAAAATTATTTGAGCATACTTTGTGAATTTTCATCAAAGGTAACAATGCATTTACTTGAAAACAGAAACTTGTAAGAATTTTCAGGACAATCACAAAGCATATAAAATTCCGAAAATTTACATAAGCAACTATACTAGGTCAGGAACCCTCACAAAAATTATCATAAATTTTGGATCCCCATTTGCTCAGTACAAAAATTCTGCAAACACTGAGCCAGATTTTAGAAATTCAGAAACTATTTTCAATTTTCCTGCTCGCCCTTTGGGCCGAATACTAGCCGGCCCATTTTCGCTGCCCAGCTCCAGCCCGTGCCAATGCCGCTCGCCCTCACTCACTAACAATGCAGCCCCACTCGATAGCACTTGTCTTCCAGCTCGACTTATGCCATCGCCACTAAGCGCACTGAGCACCCTACGCTGCTCGCCGCTCACCCATCTGCCTACGCTTTTGCACCAACTACCCTGTCACCCCCGACAACTTCTGCCCATGCTATCCACCCCATTCATGGCGAGTATATCACGCACTGGTGGAAAGACCCAGAGCCGACCGCGAGTTTCTCGTGCTACCGCCGACGTCTCGTTGTTTTTCTCGCGCATTTGTCCTAGCTACTTAAGGCCTAGCGCATGCACTGAAATACTCAGCTCGTCTCCGTTCCATTTCGCGCTAATCCGAGCCTCATAGCTCCTTAGTTTCGCGGGAACGTATGCATTGTTCTTGACGCCGGTGAACGCACCTCTGCACCATTCTTGCTCTAGTGAGCTTCCTCAACCACGACACTTGTGTCATCTTGATCCTCCTACCTCACCTACTCCTTTCCTGTGCTTAATGTAGCCATGGAAGTCTTGTAGCTCGATCGCAACTACCCTCGCCCTCGGCTCCGGCATGCACTCGAGCTCACCTATGCGTTCTGGTCGCTCTGGTGAGTTCGAGCTCAAACCATCTACGTCATAAAGTGTTCCCCACTCCACTGATGCTAACCCCTCACTCAATGCAGGCAATCTCACCCTGAATTCGAGCTTCACCCTCATCTTCCTTATTCACAGCTGTCGCCGCCATTTCTGATCTTCTTCGAAACCCAGTGAGCCTCGGGGCGACTCCTTGCATCTAAACCATCCTTAGCACCCTAGTAACCTAACACGACGCTTCTTGTAGCACCTCCGTTGATGTGGTGAGCAGCCATTGTGGACCTTCTCTGCGTTGCCACTGCTCGTCGTCGACAAGCCATTCCAGAGCCCCTCTGACCTCATCTTCTGTACCCTTGTGGTCGTGGTGAGTCACTGGTTTTACACATGTGTTGATTTGCCAAAGGCGAGTCCCTAGTGCGTTTTCCCCCTAGCCACTCATGGCGCCGCCGCGGTTGCATGCTGTCGGCACACCTCCGACGACCGTAGGTTCCCATGCCTGACCCATTAGCATCACCTGGACTCACTAAGTCCAGTGCGCCTTCATTTAGCCCAGGGAATGCCCCATACGCAAAATGCTTTGCAAACCCGAGGAGCTCTGCCGCTCGTTGCCATCGTGCCACCGATTTCGTCCACCTCTCCGGCCACTTCCACCTCCCATGGCATCGCATAGACGTCCTCTACCCTTTTTGGGGCTCCCCCATGCCTTTCCATGTGTGCCTCGCCACCAGCGAGCTCCTCTCCCACTCGGGCATGCGTGCGCCCAACTCCTCCCTTCTTCCCTCTCTCTCTCTGCCAGTAGGACCCACGTGTTTAAAAGTTGATTAACGCTTAATGACAGTAGTTAAAGGTACTAAGTGGACGACAGGTCAGACCAGCCGAAAAGATAATCAAAAATATAATTTCAAACGTGTTTAGTGAATGAGTCATTAACATGTGGGACCACGCACTATTCTCGGTTTTAAAACATGTTTTAAAACCGAGAGACTAACAAGTGGACCCCAGTTGTCAGTTAATAAAAATCGAAAAAAAAAATGAAAAAGCTGCCTTTAGTTCTGAGGAAAATACGTTTCCTCTACTGAAAAGCGTAAACCTCAATATAACTCAGAGAAGAATACACTTTCTCTGTTGGAAAGCGTAAAATTAAGAAAATACACCTTCGACGTCAACGATTTACTATTTTTCTGGAATTTTCAAACCGAAGCAAATTAAAACATTAATAACTTTTGCATACAAACTCCAAATTGAATGAAACTTTTTTTTTCTAAATTCATGTAAAATCATGCTCTACCTGAATATGCAAAAATATTTGGATTTTGTTGCTATTGAAATTATTTTGCTATATTTAATTTGCTTCAGGCTCTTTTGATTAGGTGTCGATTATTCGAACGACTTTTACGACAATCCTTCATCCTCATATTCAGAGCAATCAGAGCAAGGCAAACACCCCCTTTGATCATGCTGATCCTACTATTTTAATTATTGTACTTCTTTTTACAAAATCATGTTGATCCTACTATTTTAATTATTGTACTTCTTTTTGCAAAATCTATTATGCATGCGTGTATGTTTGATTAAAATTACTAAATTTGAGGATAATGGTAGTCGCAATCCTATTCGATGCATGAACCTCCTTGAAATATTGATGTCCTTACTGTTGTAGCCATTAGGTTATGGTATAAATAATAGATGATGTCAAATGGGGAATTTCAAGTGCGAGTATCGCACAATTCCTTAGTAAAGCCCTAGTCTATACTAAAATTTGCTAAAAGGATGACATAAGGGATACGAATTTGGGAGTTTGAAATGATGATACAGAACCTCTATTATTTTGTATAAAAATAAAAATGAAAAACTTAGTTTGCGACGCAGACGAGTTACATTATATTATAAGAAGTGTGAGATGTGTATCTCACAAGTAGATAGGGGAAGATCATCGTCTGGGTCAATTAAGGACCGGACACTGGTATATCCGACCTAAGCTTAAGCGTAGTGCACTACGGGAGAAGGCATAAAGATGATGAATTTTTTTATTAAAATAATCTATTTTTTATTCGAAATTACAAAAATATTCCGGCGATATTTTTTTTAACAGAAATATCGTCAGCCGCCCAATGGTTGGGCGATTGAATATATCGCCTATTTGGGCGACTCGACTTATCGTCAACCGTTCGCTTTAAAAGCGCATGAAGCGGATCATTAGCGACATATCATCTGATCGCCGCACCGTTGGGCGATAGGCTCGATCGCTAACCGTCTGTGATTGCATGTTCGATCGCCAACCGGTCTGTTGGATTCTCTATATGACGTGCAGTCCCCGGCGGATCTGCTGCTGGATCGGCATAAGCAGTTCATTCGCGTTGGAAGGAGAAGAAAGAGAGGGAGGGGAGAGAAAAAAAGAGAGGGAGAGGGAGAAGAGAGGGAGAAGAGGAGGAAAATTTCGACTGCGAGGTAAGTTTGTTTTATTTTGTAGTGCATTCTTTTAGTAGGTAAATAGTTTAGTTAGATAAAATAATAGTGTAAGTAACGCTCGTAGGAAACTGTAGTTAGAGAAAACAGAGTAGATCTGCAGCCCGTACCCGTCGCCGAAAACTGTAAGTAGCGCTCGTAGGAAACTGTAGTTAGAGAAAACAGAGTAGAAAATCGAAATGTTGTTGATTTGTATGTAAGTAGCAGCGATAAAAAACTTTAGTTAGAGAAAAAATAGTTTATTTTGTAGTGTATTATTTTGGATAGGTAAATAGTTTATTTAGTTAAATGAGTAGTATAGTAGCACCCGTAGGAAATTGTAGTTAGAGAAAAAAAATAGAAAATCGAAATGTTGTTGATTTGTATGTAAGTAGTAGCGATAAAAACTGTAGTTAGAGAAAAATAGTTTATTTAAGTAGTGTATTTTTTGGGTAGGTAAATAGTTTATTTAGTTAAATGAGTAGTATAGTAGCACCCGTAGGAAATTGTAGTTAGAGAAAAAAATAGAAAATCGAAATGTTGTCGGTATAAGCGTGGCCGACTATTATTGGAGTGAATAATGCGTGACCGAGCGCATAAGGAGGATGAATTATTTGTATAAACTAATTAGTAGAAGTAAATTAGTATGAACTAAGCGACTTACGTAATTGGTAGAAGACCGAATGCCACTTGTAGCATTTGGATTGGAAGATAGCGTCAAGAATCGGTTTTAGGTTGAATCAAATATCGTACTACCGTTCATTGTAGCCTCTACCTTAGGGAATGAATAGCGTCTTGATCATCTTTGTCGTATAGTTGTCGATGATAGGCGAAGGGCCTTACAAATGTAAATTACAATGTAGCGATACTTGCATGTAAATGCGTTGCGGTGACTAATTGCAATGTTGGAAATATTTGCGACCATACAATAAGTCATGCACATCCACTACATTGAAAGTGCATTACGGTGTTGGCACCGTTCGTGAAGGTCCGTGGGGTGTTGACTTGAGTAGTTTTCAAGAAGCCACTCTGGTACACGGGACAACGAGAATGCACGAATCGAAGATGTGAAGCTGGGTGACCGCAGCTTCTCTTTGAACCACGAGGTGTCTGGCGTCGACATACAAGGGCTTTGGAGCAGCCTCCCACGAACATCGGTGGGAGTTGAGAAGACCGATGCGCACGCGGTAGTGTGGAAGGATTTATAGAAGGATGTCGGCGCGTGGATATGAGTGTGTGATACTTGTGCAACCATGCCCAAAAAAAGCTGTCTGACCCCCCCATGGGATATCATCCGGGTGGTGCAAGCGACTTCGGTGCCCAACATGTTCTTGAAGAGGACCCGGAGGGTGTGTTCTGAAGAGTTGAGAGAATGTTACTTGTGATGAGCCCGACGCGGTACATACAGAGAGGAAGATCGGCCACCGCATGGTGAGCCTACTGAGACGGTGATGAAGGAGAGCATAGGGATTACATATTGCATCAAATGGAAGCGATGACCGGATAGCGTTGGTGAAGAGGAAGCTTTAGAAGAAGGCAGCGAGGACGGTTCCGATGAGAATGAAGCTCCATCCCCGGAATGGAACATATTTGTGCCGAGGGTCTATGTACGCGACGACGAGCACGAATCGCCGTGGGAGTACCATGCCACGGAGGTTCGGTTGCACTCAATGTTTTGATAAGACATCCTTGCGGGATGCCATTAAGTTGTGGGCTATGTCTATGCGGCGAGCGTTTGGTCGTCAAATCTAGCCAAGAAGCGTTACAAATCAAATGCGAAGCGGCCGGTTGTCCTTGGCGAGTGCAGCGCATAGACCGAAATATGAGACTCATCGATTGTCTCGAAAGTGGAGCCGCACTCTGCATGCTCGGCGGTGTTTTGTGCGGAACATCGTAACATAACGTCGACATTCATAGCTAATTTGATGTATGGAGAGATAGTGGAGAAGAAGGATATGGAGGCCAAGCACATTATGGTGGCTATTGAGAAGAAATTCAAGTACAAGATCAGCTATGGGAAGGCGTGGCGTGCGAAGCAGAAGGCTATGGAAAGACGGTTTGGATCTTTTGAGGCGTCGACAACCTTTCTCGTATGCTTGAGGTCTTTGCAGAGAGAAACCGAACACGTACATTCTTGAAGGACATGCCATCTAAAAATCCGCGAGGTTTTTCCATAATGCATAGGGCCTTCGTAGCCTTCGGTCCCTGCATCGAGGCTTTTAGGCATATGCTGCCCGTGATCTTAGTTGACGGGACCTTTATGACCGGAAATACAAGGCGGATCCTTACGCCATAGGCGTTAGCGGGAACAATCAAATTACGCCATTGGCCATCGCATTTGTCGAAGGTGAGAATTTGACGGTGGTTGTGGTTCCTTCAACATCGAGGGTGGGAGTTGTTGGAGCTAAATCTGGTGTGTGCGTGATCCATGATCGCCACGCCGGATCTTGGCAACCATAAAAACTTCAGAAGACCCGAGGAGCCGTTCCTTGGCGGATATGAGGAGTAGATGGTGTATTACGCCATTTGGGGGCAACTTCTTCAAGAAGTTCCCGAAGCAACCCTTGGTGAAGCTATTCAAGAGGTGGCTATCTGAGAACCAGCAGTATAAATTTGACGCTTATGGTATTCTTTGAGCCGAACCACAAAGCAGAAACACGTGGGCGCGAGGAACCAGGGAGCGAGTCTGAACCGCTGGCAGTGCGGCGAGAGGACCTCGAGGAACATCGAGTGCTTCTCCCATCGGATCGAGGCCCAGCCATTGGACAAGTGGTCTCTGTTGCGCATGACACGGACGGGGCAAGGTGCGGCATAATGACCACTAACCTTGTGGAGGTGTACAACTAGGTTCTTAGGGGCCTTCGTTCTCGACCCTAAATCGCCATCGTGGAAGGTGTTACGCGCAGACTGTCGGGTATTCGAGGAGAGGCATGCAAATGCCGCACTTCATACCACGAACCCTCAAACACCATCTTGCTCGAAGATTCGTCATACATGCGGCGAAGACACGAAGGGCGGTCGCACACGGTTATGCGTGATGGGCAATATAGACATCGATTCGGCGTGCTCTTGAGGATAGAGCCAGTTTGGGGCGGCTCGTTCTCTTGTCACCCACGTATGCCTTGGAGATCATGTCAGCGAGCCTAGGCTGATGCGTGCAACAAACCGAAGCTCTTACACAAGCCATGCTCTCATGTGCTCGCCGATGCGGGGTATCGAATGGACCCTTTGAACTTTGTGTCTGAGTACTTCTTGAAGGAGAGGGTGGTGTAGGCGTGGACTGGCGAGCTTAGGGGCTTCAGGGTTGTGGGTAACTTTGCCACCTTGGATATTGCAAATAGGATCTGGATTCCGGATATTGGCATGCTAAAGGGTAGCAAGGGTCGTCGGCAGAGTCGTCGTATTACCAATGATATGGACGAAGCACAAGCCGGGGCGTTGGGTAGGCAGCTGCGAACATCACTGACGGGAGGGGCACACACCGAGACGATGCAAGGCACCGGTGAGGAGTAAACCTTCTTTGTGGTTTGCGTTAGCACTTCTTCCGGTGTGCAAAGTGGGACCAAAATTGAAAATCAGTGTACATTGTCATTTGTACTTTGTATTGTTTATGTAACTGTTCTGCTACTACCCAATTTTCATTTGATGTACGTAATGCCGTAAGACATGTATCGTATGTTGCACGTAATGTTTATTTAAGTGTTGTAGTACTATAACTTTTTTTTGTTAGTTCTTTAATGACTGTCCCGGTAGCCTAGTACTCTTTGATTTGTTTGTTTGCAAGTTAAATTTACTCATTCGTTACACTCGATGTTTTATTTCCACGTATTTGCTAACTTAAAGTTATTTTGCAGGTATGGCTCATGGATCGGATTGGAGTTTCGACCTCCTGGAGGAGCGCATCGACCGGGTACATCGCGCGTCGCGTCGTGTCCCTCATCCTACGGGGGCTGCTGACGCAATTGTGTTGGGGGTGATCCGCACGCGGACACCTCGGGTGGCCTGGAGGCTAGACCCACGCTGGACAGGCAAGTTAGTATACGTCCACACTATCTTCTCGCGAAACATACCTTTCGTACTGACTTTTTGTTCCTTCAAGAGTGGCGCCGCTGGTCTACTACCTATCG
This sequence comes from Phyllostachys edulis, assembly GCA_036346405.1. NCBI lineage: Eukaryota > Viridiplantae > Streptophyta > Magnoliopsida > Poales > Poaceae > Phyllostachys > Phyllostachys edulis. The sequence goes on along the minus strand of CM070561.1, from coordinate 13,249,339 downwards.
CCGGATGGTGCGGGCCCACGACGAGGCACGAGCCGGCAAGACTCATCGGCGGCAGCGACGAGCGTCCATGCCGGCAGGCGATCCGGCGCTTCCCGTTCGACCGCTCCTGGCGGCGACTCTTGTGGATCGGTGGCGACGAGACTCACACTTTCCATCTCCCATTCGAGGAGATGGCCCCTACCCCAGGGACGTCTCCACTTCTTGGCCTCCCTATCGCGGGAGGTGCCGCCTTCCCGCGAGAGCCTCCGGACAAGCCAGCGCAAGGACCTTAAGGCGGGTTCGAGGTGTCCTCCCACCGTCTTTGGCCGGGTACTCGTCTTTCGAGAGGCACAGAGGCACGCCCACCCTGCGGTGGTTGTCGCGATTCTGGTGCGTGTTCCACACCGTGCTTTCGTTAGTAGTGTCGCTGTTGTCCTTTCCGTCTGAGGTTTTACTATATTTTTCGTTGTGCATGTGTCGGCGGATGGACCCTCACGGACGACCAGCAGTGTCACGTCACCGGGGCGTACTTGTTGTGGCTGTTTGGTTGGGTGCTTTGTTTACCAGGCGATCCGCAGTCACGGCGACATCATCGACGTGAGGCTCATCGCGTATGCGAGGGCCATCGCCGACGGGGAGGGCCCCCAGATCAGCTGGGGTTCGGCCGTACTTGCTGCCACCTATCGCAGCTTGTGCGACGCGAGCTTCAGGTCGAGACCAAACTCCATCCTCACGGGGTGTCCTCTCCTACTGCAGTTGTGGTCGTTTGAGCGCTTTAGCCTCGGGCGGCCCCTATTGAGCAACAAGACCGTGCGGGCCGAGATGTACAACATAAACGAGGTGGACCGGCGGCGATGGGCTCTCTCACGGTGCGGCGGCGGTGCGTACTCTTTCCCGCGACTAATTTCTTCGTATTACGATCGTCGTACCTAATATGATGTGTTCGTTCGCGAATCTGATTCGCGCCGCGTCGGGTGACACGGCGTCTGAGCCGTTCGTGGAAGCGATTCGACCGCCTCACGGCGACGACGTTCGGCCGAAAGCCATACTCGCCTCGAGTTACTTTCCGCGCTCCCCACTTTGTCCTCACTGTGCTTGCGAGACCAAAATCTTGGTGACCAGCGAGTGCTTGTCTTCAGCGTTTTCGTGGAGGACTACGGGCGCATCGTGTGATGCGCCGGGCCGCCTACTGGCGGAGGTTCGATACCGATTAGGCGTGCGATGCGAAACGTGCACTTTCGTGAGTGTCGGCATACATGAGTTGTTTTGTTGTCGTCTCTTACGCACGCATCGCTAACTACATGTTACGTCTTGCGCCTTGATGAGGAAGGGAGTCCGCCGCGGCACGAACTGGGGGAGTAAGTGGACCCGTGGGTAGCGTAGTGGGAGGACGCACTACAGGACCGTGTGCAGGAGGACATCCCCTACGACCACACGAGCTATAGCGAGTACATTCGCTGATACGCTCCTCGACACCGTGCAGGCTCGTGCTTCGCCTGCAGCGAGCCCGCACCACGTGTCCCGGCACCGACCGACACGTACCCTGTGCATTTAGCGCAGGACGTGCATAACGCGGTACGTTACATCCAACTCCAAAAATTTCGCTTCTGGTATCCGCCATTACAGTTTTCACCGTGTCTTCTTTTCGATGTAGGCGGGCATGGCTGCTGAGCTTGCGACGGACATGGGCTCCTGGCTGCAGAGGTTCACGCGACGGTGTGGAGGGCACACGCGAGACCACGGCCCAGTTATCCGTCGCTTTCGGCAAAGAGGTCACACGTATTTTCGGCTTTGTTGTCGTGCACCGTCCGGAGGTTAGCACGCTCGGCTGGTTCACGATCCGTCCGTCCGCGCCGGCCCGTCCGTGACCACAGCAGTGGGAGGGTCGGCCAGACCACGTCCGACATCGACGCTACCGACCAGTGGCTCGGCGCACCACGTCCGACATCGACGCGCTTAACGAGGCTCGCTCGGCGGACCCGCCCGACACCGCCGAGGCTGAGGATCTTTGGAGGGTCGCTGCGCGACAACCCGTCGCACACCGCAGCGTCGCACTCGTCATGCCACACTTCCGCTCGACAGCTTTCTCGCGCCATGGCGCTAAGCCGAGGCGTGGCGTCTCTGTTGGTCGGCCGACGCTTAGCGTTTTTATTAACTAACAATATTTTGCCGTGCGGTACATTGCCCTATGACGACATGGACGCCGCATCACGTGGGCGCGGGGCGTGGATCGTTGGGCGAGGACGCGAGACTTCTTGGTGGGCGAGGACCCGCACCTCGGCCCACACCCGTGAGGTTTTGTGCAGCTCATAGCTTCTCGGTGCGCCAAGACCACACAGCGCCAATCTTGCCCACCCCTTGCCTCTCGGTCCTCGTCGATCACGGCTCGGACCGTCTTTCCCTCTCGGGGCGAGGCCCCACACCAAATAAGCAGAGGAAGGCGCCAAGCGAGCCGTGGGGAGGACGCGAGGTGGATCAAGCGATGGGCGGCATGAGAGGATCTTTGGGGTGCGGTCGGGGGCTAGTAGAGGCGTCTTGATTGCCTTGGTATACATTTCTTCTTTATGTGATACTTAAATTTTGCACTTCATATATGATGCCCGGATTACTTTTGCGTTCTTGTGTATACTCTTTCATATAATGCATGTTAGTTCAATGCATATCAACGCCTATAGCTTAATGCACACGACACCTCGATGCAAAAGTCAACTCGATAAATGGCAACTGCAATGACGCGTCCACCATTTACTTACATACATTACGAGATTGAACGTAATTGCGACACATCGATATAACATGTCAACTCGATAAAAGGCAACCGCAATAACGCGTTCACCATTTAGTTACATGCTTCATGAGATTCAACATAAGTGCATACAGAAGGGGACACTAGCGACGTACGAGCTTCTCCGCCCCTCCCTAATTGTAGAAGGTGCCTCTCGCAACCCACATAGAGTGTTCTCGGTTGGGCGCCTCGGACGTGGTCATTTTGTCGTTGTAGTGGCGCATAAATCGCAGCCTAGGGTTGGCACAACAAAGATGCGGGATCATAGGAACTTCTTATGTTCACGACCTCCTCATTGCCCCTCTCGCGCTGCATCTGTTGGCGGAGGTCATCATTTTGCTCGTTCAGATCGTCAATTTGCGCTTCCAAATCAAAGATTTGGTTCCACAATACATCCACGTACCGCACAACAGGTCGTTCATGGGGAGGATCGATCCAGCGGGTGAAGTTGCATTTCGCCATCTGCTACAAGGCACGGTTAGTATGGACGATGTATTACCAGTAACATAAACAAAACTATTTACCCCAGAGTATGGGCATCGGAAGAAACGCCATCCACCATCGAAAGGGCCATCTATGACCTGCACGATAGCGTCCTCCCCGTGTCTGCATTTCGGCCACTTAGGTTGAGCACGCTTGTTCGGCATCAACCGGTGGTTAGGGCCGAAGTCCTCCATCCTTTCGGGGAGAAGGTCCAGCTTCGGTGACCCCGGTTGGACTGGTCCCTGGGCGTCTGCCATCGTATGTTACTGTAAAACGGAGAAGGTTCTTCCTCCTACGGTTTCAAGGGTCGAGTGGTCCTAATTTTGGAACGTGGGGCGTGCATTTTATAGGCCCGCGGGGGGAGACTAACAAAGCGGGTTTGCGCAGTGATAAGACCACACGGGGCAGCTTTGCGCAGTGATAAGACGACACGGGGCAGCTTTGCGCAGTGACAAGACCACACGGGCAGCTTTGCGCAGTGATAACACCAAAGGAGACAGCTTTCTGCAGTGACAAGGCCACACGGGGCAGCTTTGCATAGTGACAGGACCACACGGGGTAGCTTTGCGCAGTGATAAGACCAAAGGAGACAGCTTTCTGCAGTGACAAGACCACACGGGCGGCTTTTGCAAACCGACAAGACCACAGGCAGCTTTGCGCGATGATAAGACCGAAGGAGACAATTTTCTCTGAGGACAAGACTACACAGGCCAACTTTGCGCAGTGACAAGACCACACGAGGCAGCTTTGCGCAGTGATAAGACCAAAGGAGACAGCTTTGCGCAGTTTAGGGTTTAGGTTTCGGGTTAGGCTTTTCAGATCAACTTGACAACCTTGACCACCTCGCCAGCTTTTAAGACCGAAAAGACAAGACTCTGCAAAGAAAGACGTGAAAACACTCTGCCTCGCCAGCTTTTCAGACCGATAAGACAGCACTCCGCAAAGCAAGCCATGACTTCTCACTGCAAAGTAAGACGTGACAACACTATGCCTCGCCAGCTTTTCAGACCGACTTGACAACACTCTACCTCCTCAGGTTTTCAGAATTAAAAAATAAGACTCTCTACTCTGCATGAAATTAACCACACCATGCCAACCATGGAGCTTATAAAAGAGGGTTGAACCAAACCCAACTCTATACAACACTACACAACACATACCCAGCTATGGACTCTTCGGTAAACTTCTACGCGAGGTTGTTGAAGAAGCAAAAGTGGCTTAAGCAGAAGAGGAAATAGCTACAATACCCAGATAAATCAATGAAAGATGCTCCAGTACCACCACGTTTTTCGATCCCGCAGTGTGTGTGTGGCGAACCGATAGAGATCATTCAGTCCACACACTCAGACACCGCTGCTCGGGCGTACTACACATGCGAGCATCACCTCGTAAGTGTTTCTTTTCACGTGACGATTTTCCTCTCCCAACGTTCAATTCCTTAAATTTTAACTTCATCCCCGTAATGGCGGCCGAGATGCGCCGCCACTTTTTCCAAAGGATTGACGGCGGAGATGTACGACAGGCATTCATCCAAATAGGTACATCTTGAACTACTCGGTGTGGGCGAGAACTTCGTCGCAATGGAAACCTTACGCATCGGACCTGTTGAGGAGGCACGAAGGAGCCCAAGATACTACGCCGGCGTAATCCATATCGATGACGTCGATTATGAAGAGTTTACATCCTTATTACGTAAGGTTTCCTGTCACGGTGTACTTACATCCATCATACAATCGCGGGACATGGACAACCGACATACCGGCCCGACGTCGCGATCCGCAACAAAGGCAAGGGAAAGGCTCATGCGGTTGACCCCGGTCGCCACAGCGTATCCGGTCGCCCGGGCGTAATCCGTATGGACGGCGTGAGTTACGAAGAATTTACGTCATTCTTACGATTATCACTATACGGTGCCCTTACATCACGGAATCGCAGGACATGGACGACTTCAACATACCAGCCCGACGTGGGCGATCCGCGACAAGGGCAAGGGAAAGGCTCATGCGGCTCGGCCGGCCACAAACAGATCCGGCCGCCTGCCGTAATCCGTGTCGACGGCGTGAGTTATGAAGAATGTAAATCCTTCTTACAATTTTAAATATACGGTGCACTTACATCATGGAATCGCAGGATATGGACGACTTCGATATACCGAATTCGACGTGGACACTCCCACGACAAGGGAAGGGAAGGCCGCGAGGAGTTCAACGCCAAATGGGCAAGGAAGGAAAATGGCCTCGGTCCACGCATGAGGTCGGTCATGACGTAGTAGTCCCCGTCCTACCCCCATGTTTTTACTATCCCTAAAGGCATGTATACTTACATGGTCCGAATGCTTGTGTCACAATGTACCGTAGTAGTAGTAGAGGATGACTAAAGCAATTAGCGAACCATCGTGCCATGTGACTACGTGTAGCGATGTTCAGACGCAGATCAGTAATGTAGTTACGTTCCGGAGACCCATCAAAGCAAGACTATATTGCAAGTATGCCTCTTCTAGTGGAATCCCAAAAGAACCATTCGCACCGACATTGAATCCTCCGTGTTTTAGGCCATCTTCATAATCACAATGAGCGTTCTCGGCCCTTCACTCATAATGCAGTATAAGCTCCATAAAGTACGACATCGACTACGTGCCTACATACGCATATACGTTAGACGACTTCATCGAGGAGAGACTCCTCGCATCGTAATATCACTTACCTTTGTACTTACATATCATTCTTGTCTCAATCGTCCTCACAAAATTCAACAGAAATTTACCGCACTACAACAATATACAACGATCACAAAATGTTATTGCGAGTCTGACAAATTTCGTACCCATGATATTCTACGAAAATAACAAATAGACCAACCAACATCGTCACAACACTATTATTTTCAAAATAAATAACATGATACAATCAGATTTGCTAAATTTAATTAACCTACAAAATGTAATATTCATTACAACTCAATTAAACAATAATTAAAAAGTAAAAAGCGGGGAGCTCCTCTCGCCTTAGGGTTGGGCGATTGGACCTCCTATCGCCTCAGGGTTGGGCGACTGGACTTGTCGCCTATTGTTAGGCGATCGCAGCGAATGCCTAAGGGTTTGGGCGATGGTTTGATCGCCCAACTAATCTTGTGATTCAATTTCAATCGCCCCACGGTTCGGCGACAGGAACCAGTCGCCCAACTGTTCGGCGATTCCACTTCAATCGCTCAACCATTGGGCGACAGACGTATATTTCCGTAAAAAAAAAATATCGCCGGAATATTTTTGTAATTTCAATTAAAAAATAGATTATGTAAAAAAAATTCTAAAGATGACATAATTGAACCAGAAAAGCGAAAATCAAACTTCCCCACGCCAATGATACACAAATTGAATAACCATAGTGCCAGGTGATTCTAATTACATAATGAGAAATGACAAAGAACAACAGCTAATTACAACATTCCACTACCCCTTAAATACTAAAAGGATTCCTCTTTGGCAAACCACTTGAACCTACATCCCTAAGTTCCAAACACTATAACCATGAGTACACAGATGTTGAAAGTCCAGTGCGTACACTGAGATTCTTGTGAACAAAAAATCTCTAAACATGATGTATTGGCAGTGTTCAATTTATTATCATGACAACATAATGATTCGCCAAGGTTCAGTCTGCAACATTTGCACCGTCAGAAAGCAGAAACAACACATGACCACTTGAAGAAATGATAATAACAAACTATTTTAGTTAGTTAGCATATGTTTGAAGGCTTAACAGATTGCTGGAACATATGCATGACTAAGCACAAGGTACCTAGGTACTACAATAAGCATATTGTGATTTACAGTACTTCTAGGGGAAATTAATGGTAGGAGAAAATGGTGTGCCAATCTTTTATATCCTATTTTTCTTATATATTAGTACATAGCAATGAAATAAATTCAGAAGTGTTTGTTTCCATAATGCAAAGTAAATTTGGAGTACCACTGCACAATACATCTGGAATTCAATTAGCAAAAACATTAAACGAATGGAATTTAATTAGCTAGCACTAGGAGCTCAATCCATTGATTCATTGCCTCATTGGCAAAACTACAATGTCAAGATCCTTACCTAGTTACCTTGGTGGGCAATAGCCAACAGGAACAGTGGCGGGTGGCCGACGAGGGGATCCAGCCAGGGGCCATCGAGGCCTCGTAAGGCGGGAGCGAGGCGGGGACGGCGCCGGTGAGGTCTTTGGGGCGGCAGGCGGCAGTCACGAGGATCCGCAGAGGTCTTTGTCGTCTTTGGGGCGTGAGGCCGGTGGGGGCAGGCGGCAAGCGATATGGACGGTGGAGCGGCGAGTGGCCGTGGCGAGAGCGAGGGCGGCGCCATCGAGATCCCATGAGGCGCAATGCCACGCAGGCGAGCCGTGTAAGGCGAGCTGTGAGATGGGATGGGCGGGCGAGATGGCCGGCGGGGACAGTGGCGGCGAGATGGCGGTGGAGGCGAGCGAGACGCCGGCCGGCGAGCAAGGGCGGCGCCATCGGGCGATGGCAGCATCGTGGCGTTCCGTGTGGAGTGTGGAGTGGAAGGATAGGAAGTGGAACGAACTGAAGTTTGAAGGCCTCGGTAAGCCGGTAAGGTAACTCATAATGCATACCCTAAGTAACTCAAATTCCGGATATCCGGATTAGGATTATCTGGATAATCTGTATTCGTATTTGTTTCCGCCGGATATCATGCCTACAGTATTTGTTTCCGTTTTCGAAAAAAAATCCGAATCCGTTTCCGATCCGAAAATTATCCGAGAAAAATCCAATCCAGAATATTCCGAATCTGTTTTCGTCCGGATCGGTTTTCACCCCTACAGAGAGGAATGCGAGATGGAATCATGTGAATGTGTCGCTAACGGACATGCTAATGGACATACACGTGACATAACGTAGTACTTTCCCGTGAGTCTGCACAGTAGATGATGTGGAGAGCATTACAAATGACTTCGAATTATCATCACCGGAAATGCCTTATTAATCTTTGATAACCTTTATATTAGTTTTTTTAAAAGGCACATCATGCAAGTGTGGAACAATACAATGCCTGTTGGAGTATGGGCTTGGTCCAAATAATATTCTTCATAAATTTTAGGAAAATCCTAAATGCCTGCTTATACATCATAGAAAGTGGAAAATTTAGTACCATATAGCTAGTCTAGGCGAGAAAAAATCAATTTATAAGGTGAAGTTAATCTTGCTTAGTTGAAGCAAGTAAAAGAAGAACATACGCGTGCTTAATTATCCTGGTATTGAAGCCCACTTAATTTACGAATATTGCAAATCATGTCAGAACAAGACAATGCGGCCCACAGCTCCAGTTCACTGATTTCAGATATTGTCGTGCAACGCTAGCTCTGCTAAATGATTCCATGTAACGTTGTAATTTTTGTCTAGCTAATATGCTCCAAAAGAATGACCTGGACATGTGAGCATTTCGAGGGCCTCGACATCGCGTAGAGCCAAACAAAAGAGGCACTCTCTCTAAGGTTATGTATAATAAGCATACATCAGCTGTTTATAGTCTCTGTCAGTACCACGTAGGATTTAAGCTGATATAGATGAAAGAGAATAAAAAAAGAGAAATACGCTGTCTAAAATCTTGTAGCCGACTGTAGTACCAGAACCAATAAAAGTATTAAAAGATTGTGTGTTGTTTACAATTATGTAGTTGACTGTATCATCACAACACATTGTATGAGTTATGTTTAGTGCTATCTATAGGTGACATGAAGAGTTGTTATAGACAGCAGCTGTCTGTACCATTATACATGCTCTAACCCTTTACCTCTAACTAATGTCTTAGGAAATGTCTCATACACTGCACATCACCAATAAGCCTCTTATTATAGTTGACACCTCAACAGTGACAACCGCCGTTGGGCGGCCACGATGAAGGGGGATGGAGTGCTTTTGTGGGTCTCGATGGTGGGAGGAGATAGGGAAATAAAGAAAAATGTTAGAGGCGATTATTGTTTTAGGAATTAAAATGACGTGTCCATCCGCCAACCTGACCCAGCTAACCCACTCTTCTCCTTATTGGCTCTGCCGAGCTACCCATGTCTATCGTGGGCTTGGTGCTCAAATGATAGGATTGCCTCGTAAATTGATTCCTTGTTATATTAAGAGCATCTACAACAATCTACCTTAGCTGTTACTAAGAGGTTGCCACATTAGCTTTTAGATGATGTGGAGGAGAGAAGATGAAGCTGTTTCTACATGAAGAAACTATCAGATTGTTAATACCAAGACATAAGAAACAACAAAAAAAACTCTATTGGAGGCTTAGTTGTTACCTAAATACTTATTTTATGGGTCCCACTGCCTACCAACAAAAATCTACCGAATCTTGTGCAGCCTGTCTTCTTGGTTTCCCCCGCAGATGATATGATAAATGAGCCAAAACATATAGACCACAAAGTTGTACCCCATTGTTGATCATCAAGAATCATGCACACTTGTAGCAATTAAAGTCTTAGATACAAGTTTAAAAAACAATCCATTGGAATGCTTATTTCTTTTTATTAGATTGAGTACTCTCTCTCTTTTTAGTAACAAGCTAAGAAACAAATTATTATAGATGCTCTAATCACTATGTTAATTTAGTTCATCTTGTTGCTTACTAATGAACACAAAATACTGCACAATAAACATGGGATATTTTTGCCACGCATAACTTTTCATAATGGCCCGATCGCTATAATCGGGTTTATTTATTTTTATTGTCTTACTGGCAGCTTCGACACTACATGTATGCTTACACTCACAAGCGAGAGAGACAAGAAAAGATCAACCACACGAGAAGAGATAAAACAAACACATAACAGAACTTGAGACCTGATCCTTCGAACTTCTCACGCACAAGGCGATCCAATTTTTCTCCCATGTCGTTGCTCATGTGGTTTACCCAATCCCCAACCTTCCCTTGCCTAAACAGAGAAGTTCAGTGAAGGGGGCACCGAGGAAGCTTGCGAGCTTCCTAACAACCCTCAGTGGATCAGACACGATCTCTTCGTACTTCAAGAAGAGAACCTCTTGAGGTCTCGCCAAGCTTTCTTTCCAGTACTGAAGATAGTGATTCCAAAAAGGCCCGAATGGCGAACAACCCTCACAAAACATGGTGAATGCTTCTTCGACGCCTTTACAAGCCTCTTGGGCCATCTTGTTATCAAAGTGCCACCTCGAGATAAAGGCATCCTTGGGCTCCCGGCAAAGATACACAATCCGGCAGCCGAAGGTGGAAACAGTGGGCGGGAGCAGCGAGAGCGGCAGGTGGGTGGAAAGCAGCCTTGGGGAGGGCAATGTCTCGATGTAGTCGAGGTCTCCTCCCCGAGCTCCGATGAATGGCACAACGGTTTGTGGGTTGCGGGTGAGCAAAGGGTGGTCAGCAAAAGTATAGCGGGAACGGTTGGAGATGGTGAAGGCGAGGGCCTTCAGCCAGGTGGTACCGCTTTTCGGGTGCGTGGCGAGGATGATGTCGTCGCTGCGGGGTTTGTAGTTTTCTTGGACGGCCATGAATTTCTTCAACATGTGTGACCTGAGCCAGCAGTTCTTGTAGAGCATGAGCGGTGTGGACCATCCTTCTCTCGTTGGAAGTGTAGCTATAATATCTTCGGTGTTGCTTCCGGATGAAATAGCTTCAGATAGGCTGTCTGTGGAGCTCTTTTGGATCTCAGATTGAACTTGTTCCATGTTGAGAGGTCGAAGAACTCCGTCTCACTTATTGATCAAGGATTTTTTGGGTGTTATATAGAGGTGACCATGCCAACTACTATGCTGCAGAAATACATATATACCTCAAAGAGGCGTGCATGAGGTAGGACAGCAATTATAATGGCTCTGCATCTGATCGCTGTTCACTTATTTTTATAGGGAAGGGTAGCAATTGGAACGGAAGACAGTGACACGGCATCTACCAAGGAAAATAATTCAGGATGTGCTGCATTGGTGATGTGAATGTTACGAAACTTCATGTACAACAAAAACAAACGAATAAAGTTTTTGGATCCTCCTCAATATTGTGCCTCTATTTGGTGTTCATTGTGTGATTAGATTGGTTGTCTCCCGACTATGGCATCGATAATCTAACACGTTACCAACACGATTAGTTCTTCCAGCAAATCAGTATGTCGTTTGGGATTTCCCTCCTTTCCAATCCCTAGTTTGCTTTTAGATTAATTTGGTAGATTAATATGTTAGAACAAAGATTAGATTAATGTTCATCGTTCCTTTTGAACTCTATCCTCTAATCTTCAATTACTGTTCATACATCAAAAAAATTAGCATTCCGACGCTACGTCTTGCGATCCCCGCCCTCTGCCTTGCGGCCGCCACGCCACGACTGTGTTTATGCACCGGAGGCCCTCACCACTAGCCTTGGCCCGTCTCGATCATGCCCGGTTATCACCACGTTGACTCAAAGTCACGCCGCCCCGCGTCGCACCGCAACACGTGCGTCATGTCGCTATCACCCGTAGAGCCACACACCGATCTTGCGCCGAGACTACCACGCATCGCGCTCCGCCCGATCTTTTGAAGGAGCATACAAGGCCACAAGAATCATGCCACCGGGGAACCCTAGCTTCCCTCTGCCCCCTTTTGACCTAGCCTACCAGGCCGGCTACGCGATGGACTGACTTGGCCCACGACCAAGAAAGAAAAAAAAAAGGAGAAAGAATGATTCAGCAAAGCAAGAAAAAAAATGAAATCATGTAATCTTGCAAAATGGCCCTTAGTAATTCTGAAAATTATAAAGAAAACTTGCGGATAATAAAATTTTGCAAAAAAAACCCCTAGAGTTTTCGAGAAATTAGCTGAATTTCGGATTTTTTATATATTCTTGTAGAATAACCATTCGGGAATCCAATTTTTGCGTCGACTCTGCATGATCTATGGTAATTTTTAGTGTGGACCCTTGGCTTATGGTTATTTGCTTTCGTCTAAGTTTTCTATAGAGTATAAAATCACTAGATTTGGTTAAACAGTTGAAATTTTATGTCTTCGGAGTGCTCATGTCCAGCATTCTGTCGTCATTAATAGTAGTCGTGTAGATTATTTTATTATGTGCAGTAGATGATATAATTAAATTATGTTCATAACTAGGTTTAGTTAGATAATTCTCTGTAGCTTCCAGAAGTGGTATGATTTGCTATTTTTCATGCGGTAGAAAAAATAGTTAGAAAACTGTGAAGTCTGATGTCTTTAAATTTCCAGATTAACCTTTGGGGTTGAAAACGGGGAACTAGTTGGTGTAATCAGAAAATTTGTATAACTAGAAAAGTATAGAAATTTTTTGTATATTCCAGAAAATATAGATTTTCTATATTTGGATTCCAGGAATAAAAGCTATGGATGTTCGATCACTGGGACAGTGGGTAGGTTATCCGATGAAGATGGGTTAATTGTGTTGGGTTTGCGCTTATGAGCGATATTGAGTTGTTTGGTATTTGTGTATTGTGGTGGCATGTTTTTGAGATGGGTTATTGATTTCGTCCAGGAAGTGTTGTTTCAAGTTCGGTGCCGCCTTTACATCGTTTCAACTTTTGTGGCTAAAAGAGAAGTGCATGGTAGAGCGGTAGACATCGGTTTGTTTACCACTTGTTTTACAATTAACTTGCCATGGCCTTTATTTATGATTATTTAAATGCAATAATAATGATGATGATATGACAAGATGATGACATGGTAATAATTGTAATGGATTATGTTAATAGGTAATGAGAAAGCTGCATACTTTGTATTCATCATGACATGAGAATACGAGTGAGGTCGATGAGAAAATCATGTATACGCATCTGTTTCTTTTCCTCTCTCTGCCTCCGTTTCTTTTCCTCTCTCAACCCCTCTTTGATCTCTCGGCTACTCTCTTTGGCTCAAGACCGTGGGCGGTCGGCAGTGCCGCAGTGGTGGCATAGGGCAACTATGCCAAAAATGGGAGTGCTGTGCAGCAACTGGCCTTAGGGATGACCAAGCAACTCGGGGTGGCGGCAGCTAGAGCAGAGGCAGTTCGAGATGCATGGCGATGGAGTGCTTCAGCGAAAAAACGGCGGGGATGGCGCGCGAACGGTGCGCTCCCGAGCGAGGCAAAGCAGGTGATGGTGGTTATTGGCCCTCGGGAGCTTCGAGGCGGTCAGAACGGCTTGGCAATGGGGGCGGTGGCAGCGGGAGGAAATACCTCGCCAGCGGCGAGATGCGGCGGAGCCCTGGTCAAATCGGTCGGCGAAACAACAAGAGGGGACCACAGAGGACCTTACCGTGGTGGCATATTGGCTCGGTATGGCCTAAGGTGGCCCAACGGCTATGGCAGCCATGGCTAGGCAGCGGAGCTCGGTAGCGGCGCAATACGGTGATGAGGACAGCCGATGGAGACGATGGGAGGATTCATAAAGGCGAGGCGGGGCATGTGACGTGGCTGGCACAGAATGGAGAGGTCGGGGGCATCGATCTACTCGGCAGTGCACACTGCGCATGCCACGGTGGGGCCAACAGCATTGTTAGACTAATGTAATTAGGCCTATAATTGTGGATGTAATCACGCCAATTGTGGTAGGCTTGCATGCCACCCAAGCGTGTATATATGTACTCCTGTACTCATACTTGGAATACAATCAATATTCCCACATTTACATGGTATCACCGCGGTTACGATCCGCTTCCGCAACCCTAACCTATACTCGTGCGCGCCGGGTCCACGCCATTGCTCCGTCGCCGATCCCCGCCGGGCGGCCACGAGCCGATCGCCGCGCTGATCGCATACTGCCTTGCAGGTGCGGCCGTCGATCTTCCTCCCAATCGCCGCCGTGCTTTTTCGGTATGAACGGCCGCCGATCCGGACACGCCATGGCGGGACGACGACATCACGCAGACGAGCGCCGCCGCTGCGCAGCCAAAGGCCGCCGAGAACGTCGCCTCCGCCGAGGTTGCCAGACGCTACCGCAAACACGCCGCGCGTGACGATGAGATCCCTCCCGCAACGCCGCCGAAAGTATGAAGCCGCCCGCGAAGCCATCTGGGCGCAGGCCACCGCCGTCGTCAACGTGAAGGCGCTCATCCCCATCATCCTCGACAAGGCCACGAACACCTACACTAAGTGGCGCGGGATGTTCCTCACCGTTCTCGGCAAGTACGCGCTAACCCGCCACGTGCTCGAAGATGAGGCGTTCCCCGAGCGCCCCGCATGGCTCCAGGCGGACTGCGTCGTCTTGACGTGGATCTACGGCACCGTCTCCGGCGATTTGCAGCAGTCGCTCATGATCCGCCAACGCCCTGCACGTGAGACATGGTGCTACCTCGAGGACGAGTTCCTTGGCCAGAAGGAATCTCGCGCCCTCCTCCTCGAGACGCAGTTCCGTAACCTCCGCCAAGACTCCATGTCGATCACCGATTTTTGCGTCGTCACGAGACCATGGCGCGTCTCTCGCCGAAGTTCGGCGACCCATCGATGATCGCCAGATGGTCTCACCCTTCTTCGCGGTGAAGCGGCAAATTCCGTCACATGGTGTCGATCCTCAAGATGCACCGTCTGTTCGGCATTCGCCGAGGCCCGGACGCACCTCTTCTCGGAGGAGATGGAGATTGATGCTCGCCGCGCCCTCGCCGCCATGCCTCGTCGCGAACCCGCAACCGGCAGCGTCACGCCCGACGGCGCCCTCCTCCACATCGCGCCGGGAACCCCGACAGCTCCACAGCGTCCCTCGGTGCGCCCACGGGTGGCTGGCCGCCTAACGGCCGCCGCCGTGGCAGCAGCGGCGTGGTGGCGGCCACCACCTCTGGAGAAGCACGACCTCTCTCGGTCGTGGAACGCGCCCGCCGGGCGTGCCGCGTGCACCGTCCTTTGCACAACCTCGACAGTTCACTCGCGGATGTGGCCATCGGCCGCCCTCCGCCGCCTCGGGCTTTCACCGCCTTTCCACAGTATGGCGGGTCGCTCGGCAGCGTTCCCGGCGGTGGCGTCTACGGCACCGGCTACGCCGCGCCCCCACCGTACGTCTACGGGGGAGCTGTGCACTCGCCGCCGACGTTCCAGGGGCCCCCGGCGCCCTATCAGGTGGCTGCGCAGGCGCCCTGGAACCCCACTCATGGAGGCGCATGGAACCAGGACTCCCTGGTGCAGTCGTTCAACACCATGTCGCTCACCCCGCCCACATCATCCGACTGGTATGCCGACTCCGGTGCTGGCTCTCATATGACTGCGGACGCTGGTAAACTTTCCACCATTACCTCACTGTCATCCCTTACACCTTCATCTATCATTGTGGGTAATGGTGCACTTCTTCCTGTCACTGCCACTGGATCACACACCTTTTCTTTTCCGCATCGTAATCTTGTTCTTAATGATGTTTTGGTTTCTCCAAATATAATTAAGAATCTGATTTCCATTCGTCGTTTTACCACTGATAACAACTGTTCCATTGAATTTGATCCATTTGGCCTTTCTATGAAGGATCTGCATACCAGGAACGTGATCGCCAGGTGCAATAGCTCCGGCGACCTCTACCCGTTCTTCCCACCCACCACCAGCGCCTCGCCCTCATCATTTGCACCCACCTCGCTTTGGCATCGCTGCGTCTCGGTCATCTTGGCGTGAAGCCTTGTCCAAGCTCATCGGCTCAGGTGTTATCTCGTGCAATAAAGATACCCTCCACCATTTATGTCATGCGTGCGCCCGGCTCAATTGACAGCGCTTCCTTTTGGGTCATCTAGCTCTAGAGCTACTCATAATTTTGATTTGATACACTGTGATCTTTGGACATCTCCTATTGTTAGTGTGTCTGGGTACAAATATTATCTTGTTATTTTAGATGATTGCTCACACTACATTTGGACTTTTCCTCTCCGCCTAAAATCCGAGACATTTTCCACCCTTTCCAATTTTTTTGCCTATGTTCACACACAATTTGGCACCACCATCAAGAGCGTCCAGTGCGACAACGGCCGTGAATTTGACAATTCCCCGGCCCGCACGTTCTTTCTCTCCCACGGTGTCCAACTTCGCATGTCGTGTCCATATACTTCTCAGCAAAATGGAAAGGCCGAACGTTCTCTTCGCACTCTTAATAATATTGTGCGCTCCCTTCTCTTTCAGGCGAGCCTTCCTCCGGTTTACTGGGTCGAGGCAATACACACCGCCACCTACCTCGTCAACCGACTCCCCACCAAAACCCTCGCTTTCTCGACACCCTACACCCATCTCTATTCCACCCAACCCTCCTACGACCATCTCAAAGTTTTTGGGTGTGCTTGCTACCCCAACATGTCCTCCACAGCACCCCACAAACTTGCACCCCGCTCCTCCCTATGCGTGTTCCTCGGCTACTCTTCCGAACACAAAGGCTATCGATGTCTTGAGCTCCAGTCGAACCGCATTCTTATTTCCCGACATGTCGTCTTTGACGAATCCTTTTTTCCCTTCGCCGATATGTCCACCACGCCCATGGCATCCTCCGCCTTGGACTTCCTTATTGATGAACATGATCTCACCACTCTGGTTCCTGGAGTTCGGTCTGTCCTTGCAGGTACACCCGCCACCACAGCGCCTCACGGCGTACTGTCGCCCGTGCCGGAGCCCTCATCCCCTCCCGCTTGGACGAGTGCTGGAGGCCACCCACCTGCCAGACCAGTAGCTGCTTCGCCACATGCCACCTTACACGCACGGGCTGCCGCCAAATAGCCTTCGTCCGCCTCGTCGGCCGCCCCAACGGTCTTCTTGCCCGTGTCTTCGATGCGGCAATGCCAGAAGACTCCACGGCCACCGCGTGTCTGGCGGCCACGAGGCTGGTCTCCATCACCCCCGTCGACAATGCGCATCCCATGCGCACGCGCGGCAAGGCCGGCATCACACAGCCCGTGGATCGCCTCAACCTCCACGCTGTGCCCATGTCGCCACTGCCCAGCTCTGTCCGTGGTGCTCTGTCCGATCCAAATTGGCGCTCCGCTATGCAAGCTGAGTACGACGCCTTGATTGCCAATGACACCTGGAGTCTTGTGCCACGGCCTCCTGTTGTTAACATGGTTACTGGCAAGTGGGTTTTTCGTCACAAACTACTTGCAGATGGTACTTTGGATCGCTACAAGGCCCGCTGGGTCCTCCGGGGTTTCACACAGCGGCCTGGTATTGATTATGATGAGACGTTCAGCCCGGTGGTCAAGCCCGCGACAGTCCGAGTGGTTCTTTCTCTGGCTCTCTCTCAGGACTGGCCCATTCACCAGCTGGATGTGAAAAATGCGTTCTTGCATGGTACCCTCACAGAGACAGTGTACTGCATTCAGCCCACAGGTTTTGTGGATTCTTCTCGTCCTGATTTCGTCTGTCGGCTCAACAAGTCTCTATATGGTCTGAAGCAGGCTCCGCGTGCTTGGCATCATCGGTTTGCCTCTCATCTTATTTCACTTGGATTTGTTGAAGCAAAGTCAGACACCTCACTCTTTATATATCGACGAGGGACAGACACAGCTTTGTTGTTGCTCTATGTGGATGACATTGTTCTCACTGCTTCCTCTGCCAGCTTTCTGAAGCAGATCATTGGGGCTCTCCAGTGTGAGTTTGCTATGACCGACATGGGTCCGCTTCACCATTTTCTGGGCATTTCAGTGACACGCTCTGCCAGTGGTTTATTTCTTTCTCAGCGACAATACTCTCAGGACATTTTGGAGCGAGCCGGGATGAGTGAGTGCAAGCCTTGCAGCACCCCTGTCGATGTACACTCCAAATTATCTGCAGATGGACCTCCTGTCGACTCCACAAGATCTGCTTGATCTCGCTGGCGCCTGCGATATCGACATTTACCGTCCCGGATATTGCTTTTCTTTGTTCAACAAGTGTGCCTCTACATGCATGACCCGGGGAGCCCCTCGCGGCTCTCAAGAGGATTCTACGGTACCTACGAGGCACTCTTTCACTTGGTTTGACTATGCGTCGCTCGTCACCTACAGAGCTCATCGTGTACACTTGGATCTGATCGGGTTTGGATGCGGATACCCGTCGCTCCACCTCTGGCTACGCAGTGTTCCTAGGTGACAATCTGGTGTCCTGGTCCTCCAAGCGTCAGCACACGGTCTCACGATCCAGTGGCGAGGCGAGTACAAATCTTCAGGGCGAATGGCGAATGAAACCACTGGGCTGCGACGACTCTTTCGTCGAGCTTCACTGCCCTCCTCGCCAAGCCACTTTGGTCTATTGTGATAACGTCAGTGCAGTATATCTCTCCAGCAATCCAGTGCAGCATCAGCGAACGAAACATGTAGAGATCGATCTCCATTTTGTTCGAGAGAAAGTTGCACTCGGTCATGCTCGGGTCCTTCATGTTCCCACGACATCACAGTACGCTGACGTCTTCACCAAGGGTCTTCCTACCTCGCTGTTCCAGGAGTTCCGGTCCAGTCTGACCATTAGCGATGCCCCTGATTAGACTGCGGGGGAGTGTTAGACTAATGTAATTAGGCCTATAATTGTGGATGTAATCACGCCAATTGTGGTAGGCTTGCATGCCACCCAAGCGTGTATATATGTACTCCTGTACTCATACTTGGAATACAATCAATATTCCCACATTTACAAGCATGGCTGGCTTCCTGCGTGCAACTCCGGCGAAGATGCCGGGAACAGGGTCACAAACGGGGTCACGAAAGGATGGCGAAGACAAGGATGGCATCAATTTTTTAGGGAAAACGAAATGACCGACAGATTTAGGCTTGTGGCGCTCGGCTTGGACGACGTCGGTGATATTCACCAGTCTTGCGGAAGAAACGAAGCAGGGGATGGAAGAGACGATAAGGGCATGAAGGTTATTTTGAACTGTTTTTCTCTCCAAATAACGAATAATGTTATTATATTGTCTCAGTGTTCTACAGCAAGAGTCATAAAATATAAGTGTATTTTGGCAAAGACGTGAAATTTAGGTGCCTACCGCCAATGATACAAAAGTTTGGTATAATATAACCAGTTTTAGCATGCAGAAGCCGGACCGCTGGTTGAACAAAAAAAACTGGAACCGGCTGCTAGCTAGCCCTGTTTGTTAAGAAATCTAGATCGAAATGGGAAAAAAACCAGACAAAAAAATTTAATGCCAATATGCTGATGATGTCAAACTCCAAAGCCCAAACCAAAGACCCAGAAGGTCCACAGTGAATATTAGCACAAATATTCATGAAATGGGCGAATGGACCCCTGGAAATGCTATGCAACGTGCCGCGCGGCGCATAGCATTCCTGCCACCCACCCGTGTCGGCCGAGGCTAACGGCCCATTAAGCGGCCATCACTCGAAGCGGACCGCCGGTGCCCATGTCAAAATGTTGCACGCGTAAATTATTCTTCCTCTCTTCTCTCTCTCTCTCTCTCTCTCTCTCTCTCTAAAAAAGGTATATTCTTCTCGTAATTACTTGTGTCCACAAGATATCCTCTCGCCCTGTTTATTTAGGCTTAGATTTTTTAGCTTATAGTTTAAAGTCAGTTTTTTGGTTTAATCAGCTTATAGGCCTCTAAGCTTTTAAGCTAAGTTTTGTTGTTTGGTAATAAGGCTTTTATAGAATGTTGGCTTATTGAGTTGTGTATAAAGGATGAAAGGTCTGAAATGTCCTTAAGGGTTTAAAGGATCTTGTTAAGCATGTATTTAAACTGATTTTTGCTTCCAAAGATTTACCATTATGTTTTAGGGAGTCTAATGCTTTTCAAACATACATTAGAACTGCGTATAATCCTATATTCTTTTTTGTTTCTAGATAGACAAGAACTATAGATCTAATAAAATAGTACAATAAACGCGTGGATATGAATATTTGTGGTTTTGAATTCTCTTCCAGTAGCTCACGTGTGGTGTGTTGCTACTCCTGGTAAAGCTCGATAACATAATCAAACCAGGTACAAGATTGAACAAATTAAAGATAGCACACAAAAAGCTCGATAAACTATGTGGGACCGAAATGGCGACTAGAGGGAGGTGAATAGGAGCACGCTCACTTTTTCACTTTGAATGGATTCAACACCAATTTCACTCCAGTAGCTATGGAACCTATGAAGATCAATCTATAAGTACAGCGGAAGATTTGTATTGAATCCAAACCAAAATACCAAAAGCAAAAGACCAGCATGAAGCTCAAACCCTAAAGGCGGTCATGGCCTGGTCGGGATCGAAATGCGGTCGACCGGCAAAATCACTGTCGACCGGGCGGCGGTCTGACCGGCGTTGTAAGATCGGTTTGACCGGACCTGACACAGAACAGTGGAAACAGCCCGAGAACCAAAACTCAAGTCGATCTAACTTTTGATTCACACGGCCAAACTTCACGAAACTTGAGACACACCTTCTCTAAGATATTTGGAACCTATTCCAATCAAGGATCGTGTAGATCCATACCAAAGTTCCTATCTTTTTTAGTTTGAACAAAGTGTGCTCCAAAACCGAGCCAAATACGAAATATGTTCTAAAGACTTGCTCGTGGGTGATTGATGATCAAGATGATCCTAGATGGGTTTCCGCATGTCACAGCAAGTTAGATCACGGTAAGAAACCAAGCAAAAACTTGCGGATCAAAGAAAGACCACAAATCACCAAATAGAGAGAGAAAAAGCAAATAGACTCATCTTTGATAGAACTTTCTTTGGATTAATTTGATATGGTATTGGTTTACAGCCACTCCATTGAGGAGGACAAAGACTCAATACATGAGCACAAAATCAAATACAACTCTCTAGAACCCTAACCTCAAACTATCTTCTCCCTAAGCAAAAAAAGCAAAACTAGGGTTTTCAATAATGAAAGGGTTGAAGGGGGTGCAGCCACCTCTCTCATCTATTTATAGTGGAGGCTTAGACCTTCTAGAAGCATTAACCCTAATGGGCTCCCATTAAGGTCCACCCACAAACGGGTCACACATGCACACATTTTAAAGCGTCGTCTTTATCTCCTCTTGACCTAATCCACTTCTCCACGCACCGTCTTACGCCGTGGGTTGGCAAAAGGTCACAAAGGCGGTATTTGGTAAAATTACCAAAATACCCCTTCTCGATCTTTTTGCAAAGACCGAGTCCCATCTTCGTGAAGCACCTCCATGCTTCGCCACATGTAGGTTGATCCAACGGCTCTCATCATGTCGGTAAGTCTCTCCCATCCGGCTCCCACCGAAACTACCATAGCACTTGCACCGACCCTTGCGCCGCTTGATCCAACCTGTCGCACCGAACTACCCGTTCGGTCACCTTTGTCCCTTTTGCGCCATGCTGAACTCCATTGACCTCACCCGGCATCCTCGATCGTTCTGGACCTCAGCTCTCCAAGCTTAGTCCCCCGATCATCCTCGCCGTTGACCGTTGTTGACCTCTAAGCAATCTACACAACAATAGACAAAGAAATCGAATTCGGGAACAAGTTTTTCACAACTTGACCCACGTTAGTCAAAACATGCATCATGCAACACATATGCCATGAAACCCATGAACTTGACCTAACCCAACACTCATCGACACCGATTGGCCGATGATCAGCAAGAAATCGATCAGACCGCTATTCAATAGCCGGTCTAACCGCTGACCGGTCTGACCACTATTTACAAGCGGTCGACCGTTGGCCGGTCGACCGTCATAACCTAATCTGTTGCACACAACACGACAACATTTTAAACTTGGTAAAACACGTGTTTCGACAAACCGTTAACGACATTGCCAATTGTAACATCATCATAAGATCATGAGCATATCCCCATGATATTCACAAACTAAAAGGGGGAATAAGAGCAATAAGATTAGACATAAGCAGTAGTAGCAGCATGCGGTGCTCCCTAAACAACAACCAACTCTCCTTTGGCCTAGATGAGGAGGCGCCTTACGAGACGAACAACAGGACGCCGTAGTCGTCCGAGATCGATATTGACTCATGGGCGCTGTCGGTATAGCCGTAGCCGCGCATGGCTATCTTGAGTAGCCGGGTGCCATCGTGCGAGTTGCGGTTGACCTTGGAGCGCTACTTCTGGTTGAAGCGGATGATGGCTAGTGAGTAGAGTGCCTCGGCGTGGCATGTGCGCCGCCATCCCCATTAGCTCGATCCCGGCGGTGGCCTCCGAGCAATAGAACCGGATTGCGGTGGGGACAAACACGAAACAGAGCGTTAGCATGATTGTCAAATCACGAATCTGCTGAAGGTGTCGACAAGAAACGTTTCTATGGGGGATGTACCATGCCGAGAAAGTAGGAGGTGTCGAGGTTGCCCACGCAAGAGCGGCGGTGAAGAAGCGGTGCGTCATAGGACCGATCCTTAAGCGCGCGCGGCGATGCACTACGGTGATACTGTGAGCACCGACTGTCTTTGCCCGACTCCTGAATCTCTTGCACCTACAATCCCAAACAAAACAATAATACTCCCGTCAAAAACTCGTCCCCCAAATTAAGATGGATCGATTTCTTCCACCACACCACCACGATCATATGACCCACCCAAGAATCAAAAGCAGAGACCGCGGCCAGGAGGAACCAAACCAAACCAAAACCAAGCCGGGTGGACTTACGTAAGCATGGCGGCATCGAGGTCGACCATCGAGTTCGCGATGGCGCCATGTCGGCGAGGATGGACATGACCAGCCTCGTCTGGCGACTCCTCGAACATTCCGTCTTGAGTGGGGTGTGGAGTTCACAAATGGCCCCCGATCCATGGCCTTCTTGAGACGCGTTGGGGAGGGAGGGAGGGGAGGGTGGCGTGAGGAAGGCGGCGGTGTGTGGGGGAGGAGGCGGTGGTGTGGTAGGGGAACCGAAGGGAATCTGGGGAAGAGGAAGATGAAATAGCAAAAAAACGGAAGGATTGGGATTTATATACAATGGCATTTCATGGGTTATTTTAACGAACTTCAGTGGCAGACTGTTATTCTATTCCGTAAAAGCAAAAAAAAGCATCTCTTCCATGGCTTATGACTTTTAGGCTTAAATTGACTTAAGCTTTTTATAAGCTAGATAAAAAAGCCACCTTTTTGTTTAGGCTTAGGCTTTTTTTTTTGCTTTTAAGCCAGATAAAAAGCCTAAACAAACATGGCCAAAGCAATAGATTTTCTTTCTTTCGTTTTTTTTACTTTCCATTTAGTTCTAGTTTTTTTTTGCCGAATATTTTGTTGTTCCCCATTTTCATGTTTTCTCCACCATGGTGCTATTATTATTTTTCATTCTATTTAACTAATTGCCTTGATTTGTCTCCAACCTGGTCAATTCACCTTGCCCTACCACTGGAATACCGTCGATGAACTATTGGAACATTGAAATCAAAGCGTTTGAAACATAGAACTTAATAGGTGGAACATTATCGATCAACCATTGGAACATTGAAACCAAACTTATGGAACACAGAACTTAATGTGATTGACATTGTCGAAAAACTATTGGAAAATTGAAATTATACGCATGGAACATTGAATCATTCCCCACAGAACTTAATGAGTGAAACATCGTCGATGAACTGTTGGAACATCGAAACTAAATTCTTGGAAATTTTATTTTACCTACCAAAACATCCAACACTCACACGGATCATCCTCATGCCCAATTCAAAGACGTGCACCGGAACATCACCCATAAACTAATGGAACATTATAAAGTAATGCATGTAATATTTTATTTTATCTACTGGAAACATATGTCTTATGATATGATTTACTAAGTCTAAATATATGCAACTAGTTTTAAAGATCTTGTTGTAAGAAACACGACGGTTCAAATGGATGTTGAATTGGACGCTCGGTTGAAAAGATACATCATTTGAAATTTTGGATTGCAAACAAAACATACATCTCGAATTTCATACGCTGTGTTGGGCCAGATGGTTGGGAGGTGGGCGGCACGGGTTTTCTGCCGCGCAGTCGGCATAAGGTGTGTTTGATTTTCTACGTAATGTCTGGCTCACATCTATAGATACAGAAACGGTTGTTTGGTTACTTGATGTTGGTTTGGGTCTAGCTCGAGCATACAAGATTTCCTCCCGAGCAAGGCCCGAGAGGCAGGGCCGAATTGACCAACGCTCCCAGCCAGGCCTGAGCAAAGCAGGCGCGCGGGTGCACGCAGGATGCGCGAGCGGTGCAGGCAACGGAATCGGGTCACCATTCTCTCTCTTGCTCATCTCCTGGTTCTCTCGATTCCCCTCTCTACTCCTCGCTTCGCCCTCGCCGCCGCGGCCTAATCCACCATCGGAGACGGAGGATCTCACTGCCGGTCACCACCAAACAACTCGTCATGCTACCCTAGTTCTCCTCATTTCGTTTTCTCACTTGATTTCGCATCTTCGTGCTCTGGGGTTGGGACATTAACCTAGCTTCTTGTTGAGGAAGCCATCGATGCGGACCTAGAGGTGGAGCCGCTTGAAGCTGAGGCCAATGCGGTCGCCGCCGTGGAAGAAAGGAA
Source organism: Phyllostachys edulis (assembly GCA_036346405.1). Classification (NCBI taxonomy): domain Eukaryota; kingdom Viridiplantae; phylum Streptophyta; class Magnoliopsida; order Poales; family Poaceae; genus Phyllostachys; species Phyllostachys edulis. Next base: position 13,224,708 of record CM070561.1, on the reverse strand, counting down.
GCCATGGGAGGCTGCTGTAGTTGAACAGGCCGGGATCCAATTCCAAAAGTGCCATGTGCCATTGCCCTAACTCCAATCGCCCTAGATCTGTTCCGGCCGACATAGCCTGAGTTCTCCATGTGTGTAGATGAAAAATCTATCATTCGGCCACTTTTCTCTTCCGTTAGATGTATTAGTAATCGGTTTACCTTGTGTTCTTCTGAATTTGTGTTTTGGCGGGCATGGCTGGAGTTTAGCTTGCTTCTAGGACTGCATGGAAGAAGATTTAAAAAGTTTAGTTTGTTACATCAAAGAGGCAAAGTACTCAGATAAATTTCTTTAATGCAAACAGAGTTAATTTTTGCCATGGTAAACCTTTCAATGGCAATATGGGTGTGCAAAATCTCCTTCTCACCAGCATTGTTTATTCTATATTATGTTGTCTTAAGTTTCTCTGCATTGTCACTGAACCTGCCTCTTTTTTATCATTTATGAAGTTCTCTGCAAATCATGACAGTTGTGTATGGTGGTATTTTGTTCTAGCCAACGATGAGGTTATAAAAAACTGATACACCATATCAAAGTTTGGCTTGCCTCTTTTTGTGTCAAATGCAGCTTATGGTCCTTGTTCCTCATACCTGATAAAAAGTGATGCATCATTTTAACTCTCGATTTGTTCCAGCATTTAATGATTTTGCCTGTTCCACCACCTCTTGTTTTTTGTCATGAACATTGAATCTTGTTTCATCTTCTGATATTAAGAAATGTTAAGATGAGAATCTTTCAGAATACTTTTATTTGCTGAAGCTGACTATTTCTGTATGTATTTCTACATTTTCCACATATATTTAAAAGTATGACTGTATGACTGTATCCTAACTATCTAATTTTGTATGACTGTATCCTATGTTGTCACTTCAAATGCTATGTTCTGGGAAAGAACTATGGTGTGTGCAATCAAGTCTAACACTGATGATTTAGATTGTACAAACAAGACAATTTGAAACAAAGATGAAGCATTTGAACTGTGAAGTGCATGGTGGAGGACTTAGATATGTCAGGAAGTCCCAAGTAGTATGCAAGAATTTCAACATTCTTACGTTGTAATTTGCTATATTCTGTTGTTCAAAATTGATAATGTGCTAGATATGTATAACTGCTAGTCCATTTTGGTTATCCTTTTGTGTTAGCTCAAGTGTTTTTTTGCCTCAGAAATTGATTATATTTTTTTAGAACTGAGATGATAAAGCTCTATACATCTAGAGTCGATAGCAGTTTGTGTGGTCTGATATGCGATTCCCTATATTGTATAAGCTCTGGATCTGTCAGGCACGGAATTACATATTATTTCACAAGTTCATACAGTATTTCTGTACATGTAATATTCGCTGTACTTCTCTACATGGAATTTTCTGTCTTGCTTTACATATTATTTCACAAGTTCATACAGTACTTCTGTACATGGAATTTGCTGTAACTGGCCCCCGAGCTGCCTTATTCCTGTAAATTCCTGTCAATGCTTGCTACTGAACATGCTTGCTACTGAACATACTTGCTTTTTGCCATGGTAAACCTTTCAACGGCAGTGTGGTTGGTCTTTATGCAAAATCTCCTACTCACCAGCTTTGTTTATTTTGTTTTATGTTGTCTTAAGTTTCTCTGCATCGTCACTGAACCTGCCTCTTTTTTATAATTTCTGAAGTTCTATGCAAATCATGACAATTGTGTATGGTGGTATTTTGTTCTAGTCAACGATGAGGTTAGAAAAAACTGATACACCATATCAAAGTTTGGCTTGCCAATTTGTGTCAAATGCAGCTTATGGTCCTCATTGCTCCTCGTATCTGATAAAAAGTGATGCACCATTTTAACTCTCGATGTGTTCCAGCATTTCATGATTTTGCTTGTTCCACCACCTCTTGTTTTATGTCAAATGCACAGATTTTATACATGGCAAATATCTCTATATTTTTCTCTCTTTTAACCTTTTGTTAGATGGTATGTGGTATATGGTATATAGATATACCACGGATAGATATGAATGAAGTAAGCTAATAAGGTGGACACTAGCAACGATATCGTCCGATAATTAAGTACGTAATTGCTCAATAGCTCGGAAATAAAGTCATATCCTTAGCTATTTTCCCATCCAACTTAAACATCCTACCAAGAGGGTATTTTCGCCACTCATTATAAGAGGTGAGCACACTCCAACACATACGAACAACTAAACAATCCAACATTATATACAGATATGTATCCACTCTCCTTATGCAGCCATCCAAACAACATCTTAGTGTAACTTAGCTCAACAGAAACAAACAACCAAATAACGCACCATTGTATTTACTCAGCTTGGCTAGGTTTAGCCTGAATGACCCATACGAGCCAGGCTATGGACATGTAGTTAATCAAAACACACCAATATAGACGCGCCCAGCGGCGAATTCAGCGTCCCTTCAGTCTGGGCAATTGCCTAGGGTTTGCTGGTGAGTGGCGACGCGCCATGGAATAAGCCCTGAGCTCCTGAGTCCCCGACCAACACATCTTGGGCTGCATAGCCCGGCAATATGGGCCACCTCGGTGCCTCCTCACGTTGCTGGGCCACATGCCACTTGCCTGCGTAGCTCATACCTGCAGCCATCCGTGTTCTTTTCTTTGGGTTGTGCGTGACGCGTTCCTGCCCTAGTTGGGTCGGACCTCGAGCGCTCGGCTGGCTCCCTCTCTCGGTCTCGTACTACAGAGCTAGGTGTTTTTAAAACATCCTATTAGCCCGCTGCGCTTTTGCCCTAAATATCATCAAGAGTCAAGAACTACAAACATCGATAGCGTAACACAGTAACTTGTTAAGGCTAAAGCACGAAGTATTCATTGGAGAGCTGCTAATTACAACAAAAGCGAGCAGTAAGAAGTCTCTCTGAGATTCTAAGTTACTCTAAGATCTACCATTGGGCAACGCTGACACTACTGCTACTTCTTTTTTCTTGTATTTTTAATCAAAAGATCCTGTGCTTTGCTAACACAAAAAAATGGCAGAAAAGCAATTTAACTGTCCTTTTTACAAGACCACGAGGGCGGAAAAGGAAAAGCACGAGCGGTAGACCGTCTCCCAACGAGATCCAGCTCGCGAAGTAGCGTGCGAGATCTCGGCTAGGATCTTCAGTGCCGCCTAGGTGAAGTGCTCCTGCATCGACAACGGCAAAGACGACGTCAGTGCCGGGAGGAGCTTCCCTCGGCGGTAGCGGCCGCAGCTGCGCCAGTGCCAACCTTGGTTTCTCGTCCTCTGGATTGTGGTAGGCTGCTGTTATTTGCCTCTTCTTTTCATTACTCTTCGATTTGGCAACTGGATTGAAAGATCTACCCGCTTGAGCTTCTGTGATGTGCAAATTTTGTACATGTATATGCGATTCAGGCGATTTTAGCTCGCAGTTTAGGCATCGATGGTGGACGGCTCCAGCGAGACGGTGATTCTGACGGGCAGCGGTGGGAACCGGAAGCGCACGCACGGGTGCGACAACTCTGGCAGGACGGTGATTCTGGGTCCGACAGCTCTAGCTTGTCAAGGTTTTAAAAAATTTCTAACTCCGCCACTGGACGCACCCACAACCCGTCCACAACCTGTGTCGGGGGCGTTGCACCTTGGCTGAGTTCACCACCAGACCAGCCAATCGCTTGTGTCTGGAGTCTCTGGACTCGGATATAAGTTATGACACGTAGATAAGACTACCTTGAACCGTCCGCCCGTCCGGCGGTCATACCGTCGGACCTATGAACCTGGAGCATCAGTGAATGGCCACTTTGACATGCATTCATCCACAGGATAGACCGGAAATTTAGGGTTCCAAACAAGCAGTAACAGTTTTAGAATCCCATCTGCTTGGGCTGTAGTGGGCTTTATACTTGCTGTCATCCCGATCCATGGCTTGTAATTACATAGGACGCGAACCAAACACCAACTAATGGAATACGTTACGAACTACTCTCTGGGCACCTAGATAAGGGTAAGTTTGATCACAGGTTTGGATATGTTCAATCAAGATTACCACGTTCCTGTTTATTAGTGCTATAGATAATTAACTCTTTCTGTACGTTTTTGTTATATATTGTGACCTGAATATTGTAAGCCAAAGAATGCTAGATTTTGGTTGCATTGACTAGAGTTACAATCATTTGGTTTGCTGGTAGAATTTTAGCAAGACTTTATAAACATTAGTTTGTCGGTTAATTTTCTTGCCATTTCTTTGCGAAATCTTGGGTGACTCATTTTATGACGAAATTTTAGTAGAGCTGATTTTTTTGGCACTAACTAGCAAGTTGAAATTTTGCAAAATCAAACGACCTCGTGATGGGAAGCTAACTAGTAAGGACACCCTAGTCGCAAAAATGTCATAATGGGAAGTGTGTAGTAAAACTTTTTTCGTCCTTGACTTGTATTTTTTTATTTGCAATAAAATCCCCTGGGTAGTAGATATTTCTGGAGGGGTACAAAATACTGATGGTAGAAACAGAAGAATTGCTTGCAAACTGCAACTCTCATGGGAGCGAATGGGTCTGTTTATAATGCAGAAATTTCATATAAATCTTGCAGTAAATGAAATATACAGTGACAACAGATGATTCCTTTCCTCCAAATTTATACATATACGACGGATAATTAATGTCCAAAACATACAACAAATGAGTAAAAACACACATCAAAAAATGAGAGTAGATCCCTTGAGTTTCTCTTCCCAAATATTTTCCCCATCCCACCTTTGCTTTCCAAAATTACCCCTACGAACTATTTCTCCTGTCTTGTTGACTTCCAAGCTACTACTGCCTCCTCGGGAACTCCGCCCCTTTCTTCCTCATCAGTGAATGGGACACCAAGGAATATCGCAAGGCTCCTGACAAATTTCGCTGGTTCCAACGTCGTCTCCTCATACTTTATAGGAAGAAGTCAAAGAACTATGTTAGGCCTCGCTACGATCAAGACAGTGATCCCAAATAGCGCTGTGCAGAACGGATTGGCGTCCTCCGCTATTTTATTGGCAATGCTATAACATTGGGCAGATTTGAGTTGTTTGATCTGAAAAAACAGATCAGATTAACCGCTACAAAGATGCTATAGCGTCCATAAACACTGTCAATACTACAGTATTGCTGCGGTTCAAAATCTTGATCTCATCCTTTGCTTTATGATCTGACAACTACGACGCAATGTCATAGTACTCTAACACCGTGACATTGCTATGCAGTGTCCGAGGATGCGCGCCCTCACATAACATACTGAGCGCATTGTCCAAGCCAACAGAATATGCTTTGTGAATCCTATTCTCAAAGTGCCATCTTGAGACGAAGACATCCTTGGGCTCTCGGCACATGTACACAATTTGGCAGCCATGGGCTCATGGCTATCATAAGTGAAAGGGGCATGTGCGTGGCAAGAGGCCTTGGGGAGGGGTGTGTCTCAGCATAGGTATGGTCTCTCTCTGACCAAGGATCACAAGGAATGGCACAACATCCTGAGGGTGGCTAGTGAGGAGCGGGTGGTCACTGAAAGCGTGCCAGGCCTAGCCTAACACACACTTTTATATTTTGTTCAAGTTGTTTTATTCCCAAAAAGCTTCTTCTCTACTCTCATAAAATTTTCGAAATTTTGTTGGTTGAATAGACGGCACCGATAGCATACTCGTCCTTGAGGGCGGTTCGATTTCTTCCTTACTTTGACCTGTTCCGAGTAGTGGTTAAGTTATTGTAGGACCGCTAGCATAGTCTTGCCGCCGCTTGTGGCCTTTGTAGCCAAAAACCCAATAGTAGATGATGTTTTCCATTTGTATGGATATCTTAGCCAAGTTAGTACCCACGCTGTTAGGGTTGTACATGAGCAACTGGTGCAAAACTATGTAGGATGAAGTTATTCAGTTTCAACCAAAAGTGTATGTAAAAAGACTCCTCTAATCCCAAATTCATCTTAATCCTCACCCCTATCCCCGGACTCAACAGGGGGCTAGGGGGGCAGAGCACCCCTACGACCGGCCGAACCATGGGTACCCCCTTAGCACTTGCATCCATCGGGCACTATGGTTTGAAGCTTAACTGCTCTAGAGTAGGAGAAGGCTAAAGAAATGATTTGAGTCGGAATTCCCTTGTATGGGTTGTGCCAAGTCAAATGTTGATCGTTGCCCAGCAAACCCATCTGTCTTACTCTGACTCTACTCTCTCTTCCCACCATGCATCGAACCCATTCCAATCTTTAACCAATCCCCAATCCCCATCATGGCGAACCCTAGCGCTGCGGCTAGACCTGTTCAAATGTTGGGTCGGGCCTGAAAAGCCCAGTCTCGAACAGTCAGGCTCGAAAAGCACATTTTATTTAAAAATATTATTTTCAATTCTTTTTGGAACAAAATTAATATTTAATTCATTTTGAGAATAAATTTATTATTATTATTTTAATTGCAATCCATCGGGCTTTTGAAATTAAATTCAAGTCTGAGCCCTTTGGTCGGTGGGCCGAGCCGCCTGTGAAACAGTCTAGTCGCGGTGGCGTCTTGGTGGGCTTGGACGTCTTTGGGCGGCAGCGCGCACATATGAGTCTTGGCGGCAACATGGCAGCATTGCATGGCATGCAATCTTGTGATCGAGTAAGCGACGGCGTAGGCAAGTGGCGGTGTTCCATTAGCACCCCCTAAATTTTAGTCATGGGTCCGTCAATGCCCTATCCTTTCTACTCTTACCCTTATTCTAGCCTTACTTTTCTTTTGTCGGGATCCAGATTTGAAAATCCGAACACTTCGTGTATTCAGTACTAGTCCAAGATTACGCTAGTACATGCAACATGATTGAAATATCATTCCATACACAACAATTAACTAAAAGAGTAGCACTTATTAAAGAAATAACTAGTTGTCATCTTATGGTCGCAGTTTACATTTATTAGCCTCGCAAGGCTTATTAACTAAATAAACTGCAGTAGAAAACCTAATAAACTCCATGTAGCCAATCCATATGCCCAAAGCGATTCGACTAGGGAACACACGAACCTAGTTGTTGTTGTCCTCGAAATACTCTCTTCAAACAGTTAGTTGGGATCTCCTTCTCCAAAAGCTGAGTAGTGTTGATTGAGCGAAGGTGGGTGCATCGAGCACTTAGGTTGCTCTCAGTGCTCTACTTTGGCTGGTATCTTAAGTCTATCATGTAGATAAAATGATAACATGACACCATAGTTAATAAAGAGAGATGGTGCTTTAGTATCTAATCTGGATACCGGTTCGGTCTCGAAATCCAATGCATAAAATTTATTGTGATCGATCCCGTGCATTGGGAAGATCATGTATGCATTGCTTTAGTACATGCCACAAATAGGCCACAATGCTCAAATACTAGTAAAGATCATGTATGTAATTAAATGAAACAGCCTAAGATACTACATCATAAGAAATCATGCATTGAGAAGATAGTATCCTAACACTCCTTATGCACTAAAAAAACTACACTAAGATACTGCCTATTAGGAGCAGCCTTAGCCAATTGTTTTACATAGATGCAAATGTATATAAATGCAAGATTTAACAAAGTATGGCACATTTGCATTAATGAGACGATAATAAAGTATGGAAGAGTAATTTAATTCAGAGTAATAAATAAGTAATAAAGGACGTTGAAACATAAAACTAGTGAATCTCTTGCCCTGACGAGAACATTTCGATTCGACCGATTATACGAGCAAGAGCTAAATTAATTAATCAACAGATGAACTCACTCACTTTTAAATAATTTTAATCTTGATTCTAACGAGAATATATTACTACCTAATAGTTCTATATTGTGTGTGTGCTATTTTACATATATATATAGAAGTATGGAAGGCCGAGAGCAGCAGAGAAAAAAGTATTGTAGAACATCTTTGCTTGCTGCTGTAAGAAGAAAAGTATGAGAAGTTCAAGGAAGAACAAGGACATTCGGTTTGTGAGGAAGGAAAAGACAGCCCACTCGGCCAAGATCAGGTGACCCATGCGGATCAACAATTAATGGAGGAGGTCCGTGTGATGCGCATGGCCCAAGCCCAAGTTCCAATAGAAGGCAAACACCAAGGAGAAGCATGCAGCAAACACATGGGAAAATTACATGCATGCATGCACGTAAAAAGGGGGCATGCACATGTGAAGCTGTTGCATGCACAACACCAAGCATACGCGAGGACACAAACAAAGTTGATGCTAATAATTTTCTTGATGGCTACCAACAATTGTTGCATCTTTCCGTGGAACCCACCCAAAGTAGTCAGAGTCGAGATCCTAAGTTGAATCGATTTGCCTCCAGTAGGATCGAATCGTAGAATCGGCGATTTTACGGAATTGTAAAAATACACATATTTAACATCTATACTATAAGTTACACATATTTAACATCTATACTATAAGTTTGTATGATTCTTATATGGTTTACCATTTACTTATAACCGAAAAAGGGACAAACCACTTTTTATCGTACAACAGAAAATCATAATGGCACTGACATGATGCGTGATATAGTTCTGAACTACTGGAGAACAACCAATGACCATGATTAGTTTACTACAATTACATGAGAAATGTTCACAACTTTTGTAAATCAATATCTAATTGCAACACTTGCATGTTCCTTAAAAGCAGCTAGACATACTCCAGGAATAAAAATAGCTTATCATTATCAAGCTCAAGATTGCTCATGTCATAATATAGATATTTGTACTAACATTACCACACTGATATAATATTTTGCATGCTCCTTGTTTATTTATAGTTTCATTCTCAGAAATTAATATCAACAAATTTTGCTCTAAAACAAAATATCAGCAAAGCCTGGGCTCTAAAAAAAATTTGCAAAAAAAAATATTATGACTCTACCACGTTTCTACTCTGCGATTCTACACGATTCTACTCTTTGGATCGCGAAACTACCACGATTCTACCTGATTCCGATTCACAGTGTGATTTGGATCGACAGGCTGTCGTGGGTTCGTAGAATCGTAAGACTCTAAGAGTAGGATCGCGATTCTAACTACCTTGAACCCACCGTGTCCAATCGAATTTAGGATACTCAATTCTGCCAAAGCTGACTTGGTGACGAATATGGATCCGATTAGTTTCTAATTAGGACTTTTATATCGTGTACGTATAGTCAGCTATATATAGCCACGTATTTCTTCATTGTGGGGGACGACATTTATTTTGGAGAATCAATCTATTATTTCAGAAAGAGAGCTATACGCTTGTTCTTTCTAGGATTTGGCATACAGTTGCAACCTAGAGGGGAATTGGGCGTTCTCAACCCCGTTATTCTTGTGATTCCTTGTATTTTGTAGGAGCGGTGACATGTCTACTTTGTGTGGTCCGGTAGACGGGATCACGAGCGTGTGGTTGGGCGAATTTTTTTGTCGTAGGTTGCTGTTTTGACAGTGGTTGGCGCCATCGGTTCGTCAGGTTACACGGATCTAACGTTATCATCGATCCTACGTCGTGAAGATCAAGCATCCCCCGTATCACACCCACTACCTGTTGGGTTATGGGTAGGCTACGATAGTAACAAATCAAAAATTTCTACCTTGTAAACCAGAAAGCCAAGCAAGTAGATGATCACAGATCGTTACCACCAGACGCGCAGAGCAGCGGAAGAAGAGTTAGAGCAGCATGGTCCAACGTATAGCGCGTCGAGGTAGTGGTCGTAGTTGATCGTTCAGCGTCTTCGTGAGTCGATCGTCTCCTTCAGCGACCTCTGCAGTTCTTATGAAGATCGCGGATCGTCCTCAAGCGCAACAGCAACCGCAGTAGCGCCTCTACGGTATCCACACGTCCAGAGAAGGAACAACCGTACGCCGGTGTGCTAGCACCAAGTCGCACGGCAGAGCTCTCAAGAAGATGACGGCTAGGGTTTCGGTGGATCAACTCAACTAACGACTTTCGTGTGTCTCGTCTGTTACGTTCACCCCTCTACCCAATAGCCTCAAGCATCTCCTTATATAGTTCTCATGGCAGATCCTATCCGAACACGTTTTATTCCAACCTGTTAAGTGTGTGACCCTGTAGGTTCATGCGTAATCGGTTGTGACTTGGAAACCATTTCCGACCACGAGTCGTTAGCGGTTCCTAGCAGGACATAATGATTCCCGAATACACACAAATTATATCGGACGAATATTAGTGCAATATGATCTACGACCAGGTCTTATCTCTATACGACCAGTTCGTATTTGGTTACGACCAGTTCGTAACTCCTTACGACCAGGTTACGACCACTCTGTGATTATGTTCGACCAGTCTACGACCAGCTCGTATCTCCAAACGACTAGTCCGCAACTGATCGAACTAAGCAACCTACTCGTATATTCTCCCTTTGCCTCACGATATCTGGTTGAACTCCAGGTGAGATGTTGTGTCATCTATGGACTGTTCAATACTTTCTTGATCGAGTATCGAATAACTTCACGTGGTCGAACACTTCGGCCACTAGTGGCATGGCCATGAACTTACTTTATCCAACCACAACGAGGTGCCCAGAGACATCTCTCCTGTTATGTTAGGAGGGGCAAATCCTATATCCGACCAGTTACATTCCTCTATATGTTTCATAGTATACCCGAAAGCTACCTTTAAAACTACCCAGTTACGAGTAGCGATTGGCAACCCCTAAGAGTGCTATTACACATGTAGGAAACCATGCTGATCTCAGGACTAAGGATTATACATCATCATTGCTTGAGACCAACTAACGACACATAGAATCATAACAATCTCAATAGTATCTCAAGGTGGGTCAATCCAACCCCATGTTCTCTAATATGTGTTCACATTATTGATTCGATATCCCTATACCCTTGACCGGTGAAACATAGTCATCAATCAATACAATGTGCTGGTCAATAGAGTCAATAGTGTTCCGACCAATGACATTCGACCAGGAATCCATTTAGAACGACACCATATAAGTTAAAAGAGTTTCACCAACAAGTCACATACTTGTTAATCTTCATAACCAATGATTCATTCAAGGAATAGGATAACGTATTATCCAATATTATGAACATAATGAAATATAATCATCTCTATGATTGCCTCTAGGGCATATTTCCAACACTACCAAATTCCACAACTTATATCCACAATTTGAGTTAGAAAGTCTACCCTTCATGTGAAATCCTCAAGCATTTTCCATGACCGAGGATATGATTATTTGAATATGTAACACCCTGCCCCAACATAGAGCCAAGAATGTCACCTAAATCATTCCCGCTACCAATTTAAATCATAATTAACAACAATTCCAACAAGCTATGCATGGAATAAAACCCCACAATGGGTCACAGAACTACAGTACAAAGGAAGTAAATGCGTAAAGGATTAACTTTCATAGCTTGGTCATACACGCCAAGAACACTCAAGTCACAAGCACCTAAGAAACGCTTGAGTCACACGCGCTCGAGAAACGCTCGGGTCACATGCGCCCAAGAAACGCCCGAAACATGCTCCTGGTACGTAGGATGGCAACAAGTAATAATAATTAGTCTATTATTAAATCAACCAAAGTTTCAATCATTAAACTAAATAATAGCCAAGTCTAATAATAAATCCTAAAGGGAATTATCATGTCTCTAGATTTAATGAAAGGACACTAAAGTAAATAATGTCTTTGTAATGATTGCATGTGATGCGCATGTGCTACTCCATCCCATGCATATCACTTTCAACGATCACCTAAAAATAACAACAAAGTAAGGGTGAGTCTAAGACTCATCAAGTACATACTAGTTATGTGCTCGTGCGTTGCAACGGAAAATCAATTTTTGCATAGAAAATATTGTTGTAGCTCACCAATCTCCCTATTGCTATTCATAAGTTAAAAATTCCATGTCTTGCAGCAGAGCCAAGAAGGTTTTCTTGTTGCAGGTTTGACTAAACAACCATGCAAAATAAATTTAGTACGTCAAACATATTCAGATAGCGAAAACAGACAATTAGTCATGAAAGAATATGCAGATGTATTGATTCTTTCGGTGAGCATGAATCATGACATCTCTACTTGCAAAATAATTGTCTCATTCAACTACAACAAAATTATCCATTCAATACAACAAATCCAAGGAGCTGGTACATGTTATAAATTTTATATATTCCATTACAACCAACTTTTGTAAATCCAGCTAATTGCAATCGAGTTTACAAACCTTTACAACTTGTGCAACTTTAGATCCCTTTGTCTTGCACTCATTCACGGCAATCAAGTGTTCCATTGAAATGCTGTGTGCCTCTGTCGCCTGATGGCAACCAATGAGCTGAACAAACAAAAAAGCACTGACTTAGTATACAATATATCACATTGATGGTGTTTGATACATGCCCTCACAATTTAATTGCAAACGACGTAGAAATTTTTGATTAGCTCACTTCCTGACGTAGTTAGCACAAATATAACTCCAAACTGATTACAATTTTCCTTCACTATAAAACTTACTCCAACTCAAACGCTAGTAAGATGTCCGTGTCTTGCAACGAAACCCTAAACCTTACTGAAATAATATTTTCTTTAACACATAAAACAAATCAAATAATTAAAAGATGGTGATACATACGAACATCACATTTTAAACTCTAACCAAGCATGCATCAAGAACATAACCATGTTCATTAAAAGCTATTAGCAATTAGAAAATATGGACAACAATTATATTTTTACTTAACTACGCTCTCTCTGTATATGAATCAAGTTTGGTAAAATATGTTGCTGGACTGCTATTAGTGCAATCTAGATGCTTAAAAAAAATTCCCTCGTAGCCAAACTTAACAGGAGGTGCAATTTGTTGAATATGAAATACACAACGTTAAGAAATGCACATTGTACTTGTAAAATAAATCTTACGACCAAACTGACTACACCATAGATCCGTATGCAACTTATGCTAAAAGAGGAAATAACATACAAAGAATGAACAGTTCCAGTGTAACAAAAAAATTTGATGGCTACTCAAATAAAGTGAGAGCAATGCAGCAATAGATCTTTTGATAGAATATAGTAAGATAACTATATAACTGTTGGAACACATACACAATAAGGAACAAGCAATTTTTTGATAGAACACCACAAGGAAGCATGGACCCAAATTAAAAAAATTACCTCAGACATGCACATGCATATTAGATAGAACTACCAGAAAGATTATCTCAATCGCTAGACAAATAAGTAATCTGAAAAACAGAGCACTGAACAAATTCAATTTGGGAAAACATCCTTTACATAACTCATAGGTTGTGGTTAGCTCTGTTTCTGTACATCAACCAAAACCTTTTGATCAGACAGAAACATCTAGCTGAAGCTCTTGTAGTGTTCTAAAAGCTCATGTTGAGTACATGAGCTGAATGTCATTTCTTTTTGGCACCATTGCGAGGGTAGGTGTGGGTTCTTTCCCACTGCGCAACGTCTTCAATTTGCGAGGGTGGTGGCGGTAGGATCTCGCGCTCTACCATAGCCCGGCCATATAAAATGTTGTCTGGTGTTCCACCATGCTTTGCTGGTCTACCGGTGTACAAGAAGCTTGTGTCCGAGTTCAGTAGAAGGTTGTCTAGAGAGCTCGGCTGATTAAAAGTTTAAAAGCAGATTTTATCGTGCAATGTGACGACCGAAAGTAGATGCAATGCCGACAAAAAACAAAGTAGCGATTTACCATGATAGTGTGTGCATCTTTGTCCATAAAGATGATGTTAGATGAGATGGCCGAACTCGCCTTCCATATTGATCTGTTTAGCTGCTATGCTTGCTTTTCTGATCTACAAGCAGCCAAGCAGAATGTGGGATCAACCTTTTCTTTTTGAGAATCAGGAATATAAGAGCACACATACTCGTAAATATGTCTTGTCATCCTAAAAACGATGTATGTTGTACCTTGAAGCAATGTTCGATTCAAGAGCAACTCGAAGGGCCTTTGATAATGATAACATGTGGAGCAACTTAGCAAATGCCTCAAAAGTAGAAAGATCGGATGGCACATCCAAGCCCAATGAATTATAGTAGTAGGCAGTAATGGCGGAAACACTTGTCTTTAGTAGTGATATTCCTCTTTGCATGTCTGGATGCCTCTCCATAGAGTGAGAAGATGCAGCAGAAAAGTTAGAGCTATTGCTTCTCTTGGAGTCAAAAAACGGTTTCTTGTCAGAGTCCACATAGTCAACACCAAAGTTACCCGAACCACTTTCTGTCTATGAATTTTCCTCACCAACAGAGCAATTATTTAGCCTAGGTATAAAAAGTGGGCAAACCTTGCTAAAAAGAGGAAAACAATCTCACGCCAGCAAGGATTTTATATGTTGATGAGATATAGAGATCTTGCCTTTTCCCGGACATAGTACCTCAGGGACTATCTTATGCTCGATGAGGAACTCCGCGCCATATCGTGAACATGAAGCCTAATACATCACATATGTAAATATATTAGCCATGCAACCAAACTGGATAACCAATAGAAAGCTCATGCTGCTACTCATGTTATCACGAATCTAAACAAGCATAACGTGCATAATATATTTGCACATAGTTTGCATAAAAATGGCATGTGAAGGATAGATCCTGTCAAGTGCAAGGTGCTATACCTACCATGCTATTCTCAGACAGGTTATAGATACTCCAGAAACCAACAACAGAGTGATTCTCAACAAAAATAACCATATTTACAGGAGAAGAATTAAACTTACAGTTTAAACTACAGTTAGAGGCTCATACTATTTAACTGTCAGGATTAGCTATTTGAATCTGCTGATGTGGCATGTTAACTTCAAAAGCGGGCTTGCGATAATAGATTAAGGGCATCGATTGGATCTTACCCCAAAGCCGGATACATGAAGAAATTTGGTGCGATAGGGCAGAGGCGCAATATTGAGGAGTTGTAAAATGTACCTATAACAAGAAGAAACTTAAGTTCCACAAAATTCATAATACCATTGCTTTTTCCTTGATCATTGATCTATTACATTGAGCAGACGTTGGTTGTCTTTGGAAAATTGACAACATAATCTAACAAATATATATGTAAAATATGTAATACAATTCTCTAGTAAAACTAATGAGAAGTTACCTTCCCGACGTGAGATGAATACATGACCACACTACTGATTCATAGACCTCCCAATGATCTTGACCGACGTTTGTTTAAGTTTCTCGCTTGGTTCTCGGACTTGAATTGGCGATTGCCAACTTACTCCATGTATCTTTGGATTTCTAAGGGTCGACTTCTACCATTGTTTCACAGATCCAACCATAGATGGAGTAGATGACCCTCCAGTTCGGGCTCCCTAGAAGCTAATAAGAAATTCCAACAAGATGTTAGAATTCTTGAACTTGTCCTCACCAATCAATGAGATACACATAATATCAAATAAGACCGTTAAAAAATATTAGGTAGGTTGTTTGGTTCATGTTCTCATAAAAAAATTCATGGTCTCTGCTTGTGCCTTACGAATAGGAAGGTATTTTTTTAGTGTCCTTACAATTTTGCCTCACCTAACAATTATCTTGTGCAAGGCACCAAAATTTTGAGCCTTGTGCCCTGCAAGCCTAGAGAGGCTAAAACACGAAATCAAGCGGAAAAAAAATAATTTAACAAATTCGAAAGGGCAAATATTTTTTAAGGGAAGGCAAAGCTCCAGACTAAGGTGAAGTTAAGGTTTGCCTAGTGATGGTGAGAACATGAACAAACAGACCCACCATTCTATGATTTTCATATCTGCAAGGTGTTATAACAGTATTTTTCACCATTCTTTGAATATTAGCATGTTAATTTCTTACAAAGAGAGACAAGCATGCTTTGTGGTGGTCATGCTTATAACAATATCATTCACATGTTGTCTATATCAAGATCGACCATGGGCTAAGGGTTAAATGGTTAATAAGCATACGATTGCAAGTAACCACTAAGCATACCAAGAGGAGGAAGAATACCGACATAGCGGTTGCAGCACGACAGCAGCACCGGCCTGCCGCCGCCATGAGAAGCCAAGATCTGAGGCGACCACCAATTCCTTCTTTTAAGTAGTAGAGATAAGTGTGGTGAATTCAAGCAATTATAGCTGACCTTCAAGATATTTCCTCTCTTCTTATCAAGAACCAGTCCTCTGACCATATATTTCCAGTAAAATTGACATGTTAACAGCTGCACAGTGAAAACACAATAAATAAAATTCAGAAAAAAAACTAACAAAGAAAAAGATCAATGGGTAATGTTAATTCAACCCTGAATAAGTAAAAGTAAAAGTTTTTGTACTTTAGTACACTAAACAATCAAAAGCACAAATTCCTGAAGCATAAGACGATCAAAATATCTGTCAAGTTTAGTAGGGTATACAATCAGACCATGTTTATCCCCAATAAATAAAAAGAGTGAATGGTTAAACAATTCCCATATATTATTAAATCGACCGAATTCTTAAATACTTAATGCAATGCCAGTGGGAGAAGGTTCACCATATACTTAATCCTCTGGCAAGAAAGCTACCAAGCTAAACCTTGCCAACCGACTTAACAAGAATAACAAGGATAAATTAAGGGCACCATGATTACAAAGAAAATGTAACATGGCATGATTCTAGCAAGTTGCAGGAGATCATTATAGATATCCTGAAAGAAGCTAGTACTATCTTATAACTACAAGCATACTATTTTCATTCAGGAAAGCAAGAGTTCAATAGAAACCCAGCATTAAAACATAGTTCTCAATCTCTAGTTGATTGAACTTCAGCTCCACATAGGCTCACAGTTCAAGATTTCAATTGTGCATAGAAACTCAAACCGACAAAGATGATATTTACGCAAGCAATTTGGAGAACCCATTATAAAAGTTTACTGAGTAAGCTACCCTCTCGATAACATAGCATCGTCATCGAGATGCCCAATTTGAAACTCTTATCAATACAACGAACTATATCATACTGTGTGCATAGTAAATTAAGAATGAGGAACCCCAAAATAAGCCCTCCTATTTCCTCACAGGAATTCGGCATATCCTATTATCCTGAGAACAGAGACCATAGTCTATTGCGAGATAGGAAATCGGTATAGCGCTGCACCCCCAAATTAAACCCTCCCAATTGACGAGCCCCAATCATCATGCAAGAACTCTAAAAGCGAGATGAAATTAGCAGGAGTAGAGCTAGCACCTACTTGTAGTAGAGCTCGAGGCCCATGCCGTCGTGGATCTCGTAGTCCTTGAGGGTAATGTGGCCCTTGTAGATGTTGTACCACTTCGGATGCGAATCTTCTTGGCCTCGTCCCCTGCTTCGAAGATCCACGGAAGTCAGAGCCATTACCGGAAGAGGAACCAAACCACCGTGGCACCCACCACAGCGATCGCAGAGCGTTCCTCCGCCACACAGAGACGTCGGCGATTGGGGGAGGAGGCGGGAAGAGTCAAAGATCGAAGGAATCTGGGCGGGGATGAAGACATTGGGAAAGGAGGAAGCGCGTGTCGCGTACCTCTGCCTACTCTGGCGGGCGTGGAGGCGGCCGAGGGGGCACGAAGTGATGGACGGACGGCAGAAGACAGCCAAGCCGGCGAGAGGTCTCGGACTTGGCCTTGGCCGAGGCGCAAGCAGGGAGAAAGGCGAAAGGAGGAGAGAGACAAGGACCGTGCACGGGAGAAGAGAGGGGCGCCAAGGACCAAGCGAGGGGGCTGGGTTGGGATCTGGGGACTTGCCCACTGAGCGGAGAGGGAGGACGCCAGGGCCGTGGCCTTGAGCGGTGGCGAGGGGGCGAGGGGCGAGGGGTTGGCGGGCGAGGCGAGGAGGCGGATAGGCGATCGTGGGTGAGGTGGGACGCGAGAAGGGGGGGTGTCCAGCGATTTCGATGGAGATGGGAGACGGAGACGGTTTCGATGGAGAGGGAGACGGGAGCAAAAATCAAAGGCTCACATCGCACCAAAAAGATGAATCCAACGGTTCATATCACATAAAGGAGGACGGACGACGGTAAACTTCTTCTTTTAAGTAGTAGAGAATAGAACAATAAACAAATAGCTTATTTGTAGCATCCCAAAGTTTTGTTATTAATTTTTAAATTAATAAAATATTATTTTATTGGATTTTCTGAGTTTTAAAAGAGTTTTCTTGCTTTTACTGAATTTCCTAGATTTTAAAAGTCAAAAAGATAATTTATTGAGTTTTCTGGAGTTTTATTGGATTTAAAGTTAATAATAAAATTTCAATCTATTTTCATGGATTTTTGGATTTAAAAAGGATTTTCCTATTTTTTAGAAATTAAAAATAATTTATGTGCCAAAAATAAAGGCCAACTTTAAGTTGTAAATAATTTTATTAAGTTCAAAATAATTCAAGTAATTTCTGTGCATTTTTCTAGAATTTTTGAACTTTATTTACTATTTTCTAAAAACCTATTTGAATTATTGTATTTTCTGTAAATCAAAAACCAATTAAAATCTCCAATCCTCTTGGGCCAAAAGCATGTTTCTCTTGGCCCACACCGTAGCTCTCTTCCTCCTCACCTCCTTCTCATGGCTCACCCATCTTCTTGGCCTGCCTTGCGCGTCACTTCTTAGCCCGTCTCATCTCGCACCTACCCTTCTCTCTCCACGAATCCCTGCAGCGCCACCTGCCCCCTGCCGCGTCTCGGGGCCACGCGCCTCTGAGTCCCTCAACGGCTCTCCCCTCCTCTCCTCTGGGCTATAAAGAGCCTGAGCAGCCCCCCTTCATCTCCTTCCCCCACCCAACTCTTCCTCTCTCGCTCTTGTTGCTGTGGTTTGCCCGAAGCTTCGTGCTTCGAGTTCAAGCCACCGCGCACCTCCTCTTGGTCCTTGCTACACCAATGCAACCCCCCTCTTCTACCCATGTCAATTCGTGTTCCAGAGCTCCTTGAAGCAATCCCTTCACTCAATTTCAGTTTTGTTTCACAGGAGCCACCGCATTTCCTCTTCTCCTTCAGTCCCGACCGACCCCTTCATCACCGTCCTTCTTCGCCTCCGACCGCGAGCTTCCCTACCGCCGTTCGCTGTCCACCAACCTCCTTCTGACCACGTCATGTAGTCGAATCTCCTTTCGACCATGTCGTGTAGTCGAACCTCCCGCTGATCACATCGTGTAGTCGAACCTCCTTCGACCAGGTAGTCGAAACCTTCCGACTAGTCGAACCTCCTTCCAACCATATGATTTCAAAACTTCCAAGAGCCCGTTCTCCTTTGTTCGGTCTCCGATTCGAGTGATTCAAATTTGTAAATTTAGATTAAAACATGATCTAGCTATCTATACTAGAATTATTCAATTTGGAGTTCATTTGAATTTATTTGAATTCTATTTGAATTTGGCTTGTTTTCGCGTGTAGATTGCGATGACTTCGAAAAGCCGAATTTCAGCGCCGCTTAAGAACAACAACTAAACAAGCAAGGCAAGTTACATCCTTTGATCATATTTGAATTCCAGTATTTTAAATTATTTAAATTCCATTTTGAATTATTATTGCATGTGTATTTATATTCAAAGTAATTTAAATTCCTGTTTTAAGCTTTATAGTTATTCCCAATTCCAATGTATAGCCATTTATTGTCAAGATAGATAGTATGGAGAATCTTTTCGAATGCGATGTACTTACTGGTTAGAAATTGAAACGATTGGAGTATAAGAAAACATTACTGTTGGATGCTTGATTATAAGAATACCTTATTGTTGGATTATAGAAACAAATCTTGGATGGATTATAGAAATAAATCTCGGTGGGATTTTAGAAATAAATCTTGATTGGATTATAGATATACATGTTGGTTGGATTATACAGGTATATTTTGCTAGATCATTAGAATATATCATTGTTGATATCGGGTTATAGAAATAGGTTATGGTTGGATGTGAGATTATTAGAGATATATGATTGTTGGATATTGGATGTTGGATCATAGACATATATTATTATTAGATATTGGATTGATGGATGTTGGACTATTAGAAATACATGATTATTGATTATTGGATTATTGTTGGATTATAGAAATACATTTGTTGGATATCGGAATACGTTATTGTTGGATTATAGAAGTATATCTTTGTTGGAGTATGAAATAAATCTCAGTTGGACTATAGAAATGAATCTCGATTATATCCTCGATGGATGTGGATTGTAGCAGTAGATTATTGGATTGATGGGCGTTGGATTATAGGAATGGATTGTTGTTGATTCGATGGATGTTGGATTCTAGAAATAGATTATTGATGGTTGTTGTAGTTTAGATATAGATTAGTGTCGGATTGATGGATGTTGGATTATAGAAGTATAGAACTAGACGATTGTTGGACATTGGATTGCTAGATATTGGTTTATGATTCTCATATTGATGGTTGACTTACTGACCTTGGAATTGACGATTCTTGGACACCAAACCCTCACACCTTGTCGCCCTAGATAAAACTCTGGTTAATACAATAGTATTGACAAGATGCTTTGTTAAAAAACTTGATGCTTAGACAAGCTTAGACCAAAATTGAATTTAGGGAATTTAACCAAATGTTTAATTATGATTTAAATGATCCTATGGTATTGTTTTACCTTAGAACTTTTGCAAAAGATTTATGAAAAGTAAAACAAAATGAAAATTAATTTGAACTTAGATGAAATGGATGTTTGGATGGTGCACGTTGATGCACATGATCGAGTCATTTATATGATCGAGGCCCATGGGTTTTATGGAAAGTCGCCCAAGTCAGTTAAGGACCGGTCTTCGAGCCGTATCTTGCTAAGCCCCATTGTACTACCATATGTCTTGAATGGGCAGTACTAGGCTAACTAATTTGTAATATTTCACCGTGGTTGTGCCATCCGGTTGCGTGGGTGTCTTTATGACCTACTTTTATGTATTCCTACATGGCGCAAGAGGGGGCTTAAATCCAGCGGATGGTTCAATTCAAAGGAAGCGAAACCTTAGCGAGGCGGGACTACGGTGGGATGGCGCATAGTAAAGGTCTTGTGATAATCACTTAGTTGCACACCTTTGGAAGTGTGTTAAATAGACATTATAATTGATTATCTCTTGTGGGTAAAGCTGTACAACCTCTGCAGAGTGTTAAAAACTATTCGAATAGCCGTGTCCACGGTCATGGACATGCTAAGCAAAGTCACTCAAAGTTAGAATTTTATTTTTGATTTCAAAAATGCTTTATCAAATGGCTTTGGATGGTTTATCCAAATGGGAAATTGGGCGGGTAGCCATGTGATAGGAGGGTATCCTTCACCACTCTTGTGTGAATGTTATCTGACTATAAAACTTGAGAATTTAGAAAATTAATTTTAGTTATAGAATAACTGTTTTGGAACTTAATACCGTTAATTAAAAAGAAAACATTGCTTTATGCAAAATCAACATTATAAGCCTTCCATTAATATATCCCTATATGCATTATAATTCTGTTGTTGGGTGTAACTTACGGAGCATGGTTGTTTGTGCCCACTCTTGCTTAATAAAATATTGTTCAGAGGAGAAGGACTTTACAACTGCTGAAGATCTGACGACTAGGCCGCTACCCAAGTTGATTGCCTGTTGTAGATTAGCTGGGCTCTACTACTGTTCATTTGTCTTCTGATGTGTTCTTATTTGTTGGCTTGTAAGCCTTTCTGGTAAATAAACTCTGATATTTATTAATAAAGCTTTGCGATTATGGATGTTACCATATTTGTTTACTGTGTGAGCTAGCCACTAATCATAGGACTAGTTCAGTAATACAAAGAGGATTTGGGAGTGTTAATTCCAGGTCCTAACATTATCATTCAATTAAATCATTATTATCATGATAAACATATCCAAATGTCATTCTCATCTTCCATGTAATCAATTCTCATCATTATCTTTTCATGTATGTAAATGCTCAAGAGTTTTTGACTTAAATAACACTGTTGACGCCATCAATAGCAAATCTAGCCCCCTCCCGACATAAAATGCAAAAATGGCACCACAGAGCCTTTGCCACTCGACACGTTGCCGACTCCGTGCTCGAGGGGGCTGGACCTCGTTCATCCGTGCCCCCAAGAGGCCAGACCCCTCCTCCGCGTGTCACCCGGCCACGTCCGTGCCCCCCGGGCCTAGCACTGCCTCCTCCGTGACCCCGAGCCACTAGCCTCCTCCTCTGTTCCCTCGGGGCACGGACAAGGCCCGGAGCCAGCTTAGCAACCCTCGTGCACTTAGGCCTGGTAATGGTTGAAAGCCCATCCCGAACCCACCCCACCCCATACAAAAAGAAGCCAACTTCCCAAACTAACCCAACCCACAGATCAAATTCTAGAAACCAAACCAATCCAGCCCGCATGCACTTTGCACCTAGACCAAACTAACTCATTTCACCAATTCGGATTGAACCCATTTCACCAACCCATTTCCAACCATTTCGGCCCAACCCAACAAATACAGCCCACACCCTGGACAAAGAGACATGCTTTTCCCTCCTGGACTAGATGGATGAATAGGTGAACTGAAAGATGATCGAAGCACAATGGTGATATCACAAATAAATATTGGGCAAAAAAATTACCCAAAGAAAATGAATGAATAGTTTTGGAATAACTCACGAATATTTATTTAAAATAGAAAAATATTCAAATTTTGAAAAAGGAGAAAAATATCCAGAGAATTCCATGGATATATTTTACAAAAATAAAACAAATAGTCCCTTTTAGTTTCAGTCAACTATAACCTAGTCATCAAATACAATTCTTACAGAACAACTATGTAACACAACATTCATGTTAATGCTTAATTGATTATAACATAGCTGTACAAATCATTAAATGATTCTACTCTTCTCCAAAATCATAATTCATCAAGTGACCGAAGCATCTCAATCATCAACTTCAAGTAGGGTGAAGTCCTGTCATTTTAGTATAACCGGCATTAGTAAAACATAGAAGGCTACATATTGGGAAGATCAAAGGATGCAGGACAAAGTTCATTAATTGGCTTGTACATGAGATCCTTAAACACTGAAGGCTACATATTGGGCAAATCAAATACATGAAGCTCCTTTTAAAATTGAAGTTTTGGTTCTTTCAAAATATACCTATATGGAAAAAAAAACTTTGTGCACACAAGATAACAAGTAGGAACAAATTTTCTTTAATTATATAAGTAAAAAAGAATTGAAGCTAGTCAACAATATTGAGAGACTAAACTTAGGAAGGTAAAAATATTGACATCACGAGCTGAGGAAGATCTAGTGTCATGCATTAATTGGACAAAATGGAAGAACTGCATAATCCTAGAAAATATTACTCATTTTAATTATTGAAGTGCAATAGCAAATTTACCAAGAGCTTAACCTATGCCAGTCAGAAGTTTGTTGACAAGCATGCATTTCAGACGACAACGACAAACATGTATTTTTAGGGGAAACAAAAATACAGTAATAGCTTCCATCAAACTCTCCTTGAATCCTGATGAAGTCATGAACATTGGCATGCTAGTTCTCAAAGCATCTAGACTGATTGCAGGTAGTCAAGAAAACTAGAAAAGGTGCGCATCTAGAACCTCTTTTTTGTATTTGGGACTAGGATTTGGTCATTTTTGGAGTTGATCTCATCCCGGTTGTGAAGGATGACTGGATGAGGATAAGAAATGTCATGTATGTCTAGATCCATAGATTCTTACGCACAAATGAATATCGTAGCACTTGGTTAACACGAATGGCCAATAATTTGCTCCTTGGAATTCATTCATTCTACAAAAGCAATACACATTATTAGTGTTAGTGCAAACAAGTTTCACGAATAAAAATAAGAGACTCTGACAAATGACAATCAGCTTACCAGATAAGATATCTCTTTAACAATGCCACACAGCTCAAAATGAACAAAGCAAAATTCATAAATTGTGAATAATTTCAAGTTTTTCAGGTTCTCATGCCTATTTGTTTAATTGTTATATGCCGTGCAGGAACAAGCAAGAGAATTATGAATTATGATAGCAGAGCTAGATGCATCATACAACTATTAAGTACAAGGCAAATTTAAGGCTTTAAGTACAAGGCAAATTTAAGGCTGCTATATAATACAACTCCAAGTCTCCAACCCGCTCGTAACTTCAACCCAAACCATTTATCTCATTATGTGTCCAACCCATTTGAACCATTTCCACCACACAAGCCTCAACCCACACACTGATTATGTCAGGTGCTTGTTTTCAACAAATGTCCACACAAAAATTAAGTACAACACCATAATTTCTAAAACAAAATAGCCAAGTACAAACTAAACTCAAAAGTAGGGAGTCAGTTTCTCCTTGAACTATTTCATTGTCGCAAATATTAAGCTACTGAACTCAGATGGAAAATTAGATACATGTAGACAAACATGTGCTTCCTACTTCTAAACCCAAAAGGTACCTCATGGCCCTACCAAGAATTCACGACCTTACTCCCTGCAAAATGTATATTTTGGATAATTAAAGAATCCTACTACCTCAGTAATACTATGAATCTATGATACTGTGCAATCAACAAAACCACTTGAAGTAACACAATGTCTCCTCACCTGATTAAGCATCCACTTGAAGCTAACAGCGGCTATAACTGTAATGAAAGGAGAACATCTATAATTGTACTAGTATCTCAATTGAAAGATCACAAGAAGCTATCTCAATTGACCAAAGAAGAACACATTATGGTAGTAAAATCTAAGAAGTACATCGATTGCACAAATAGTTGTTGAGAAATGCACTCATAATCTTTTTTAACTTTAGCAACCCAAAAATCACACAGAAGTTTATCACAAGTGACTGGGGCAAAAACTAAAGGGTAAAGTCTATTTTACAACCTGAACTTTTCAAAAAGTCTAGAAAACAACCTTGAAGTCAAAAACCAGACAGCACAGGACATCGATGTTTGCAAACTGGACAAAATACCCCCCCCCCGCGTCGATTCACCCTGGTTTTGTGCTGACGTGGCGGTTGACCTGGCACATCAGCACAAAACCAGACAAAACCATTGGTACACATCAGCACATCAGTGAAATGATTGAACATGGGTACACGCGGAGCAGTGTTACATGGATCATGTTGATGAGAGATGGTGGTAAGGTAATCAAACTCAAACAAACAAACACACAAACAAGAGAACATCTCTAGCAACGCCTGAGAGGAAGCCTATCGACTCATTGCTTTGGTTGCCTCATTGGTGAATCCCACTAGCATAAACCCGACTTGTCGTGGCGGAGGTTGGCGGGCCCGGAAGAGCGCGGAGGTGAGGATGTGGAAGGTGGCGGACATGACTGCCACAATGTTGAACAGCGCCGCGGATGCTGCCACCGTGGCTGCGATCGACTCCATCAGCAGACTGGCCACCTCCACCTTCGCCGCGCTGCTGCCGAGCTCAAGGCGTGAGGGCCTCGCTCCCTCCCTCGCGGTGGCCGTGAGTCGCGCCAGCTCTTTCTCGGCCTTGTGCTGTGACCTCACGGCGGTGGATGGGATTGCCATTTCCAATTGCAGTGCAGTGACAATGAACCTACGAAAGCGGTGGCTGATGACCTTGAGCGGCTTGCAGATGTCAAGGTTCTCCCGGAGCATGCGTTCCACCTTGGCCCTCCCCTCCTCGACCTCGATGAGTAGCGAGCCGGCGAAGTCCTCGAGCCTGAGCCCCTGGAGGTGGCAGATGAGGTGGAAGAGGACGCAGGTGAGGAGGTAGATGGCGCTGTGAGGGAGGGGAGGCAATGGCGGTGGTGAGGGAGGAGGGAGGAGGCGGCGGCAGCAGCCAAGGAGGAGGGAGGCGGCTGTGGCAGTCAGGGAGGATGGAGGCGGCAGGGGAGGACGTGGGTGGGGGAGGTGGTGACGAGGAGGGAGGTGAGGGAGGGAGGCGAGGCCGCGACGTGAGGGTGGGGGAGGCGGCGTTGGCCACTGAGGAGGGAGGGGACGAGGCGGCGGCGGCGGGGGGCGTGGGTGGGGGGAGGTGGCGATGAGGAGGGAGGTGGCGGCAGCGCGAGGGTTGGGGAAGGCAGCGTTGAAGAGGGATGGAGGAGGAGGCGGTGGTAGGCGACATGGTGGAGGTGGTGGTGGGCGATGCGGGGGAGGCATGGAGAGGGAGGGAGGAGGAGGCGGCGAGGGGTGACGTGGTGGAGAGGGAGACAGGGAGGAGGCGGCGCTGTGAAGGCACGGAGAGGGGAGATAGAGAGAGAAAGAGGAAGAAAGGAAAAGTAGGTCTGACATGTGGGCCCCACCTTACACAGCAAAAACCACCATCATGTCAGCAAAAACCGCCTCCACGTTAGCAAAAACCGGAGGTGGGAAGGGGCAGGGGGTATTTTGTCTGGTTTGCAAACATCGAGGTCCTGTGCTGTCTGGTTTTCGATTTCAAGGTTGTTTTCCAGACTTTTCGAAAAGTTCAGGGTTGTAAAATAAACTTTACCCAAAACTAAATGATCGAAACAAGAATGCATAAATGATACAACAACTACACATTTATAGTTTTAGGTTATAACAATTTCACAAAACTTATATAAAAAATATAAAATAGTTCAGGATGCATGATCACATCTAACATACTGGGCAACGACCCTCAAATTCACATTACATGAAATTAATAGTCTCGTGGAGTTGATTTTGTACCTTCACTTTTGCCTGACCTACGCCCATAGAAGAATTCACAAACACAAATTTGGAAGGCACTGAACATATACTTATTTAGCTAGATCACTCCATACCAGATTAAACAATACTTGTCTACATATGCCCACCAAGTTTGTTCTAACAATACATGAAAGAAGGAATCATCAAGCAGTGTATTAACTATTATCAAAGTACCAACAAAGATTTGTGTAGAGATTTCCATTCCAAATATTTGTGCAACTAATGCACTAAAGCAACAATTCTCTACTGGACATTAAAGTAACAATAAAGGCATGTAACAGATTTACCAAATCACAATCTTGCACAAAAATAACAATTCAACAATTAACAGTGATCAAGAATCAGTAAATAAGGAAAGAAAGAAAGGCAAGAGGGAATTGGTTCAACCTAGCAAAGGAGCACTTGAAGGCAGTGGATGGCGTTGTAGAAGATGAAGCTGGTGTTAGGGAAGATGGCCGGAGTGGATGTAGCCTTCCTCGCCTCCAGCTACAAACCTAGCACCGCCACCCACCTCGCCTCCAACCGCAACCTAGTGCCAGCTCCATCTGGGGGAGTTGAGGGACGCATCGCCGCGTGAATAATCTGAGGGAGAGGTGCGCGGAAGTGGAAATGCAGACGAGGAGATCCAGAGTGAAGGAGGTGGCGATGGTGCATGCTGTCAATGGGAAAAGGTGCCAGCCGGCCTGCTGGTTTCTTAAATCCAACGAACTAGTGCCAGATCTGTAGATAAATCCCCAAGAAATGAAGCGAAGAACCCTAAACTATGCCATGTGCAATAAGGACATCTCATTCGAATTCTTTTAGATGGATTCAATCTCTAAGTCTTGAGTTTGTTTTGGATTACTATTCACACATGATTATTGTTTACCAAGATTTGGTAGTTGCACACCTTCAATCACATATCACTTGCTTGCTGTTTTGCGCACAAACTAAGATAAAACCATCACTTAAATTTCTGGTTTGCGCATTATTATTGCTGAAAATCATTCATATCTTTTGATAGCCAATTTCATAATTTTGCGAACACTTTGATCCTACAAAGACTAGCTATTTGAGTTTGCATTAACGCTGCACATTGACTTTGCTTTGATTAAAACCGAGTGAGTGGAACATTAATTAATTTGCTGATCTCATGTTCTTTGTTTTCGGCAACTAGCAAAAAGAAGAAAGAAAAGAGAAGGAAAGAAAGCAAAAACGAAAAGAAAGAAAGAAAATAAAATAGGAGAAAAACAAAAGTGGTGGCCGAAACCATTGAACTAAAATTGAGCATTGTCCTCCCTTGTGTGTTCATTACTGTTATTTGTGCAATCTTGTGCCCTAGTAATTTCTTGAAACAAGCTAGTGCCTTTCTATAACTTTTGCAACACGAGCTAATTATTTATTACTTATATCTTGCTAGCTCATTCCTTGGTTGCATGAAGTTCCATCATCTTAGTGTGTGAGTTGTTGCCTTGATCTCCACTTATATTATATGTGCATCAACTATTCAATGAATTCTAGTTTGGATTTTTTACTTATCGAACAAAGTCTAGATTCAAATTGTTTAGGACATACACTATAACTTCCAAGCTCCACATATCATCATGTTAGTGCATACTTGACTATGAGCTCGCTTGATCATCACCTTTGTGTTGATCCACACCACCCAAGTGCGAGGTACTCCGCAATTCAGCATAGGGTGAGTAAGAACGCCATTGGTAAGGGAAGGTGAGGTTGAGCGTGAGCTACATATTTCCACATATATAAACTTTTTTCTTGCTGATTTTTATCAATGCCAAATATTCTTGTTGTTTGTATTTATTACTAATCATGGCAGGTTACAAGTATGTGGAACATCCTTTCTATGGGAGTAATGACCCGAAGGAGTACCTTGAGTGGGAAGGACTGTAACACCCCAGCCCAACATGAGCCTGGAATGCTACTAAACTAACAATATAACAATCTAAAACTAAGACCTTTTACTAAATTTCGATAGAACCTCATTTGTATAGTTAACTATACCGGAGGTTCCAACAGTTGGTTATAACATAATTAAATAATCCAACATCCAGCATAATCAAAAGACATCCAAAATGATGCGGACATCCTTAGCTACGTTGTTCCATATAGTGTTTTCAATTCAACAAGTACCTCAGAACAACATGAGCTTACTAAAAGAGTTGAAGAACAAGAGAAGCTTGTGGGTGAAGCTTGTGCAAAGAAGCTTAACCAAAAGGTGAATCTGTTCCATAAATTTCCTTTAAGTTTAATTGAGAATATTATACTACCTAATAGCGGGTCATTGCTTATTGTTAGGTTTGAAGGAGATGCTTCATGTGAATATCAAGAACACGATGCTTCCCGGGGTGTTTTGATGCTCACAAAAATAGCATGCAGCCTGTGGGACGCATAGAAGGTATGGGTTCATGACGATCTTCGTAGCAACTCGGAAGGATCTAGCATAAACAATATATATATTTGGAAAGCTTATCAAGTTTACTTTCCAATGGATCAAACGGCACGTGATTTGGAGCTTTCTATAAAAAGTTATGGCTATTCGAGTGCATGCTGCACATTCAGATCGATCAACGCGAGAGTTGACAAAGTTGATGATTCATGGCTTGTACGACATCTTGGGAAGATATCCAGCTTTGCCATGACTTTCCAAAGGCTTACAAGAGTCCCTTTCTCAAGTTTCACACGGATTCAAGTCGTTTCAATTAATGATATTGAAGTTAGGAAAGTTTGGATTCAATTCGGATTCGGAATCAGCATCAAAATCGGATTCGGAATCAGCAGTACAGTCCGGATTAAAAAGGTCATAACTTTCACAAACAGAGTCCGATTTGGGTGTTCTTGTACTTGTTGGAAAGCTAACTTCAAGCCCGATCCAACGGATACTCGCTCAGCCTCAGGTTCATCATGTATCAAAAGATATGTCCAAAACAATATGATGGTTGTAAACTCAGAGTTTCCTTTTTTTGTTTTAGATTGTGTCCGACTTGGAGTAGGAGTTCTAATTCTGAAATAGAGTAAGAGTAGGGCCTCTTGGCTAGCCATAAGGTGGAGAAGGGCACTATATATTGAGGGGTAGACCCCCATTGTATCGGAAGACCAGTTTATGCATAAGAATTGAAACATAGCTATTGCTTGTTCTTTCTAAACTATAGTTCATGTGAGGACTTTGAGAGAGGACTAGGTGATCCATTGATTCGTTCTGCAATTCAAGGTCAAGCCGTCGTTCCATTGCGAATTGGGGACTTGGCGATCGTCGTTTGTGGTCTCGCGACGATCATGTATCCGGTGTGTTTTGGGCGTATTCCAAAGAGTTGAGGGTTCGTGCATTGGCGCGAGTGTTCAGCTAGTGACATCGTCTACTTCGCATCATCTATCCACGGTTCCTCACTGAGAAGATCGAGCATCCCCCGTATCATATGGTATCAGATTCTAGGTTTACTCGGTGAGAGCTATTTACTCATAGTTTAGATTTGTTTTCTGTCCTATAGTCCATTAAACCGAAAATTACAACACAAAAATTTCCAAACCCTAGATTCAATCTGTTTTTTCTTGTGAGTTTAGTTATGTTTTTATCCATTAGAGTTTTTGTTTTAGTGCTGATCCTTGTGTTTCCTTTGCGTTGCTTCATCTTTTGTGTCTACTTAAACCCAAGAAAATTGCTGGTTGCTTCCGTCAATTAGCACCCAAAAAAAAGAGAGTAATTTGTATCTTCACTTCTATCTTTTCATCCTTTGAGACTAGCTTTTGATAATTGCATTAAGGGCTGCTCTTGGCATTAGTTTACACTTTTGAAATTTTTGAGACATGCAAATCAAAGGGTGAATCAAAACTTTCATTTGACCATTGCAAAAGAAGAAAGAAAAAGGCAGCCGACTTGAAGAAAAAGCTACGGCTTTAAAAAAAAGTAAAAAAAAAGAGACAAACACGCAAATACCAATACCAACTTTTCCTTTCGGTTGCCTTAATAGCCAAAGGAGGAAGAGTTTGTTCTTGCAATTTTGAGAAAGAAAAGAGAAAAGACAAAAGGAGCTGGCCGAATTTGGGAAGAGTAAACCCTAGTCCATAATTTCAGATTGTGTCTTTAATCTCTTTGAGCAATCTTGTGCCCTTATATTCATAATCATTGCAATTGGCTAGCGTCTCTCCTAGTACTTGGTGCAAAATGAGCTTGTGCATCGCAATTTCCGATTGCTTCTCACTAGCTCATTCCTTTGTTTGCATTAAGTCACATTTATCTTTGCGTGTGTGTTCATACACTTCTCTTAAACCTTTTGGATGAGCACATAGGCAAAATACTGTAGCTTGGATCATTACTTAGCTTTACAATATCTTGAATATCAGTTTGCATAGGATATATAATTACCTTCCAAGCTTCACCTACACCCGTTTGTGTACTCCCTTGCTCTTGGTTACGCTCATACATTACCGGGTTGAGGTCGTTCGCGGTCACAAGTGTCGATTTGCCGTCCTTGATTCACTTTGGAACGGTAAGCTTGCCTTGTGTTCAGGACAGTGAGTTGAGAGCGTAGAGAGAGATTTTTGTTTTCCTAACCTGGATATAATCTCGCTTGCTATTTGTGAGTTGTTGCCATGTCAGGTCACGAGAAGGATCCACCTAATCCAAAAACACCGTTACGTGGACGAGTACACTCGCTGTACCTAAATGCTACAAAAGAAACTTCATAATCGTGATACTAGTGTGCGCGATGAGCTCGGGAAGTTAAGATGGATTGAATAACCTCGGGGAGGAGGTTACGCAATGTTGCGTCACGGACATCAACAACAACTTCTTGGAGCTACGCGCCATGTTCAACCACTCCACGTGCATTGTCGCTTAATAACCACGGCGACACTTGAGGATTTTGTTGATAAACCCAAATTTCCTATCCCTATATTTTCGTAGTACAAATGTGGAAGAATACCTCACTTGCGAGCTGCAAATTGATACGCTATTTCGATGCACAACTATTCCAATGAGAGGAAGCTCTTACTTGCGTCCAATAGTTTGATGATTATGCCACACATTGGTGGGAGCGGTTTGTTCGTGGCGTATGGAGCGCCATGAATTGCCGATTATCACCGGGAGCAGATGAAGCACATTTTTCGTGCACGCTTTTGTACCTCGCCACTACAAGCGCTCCATAGTTGAAAGGTTGACAGGGTTGCGACACGATTTGAAGTCCACTAGTGTGTCACATGAGAAGGCGACCGAGCATGGGACTTTTCCTTCGGTCCAGGATTCATGTAGTGCTGCCCCATTGCTTCATGAAGAGATTGTGGTTACTGGTAATTACTCCATTGATGATCCACAATCTTTAGGGGATGCGATGTATCCAAACCCATGTGAAAATGAGAGCCATATAGCCAAATTGAGTGAGAATGATAAAGAGAGTGAGCTATGTGATTCCACCATATGTGAGGTTGAGAGCATCTTAATTGAGTGTGAGAGAGATACATCAACAGAAAAGAGGGAAGTAGATGATAGCCAAACTGAGGTTATTGCTGAAATTAACGATTTACTCTCTACTTCTAGTGTTGTTTCTCATATTGTGCAGGTTGATATTAAAAAAGAGGAGTTGAATGTTCAACAACCAGCACCGTTGGAAGTAAACGATGAGGAGATAACTACGGTTGGGGATGGAGTGCTTGCTGTCTCGTGGTTTCATGATGATGATTTGATACCTACAACACCTACAACAACTGAGGAGGACGTTAAAGGTAACAATAATGGTGTTGAATTGAATCCTCATCAAGAAGAGGTACGTACGAGTGAGAACTCTAGTGTTCCTTTGAATATTCTATATTCTGAAATATCTATGCTCAATTTACATAATGTGGAATTGATTACTCGAAAGGAAGTTCTTACTAGAATATCTCTTGATGATTCTTTCTACTATACCATGTTCGATGTTCCTAGAGTGCTATCTAGTGTGCTTGAGAACCTTGCTGAAGTTTCATGTTTCAAATCACTAGTTAATACTTATGCCTACACATATATGTTCAATTTGGTTGGAAATTATGGTGTAGATGACCAGTTCTATGTTTATTGTATAAGCATTACCTGTGATAATCTTGCTGATTTAAAATTGCATGTTTTGCTCAAACCTTCTTTTGCGCACTATCATGGTTACTTTGGGATGGATTTCAATACAAGTGCCTATTTTTTAGAATACAACATGATGCCTACTTGTTTATCTCTTACATGTATAACTAATCAGAGTAGCACGGTTGAAGCATGGAAAGATATCAATTGGTTTTTACCTATTTTACTTGAATTTGATGTTGGGAAGGTGAAATTTCATCATATGAGTCAATTGTATAATTTGAAATATGATTTCGAGCTATCAATTGTGCAAAACAACAAGAAGAACACAATAATTGATTCATACATATACCATGTATATACATTGTTTTCTTTGTCTAGCACATTTTCAGGCTATCACAAGCCGAGGACGGCTTTTCTTGAAGAAAGGGAGGATGATGCGGACATCCTTAGCTACGTTGTTCCATATAGTGTTTTCAATTCAACAAGTACCTCAGAACAACATGAGCTTACTAAAAGAGTTGAAGAACAAGAGAAGCTTGTGGGTGAAGCTTGTGCAAAGAAGCTTAACCAAAAGGTGAATATGTTCCATGAATTTCCTTTAAGTTTAATTGAGAATATTATACTACCTAATAGCGGGTCATTGCTTATTGTTAGGTTTGAAGGAGATGCTTCATGTGAATATCAAGAACACGATGCTTCACGGGGTGTTTTGATGCTCACAAAAATAGCATACAGCCTGTGGGACGCATAGAAGGTATGGGTTCATGACGATCCTCGCAGCAACTCGGAAGGATATAGCATGAACAATATATATATATTTGGAAAGCTTATCAAGTATACTTTCCAACAGATCAAACGGCACGTGATTTGGAGTTTTCTATAAAAAGTTATGGCTATTCGAGTGCATACTGCACATTCAGACCGATCAACGCACGAGAGTTGACAAAGTTGATGATTCCGCGGCTTGTACGACATCTTGGGAAGATATCCAGCTTTGCCATGACTTTCCAAAGGCTTACAAGAGTCCCTTTCTCAAGTTTCACATGGATTCAAGTCGTTTCAATTAATGATATTGAAGTTAGGAAAGTTTGGATTCAATTCGGATTCGGAATCAGCATCAAAATCGGATTCGGAATCAGCAGTACAGTCCGGATTAAAAAGGTCATAACTTTCACAAACGGAGTCTGATTTGGGTGTTCTTGTACTTGTTGGAAAGCTAACTTCAAGCCCGATCCAACGGATGCTCTCTCAGCCTCAGATTCATCATGTATCAAAAGATATATCCGAAACAATATGATGGTTGTAAACTCAGAGTTTCCTTTTTTTGTTTTAGATTGTGTCCGACTTGGAGTAGGAGTTCTAATTCCGAAATAGAGTAGGAGTAGGGCCTCTTGGCCAGCCATAAGGTGGAGAAGGGCACTATATATTGAGGGGTAGACCCCCATTGTATCGGAAGACCAGTTTAAGCATAAGAATTGAAACATAGCTATTGCTTGTTCTTTCTAAACTAGAGTTCATGCGAGGACTTTGAGAGAGGACTAGGCGATCCATTGATTCGTTCTGCAATTCAAGGTCAAGCCGCTGCTCCATTGGGAATTGGGGACTTGGCGATCGTCGTTTGTGGTCTCGCGACGATCATGTATCCGGTGTGTTTTGGGCGTATTCCAAAGAGTTGAGGCTGGTTCGTGCATTGGCACGAGTGTTCAGCTAGTGACATCGTCTACTTTGCATCATCTATCCACGGTTCCTCACCGAGAAGATCGGGCATCCCCCGTATCACAAAATATGCTAAACATCACTATTACAAATAATCCAATGCCTAACTCATAACTATAACAAATACTTTAAGCAGTCTGCTCTTTTATTAAGGCACATTCTAAATTTAGTCAACAATAACAGTTTTGTGGCAATGTGAAACTGAACACAAGACTATTCCCTCCTATACATGCCGTTCTTGTAAAGGGTACCTAAAAACACAACAACAGTAAGAGTGAGTCCAAAGACTCAGCAAGTACAAATAATAAAACATTGTTACTCACAATTATAACATCAACATCCAATTCCAAAGCTTTACACTAAAGCATATCACATGATTATGTAATACAATTGCAATGCATCTTTTGCCTTTTACTCTTTTCGCATTTTACTGGTAATGCAACGTATGCAACCGTCGATGCATACTCATGCCTGTGCCCTCTAGCACAGGGACCAAAAGCCCATACTCCACAAGTATGGGGACCACAAGCCTATCATCTTCATGACGAGGACCTCAAATCAATGCCCACACTCCACGAGTGTAGGGACCACAAGTCCGTCATCTACATGACGGGGACCTCAAATCAATGCCCACACTCCACGAGTGTGGGGACCACAAGCCCGTCATCTACATGACGGGGACCTCAAATATATATATGCTTGGTCACCACGTGAACAAGCCTCAAATATGCTCTCAATATGCACATGATCAATTACTTTATCCATCAATAACATGTAATAGCAACAGCATCATACATGAATAAAACTTAATCATATCTCAAGCATTCACCATCATTAATCATACATATCACTCTAGCAACCATACGTAGCTAACATGTATCAAATACTTGCAATCATGATCAAACACTCATAATTAATCTATCAATCAGAGTACTTGCCTCAACCGTGCGAGAATGGAGGACGCGAAGAGGGCGTTGCCCCCGGGACCAATCCCCCATCTGAATTTATTTAGCAAGCAATCTAAGATAGCAATACTGGACCAAAAACAAAATTAGAAGCAAATATATTTCACTACTCTCTCTAGCATATTCCCAAATCCAAAATCCTATGCAACAGTCTGTCCCCTCAACAGACAACCGCCTTCTAAAATCTATATCTTTTGGTACAGAGATCCGAATGGGGTGTTCTTGGACTTTATGGAAATATTATCAAATTCCCCAACTAAACCTAGTTGGTGAGCCTTCCAGATTCGGCCATCTTCTACCCTCTCCAAACTGATTAATAGATCAGCCAAATCACATTAGGGTTTCTGGACAGCGGCACTAAATCTAGCATAACTTTCGGTACACAAGGTCAAATTTTGTGTTCTTTAGCTTTTTGAAAATATTATAAGAATATCTACAACATTAGTTATGGTGATATCTTCAAATTAATCCATTAACTAATCGCTATGGACCGATTAATATTTATTGTCAGGATTAAAACAGATCTACCAAACAGCAGTGTTACAAAATTCATAACTCCTAATCCGCTCATCCAAATGACATGATCTAATACTATATAGAAAGGTATCGATGTCGCCTACAACTCTCTAGGAGGCGTCCAGGACAGATTCCGCAGTTAGTGTCATCAAAAACGTCGGCCAATCCTATCTGCCCTAAACAGATCTAATACCGACATTGCCTAATTATCCAATTACGCAACTAATCAAAGGGGAAATTGGGATTACCCTTGAAGAACCCACTGTTGGAAGCGATGAACACCCCATGAATCCTTTTCCCCTCCCTTCTCCTTCCTTCTCGTTCCTCCATATTCTTCTTGGCCGGCCAACAACCCGGGTGTCCTTCCTTCTTCCTCCACTAGGCCAGCAGTGGGGAGCGTCGTCTTTGGCCAGCAGCAGGGGAGAGCACCAGGGGAGGAGGCGCAGGGAGTAGGGGGAGGTGGCCAAGGGGGAGAGGAACCTAGGGGTGGCGGCCACAAATAGGGAGGAGGGGGGAAAGGGGGTGGTGGCTAGGGTTTTGGGGGGAGGGTGGCGCCTCCCCCCTATGGCCAGCCACCTCATGGCCTGTTGGGCCAAAGCCCAAGCCCAGGTTGCCCAGCTTTTGCAGAAACCCCCCTCTATTTCCCCTGATAAATCGCTTTGTTAATTGGTCCTTCTTTCTAATTTAATTACTCGCTTCCGAATACTCTTTCGAATACAATTGGGGTATTACAAGGACAAATGGAGAAAGTTATTAAATTTCAGAAGCTCCCCGAAGGACAAGAGGTGATAAGAGCCACTAAGGAGAATACTCTATGTGCATTAGGGTAGGGCCCACCTGGACATTTGGTTAAGCAATTAACATCCGAGATGTAAAGGGATGTATTCCTAAAATCCTATTTACGTAGCTTGCTTTCCTTAAGTTAGTCTACGTGTGTTAGTTTGCACTTTGTTTATTTTATTAGTCTCCAACGTGTTAGGCTAATTAGATGGGTCCAAATTATTTAGTTGGCTTGTGCCAAACACTTGTAAGGCTATATATAGCCAGTAGATGCGTCGTGCCAGGGGAGTTAAGTTTTGAGTTATGAATTAAAACACGTGTGCGTGTTGATCTTCGGCCGTTAGAGTTTATCCCTGTTTTATGTGTGTTCTTGTGAATTCCAATCTCGGATTTCATCTTGGCGAGAGGGTTTCTAACTGTGGTGCTAGGAGTTACTCGTTGGATCTTTGATTCCTATTTCTCGTTCGTGTACTGAGGTGTACGCGGGTGTGAGATTTATCTATCTAAGTGCGAGTTACATCTTACAATTCGTGCTCCACATATTATCAAGACATTTGTTCCAGGTATTGTTCATCCACATGCTACTATTCACGTGCGTGCTACTGTTCACGTGTATGGTACTGTTCATCCGGTGCTAGGCGAAGAAGACGACGCACTGCTGATCTTCGAGTTCCACCGTGAAAGATCGGGCAAGTCACGGATTTAATCTCGCCTCGAGGTTGATCCGCATCATTTGTGCTCTTGAAGAAGAGGAGAGGATGTATAATTCCACCATAAGTGATGATATTATTGAGACTAACATATTAAACTCTATTCCTAGTGTTGTTTTTCATATTGTGCAGGTTAATAATGAAGATGATGAGTTGAATGCTAAACAACCCACACCATTAGAAAAGAAGGATGATGAGATAACCATGGATGGAGATGAGATGCTTGCTACCCCATGTAACGATCATGAAGATATGATACCCACATCACCTACATCAACCGAGGAGGACGTTAAAGGTAACAATAATGGTGTTGAATTGGTAGTTCGTGAAGAAATTATGAGTAATAGTGAGAAGTCTTATACTCAATTAGAGATTTTACTTGCTGAATTTGATACACTTAGTTTACATCATGTAGAGTTGATTACTCATGATGAAGTTCTTACTAGAATATTCCCTGATGATTCTTTATGCTATATCGTGTTCGATGAACCCATAGAGCTATCTAGTGTGATTGAGAGAGTTTTTGAAATTGCATGTTTAAAATCACTAGCTAGTACCCACACTACTACAAAAAGGCTAATACTGGATGCCTCATTACAGACAGTTGACTAAAACCATCTGTATTAAATAAAATCATAGATAATTTTGGTTTAGCGACCGTCTGTGTTACTGGCTGAGCTAAAAACCGTCTGTAAAGAAGTAATATCACAGATGGTTCGTGTTGAAAACCATCTGTGATACTACTAAATATCACAGACGGTTCTTGTTCGTAACCGCCTACAAGATTTTTCTGAGCGGTTTTAACACGAACCGCTCTGTGATTCCGTCCTCATCACGCATAGCTTTTTGTATTAAAAACTGCTTGTGATATGTATCATATCACAGACGGTTTGTATTAAAAACTCTGCAATTTTTCCATGGCACCCAATCCTCTGTCGCGCCCCTGTCGTGCCATAAGATTGGTTGCTCAAACCCTACCGTGGCACCCAATCTTTTGCCGCGGTAGGGTTTGGCAAGGCGACGGCTTGCCACGGCAGAGCTTGGCAGGGGTGCGGCATAGGATTGGTTGCCCAAACCCTACTGCGGCACCCAATCCTCTACCCAATAGGGTTTGGCAGGGTGACGGCTTTTTCGCGGTAGGGTTTGGCAGGGCGACAGCTTACCACGGTAGGGTTTGGTAGGGTGATGGCTTGCCGTGGCAGGGCTTGGTAGGGGCGCGGTAGAGGATGGGGTGCCATGGCAGGGCCGTGGTGGGGCACGACAGAGGATTGGGTGCTATGGTAGGGTTTGGGTGGCCAATCCTATGTCACGCCCCTGCCAAGCCCTATCGCAGCAAGCCGTCACCTTGCAAAACCCTACTACAGCAGAGGATTGGGTGCTATGGTAAAATTGCAGAGTGTAAGAAAAATTTCAAGCTATGATAAGATACATATCACAGACAGTTTTTAATACGAATCATCTGTGATAAGATACTTATCACAGACAGTTCGTATTAAGAACCGTCTGTGATATGTCATCATAGACGGTTTTTGTATGAAACCGTCTGTGATTCGCAGCGTGGGAGTTCAAATTTTTTTTGAATGTGTGCGCAGGAGACAAAATATTTTGGTATTGTCCTTATATATTATAGCCACCCTAGCCTTGTCTTCCGTCAGTCTCTCCCTCTCCCCTCCCCACATTGAGCTCCGGCGACCACCCTCGATTCCCCGTCGCTGTTCGGCGAGGAGCACAGCCGACGACAACAAGGAGGAGGGATGTGGAGGAGCTCCTTGTCTGCCACAGTAGGTAGACTGCCGAAAGTACGTGTACATCCCCAAAACATACACAATTTGTTGGCTATTTGTTGTAAAGAAAATTATCTTAATTTTGTGTTTCCTAAGGGTGCCAAAGGTTTTTAGTCGTCTCTCCTTGCCGACGAGCTTGAGTTGAACTCGACGACATGCAAGAACATATTGTGATATGCTAGTGAGGTACAGAGAGGAGCTCACAAGACCAATCCAAGAAGTCAATGAGTTCTTCAGGAGCTTGGAGGCATATATGATTTCTAGCTACTTTAACTTTGTAACTTTATTCTTTTTTTCCCATTCGGAGGGGACGTTGGGAAACCTTTTGGTTTCCCTTTCCTATAATGTGTTTTCCATCAGAATTTTAATTGGATTTTAGTTGTCTTGCTAGAGGTTGCATATGGAAACTACTGTCAAGCAATTGATTGGTTTGGCTCAAAATCCGATTTTTTTTTGCAATAGAAAAAATTATTAGAGACGGTACTGAACAAGAACCGTCTGCAATAATTACTTATCATAGACGGTTCCTGTTCAGAACCATCTGTGATAGCTTTTTTCACAGACGGTTCAAAAACCGTTTGTGATGACCTCATGTCATCACTGACCCATAAACTCAGACGGCTCATGAAACCGTATGTGATGACATTTTTGAACTGTCTGTGATGACCTTTTCTATAGTAGTGCTACACCTTAACTTATAAATTTAATTTGATTGGAGATTACAGTGTAGACAATAAGTTTCATGTTTATCGAATATGCATTACCTGTGATAAGCTTGATGAATTGACAAAGCATGTTTTGGACAAACTATGTTTTGTGCAATATCACGATCACTTAGAGATGAGTTCAAATATGAGTGCCTACTGTTTAGAAAGATTTATAAAGCCTACTCATTCATCTTTTGTTGAACAATCATGTATAAATAATCAGAGTAGTGTAATTGAAGCATGGAAGGCCCAAACAATTTTCTCATCCACATTACATGAAATTAATGTTGTAAAGTTGAAATATGATCATATGAGCCATTTTATACATTAGAAAATGATTTGGGTCTATCTATTCATAATTTGCATACATGCTTACAAAAGTTGAGGATGACTTCGTTTCATGAGAGGGTAGATGATGTGAATAATAATATGCGTGTTGACACTTTACCATATATATGTGACTGTCCTTGTGCCAAACTTATTGTGGGAAACAATGGGAAAACTAAAACAATTGATTCATACATATACCATGCATATACGTTGTTCTCTTTGTTTCGAACACTTTCAAATTATCGAAAGCCGAGGATGGCTTTTCTTGAAGAAGGGGAGGATGATGAGGATTAACTTAGCTTCATGACATACATACCTACACATCAAGAATACAAACACTATCAAAAGGTTAAAGCTAAACTTAATGTTCATAATTACAGTTTGATTAAAAGAATGCGACTACGGCTTTACTTGTGTGAATGTAGGTATGTTGGACACCATAGAAATAGTGTGGGCTTATAACATCCCAATTTTCTAAGTTTGAAAACCCTTTTGAGTAGTTTAGTCCCTTGGAAAAATTCACCAATTTTATTTGAATTTAATAAAGCTTAAATGGGACTTTCAAATGTAAAAATAATTTAATGTGACTAATTTGAATATTAATTAATTCCAAAACTATTTTATTTAAGTTCTTTGTGCTTGGAAATATTTTCCAGATTTTTTTGGAATTTTTTCGAGTTCATTTCCTATTTTTAATTTGGCATTTTGATTTTATGGTATTTCTATAATACAAAACTTATTTAAAACCTTAGGAGTTCAAATGGGCTGAATCCTATTCCCTACCCAATCCATCATGCCAATCCATCGCTCTCTCTCTCTCTCTCTCTCTCTCTCTCTCTCTCTCTCCCCACTCAAGATCGAGAGACCCACGTGAGCCGCATGCGAGTCGTTTCCGACGCAAACTCACCCTAGCCACTAACACTGACATGTGGGCCCCACCCTTGCACTATTCATCATCTGTATCTCAGTTACGAGTTGGACTCCACCGCCGCCATGTTTCATCGGCGTGCGTGCCTGGAACTCTCCCAGCCGCTCCACTAAGGGGAAGGTAGTCCTCGGCTTCTGCATCCCAACCACACCTGCCACTGCTCGGATCCTCAACCCTAGCCATCGGAATTGGTCGGAGTAGAAAAATTGCCGCTAAAAACTCCATCACCGTCGTCGGTGAGCCCCGGGCTATTGGTGATATGCCCTAGAGGTAATCATAGAGATGATTGTATCACGTCTATGTTTATGATTTATTGACTAAATGTTATTTTGTTCCTTGAATTAATCATCAGTTATATAGATTAACAAGTATGTGACTTGTTGGTGAAGCTCTTTAACTTATGATGTCATTCTAAATGTATCCTTGGTCGGATGTCACTGGTCGGAACACTAGTGACTTAATCGACTAGCACATATATTGATTGATGACCACTTTTCACCGGCCATGGATATAGAGATACCGAATCAATAATGTGAACATAGGTCGGAGAACATGGTGTTGGATTGACCCATCTTGAGATACTATTGAGATTGTTATGATTTCATGTGTCATTAGTTGGTCTCAAGCAATGATGATGTGTAATCCTGTAACATCCTAATTTTTAGGGCTTTTTGAAACTTTTCAAAATA
Organism: Phyllostachys edulis; assembly: GCA_036346405.1. Lineage (NCBI taxonomy): Eukaryota > Viridiplantae > Streptophyta > Magnoliopsida > Poales > Poaceae > Phyllostachys > Phyllostachys edulis. The sequence continues at coordinate 13,182,962 of CM070561.1, read as the reverse complement.
AAAATAACCATTTGGTTTTGTTGAATTTCTAAAGCTTAACTTGAAATTTTGGAAATTAAAAATAATTTAAATGACTAAATCAAAGGACAAATAATTCAAAATTTGGTTTATTTTGAATTTATTGGAGTTCTCTGGTATTTAAAATCACATTTCTTTGTTTTTTCCAAATTCCCGTCAGCCTGTTCCTATCCCTACGCGCTGACCTGCTCCACACTCTCAGTTGCGACCACTCTTTCAGTGTCGACCATCCTCTCATTGTCGACCACCCTCTCGGTGTCGACCACCCTCTCAGTTGCGACTACCCTCTCGGTTGCGACCACACTCTCGGTTGCGATCTCCTCTTAGTTGCGACCACCTTCTTCGTTGCGACCACCCTCTCGGTTGCGACCACCCTCTTGGTTTCGACCATCCTCTCGGTTGCAACCACCCTCTCAGTTGCGACCACCTTCGTCGTTGCGACCATCCTCTCGATTGCGACCACCCTCTTGGTTTCGACCACCCTCGCCTTGTGTAACATCCTAAATCTGGGTTTGTGTTTCAAATGTAAGAAAATGAGAAGAAATTAAAACTTTTCTTGCATCTTGTTGTTTTTGAACTTTTCTGTAATTCTTGTAAAGGAATTGTGCAACTCAAAAACTCCAATCTCCTTTTGACTAAAGTCATGACCCTTTTCCACCTTTGCTGAGAATCTTGTGTTCAACCTCTGGAAATATTTTTTTCTTGGTTCTAGGACTGCTGTGTAACTCCTCTAAAAAATTTCATAATTTTTAGAAATTATTTGGTAATTTTTAGAGGCCAGTCAAACCAGTTTGACTCTTGGTCAAACCCTAGAACAAACCTTGAGGAATTTCTAGAGAAAAATGCTGTGCATAAAAACCTCTAGAAATTTTATCCAAGGTTGATCCTGGAGCTAGGAACCTCTAGTCAAAATTTTAGAATTTTTGGAATTAGTTTGCTACCTCTAAAAATTCTTCCAAGTTTCAGCTTATTTCAAACCCCAAGTCAACATCGCTGTTTGGGTCTGAGTCGGACTCGAGCCCAAACCCCCTGTCCTGGTTGAACCCAACCATCCCCGCGTTCGGACCCGGCCCTGTTGAACGCACGTGGCTTTTGGACCGTTGGATTTCCATCGGACTGCCAGGATTGCTTTAAACGTTCGGACCGTCCGAACGTTACTTTCAATCATGGCCGTCCATTTCAGATCTAACCGCCGGAGTGTTTGGCCCATGCGTTTTTGGTTTGGCTCAACCCACTCGCTTTGTTTCGGCCCGAGCCACCTTGGCTTGTGTTGCTTACTAGTGGGCCCGTTGGGTCTGTTCTTCCCCTTCCTCCGGATGCGCCGGTGCACACGAGCACCATGGCAGGGCATGGGAGAGCCGTGCCTTGGTCATCTCCGTGCGTCACCTTCAACACTCTTAGCTGATTTAATGCTCGTTAGAGTTTCACCCCCAAAGTCGCGTTCTTCACCTGCTCCCATCTGCTCAGCTTGCCCATGGCAGCGGTGTGAATCGAGCTCACCGTGGAGCTTGGTCCTTGCTAAACCCTAGCTCCCTGGCTATATATATAGCCCTTGAGCTCCTCCTCTGCCTCTTTTCAGCACCACCTTGGTTTGTCCTAGCTTCCTCTCTATTTGTTTGAGCTCAAACCACAGAAAGCCCCAAATCGCCATTGTCGGCCGTCAAGCTCCTTCGTCACCGCCGGTGCTTCGAGGGTTCTTTTTAACTTTTGTTCGTGTCACTTCACACCACACCCCTCATCATCTTAATCGATTCCCCTAACTCAATTTTGGGTTGCATTCGTAGGAATCGCTTGAATTTGGGTTTTGTTCTTCTTCGGCCGAAGTTCATCCCCTTTGTCCTCAACTCCGGTAAGGACCTCCTCTCTTCAATTCTTTTCTTAGGGACCATCCTTGAGCCCTATTGAAGCTAACCCGACCACCCGGTCCTTTTCTTTTTGCTTAGACCTTTGTCCCCGTGCTGTCTTCCTCAGCGCTGGTGCGGTTCATCGTCGCTGGAGCTCCTTCGGCCACCTCCTTGTCTCTCCAGCACTCAGGTAGCTCCCTTGTGGTCCCTAGATGCTTGGGCACTCACCACCTTAAACCGCTGCGGAGCTCTTTAGCTGTTTGTATTTTGGCCGTGCTTTTCATCGCCGCTCATCTTCGACTCGCCGCCGTTCTAGGCCAGCGCAGCTGTTGAGAGTGCCTCAAGTGGGTGCGCAATGCTATTGCAGACCCATTTGTGCCCTTGGTTCGCGCCGCCATGACCGGAGTCGCCGGCGGTGAGCCCAGCTTCAAGCTCGGTTTCGTTGTTGGACGAGGTGACACTGTAGCGTTGTCATTAGGACACTGATATGCTCATTAATCAACTAATCATTGCTAATCATTGTTTAGTATTTAATGGCTATCCTAAGATAGCATTTAGGGTCACTGACATGTGGGCCCCGCGCGCTTTAAACCCCTGTGCGTGGCCTAAGTGTCACTGACTTGTGGGCCCCGCGCACTTAAACCCCGGTGCGTGCGTGCGCACCGCTGAGATCAATTTTGGACCGTCCGATTTAGATCCAGCGATCTAGATCGCTTTGAACGTTCGGACCACGAAACCTCAGCCGTCCATTTTGAGATCAGCGGCACAGATCGATTTGAACGTTCGGACCGTCCGAACGCAACTACCGCTCTGAGCCGTTCGTTTCTTGATCAACGCTCCAGATTGGGTGGGACGTCCTAACGTCACCTTCATTTTGGACCGTCTGATCTGATCCAACCGCCGAGATTGAGTGCGGGCTGTGCGCACGTCCGATCGTCCCATTCGCTTGGGCCGTGCGATTCAAGATCAACAGGGAGTTAGTGTAAAAGAAAACCCGAAAATCTTTTATTGGTGAATTGTTAATTGTGTTAACTTCAAAATTTCTTAACTAATTCGTTTTAGCTCCATTTTGGTTGATTCAAATTTTGTTGGCTCTGGTTTTAACTAAGCTTTAATATAAAATTGGTTGGAAGCTTGGTTCTATTCCAGAAAAAGCTATGAGTAGATTTATTTTAGGTTTAGCTTTAATTGTTGGTGTAAAAATTCATTTAACTTGAAAATTGCATAAGTAATTCTCTGTAGCTCCTTTTTGAGTGAAACCAAGTTTGTTGGTTTCCTATGTTAGGGTGCTTATTTTTAGAATAGGTTTTAGGCATGCTACTATCACTAAAATTTCTGTGGTTGCATTTATCTTGTGTACTTTTTTCATGTCTTTGAAAAATCATAGAAAATGCATCCTAGCTCCCAATGAGGTGAATCAAGTTGTGTTGTTCATCTCATGTGGTGCGTTGTTTACCATAAAAATTTCAGGTGCACCAGCTCTCTGGAAATTTGTGCCAAAAATTTAATTTCGGATGAATAGTACCCGAGATGAATTTTCAGCCTTTTTCCAATCGGCTGATTTTGTTTTGGCCATAACTTTAGCATTAAGCATCAAAATCAATTGGTACTTGTTGCTAAATTCCTTAAAAATCATGCTCTTCATGTTGTGTAAATGTAATGGCTTTTGGTTGAAGTTGGTTTTTGAGTCTTTTTGGTGTTCTTCGTTCTTAACGGTTCTTTTCATTTCTTTTGTTAGGTTCCGACGAGTTCGTTGAGTACGAAAGTGATCCTCTACAGCAAGAGAGCTATCTCCAGCAAGGCAAGCAGTTGTTTTCCATTTGATCATATTGATCCCATTACTTTTAAAGTCTATTATCTTGTTTACGAATTGTATGTATGCATGCTTTTGTGTCAAAGTTAATTTTTGCCGATTAGAGGTAGCTAATCCTATTGCATGGTTTCCTTAAATTGTTCATCCCCTGTCACTAGCCTTAAGTTAGTAATCTCGTCGGTGAATTAGAGCCTGGTGGTTGAATTATGCTCTTTTATTGTCTTTTCGGTGTCATGCTTAGAAATGCTTAGCTACGGGTAGAATTGAACAGTTATCGAATTAGTCGATGACCTTGATCACACAAATCTTATTATTACATTATGTCCAGCACTTTGTGCTTTGTTAAATTGTAAAGTCAAAACTGAAAATAAAATGTTTAGACTTGGGCACAATGGCTGATGGTGTGATCTTTTGGTGTGACTGAAATGGTGCCTAAGTCAACAAAGACCGAACATCTTGTTACACTAAACCAAACATTTTTGCGTGCTAACCACACGAGGGGGATATGGGACCTCTCTTGACTTAGTACTTTGGGAGGTGTTAATTAATGAGTCTCTGGTGGTAGTTATAGAAGAAAAATATTCGTTATGGGATGAGAGGGATGGGTTCCTTTCTAGGTTCTCCATACCCAGGAGCACCCGCAGTTTCTTCGGCTGGGCCGGAGTGTCCGACTGAACGTGTGGGTGGTTCTCTCTTAAAGTTTCGAGAACCAACCTCAGGTGTTGACCATGAATATTTTAGCAACCGTCTGTGAATATCCTATCACAGATGGTTCCAAATACCAACCGTTTGTGAAGAGGATATCATAGACGGTTCCAAATACGAACCGTTTGTGAAACTTAAGCAATCACAGACGGTTTATATATAAACCGTCTGTGATAGTCAGCTATCACAGACGGTTCTGAGTTTATAACCGTCTGTGATATTGTGCATCACAGACGGTTCGAAAACCGTTTGTGATGACCTCATGTGATGTCATCACTGACCCATAAACTCATACGGCTCACGAAACTGTCTGTAATCACGTTTTTGAACCGTCTATGAAGACGTTTTCTGTAGTAGTGTCTAGCCAACTTATCTACCGATGGAATTACTTTGACAGATGACTCCCAATGCATCTCGAAATAGATCTCACACGCAATCACATCACCTCAATCCTTGAAGAATAAACAACTCGGAATTCATATCACACACACTCATGTACTACATCAAAAGGGTTCTACCAGTGATCATCCTACTACTCAAAATCCACCCTTATTCTATTTCCTCTACACACATTCATTGGGCGACCAAAGTTCAAGCATAAAAATGCAAAGCCCAACTTTACCTCCAAGACCCCTACAACATTCTTGTCATATAGAAGATAGGGAAAGCCTCATATTAAATCCCTGAAATTCCCACAATCCAACATACTCACTTATTAACATCAACATGTAAACATTTTCTCGACCAAACTATCTTTAGAACAAATCTAACTCTCAGAGGGTTACTCACTAAGGCCAAGTCATATCTTACAATAACTCAACATTCCCTACTATTCCAATAATTATCACAACGATTAGATTTATTCGCAATTCTACTATCATTAAACTACACCATCATAATTCTCCTACACAGCCTTACAAAGTACCCAATCGCGACACTCTAATACACTGATCAAGATTTCCATACTTTTGATAATTCTATATCCCATCGAAATAAACAAAAGATCTTGGACCAAATTTCACTATAGGTTCTACTAGTTGCAATAACGTAATCAGTCAGCTACAAAGACCAACTTTCTTTTTAAAATCAAATCCTCTCCAAGGACTACTCCAAGAAATCAACTTATCACTCAATGAATCTCAACAAATTGACACGCAAAGTCTCACCAAAATAATTCACTTAACTAGCACCAATCAGTTGTCACTATACCCTTTATGAGGTTTTGTAAAACAAATCAATTACTCCTTTCTCAAAAGAAGAGGCAAATAACAATAATGATTTCAGCACTTCAAAAAATATTTTCCATTCATAGTAAACACAAGACCAAGAGAAATAGTCAAATAGCAATGAACTCGAAAAACAAAAGATGATACCACAGATAAGGGCACAAGTCTCACAAGAAGAGAATATCAAACTTCAGCCAATAAAAATAAAGTATTGCTTTTGAAACTTGAGGAACTCTTGTGCGGCCAATCATCAAGATTAAGCACGCTTCAATAAGCTATAAGCTACAAAACTTGAATCCAACCATGAATACCTCTACTACAGGTGGCGGAGCCAGGATTTGACAGAGCCTAGGGCCCAAAACTAAAGGGCTATAAGTCTATAACTAACATCAAATACTATCAACACTGAGGTATAACAAAAGTACAACACAAATGCACAATCGAAATAAAATTTGAATTCGATGTTTAATGATACGACAAAATAGATAAAACATAGCAAAAAAAAAAGAATGTAACAAACCACTAGCACGAGGTAATTTTTGCTTAATTAAAAAAATTTGGTTCATTTGATCCTATCATATCTTCATCAACAATAGTACGAGAACCTGAACCTGCAAAGATAAAATTGCACATGTAAATCAGGGACACAAGACCACAACGTTATTTTTAATGCAAATTACGAAATAAGAATGTAACATACCACTAGCACGAGGTAGTTTCTGCTTACGCGTCCTCATACTTTGAAAATGTTGTAAAATCTTATTATCATTGATGCATGCAAATACATCTCGCTCAATATAGCATATCATGCAATCATTCATCCATTCATCATATGCTTGCAAGTACCTATGTTTCCATTATGCCAACATAAGCTAGTGGTTGAACCAAAATATTACAGAACCTCTAGATTTTATTTCATACGCTGTTATAAATTACAACTGGACAACTTGTGCTCATATGATAAATTGAGAATCCAAACTGGGCCAAACAGGCCCTGATCTAAGGAAAACCAGACTTAATAGGATCTCAAATAGAGGGCATTTGTTAGAACCAAACACCATCTTGTGATTATATGAGAAGCTAAGGATAAAAAAGCAGGCGAAAACCGCGAAATAGGCCCAGATATAAGCCAAACAGGACCTAAGAGGCTCTTAAACAGACGGCATGTATTAGAGTTAAACTAACTATGAATCCCCATGCTTTCTCCACCAGCTCATATCTACTACTGGATAGAAGAATCCCCAAGGATTGGTTACGATGAGTGCGATTAAACGACAATCGGAGGGTGTTAGTGCCAACTTTAGACAAATAAAAAATGTTAAATATACCGATTTACGTCGAGCAATAAACACCGACATTCAAAACAATACATCTAAACTATCGATATGATATCACCGAAATGGCATTGTTATACACGAGGATTACTAATAGAATGTCAATGTGTAAACACTAGACACTAGATGACAATGGGAACAACAGAAGCACAAGGATGAGATGAGGAAGCAAACCTTGTAGTCGAGGAGCATCTGGGCATCTTCTTCATCACTCATCGGTTCAACAAGATTCACACGCTTTGAAACGAATCAAACATGAAGCAAGGAGGCACATCGAATGCACATCGCAAGAGAGAGCCAAGAAATGCGCGGCGCTTACTTCTCAACGGCGATGCGGTCGCACTTGTGTCCCTTGCGCTTGTGTGCATCTCGCCACGGGAGGGTCGAGGTCCAGCCTCACCGGCGAGGAGGACCTCCTTATGAGGCGGGCGCTTCTATGGGCGCTGAGGCCGAGGGGCGTCCAGGCGCCGAGCTCCCAGTACCCCCACACCCTTGGTCAGCTCCCCCTTGTACTGAGGACTGAGGAGAGGAGGTGGTGGCCGGTGGGGGCGGAGCTGGGCGGTGGAGGCGTGGAGTTGTGGAGAGGAGGCGGTGCTGGGGTTGCGTGGGAAGGGGATGAGAAGGCGGCTAGGCAGGTGGGCGCTGGCGCTGACTCGCCTCCCCCCCGGGCCGCTCCATGGGGCCGACTGGGATAGCCAGCCTTCCTCTTGTATAGTGATTTTTTTATGCTTACTAAAATTTCCACTAGAATTTTCTTTGGGCCTCGTGCCGTTGCCCAACCGGCCCGAGGCCCATCTCCGCCCCTGTCTACTACACCCTTCCATTTAACAAAGGAAATAAATTTTCTTTGATTGAAACATCACTTTGCCAACTCAAGCAAAAGATCCTTAAGTTCAAATCACATGAATCACTCAAGAACCGATCGAACCTTCCAATACGTCACTCTACGTAAACTAATTTCAGATACCACATAATTCATGAACTCCAAAAGACCCTTTCATCAAGGACATGCTATCATCCGACGATTCTACAATCATGTAGGCATAAGCAACCTATTAAATCACGTCAATTCAACTCTTAGTGATGCTCAGCACCAAACCTTAACAAACAATAATTGCACTCCAACCATCGTTGTTATCAATTGGCTTCATTATGAAGTCTAGTTGCTACCTACTTTCTTTTGCAAATCACATGAATATTTACAAACACATATTCAACTGTTCCTCCTCATGTTTAGATTTCGGCAAAATCACACTAAAACTTCAAGAATCGAAATCTTCCATCGATCAAAAGTCTCAACAATACTGCAAACAAATTCATCGCGTCATTCTATATAGAAGAACTATCCAAAACCCCTCCCATAAATTCTTGATCCACCGATATTCAATCCCTACAACCTTTTGTACACAATTCCAACAATTAATCATACTCAGGTTTATGTAAAGTTAGCAACCATATATGATCATCAAGTATTTACAGAAAATGATAACCCCACGAATAATATCTATTAAGGTCATAACCTAGCATCACCTCAAGTTTCCCTTTTCTCACAATTAGACTAATCCATTGGGACCAAATAATCCAACAAGTTCAGCAAACTAAACAATTTTAATGACCAAACCAGTTCATCAATGTTCCATACTTTGTAATAACTCTTCTGACTCCAATTAGGTATGGACATACTCTTAGTCACTACCCATCAGGTAATTACTCTATGTCAACATCAAATTAATCAACTTCAATTTTCAAGGATCTGGGTTAAGACCAATCATGCACATGCTACAGATCCAACTTGATAACTCATACCACATCAATGAACTTCTATATTTACCACATCTCGCTTAAATATAGTAAGACATCACAAAAAGATTTTAACTCCTTTCAGAAAAAAGAGGTATTAAACTTCAACACTTAAAATAATCCCAAAAGAAATACATAAAGCCAAAGCTTTCACATGTTAAAGAACTTGCAATAGAAAACTTTCAGTATCCAAAATACCAAGCGAATAAATGATTCATATTTTCCAATAAGTAGGGCAGAACTCCCAGGGAAAGATCAATTTTGCTGATAACCGACGTTCACACAAAGCAACAATAGATCAGCGGTCAGGAGAACAAGCAATCGCTTTCTGGAACTAAGAAAGAGACCAATGAAAACTCACCAGTTGTATTGTAAACACTAACTCAAGAGAAAATTTTCATCAACCGCAACTATAACCAGAACTGGCCAAAATTCAAACTCAAAAAAGAGAACAACTTTTCTAAAGAAACTCACCCTCAACACCTATAACTATGGTAATCAGGATAACAACTCTCTTTCCATACCACGAATGGTGGTGTAACCTAGCAAAGCCTAGGGCCACAACCACGACCTCAATATCTCAACATCAACTATTATTACACATAACCAATGTAATAATCAAATCATAAGCATTCATTATCAATTCATAACAGCAATGCTCAAATTAACATAACAAAAACGGAAATGCAATACTGGACCCATTCCCATCTTAATGTGCACAGTGTATCAATTTAATTATTCAATTACAACGGACCTAAAGCCCACTCTGATACCAACTGTAACACCCTGGCTATGCGAAAGCCAAAATGTTACCTAAAACTCTAACACAAATCAACAATACAATTTAATTCAACATTCTATCAACTATTGACAGTTAAAGTCCAACACACAAGAGGACGATTATAAAATCTATTCTAAATTTCAGCAACACAACAAGCTCTAATTGTACGATCATAATAATCCATTCAAGAGAATTACTATCAAGAATACATCTAATGAACATAAAGCAGTAACTAAATCATCCAAAACATAACAACGGACAATAGCAACCATTAGGACGCCAATTATTACAATCCCAAAATTCTCAACTGAATGATAATAGCAGGTTCATTAACTAAAAGTGAAATATGTGAAATAAGTGAAGTTATCCATGTGACTACTCCCTCCCAAAGCATACCGTCTTCAGGGTTTACCTAAAACAAACAACACTAGCAAGAGTGAGTCCACGACTCAGTAAGTACAACAGAATAATATGGAAAATGCTGGAACAAGAATATGTCATTCACAATATTCGAATACAGAAGTAACACGGCAGAAATCTTATGCAAGAATGAAAATGCATGCTCTTCTCTTTTGCTTATACCGGTATAGTTAGGGAACACCCACCGGTATTCACCAAAGCCCGCATTATCCAAAATGTGGGGATTCAAGGCTCGTATGAAGAATCTTTCAAACAGGGATCCAATTTGACCATATTGGAATGACGCATCTTATTTGCCCATATTGGAATGATTGGACTTCACTACCTACTCCTGTGGGTGAAATATGAATGAATGAATGAATACATTGAATTGAAAACATACTCTCAACGAAGCATGGAATATCAACCATGAAAGGATTCATATAATACTGAAATTATTCGAAATTCATAGAATTTTAGCCATATCATAATCAGCAATCACTTTGAACGATATCAAGACAATTCAGATTGTACTTGCCTTTCGCGTTGCGATGCGTTAGGAGGCAAGGAAGATACTACTAATCCCGAAGCCCCTCCTCCTACACAATTAAGTTACTCAAAATAAGAATGATATGGTAACATGATGCTACTCGCAACGCTCTACCACACCTTCCCAAACCCAATATTTAACTATTTGATCAACTCAAATCAGACTACAAACTAACAGGAACCCATACTGGACAGAGGTATTATAAATTACATAACTTTCGCTCTGTAAGTCATAAAAATTCATTCTTAGATTCTATGGAAAGATAACAAAATTATATACAATAACCTAGTTGGTGAGATCCTCTAATTTTGCCAACATCCGAGTCTAATATTCAGTTGAAAATCTAAAGTTATAATCTGATAGACAGAATAATCAGTAGTACAAGAAAATTCATATCTTTCAAATGGCTGAACCAAAATTCATGATCTTTAACAATCTGGGAAGCTAAGGAAATTTCCTACGACAATCATGTTGGGAGACATCCCTGAATCGGCCATTAACAAGACCCTATTTATTAAACAAACCGACTGTTGTAATTCGTTAGGCTTTCTGGACAGCAATAAAGATCCTAACGTATCTCCCAATATACAACTCCAAATTGAGTGATCTTTGAACCTACACAAAGCTAAAGATAATACCCACAAATCTCTAGGAGACCCTAACCTCCAATTCGGTCTTGAACTATATGAAAACCGACGAGCAAATAGGGTACAGATTACTGATTCTAATCACAGCAGTTCAACGATTCTCTAAACGATGGCAATTACAAATCTATCTTGATCCAAACTGTGGGGAGACAATCATTACCCTTGAAGATGCGTGTGCTCATTGAATTCCCCACGAGGCGCTCCTTTTCTCTTCTTCTCCTCTCTTCCTCCTCTTTTCTCCTTGGCCGGCGGCACTCGAAGGGTTCTTCTCCCTCCCTCCTTCTTGGACAGCAGCAATGGAGGAGGCGTGCACCGTAGCATTGGAGTTACTGTAGCACTGGTGGCGGCACTATAGCACAGGGGTGCTATAGTACATCTAGGTTTTTGGCTACCCTTAATGGGCCAAGGCTATGGGCCTGTGGCCCAAGATTTAATCCCCCTTTTAGAGAAATTCTGAAATTCTATTTTAAATCCTGAAAAAATGGTTTGAAATTCAATTATAATTCTAAAGACTGAACGGGGTATTACAAAGGCAGAGCGGGCCGAGCTAGAGGCACGGTGGCCGAAGGACGAGCCGTAGCCGGGCCGGCGCCCAGTCGTACGGGGGAGGCGAGCAGGTGGGAGGGCCGAACCGGGAGGCGTAGGGAGGAGGAAGTCGTAGGCGGGCTGAGGGCACACGGGCGCGGGGACACACGAGCACCAAGGGTGTGACCGGGAGCAGGGCCGAGCCCGCCAGCATAAGCGACGGCGCTAGGGGAGGAGGCGGCGCTGGGGAGAGGAGCCGAGGCGGCACCAGCAACAGAGGCAAGCGGCACGGGTGCAGGCGGCGGCGACAGCAGAGGTAGTGGCCGACGGCGGCTATGGCATGAGGGGAGCCTCATGGCACCTTGAGCATTTCGGCCAAGAACAAAGCTCCATAGAGAGAGAAGGGAGAGAGAGCCATGGAGGAAATGGAGAAGAATTTAAGAGGAAGGAAGGCACCTGGGAGCTTTGGTTGGAATAGAAGAGAGAGAGAGAGAGGCAGGAGGGAAGAGGCGCCATGGAGACGTGACTGTGTGAGACTATGATGCCATTGGATCGAAGATTCCAAGTAATCCAATTCAGTCCTAAGACATGACTATGGGAGACTATGACTCTGTGAGAATGAGACTGTGAGTTGTTCTGTCTGTTCAAGTGTTCTGTGTTCAAGACTTCAAGTTGAACATTGTGTCAAACTATCAATTTGTTGTACTGTCAATCTGTCATTGTGAGAAGGAAATGTGTTCATCATAGTGTTCATTGTTCAACTATTCATGTTGGCGAGTTGGCAAGGCCGGCGGGGGGCTTGTCAAGTCAAGTGTCAACCAGGGCCGTCGAGATCGGGGTGCGCAGCGAGCCTGCGAGGCAAGGCAACCAGAGGTCTTTGGTTAACGCTTACGACTCGCCATACCTAAAATTTTGTGCTAGGTCCACCCCTGGCTTGGACTATCCCCAGTGAGAGACTTATCTGTCCACTGAACCGTTGGAATGACGCTGCCTCCACTCCTGTTATGGAAGCAATTGAGATCATCTTGTAAGTGGAAAATATACAAGCATTCCAGCCAACTTCACAACGAAGTACAGTAATGAAGCTTCTGTTGTATGGATCATGCATGAAGATATATTTTTGACCATCAGGTAGCTAGCTAACCTTGAAAGAGAAGCTAAGCCACTTCTCTCCTGGGAATTTTCCTTTGGCTTGAAAGATTCCACCACAGAGAGAAAGAAAAGCACGCGTGGTGAACCCGTCTGCGGCCACATATCTTAATTGCCCATTCGGAAATCGCATGTCCATGAATGACTGTTTGTTTTGGGAGAGCCAGTTTAGGTATAGATTTTTGGAAAGAACAAGTAGGAACTGTTCCTCAAATAGATAAGTACACAGACTTACACAAGCAAATTTATTGAGGCAAATCATTGACATGAAAAACCATCTCCTATGAGCTGACCAATAAGCTGGACACACCGAATGCACTCCATTATGCATGATCATAGCACTCAAGACATTTGCATACTAAAATTCTTCTAACAAAAGCAAAGCTCGTTTATTTTGCGATACACTGTACCTTGCGCTCGAATCCGTACCAAATGAGATGCCACTCGGAGAGGTGCACCGAGAATAGCAGCGTCGTGTCATGGACGAAGATGACCAGCCGAGTCAGATCGAGAACAGTAGCGCCATCGCCTCTCGAGTACCGTCTGCATTGTCGCGGCGCCTCCGCCCCACCAGTCGCCCCTCGCGACCGTCGCCTCGCGACCACCGAGCTCTCCACATCGTTTGTCCTTCTGTCATACGTCGCTGACGAGTTCATGCTCGCCTGCATCGAAATAAAATGCCTCGTTTAATCGCGTGCCAAAATTTCAAAAGTGAGACTTGAGAGGCGTGGATGTGTTCGGGCGGTTTTTGGTTCTTGCCTGCGACTGCGCAAACCACCCAGATCGGCTCAGACCCAGTGATCCCTTCCTTGCTCTGTGCGTTGGCAATGCTGCCCGCCGCGCCACTCCGCTCCCACCACCAGCATTTCTTTGATGTTGCGGCTTGTCTGTAATATCACATTTCACTTTAGAGAGGATAATTGATTTAAATAATGGATTTAACCGGAGGTTAGAGGGGATTTTTCGCTTAAGTCGGAAAACACTGGTCGCAGAACTCTCGACCCAAGATTTCATTTCAAAGGGGAGCCGTCAAATGGGTCGAGGGGACACACCAACCCTAGCCCCAAACCCTTTGTGCCCACACCCTCCTAGCCGCCCTGCCGCCTTGCTCCTCTGCCCTCGTTTCCGCTCTACCAGAGTCCTAGCACGCCTCCTCTTGCATGTCACACTAGGCTCACGACGACGACCTCCTCTGCTACATGCCGCTGCTAGCTGCTGCACGTTGCTAGATCTTGCATGCTGCTTCCTTGCTTTGGTGCATGCGTGCATAGCTATTTCCACTACAATAGGACTAGGTTATAGCAACACGCGTATATGCTGTTATATCTACAAATATGTGTTGCTAGGATGGATAGCAACGCATGTGATAAGTGATGTTGTTGGTCGTGTTGCTATAAGGTAGGTCTACCGCAATACAAATTAGGTGTTGTTATACAAAAGAAAAGGTGTTACAAAATTGCAACACAATTTTTTATTTGTAACAACACATGTTTTCAAAACATAGCTAACACCTGTTAGCAACATATAATTGATATATTGCAACACAAATTAGTATACAGGAAAAATACGATTCATTTGTGTGCTACGTACGTAGAAATTATAATTGCTACAAAAATTTATTTGCTAATTAAGCATGTCATATTGCAGAATGTATAACACAACTCAACATGATCAATGTTCAAAAAGTAGATTGCATTGCATTAAGGAAATAAATATATGTATTGTTAACATCATTCCACATTACAAAAACAATTGATTTGTTGTCAACACAATAGCTTTGAACAAGAGTAAAATTTAAGTTCTAAAATATAAAATCTAACTACTACTTTCTTTTCTTCATGAAGTTCTTTGATTCTTGATCCGTCGATCAAAGAGATAAACATCCAAATATAGTAATTCAATTGTTGATCTTTTCAACCTGTAGGATAACAATAAATTGCAAGGATGTAAATATGATGTAGGACATGTGAATCTGACATAAATTGAATCTAGCTAAAATTAACATACACAAATTGAAGGCCATACAATCGCTTTTCCTTTGGTTTGACCAATTGCCTTGTAGTTCTCCCATGACCTTACCAGCACCTCATGTTCTTCAATAGGATAATTAACATGCACTTTCCAAAATTGGTTACCAAGTTTGAAACCACCAACTTGTGCATCTGGATCACTACTCAAGAAAGTAGCATATGCCATAGGCTCTTTGTTTGGATATCCGTTGGCAAACTTGAGCAGTACGGTGATACCAAACTGTATGGGAATTTAATAGTCATTAAAAGAAATACTTGAATTAGATCTATCGCAGTTAAGAAGGAACATTTTTATGATTCTTATGTACCTCCATTGCAGAAAGACGTATATTCTTTTGAGTCAGTTTTTCTTGTCGCTTTTTCATGGTCTTGCAATTGCTTCCGCTTCTTATTTTGCTATAGTTAGACAAAACAAATGTTATGGGACTCAAATATGATTAAGGATATAAAATTCATATTCCATATTTCCCAATCAACAAAAAGTTTAATATTCATAATCTTACCTGCACTGCCATATTTTTCCTATGCTCAATAGAGTTTCTTCTCTGTGTATGAAACTGAAATGAGGAGATAAGTTTAGCTACATCATGTAGTGTGAACAAGCTAGAAGAAATATGTTTCATGTGAAGGAAATGTAGTAATGTTTTATATGTAACATGATCTAATTACATCCAACTGAAAATGGATAGGCAAATTCTGCATTATAGAGATTCAACACAAAATAAATACATGTTCATGTGGAAAATCATGAGCAGAACATGATGATGATGCTTCTTAATGGGTTACTTCCTTTATATTTAAATCTGCATGTTGCTAGTTGCATCATATAGTCATGTAAATCAACTAATAATGGTACGATCTTATAACATAAGTAACAACGCTATGCTAACCTTTTTAGCAGAAAATATATTATTTTTCTCTCGTGCGTTGTCTCTGTCCACAAGATGTTTTTTATTCTAAAATTAAATGGGGACACATTAGTTATTTTGTAAGTACAGCATGTTGTAGCTACTGTAGAATATAGAAATGAAATAACTGTAGTAATAAGAAATTTACCCGTAATGTATCTTGTTCAGTGAAAGAGTTGTTTAGGTTCGATACATTGCACTCAAATGTCTGCAAATTTAAACAGTGATAAACAAGAATACCAAAAGGCTAACACTTGATCAACATTTTGATAATACCTTTCTTTTAGAAAGTATCAGTTGAGTTAAAATTCAATATGAATGATAAATTATTATTTTTACCTCAGCTGGTTCTATGTTCTCACGGCATGCCAACTTCTTTACCAAGTCTTTTCTACTAGAAAACTTTTATATCAAAGACTTACGCTTTTTCTGACAAGAATGGAATATTAATATTTAGGGGCTTATGTTATATAGGTAAAATATCACAAGAGAAGAAAAGTTTGCATAAGATCAACAAACTTAAATGTCTTCTGGACATCTTCAGTAGCGCCACTGTTATATATAGTCAGAAAACAAATAGACAACTTGATTGTTTCGGTATGGTTATATATTAGTTTAACTTCCCCAGATATCTTTCAGTGTGAAGTGTACAACAGGTTCAAGTTTAGTTAATTATTTATTGCACCATTAAAAAATTAGAACTCATGTGTTCTAGAACTACAGGATAGTCTTCAAAACTCCCGCATTTAGTCCTAATAAGTTTGTCTCTTGGAAGAACAATATCTGATGATATTAAAAAATGAGTGAATCTGACCTTACTTCCTAAAATCATAGCACCCATGGTGTCAGGCAATGCTGTTGCTTCTTCCTGGCAACCTCATTTCCTTCTTAGAAAAGTAAAGATCTACAAAATAAGAGACCCAGTACATACCAATCCAAGCCAATAGACGTGCTTGAAGACAGCACGGGGCGGCGGCAGCGGGGGCGCAGGAACTACCATCAAGTGCCCTGCAAATCAAATTAACAATCCATCAAGTGCGCAAAGCGATTATTAAAATTGTAGCACAAAGTTGGAGCTATGGTAGCACTATTTTCCCTATGTTGCTTGGCACATCCCTGTAGTAGAAAGTTCACCATTAAACAGCTGCCATGAGAAGCAACAGATAGAAACATATGAAGCTATAAAGATTAAAACTTACCAAACCAATATGACCAGATAATTATTAGAGAAGTCATCACAACATAGATGGCCATTGTGCTTACACACGTAGCATTTTATTTCCTACATAGTCCAATAAGACAGATATTACAGGAGAAAGCAGCTTTGTACAATTCATGACTAGGACTTCGGTGAATGTAAATTAGCATCTTGAAGGAGACCGTGGAACTACATAGAGAATCCCTTATCTTGTATTGTATGTTATTAAGTGGAAAAAAATGTATATGTGGATTCAGGGACTGAATTAGCATAGAATGATAGGAAAGATCTAACATAAAACTGACCTGGTTCATTAAACTTAGCCTAACTTATGAATAATAGACAAAGCTAGATCAACAAAATCTATCCTACAACCTAATCAACTAGCTCAGAGGACAATTCATTTATAGGCCCTTTTCTTCAGATCAAAGCTAGGGGGAAACAATACATTTCACAACCATAT
This sequence comes from Phyllostachys edulis, assembly GCA_036346405.1. Classification (NCBI taxonomy): domain Eukaryota; kingdom Viridiplantae; phylum Streptophyta; class Magnoliopsida; order Poales; family Poaceae; genus Phyllostachys; species Phyllostachys edulis. The sequence continues at coordinate 13,165,572 of CM070561.1, read as the reverse complement.
TAAGACAACACATTTCCAAAAGAGCATAACTTAGTTTCTTTGTACTTATAACTAGGCAAGCAACCCAACATACAGACGTGATAGCAAGATCACAAATTGGAGAAAACAATAAGGCAAGGCATTGCTAGATCTTGCATTGACGCCGCCTCCTGCAGGTTTGTTTTTTTACATCCTGCTGTCACTAGCACCGCATGCTACTCCTGCTGCTGTCCTACATGTGTGGCCTATATGCATGCATGCATACACTAGCTGCGCCTGCATGCTCTTGCACTACTGACTGCATCCCGTGAAACAGAGAGAGAAAAAGAACTAGAGAGAGAAAATGAAGCAATGTCTACTGTGATCCTGCATTCCTGCATGCATTGGATGGGATGGAGAGAGATTGCCTTGTGATGCTACCGATTTTCTGTGCTGGCAAGGAAAAGAACAAGAAAAGATTAGGAGGGAGAAGGGAAGGGAAAAGCGAGGAATAGATCGGAGTTTTGGCAACCATCATGTGGTAACGATCTGATTCTTTCCTCTCTGTTTTCTAGTTATTTTAGTAGAGATTAGAGGGGAAATAGCAAGTGTTCGTTAGGGAAACGATTAGTAGAGTGGTTTAGTCTGTGTTTTGTTGTACTGTAAATTCGGATACCGGTTGAGTGTAATTTGGGAACTTTGTCTCCTAGATAATTGTGGAGGATCTCGATATATTTCTGTAGAATATTTAATCATGTCGATCGGATGATTAAATTTCAAGTTATGAATTTTGTAAGCCTGCTGTCCGGAGGAACTATAGTCTTTTGGGCAGTATGTTTTAATTTGTAGATTAAAAATAGTAAATGAGATAATTAGTGTATTTGCTCTACATGAAAAGTGTAGGTAATGTCTTAAGGATTCCAGAAAGTATTGGTTTACTAGATTTGGAGTTTGGATGAATAGGTTAGATTATTTTTTTACTACTTGGACAGCGGGTAGTGCATCCGGTAGATTTTGGTTAATTTGGTCGATTTGGCGTAAACACGTAAAGTCGCTTAGTGTGACGGGTTGGTGCTGTGATGATGTGATTTTGAGTGTGTGTTATTACTTGCTTGTTTAGGGACTGTGGTCTCATGCGCCGTGCCACAATTTCGTCATCCGGCTTCAAAGGGTTGAGAGACAAGTACATGGTAAAGTAGTGAACAACGGGTTGTTTGCCATTGTCATTGATATTACTTATTATACTATTTATTACACTTTCGTTAAGCTTATTTTTATACATGATATTTTATGACATTGAGTGAATGAGATTATTATATTGAGTTAATGGGAATGTAATATTGAGTTAATGAGATGAATTATGTTGATGAATAATTAAAGATGTTGCATCATTTACATTCATCATGACAAGATCTGCACGAGCTAGGTCGGTGAGAAAGTCATGTAACTATTCCGGTAAAGTCAGTGAGAAAGATACATGACTAGTCCGAAGTGCTCTAGATAAAATCCTACTTTGGTGGGGACTTCACAGTAGTGAAGGATAAAGTGTGTCATCGATGGGTGAACACTCCGCTATACTAGTATCAGCTGATGAGATGCATATGAGCATGAGCATGATGGTGCATTCGCATATATGAGTAAATTGTTAAGATGTGCAACTTTACCTATATGGAATATGGCTTGATTGTTTGAGTATGAGAATGGTATTAATAGATAGATGACGATGACAACTTTGATTATGGTTGATAAACTGTTGTTTATGGTTTTATTATGTATTTGCTGAGCCTTGGACTCATTATTGCTGTATTGTTGTTTTTAGGTGATCGTTGATGACGTTTCACTCGGGAAGGGTTAGCGCATTTGGAATCACAACCTACACCCAATTATTCGATTCATTGGACATGAGAAAACTTTCATTATAACCTGACGAATTATATTTAGGACATGATGGTGTTGAGTAACCTTAGATGATAGGTTGGAGTTGAATATTCAATCAATATACTTTATTCGATTGATTTTGTGTTGTTCGTGAATTAATATCTTGCTACTCCTTTTAGAGATCAATTATCTATGATTGTTATATCAGTATACTTGTTTACATGTGACCCATGGATGGGTTTTATCGTTGAGATGCTCGCTGTAATTTATTATAAAATGATGTTAAAATTGATAGCTAGTGTAATTAGTGGCATTCTGGGCTCCGTGTTGGACCGGGTGTTACATCGTCACTGTAGAAGCTATCATTGATGCGGAAGGGGCGGAAGTTGTCGCCCACGGCACAGCCAAGGCGACTGGCCGCATCGAGGACGACCGTGGAGACGCTGGAGAGCTGCTGCTTCTGCGGAGGCAGAGACGGGTAGAGGAAGGCAGTGAGTGGGGCAGCGAGCAAGGTCATCAACGGCCACGGCACGGCGAGCAAGACCGGTGCCAACATGGACGTTGATATGACACCAAATCGCTCTAAAACAGACGAAGAAGTATCTTTTATGTTTTACATGATATTAACAGTTTGAGAACGTATTTTATTTGGTATGGCACATGAGAGACTAAAGAATTAAGTGACGAAAGTTATACTATTCCTTTCTTTTTCTCCCCCGAAGGACACGAATCACACCACGTGGCATGACGCGTCAACCGCGACGGGGCTCGGGACCACGGCCCACGCACGCCTCGGCGTTTCCCCCGTCTAAGCCGTCTTCCTCCTTCCAGAAGGCTGTGAAACAACCAAAGGCCAAACCAAGAGCAAAAAAGAAAGAAAGCAAAGTTCCATTCCAGAAAGCTGCAAAACTGTTGCGGGAGCTTGGGAGGGAGTGGTCGCAGATCCGACCGCAGGAGCACAGATTCCCCCCTCCAGGAATCGTTCGTCTGCTTCTTGATTCGTCCCAGGTCCCCCCCGGTCCTCTTCCTTCCCCTGGTAGCTGTTGCTTCGTTGTCACAGACCATGGTGGTTCTTGGCGAGACGTTTCTTTGTTTCTTTCTTAGGCTCTCCGACCATGCGAATTTGACTCTACCGTCGGATCTACTTGTCTAATCGTATGATTAACAATCCGTGCGCTTGGGGAATCATGCCTTTTTTCGGTCATCACCGGGGGGGCGGTTCCCACCGGGGAATCATGGCATCAGGCCATGATCTGCGTGTGTTGAATTGCTGTTGCGTTTGGGTGGGGAGGCGGTGGGGGTGGATTGATTGATTAGTTTTGAATGGTATTATGATCCGATCCAGTTGGTTCTCTCACCCTTCACGGTTAAATACAGGGGGTTGAGTGTGATTAATAACCATCTGAGCCTTTCATGATTGAAGCAAAGTAGGACAGTTTTAAATGGAAAGAAATTGAACAATTGGACAACACTGTTCATCAGTCTCTAAATGTTCTTCCATGGAAAAGATGCAGGAAAATTTGCATGTTTCTCCCAGATTTCCATGATCAGATCATGCCGATCTGGAGAGGGAGTCCTTTTACTATGATTGGACTGTAGGAAAGAACCACTTGAATCGAATTGATGAAAATTCAAAATTCTACTTTGCTATGGTACCTTTCATGCCTTGTGAAAGCCCTTTCCCACACAGAGAATCATGTCCTTCTAGGTGTAAGAATTGCCTTTAAGGCGACAGACTGTGCTGCTATACAGATTGAACAATTACAACTTTAACCCTCTAATGGCCCCATGGAATGCTTCTTTCTCAAGTCTTCCATTATTTGTCTCCTCCAGTTGATTTTCAGAAAGTGATTATTTGTGTTCACCTTGTTTCTAGTTGAGATCATATTATGCCTTTTCAAACTTAAATGTTTTTCCTTTTAGAATTGGCATTTACTTTGGTAGCTATGAGCCTATGACTATGGATTCCGTTGCAACTTCAAAGGGCCTTCATATGATTCCTGCGATGTGATCCACTTACCTCCCTTTCATAATATTTGGGTCAACTTAGCTTTGCCCAGAAACAAACTGAAATGCTTCTAGGTGTAAGAACTGCCTTTAAGGCGACAGACTGTGCTGCTATACAGATTGAACAATTACAACTTTAACCCTCTAATGGCCCCATGGAATGCTTCTTTCTCAAGTCTTCCATTATTTGTCTCCTACAGTTAATTTTCAGAAAGTGATTATTTGTGTTCACCTTATTCCTAGTTGAGATCATGTTATGCCTTTTCAAACTTAAATCTTTTTCCTATTAGAATTGGCATTTACTTTGGTAGCTATGAGCCTATGACTATGGATTCCGTTGTAACTTCAAAAGGCCTTCATATGATTCCTGCGATGTGATCCACTTACCCCCCTTTCATAATATTTGGGTCAACTTCGTTGCTTTGCCCTTAAGCAAACTGAAAGCTTCGAGATCTGTTTGGAGTGTTCTGGTATGTGATGCTGCTTCTACAAGTCAGCTTGCAACGTTCAGTTGTTCACTCTGCAGAACACATGCAACTATAAAACAAAATACAACCATTGTACTTCTTGGCAGATACTTTGAGCTGAACTTTTCACAGTTTTATTTTCATCAAGAAAAATATTGCTATTGGACTTGAGTAGTATCACTAAGAAACTGATGGAGATATGAGAAACAATGATCTACTCAAGAATCGAAAATTGCGAAGACTTATTAATTTATTGCACTTTAGATTGTTCTTGCTTTGACATAGTAAGACTTCTTAGTATATGCTATACTGATGCTGACAGATTGATACCGTCCAATCATTGTTTGATTTTGATAAATTGTAAGAACATTTTTGTTGCTTCCAAAATATTGTCTGTTCACTATTTTTCTGTCATGATGCCTAGTGTTAGCTGTAGTGATACTCCTTTATTATGGGATCATTTCCCCATGCTGCATTCCCTCTAGTTATATTCTTTTCCCCTATTCCATTTATGTATAAAGTTGAGCACATCAAAGTGATTACTTCTTTGTAACATACTAGCGTGCTGATTAATATGTTTACTTTTGTGAAATGAAATTTCGAATTGCTACAGTTGATGTTCCAGATATAGCATAAGGTCATGGGAAAAATTGCTGGCGCGAATTCAAACATGTCCATTCTAGAAAGAATTTCCACAAGTGATGTGCCACTGGTGAAAGAGTATGGTCTACATGGAGTTATTGGCGCTCTTCTAGTTGCTATAGTCATTCCTATCTTGCTTACTTCAATATTTGGCAAAAAGGCAAAGAAAAGGGCAGTACAAGCTGATGTCGGTGGTGAGGCAGGCCTTGCGATGCGAAACAGTAGATTTTCCTCTCTAATTCAAGTTCCATGGGAGGGTGCCACCACAATGGCAGCTTTATTCGAGATGGCCAGCAAAAAGTATCCCCAACACCGGTGTCTTGGTACAAGGAAGCTAATTAATAGGGAATTTGTAGAATCCGCTGATGGCAGGAAGTTTGAGAAATTGCATCTTGGTGAATATGAATGGAATACCTATGCAGAAGCATTTAATCGTGCATGTAATTTTGCTTCTGGTCTCGTCAAGATGGGCCACCAGCTAGATAGTCGTGCTGCTATCTTTTCTGATACAAGAGCTGAGTGGATCATTGCTGCCCAGGTGATTACATTATGTTGTACCATTGCCCCTATACATTTGCTAGAACTTTTGAAGCTGTGTGACAGTAACTAATTTCTTTTATTAGGGATGCTTTCAACAAAATTTGGCAGTTGTAACAATCTACGCATCTCTTGGCGAGGATGCACTGGTGCATTCACTAAATGAGGTACAATCCGTTTGGGGCATTTTTATGCAGTATTTATGCAGTCATCATTATATTTTATCCACTTTTAGATATGTCTGTTATTGAAGTACGAGTATATTGCCCACCTTTCCTCAACAGCTTAAGCTTTTGGGTGAACTGCTCGGTGGATGAAACTCAATATACCTGCATGCCCAATTGCCCATATCAACTGTGGGTTACCCTGGTTCCCGCTTTAGTACTTATGTTCTGCGGTTCTGCCTAAATTGTCTTTACTAGTTGTTGATAAGATCTTGATGCCCATATCAGCTGTGGGTTACCTTGTTCCTGATTTAGTAGTCATATTTCGCCTAAATTATCTTTACTAGTTATTGATGCGATCCTGAGATAGTATTCACCAATTACCAGTACCGACCTTCAAGCAAGAACCATGTAAATTGGTGCCCAAGTCTTGAAAGATAATCTGCAAGTAGATGTTTACACTTTGGAAGAGTTCAATCTTCAATAAGCAGCAATCATATTGCTCCTACATCTGAGATATACATACATACATACATATATATTTCTTGAATTTCAGACACAGGCTTCAACTCTGATATGTGATTCAAAGCAACTTAAGAAGCTGCCTGCAATCAGCTCCAACTTGCAGAGTGTTAGGCATATTATCTATATTGAGGATGAACCTGTCGAGGCTGAGACACTAACTCAGATGAAACACTTGACAACATTGTCTTTCAGTGAAGTTGAGGAGTTGGGCAAAACATCACATACAGATGCGAGATTACCTTCAAGCACTGATACTGCAGTTATTATGTATACAAGCGGAAGTACTGGTCTGCCCAAGGTACACTTCTGCTTGAAGATATTACAATTTCTTGTATATTCATTTCCTCATTTGCATGAAAACAAACAAGAACAAAAGAGAAAGTGACTGGTACTATAAAATGACAATCCGAATAGAAGGGATGAGGTATTATCAGATGATTTTCACTTTTGAACTGTTGCTCTCCACTTTTAAGGGCAACATTCAGAGTTATGATTATTCCCAATTGTTTCCATTTGCTTCACATAGGCGAAACAAAACAGGAGAAGAAAAACCTTCCTATAAAATAATTCACTTTCCTGTTACATACTTTCTCTTCCCTAAGGAAATCTGGTTATTGCGGTTGTAATATGTGTTTTATCAGTGCACCCACCCAGCCACTCACTTACTGTGCAAGATCAGATAGGATTCATACATTTATTGTTGTGTAATATGTGTTTCATCAATCCGAACATCCTGCTTATCCGTTATACTGGTTCATACGCATCAATTAATCACCTAAAGGAGGAATTTTGTTGTTTCACAATGCATTCACAGAGAGAATGGAAGAGGTGCCATGTCAGCATTCTTGTGGCTTAGGGGTGGGAGTGGTTCACACTGACCCATTGGATCACCGACTCTCCACAAATTCCAGTAAGATGGGCTGGAGGTTCGGCCCAAAAGCAATTAGGGGCAAAAGGTTCATGAACTTGTTGGTCCATAGGTCCAAAGGGTTCGACCCTAATCGCTGCGCTGATCCCCCATCTCCAACGTGCCTCAACGGCGCCGCCCACCCATCTCCAAGATTCCAACGCGCCACCCGCCCGTCTCCAACATGCCGTCACACCCGAGCACCAGCGCGCGCCCAGTAGCATGCCTGCATGCGCCCCGGCGCACGAGGAGGCCTTGAACCCCGTCGCGGCGCACCGGGTCGCGGGAAGCGGACGGCGGGGCCGTAGGGCAGCACCACCCAGAGCCCAAGTTGTGGTTAGAGAAGAACCACATGAGAGCATCAAAGTAGCACGGGGAGTCGATTCGGGTGTCTGACGTCGAAATTCGCTGTCACTTGTAGCGGATTTGGACGGCGGTGCCTTGCTCAGTGAAATTTGGGGGTGAAGCAAGGGAGGCAACTAACTAGCAGCAGCTATGTGTGTAGATGGGAGGAGGAGCAGAGGAATGGGGAAAGTGCAGAGAGAGTAGACTAGTAGTAGCTAGTGCTCGAGTGTAGCAAAGTTGTACGAGCCACATGATCCAAAGGTTCCCATGGATCAGGGGGGAATGCCAAAAGGGCTGAACCATTAACCGGAACCAGAACTCTATGCACAAAGGTTAGTTGAAGGGTTGAACCTATCCGCTCCATTCCCACCCCTATCGTGGCTAGACACATCATCGAGGGTCCTCATTTGAGCAAAAATTCATAGTACAGGGACCAATATGGCCCCTTTGAATGGACCAAATGAGCTGAGTGAAAGTTGAGTGACAAAATGTTGCATTAACCTTTAATGCTATATGAAGAGATAATACCAATATATGAGTTAATAATTTTTTTTCTTTCATGTGTACCATTTCTACTGTATACACTTAATGCTGTTCAGTGGACTGGTACATGTCCAGCGGTGCTGCTTTGGCACCAATGTGCAGAGTTAATTAAGCCAAGATTGAAATTTATAATACAGCATATTTTTATGTTTGGTTAGCAAATTTGGTGATAATGGCTGATTACTGTAGGTACAAAATATTTGTAGTGGACCAAGCTTGCCCTCTTGACCCCACACCCACAGTTTTTATTTGGCAAAAATTCTATAAATATATTTGTATAATTGTACATGAAACTCCAAATATGTAAAGGTCACTACAATATGTAAATTTTAAAAGGGTAGATTTACTGAGTTTGCTGGCCCAATGGTATGAATTCTGGGTCCACGACTGACTACTTACATGTTAGCACACTTGGGGCTTGTTTTTTGCTTATGCATGGTAATTTTGAGCATATTTGATCTACCTGGTTCTTGTGTATTTTCTTAATTTAATTTAGTGGTCTCTTTTGACATAGGGTGTAATGATTACACATGGAAACATGGTGGCTACAACTGCTGCAGTTATGACAATTGTTCCAAATATTGGCACGGGAGATGTTTATCTGGCGTACCTTCCGTTGGCTCATGTCTTTGAACTAGCGGCAGAGGTGATAATTTTGGAATTCAGACACATGTCAATTATAAGAACTATGTATATCTTCAGTGACATGGTGTTGTTTTGTTTGTCCAGACTGTCATGTTAGCTTCTGGTACTGCTATTGGATTTGGCTCAGCTCTGACTATGACTGATACATCAAATAAGATAAAGAAAGGGACAAAAGGAGATGTTTCTGCACTGAAGCCAACTCTTATGATTTCAGTTCCTGCAATTTTGGATCGAATCAGAGATGCAGTGTTTAAGAAGGTTCAAGTTTCTTTTCTGGACTGTAAATTCATGTGGTGCTATCTTAGATTATCCATCTCAACAATTTGCACTATCTTCCTTGCATCTTTGAATAAATTTGCCATCTACAATTTGCCATTTGCATCTAGCTGCCTTCTGTATTGGTCATTGACTCGTTGGTCATATGATTATTTGGTTGTTGCCCTCGCATGTAGCAGACATGCCTGTACTAGTTTAGATTTTGCCTTAGTTTTGAGATTGCCTGATTTTGGAGGGAAAAATTCCCTACAAATTACTATTTTTTTAACAGCTTTGTTTGATTAGTTTCATGACAAATGACTTGAGCTAGGCTTTTCAGTACCTTGAGGCATATCTTGACACAATTTTTATGTTGAGGCTAAAATAATATGAGTTCACCCAAAAAGTGCCTTAGTCCTCGCCAGTTCTCCACGGTCACCAAGCAGTAAACCACTGATCCCCCGCGCCCCACCCCACCCACAATGAGCATTACCAGCCTTTATATCAGAAATGCGTAGCCAGCAGGCAGCAGCTATCGAATGGCATCAATCATGCTGTCAGAATTAAACCATCAACTACTATTACCGTGAGTCGAAATGTAGTTTCCATGATGAGAATTAACATTTACATCTCTTTCCAGGTTGGTGAGAAGGGTGGCCTTACAAAAAAGCTATTTGATGTTGCATATAAACGAAATCTTGGAGCGATTGAAGGGAGTTGGTTTGGATCTTGGGCACCAGAGAGGATGATATGGGATAATGTTATTTTTAAACCAATACGGTCCATGCTTGGAGGACGCATAAGATTTGTTCTTTGTGGTGGCGCACCTCTATCAAGTGACACACAAAGATTTATGAACATATGTCTTGGGTAATTTCTCATCTGGCTATCTTTTTTACTAAGTTAAATGTCAGTTGAAGTGATTAATGGAACAAAGTGATTGTACTTCTGCTTGTTGATGCTGATGCATTTTATGCTTTTCTAAGACATCACTCAGCCTTAGCTTGTGACAGCTTCTGGCTCAATCCCATGGACTTCTTAGGAGGCCCTTGGGATAGCTGGAGTATGATTTTGCAGTCATGTGTAGTAGGCAGTATGCTTATCAAACTTTTGATGTTTTGTCTTCTTCGAATGTATACAAAAGACAAATATTCACAGGACTGTAGTCGTTTACTTGTTTAAGCCTTTCATTTAAGTTCATTTATTTATTTTATAGTGGAAGTTTTTATTCTGAATTACTTTGTCAATTGAAAGCTCAGAAGCTGAAGTCATTAAACAGATGACCTTTCTAGATTACATTGGTATATGCACCCATGCTTTTAGGCTGATGAGCTTTCCTGATAGTGTAAGGTGCTGCATTTGTTTTGATGCTTATGCATTACTTAATTGGTGCTGCAGTGTCCCAGTAGGTCAAGGCTATGGATTGACTGAGACTTGTGCTGGAGCAGCTTTCTCTGAATGGGATGACACAAGTGTGGGTCGTGTTGGTCCACCTCTTCCTTGTTGCTATGTCAAGGTTTGTGTCTTCTACACAGAAACAATCAGCTGCTCTGATGCATTTTGAATAGTAGTTAACTGTTATGTACCTAGTACATAACGAGGGATAAACACCGTAGAAGTGAGACCGACGGCGATGGCTTGAAGGCAGCACTGCGCTTAGAGGAGAAAGACAATTGATATTTATGTGAGGAATGGCAATTAATTGAACCCAACAATGGAATATATAGAGCAAGAATCATCTGTTCAAGCTTGTCACTGGGTGTCTTAACTGACTTTCTGGTCTGGACCCACCTTGTGAGGCTTGACACCAGATGTTGATTCCCTACTCACTGAAGATTTTCATTTTATCCTGACATTTTTTTTTTGCTTCAACATTTGTCTAGGCCTCTAATTATCTCATTTTGGTCAAACAAATGTAGCTTGTTTCGTGGGAAGAAGGTGGTTATACGATTTCTGATTCTCCAATGCCCCGAGGAGAGGTTGTAGTTGGTGGGTACAGTATAACAAAAGGTTATTTCAACAATGAAGCAAAAACAAACGAGGTGTACAAGGTAACGACCTTTACCAGAATGTCTGTAGTCATCGAGTACAATAGTTTCACATGATCTTTGTTCCCCATGTCCGTCAGGTGGATGAGGGGGGAATACGCTGGTTTTACACTGGAGATATTGGTCAGTTCCATCCTGATGGGTGCCTTGAGATCATTGACAGGAAAAAGGATATAGTAAAACTTCAGCACGGAGAATATGTATCTCTTGGCAAGGTTTGGTTAAATAATGCCTCTCGTTATGAGTATTCTGTTTGTAATGTAATTAACTCTCTCTCTCATGAACAGGTTGAATCAGCTTTATCAACAAGCAATTACGTGGATAACATCATGGTTTATGCTGATCCATTTGATAATTACTGTGTTGCGCTAGTGGTGCCGGCACATCAGGCCTTGGAGAAGTGGGCTAAAGGTTCAGGAATAAACTACAAAAACTTTGAAGGGCTCTGCGACAATGATCAAGCCATTAAGGAGGTCCAGCAATCTCTATCGAAGGTTAGACTTGATTGTAAATTGAGTACTTCTATGTTCTATTATGTCGATATGAGTTTTCATTTAGCTTTGTACTAGGAGAATTGCCAGCTGGAGCCAACAAACCTCTCAGAATTTTGTTTACCATGGTAGGCATGTTAGTAGCAGTCAACATAGGTACACCAAGTTGAGTCTTGATGGTTAGTCTTCAGCGAAGTGCTCTATGGCCAGATATTTTCTATTTATGTTTTCTTGTTTCTTGGCTGTGTTTCTTATTTGATTGGACTGAGGAAGTTCTTTCTACTTTCAGAAAGCATGAAGGCCTAACTATATCTTGCAACCTGATAGATCAGAAGTCCTATGAATGAAAAAGCTCTTAGCGAAACAAAAAACATATTTGTTTTGTGAACTATAAATCTTTCATTCGAACTGCGTTAATTTCTTGTTCTTCCATGCGCTTTCTTAACAATTACATCAGAAGATCAGAATGCTTTTAACTGTTTTTCATGGAATAACACATTTCACTCCAGTGTATAAGTCAGTCCAAGACAAACCGGTCATGGTTGGTATCAGTGGTTACTGGCAGTAACGTACTAGTGAATCTGGAACTTTGTAATGATAACTCTAGGCTCTGGATTTTGCATACTTGCCTGTTCCTGCAATCTTTCAGCAATAACTACAAAGCCTGAAACGATTATATGCAATACTACTGTATACCTTACTATGGAAAAAAGTGTGTCATCTTTGTTACCCCTATTTTAAAAGAGGTAGCTTCTTGGAATAGTGCAATGCCATTTTCTTGTATTGCATAGCTGTATGAAATATTATAGATATCAAACAATTAAGGTAAAGCGCCAAGTTCCACGATAATGCATTTTTCCAGCTCATCAGTGAATATAATAATAGGTAAGACTGATGTCAGTAGACTTGTTGATGGAACTGTGAGGATAGATTTATGTTGAGGACCATAATTGTGTGCATCAAAGGCTGCTTGGTGCACCACTAATTTCTGACTGGTTTTAGTTACCGAATGATGTTATTGCCCATTTATAAGGTGATCAACAGATTGTAGTAAACTTTGTACAAAACTAAAGTTTTGCAGTTGAACAACAGATTGCCAATATATAAGGTGACCTTCTCGCTACATGGTAGTGAAAGCAAAGCTGATAACCATATTGTCATTTATATTCTTCGTGCCAGTCAAAATTGCAAATATCAATTGACCAGTTTATAGTTCTCCATTGTCATGTAACGCAATGTGTTCCAACTGTGTAGGCTGCAAAAGCAGCGAGGCTTGAGAGATTTGAAATACCAGCAAAGATTTTATTGCTGCCTGAACCATGGACCCCAGAGTCTGGGCTGGTGACTGCCGCGCTTAAACTGAAGAGGGAGCAGTTAAAGACCAAATTTAAAGATGATCTGAACAAGCTCTATCACTGAGCCGGCAACAAATGTCACTTTGGCTACGTTATCGGCGAAGTACTTGACCTGTTTCTGAAGCTCTAGTGTGGACACTCATTAACCTGCAATAAATAATCCGTGTGTGTTTGCCTAATCTGGAGTCTGTAAAGCTCTAAACGAGATAACTCGCACAGTCGCACGCAGTGTTTCAGCTTGTAGTCAGACTCCCAATGCTAGGACTGGACAAGAACGGGAACATGGAGCAGTGTATTTGTGGGAGTTTCCATTTGAGCCAGCATAAATAAAGTTTCTCATCACTGCTCACTGCTGCTTTTCCAACGGTATCTACTTGCGAAGTTTGTGATGTGTTGTTTCATTTCATGAAGCATGAAAAAGACCAAATTTAATGATGTTTTAAACACGAAAAAGAGTGTTGAAAGTTTCGTGATACCAATTATATTACAATTTTGTACTCCCTCTTCCTCTATAGGAGCCACCGTATTAACCTGCTTCATTAGTTCACGTCTTGCTCTTGGATGATACGTGTTACTCTAGTCCGTATTAGTAAATGGTCCTGTGTTACTCTATTCCGTATTACTAAATGGTCTCGAGAATAATGACATGAGTGTGCAAATATAAAAATGGTAAAATATGGCATCCAAATTGTAGAATGACACGTAGCGTCTTTGCTCAGCTAGCTACGTGATTTTAACTTTATCATCAAATTATTGTTTTCTCAAACAAAATTTACTGCAATGAAAATCTCATCTTGCTGCTAACTAAGGAGTAGACCACTCACATTGAGCTTGCCAAACGTGTCCTTTCCTTCCCAGTCCTTCGTCGTGTCGGCTGCAACAATCTTTTCGATGAGGGTGGTCGTGAAGTGTGTGGTGTGTAAGGTCTCGACGGCATCAATGTTGTGGACGTGCATTAGGTTGTTAAGATAGTAAATCTGTGACATAGATTTACTGCATATTAGTGTACGAATTACAGACTGTAACCTACCAATTTACTGTCACGCCTTGGATCTGATGCAAAAGAGTAAAAAGGTGTGGTTGCTTACTAGCAAAAAGGCGACGCATCCACTGATGGACTTTCTGATCTTGTCATTTTTCTTATTCTAGGTGCACGTTGCCTTCCTCAGGTCGTTGACGACGACCTTGCATCAGTCGATGCCGCCGAAGTTATCGATGTCCTTGGCCAGCACGACGTCCTTCCTAGTGATGTTGTTGCTGGTCACCAGGAACAACAACTTGCTGAAAATGACTAGGAAGAAGCACCTGATCGTCAAGCTGTCGGTGCCCCTGGTGCAAATCCTTATAAGCAAAACCTCGTTTTTGATGTTGTTGCTATGTGGCACCCCAAGCAGTCGCTTCAGCTCGGTGAGCTCAGCGGTGCCTTTGGCCAATGACACCATCGGTGTGTCCCTGTCACCACACGGGAGCTCGAGAATGCACTTCACGGCGTGGGACGTAATTGAGATGCTCTTGCCCCGCCGACACGGAGCACCATGTCGGTGGAGTTTATCCTATCCATCAAGAAGCAGAGGAGGTCCCTTCTCTCAAGGCCCTCGAGGTTGAACTTTAAGAGGTCATCGAAACCTAGCTCATCTGATCTAGTGTTAGCTTGCTTGCCAACGATCGCGATGATGAGGGCAGGGGCGCACCTGACACAGGTCGTGTACGGACCTCGCTTCCTCTCTGCCATAACCTGCTTAAAAATGGAGAACGGACATCAAAGAATCTATGAAAAAAATAAGCCTTGACTTTTACTAGTCACGACTACGGTTTTACTGTGTGCTAAAAAGGGCACAGTATATCATGTTTTTCTGACACAGTGAGCAAGAATTACAGGGGCTCAGGGTTTACTGCCTATGAATACATCATGTTACAAGGTAGACTCCGCTAAGGGCTCCACAGAGATCGTCGAAGAATAGTCATCCTCGTAGTCGACAGGGTTCTCTCCTTGCCCGTGGGTTTCTGCTGACAAATACTCATGTGTGGATGTATGACCGACACCTTTGAGGTTTGTTCTTCGGTAGGGTCTGACTGACTATCATCCATGTGTAGCACCAGCGCCTTCTGACTATCTGTGATGGTGATCTTCCTCACCTTCGAGGTGATATCGCCAGATGTCCTCATTTATTGCGAGAGGCATAAAAAAAGGGCAAAAATCATGAGTTTTTACTATAAAGCATCGTATATTTACTTCAAACAATAGCTCATGCCCCCCACGAATGATGTATCCCATGCCAGGATTTAGTGGACATAGACTCGGCATCGAAAAAACCTTGCATTTTGGGGGAATCGACGATATGAACTCAATTGTGCGATTTGGAGAAATTTTTGGGCGGGACCCACCAAAATCCTAGATCAAAAGGAGGATACACATTTACACGACTGTCTAAACAAAAGAAAGGATACCAGCTGATCACCACAAAACACGCATGCAGTTGAGAATCGATCCACGATCGCACCTCAAAACCCTAGTTATTTCCTCACCGTAAGAAAAAAAAAATACAATGCACAGGGTTATTTTTAGTCACAACGGTGTACGTGCAGGGTGGGGGGATGGAGACGAAGACAACCGCTGTTCCTACCGTGGATGGGGGAGAAGGAGATCGCTAGAGTCTATGATTTCACTGTAGGTTTTTGAGGGTTGGAGCACCGCCGAAGAGAGGGAAGCGCGTAGAGATAGGAGCGGAGAACCCCAATGTCACGGCCCACCCAAGTAATATATGCAACTTCCCCCATTGAAGATTTTTGAAAAAAATAAATAAAAATAAAACAGTTGTGAGATGGCAGCAATAAAAATGGATAAAATATTTACTTCCATATACATTCAAAATTACTGCCATACGAAGCTGCTTTTACTGCACTAATGATTTTACTAGATGCCTCGTTTAAGTTTACTAGCACATCCAGCCATGCGCATACTGGCCATGTGACTTCAGCATAGGGGTCGTGGGTTCGTGGCCCATAAATGTTGCAATTGACCCTGGGTGGAGAGAGAGAGAGAGAGAGAGAGAGAGAGAGAGAGAGAGAGAGAGAGAGAAGCGGATACCCAAGCGTCACTATGAATATGCAACTCCTCCCCTCGCTGGCGATTTCTAAAAAAATCATAAAAAATAAAACCTCTAAGAGAGTTGTGCGACAGTAAAAATAGGTATCACATTTACTTTCATATACCTTATAATTTACTACCAGATGAAGTTGCTTTTATTGTACTCACGAATTTACTGGACGCCTTGTTAGACTTTACTAGAACATCCCGCCGTAGCGCATACTGGACCACGTGACAACAACATGGGGTCGTGGGTTCGTGGCCCACATTTGTTGGGATTGGCTCGCTCGGAAGGGGGTTTGGCGTGAGCAGGTGGTGACACGCGGGTCGCGCAGCCTAGTGGGGGGATAGGCTCGATCGAGGGGGGGGTGACTGGTTGAGACGTAGAATAAGTTATTCTATGCTCAGTTATAGAGTAGTATATCTATCTGTCGATCTATCTATGTACCTGTCTATCTATCTATATATTTTTCCTATATAGGAGCCCTTTTTTCTACTCCCAGGAGAAATTACTCCTTATGCCATATCTCACAACGTAGGGAGTATCTTTTTACACTCTTTTAGGGTGGTATGTATAATGTTTTAGACATACTCCTTTTTATGTGCGAATATGAAGGTGTCTACAAAATACACTAAAAACTATGGACTCCCCTACAAATTTTCCGTGTGGTTCACATTGGAGTATCTTATAATTAGTATATGAGTATACCCAAAGTGATAAAATATTTTTCCTATATAGGAACCCTTTTTCCTACCCGTAGGAGTAGTTACTCCTTAACGAGGATCTAATAATCTTCAATTATTTATTTATCTGTAATTCTTATTGTAGGTAACAATATCTTTATACTGCTCTTAAGCATACCCCTTAATATTAATAAGAGAGAAACTAAACTGGGTGGTCGTAAGCAGTTCTATGACCACCTCATAGTCGTAAGTCCTTCTATGACCATATTATGGTCGTAAGCCTTTCTACGACCACCTTGAGGTCGTAGGGCTCTCTACGACCAGGTTAGCTACAACTAACCTGTAATTGATAATGCCTGTAGACATGTGGGCTAAATCGATCAGAGAATCTTATGCGTTGTGTTCAAAACACAGGGCAGTTTAATACGTGCTGTTATTCTCTTGAATAATTGCATTACGCCCCTGTCTCAGATGGTAACTGCTAGGTGACTTGGTGGTATCATAACCCACAGCAGCCTCCATCAATGTGTGTGGTACACCAAACAATGAGGCGTCTCTTGGCCTAGAGAAACTGCTACCACTACATGCACTATATAAGGGCTAAAAGTCAGAGACAGAGGGAGAGGATCAAGAGGAGAAGACATTACGTATAATTCTACTTTTTCTTGATTGTAATCCAAATAGTCAATACAAAAACACAGGAGTATGGTTGTTATTCTCCTTGGAGAAGGTCTGAACTGTCTAAATCCATGTGTCATTCTCTATGTGGATCTATTTCTAGGAGACCCCCAAATATTATTATACGTAAGATCGATACTAGATCATCGATAGTTGGCTCCGTCCGTGGGGAGTTTTCGGTGAATCCTTTTTGGCAAGTTCTCTTGATTTTCTTTCAACTCTAATGCTTCCATGGCAGGAGAGTGGAACAAGGAGAACTGGTTTGATTTGACCGACTATGCAGAACTTGACATAGCTGTCTATTACGAGCATAGCATTGTTTCGTTTGACGGCTATGCCGCCTCTAGGGATCTTTCACCAGATCCAAGAGACCATGCCTCAGACAGAGTTGATGAGAGATCTCTATCCCCCACAACATTATGTCCAAATGAGGGACCTGATTCCTCAGAGGGCAAGAGTCTAACTGACCATGATCAGGACTGTACCAAGACAAGTGCAGAGCATAACAAGGGTTGCCCCTCCAAATTCTCGAGTTCGTCTGAGGCAGTCAGTCTTGGCGCAACAAATCCTGGAATCCATCATTCCGGGACTTAACTAGCATCTAGTAGTCGTCGCCCTTCGGTTACCCCCACGAGGTGTGTGGTCGAGGCCTCTTTTCCTATGGACTCGACCGTACCATCGTAGGGTTCACCTTCGGTTGGAGACGATTATAATCTAGAATTTTCCTTCCTGAAGGGGATTACTCCAAGTCGTGAGGTGTTGTCGTTTGACTACTGCTCAAGCCATGAGGACTCAGGCACAAGTGGAAATCATATCCAGGAGGTCTTTGTCCTCCCCTCATATCCTAATTTCTCTTTGAGAGGGAGAACTGATGATGCTTCCTGTTGCTCATTCACTCCGGGCACTCGTAGTGATGGCAAGGACGCCTCAGGCGATTAACAAGATTACCACATTCGTGAGCGTGGGAGAAATCTTAGAAATGATCGCTCTCCACTGAAGCAGACTCAAGCAAATTCATATGTGGATGATCCTGAGACCATCTGGAGAAGGAAAATTGCAACCTAGAGAACTTTACCTGAGCGCATTCAATATCGGTCAGAGGAAGCTCAGGAACTTCAACGAATAAATGAACTACTCGAGAATCCAACTCAAGAGCTTGGACAAGCGCTAGGCTACGACCTCTTCGCTGAAGAGATCGCATGAACGCTTCGGGATGCACTATTACAAAAGGCTAATATCGGATGCCTCATCACGCACGGTTGACCAAAACCGCTCAGATAAAACTAATCACAGACGGTTTTGGTTTAGCGACCGCCGTATTATCGATCTTGGCCGAAAACCGCCTCGGAAGAAGTAATATCACATACGGTTCATGTTGAAAACTGTCTGTGATAAGTATTTCTGATTTTACCATGGCTTGAAATTAGTAACTCTTTGATTTTACCATGACTTGAAATCACTAATTAATGACTTGAAATCACTAACTCTCTGATTTTACCATGGCTTGAAATACCAATCCTCTACTACGCCCCTTCTGTGGCACCCAATTCTCTGCCGTGGTAGGGTTTGGCAGGGCGACGGCTTGTTGCGGCAGGGCTTGGTAGGGGCACGGTAGAGGATGGGGTGCCATGGCAGGGGCGCAGCATAGGACTGGCTGTCCAAACCCTACCGTGGCACCCAATCCTCTGTTGTGATAGGGTTTGGCAGGACGATGGCTTGCCGTGGCAGGGGTTGGTAGGGGCACGGTAGAGGATGGGGTGGCACGGTAGGAGTGCGGCATAGGATGGGCTGCCCAAACCCTACCGCAACACCCAATCCTCTACCACGGTAGGGTTTGGTAGGGCGACGGCTTGCCGTGGCAGGGCTTGGCAGGGGCCATGGTAAAATCAGAGAGTGAGGAAAATTCCAAGCCATGGTAAAACCACAGACGGTTTTTGTATGAAACTGTCTGTGAAGTATTACGGTCATCACAGACGGTTTTTGTATGAAACCATCTGTGATTCGCAAAGCGGGAGGGCGAAAATTTTTGAACGCGTGCGTGGGAGGCAAAATGTTTTGGCATTGTCCTTATATATTATAGCCACCTCAGCCTTGTCTTCCATCAGTTTCTCCCTTTCCCCTCCCCACGCTGAGCTCCGGCAACCACCCTCATTTCCCTGCCGCGGTTCGGCGAGGAGACATAGCCGACAACGAGGAGGAGGAGGGATGTGGAGGAGCTCATTGTTTGTTGCAGGAGGTAGACTGCTAGAAGGTACGTGTACATCCCCAAAACATATACAATTTGTTGGCTGTTTCTTGTAAGGGAATGATCTTAGTTATGGGTTACCTAAGGTTGGAGCACCGCCGAAGGTTTTCAGTCGTCTCTCCTTGTTGACGAGCTTGAGTCGAACTCGACAACATGCAAGAACATCATGTGATACGCTGGTGAGGTACAGAGAGGAGCTCACAAGACCAATCCAAGAAGTCGATGAGTTCTTCAGGAGCTTGAAGGCATAGATGATTTCTAGCTAGTTTAACTTTGTAACTTTATTCTTTTTTTCCCCATTTGGAGGGGACGTTGTGAAACCTTTTGGGTTCCCTTTCCTATAATGTGTTTGCCATCAGAATTTTAATTGGATTTTAGTTGTCTTGCCAGAGGTTGCATATGGAAACTACTGTCCAGCAATTGATTGGTTTGGCTCAAAATCTTTTTTTTTTCAATAGAAAAAACTATCACAGACGGTTTTGAACAAGAACTGCTCAGGAAAATAGATTATCACGCACGGTTAGCATAACCGCTGCGATAGTCTATTTTGACGCATTTCTTGTTCGTAACCATCTGTGATAACTTTCTCCTGAGCGGTTCAAAACCGCTGCATGATGACCTCATGTCATTACTGACCCATAAACTTAGACGGCTCACGAAACCGTCTGTGATGACGTTTTTGAACCATCTGTGAAGACCTTTTCTGTATGAATTTGCAACAACAGATGGAATACAAGGAGTATTACCCTCGTAGGACTGAAGCCTATCATAGGTCAGGTCCATTTACCACTAGGTATTGTCGTCTACGATCACCTGGTGACGCCAATCCTTCTTTCCTACAAAGAAGGTGTTATGATATTATTACCAGATGTCGAGCGTTCTCGCCTAACCTTCGAACAGTTCTCTAGCCGTCGCAGTTTCGACTTGTGAATATAGAGAAATTTGATGGGTCACAAAATCCTATCGAATTTCTTCAGATCTATACAACTGCTATTCGAGCAGCAGGAGGGGGAGAGCACATCATGGCGAATTACCTTCCTACTGTGCTTGAAGGATCTGCTCAGTCGTGGTTGTTAAATCAACCATTAGAGTCGATCTACTCGTGGCAACATCTCTGCGATCTACTACTGGCTAATTTCTAGGGCACTTACAATCATCCCAGAAAGGAGGATGACCTACACAGGATGAGACAGAACTCATATGAAACTTTGCGCCAGTTCATCAGGCGCCTTAGTCAGGTTCGCAACTCCATACCTGAGATTTCTGACACTTCTGTTATCAGAGATTTCAAGCAAGGAGTCCATAGTAGAAGAATCACATAAGGCATCGCTTTAAATCCTCCGGCTATTGTCGCTAAGCTTTTTGAGACGGCCGACCGATATGTAACTGCTGCAGAAGCAGTCGAATGAAACAGAACTATCAATCGAGATGATAAAGATTCTCAATAAGCAGGTGAAAGTAGCAAGAAGGATAAGAAAGCCAAGAAGTCCAAGAGCAAGACCAAAGCCCAAAAGCCTCAAGTCAATAACACTAAGGAAGTCTTGGTTGTAAGCGATAAAGAGCCTTGGGGTTCCAAGCCATACTCCGACCGAGGCAAGGGTAAATGTCCCGAACGAAAGAATGACAAGCCTAGGTGGTGTCCTTTCTATAAAAAAAGAAGGACATGACCTTCGCATTTGCTGATTTTTCCAATAAAAGCTCGAGGACTACTACACCGGCAAAGGACCTCTTCCTACACTCGAGGAGGTAGGACAAACAAGTGGTCGAAAGCAGTCGGATGACGACGAGGAGAAGCGGTTCCAAGATATGAAGAACACTATTGATCATATCTATGGAGGATCTTCGGTATATGAGTCAAAATGACAGCTCAAGGCTGTTAAGTGCGAGGTAAACTCCATTGACCCTCGTCTTGTCAATAAATTATCGAAGTGGTCGGAAGTCACCATTTATTTTTGAGAAGGGTGATTATCCGATCCCTTCAACTCGACTAGGTCGATTTTTGATTGTGGTCGAGCCTACCATCAACAACTGTCGAGTAAATCGTGTGTTGGTTGATGGTGAGAGTTCATTAAACATATTGTTTATGAGTGCCCTGGATAAAATGCAAGTGCCCAGAATCAGGGTAAAATCTATATGATACTCATTTCATGGGATCGTACTAGGATCTTCGGCCAAATCCATTGGCCAAGTTTCTCTTCCTGTAACGTTTGGTTCTCCAAACAACTTCAGGATAGAAAAAATCTCTTTTGATGTGGTCGATTTCGACATGGCATACAATGCCATACTCGGACGACCAACTTTGGCATGATTTCTAATGGTAGCTCATTATGGTTATCAATGTCTTAAGATGATAGGTCCCAAAGGAGTAATCATAGTTCGCTATGATAAAAAGATAGCGCTTACATGCGACCGAAAATCCCTCGAGATGGTTGGCCAGATACCAACTCAGGAAGCAAGCAAGAGTTAGCCTTCGACCAAGCAGTCGAAGCCTAAAGCTGCACCAAAACTGAACGATCAAGTCAAGAAAGTTCCTTTGGATCCAAAGCAGCCTTCAAAGACTGTTCACATTGGGGTTACTTCCGACCCTAAATAGGAAGCCACTCTCATCACCTTCCTCCGAGCTAACACGGATGTCTTTGTGTGACAAGCATCCGATAAGCCCGTAGTTCCCAGGGAGGTGATCGACCATAGACTAGCTTTACGGCCTGATAAGAAACCCGTAAAATAAAAATTACAGAGATTTGCACCTGATCGACGAGATGCTATCAGATCAGAACTAGACAAGCTACTTAAGGCAGGCTTTATAAGAGAAGTCGACCACCCAGAGTGGTTGGCTAACCCTGTAATGGTTAAAAAGTCTAATGGTAAGTGGCATATGTGTGTAGACTTTACTGATCTCAATAAAGCTTGTCCAAAAGATGATTTTCCTCTTCCTCGTAATCAGTAGGTTGATTCTAAGGTTGTGAAGTATTAACTTTTCTAGATGCATATTCTGGTTATCATCATATTAGTATGTGTTTAGATGATGAAGAAAACACCGCATTTATTATGCCATTTGGGATATTTTGCTATGTCAAAATGCCATTTGGTTTAAAAAATGCTGGTGCTTCTTTTCAATGCTTGATGCAAACGACTTTTTCACCTCAACTAGGCCGAAACTTGGAAGCCTATGTTAGCGATCTAGTCGTAAAACACATCAAGCACCTTAACCATATTTTTGACCTGTAAGAAACATTCGACAACTTCAAAAAATACTGTCTAAAACTCAATCATGAGAAGTGTGTGTTTGGAGTCTCTTCACGAAAATTGCTTGGATTTTTTGTTTCTGCACGAGGAATCGAAGGAAATCTTGAAAAGATAAAGGCCATTGAACAAATGCATCCTCCGACCACAAAGAAAGAAGTCTAGAAACTCACATGATACATGGCAGTTTTAAGTCGTTTCATTGCACGACTGAGAGAAAAATGACTTGCTTTCTTTAAACTTTTAAGGAAACATGAAGGTTTTGAATGGTCAGAGGAGGCAAACACTGCCTTCGAGGATGTCAAATGGTATCTTACGAGTGCTCCTATTCTGGTTTCTCTGGAGCTAGAAGAGACGCTCTTGATATATCTAGGTTCCACGCTACAGGCAGTAAGCGTAGTACTAGTAGCCGAACGTGAAAACGTTCAACGACCAGTTTACTTCGTAAGTGAAGTTTTACACGGGCCTAAGGAGCGATACCCTCAGGTCCAAAGACTCTTATATACCATCCTCATGTCTTCGAGGAAACTGAGGTATTATTTTCAGGCGCACAAGATAATTGTGTCATCTGAGTTTTCCTTAGGAGAGGTTGTTGGGACCCAAAAATACGATTTAGGAACCCTCTGTGTATTATGAACTAGTCCCAGATCAATAGCTAGATCACACAAGAAACAATGATGAAATACCATCCATTTATTCGATTTAACTAAAAAGATCTCAAATTAACCAATAATAATAAAAACTGGACCTTATGGTCAATGTTTACTTAACTTGCCACACAGGGCTAAAGAAACAAATAAACTCTTGCAGTGGAACGAAAAACTTGGAAAGACCAATCAATATGCCCACAGGCAATCGAGTGGAGAACGCATCCTAATCCGCAAAGCCATCATGGTACTCCTTCTCGAAGAACTCTTGTGCAGCTTGATATTCTTCAGCTGAACCGCGGAAATTGAAGCCGTGAGCACATAAAGTACTCAGTAAGTTGTAGGGAAATAGTATGCAATTAATATTCATGCAAGGGTTGAACAAAGGTTAGTTGTATGGTTCTTTTGCATAAAGCAACATTGACGATAATTACAATAAATAGATTGAAATACGTAATTGAAAAGAATAATAAATAAGTAAACAATTTCTTTGAAACAACCAGTGAACTTCCCATTCACTTCCCAAAACAAACCACCAAGTGAATTATCCATCCACCAAACGAACATTATATTCATCAAGTGAACTTCACATTCACACTCTGACACATTTTATGAAGAAACTCTATCTCTCGTGTGAAATCCCTGAGCATGTCCATGACCGTGGACATGGCTATTCGAATAGTTTTTAACACTCTGCAAAGGTTGTACAACTTTTCCCACAAGAGATAATCAAATTATAATGTCCGCTCACACACTTCCACTGGTGTGTAACAAAGAGATTATCACAAGGCCTTTACGATACCATGCTCTAACACCAGCTCGCCTGATGAGCTTAACCCCAAGTCATGGACGTAATTTACCGTCGATCCGGAGCTCACCGTTGTGGGGTAACAACTTACCTGGACATGGAATTGATACCATCGACCGGAGAAAGCCCCCAATAGACATGGACTTCATACCACAATCTGCACACCTTAAAAACAGCATGCGGGCATAATGCATAGAACATGATAAATTAATTGGCTAGGTCCCGCCCATACAAGACATGTGGTTGTACGGTTAAGGCCTAGTTCAATGGTGCACAAGATTAAGTCCTTAACAAGTTACTCAGGCCGAATCGGCTATTGTCAAACGGAGCTTCGAGAAATCAACAATGGCGGTAGCGCGTCTCAGCACAAGAAGGACGAAGACAGGAGGTAGGAGGAGGACCTGACAATCGGGACCCACATGGCAGCGAGGAGGCGCAGCACGGCGCTTAGGCTGCATGAGCGAAAAACCACACAATTTGGGCCGAAAGCAAAGGAGATGGGCCAAGCAAATAGGATTTCGGCCCAAGACATTTCCGAGATTTTAATTAGGTTTTCCATTTTAGAAAATACAGGAAATTCAAATAGCAAATATATTCAAAAAAATTCTAAAAAATATATCCAAGCACATAGAATCCAAATAAAATAATTTTGACAATAGTTGATGTTGTCATTAATCATATTAAATTATTTTGCTTTTGAAAGTCCATATTAAGCTTTATTAAAATTCAAATAAGAATTCGGTGAATTTTTCCACAGAGCTAAGCTACTCAAAAAGATTTTTAAACTTCAGAAAATTTAAGATGTTACAGAGGCCCTCCAGAACAGGCAAGCAGCAAGATGGTTGGTAAAACTTAGGGAGTTCGATCTCCATTTTGTGTCCCAAACATCCATTAAATCATAGATCTTGACAGACTTTGTCACCGAATGGACAAATCCTAAACCTATTCAGGATCCCTAGTACGAATCCCACGACCAGTGGACAATGTACTTTGATGGGTCACTTATGCTAAGTGGCTCGGGGGCTGGGTGTTGAAACACAGATAGGCTACGCTAGCACAAATTCAAAAATCTATCGCGTAAACAAAAAACCTCTGGTAGTAATAGATCACGGGATTACCACTAGATGCGCAGACTCGTAGCGGAAGTAGAGTCGACATAGCGTGTTGGTGCGGTGGTAGTTGTACTAGCCGCACGTCTCCTCCTCCTACTCCTTGTGATCGTCATGAGTTGCGGATCATCCTAGTGCTAATGCTTTGCATCAACACCTCTAAGGTATCCACACGTACGGGGTAGGGACACCACGCGCTGGAGTGCTAGCGCCGGCGGCATGGTATTGGATGAGGAAGGTGTAGCTGCTAGGGTTTCGGGAATTCCAAAAATCACTTTAACCCTATGCCCCCACCCCTCTATATATAGGCATCCATGATGGGTCTCGAACTTTGAGGCCCATTAATAACTCGTGGCCCATGAGAATTCGGATCACCATCCAAATTAAATCCTAGCCCTCTAAGCGTGCAACCCTATAGGTTCACGTACACTTGGACATGGCCCGAGTACTTCTACTCATCCACTAATCGGTAGGGGCCCCTAGCAAGACATGCCGACTACCAAGTATACGTAAAGACCATATCAGACGAACCTCAACTCGATCACGTGACTCAAATTTCCCGACTACGGTTAACTCTTTAACCATGAATAGCATGGCCATGCATTTCTGGAATCCAATCACTCGAGAGGCCTAGAGATATCTCTCCCGTTGCATGGAGGGGCAAATCCTATCTTGATCGACCATGTCTCGTTGCATGCATCATGACAAAACCCGAAAGCTACATTTATAACTACCTAGTTACGGAGTAGCGTTTGCCAACCCCTAAGTGATCCATTATGCATCTCGAGTACGTGCAATGACCTTAAGTATAAGGACATAGCATACACATTGTAAATGAGACCAAATGATGACATGTAAGAAAACAACGTTCTCGTAGTGTCTCATGGTGGGTCGTTCCAATCCCATGTTTGCTAACATGTGTCCATACTATTAGTTTGATATCACCATATCTATGACTTGTGAAACATGGTTAGCAACCAATACATATACTAGTCTATTCATATGTTTCCTCATATGTTTTCGACTAGGGAACATTTAAGAATAATCATCACAAAAATATAGAGTTTCACAATCAAGTCACATACACCTGGTCGAGTACATATCATGGCGTACATGATAGATCCAATAGCTGAAGCATATGGAATACCATTCATACAGTCTCGCTCATCAGTTGTCGAAGGACACCGACTCTTGCTAAGACTTATGTCATATGACATAGGTAAGAATCCCTTCTTGGCATCCTGCATGTTGAACCATTTCAACACCTTGTCAATATAAGTACTTTGGCTTAATCCAATTAGCCTTCTCGATCTAACTCTATAGATCTTTATCCCTAAGATATATGCTGTCATTCCTAGGTCCTTCATAGAAAAACTATATATTTTTCAATGAGGCATTAATGGATTCTAGCATAGCAATGTCATTCTCAATCAATAATTTGTCATCCGCATATAAGATTAGGATTACAAATGCGCTCCCAGTAACCTTCATGTAAATACAAGGTTCTTCTTTCTTCTTGATGAAACCAAACCTTTTGACCTGCTCATCAAAACGTATATTCTAACTCTGAGATGCTTGCTTCAACCCATAAATAGATTTATGAAGTTTGCACACTTTACTAGCATTCTTTGGATCGAGAAAACCATCAGGCTGTGTAATGTACACATCCTCACTTAGGTTTCTATTCTCCCATGGAGTCTATCTCTAATTTCTTGGCTCCAAGCCATTTCTTAGAGTCTGGGCCCATCATCACTTCCTTATAAGTCATAGGCTCATCGTTGTCCAACAATAATATATCTATCTGACCCTCATAGATTTGGTGCTTCTCCGACTAGGGTATCTCCGATTGCGGGTTCCCCAACCATATTTTCCCTTATAGGGGCATCTACGGCCAGGTCCTCGCCAAGTGGAGTTTCTCGAATCTCTTCAAGTTGCACGGTTCTCCCACTCGCCCTTCTCAAGAGAAACTCTTTCTCTAGAAAGACACAGTTTCGAGTGATAAATACTTTTCCCTCTTCTCGGTTGTAAAAGTAATATCCTTTGGTTTCCTTAGGATATCCTATAAAGAAGTATTTATCTGACTTGGTGTGAGTTTATCAGATGTCAAACGTTTAACATAGACATCACATCCCCAAATTTTTAGAAAAGACAAACTATGATTCTTCCCAATCCACATCTCATATGGTGTCTTATCCACTGATTTAGATGGTACCCTATTTAAAGTGAAAGCGGCAGTTTCTAGAGCATAACCCAAAAAGACAAAGGTAGATCCGATTAGCTCATAATCGACCGAGCCATATCCAACAAGGTCCGATTACGCCGCTCGGACACCCCATTCCACTATGGAGTGCTCGGTGGTGTAAATTGTAGGACAATTCCATATTGCTTCAAATGATCACTAAATTCATGGCTCAAATATTAACCTCCACGATCAGATCATAAAAATTTGATTGTCTTGCCAAGTTGATTCTGTACCTCACTCTAGAATTCCTTAAACTTTTCAAAGGATTCTCACTTGTGCCTCATTAAGTAGATATATTCATATCTACTAAAGTCATCGGTGAAAGTAATGAAGTACTGAAAACCACCTCTAGCTGTCGTACTCATTGGCCCACACACATTGTATGTGAGTGCCAGTAAGTTAGACGCCCTCTTAGTTCGTCCAGTGAAAGGCGCCTTGGTCATCTTTCCAAGTAGACAAGATTCATACGTTTCAAATGATTCCAAATCAAATGAGTTTAGAAGTCCATCATCACGGAGGTTCTTCATATGTTTCTCACTTATGTGACCCAAACGACAATACCAAATAAAAGTGGAATTCATGTCATTAGGCCGAAGCCTCTTCGCATTAATATTATAGATGAGTGCATCATCAAGATTTAAAATAAACAACCCATTCATAATGAGAGTATAGACATAAAATATTTTATTTAAAAATATAGAACAACCATTGTCCTCAATAATGAATTTATAACCCTCTGCTGACAAACAATAACTAGAAATAATGTTTCTACTTGTGGTGGGAATGCAATAACAATTATTTAATTCCATAATAAATCCAGAAGGTAAATGTAATGGCAAGGTCTCGACGGCTAGCAGCAACCCTTGCTTTATTTCCGACACGAAGATCCACCTCGCCTCTTGCAACGCTCCTACACCTTGTTAGACTCTGCATCGAATTACAAATATGAGCAACCGATCTGGTATCAAATGCCCAATAGTTAACGGGAGAATCAGCATGAAAAATATCTATAACATTAATACCTGAAGTGGAAGGCTTAGGCCCACCATTCTTTTTTAGATTAGCCAGGTATTTCTTGCAGTTCCTCTTCTAATGGCCTAGCTCTTTGCAGTAAAAACATTTATTCTCTGGAGTCGGGCCGGACTTAGTCTTGGGCTTAGACTTGTTTGTATGGATCTCATCTAAAGCTTTGGCCTTGTCCTTTCCTTTTACCTGAGTCTGAGCCTTCTTCTTGAAGCTTGTACACTTTTACACCATCATCACATGACTGTAGCTTTTCTTAATGTTGTCCTCTGCAGTCTTGAGCATCGTATGCAGCTTGATAAGATTCTTGTCTAAGCCATTCATATGGAAATTCAAAATGAATTGCCCATAGCTTGCAGGAAGTAAAGCAAGAATCAAGTTAGTAGCCAACTCTTGGATAAGGGGAAAACCAAGTTTTTCCAAGCTTTGTGTGTAACCAACCATCTTGATTACATGAGGACTCAACGGACTGCCCTCAGCTAGCTTGCACCCAAATAATTTCTTCGAGATCTCATATCTCTCAGTTCTTTCTTATGTCTCAAACATGCCTTTGAGCGCCACGATCATATTGTAGGCCTCTATGTTCTCAAACTTCTTCTAAAGGTCTAAGTACATGGTAGCAAGCATGAGACAGCTAACATCAAGGGACTCATCACATGCCTTTTATAGGCGTTTTTAAGAGTACCAGTAGCATTTTCAGCAGACACTTTTGGAATTGGTTCCTCTAGAACATGTTCCTTTTTATCTTGCCTAAGAACAATTCTTAGGTTACAGGACCAATCCGCAAAATTTGTTCCATTCAGTTTTTTTTTATCAAGTATCGAACGTAGAGCAAAACTGGAGGTAGGTACCTCAATTGGTGCCATGATCTACAACATAAAATTTACAAAACTAAGACATATGTTCAAGAAAAGTAACTTCTATTAAACAATTTAATAAGGATACTTCCACTAAATACCATATCCATCTTATGACATTTAGTGATTCAAGACCCATAATCTATTTATCTACTAGTGAACTTTGGCATCACTGCTAGAAGATTAGCGAATTTGGTAAGCAACCCTTTGCTAATCATATCTCTATATAACTCTTGTTGTTGGGTAGCATCTCTATGCTCTGGCACCCAACCCTATGCCCCAAGGTCCATAACCGTTATGATAACCTTGTCAAGTTAAACCAATGCTATGCGTGTAAGTGTTCGACACAAACCCATCTAGTCAAGAAAAATTAATGACACTCTGCTTTAGCAAGAACTACCATTAAAATACATGACTTTGAATGGTGCAACTAATTTTGGAGCGCATCAATTCAGCTTAATATTATGTGAGGGAATTTTATTTCTACCATGTTAAAAGCATTCGGAGCAATTAAATAACATGCATAGAAATAAATGAACAGAAATGTAAAGGCATTCACAGACAATCACATTGCATCGTGATATAATATGGCCCTTCCACATGATGATCTCTATCGACGTGCTTCCTATTCGCCATGTCTCCAAGTGGCAAAACCTCCTAGTACTCCCACTAAGCCATAATACCATAGCACACACTAGTAAGAGTTACAAGGAGTGAAGAAGCATCACAAGTCGAAACGCAAGTCGTTATACAATTATAGACAGCTTTGGGTTGCAATAAGCATGACACGCAGGCCATGAATATTACATACATATATGCATCTCATACATTATTCACATGCATAATGGGTCATACTATTCACAACAATCCCGCAAAACAAATATGCATAGAATCGCATTCTATCTAATGGATGGTGTGAAAAAGCAATACCATATACCAAGTTATGATCCTAGTCCACAGGGGCGGCAGGGGCGGGGATCCTAGTCCACATACCAAGGTCCTATTCGGCGGTTCCCTTTCCGATCACAACTCTGATTCGATCTACTATTCCGTCCATGTAAATCGTATTGGATTAATCACAATAGTCCTTTCTGATCGCAACTCTGATTCGATCAACCAGATTGATCTTCGTGTGCTCCATGGATTTACACCTTCACTGTCTGCCCGATGGTGAAAACCGACCGGTAGAGGAAAGTCGTGATTCGACCATGAAAACACGATCACAGAATAACGATCATGAACCCATCTTGAGACCACCGCGCATGGACGATCATATCGACCATCGCCAAAATTAATCTACTAGAACAATCAATAGAAAAAGTAATAGATCACATCTATGACTCCCACATATCACAATATGCATCTAATTCGAATTTAAAACTAGACGGGATGGCTCTAATACCACTGTTGAAACACAAGTAGGCTACGCTAGCATAAATTCAAAAATCTACCGTAGTATCCACGTGTACGGGGCAGGGGCACCATACGTTGGAGTGCTAGCGTCAGCGGCATGGTATTGCATGAGGAAGGTGTGGCTGATAGGGTTTTAGGAATTCCGAAAATCACTTTAACCCTATGCCACCGCACCTCTATATATAGGCAGTCATGATAGGTCTCGAACTTTGAGGCCCATTAGGAACTCGTGGCCCATAAGAATTCGGGTCACCATCCAAATTAAATCGTAGTCGTTTAAGCGTGTGACCCTATAGGTTCACATACACTTGGACACTGCCTGAGTACTCCTACTCATCCACTAATCCGTAGTGGCCCCTAGTAAGACATGCTGACTCCCAAGTATACGTAAAGATCATATCAGACGAACCTCAACAAAACTTATATGCATTTCCTTTTGCCTCACGATATCGGTCAAGCTCAAGGCGAGTACGTGCCATCCTTGTTCGTTAGCTTGGCCATTCTTTCTCGATCACATGACTCAAATTCCTCGACTACGGTTAACTCTTTAACCACGAGTAGCATGGCCACGCATTTCTAGAATCCAATCACTCGAGAGGTCTAGAGATATCTCTCCCGTTGCATGGAGGGGAAAATCCTATCTTGATCGACTATGTCTCGTTGCATGCATCATGACAAAACCCGAAAGCTACCTTTATAACTACCTAGTTACGAAGTAGCGTTTGGCAACCCCTAACTGAGCCATTACACATCTCGAGTACGTGCGATGACCTCAAATCTAAGGACATATCATACGCATTGTAAATGAGACCAACTAATGATATGTAAGAAAACAATGTTTTTGTGGTGTCTCATGGTAGGTCATTCCAACCACATGTTCGCTAACATATGTCCATATTATTGGTTTGATATCTCCATATCTATGACCCGTGAAACATGGTCATCAACCAATACATACGCTAGTCTATTCATATGTGTTCTCATATGTTTCTAACTAGGGAACATTTAAGAATAATCATCACAGAAATATAGAGTTTCACAATCAAGTCACATACTTGATAATAAATATTAGCTATATTATTCTAGGAACAAGATAAAATATTATCCAATAAATTATGAACATAATGGAATATAATCATCTCTATAATTGCCTCTAGGGCATATCTCCAACACTAGGGTGGTCCTAGAATCTCCTACAAGAGAAACCTTGAAGTATGCTATTCAATTAAACTTTCCTGCCACCAACAACGTGGCAGAATACGAAGGTTTGCTGTTTAGCATACGAGCAACGAAAGCACTCGAGATTCGACGACTACTCGTGAGAGGAGATTCTCAAGTAGTCATGAATCAGGTCGGAAAAGAGTATCAGTGATCTAATTCGACAATATCTCGGTACTTATCGGAAGTCCGGAAGCTTGAAAAGCATTTTCTCAGTTTTGAGGTGCAATATATCTCTCAAAAGGATAATTTTCTCACTGACCAGTTAGCTCAAATAGCTTCTTCCCGATCACAAGTACCAAAAGGAGTCTTCTCCGAACAGCTCCAGAAGCCGTCTCCGATCAAAACACCAGAGACATCTCCTATTGAGACAGCCTCTCTCGAATACGAGGATACCTAGATGAATCCTATCTATGAGCATCTTCAGAAGGGTACAGTACTCGATGATGATCTTGAAGTTGATCGTTTATCCCGCAAGGCCAAAATGTATACTTTGGTCGAAGGAGTCCTCTATAAATAAGGTACTCAAGGGGTTCTCATACGATGCATATTACAAAAAGAAGGATTAAATCTCCTTCACGAAATACACAGAGGCATCTATGGAACTCATGCTTCTTACAAAACGCTGGTCAGAAAAGCCTTTCAACAAGGTTTCTATTGGTCAACCTACCTCTATGATGCCAAAGAGTTGGTTAAAAAATATGTGCAATGCCAGTTTCATAGCAGACAAATACACCAACTGGCTCAGGCATTGCAAACCATACCTCTATCTTAGCCTTTGGCGACCTAGGGGCTTGATATCCTAGGATCGTTCCCAAAGGCACCAGGAGGCTTTGAGTTCTTTTTTGTGGCTATTGATACGTTCACAAAATGGATTGAAGCCGAACTTGTGACTAGGATAACAACGGAAGCAGCCAAAATGTTCCTGAAGAGAAGTGTAAGTACTCGATTTGGTGTTCCAAATAGAATAATTATAGATAATGGTACACAATTTTCGAGTGCAAAATTTCAAAATGTTATGCCTCTGTCGCCCATCCTCAAAGCAATGGGGCAGTCAAAAGAGCGAACAGCCAAATTATGTAGGGAATCAAAACTCGAGTCTTCGACCAGCTTATAAAGTGCTCGGGGGATTGGGTTAAAGAATTACCCTCAGTATTATGGGCAATCCGCATGACTGCTAGTCGAGCTACAGGTGAAACACCATCTTTCCTAGTTTTTGGGGTTGAAGCTATGCTTCCACCAGAACTAAAGATTAGGTCAACAAGGGTCGAGAATTTTAACGACTCTGGCCAAGAACAACTTCGAGCAGATGACATCAACCTACTCGAATAGAAGAGGAACCAAGCCTTAATCCGTTTAGCAGTCTACCAACAAGCCTTGCGCAAATACTACGATTATAAGGTCCAACCTCGTAGCCTTGCTGTATGTGACTTGGTATTGAAAAAGATTCAGTCCCAGTCTAATCGGAACAAACTTTTCTCTAAGTGGGAAGGTCCTTACACAGTGGTCGAAGTTACGCAACCAGGCTCAGTACGACTCGAAATGAAAGATGGCATAGTCCTTTCTAACTCCTGGAACATCGACCAACTACGTAAATTCTATGTGTAACTTTCTCAATAAAGTTTATGTATTTTCCAATCTTTATTGTGATACCTTGAGCACTGCTTTGATGATGTTTTCGATCAAGCTTTATAACACCTTGGTTTTCTTTACACTAGTCGAAGGAAGGTAACATCACCTAGTCGAAGTCTTTCCTCTCTGCACGTGGTCCTACCCACTAGAAGGAGCTTCCTAGCGTCGACTTGTTCCTAAATTTTGTTACTAACAAAAAGAAACTAAGTTCTACAAAATATGGTTGAAATAATTAACAATAAGCTCCTTTTCGACTTAGTTGGTATTTTCTTCTAAAAAACAAAAAATCTCTAAGTAAACTAAGCTCCTATAATTTGTTCGATTACTTTTGGTAAACTCAATTCATTTAATCTGGCCGAACGAAGAAACACCACCTAGTCAAAGTCTTTCCTCTCTGCATGTGGTCCTGCCCACTAGAAGGAACTTCCTAGAGTCGTGCTGTTTCTAACTTTTGCTGTCAGTACAACGCAATTGAATTCACCAAGAAAGGTCAAACAAAAATTTTAAGCAGTTTATCTGAGTAATGTTGATGCTCTCGATTTGATTTACCTGGTCGGAGAAAGCAACTCACCTAGTTGAAGTCCATCCTTTCTGCACGTGGTCTTCCCCACTAGAAAGAACTTCCTAGTGTCGACTTGTTACTAACTTTTATAACCAGTCAATGACAATCGTGATCGACAACAAGAGTTGGATAAACATCTCCTAAGAAAACACTTTTTTATACTATTTACTTGGTTTATATAATTAAACTAAGCAAATAGTCGGGGGCTAGGATAAAGCTATTAATATGACTTCAATTCTAAGTCTTAAATTCATTTTTTTCCTTTTTATTGTCATATGAGTTACTAACTACTCGATAAGACAATTTTTAGAAAAAAGAAGGTTTATATTCATAAACAAAATATTGTCTTTACAATAATTTTCCCTATTACAAACTACTCTAATGAAGGAGATCCGATTTGCATCTCCTCCGCATCCTTCTTGCTAACCGGTTGCACTTCTTTAATGAGCCGCACTGCCTCTGCTTTAGGGCAGTTGAAATCAGCTTCGATTGGTTGCAGGCTAAGATTACGGTCGTGTACTTTATGTTTTTCTAGAGCATAATTTACTGCACCTTCGACCGCTTCTCTTATCGAGTCGACTTGATTGGTCTTCAGAGTTGCTATCAACTCCTGCAAAGTTTCGACTTGTTGTCCAATGATACTCGAATGAGCAATCGTGGTGTCTTCAAGAGGAGTGGCCTCCTTAGCATCTAGTCATTCGAGCACATTGTTAAGGAGATAAATATTGTCTTGAAGATTGATCTTCATCAATTTCATCTCCTCCTAACTACGAGTCAAAATTTCTTGGAGTTATTTTATTTCGACTGCTTGCTTTGAAAATAGAGTACGACCAGTTAGAAGAATATCTCATAAAATACCAACAAACAAAATTGGACGTAGGTAAATAATTTCTTACCTACTAGTCGAGAATTGAGTTTCTTGATCTCGTCGTCATGAGAGACAACATTCTTTGAACACTGCTCTTTCCACAACTTTATGCTTTGGTCTTTTTCTTTGTTGATATGGGTGAGCTCATTTATTACGAAGGTCTTTTCTTCAGACCCGGTTTTGAACTTACCCAAATCAACCTCTTTTTCGAAAAAGAAAAAAAGAGTTAGAGAAAGAAAAGAAAGTCATTAAGATGAAAGGTCTTAAGTTCAGAAATTATTGATTATTTTATCTTGTAACTTACAAGCTGCAGAGTTTGCCGCTTGAAGTTTCTTCAATAGGTCTAGCGTTTCATCCTTTAGATTCTACGTCTCAAATTTTTTGTAGTTGAGTGCATCAGACAAGGTCTTTTCGTCGTTTTAAACCTGCAAAGGTTAAAATAGACATAAAAACTGAACAAGTAGTCAAAGGAAGAAAGACTATTTGTAACAGTAATTTATCATCTTATTGCCTGCTCGCAAAGTTTAGCTTTCTACTATCTTAACAGTGTAAGTTGTCTGTGGTATTCACCAACGGTGACAACTTTTTTGGGAGCTCTCTGAACAGAGAAAAGCGATGAGAAACAGGAAAAAAAAATCCAAAAATAAAAATGTTTGCCATCGAGTACTTACAAAAAAATAGTTGACCGAGCAAAATTAGCATACACCCTTTGGGAATATTTAATTTCATCAAGCTCCTTGACTTGGTCCCACCATACCTTTTGAAGATTTGCATCATCAAAAATATGTCCTCTTTTAGGAATATCCTTGGGGTGTGGGACTCGATCACGAGATCCGAACGAAGAAGATCCCACGATAGGTGGTCCAAAGAAGGCTGGAAAGAGGTCGAAAAAGTTTTCTAGGTCTTCTTCATTGTCGACCGTAGATTTGACTCCTTCTTAAGGGCGTGGAGGAATGCCTTCTTCCACGACTTCTTTTCCGGCGCGGCGGTTGGAGGCTCCTCCTCCATCTTGATCGAGTGTTTCTAGTGATCATAGGACCAAGTCTCTTGTTCGATTATTGATATCCTCAATAACCAGCTCGATCATCATAGCAACTAGATCGTCTGCCGTCTTCACCCCTACTTCTACGATCACTTCAGTGATCGCATCAGCTGGTTTAGTGGTAGTGACTTCCTCCACCACAGAGAAAGTGGTCGATCCCTCGACCACTTCCACTGTTATCTCTTCAATTGTAGTAGAAAATAACAACAGACTTCTCAATAGAAGCATCTTTGGGGTTGGAGAAGTAGTACTCAAATCACAAAGAGAAGAGAAAAATATGTTTGATTGTAGAAATGAAAGGTAAATGCTACTTTTATACTTTTGATTTTTACATATCTTAGCTTTCTGAAAACAATCTTGAATCTAGAATAAACCTTCCTCAAGGAAGATTTCATTTTCTTCTTCTCTTCGACCGCCTCAATTCTTGTGACACCTTTAGCCTCTGGAAGGCTTTCAATATCACGAGATTGAGAGATCAAAGTTTCTTTGACCACGTCTGGTCGAAAGTCTTGTTGAGAGGTTGGGACCTCTACGACCACGTCTTGTCGTAGGTCTTGGACGAGCAACAATTCTCAAAGCTTCTTGCTCCTCTTGATGGTTGAAACTTGTTTCAATCACTTGAGAGACAACAGAGAGACAACACTTGCCTCGACCATAAGCTCTACTGCCATAGCAGTATCATTCACAAAAAAACCCAAAGCTTTTTTTGTTCTTAGCGTTGGATTTGGAGCTAAGTTAATTAACATCACCACAACCGGCATGGATGTCGGGTAGCTACCAGTGATTTCGAGGCAATTTGTAATATCCTGTTTAACCTTTGAGATTTAATTGAGTGAGAAAGAAAATTAAATTAAATTAAAAATAAAATTAAATGAAGTTCAAAGCGTAACTTCTGACTTATTTTCCTAGAGAATGGGCTTCCAGCCCACTATTTCTTTGGCCCAAGGGGACCAACCCTATAAGGCAAAAGACAAGGACTCCTCAAACCCTAGCATCTTTATTTCTCCCCTAATTCTCCTAACCCAGCTGCCTTTCCCCCTGTGTTGGACGCCGCCCACCCCTTCCCATCTCCTTTCTTCAAGCCGCCGCCTCCTTTGGCCGTTGGTGCCGCCCGCGTGCTTGCCGAGCTCTCCCGCTCCTAGGATGCCACTGCCGGCGACGGCACCACCACTGTCATCGTCCTTGCCGGGTCCCTACTCCGCCATGCATGGTCGCTCCTCTCCGCCGGCGCCCACCCTACCGCCGCTGCTGGCGCCCTCCACTGCCTCACCGCAACAGCAGAGCTCTAACTCCGGCGACCTGATTGAGGACGCAAACCTCGCTGCCGCCGCTCTGGCAGTGCCCGCTCGCATACGAAGTTCCCTCCTCGTCGCTGCCTCCGGGGCTCTACTGGCTCGGCCGCTGTCGGTCTGGTCGGCCTAGCCGACGCCGTCGGCTCCTCTGCTCCACTGGCTCGTCTGCTACTACGTCTACGCCACCTGGGACTGCGCCGCCGACGGCGTCCGCCTCCACTCCTGGTTCATCCGCCACTCGCCCACCTACCCAGGTGCCACCCACTCTGTTGATCTATTGAGCTCCAGTAGTCTTGCTAGTAGGTTTTCTGCTGCCCAGCCAAGAGCAGTGCGGCTCTTGGCCTAGTACTCTTGGGGAAATTAGGTTCTTGGAACCTTTTATGCGCGCGCTTATTTTCCCGATTGCTGCAAGGATAATGTGAGAGTAGTGTTCATCAATAATTTGTAGACAAAATTGGACAATGCCATGGTTTCTTGTTTTCCTGCCGTTAGGCTTACTTGAACAAATCCTTCCTACGGGCTGGTATCAGGGAATGCAGCAGGACCTGTAGGCATGTGTTAGGATGGATTTGTCTCTTCCCATGCTTTGCACACTCACCGATTTAAAACACTTGAATTGAACATTATATTGAAACTTAAGAACCATACTTCATGTTCCTCTTTGGAGCCACATTGTTGTGTAGTTTCTGGTTTGTAGGGACCGGCGCTACAGGTTCTGGAGCAGAGGTTCCATTCCATCACATTGTGGCACAAGATGGCCATGTCTCCAATTTAGTGCTGGGATGTGCGCATTGTGGAATGGTTGTAGCGGCTCGCTGGTTTGCAAACTAGGCCATTTCTTGCCTCAATAAAGCAGTCGGGCAATTCCCAGACTACAGGATCATGGTGGTGGCAAACTCCGGTGTTAGAGCGTTCCGTCTTTTGTCTTCGGTCGCACGGTTGAGACAAGTGCAAGTATTATTAATGAGTTGTTATATTACATACTCGATGAATGCCTTAGTTGATTGATGATGCTTACTAATTGGTAATGTTGATGAGCCTGAATGCCTTAGTTGATTGATGATGCTTACTGATTGGTAATATTGATGAGCATGAATGTCATAGTTTAATGATAATGCTTACTACTTGGAAAGGTTTACATGATGCTACATGCTAATAGTTACATGATGATGCGTACATGATAATGTTTATATGGTGATGCTTACATGATGATGCGTACATGATAATTTTTATATGGTGATGCTTACGTGATGATGCGTACATGATAATGTTTATATAGTGATGCTTACATGATAATGGTTACATGTTGATGACAATAATGATGGGACAAGGTGAGCAACGAGACTACCTTGCTAATGATGAATCATGATAATGACACTGGGCATGTGCATTCTGCAACATGGCATTGGATCCCTGTGCCTTGAGGGCACAGACTTTGATTATATATTGGATCCCCGTCATGCATTAGACGGGTTTTGGTCCCCACACTCGTGGAAAATCATGTAACTAATCCGGTGAGGTCGGTGAGAAAGTTACATGACTTGGAGTGTGGGCTTTGGATCCCTGTGCCTAGAGGGCACAGGCTTAGAGTATGTATCGACGGATACACTACTCGGCATTACCAGTAATTGCAAATATGTGAAGAATGTGCTTTCATGACATGATCATCGCATTTCTGCATAAGATGGATTTGTTTGTTTAGCATTCAATGCTGTGTTCATGATGGGTTTGTTTGTTCCCTCTGACTAATTATGATGCTATCATAAGAGATGGGTCTGTGGTATATAATGCTGTTATTCATGGTGGAATTGTTTAATCCCTTTGACTACTTATAATGCTATGTTTGTTTGCTATTGCACTTTGCTGAGTCGTGGACTCACACTTGCTGTGTTGTGCTTTCTAGGTACCTCTCGAGGCAGCGACATGCATGGGAAGGGGTAGACTTGGTGCACATCACATAAACACAACCCACAATAAATAAACTAGTCTAATTATTCACAATTCATATTCTTGATAATTGCTCTAGATTCAGATTGTGATCATCCTTCGTGGTGGTTGTTTTAATTGTGGTCATGGATGATCCATTTATGTTCTTATTGATTCGTTGATTGAGTTCATTTAATTTTCATTGATGGGTTATAATGTTTGGTTGATGGTTTATTGAGTTGTTGAAATTAGTTAGTTCAGTAGTGTCTCAATAATTTGTAATAGGGTTGATTAAAAGATTATGGATGTCCTTTTGATTATGCTATAGTTGTTTAGCTTATCCTGGATGTCCTTTGATGATTCGTTAAATTGTATGATTTGATTGTTGATTGATGCTATATTAAACTGTTTGAACCTTCGGTATAGCCATCTATACAAAGGAGGTTCTATCGGATTTTAAAGAATTGTCTTAGTTCTATTTAGTTAAAATATTATTGTTTGAAAAATGGTAGAAATTATTCTGTATTGCCGTTGTACGTTAGTCTTTTAAGTAGCATCTTAATTCCTGCATAGCCAGGGTGTTACACAATTCCTAAAATGATGCATCTCGATTTTGTTTAAGCACGCGCGCGGCTAACGAGGGTTATTATTATCTTGAAGACTTGAACCAGTCACTCCCACATGCTTATTTATGTGACGAGCAACGACAGCTATATTAATTTTGTCTCTATTTCTGTAGAATACTGTACTCCACAGTTCAGACTTCCGAGTCGCTAACCCAAACCTGTAAAATACTGGACTTGATTGTTCAGAGTTGTCGGCGCAAAGCAACATGAAAATTGCATCGATCCATGCACCTCCAAGATTCAGAAACTACAGATGTACATATACATCGAAGCATGTAAAATTAATGTTGCATATCCGACACGAGCTAAATTGATTCTTTAGGACTCAGAACAACAATCAATTAAAGATCGATACGTGGAGTCAGTCTTGTAAAAACATTAAGCTAACAAAACAGCTTCTCAACCCGGCCGCGCGTGCGTGCCTCCAACTTCAGCTCGGCAGCGGGCTTCTGAGTCATTCAGCAATGGCCTTGTCACACAGACCGGCACGAGGACGTCGGGTAGCAACTTCGATCTTGAGCTAACAAATAATTAAGCAATGCCTTATTTAGATTTTGTTTAAGCACGCGGTTAGAGAGGGTGTTACTATTGTCGAGTAATATCGCTGTTATATACGTACATGATCAGACCAGGTTTTCAATTACCGGATTTGTTTTTTTTACCGGAGGTTACCGGTAGGAGTGGTATAGCCAAAAATCGGAAAATTTCGGCTAAATTCGGCCAAAATTTTCAAATCAAAATTTGCTTTTTTAATGTTAAAACAAAAAAGATACACAAAAGTGCATTTAATTTGCTCGTAAACGTGACCAGCCCTTTCTAAGCCTAGGAGACTTACCACCAAAGCAAATGCATTCTTGCATTTCGTGTGGTTCTGAATTTCTGTTATATTTGGCAAAAATCATATAAATCCCTTTTTTTTGCCAGTTAGAAATTTAATCGGGGGTGGGTGATAGAACAGATTTTCGGCGAATTCCGTCCAAAATTTTGAACCCTGGATCAGAC
The DNA here is from genome assembly GCA_036346405.1 of Phyllostachys edulis. Classification (NCBI taxonomy): domain Eukaryota; kingdom Viridiplantae; phylum Streptophyta; class Magnoliopsida; order Poales; family Poaceae; genus Phyllostachys; species Phyllostachys edulis. The sequence continues at coordinate 13,124,600 of CM070561.1, read as the reverse complement.
ACAACTACTCCTGGATCAGACACTACAACTACGTGACGAGTAACAACAGCCACGTAATTAATCTTGCCTCTATTCCATTAAACTGTTGGCGTACGTCGTCCGTCCAGAGTACGTCGTTGACGAAAACTAATGAGGCGATTGCAATCTACACACACCTCCAGAATTCAGAAACTTCAGATTCGACCACAGCTCCAGGTTCTCCATGTTGCATAGAGCTCTAGATCGGAATAGTGCATGGGGGCATATCGCAGTTCAACATGTCGTCGACAGTGGCAGCCAATCTCTGCTGTCCTGCAACCGCTGTGTGAGACCCCGATTTATTAGGCTCATAATACTTAGTCATCCAATTGACCCTAGTATTATCAACTAAATAAACCGTGCCTCGAGATATATGTACTTCCCAGAATGCAGTACACACAACTCATTACAAAAGATTGCATCAATTCCATTCAAACACATATAACAGAACAAGCAACAAACCAGAAGTTAATATACATAAAGGATAGTTATTACAAAAGAGAGGCCGACCGGCCAAATAACAACAAAACTACTAAGGTAACAGCGAAAGCAAAAGGTGCCATAGAGATGGCCCAAAACAAGAGCCAACCAGTGTGCCTTCACCCACAAGGCAACTGACCAGACCGTCAAGCTAGGCGCTTTCCCAACCACCGCACAGCTCACAAAAGTAAAGCCCTTTGGGCTCTACCTCCTCTGCAACAAAGTTATTAAGCAAAGCAAATGAGTACAAAAATGTACTCACAAGACTGACGTGTAGTATAACAGAACTATAGTTTAACTACATGCAAGCTTTATTTAAGTGGATGAGGCTTTGGACTCATTTTAAGCATAAAGCAAGTTTTCATTTGCAATAATGTAATAGATTGAAAGCAATTTGGCAAAATATTTTTAATTGTTGAATTAACAATGAGATAATAACATAATAACAACATATGAACAACCTGGAAGTGACTAACCCAATAGCCACCACAACAATAGCATGAATTTCCCATTCATACCACCCATGTTAAGTTTTAATTAAAGGTTGTAGTCTAGTTCTCACGGGGCGTATCCGAGCGTGTCCATAACCTAGAACGAGGCTATTCGAATAGTTTTAACCCTGCAGGGGTGTACCAATGTACCCACACGTCAGACCGCCTTTTCGCCACATGATTTAGCACACTTCTTTTGGTATGCCGGCACGGCTAAGTCCTACGAAACATTTCCAATGGATGATGCTAATTACGAGCCATAACCCACGGGGACAAAGACACATTAGACTGACCTAACCGGTGCGCTAATGCTCCTCCCAACACCACACACACACATTTTATTTAAACATACCCACCGACCAGCTCATAATTAACACCTCCCAAAGTACTTAGTCAAGAGGTCCCATATCCCCTCGTGTGGTTAGCACGAAAATTACTCGAGCAGTGGCGCAAGTAACTCGGTCCTAATGACCGGGCATACTACCACATTCCAAAAACCACACCATCCATCCAATATGCCCAAGTCCAAATCAACTTTTATTTTCAGATTTTGACTTTACAAAATATCAAAGCACAAGTCTTTGGACATAAAGGAGTAATAATTAGATTTGTGTGACCAAGACCATCGACTAAATCGATGATCGCCCATTACTACCGATAACTAAGCATGTCTAAGCGGTTTAAATCGAAAACTACTAAGTGATAAGAGCTCATCCAACGAGCTCAAACCACAGCAAATAACCTAGGCTCATGGTAGTAGAGGATGAACAATTCCTACATATTATGCAACTATAGGCTTGCTAGCGATACTTTAACACAAAGTAGCATGCATACATACAAGTAAAACAATATATTAACCTTTAAAGTAAAGGGACGATAGAGGGGATATGATCAAACTGCTTGCCTTGCTGTTGCTGGTCAAATTGTTGCTGAGGATCGCTCACGGGATCAACACATTCGTCAACACCTAATCGAAAAGACGAAAACAATCGATAGGAACGACGAAAACGACAAAGACAGCACAGCAAACGAACTCCAAATACTCTGAAATTTCTACAGAAGTAAGAGGATGATTTTTAGGGAATTTAGCAATAAGAACCAATTGATTTGGATTCTCAATGCAAAAGTTATGAGCAAAACAAATCTGCTCAGCCCTAAAAATACAAACTGCCACTATTCGCTAATTTAATTATGAGGCAACATTTTCTAGAAAAGTGGTGATACTGAGATTTTTACAGTAAAACCAGCACCTCAAGAGATGAATAACACAATTGAGTTCATCTCATTTGGAGCTATATTGCACTTTCTATAATTTTTCAAAAACAAGAACTTGAACAAAATTATAATGCACAAGAAAGCTTTCTGAAAATAGTGACATGCCTAAATCCTATTCCAACATTTAGAGCATTCTCAGAGGAAGCCAACAAAGTTGGATTCACTCAAAAATAATCTCTGATCACCACTTATGCATTTTGCAAGTTAAACACTATTTTTAGTGCAACATTTAAAGCTAGTTTTAAAACCTAATGGCAAATCTATGCTCTGGAGCTGAACTCAACTTACAATCATTTTTAGATTAAAGTCCAGTCCAAGACAGAGCTGACACAATTTGAATCACCCTATTTCGATTTAAATTGAATTAGTTATGAAATTTTAAAGTTCATACCTTTTTCGGTTTACAAATAAATAGTTCTATGGAAATTCCTAAAACCAAAAAGACTGGGGAGGACATGAGCCACAGATCTCAGATCTAACGGCTTAGACCTCCCAGGAGTTAACGCACACGCGCGCAGCGAAGGTCCAGAGGTCATGGACCTTCTAGCAGCGCGCACGCGCGAGCAGAGGGGAGGTCGTGGCCGTTGATGGCACATCCAACGGGCCACAACACGGCAAGGAGGTCCTCAACGGCTGCGATTAACACAGGGAGGACATAAGCGGCTCAGATCAACGCGGGGAGGTCATAACGGCAAAGATGACCTCGAGGAGGTCCAAGCGGAGGTCTTAACGTCACAGACCTCCAGGGGAGGTCTGGACGGCCACGATCGTGCAAGGGGAGGTCTTGGACGTGCCAGATTTCCTCGGAGGAGGTCAGGGCGTCCTGACCAGCGCCCTTTGCGCTTCAGCATAGCGCCGGACGAGGAGTTAATCGCGGGACACAAGGAGGTCCGCGCGCGAGTGGTCTTAAATGCGCGCACGGGGCGGGATTAAAGGCATTAAAAGCTAAACCCATGATTACCAAGGTTAAGCAATGATTGGCGCATTAAGGGGGAGGATCTTTGTCCGAAGGTGACACGGCGCTGCCGTTTACATCCGACAAAAACCCGAGCTCGAAGAAATGGTCCTCGCCGGCGATGTAAACCTTGCCGGCGACATCCAAGGGCACCATTGTGTGCGCAATAGTGTTGCGCATGCAGTGGGACCACTCGGCAATGGCGGCGGCTTTGAGCGCCGAGCCGGCGATAGCCAAGGTGACAAGCACGGGCCAAAAAAGCAAGCGACAAATTTGAGCTCCGCAACGCCATTCAGCGGGTGCCCAAGAAAAGTTCCGCAACAACATACACGCTGGTGCCAACATCTAAGGACTATCAGGAACGTTACCTGGAGGTCCAGAGGAGCCGAGGAGGTTGAGGAAGGAAGGACCGGTCTTGGGAAGAAAGGTGCTCCACGGCCAAAGCTCGGCTCCAGCTCGGTGAGGCCTCCTCTGAAAATGTCAACCTAAACAAGGTTAGGGTCAACACCGAAGGCAAGGGGAGCACAAAATGAGCAAGAAGTTGAAGAGGGAGCCACTGGAACAATGGTGCCACCGAGGGCTCCAAGCTTCAACAATGGTGGCAAAAAAAAAAGGGAAGGTCAGTGGAGGAGAAAGCTCAAAAGACACAGGTGCAAGCTAAAGCTTGGAAGTGTGCCAAAGAAGCTAAAGGAGGAACCCAATGGGGGCTTTATAATTTGGATAAGCAGGGCACATGAGCTGGGTTAAGCTCATGGTGAGCTTAGCCCATGGCTCGGTCCAAGGCTTGGACAAGACATGGAGCTGACATGGGGACAGTCTGCATGCAGGTGGAGCGGAAGGTGACCCGGCATTTAATCTGGTCGAAAGAGTCGTTGAAGGTACACAAGTGATAGACACACCTTTTCTTCTCTGCCGAGAACACGCATGCGTGACCGAGGAAGGAGAAGAACAGGAGATCATTTTGACCGTTGGATAAGACTTGGGAGGTCGTAACCATCGGATGTGATTTTGAACCGTTATGTTTTAAGTGACCGGGGAGGTCCCACCACGATCTTGGGCGGGAGGTCGTGGCCCTCCGATTTCCATAACGTAGATGCAAAGGAAAAGGGATTAGGAGGTCCAAGGCATTGGATCTAAATCAGCAGTGCGGACCTCTGGGGGACTTAACGTTTGAGCACGCCATGACCCAAGATGTGGAGGTCATGGCCTTTAGATTTAGATCTAAGGGCACATAACAGATAGGGGGGACTTAGACGCTGCGCAACGCACAAGAGAGGTCATGGCCTTTAGATTTAGATCTAAGGGCTACGACCTCATGTGTGCTGGGAGGTCTGATGCGCACAAAGCGAGGAGGAGGTCGTGACCGTGGATTTTAATCCAACGGTGCACAACATGAGATGGGGAAGTTTTGGGCTGCGATGATTCGCAGCGGAGGTCGTGGCCTTTGGATCTGAATCCAACGGCTACGACCTCAACAAGGTGGAGATCTGAAGGTTTTGACAGTGAGGGGAGGTCATGGCCATGGATCTTTGATCCAAGGGCGATGACCTCAACAGGGTGGAAGAGGACTTTGAGGTTTGATAACAAGGGGAGGTCATGGCCATCGGATTTTGATCCAAGGGCGATGACCTCAACAGGGTGGAAGAGGACCTTCGGTGTTGACCATGAGGAGGTCGGCGGTTGGATGTAAATCCACGGCTGCGACCTCATCAAGGCGGAAGAGAGGTCAGCCGAGGTCGCGAGAAATGGTTGGACCACTTTGACCCGCTGTTAGATTAGCAGAGAACAATCACCCATTTTAAATTTAGTTTTTAACAAATTGGGACTTTGCAGAATTATTTAAGATAGCAATTGAACTCCAAAATTTATGAAATTTTAACAGGAGCTTGCTGAAGGTAAGATTAACCTCACATAAATTCTCCAGAGGTTTTTATGCAATGCATTTTTCTCAGGAAATTCATTAAGGTTGTTCAAAGGATTGTTTTACCTCCAAAATTTATCAAACAAGTTTTACAACTTGTGATATTTTTTGGAGGGGTCCCACATCAACTTTAGGACCAAGGAAAAATATCTCCAAGGGATTGGCACAAGATTTGTGACAAATGGGAAATGAGTTTGACTTTTGGTCAACAAGAGCTTATGTTTTTGGATTACACAACTCTTGGACAAGAATCTCATGAGAGTTTTAGGGGTTTTCAAGATGTGAGAAAAAGTTTTAATTTCTACACATTTAATTATATTTGAACAAACACCTGTTTAGGTATTTGGGACGTTACAAAATCTCCCCCTTACAGAAATCTCGTCCCGAGATTTGGCTCACTCGGTAAAGAAAGATGGATAGTCCGCACGCAGACGATCTTCTCTTTCCCAAGTAGCCTCATCCTCGGAATGGTTCGACCACTGAACTTTAAGGAACTTAATGGAACGATTCCTAGTTCTTCGTTCAGCCTCATCGAGTATGCGAACAGGGTGCTCGCGATAGGTCAAATCGGGTTGGACATCGAGAGTTTCCAACGGAGCTTCCTCAGTTGGAACACGGAGGCACTTCTTTAGCTGGGACACATGGAACACATCATGTACCCCCTCAAGTGCAGCTGGCAACTCCAACTTATAGGCAACAGCTCCCTTCTTCTCGATAACGCGGTAGGGACCGACATATCGAGGAGCTAACTTGCCCTTGGCGCCAAACGTTGATGGCCCTTCAAAGGAGAGACTTTGAGATAAACAAAGTTATTAGGCTCAAAAGCGCAACTCACGCCGACGGCGATCCGCATAGCTCTTTTGCTGGATTGAGTATGCGCAAACGCTCACGAATAAGCCGGACTTGGCGCTCGGCCTCATTGATTGAGTCGGGCCAAAGAGAGGTCTCACGGTCTCGACCGATTCAACGGGTTCTACACTTTCTCCGTACAAGGCCTCGAAAGGTGCCATGCCGAGACCGGCCCGAAAAATTGTTGTTATAAGAAAACTTCGTGAATGGCAAGCATTTCTCCCAATGCTTCCCATAGGAAAGGACACAAGCACGAAGCATGTCTTCCAAAACTTGGTTGACCCTCTCGGTCGACCATCGGTTTAGGGATGATATGCCGTGCTAAAATAAACGTGTTCCCATAGCCTCTTGCAAACTATGCCAAAAGCGAGAGGTGAAAAGGGAACCACGATCCGAGACAATCGTCTTGGGCACACCATGCAAGCACACGATGCGGGCAATGTAGAGTTCCGCCAAAAGACCTACGAAGGTCGGTCTTGACAGAAGGAAATGTGCCACCTTAGTCAATCGATCGATGACGACCCAAATGGCATCATTCTTCTTCGGGGCGTGGGTAGACCGTGATGAAATCCATTCGATCGAATCCCACTTCCACTCGAGAACGAGCAAAGGTGAAGCGATCCAAATGGGCGCTAATGTTCGCCCTTCACACGACGGCGACACGCGTCGCTTTTCGACAGCGAATGCGCAATCTCCTCTTCATTGGGTCTACCAAAATCTCTGGCGGAGATCTTGATACATCTTTGTGGCCGGGATGAATGGACAAAAGCGAATCATGGGCCAGCGGAGGATCAAATTCCGCAATTCCATGTCCTTTGGAACCACAAGGCGTTGTCGAACTTCACAACACCGTGCTCATCCTCGAGAAGCACTTGGTGTTCCGTTCTTGACATTCTCCTTGATTTTGTTCACTCTAGGGTCCGATTGTTTGGCGGCCTTGACACGATCCACCAAGGTTGGCTACACAACCAAGGTAGCGAGGAACCATGCTCAACCAAACCCAAGTTGGTAGCTGAAACTCCTCAATAAGGGTGGGTGAAACTCCTTGAGCGACAAAGCATTACAATGCGCTTCGACTAAGCGCGCCGGCAACGATATTAGCCTTGCCCGGATGGTAGTGAATACCCATATCATAATCCTTGATCAACTCCAACCATCTCCTTTGCACGAGGTTCAGGTCGGGTTGGGTGAACAAATACTTAAGGCTTTTGTGATCCGAATACACTTCTAGCGATTCTGATTAGGTAATGTCGCCAAATCTTAAGTGCATGAATCACAACACCAACTCCAAATCATGGCTAGGGTAGTTGAGTTCATGAGGTCTCAATTGCCTTGATGCATAGGCCACTACCTTGCCTTCTTGCATAAGGACACAACCGAGGCCTCGGCGAGAAGCATCACAATAGATATCGAAGCCGATGGACATCGGGAAGAACGAGAACGGAGGCGTGGTCAAGCGCTTCTTGAGTACTTGGAAGCTTTCCTCACAAGCATCGGACCACAAGAACTTCTTGTCCTTCTTGAGCAACTCCGTTATCGGCCCGCGATCTTGGAGAAGTTCTCGATAAGCGGCGATAGTATCCCGCTAAACCAAGAAAACTCCGCGCCGGTGACCGGCGGGCCGACTCCATGAAAGAACATCGCTGACCTTGCTAGGATCAGCGGCTCGCCTCTGCTTTGAAAGAACATGGCCTAAAAAGCCACTTCCTTCAACGAGAATGCACACTTGTGAACTTGCGTCTGTTGGTGCTCACGTAGCTTGCCTAACACAAGCCGGATGCTCGGCATGTTCCTCATCGTTCTTGGAGTAGATAAGAATATCATCGATGAAGACCACGACAAACTTATCCAAATACTCCATGAATACCGAATTCATGAGGTTCATGAACAAGGCAGGAGCATTGGTTAAGCCGAATGACATGACGGTATACTCATACAAGCCATAGCGAGTAGAGAATGCCATCTTTGGAATATCCTTAGGTCGAATCCGAACCTGATGATATCCCACTCTCAAATCAATCTTGGAGAAAACTCGAGCTCCAGTTAATTGATCGAAGAGATCGTCAATGCGGGCAATGGATACTTGTTCTTTACCGTCACTTCATTAAGTGGGCGGTAATCAACACTTATCGTAAAGTATCGTCCTTCTTCTTCTGAAGATTCTTTGGACAACCCCAAGGAGATGAGCTAGGGCGGATGAAACCCTTCTCTTGAAGCTCACTTAATCGCTTCTTCAACTCTACCAACTCGTTCGGTGGCATCCGATAAGGCCTCTTTGAGATAGGGGCGATGCAGGAGCCAACTCAATGACAAACTCAAGGTCTCGAGCAGGTGGCATCCCGGAAGATCTGCGGGAAAGACATCAACGAAGTCACAAACTGTTGGGACTTCGCTAATATCTAAGCGGGCTTCGCTTCAAGTCTTGAAGAGATGCGGACCTAGCGACTTGGTGGCGAACTTAACCTCGCATGGAGGGACTAGATAGAGATGAGCTTCTGGCGCAATCGATTTGCCCCATGTCTTTGAGACAACCAATCCATGCCAAGAATTACATCTAGACTCGCGGAATGGAGAAGGATAAGGTTGCTAAGAATCCTACTCCTTGATCTCGATAGGAACATCCTACACTCGGATTGACTCTCAACTCCGAACCAGAGAGCGAATGAGTAAGCGGGACCGACAATGGAGAAAAAGAAGCTCACCAACATGGCAAAAGACTCAAAAACAAAGGAATGAGATGCTCTGAATCAAACAAGGCGATGGCAGGATGAAGGTTAACGAAAGCGTACCTAGCACGGCGTCGGGTGCCTCCCGAGCCTCCTCTGCGGTGATGGCGTTGACGCGACCACTACCCACGCCTTGGGTAGCGGGGCGATCTTCTAGTCTGAGAAGAACCACCTCGGCCCGCGTCCTCCATTAGGGGCGAGGGCTGCTCTGTCTTCTTAGGGCATTGGTTAGCATAATGCCCCTTCGGTTGCAAGAGAAGCAAGTGACCCGGCACTGGTTGCGGGGCGCTCTGTGACTTCGCGGTGCGTGGTCGACACGGCCTGCGATGAGCGAGGACGAGGCGGGTGACCTCGGGGTGCGAAGACTAAAATGGTACCCCAGAGGCGCCGAAGCGGGGCCGGAAGAAGCGGCCTGGATGACTTGTGGGCCTCCCACTTACGCTTGCGGAATCCATAAGCTCTCGAGCGCATGCTCAAGAACGATGGCCTTGTCGACCAAGGTCTGAAAATCGTGAAGTCGACAATGGATAGCTTGTCCTTGACTCCTCGGACAAGCCACGCTGAACTTAGCTCCTTAGCTATATCGGTGGCCACATCCTCGGGAGCATAACGAGCGGATGGTTGAACTCGTAGACATACTCCATGGTGAGCTCGCCTGCTGAGCGCAAGAAACTCACCTTCTTGATCTCCATCAAGCCGGCGAGGATATGAGATCGACGGAGGTAGTGAAACTCCTCCCAAGAGGCGGTGTGGTCTGCGGGCTGCATGGCGAAAAACTCTCCCACCATGACAAAGCTGCACCCTCAAGCTGGTGCGATGCAAACAGCGCCTTCTCGTGCTCCTGGCACTACGCGATGCGAAGCTTCCGCTCCACCAAATGAAGCCAATCATCTGCATCCAATGGGTCCTCAGACCGGGAAAAGGTAGGGGGCTGGGTACGAAGAAACTCCGCGAGTCCTCCACGCGGCTGATGGGCATTCCCTTGCCCAGATTCTGAAGCTCCGGTAAGGGCAGTGGTGTTGCGCGCGATGACATCTAGTAGAACTCTCCTGTCATCCGCACGGTTGCGCTCTATCTGAAGAAGAACCTCGGCCATGGTCGGAGGAGGAGGAAGCTCCTTGTCTGGACCAGCTGCCTGGCCTTGGCCGCTACGAGTGCGTCCGGCCATCCTGTTACAATGAAATTTGGTTAGCAACTAAACCCGAAAAACAAAGCCTTAAAGAAAGCAAAAGCTAACGACTAGGGGAATGGAATATCGCCCAAATCGAAAGCCAAAAACAGCGAGTAATTAAACTTTAAAAAGCTTCTAAAAGACCCTAAAAACCGCAAAGGATCACCAAAAACAAGGCTCAACTTCTCAACACAACTAACCCGTATTGAATGAACGAGTAATTGATCGAGAAGATAAAAATCAGATGGTAAGGTGAGATCTAATGCTACTAAAGAGCAATGCTAAATCAGCGAGATAAGTGTTAGATACTTAGCTAACTAGTATCACATCTTACCCTTTTATTCCCACAAGTTTTAGTTGAATTAACCTCTCATTTTCTACCTTAATCACAGCATTGAGCTTGTTGCCCTAAAATGCTTGCTTGCTGTCCTAAATTTCCAGATTTGAATTCCATCTCCAAATACTTCCATTCTTCACCAAAAGACAGCCAAGACTTCAATTTTAGGACTCTCATAAGTTCTCCAAAAACCCAATTTAATCGATAACAACTAATTTTGAGGGAAGGAGAGGTAAACAATTTTTTTTAAACTCAAATTAGAGTTAGATGAGAGAAGAAAGCTAAGATAGGTAAGGAGTAAAATCTGAGAATTACTTAAGCTTTCATAAACTCTTTGATACTTCGAAAATAAGTTTTCCAAAATATCCTAAAGGCGACCAAGCTTGGGTTACTACGGTCGGGATGGCTCGATACCAACTTTTGTGAGACCCCGATTTATTAGGCTCATAATACTTAGTCATCAATTGACCCTAGTATTATCAACTAAATAAACCGTGCCTCGAGATATATGTACTTCCCGAATCACAAGACACACAACTCATTACAAAAGATTGCATCAATTTCATTCAAACACATAGAACAGAACAAGCAACAAACCAGAAGTTAATATACATAAAGGATAGTTATTACAAAAGAGAGGCCGACCGGCCAAATAACAACAAGACTACTAAGGTAACAGCGGAAGCAAAAGGTGCCATAGAGATGGCCCAAAACAAGAGCCAACCAGTGTGCCTTCACCCACAAGGCAACTGACCGGACCGCCAAGCTAGGCGCTTTCCCAACCACCGCATAGCTCACAAAAGTAAAGCCCTTTGGGCTCTACCTCCTCTGCAACAAAGTTATTAAGCAAAGCAAATGAGTACAAAAATGTACTCACAAGATTGACGTGTAGTATAACAGAACTATAGTTTAACTACATGCAAGCTTTATTTAAGTGGATGAGGCTTTGGACTCATTTTAAGCATAAAGCAAGTTTTCATTTGCAATAATGTAATAGATTGAAAGCAATTTGGCAAAGCATTTTTAATTGTTGAATTAACAAGGAGATAATAACATAATAACAACATATGAACAACCTGGAAGTGACTAACCCAATAGCCACCACAACAATAGCATGAATTACCCATTCATACCACCCATGTCAAGTTTTAATTAAAGGTTGTAGTCTAGTTCTCACGGGGCGTATCCGAGCGTGTCCATAACCTAGGACGAGGCTATTCGAATAGTTTTAATCCTGTAGGGGTGTACCAATGTACCTACACGTCAGACCGCCTTTTCGCCACATGATTTAGCACACTTCCTTTGGTATGCCCATGCACGGCTAAGTCCTCTGAGACATTTCCAATGGATGATGCTAATTACGAGCCGCAACCCACGGGGACAAAGACACATTAGACAGCCTAACCGATCTGCTAATGCTCCCTCCCAACACCACACACACACATTTTATTTAAACATACCCACCGACCAGCTCATAATTAACACCTCCTAAAGTACTTAGTCAAGAGGTCCCATATCCCCTCGTGTGGTTAGCACATAAAATTGCTCGAACAGTGGCGCAAGTAACTCGGTCATTAATGACCCGGGCATACTACCACATTCCAAAAACCACACCATCCATCCAATATGCCCAAGTCCAAATCAACTTTTATTTTCAGATTTTGACTTTACAAAATATCAAAGCACAAGTGCTGGACATAAAGGAGTAATAATTAGATTTGTGTGATCAAGACCATCGACTAAATCGATAATCGCCCATTACTACCGATAACTAAGCATGTCTAAGCAGTTTAAATCGAAAACTACTAAGTGATAAGAGCTCATCCAACGAGCTCAAACCATAGCAAATAACCTAGGCTCATGGTAGTAGAGGATGAACAATTCCTACAGATTATGCAACTATAGGCTTGCTAGCGATACTTTAACACAAAGTAGCATGCATACATACAAGTAAAACAATATATTAACCTTAAAGTAAAGGGACGATAGAGGGGATATGATCAAACTGCTTGCCTTGCTGTTGCTGGTCAAATTGTTGCTGAGGATCGCTCACGGGATCAACACATTCGTCAACACCTAATCGAAAAGACGAAAACAATCGATAAGAACGACGAAAACGACAAAGACAGCATAGAAAACGAACTCCAAATACTCTGAAATTTCTACAGCAGCAAGAGGATGATTTTTAGGGAATTTAGCAACAAGAACCAATTGATTTGGATTCACAATGCAAAAGTTATGAGCAAAACAAATCTGCTCAGCCCTAAAAATACAAACTGCCACTATTCGCTAATTTAATTATGAGGCAACATTTTCTAGAAAAGTGGTTATACTGAGATTTTTACAGTAAAACCAGCACCTCATGAGATGAATAACACAATTGAGTTCATCTCATTTGGAGCTATATTGCACTTTCTATAATTTTTCAAAAACAAGAACTTGAACAAAATTATAATGCACAAGAAAGCTTTCTGAAAATAGTGACATGCCTAAATCCTATTCCAACATTTAGAGCATTCTCAGAGGAAGCCAACAAAGTTGGATTCACTCAAAAATAATCTACAGATCACCACTTATGCATTTTGCAAGTTAAACACTATTTTTAGTGCAACATTTAAAGCTAGTTTTAAAACCTAATGGCCAATCTATGCTCTGGAGCTGAACTCAACTTACAATCATTTTTAGATTAAAGTCCAGTCCAAGACAGAGCTGACACAATTTGAATCACCCTATTTGGATTTAAATTGAATTAGTTATGAAATTTTAAAGTTCATACCTTTTTCAGTTTACAAATAAAGAGTTCTCTGGAAATTCCTAAAACCAAAAAATCGGGGAGGACATGAGCCACGGATCTCGAGATCTAACGGCTCAGACCTCCCGAGGTCTGCCTGCCTTGGCCAAGGTCCAGAGGTCATGGACCTCCTAGCAGCCTTGCGCCATGCAGCAGGGGGAGGTCGTGGCCGTTGATGGCACATCCAGCGGGCCACAACACGAAAGGAGGTCCTCAGCAGTGCGATTAACACGGGAGGACATAAGTGGCTCGAGATCAGCGGGGGAGGTCATAACGGCGAGATGACCTCGAGGAGGTCAAGCGGAGGTCTTAGCGTCCGCAGACCTCGGGGAGGTGCAGGCGGCCACGATCGCGCAAGGAGGTCTTGGGCGTGCAGATTTCCTCGGAGGAGGTGCAGGGCGTCGAGACCAGCGCCCTTGCGCTTCGCGCATCTTCTTCAGACGAGGAGTTAATGCGCACGGGACACAAGGAGGTCCGCGCGCGAGAGGTCTTAAATGCGCGCACGGGGCGGGATTAAAGGCATTAAAAGCTAAACCCATGATTACCAAGGTTAAGCAATGATTGTTGCATTAAGGGGGATGATCTTTGTCCGAAGGTGACACGGTATTTGCCGTTCGTCCGACAAAAACCCGAGCTCGAAGAAATGGTCCTCGCCGGCGATGTAAACCTTGTCGGCGACATCCAAGGGCACCATTGTGTGCGCAATAGTGTTGCGCACACAGTGGGACCACTCTCGACGGCGGCGACGGCTTTGAACGCCGGAGAGCCGGAGATGGCCAAGGTGACAAGCACGGGCCAAAAACAAGCAGCAAAATTTGAGCTCCGCAGCTGCCATTCAAGCGGGTGCCCAAGAAAAGCTCCGCAACAACATACACGCGGGTGCCAGCATCTAAGGACTATGAGAGCGTTACAGGAGGTCGGAGAGGAGCCGAGGAGGTTGAGGAAGGAAGGACCGGTCTTGGGAAGAAAGGTGCTCCACGGCCAAAGCTCGGCTCCGGCTCGATGAGGCCTCCTCTGAAAATGTCAACCTAAACAAGGTTAGGGTCAACACCAGAAGGCAAGGGGAGCACAAAATGAGCAAGAAGTTGAAGAGGGAGCCACTGGAACAATGGTGCCACCGAGGGCTCCAAGCTTCAACAATGGCGGCAAAAAAAAAGGGAAGGTCAGTGGAGGAGAAAGCTCAAAAGACACAGGTGCAAGCTAAAGCTTGGAAGTGTGCCAAAGAAGCTAAGGGAGGAACCCAATAGGGGCTTTATAATTTGGATAAGCAGGGCACATGAGCTGGGTTAAGCTCATGGTGAGCTTAGCCCATGGCTCGGTCCAAGGCTTGGACAAGACATGGAGCTGACATGGGGACAGTCTGTCTGTTGGAGGCGGAAGGTGACCCGGCATTTAATGCAGGTCAGCAAAGAGTCGTTGAAGGTACACAAGTGACAGGCACGCCCCTTTTCTTCTCTGCCCAGGAGCACGCATGCGTGACCGAGGAAGGAGAAGAACAGGGGAGATCATTTTGACCGTTGGATAAGACTTCGGGGAGGTCCTAACCATCGGATGTGATTTTTGAACCGTTATGTTTTAAGTGACCGGGGGGAGGTCCCAGCCACACGATCTTGGACGGGGAGGTCGTGGCCCTCCGATTTCCATAACGTAGATGCGCAAAGGAAAAGGGATTAGGAGGTCCAAGGCATTGGATCTAAATCCAACGGTGCGGACCTCCTGGGGGACTTAACGTTTGGGCACGCTACAGCCCAAGATGTGGAGGTCATGGCCTTTAGATTTAGATCTAAGGGCACATAACAGATAGGGGGACTTAGGCGCTGCATAGCGCACAAGAGAGGTCATGGCCTTTAGATTTAGATCTAAGGGCTCGACCTCATGTGTCTTGGCAGTCGATGCACCTAAGCGAGGAGGAGGTCGTGACCGTGGATTTTAATCAGCGGTGCACAACATGAGATGGGAGGTTTTGGGCTGCGATGATTCGCGGCGGAGGTCGTGGCCTTTGGATCTGAATCCAACGGCTACGACCTCAACAAGGTGGAGATCTGAAGGTTTTGACAGTGAGGGGAGGTCATGGCCATGGATCTTTGATCCAAGGGCGATGACCTCAACAGGGTGGAAGAGGACTTTGAGGTTTGATAACAAGGGGAGGTCATGGCCATCGGATTTTGATCCAAGGGCGATGACCTCAACAGGGTGGAAGAGGACCTTGCGGTGTTGACCGCGGAGAAGGTCGAGGCGTTTGGATGTAAATCCAACGGCTGCGACCTCATCAAGGCGGGAAGAGAGGTCGGTGAGGTCTTGAAAATGGTTGAAATTTGGACCCGACTTTGCCATGCATTAGCAGAGAACAGATGCACCCATTTTAAATTTAGTTTTTAACAGCTGGGACTTTGCAGAATTATTTGAGATAGCAATTGAACTCCAAAATTTATGAAATTTTAACAGGAGCTTGCTGAAGGTAAGATTAACCTCACATAAATTCTCCAGAGGTTTTTATGCAATGCATTTTTCTCAGGAAATTCATTAAAGTTGTTCAAAGGATTGTTTTACCTCCAAAATTTATCAAACAAGTTTTACAACTTGTGATATTTTTCGGAGGGGTCCCACATCAACTTTAGGACCAAGGAAAAAATATCTCCAAGGGTTTGGCACAAGATTTGTGACAAATGGGAAATGAGTTTGACTTTTGGTCAACAAGAGCTTATGTTTTTGGATTACACAACTCTTGGACAAGAATCTCATGAGAGTTTTAGGGGTTTTCAAGATGTGAGAAAAAGTTTTAATTTCTACACATTTAATTATATTTGAACAAACACCTGTTTAGGTATTTGGGATGTTACACGCTGCCTCCCTATATGGTCCCCTGTGGCCAATCTCTGCTGTCCTGCAATCGCTCCATGCGGTCGTAGGTAAAGAATTTCTTACCTACTAGTTGAGAATCGAGTTTCTTGATCTCGTCGTCATGAGAGGCAACTTTATTTGAACACTGCTCTTTCCACGACTTTATGCTCTGGTCTTTTTCTTTGTTGATACGGGTAAGCTCGTTTATTACCAAGGTCTTTTCTTCATACCCGGTTTTCAACTTACCCAAATCAACCTCTTTTTCTAAAAAGAAAAAAGAGTTAGAGAAAGAAAAGAAAGTCATTAAGATGAACGGTCTTAAGTTCAGAACTTACTGTTTATTTTATCCTGTAACTTACAAGCTACAGAGTTTGCCGCTTGAAGTTTCTTCAACAGGTCTAGCGTTTCATCCTTTAGCTTTTGTGTCTCGACTTTTCCGTAGTTGAGCGCATCAAACAAGGTCTTTTCGTCACTTTTAAACCTGCAAAGGTTAAAATAGACATAAAAATTGAACAAGTAGTCAAAGGAAGAAAGACTATTTGTAACAGTAATTTATCATCTTGTTGTCTGCTCGCAGAGTTCAGCTTTCTGCTATCTTAACAGTGTAAGTTGTCTGTGGTATTCACCAATGGTGACAACATTTTTGGGAGCTCTCTAAACAGAGAAAAACGATGAGAAACAGGAAAAAAAATCCAAATATAAAAATGTTTGGCATCGACTACTTAAAAAAATAGTTGACCGAGCAAAATTAGCATACACCCTTTGGGAATATTTAAGTTCATCAAGCTCCTTGACTTGGTCCCACCATACCTTTCGAAGATTTGCATCATCGAAAATATGTCCCCTATTAGGAATATCTTTGGGGTGTGGGACTCGATCACGAGATCCGAACGAAGAAGATCCCACGATAGGTGGTCCAAAGAAGGCTGGAAAGAGATCGAAAGAGTCTTCTACGTCTTCTTCATTGTCGACAATAGATTCGATTCCTCGTTGAGGGTGTGGAGGAATGCCTTCTTCTACGACTTCCTTTCCATCACAGCAGTTGGAGGCTCCTCCTCCATCTTGACCGAGTGTTTCTAGTGATCGTAGAACCAAGTCCCTTGTTTGATTATTGATATCCTCTATAACCGGCTCGATCATCATAGCAACTAGATCGTCCGCCATCTTTGCCCTTGCTTCTATGATCACTTCATTGATCACATCAGCTGCTTTAGTGGCAGTGACTTCCTCCACCACAGAGACAGTGGTCGATCCCTTGACCACTTCCACTGTTATCTCCTCAATTGCAGTAGAAATAATAGCAGACTTCTCAATAAAAGCATTGACGAGGATATAATAATCATCATTTAATTATTTATCTTTAATTCATATTATAGATAATTATGACGTCATATGGTTCTTAAGTATACCCCTTAATATTCATAAGGGAGAAGCTGGAGGTCGTAAGTTCTTCCACGATCACCCCATAGTCGTAAATCCTTCTACGACTACCCCATAGTCGTAAGTAAGTCTTTCTACGACTATATCTTGATCGTAAGCTCTTCCACGATCAGTTTATGGTCGTAAACTATCCTACGACCACCCTTGGTCGTAAGCTCTTCTACGACCAGTCTCTAGTCGAGGTGGCTTACAAACATGTGGGCTTAATCGACTAGGAAATCTTCCACACCATATTTAAAGATATGGGCAGTAAACTACATTGTTATTCTTTGAAATAATGGCACGATTTAACTCCCTTACAAGACTGGTCGGTGTACAACAGCGGGATTTTGCATCCCGCACGATTCACCGGCGGCTCGCTGGCGCTACGCGCCATGGTGGCACCGACCAAGACCAGGGATAGATGCGCAATAGCAGTGTGCACCTCCTCGGACTAGTGGCGACGACGGAGGTGGACCATACTGACAGCTAACCAGAGATGGGCGGTGTCGGTTCTACGGCAAAGTTGCATGTGTAATGTAAAGCTCTGCAGCATCCGTTCAGCGGGTGCCTAGGTTTCTAGGGACTATGAGGGAGCTACCTGAGATAGGAGAGGGTCCGGAGAAGCTTGGATGCGGTCAGAGCGTTGTCGATGTTGGAGAAGACAATGGTGGCGGCACGGTCCTACGATGAGAGAAGACCTTGGGCAACATGAAGCGAAGTGAATGGTTGGGATAGCTCAAGGATGCTAGTGGTAAGGTAAAGACGAAAGGAATTGGACAATGCTTACCAAATCGAAGTGGGAGGCGAAAGGACTGTTCTTCGGCCGAAATGTGCAAAACTCCAATTCAACGAAATCCTGTCATGCATTGACGAAATCGATTGAGGGGTCTTTCTCAGTAAGTTAAAGCACGTGAGGTGATGCGCTAAAGTGAGGATAATACCTCCCGGAGACGAAGAAGACACGGTGGTCCTCTGGGCGCGCGCTTTGGAAATGCTAAGAGCACGATAATGGTCCGAGAGCTACAAAGCAAGGTAGGAGCTGGTATGAGCAAAAATGGAAATGGCAATGAACCTAGAGTTGAGAGGAATCACCCGGTTGAAGCTTACCCGTGAGGTGAGCTAGCAATGGCGTCCTTCTTCTCAACGGCCGAGAGAAGAAGTGAAGGGAAAAGAGGCATAGAGGGGGTATTATGCCCGGGAGAGTGACGGAGTGGAGGCGGTGTTAGGTGCCGAAGCTTGGGGATAGGTCAATTGAGGTGGTGGATTGATGATGTGAGAATCGCCCAACGGCTCGGAGCAGATCGCCTCGGCCGCGTGGAGCTCAGCTCCTGCGCGAGGTTGAAGAAGGCGCTGACAGCGTGGGCCCAACTTGGCAGTGACTCCAACGCGCGTGCGTGAGTGACATTCAGGCCACACGTTTCAACGGTTCGATCAACATCCGACAGTCCACGATCGCTACGCGTTCGGACGGTCCGAACGATTTCGCTCGATCTGGACGGTTGAAATAAGATCGAACGGTTCGCATGAAGTGGGTTCAGCGTGGTGTAATTAGTTGACTCAGCTGAGTCAAGTGGCTAGGTCTGGGTTGGGTTTGAGCCCGAGGAACAGTGCATTGTTTGACTGATTTTGGTTTAAGCTGATTCTACTTTGACCTGAGTGCTAAAATTAGAAATAAAAATCCTAAAAATCTGAAATAAATCAGAGGTGTTCGTGGGATTACCTAGTACCCATATAAAATTTTAGATCCCTCTATTCATGTTATATTTTGTTCAGTTTAAATTCAAACTTAAAGTGGGTTATTAGATTGTGTTTGAATTTTCTAAGGGTTGAACCCAATCCCAAAAATCTGGAAAAAAATTATATTAATTCATGATAATTATTGCAGTATTTGAATAAATTATTTTCAGAGGAACTTAAGTAGTATTTGTTTCAGTTTTCTTTTTCAGTTTACTTTTTTAAGTATAGGTTCAATATTTGAACAAGATTTTTCAAGTGCAATATATAATGTAAATGCTTGAAAACAATGATGCATGCTCATGAGATGCATAGTAATCCTCGTTATTAACTTGGGGATGTGACACTAGATGATGAGTATCTAATAATCCTTAATTATTTATTTATCTGTAATTCTTATTATAGATAACAATATCTTTATACTGCTCTTAAGTATACCCCTTAATATTAATAAGGGAGAAACTAAACTGGGTGGTCGTAAGCAGTTCTACAACCACCCCATAGTCGTAAGTCATTCTACGACCATGTTATGGTCGTAAGCCTTTCTATGGCCACCTTGTGGTCGTAGAGCTCTCTGTGACCAGGTCAGCTATGACCACCTTGTAATTGATAATGACTGTAGATATGTGGGCCTAACCGATAAGGGAATTTTATGTGCTGTGTTCAAAACACAGGGCAGTTAATACGTGTTGTTATTCTCTTGAATAATTGCATCATGCCCCTGTCTCTGACGGTAACTACCAGGTGACGTGGTGGTATCATAATCCATAGTAACCTCCATCAACTTGCGTAGTACACCAAACAACGAGGCGCCTCTTGGCCTGGAGAAACTGCCGCCACTACATGCACTATATAAGGGCTAAAAGTCAGAGACAGAGGGAGAGGATCAAGAGGAGAAGACATTACACATAATTCTGCTTCTTCTTGATTGTAATCCAGATAGTCAATACAAGAACACAGGAGTATAGTCCTCGGAGAAAGCCTGAATCTGTCTAAATCTCTATGTCATTATCTATGTGGATCTATTTCTAGGAGACCCCCGAATATTTTCATACGAAAGATCGATACTAGATCATCGACACTCCTTATGCCATATCTCACAACATAGAGAGTACCTTGCGCAACCAAGGGTATGTACGTGTAGTATACGAGTATATATAAGATCATCTAGATGGTATTTACACTCTTTCAGGGTGGTATGTATAATGTTTTAGACATACTCCTTTTTATGTGCGAATATGAAGGTATTTATAGCATACGCTAAAAACTAGACTCCCTTGCAAATTTTCTGTGTGGTTCACATTGGAGTATCTTATAATTAGTATATGAGTATACCTAAAGTGATAGAGGAGTATGTCAATTTTTTTAGGTTGTATATCAGAGGTGAGATTAACTAGACCCGGGAGTAGAAGAGGCCTCCTTTACTGTTGCTCGTCAAAAAATACATGTAATTCTGATATTCTCATTTTGTTACTAAACATACATGCCATTAAACCATCTTGATATATTTGTAGCACTTATTCCGTACTATCCCTAAGATACCTTACTAATAATTGAAAATATCTGAATTTTTCATGCAATTGCACAGCTAGATACTACAATGCATATGTTTATACAATTCTTATAGTGGAAAGTAAAGTTGTATTCCTTATGCAATTGTAACAACTCTTATGTTTATACCATTCCTCTATGGTCTGTGCCGCAGGTAAATAAAGTAAAGTTGTAAACACATACCATATCAAGCGCCAAGCGCCCAAGACACTTTGTGCCCGCGAACGTGCACGAGCGCTCAAATTTACATGAACAAACTAATTTGGCCCAATACATGGCAAAACGTGCACGGCTCCGGAAAGTTTCCTGCGACGAAGCACTCAAGCTATACCCGGCGTCCACGTAGATAGACGAGAGGCTACGAGGCCAGCAACCAGCATGTCTACATCACAGCACGCCACCAACACACACACAAAAGCCGCATTTTGATTTCTAATTTAAACATAGTCGAGTGACCGCGCGAGTCCAGATGGCGGCTAGATTACGTAGTCTAGTGGCTACTGCGACTTTGCCGCGACGATCTTGGACAGCCGCCTGTCGATAGAGGTTGGTTAATTTGGACAAAGGAAACGCAGTACGTACCTACGGCCTTGGGCCTTGTCAAGGAAGCAAACGAAATCTAAGTTGGAATAGTCCACTTGACTCCGATCAGCAGGCAAGAAATAATGTCACCCCATCAGTTCTGGGGGAGAAACACGTGCCATATTGAACAGTTTTTTTGGTACGAACAAGTCACACGTCAAAGGAAATTACTACCTTTCGGTTGTTATTTTTTGCTCTATACACGTCATCAATTGCAATTTCTCCCCTTTTGGATTAAAGGATACTAGTTGGTCTGTGCATGCCATTCGGTGCGCCGAGAAAGAACTGCGCCTGGTGGGGTCCACGACGTACGCCAACGCGTGTAGAGGGAGCGTGTGGCGAGGAGCTAGCGAGCCTGGCGCGCGTGGCGAGGAGCGAAAGGATGCGGATGTTGGAATGCAATGTTTGAGCAACGAACGACGCAGAGCAACACCACTTAGAATCGGACGATCGAGCAACCACGGGCGACGTGGCCTGGCTGAGGGCGTGTCAATTCTCCCTTGGTTTATACGGTAGGATACCTTGCAACTTGGACCCTACTCCCGAGAGTGTTATATTTAGGTGTACAAATTTGCTGTAATATTTGAGGTATATATACAATAGCTGCTACCATTAATGGTAATAAGATGTTTTATAGTGCTTGGAGGGTGTTTAGCAATTACCGCCCGAAAAATAGTGTAAACATTATGGAAGTAATAGACGTTGCAAAACAGCAATAGGGTATATATACGCACGGCTTCTGAAAGTTCCACGCGACGAAGTTAGAAGTTACCCGGCAACCAGCAACAGATGCATACATACACACCGCATGTCTACATCACAGCGTCACCAAAGCAGAAAGGAATTGGATTTTTTACGTGGTCGGGTGAGCGAGTCCAGCAGGCAGCACACATCGACTACCTGGTCCAGTGCGCATGCACTGCGACTTAGCCACGAAGATCTTGGACACTCGATACGGAGGCATTAGCCCGTGCGATATTATTTGTTTCTTGTTGTTTGATTTGACCAGGCGTTTAATTTTGCACGAGAGAAAGATCAAGTTAATTTTCTCGTCTTCATTTTATGTTGCTTGGACTATTCAGTGTGGGCGATCTTCTTGGAAAAATCCTCCATTTGTTGCTGGAAATTAATCTCATTTAGCCCGTGTGCAAGAGAGTGGGTAGGTAGGATATATTATATATTGATGATTGAGACAACTACTCCATTTGTTGCTGGAAATTAATCTCATTTAGCCCATGTGCAAGAGATTGGGTAGGTAGGATATATTATAGAGATAATTAGCTCAGTGATATCACGTTAGAGAGTAATCGGAGGAACGACACTTTATTCGTGACGCACTGAAAAATAACATCACAAACACCAAAAAATTAGATGAATGACATCACCGCCAATTACTTCCGTTTCCAGAATTTTTTAAATATAGGAACTGAGCTAAAAAAATTATCAATTTTTTTTGTGGAGCCTCACGACATAGTTTAATTGCTTGTGTATTTTTTTAAAAACTTTATACATTCTTATTTTGTCTCTAAAATTCATTTAAGTATACTGTTTGTAGGAATTTTTAATATAAAAAATTAAGTCCAAACATTATGAAAAAAAATTTCAAGCTCCTTACATAGTGCACTTGATTGTGTAATTTTTCTAGAATTTTTATAAAATTAATTAATGCAATTTCATAATGTCCTTACATTGTGAAATATTAGACTCCTCACGCAGTGGATATTATGAAATTACATTACTTGATTTTGTAAAATTCTGAAAAAATTACACAATCTAGTCCACTGTGTAAGGAGTCTAAAAAAAAATCATAATGTTTGGACCTCATTTTCTATATTAGAAAATTAGAAAATTCCTACAAACAATATACTTAAATAAATTTTAGAGACAAAATCAAAACGTATAAAGTTTTGAAAAAATATACAAGCAATTAAACTGTGTCGGGAGCCTCTACAAAAAAATTGATAATTTTTTTGGCTCAATTTCTATATTTAAAAAATTCTGGAAACGGAAGTAACTAGTGAGGATGTCATTCGTCTAATTTTTCGGTGTTCGCGATGTTATTTTCCAATACGTCACGAACGGAGTATCGTTCCTCCGATTATGCTCTAACGCTATGTTACTAAGCTAATTTCCCCTATATTATATATTGATGATTTAGACCTAGTTGTCTCTGTCTGTTGCGTTGTCTAGTTGAGACATGAAAATTGGGGTGTTTAATTGGCTATATCGACGTGCTAGCAGAATTGGTCTTCTCTACTAAGTTAATTGACTACCCATCCTGGCAGCAAAGCAGCGGTGACGGTGCGGTCGTGCGGCGCAGCGTAGTCCTCTCGGACCATCGTGCATGCTCGAAGATGGTGGCGGCGGCGAGGCCGGCGATGGCACAACGCACCCTCCCTTCCCGATCTGACTGGATCGGCAACGGCGACAGTGCGGTCTCCTCCATCCGTTCAAGCCCGAGCGAACGACGGAGGCTGAGGTGATGGTGCAGCGGTGATGTGGATCCAACTAGTTGAGTAGTTTGATCCTAAAGTTTTGGCACAATTGTAATACTCCAAATTAAATTAATTGAGAAGAAATAAATTAGAAAGAGGGACCAATCAGAAAAGTGGTTTTAACAGAAGATTAGAGGGGGGTTTATGCATAATTTGGACAACCTGGGCTGTGGGCTTTCGGCCCACAACATTTAGGGCCAAGGGGGAAGGGCAGCTGGCCACATAAGAAGGAGAGGGGGCTACCCTAGGGTTGCTACAGTACCACGGCTACAGTACCGCCGCCATGCTACAGTACCCTCCCACGATTAGCTTTCGCTGCCGGCCAAGAAGAAGGAAGGGAGAAGCCTCCGCGGGTGGTGTTCGGCCAAAGAGGAAGGAAGAGAAGGGGGGAAGAAGAGAAGGAAGAGGGATCACCAGCGGGAGCTCATGATCTTCAGCTGCTCGTCGAGGGTGACATTCGTTTCCCATTGATTAGATGTTTAATTAGTTGTTTTAGCAATGCCGGTTGTGTAGATCCCAATCTGTCCAGAAGATAGAACGGCGGTTTTGATGGCTTTAGAAGCAGATTCCGTGGATCCCGTCTCTTAGAGATAGTTGGGTAATGTCCTTAGCTTTCCATGGCCGCCAAGAACTCCCAAATCCGATTAACGGTCAGCGAGTTATGAATTCTTTAGTGTCGCTGTCCTGCTAATCTGTCAGTTTTTTGACAGTTTGTAGAAAACTGGGTTAAGTCATTAGTTAAAGATGAAATCAGAGGATCTCGATATAACAAAAAATGTAGGTAATTTCCATACCTTTCCAGAAAGCTAAAGAACGCAGCATTTGGATACACGTAGAAAAGTTATGGTGGTTTTAGTGTACTGTCCAGAGAACCCGACGTGAAAATTGATATCTTTTAATTTGGTTTGGTAGGGGTTTTAGATGTCCGATTCAGAAGGGCCCCCCAACTAGGTTTAGTTGGGGAATTTAATTACCTTTCCAGAAAGTCCTAGAACACCTTATTTGGACCCATGTAGTGAAAGTTATGATTTTTAGAAGTTGACTATCCACAGAGGGGACAGATCGATCGTTAGAAGTGAGACGTTTGGAAGGCGCTTGAGAGTTTGGCTTTTTTTTCGTTTGAGCTATTAATTATGTCTTGGGTCCAGTATGGTTGTCTTAGCTTGGTTCATAATTATGTTCAGGTGGGGATTGGTCGAGGCGGCGCCCTCTTCGCGTCTACCGTTTCCGCACAGTTGAGGCAAGTATCCTGTTTGTAGCACAATTATGATTGGTTGATGTGATTGCTTGCATTTACTCGTATTAGTCATACATGGATGATAGTGTGATGAATATGAATAGAATTTGGTGAATGCATGTTTATGGCTAAAGCTTTCCTATGTATGTTGTTAATGCCTTACATGCTATGTGAGATCTGAAGTTGTGGTATGTACTTGTTGATTCATATGTATGAAAGATAGGGTCATAGTACATACATATCTTGAAAGCATACACGAGACTTGATCACGTGGTGACCAAGTATATCTGATTGAGGTCCCGTCATATAAATGATGAGCTTGTGGTCCCCACATTCGTGGAATGTGGGCATTGAGAAGGTCCCCATCATGAAGATGATGGGCAATGGTCCTATACTCACGGAGTATAGGCTCTTGATCCTGTGCGGAGGAGCACGAGCCGAGATATCATCGACGGTTGTATACCCGCATTACACGATAAAATCACGAAAAGAGATATAAAGATTAAAAGATGCATTGTATGTTCGCATTACATAAGCATGGGCGTTATTTTTAGTGTAGTGCTGCTTTTGACATGTTGATGCCATATCTGTGAGTTTAATGCTTCTTTTATAGATACTCGCTGAGTCATT
This sequence comes from Phyllostachys edulis, assembly GCA_036346405.1. Taxonomy (NCBI): domain Eukaryota; kingdom Viridiplantae; phylum Streptophyta; class Magnoliopsida; order Poales; family Poaceae; genus Phyllostachys; species Phyllostachys edulis. The sequence continues at coordinate 13,099,094 of CM070561.1, read as the reverse complement.
AGACTCACCCTTGCTTTGTTGTGTTTTAGGTACCACAGGCAAGAACGGCATGCATGAGAGAGAGTAGTTTTGTTGGAATGCACTCACTACCATTCATCCTAAAGGAAGAATATAATTTAGTTCATACTCTATAAATAAGCAAACCGATTGAGATTCACTCATAGCTTTGGTTAAATGCTTTGGCTTATTTGTAATAATGAGATTAGCGAATTTGGATTATGCTTATTCTTGTTTTATCGGAATAGACTATCTTGCACGCTTGAATGAATTTGGATATTGAATTATTGTTAATGTTATATTTAATTGCTGAAACCTCGGTATAGTTAACTATACAAAGGAGGTTTTGCTGAAAAATTTGGTAAATGGTCTTAGTAGCATTGTTTAATTTTATTTTAGTAGCATTCTAGGCTCAATGTTGAGCTGGGGTGTTACAACAATCTTTCACGATAGGGTAGTCTCCAACCTTGTAAACCCTAGATAAAGCTTCTCCACCCGTGCACGCCTCAATGCAAGAACGAAGTGAAAGGATACGGGTAAGCTATACTAGCTAGCAATTTCAAAACTTCTACCATATAAACCAGGAAGCCATACAAGCAAGAGATCATAGATTGTTACCACTAGATGCGCAGCACAGCGGAAGAAGAGTTGGAATAGCTTGATCCAACGTCAAGCGCGTCGATGTAGTGGTCGTAGTCGATCGTCTAACGTCCTCGGCACCGATCGTCTCCTCCAGCAACCTATGACATTCCTTGCGCAGGTCGTGGATCGTCCTCAATCAGTGCAGCAGCAACCGTAGTAGCGCCTCTACGATATCCACACATCAGGGGTGGAACACGTATGTCGATGTGTTAGCACCAATGCGCACGGTAGTGCATTCGAGAAGATGGCAGCCAGAGTTTTGGGGGAGCAACTCACGTGCGTCTCAATAGCCCCATGCATCCCCTTATAAACATGACATAACGATTTCCGAATACACAAATATTATATCGGATGAACCTTATACAATATGATCTGCGACCATGTCCTTATCACTTATGACCAGCTCGTATCTCCATACGATCAATTCATATTTAGTTACGACCAGTTCGTAACTCCTTACGACTAGTTAGTGATCATGTCCGACTAGTTTATGACCAATCTGTATCTCCATACAACTAATTCGTATCTGGTCGGACTGAAGGACCTACTTGCGTACAATCCCTTTGCCTCACGATATTTGGTTGAACTCTAGATTAAATATTTTGTCATCCATGGACTGTTCAATACTTTTTCGATCAAGTAACGGATAATGTCATGTGGTCGACTCTTCGACCACTAGTGGCACGGTCATACACTTTCTTTATCTAACCACATCAAGGGGCTTAGAGATATCTCTCCTGTTAGGAGGGATAAATCCCATATCCAACCAGTCTCATCCCTCCGCATGTTTCATAGAGCATACCCGAAAGCAACCTTTACAACTACCTAGTTACAGAGTAGCGTTTGGTAACCCCTAAGTGTACTATTACACATGTATGAAACAATGTTTATCTTAGGTCTTATGATTATACATCATCATTACTTGAGACCAACTGTTGACACATAAAATCATAACAACCTCAATAGTGTCTTAAAGTGGGTCAATCCAACACCTCTCTAATATGTGTTCACATTATTGATTCGATATCCCCATATCCATGACCGGTGAAGCATGATCATCAATCAATACATTTATTGGTCGATAAGTCACTAGTGTTCTGACCAGTGACATCCGACTAGGGATACATTTAGAATGACACCATATAAGTTAAAGAGCTTCACCAGCAAGTCACATACTTGTTAATCTTTATAAATGATAACCCATCCAAGGAATATAATAACATTTATTCTATAACTCATAAACATAGATGTGATATAATCATCTCTATGATTGCCTATAGGGCATATCATCAACAGTCTCTCACTTGTACTAGAATCAATCATAAGCATATCACCAACAGTCTCCCACTTGTACTAGAATCAATCATACAAGTATCTAATACCCATCGCTTTTGTGTGCACCTCATGCTTAGGTTGCAGGAGAGACTTTGTCAACAGATCAGTAATATACAAATCCATGTGCACTTTGCATATCTTTACATCACCTCTTCCAACAATCTCTCGAATAATGTGATATCGTCGAAGTATGTGTTTCGACTTTTGATGTGATATAGGCTCCTTAGCTTGTGCAATGGCTCCAATTATCACAATATAGATCCATTGGACTGGAAGCACTAGAAACCACACCCAGTTCATTAATGAATGTCTTAATCCACATGACTTCTTTTGCGGCTTTGGAAGTCGTAATGTACTCAGCCTCTATTGTAGAATCAGCAATTGTTCCTTAATTGAAACTTTTCAACTCACTGCTCCTCCATTAAGACAAAACACAAACCCAGACTACGATCTGAAATCATCCTTGTCGGTTTGGAAGCCAGCATCGATGTAACCATTTACGACTAGCTCTTCCTCACCAGCATAAACAAGGAATGTATCCTTAATCATTCTTAAGTACTTTAGGATATTCTTGACAGTTATCCAGTGACCTTCACCTGGATCTGACTGATTTCTACTCGTAATACTTAGAACATACGACGACACATCTGGTCGTGTACATAGCATGGCATATATGATAGATCCAATAGCCGAAGACTCATTTTGTGTCGCTCATTAGGTGTTGAAGGACACTGACTCTTGCTAAAACTAATCCATGTGATATGGGCAAGAAACCCTTTTTGGAATCTTGCATGTTGAACCACTTTAACACCTTGTCAATGTACATATCTTTGCTTAATCTAATTAGCATTTTAGATCTATCCCTATAGATCCTTATGTCTAAAATATATGTTGCATCTTCTAAATCTTTCATAGAGAAGTTTTAACAGATTCAAGCATAGGAATATCATTTCCAACCACTAATATGTCATCCACATATAAGATCAGAAAAGCAAGTTTGCTCCCACTAACCTTCTTGTAAACATAAGATTCTTCTTCATTCTTGATGAAGTGGTCAAACTCTTTGACCACTTAATCAAAATGAATATTCTAACTCTGAGATGCTTGCTTTAATTCATAGATAGATTTCTGAAGCTTGCATATCTTTCTAGCTTCCTATGGATCGACAAAACCCTCAAGTTGTGTCATGTATACATCCTCACTTAGGTTTCCATTTAGAAAAGCTGTTTTGACATCCATTTTCCATATCTCATAATCAAAATATGCAACAATTGATAGAATGATCCGGATAGACTTGCGCATAGCGACAGACAAGAAGGTTTCATCATAATCAACACCTTGAATTTGTTTAAAATCCATTGCCACCAATCGTGCCTAATGAATGTAAATATTTCCATCTATATCTATCTTTTTCTTAAAAACCCATTTACACTCAATGGTTTTAACACCATCAGGTGGATCAACTAAGTTCCAAACTTGATTGTCATACATGGATTTTATCTCGGATTTCATGGCTTCACGCCATGACTCAGAGTCTGGGCTCATCATCGCTTCCTCATAATCCTTAGGTTCATCATTATTCAATAATAAAATATCATGCCCATACCTTAGAGGCAATTGATGTGGCTTTTTAGATCTACGTGGGGCTGATACCTCATCTATAGGTTCTACAACATTTTATTCATCCTGTAGAGGTCCAGTAGGAGTTAAAATATTTTTAGATGTTTCCCAATTTATTCGAGTTGCACCTTGCTCCCACTCACTCCTTTGGATAGAAACTCTTTCTCTAAGAAGACACCATTTCAGGCAACAAATACTTTGTCATCATCCCACTAATAAAAATAATATCCTTTAGTTTCCTTAGGATACCCCACAAAAAAGCATTTATCCTATTTGGGTGTGAGTTTATCAGATGTCAAACATTTTACATATACCTTACAACTCTATATCTTGATAAAAGATAATCCAAGACACTTCCCAGTCCATATCTCACATGGTGTTTTCTCTACCGTTTTTGATGGAACTCTGTTTAAAGTGAAAACTGCTATTTATAGAGCATATCCCCATAAATATAATGGAGGATCATATTGGTTCATCATTGACCGAACCATGTCTAACAATGTCCAGTTTCGTCGTTCAGATACCCTATTCCATTGAGGCATTCTCGGCAGAGTAAGTTGTGGAACAATTCCACATTGCTTTAGATGATCACCAAACTCATAGCTCAAATATTCACCTCCACGATTTGATCATAGATATTTAATTGTCTTGCCAAGTTGATTATGTATCTCATTCTAAAATTCTTTGAACTTTTCGAAGGATTCAGACTTATGCCTCATTAAGTAGATGTAACCATATCTACTAAAATCATCAGTAAAAGTTATGAAGTACTAAAAACCACCTCCGACAGAAATGTTCATTGGTCCACATACATCCTTATGTACAAGGGCCAATAAGTCACTTGCCCTCTCAACTATAGCTGTGAAAGACGCCTTTGTCATTTCCAACTAAATAAGATTCACATGTTTCAAATGATTCAAAATCAAATGTGTTTAGAAGACCATCTTTATGTAGCTTCATCATGCGCTTCTCATTTATATGACATAGATGACAATGCCAAATAAAAGTGAGATTCAAATCATTAGGTCAAAGTCTCTTAGCATTAATGTTATAGACAAACACATCCTTAAGATTCAAAACATATAATTTGTTCACCAATGGAGCATGACCACAAAGCATATCATCAAAATAAATTGAACAACAGTTGTTCTTTATCCTAAACACATAACCTTCTGCTCCTAAACATGAAGCAGAAATAATATTTTTGCTTAAAGCAGGAGCATATAATAATAATTATTTAATTCCATAATTAATCCCGAGGGTAAAACTAATGGTAAAGTGCCAATAGCTAATGCAACAACTCTTGCTCTATTGACCAAGCGAAGATCAATCTCGCCTCTTGCCAAAATTCTACTCCCTATCAGTCCCTGCATCAAATTGCAAACATGAGCAACCGATCCGATATCAGATACCCAAGAACATGTAGGAGAAGTAGCAAGATTAATTTCTATAACATTTATACCTGTACTGAAAGTCTTACTTCCTTTGTTCTTTTTCATCTCTGCTAAGTACTTCTTACCATTCCTTTTTCAATGCCCAATCTCTTGACAATGGTAGCATTATGTATCAGGCGTAGGACCTAGCTTGAGCATCTTAAGCTTAGCCTTGAGACTCTTGATCTCATCTTGAGTCTTTCCTTTGCCTTTTTCTCCCTTTTTCTTGAAGCTAGTAGTCTTGTAAACCATCATAATATGATTAGAACTTTTCTTGATGCTCTCCTCGGCACCTTTAAGTATGTCATGCAACTCAGTCATTGACTTCAACATGCCATTCATATGAAAATTCAATATGACAGGATCAAAGCTCGCAAGGAGCGATTGGCGAATCACATCAGTAGTCAACTCTTGGTTAAGGGGAAAACCAAGCTTTTTTCAAGCTCTCAATGTGACCAATCATCTTGATCACATGAGAACTGTCCGGGCTACCTTCTGACAGCCTACAAAAAAACAATGCTTGAGAGGTATTGTACCTCTCTGTCCTTGCTTGGTCCTGAAACTTGTCTTTTAGACCCATAATCATATTGTAAGCATTCGTGGTCTCATATTGCTTCTGAAGCTTAGAGTTCATGGTGGCAAGCATAAGGCAGTGTACATCGACTGCGTCATTGCAATACTTCTCATAAGCACTCTTTTCAGTACGAGTAGCATCTGCATTTGGTTCCTCGGGATAGGGACCCTCTAGAACATATTCCTTCATTTCTTGTTTGAGAACAATTCTCAGATTATGAAACCAGTCAATGAAGTTTGTTCCATTCTATTTTTCTTTCTCAAGAATAGATCGCAAGTTAAAGGTAGGTGTGGAGGAAGTACTAGGTGCCATGATCCACAACAGAAAATGTGTATATGAAAAAATTCAACACTATGTTTATATAAGATCTTCTATTAAACGCTTTAACAAAAGATACTTCCACTATATGTTATAAACCAAGTTTTCATCTAACTTCATATAGTGGGTTCAAGATCCATATATCATTAAGTCCTAGTGAGCTTTGGCATCATTGCTAGAAAACTAGTGATTTAGATAAGCAACCCCTTACCAATCATATCTCATATGACTCTTGTTTGTTGGATGGCATCACTATGCCCCGGCGACCAACACTATGCCCTATGGCCTAAAACCATTTTGATAGCCTTGTCAAGTTAAACCGATACTATGCATGTGGGTATCCGACACCCACCCTATCTTATTAAGATAGTTAATGGCATCCTACTTTGGTAGACCTACCAATTAACGATCAAAATCGTAATAGGCGCAACAATTAGAAAGACATCAAATTTACTTAATTTTTCTTGAGGGATACTACTCCACCATGTTAAAAAATATAATGCTAAAACATGATCAATAGCATAACATGAACAAAACAAACTTTCACATATAATCATATTCCCTTAACATGACGATCTACATCTCCATCACCACGCTTCCTGCCCACTGAGCCATCATGCTTGAAATCACCACATTCATCTATTAAGCAATTACTCCTAAAAGCTAGTAATGAATTACATATGATAATATCAAGCATCAAATGTTGGCACGCAGACTGTTATACAATAATATGTAGCTCGATGGCTATAACATAGCATGACACGCATGCCATGAAAAATCCATACATGCATCACATACATAATGGACCATACTATTCACATCAATCCCTGCAAAAGGTGTTATGTATAGAATCCAATTCTATCGGGTGACATGAACACATAATAGTATATATCACGAGTCGAGGGCAGCACCCTTGGAAAAAAAAATCTGAGGCATGAATCTTATTCACATAATTGAGCCTTGGAAATTCATTAGATTAATCATATAAACCCTACTCCAAACCAATTTGATCACCGCTTCCATACAACTACACATCGCGGCATACCCCGATGGCGGAATTCCAACCAGTAGGAGTATCATGCAATGCGAACGTGAACAAACACAGTTAATCATCAGGTGCTATCAACTCATACCTCCCGCAAACCCATCTACTATCGCCAAAACCGATTGATATTATCAACCAGTGCCTAAACTGCTCTATCCATATGAACCGATTTAGATTACCAAATCAGAACAATAATAGATTCAATCAATTACTGCCACATATCAAGTATATGCGACTGATCTAGATCAAAAAGTACACAAGATGGCTCTAATACCATTGAAGGGATACGGGTAGGCTACAATAGCTAGCAATTTTAAAAATTCTACCATGTAAACTAGGAAGCTATGCAAGCAAAAGATCATAGATCATTACCACTAGACGCACAGTGTAGCGGAAGAAGAGTTGGAGCAGCTTGATCTAGCGTCGAGCGTGTCGATGTAGTGGTTGTAGTCGATTGTCCAACGTCCTCGGCACCGATCGTCTCCTCCAACAGCCTATGATGTTCCTTGAATAGGTCGTCGATCGTCCTCGATCAGCGCAACAGCAACCGCAGCAGCGCCTCTACGATATCCACACGTCCAGAGGTGCAATGTCGTATGCTGGTGTGCTAGCACCAATGTGCACGGTAGGGCCTTCGAGAAGATGGTGGCTAGGGCTTTTGTTGAATAACTTACATACGTCCCAACAGCCCCATGCATCCCCTTATAAAGATTCCATAACAGATCCTATCCGAACTCGGTTCATGCGTAATCAGTTGTAACTCAGAAACTCCTTTCCGACCACGAGTCGTTAGTGGTTCCTAGCAGGACATAACGATTCCCAAATCCACATAAATATTATATCGAACGAACCTTATACAATATGATCTACTACCAGGTTCTTATCACTTACGACCGGCTTGTATCTCTGTATGACCAGTTCATATTTAGTTACAACCAGTTCGTAACTCCTTACGACCAGTTAGTGATCATGTCCAGCCAGTTTACGACCAGTTCGTATCTCCATGCGACTAGTTCGTATCTGGTCGGACTAAACGACCTACTTGCATATTCTCCTTTTGCCTCATGATATCTGGTTGAACCTCAGATGAGATATTTTATCATCCATGGACTGTTCAATACTTTCTCGATCAAGTGATGGATAACTTTAACTCTTCGACAACTAGTGGCACGGCCATGGACTTTCTTTATCCGACCACATCGAGGGCCCCAGAGATATCTCTGCTGTTAGGAGGGGCAAATCCCATATCCGACTAGTCACATCCCTCCGCATGTTTCATAGCATACCTGAAAGCTATCTTTATAACTACCTAGTTACAGAATAGCATTTGGCAACCCCTAAGTGTACTATTACATATGTAGGAAACCATACTGATCTCAGGTCTAAGGATTATACATTATCATTGCTTGAGACCAACTGATGACACATAAAATCATAACAATCTCAATAGTGTCTCAAGATGGGTCAATCCAACACCATGTTCTCTAATACGTGTTCACATTATTGATTCGATATCCCCATATCTATGACCGGTGAAACATAGTCGTCAATCAATACATGTGTTGGTTGATAAGTCACTAGTGTTCGGACCAGTGACATCCGACCAGAGATACATTTAGAATGACATCATATAAGTTAAAGAGCTTCACTAACAAGTCACATGCCTGTTAATCTTTATAAATGATAACTCATCCAAGGAACATAATTACATTTATTCTATGACTCATAAACATAGATGTGATACAATCATCTCGATGATTGTCTCTAGGGCATATCACCAACACGAAGAACAAGATCAACAGCGACAAGCAAGAAAGAACTAGCACCACAACTAGCTCCAACACGCCTAGATGAATTTTTTTTATGGAAAATTCAGAAGAACACACTCATACCCGAGGTGGTCGCCATAACTTGGCTTTTTTATTGTATATTAAACTCAAAATCTAAATTGGGTTACAATGGGGTTCTACCCATGAATATGTAGGGTTCGTCTTCTCCTCATGGTTGGCCAAGGGCTCTCCTACTTCAGTTTGGACTAGTGGTGCCAAATCCCACATCAATACGGAATGGGAGGGCATCCAAGTGGTTTCGACCAAGGGGGGATTCCCACTTGAATTCAGATTCCTCCTCTCGTCTTTCCTTATTCTAAATTCTGAAATTTAAAACTAATCTAATTTGCTGAAAATAAATTTGTAATCTATTTCCAATACCTTTGTCATTCGGCTTTTGAATCCGCATTCATCTCAGACTTCAAAATTGACATTTCGTGCTAATTGGAAAATGCCATTTTCTTCACTAATTCGAATTCACCTTTCTTGACTCCTCTCTCCTTCGGCTTGTGTCCCAATGGCAGCATGCATGAGGTTTTTCTCCCCAAATCCGAATCCAATTTAGATTGCACTTGTCCCCTTCTTTCTTCCTTCTTGTTTTCTTGATTTTCATCTGAAAGAAATTGATGTTTCTTTTCTCCTCAATTGGCTTCCCTCTTTTTAGGAATAACATATCTCTTTACTTGACTAGCTTTACTCTTGGTCAAAGCATGGTCTTCCTTTCCCTTTTGTTGCAATTCAGCTCCAATTAGGGATTTAGTGTTAGTTGGAAATTTAGAATCACTCACCCAGTTGGTAGATGCTCTTAGGGCCTCATCATTTTCCCTTTCTTCAAGGAAACACGTCCTCATCTTTTGGGTAATTTCAGGAAGCTTCTTCAGTATATCAAGAACTTGAACATGTTTAGGCTTCTTTTGTGACACCACATCAACCTTGAGAGCATTGTCGGCCATTGGTTTTAGCACTTGTTTCTTTCCACCATGAAGAAAAGAATAGGTGTTGGATCATCCCTCATGGGTATCACTATGATCGTATCGTCACGATCGTCCCAATAGCAAGTGACATGCATCTATTGGTACAACATCTCAATCTAGCTTGTCAATCTAGCTTCCAATAGCAAATGAAACACACACCATATGTGTAATTTCTAGCCTTCCGGAGTTGTATAACCACTCCACTTAGTGCGGTTCCTTATGCCTCCATGTAGGCAGCCCAAAGCATGCACCAAATCTTTGCTTATAGCATTGGTGTAACTCCCACCATCAATGATCAACTTGCATGCTTTCTCTTTGATCGTGCACTCCATTTGGAAAACACTCCACCGTTGCCCCTTAGCTTTAGTTTCTTCACTTTGCACCTTTCGGCCCAAAGTATTTACACCACACAAAGGAGATTCACAAATAATAGGACCGTCATCCTGGTGCTCTTCGTCGGATTTGTCGCTTTCGGACTCGCTACTTGTAGAACTTGCTATATTGTACCCATGAACAGTAAGGAGCACTTTTCGCTAATTTGGACAATCCTTCATCATATGCCCTCTTCCCTTGCACTTGAAGCATTCAATATCCCTAGTACGAGCAGTAGAGAACACGCTAGAATTAGCTTTAGATGTTTCTTTACCTCCATTGCTTGTAGCCTTTGATGCCTCCTTAGAAATAGCCTCGTTTGGCAGGTGTGTTGTTGCCACTTTAGAATTGGTGCCAACATAATCTCCTTGCGGTTGCGGACGCTTCCATGTGCTACTATAAGTAGTGCGGTTTCCACAGGATTGGCGTTGTAGGATACGTTGTTCAGAATGCACCGCATGACGCACAAGGTCTTGTAGATGGTTGTATGATAATGATTTCGTCTTCTCTTGCACATCATTATTCAAACCCTAAAAGAAACAAGCCATTGTCACCTACTTAGGTTTGTTCACGCCTGTATGAATCATGAGAATCTCTATCTGTTTGTAGTATTCATCTATGGACAAAGAACCTTGACAAAGCTGTTGCAATTTGGTATGCAAAGTTCTAGTGTAGTGCACCGACACGAACCGTAGCCTCATGAGGTTCTTCATGTGTTCCCATGTGTTTGGTTGTCCTTCGGCACGACACAATTGGTTCCACCAAACAAGAGCGTAGTTAATGAACTCAATTGATGCAGCACATACCTTCTTCTCCTCGGTGTAGTTATGGACATAAAAAATTTGATCCACGTGCACCTTCCACTCGAAGAACACCTCCGAATTAGTACACCCATTGATTGCTGGTATGAAAACTTTGAGCCTCCCAATACGGTAGTCATCGTGGCTGTTTCCAGTAGCTCCTTTGTCGTGCCAAAAGAAATTTGGCGAATATGCAGCACCTCCATGACAGGGATTGAGGTTCCATCGTACCCCAAAAGCACCATCCGACCGCATGTCCATATCGAATCGTACTCTTCTTCAACATGACGTGCTTTCTGTTTGGGTGGCGGTTGATGTAGAATAGTTGTTGTAGCACCATCCACCGGTAGATGTTATCTTCATCTTAAGCTGACCCTCGTTGGCCTCAATCTTTGTAGTCACTGAAGTCATGGGCGAGCGTGATGGTGCATAGATGTGGAGACCGATGTGGTGCCCGCCGTGGGTGGGGGCTGCGATGGCATGACGGAGCTCGCCATTGGTGGGTCAGCATGGCACAGATGTGGCTAGAGATGAGAGCTCGTTGTGGATGAGATCAACGCAGATGCCAGCAAGAGCCCGCCATTGGCGGGATCAACATGGTGACAGTGTCGGCGAGGGATTGCGATTAGTGAGATCGACACAGTGACGATGACGAAGCTGCCATAGGCGACTGCGACGACACGGGCAAGGCTGCCCACCGTTGGCGATGTGGCTCGGCGCCACTCGACCGATGGGGAGGCATGACACAGTATGGTAGGCCGCTGTTGGTGGCACAACATGTCGAACCCGGGAGCGAAGGATCCCAAATTCTCTGTGTTCATACATTAGTCCAGGATAGCTAATGCACACAGTCAAACAAAAGTGATAATCAAAACATATCACACATTTTTATTAATATTTATTCAGAGTTTATTACAAAGGGCGAGGCCAATTAAAGTAAAACACAATGAGCGAAATAACGATAGTAGACCCAACGATTAGCCACGAGCAATAAATGCGAAGCGCAACCTAAGCGTCAAGATCCTCACCGTCTGGTAGATATCTTCTCTGAATAAAGATTATTCACAAGAGTGAGCACAACTACTGTGCTCGCAAGTTACACCAATATGGAATTGATATGCATGCATAAGGTAGACAAAGGATCTTGGCAAGGTTATTTTATGTAAAGCGGCGGTTTTAATTTAAATAATCATATTAGATTTCAAAGCCATTTCATACGGTAATCTAAATTACCATTTTAAATGACAATAGTTTATTGTGGATAACCTCCATAAAAGATGATGGATATCCTCCAATCACAATAATGGCTACCCGCCCAATTTTCCCACAAGACTATCCATCCCGAAATTATCTGTAAAAATCACTTTTAAAACCAAAAACAAAACTAACTCGAGTGGCTTTGCTAGCATGTCCATGACATGCATGACGCTATTCAATAGTTTCTACTCTGCGAGTTTGTACAACTTTACCCACACGAGATATTATACTCTTTGTGTCGGCCAATCCACGCTTCTAAGGCGTGTGACAAGCAAACATCACAAGGCCGTTACAATGTTCTACCTCAAAGTACTACGTGCGCTAAGGTTTCGCTTCCATTGATGGACCAGTCCTCAGGAAAACCCCTCTTGCGCCAGATGGGAAAACTGTCTATCAAACACCCATACATACAACATAGCACAAATAACTAAGAGGTATTACAAATTATTAAGCCAGTCCTGCCCATACAAGACATGTGGTTGTGCGATAAGGCATAACAAAATGCGCTCAAAGACCGGTCCTCAATTGGCTTGGGCGTCATTCAATTTAAACCCTGGGTCTTAATCTTAACCAGACTAAGCCCGTGCATAAACCTGCACCCACCATCCATCCTTTTCACCCAAGTCCAAACCATTTTGATTTTATTTCTAATAAACCATCTTTACAAATTCTCTATGGTAAAACAATACCATAGTTTTTAATTTTCATCAAATTTTATTGAGTTGGCTAAAATTCTCCCAAAAACATAAATCATGGTCTAAGTATTTGCGAAGCATTTGATTATTAAACATAATAATTTATCTAAAGTGACAAAGGAATGACTTGGCAACATCCAAGGTTTGGCATACAAAGATAATAGGAATAACTAATTATTTAAGCAGAATTTGAAATACTTGAATAAAATTATGCATGCAATTAATAATTTAAAATCTGAATTTAATTAACTTTAAAATAATAGGGCAAAATGGTCAAAGTATAACTTGCCTTAAATGCATGATTGGAAAATCTAAGTCTTGAGAAATATCAAATTCCCGGAATCGTCAAAGTCTAAACGTGAAAATAAGGCAAATCAAATAAAATTCAAATAAAACTCAGAAATACAAAATAAACCAAGTCTAAATATAATAATTTTATTTTATTGAGCTAGATAATCAAATTATAAAACTTTAGAAATTTGTTTCACTAAATTTGGAGTTAGGATTCAATTATTATGAATTTTACAAATTTTAACCTAAATTTGATATTTAAAAGAATTCTAAATTCTAAAACAGAACTAAAATGAACTCTAAATTGAATTATTATATTTTATTTGGTTAGACAATAATTTTCTAAAATTTTAGCAACTTGAATCATCTAATTTGGAGTTATAATGCAAAAGTTATGAATTTTACAAATTTTAAACTAAATCATTATTTAAACAATTTCCCGAATTATTTTTCTAAAGAGAATTCTAAATATTGCGCACGATGACATCAGCGATGATTTTCCATGAATTAAATGAATTAAAATAATTTTTCGACAAAGGGACCCATGTGTCATTGACACGATCCTTGTGGACTAAGTCCACGGATTCTAGGGCTCGGGGTTGTGATGACGTGGCGCCACATGGGCGCCGACTCGCGAAAATGCGTGGCGCTGACTGTCGTGACATGGCCGATCCACGTAAGCCGACGGCGGCGGCGATGCAGGCTTAGCCTCGCCGCGCGTTGCGCCCACGGCGAGTCTGCGACTCTGAGCTCAATGGAGAAAAGGGAGTGGGGATTGTGATGCTCACCTGGCGGCTCAAGGGCACGAGACGATGGCGGCGGCGAGGATTTGGCGGCGCACGGTTACATTCAACGGCGGCGATGAGCTACGGTGACTCTCCTGCCGGGAAGGTGCGCCGGGACGACGAGACATGGCGACTCGAAGGTGGGTTCGGGTGGTGGAGAGTCGCCGGTGGCGCTGCAATTCGACGACGGAAGCTTGGGTGGCGGCGAGCTATTTCTCAAATTCGGCGAGTATGGGGAAGGAGAAAGGAAGTGGGTGGCGGTGGTGAGTTGGGGAGCTCAAGGCGCACCTGAGGCTCCCTTTATAGGGGCCGGAGCAGGCGAGGAGACGGAGATCGTGGGCGGCATCAATGGCGGCCGTGGTTTAGGGCGTGGGCTAACCGCGAGATCGTCTTGAAAAAGGGAAGATCGTGGGAGGGAGGCGTGAACGCATTTAACTTGATTGCGTGCATTCTGCGAGGAAAGGAAGAGGAACGGGTATTGTGGGAGCTCAATGGCTCACATGGCGGCCGCTGCGATTTGGGCGAGGAAAAGAGAGGCGAGGTAGAAGGCAGTGGGCGGGACCACCAGCAGCGAGAAGGGAAATGAGGCGCTGCGGCGGCCGTCGGATCTTGATCCGATGGTCAAGATTTTGCGATGGGAATGCGGAGAGAAACAGGCAAAACGGGCGGTGGGCGTCGTGGGCGTCGCGTATGCGTGTGAGTAAATGGGCGAGCCAAGTTTCGCCCAATTGCTGTTTTCGATTTTCTTTTCATTTTCTATTTTAAATATTCAATTTAATTCATTTCACTTTAGAATATAGCAAAATAATTCCAAAAATTCTAGAAAAATTCTCATAAATTCTTAGAGACATTTTAAACTTAATAAAATTATTTCCAACTTAAACTTGATAAAAGCTTTTGCAATTAAATTTATTTTAGCTTTAACTAATTAGGAAAAGCTTTTAAAATTTCAAAATTTCCACAAAAATAAATAACTTTTAAATTTTCTCTGAAATTGAAATTTTGGGCTGTTACACAACACGTGGGGATTCCGCCCTAGGCGGCGCACACGAGTCCGCCATGGGCGGCGTGCAGGGCGAGGATCCACCATAGGTGGTGCAGTGATCTGCTGTGGGCATCGCACATGTGTGCACCATGGGCGATGCGCGAGCAGGGAGCCACCGTGGGTGACGAGCATTAATGATGCGGATGTAACCTCCTATCGAAGCTATGATATCAACTGATGTGGATCAAACCTCGAGATAAGATTAAATCTTGTAGGTTGCCTAGTCTTTTGTTGTGGAATAGTAACAAAAGTGCAGTAACACTCCTGTGGTCGTGTACTAACACTACATCTTTCATGTAGTAATACTCCGACGGTGGTGTAGTAACACGTTGTCTTGCGTGCAGTAGCACTTCGGCTTTGGTGTAGTAACACAATGTCTTGCGTGCAGTAACACTCCGATGGTGGTGTAGTAACACTACGTCTTTCATGGAGTAACATGACTTCCATGGCATTGTAACCAGCTTGATAACATGGTTGAATCACACTAGATCAACATGAACTAGAGTATAAGTGATCAGCCGTAGCCTTCCAAACCATGAACAAAGGATTGATTATGAATTAGAAGATTGAATTGTATGGATTCCGATAGATGGTTTCGGCAGCTTGGAACTAGAACCCTAGGTAGAATTCCTCAACCCACGTACACCGCAGCATGTGTACAAAAGATATAGGATCAATTGATCCGGTGAATGAAAATCGACACCACAACGGAATCCCCATGCACTTGAAGAAGAACCCTCTATGAATTCCTCAAGAACACTCACGATACAGAGATAAACCCTAACGGCACATGACCGAACCACATACATATTTTCAATTCATAACTCAACTCCCCTCCTCCATTGGTCACACCCCATAGGCTTATATAGCCAACACCTACACAAAGGCCTGAAGGCCAATTAGGACTCTCACGTACGTACATAATTAACGTATTCGACCTGGACTCTAATATAAACTTCCTAAACCATACGACTCAATGTTCCTAACTTAAACTAGTGCTTTAGTACCTTTTATACTCAGAATCAATTAAATATGGAATTAACTAATGCAAACCGACTCAACATTAAACTTTGGTGTGCCTTCTGATCATAGCTGACACGGCGGCAGCAAATGGCCCCATCCAAGAACACACAAAGAAAGAAAATCCACGCAGGACAAACATTTTATGCACCGGCCGAAGCCTACTTCCTGATTTCTTGCGTTCCCAGCAGATAGTCTTCCTTCTTATATATCAGAACGATTAGCACATGTATGGTCATGGTGTAGAAAAAATACCCATATAGGTACGTACGGATGCATTATTTGTAATGCCGGTGATCACCATTGTTCGATCGAGGGGTGAGCATTGCTTTCTGCACGACATCACGAAAGAATGTCACAAGAAAAACGAGCTGCATTCACAAGAAAAACGAGCTGCATTCTTGCGCATTAACTTAATTTTTATTCGCCAGCATTAGCAAGTGCTTGTACAAAACGATCGTTGGACACAAAGCATCAATTGAGATGGGTATCCTTGTGGAGCACGTGCCGTTCTTCTTCTTCTGCATGGAAATACATGCTGCTCTTTAGACTTCACAATCTGATCCACCTTTTTTCGTAATCATATGTTAGCAAACGATGTACACAATTGGCAAGATTGTGGTATCATTTCACATGACCGATCTACACATTCTTAGTAAAAAAAAAGGGACAAGTTTGATTTCGCACGTGCCAATGTGGCAACTATCTGCGAATTGACGGAGCTGTAGGAACATTTCAATCTGTTGAGAAAGCTCAGGGTATAGCAATTGTCAATTATGCACGTACTAGAAATACACGAGTCTACAGAGAGAAAAAAGCCGGACAATTTGATTTGAATGTTCATTTCCAGGAATCAAAATTAAATATGACCGGCATGCCGAAGGAAACTTGCTAGGGAGGACCTCACATGAGGCTCCTCCTTATCAGCCGTTGATTCTTCTTCCATCAACAAATTCAACGGTAGATAGAGATTCAAATTTTTTCCCAGGCATGCTGATGCTAGGTTTAAAGTAGGTGTAAGAGAAGTAGCCCACCCTTAGGGTCATCGGTAATACTTAGTATGCCCTAGTTAAAGTCATACATATGTATGGATTAAGTCCATGAGGTATACCTAGGGAAATGTATCAAAGTGCCTCTTTCTCCATCAATATAACGTGGGGCAAGAAAAGAAATGTCCCTTCTTGCTCCCCCCCCCATACCCCATATATAGTACCATACCATTTTCCTATATATATATTGGCATGTGCCTCGGCGGCAATGGCCAAGCGTGGTGGGGAGGCGACCAGCGCACGTGGGAGGAGGAGACGCCAGGCGGTGAGCGAGGTCGGATCTGCGCCCGAGGCGGGGCTCGTGAGGAGGCGGTGGTGGGGTCTAGGCGCTATGGAAGACAAGGTGGAGGAGGAGAAGGCGGAGACGGCAGCCAGCGCTTCCATTCTGCTGGCCGTTGTGACGGCCACGAAGGGAGAAGGGGAAGGGAGATGCAGCGAGGAGGCGACTGTGGGATGAGGTGGCATCACGGGGAAGGGAAAGGGGGCGTTGCTGAGAGGAGAGGAGAAGGCGGCTGTGTGGGGGGGAAGACGAATCGTGCGGTGGGGGAGGGGGAGGCGGTGACACAGTGAAGGCGGAGACGACGGTGTAGAGAGGGGAGCAGACAGTGGCGGTGCAGGGGAAGGGGAAGCGGCGGCATGGAGGGAGCGGAGGGACGGGAGGAGAGGAGAGGGCGGTGCGGCCGACATGGAAGAAGGGTAGCGGGAGGAAAGGAATCAAGAGCTCTCCACCGGCTTCGGCGGGCGAGGAGAAGAGCAGACAGAGGGGAAAGGGATGGGAAAAATCATGAGTTTCGCTCCGCTGGCCGCAATCGCTACACTTGCTGCGATCGGACGACGACGAACCTGCTCGCACGCGATTGGCAAAAAATCGGGAAATGCATACGTGGACACACTGACTACTTGGCGATTCATCCAGCCTTATAAGGAGTGAAAATCGGGAAACGCATACGTGGACATGCTGGTTGCTCGGTGATTCATCTAGCCTTACAAGGAGTAATATACATATGGCCCCAAGGGCATGTAAGGAGGGGGTCCTCATTCTCACTCATAATGCAACATACTCACACTTATTATGCTTTTGGGTACTATCCTCTCATGACTAAAGGGTGTTCGTTATGTTGTACTTCGAGGGATATTTGGTAATTTCTCAATTAGAGAAGAAGAAATAGAAAGGAAAAATGGGAACATGGGGCCCACCTGTCGGTTGGAGAGGAGTTGGGATAAGGTTGGAGATTCAATATCCAACCCCATTCCCAATCGTGCGTGTGGCTCGGCCGCTCCCCTCATGAGCGCAGCGCTGGAGGCGCTGACTGACCCGGGCACTTCAGGCGTCAGCCGTTGGCTGCCACCGCGCTACACCTTCTCCTCCTCTCCTCTTCTTAAGGGGATCAGTGGCTCCACCTTTCTTCACCCTGAAATAAGTGAGTTCCCCTTCTGAATGCTTCTTCTTCTCCTCCGATTTTGCCTTCGGTGTTTTTTGGGAGGGGGGATTTGGAGCTCTCGCGCCACCATGGTCGACCCTAAGCCGTTGGTGGTGAGCACTTGATCTTCTTCTATGCAGATCCCGCCGGTTTCCTTCTTGCGTTCTATCCTCTATGTGTGTTTGGTAGGAACCTGGCACTTGCGCGATTGGAGCTCGTGTTGGTCGGCTCTAGCTTGATCTTGGCGTGGAAGGAGCCGTCGGTTTTTTGGTGATTCATGCACCTGGAGTGCATTTGACTGGTGTATTGTGGTTCTTGTGTAGCATCCCCTGTACCTCGTCTTCGCACACTGATGTGTCCCAGTTTGTGAAGTTGGCATTATATCTCTGTCAACCTCCTCTACTACAGAAAATGTCTTCACAGACAGTTCAAAAACGTCATCACAGACGGTTTCGTGAGCCGTCTGAGTTTATGGGTCAGTAATGACATGAGGTCATCACAGACGGTTTTTGAACCGTCTGTGATGCATACTATCATAGACAGTTATTAACTCAGAACCGTTTGTGATAGTTAACTATCACAGATGGTTTGTAGATGAAACCGTCTATGATAGTTGATGTAACACAGATGGTTTTTTCTAAGGAACCATTTGTGATATTTTTTGTATTGCTAAAACTATTTTTGTTTATTAACTAGCCTCAGGAAATGCTAGACATGCCCTCTGAAACAAGCAGAAACACAACAAGTACATGTATACATCCAATTCACATTCATTTCAGAAACAAGCACATCCATTTCACAAATTAATTAACTCAAATAAACTAAAATTAACCATTCATGAACAAATACACACATGTACAATAAGTTCAATCTTATCCCAATCAAGTTCAATCTACATTGTGGAACAACCCTTCAGGGTTTATGGCATCACGCAACAAGAAGGACACAAATTGTCATCGAATTCTTGTGAGATCAGCCTGTTCCAACGCAGTTATAGCGATGGTCACAACCTGTCGCTAGGAAGATTAAAGTCGTGCATATATAAATTGATAAGTATGAAATAATTAATGCAAGATTGGCAAACCTCAGGATCATTGGTCGTCATGGAACCGAGGAGTAGTTGCATGTTGTGGCAAACATAGTATTCACAGATGTTGCCCGACAACTGCTGGTGGCACTACACAAATAGAATTGGTTAGTTCAAGAGGTATTACTATGAAGTGTTATATAGGATTAATGTGTATTAGCGAATATCAAAAAATTTAGATCGTGTTGTAGGATCTTTCCTTTGCATTTCCCTCCTTTAGCAAAGTACACGGCGAACGACCTACATGATTCCAAAAAGTTAGCCTTAGCCATTGCAAAGGAAGGAAAGACTACAATAGAGTTATCTATGGAGGAAATATGTTTACCTGTCGATTAAATGTCAGACAACTATGAAGTCATGTTTGTTCCTCTTTAGGGAATCAAGGTATATTACCTTGTTCCTTTTTGGTATAATTACCATTAGAATCCAATGGAACCTATACAGGTATGTCGCCATGGTCATTAAACATAAGTTCGTGTTGCTTATAAAGTACAAATCAACAAGTATAGCCACTAGTGCAGCACTTACCTCTGGTTGTAGGTAAAAAGTATGCAATCTTGTTACTGTGAGCCAGCAATGACTTCGTCATGTAACCTCGACGAAGGATGCATTCTCCTCAATGCTTTGCATGGAGACCAAGTGTGGGTCGATGAAACCTACCGCTGATTCACTTGCTTCGGCTTCAGAAATCATGTGTGTGTGTGTGTGTAGGAAAATGGTATGGTACTCCTAGAAGTACGTGCTCCCACATCTCATATATCACTTAAATCGTACGATGATACCTCTTTATCTATTTGAGCATACTCCAATAATGATTATAAGATACCCCAAAGTGAGTTCCATGAAAAATTTCATTAAATTCCTCTTTTTATAGCAAAATTTGTGTATATACTTCTTTTATATATGAAAAAGGGTATATAGCAAAAAACAAAGGGCTCCAATGAAAATTTGTCAATCAAGTCACATTGGAGTATCTTATAATTGGTATTTAAGTATACTAAAAATGATGAAGAAGTATAATATGTGCGTTTAAGTGGTATATTGGAAGTGAGAGTACATACTCCCAGTAGTACGAAACGTGTGTCCTATATATATATGTATATGTGTGTGTGTGTGTGTGTGTATATATATATATATATATATATATATATATATATATAAGCAACATAGACCGTGATTGTACACACTTACCGTGTCCAGCATCGCATGAGTGAGGCATCGAGGGCGTCAAGGTTGAAGAGATCGAACAAGTCCTCGAAGGTCACCCTGAAGACACAGTCTTGAACCTCATGGTGAAGATGATCCGACCCAAACTTGACGTTGACACCTGAGCGTCGTTGTCCATCCGTCTTGTGGGGCCGTTCCATGTACCATGCATGCAATCTCGTGCAAGCAACTCCTAGGGTTTTGAGGCGCTCTACCTTCTCGACCGACGGCTTGCCTACACGAATTTCTGGGCTAATGGCAAGAAGGGGATATCATTGGGCATCTGTCGCCTCACTTTTTAGAGGTCGACTTCATGGGTACAAGTAAGTCTGGTGCAGGTAGCTCTGGTGCAGGTAGCTCCCGTGGACTTGGCACCATTGCAAGACTTTCTCAAGAAGTTGACACCGGTGCAGATAGCTCCAAACAGATGTCCCTCTTGGGCCACTAGATGAATATTTCAATGGCTTGCCCTAGAGTCACGACCTCGTCAATCGGGGTTATGTGTAGCGGGACGATGCCAAAATTGGCATGAACACCGTCCATATTCACTTTTGTGGAACCCGGCACTAGATTTTCATCGTGCACCAAGGCCCTGGCACCGGATAGATACGTCAGGCCCCAAGCAGCGTCTGGGGCAATGGAGGCATATCTCACTTAGAGCTTGCACTTCGTAGCTACCTACATAACGATACAAAATTAACTACTCCAACAGGCTGAGTCAATGGATCGAGCATTCTAGAGATAATAATTATTACCAGGATGTTATCGACAGAAAATTTGTCGTCGCTTTCTGCAATAGGGTTGGACGCGCAGCTACTCTGACGGTTGGGGGGCTGGCTACCACAGTAGCGGCGGGGGCTTCCAACTAATTTTCCCTAAGCCTTTCCTCAAGGCTCTCCATCTGCCATCGCGTCTCAGCTTGTGCGACATCTCGCATCTCCTCTCATAGCAGTGCATCGCACTCAACTTTGGCTCTCTGCCTACTCTGGTATGCTTCGGAGTCCTTTGAGAATCCCTGTTTCCAAGGAATATGAAGACCAGGACCTCTCGTGTGACCCGGGTGATCCTTCTTTCCCAAGTCCACGAAGAGTATATATCTCTCCCTGACTGCCTGGAATGAGCTTTGGGAAGATAGTGCACTCAACGCTTCCTGCAAGAGCCCGACATGTTATTTCACTTCCTATGAAGTTATGGAGTAATTACAAATTAGGTAGTTTGATATATTACCAGGTGTTGGGACACTTCTTAGTCTACGGGGTTCGGAAAGGAGAAGGCCCTCGAAGACACGGTAGATGACCTCGCTCTTATCCAGTTTCGGACGTGCTCATCAAGGATCCCGGCAAATGGCGGGGAGGCCTCCCACAGGATTGCCTGCTCATCCTAGTTCCTCAATTGTAGGATTTTACCTGCATACCCAGCGGTGCCGAGTATGTGGGGTGCGTGTTTTTTGCCTATAGGGCCCTGTGCACCGCACTTTCACTCCTAAAATCATCTGTTGTCTTCCTCGCCACAAAGTCTTGCTAGTACTCTTCCACGAACGGATACTTCTGGAAGGGCGTCAGATCCTTCTCCACGTATTGCTTGATAAGCGTGCTCTTAAAGTTCTTCTACGCTTTGCACGCCGCTAGCAACGCATGTCATCGCACAGAGGCCTGGTGTTGTTCTAAGATCTCAAAATATTTGAAAATTTTCGTCGCCAGCGTATTTTTCTGAACTTTGGTCAACTCCTTCCACGAATCGTAGGTGATCTTGACCCGTTTGCGTGCAACTATTCTGACAGTTCTTCAGAATGCGGACACTGCTCGGAAAGGATTGAGAGGGGTCCCAGACACATCGACATCCGTGATGGTAAATCGGTCCTCAGGCCTTTTCAATATTCCTCTTTCCTTGCGCTTGGATTTTCCAGAGGATGGCGCATCAAACACATGAGGCGACGGTGACAGAGAATAAGTAGATGACATCTTCACAAGAAATAGAAGTTCTGACATGCATGAACATATTATCATAAGATTCTTTATGTGTATGGGTATACACACCAATTAATAAATAATTGGGATATTTACAGTATAAAAGATCACAGTTTAACAAGTTCAACAATGAGCCTAATTGACTAAGAGAATAGCATGTATTGTTATTTGCTCAGGATCACAAAAACCTGGAGTAAGCATTCCAATTAGAGCTCAAGTTCAAACCTGATTATCAAAACAATTCCAGTACAAGACTATTATCATCACAGAGCATTCATCTCAAACCTACCACACCATATTGCAATATATTCCAATAGCAGTATCAAAACAAATACAATATGAATCAGTGACTAGAACATATCAAATGCAAAGAGGTAATTAAATTGAAATAATATGACACTCACGAAGCAGATGACAATCAAAGCCACTGAGCAATCTGAGCAATATGTGAGGGGAAGGGGCGTCGGGGTCGGCAACTCAGCATCTGTTACCTTTGGGCATCGAGGAGAAGGACGAGCAGGGAGCACTGGAGCAACAGGGCAGCGTCGAAGGGGAGGCGCGCCAGGCTCGGGGGAGGAGGCGGCGACGCGTGCTTGGGAGAGGGGAGGAGGCAAGCTCGCGGAGGAGGGGCGCCAAGTTCGAGGAGGCGGCGACTCGTGCTCGAGGAGAAGGAGGCGGGCTCGGGGGAGGAGGCGCACTGGGCTCGAGGAGGAAGCGGCGTCGAGGACGATGACGGCAAGCTCAGGGGAGGAGGGATGTTAGAGAAACTTAATCGTTTGAGTGGGGGCGCGGGCAAACCCTAGAGTTTGAATATAAATAGGGTTGGACATCACAGACAGTTCCAATAAATAACCGTCTGTGACAGCTTATGTATCACAGACGGTTTGTAGATAAAACTGTTTGTGATAGCTGATGTATTACAGACGGTTTGTAGATGAAACCGTCTATGATAGCTTATCACAGACGATTTGTCCTAAGGAACCATCTGTGATATTCTTTTGTATTACTAAATATATTTCTATTTGTTGGCTAGCCTCAGGAAATGCTATCCATGCCCTCTAAAACAAGCAAAACACAACAAGTACATGTATACATCCAATTCTCATTTATTTTAGAAACAAGCACATCCATTTCACAAAACTATTAACTCAAACGAACTAAAATTCACATATGACACATTCTCATATACATGAATGCAAATTCACATATGACACATTCTCATATACATAAATGCAAATTTAGAACATATGACACATAAACATTTTATGCATCATTCCACTTGCTTATTTCCTTTAAAAATTAGCCCTTAATGATGATCGACGTGTATGTAGCTAGTTCCATCATGTTGTTCTTCCTTGACCCATATGTCGTTTCCAACAGGAGGCAACTCATCAAATTGATTGTATTCTTCCTTGTCCACTACATTCTCAACTCCGACAATCCTCCTTTTTTCCATGAAGAACTATGTGACACTTCTTATTTGTCTGGTCAGTTATATAGAAGACTTGAACAACTTGGTTAGCGAGTACGAATGGTTCGTCTTTGTATCCGGCACGTTCGAGGTCCATGGTAGTGACGCCGTACTTGTCAACCTTCACCTATGAAAGATGGACTCAACGGCACCGAAATAGGAGGATCTTGAAAAGCACGTAGTTGAGCTTTTAAATCTTCTTTATGAACCCATAGTAGGAGCTCCTCAACCCGTCGGTACTAAACGCATTTATGCAGACACCGCTCTTCTGGTTAGTACTCTTTATATCCTGAGCCTGCGTATAGAATGTGTACCTATTTATGTTGTATCCTTGCCATGTCACAACTGTAAATATTGGCCCTTTTGCCAACCATGTCAGCATATCAGTTGATGAGCTCCTAGCGAGTCGCTCCTTCAACTATTGGTTGAACCGACTATTATGTTGTCTCGTGATCCAAACATTTAGTCCCTCTGGATTCTGTTACCGAAGCTCGTCTTTGTGCTGGTTGATATACGAGGACACTTTAGTAATGTGTTGCAAGACCGTGAAATGGGCTTCAGTATATGCATCCATATCTGGAGTGATTGCTTTCCTTCCGATGGTCCCGATACCCTCGAGCCTCCCCTCATGACGAGATCGAGGCACACCTATCGGTTCGACCTAAGCCAAGTAATCGACGTAGAACTCAATGACCTCTTCGGTTGCATAACCTTCGACGATGGTGCCCTCTGGCCAAGATTGATTCCATACATAGGACTTGAGAATTCCTATGAACCTCTCAAACGGGTACATGCTACATAGGAACACAGGCCCGTACATCTTTATCTCCCTCATAATGTGAACAGTGAGATGGACCATGATATCGAAAAACGACGGAGGGAAATACATCTCAAGATGACATAGAGTCGTCACCACCTCGTCCTGCAAAGCATCTAGTCCTTCGGTATCGATGACCTTCTGAGCAATTGTGTTAAAGAAATAACACAGCCGCATGATTGCCTCTCAGATGTTGATCGCCAAAATACTTCTAATTGCAACATGGAGCATTTGTGTCATTAGCACATGACAATCATGTGACTTTATGCTAATTAACTTCAAATCTTTCATCGAAACAAGTTTCTTCATGTTGGCGGAGTAACCGAATAAAACTTTCACACCATGCAAGCACTGGCACAATTCAATTCTCTTGGCCTTGGACAGAGTGTAACAAGCAGGGGAAATGTACGTTCGTCCTTTATCGGTCTTTGTCGGTGCTAACTTAGGTCTGATGTCTATATCAACCAAGTTAAGCTGTGCGTTGACACTATCCTTTATTTTGTCACGAATGTTCAGTAAGAGACCAATTAAGCTGTCACATACATTCTTCTCTACGTGCATGATGTGGATGCAATGGCGAACTTCTAGGTGCTCCTAATAAGGTAAGTCCCAAAATATTGATCGTTTCTTCCAGATGTTCTCTCACGGGTCCTCGATTTATGTCCCATTCCGAGCGCAACATCTAAATCCTTAACCATATCATAGACCTCTTTTCTGCTCAAATGCCTTGGAGCTGAACTATCCTCCTTCCCACTATTGAATTGTTTCTTCATCCTGCGGTATGGGTGAGCCCTCCGAAGGAACCTACGGTGACGCATGTACACAGTTTTGCGTGAGTGCTTCAGCCACACACTCTCGATATCATCTAAGCATTTAGTACATGCTTTTGCCCCTTTTGTACTCTAGCCCGACAGGTTAGTAAGGGTAGGATAATCATTTATGGTGTGGAACAACAAGGAGTGTAAAGTGAAGTTTTCTCGTTTGTACGCATCCCATACCTGTATTCTTCGATCCACAGTATTTTTAGATCTTCCATCAATGGTGTTAGGTACACATCAATATCATTCCTAAGTTGCTTCGGTCCTTAGATAAGTATCAACAGAAAAATATACTTTCGCTTCATACACAACCAAGGAGGAAGGTTGTAGATACAGAGAGTCACGGGTTAAGTGTTATGTCGGCTGCTCATGTTACCGAAAGGATTCATTCCATCTGTACTCAATCCAAACCATATATTCTTCAGTTACGCGCCGAAGTCTGCAAATCTCCTATCGATGTTTCTCTACTGGGCGGAATCAGTAGGGTGTCTTAGCTTTCCATCCTGCTTACGCTCTTCCGAGTGGTAACGCAACAGTTTTGTCTCCTTTGGGTTTGCAAAAAACCGCTTCAAACGGGGAATTACAGGAAAATACCATGCCACCTTAGCAGGAGGTCCTTTCTTCACCTCGATTCCCTCGCCGTCATCTAATTGATTCTTACGCTTGTATCGGGATACGTTGCACACCAAACATACATGCGTGTTTGTGTACTCCTTACGATAGAGTATATAGTCGTTCAGACATGCATGTATTCTTTCTACTTCTATTTCCAATGGACAAAGAACCTTCTTGGCTTTGTATGTGGTTTTGGGCAACTCGTTTCTATCTGGAAGCATGTTCACTAAGAGACCTAACAGCGTCGTGAAACTCTTGTCGGGCCAACCATTGTTTGCCTTCAATTTCAGCAGTTTAAGCACGGATGGTAACATTATGTATTCTAGCTTACAGCCCGGAAACAAAGGCTTCTCCAAGTCCTCCATCAAGCCCTCAAATTTACCAAACTCTCTCTACCTATAATTCCTTTCTGCATCGCAAAGCATCTGATCCAGATTGTCATCGTGCAGCCTATCCGAATTGGAACCACAATCGACATCATCCAGTGGCATATCATTGACTTTGTCGACGATGTCGTTATTACTACCTTCCTGTATAATCTGCTCTTCACCGTGACTGGTCCAACGTGTATACCCCTTTTTGAAACCCCTTTGAATCAAGTATGCTTCGATCTGGGCTCGGTTCTTAAACATCTCCATATTCTCACAGTCAATGCATGGACAGTACATATATTCCACCCCTTTATTCAACATATCCTCCTCGGCAGCTTTTGTAAAAGCAGACACATCATTAATGTATTCTTCACTCACACGGTTCTCAGCATACATTCAGCTTCGGTCCAACTACACGCATATAACAATTTAGTGTTAAATATTGAATTAAATAATATATATATATATATATATATATATATATATATATATATATATGATCAAAAGTAGCTATATGTAGCAAGAATTAATTAAATTGAATTAAGTAGAAATAGACTATGAATTGGCTAAACCCTAAGCCATGCTAGATGTAAATAATCTTTTCTCTCTACATCAAGCTAGATCTAAACCATCTTCAATTCTCCTTTTACCAAGTTAGATCTAGAATATAATGCAATTAGGAACAAATTACTAACCATAGATAGTCAAGAACAAATGGATCTACAATCACTCTTCCTTTAAAAGAGTGAACTAATAGAGAGAAGGTTTTTGGATTAGGACAGTGAGTTAATAAGAAAAATTTCTTTAAAAGAATGTAAGAATAGAGAAGGTGTGTTTGGATTAGGACAGTGAGCTAATACCATGCTAGATGTAAATAATCCCAAATCCGCGGTCTCCTTGCACCAAATCACCTCAAAGTGCCACCTCCTCAAAGCAGCAGCCAGTTCTCCTCAAAGAACAGTTCTGGAATTTAAGACAGATCTGTGAGGGTTGGGTATGCAATAAGTAAATTTATTACAGACGGATTTTAATACAAACCGTCTGTGATGAGGACGGGGAGTCACAAACGGTTCATATTGAAAACCGCCTGTGAAGTAAGAACCGTCTATAATACTTCACAAGCGATTTTCAATATGAACTGTCTATAATATTACCTCTTCACAAATGGTTCTTAGCGCAGCTAGTAACACAGACGGTCGCTAAACAAAAACCGTCTATGACTATATTTAATACTGACAGTTTTGGTCAACCGTCTGTGATGAGGCGTCCAATATTAGCCTTTTTATAGTAGTGCTCATCTGGTATTCGCGGCACAGCAAGGCAATTGGTTTTCTGAGACAACACATTTTGTGTGCCTTGCCCGGTTCTACTCGGTGGCTTTGGGTGTCATCCGCATCGTGAGTATCATTGATTTCCATTTACGCATTACTTTACTGAAGTGAGTTGTGCTAGTTGATTTTGTAATCCTGGCTAGTACTGGGAGACTCAGTTTAGCACTGTTGTGGGCGCGGTTTAAATGCTTGATGATGATAATCTTCATATACTAAAATTGGTTTGATAGCTAGTTCAAATTTGAGCTCTAATTGTGTTGCATACTGCTGTTATTTCATCTCTAGCAATTCTATTACTTTTGGTTATGCTTTAACTGAAATTGATCATCTTGTTCTTTGATCTCTAGCAATTCAGTATTCAATTGCTTGCTCTACTGTTAGCCCAAAGACTTTAGTGCTGAACTTGTGATTCTGTGATCTTCCTTTTGCACTGTGAGTTTATCAATGTTCCGTTGGTTGACTGGAGTGTTGATTTTTGTGATCATTTTGCATTGATGATCTTCTGTTGGCCGAAAGTATAAGTTATTGTCTATTGTGTATGAGATCAATTTTTGACAGATTAGTAAATCATTCTTTAGAGCTCAAAGTCTGAATTTTGGCTGTCATATCTAATTTGTGAAGAGTACAGACAATAGTGGCGAGGACACTAAGATTTTCTTGTGCAGTCCGACATTTGAGAGCAATAACCAAACATTTAAATCTGAGCGTTATACTGATTTTACTTGTTATCAAGTCTATCTTTTGAGTATATTATCCTGTTTAATTGACATGAAAAATATTACATGCTGTTATGTCATTCTTATCAATTATATACTGCTGGAATTGTACTTTAATTATCTTAATTTATGTTGAAATTAATTCTAATTGGGAAAATTGGCTACAGGGCACTGCAAATTCGTCTCCTTTGCCAACGGACATCGAAAAAACGTGTTGCAGCTAAAAGACATTGCAAAAACATGTAATTTTGCTGTTAGACACTAAGACCATTATTATATCATTTCCAGGCCTGAGGGAGAGAGAAAATTTTGAAAAAGACTCAGGTGCCCTCGCTCGCTAGTCGTCGATGAGTTTTCTCGCTGTCCCACGCGTGTCACGATGTGCTCGCAGGTCTCCTCTTCTGATCCCATCCCTTTTTGCTGTCTCTTTGTCACTGAGTGCGGCTGCCATCCTTCTCTTCGGCAACCATTGATTCGCCGCCGCTCCGAGCATCTTCCACCCGCTCCAAGAAGTTCCTCAGGTTCCCTTCGCCGTCACAGAGCCGGTGCTCACCTCCATCTTCTCCGAGCGCCACCAAAGCACCGAGACCATCGCCACCCATGAGCTCCTCTCCGCCGAAGTCGTCACCGCTGCCACCTCACCGCCGATGTTGTCGAGCTTCCGCCACCCAGAGAACCGTCGTGCTCGTGGGTGCCGGGGCGACGCACGGGAGAGAGAGACAAGAACACGAGGGCAGCGGTGCGGCGGCTCGAGAGAGGAAGCCGGCCGGGATAGAGGCCACGGGCGGCGAGTCGGGGCAGCGAGCCAAGCGGGCCAAGCGGCCGCCCCAAGGCCGCTGCGAGGAGGTCAGGCTTGGTAGGAGCAGGAGGAGGCACGCACGGGTGGCGAGCCGGCGGCATAGGACGCGGAGGAGCTGGATGGGAGCAGCCGGGTTGGCTTGGTGGCGCCGGCACAGCAGGAGAAGCGGGCGATGGTGGCGGCGCAGAGCCTGTGGCGACCATAGCGCGGGCTCGTGGCCATCGGAGAGGGAGAGCGCGGGGCCGGGCCCAAGGCCGGCGGAGCCGGCAGCTGCGTCATAGAGAAGAGGTGCCAGGGGAGCGGCGGCGCCAGAAGGAAGGTGTCAGCCGGGTTGGGGAAATAGGGAGGCCGCGCCGCCGGTCACCGCCTCGTCGTGCCCGTCCTCGTCCTCCTCGACATCATCATCCTCGTCCTCCTCGTGGTCCGTCCGCGGGTCTGGCGATGGGTGTTCCTCAAGGACATGCTCCTCCTCCACCGCAAAGAAGAGCGAAGCTCGGCGGCGCTCACGCACACGACGCTCCCATGCCCGCCACCAAACCGGAAAGAGCATGGCCATTCTCGCCTCGTCGGCGTCGAGGACAAGCTCTCCACAAAGCTCCGGCGGCGAGGCCACCATCGCCACCGGCGGCGATGGCGTCGGCAACGATGGCGGTGGTGGGGTGACGGCTTGGACGACGCGACCTCGGGGAAGAAAGAGGAAAAAGGGGAAGAAGAAGAGGAGGCAGAAGGAGAAAGGGCAAAATAGACAATTCACGTGCTTTCTCTCTCCACTCTGACCCAAAAATAATAAAATAGTGCTCTCAGTGTTCTACGGCAAAATTATATCTTTTTACAGTGTCTTCTGACCGTACCATGTTTTTTAAATATCTATTGACAACAAGTGAAATAGACAATGCCTTGTAGCCAATTTTCCCATTCTAATTTTACGACACCATGTCCACTTTCTAGTCTTCGATGCCATCCCGCACCGCATCAATTTTTTTTCCACCGGCATGCTGAGCTGACGTTTGGTTTATAGTAGGGCCAAAAGTAACCGCCGGGCCGTCTCAGCCGCTGTAGGCATCTATAAAATCCCCTTCGCGGGGCGGCCTCCACCAAATCACGGGGGAACTCTCCTTGCGCCACCTCTCAATCTCTCCTCCGATTCGCCTCTTCCCATTTCCCGCCTACTCCCCTTGCCTCCCAGCTCATCACCAATGGAGTCTCTCCTTGTCGCCTCCGCCTCCGCCTCCCTCCCCGCGGCCACCTTCTCGCCGGCGTCCCTTTCCTGCTCCTCGTCGGCATCCTTCCTCCGCACCGTTGCCGGAGCCAGTCCCGCCGCTCGCGCCGTCAGCTGCGCCGCCGCCAAGGTGCGCTCTTTGAAACCGTTCGTCTCTTGCTCTTCTTTGCGTTGTTCCGTTCTCCTCTGGTAATGCGTTGAGCTGCGTGCTATGTTTCTTGGATTGGATGGCTCTGTTTCTTTTTTTTATCATTCTTTTCTTTTGCCTATTGTTGGAATCTAGGAGATATTTCTGGATACCCATATCTCCACTTTTGCTTCCATTTTTTGTCGACAATTTGTTTTGTTGTAGAAATTATTACCAATTTTAATGGAATTTATTTGCTTCAGGATTCGATCCTGTACGCGCTGGAGCACAACGAGATGTTCAACTCGGCGGAGGTGTTCCAGTGGGAGAGCGGCAAGTCCATCAACTCCATAGCCGCCGCGCAGGGCATCCGTATCCGCCGTCGCTGCCGATCCCGCTACCCCTCCGAGGGCTCCGGCGCCGACAAGGCAATCCCGCGCAACATCCTCGAGCAGATCATCTGGGACAAGGAGGTCGAGGTGTCCCAGGTACTATCATGGATATACATGTGTACTTGTATACAATATATCCAAGCATGGAGGTTCATTGTGTTGTTGGTTCCTCTGTTCTTGTGCAGAGGAAGGCCAAGAAGCCTCTCAAGAAGGTGATCGAGTCCAGCGAGCACGCGCCGCCAGCGAGGGACTTCATCGGGGCTCTGGCGACGGCGTACCACCGCAACGGCGTGCCGGCCCTGATCGCCGAGGTGAAGAAGGCGTCCCCGAGCAGGGGCGTGCTCAGGGAGAACTTCAATCCGGTGAGCCTCAGACTTCACTATAATTGAACATTGCATACACTCTCTCGTGTTGAAGGTTAATCAAGAATGACCAATATTGGAAACTTGTAACAGGTTGAGATCGCGCAAGCTTACGAGAATAACGGCGCGGCGTGCCTGAGCATCCTGACAGATGAGAAGCACTTTCAGGTTCGGTGTTCTTGTTATCAGACTTTGTTCTGAAAATCTCATCCTTGCAGTGATCAAACTGGTTACAGTTGTCTGACTTTTCTAACACATTTGGTTCTCCAGGGGAGCTTTGAAAATCTAGAGACCGTGCGCAATTCCGGAGTGAAGGTACGTAATATGATGCAGACAGGCATCTCTTGTCGGAAGAGTAGAATTTTCTTCTATAGCTGTCGTTCCTTCATATATGTGACTTAATCTTCGTGTATGGTTGTGCAAATGCAGTGCCCTCTGCTGTGCAAGGAGTTCGTCATCGACATCTGGCAAATCTATTACGCCCGCTCGAAGGGCGCAGATGCGATTCTGCTGATTGCCGCTGTGCTACCTGACATTGACATCAAGTACATGCTTCGCATCTGCAAGAATCTTGGAATGACAGCTCTTATTGAGGTATATGTTAGATGTGTCTGATGTTGTAATATTCCTGAAATATTGTTGAGACAATTCCATGTTGACTCTCTCTCTCAGTAAATTCTACCAGTAAAATTACAAACCAGCCTACCAAGTTTGAACATTGACTTTTCTAGAGGCGTGTTGTTTCCTAAGTATCTGATGCAGTTCAGTCAAAATAGTTCCTGTTCATCTTTTCAGGAAAATAGATTGCTTGATTATTTATTTTGCTGATTGTGTACTGTGCTTCCAAATTCATGTAATCAATTCCTTGTTAAATACAAATTCATTATATTGTATATCTAGTGTGATTCAACTGTGATTTTTGTGGTGTACGCTAAACCTGGCTGATATTTTAGGTTCATGATGAGAGGGAGTTGGACCGCGTGCTGAAAATAGATGGTGTTCAGCTTATTGGCATCAACAACCGCAGTCTAGGTACTGTTCTCTGTCAGTTTTTGTGTGCCTGCCATCATTTTCTGAGCCCGAGATTGGTTTTCATTCTGGCGTGCAGCATGCTGAAATTCATTTTTGTTGCAGAGACATTTAAAGTCGATACTTCAAACACAAAGATGTTGTTGGAGAAACGTGGTGACATCATAAGGGAGAAGGGGATATTGGTAGGCCTGCCTTATCATTATGCCATCATTCGGCCTTTTCACTAATCCTGCCAATACGAAATCCTTTTGATTCAACAAATTATAGTATATTACAGTTTATTGTTCTAGTATAGCAACAACCCGCGGTTACAACTTCAATATATGCAAATCCATCTGAAGTATTTTTACTGTAGCGCAGCGATTTTTCTTTCGTACCTATTTGGGAACCTGTAACTATTGTATGTTCTACCCTTGATTTCAAGTTCACCGAATAGTTCCTTGCTTCTTCTGGCATTTAGCAGTTGTCAATTAATTTCATAATATAAAATGCTTAGAATCAGTTTATTTGTATTGGATTTTAACGAATGTATTTTTGCAGGTTGTTGGAGAATCTGGTCTGTTTACCCCTGATGATATTGCATATGTGCAGAATGCTGGCGTTTCTGTAGTAAGTTTTCTGATTACTCTGTTTCAGCTATGTTCATCATACATTAACTACCTAGTTCCGTAACTGCAGGATTTTAGTAGAAATTGAACTATTTTCTGGTATGATAAAA
The DNA here is from genome assembly GCA_036346405.1 of Phyllostachys edulis. Lineage (NCBI taxonomy): Eukaryota > Viridiplantae > Streptophyta > Magnoliopsida > Poales > Poaceae > Phyllostachys > Phyllostachys edulis. The sequence continues at coordinate 13,065,544 of CM070561.1, read as the reverse complement.
CACAACTTTCAAAAAGGTTTTAAATCATTTGTAATTAAAGTTTGATACGCTCCTGCTTAGTCTTCGTTAACCACCAGTTCTTTTTCTTCCCAAACAGCAAAATGCTTGCTAATCTTTTTGACTTTTAGTTAGGAAAGAGTAAGCATAGTTCCAAATGCCCAGAACTTTCAGTTTTTAATTTGTCCAGAAACCTAAACATGTTTATGTACTTTTGTGTTGTTGCAACTAACGTGGTTTTGCAAACTATCCATTTTCCGTTAGAGAACCAAAATTTTGCTTTCTTCACTTGAGTTCAGTTTACTTCGCTGGGCATTGTTCTGCTTGCTTCAGATATTATTATGACTATTCAATAAAGAATACACATGCTGTGATCTTATGTTCATATTTGGTTTTCCCCTTAGGTCTTAACTTGTTTTCTTTTGAAGGAAATGTCTGATTGATGGTTATCCATATTGGCAGGTTTTGGTAGGAGAGTCCCTAATTACGCAGGAAGATCCTGGGCGAGCCATTTCTGGGCTGTTTGGGAAGGAGCTTTTGCACTGAATAATTGACATGTGTTTAATTGTCGTATGTAAGCATGGGCTGCTAAGTGAAAGCTTGGATGCATAAATGTTGCACCAGATGTAACTATGTATAAGAGTAATGTTTATAAATATAATTTCATTTGTTCCCTTCTTTGGATGGACGTGGGATTGTGTCATTGAGCGCGTGTATTGAAATATTAACTCCGAGATTGCTAACTAGTACTCAAATATTTTGTCACCTTAGGAGTACTCAATCTTTGATCCATCCAATGTTGCCTCGCGATTTGCGCTTTCGATGGCTCCGACTCCGATGGGTGGTGGCGAGGCTGTAGTTAGTAGCGCTCTGGCAAGGTTAGGGTTAGGGTTCGCTGGATCCACGGTGGTGACAGTCCGACGAGGCGGTTGTGCCACCGCTGTCCGTGCGCTCGAGGACGGCGGCGAGCGAAATGGTGACTATCGAGACAAGCGTGTCATGTTATCGGTGGTTAGCAGCGGAAGAGGCAAGGGGCGTTTGCTTGCGCCTGCATCCGCATCGGAAGGCGATAGCAGCCACTGGTGGGGTGAGAGGGGTGAGACGGCGCGGTGTAGGCAAGATGAACGTCGGTGGACAATGGCGGGCCTCCCTGGCGAGGCGGCGGTTATGGTTTAGGAGATCAGGAAGAGGGAAGGAAAATTACCGTAACACGGGCCATCTTAACTAGGACATGTTTGCAGCGATGCTCTTGTTCCCACAATATCTAAAAGAAAAAGGATAGGAGAACACGAAAGGAATCATGCAAGGTCTCACAGAACAAATCTCCGGGGATCCTGCCACGTCATCTTACACAGCAAAGGAACATGCCACCTAATCATGCACGCGGCAAACATGAGGAATTTTTTTAAAAAAATAATCATTTTTATTCCAAAATGCAGTAATATACCTTTTTTAATTTACAGAAATAATATTATGTCGTGCGACCGTTCAGCGACTTGGAACTAGTCATTCAACCATTAGGAGACCGATCCAAGACGCCCTACGGTAGAGCTACACGTGTAGTAGTCGTCTGGTAGTTGAGCGACTTATGGTAGTCGCCCGGTGGTTGAGCGACTTATGGTAGTCACTCGACTGCTAGACGATTTAAAATAATAATATTATTATTTTATTAATCTGATGGAAATAATTGTGTGAGAATAAATGCCAATTTTTCTAGGTAATACATTTAGCGAATCTTGTTTGTAGGTTGTTAAATTTTTTGGAAATAAAAGGGTGGTGACAAGGTTGGTTGGTCCGTTTGTGATTTTCGTAGATTCTCAATGGTACGAAATATGTTAGACTCGCAATAACATTTTGTAATCGTCGTATGTTGTTGTAGTGCTGTAAATTTCTGAAGAATTTTGTGAGAACGACTGAGGTAAAAATGAGTTGTAAGTAGGAAGGTAAGTGATATTGCGATACGTTAGGGAATTCATATACGGTGGAGAACTTTGGAGAAATGGTGCAACGATAACAACATGACGATTGATCTGACAACGGGGTTACATGACACACAGGCTAACGAACTAAGGAATCGTGTGGCAGCGTTGCGTCACGTCTCTGCGGGAAACATACTTGTTGGGTCATGTTGCTGCGAGCTGCCTTGTCGAGTCATGTCGTTTCGCAAAGCTGCCTCGTTGGTTGAGCTACTTGGATCAGTCGCCCAATGGTTGAGCCGCTGGACTACTTGGATCATTGATTTTGTTTTTGTCATCGGTGGCCGATGGTTGAGGTCACATAACTTTTGGAGGGAAACTTCCTATCTTTGGCGCCATTTTCTGCTGCCCCTAGCTATATATGGATGCTTTGGCTGCCATTCACCTCACTCTCCACTTTCTCTTCATCTTTCCTCTAGTCTTAAACGGGATATCTTCGGCCTAATCTAACTTTTCAAGTGAGCAGACAATTAGAATCACTGTGGCAGCACCTGCTTTGCCCACGTTGCAGGGATCCGGCGAATGTCTTTACCTCGCATATGCCAACGAATCCATCCCAAGTGTTCATGAAGTGTTCAAATATTACGGTAACTTGTGAAAAATCATCCAGAAAGAATTCCATTCAAAATAGCATACTGTTTTATTTTCATTTGAAGCTGCAAATTCTTTTTCAAAACACAACATGTCAGTTTTGTCAATGGGCTGATGAAGTTGTCCTAGTGGTTCGAGATATTACAATGCAAATTGCTGCCTTGCAAGAAGACTACCGTGGTGTTGCTGCATTTCATCCAGTGGCTCGACCCTCTAATCAACTAATGCAAAATGAAGAGAATAGACTTAAAAAACTAGATGAAATGATGGAAAGAGTTGAGAAAATGATTCAGAAATTAGTTAAGATTGTCAGTTTTGCAATCTTTCTTCTATTATATGTTGTTCTTGCCAAGTAGAAGTTCAGTTGTAATAAACTTGTAATATCCACTCTTTATCTATGCATCGTCGTCCTTAATAAATGAGAATAAACCAGTAACATTATCTATGCATGCATTACATAACAAGTCCAAATATGTAGCAAGTCCTGCTGATACAGGGGATGCCCGATCTTCTCGGTGAGGAACCGTGGATAGATGATGCGAAGTAGACGATATCACTAGCTGAACACTCGCGCCAATGCACGAACCCTCAACTCTTTGGAATACGCCCAAAACACACCGGATACATGATCGTCGCGAGACCACAAACGACGATCGCCAAGTCCCCAATTCCCAATGGAACGACGGCTTGACCTTGAATTGCAGAATAAATCAATGGATCGCCTAGTCCTCTCTCAAAGTCCTCGCATGAACTCTAGTTTAGAAAGAACAAGCAATAGCTATGTTTCAATTCTTATGCATAAACCGGTCTTATGATACAATGGGGGTCTACCCCTCAATATATAGTGCCCTTCTCCACCTTATGGCTGGCCAAGAGGCCCTACTCCTACTCTATTTCGGAATTAGAACTCCTACTCCAAGTCGGACACAATCTAAAACAAAAAAGGAAACTCTGAGTTTACAACCGTCATATTGTTTCGGACATATCTTTTGATACGTTATGAATCTGAGGCTGAGCGAGCATCCGTTGGATCGGGCTTGAAGTTAGCTTTCCAACAAGTACAAGACCACCCAAATCGGATTCCGTTTGTGAAAGTTATGATCTTTTTAATCCGGACTGTACTGCTGATTCCGAATCCGAATTGAATCCAAACTTTCCTAACTTCAATTTCATTAATTGAAACGACTTGAATCCGTGTGAAACTTGAGAAAGGGACTCTTGTAAGCCTTTGGAAAGTCATGGCAAAGCTGGATATCTTCCCAAGATGTCGTACAAGCCGCGGAATCATCAACTTTGTCAACTCTCGCGTGTTGATCGTTCTGAATGTGCAGCATGCACTCGAATAGCCATAACTTTTTATAGGAAGCTCCAAATCACGTGCTGTTTGATCCGTTGGAAAATAGACTTAATAAGCTTTCCAAATATATATATTTTTCATACTAGATCCTTCTGAGTTGCTGCGAAGATCGTCATGAACCCATACCTTCTATGCATCCCACAGGCTGCATGCTATTTTTGTGAGCATCAAAACACCCCGAGAAGCATCGTGTTCTTGATATTCACATGAAGCATCTCCTTCAAACCTAACAATAAGCAATGACCCGCTATTAGGTAGTATAATATTCTCAATTAAACTTAAAGGAAATTCATGGAACAGATTCACCTTTTGGTTAAGCTTCTTTGCACAAGCTTCACCCACAAGCTTCTCTTGTTCGTCAACTCTTTTAGTAAGCTCATGTTGTTCTGAGGTACTTGTTGAATTGAAAACACTATATGGAACAGCGTAGGTAAGAATGTCCGCATCATCCTCCCTTTCTTCAAAAAAAGCCGTCCTCGGCTTTTGATAGCCTGAAAATGTGTTAGACAAAGAAAACAACGTATATACATGGTATATGTATGAATCAATTATTGTGTTCTTCTTGTTGTTTTGCACAATTGATAGCTCGAAATCATATTTCAAATTACACAATTAACTCATATGATGAAATTTCACCTTCCCAACATGAAATTCAAGTAAAGTGGGTGAAAACCAACTGATATCTTTCCATGCTTCAATTGTGCTACTTTGATTAGTTATACAGGTAATAGATAAACAAGTAGGCATCATGTTGTATTCTAAACAATAAGGACTTGTATTGAAATCCATCCCAAAGTGACCATGACAGTGCGCAAAAGAAGGTTTGAGCAAAACATGCAATTGTAAATCAGCAAGATTATCACAGGTAATGCTTATACGATAAACATAGAACTGGTCATCTACACCATAATTTCCAATCAAATTGAACATATATGTGTAGGCATAAGTATTAACTAGTGATTTTAAACATGAAACTTCAGCAAGGTTCTTAAGCACACTAGATAGCTCTCTAGGAACATCGAACATGATATAGTAGAAAGAATCATCAAGAGATATTCTAGTAAGAACTTTGTCGGTGTTTTAGAACCGACCTTACGTAAAGATTGTTTGATTCGGGGGGTCTCCTAGAATAGAATCACGCAGAGAGATTGACACGGGTATTTTTATACAGGTTCAGGCCTTCTCCGGAGAGAATAACAACCCTACTCCTGTGTGTGTATGGTATTGAGTGTATTCTGAACAATTAGGAGAAAAACAAAGACTATTACAGATGATAGTGCTTGTCTTCCTGATGACCCTTGATAGCATGTGTCTACGCCTTGATTCGATCGTCCTTTCCTTCTCTGATTGCCGCCTTTATATAGTCCGTGAAGGAGTGGCCGTTTCTCTAGGTGAAGTGGCGCCTCATCACCTCCTGTAACGGGCACATGTTGGCAGTAATCACCGGCGTATTAACTCCTCCACACCGCCTGACAGCTATATATCAGAGATAATGGAGCATTACGTGCTATTACTTCGCAGAGTAACAGCGTATGATGGTTGCTTGAATTCCTTAATCAATTGGACCCACTCGTCTGTAGGTTTAATTGATCATAATGTGATCGTGGCTGACCTGGTCGTAGAAGAGCTTACGACTATGACCTAGTCATAGAATACCTTACAACTAGGTAGTGGCCGTAGAAGAACTTACGACCATAAGGTAGTCGTGGCAAGACTTACGACTATGGGGGCGGTCGTAGAAGAGCTTATGACCACCTGGTAGGCTTCTCCCTTGCAAATCTAAGGGGTATACCTAGAGATTTACATGATATTTCCCTATAATAATGATTATAGATAAAAGATAAAATGAGGATTATTAGATCCTCGTCATCTAGCCCCCCAGCTTCAAGTGAAAGTAACTTACTTGGTGAAGGATTCGTAGATGGTCTTATGACCACAAATGGGTCGCAAAAAGGTGGTCGAAGGAAAAACTCTTCGACATTTGAGCACTACTTTTGACCAGAAATGTGCTTGGTCAAGAAGGTTGCTTACGACTATCAAATAGCCATAGAAAACTCCTACGATTATGAGGTGGTCGTAGTAAGGTGATCGGAAGAAAACCTTTCCGATTGATATTTCTTTTGACCAGAAAGACTTGGTCAAGAAAGTAATTTTGCTTGAGGTGTAAAAACGATCCTGATTTTCTTGAACGGACAATCTCGAGAATTGCAAACGACTCTCACAAACCTGTCCGTCGGGGTGATTCCCGAAGCGGTGGCAACCTTTGGAATGCCACGCCTTCAGCCCAGGGTACACGGTTATAAATACTTACCGGGGGTAAGACTTAGATTTATACTTTTCCCCAAATCGCTCCCGCTGTTCATCAAGTTCTTGTCTTCTCCGCCACCAACTCAATCAAAAATCTCCCCCTTCTGAGAGAAATGGCTGGGAGAGTTTCTGAATGGGCCGAGTCAGAGATGGATACGGTGAAGATTCAAGCCCTGGTCAACGCTGGAAAGATTCCAGAGAACATCCTCGTGGAGTGGTTCGCGGCGTATGGGCAGCATTGGCCGTCGGGGGAGGCTAAGCAAATCCCCATCTTCCCGGCATTTTGTGAGTGTGGCCTTCGATTGCCTGTTCACCCTTTTCTCACACTTATACTTGAGCATTTTGGGGTGGAATTGGTGAATCTCGGTCCTAATTCCATCACAATGCTTAGCGTATTTGTGTATCTATGTGAGGCATACCTGGGAATTCCAACGGACCTTGAGCTCTTTCAATACTTCTACGGAATGGCTCGATAAGCTGGGATAGCTAATTGTTGTTTCTGCAGTCCTTTACGAGTTCTTTCCCTTTTCTTACTCCTATTTCTTTTCTAGAAATGGACCTTGAACTGGGAAGGCTCGAAACTAAAGTCAGGGATAAAACCTTGATCTATAACGAGACTGTCCGCATTGCTAAGACAAATGCAAAGGACATCAAATCATGGGAGAAGAGGCATGCTGAGACCATTGCTTCCCATGATGAAGAAATGAAGAAGTTGGATTCTCGACTAGTGGGTAAGAAATTCTTTTACTTGTGATTATTTTTGTTTTCTCTTCCTCTAGGAGTTTACTTTTGCTTGACCAGTCTTATTCTTTTCAGAGCAAGTGGTTGAAAACAAACAACTCTGCGAGGCTTCGACTCGTACCCAACAGGAGATGGAGGCGATGAAAATTAATCTTCAAGGCAATATCACGCTCCTGAACAATGTACTTGGTGAGCTACGTACTGAGGGAAAAGCTCCTCAAGATGATACGATAGCTACTCACATAAGTACTATTGGGGAACAAGTTGGAACTTTGCAAGAACTGGTGACCACTCTGAAGGCCAACCAAGCTGAGTCGATAAAGGAGGCGATCGAAACTGCAGTAAGTTATGCATTGGCAAAACTTAAAGCTCATGACCCCAGCCTTAATGTGCAGCCAATCGAAGTCGACTTCGATTTATACTGCCTCGAAGCAAAAATCATCTTATTGAAGAAATGCAACCATCGGCAAAAAGTCTCGGAGGAAATGCGACCGGCTCTCCTTCTTCAGAGTGATTTGTAAAAGACCCAATGAAAAACAAGCTTTTGTTGATGTATAATCCATCTTGTTTCCTGCAAATTATCTTGTCGAGTAGTTAGTAACTCAAAAGATAATTAACGAAAGAAAAAGACTAAGAATTGAAGTCAAATTAATAACTTTATCCTAGCTCCCGACTATTTGCTTAGTTTGTTTAGACAAATTAAGTAAATAGTGTTAAAAAGGGTTTCTGAAAACAGAGAGGTTTGGTTAACTTGTAGTTTTTGGTCACGACTGTCATGCACTGGTCAAAAAAGTGGGAATGAATCGACACTAGGAAGTTCCTTCTAGTGGGCAGGACCACGTGCAGAGAGGAAAGTCTTCGACTAGGTGATGTTATCATCTCCGACTAGATTAATTTAATCAAGAACAGCAACTTGAGTTAAACAAACATCCAGAGGACTTCAAAAAAATTCGTTCGCCCTTCTTTGGAGGACTCGATAAGTCTGTCCTAGTAACAAAAGTAGGAAACTGAATGATACTAGGAAGTTCCTTCTAGTGGACAGGACCACGTACAGAGAGGAGAGACTTCGACTAGATGTGTTTCTTCCTTCGACTTAGTTGAGACGAATCGAATACACCAAAGGCAGTTGAATAAATCTAAAAAATTGCACTCTGCTTAGAATATTTTTTAAAATAACTGAAGAAATAAACTAAGGTGAAAGGAGCTAGCTTTCAAAAAATATTTCGACCAGAAAAGAACTCGAGCTCTTTGTATTGATGGCAAAAGTGAGAAACGAGTCAACACTAGGAAGCTCCTTCTAGTGGGCAAGACCACGTCAAGAGAGGAGAGGCTTTGACAAGGTGATGTTACCTTCCTTTCGACCAGTGTAAAGAAGACTGGGCGTTTGGAATGTAGTCGAAAGATTATGAAAGCACTACTCAAAAGTAGAAAGAACCTGAGTCTTTATTGTCTGATTGGTTAGTTACACATAAAGCTTGCGTAACTGGTTGATGTTCCAAGAATTCGAGAGAACCTGGCCGTCTTCCATTGCCAATCGTCTCGACCACTGGCCGAGTAACTTCGACCACGTGTAAGGACCTTCCCACTTGGGAGAAAGTTTGTTCGATTAGACTTGGATTGGCGAGCCTCAATACTAAGTCACCTCTGACAAAGAAGGTCATGAGGTTGGACCTTCGATCGTAGTATCTCGCGAGGCTTGTTGGTAGACTATTTGAATGGATTAAGGCTGGTTTCTCCTTTCTTCAAGTAGATTAATATCATCGCTCGAAGTTGTTCTGGTTGAGTCTTTGAAAGTTTCACTCGTGTCGATCAGTATCTTTGTTCCGGAGGAAGCATGGCTTCATTCAAAACCGTAAAAAGGTGTTTCACCAGAGCTTTGACCGTAGTTGTACTGAATGCCCATAACACAGAGGGTAATTCTTGTACCCAAGCCCCCGAGCGTTTGATGAGCTGGTCCAAGACTCGGGTCTTAATTCCTCTCATTATTTGGCCGTTTGCACGTTCTACTGCTCCATTACTTTGGGGATGGGGCCACAGAAGCATAACACAACTTGGTACCCAACTCGTCGCAAAATTCTTGAAATTTTGCGCTCGAAAATTGCTTACCATTATCTGTAATTATTCGACTCGGTACTCCAAATCGAGTGATTACGCATCTCATCATGAACCGTTTTGCCGCTTTCGTTGTTATCCCATCCATGTTAAACTTCAATCCATTTTGTGAATGTATCAATAGCCACAAAAGGAACTCGAAACCTCTTGGAGCTTTGGGGAACGGTCCTAAGATATCGAGACCTCAGGTCGCAAAAGGCCAAGATAGATGTATCGTTTGTAATGCTTGAGCTGGTTGGTGTATTTGCCTGCTATGAAATTGGCATTGGACACACTTTTTAACCAACTCTTTAGCATCGTAAGACACACTTTTTAACCAACTCTTTAGCATCGTAAAGGGCCGTTGGCCAGTAAAAACCTTGTCGAAAGGCCTTACCGACCAGCGTTCTGTAGGAATCATGATTTCCACAGATGCCACCGTGTATGTCGTGAAGGAGTGTTAATCCTTCGCTCTGCAGAATGCATTGCATGAGCACCCCTTGAGTACCTCGTTTATAGAGGAATCCTTCAACCAAAGTATACATTTTGGCTTTTCGGGATAAGCGATCTGCCTCGGGATTGTCTTCGGGTATGGAACCCTTCTGAAGATACTCATAGATGGGCGCCATCCAGGTACCCTCGTATTCTAGAGAGGCCATCTCAATAGGAGGTGTCTCTGGTTCGTCGACCAGGGACGGCTTCTGGAGTTGTTCCAAGAAGACTCCTTTTGGTACTACAGATTGGGAAGAAGCTATTCGAGCAAGCTGGTCTGCGAGGAAATTATCCTTTCGAGGGATGAATTGTGCCTCGAAACTTAAAAAATGCTTTTCTAGCTTACGCACTTCCGATAAATACCGAGACATTGTCGGGTTAGAGCACTGGTATTCTTTCCCGACTTGATTCACGACTAGTTGAGAGTCTCCTCTCACGAGTAGTCGGCGAATCGAGAGCACTTTTGCTGCTCGTATGCCAGCTAGCAAACCTTCGTATTCTGCCACGTTGTTAGTGGCCTGAAAGTTTAATTGTATGGCATACTTTAAGGTCTCTCGTAGTAGGAGTTACCAGACCACCCCACCCGAGCCACTTAAAGTGGCGACCCATCAAAGTACATCGCCCATCGGTCATGGGAATCGTACTGGGGATCTTGAACAGGTTCAGGATTTGTCCATTCGGCGACAAAGTCTGCCAAGATCTGGGATTTAACGGCCGTTCGGGACACGAAATGGATGTCGAACTCCCCAAGTTCGACTGACCATTTTGCCATGTGTCCCGCTGTTTCCCTATTCTGGAAGATCGCTCCCAAGGGAAACTCAGACGGCACAGCTATTTTGTGCACCTGAAAATAATACCGCAGTTTCCTCGAAGACATGAGGAGGGCATATAGAAGCTTTTGGACCCGAGGGTAACGCTCCTTAGGCCCGTGTAAAACTTCACTTACGTAGTAAACCGGTCGTTGTACGTTTTCACGTTCTACGACTAGTACTGCGCTTACTGCCTGTGGCGTGGAAGCTAGGTAAATTAAGACGTTTCTTCTGGCCTTGGAGAGACCAAAATAGGAGCACTCGTAAGGTACCTCTTGACATCCTCAAAGGCAGTGTTTGCCTCTTTCGACCACTCAAAACCTTCGTGTTTCTTTAGAAGCTTAAAGAAAGGTAGTCCCTTTTCTCCTAGTCGTGCGATGAAATGACTTAAAGCCGCCATGCACCCCGTGAGTTTCTGGACTTCTTTCCTTGTGGTTGGAGGCGATTTGGAGAATGACCTTTATCTTTTAGGATTTGCTTCGATTCCTCGTATAGATACTAGGAATCCAAGCAATTTTCCTGAAGAGATTCCAAACACACACTTCTCAGGATTGAGTTTTAAGCGATGTTTTCTGAGTTTATCGAATGTTTCTTGTAGGTCAGTAATATGATTAAGTCTCTTCATGCTTTTAACGACTAGATCATCAACATAGGCCTCTAGATTTTGGCCTAATTGTGATGGAAAAGTCGCTTGCATCAAGCGTTGAAAAGTAGCGCCGGCATTTTTAGACCAAATGGCATTTTGACATAGCAAAATATACCAAATGGTGTAGTAAATGTGGTCTTTTCTTCCTCGTCTAGACACATATTGATCTGGTGGTATCCAGAATATGCATCTAAAAAACTTAACATTTCACAGCCTGTAGTAGAATCAACCAACTGATCGATGCGAGGTAAAGGAAAATCGTCTTTTGAACAAGCTTTATTAAGATCAGTAAAGTCTACGCACATACGCCATTTGCCGCTTGACTTTCTAACCATTACAGATTAGCCAACCATTACGGTGGTTGACCTCTCTTATAAAGCACGCTTTAAGTAGCTTATCCAATTCGATTTGATAGCATCTCGCCGATCGGGGCAAATCTCCGTAATTTTTGTTTTATGGGTACTTTGTCGGTAGTAAAGCTAGCTCGCGGCTTGATCACCTCCTAGGGACTCCGGCATGTCGGATGCTTGCCACGCCAAGACATCTGCGTTAGCTCGGAGGAAGGTGATGAGGGCATCTTCCTACTTGGGGTCGGTAGCCCGCTGCGAGCAGATCTTGAGGGCTCCCTGCGTCCAAAGGAACCTCTTTGACCTTGTCGTTCGGCTTTGGTGCGACTTTTGAGGCTTCGACTTGCGGTCGAAGGTCGACTTTCTTCTTGAGTTGGTATTTGTCCAACCATCTCGAGGATCGACGGTCGCGGTATCGCCATCTTCTTGTCACAATGAATTGTGATTACTCCTTTGGGACTGGCATCTTAATACATTGATATCCATAATGAGTAGCCATTAGGAATTTTGCCAAAGTTGGTCGTCCGAGTATGGCGTTATATCCGTGATCGAAGTCGACCACATCAAAGGAGATTTTCTCTATTCGAAATTACTTGGTGAACCAAATGTTAAAGGAAGAAAACTTGGCCAATTGGTTTGGTGAAGATCCCATACTATCCCATGGAAAGAGTATCGCATGCGGTCTTACCTTGGTCCCGGTACTTGCATCCCGTCCGGGGCACTTTCGTAAACAAAATGTTTAACGAGTACGCCACCATCAACCAAAACTCGATTGACCCGACAATTGTTGATGGTGGGTTCGACCACGATCGGATACCGACTGGTCAAGTCGAAGAATCGGCGATCACCCTTCTCAAAGGAGATGGTGACTTCCACCACTTCGTAATTTATTGACGAGAGGAGGATCTATGGAGTTTACCTCACGTTCAGCACCTTGAGTCGTCGCTGATTCATATGCCGATGATCCCCATAGATGTGCTCGGCGGTGTGTTGTGGATCCCGAACGGCATCTCCTCTTCATCATCGAGGACTTATGACCACTCGTTTGTCCCACCCGCCGAGAGTGGAAGTGGTCCTTGCTTGCTGTAGTAGTCTTCAAGCTTTCGTTGAAAAACCGGCGATTCATGAAGATCATGTCCTTCCTTTTTATGGAAAGGACACCACCTAGGCTTATCATTTTTCCGATCAGGGCGCTTACCTTTGCCTCGGTCGGAGTGCGTCTTGGAGGTGCGTGGCTCTTTATCATTTACAGCTAAAACCTCCTTAGAACCGCTGGCTTGGAGTTTTTGACCATTCGCCTTGTTCTTGGACTTTTTTGCTTTCTTATCTTTCTTCTTACCAATGTCGCCTGGCTCTCGAGAGGTATTGTCTTCTCGATCTATTGTGTTGTTCCACTCGACCGCCTCAGAGGCCGTCGCATATCGATCATCCATCTCAAAGAGTTCAGTGACAGTGGTAGGCGGATTTAAAGCAATATCTTCTGTTATCCTTCTACTACGGACTCCTTGCTTGAAAGCCCTGATGACAGATGAGTCAGAAACTTTCGGAATTGAATTATGAACCTGACTAAAGCGCTTGATGAATTGGCGCAAGGTCTCGTTGTTGTTCTGTCTCATCCGGTGCAAGTCATCCTTCTTCCCAGGGCGATTGTAAGTGCCTTGAAAATTTGCTAGTAGAATGTCGCAGAGGTGTTGCCAAGAATAGATCGACTCGAGTGGTTGGTTCAGTAACCACGATCGAGCAGACCCTTCGAGCACAGTTGGGAGGTAATTTGCCATCACATGTTCTACTCCTCCTGCCGCTCGGACAGCTGTTGTGTAGATTTGAAGGAATTCGATAGGATTTTGGGATCCATCAAATTTTTTCATGTTCACTGGTCGAAAGCAAGGTGGCCAGCGAACAGCTCGGAGATCAGGCGAGAATGCCCGACATCCAGTAATAACTTCTTGACGCCTCCTTTGCAGGAAAGAAGGGTTGATATCATCAGGTAGTCGTACTCAACGATACCCAGTAACAGGTTGACCCGACCTATGATAGGTCTCGGTCCTACGAGGGGAATACTCCTCGTAGTTCATCTGCTGCTGCAGATTTCCATATCGGAATGGTGAGCGATCACCTCTTCGAGGGGTTTGTTGATCATCAGTCGTTCGAAAGACATTTCTCCGAGTAGGAGATCGATGCGACTTACTGTTGCGTCGATTCCTCCGTGGTGATATGTTCGATCGATTGGTAGCTGAAGAAGTTGTATTGCTACGACTTCCTGAATGATGTCGGCGAGGTGCTTCCAGTCTTGCCATCATGGACCGAAACCTTTGCGCGATCTCCTCGACGAAGAGATCGTATCCTGGCGCTCGGGCGAGCTCTCGAGTTGGATTCTCGAGCAAGTCATTGATATGCTGGAGTTCTTGAGCTTCCTCTGACTGATATTGGATGCACCCAGGAAAATTCTTCTGGGCTGCAATCTTCTTTCATCGAATAGCCTCGAGATTTTCCATGTCGGACTCTTGAGACTGCCTCAATGGAGTGCGAGTATGTCGAGGATTTCCCTCGCGTTCATGAAGGTGTTGGTCGTGTCCGCCATCGGTGGTGCCCTTGCCACTGCCACGAGGGGGCGCAGTGCGTGATCTTCGGGGGGCGTCCCCAGCTCGGTCTCTAGGAGAGTGACCTTGATCCGAGGGAAGGACGAAGACCTCCCGTTGATGATTTTCACTTGCGCTCAAGGCCTCCCCGCTTGAGGGGTAGTCGAGAGACACCATCCTGACGACTTGGAGTAATCCCCTCCAGATAGGGGAACTCTGGGTTATAACCGTCTCCATCCGCAGGTGTGATCTGCGGAGAGATGGTCGAATTTGCAGGAAAAGCATGCTTGATCCCGCTCTCTCTGGCGTCATCCGGAGAGAGAGGATCACCAGATGCTGGTGAAGTCCTGGAATTGTGGCTTCCAGAACTTGTCTCACCAAGTCGGACCGCCTTAAGGGGACTCGGACACTTGGAGGAAAAACTCTCGTCGTGTTGTGAGTCCACCTGGGTGTAGTCCTGGTCAGATTGACCCTTGTCCTTTGAGAGGGTAGATTCCTCCCTTGGACGTACTGTTGTGGGGGATAAGGATCCCTCCTCAACTCCATCAGCGGCATTGTCTCCTGGATCTGCGGGAAGATCCCCGGAGGCAGCAATACCATCGGATGAGTCAATACTTGGCTCGTAATCAAAACCGGCATCCATGTCGACGTCTGCGTAATCTGCCAAGTCAAACCAGTTCTCCTCGTTCCATTCTCCTGCCATGAGTGCATGAGATTTGGGAAAAAGAGAGTATGTTGACAAGAGATTACCGGAAGATCCCCACGGTCGGTGCTAACTGTCGGTGTTTTAGAACCGATCTTACGTAAAGATTGTTTGATTTGGGGGGTCTCCTAGAATAGAATCACGCAGAGAGATTGACACGGGTATTTTTATACAGGTTTGAGCTTTCTCCAGAGAGAATAACAACCCTACTCTTGTGTGTGTATGGTATTGAGTGTATTCTGAACAATCAGGAGAAAAACTAAGACTATTACAGATGATAGTGCTTGTCTTCCTGATGGCCCTTGATAGCGTGTGTCTACGCCTTGATTCGATCGTCCTTTCCTTCTCTGATTGCCGCCTTTATATAGTCCGTGAAGGAGTAGCCGTTTCTCCAGGTGAAGTGGTGCCTCATCACCTCCTGTAACGGGCGCATGTTGGCAGTAATCACCGGCGTATTAACTCCTCCACGCCGCCTGACAGCTATATATCAGAGATAATGGAGCATTACGTGCTATTACTTCGCAGAGTAACAGCGTATGATGACTGCTTGAATTCCTTAATCAATTGGACCCACTCGTCTGTAGGTTTAATTGATCATAAGGTGATCGTGGCTGACCTGGTCGTAGAAGAGCTTACGACTATGACCTAGTCGTAGAATACCTTACGACCATAAGGTAGTCGTGGCAAGACTTACGACTATAGGGGTGATCGTAGAAGAGCTTACGACTACCTGGTAGGCTTCTCCCTTGCAAATCTAAGGGGTATACCTAGATATTTACATGATATTTCCCTATAATAATGATTATAGATAAAAGATAAAATGAGGATTATTAGATCCTCGTCAAACTTCCTTTCGAGTAATCAATTCCACATTATGTAAATTGAGCATAGATATTTCAGAATATGGAATATTCAAAAGAACACTAAAGTTCTCACTCGTACGTACCTCTTCTTGATGAGGATTCAATTCAACACTATGATTGTTACCTTTAATGTCCTCCTCAGTTGTTGTAGGTATTGTAGATATCAAATCATAATCATGAAACCACGGGACAGCAAGCACTCCATCCCCAACCGTAGTTATCTCCTCGTCGTTTACTTCCAACGGTGCTGGTTGTTGAACATTCAACTCCTCTTCTTTAATATCAACCTGCACAATATGAGAAACAACACTAGAAGTAGAGAGTAAATCGTTAATTTCAGCAATTACCTCAGTTTGGCTATCATCTACTTCCCTCTTTTCTGTTGATGTATCTCTCTCACACTCAATTGAGATGCTCTCAACCTCACATATGGTGGAATCACATAGCTCACTCTCTTTATCATTCTCAGTCAATTTGGCTATGTGGCTCTCATTTTCACATGGGTTTGGATACATTGCATCCCCCAAAGATTGAGGGTCATCAATGGAGCAATTACCAGCAACCACAATCTCTTCATGAAGCAATGGGGTAGCACTACATAAAGCCTGGACCGAAGGAAAAGTCCCATGCTCGGTCGCCTTCTCATGTGACACACTAGTGGACTTCAAATCGTGTCGCAGCCCTGTCAACCTTTCAACTATGGAACATTTGTAGTGCGCGAGGTACAAAACGTGCACAAAAATGCTGCTTCATCTGCTCCCAGGTGATAAGCGGCAATTCATGGCGTTCCATACGCTTACGAACAAATCGCTCCCACCAATGTGTGGCATAATCAGTCAAACTATTGGACGCAAGTAAGAGCTTCCACTCATTGGAATAGTTGTGCATCCAAAATAGCGTATCAATTTGCAGCTCCCAAGTGAGGTATTCTTCCACATTTGTACTACCTGAAAATATAGGGATAGGAAATTTGGGTTTATCAACAAAATCCTCAATGTCGTCGTGTCGACGACAATGCACGTTGGAGTGGTTGAACATGGTGTGTAGCTCTGATACCATATGATACGGGGGATGCCCGATCTTCTCGGTGAGGAACCGTGGATAGATGATGCGAAGTAGACGATGTCACTAGCTAAACACTCGCGCCAATGCACGAACCCTCAACTCTTTGGAATACGCCCAAAACACACCGGATACATGATCGTCGCGACACCACAAACGACGATCGCCAAGTCCCCAATTCCCAATGGAATGATGGCTTGACCTTGAATTGCAGAACGAATCAATGGATCGCCTAGTCCTCTCTCAAAGACCTCGCATGAACTCTGGTTTAGAAAGAACAAGCAATAGCTATGTTTCAATTCTTATGCATAAACTGGTCCTAGGATACAATGGGTGTCTACCCCTCAATATATAGTGCCCTTCTCCACCTTATGGCTGGCCAAAAGGCCCTACTCCTACTCTATTTCGGAATTAGAACTCCTACTCCAAGTCGGACACAATCTAAAACAAAAAAGGAAACTCTGAGTTTACAACCGTCACATTGTTTCGGACATATCTTTTGATACATGATGAATCTGAGGCTGAGTGAACATCCGTTGGATCGGTCTTGAAGTTAGCTTTCCAACAAGTACAAGAACACCCAAATCGGACTCCGTTTGTGAAAGTTATGACCTTTTTAATCCGGACTGTACTGCTGATTCCGAATCCGATTTTGATGTTGATTCCGAATCCGAATTGAATCCAAACTTTCCTAACTTCAATTTCATTAATTGAAATGATTTGAATCCGTGTGAAACTTAAGAAAGGGACTCTTGTAAGCCTTTGGAAAGTCATGGCGAAGCTGGATATCTTCCCAAGATGTCGTACAAGCTGCGGAATCATGAACTTTGTCAACTCTCGCGCGTTGATCGGTCTGAATGTGCAGCATGCACTCGAATAGCCATAACGTTTTATAGAAAGCTCCAAATCACATGCCGTTTGATCCGTTGGAAAATAGACTTGATAAGCTTTCCAAATATATATATATATTGTTCATGC
The DNA here is from genome assembly GCA_036346405.1 of Phyllostachys edulis. Taxonomy (NCBI): domain Eukaryota; kingdom Viridiplantae; phylum Streptophyta; class Magnoliopsida; order Poales; family Poaceae; genus Phyllostachys; species Phyllostachys edulis. The sequence goes on along the minus strand of CM070561.1, from coordinate 13,048,005 downwards.
TAGATCCTTCCGAGTTGCTGCGAAGATCATCATGAACCCATACCTTCGATGCGTCCCATAGGCTGCATGCTATTTTTGTGAGCATCAAAACAACCCCGAGAAGCATCGTGTTCTTGATATTCACATGAAGCATCTCCTTCAAACCTAACAATAAGCAATGACCCGCTATTAGGTAGTATAATATTCTCAATTAAACTTAAAGGAAATTCATGGAACAAATTCACCTTTTGGTTAAGCTTCTTTGCACAAGCTTCACCCACAAGCTTCTCTTGTTCTTCAACTCTTTTAGTAAGCGCATGTTGTTCTGAGGTACTTGTTGAATTGAAAACACTATATGGAACAGCGTAGGTAAGGATGTCCGCATCACCTGCTTTGCAGAGCGAGGTCACGACGACATATTGACATTGCAAATGAAGTTAAAGTTTGCAATTACGATACAATTAGTTCCACACTGCGTACAACAAGCAAAGTACTAACTGAAGTACAAGCTACACCATGCTAACATTTCTAATATTAGTAACACTACACACACAACAAGAAGTGGTGCTGCACTTCACGCTGTTGTTCCTACTTGTCGGCAGGCGCCATGCAACTTCTCGCAGTGTGGCCTTCCTGGCCGTAGCTGCCACAACGTCTACCCACCGCTCCAGCTTCCCCTTCGTCCATATTGTTCCTAATACGATGACTCTGCCAACGGCCCTTCTCGTCCTTCAACAAGTCAAGATCTAGAATCCAAATCCTCTGTGCCATATCCAACGTGGTGAAGTTGCCCGCAACCCTGAAGCCTCTTAGCTTGCCGCACCACGCCTACATCACCCTCTCCTTCATGAAGTTTGATGGGTCCATGTTGATGGTCCCGCATGCGACGACGACATGAGAGCATGGCTTGTGAAGGAGCTCTGGCTTACTACATGTGCAACTAGGTTCATTTACATGATCTCCACGACACACCTCGTGGGTAACAAGAAAGCGAGCCGTCCCAAATCTGGCTCTGCCCCGAAGGAGCACGTCGAAATGATGCTCCGTATTACCCATCACGAAGACCGTGTGCAACTAACCCTTCTCGGTCTTGGCCTGCATATACGTTGTAATCTTCGAGCAGTACAGTGTATGTGGGTTAGCTGTATGAATTGCCGCATTTGCATGCCTTTCTCTGAAATATCCGATTGTACCGTTCAGAACGCCTTCCACGATGGCGACGAGGGGCTGAGGACAGAGGCCCCTAAGAACCCAGTTGTACACCTCCGCAAAGTTAGTGGTCATTATGTCGTACTTTGCACCATCCGTGTCGTGCAGCAATGACCACTTCTCCAATGGATCGGCCTCAATCCAATGGGAGAAGCACTTGATGTCCCTCGAGATCCTCTGTGTCACACGGGGAGAGTCAAGCTCCTACAGTGGTGTGAGGCGTTCGAGTTGCGTCGCCCTAGGAATGGGCGGACGCTTGTTCCTCTCGACGACATTCTTCTTGGTGTGCTCCTCTAACATCTCCCACAACGCATCAAATTTACACTGCTGGTTCTGCATAGCTAGCCTCTTGAACAACTTCATCAATGGTTGCTGCGGAAACTGCTTAATGAAGTTGGTCCCCAGATAGCGAATACGCCATCTGTTCCTCATGTCTGGCCTAGGGAATGGCTCCTTGAGATCTTGCTGAAGTTTTATGATGTCCTTCATCATCTCGGGGTGACGATCATGGATTATGCAGATATCAGTACGTACCCCAACTACACCCTCCTTTAGATGTTGAAGGAACCACAACCAGTTGTCGAAATTCTCACTTTCAATGAATGCGATGGCCAAGGGCATAATCTGATTGTTGCCATCAACGCCAATTACTGTTAGGATCTGGCACCTGTATTTCTCGGTTAGAAATGTCCCGTCGACTGAGATCATGCGCAACATGTGCCTGAAAGCATCGATGCAGGCACTGAAGGCTAAGAAGGCCCTCTACATTACTGTGAAACCTCGCGGTCTTCTGGATGGCTTGTCCTTCACAGCAATGTATGTGCCCGGGTTTCTGTCTTGCAGCACTTGGAGCATACGAGGAAGGTTGTCATAAGCTGCCTCAAAAGAATCGAACCTCCTTTCCAGAGCCTTTTACTTCGCACGCCATGCCTTCACATAGCTAATCTTATACTTGAATTTCTGCTCGATAGCCACCATGATGTGCTTGGCCTCTAGGTCTTTTTTTCTTCACTATCCGTACATCAGATTGGCTATGAAGGTGGACGTTAAGTTGCGATGCTTCAGCAACACACTACTGAGCACGCAAGAGTTCGCCTCCACCTTGGGGACAATCCAATGAGTCTCGTACTTGGCTCTACATGTGTGCACATGCCAAGGACAACCAGTCTGCTCGCATACCACAATGTACTGCTCTTGGCTGGATTTAAGGGCCCGAAATGTCTACTGCATGGACAAGGCCCGTAGCTTAATGGCATCCTACAATGATCCCTTGTCAACAAACATTGCACGAAGCTGAACCTCCATACTGTGGTACTCCCATGATGATTCGTGCTCGTCATGCACAACAAGGCCCTCAACCTCCACTCTCATTCTATTTCTGTGGGATAGGACCTTCGTCCTCATCGGAAGAGTCATCGTCATCCTCTTCTAAAGATATCTCCTCGGCCAAGGCCATCAAGTCATTGATCTCAATCTGACGTACTATGCTACCGACATGCTCCCCTGCATCCACCTGTCTAGTGGGCTCAGCGTGTGGTATGCGATCTTCCTCCTCTGCCTCCGCAACATCGGCCACTATGTCCTCTCTTTAGGCCATCAAGTTATCGATCGTCATCTGACGCACTATGCTGTCAACATGCTCCCCTGCATCCGCCTATCCAACAGGCTCAACATGCGGTGTGCGATATTCGTCTTTTGCCTCCGCAACATCGGCCACAATGTCCTCTTCATGAACCATGCGTTGTGCGCCTGAGCTGCTCCCACCAACCAACGATTGCCGTCGACAGGGCCTCGTGTGAATCCCTTCGGACATGCTTGCATGAGTAGCACACACTCATATCCACGACGCCGGCAGCCTTCCACAAAGCCCTTCCATGTAACCGTACGCATCAGTCTGCTCAACTCCTACCGAATGTGCATGGCATACCAACTCCAAAGGCCATGTAGGACTACACTGCACACCTCAGGGTCCAAGGAGAAGCTGCATGTGAGCCAGCGCAGGACATCTCCGATTCGAGCATTCTCCGCGTCCGGGTGTACCATACTGACTTGTAGGAAACCACTCAGGTCAACACCGTATGGACCTTCACGAATCGTTCTAACACCGTAATGCACTTTTAATCTTTTGGGCTCTGACATGACTGATTTCTCACTGCGAATATTTCGAGCATGGCAACTAGCCATTTGTCAACGTACATTCACAAAAAATTTCGAACAAGAATGGATGAGACTATTACCTTCACGCGAAGACCTTCTTTTCTTATCAACGATCTTTCTTCTTTTCTCTCTCTTACCTCCCGAGCTCCTCTCCTCACCTTCTCTCCCTCTCCTAAGATCCTATGCCCCCCGGTTGTTCTCTCTTCTTCTCTCCTTCTCCACCTCTCCCGACCTTCTCCCCCTCTTCACTTCCCCTCTCATTCTCTCCCTCTTAACTTCCCCTCTCATTCTCCCGTCTCCTTTCCCCTCTCCCGAGCTCCTCTCGTTCTATTCCGAGAGAAATGACAAAAGAGACCGTGACAGGCCGGGTGTGCCTTTGTATACAACCATCTAGTTGCTCAACCGTTAAACAACTTGACAACAACTAGTGGCCCAATGGTTGCCAACAAGCTGCTGCCCCTAGCCGCCCAATGGTTGAGCGAGTAGAGGATAAGTCGCTCAACCGTTCAGTGACTAGTACTAGTCGCTCAACCGCTGAGTGACTACTACATGTGTAGCTCTACCATAGGGCGACTTCGATCAGTCACCCAATGGTTGAGCGACTAGTTCCAAGTCGCCGAACGGTCGCGCGACATAGTATTATTTTTGAAAAATAAAAAAGGGAGGTATATCACTGTATTTTGAAATAAAAAATAATTATTTTAAAAAAATTCCAAACATGAGTAGCCTTTTCTCTGCCTAGCCTCATCAACCTCACCGTTCTTCCTTCTCCATATATACCAACACACATTGCAATTAAGTTGCCATTGCATTACAATTAAGCTTTCTCACCTTAGGCCAATGCTGAGCCCAGAATGTCACCTATATATTTTCACTCAATTTAAACCACAATTACTTATAATTCCAACAACCTTTGAATGGAATAAAACTCACAATGGGTTACCTTTCAACAAGTATAACAAGATAAAAATATAAAGGATGAATGTTGACACAACTTAGGACTTTGTGCCCAAGAATGCTCGGGGCCACGCACCCGAGAACGACCAGAATCATACGCCCGGGAATATTGATTAGCAATAAAAATAAATAATTAAACCATAACTAAATCACTCATGTTCCGAGCATGAGTGATTTAGTTATGGTTTAATTATTTAGTTTTGTTGCTAATCAATATTCTTGGACATATGATTCTAGGCGTTCTCGAGCGCATGGCTCCGAACATTCTTAGGCACGAGGTCCTAAGTTGTGTGAACATTCATCAGTCGTTAAGATAATCAAATTCATATCTACTAATCAACTCTAGATGAAAGCACCAAGTCTCTTGGTTTAAATGTAGCAACTAAATAATTGTACATGTGTAATTGATAGCATGTGATGCGTATGTGCTACTTTCTTCAAATGCATGTTGCCTTCAATGATCACCTAAAAATAACAACAAAGTAAGGATGAGTCCAAGACTCAACACGTACATAATAGAACAATAAACATACACATATTAATCGTATCATCCCATCATCATCATCATCATCATCATTCATGTTTTCCATCATCATCACCTCATTGTTTCATTAATGCAAAGCTTGGCTATACTACACATCCACATGCACATCTCATAGCTTATATTGGTATAATGGAGTGTTCACCTTCGATGAGCCACTCTTGCCGTCCTCTTTCATATAGGGTCCAATCTCCACTCTCGTGGAGTGTCTATCGAAGTAAGTCTTTCTTTAGAACGCTTTGGACTAGTCATATAACATTCCCACTGACTTGGCTCATGCACTTCGGACTAGTTATATGACTTCCTCACCAACCTTGCTCAAATACACTCCTATCATAATTTGAATGCAATGATGCAATGTTTTCAATTATCTATTAATATGTTATATTATCATCGTTATCACGTCAACATCATAGTCATATCATCATCATTATCGTATCATCATCAAGGCATTGTAATAAGCATGGATAAAATATAAATATATCATGAAAAATTAATTGTAAAGACAAGTGGCAAGCAAACCAATGTTTACCACTCTACCATGCACTTGTTTTTCAGCCACGAAAACTGGAACGATGCAAAGGCAGCACCAAACTCGAAGCAACACTAACTGGACAAAGCCATTATTCACCACAAAAACATGCAACAACAATACAAGAACATAAAGCAAATCAACATCGTTCCTACGCACAAACCCGACAAAATTAACCCCTTTTCACCGGACAACCCACCCGCTGTGTGAGGACCCTGGAATATTGGAAATGTGCCGAATTAAAATTATACTAGTAGCATAATTCTTAATTAAGGAACAGTTCGGTTCCCACATTAAAAATCATACTAGAAGTATAATAATAACAAGTAATAAATCCAACATTCAGGTTCCCGGATATATGTCTTGCAATAGTTCCCAGGATCAGTGACTATTGCACATATATCCTTATACAACATTGAATCATACATACAAGGTAAACATTTACATAATTATACACAGGATATTACAACTCAGTTTGGTTATACAATATCAAGTGACCTTGGGTCACAACAAAAGTTAACAGTGGAAACAAAATGAAACTACAAAAGCCACTAATGGCCCCATCACCCTCAAGCTATTGAGTGGAGATTAGAACTAGCTTCACTCGTTAGCGTCACCCTGATCGGCGCTAACGGGCATCTCATATAAATAACCATCCTCACCTGCAACAAGAGGTTATAAAACCTGAGTACAGAAGGTACTCGCAAGACTTACACAAACTATGAAAAGAAAGTGTTCGATAGATCCTATTCAAAGGAGTGGAAGTTGTACATGCTTAAGGTTAACAACAGGAATGTTATAATGGTTGCAATTTTTGCGTAAAGCAATACATCTTAATCCTACACTTGCTAAGTTTTGGTAAAGCGGTATTATAAATCAATTTGGACTAAAACACTAAGTAAAAGAGAATATAATTATAAACAATGACAACAATAAAGTGGCTATCCATTACTATCAAAAACATTGCAAGAATGCCTCTCATGCTGAAATAGTACACATAACCAAGTGGTAAATCAAAATCTATACAAAGATCTATTCAACTCAAGCGTTGTCCATAACCGTGGACACGGCTATTCGAATAGTTTTAACCCTGCAGGGGTGTACATCTTTACCCACACGACTTAGTTAGCCCGTAAGCCTCTGGAATAATAGCACACCGCCTTTGTTATGCCAAATGTAAACTAAGATTTGGTGTTTTTCAATAAGTTGACACTATTGAGCCGAATACCCATGTGTGACCGATCCCGCCGATTCAAGTTACTAATAGAACCTGCCAACCGGGGTCCACATGTTGTCTGGGGAATGCCGAATTCGATCGACACAAATTAAATGACAGAAAGTAGAGCTGTGCTAGCTGCACATATTAGATCGCAATCAGAGCCCTTAAGGTACGTACATGTGATGGAACGCATGTACGTCCTCACCCTCTTAAGAACATATGATACTGATATGATGGTCAAACACATATGTCCTTACTTCCCTGTTTTCCAACTCAACAGCATTAACCTTTCACTTAACCAAACAGCACCCATACCTCAAGTGTGGAAATGCGTTAGGGCTTGAATCGTCGATCAATGTTCAAATCCTTAATCAATCCGCACAAGACAACCTCATTTCCCAATCTCGCACTAAGGCACCATCACTAGCATCCACTTGTCCAGATTTAAAATCAATGTAAACAAACAATATTTGATTTCATTTCAGATTTAAATAGACTGAACAAAGAATCAAAATAAATGAACTTCATTTAATGTTTCCAAGTTTGGCAAAATAAACTTGACAAACATTACAGACTGCATGGCTAAGCAATTCCTGGAATAAGTTATTTTAGTATAGAAGCACTACTTAAGTTTGAGTGTATGATCTGATTAAAGGTAAGCCTCAAGTGTTAGGTTGTAACTAACTATTGACAGATCATAAATAAATTTTTAGGAAATTAGCATGCAACAGTATCTCTGCATTTTGGAAATCTACAGTACAAAAAGTCTGGAATCAACATGGTGCAAAGAGGATGCTTGCCTTGATAATAGTAAACCTCTTGTTCAGGTTCTTGTTGCTCAACAACAGATTCAATCACTTCAAAAGAACCAGAATCTAAAACACAAAAGTCCAATGAATAACAAGAAAATGGTAGAGAGCAAAAATATAGAAAAGAATGCATGATCAATGTCTTAATGCATACTTAGCAACATGCTTAAGTTACCTCAAGCTTAAGTAAGAATAATAACCCATTTTTAATACCTACTGATACTAATTGTCAAGATTAAGGTTTAGTATAGCACTGCAGTTTCAGATTTCTAACACTGAAACAGGACAAGTTAAAATGAATTTGTCGATTTATGTACACTATAAGCAAAATACTTTTGCTTAAGTTATAATCATTTTGGGTAAAGCTAAAAGCCTAGCTTAATACTTAACATCATTAGTTGGCAAGAATTACAGAGTTGAAGCCCTTGTCAGTAATCGTCGATTTGATCAAAGAATAGCAAAGAAAGTCGAAATTGAGCTTGATTAGCTACAGCTTTGATTTTTGGAAAACTGAAAATGGACAGGTTACCAAAGTAAAGCTTGCTGCTATATCATACTATGAGCAAAATGATATTTTTGATTAAGTTACAGTTAAGTGAGTAAAATTTAAAGCCTAGTTTATCACTTATCACCAGTTAATACCAATTATCAAAATTTGAGGTTTAACCTGGAACTGTAGTTTTCAGATTTTGAAAACTGAAAACAGGATAGATTGCAAAATGAAGTTGGCTGATCTAGACATACACAAGTAAAATGCTTTGCTTAAGCTTAGAGTATTCTTAACTAGGTTAGCAAGCTAACTCACCATTTTCTAGCACTAGGTGATAAGAATTAGAAATCAAGAATCTGGTCAGGCATGCTTGCTCAAGTTGATCAAAAAAACAAGAAAAACAGGATTGAAGACTTAGGCTAATTTGGAAATGCACTAAGCAAAAGTTGTTTGCTAAAGCTAAAGCTAACCTTAATAAAGAATAATAACCCATATTAATACTTGTTGATACTAATTGTTCAAGAATTAAGATTCAGTTTAGAGCTACAGTTTCAGGTTTTAGACAAACTGAAAACCGGACAGATTGCAGATTTTAGTTGATTTGGAAAATACACTAAGCAAATGATTCTAAATTGGAGCTAAAGCTGATCTTCAAAGTAGATAATACCCTAGACCAACCCTTGCTAGCATTAACCAACAAAGATCAACAGAAAGAATGGAGCTACAGCTTTTTGTCGGTTTAACCAACAACAGCAGCAAAAAAATGAATCTTTGCCATCTAGCTGATTTGGAAACATCATCAGTAAAACAAATTGCTGCTTATGCCACTAGGGTTTAGTAAAGACCTAATTAAGCTGAAAAGATGACAAGAGAAACCCTAGAACTCGAAAACTATATGAAAGACCGAAAAGTTATAAAAAAAACAAGATTTCGATATTAAGGCAATTGGAGTATTACATGCACAAGTGAGTGCTTCAGATCAGCTATTGAGGTCCTTAAGAAGCTCAAGACAGGAGGAGATAGGATCAAGGCTCACTCACCAGAGCTGGAGAAGATGAAGTCAAGTTTTTGACCGACAACAGTGAAGAGGTAAAATCCAATTTTTGCCCAGAGCAAGGGAATCACCAGGTGGTGCTCCAGCCGGCTCGGCAACAGAGAGCCACTCCCGCGTTCAACTGGACAAGAAAAATGATGAAGAGAGCTCCTCGGTCAGCCACGGCAATGAGCCAAAAACTAGGGTTGCTATAGTGTTTGAACCTCCTGAGAAACCAAGAGCACTTTAGAATTGATGCGGTGGTAGTTTGGTGCCAGGTGGCAGAGGCTTATTCACGAACTCAGGGTGAAGCGCCACCTTCTCCGGTGCTCTGGTCGGCGCCGGCGCACACAGGCGAGAGAAGGAAAAGAAAGACGTTCTCGCCTCATGCTCCATTGGCGGCGAAGAAGAAAATTCCAACAATGACTCAAAAGAAGCTCAGCCGTTCGATTAAAAATGGGTGGTCGAGATTATTAGAAACGTTGGGAGTTCTAACCGTTACTTTGCATATGGGCCGTGCGATCTTAATCTGACGGCCACACAAAGATCCGGCTCCAGGCGTGCACGATTTAAAACGACACCACACGATTTAAATCCAACGGCTCAGATGCATCGTGAGTTCGGATGGTCCGAACGTTCACGCTAATCTGGGCGGTTCGCCGAGGATCCGACGGTTCACGATTTTGACTAGAAATTGGAGATTTAGATTGTAACAACATATCCAAGTTTTAAAATAAATAGTGATGCTATGAAAAGCATCTTATTACTGTTTATTAAAACTGGGGCTGTTACACGCTGTCTTGGTGATTAAACAACCATAACTTCTAATTTTGGAATCCCAACATAGCAAACCCTATGTTTTCTAAAATCTATAACTATTCTACGGTGAGGCCATCCTTACATATAAACCAGAACTCAAGTTGCTTGGTGTTCTTGTTGGGTTTAAAGACAATTACATGCTTGTAATTAATAACTTCAAGTTCAGTTCTGCTGCTATTACTTCTGAGGCCGTGGTTTAGGAGGATTCTAAAAGCACTTGGAGGATTGGTATGAAGCAAATCACACACTCCGGTGTGTCAAGTTCGATGAAGTAGGTCGTGGTTCACCTGCACGTTTAGGATGAAAACCCAAGGAGTGTGCTAGCTAGCTGAATTCATGTCTCGAGTTAGCTAATAAGGGACTACGAATTCTCTTTTGAGCATACTCCAATAATGATTATAAGATACCCCAAAGTGAGTTCTACGAAAATTTTCAATAAATTACACTTTTTATAGCAAAATTTGTGTATATATTTCTTTTATATATAAAAAAGGGTATATAGCAAAAAACAAAGGGCTCCAATGGAAAATTTTCAATCAAGGCACATTGAAGTATCTTATAATTGGTATTTAAGTATACTCAAAATGATAAAGAAGTATAATATGTGTGTTTAAGTGGTATATTAGATGTGGGAGTATATACTCCCAAGAGTACGAAACAGGCGTCCTACTTCTAATATACCACTTAAACGAACATATTATACTTCTTTATCACCTTCAGTATACTTAAATACTAATTATAAGATACTCTAATGCGACTTGATTGAAAAAATTTCATCAGAGCCCTTTATTTTTTGCTATATACGCTTTTTCTTATATAAAAGAAGTATATATACAATTTTTGCCATAAAAAGTGGACTTGAATGAAATTTTTCATAGAACTCACTTTGGGGTATCTTATAATCATCATTGAAGTATGTTCAAATTGATAAAGAAGTATCATCATATGATGTAAGTGGTATATGATAAGTGGAGTACGTACTCCCAAGAGTACCATACCATTTTCATACACACACACACATATATACATATATGTATGTTTGTATATGTATGTATGTATGTATGTATGTATGTATGTATATATATATATATATATATATATATATATATATATATATATATATATATATATATATATATATATATATATATATATATATATATATATTTTAATAGGCACAAGCGGTTTTTTACCAAGTACCATCGCTTGAGATTTTATAGAACTATCACAGACGGTTCTATGTTAATAACCGTCTATGATAGTCTGCATCACAAATGGTTCGAAAACCGTCTGTGACGACCTTATATCATTACTGATTCATAAACTCAGATAGCTCACGAAGTCGTCTGTGATGATGTTTTTGAACCGGCTGTGATAACCTTTTCTGTAGTAGTGCGGTATCCACCTCTTGATAGAGTTGTGGATGTACTACTTCATTCATCTGATTTAAATCCTGACACCCACCTTTATCTACATGTGAGCGCGCTCTTAGTAGGAGTTTTGAGAGTTCATAGGTTTATCCCCGGTCTCCGTCTTTTTAGACATGTGCTAAGGGAAAACTCGTGTGGTGCGCATCGCAAGGGTGTGTGTTTTATCCATGTAAAAAAATATATATGCGCAAGAAACGTCCACTAAAACATTGCAGGCATCTGGTGTGATGCAAAGGTGAGCTAGCGTTCATCTGGGCAGCAACGATATCTATGAGAATCTATACCAAAATCTAAATGCCTTGGATTCGTGTAATCATATCAAAATTAAGCAATTTGTACGAAGCAAGATAATAACATAAAGTGCATACTCCATTGGGTAATTCTCCCTCGGACGTACTTTGACTTCACACAAGTATTAAGGAGGTGGTGAAATTGAGAAAGGCACGTGCGGAACTGATTTAGGTACAACCAAGTTGAACACAAACATTTAAGATAAATAAATACCACGAGTTCTCTCAAAGACGATTACATCTTAAAATAAAAACGAGATAAACCCATCATGGGAGTTTTATTCAATTTATCCGTCGCCTCCGCCTTGTTGATTCATGGATAACCAGTCACTAGCTAGGTATCACGGAAGATGGTGCAGAATGCGACGCAAATTAGCCGGTCCAATAGGCTTCAATACGTAATCTTTTGCTCCTGCGTCTAAGCATCTGCAAACAAGATTGCCTCTCATATGTTTAGGTGACATTAATTTCACACTAGGGAAATGAATAGATGTATAAGTCATCCTTACGTACTTTTTGACGGTATCAAGATCTTTCTCTGACGATACAATCACCACAGGAATGTTCTCTAGTATGGGTGATTTCTGAATGAAATTAAACACAATTTGGATAGTTAGATAACAACATTTTCAAGTACTTAAAAAAAACTAGCTACTCTAAACATATAACAATGAAATGATGCCAAAGGGAAAAAGATTTTTTTTTGTGTGTAATGGTCATACCTTAATCTCAACAAGAAGCTCATAACCATTCATGTCTGGCATCTCATACTTAGTGACGATCATACTCACAAAAGGTTCCTATGCCCCAAAATTACAAACACAAATGTATATTTGTCAAGCAGCTAAATAAACCACATCAACTTAAAGAAGTAAGTACAATGGAATAAAATAAAATAAAGTTGAACTATAAAAGTCCTGATTTACCATGTTCAACATCTGCAAGGCAATATTGGCGTCATCCCCCATAGTCACTGCATGTACATGAAACACAGAAATATTAATTGGTGCAAATAAATTAAAGTTGGATGAATTTTTGGCTACCATCAATGATAGTCACGGAGAAGCTCTATACGTTTGCACCGTTCGCTACCTAATTAATACAAACTCCAGCCATGCACTGTAAATAAAAATTCTAATATTATCCATAAAGCTATGCCAAATCTGGCGTGCTCCCTCTGCATCTAGTACATAATGATTTTGTATAGCTTTTAATACGAGTTATCATGTGTACATTCTAATCTAGTATGGCGGTGAAAGTCGGAGCTCAGCGAGGCGGGCTGGGCGGCCGACTAGGGAAGGGGAAAGAGAGAGGGAGGGAGGGAGATGGGGGAGGGCGGAGGCGGAGGAGGCACCGACTTGTCGTCTTGATGTTGAAGATAATGCAGAGGCGGCGGCAGCACTACATTATTGAGGTTGAAGATGGATGCATGATGAGTCGGGCGTTTTGGGCCGTACGGGCTGCAACCTAGCCATTTTGGGCCATATTGGGCCCACTTCACTTAACATGCACAGCTCCACCAAGCAAACCCTATCTCCTTGATTCAATTCACATGGTAGTCGCGGCCAGGCGCAGTGACAGATGATTGGACCCACCTCCTGCCCGGCCAGATCCACCTCACCGCCGACCACATCGAGCTCGCCTCCACCTCCCCGACGCTAGATCCACGTCGCCTCCACCTCCCCCAACACAGTGATGCCGGATTCTTCCTCCCTGCCGGCCGCCATCGGATTCCTCCTCCCTACCGGCTGCCGTCGCTTCCCCTTGCACCTCCATCCTCCACTCCAGGTTCCGCTGTTGCTTCCCCCTCCCCTTAGTCTCTCCGGTGTGAAAGCCGCCTCTGCTCCCCCCCCTCCCCATAGGCAGGCTAGGCAAGGTGAGGCCGTGGCGTGACCCCCCTGAACGCCTTATCGTTTAAGCAACGCTTAGGCAATGCTTTAATAACCATGTATAAACATCCAACTTACCTTGAATGTCGAAGGACTTTAAGACTCTAGCAGCAGCACAAAGGTCATTGCGGCTATCGTCAACAAGAAGAACACGAGGAGGATCTCTTCCAACCACCTGCCTTGACATTGCAGTTGTTTGTTGATGTCAAATCTGAACTATTGTTATGTTATAAGAAAGGCAGAAGAACCTGAGGTATATATAGAGTATTTGAGTACCAAATTCTACACACATTTATACCAACAATACGCTCAAGATATAGAAATAAATGAAGAAAACCTAGAAATCCGCATCTCATATTTACTACAATGAAGTGAGAAATATATCCTTAAATGAGATATGGCATTTCAATCTCATAGAAATTATTGATTGCCCTCATGTTATTAATTGGAGATAATATATATGTAACGTAATTGTTAAAGTTATTTCTGCGTGCACACGGAATTCACGTTGCAGAAAAAAAACTACAATGATATTACTATTCACTTTTCTTAGGCTGTTAATGCGTATTAATTGTTGTAGAACATATTCATACAAACTTGATGCTTGGTAACATATGCATTGAGAGAGAGAGTGAGAGTGCCTGCCTATCACGGGTCTTGGTCAATGAGCTCATGGCACCCCTCCATTCTCTGATGTAGTCTATTACCAGTACCTCCATTGGATCCATTGTTTCAGCACTTCTCTGTCTCGCGTTTGCAATCAACCAGCACTACTTCAGATTAAGAAGTGAAGCAGAACAAAATGCCACGGCAATGCTTAAAAAAAGGCACAAGGATTCAGTTTTTGCACGTTACAGACGCAATATATTTAGTCATAGAAACAAATAGCTTATCTAATCCATCAGAGCTGCTACTTCAGAGTATTTATGGTGTATCAACTGATAATGGCACTTACATATACAAAGTTATTATAGCCAATACAAATTAAGCAGCAATATATACAAAACCGAATAGTAGAGCAAGCAAGCAGCCTTTCATGCAATGAACCAACCAAGCAAAAAAAATAAAATAAATCAGAAGTAAATATCACAACGGCATATCACGACTTATTCAGTTAAGTAGGCCTGATAGATGAGGAGCATTATCATGTAAAATGTATGATGAAAATAACAACTAGAGAAAGAAGCAGCTAACAAGGTGCTCAAGTCGATCCCTCTCATCCTTCCACTTGAACAGAAGTGAGCGCCTCTGCTGGTCCATTCGTACAGACAACAACACGGCTGCATCTCCACTTTACTTGTATCTTGTAAGGCAAAGGAGGCAATCTCAAATTATATACTATGAACTGACAAAATTGAACCAATCCTCAATGTTACAGGGGAACATGAAGGGGAAAGAAAAGTTCACTATACTATGTAGAAGCCATGCATGTTTAGAGAACAAATTATCATATATTGGCAACCGTGCTATTGAGTACATACCTCTCCTGATGAGGCAATGATAACGTTAACTAAAGTTAACCCTGTTTCAGAAGATCCAAGAAACTATGTTCATGAAGAGATCGAACCCCTATGACCGTGACATTTGGATTTCACTTGCAATTTCCCCTCAGGCAATCAATAAAGAGTATGAAGTGCCTTCAGGATAGCAACAATTCTAGCTAATGTAAGTATTCCCATGGGGGAGAAAAAGAATGCACATTTCACCACTTGAACAGACCGTATCTCCCTAGCATCGATGGGAAGCAATACAATGGGGAAGAAAGAGAGCTCACCATCTGGCCGGCACACCATCGTCACCGTGTACTGGTCCGAAACCGTTGCCCTCCTCATCCCCCACCGCCGATTCAGTCCGCTGCTCCGTCAGAGGCATCTCGAAAACGCTAGGGTGGCGCCGCCGACGCCGAGTCCGAGGATCATGGGAGGGTGCAGGACATGGGTCCAGCCGTGCAGGGTGGGAGAGAGACGGTGAGTGGGCGGAGTGGGCGAGGATGTTTGATGGATAGACGAGGGTCGGCATAGATCCAACATGCCACGGCAACTAAACGGGGGTTCATTATTTGCTTTCACCTTAGATGGATGTTGAGAAACGGTATTTATTTTGTATGTAATGTATTTTTTACTTTTCACTTAGTCTGTTTCTTCGTTATTTATCCTTATTATATTATTTTAATCATTTCTGTCTGTTTTCGTGTTACAAGGCACGCAAAAGTACCCTTTTACCCTCGGTCAGGCCAGCCCCCGTTCCCCTCGTATCCGACCAAATCTGCTTACACCCAGCCCTCGTTTCGTGCTCAAGCCCGCCACCGCCGCCGCCATGACCGCCACCGTCGCATAGCCCGTCTGCACCATCTGCTACGAGAATCTCCACCCGCTCCAGGCAGATCGATCAATGCAACGCACGAGCGCAAAAAAAATCAGAACAACCACATCACATTCTAACCAAAGCATTCACGAATCACAACTAGTAATGCCAAGAACCATATATTTTTTTTCTTATATTCCATTCCACCTAGATTGTTCATTGATAAACTCGTACACCCATCTGATCCAACAACCATCATTCAATGAGCAAGTAGTAGGAACAAAAACCATCAAATCCATGTGTACTAGCGACGCATCCCATTTGAACCGGCCAAAATATGCATTGGAGATACAAGCGCTTCACGGAGAAAACTAGGAACGAACTCCAATTTGAGCGATCCAAAAGGTATTGATGTTTCGAATCGACTCAACTTGCTTCTCGACGCCAGTTCGGTCGCATCGAGGCAAACGGAGCGGAAGCCGAGGCAAACAGTGGGAGGTGGTGAGGGTGGTGGGGCGATGCGGAGCAGATGATCTAGTGGGAGGCGCGGAGGGTAGGGACCGGGGAGGACGGGAGGGCGGGGAGTGGGGGCACGCAGGACAAGAGGACGAAGGTGTAGGAGAGGTGGCAGGAGGAGGGGCGAAGCAAGAGGAGGCGAGGCAGAGGGCCGCCGGGGAGGCACCTCCGTAGAGGAGGAGGAGCGGGAAGGGCACCGGCGCAAGTGGAATGGGAGGGAGGAGGAATGGAATGGAATGGAGAGGAGATGCGTAGGGGGCTAGTGCGACCGAGGGTAAAAGAGACATTTTTGTGGCTGGTAATGGGAAAACGGGCAGAAATGTTTAAAATAATGCAAAGAGGGCAAATAACGAACAAACTTACTATGTGAGGGGTAAAAAATGCATTACATTGGGAATGGGTGTAGTTTCTGAATACCGATCTAAGCTGAGGGCAAATAATGAATCCCCCCCAAGTAAATCAGGAAACCAGACCATCCAAGTTGCAATTTGAGCCCAGGGATTTCATGGTTCGATGGTCAAGATCACTTAGATCAGCCACACATTAAAGGAATAACAATATTTTAAAATTTGAAACTCATACTTAAATTATGGACTCTATATCATACCTGTCAATACCATTCCAGAGGTCATATCGGTTTGACTCTTGGAATGTTATATTCTGGTACCGACCTATACGATGTACCATTTCGAAGTTTAATATAATAATATATATTTATAAGTATACATATGTTTAACTGTATGAATACTAAATTTCACTTGTAATATGACTTCAAATACATAGTAGTAGGATCAAATATAAGATATACTTCAATGAGTTCAATAGATGGTGTTATCAATTTCGCCGGTGTTGTCCGGTATCGAGGCCAGTATGGCCGGTATGAAGCCAGTGTCGATGATCTTACGAAATAAATAGAGGAAAGTAGCGAAGAGTTCTTGGGTGAGAATGAGATTACTCTTTATTGCTATGAACTGTATCCTTTACAGGGGGTGCCCTCGACAAGGCAGTGGACTAATCCTAATTACACTAAGCATAATGTTTGCTATGCTATTGAATCAGACTTGAAACATGAATCTAATGCCGATTGTGATGCTTCAATCCGATGCCCTTATTCCTTAGTGTTCTATCTTTAAATAACCATCGAAGGGGTGGTAGTTACTCCTAGAGAAGACGCATGTTAGAAGTGACGTGTTTGGTCGGAAGGTCAATTACAGTTAATGAAACAGTAACTAATTGTTGGTTAGTGTCTGTGAGTCACTAAACCGTATAGTGGTTGTTGTCAGTATCTTAGGACCATGAAACGTCGTGTGGTATAGAGCAACCACGACATGTGTTCCATTCATCACACGGTAACGAATATACTTGGAGTTAGATCCAGATACCAGTTCATTGCTTCTTCGAGCACTCATCTGGTTGGGGACTGGGTATAGGACCTCATCTGACCAGGGTACCTATTATGTAACCACTAGAATCCTTACAACCACAGGGGTCGTTAGCCTTTGGGGTTACGACCACGAAGACATATGGTCTTTTATTTTAATCCTCGTCAGCTAGCCCCCGAACTTTAAAATGAATTGGTTGTGTGAACCTTCTCCCGATGAAAGTCGTATCGGGCAGACCCTCATTTAATGTCATGACAAACGAGATGGTCTGTATTCACTTTAAAGTTGAGAAACTGTCTTGGGACCCAAAGAGTTTTTCTGTCCGTTGGACTTTAGGTAACTCCCTGATGTAGTTAAAGACTTGCGGCTATAAAATCCCCATTGCACACGACATTAGGGCTTTTACGCTCTCAGATTTTCCTCCAATCATTTTCATCTTCTTTTGAAGAATCTTCTTCGACCCCCTCTTAGTCTTCCATCGAAAGCTTCTTCTAACCTCTGTTAATCCACTCAAAAGATCTCATCATGTCAGACTCGATCACCAAGTGGTTGGCCTCTGATCTGAGCGAGAAGAAGCTCAAGGCTCTAGAGGAGGTTGGGATGCTTCCTGACAAGAGTTTGATCAAATGGAGGTCAGCGGCCGGAGAACACTTTCTGAGCCGTGAAGAAGGGGAAATCCCTATCTTCCTCGCCTACAACGAGTGCGGACTCAGGTTCCTAGCTCACAAGTTCCTCTCCTGGGTCCTAGAGTACTACGAGATCGAGTTGGTAAACTTAGCCCCCAATTCCATCACCAACCTCAGCATCTTTGTCTACCTTTGTGAGGTATACCTGGGGATCCAACCAAGTCTAAAGGTCTTCAGGTATTTTTACAAGATGGTGAGGTCAAGGAAATCAGCGGCTAGACCTGGGGAGTGCTCGCTGCATCTTCATGACAGGAAGGCCGATGAGTACATCTGGATGTACCTGAAGTCCTCGTGGTCGTCATAAAAGAAAAGCTGGTTCTACATGACAGTCATGAAAGAGGGTGGTCTCTACTTCGCCAGCAAGGTGGTGAACGAAAACCTGAACTGGTAGTCGACCGTGAAGAAGGAAGGAAGGGTTGGAAGGTGTATCGACGCAATCCAAGACCTCAGCACCAAGGGTTTAACTGCTTGGCATGTGGTTAGGGACTTCTCCATACGCCGGATTAGTCCCTTGAGGCTCCGATCACTTTCCTTGCTCTGGTACGTTGGTCGTGACGAGGCAACCAAGGATACCAGGGAAGGTATGACTTGAGAATTCCAACCAGCATAGTTTATTTAGTTATTTATTTCTGTAATACCCCAATTGTATTCGAGAGAGAATAATTAAAATTAGGGAGAATGACCAATTATCAAAGCGATTTACAGATGATTAGAGGGGGGTGGTTTGCAAAGGGTAGACAACCTAGGCTTGGGCCTTGGCCCAAGAGGTCTTGTGGGAGTCGGCCAAGGTGGGGGGCGCCACCTCCCCAAAACCCTAGCCGCCTCTATTCCCTCCCTTGGTCGCCACCCCCATAACCCCTTTGGCCGTCACCACTGTGCCTCCTCCCCTGCGCCCAGCACCTCCAGTAGCACCTCCTCCTCTGGTGAAGCCCCCCCCCCCGGAACCCGCTACCGGTGAAGAAGGCCTTTGTTGTTGTCGGCCAAGTGGAGGAAGAAGGAAGGACACCCGGGTGATTGGCCGGCCAAGAAGAAGAAGAGGAAGAAGGTGGAGGGAAGGAGAGTGGTCACATGGTGGTTTCGGCGTTCATCAGCGGTTCTCTAAGGGTAATCCTAATTCCATTCGTTTAGTAGTGTATTCTTGTACTTAGGCAATGTCGGTAATAGATCGGTTTTTTGGCAGTTTGTAGTGTTCATTTGATTTAGGGCTGTTATCTACGAAATCCGGTCTGTCCATCTCCTAGAGATTTGTAGATAGCGTCATTAGCTTTCTGTAGGTTCTTACATCAGGTCATTTGGATGAGCGGATCAGGAGATATGATTTTCGTAGCGTCGCTGTTTTATGGTTCTGGCATAATTCTGGTAGTTAATGTTAATTGGTCATTAGCAAATAGTTAATAAATTATTTAGAAGATCTCACCAAAACAAAAGTTGTAGGTATTTTTATAAGGTTTCCAAAAAGCTAGAGAACGTAAATTCTGGATAATTGTACTGAAATATAAGTGAGTTTTAGTCTCGTTGTCCAGAACCCCTGATGAGATTTAGTAGTTCTATTAATCTATTTGGTAAGGATAGAAGATGGCTGAATCTGGAAAGCTCACCAACTAGGTTTATGTAGAGAAATTAATAAGATTTCTAGAGAATCAAAGAACACCCTTTTTGGATATGTAGGTGACAAGTTATGAATTTTAGAAGGGGACTGTTCTGTTTGGGACAGATCGATGTTCATAGGAGTTAGTGTTGGGTTGCGCTAGGGAGTATAGTGAGTTACATATTTGTTTCTAGCAATGTTCAGATTAGAATTGTTACCTTAGAGTGTTTGTTAAAATTATTCAGGTGGGGGTTTGGTTCTGGGGGCAGTACCCTCTTCGCGCCTTCCATCTTCGCACGGTTGAGGCAAGTACAATTAGTGATAGAATAATTAAGAGTGATTGTTCATGATTGCCGGTATTATCTGTATATTCTCTACTCATGGATGCTATAATGATGTGTTTGTCGCTGTTCATGAATGCTAGAAGTATGAGTATGCTCTTTATTCATGTAAGTTGCTGCTGGCTAATACATGTTTATGTTGGATAAAAGAATTGATTCATATGCATCATGTTATCATCTTTGAGGCTTGGTCATGTGGTGACCAAGCATTGATTTTGAGGTCCCCGTCATGTATTAGATGGGCTTGAGGTCCCCACACTCATAGAGTGTGGGCTTATGGTCCCTGTGCTAGAAGACACATGCATGAGTATGCATCGACGGATGCATACTCCGCATTACCAGTATATGCAAAGAGAAAAGAAAAGGTGCATCTGGCATTTGCATTGCATGAGTATGTGAAATGGTTTATTACAAAGAATTGTGATTGGATGATAATGTTAGTGTTGTATATTGAATTACTGTAATTATTATACTTTGCTGAGTCTTGGACTCACTCTTGCTATTGCTTATGTTTTTAGGTACCACTTGCGTGAACGTCATGCATGGGAGGGGCTAGAATTGAGATCTGTTGCACATAACCACAAACTATTCATGAATGATTGCTTTTAGATTATGAATTAATAATTGAGCAAACTACCAAGCGAATTACTATTGATTATGTCTTATGCTTGTGATGCTCTGTAATAGAATTGTTTAGCGTCTTATGGTTGTTATTATGATTAAGTTTTAGATTGAAAGCACTTCTGTTATCTGTTGGAACCTCCGGTATGGTTAACTATACAAAGAAGGTTCTGCCGAAATTTAGTTTAATGTCTTAGGTTTCAAATTGTTGAATTGTTAGTTTAGTAGCATTCTAGGCTCATGTTGGACTAGGGTGTTATAATTTCTTAACCTTGAAATCTCTTTACCTCTTGAAGCGCTTTCCCCCGATGAGATTAGAGAGTGGATCAAAATGATCTGCGTCGGGGAGCCTGATATCAAGGCAGTGTTTCCCAACATCTTGGCTGTTGTCTCTTTAGAAGAGAGGATTAGGAGACTTAAGGTGAATAGCAACTTTTTCTTCATCTTTTATATGCTCTTTGATCAGTACATGATTATGCTCTAATATGCAGGCGATCGGTTTGAGGGAAAAAGAGTCCAATGATGGCTCTACTCTGACCACTGTTCTAACTGATTCATGTTTTGCAGCCGCGCAGGATGATGGCCTTCTAGAGGTAAGAAGAACATTTGTGATGTATTATATATCTTAGATAGAAATTTTATCACCTAATCAAATTATATTTATGACTTAGGTGGGAGAAAAAGTGAACCCGTAGTGAGAAACTACAGAGGTCGAAGGCCCTAGAATGGTCGTTCACGACCTACCAGTTGCTACTGAAGCAAATGTTCTAGAGGTTGACGAGACCATACCCTCTGACCCGATGGTCAAGGATCTTATTCTCGACCAGCTGGTCGAGAATATTTCTTCTGACCTCTCGTCGGTGGATGTGAGGGTTCTAACCAACTCTATCGGTTCAGAACCGGTGAAATCGGTGGAGAAGAAAAGAAAGGCAGGCGCTTTGGACTATGCTCCAGGGCGTTTCAAGTTAAAAACTAAAAAGACAACCAGGTATGTATACATAAAAGAGGCCTATGTAAATATATACCTTTAATATGTCCGGTTTTATGCAATTTTGACCTTCTTTTCCTTTCTTCTTTTTTTATAGATCCTCCGGTGTTCCGATCACCTCCGACTAGAGCACCCCTCAAGAGAAAGTTCTTGGGGGGAAAAAGACATCAAGCTAACCCCCGAGCAAGTGGCAGCGCTAGCGCCTACTTAGGAACCTGTGGTGGCTCCAACCCCGCCTATGGAGGTGGAGGTTCTAACCCCACCTACGGAGGTGGAGGTTCCTGAGGAATCTGTAATACTCCACATGTATAATTCGGAAGGGAGCAATAATTCGAAGAGAAGGTCTATTTCGGAATCGATTTAGAAGAAGGAACATATAGAAATTACTCAATTAATCAGATAATAAAGGAGTTAATAGCACTTTGGGGGCATCTTGGGCCTGGGCCTTGGCCCAAACAGCCCCTAGTGGCCGGCCAAGGGGGGGGGAAGCACCCTTTCCCCCCCCCCCCAAACCCTAGCCGCCCATACCCCCTCCCACTCCCTTGCCGCCCCTCCCACCCCCTTAGGCAGCCACTTCCCACCCTTGTGCACCTCCACCCAGGTCCCTGCACCCCTCCCATTGCCGGCAAGCTGGTCCTCCACTCGCTGGTCGTCCAAGGAAGGCGAGGAGAAGGACTGCACGTGTGTTGGCCGGCCAAGGAAGGAGAGCAAGGAGGAAGGAAGGGAGGAAAGAGGAGAAGGAAGAGGAAGGGTCCGCGGGCTGCTCATCATCTTCAGCAGCTCATCCCTGGTAACTTTCGTTCTCCTTCGATTAGGTGTTCGATTAGTCGTTCTAGCGATGTCGGTATTTAGGGCTGCTCAGGACAGATTAGAGAGAATCGGGTTTTTCATGGGATTAATGGCAGAATTGGTCCAGGATGTCTCTTAGGATATTGTAGAGGACATCGTCACCTTTCCATGAAGGTCTAGAACACGTAATTTGGACCCCTGTAGCAGAAGTTATGATTTTATTAGTGGGACTGTTCTGCAGATTCATTGGTGTTCTGACAGGTTTTAGAAATCTGGTTGACACGATTAGTTAAAGGGGAAATCAGAGAATCTCAGTATAATAAAAGTTGTAGATAAATGTCTCAGCTTTTCAGAAAGATCAAGAACTCGAGATTTTCATACACGTACTGAAAGTTATGATAATTTTAGTGTACTGTCCAGAGAACCCGACGTGATAATTGATGTTCTGTAGATTGGCTTGGTAGGGGTAGTAGAGGGCAGAATCAGAAGGTCTCCCCAACTAAGTTTATTTAGGTAATTTAATTGCCTTTCCAGAAAGTCTAAGAAAACCTGAATTGGACTTCTGTAGAAATAGTTATGAATTTTAGAAGTTGACTGTCCACCGAGGGGACAGATTGACGTGTAGGATTTGGGGTTGGATCGAGTTAGACGCTTTTGCAAGTTAGTGATTGTTGTTGTATACTTTGGTTTAGACCGCTACTTCCATCTTAGTGTGCGTTATAATAATTACTCAGGTGGTGGACCGGTCCCGGGGGCGGTACCTTCGGCGTGTCCCTCACCCTCCCGCGGTTAAGGCAAGTATAATGATGGTTATAATACTTATTGTTGAATGGCAATGCTAGTATATGTTATCAGAATTTGTGTGCTCATGAGATGTGGTGATGGCATAGCCAGTGTTGTGCAGTATTGCTAGAGATATGAGTTATGTGATAAATCTGGTTGTTCGTTAGTTGTGATGACCTTGTTTATGAGCTTGTAGTATGAATGGGAATTTTCATATGCAATATTGTTGCGGATGCATTGCTTGTTAATTTGAGAATTTCATACATATGCATCATGTTGGCTTGTTGAATGCTTGGTCATGTGGTGACCAAGTAACTCTTGAGGTCCCCGTCATATTAATGACGGGCTAAAGGTCCCCATGCTTGAAGAGCATTGGCTTAGATCCCCATACACGTGGAGTATGGGCAATGGTCCCTGTACCAGATGGTACAGGCATGGGTGTGCATCGACGGATGCACACTTTGCATTACCGGTAAAATGCAAAAGGGAAAGAGAAGGAAGAGGATCACCTTTGAGCATATTGCATTGCATGCGTGTGTATGATGGTTGACTTATGGATTTGAAAAGTTTAACTGCTGAATTGCTTATTTGCACATTGTGATACCATCTATTATATTTGCTGAGTCTTTGGCTCACTTCTTGTGTTTGCTGTTTGTTTTAGGTACCACTTGCAAGAACGGCATGCATGGGAGGGAGTAGAACTGCTAAGGGCGCACACACACCACCTCACATTCTTTTAAAGATGACTTTCATTAGTTCACACCTTAATAATAAGCAAATCGTTTAAGGATTTATCTTGGCTATGCTGGAATGCATTTGGTTATTTGTAATAAGGAGAGCGGTAAATTTTGATTATGCAATGTTTTGATGAACTTGGATTTTGAGTTATTGCTAATAATATATGCATCCGTTGGAACCTCCGGTATACCTAGTAATATAAAGGAGGTTCTGCCGAATTTTTTAAGATGTTTTTTTGTTCGAATAGGTTTAATTTTACTTATTTTAGTAGCATTCCCGACCTTGAATGGCTGGGGTGTTACAGAATCCCAGTAGGTTCCGACCACTGCTGGGAAGTCTCCTCTTCCTGGCAACTTCCCTTATTGCACTCGGTTCATCGATGACAAAGAACTCGATGAGGCTTGGGGAAGGATATAGGATCGTCAAGTAGAGACGAATCCTAATGCCATTTTCACTGAATATAATGATGTGGCGATTTGGGTAAGCATCCACGACCACTTTAATAGCTATCAACTTTAAAGTTTATCAAAAACTTAAAGAAGTTTACCATTTCTGTAGCATATGGTGGAGAATTTTGCTGTGGTCGGATGACTAACCGAGCAAATAAAACTTTTGGAGAAGAAGAACTCCGAATTAGAAAGTAAGTACTTTCTTCTTGACTTCCTTTCTCCATCTTGGCCTATCTTGCTCTTCTTCTGTTAATTAACTTCTCCACTTATCATGTTTGATAGATTCAGAGAAAATTAAAGAAGAGGTTATGGCTAAGAAAGCCATAATAACCAGGCTTGAAGATAAATGCCAAGCCAAGGACCGGTCGACTGAATATCTAACGACTAAGCACAAGTCCTTGAGAATATTGAGAAGAAGAGCCAAGGTAATCGGACGTAAACTTGACCAGTGTACTGTCTTCTCTAATTATTTGTATTTACCATTTGGTCTACTCGTGCAAAGCAAACTCAGGCATTGAAGAGAGCATAAAAAGCTCTTGAATTTGAGCAAGGCAAGGAGGCTGCTCTTGGGCAGAATCTTAAGGAGAAGGTCAGGGCTCTCAACAGGATGCTCTTTGATATGGGTTCTGGATCAAGTCTGCCCATTCTAGGAGATCCAGTGGAGAAGATAAACTTCCTTGGCCAACAACTCGAAGACCTCTGAAATCTGCTCAAGTGTAACACCCCAGCCCAACATGAGCCTGGAATGCTACTAAAATAACAAGGTAATAGTTTAAAATCTAAGACATTAAACTAAATTTTGGTAGAACCTCCTTTGTATAGTTAACCATACAGAAGGTTCTAACAAATATCAATACCATAATCAATTAATTCAAACATCCAATTTAAATCATAATCATAAAAACTTCCATGAAACGCTAATCAACTCTATTACAAAGCAACAGATGCATAAAGACATAACCAATAATTCAACTAACAGTTTGCTCAATTATGAATTCATAGTCCAAAATTTATTATTCAAGAGTGGTTCGTGGTAGAGTGCAACAGTTCTTAATACTAGCCCTTCCCATGCATGCCATCCGCGTAAAAGGTACCTAAAAATATAAACAAACAGCAAGAGTGAGTCCATGACTCAACAAAGTACAATGTAGATAGTAAGATGATATACAACTTTATCACAGAAACCAATCACAGTACTTCATATCAAATCAGCTCATATGCTCATGCAATGCAAATGCCACAGATGCACCTTTTCTTTTCTCTTTGCATTTACCGGTAATGCGGAGTATGCATCTATTGATGCATTCCCATGCCTGTGCCTTCTAGCATAGGGACCATAAGCCCACACTCCACAAGTGTGGGGACCTCAAGCCTGTCTAATACAATACGGGGATCTCAAAATCAATACTTGGCCACCACATGGCTAAGTCTCAAGGATAATGACATGATGCATATGAGTCCATTCATTTATCCAACATAAGCATGTAATGACCAACAGTGACATTCATGAGTAAAGAACATAAACATAAAACAAGCATTCATGAACAATCACTTTAATTATTTTACCACTAATTGTACTTACCTCAACCGTATAAAACTTGATGACGCAAAGAGGGCGCTGCCCCCGGAATCAAATCACCACCTGAACATTTTTAACAACCATACTAAGAGAACATTTATGGACAATAAATTGCTAGAAACAAATATACGACTAACTACGCTCCCTAGTGCAACCCAACACACCACTCCCATGAACATCGATCTGTCCCAAAACAGAACAGTCCTCTTCTAAAAATCATAACTTTTCGTCTACTTATCCAAAATGGTGTTCTTTGATTATATATAAATCTTATTAAATTACCCACATAAAACTAGTGGGTGAGCTTCTCAGATTCTGTCATTCTCTATCCCTACTAAACAAATTACTAAAACTACTAAATCCTGTGAGGGGTTTTGGACAGCGAGACTAAAACTTAAGTAACTTTCAGTACAAATATCCAAAAATTATGTTCTCTAGCTTTATGGAAACCTTATTAAATAAACTACAACTTTCATGTTGGTGAGATCATCGAAATAATTCGTTAGCTAATTTCTAATAACTAGTTAACACTCGCTGCCAGAATTCTGACAAAGCCTTTGAACAGCGACGTTGAAAAAAAAATCATATCTTACGATCTGTTCATCCAAATGACCTAATCCAAGATCCTACGGAAATCTTATGACGCTGCCCACAAATATCTAGGAGATGGCTAGACCATAATTCGCAATTGACAACCCCGAATATAGCCGGGAACTACAGACTGCTGGAAATTAATCTAATACTGACATTGCCAAATCGCAAGACTACAAGGCTAATCAAACAGGATCGGGGGTTACCCTTGGAGAATCTGCTGAAGAACGCATGAACCACCACATGATCCCACTCCCTTCCCTTCTCCCTTCTCCCCCTTCCTTCTTCTTGGCCGGCCACCATAATGGAGAACCTTCTTCTTCTCCTACTTGGCCGGCAGCGGGAGAGGAGCTCTTGGTTGGCAGCAGGGAGTGTCACTAGGGGAGGAGGCGCTGCTAGAGGGAGGAGGCACAGGGAGTAGGGGAGGTGGCGGCCAAGGGGAGTGGGAAGGGGTGGCGGCCAAGGGGGGGAAGTGTTACCCTAGGGTTGGCCCCCCTTTTGGTCGGCTGCCCCCCTACCTATGGGCCAAAATGCTGTGGGTCGGAAGCTCATAGCCCAGGTTGTCTAATCTTTGCAAAAAAACCCCTCTAAACTGCTGTTAATTCCATTTTCTTTTTGGTTCTCCTCCTTGAATTCTTTTCTTCTTAAATAAATTTGGGGTATTATATCAAGACTACTCAAGAAAACCATGTGTAGACCATGAAGGAAGCTGTGGCTAATGGAGTCAGTTTTGCTTTAGCAAAACTGAAAGCTTTCGACCCCTCCATTCACCTCCAAGCCATTGAAGAAGACTTCAGCTGCTCAAGTGAAGAAGCTACCATGTTTTTCGAGGAAGTAATGCCTCTCAGAAACAAGGTTGTAGAGAAAATGGAGGTCAGGTCTCCGTCACGCAATGACCAGTCTGGTGGCCCTAAGTAGTAGATGGTTGTAATGTAAAAATTATGAATGTAAAAACTTACATTTTTATCATCAATAAAGTCTTTATTTGACTTATAAAGTACTCATATATTTTCTAGCCCCTGACTGCTTGTATAGTAGAAGAACTTTACTAAAGAAGCAGTAAGCCAAAAAAAAGAGTAAAAGTCACGACCATTGTATAAAGTATGTACTGATTATGTGACAAAACTGATCGTGGTAATACTAGGAAATCAATTTTGGTCAGAACCAGTGTATGACTTCGACTAGTTGTAGATCTGTTTTCCATAATCGAAATATGAAACAATACATTGTATGGTCGGAAGATAAGACTTGCCTTGATGAGAAAAAATATGCAAGGATGTATGCAAAAAGTGATAAGTGGTCTTGTTTATACATAGAATCCAAACTGGTCGTAAAAAGTCGCTAAGAAGCAAAGACATTGTAGACACTTCGCAAAACGTGCGCATGCTCAAGTCCGACTGGCAGCGAATATTGTATGAAAAGGACAGTCACTAGGAAACTCCTTCCAGGAGGCAGGACCACATGTAGAGAGGAGAGATTTTGACTAGGAGGCTTTTTGTGTCTCGACCAGTAGCCAAACGAGAGTAGAACAAAATGTTAAAATGATGAAAGTTAGTCTTCGAACTGTTTAGCCTGTAAGAAACCATATATAGTTGTTTGTATTATGCTTCTTTGACTCGTATGTTTCTTTTAGAAAAGAGTATAGTTGCGTGTGGGAACCATTGACATAATGGTCACGACTAGGACCTATATGGCGTTTGATAGATATGTCTGAGCCATAGAGTAAAAGAGACCCTTTTAGAAGGATATCAAAGGGAATTAGACTCTTCTCCGATCATTTAATAGACAATAGCATGCGACCAAATAACGGATAACTGACATATAGACAATATCACTAATTGGAAAGTAAAGAAAATGCATCTTTATTGAAATTGAAAGAATGTAAAAATTATACAAAGAACTTACACAATTGATCAATGTTCTAAGAATTTGACAAAACACGTCCGTCTGACATGACTAGTCGTACCGAACCAGGTCTGGTGACCTCGACCACAGTGTATAGACCTTTCCATTTGGGAGAAAGTTTATTACGATTAGTCTGGCTCTAAATTTTTCTGAGAACCAGATCACCTACAGCTAGGCTGCGAGGTTGCACCTTACGGCTATGATACCTTCGTATGGCTTGTTGGTAAACCACCGATCGTATTAGCGCTTGGTTTCGTCATTCCTCATGGATATTGATTTCGTCGAGTCGTCGTTCTTCTTGATCGTTTTCATTAAAACAATTAGTTTGAGTAGAGCCAATTTTCAGTTCCGGAGGAAGCATGGTCTCAGCCCCGTAAACCAAAAAAATGGCGTTTCACCGGTCGCACGACTGGTAGTGGTTCGAATGGCCCATAATACAGAGGGAAGTTCTTGAACCCAAGCTCTTAACCGTTTCATCAACTGGTCGACCATTCGGTGTTTCACTCCTTGCATTATGATACCATTAGCCCACTCGACTGCTCCATTGCTCTGCGGATGAGCGATAGAAGCAAAATATATCTTGATACCTATATCCTCGTAAAATTCCTGAAAATTTCCACTAGAAAACTGTGCACCGTTATCTGTGATTATACGACTAGGTATACCAAATCATGTGATCACATTTTTTGTGAGGAACCTCTTAGCGGCTTCAGTTGTTGTTTTGACAACTAGCTCGGCTTCTATCCATATTGTAAACGTGTCAATCTTGATGAAAAGGAATTCGAAGTCCCTGGGTGCTCTTAGGAAAGGTCCTATAATGTCTAGTCCCTAGGTTACAAAAGGCTAGGAAAGAGGTATTCTTTGCAAAGCTTTTGTTGGCTGATGTACTCGTCGACTATGAAATTGACATTGTACGTACTTCATCATGAGCTATTTTGCATCCTGAAGGGCAGTTGGCCAGTAGTATCTGTAGGAATGATGTGCTCCACAGAATCCTCCAGAATATCGGATAGTAGCTTAATGCCATCTATTTGAGATATGCGTCTCATCAACACTCTGTGAGATCCTTGTTTATACGAGGTACTTTTGATCAGATTGTATGATTTGGCTTTTCAAGCTATACGATCAGCCTCTACATCATCTTCAGGAATAATGTCATGCTCGAGATAATTGTAGATCGACATCATCCAATCTCTACCGGGATCGAGCTGTACGACCTCTTGTGGAGCATCCATGTTCTCGGGATCGATTTGCATGACCTCCAGTAGAACATCTATGTTCTCGGAATGCTCAACTACTGAGGATGAATCGAGTTACATGAGAAAAACTTCGGGCAGGGTAGGTGACCTTGTCGAGGCCATCCGTGCTAGCTGGTCTACCAGAAAGTTTTTCTTTCTAGAAATATGTTGGATCTGGAAACCGAAGAAGTGCTTTTCGGGTTTCTGTACTTCTGCAAATAAGATGACATCTTGGTACTTGAGCATTGATACTCTTTCCCCACTTGATTCGCTACTATTTGAGAATCACCTTTCACTACTAATTTGCGAATCCCGAGTGCTCTGGCTGCTCGGAGTCCTACCAGTAAACCTTTGTATTCTACCATATTGTTTGTAGCAGGAAAGTTTAATTGAATGACGTATTTGATGTGTTCTCTACTAGGGTATATCAAGACGACTCCAGCCCTCGATCCTTTGAGCATCAAGGAACCATCAAAGTACATTGTCCACTCGTCGTGGTGTTCGTACTCGAGCCCTTGGGTGGGTTCAGGGTTTGTCCATTCGGCAATGAATTCTGCTATTGCCTGGGACTTGATTGTTGTTCGTGAGATGAAATGGAGGTCGAACGCCCCAAGGTCGACCGCCCATTTTGCTATTCATCCAGATGATTCCCTGTTGCTGAGAACTTGACCTAGGGGATATCCGGTTGGTATGACCACTTTTGTGGGCCTGAAAGTAATGTCTTAGTTTCCTTGAAGCCATAAGGAGACCATATAGAAACTTTTGTACCTGTGGGTATCTTTCTTTTGGTCCATGTAAGACTTCGCTTACGTAATATATGGTCGTTGGACGTTATCATGTTCTACTACTAGTACACCGCTGGCTGCTTGTGGCATTGCAGCCATGTAAATCAGTAATGTTTCTCTTGATCTTGGAGATAGTAAGATCGGGACATTCGTAAGGTACTTCTTAAGCTCTTCAAAGGTATCATTTGCCTTTTTAGTCCACTCGACACTCTCATGTTTCCGAAGAAGTTTGAAGAAAGGTAGTCATTTTTCACCTAACCGTGCTATGAAACGATTTAGCGCTGCAATACGGCCGGTTAGTTTTGGACTTCCCTTTTTGTGGTCGGAGGGCACATCTGGTTGATGGCCGATATTTTTGCTGGGTTTGCTTCAATTGCTCTAGTCGAAACTAGGAACCCAAGAAGCTTTCCAGAAGAAACTCTGAACACACACTTCTCTAGATTTAATTTAAGGTTATGCCTTCTCAAGTTATTGAAAGTCTCGTGCAGGTCGGAAATGTGATCACCAGCGTTGATGCTTTTCACAACCAAGTCATCAACGTAGGCTTCTAGATTTCGACCTATCTGATGATTAAAGGTTTTTTTTGCATCAACCTCTGAAAAGTTGCACTAGCATTTTTTAGACCAAATGGCATCTTAACATAGCAATAAGTGTCATATGGTGTGATGAAAGAAGTCTTCTATTCATCATTTTTACTCATGTTAATCTGGTGGTACCTGAGTATGCATCTAAAAAAAAATAACAACTCACACCTAGAAGTAGAGTCTACAAGTTGATCAATGCGTGGAAGGGGAAAGTCATCATTCAGACAAGCTTTATTAAGATATGTGAAGTCAATACACATTCGCCATTTCCCATTACTTTTTCCAACCATTACAGGGTTGGCGAGCCACTCTGGGTGGTCGACTTCACGAATGAATTCAGCTCGAGAAGCTTGTCGACATCCGACTAGATTGCCTTCTTCCGATCAGGCGTGAAGCATCTTAGCTTCTGCTTGACCAGTTTTATGTCAGGCTGGAGAGCTAGCCTATGCTCAATCACCTCCTTAGGGACTCCGGGCATGTCGGACGCCTACCAAGCAAATACATTGAGGTTTGCTCGGAGAGACGAAACGAGCAACTCTTCCTATTTGAGGTTGTGTCCTACCCCGGCTAGTACCTTTTGGGTAGATGTGTTGTCATTTCCTAACCCAGACGGCATTTTGGCACTTTCTGGAGAAGTGTCTTTGTCGAGTGGGACTTTCTTGGTCTGGTTGGAAGGCTTTGGCGCCATCTTTGGCCTGGAGTGCTTATCTTGCATGGTATGTGAATTAGTTTCCCTGGTCGAAAGTTCATCGACCAATTCTAAGGATTTCTGATTACATGCATAAGCCATTTTTTGATCTCATCGAACCGTGATGACTCCTTTTGATCTTGGCATTTTTAAACTCTAAAACCGTAATGCGTGGCTATCAGGAATTTTGCCAATACCGGACGACTGAGGATTCTATTGTATGCGGTTTCAAAATCTACCTCGTCAAATGGAATCTTCTCTATTCGGAGGTTGTTAGGTCTTCCGAACGTAATCGGCAGGGACAGTTGCCCTATCAGTTTAGCGGTAGAACTAGAAACTATGCCATGGAAGGCATATTTCACGGGTTTTACCTTAGACTTGGGAATCTGCATCTCTTTCAATGCTCCTATAAATAAAATGTTTAAAGTGCTACCTCCATCTATTAAGATTCGATTGATATTTGAATTGTTAATAGTAGGTTCAACTACGGTAGGGAACCTACCTGGTCGAGTCGACGGGATAGGGCAGTCCTCTTTGCTAAATGAGATAGTTGTCTCTGACCACGTGGATGGCTTGACACCGATCGGAGACTCGGCGAGGTTCACTTCCCGCTCCACAACTTTCAAATGGCGCTTTGAGTTGTACGAAGAAGATCCTCCGAAGATCATATCCACAGTGCGTTGCGGCTCTTGGTACTCTATCTCCTCGTCGCCATCTTTGTCCTTCTTGGAACTAGGTTCTCCAAGTTCAGTTATGGAGGGGAAGGGTCCTTTACCTGAGTAGTAGTCCTCTAGTTTCTTTTGCCAGGCCCAGTAGGTGTGCATATCATACCCTGCTACCTAGTGAAGTGGACACCACTTCTTATTCTTCTTATAGTCGTCGGTCGGAGATTTCGCCTTGTTCCGACCGAAAAAGTCTTTCTTGCCATTGGTAATTTTTTTTGGGATCACAAGGACTTCTTTGTTGTTAGGCTTATGATTCTTCTTACCTTTGAGAGACTTCTTGTTTTTCTTTTCTTGTTTCTCCAAGCCAGGTTGAGGTATTTTATCCTTTTGATCAATAGCTTCACACCATTCAACCACTTCGCTAGCAACTGCATATTTGTCAGCCATGTCGAAAAGTTTAATGATTGTTCGTGGAGGATTCATTGAAATATCCTTCGTAAACTACCGATTCCTCAGTCCTACTTTAAAAGCCTAGATGACAGAAGATTATGCGACCTTTGAGATAGAATTTTGAACTTGACTAAACCTTTTGATATATTGTCGAAGAGTTTTGTTGGTCTTTTGACTGATTCGATGGAGATCATCCTCCTTTCCGGGGCAGTCGTACGTCCCTTGAAAGTTGGCTATCAGAGTATCGCATAGCTGCTCCCAAGTGTAGATAGATCCGACCGGTAGGTTGAGCAACCACAACCGGGTAGACTCTTCATGGACCGTGGGCAAGTTATTTGCCATCATGTTGTTGTTACCACCAACCGCTTTGATAGCGGTAGTATAGATTTGAAGAAATTCTAATGGATTCTGAGTCCCATCAAACATCTCTATGTTGGCTGGTCGGAACCTGTTTGGCCAACGAACAGCTTGGAGCCCTATCCGAGAATGCTCGATAGCCCATAATGGAGTCGTGGCACCTTCTTTGAAAAGGGGCTAGATTATAGTTGGTTGGAGACCGGTTCCTTAAATTTACATTTTTAGAATCTGGCGTCCCGATCCGGTCGTAGACATTAGTGTTACATCTTTGACCACTTACTTGGTTCAAACGACGCCGAAGGTCATCGGAACCAAGCGGTCGTTCCTCTTGACGAGGAGGAGGAGTGGCTGCTGGAAAGAGCCGTCTTCCCTCGTGATTCCCTAGTCAAAACCTACGAGGGGGTCTTGGTGTCGGTTGATCCTCCATACGACCATGTTGTCCTCTGCTTAGGGAGGAGTGCTAGAATGAAGTCATCGTGTGACTTTGTGAGTTCCTTTGTTCCCGGTACATTTCTGTATGCTGCATGGTTTGTTAGAGGATCTCCGACACCTGCCCTGCCAGTTGGACATAACCAGGAGTTCCTGCTAGAGCAGGGTCTGGGTTATTCAAAATGTCACGAACTCGTTGCAGGTTTTGTATTGTTACCGAAGGTCTTGGAGGATTTTGACTAGCAGTTGGCGTTCGATGAGTCGAATGTCCTTCCGACCTTCCGTCTTGCCCTGTCCGACCTGTCATGTGCTGTGAGGTAGGAATAGGTGAATTAGTTGACCGACGTCCATCAGTTCGTTCACCTCCACTAGTTGGTGCTTGAGCGCTCGTACCATTTCCATTAGCAAGTGATGGCGGGACAAGCTGTGGAGGACTGTGCACGGCATCTCGATTGGTATCTCCGATTGCGTGAACCTCGTGCCTCTAACAGCAATCCTCCGATAAGCTCCCATTGTCACTAAGAGAGAGCCTTCCAGTGCTTTGACAAGGAGCCTCCACGACGGGGAGGGATCAAAGATTACCGCCTCCGATGGGCTTTGTGGTGGACCCAGTCTGATCTGACGGATTGCCGATCACACACTGAGTTTTATCATTCCCACTTGGCCTATGATCAATGGTAACTTCATTGACACCTTCACTAGATGTCGGTTGGCCCCCGAAATACGTAAGAGCCGTTGGCGAATACTGGTCGCCCATGACCGTATTTAGAGTACATTGACTCTCTGATCGTAGCATTGGGGCTTTCTCACCAGTCTTGCAGGTCAGAGAGACCGGTGAAGAATCTAGACCCGCCATTATGAGTTAATGGAGTATTTTGGTGATTAATGACAAATCTATTTGTGAGACTAACACTTCTATTGTTATACCTGTTGCTTAGTCTCAGTTGGACAAAAAGGTGGAAATCATAGAGGTATGCATTTGACATCATATTCTTAGATCTTGTTGCATTCCCTCGATCCAAAATATAGGTTGAACTCCACTAAAAGGTTAACTTAAATAATATGCATATGTTCTTATTACACATTTGTGTATACACACATTTAGGGGGAGTTCACTCTATGTTTTGTGGTTTCATTATTATTGATCCATATTTTCTTTTTCACATATATTAAGGATCTCTACCTTGAAACATATCCTTGAGTATACAAAACTTGTGTAGTTCATATATACTCATATATCTTTACATTCAATTATTTGTAATTGAAGTGGTTGTCATCAATTACCAAAGAGGGAAAGATTCAAGTATCTTGTCCCACCATTATGAGTTAATGGTATGTTATGGTAATTAATGACAATCACATTGTGGAACTAACATTTTCCATGAGATGGATGAATAGGTTATGTTCCATGATGATGGAGACTTTGGATGACATCATGAGTTGATCGTCATCAAGTCAAGGTTCAAGAAAAGTGGTTGGACTTACCTCGGAGGTGTTTGGCTTAATTCGTGGAGCCGGTCCAATTAGTTTGGGCTTACTTCAACGTGGATTAGGGGAGACCGACAGATTTCCGAACACTATGGTAAAACATCAATGTGTCATTGTGATTTGTTCTCTTGTGCTTTACTATATTGCAATTTACATTCCTTGTATTAAATTGCTTACATGTCTTTGAATGATTGCTATCATTATCAATAGTTTATAGTGTTGGTGCACTTAGTAAAGATTAGTTGTTTTAGGTTTTAATTAGGCAAAACTGAGTTGATTTACAATTCCGCATAAAACTTGGTTTTAGCTAAAAGTTTTTAAAACCGTCTATTCACCCCCTCTAGTCAGCCTCCTCAATCTTACAAGTAGTATTAGAGCTTGGTCTCTTATTTTATTAGGCTTCACCTCCTAGAGAGTAAAGGATGACAACTAGTGATATAGTGCACCTAGGTGAAACACCTCTATTCGATGGCACGAATTATGATATTTGAAAAATCCGCATGTCGTGTTATTTTAAGGTCATAAGCCCTAAAATTTAGCGGATCGTAGATGTGGGCTTTTTTCCTTCAAAGGATTCTCTTGCTTCATCAATTGAGGAAAAGAAATGCTCACATTTCGACGCTTAAGCAACTAACGTTTTATTTAGTGCTTTGAGTATAGAGATATTCGATGCCATATACAATCTCAAGAATGCTCATGAGATGTGGACCCATCTTCATGATCTTTATGAAATGTCCACCTCTACTAATGATGATTGCATACAAGAATGGATGTCGGGAGAAGAATGCTCAACTTCTAGCTCCGACAATGAGGAGTCCTCAACTCTATTCACATCACCTCATTGCTTCGTGGCAAAAGGTAATAAGAAGGCAAATGATGATGATGAACCTTCATATAATGAGTTGATGGATATGTTAGAAGAGCTTAATGAATATTTTGGGAAGGAGAAGACTAAGTATAAGATTTTGAAGAAAGAACATGTCTCTCTTCAAAACAATTATGATATGCTAAAAGAAGAACATGAATCTCTCCTTCTTAAGGAAGTCATTAGCTCTAAGATGGATATAGGCATTACATGTAATTTACTAGATGATATGCCATGTATAGCTCCTAGCTCTTGCATTTCATCTAAGGTTAGCATATCCACCTCTTGTGATGATTTGCTAGATATGCCTTGTAGCTCTAGTGAAAATGCTTCTACTTCCTCTATACTTGTTGAGACTAACCTTGTAGAGGAAAACAAAGAGCTCAAGGACCAAGTCACCAAGTTGACAAATGACTTGGAGAAGTGCTAAAAAGGAATAGCCTCTCTTGATGATATCTTGAGCAAGCAACGGAGCTTGAATGATAAGAGAGGGATTGGCTATGTCTCCAAGAAGGAGAATAGCAAGACATGGCACAATGCAAAACACATGAAGAAATATGTCAAGTGCTTTGGATACAATAAGAAGGGCCACAAAGCCTCTGTGTGCCCAAATCAAATGGATGTCAAGTTTAGACATTCAAAGAAGAGGCAAGCTGGTAAAAAGCAATAAAAGAAGACAAGTAGGGGAAGCAAAAGCCCAACTTGCTACAATTGTCGGGAAAAGGGACACATTGGTAAACAATGTCCCAAAGGTATCTCTCTTAAACCAATTATTTATAATGATCATTATTTGCTTAGGAAGGATAAAAATGGCAATGTGTTTGCTAGAATTGTTAGTTCACCAAAGATTATTGCTAAGGCCATATGTGTGCCTAAATCTCTTGTGACTAACATTCAAGGACCCAATCGAGTTTGGGTACCAAAATGTGCTTAAATACTTAATAGGTACTTAGAGAGGCATTGAAGAATTGGCTTGTTTATATAACGGTGGATTCCATCATATATCAAAATTGGAGCCAACCTTGAGGATGATCACTTCATTTTATAAGCCAATGCCATTTCGGTAACAAGTACTAACATTAAAGTATCTAGCCTTTATGCCTTGTGTAGGTTGCATTCCATGAAAATCTTATAAAAAGGGTGTTCTTACTCTTGTTCATAATCTTCATTATTAAAATCTTGAGCAAGATGGTAAGTGGCATATTAAGGGGGAGTACTAAGTCATATACATGTATATCACATCCCTAAGTGTGCCCAAATAAATTAAGTGCTAGTATTAATTTTCAAAATTGAGCCGTTTAGCCAAAAGTAAAAAATTTCATGAATATTAGTAATCCTTTGAAAAACTAGTTGCAAAATGTATACAAATGCTTTTGAAAGGTTTTCCAAAGGTTTTGGTTTAAGAAAAACCTATTTTAAGTACAAATGAGTTTTTAGCCAAAATTTTAGATAATAGTTTCTTGTTTTTGACATAAACTAAATTTTTTGTAAAATCTATTTAAAAGGAATTTGAAAATTATCCCAAAAGGAATATCCTAGAGTTGGCTATTCTAAACATTTTTAGTATTCAAATGATTTCCAAAAGGTCAAACTATCAAAAGTTATTGGATTACAAAATTCGTCCAAAATCCTATTTTGACCTAAGTGGTAACTTTCTAGCACTTAAGTGAGTTTTGCCATATGAGCTAAAATTATTCACATGAATAGGTCTATAATGGTTTTAATGACTCATACATGAAATTGGATACTCTAAATTATATCATATGCTCAATTTGGATCTTTTGAAGAAGTTTCATGAAAATAATATTTCATTAGCAAAAACAAAAGTTTAATTCATAAAAACTATTTAAGAATTGGATCTTCAAGGGCTATGTAAGTTGGAAATGCTCCAAACATGTTTGCTTGATTGATTGTGTGAAAATTCGAAGCAAAATACAACAACTCCATCTTTTCCCAAATCCAGAACTGAATCTATTGCAATGTTCAGTCTTAACCGGTTTGATCAGCCACCCTTGGCGGTCTGACCGCCAGCCCTTCCGGTCTGACCACCATATGCCCAGCGGTTTGACCGGTTTTGCGTGAAGGTCATATAACCTCACCCGAATATTTATCCTCTACTTGTTCCTCCTCCACCCGAAAAACTTTTTGAGTCTTCTCTCTCCTTTCGGCCGCCCCTCACCTCTAGGGCCTCAGATCTTCCTCTCCGGCCGTGGTTTTTGTGTTTTGAGGTAATCAATCAATTCCCCTTCACCTCCTCTCTCCATTCCACGGTTTTGTTTGAGCTTTAAGTTTCTTAATCTCAAATGCCTTGGAACCCTAGGTGAAGGAGTTCATCCAAAATCCGGCTATTTGATCTTCAATTTCTTCCCCTCTTCATCTCCTTTGTTTCCCCTCTTCATCTAAGCCGGTAATCCTATGTTCCTACTTGCAATCTTATCCACATTGTAAATTTTCCCAATTAATCTAGGGTTTCACATGAATGTGCCTAAACTCATTCAAATTGGTGGAAATCCTTGTCATGCAAGTGGATTAGGATTATATTAACAACTATTCAATATGCCATTGCAAAATTTTGCAAATTTTGGGTTCTTCCCAAAATCAGATTGCTCTTTTTGTCACTAGCGGTCTGACCAGCCACACCCAGCGATCTGACTAGCCAGTCTGGCAGTTTGACCGGCAGCACCCGGCGGTCTGATCGGCCAGTCTAGCGATTCGACTGGCCATGGTAGCGGTCTAACCGCCTATGACAGAAATGACTGACAGAAATGGCTCTTTGAATAGTTTGTTAATTCATTCCTTGAATTCCTTTGACATTCTTGCAATCCTTTCACAGCAACAATGCCGCGTAAGAAGACTATCAGTTGTTCGGTTGCTCCTCCTCTATCACCAAAAGGGAAAGCACCTGTTGAAGATGATTATGAAGAGGAGGAAGATGAACATATGGAATACATTAAAGAATAAGTAGAGGCAAGTGACAACAGTGACAGCGGCGACAATGATTGTGAAAAATCTGAGGATAAGGATGAGGACGATGCTCCAAATCGCTGTCAGCTCATTGGACTTGATGTGGCAAGTTTGAAAAGTGAACAATACACCATTCTCAGGTACATCAATCAATTCAGATTTCCAAGAAATGCTACTATGGGTATGTTCCACACCATATTTCAGCAAGATGTTTATCAGATTTATTATGCAAAAAAGAATTTTGCAAATCAACGCTTTGTGAAGTGGAGCTACCTAGGACAGAATCCAGCTTATAATGGTCTGTATCATCTGTTTAGAAATGTGAGCTTGGATTCTTTGGTTTCTTTAAGATGCAATTTTCATGCCAAGGCCATTAGGCAATTCTATGCAACAGTATATGTGTCCCCTGACCATGACCATCTTATCTGGATGACGGGACAATAGAAGCTAGAAGCCTCCAAGGAGGAATTTCTGAGTGCATTGAATTTGGGAGATTCAAGGGGAATCAAAGTACATCTTTAAGAACCTCTTGCTCTTACTCAAGTGGATGAGTATTATGATCAAAACAATCATTTTGTATGTGGAAGAGTAAGTGAACTTCTCTCTCTTCCCAGTATTATTAATAGGATCATGAGAGCTTCTTTCATCCCTAGGAGTGGGAACAATGATGAGATACATGGGCGTGCCTGGAATGCGGTAAAGTACATGATGGATGGCACTAGGATTGATGTGATGGATTTGATCATTAGAGAGATTGCCACATCCAAGGGAGATAAGGCCAAGAGTATATACTTTGCTCCCTACATTATGAAGCTTATTAAAAGCAAGATTGATTTTGATAATCCTTGTGATATGGAGCATAAAGAGTACAGACCTAGAGATGCTCCACCTCAGGTGCCTCCTCCACCTCCTCCTCAGCCTCAAGGGCAGGGATCGTCTTCTCAAGGACATCAAGGCAGCAGGCTCCTCAGGAGTAGGATGCAATCATGGCAGCTCTTTCTCGTCTTTAGTCGAGTGTCAACCGCATGGATATAAGGTTTGATCAAATGCATGCAGTCCATGTTAAGACTAGAGCCATGGTTGAAGGATTGAACACAAAGTTTGATGCTTTGGACTCGAGGGTTACTCATATGGATGAAAGGCTTACTGAGTATCAGCAGTAGCGAGTGCCCTTGGCTTATCAAAGGTTTGGACGTGGTCAGCGCCCTCCTTCCTTCACTTAGCACGGTGATCATCCATCGTCGTTAGAGGCTCCTCCTTCCTAGTTATAGTATCTTTCATATTTAGGTCTATAGACCTTGTTTTGTTAGGATAAGCTTATTTTCTCTCTTGTAATGTCTTGTATAAGCTTATTGAACCTTGAATGCTTTCAGATATGTTTTGGACATTTGGATGTTTAATGTCTTATGCTATGATTTATGCATCTTATTGTACCATTGTCCAATATATGTTTATGTTGAATCCTTATTGATGTTGCATACTCATTTAAACTATTGATTATCTCTTGTGTCATGCTTTCTTGAATCCATCATATAGAGGAAACTCCGTAAAAATTTCTTAAAATCCTCACATGAGCATGATTTCGATTCACATCTCTATATGCATATATTTAGGGGGAGTTTTTATCTATATGGCTCTTGTTTGCAAGAAATTCAAAATATCTGTTGAATTAAAATTCTTTTACCAAAAATTCTTTTTGAGATACATTTGAATTAGTCTAAAGATTATTCATGCAAAATTCAATGGATTTAGACTTAATTTGAAAAGGACTTGACTTTTTCTCTATTTGTTCAACATGCTGAAAAAATTCAGTTTTTTTTTGCATGTTTTGAGCTGATTTGTGATTTTTGTATCTCCAAATGGATTCATAATTTGAGGAAGATATAATTATGAAATTTTATCCTCTATACTCGATTTTCTATGCCAAATTTTCTCATATTTATTGGAACCTTTTTAACCAGTGTTTCAGCTGTCTTTTGAAGCTCAAATGAAATATCAAAATCCGAAAACCTGAAATTTTTAGTTTTATGAAACTTTATGATTTTCATATCTTCAAAATAGTTGATATTTGATTGAGCCTCCCAAAATAAAATTTGTGTGTATTTACAAGGACTAGCTCCATGATTTATTTTAGATTTTTTCGAGCTTGTTTCCATACTTTCTCAAATACTTTAAGAAGTTTTGAGCTCTACATGATTTCCTATTTGTGAAAAGGAGCATGGTATCCTCCTGAAGAATGTTTATTTGGGAGATTTCAAAAGTATGTTTCCTTGAATGCATTCCAAATATCATTTCACCTATTTTGGTTTAAGGGGGAGAATATTTTATGATCAATGAGTTTGTGACTTATC
This sequence comes from Phyllostachys edulis, assembly GCA_036346405.1. Taxonomy (NCBI): domain Eukaryota; kingdom Viridiplantae; phylum Streptophyta; class Magnoliopsida; order Poales; family Poaceae; genus Phyllostachys; species Phyllostachys edulis. The sequence continues at coordinate 13,006,527 of CM070561.1, read as the reverse complement.
TTGAAAGGGTAAGAATATTTCAATGATCAAAATAAAATGAATTCAACTACCAAACTCATTGTTTTACAAAAACTTTATGTTGGCTTAGATTTATTTTGGATTTTTGGCGTTTAATGCCAAAAGGGGGAGAATATTTATATGATCAATATATTTCCACATTTGGATGATTAATATATTCTCTCTTTTGTTTTCACCTTATTTCATGCATGTCTTGAGGAGGAGCATCTCATTCATACACATAGCCTTCTATATGCTTCAAGTGCATAAGCTTGCCATTCTCATATGCATAATGCTTGAAGCTTTAAATTGCTTAGTGACATACATGGATATAGTTCAATAGCTTAAATTCTTATCTTATGATGGTTTATATCCAAATGTTGTTATTGATAAAGGATTTGTCATCAATCACCAAAAAGGGGGAGATTGAAGAATCTAGACCCGTCATTATGAGTTAATGGAGTATTTTGGTGATTAATGACAAATATATTTGTGAGACTAACACTTCTATTGTTATACCTATTTCTTAGTCTCAGTTAGACCAAAAGGTGAAAATCATGGACGTATGCAATCGACATCATATTCTAATATATTGTTGCATTCCTTCGATCCAAAATATAGATTGATTTAACACTCTGCAGAGTTTGTACACTTTACCCACAAGATACAACTAGTGTTGCAAGCACTAGTCATAACAAAATATTTCAGAAACTTCATCTCAAGCATTGGTACTCCCAATGTGCTTACAAACCGTCATACCAAGCCAAACACAGCGATAGGTACGACACACACCATTGGACAGGGACACGGTGAACCGCCCCGTGATGTAACTACTTGGTAGCACACCTCCACCCATTCAACACAGTCTAACCTACAAGCTGAGTAGCAATGTCAAGATTCCATAACTTACTAAGTTAGGTCCATCCCATACCAGGCATGTGGTCATACAGTAAGGCTCAGTTCAATAGCGCACAAAGTTAAGTCCTTAATTGACCAAGGCAAGACTTCTAATTTACTACAAATCCCTATGCACACAGATTTTTAAGCCCATGCACACAGATCCACCATAACAATACACAGTCCACTTGCCTCCGTCTAAATTCTTTCCCACCCTGTTGGTTAAGTGCAACATATGCCATCAACGAGTAATAGCACATAGTACACACAGTTTTATCAGATAGTTCCATAATCACTTAGTCAGGTATATAATTGCAACTCACATGAGATGATGACTCGTGGCATGGCTAAGCAGACTAATCGTATCTATCCAACTGTAATACCCTGGCTATTCGGAAGCCAAGATGTCACCTAAACAATCTAACATACAACCATAATGCGGAACAATTTGAATAATATCTCTTCTAATGACATAAATAGATTAATATTTAATAGAACCATGGCATGAATATAATCTGAATTCAAGCAAGTATATCAAAGGGGTGATCAAAGATCACAAGCAATACTTAACCAACCATAACATAGAGAAGGTTATCAACCACATCTAACTTTATTTATTACAGCTCATCAATTAACGAATGAAAGGTAGAAACTAAATCATAATGTTGAACTTGAATATGGTGAAGTGAATGATTAGTGCGTGTCTACTCCATCCCGATAGAGCCATCATCAATGATCACCTAAAATAAACAAACAAAATAAGAATGAGTCCGAGACTCAGCAAGTACAGTGAATAATTGAACATACAACAATTATGATCAAGACAACATCTTTAGGGAATATGAACATAACACCGAATGGATATATGAATGAATGGAATGAATGGATTGAATGAAATGAAAAGGACTGCACACGTGCTTATACCGGTATAGCTAGTGACACACCTGTCAGTGTTCACCTAAGCCCGCATTTAACAAAATGCGGGGATCCAAATTCCGTATGAAGAACGTTTCATATGGGTGTCCAAATCTGCCCACATTGGAATGGTGGGTCTTACGTGCCCATACTGGAATTGATGGGTCTTTATAAACCACTCCTGTGGATGAAACATGAATAATGGATGCATGGAATGAAATATGAACAATGAAAGACATCATCTCTAATCATGGAAATAACACATATGAAAGGAGCATAAACATTGAATCTTCTCATGTATCATAGAAAAACACAATACGAACATCAAGCATTCAGCATTCACTAATCTTAAGAATATCAAAGTACTTGCCTTTCGCATTGCGACACGTCAGTAGGCAATGACGGTGCCCCTAAACCCGAAGCCTCTCCGTCTACACAAGTAAGTACTCGAAATAAGAACAACATGGTACAGGACACTACCAGTAACGTTCTACAACACCCTCCCGAACATCCAAGAAATAGCCATTTACCCTATTATGAAAATAGGCAACACAACCACAGAAACGAATCTGGACAGCAGCACGGAATAAACCATAACTATTTATCTGGGACTCAGAACGAGGTGAGCCCAGTTCCTGAAGAAACTTAACGAACATATCTACAACATTCTAGTTGGCAAGATATCCCAATTCGACTAAAATAAAATGAACAGGCTGATGAACTTATAAGACAGATTCTGTCTAGACAACAAGGACAGCAGTAAAGAACGGATCACAACTTTTGATCTACAACTCCGATTAGAGAGTTCTTTAACATTCTGGAAAGGTTATGAAAAATTCTAAAACAACCTAGTTGGGTGGAAACCCTGAATCTGCCATTAACATATTCATAACTTAGGAGACAACTTGACAGATCAGTCATGTCAGAATTCTGGACAGTCAGAATGAAACTATCATAACTTTTGATCCTTACGTCGGAATTACATGTTCTTGGCGACCATGGAAAGATAAGAATATTATCTAAATATATCTAGGAGATGGACAACTTAAATTCGGCCTCTAAGAACCGGAAATCGGCCACTCAACCTACTGGATAGCATTGAATGTCTACCGGCAGCAAAACGATCAAACCCAATTAATCGAATTCACAACTAATCCTCATTAAACAGCGGGGAAAGCACCTCATTACCGTTGAAGACCCGCGGGAAGACGATGACCAAGCCGCGAAGATGATCCTCTCCTCTTCTTTTCTCCTTGGCCGGCGGCACCCGAAGGGTTCTTCTCCCTCCCTCCTTCTTCTTTTTGGACAGTAGCAAGGGAGGGGGTGGCCACTGTAGCAGGTGGTGTGGTACTGTAGCTACAGTAGCCCCTAGGGTTTTGGCTGCCCCTAATGGGCCAAGGCTAAGGGCCTTTGGCCCAAGATTTAATCCTCCTTCAAGAGAAATTTTGAAATCCCTTTTTAATTCCTGATAAAACAGTTGAAATTCAAATATTCCCAAAGTATCAACGTCTACTCGCAAACGAAGCAAAAAAATAAAAAAAAATAACAAAGGCAAAACAAATTCCAAAAATAAAATAAAAATCTTAGTTAGATAGATCTTGAATTTAGATTAATTTAGAAATTTGAATGGGCTCAAACGGAGTTCGGATGCAAAAGATATGGGCTTTGGAAGTTTGAATCTAAAAGAAATCCTAATTTCAGAATAATCCGAATTATTTTCCAATTGAAAATACCGGAAAATAAATAAAAAGGAAATCACTGGCGTGTGGGGCCTACACGTCAGCGACTTGGTTCACAGAAGACCAAGTCCATCGAACCAATCTAGAGCGAGGCTGGCAAGCCTGCCACGCGTGCATGCTGACACGACACCACGCACGCAACATGTAAGCACAGAGGCTGAGGTGGCGCTGAGATGGCGATGATGTGGCTCGACGGCGACTATAACCAATGGCAACCGGCGAACGATGCCGATCCGCCGGCGGCGAGGGGTACCAGGATGAAGCTCAGGTTATTGCGAACCTAATGAGCCAACTCCGGGTGGTAGAAGACGACGGTGATGGCCGCCGGCTAGCTCGAAGCGGTGAAGCTTCTCAGGTTTTGTCGGATTAAAGCTCCATCGACGCTCCGACGATGAGGAAGGGTTTTGGAGGTAGCTTAGACGATGAGGAACTCGACGGCGTGCTCCACGGAGGCAGGGCGACACTGACAGTGGCAGAATTGAAGTTTTAGGGTTTCGGTGACCGAAACCTAAATCTCCAATTGCGGCGGCGCTAAAGCTCTCGGAGTGAAATTGAGCTAGGGTTCTTGGTGCGGGTGTTCTTGCGATCCCGAGGATGCCTTTTATAGGGGCTAGGCGGCTCGAGAAAGGAAATCCCCAAATCGAGTCCGTGAAGAACACGAAACCAAATTTGGAAATCCCGGGGATAGAAAGGGATTTGGTCACGATTAAAACCAGATACGGGTGCGGGATATCAATAGATATGGTTTGGCAAAGAAATCTAGAAGGTTTTAGCTTGGAAATCGACAATGTCGGATTGAGCTTGAGGTCCTTCAATGGCGTCAGCGGTGATGAACTCACGAGAATGAAGCTGACTCGAAGATGACAACGAACATAGGCCCACCTGGCAGTGAGGCTAAGCGAACGCGAACGAAAGGAACGTTCAGACCAGACGTTCTAATCGTCTGATTTGAAATGGACGATCTAGATCAAGTGTGACGTTCAAACCGCCTGAACAGCCCATTCAATCTTGACCGTCCATTCTTGATCGGACGGCTCACATCGAGTGTGATGTTCGGACCGTCCGAATAGCCCAATTGATCATGATCGTCCAAACAAAATCCAATGGTGGCGAACTGAGCTGAGCGCGTGAAGGAAAGAGGAACAGAGGGTGACACGTGGGACCCACTTGTCAGCGAGAGATGGGGCGCACGCGGGCGAGCTGGGCTGAAATAGTATAGGGCTGGGTTTAGGCCCAAAGGGATTAACTGAGATTTAAATAGGTTTTCTATTTTATAAAATACCAGAAAATCCAAATGGCAATTTAGAAAATAGCAAATGAACTTGAAAAAATTCTAGAAAAATCTAGAAAATATATCCAAGCACATAGAATCCAAATAAAATAGTTTTGACTATTGTTGATGTTGACTTTAATCATATTAAATTGTTTTGATGCACAAGGTTCAATGTTAAGCTTTTGAGTTAAAGTCAAATAAATCCAAATGGTGAATTTTCTCATACTAACTATTTAAAGGATTTTTAAAACTCAGAAAATTGGGATGTTACAAACCTCCCCCCCTTAAAGGAATCTCAACCCCGAGATTCAGGCTAGCTAGAGAAAAGGCTAGGGAACTCGGCTTTCAGCTCTTCTTCACGCTCCCACGTTGATTCACCTTCTAAGTGGTTGCTCCATTGAACCTTGCAAAAACGAACAGTCTTGCTTCTAGTCTAGCGCTCTGCGACATCCAAAATCTTGACTGGCTTCTCCTTGTAAGTGAGATCTTCTTTCAACTCAATTGACTACAATGGGGCCTGCTCTTCTGGCACGCGAAGACACTTCTTCAACTAAGAGACATGAAAGACATCATGTACTCCTGCTAACGACTGCGGCAGCTCCAACTGATAAGCTACTTCTCCACGGCGATCCAAAATCTTGAATGGACCAACATACCGAGGGGCAAGCTTCCCTTTGGCATGAAACCTCTTTACACCTCTGAGGGGCGTGACTCGAAGATAAACAAAATCTTCTGGTTCAAAGCTAAGATCGCGACGACGATTATCAGCATAGCTCTTCTGCCTCGACTAAGCCATCTTTAATCTCTCTCGGATCATAGACACTTGCTCTTCTGCTTCTTGAATAATATCCAGCCCAAAAACCAAATGCTCAGCTGTTTCTGACCAATTCAACAGGGTTCTACAGGCACGACCATACAAAGCTTCAAATGGTGACATCTGTAGACTGGCTTGATAACTACTGTTGTACGAGAATTCCGCATACGGCAAACTCTTATCCCAACTGGTTGCATTAGCTAGAGCACAGGCTCTCAACATATCTTCCAATATCTGACTTACTCTTTCAGTCTGTCCATCTGTCTAAGGATGATATGCAGTACTAAAATTCAGATGAGTCCCTAAAGCTTCATGCAAACTCTGCAAAAAACAAGAGGTGAACTGAGATCCTCGATATGACACTATCTTCTTAGGCACACCATGCAAACTGAAAATCCTTGACATATACAGCTCTGCAAGGTGATATCCTGAGTAAGTGGTTTTGACTGGCAAGAAATGGGCAACTTTAGTCAAACGATCCACTATTACCCAAATCGAATCGTAACCCGATTGAGTCCTGGGTAAACCGGTAGTGAAATCCATCCCGATCTCTTCCTGCTTCCACTCTGGAATTTTCAAAGGTTGCAATAGACTTACTGGCTTCTGATGTTTTGCTTTTATCTTCTGACACACGTCGCACAAGGCAACGAACTCTGCGACTTCTCGCTTCAAGTTTGGCTACCAAAACATACTCTTAACATCCTAATACATCTTAGTACTACCAGGGTGAATCGAATATTTTGAGTCATGGGCTTCCTTCAGAATTAGCTGTCTCAACCCATCAACATCTGGTACGCAAATACGTCCATTGATCCACAGTATACCTTGATCATCTATGGTGAAGTCTTTGAACTTTCCTTCTGCCATTTTCTTCTTGATGTCTCAAAACTCAGAATCCTTTGGTTGAGCTTCTCGAATCTGCTTCTCCAAAGTAGACTACACTTCTAGACTGGCTATGAATCCTCCAGATACAACTTCCAGCTTTAGCTTCTGAGATTCCTCTTGAAGTTCTGAACAAACTACTTTTACTTCCACAACATTGCAATAGCTCTTACGACTTAAAGCATCTACAACTACATTAGCTTTACTAGGGTGGTAATGGATTCCAAGATTATAGTCCTTTATCAACTCTAACCATCTTCTCTCTCTCATGTTCAAATCCGACTGAGTAAAGATATACTTCAGGCTCTTATGATCTGTATATACCTTACAGCAGTTACCGATGAGGTAATGTCACCAACTCTTTAAAGCATGCACTACGGCAGTTGATTCCAGATCATGGGTAGGATAATTCTCTTCATGAGGCCTTAATTGCCTTGCCGCATAAGTGACAGCTCTTTCTTCTTGCATCAGGACACATCCTAATCCTTGACGCGAAGCATCACAATAGATATCAAAATCCTTGCGAATATCTAGCAAAATTAGCACTAGGGCTGAAGTCAAACGCTTCTTCAACTCTTGGAAACTTTCTTCACAAGCTAGGGTCTAAGTGAACTTTTTCTCCTTCAACGATTGCGTAAGAGGCTTAGCAATCGTTGAGAATCTTTCAATGAAATGACGATAGTATCCTGCCAATCCCAAGAAACTACGAATCTGAGTGACAGTCTTGGGCTGTTTCCAATGCAATACTACTTTAACTTTATCGGGGTCAACTGCTACTCCCGTGGCTGTCATCACATGACCAAGGAAATCCACTTCCTTTTCCAAAAATCACACTTACTGAAATTAGCATATAACTGATGCTCTCTGAGCTTCTCTAGGATTAATCTCAAATGTTCAGCATGCTCTTCCTCCGACTTGGAGTAAACCAAAATGTCATCAATGAACACAACTACAAACTTGTCCAAATATTCCATGAATACTTTATTCATCATGTTCATGAAATAGGCAGGGGCATTAGTCAGACCAAAGGACATGGCTAGGAACTCATAATGTCCGTACCACGTTGAGAAAGTTGTCTTTGGTATATCCTTAGGACAAATCTTCAACTGATGATAACCTGATCGCAGGTCGATCTTTGAGAACACTCCGGCAACTTTCATTTGATCAAACAAATCATCAATCTGAGGTAATGGGTACTTGTTCTTGATGGTGACTACATTGAGAGATCGATAGTCGATGCACATTCTCATACTTCCATCCTTCTTTTTGAAAAATAAAATTGGTGCTCCCCAAGGCGACGAACTAGGTCTCACAAAACCTTTTTTCAAAAGTTCTTCTATTTGCTTCTTTATTTTCACTAACTCATCGGCTGGCATCCGATAGGATCTCTTAGAAATCGGTATTGTTCCTGGCACTAGATCGATGACAAACTCAATGTGCTGGTCTGGTGGCATTCCTGGTAATTCCTCTAGAAACACATCTGGGTATTCTCTGACAATAGGCACATCTTCCAAAGCAATAGCCTTCAGACTATTGACTAACAGATTTCCATCACGCACTAAGGTAGCTTGAAACTCTACCTTGTTTCCTCTAGTATCTTCGATTATAACGACTCTTCAGCCACAATCTAGCACGGCTTTGTGCTTGGCTAACTAATCCATGCCAAGAATGACATCTAAGATTTGGGTGTCTTGAACAATTAGGTTGGCTAGAAAATCAACTCCAGCTATGAGTAACTTAGCTCCTAAACAACCCACTTTAGAACTTAGCTCTGCCCTAGGCGACTGGACTAACAGTGTATGCTTAAGGCGCATAACTTCTAAGTTATTCTTAGTTACAAAAACTCCAGAAACAAACGAATGCGAAGATCTAGAATCAAACAAAACTAATGCAGGTACTGAGTTTACTAGAAACTTACCCAGTACGACATCCGGTGCTTCCTGAGCTCCTTCTAGAGTGACGTGGTTGACACGACCTTTGACAACAGACTGAGACGCTCCTCCTGGTTGGCTGGTACCTTGAGAAACTCCTTGACTGTTCTGTGCTGGTGTCTTGGCGGGTGTAGCTCCAAGATTGAAGCGGACTGGAGTGATTGCTCCCTTCTGCAGACACTGGTTGGCGAAGTGACCTGGCTGACGGCAAGAATAACAAACTCTCTGAGCATTCTGCTAGTTGTTCGCTGGATTGGGGTTGGTTGGCGCGGGGTTGCGAAAGTTCTGAGCAACTGGACGAGGTGCTGACGTTGGTGCAGGCGTCTTGAAAGAATTCTGCGGCGAAAACCAATTATTCTGCTGCGGTATCACTCTTGCTCTTTGCTGGGACTGGTGACTTCCTTGCTGAGCCATCTTGCGTTTGCGATTGTCCTCCAGTTCTTTGCATTTGTCTTCCATAACTAACGCCTTGTTAACCAATTCTTGAAAGTCTGGGAAAGTGTGGGCAAGTAGACCAACCTGCAGTCCTGAGTTCAAACCCTTCAAGCGACTCTAACGAGCCTTGTCGGCGGCGACATCCCTTGTAGCATAGTGAGCTAGCCGAGAAAACTTATTCAGATAGTTAGTCACTGACATAGCTCCTTACTTGAGAGCGCGAAACTCATCTTTCTTTAAATCCATTATCCCTTCAGGTACATGATACTAACGGAAAGCGGTGGAAAATTCTTCCCAAGTGACGTTCTATGGTGCCTCATGCGCTGCACAAAAGTTCTCCCACCATTCAGCAGCTATGCCCTCCATCTGATGAGTGGCATACAAAACCTTCTCATGGTCACTGCATTGAGTGATCAGCAACTTCCTTTCGATAACGTGAAGCCAATCATCTGCTTCCACTGGTGAGACATGTCCAACAAAAGTTGGTGAACGAGTCCCCATGAATTCAACAAGCTTGGATGGTCCATGGTGACCATGAGCGACCGGGGCTCCACTGTGATGATTGTTGTTGTTGTTCTGATTGATTATAGCCTGCATTTGATTCATCATGGTATACATCATCTGCGTTTGTGCTGCCATGAAAGCCCCAAAGTCGAGAGGGGGTGCTTGCGGTGGTACTGCTCCTGCTGGGGTCTGCTCATTCTGATCTGATTCCTGAGTTCTAGATCCACTTGCAGCGGCATGACGAGTCTGAACCATCTGATGAAACTTCATGGGTTAGGTAAGGTAGAAAGCACAAGATGAGTTAAGAACTAATCGAGGGGGTAGATTAAACCCAACAAACACAGCTTCAAGAAAACCAACTGAAATACTTTATTAAGGGTCTTACCATGGCTGCAACAAATGCCTAAAGGCCTTTGCAGCTCATACTCGCACACAAGAAAAACGACGAACCTAAGCACACAATCTACCGCCTAAAGGCGACTCTGCAAAAATAAACTGGCTAAGCCTGACAAACTAAAACTCTAGCGAACTCAGTCGCTAAGGTGGCCTCCACAGCCACGATGGTGCTCCCGCCTGCTGTAGACCTGGAAGTGTGCTAGCATCCTCGCAAACTAATCCTGATGCCCCAGAACTGGTGTAGTAGGAACAGGCGTGCTTGGAGCAGGCATAACTGGCTCCTCCAACTCTGCAGGTTCTTCCTCCGGATCTTCCTCTGGATCTTCTTCGAGATCCTCCTCTGGTTCTTTTGGTTCTTCTGGATCTTCATCTTCTTGATCATCTTCTGGCTCGTGCTGACCGTAGAGAGCTTGCTCTAGAACATCGATCCTTTCTTCAGTTCGATCCAAGGTCTCGTAGACACACTCCAGCTCAGTGGCGACCAACTCTAGCGACTCCTCCTGCGCAGTTGAGAACTGAGCGAGATGCACCGCTGTAGCATTGCCTTCTCTACTTGTGGACGGGTAGCGTGCCGGTCGATCCACGGCTGTAGCTCTGGGATGGTAGCGGAAGACAGTATCTTGCAGCTCACGCGCATAGAGGTTGCAAATCCTGAGGATAGCAAGGCGTGACGACTCTTGAATTCCTTCTAAGAAGTTGATTCTTCTGACTGAGATGTTCAAAGGCTGGCTGGCTTTTGTGTTCCTCCTCGCATAGACAGTCAGACAGCAGATCACTCCACGATCTCGCTTGTTGACCACCCAATGGTTGCCACAATACATGGGACGATCAAAGCCCCCAAGTACCTGCAACAGCTTCCACAGCTCTGCGGCAAGTCCACCTTTGTGCTCACCGTAGGTATGAAGCATCTATCAAGATAGACAAGAGGATAGGAACCAAGTTAAAACATCAGGGAGAGGAAAAGATTATAGAAATAGTTGAGTCAAGAGAGACATGAGAGGAGTTAAGTAGTTCAATTGATCTTGCAAGTTAATTTTTCTTTAGAAAATAATTTGGACTCTCTAAGACAGCCGATCTAACTAAGGTCAAGACCTACAGTCAGTATGGCTTTGATACCACCTCAGTCGAGACCCAAAAATGCAATTCTAGACCCTCTGTGTATAATGCACTAGTCCAGGATCAAGCTAGTGCACACAGTTTCAACATAGATGAATATCGATCCACACAAGGCGAATAATAACATAAACGAGTAATTTGATTAACAAATAAGGGTTTTGACCTTATGGTCGAGTTTACACTTATTAAGCCACACAGGGCTAACAGAGAATTAAATAGCAATGAAAGCGAAGCGGCAATGCATCCCATCAATTCACCACAGGCAACCGACTGGGATCAAGACCCTATGATCAAACACCTTCAATGAACTCCTCCTCGAAAGTAGGCGATGACTCCTCCTCTTCTGTTGATTTGATTTAGCAAGCATGAGTTCACAACTGTACTCGCAAGTCACACCACAGAATGCAATTTATACATGATGGCTTATTCCAAAGGAATGGCTTCTGTGGTTGTTTTGCAGAAATGCAACTTTTGCAATTTGAATACGAATAATAGATTGAAAGCAATTAGTAAAACAAATAACAATAATAATTTAATAGTTTGATTTCACAAAGACAAATAGCCTAAACAAGTTATTCACATAGCCATATGACTTAGATCACATAGCTCCCTTCCCAAATATTTTATGAAAATCTACCCCTCGTGTGAAATCCCCGAGCATGTCCATGACCGCGGACGTGGCTATTCGAATAGATTGATTTAACACTCTGCAGAGTTTGTACACTTTACCCACAATATACAACTAGTGTTGCAAGCACTAGTCATAACAAAACGTTTCAGAAACTTCATCTCAAGCATTGATACTCCCAGTGTGCTTACAAACCGTCATACCAAGACAAACACAACGATAGGTATGACACACACCGTTAGACAGGGACATGGTGAACCGCCCCATGATGTAACTACTTGGTAGCAAACCTCCACCCAATCAACACAATCTAACCTACAACCTGAGTAGCAATGTCAAGATTCCATAACTTACTAAGTTAGGCCCGTCCCATACCAGGCATATGGTTGTACAGTAAGGCTCAGTTCAATGGCGCACAAAGTTAAGTCCTTAATTGACCAAGGTAAGACTTCCAATTTACTACAAATCCCTATGCACATAGATTTTTAAGCCCATGCACACAGATCCACCATAACAATACACAGTCCACTTGCCTCCATCTAAATCCTTTCCTACCCTGTTGGTTAAGTGCAACATATACCATCAACGAGTAATAGCATATAGTACACACAGTTTTATCACATAGTTCCATAATCACTTAGTCAGGTTTATAATTGCAACTCACATGAGATGATGACTCGTGGCATGGCTAAGCAGACTAATCGTATCTAACCAACCCACGTTGGTGCTACGATAATACCAACTAAATAAACCAATCTAGGGTGACAAAAGATTAAGACATAACAATTAGACAAGGTGGGTGTAACAAATTGGATTAATAACTAAACTCAAAGCATTTAAATAAATACTTAAAGTAGATGCAATAATTTGAATCAATATAACTTTTGAAAAACTGGGATTCAATATTATCAAAGGTATCACTTGCCTTGAAATAGGTCTAGACACTGATCTTGCTCTTGAGGTGTTCCTTCTTCTTTAAATCTTCAAGAAGTATCAACGTCTACTCGCAAACGAAGTAAATAAATAAAACAAATAAATAACAAATACAAAACGAACTCCAAAAATTAAATAAAAATCTCAGATAGATAGATCTTGAATTTAGATTAATTTAGAAATTTGAATGGGCTCAAACGGAGTTCGGATGCAAAAGATATGGGCTTTGGAAGTTTGAATCTAAAAGAAATCCTAATTTCAGAATAATCTGAATTATTTTCCAATTGAAAATACTAGAAAAGAAATAAAAAGGAAATCACTAGCATGTGGGGCCCACACATCAGCGACTTGGTTCACAGAAGACCAAGTCCACCGAACCAATTTGGAGCGAGGCTGGCAAGGCTGCCACGCGTGCATGCTGACACGGCGCCACACACGCAACACGTAAGCACAGAGGCTGAGGTGGCGCTGAGATGGCGATGACGTGGCTCGACAGCGACGTGGTGGCGCACTGGAACCAATGGCAACTGGTGAATGGCGGTGATCCACTGGCGGGCGAGGGGTACCAGGATGAAGCTCAGGTTATTGCGAACCTAATGAGCCAACTCCAGGTGGTAGAGGACGACGGTGATGGTCGACGGCGAGCTCGAAGCGGCCAAGCTCCTTGGGTTTTGTCAGATCAAAGCTCTGGCGAGGCTCCGATGACGAGGAAGGGCTCTGGAGGTAGCTTAGACGATGAGGAACACGACGGCATGCTCCACGTAGGCAGGGCGACACTAACGACGGCGGAATTGAAGTTTTAGGGTTTCGGTGACTGAAACCTAAATCTCCAATTGTGGCGACGCTAAAGCTCTCGGGGTGAAATTGAGCTAGGGTTCTTGGTGCGGGTGTTCTTGTGATCCTGGGGATGCCTTTTATAGGGGTCGGGCGGCTCGAGAAAGGAAATCGCCAAATCGAGTCCGTGAAGAACACGAAACCAAATTTGGAAATCCTAAGGATAGAAAGGGATTTGGTCACGATTGAAACCAGATATGGGTGTGGGATATCAATAGATAAGGTTTGGCAAAGAAATCTAGAAGGTTTTAGCTTGGAAATAGACATTGTTGGATTGAGCTTGTGGTCCTTCAATGGCGGCAGCAGTGATGAACTCGTGAGAATGAAGCCGACTTGGAGATGACAACGAACACGGGCCCACCTGGTAGCGAGGCTAAACGAACGCGAACGAAAGGAACGTTCGGACCACATGTTCTAACCGTTAGATTTGAAATGGACGATCCAGATCAAGTGTGACGTTCGGATTGCCCGAATAGCCCATTCGATCTTGACCGTCCATTCTTGATCAAACGGCTCATATCGAGTGTGACGTTTGGACCGTCCGAACAGACCAATTGATCATGACCGTTCAAACAAAATCCAACGGTGGCGAACTGAGCTGAGCGTGCGAAGGAAAGAGGAACAGAGGCTAACACGCGGGACCCACTTGTCAGCGAGAGATGGGGCACGCACGTGGGTGAGCTGGACCACACATCAGTTGGGCCGAAATAGGATAGGGTTGGGTTTAGGCCCAAAGGGATTAACTGAGATTTAAATAGGTTTTCTATTTTATAAAATACCAGAAAATCCAAATGGCAATTTAGAAAATAGCAAATAAACTTGGAAAAATTCTAGAAAAATCTAGAAAATATATCCAAGCACATAGAATCCAAATAAAATAGTTTTGACTATTGTTGATGTTGACTTTAATCATATTAAATTATTTTGATGCACAAGGTTCAATATTAAGCTTTTGAGTTAAAGTCAAATAAATCCAAATGGTGAATTTTCTCCTACTAACTATTTAAAGGATTTTTAAAGCTTAGAAAATTGGGATGTTACAGTGGTATGACCGCATTTCTCTTGCGGTACTACCTCCTTGTGGTTGTGGTAGTACCGAGCTTTATTTGGCGGTATGTTTATTCCAAAGAGGTGTTTTTTCTGGAATGCCTCTTGGTTTCTTTTGAGTGGTCTGACCGCACCTTTGGCGGTTTGACCGGCCATTGGTTGGCGGTCAGACCGGAAGTGAGTCCAACAGCTAGTTTTATAGCTGTTGGAGCTCTAGCGGTCTGATCGGCCATTAGTTGGCGGTCAGACCGGTATATCCCTATTTTTCTGGGATCTTTCCTCCAACGGCTAGTTTTTGTGTGTAGGCTATAAATACTCACCTTGGCTAGTTGTGGGAAAAAGGTTTGTTGCTGGTGCTATTCATTCCTTGAGCAAAGTGCAAGTCTCATCTTTTATGTGCATGTGTTTGCACTTAGTGAGCTTAGAGAGTAAACCCTAAGTGCATGTGTTGCATTGGGTAGTGGATTGTGTATCCACTTGGGCTTAGCCACTTGATTGGTTCAAGTGAGCGTCTCTGACTTGTTACTCTTGGTATTTGCTGACACCTAGATGGCTTGGAGAAGTTGCGTCGGTGATCTTCTCAAAGAAGGTTGTGAGAAGGCCCGAGCAGTTGTGAGTGGTTTGGTGCTCGCCATCTCCGAAGTGGAGGAAGAGCAACCCCGAGTGGATCAAGGTGTTGGTTTGTGTTAGAGCCGGTCCAAGTGGTTGGACTTACCTCGGAGGTGTTTGGCTTAATTCGTGGAGCCGGTCCAATTAGTATGGGCTTACTTGAGACATGGATTAGGGGAGACCGGCAAATCTCCGAACACCACAGTAAAACATCAATGTGTCATTGTGATTTCTTCTCTTGTATTAAATTGCTTACATGTCTTTGAATGATTGCTATCATTATCAATAGTTTATATTGTTGGTGCACTTAGTAAAGATTAGTTGTTTTAGATTTTAATTGGGCAAAACTGAATTGATTTACAATTCCGCATAAAACTTGGTTTTAGCTAAAAGTTTTTAAAACCGCCTATTCACCCCCCTCTAGTCAGCCTCCCCAATCTTACAACTGGGCTTGTAGAGGCGTTCTGACATTCTGAACTGGTCAAAACGATCAAATCCTCTGGGTGCGTCACTGATGGTAGTGGTAAATCCTCCTCCATCTAGTCAACCTCGCTAATCTCACGGGTGGTGAGCGAATAGAGGAGGATGATGATGACGTCTCATTTTCTTCCATAGCGCGGATGCATGTGTCCATGTCGAGGTTGGAGTAGTCCGCTAGGTCGAGCTAGTTTTCCTCATCCCAAGTTCTTGCCATGTTTGCATGAGCGATGATGGAGCGATGGGAATGAATGAGGAATGCTTAAGCGAAGTAATCTTCAAGAACTCAACGACTTCTTCCCCGCGGACGGCGCCAGCTGTCGACAATCTTATGAAATATATAGAGGAAAGTGGCGAAGAGTTCTTGGGAGAGAATGAGATTGCTCTTTATTGCTATGAACTGGATCCTTTACAAATCCTAATTACACTGAGCGTAATACTTGCTATGCTATTAAATCAGACTTGAAACATGAATCTAATGCCGATTGTGATGCTTCAATCCGATGCCCTTGTTCCTTCATGTTCTATCTTTAAATAATCATCGAAGGGGTGGTAGTTACTCCTGGAGAAGATACTTGTGGAAGTGACGTGTCCTGTCGGAAGGTCAGTTACAGTTAATAAAACAGTAACTGATCGTCGGTTGGTGTCTGTGAGTTACTAAACCGTATAGTGGTTGTTGTCAGTGTCTTAGGACCATAAAACATCACGTGGTATGGAGCAAATACGATATGTGTTCCATTCATCACACGGTAAGGAATATACTTAGAGTTACCAGATGCCAGTTCATTGCTTCTTCGAGCACTCATATGGTCGGGGATTGGGTACAAGTAGGGATGGCAATGGGGCCCCATTCCCCGTTCCTCGATGAGGAATTCACCCATTAGGGGCCAGGGTTGAGGCTATTTCTTCTCCCACGGGGATGCTAATATGATAAAACCATTCCCTATCTGGTCCTTCGGGCTCCGATCCTCCCCAACCTCCGATGCGGTCCTCCTCCCCAGCAGCCGAGAGCTAACGCTGACCTCTTCTAGTCCTCCTCCCTAACAGTCGACGCCGGCCTCCTCCTCTACGACACGACGCAGTCTCTTCCTCCTCCGGTTAGGTAATTATGTTGGTACTTATGTGTATGAGCTTGTGGTATATGAGGTTCTGTTAGATTCATATCTAGATTCTACTTCTGTTTGGACTTGTGTATATGAGCTTGTGGTGTATCAGGTCCTGCTAGATTCATATCCAGATCACTGGCGGAGCCACAGTGTATGCATGGGGGTGCGGTTGCACCCCCTAAATTTTTTGCAAAAAATCTGATATATACACCCCTTAAATACATAAAGTATATGATACATATACTAACATACAACCTGTCATACTCTCGCAAATTTCATTTAGGATTTAGCATTAGGCCCATTTAGGATTTAGCATTAGGCCCAACTAGTCCAGAGGCTTCTTTCGGTTGTATCTCCCCTGGTGGCTGGTGTCTAGTGCTCCCTTTTTGCTCTACCTTT
Source organism: Phyllostachys edulis (assembly GCA_036346405.1). Classification (NCBI taxonomy): domain Eukaryota; kingdom Viridiplantae; phylum Streptophyta; class Magnoliopsida; order Poales; family Poaceae; genus Phyllostachys; species Phyllostachys edulis. The sequence continues at coordinate 12,989,595 of CM070561.1, read as the reverse complement.
CTCCTCTTATCTCTCTCTCCATTTATTTCTCTTTGTGGTGGCCTTCAGGTCTTGGGCTCTTGGCCGAAGGGCTTGTACAAGGGGCGTCGCCACCGGCCACCGGTTGCTTGTCCTCTCATGCGCCAGCGTAGCCTCCTCCTCAAGGCGCCTCGCCACCTCCCGCCGGCCTCAGCGACTTAGCCCGCCTACGGTCGGCTCGGCCTCCGGCCGCTGGCCGCGTACATGTGCTCACTGCCATGCGCCGTCACGGGATTCTGGGGTGATGCTACCGATGCAGCGTGTCTTGAGGTACTACTATCCCACCCCGCCTCCATCCTGCTCCTCCCTTCTCTCGTGATGTGGATATCAGATGAGGCTAGTGTCCTATGCTTTGGGCCCTTTGGTAGTGCTCTGTGAATGTCTGAATGGGTGATGTTATTATTTGGCTCACTGAGTTGATTGATGTATGGTTACAATGGCTAATTCTTAAAATTTAGAGCTTAGTTCATAGTTATGGACTTATGGTCAAATGACAAATGTTGTTTTGTTGTAAATGTAGGTTTGTAGAGCACTAAAATATTTTGTGATGTTGGTTATAGTGCGAACATGTGATTTGACATATTTGAACTTATGTACTATATCATTTAAACTTGTGTTGGAACGGATGTGTCTTAAGTTCGCACCCCCATCGTTAAAATCCTAGCTCCGCCACTGATCCAGATTCTACTTCTGTTGGTACTTGTGTATATGAGCTTGTAGTAAACTATCATTGTCTTCTTATTGGTAGTAAACTAGCCGAATTTCTCTTTGCTGCGGCTAGAATGCTAGATATAGTAATGTAGTAATGTTTATCAGTACATTATTTATATCTGATATGGCAATGCCTCCTCTTCTTATTAGTAGAGGAAATTTCTCTTTGTTGCTGCCAAATTTAAAAGGAAATGGCAGTGCCTTCTTGTTTTTCTTATCAGTAGTAATGTATATCGGTACATGTTTATATCTAGAGTGGGGATCAGCTAAATTTCGGGTCTGGGTCCCTGTGGGGGCCCGATAACTCGATGGGGGTGGGGAATGGGAGAATAGCACCCGAGGACAGGGATGGAGAACGGAGATTTTTCCTTAGTCTTAGGGACGGGGATGTTCCACCACTCTCCACAAGGGAATGACCCCGTTGCCATCCCTAGGTACAGTACCTCATCCGACCAGGGTATCTATTATGTAACCTCTGGAATCCTTACGACCATAGGGGTTGTTAGCCTTAGGGGTTACGACCACGAAGACATATCGTCTTTTAATCATGTATTAAAGTAATACATAGAGATTTTAATCCTCGTCAGCCGGTATGACCGATATCGAGCCAGTATGGTTGGTATTGATCGATATTGAGACCAGTATGAAACACATGGCTGCTCTATACCGCTTGAGCTAGCATAATGGTATATACCAATCATACCAGCTAGTACTGAAACGATATTGATAAGTTTGCTCTATATATCTCACGCCTCTAAGGTGTGAGCTGGCTCGGATCGGAACAAGCTCAACTCAAGCTTGTGAATTTTTGAGCCAAGCTAAGCCCAAGTTCAGCTCGGGGAAAAAACGAGTCGAGCTCGAGCCGCTCCTGAGCCGAATTTGACTCGTGCCGTGCGACTGTGCAGTGTGCCCAACCCCAGCCCAACCAGGCAGCCAGCCAATGCGGCCACGCCCCCAGCCAAATTCCCCGTCCCGAATCCCCTTCTCTTCCATCCGGCCGTCTCGATCCCAATTCCCCTTCCTCTCTTGGCTCCCTCCACTCGGGCACGGCCGGTGTCGCGGGGCTGTCGAGGTTGCTGTTGTCGCTGCCATCTCAGGCCGCATCCACGCTGAAGGTGGCGAAGCAGTTCACGTTTGTGCCTCCCCAGCGGCGGTGACGGTGCGGCTATCTTTGGTGGCGGCCCGATCCAGCTCCTAGCGGCTCCTCCGGTGGAGATCGACGGAGGTCTCCGTCAGAACCCCCTCTGTCTCCTCAAGAATTCCAAGAACGACGCCTACTGCTTCCGCGTCACCGGCATCGCCGTGAACCTCGAGCGGCATCGCCGTGAACCTTGGGGCGTCCCAGATGGAGAACCACCTGCTGCTGTTCGATTTGGAGAAGGGGACGTTGGGCTTTAGTGGACTGCTCTCCGGGATCCGCACTGGCTGCAGCAACTTCAACTTCACCACGGGGACTTCTTAGAAGGGTAAGAGCAATAAGCACGGAAAGCAGAAGTGTGTGTGTGTTTTGAAACCAAAGATGTGTGTGTTAACGAAACCATTCTATGATCTCACTACAAGTCTAGTGCCACCAATAGTCCAATACCGTTTAGTTTCAGTAATTCTGGTGTAACGTCCGAGCCGCTCGAAGACTGGCTCGCAAACCAGCTTGAGCCTTATTTTGAACCGAGCCAGCCATGAACGGGACGAGCCGAGTGACTGTTCAAATGAGCTTGGCTAAACCTGACTCGGGCCGGCTCGGCTCGACTCGTTTCTAGCCCTACAGACCTCCTCCGTGATAACACGATTTAAGGCTACAAGTTTCGTTATTTCTATGCCATCTCAAAAACATGCAAATGGAACTGAAGTTATTCGAAGGACCAGTTTGTGTTCCAGGTTAAGAGGTGGATTAGGGGTTTAATCCACCAAACACCCTGGAGGGCTAACTTAACCCAGTCAAAACCTTTTAACCCTCCTAACCTAGAATTTAGTTAACCCACCAAATTAGTTGAATAAGTTAACCTAGCACAACTAAACTTCCTAATTTTTGTTTTCCTATGGCTAACCCAGCTAACTCACCTAATCTTGCCAAATGGTAATTTAGATTAACAAGGTTAGTTGCCAAACATAAAATTTAGGTTAAGCTAACTTAGCTAGGTTGAAGTTAGCTAACCCAGCTTTATTAACCCGGAACGAAATGCAGACTTAGAGGCGACCTCTCTATTTACATTGGGACATTAGCAAGGTTCAAAAAACCATTAAAAAATTCATTGATACAAGAGAAGAAGGTACACGTATCCATAGCCAGTTGGAACTCCTAGTCCTAGACCATCGGATTAATATTTAGATGGTTAAGATTGAGTCTAAAGAGATTTTATTCTCTAGTGAGAATTTGGATGGCTCCGAAATATCGTGTACCCTTATCTAGAGCGCTAGTTACACATCTAATGTGTTAGTGATATGCCCTAGTGGCAATCATAGAGATAATTGTATCGCTTCTATGTTTATGAACTTTTGAATAATATGTTATTTTATCCTTTGAATGAAATATCATTTATATTGATTGACAAGTATATGACTTCTTTGTGAAACTCTCTATTTATGTTTATAATGACATTCTAAACATTCATGATCTTATAGTATTATGTGGGACACTTATGATTTATGGATGATTATTTTTCACGGATCATGGATGTGAGATATCAAATCAATAATGTAGACATATGTTGGAGAACATACTGTTAGATTGACCCTCCTTGAGACACTACGAGAATTGTTATATTGTTAAGTGTCGTCAGTTGGTCTCATACATAGTGTATGTGGGATCCTTAGACCTAAGGTCGTCATGGTTTTCTACATGTGTAGTAGTTTACTTAGGGGTTGTCAAACGCTATTCCGTAAATGAGTAGTCATAAAGTTAGTTTTCGGATTACTATGAAACATGCGGAGAAAAGTTTGCGATCAATATGGAATTTGCCCCTCCTATTTAACAGGAGAGATGTCTCTAGGGCCCTTGATGTGCATGGATTAAGGAAGTACATAGCCATATCGAATATGGTTGAGGAGTCAACTACAACTAAGTAATCTTCTACAAGATCGAGTGAAGGATAGAGCAACAATAGGATGGCATGCATCTCGCCTTGAGTTCGATCTAGTATCGTGAGGCAAAAGGATCATCACATGAGCTTTATAAAGGTTCATTCGATTTGATCCTTATGTGTATTTGGGGGTTGCTATGTCCTACTAGGAATCGCTACCGACTCGTGGATCGAAAATGAGTTTCTTGGTCATAGTTGATTACACATGAACCTACAGGATCACATATTAATGATTTGAAACAAACTAGTTCGGATTGGATCCGTTAGATGTTTAAATTGGATTATAATCTGTACGTGGTTAAGAGTCCTAACGAGTTTCTAACATAGAGATCCGTTATTGGCTCTTTATAAGGGGAGGCTTGGGGGCTTTTGGGAGGAAGACGCACCACCCACCGAAACCCTAGCCGCCACCTCCCCGAAGGCCCTGTCGTGCACGATGGTGCTATAGTACACCAGCATATGGGCTGGCCCGATCCTGTGATGACAATGGATACACGAAGGATGGAGATAACTAAAGGGTAGCAACACGATCGGAAATTGAGCAACCTTGTGCCAAGCACAATACATCACAATGGCAATCGCACCACAACTCTCATGAAATTCCAATCCACACAACTAGCACATAGGCAATTGCATAGAGAGGTTGACCACGATAGATCAATCGAAGCAAACTCTAAGAATTTGCAAGAACAAAGGTAGCAAGAACACATAGTTCTTCTCAAGAACAAAACCAATCTAATAAATCCAATCTAGAAATAACTCATCAAAATTCATGGCGCCCTCATATGGTGCAGCTCACATAGACTAAATAGGGAGCTATCCCCCCTCTAGGTTTGGCCGAATAGGAACCATAAGCATTCATTCTCTAATTCGGTCTCTAAAACCCGATTACAACTCCTAAACGCAAATGATGCTAACTGCAGTGCTTAAGTTCAAAGGAAAAGATACGTGGCCGAAATTTAAGTGTAATTAGGCCTAAATAACAAGGCTTGTAAGCCCACATAATTTCCTACTCCTTAAAGCTCAATTCGGATTGAAATCCACTTCAAATTCGGAATTGAGTTGGGCTGGAATTTGGAGAAGGCTTCAATTCGGATTTGATGGTCAATTTGGACACCTCCTTGGTTGTGTCCCTCCCTTGGCTTGGCCCTTGCAGTTGGATCTCGGTTTGGGCCTCTTGGCCGGCTTGCTTTCCCCCTTGGCTTGGCCCATGCGACACATCCTTGCGTTGGGCCCATGCATGGGGTTTCTTCCTTTCTCCTTTGGCCAAAGGCGATGCAATTCCTTCTTTGGCCAAAACCATTGCAAGCATGTCTTCCCTTGTGGTGCCTTCCTCCCTAACCTCCCGTTGAACACCTTGTAGACATCTAGCAATCCTACAATCATGATTTAAGCAATTAGGTAGCATAAATGTTCTTTTATGCCAATATGAACTCTCAATGAATGGATTCACCTTATCATTGCCCAAATCATGAGTAGGTGTTGTTATGAATGTGTAAGCGCAAGGGATGTCCTCATCAGGACATGTGGATACCATACAAATGTTGCTGCAATCGCTGCTGTGCTGATCAAGGATGATCCGCGACGTACGTAGGGAACGCGAGAGGCTATTGTATGAGACAATTGAAAGCGAAGGATGTTGGATGATCGACTATTTCCACTATATTGACGTGCGCAATGTTGGACCAGACTACTCTAACTCTCCTTTCGCTGCATTGCACATCTAGTGGTAACGATCTATGGTCTGTTACTTGTATGGCTTCCTAGTTTACGTAGTAGAGAAATTTTTAATTGCGCACTAGTGTAGCATACCTGTATCCCAACATAATGGACCTCCTTGTCATGTCGTTTGTGTCATTTGAATAGCATTCAAAGTATACACATCCGAGTATAAGACATAATAGGACAAGCATATACATAGAATTACATGATTATACATGCATGACATTCAAAAAAAGATAAATAAGACCAAAAACAAATAAAAATGGACAAACCTATTATATACCCCCTATGGAATAACTATTCGATACCCCCATCCCTCCTTCCCTCTCCCGTCCTCCCATGCCTCTCGTCCTGAACCAACTCACTTCCCCGTCCCTCCCACCACTCGAACCCCTCCTCTATTACTTGCTCCCCTCACTCCCTACTAAAACTGATCTAAAATCTCTGTCTCGTATTAAGGTCACAAGGAACATGCAGTAACAACCAATAGTTGTGCAGTAACGTGGGAATACTATACTTCTAAAATCCGATCATATAAAGCCTCAGTCTCATAGTAACATTGCAAGGAACATGCAGTAAAAACTGATAGTTGTGCAGTAACGTTGGATTACTACACCTTTCGAATCCGATCATTTCATCATCTCGTAGTAACATTTCAAAGAATATGTAGTAACATCCAGTAAAAGGTGCAATAATACGATAAATTCGTCTCGTAGTAACATTGCAAGGAACATATAGTAACATATGGCGAAAGATACAATAATGTCTGAGCATCAGAGGAGATGTGGGAGTGGGAGTGGGAGTAAGTTGTGTTACTGCATGAAACCAGCAGTGTTACTACACACTTGTCAGATGGTTACTGCACTTTTCTGAGCGCAGAGCAGAGACGTGGGAGTTTTTTTAATTGGAAACTTGGAATTGCAATATCTCTTTAACCAAATGTTCGGTCTGTGATGCGTTTGCACTGTTGTATTCGAAATAACAAGCTTAAAAAAATAAGATTCACGTTGAATATGTTTTGACACTATGAATGTTGTGTTACTGCATGAAATGTAATACCCCGGTCTACTCGTAGTGCGGCCCATGTGGCCCATGAGGAGTCATGTGGTGGGATTAGTCCCATATTGCCTGTCTAAAGTGAGTTGTAGTAGCATATAATACCTGTTGGGTCCAAATTTAACACCTCCGAGTTAACCCTTTTACATGAAGCGATGACCAAAGTGTAAGTGGGGGCTATGTGTGCGCAGGTCCGCCCCACGGTGGGCTGGGTATTGAGCGGATTTTGGGCTAGGGTGTTACAGATGGTATCAGAGCATCAACCACGTGCGGGACAGGGGCGCGGGCATATGGCGCATGGTGCATGTGGTCCCGGAGTGGACACACAGCATGGCATATGTGTCGGCACTGGACGCACGGACGTATACCGAGGGGTGGTTCTGGGCATTTGCCGCGTATGCGGTGTGCTGCTGAGGGTGTCAGCCCTTGAGGGGGGGTGAATGTAATACCCCAGCCTACTCGTAGTGCGACTCATGTGGGCCATGAAGAGTCATGTGGTAGGATTAATCTCATATTGCTTGTAATGCCTGTTGGGTCCAAACTTAGCACCTCCGGGTTAACTCTTTTACACGAAGCGAGGACGAAAGTGTAAGTGGGGTGCTATGTGTGCGCGGATCCGCTCCATAATGGGCTAGGCATTGAGCGGATTTTAGACCAGAGTGTTACATAAAACCTGACATGTTACTGCACATGTGTAGGAGGGTTACTGCACTTTTCTGGGAGCGGACAGGTGATGTGTGAGTTAGTGGAAGTCAATGATTGGGGTTGACAGGAGGTGGGGGTGGTGGATTATCTTTGACCGAGCTTTGACCAAGTTAGGATGTGGGGTTTGGCCCACGGGAAGGTGCGGGGTATAGAATAGCTACCTACTCAATAGAGGGTATAGACTAGTTTTGCTAAATAAAAACATATGTCATCCCAAACAATTCCTTTTATGGTGGTGAAATTTTTTACTGTACATGTCACATAACATGCCCTACGTATACAAGAATTTATTTAGGCTTTTTACAACATTTCTTATGCCCCAACCAATATTACTGTCACCCCTAATAGTTGAAAATCACCATCCGTAAAATGCCATCTGAAAGATTTGGTGCAGTATATTGCCACCCTATAGGATGTTTCTTTCGAAAAAAAGCAAAATATCATGTGAAAACTAGAAAATTTAAGAGCCTTAGAAAATTATGGCTTGGAAATCTGAAAAAATCGAGAAAATTTACAACATATAGAGAACGACACGTTCTACATTTTTGAAAAACTTAAGATCAAATTTAATTGTATTTGGAATATATCAAATAGACAAATAGTGAATTGTACAAAACTGCATGCAGAGAATTTATCTATTTGAAATCTTGCAAATGCGACCGTGTTTTATATTGAAACTTTGCAGGGAATTTATCTTTTTCAAATCTTGCAAGTGTAACTGAGTTTGATATTGAAACTTTGGAGCAATATTGTCGGGGCCCAAATATGAAAATCTGGACCCTCTGTATATTCTGTACTAGTCTAGGATAACACTAGTGCACACAGTATCAACATATATGAACATCATTCCATACACAATGAATATAAGAATAAACATACTAAATTTGAATAACAAATAGTAGTTGTGACCTTATGATCGAGTTTACAATTATTAATCCACGCAGGGCTTAACACTAAATAAAATAGCGGCAGCGGAATGATAGCAACTCCAGCAGAAACCCATCGACTTGTTACAGGCAACCGACTAGGAATAAGGCCTAACGATCAACCTCCTCGTAGAACTTCTGCTCGAAAGCAGGCGATGACTCCACTTCAACTAAATGATGATTATAGCAAGAATGAGAATATCTAGTACTCAATAGGTTGTACCGTACAATGTAGTTATAGATGATGGCTTATTCCAAAGGATATAGATTCTATGATTATTTTGCAAAAGCAACAGCTGCAATTGAATATGAATGATAGATTGAAGGCATAATTGAAAGCAAATAACAATAGTAATTAAACAAGTATTTTCACAAAGCTCACTTAGTCTAAATCAATTCTTTCACAAAGCTATCCTCCCAATTTGATTTATGAAAGTCTACCCCTCGTGTGAAATCACTAAGCACGTCCTTGATCGCGGACACGGCTATTCGAATAAATTGTTAACACTTTGCAGAGGTTATACACTTTACCCACAAGATGCAATCAACTTGTACGAAAAAGATCACAACAAAGCCTCTCCGAAACTTCATCACAACAATTGACCCTCCCAGTAACCATAAAGTCGGCAACCTTCCATCACACAGATATTGGTCCAGAGCGTACCGTTGGATATGTAAACGACGCACCGTCCATAAATGTGGCTCAACACATGACTCCACATTTTCGCCCATTCATTAAGCTAACCTACTGCTTGAGGCAGCCAATGTTGAGACTCCATAACTTACTAAGTTAAGCCTATCCCATTCTAGGCATGTGGTCGTACTGTATAGCTCAGTTAAGTGGAGCACAAAGTTAAGTCCTTAATTCGATCAGGGCAAGACTACCAATTTTGTATAGCTATTCACAAAGATCCCAATCACGAAGCCACTAGTTCACTTAGTTCTTCCACTCACCCAATCTAAATATTTTCCCATCCAGTTGATTAAAGTGCAAAACATGCTTCCACTAAGTGACAACACATGTCATACCAATTATCACAAAGATATTCCATAATCACTTAGTCAGGTACAAATTTGCCATTAAAATGATATCAGTGTCCATTGCATGGCTAAGTATACTAATCGTGTCTAAACCAACCAACGTTGGTTCTACATTATTGACCAACTAATAAGTATCCAGCCTATGGTGACAATTAATCATAGCAATACAATTCACAAGGTAGGCATAATCAAATAGGTTGCGTAGCTAATACCGAAATAGTAAAGCATTTGGTAATTAAATTAGCATGCAACAATTTGAATCAATGTAATTTTTTAAAACTGGGTGCAATATGATCAAAGCATAACTTGCTTTGGAACAAGTCTGGGTTCTGGTCTTGAGCTAACTCCACTCCTTCGTAAGCTCCCAAAGTATCAACGTCTACTCTCAAAGAGAGAGAAAAATAAATAAATACAAAATAGAGCAATAAATGAACTCCAAAAATTAAATAAAAATCATCGGAAGGTAGAGATCGATTTCAGATGAATTTTGATACTTGAATGGGCTCAATTAGAGATCGTATAAAGGAGAACGAGCTCTCAAAAAGTTGGATTGGCTAAGAAATTTGAACAAATAAAAGAGGAGAGAGGGTACTAAGACTGACAGGTGGGACCCACTGGAAAAAGGATTTGTAGGAACTAGATTAATTCCAATAAATAGAATAAGAAAGTGATAAGTGGGACCCACAGTCTATAGACTGAGTCCACGGACCAAGTCCACGTGTTCACAACCTCACGGGTCTATGGAATAGGGCACTAACATATGGGATCCACATGTCATAGGCACAACTCACAGTAGACTAGGTTCACGTAGGTTTAGATCTAGAGTTAGGGTTGGGTGGTGGCTAGTGTGGCGACGGTGCTTACCGCACGCGTGGCGGCCACGTGGGTGCCACATTAACTATAACACCCCAGCCCAACATGAGCCTGGAATGCTACTAAACTAACAATATAACAAATTAAATCTAAGACATTTTACTAAATTTCGGCAGAACCACCTTTGTATAGCTAACTATACCGGAGATTCCAACAGTTAAATATATCATAAATAAACAATCCAACATCCAGCATATTCAATAGGCATTCAAAATATGCTAATCAACTAAAGCATAAAATAAAGATATCCAAAATATGCTACTCATCACTATTACAAATAATCCAACGTATGAAGCATAACCATAACAAACCCTTTAAGCAGTTTGCTCATTTATTAAAGCACAATCTAAAATTTAATCAACTATAAAAGATTCGTGGCAGTGTGTGTCCGAATTTATGACTACTCCATCACATGCATGCCATTCTTGCAAAGGGTACCTAAAACAATAAACAACAGCAAGAGTGAGTCCACAGACTCAGCAAAGTACAAATAAAAGACATTATAATACACAATTATAACATCAACATCAAATCCCAGAACTTTGCATTAAAACATACCGTATGCTTATGCAATACACAATGCATACTTTCTCTTTTACTCTTTTTGTATTTTACCGGTAATGCAGGGAATGCAACCATCGATGCATACCCATGCCTGTGCTCGCAAGCATAGGGACCAAGAGCCCAATACTCCGCAAGTAATGGGGACCACAAGCCCACACTCTACAAGTGTGGGGACCACAAGCTTGTCATATACATGACGGGGACCTCAAAAATATAAATGCTTGGTCACCACGTGACCAAGCCTCAAACATGATCTCACATGCACATGTACAGTTACTCTATTCATCATTAACATGTAATAGCAGTAACATCATACATGCATAAAACTTAATCATACTTTGAGCATTCGCCAATATTAACATACATATCATTCCAACAACCATGCATAGCTAATACGTACCAAATACTTGCAATCATGATCAAACATTCACATTTACTCTATCAAACAAAGTACTTGCCTCAACCGTGCGAGAATGGAGGACGCGAAGAGGGCGCTGCCCTCGGAACCAATCCCCCACCTGAATTAAGTTAACAAGCACATCTAAGATAACAACACTAGACAAAACAAAACTAGAAGCAATTACGAAATAGCTACACTCTCTCACGCAACACCAATTCCATAATCCTAAACAGCAATCTGTCCCCTCGACAGACAGTCATAATAAAAAATTCATATCTTTTATTATAGAAATCCAAATGGGGTGTTCTTGGACTTTCTGGAAAGCTAACCAAATTATCCAACTAAACCTAGTTGGTGAGCCTTCCGGATTCGGCTATCTACTAACCTGACCAAGACGATTAACAGAACATCTATTTCACATCAGGTTTCTGGACAGCAACAATAAAACTATCATATCTTACAGTACAGATATCCAAATTTCGTTTTCTTTAGCTTTTTGGAAAGCTAAGACAATTATCTACATCTTTAGTTATAGTGAGATCTTCTAATTACTTCTTTAACTATCCTCTTAAATCTGATTACTAATAACCGTCAGAATTCTAGAAGATCTACCGAACAGCAGTGCTACGAAATTCATAACTTTTGGACCGCCTGTCCAAACGACGTGATCTAGTACTCTACGGAAAGGTATCGACGTCTCCTACAATTCTCTAGGAGGCATCCAGGACAGATTCTGCCGTTAAACTTCTCAAAAATGTTGGCCAATCCTGTCTGCTCTAAGCTGGTCTAAATACCGACATTGCTTAATAATCAATTAATCAACTAAACGAAAGGGGATCGGATCTTACCCTTGAAGAACCACTGAAGATCACGAACCTAGCCCGTGATCTCTCCCCTTCCCTCTGTTCTCCCCTCTCTCCTTCTCCCTTGGCTGGCAACAATCAATGGGGATCCTTCCCCTTTCCTTCTTCTTGGCTGGCAGCAGGGAGACAACACAAGGGGGAGGAGCTACAGTGGCCTGCTACAGTGTTAGGGCTAGGGTTTCCCCCCCTTTTTAAGTGACCGGCTACCCTCTTCCTTGGGCCTAAATGCTGTGGGCCGAGAGCCCACAGCCCAGGTTGTCTGAAATACTCAAATAAACCCGGGAAACATCTGTTAAATCCACTCTCTCTAATTAGTTCTCCTCCCTAATGTCTTTCTTCTCACTTAAATATATATGGGATATTACATTCTACTCCCTTTAAATAGAATTCGACCCTGAATTCTTATTGCCGTTTTGCTCGCATGAACACCACCACCAAAACTGAACAATAGATAACCTGTACCCGACGTAAATAACTCTGGATACTGCCTGCGCATGTGAGGCTCTAGTTCCCATGTGGCCTCTCTTTCGGACTGGTGTGATCAAAGCACCTTGACATACTTCAGCGTTTTGTTCCTCAAAACTCAATTTGATTCCTCCAGAATTTGCATTAGTCGGGATTTGAATGTATGTTTTACTCGATGGTCAATGGCTCCTACAAAACCTCACACTCCAGATGTCTCAAGTATTCCACCAACACCAGGTCATACAAGTCGGTGTGTACCCCGCGCATAGACTCGAGACGGTCCCAACGATACGCATTCTTCCAAAATCCTCGCAACTTCTAGAAACAAACTAGTGTACCTTGGGTCAACCTTCCATTTGCTACCAAACCACACATACTATATATAATACACGAAACTCTTTTTCCATCTCTCAATCAATCATTTCACCTATAAGGAGCATCCCCTTTAACAATGGACGCACAAACAACTCGCCTAAAACCAACCCTCTTACAAACCGAACCTAACTGACAAACGAAGGATTCCCATCGCAACCACTTATTACCAACTCCCCTCCAAAAGAGTCAAATCCAAAATCAAAGACTCAACATGAAAACTTTTCCAATTTTCAAGTAAACAGTTTAGAAATAGATGCCACATAAGCCAAAAGCAAAATCACTCAATAACCAAATTAACCACTTTCTTTCTTTTTCTTAACCGGAAAGAACCACACATACCAACAAGAACCAACTCCATTTGTAATTGACATCCATCATAAATACATAGCTCAAACAAGAACCAAGAGAATATCTCACTACCCGAGATCACACCCTTTTCCACAATCTTTCTTTTAGGAATTTAACTTTCTCTTAAACCATAGGATCACAAATCATCGCATAACACACTAACTCATTTCTCTTAAATTGGTAACCTCAAAGCTATGCTCAAACTGAACACAAAATCCACACCTATGTAGAGAGACTCTTCCAATCCACAATAACATACTTTGATTAACTTATCTACCAAAGGAATTACTTTGATAAATAATTCCCAATATACCTCAATATAGCTTTCAGCCACAATCACATCACCTCAATATTTTAAGGATAATCAACTTGAAATTCACCACATTCACACTCATTTACTGCATCCAAAGGATTCTATCAAAGATCACCGTAACTCTTGGAACCTAATCATGGGAAACCAAGATGCTAGCATAAAAAAATGCAAAGCCCAAATTCCACCTCTAAGGCTCCTACAATGAATTTTCGGTATACTTGATAGGTAACCCTCAGATCTGATGACTAAAATTTCACACAGCTCAACAATAACCTCAGTCATTAATGTCAACACTCCTCACTAGTCAAGTAACCGTCCAAGGCGATTCATTTCATAAATCTTAGACCTTCTCTAACCCACACCAATCAATTGCAGCTACTCGACCACAATATACCCATTCACAATACCCTAACTGATTGACCAGGATTCAAACATACTCAATCACTAAGATCAATAAATAAATATATTCTTGATCAAGTTATCATTAGAGATAATCTAACTCCCATAGGGTTACTCACTTAGGCCAAGTCATACTTGACAATAACTCAACAATCCCTGCTATCCCATTAATTAACACGACTATTAGATTTCTCTACACTGCTACTCTCATTAAACTACACCATCATAATTCTTCTACACAATCTTACTGAGTACCCAATTGCGATAATCTAATAAACTGATCAAGATTTCTACACTTGTTAATTCTAATGTTCTGTCAAAATGAACACAAGATCTTGGACCACATCTCGCTATAGGTCCTACTAGTTGCGACAATGAAATCTGTTAGCTCCAAAGTCAAACACTCTATTTAAATCAAATCCTCTCCAAGGATTATTCTAATAAATCGATTTATTACTCAATGCCTCTCAAACAACTGACACCTAAAGGTTCATAAAATCACCTACTAGACCACCAATATCTAGTTGCCAAAACACATCCGAAAAGACTTTGCAATACAGCTCGGTTAACCCTTTCTTAGAAAAAGAGGCAAATAGAAATAAATTTCAGCACATTGGAAAACGTTACCACTTACAGTAGTTACAAGATCAAGGGAAATAATAAAAAAAGTAATAATATCGGAAAACAAAAGGTGAGACCTTAGTTGAGGGCACATGTCCCACAAGTGGAGAATATCAAACCTCAAACAAGAATAAAGCATTACTTTTGGAATTCGGGAAACTTTGATGGGCAAAACAGAAAGTTTAGGCAACATTTAATAAACTGCAAGTTTCTTGGATTACAACATCACCAGGCCAACTTCAACAAAAAAAGAGTTGAAGACCACAACACATGAACCACTTAGGAATTAATAAAACCTTTTCAACACGTCACTTTGCTCGAAACAAGTTCAGCTTTCATATCAACATGAGGTCCAAAAGTTCACAAAGGCTAAACTAGAAACCTTTCATTTAATCAATATCAGGCGAGCGATCCAATTCTTTTATATAAAACATTCAATATTATCATCATAATCCCTTACTGACAATCACACTAACAATGAAATAATATACTCTTAGCGAGAATCATCATAGCCTCTTATCCCATCAAAAACCTCTCCAAAAGAAACACAAGCCATAAGGTTGAAACAAACCGCTATCAAATAATAATTTCGCAAGGCACACTACCACTTATTCATTCATCCACTCAACCATTAGTGTTGCTCAACACTCACTTCAACTATCATTAACACTTTGACAATTGTAACTATCACGTATGCAAATAGGGTCCTACGTTTATTTGTAATCACCTAACCGTCTATAAACACCGAGTCAACATTCCACTTTATGCTCAGAGTTTAGGGCAAAATAAAATTAAACATTTAATAACATCATCTCCTGTAAAACAGGGTTTCACAAGATACTACCTCAACATTCATCTAATCCGATATACATGTTTCAATCTAGCAATTATGTATGACCATCAAGTAGCCAATTTATGAAAATTTCGAGTTAATATCCCCTAAGGCATCGTTCAAACACATCCTTAACATAACCATCACTAATGGGTAGATTAATCCATTCAAACATATTACTCCGAATTATCCAATAAATCTACCGAATTCCACAATCTTAATGATCAGACCAAATCATCAATATACCACACCTATTAATAAATCTTGGATTCCTAGTATGAATAGTCATACCATTTAACAAGTTCATCATGTAAATACTCCATGACAACATCAAATTTATCAACTTCACTTCCAAGAATCTTGGTTAAGATCGATTACGCACCAACTACAGTCGCAACTTAATAACTCAAACATTATCAATTTATCTCATATGCTTAAAACATCTCACTTAACACAACAAAACATTACAAAAGAGTTTTTGATACTTTCTTTCTCAAAGAAGATGCACTAAACTTCAACATTCCAACTACTCCAGAAGAAGTGTGTAGAGTTGAAATGTACTTCAATGAAGTTTGTAAATGATACTTTCCATTATCTAAAACACCAAGCGAATAAATGGGTCAAGTTTGCCAACAAGAAGATAAAACTCTCATGAAAAGAAATAATATTGCCAATGACAACGTTTACAAGTAGCAAGAATAACACAAGAGTCAGAAAAGACAATATGTGCTCTATAAAACAAACACAAACCAATTGAAACCCATCAACTGCATTCTAACCGCTATCCAAAGAAAGTTAATCAACCGCAAGCAGCTCAGTAGCTGGAAAAACAATGATTGCTTTAAGGGTCAAATTAAATCAATGGAAACACATCGACTGGAATAAAAAATACTAACCCAAGAGAAATTCATCAAGCCTAACTGGACAAGAGTTGACCAAATTCAATGTCAAGAAAAAGAACAACTTCTCTAAAGATATTCACCATCAACGCCTGTACTAAGATATCTGAGGTAGCACTTCACTATTCCCATTCCACGAACGGTGGTGTAACCTGGTAAACCCCAGGGCCACAACCACGACCTCAACCTCTCAACATCGATTATTCCCACCATAACAATCAATTAATAAGCAATCATACTAATTCATATCAGCAATCATCAATACGATATAATGGAAACGTACATGCAATGATTAGCCCATCCCCATCCTACTGTGCACCAGTGTGTCAAACTTTTAAGTTGATTAGACATTGACAAAAATTAATTTAGTCGCCACGGACCTACAGCTCGCTCTGATACCAACTGTGACACCCTAGCCCAACATGAGCCTGGAATGCTACTAAACTAACAATATAACAAATTAAATCTAAGAAATTTTACTAAATTTCAGTAGAACCTCTTTTGTATAGCTAACTATACTGGAGGTTCCAACAGTTAAATATATCATAAATAAACAATCCAACATCCAGCATATTCAATAGGCATTCAAAATATGCTAATCAATAAAAGTATAAACAAAGATATCCAAAATATGCTACTCATCACTATTACAAATAATCCAACATATGAAGCATAACCATAACAAATCCATTAAGCAGTTTGCTCATTTATTAAAGCACAATCTAAAATTTAATTAACTATAAAAGATTCGTGGCAGTGTGTGTCCGAATTTATGACTACTCTCTCCCATGCATACCATTCTTGTAAAGGGTACCTAAAACAACAAACAACTGCAAGTGTGAGTCCACAGACTCGACAAAGTACAAATAAAATGCATTATAATACACAATTATAACATCAGCATCAAATCCCAGAACTTTGCATTAAAACATACCACATGCTTATGCAATGCACAATGCATATTTTCTTTTTAACTTTTTTGCATTTTACCGGTAATGCAGGGTATGCAACCGTCGATGCATACCCATGCATTTGCTTGCAAGCACAGGGACCAAAAGCCCAATACTTTGCAAGTAATGGGGACCACAAGCCCACAATCCACAAGTGTGGGGACCACAAGCTCGTCATATACATGACGGGGACCTCAAAAATATAAGCGCTTGGTCACCACGTGACCAAGCCTCAAACATGATCTCACATGCACATGTACAGTTACTCTATTCATCATTAACATGTAATAGCAGTAACATCATACATGCATAAAACTTAATCATACTTTGAGCATTCACCAATATTAAAATACATATCATTCCAACCATGCATAGCTAATACGTACCAAATACTCGCTATCATGATCAAACATTCACATTTACTCTATCAAACAAAGTACTTGCCTCAACCGTGCAAGAATGGAGGACGCGAAGAGGGTGCTGCCCCCGGAACCAACCCCCCACCTGAATTAAGTTAACAAGCACATCTAAGATAACAAGACTGGACAAAACAAAACTAGAAGCAATTACGAAATAGCTACACTCTCTCGCGCAACCCCAATTCCATAATCCTAAACAGCAGTCTGTCCCCTCGACAAATGGTCATAATAAAAAAAATTCATATCTTTTATTACAGAGATCCTAATGGGGTGTTCTTTGACTTTCTAGAAATCTCATCAAATTATCCAACTAAACCTAGTTGGTGAGCTATCCGGATTCGGCCATCTACTACCCTTACCAAGACGATTAATAGAACAGCTATTTCACGTCAGGTTTTTGGACAGCGACAATAAAACTATCATATCTTACAGTACAGATATCCAAATTTCATGTTCTTTACCTTTCTAGAAAGCTAAGACAATATTCTACATATTTCGTTATAGTGAGATCTTCTAATTACTTCTTTGAACTGTCCGCTTAAATCTGATTACTAATAACCGTCAGAATTCTAGAAGATCTACTGAACAGCAGTGCTATGAAATTCATAACTTTTGGATCACACGTCCAAATGATGTGATCTAGTACTCTACGGAAAGGTATTGACGTCGCCTACAATTCTCTAGGATGCATTCAGGAGAAATTTTGCCGTTAAACTTCTCAAAAACGTCGGATAATCCTGTCTGCTCTAAACAGATCTAAATACCGACAATGCTTAATAATCAATTAATCAACTAAACGAAAGGGGATCGGATCTTACCCTTGAAGAACCACTGAAGATCGCGAACCTAGCCCGCGATCTCTCCCCTTCCCTCTGTTCTCCCCTCTCTCCTTCTCCCTTGGCTGGCAACAATCAATGGGGATCCTTCCCCTTTCCTTCTTCTTGGCTGGCAGTAGGGAGACAACACAAGGGGGAGTAGCTACAGTGGTGGTGCTACAGTAATGTGGTCGTGCTACAGTGTTATGGCTAGGGTTCCCCCCGCCCTTTTTAATTGACCGCCTGCCCTCTCCCTTGGGCCTAAATGCTGTGGGCCGAGAGCCCACAGCCCAGGTTGTCTAAAATACTCAAATAAACCCGTGAAACATCTGTTAAATCCACTCTCTCTAATTAGTTCTCCTCCCTAATGTCTTTCTTCTCACTTAAATATATATGGGATATTACATTAACGGTGACATCGATGACATCAACAGTAGCGATGGGTTCACAGCGACGATGGCGAATGGTTGCAGTCGGCGGCAATCGCGTGCTCTAGTGATCGCATCTACTGGGTTGGATTCGGTAGTGGTGGCCGACATGGGGGTCGGCGGCGATGATGGCGATGGTGGCGGCTTGGGTCCGCGGCACGACAGTGGAGGAGGGCTCCTAGGGGGTTTTGGACGCGCGCAATGCGCTCCTGGTGTCAGGGCAATGCGACTGGGTGGTGCACTGGACCCAATGGTCATGGTAGTTGACCAGCGGTGGCGACGCTTGGGCTCACGGCGCGGCGGTGCTCTAGTGGTCTTCGGACGACACCGAGTGGAAAACAGAGTCCGTGTTAAACGCGGCTAGGGATGAAGAACAGTAGCAGTAGGTCGGGTACACTCGTCAGCAGCGGTGGCTGGGCGGGACGCGTGTCGCACGCATGGGCTAGCAAGGTCGAACGCACGGCAAAGGGAAGCGGGTCAGCGGTGCGAGAACGGGCCGGGAAATAGAGAGAAATGGTGGGCTGTGGGAAGAATTCAGCCCACCGACCTTCCGGGGATTTTAAATCCTTTTTTATTTTTAGAAAATATAGAGAAAAGAAAAGGCCAACAAAAAATAGTGAGTGAACTCGGAAAATTCCCAAACAAAACTGGAAAATACTTGTAAGCACAAAGATCTCAAATAAAATAATATTGAAATTAGTTTATGTTTAGATTAATCATATTAAATCATTTTGATCACAAAAATTTCCAATTAAGCCCATTAATTAAACAAAAATTGGTGAAATTTTTCCAGAGGGCTAAATTGCCCAAAAGATTTTTAAAACCTAACACAGAGATGATTATATTTCATTATGTTCACAATATTTGATAATATGTTATCTTGTTCCTTGAATGAATCATCAGTTATGAAGATTAACGAGTATGTGACTTGTTGGTGAAGCTCTTTTAACTTATCATGATGTCGTTCTAAAAGATATCTCTGGTCGAAAGTCACTGGTCGGAACACTAGTGACTCTACGACCAGCACATGTATTGATTGATGACCATATTTCACCAGTCATAGATATAGAGATATCGAATCGATAATGTGGACACATGTTAGAGAACATGGTGTTGGATAAGACCCACCTTGAGACACTATTGAGATTGTTATGATTCTACGTGTCATTAGTTGGTCTCAAGCAATGATGATGTATAACCCTTAGACCTGAGATCAGAATGGTTTCCTACATGTGTAATAGCACTATTAGGGGTTGCCAAACGCTACTCGTAACTGGGTAGTTATAAAGGTAGCTTTCGGGTATGCTATAAACATGCAGAGGGATGTGACTGGTCGGATATGGGATTTGTCCCTCCTAACATAACAGGAGAGATATCTCTAGGCCCCTCGAAGTGGTCAAATAAAGAAAGTGCATGGCCATGCCACTGGTGGTCGAAGAGTTCGACCACATAAGGTTATCCGATACTCGATCGAGAAAGTATTGAATAGTCCATAGATGACACAACATCTCACTTGGAGTTCAACTAGATATCGTGAGGCAAAGGGAGAATACATGAGTAGGTCGCTTAGTTCGACCGATTCTGGATTGATCGTATGGAGATCTGAGCTGGTCGAGATCGGTCGAACATAATCACGGAGTGGTCTAAACCAAGTCGTAAGAAGTTACGAGCTGGTCGTGACCAAATACAAACTGGTCGTATAGAGATAGGACCTGGTCGTAAGTGATGAGGACCTGGTCGTAGATCATATTGCATTAAGGTTCGTCCGATATAATTTGTGTGTATTCGGGAATCGTTATATCCTGCTAGGAACCGCTACGACTCGTGGTCGGAAAGGGTTTCCGAGTCACAACCGAACTACGCATGAACCTAACGGGTCACACACTTAACGGGTTGGAACAAACCAGTACGGATACGATTCATAAAGCATGTTCGGATAGGATCCGTCACGGGCACTATATAAGGAGATGCATGAGGCTGTTGGGAAGAAGAAGAGTTGACGTGAGTTGCTCTCCCGAAACCCTAGCCGCGATCTTCTTGAGAGCCTTGCCGTGCGACTTGGTGCTAGCACACCAGCGTACAGTTGTTCCTTCCCTGGACGTGTGGATACCATAGAGACGCTTCTACGTTGTTGCGCTTGAGGACGATCCGCGATCTTCGCAAGGAACTGCAGAGGTGCTAGAGGAGACGATCGACTCGCGAGGATGCTGGACGATCGACTACGACCACTACATCAACGTTCTTGACGTTGAACGATCGACTACAACCAGTACATCGACGCGCTCTTCGTCGGACCAGGCTGCTCTGACGCTTCTTCTGCCGCTCTGTGCGTCTAGTGGTAACGATCTGTGATCATCTTCTTGCTTGGCTTTCTGGTTTACGCGGTAGAAATTTTGAATTGTTGCTATCGTAGCCTACCCGTATCCCTTCAGTTACAAATATAGATTGTGCCCACTCTAACATTGGTAATTTGGAAACTTTTGAAGCTTCAATAGCTTGTTTTCATAGGTTCTCCATACATTGGTAATTTCTCATTATTAAGTTGGCATCTATTATGTATTACTTCTCTAAACCCACAAGGAATGGCGAGCACTGGAGTGCGTCGTATGTTTAG
This sequence comes from Phyllostachys edulis, assembly GCA_036346405.1. Lineage (NCBI taxonomy): Eukaryota > Viridiplantae > Streptophyta > Magnoliopsida > Poales > Poaceae > Phyllostachys > Phyllostachys edulis. The sequence continues at coordinate 12,968,161 of CM070561.1, read as the reverse complement.
TCCTCCAATCGGTGAGCGACGTGTGGTCTCGTTCAATCGAGCAACGCTGTGCACGGGAGCCTCCACCAAGTTTGGCTAATATAGCACTGTTGAGATGCTTAACAACAAATCTAGCCCCCTCTACACGTCAAAGCCAAAAATGGCACCGCGGAGCCATGGGTGGGCGACACGTTGGCTCGTTCATGCATCGGGAGCCTGGTGCCCCTCGTCCGCGCACTAGGTGCACGCTGCAGTCGAGTCCGTGCGCCCATAGCCTAGACTAGCCACGTCCGTGTGCTAGGGGCACGACCTCGCCGCATCCATGTGCCAAGGGCCTGGACTCGCCGTGTCCATGCACCAAGGGCACGGACACCACCCCCGGTACACAGCACACCTGTCATTTCATGTGAAATTTATTTTTTTGGAAAGAAATTCTGTGATTTCATGTGAAAAAATTGTCACCATTATATTGTTTGCAGAACCGATTCCTTTCGAAAAAGAGTATGAAATTTGGAATAGACATAATATTTAGGAATAAAATATGAAAGACTTCATAATGTAGTTGTGAATTATATGGCACGCAGGGTTTGGTTACATGCATTAGAAACAACGACATGCATGAATGAACAAACCAAAAAACACCTATGATACATGTGCACCTTTTTGGAATTAGAAAAGGGGTTGATTGGAACAAAGTTAATTAGTCTTGGCAGCTCATCGGTCCCTTCCCCTTGTCGCCTAACTACCCGTGGCTGCGACCTGTCTCTATTCGGTCTAGAGTGTGCCCGAGCGACGGGGAGCGTTAGGATGGCCACCGATCTCATTAGCAGGAGCCTTCCTCTTGTCTACCAGTGCATTTTTAATAGGGTTGGGTACGTAAGGTTTCTAGCGTTAGAAGACCTTGGGTCGCTTCACGTAGTTGAACATGTAGTTATTGTCGATGAATGCCCCATCGTACATTTCTGGGCCGTCGATCCATTGGAAGAACTTGCAACGCATATTCGATTGCCATTATGCGCAGATGAAGTTAGCGATATGTGGAATGCAACGTAAGATGTGAAAAATCGATGTGTGTATGATTCGCTTACGAGGATATTCTCACACATGTAGTATGCTGGGGCAGCGGTCGCCAGGTGGTGTATGGACTGAATGATCCAAGACGGTTCTTCACACACACACTGCGGGTATGAAAACTGCGGTGGTACCGACACATTCTTCATAGAATAATCTGGGTAGGTTTTAGGCTTCTCGACAAGCCATTTGCGCTTCTGCAGCATCTTCACATAGTAGTCCGACGTCTCCAAGACCAACCTAATGTTATGCGAGCTCATAGAACAATGCCGAGTTTGTTCAAAACAAATAGAATGCTATGGTACATGGAAACAAAGCATTAAAAATAATGAAGGATAGAAAGTTGTAAATATTACAACACTACCCTTTAACATAAAATGATGACATTGCAACATGCAAACAGTAGAACTAAAACAACACAGATAACACCTAAACAAGCTCAGTTTGTTGGGGCAAACCTTCAAGGAATGGCCAAGGGTCTTGCATATCTGGCACTTCCTCATGCAGTTCTGGCCCCCACGCTGTATGTCATCCATGTCATTTCAAAAGCGTTGTCTCTGTTGTCATCCCTTTAAGGCTTTGTTCGGGCCCCATTTCACCATCTCCGACCAAAGATTCCTATAGTTCATGTCCATGCCATACGAGTGGAACTTAGCATTCTATGTTTCGAAAAGATGGTGCATGTCATAGTACTCGGAGATGTACGGCATAGATATCTGCCTGACTTGCGTGCACGCCTTGTACACATGCGAGCATGACTTGTGCAGGAGCTTCGGCTTGTCGCAAGTGCATGTAGCAATATGCATGTACTAGTCCCATGCAACGCTACCATTCACCTTGAGTAGCTTTCATATGCCCTACCCTTTCCTATTCGTCCAGGTGATCGCCTCGATGACAAGCTTCTTCATTGTTACCTTCGTGTCGAACTCCCTCCAGATGCACTTCCTCAGCTCATGAATATTCATTGCATCCAGGCCATCTGCCCGGATCACCTTGCACTAGCATCTCGACAGGGCCAACTCACCTGGTTCGCGCCATATGAAACTGTTGCCATCAAAACACAAGTAGGTCTTGCATGTTGGACATTACATAAAGCCACAACAAACCAATGCATATGTGATGAATAATTCACTGTTCTTCACTACACATAATCAAATAAACAAGTTGCACTATTTAGTCTACATTTCCCTACCTCCCGAAAATAACTACACTTCCTTATCTAACCAAAATAATGACTTCCGTGTAAACGATCCATAGTAAAAAACTACAAAATTAATTATGACTAACTAATTGCGACTAATTAATTACGACTAATTAACTACAACTAATTAATTATGACTAAATTACTTACAACTAACTTAACAACGACTAATTAAATATGGTGAGTTAATTACGACTAATTTACTACTGCAAACTAACTACAACGAATTAATTATGGCTAATTAATTTGGACTAACAAATTAAGACTAATTAATTATGACTACATTAGTTAGGACTAATTAGCTACGACTAACTAACTACACTAATTAATTACGACTAATTAATTTGGACTAACTCATTACAACTCAATTAATTATGACTAATTAATTAGGACTAAATAACCAGGGCTAAATTATTTACGACTAAATAATTATGACTAATTAATTACGGCTAAACAATTTGGACTATTTTAATTACGACTCAGTAATTATGAATAACTTACTATGAGTAATTAATTATGACTAATTAATTTAGCACTAATTACACAGTTAATAAACATAATACATACCAGAAAAAATACCTCCTTTAGAAGATTTCGCTTGATGTCGAACTTTCTCTACTAATACGACCGCTAAACACTGCTCTAAAACCCTCAAATCAGTAGTGAAATTGGAACTAATTTCAGTCGATCGCACTACCTCTTGCTTGCTCAATCCTCCTTGTGTCTTTATGACGAGCACTCGGTTTTGGGTGGAGAATGAGAGCGATGCGCTGGGTTTTATAGTCGCGCGAAGTAATGAGTTTGGCCAGCCGCGAAGTGATGAGAGGGAATCATATTCCCACCCATGGGCGATGCGCCAGGTTTTTTGTGCATGCGGGTGACTGCGAGAATCGAGTGAGGCCGATGTGACCAGCGACGACACAGGAGGGAATCGATTCCCTCCCATAGGCGTGCGGCACAGAGGGAATCCAGGGTGTGTCCATGTGTAACACCCCAGCCCAACTTGAGCCTGGAATGCTACTCAATAAACATGATAACAATTTAAACATAAAGCATAATTCTAAATTTCGGCAGAACCTCCTTTGTATAGCTAGCTATACCGGAGGTTCCAACAGATGCATATATCATAATCAATATTCCAACATACAGAATTCATCAAAGCATTCAAAATATGCTAATCAGCTAAAGCATAAACAAGGATATCCAAAATAAGCTACTCTCATTATTACAATTAATCCAATGCATTCATGCATAACCATAATTAATCTTTAAGCAGTTTGCTTATTATTAAAGTACGATCTAAATGTTATTCAGCTTTAAAGTTGTGTGGTAGTGAGTGCATCCAAGGCAAGCCTACTCCCTCCCATGCATGCCGTTCTTGCAAGTGGTACCTAAAAACACAACAAAGCAAGAGTGAGTCCAAAGACTCAAAGAAGTACCAATAAATAAACATTAACTCACAGTTATAGCATCAACATCCCATAAGAAAACATTACACTAAAACAACTCACATGTTTGTGTAAAGCAAATGAGCAATGCATCTTTTTCTCTTTTACTCTTTTCGCATTTTACCGGTAATGCGGGGTATACAACCGTCGATGTATACCCTTGCCTGTGCCCTCTAGCATAGGGATCAAGAGCCTATACTCCACAAGTATAGGGACCACAGCCCGTCATCTTCATGATGGGGACCTCTACTCAATGCCCACATTCTACGAACGTGGGGACCACAAGCCCGTCATCTACATGACGGGGACCTCCAATATGCATACTTGGTCACCACGTGACTAAGTCTCAAGAATGCTCTTAACATGCACATGTACCAGTACTCTATCTTTCAATAATATGTATATCAATAACCACATATCAGAATCTCAAACTTTAACTCAAGCATTCACCATTCTTATTCATACATATCAGACTATCATCATTACATAGCTATTATGTATAAAACACAAGCACTCACTATCAAACATTCATAATTATACTAACAACCAGAATACTTGCCTCAACCGTGTGAGAACAGAGGACGTGAAGAGGTCGCTGCCCCCGGGACCAATCCCCCACCTGAAAATAATTATAAAGCATTCTAAGACAATCATACTGGACCAAAAACACAACTAGTAGCACAACCGAACTCGCTATACTCTCTAGCGCATTCCCAATTCCAACCCCTAAAGGTCGATCTGTCCCTTCTGTGGACAGCCATATTCTAAAATTCATATCTTTTAGTACAGGAGTCCAAATGAGGTGTTCTTGGACTTCCTGGAAAGTTTAACAAATTCCCCAACTAAGTCTAGTTGGTGAGCCATCCTGAATTGGCCATCCACTACCCCTACCAAGCTAATTAATAAAACATCAAATTCGTGTCGGGTTTCTGGACAGTCATACTAAAATCATCGTAACTTTCAGTACGTTTGTCCAAAATTCCTGTTCTTTAGCTTTCTGGAAAGCGGAGACAATAATATACAACTTTTATTATATTGAACTCCTCTAATTTTCTCTTTAACTAATCACTTAATTCAGATTACTAACTGCTGTCAGGATACCGGCAGATTAGCAGGACAGACTCGCTATAAAATTCGTAACTTCTGCTACAGGGGTCCAAATAACGCTATATAGCACTTCACGGAAAGATGACGACGTCCTCTACACTATTCTAAGAGACGTCCAGGTCTGAAACCACAGGTAACTACCTCAAAACTATCAGCCAACACTGACTACACTAAAACGGATCTACTACCGACATCGCCTAAATACGCAAATACTTTGTCAAACGAATGGGGATCAGGGTTTACCCTTGAAGATCCGCTGAAATACACGATGAACACCCCGCGATCTCTCCCTTTCCCTTTCTTCTTCCCCTTCCTCTTCTTCTTTTTCTTGGCCGGGCAATCACCCGGGTGACCTTCCTTCTTCCTCCACTTGGCCGGCAGCAATAAGGATCTTCTTCACTGGCAGCGGGGGAGGAGATGCACTGGAGCAAGGCACTGGAGCTACAGTATGGACTAGGGTTCTCCCCCTCCTTTTATTGGTGGCCGGCCCCTCATGGGCCTCCTGGGCCAAGGCCTGAGGCTCAAGTTGCCGAAGAACTGTAGAAACCCTCTTTTTCTTATGTCTAATTTCTCTTTTGAACGCTTTCTTTCTTAGAATAAATCAGAGTATTACATTTTACCCCCCTTAATAGGATTCGACCCCAAATCTATGCGAAAGAAAATTGCGATTAGAATCTAACAACGGTAGAACACGTACCCATGGTGAACAAACTCGGATATTGCTCGCGCATACGAGACTCCAGTTCCCATGTTGATTCTTGCTCATACTGATGCGACCATGGCACCTCGACGGATACCAACGTCTTTTGCCTCAATGCTCTTTCCGACCTCTCCAGTATACGTACCGGACGAGACTCGGACATGAGGTCTTACTCGTTGATCAATGGCTCTAACGAAACCTCAAAACTCCGAATCACCTAGGTACTCATTCAGCACCAGAACATACCAGACATTACGTACTCCGCATATGGACCCCAAGGCAATCCTAGAGATATGCCATCTTCCAAAATTCCCTGCAACTATCGGAAACAACCAATGTATACTTTGGGCTATCTTTCTCTTCGGGACGAAACCACATAACTTGCACGTAACATATGGAACTCTTGTTCCATCTCTCAGTCGACCTCTTCATCATAACAAGGAGAACCTCCGTTAAGCAGGGACGTGCAACACAACTTATTTTAATCAAACGTTAATAATCAGATTCAACTGAAAACAAAGGATTCACAATGCAATTCCAACTTTCCTCCAAAACACTCAAATCCAAAATCGAAGATTTCTCGTGAAAACCTTTTCACATTCCATCTAGGCAGTTTGCAAATAAACTCCACATAAGCCAAAAAGAAATCACTCGAATGCTCAAATCAAACACTTCATTTATTTTCCTGAACCGGACAGAACCACCTTGTCAACATAAGTCAACTGAAATTGTACATGATCTCCATCATAAAAATCCAACTCAAACAAGGACCAATAGATACTCGAGAGAACATTCTTTTCTCAGATGTTCTTTTAAGGAATAAACCCTTTCCCAAATCATGGGTGTCCAGAATTATCACACTAAGTCCTTCTTCTTAACCGACAATCCCAAAACGATTCTCAAACCGAAAGAACAACCATACTTATTTGGAGGGACTCTACTAATCCACAAAACGATTCTCTAGTCCACTCCTATACCAAAGGAATTATTTTGACAAAAGGTTTCCAACACCTCAATAGAGATTTTTCACCCACAACCACATCATCTCATTCTTTTAAAGATAATCTACTTCAAATTCTCAGTACACATACTCATTTACTTTACCCAAAGTATTCTATCAAAGATCAACACACTATTCAAAATCTGCTTCTGTTCATCTACATCTACACAAAATATTGGGTCTCCAAGGTCCTAGCATAAAATGCAAAGCCCAAATTCAACCTCCAAGTCTCCTACCATGAATTTCTGGTATAATTGATTAGAAATACTCAAATTCGTTTACAAAAATTTCACACAGCTCAACAATAACCTCAGTTATTAATATCAACATTCATCACTAATCAAGTAACCGCCCCAAGGCGATTTATTTCACCAATCTTAGACCTCCTGTAATCCACACCAATCCAATTCAATTATACAACCACAATATACCTATTCGCAATGCCCTAACTGATTGACCAAGATTCAAACATACTCAATCACCAACGTCGATAAATAAATAAATTCTTGACCAAGTTATCCTTAGAGATAATCTAACTCCCATAGGGTTACTCACTGAGGCCGAATCATACTTGACAATAACTCAACAATTCATGCTATCCCATTAATTAGCACAACGCTTAGGTTTCTCCACACCGCTACTCTCATTAAACTTCACCATCATAACTCTTCTACACAATCTTACTAAGTATCCAATTGCGATACTCTAATAAATTGATTTATTACTCAATGTCTCTCAAACAACTTGACACCTAAAGGCTCACACAGACATCTAGTAGACCACCATTAACTAGTTGCCAAAACACAACCGAAAAGACTTTGCAACACAATTTGATTAACCCTTTTTTAGAAGAAGAGGCAAATAGAAATAAATTTCAGCACATCGGAAAACGTTACCACTTACAGTAGTTACAAGATCAAGAGAAATAATCAAATAATAATGATCTCGGGAAACAAAAGACGAGACCACAATTGAGGGCATAAGTTCCAGAAAAGATAATACCCAACCTCAACCAACAAGAATAAATCATTGCTTTGGAAACTCAAGAAACTCTTAAGCGGCAACGACAGAAAAGATAAATGCACTTTAATAATTTGCAAGTTACAAAACTTAACTCCAACCTCAAATATTTCCACTATACTCTTTCCTTTAACAAAGAAAACAATTTTCTTTAATTACAACATTACTTTGCCACTTCAAACAAGAAGAGTTTTTAAAACGAAATCTCATCAATCACTTAAGAATCAAATAAAACTCTCCAACACACCGCTTTTCTCAACAAATTTCAACCGCCACATTCCCCATGAACTCCAAAAGATCACGAATGTAAAGCTCGAAACATTTCATTTAACCGGTATTACGAAATGCAATCAACTTACTTCCTCTCTAGAAGAATCATTACCACTCCAATGCGTCACATTCTCTTATGGACAATCTTACTAATATCAAGAATAATTCACTCTTATCAAGATTCATTGTCGCCAACTCTTCCTTTATAAAGCCCCCAACGGTTTACCAAAGTATTACATACCACTTTATCATCTTATCCTCAATTGAGAGTATACCAAATTTTTACAATCTCATTACAACAACCACTTTATTTTAGAGGAAACCTACTACACAATTTATTTCAAAACCCTCTCATCAAAGGCATACTATTATCCGACAATTTCACTGTCATGCAAACACAGGTCATTCTCATTGGCCATCCTCATGAAACACACATGAGTAAATCACTTTTAACTATCAACCTTTCACCTATTAGGAACACTCACACTAATTTAGTACACTCTAATTCTAATCTGGAGGTTATCATAAACCATTGATGATTATTCAATCATGGACGAATTGATGGTCGTTTCTCGATTTGTATTCCCACGAGCATAAATAAGATCATCAAACAGTCAATTAAAGAAAATCCCATATTATTATCTACTAAGACCACAGTCGAACACATCCTTATATTTCTCTTGCTGCACAGTTAGATTAATCCATTGAGACCAAATAATCCAATAAGTTTAGCAAACTAAACAATTCTACTGATCAATCATTTCATCAATGTTCCACACTTCTTAATAACTCTATTGATTCCGACTAAATATAGTCATACACAGCTCATCAAGAACTACTAGAGGACAACCTCATCTTATTCAACTTTCCTTTCAAGGATCTTAGTTAAAATCGATCATGCACACACTACAGACCCAACCTCAATGCTTTGATTATAGCCTCTCACTTAACCAAAACAAAACATCGCTAAAGAGGTTAACATCTTCTTTCATAAAGGAGAACCATTAATCTTCAATACTCAAAATACCCAAGAGAGATACATTGTGTCAAAGCCTCCACGTACTAAAGGACTTGCAAAAGGAAGCCTTCATTAACCAAAAACATCAAGCGAAAAAGTGGGTCATACTTTCCAATGAGAAAGACAAAACTCCACTATAAAGGTCAAACTTGACAATCAACCAAGTTCACCAGCCGCAAGAATAACTCATCGGTTGGGAAAACAATGATTGCTTTACGGGACAAATTAAGCAAATGGAAACACACCAACCTTTCTCAAAGCAACCCATCAACTGCAATGAACTAATAACCCAAGAGAAACTCATCAATCACAACTAGATAAAAGTTAACCAAATTCAAATTCAAGGAAGAGAACAACTCTTCTGAAGATACTCACTATCAACACCTGTACTAAGATATCCGAGGTAACTACTTACCTATTCCCATACCGCGAATGGTGGTGTAACCTAGTAAAGCCCAGAGCCACAACCACGACCTCAACCTCTCAACATGGGTTATCCCCACACATAATAACCATAGTATTATAATATAGATATATCAGATCATCTCATAACAGGAATCATCAATGCAACACAACGGAAGCGTAAATGCAATGCAAAAACCCATTCCCTACTACTGTGCTTTGTGTGTCAAGTTTAATGATTCAAATACCACAAACCTACAACCCGCTCTGATACCAACTGTAACACCCCAGCCCAACTTGAGCCTGGAATGCAACTAAATAAACATGATAACAATTTAAACATAAGGCATAATTCTAAATTTCGGCAGAACCTCCTTTGTATAGCTAGCTATACCGGAGGTTCTAACAGATGCATATATCATAATCAATATTCTAACATCCAGAATTCATCAAAGCATTCAAAATATGCTAATCAGCTAAAGCATAAACAAGGATATCCAAAATAAGCTACTCTCATTATTACAATTAATCCAATGCATTCATGCATAACCATAATTAATCTTTAAGCAGTTTGCTTATTATTAAAGTACAATCTAAATGTTATTCAGCTTTAAAGTTGTGTGGTAGTGAGTGCATCCAAGGCAAGCCTACTCCCTCCCATGCATGTCGTTCTTGCAAGTGGTACCTAAAAACACAACAAAAGCAAGAGTGAGTCCAAAGACTCAGCAAGTACCAATAAATAAACATTAACTCACAGTTATAGCATCAACATCCCATAAGAAAACATTACACTAAAACAACTCACATGTTTGTGTAATGCAAATGAGCAATGCATCTTTTACTCTTTTTGCATTTTACCAGTAATGCGGGGTATACAACTGTCGATGTATACCCTTACCTGTACCCTATAGCACAGGGACCAAGAGCCTATACTCCACAAGTATAGGGACCACAGCCCATCATCTTCATGATGGGGACCTCTACTCGATGCCCACATTCTACGAACGTGGGGACCACAAGTCCATCATCTACATGACGGGGACCTCCAATATGCATATTTGGTCACCACGTGACCAAGTCTCAAGGATGCTCTTAACATGCACATGTACTAGTACTCTATCTTTCAAAAAACATGTATATCAATAACCACATATCAGAATCTCAAACTTTAAATAACATGTATGGCAACAACAACATACGTGAATAACCTTTAGCCATAACTCAAGCATTCACCATTCTTATTCATACATATCACACTATCATCATTGCATAGCTATTATGTATAAAACACAAGCACTCACTATCAAACATTCATAATTATACTAACAACCAGAATACTTGCCTCAACCGTGCGAGAACGGAGGATGTGAAGAGGGCGCTGCCCCCGGGACCAATCCCCCACCTGAAAATAATTATAAAGCAAGCTAAGAGAATCATACTGAACCAAAAACACAACTAGTAGCACAGTCGAACTCGCTATACTCTCTAGCGCATTGCCAATTCCATCCCCTAAAGGTCGATCTATCCCCTCTATGGACAGCCATATTCTCAAATTCATATCTTTTAGTACAGGAGTCCAAATGAGGTGTTCTTGGACTTCCTGGAAAGTTTAACAAATTCTCCAACTAAGTCTAGTTGGTGAGCCATCCTGAATCGGCCATCCACTACCCCTACCAAGCTAATTAATAAAACATCAAATTCGTGTCGGGTTTCTGGACAGTCATACTAAAATCATCATAACTTTCTGTACGTTTGTCCAAAATTAGTGTTATTTAGCTTTCTGGAAATCTGAGACAATAATCTACAACTTTCATTATATTGAGCTCCTCTAATTTTCTTTTTAACTAATCGCTTAATTCAGATTACTAACTGCTGTCAGGATACCGGCAGATTAGTAGGACAGACTCGCTATAAAATTCATAACTTCTGCTACAGGGGTCCAAATAATGCGATCTAGCACTTCACGGAAAGATGACGACGTCCTCTACACTATTCTAAGAGACGTCTAGGACTGAATCTGCAGATAACTACCTCAAAACTGTCGGCCAACACTGACTGCACTAAAATGGATCTACTACCGACATCGCCTAAATACGCAAATACTTTACCAAACGAATGGGGATCAGGGTTTACCCTTAAAGATCCACTGAAGTACATGATGAACACCCCGTGATCTCTCCCTTTCCCTCTCTTATTCCCCTTCCTCTTCTTCTTCTTCTTGGCCAGGCAATCACCCGGGTGACCTTCCTTCTTGCTCCACTTGGCCGGCAGCAACAAGGATCTTCTTCACCGGTAGCGGGGGAGAAGTTGCACTGTAGCGGCGGTGGTACTATAGCTACAGTACGGACTAGGGTTCTCCCCTCCTTTTATGGGTGGCTGGCCCCTCATGGACCTCCTAGGCCAAGGCCTGAGGCCCAAGTTGCCGAAGAACTGCAGAAACCCTCTTTTTCTTATGTCTAATTTCTCTTTGAACGCTTTCTTTCTTATAATAAATCGGAGTATTACACCATGCCCCCCGAATTTCATGCAAAAAATAAAATTTCACATGAAATGATGGGCGCGGAGTGTCCTGGGGAGTGTCTGTGCCCCTGGCACACTAACGCGCCGAGTTTGTGCCCCTGGTGCATGAACGCGGTGAGTCCAGGTCAGGGGCGCATGAAAGCATCTAGGCCCCTATAAATGATTTTGGTAATTATTTACAAGAATGTATTAAGGGACTAACATGTGTGCTTAAGATGTTTTAAGAATGTTGTCCCTGAGTATGGATGACAATATGGATATGGCAATGCAAAGATAACAAAGGTTTGATGTGGCTCTAGGTAAAGGTAATGATTAGCCTAAGGATCTTTTTATAGTTTTTACCAGTCTTGGTGTTTGGAAAAAAGATCGGATTTGTAGGCTAGATGTTGTACTATAAAGAGGGATCATGGCTAGTAGCTTGAGGATTTATTTTGTACCATTTTGATAAACCAAATGTCATGCATTGCATTTAGAATTGCATATGGAAACTGTAATACTCCATCTCAATTTTTCTTTTTCTGGATAAAATTGTAATACTCCAATTTTTTTTTCTAATGAAGGAAAGCAAGTAAAAGGGAGAATAAACTTTTTAAAAGGGGTTTTCCGCATTTGTGTGCCAACCTGGGCCCTAGGCCTTGGCCCAGGAGGCCACGCCTGGCCGGCCAAAAGGGGGGGCGCCACTCCCACCCCCTAAACCCTAGCTGGCCTCCCTCCTCTCCCTCCTAGGCACCTCCACTCCCTTCCTTGAGCCGCCACCTCCTTTCTCCCCTCTAGGCCAGCACCTCCCCTCATGTCCAGCAAGATCCAGCACCTCCCCTCCATTGGTGGTGCCTCCTTGCTACTGTCCAAGGTTGCGGATGGAGGGAGAGGCCATGGTGGTGTTCGTCAAAGGTGAAAGGAAGGGGACAGGGAAGGAGGAGTTCTTCGTAGGAGATCTCCAGCGGGTTCCATAGGTGTCTTCAAGGGTAACGAATGATTTCCTTGCTGATTGGATCGTATTAGATTCGTAATTTTCCATGATTAGGGGATCGACGTTCTGTTGCAATTAATTCCAGAATTCTGTCCATAATTTGTGCGTCAGTTTTCATGTAGTTAGAGTTCGAATAGGAGGAGTTCGTCTCCTAGAGAATTGTGGGCCTCGTTCTCATATTTCCATAGGTTCAAAGATCAGCCAATTCCGAGTTGTGGTCTAAAAGTTACGTCGATTTCATTACTGCTGTCCAAAATTTTGACGATTATTAGCAGTCGGTTTGATTATTAAAATAAAACTATGTTAATGGCTCATTCAAGGGATTCCAGATTGATAAAAATCTTGAATTTTGGTTAATCCATCTGAAAGTTATGATTTTCTTCTATTGCTGTAGGTTCTGTCTAACAGATTATAGTTCTAGATGTCCATCTGATAATTAGATTCAGTAGTTGGCAGAATTAGAGATTCTCACCAACTAGGTTAACGTGGAGGACTTCGTTATCTTTCCAGAGAGTCTGAGATCACATCTTTTCGAGTTTCAGAGCGAAAGTTATGAAGTTTTTAGTGTTGCTGTCCAATATAGCTTTCTGCTATAATATCGTTTAACTTGAGTAGAACATATCTACGAACTTTGGCATTTGGGAAGATGAGGTAGAAGTGTTGCGAGTAGCGTCTCGATATCACGATGTTCTTATTCAAGTAATTCAATTGTGTAGGAGGAGAGGGTTCGAGATTAGTGGCATCATCCTTGCCTCCTAACGCATCGCAGCGCGAAAGGCAAGTACTTTGTGGATTATATTGTTGTTGATTGTTCAATTGCTTGTTGTTCATGCTATGATTACATTCTATGGTCTATGGGTAGATTCCAATGATTCCTATTCTTTCCACGTATGTTAATACATGCTTCATGAGATTATGACTTTCATATTCATATTCATTCATTCAATCATATGTTCATGAATCACCCACGAGAGTGGGAAGTAAAGACCCATCATTCCAATATGGGCACGTAAGACCCACCATTCCAATGTGGAGAAAATAGATCCCCGTTATGAAACATTCTTCATACGGGCCTTGGATCCCCACATTTTGGATAATGCGGGCCAGAGTGAACACCAACGGGTGTTCACTGGCTATACCGGTATAAGCAGAAGAGAAGATCATGCATTTCATTCATTCATATGATTTCTGCCATTCTACATTCATATTCTATAATGTGATGGTTATGTTCTTATTCAGTATTGTTCATATTATTGTTGTACTTGCTGAGTCGTGGACTCATTCTTGCCTGTGTTTATTTATTTTAGGTGAACACTGATGACGACATACTTGGGAGGGATTAGACATAGATCACCTCATTCACTTCACATACATCACCTTTTAGTTGAACTTGTTATTATCTTTCATTTGATAAGAGGATTGTAATAATTGGAGTTCTGATGTTTGAAACTATCATTCATTATGCTTTGGTTGAACTAGTAAATGCTTGATATTCTTCGTATAGACTCTTGATAGTTTTATCTTGAATAATTCAATAGGATTTGATATTTACAAGTTTGACTTGTTGCTGAAATCTAGTTCAATTCTTATGATCATTCTATTGTTTGTTGATCCTTACCTGCTATTAGTTGATAGATTACTGAAATTATTTCGTACTGATGTTGTATGTTAGTCTTTTAAGTAACATCTTGGCTTCCGCCTAGCCAGGGTGTTACAGAAACAATTTAGTCAAATCGGTATGACCGCAGTTGATGAGCGGTACTGCCGCAGCGTGGTAGGACCGGATTCTAGTTGGCGGTATGTTTTTTCTAGAGAACATGTTTTTGGGAGTTTCTTCTCCCTTGAAGAACGGTATGACCGCATCTTTTGAGCAGTACTACCACGATGCGGTATGATCGATGTTTATATGGCGGTACGTAATTTCCAGAGAGCATGTTTTTATGATTCTTTTGTCCTCTGGAAATCGGTAGTTCCGTTCTAGCCGAGCGGTGCTACCGCTCTACGGAAGTACTGGACCTTGTGTGTGCGGTAGTACCGCACCTTTCTGTAATGGCTAGTTCAGAAGCGTTTAATGCACTCATTCCAACCGTTGAATAGTGAGTGCGGTAGTACTGGTTTTCTACAGCAGTACTACCGCATATACTGAATTTTTCTAAGATCAGCTTCAAACGGCTAGTTTTGTGGTTGAGGGCTATAAGTACCCCCTCACATGCACCAAGCTTAGAGAATTGGACTTGATTTAATACATTTGAGCCTCTAGTGCACTCTCTACTATTCATTTGCTCATATTTCATATTTTGAGATAGTTGAGAGCATTCAAGTGCTTTGCATCATTGGTTGATCCTTTTGACACTTGTTTTTCTTCAAGCAAAGCTATGGTTTGTTACTCTTGGTGCTTGCCAGCACCTAGACGACTTGGAGAAGAGTTTGCGCGGTGATCTCTTCAAGAAGTTTGTGAAGCGACCCGACATCTCTGGAGAGGAGGAAGAGTAATTCTAGTGATCGAGGGAAGTGCTCATGTGGGGCTGGCTTGATTCATTCAAGTTTTCTCAACGTGGATTAGTGAATAACCAAGTCTTCAATACTACGGGAAAAACATCGCTTGTCTTCATTGTGGTTTTTCTCTCTTGTCTTTACTATTTTCGTATTTACATTTCTAGCAATTTATTTGTGTAAGATTGCTTAGCTAGAATTGTATTTAGTATTGACATAACTTTGAGGTGTCTTAGTGAAAGCTTAGAATATATCTCTTGAATTGTGCTAGAATTCTTTAATTAGATCATACTTGCTAAAATTGTCAATTAGAGCACAAGAATGTTATAAACCTCCTATTCACCCCCCCCTCTAGTCGGTCATCCTTAATCCTACAAGTGGTATCAGAGCTTGGTCTCTCTTTATTTAGGCTTAACCGTCTAGGAGAGAAAGGATGGCTAGTGTGGGTATGTTAATAGGCAAGATACCTCTATTTGATAGATCGAATTATGCTTATTGGAAAATAAGAATATCTTTTTATTTAAAGGCCATGAGCCCAAGCATATGGAGAATTGTTAGCGAGTGTTTCGTTATGGCACTTGATCCTACACACCCACGGATCTTGAGGAATGAAACTGTAACACCCCAGCTCAACATTGAGCCTGGAATGCTACTAAAATTAAATTAAACTAAACTAAACTAAGATCATTTACCGATTTCGGCAGAACCTCCTTTGTATAATCAACTATATCGAGGTTCCATCAATTGATCATAGCAATTAACACTAAACTCAATATTCAAGTTCATTCAGGCATGCAAGATAATCTAATAATCATAAACAAAACTTGCTATTCTCCTTATTACAAATAAACTAAAACATTTAACCAATCATACGTGAATCTCAAATAGATTGCTAATTATTAGAATAAAGACTAAATGATAGATGCCTTAAGGATGAGTGGTAGTGAGTGCATCCAAACATCTACTCCCTCCCACGCATGTCGTTCTTGCCAGTTGTACCTAAAACATATCAAAGCAAGTGTAAGCCCAAAGACTCAGCAAGTATCAACAAGGTTAAAGCTAAAATCACAGTCATAGCATCAATATTCCAAATAAAACATTTCACTAAACATAAACTTCATGCTTGTAATGCGTCCATGCAATGCACCTTTTAAACTTTATCTCTTTTCGCATTTTACCGGTAATGCGAGGTATACATCCGTCGATGTATACCCTTGCCTATGCACCCTGGCATAGGGACCAAGAGCCTATACTCCACAAGTATAGGGACCTATGCCCATCATCATCATGATGGGGATCTCTTTACTCATTGCCCACATTCTGCGAATGTGGGGACCTCAAGCCCGTCATTTACATGACGGGGACCTCAACAGTTCATACTTGGTCACCTAGTGACCAAGACTCAATCATGCTTTGACATGCATATGCACAATGACATCATCTTCCAATTATATGAACTCAACATGTACATAATAACATGTAAGCATTAACAACATACACAGGAAGCTTTAACCATAACTTGCATTTACCAAGATATATTGTAATTCATCACATTGACATCCATGCATGGCTATTATGAACAAGATACAATCAATCTCAGCAAATAATCATAATTATTCTACAACCCGAATACTTGCCTCAACCGTGCGAGAACGGTGGATTTAAGAGGGCGCTGCCCTGGGATCACGCTCCCACCTGAACATAATGATAACCCAAACTAAGACAAGCATACTGGACCAAAAGCATAAATAAGAACACAATTGAACTCGCTAAACTCCCAAGCGTTTCCAATTTTCCAATTTCTACCGATCGATTTGGTGTTCACTGCGGACAGTCAACTTATAAAATACATAACTTTCTGCTCAGGAGTACAAATAAGATGTTCTAATACTTTCTGGAAATATAATTAAATTACCTAAATAAACTTAGTTGGGGAGCCCTTCTGATTCTGCCATTTACTGCCCCTACCAAGCCAATCTACAGAACATCAATTATCACGTCGGGTTCTCTGGACAGTACACTAAAATTATCATAACTTTTGCTACGAAAGTCCAATTCTTACATTCTTTAGCTTTCTGGAAAGGTGAGGAAATTAACCATCTTTTTAATTATAACGAGATCCTCTGATTTCGTCTTTAACTAATAGATTAACTCAGATTTCTACAGACTGTCAGGATGTTGATAGATTAACAGGATAGTGGCACTAAACAATTCATAACTTTCTAACCGTTAATCGGATCTGGGTGTTCTTGGCGGCCACGGAAAGCTAAGGATATAACCCAACTATCTCTAAGAGATTGGATCCCCAGATTCTGCTCCTAAAGACATGAAAACCGTCGTTCAATCTATTGGACAGAACATGATCTATTTGCTGTTGATTACTTGATCTACCAAACGAAATCAATTGCAACTAATACACATCAACCAGCGAAGAACACGCGATGTTACCCTTGTAGAATCGTAGGAAGACGATGAACCCTCCCCGCGAAGGTTATCTCCTCTCCTTTCTTCACTTGATCGGCAGCGGGGAGCACCGACGGTGAGGAAGGGAGGCACCACCATGGAGGAGAGGGGCGTGCTACAGTAGTCATGCTACAGTGGCGATGGAGGCACTGTAGCTACAGTGCAGCTAGGGTTTCCCCCTTCCTTTTATTGGTGGCCAGCCCCTCATGGGCCTCCTGGGCCAAGGCCCGAGGCCCAAGTTGCCGAAGAACTGCAGAAACCCCCCTTTTTTATGTCTAATTTATCTTTTGAACGCTTTCTTTCATAGAATAAATCGGAGTATTACATTAAAACCCCCTCTTTCTCCTGTTCAATCGCTTTGCTAAAAGAAACATTCTCCCGATTTAATTATTCTCTCCCGATTTATTTATTCTCTCCCGATTTAATTTTTGGGGTATTACAGAAACTATCACCTCAATGCTTAAGTGATGAACGCTCTTTTTGGAGCTTTGAACGCGGATGAGTTCAATCGATTAAGCAACCTTGAGACAGCTTATGAGATATGAACTATGCTCTCGGAAATTCATGAGAGCACATCCATGGTCAAAGATGCTAAATTGCATAGGCTTTGGATCAAATATGAAATATTTACAATGTTGCCTCATGAAAACATCACCGAGATGTATTCTCGTCTTAACAACATTCTAAATGAGCTCAAGGGCGTAGGCACTAATCTAACCGATGTTGATATTATGTGCAAAATGCTTAGGGTTCTACCGGAAAAATATGAGATGTTGGTGACTCTATTCTTCAACTCACCCGAGTTGACAAGGATGACGCCAACTGGTCTCTTGGGCAACCTCATTACAAATGAGTTGTACAAGAAAGATAAGGAGGAGCTTTTGGAGCCATCCTTCTCCAAGAAGAAGATTACCACTTTTAAAGCAGAAACAAAATCAAGTGATGAAACAGAAGATGAAGAAGATGACTCCGAAAAGGAGTTCGCTCTCCTTGTAAGGAGAATGAAGAAATTCATGAGAAGACGCTCATATCGGAGTGCTAATCTTGACAAGAACAAAAATGGGCATTTCTCCAACGACAACAAGCACTATAGCAATATTCATTGTTATGAGTGCAATGAGAAGGGGCACATTGTCTCTCACTGCCCAAACAAGAATGATGACAAGGCCACATCATCAAAGAAGAAGGAATTCAACAGCAAGAAGAAGATATTCAAGAAACTTCATAAAGATGGCAAGAATAAAGCATGTGTTGGAGAATTGAACTCCGATGAGGAGTATTCCAACTCCGACTCCGATGATGACAAATCCTCCAAGAAGAGGGGACTTGTCGGCATAGCCATCAAGGAAGCGTCGTCACTCTTCTCTACTCCTACATGCCTCATGGCAAAAGGAGATAAGGTAAAATCCATTAATGATAATGAACCTACATATGATGAATCAATGGATATGCTTAAAGAATTAAATGAATACCTTAGAAAAGAGAAGTCAAAATTTAAGGTCTTGAACAAAGAATATCTCTCTAAAAGACTCTTATGAGGAGCTAAAGGAAGCTCATGACTCACTCCTTCTAAAGAATATTAAGAAATCTCATTCAAATGCTGGAATTACTTGTGATATTATAAATGAGATGCCAAGAGTAGAAGTCATTTCAAATATCATTTCTATGACTAGTACTTCTACTTCTTGTGATGATTTATTATTCATGCCATGTTGTTCTAAAATATATTCTAACTCTAGTATGACAAAGTCTTGTGATCCATTGCTCATTATTGAAAACAATGAATTAGAAGAACAAGTCACCAAGCTAAACAAAAGCTTGGAAAGATATTTGAAGGGAAAGGCTACCCTTAACAAATTGTTAAGTGAACAAAGGTGCACATTGAATAAAGAAGGACTTGGGTTTGTTCACAAGAAAGGTGTAACACCCTAGCCCAATATAGAGTCTAGGATGCTACTAAGCTACTTTACAGAACCAATTTATTCCAACTTACTAACAAACATTTGGCAACACATTTAATCACGAATGACATAGTTCTACTCATCAAGAACTAGCATAAGCAACAAATAGTCAAGATAAAGAATGTCATCTATCAATTGTAAATAATCTAAGCATGGATCTTTCCCTTTATCATCGAAATCCAAATCAAACGTCTATGCTACACAATGGGAGCAAATATTTAACAATTAAATCTAAAGCATCAAGATTCATCAGAATTACGAGGATGCAAGTCTAATCCAATCAATCAAGTTATTCAATCGAATATAATTAAATGTACCAATAACTGAGGTTTAAAAGCATAAGTAGATCATCCACGAATACAAGTGAACCATCCACCACGAAGGATGGACACAATCCGAAACTAAAGGAAATAGCATGAACTTGAGATTGTAGGTAAGTAAGCTAATTTTATTTGCCATGAGTGATTGAGTGTGAAGTGTATCAAATTACCCCTTCCCATGCATGTCGCTGCCTCGAGAGGTACCTAAAAAGAACAACAAAACAAGCGTGAGTCCACGACTCAGCAAAGTACAACAGTGATAATAAGCTTAACCTCACGACCAGCTAATGAAGATATCAAATCTTCTTATGAGCATCAGCAAGGAACCATAAATAAATCTCTTATGCTTGTATGCAATGCATATGTCAAGAATGTTCTTTCTTCTTTCTTTGCAATTACTGGTAATGCGGAGTAGTGCATCCGTCGATGCATACTCAAGCATGTGGCCTCATGCACAAGGACCTCAAGCCCACACTCCACGAGTGTGGGGACACAAGCCCGTCCAATACATGACAGGGATCTCATGCCCGTCCAATGCATGACGGGGACCTCAAAAGAAACAATTCTTGCCTACCACGTAGTCCAAGGTTCAAGAATGAATGCCATTATGCAATTTGAACTTCACATTCTCAATCCATCGTGAGAGTATAATATTCAGTGACAATATCAAAGATAAATCTTCATAAGTAAATCATGGCAATTGACATGAATTAAACATCACAATTCCCTCTATAGTGCTTGCACTTGCCTCAACCGCGAGACGGATGACGACGACGGGAAGGCTCTAACCCCAGTTCTTACCACCACCTGGCAACTGTAAAGTACACTAATAATACTATTCAAAAGTGCACAGCATAGCAATGAGCAAAACGGAATCAATCGCTTCTATTCACAACCCGAATCTTTATCGATACAATCCCAAATTCCAGTCTATCCTAAACTGATAGCTACTGAAGGAAAATTCATAACTTTTGATTCCAAACTCCAAAAGTCATGAACCTAGGTTCTATAGAATCTACACACACATACCTACAACTTCTCAGGTGACTGAACGTTCAAATTATTCCATCTAAGCCTTTGTTTTTATCTCCAAAGACTGTTCTGTCATCTTCGTTATTAACGACTTAGAAATTTCATCTCTCTTAATTGGTACAAACAATTTCAATGTTCTAAGCCATTATGGAAACTACATAATGTCCCTGGAATCATCATAAAGTTATCTACATAACTCATGGAGATCAACCAACCAAATTCGTCCATCTCCAAACCCTAATTCACATAACTACGCTTGGTGCCCGAATCCAGAGACTGAATAAGCACCCCCACTTACAAAAATCATAACTAATTCATTATCCATCCAAAAATTACGAATTGATACTTTCCAGGAAGCCCACACAATTCCCCACATATCTCTAGGAGACCCTAATCGCTGGATCTGCTCAGAACTAACTCAAACTTACGAACTAACAGATCTACAGAAACATCGATCTACAACAACAGGTACAATCTGGCTATTGGAGACAATTCGCATACGAAAGATTTACAAAATCTAATGGGGAATGTGAATTTACCCACGAAATCATGCTAAACTTCACTGAATCCCACATGAAGACTTCCACCTTTACCTCTTCCTCTTCCTCTTCCTCTTCCTCTCTTCTTCCCTCTCCTTCCAATTCCTTATGGCCGGCAACAATGGAGAAGTACCGGAGGAGAGGGGGCACCACCATGGAGGAGAGGGTGTACTCTGAGGATTTGTGGCAAAGACAAGAGTACTCTGACGTGCTCTGAAGATTTGGGGGTGCTAGGGTTCAGTTCCCCCTAACATGAGCCCAAAGAGCTATGGGCCAAAGGCCCGAGTTCTAAAACTCCTCTAAAATTATGAATTTTCCCTTTCTAGTTATATTTAATTTTAGTACTAGTCACTTATATGTTTCACATTTGAACAGGATATTATAAAAGGTAAGAAGCAAATTTACAAGCCTGCAAGGTTTGTGAAAAAAAATAGAAAATATTTTTATAAATGTCGTAATGTAGGACATTTACAAAATTCATGCTCCATTGCTAAAACTATTTATGATTCATGCCACATGCTTAGAAAATCTAAAGATGGTAATGTTATAGCTAAATTTATTGGCACTTCAATTTTAGGCATAAAAAAGAATGCTATTTGGGTACCAATCTCCAAGGACCCAAACAAATTTGGATACCTAAAAAAACTTGATTCTTATTTTGTAAGTGAACTACAAGACCGACAGAAAATATTGGGTACTTGATAGCGGTTGTACCCAGGGATAGAAAAATGTTCAGTACATTCCAGAATGGAAAAGGAAATGACAAGATCACATTCGATGATAATAGCAAAGAAAAGGTAATATGATTGGGCAAAATCGCTATATCAAATGACCTTTTAATTTCTAATGTATCTCTAGTTGAGTCACTCAATTTTAATTTGCTATCTGTTGCTCAAATTTGTGATGTTGGTTTAACTTGCACTTTTTCTCAAGAAGGTGTTCCATTTAAAATGAAAGATAACTCTTTAGCTTTCAAAGGATTTCATTTTGGAAATCTTTATTTAGTAGATTTTTCTTCAAATGATTCATGTTTGTAAACTTGTTTAATTGCAAAAACCTCTGTGGGTTGGCTTTGGCATAGAAGGCTTGCTCATGTAGGTATGATTCAACTCAAAAAGCTTTTCAAACATGACTTAGTTGTTGGCTTGAAAGATGTGAAGTTTGAGAAAAATAGAATTTGTAGTGCTTGCCAAGCCGGAAAAGCAAGTTGCAAACTCTTATCCTTCCAAGAGTATTATATCAATCTCTAGGCCATTAGAGCTCTTACATATGGATTTGTTTGGGCCAACAACCTACAAGAGCATCGAGGAAAATAGCTATTGTTTAGTCATTGTGGATGATTACTCAAGATATACATAGGTATTCTTTCTACATAACAAGGCCGAAACCTCCAGCATTTTCAAAAGTTTTTCTCAAAAGGGCCCAAAATGTATTTGATTTCAAAATTAAGAAAATCCGTAGTGATAATGGCTCCGAGTTCAAGAACACTAAAATTGAATATTTTTGTGATGAGCTTGTAATAAAGCATAAACATTCCACTATCTACACTCCAGACCAAAATGAAGTCGTAGAAAGAAAAACTCGAACACTAATTGAAATGACTAGGACAATGCTTAATGAGTATAAATCATCTTTATTTGCATCATCTCTTGAAAAAGACTTCATATAAGCTTCTTGTTGGAAGAAAACCAAACATCTCCTACTTTCGAGTCTTTTGTTGCAAATGCTACATTTTAAGGAAAGGTGTTCATCTTTCAAAATTTGTCAGTCGTTGTGATGTTAGTTTCCTACTTGGCTATTCATCAAATAGTAAATTTTATCGTGTCTTCAACAAGAACTCTGGTTTAGTTGAAGAGACTCATGATGTGCATTTTGATGAAACTAACGCTCTAAAGAAGAGCAAGAAAATTTGGATGATGTAGGTAACGAAGAATTAAGGCAAGCAATGAAGAACATGACTGGTGGCGAGGGCAAAAAAGGAGAGAGGGAGGGACAGGGAATTTGATGCGCACCTTGGAAGTGGTGAGGCATGAAGAGATGGCCGACAGTGAAGAGGAAGGCAGCGGCAAGATTCGGTTGACGGTGGCGTGGTAGCTCCGGTGACGCTCCGACGGTGGTGAGGTGAGCATGGGGTAGAACGTGCAATGAAGAACCCAACGGTGTAGAGGATGGTGGTGGAGCGCCACGGACGGCGATGCAATTGGTGGCGGAGGGGCTTGCGACCGACGGGGGAAAATGACGATTACGGCGTGGAGAAAAGGGCAGAGGAGATGAGCTCCAGGTTGGAGGATGAGAAGGACGAGGGGCACCATGTGGATATCATGGGGATATGCTCACGATCTTAGGATGATGATACAATTGGCAATGGCGTTGAAGGTTTGTTGAAACACGCGTTTTCGGCGAAGTTCAAAATGCTATCAGGTCTCAGGCGGTCAGACCGGCCACATTGGCGGTTAGACTAGCCAGGCCTCAACTCAGGCTCATGCTAAGTAGCTGGCGGTCAGACCGGCCATTGGGTGGCGGTCTGATCGGTCAAAATAGATTTTTGATTTTAGAGCTGGGCCAAAAATAGAGGGTGTAGGCAAGAGAGGGGATTCTCCTACACTCGGTCTCATAATTTTTGGAGCTTCGAGTCAAAAGTTCTATTCGTTTGAAATTTCCAGAAGGTTTCGGATTTCCAGGGAGGAAAATTGGCTAAGTCCTCATTGGCGGGCGACCGCCAAGCAGGCGGTCGTACCGGTTTTCACTTGTTCATCGGCCAACTCGGTGGCGATGATTGTTTGGTTAGGTCATATTCATGTGTTTCAGTGCATATGTGTTGCATAATGCATGTTTTGACTAACGTGGGTCATGTTGTAAAGAACTTGTTCCCGGAAACGATTTCTTTGTCTATTGCTATGCAGGTTGCTTGGAGGTCAACGACGGTCAACGGCGAGGATGATTGGGACTAAGCCTGGAGAGCTGGAGGTTCAGAACGATCGAGGATACCGGGTGAGGTCAATGGACTCAAGCATGACGCAGAATGGACAAGGATAACTGAATGGGCAGTTCGGTGCGACGGGTTGGGTCAAGCGGCGCGGGGGTCGGTGCAAGTGCCATGGTAGTTTCGGTGGGAGCCGGATGGGAGAGACTTGCCGACATGAAAAGAGCCGTTGATCAACCTATACGTGGCGAAGCATGAGGAGTGCTTCATGAAGATTGGACTCGGTCTTTGGAAAAGGATCGAGAAGGGATATTTTGGTAATTTCACCTAAATACCGCCTTAGTGACCTTTTGCTAACCCGCGGCGTAAGACAGCGCAAGGAGAAGCGGATTAGGTCAAGAGGAGATGAAGACGGCGCTTTAAAATGCACATTCAAATTTAATCAATTCTTGGAAATTTGTAAAGAAATTTCAGAAATTTGTGTAAAAATAGAAAGGAGTGCGATACAAATAGCTTACGTGTTGAAAACAAGGGTAGCATGGTCTTTTGCCTTAAACCCTCACTTTCAGAGTTTTGGGAGCCAACCTCCTACCAAACGCTTCCATCAGCCAACTCCAGACTCTTAGAGGAGTGGATCCTCTTAGAATCAGGAGTTGGGAGTTGAAAAATAAGGAGCGGAGCCCTACCAAACAAGCTCTAATTGTCGCTGCATGCATGTTGTGCTGCTGTGAGCAACTGCTGGTGCTGCTACTAACCAAGAGGAGAAGCGAGGAGCAGAGGAAGAAGGCCAGCGAGAAGATCAGGAAGTGGAAGAAGGAAGAAAAAAGGTGGAAGCTAGGGTTTCACGATCTGTCTTCGATCCTCATCTAATTTCATGGGTAATGATCTGGTAAACCTTCATTTGATCTTAGATTAATGTTCATTCAAGATTTAGAGTAGTTTGGTTGTGGAGATTAGATGTTTTGGTTTGCCCTAGTTCGGTAAGTTGTACTACAGAACCTTACGAGGGATTTTGGAGTATGTCCCTTAATATTCATGGCATTTTCATGTTAGTAAAGTTGTATATAATTTCCTAAGCTTTCCATAGTCCTATATCATTAAATTTGGTTAAGTGAGTGAAAAGTTATGGCGTCGGGAGTACTACTGTCTAGTTTTCCATCATCATTGACAGCAGTTGCGTAGATTGCTTAATTACGTGTATTAGATATTGGAATTAAATTATGGTCGTAACTTGGTTTAGTTATATAATTTTTCTCTAGTTTCCAGAAGTGGTATGGTTTTCTATTTTTTATGTTGTAGAAAAATAGTTACAAAATGGTGAAGTCAGATGTTCAGTTTAGTTCCATAATAACGTTTGGGGTTAAAAACAGGGAACTAGATGGCAAAATTAGAGGATTTAAATAACTAATAAATTGTAAGAAATTTCGTTTAGATTCCAAAAAAAATAAAGTTTGCTATATTTTGAGTCCAGAAACAAAAGTTAGGAACGTTTGATCACTGGGACAGCGAGTAGGTTGTCCGGTAAGCATGAGTTAAGTCTGTCGGGTTTGCGTGTGTTGGAAGAACAATTCATCCCTCATGTTAACAAGGCCTACTTTGTATCTAACACGCATACAGGACCAAGAACTGCAGTTATACTCATAAAAAACTGTAATACCCCTTATTTGTACTCATAGGGTAGTTTTCCCCCAAAGGGGTATTTTGGTCATTTGTATAGGCCCAAGGGCCTATAAATACCCCATATATCTCTCATTTAGGAGAGAGCTCTCTTGAGGAATATAAGAAAGAAAGTCATCTGGTGAGCCTCTGGGAGGAACCCTCGAACCCCTGTAGGCCATCGACAGGAGTAGGGCGGTCCTCTCGGACCCCCGATCCTGTATAAACCCCTGTGTCACTTGTGTTTGATTTTTACACCAACAACATTGGCGTCGTCCGTGGGGTCCGTAGCTAATCAACAGAAGGCTATAGCTCCTACCAAGAAGTACTCCAAGTCCACGAGGCGTCATCCTGCTCCAGAACATAAGGAGCCTGTGGACGACCGGTCCATTCTTTGAAAAAACCCAAGGCGTGGGTTATCTTCGGAGATCGGGACTATTCACCCCAGGACAGACAACGTCCTGCACATCCCTAGACTACCGGTCATTCCCACCTCCATCGCACCAACTGACATGGTGTCTGGCTAAAGCAAGAGGCCCGAAGTGTCGTCGAAGTTCCAGGGCCGTCCATAGCTCCTGGGAAGCTCGACGCCGCTAATTGCAAAGCAATGGTGGAGGTAACTGCAAGGCAGGTGGTGGACTTCATGATGGTCGCATATCTTACTCCCAGCAGCCCTCAACACGTCTCCCGGCTCCCAGCACCGCCTTTAGTTCAAGTGGCCTCTGACCGAGCTGCGTAAGGAGTTTTCCTCAGAGGGAGGCAAGGGGGACATCCTTACAACCTCCCTCCACTCGCCCACGCGACGGTGATGAATGGGGCTCCTTACTGGTCGATGCACCCACCGAACTCTGGATGGGGAGGAGCTCAGCCCGTTCCATTACAGTCCATCCCGTCGCCTCAGCCTCCAAGGCCTGAATTCATACCCCCTGGAATGGGCGCTCTGCGGCCTCCTCTTCAAGCTCCTCCGCCTATGCAAATGCGCCTGCACCCGAAGATGGTAAGCCAGATCCCACCAGTTAATATAGGGCTCCATCCCCAAGGTGCTACATGGCTGGGGGCAACTAGGGAGCCCGCGGGGCCAAAAGTTGTTCCTCCCCTGATGCCCTCTTCAGCACCTTCAGGCTAACGAACTGTTCCATCCATCATAGCCCAAGCACACTCATCAAGCCGCAAGGGTTCACATCAAGGAGGCTGTGGCCAAGGCAATCAGAAGAGCATGTACTCTGCAGGCACTAGATGTGTCCCCGTGCCACCAATCGGATCCGTTGGAGAGCGTGCTCGCCACCGATGTGAAGAAATGGATGTTGAATCCCTGATCTCCCGACCGGATCAAGCTGCAGGTCGATGCGGACGCTCCAACTCGCTAATGTGCTTGCACCATCACCGCCACCGACAGGCATCTAGCTCTTCCAGCTCGGGAGATCCCCATCACCGCCGTCGTCGCACCACGCGATCATCATCACCTCGCACGCGAAGGGACAGGGGCATCCCAGAGACTGGGAACCCTCTCGCCCGAGACATCTGCAAAACTCCTTTTCAACTGAAGTTCTGCTAGCTTAACGTTAGGCCTTACGACGGGGACTCTGACCCCATGCAGTTCCTAGAAGTGTACTCCACGGCGATTCGGGCTGGGGGAGGTGGAGAAGTAGAGATGTGCAACTACCTCCCGTTGTTCCTCTCCGGAACAGCGCATTCTTGGTTCTTTAACCAGATGAAAGGCTCCATCTATTCTTGGGACCAACTGAGGGAAGAGTTCAGCGCAAATTTCCAAGGAAGCTATAAGCGCCCCATGCTCCCCAACCAACTCTTTACTATTAAGCAGCAGAAGGATGAATCCACAAGAGAAATTCTTAAGTACTTTTCTAAAGTGCGAAGCCAAGTGGCAGATGCCCCAGACTCCACGGTTATCAATGCATGCAAGGAAGGCTGCTCCCGGGAGAACTCAATCGCTTGCTGGGGAGAGATCCCCCGAGGACGACCCATGAGCTCTTCGAGGTTGTGGAAAAATACGCTCCGGGAGAAGAAGATGATCGAGCCAAGAAGGGATTCTACCCGCAGGACGGAAGCGTCTCCTCAGGGAGGAAGTCAAAAGGTTCCTCCGGGAAGAGGGGCAAGGACTAGAGGGATCACTCCGGTGGCGGATGTGACTCTAAAGTCCTCGTCATGACCGATGCACCTATGCAGGAACACAAGGGCAACCCCACCAGAGGACCCAAGAAGGAATCAAGGCCTAAAGCCCACTAGAAGGGACGTCCTAATGAAGGCCGCAATGAAAGAAGGAACAACTCAAATCAGGGAGACGAGCACTAGTGTGCCTACCACAAGATGTGTGGGCATGATATGAACGAGTGCCGCCAATACGCCGCTGAAGTGGCGAAGCTCCTCAAACACGGCCCCGAGCCACGCCAAGGGTCCCCACCACATACCACAGCTGCAGAGGCAATGCCCCTTCAGGCAATTCCACCGCCTCCAGCACATGCCCCTGGTGATCTACCCCCAAGCAGCACTTGTAAGATGTTGAGCATGAACTCCCTTTCCAAGCACCGCAAAGACAAGTAAACGTCATAATAGGGGGCTTGGCCTCCGGGCATGCGTCAAAGCACCAGTGGAAGGAGTACGCCTGAGAGGTCAATGTCGTAGGGGTGGCTTCTCAAAGCGTCTCTCCCAAATAGGCAAGCATTCCTCTTAGATTCACAGCTAATGATGCAAAAGGATTAAGGTTCCCTCATGATAACGCTCTCTTAGTAACTGCCACAATATCCAATTGCGAGGTCTCCCGTATCCTCGTCGATGGAGGAAGCTCTGCAAATATACTCTACCTATGTGAGTTCAAGGAACTGTGGGAGTCATAGGGAGGCTATCATCATGGCATCCTGCTACCATCCGATCGGCCTCTCACTGGCTTCATACCAAGAAAATCCATTCAACCCCTTGAGAGGATCGAACTCCTCATGACGTTCAGAACACAGGAGAATCACCGCACGGAAGTCGTTAGGTTAGATGTCGTTGACATCGAGTCCACATTCAATGCTATCATGGGAAGGGAAACTCTCAACCGCTTCTGCGCAGCGGTTCATCAAAACTACCTGTGCTTAAAGATACCAGGCCCTCGTGGGGTCATCTCCATGAGGGGTAATCAAGACTTAGCTCGCCGTCTATACCACAAAGTGGCAACTAACTCCGGTGACATCAACTTTCTCGAAGCTAAGGAGTCAAAGGGAGGAATACGCTCGCCTCTGTCACCAGGGCATGCCAAGGACATATCCCCCCAGTGAGATGCTCTCTTAAGCCTCATTCGGAAGGGGACCTGCAGGAAGTACGACTCTTCAGCCAGAACGACCCGAGGTCTATTAGAATCGGGGTCGGTCTCCTAGGAGAAATGGAGAAAGAGCTCGTGGAGTTCTTAAAATCCAACGCTGACGTGTTCGCTTGGACATCGTCAGACATGACAGGCGTCCCTCAGGAGGTGATCCAGCATCACCTCGCAGTGAGGCCTGAATGCCCTCTAGTAAAGCAAAAGCTCCGGAAACTCTCTTCAGAGCGATGCTAGGCCATTAAAGATGAAATTGACAAGCTTTCAAAGGTCGGCCTCGTTCGGGAGGTTTGGCATCCGAAATGGCTGGCCAATCCTATTTTGGTAAAAAAAAAAGTCTAGCAGCAAGTGGCGCATGTGCATCGACTTCACCGACCACAACAAGGCGTGCCCGAAGGATGACTACCCACTCCCGCGCATCGACCAACTTGTTGATTCCACCGCTGGGTGCGAGTTGATGAGTTTTTTGGATGCATACTCAGGGTATCATCAGGTCCATATAGCGAAGGAAGACGAGGAAAAAACCAGCTTCATCACCCCTATAGGCGCCTTTTGCTACCTGCGCATGCCCTTTGGGTTGAAGAATGCTAGAGCCACCTTCCGGCGTCTCGTCTGCCTCATCCTCAAGGACCAGTTGGGTTGCAATGTGGAGGTTTATGTTGATGACGCCGTTGTAAAAAGCATTCAAGCTTCGTCACATATTGACGATCTCTAAGAGACATTCGTCAACCTCCGCAAATTTGGTGTCAAACTAAACCCTGAAAAATGCGCCTGTGGTGTAAAAGGAGGAAAGCTCCTAGGGTTCTTGGTCTCACAGCGAGGCATCGAAGAAAATCCTGAAAAGATTTACGCAATCCTAGACATGGAACCACCCTAGTCCACCAATGACGTCCAGCGCCTCATGGGGCACATGGCTGCGCTCGGACGCTTTCTGCCACGTTCAGCAGAGAAGGGCCTCCCCTTCTTCAAGATACTTCGTAGGCTTAAAGGCTTCCTATGGACTCCTGAAACCCAGAAGGCCTTCAAAGACCTAAAAGCCTACTTGGCAGCCCCTCTGCTCCTCACAAGTCCAAGACTAGGAGATGTACTACTCCTATACCATGTTGCAACCCTAGTCGCAGTGAGGGCTATCCTAGTCATGGAGAAAGATGGAGTTCAACATCCAATATATTATGTCAGCGAAGCTCTAGCAGCAGCAAACATAAGGTACATAGAGATTAAAAAAATATGCTATGCTCTACTCATGGCCTCAAGAAAGCTTCGTCACTACTTTCTGAGACATCCTATCACCGTTTCATTAAGCTACCCCCTTAATGAGGTTTATAGGGAACAAAGAATGTTGGAGATATGCCCTAGAGGCAATCATAGAGATGATGATATTTCATTGTATCCATGATTTAATAAATGTTCCTTGAATATTACCTTTGTGTTGATTAACAAGTATGTGACTTGTTTGTGAAACTCTTTACTTATATGGTTATTCTAAAGTTGTCCCTAGTCGGAGTTCATGTGAGGACACACGTGAATGATGGATTAGCACATGTATCGGTTGATGACCATGTTTCACAGGTCATAGACATGGAGATGTCAAACCAATAATGTGGACACATGTTTAGAACATGGGGTTGGACCGACCCAACATGAGACATAACAATTATACTTATGGTTCTCTCTACACAATGTGTACGCCTTGTCCTTAGACCTGAGATTGTCGCATGTACTTGAGATGTGAATCGACCTACTTAGGGCTATCAAACGCTACTCAGAATCGGGTAGTTATAAAGGTAGCTTCGGTTTGTCATGAAGCATGTCTTTGCGAGGCATGGTCACGAGATGGGATTTGCCCTCTCTACCGAGAGAGATATCTCTGGGCCCTCGAGTGATCGGATCCGAAATGCATGGCCATGCTACTTAAGGTTAAGAGTTAACCTAGTAAGGGATTCCAATCACGGGATCGAGAAAGAGTGGTCACTTGGAGCTCGAATCAATATCGTGAGGCAAAGGGATTGGCATGTACATAACGCTGTGATGGTTCGTCCGATATGATCTTTGTGTACGCTTTAGGAGTTGGCACGCCTTGCTAGAGGCCGCTACCAACTATTGACCAAGTATGTATACTCGCGTCATGTCTAAACATACGTGAACCTATAGGGTCACACACTTAAGAAGTCAAGCCTAATTCGGATTGGATCCGAATTAGATCGGGCATTGAGTCCTAATGGGCCTCTATTAGTAGAAGCCCATTGTAAGGACGCCTATAAAAGGAGGGCAAGGGCGCACAGATTGGTGATGGGTTTTTCGTGACATCCTCAAACCTCGCCGCCACCCTCCAACGCCCTAGTCGCCGCGCGATCTAGTAGTCCGGCGGCGCCGCTTCCTCCCGCACGTGGATACCTTTGAGGCGCCAGATCTGTGGCGTTTGGACGAACCGCAAGAGAGGAGTCAGACGGGACGCCGCGACGAGGACGAGGAAGTAGTATGACTACTCTACCCCGACGTCTTTGCATCAACTTAGTACGACTACTCGCCTCGACGTCTTTGCATCAATTCCGCACCTGCGCGTCTAGTGGTAAGACCGTGATCTATAAGCGCAGTGATCTTGGTTTACGGGTAGAATTTTTTATTAATTTGCGCTAGTGTAGCCTACCCGTAGCCCTTCAGTGGTATCAGAGCGGTTGCTGTCATGTTATAGGTTCGGGTGATTTGCATATGGCGATATGTAAGTCGGTATGATCAATGTGATCGATTGTATAGTTACGTAATGGATTGATCTGGTTTCGTGATCATGTCGCTAAGGTCGTGAAACAACATACCCTACCGGTCGGATTCGCCATCGGGGTGACAAGGTGACACGTAAACCGGTTGCGAATGCGAAGATCAATATGATTGGTCGAATCGAACCTAGATTGATAATCGATGTACCGTGATCGTGCGATCGGGCTCCATGAGCCGAAAGTTGTCTCGGTTCTCAAACCACGGCATACTGCACGCAAAGATCAATACAAATTGGTCTAATCGGAACAATAGTCGATTTGTGGTAAATATGATTTGCCGATCAAAATCCTAAGTAAAAATTGCATAGATTGGATCCTAGCTGCCCCTTCGAACCCCGTGGGGGGAAACCCCCTCGACCCCTTATCCGGTAGATTGCGATTCTATGCATAACTTGTTTTTGCAGGATGTAAGTGACCAGTATGGCCTAATGTGTATGTGATGCATGTTTGTAATATTTTCATGACCTGCGTGTCGTGGGTTCGGCAACACGGCTGGAGCCATTGTGTTGTCAAAGTATTGTATTAACGGCCTGCGTGCCGACTTGTGATGATTCCTTGTATCCATGTATTTTTATTACTAGCTGTTATGAGTAATAGCTTATATTAATACTCGGAGGACACATCACTTGGAGGATGGCACACATTAACCATGGAGATGGAGATCATCATGGTGGATGATTCTATGGCGATGGAGATCACCATGAGAAAATGGGCCATACCGAGTCACAACTGTGTGAATGCTATTCTGCTTTGTTTTACTCCTATGCATGTTTGAATGGTAGAAGTATAGCGATCCTCACAAAATGTTAAGTTAAACATATGCCCTCCCAACTAAACTTTGCACCATCCCATGTCTTGTAAATTGATGGTGGGTCTATAAAATTAGGGCACCATCGACTTTCCTTAACTAGATGGGTTTGTATCGGATACATACATGCATAAGGGTTGGTGAACTTAACAAGGTTATCATAAAGGTTATGGGCCTTGGGGCATAAAGGTTGGGCGCCGGGCAAGGTAGTCAGAGTCGAGATCCCAAGTCGGATCGATTTGCCTCCGGTAGGATCGAATCGTAGTATCGAATCGTAGAATCGGCGATTCTACGGATTTGTAAAAATACACATATTTAACATCTATACTATAAGTTTGTATGATTGTTATATGGTTTACCACTTGCATGTTCCTTAAAAGTAGCTAGACATACTCCAGGAATAAAAATAGCTTATCATTATCAAGCTCAAGATTGCTCATGCCATAATATAGATATTTGTACTAGCATTACCACACTGATACAATATTTTGCATGCTCCTTGTTTATTTAAAGTTTCATTATCAGAAATTAATATCAACAAATTTTGCTCTAAAACAAAATATCAGCAAAGCCTGGCCCCTAAAAAAAATTGCTCTAAGTCTCTACGAGTAGGATCGACAGTGAGATTTGGATCGATAGGCTGTCGTGGGTTCGTAGAACCGTAAGACTCTAAGAGTAGGATCGCGATCCTACCTACCTTGAGTAGGATCAGATCGGCAGTAAGACTTGGATCGACAGGCTGTCGTGGGTTCGTAGAGTCGTAAGACTTTAAGACTTGGATCGCGATCCTAACTACCTTGGCGCCGGGGCATAGAGATGTCACCCAACAACAAGAGTCATATAGAGATATGATTAGTAAGGTGTTGCTTACCGAATTACCTTGTCTCCTAGCGGTGATGCAAAAGCTCACTAGTAGACTCGTTAATTGCGGATCTTGAATCGCTAAGAATCAATAGAGGGATGTTGATTTTAGTGGGAGTACATTCTATTAAATTTGTTTAATACAGATTTACTCTATCATGGTTTTATTTGTCTTACTATTTTGCATTTCCTATTGTAGATCAATGGCATCTAGCAACCGCAAGACACCCTTTTGCTTTATGATCGATTCTTGAGAAAGAAAAATTAAATGGAACAAACTATTCGGATCGGTTCAGAACTCGAGAATTGTTCTCGTGGCGTATAAAAGGAAAACGCTCGACACCCCAATCCCGTAAGAGCTCGCTAACAATGTGGTCAGCTTCTTTGTTAAAACCGCCACAAGAAAGCATGTGATGACTCTCTTGAGGTTAGTGTCTTATGCTTGCATGCATAGAACCCGACCTTCAAAAGCGCTTTGAGGATCGAAGCGTATGATATGATCATGGCGCTTAGGACATGTTCCGCATACGTGCCAGATCGAACGATTCAATGTCTCTAAGGCTTTTACGAATGCAAGTTAATGTAAGGTGCACCAGAGGCCCACATGTGATCAAAATGGTTGGTTACAATGACTTTGGATAAACTTGGTTTTCCAATTAGCCAAGAGTTGGCAATCGATTTCATTTTACGTCTCTTCCACCTAGCTATGGACATTTCATTTCGAACTACCATATGCATGGGGTGGAAAAGGGCCTTAATGAGCTTTGTGGGATGCTCAAAACAAAGCAGAGAGTGACATTAAGAAGTGTGTGCCCCTAGCCATGTGATGGTCAGTGCGAACAAGTCCACTTCAAGAAAAGGGTAGGAAGCCATGGGCAAAGAATAAGGGCAAGGTTAAAGATATGATCTCGAGCCAACGCCTAAGCCTAATCTTTGGACTCGAGCCGAGACAAGATGCTTCTATTGTAAAGAAATCGCCATTTGGAAGAGAAACGCAAGAAGTACCGGATTCCGAGGAATGCAAGAAGAAGGTTTGGGAGTAAGACTTCCACCCAAGGTACACTTGTCATAAATGTTTTAGACATTTTTCTCGCTGATTCTCCTATTAACTCTTGGGTATTTGATACCGGATCAGTTGCTCACATTTGCAACTCGATGCAGGGGCTAATAAGAAGTAGAGGAGTCGCAAGAGGTGAAGTTGATTTTCGTCGGAAATAAAGCAAGGGTTGCTCGCTAACCGCTTCGGCACCATGCAACTTCAGCTTCCTTCAGGATTTATTATGGAATTGAATAATTGTTATTATGTTCCTAGTATGAGTCGAAACATTTTATCCCCCTCATGTTTGATGAGAGATGGTTATTCATTTGCAAGTAAAGACAATGGTTGTTTGATCTCTAAAAATGAAATGTTTATGGCTTTTGCGCCCATTGTGAATGGGTTATTTATTTTAAATCTTGATGATGCGCCCATCTTTAACATAAATGCTAAAAGACTTCGGCCTAATGATTTGAATCCCACCTATGTTTGGCATTGTCGTTTGGGTCACATAAGTGAAAAGCGCATGAAGAAGCTCCATGATGATGGTCTTCTAACTTCGTTTGATTTCGAATCATACGAGACATGTGAAGCTTGTTTGCTTGGTAAGATGACCAAGTCACCTTTCAAAGGTTCTTTTGAGAGGCGTCGACTTGTTGGAAATCATACATACTTGATGTATGTGGACCAATGAGCACGATCGCTAGAGGTGGATTTCATTACTTCATAACTTTCATCGATGATTTTAGTAGATATGGCTATGTCTACTTAATGAAGATAAGTCTGAAACTTTTGAAAAGTTCAAAGAGTTCCGAATGAAGTTGAAAATCAACGTGCAAGAAAATTAAGGCTCTGCGATCCGATCGTGGTGGCGAGTATTTGAGTCATGAATTTAGCAATCATCTCAAGAGTTGCGGAATTGTTCCACAGCCTAACACCGCCTTTAACGCCTCAAAGAAACGGGTATCCGAGCAGCGTGTCGGACCTTGTTGGACATGGTTCGATCGATGATGAGCCATCGATCTACCATTATCATTTTGGGGTTACGCCTAGAAACGGCAATTTTCACACTTAATAGGGTACCGCCTAAATCCGTAGTTAAGACACCATATGAGATATGGACCGAAGAGTCACAATTTGTCTTTTCTAAAGATTTGGGGATGTGAGGCGTTTGTCAGTTTACTAAAGTCGGACAAGCTCACACCCAAGTCGGATAAATGCATTTTCGTGGGATATCCAAAGGAAACCTTTGGATATTACTTCTACAACCAACTAGAGGGCAAAGTGTTTGTCACTCGAAGTGGTGTTTTCCTAGAGAAAGAGTTTCTCAACAGGGAGACAAGTGGAAGAACGGTGCAACTTGAAGAGGTTCAAGATGAACCAATCGGGGAAGACTCGACGAATGATGCCCACGTGGCAGAACAAGTTGAGGAACCCATGGCAAAGGAAGCACCACCACCACGAAGGTCGGAAAGGCTCCGCAACACGCGAGATATGTTATTGTTAGACAATGATGAGCCTACGACCTATGCGGAAGCAATGATGGACCCAGACTCTGAGAAATGGCATAGTGCCATGAGATCTGAGATAGCATCCATGGGAGACAATCAAGTTTGGAACTTGGTTGACCCTACCGATGGTGTTAAAACCATAGAGTGCAAATGGATCTATAAAAGAAGATTGATATGGATGGAAATGTTCATATCCATAAAGCTCGACTTGTCGCAAAAGGTTTTCAAAGAAGTTCAAGGAGTTGACTACGATGAGACCTTCTCACCAGAAGCGATGCTTAAATCTATAAGGATCATTCTAGCTATTCTTGCATATTTCGACTATGAGATATGGCGATGGATGTCAAAACGGCTTTCCTTAATGGAAATTTAACCGAGGACGTGTATATGATACTGACAGGGGTTTTGTCGATCCGCACAATGCTAGAAAAGTATGCAAACTTCAAAAATGCATTTATGGATTGAAGCAAGCATCTCGGAGTTGGAACATTCGCTTTTGATGAAGTGGTCAAAGGGTTTGGCTTCATCAAAAGCGAAGAAGAATCTTATGCTTTACAAGAAGGCAAGTGGGAGCTCGCTCAGATTTCTAATCTTATATGTAGATGACATATTACTGATTGAAATGATATTCCTATGCTTTCGAGTCGTTAAGACCTCACCAAAAATAGTTTTTCAATGAAGGACTTAGGGAAGCGGCATATATTTTGGGTATTAAGATCTATAGAGATAGATCAAAAGGCTAATAGGATTAAGCCAGAGTACTTATATTGACAAAGTGTTGAAACGGTTCAACATGAAGGAGGCTAAGAAAGGGTTCTTACCCATGTCTCATGGCATAAATCTTGGCAAGACTCAGTGTCCTTCGACAACTGATGAGCGAGATCGCATGAGTAAGATTCCATATGCTTCGGCCATTGGATCTATCATGTATGCTATGATATGTACTCGCCAGATGTTTCCTATGCTCTAAGTGTTACGAAAGCAGATACCAGTCGATCCGGTGAGAGTCATCGACAATGTTAAAAACATCCTCAAGTATTTGAGAAGAACTAAGGATGTGTTCCTAGTCTACGGAGGTGAGGAAGAGCTCGTTGTAAATGGTTACACCGATGCAAGCTTCCAAATCGACAAAGACGATACAAATCGCAATCGGGTTTTGTGTTCATTTTGAACAGTGGTGCGGTCGATTGGAAGAGTTCCAAGCGAGAGATCTGTCGACTCTACAACGGAGGTCGAGTACATTGCGCTTATGAAGCAAAGAAAGGAAGGTGTTTGGATAAGGAAGTTCATAAGCTGAACTAGGTGTGGTTCCTAGTGCGTGCGATCCTCTGGATCTTTATTGTGATAACAAGTGGGGCCATTCGCAAGCCAAGGAGCCGAGGAATCACCAAAAGAACAAACACATATCACGGCGGTTTCATCTCATTCGAGAGATCCTCAATCGAGGAGATTTAAAGATATGCAAAATACACACGGATTTGAATATTTGAGATCCTTTGACGAAGCCTCTCCCACGCCTAAGCATGAGGCACACACAAGAGCTATGGGTATTAGATATCTTCTAGATTGACTCTAGTGCAAGTGGGAGATGTTGGAGATATGCCCTAGAGGCAATCATAGAGATGATGATATTTCATTGTATCCATGATTTAATAAATGTTCCTTGAATATTACCTTTGTGTTGATTAACAAGTATGTGACTTGTTTGTGAAACTCTTTACTTATATGGTTATTCTAAAGTTGTCCCTAGTCGGAGTTCATGTGAGGACACACGTGAATGATGGATTAGCACATGTATCGGTTGATGACCATGTTTCACGGGTCATAGACATGGAGATGTCAAACCAATAATGTGGACACATGTTTAGAACATGGGGTTGGACCGACCCAACATGAGACATAACAATTATACTTATGGTTCTCTCTACACAATGTGTGCGCCTTTGTCCTTAGACCCGAGATTGTCGCATGTACTTGAGATGTGAATCGACCTACTTAGGGGCTATCAAACGCTACTCCGTGAATCGGGTAGTTATAAAGGTAGCTTTCGGGTTTGTCATGAAGCATGTTTGCGAGGTATGGTCGGTCGAGATGGGATTTGCCCTCTCTACCGAGAGAGATATCTCTGGGCCCTCGAGTGATCGGATCCGAAATGCATGGCCATGCTACTTAAGGTTAAGAGTTAACCTAGTAAGGGATTCCAATCACAGATCGAGAAAGAGTGGTCACTTGGAGCTCGATCAATATCGTGAGGCAAAGGGATTGGAATGTACATAACGTTGTGATGGTTCGTCCGATATGATCTTTGTGTACGCTTAGGAGTTGGCACGCCTTGCTAGAGGCCGCTACCAACTATTGACCAAGTATGTATACTCGCGTCATGTCTAAACATACGTGAACCTATAGGGTCACACACTTAAGGTTGAAGCCTAATTCGGATTGGATCCGAATTAGATCGAGCATTGAGTCCTAATGGGCCTCTATTAGTAGAAGCCCATTGTAAGGACGTCTATAAAAAGGAGGGCAAGGGCGCCTGAGATTGGTGATGAGTTTTTCGTGACATCCTCAAACCACGCCGCCACCCTCCAACGCCCTAGTCGCTCGCGCGATCTAGTAGTCCGGCGTCGCCGCTTCCTCCGTGCGTGTGGATACCTTTGGAGGCATCAGATCTCAGGCGTTTGGACGAACCGCAAGAGAGGAGTCAGACGTGGGGCGCCGCGATGAGGACGAGGAAGTAGTACGACTACTCTACCCCGACGTCTTTGCATCAACTTAGTACGACTACTCTGCCTCGACGTCTTTGCATCAATTCCGCTTTCTTGCGTCTAGTGGTAAGACCGTGATCTATAACTGCAGTGATCTTGGTTTACGGGTAGAATTTTTTATTAATTTGCGCTAGTGTAGCCTACCCGTAGCCCTTCAAAGAAGCCACGGGAAGAATAGCAAAATAGGCCACGAAACTAGCACCTTTCTCTCTCAAGCTTGTGGGGAGGACTTCTATCAAATCTCAGGTCCTCGTCGATTTTGTGGCTGAATGGGCTACACCCTCGGTCAACCATGAAGCACCAGCAAGCAGCCTAAACACCACTAGCAAGCATTAGATGTTGTACTTCGATAGATCCAAGTATTTGTTAGGACGGGGTGCAGGTGTCGTCTTGGTAAGCCCGAAAGAGAAGGCACCCGAGTACGCGGCTCATTTATCCTTCAACCCCACAAACAATATGGCCGAGTATGAAGCGTTACTCTTGGGTCTACGCCTTGCTAAGGCCATGGGGGTTTGATGCCTCCTCATCTTAGGGGATTCCCAGTTGGTCGTCAATCAAATGGATAAAACATATCAGTGCCTCGATCAAAAAAAGGCCAAATACTTGGACAAAGTGAGGAACATTGAATACCACTTTGCCGGACTTGAAGCTCGTCGGATCCTCTGCGGAGATAATCACCCGTGCAAACTGCCTGGCTCGTGCCGCAGGCTCTCATGAACCCCTTCCTCCAGAAGTCTTCTTTGAAGTACTGAAAACACCATCAGTAGAAGAAGCGTCCGATCGTGAACTACCTCCGGAGGTCAACAAGACTTCAGTCCTTCCTCCCTCCTGGATGACTCCTATCATCAAGTGCATACAGGGAGAAGAGGAGCCTTAGGATGCAGTAATAGCCCTTAGGCTAATCTCCAAATCCAAGGCTTATGTGATCATTGAAGGAAAGCTTTACAAGCGCGGAGCATCCACCCTTCTCAAGTGTATCACAAGAGAGGAAGGCATTTCACTCCTCCTTGATGTGCATGAGGGACTATGCGGCTCTCACATCGCGCTAAGGGCATCCGCGGCCAAAACACTTCGCCAAGGCTTCTATTGGCCCACAATGGTGCAAGATGCCCTCGACGTTCTCAGAAAATGCAGGGGGTGCCAAAGGATGACAGCCAACCACAACGCTCTTGCTAATCCCCTTCGCACCATACCAATCACCTGGCCTTTTGCCCGATGGGGAATGGACCTGCTCGGGCCATTCCCACCGGGCAAGGGGGCTACAAGCATGTGGTGGTATCAGTGGATTGCTTCACCAAGTGGGTGGAGGCGGAACCCCTGGCCTCCATCACGTCTCGTTCCGTGCAGAAGTTTTTTTGGAAGAATATCGTGTGTCGCTTTTGGGTTCCCAAGTAACTCACAGTGGACAACGACAGTCAATTTGATGCCTCCTCCTTTAGGGATTTCTACAACTCCATTGAGACCACCCTTTGCTTCGCATCGGTGGCTTACCCAAAAACCAACAGGGTTGTGGAAAGAGCTAATGGGCTAATTCTGCAAGGCATATGACATCGTCTCGAGGCAAGTGCCCTCAAGCGAGGAACCTGGGCGGAGGAGCTCCTCAGCGTCCTATGGGGATTGCGCACAACCCCTAGTCGTGCCACTGGGAGGACTCCGTTCTCCCTCGTGTATGGGGCAGAAGCTGTCCTCCCTGCTGAGATCCACCATCGCTCCCTTCAAGTGGAAATGCTTTTGGGATCATCACCTGCTAACTTTGCCCAAAATGAGGACAACCATAGGATTGAGGTAGACTTCATTGAGGAGACCCGCGACCAAGCCCTCCTTAAGCATGCTGCTTACGAGCAGGGGGCCGCCCTGTTCTACAATAGCAGGGTGAAGGAATGCGCCTTCCTCCTCGATGACCTTGTACTAAAAAAGGTCACCGACCCGACGGCTCAGGGGAAGCTTCACCCCAAGTGGGAAGGCTCCTACCACGTCTCCTCGGTCCTAGGGTTAGGCGCTTACTGACTTGCTACCCTAGAAGACAAGCAGCTGAAGCATGAATGGAATGTGGATAAGCTCCGCAAGTTTTACACTTAAGACTCTATTATACGCCCTCTGTGGCACTGATCGATGTGTAAACATTATCTCACTTAATGCAATGAAGATATGAGACTCCCGCGTGATCACTCAACCTATGCAATCATGTCATGTTTCAAGGGTAGTCTCTTAACATGCTGCTATCAAGGGATATGCCTATTTTATGTATGTCTTCCCAAATATGTGTTCTTCGACGTTCGAAAAGTTTGCCTCCTAGCGTGTTGCTGTTAGAAGGCTTCCCTCTAACACGCTATTGTTAGAAGGTTACACCATTTCAGGAGATCGCCTGACTAGCATGCTTGCAACTAACTATAAGGTCTTGCTCCTAACACACTGCTGTTAAGGAGCTGTCTGTACCTACTAGTCTCGCTCGAGATGCTCAAGCTATCGCTAACATTTCCCCTACAAGGAGTGTCACCTCCGTGGTGCCTAGGGTGCTCGACCCCCGTGGTCTCCCCTAACAAAAGGCCAAAGCGGCTTGGGCGTCCGTCGCCTCTGCTATGGCGGCTTGCGTCCTGTTGGACCCAAGGCGCAAGTGACGGCTCGGGCCCAGAGCCCAAGTCTATGGATGTGCTAAGGATCAGTCCCCCTTCAGCCTATAGGCTATACGTCGAACGACCTCTAGGTCACTCCTCGCTTTGCTCTAATGCAAGCAAAGGTCAACTGTGCCTAACGCACTCTCATCCCCCAGGAATACTTATCTACGAACAACATGGTCATACAAACGAAGAAACTTTACAGGTCCCGAGAGACATCCCCTCTCAGTAGGCACGAAAGCGTGCCCTTATTACATTTGGCACACCAAATGTCTCGTAAGCAAGGTACCTACACCTTTCTAAAGGTGTCTAAAAACTTCCTGTCACCTCGCCCAGCTAAGGCTGAGGCCCACTGCTAAACCGCCTGCCCTCCGCGGGCTATCCTCATAAGGCAAGGTCCGATCAGCCGGGCACTCAGCTCCTCTGTGCACACCGCTTATATTTGATCTCAATCGCCTTCTTAAACATGACTTGAATAAAGCATAACATCATCCTGTCATTTTCATAATAGATGCAAATGCGAGCGTAGCCATGCTCTTGGGATGGAGGCTACATAAGCTCTCAGGCCTAACTCATCTACAAAAAAGAGAAACGCTAAGCAAGTCTGCATGATATCACTACAGAATCTCTTCTAAGAAGAACGTGTTGGCAGAAGTCATACACTTGCTGGGGCATCACGCTCGCCGTCTGCTAGTGAAGGCACATGAAATCTCGTGGCCAGGGATAAAGCAACACTCTTCACGAACTCTGCCGCGAGGGGCCTCAGTGCAACTCGTTCCCTTGGGGACGCCTTCTTCACCTCTGGAGTAAAGGAGCCACGCAGGCCCTCACGCACCGCCTCCTTGCCTGAATTGTCGAAGTGATGGGAAATGGCAAGGGCCCCGGCTATCAAAACTATTATGGCAAAGGACTGGCTCCAGTCCCCTGCAGCCTGGGTGAACAGATGGACTCGCTCCTCAAGGAGGGGAACCCAAACCTCTGGCCTCGTCACCCCTATTGGGACTAGGGCAACCTTAGCCCCAAAGCTCTCCAAGGACCACTGTGCAGTCAGGGTGATCTCCTAGAGTCCGAAGAAGTGATTCAGCCGCTGCCAGGGCTTGGTCACGTCCTCCTCCAAACTCACATTCACATGGCGAATGACCCTAGCTTTCTCCTCTGAAATTTTCAGCTTCTCCTCAATGGCTTTCAACTTGTCTTCAGCAATCCGTAGTTTTTCCTCTGCAGCCTTCAACTTCTCCTCCGTAGACTTCAGCCTGTCATTATCCAACGGTGGGGCACTCTGCTGATCCTCGGCTACTGCCTCCTAGAACATCTCTTCTATGATCCAGGGGGCTTCATCCCTAATGATGTGAGAGATAGAAGTGGCCTGTAAGGGGCATGCAAAATATCGGCGTTAAGGGAGGTTTGAAAAGCAAGTGTTGAGCAGAGGAAGGTAATAACCAAAAAGGTACTTGGAAGTAGAGGTTTATAGCAGCACCTAGCCGATCCTTGAGAAGCTGGGAGAACTCTCCGACGTCTCGCGTATCGCGGAAGCGAGCCATGTACTTGTTGATGCGCCAATCGGTAAGGTGGCGAATCTACGTTGCTGCATCGTCATCATCAATGAGCGGGACAACGTAAGAAGGCAACTCACTAGAGGAATAGCTCGTGACCTCATCACGATCCTCGCGCACCTAAACCTCGAGGCTAGGAGGGGCCTTCTCCCCTCTTGGGCCCCGGACCTTGGGCGCCGCGTTCCTGGTGTCACCAGCCTATACTCCTACCTCAGCAATATCTGCCATAAACAGAAAATATTGATGAACAATAGATAACAAATGAACAAAGATAAACAAGAAAGAAAACGTTCCTAAACCTTCATCCCTGAAAAGAGAATCGAAGGCGTCACAGTGCTGAGTGGTGGGAGCCTCCAATTCCCCGCGAGGGGTCGAGCCCAGCTGTCCCTCCTCCAGCCACTCCTCAACCGTGCGTACAAGGGACCTGACAGAGCTGGAGCCTGTAGGAGACGCAAAACTGGAGCTCATAGAAGAGGATGTGGTCTGAGAAGTCCTGTGTCGGGACCCAAAAATGCAATTCTGGACCCTTTGTGTATAATGCACTAGTCCAGGATCACGCTAGTGCACACAGTGGCAACATCGATAAAATATCATTTCCATATACAAAGATGACTAATAAATAGGCAAATAATAATAAATATCAAAGTAACGACCTTAAGGTCAAAGCTTACAATTAACGCCTCAGAAGGCGAAAAGCTCAAAGAAGCTGCAGCGGAATGTAACGAAATAACTTCAGTGAAGCCCATCCATATACCCACAGGCAATCGGATGAGGTAGCGCGACCTAGTTCTCTACGATCCTTGAAGTAGACCTTGCTGGCTAACGATTCTTCCACTTCTGTTGCATGTTTTACAACAAGCATGAGTACACAACCGTACTCGCAAGTCATACCACAGAATACAATGTATAGGTGCAGGCTTATTCCAAAGGAATGGCTTCTGTGGTTCTTTTGCAGAAATGCAATATTTGCAATTTGAATACGAATAATAGATTGAAAGCATAATTCAAAACAAATAGACAATAATAATTTATCAGTCGTTTTCACAAAGACACATAGCCTAAACAGGTTATTCACATAGCCATATGACTTAGGTCACACAGCTCCCTTCCCAAGGTTTTTATGAAAATCTACCCCTCGTGTGAAATCCCCGAGCATGTCCATGACCGCGGACGCGGCTATTGAATAGATTGATTTAACACTCTGCAGGGTTTGTACACTTTACCTACAAGATGCAATCTGTTGGACCAAAACGGCGACTAGAGGGTGGTGAATAGGAGCACGATCACTTTTTCTCCTAGATCGGATTCAATACCAATTTCACTCCAATAGCTATGAAAGCTATAA
Organism: Phyllostachys edulis; assembly: GCA_036346405.1. Lineage (NCBI taxonomy): Eukaryota > Viridiplantae > Streptophyta > Magnoliopsida > Poales > Poaceae > Phyllostachys > Phyllostachys edulis. The sequence goes on along the minus strand of CM070561.1, from coordinate 12,923,487 downwards.
AGATCAATATACAAGCACAGTGGAAGACTTGTATTGAATTCAATCGAAACCCCAAAGCAAAACAACCAAAATTACCAAAAACTCAATTCACAATGAGTTGGGCAATCAGACCTCTCAGCCTAGCAGTCTGACCGCTCCATGGGGCGATCTGACCTCTCAAATGGGCGGGCGGTCTGACCTCTAGCCTGATGAACAGTGAAATCAGCCCGAACTTCCAAAACACAAAAAGGTCTAACTTTTGATTCGTGACTCCAAACTTCACGAAACTTGAAACATACTTTCCTTAGGATGTCAGGAACCTATTCCAATCAACGATCGTGAAAATCGTTACCAAAGTTCCGACCTTTATCCATTTTAGTGAAGGTTGCTTCAAAACCGAGTCAAATACGAAAACGGTGATTGAGATGATTTCGTGGGAGGAATCAATCCAAGATGGCTAAGGATAGTCTCCCATATGTCCTAGCATCCTCAATCACAGGAAGAATCAAGCCAAAAGCCCTCAAGAGCAAAACCCCCTAAAATCACCCTTTCTTTCACAAAAACCGGGCAAAAACAAAACTTAGATCCAAAAGCTTGCTCGTGGTTGATTGATGATCTAGATGATCCTAGATGGGTTCCCACATATCCCAGCAAGTAAGATCAGGAGGAAAAACCAATTAAAAACATGAGAATCAAAGAGAGCCCCAAAATCACAAAATAAAGAACAAGAACACAAAGAGACTCATCTCAAGAAGTGATGCTTGCATTGATTTGAGATAGATGGATGTTTATAGTCACTCCATCATGGAGGACAAAGCTCAACACATGAGCACACACTCAATCCAAACCCTAGAAACCCTAGCTCTCCTCCTTTCTCCCAAAAACCCTAAAACACAAAATAGGGTTATCAAATGGCCAAAGGGTTCTCAAGTGCAACCAGCACTTAGCCCTATTTATAGTGGAGGCTAGCATCTAGAGAATATTCCATTAGGACACCCGTTAAGCCCACACACAAATGGATTCAACACACGCACGCATCTCAAAGCGTTGTCTTCATCTTCGCTTGACCTAAACCGCTTCTCCATGCACCATCCCGCGCCGCGGTTTAGCCAAGGCCAAGAAGGTGGTTTCGCACACCACCACTTACCACTTTTCCGATATAGAGCAATTTCCCAAAATGCCCATCTACCGACCTTTTGCGATTCCTTCGCCTCGAAGCATCTCCCATGCTCCGTCTTCATCCATGTGATCCCAATGACTTCCCGCCAAGCCTCTCACGCGTCCGGATGCCACCGAACCGTCCTTGCTTGCAACTGGGACCAAGTCACTTGGCGCACCACATGTCTCACCACCGGTACCTTCCGCTCCGGTTCCTTGTCTTCTCGGCTTGTAAGTACTCCGCTAGCCTTAGTCATCTTCCAGCACAACCTCGATTGTTCTAGACCTCGGTTCTCCTAACCTAGTCCCGATCTAGTCTGCCTCTCCATCACCTAGCTCCGGTGTCCTACAACCATCACAAACAAGTAAACCGTTACGTAGCACCGCACAATACTCACAATCATCAATTCTCATAATTGATGAGGCATGAGCACATACCTTCACAAAGGCCTTTACTCAAACTTTTCCTTCTATGATTCTTGTCCATCTTGCGTCTTGCTTGAGTCCAACTATCTCACCCGACATCCACGACCGTTCTGGACCTTGGTTTCCTAACCAAGTCCCGGTCCTCCTCGTCGTTGACCATAGTTGACTCCAAGCCACCTGCACAACAATAGACCAAGCAACCATTTCCGGGCACAAGTTCTTCACAACTTGACCCATGTTAGCCAAAACATGCATCATGCAACATCTATGCAATGAAACCCATGAACTTGACCTAACAAAACAATCATCGCCACCGATTTGGCCGATGAACAAGCCAAAACCGGTCTGACCACCACCTGTTGGCCGGTCTGACCGTCCAGCTGGGACTTAACCAAAATTCCACCCCTAAAAATCCGAACCTTTCTAGAATTTTCAAACGAATAGAACTTTCTACTAGAAGCTCCAAAAATAATGAGACCTAGTGCAGAAGAATCCTCTCTCTTGCCTACACCCTCTATTTTTGGCCCAGCTCCAAAATCCAAGGTTACCTAAATGGCCGGTCCGACCGCTCAAGTGTGGCCGGTCAGACCGCCCACCTGGCCGGTCTAACCGCCACCTTGGCCGGTCAGACCGCTAGTGCATATACTAGAAAAACCACCCGGGGCATGGCAGTCTGATCATTTCCCATGGCGGTCAGATCGCCAGAGGCCCGACAAAGAAATGAACACAGTGGTCAAAACGGTTGTTTCCACAAACCTCAACGCCATTGCAATTTGTCTCATCATCCTAAGATCGTAAGCATATCCCTATGATATCCACACAATCAACTTGTACGGAGCTGATCACAACAAAACCTTTCAGAAACTTCATCTCAAGCATCGTTGGACAAGGACACGGCGAACCGCCCCGTGATGTGACTACTTGGTAGCATACCTCCACCCATGCAACACAACCTAACCTACTACCTGAGTAATCAATGTCAAAACTCTATAACTTACTAAGTTAGGCCCGTCCCATCAGGCATGTCGTTGTACGAGAGGCTTAGTTCAATGGGGCACAAAGTTAAGTCCTTAAGTGACCAAGGCAAGACTTCCAAGTTGCTACAAATCCCTACGCACACAGGTTATTAAGCCCATGCACACAGCTCCACCAAAAGTAGCGTACAGTATCCACCACATGCCTCAGTCTAAATCCTTTCTCACCCTGTTGGTTAAGTGTAACATATGCCATCAACGTGTAATAGCATATAGTACACACAATTTTATCACTTGGTTCCATAATCAATTAGTCAGGTTTATATTTGCAACTTACATGAGATGATGACTCGTAGCATGGCTAAGCAAACTAATCATATCTAACCAACCCACGTTGGTGCTACGATAATACCAACTAAATAAACCAATCTAGAGTGACAAAAGATTATGACATAACAAATAGACAAGGTGAATATAACAAATGGGATAATAACTACACCCAAAAGCATTTAAATAAATACTTAAAGTAAATGCAATAATTTGAATCAAAGTAATTTTAGAAAACTAGGATTCAACATGATCAAAGGTATAACTTGTCTTGCTATAGCAATGATGATCTTATTTAATCTTTAATCTTCTACTTCCTTGATCTTCAGCTCCTTCTTGATCAGCACTTCTCGCAGTATCAACGTCTACTCGCAAACAAGCAAATAAACCAAATAAATAAACAATAGAGAGCAAACAAACTCCAAAAATTAAATAATAATCTCAGATAAATAGATCTTGGATTAAGATGAATTTAGAATTTTGAAAGGACTCCATCGGAGTTCGGATGCAAAAGATGTGAGCTTTGAAAGATCACATGAAATGATAAAATTGATAGAGAAAAGAATATTCAGAGAATATTCCTTCGGATTAGAATAGAATAAAAAGAATTGGGTACTTACAAGTGGGGTCCACTGATAAGTGAGAGAGAGGAAATCAACGAATGACATGTGGGACCAATTGGAGAAATTGAATTAAAATAATTTCTGAAAAGGAACAATGGATGACAGGAGGGACCCATTGGTAAAAAAGGGTTTTCCAGAATTAAATTAATTTCAGAAAATAGGATTAGGGGTTGACATGTGGGCTACTGGTCTATGGACCAGGTCCACAAAGATATGCTAGCCTATGGTGGACCAAGCTCATGGCTAGGGTTTGACCAAGGGTTGACTAACATGCGGGGCCCGCATGTAAGAGAGAGAACTAATCTAGGGTTTTAATTGGGTGGATGACATGTTGGGTCAAAATGCAAGTGAGAGATAGATATATATGTATGGAAAAGGCACTAGCGAAGATTGTGCACTGAGTTGACAAAGCATGGATTAGGGAAATAATTAACAGAGAGAGAAGGGGATAAGAGAACAAGCCATATACTCAAGTACTGGATGCTAGATATGAACAGGAACTGAAGCTACAGGCCGATTTGATGCAAAGAGGTGGCAGCTTGGTACTACAAGGATTAGAGAAGGATTCACAAAGAGAATCAAAATAGAGAATGAACAAGGAATAGGGAACAATGAACAACCCACCCAACCGAGATACACACGCACACGCAGCCATGAATAGTGACCGCATGCATGGCTGGTGATATGGCGTGCTGACGTGGCACCTAAGGGACCAAATCGCACGGGAGCCAAGCGCATGGCGACATGGTGGCTTGCCAGCGTGAGCATCCCCGGTGATGGCCGGCAATGGCGGAGCTCCAGCGAGTCCGACGGCAGCGGCGGCAGTGACAGACGCGGTGGCACCGGCGAGGCCGAGCAAGGGCGAACGTGGCTTGGGCAAGCACACGGAGGCGGCGGAGGAAACCGAAGCGGCCGTGCTTCGGGTTGAGGAAAAGACGACGCTCCGGCGGCGGCTCGACGACGGCGGCCACGGGTACGAGACGCAGGCGGCGTGGGGACGTCGGGTGCGGTGTCGGTGAAGGCGGAGGGGCACCGGACGGCGGCGGCCAAGAGCTCCAACGGTGTCAATGGCGCCAGCGGTTTGAAGATGAAGACGCTCGGCGGCGGCTTCTCTGGTGGAGGCGACCTAGGTCACAGATGGCGGTGACGTCGAGCGCGACGACGCTTGAGAGGCAATATTATTTATAGCGCTACGGATGCGCTGGCTGGACCCGCAAGGATGCCAAGAGTGGCGACGGCGCGAGTCCGTCGACCGACCCGAGCAAAGGGCATGAACGCATCGCACACGTGGTATGGCGCGCTGAGGTGGTCGCTGGTACGCAAGAGCCCGAGTGGGATTAGGGTTTGGCGGCGTGGGATGATGGCGGCTGGGGCTGGGACGGCCGGGCTTTACCGCTAAGGAGCCAATAACAATGGATCGGGCCGAGGAAAGCGAGAAGGGCTGGAAGGCGATCCGGCCAGAGAAAGAAAGAACGGGAATGGGCTGAAGCCAAATTCAGCCCATTGGTTTAACTGAGATTTCTTAATAGTTTTCCTTTTTAGAAAATACAACAAAACTCCAAATAGCAAATGCACTCGAAAACATTCTGGAAAAATCTAGAAAACATATCCAAAGCACATAGAATCCAAATAAAATAGTTTTGACAATAGTTGATGTTGAGATTAATCATACTAAATTGTTTTTGATTTATGAAAGTCCTAATTAAGCTTTATTAATTCAAATAAAATTGGTGAATTTTTTCAGGGACCTAAACTACTCAAAAGATTTTTTTTAAAGCCAAATTTTGGGACGTTACATCCTGCGACTCTGAGAAGACTCCTGAGCAACCCCGCATTTGGGCTCAGTATTGGGAGCGCAGGAATGATCATCGTGGGAGGGCTCCCTCTTCCTCATCTGTGAAGGTGACCTCTGTAGTACCTTGAGATCCTAAATCTTCTCCTTACGCATGGCATGGCCAGGGACAGTAGGTCGTGGAAGATGCCCCGAGGGGAGCCGCACAGTGCCGAGAGCACGAGGGCGGAGGCCACCTATTTGGGGGCCTTCGCTCCCACAATAGGAGGCCTCGCTCCCGCAACAGAAGGCTTCATCACCGAATGACCCATCCAAGGGGGCCCCTTGCAGTGCCCTCTGGATCCAACGCCTTGGTTTTCTTCCTCTTCGTCAGATCAGGGACAGGCTTGCCCCGAGGAGGCATCATCTGTTGGGTCACGGGGTAGGCTACGATAGCTACAAACAAAAATTCTACCACGCGAACCAGGATGCCAAGCAAGTAGATGATCACAGATCGTTACCAGACGCCACAGAGCGGCGGAAGAAGGGTTGGAGCACCGGTCCAACGAAGAGCGCCGATGTAGTGGTCGAGTCGATCGTCAACGCCCAGCAAGTCGATGCAATGGTCGCAATCGATCGTCTCCTCCAAAGAACGCTCTGTGGTTCCTTGTGAAAATCGCGGATCGTCCTCAAGCGTAACAATCGTAGTAGCGCCTCTCAGATCCACACGCCCAGGGAAGGAACAACCGAACGGTGTGCGGCCCAAATCGCACGGTGGAGCTCTAAGGAAGATGGCGGCTAGGGTTTCGTGGTGTTTCACGATCCTTTCCAACGACCTCATGCACCTCCTTATATAGTGCTCGTGGCGGATCCTATCCGGACACGCCATTTAATCAGATTCGTATTGGTTTGTTCCAACCCGTTAAGTGTGTGACCTCAGAGGTTCATGTGTAGTTCGGTTGTGACTTGGAAACCGCTTCCGATCATGAGTCGTAGTGGCTCCTAGCGAACATATCGATTCCCGAATACACACAAATTATATCTGACGAACCTTAATGCAATATGATCTCGACTAGGTCCTCATCACTTACGACTAGGTCCTATCTCTATCGACCAGTTCAGATTTGATCACGACCAACTTCGTAACTCCTTACGACTTGGTTTCGACCACTCTGTGATTACGCTCGACCGATCTCGACTTGCTTGTATCTCCATACGACCAACAGAATCGCTCGAACTAAGCGATTTCTACTGTGTATACCCCTTTGCCTCACGATGTCCGATCGAACTCCGTGAGATGTTGTGTCATCCATGGACTATTCAATACTTTCTCGATCGAGTGTCGATATAACTTTACGTGGTCGAACACTTCGACTACTAGTGGCATGGCCATGCACTTTCTTTATCCGATCACAACGAGGGGCCCAGAGACATCTCTCTGTTATGTTAGGAGGGCAAATCCATATCCCATCAAATCACATTCCTCTCCATGTTTCAGAGCATACCCAAAGCTACCTTTATAACTACCCGATTCACGGTGTAGCGTTTGGCAACCCCTAAGAGTGCTCTTACACATGTAGGAAACCATCTTGATCTCAGGTCTAAGGATTATACATCATCATTGCTTGAGACCAACTAACGACACATAGATTCATAACAATCTCAATAGTGTCTCAATGTGGGTCTTATCCAACATCATGTTCTCTAACATGTGTCCATATTATTGGTTTGATATCTCCATATCTATGACTCGTGAAACATAGTCATCAACCAATGCATATGCTAGTCTATTCATATGTGTCCTCATATGTTTACGACCAGGGATCGTATAAGAATAATTATTGCAGAAATATAGAGTTTCACAACCAAGTCACATACTTGATAATAAATATTAACAATATTATTCTAGGAACAAGATAACACATTATCCAATGTCATGAACATAATGAAATATAATCATCTCTATGATTGCCTCTAGGGCATATTTCCAACATCATCAACTTCAAGCTGTTGGCAACGCTGATTCCACCCTCAGCCATCAAAGATGTCGACCTCCTCAAGTGCCTCATACTTAGTCACGGTTATCTCCCCGAGGGTCCAGTCGGCCTCCTCAACTGCCCTCATGGAAGGGCGCACTACACGAAGTTAAAAAGATGATTTAGATTCACAAATCAAGGGGCAAGCCACAAGTAAATGAGAAAACTAGTCGAGCCGTGTCGACCTTTTTTCTTGGAGAATGTCAAATAGTCACACTACTCGGCGACCAGGGGGCTAGCATTCAGAAGGGTCATCTCCTCCATCAAATCCAGAACACCGCTCCAAGACTTCCGATGTAGCACAAACAAACTCCCAATTGGCGTCCGAGAGAGGAGGAATCTCAGGATAGCCGTCCTGAGTTATCTTGGGCTGGCTTCCGGTGTATGGAAAGCCCTCCACCTTCAAGTAAAATCACTTCTTCTTAGGACGGTTCTAGTTGTACTTAGTGGCATGGACAGGATACTCACCCTGGTTCTGGACAATTGAGGTCAACGAGCCTAGCGGTCCGAACCTCCGTTCGACCGCTGAAGACGGAAGAAGTGGTCGAAGGCTGCAATGGTAGGCTTCAGACGCCTGCCCTTGACTACCGTCTCACACAGCCACATGAACACTCTCACCCTGACAAGGAGGTTGGGTGAGAGGTGCAAGAGCTCAACCTGGTAGTGCTTCACGAGGGTCCGGATGAAGGGATGGATAGGAAGCCCCAGGCCGACCACAAACCAAGCTTTGAACGCAACAGTGTACCCCTTCAGAGGGTAGGGGTGCTTGTCTGGCCCTGTCCATCGAACGTCGTTCAGTGTGAGGCGGCTCCCGGGTGCCACCAACGCTGCCTTCTCCGCTTTAGTAAGCGAGGCAGGCTCGACCCCCACAAGAGCCTCCTTGCCGAGGCCGTCTTCAAGGATCTCGACATCCTCATCAAGATCATCGCATGGCAGATCAATCACGGCTGCCTTAACCCAGTCCTTGTCTCCTTTTCCCCGACGAAAGAGGTCGCAGTCCTTAATCATGGTGGTGAAAAAGGAAAAACCTGCGATGACAGCAATGCAAAATAGATAAGTACTCAACAAAGGAACACCAATAGACGCTTAAATTATATAGAATATAACATCTCGCTAAAAGATTCAACATGCAGCCATCATTCATGCCCTGTACGCCAGCGCGTCCCGCGTGCCTTGTGCGCCCGCGCGCCCCGCGTGCCTTGTGTGGCTGTGTCCGAAGCACTACGCATGCCCTATGCGCCCGTGCATCGCGCATGCCTTGTGCGCCTGCGCGCCCCAGGCACCTCGCGTGCCTTGTGCGGCTACGCCCTACGCACCCAGCGTGCCATGTGCGCCCGCACCCTCGCGTGCCCCATGCGGTCTACGTCCTCACGTCCACACCCTCGCGTGCCCTCGCGTCGACACCCTCGCACGCCTCGCGCCCGAGCCCTCACGCGCCCTATACGGTCTACACCTTCGCACCTCTACCTTGCGCGCTCGAACCCTCTCGTGCCCACACCCTCGCATGCCCTCGCGCCCGAGCCCTCGCACGCCCTCGCATCAACACCCTCGTGTGCCCCGCGCCTGAGCCCTCGCGCACCCCGTACGGTCTACGCCTTGGCACCCGTGCCTTGTGCGCTCAAGCCCTCTCGCGCCCTCGTGCACCCTCACGCCTGAGCCCTCGCACGCCCTCACGTCGACACCCTCACTCACCACGTGCCCTCACGCCCGAGCCCTCGTGCGCCCTCACGTGCCCATGCCCTCTTGCCCGAGCACGTCCGAGACATCCTCGAAGCTCCACCCGGCTCGACAGAGCGAGTCGGAGCACCGGTCGGCCTTCAGCAGAAGAGCATCGAGCACAGCGTCGGCGTCCACCGCCGGCATATCCTCGCGATCGAACAGACCAGAGGCCGCCACCTCAACCGTCTCATTCACCTCTGTGTCCCTCCACCTGCCTTTCTTTAGCACGGACCCAAGCCTGTCCAGGTAGTCGTCCACCCAGTGCGGGGTCCTCGACACCCTTGCCGGCAGTGACGAGCACCCGGAGGACGAGGACGCAGTGGAGGCCTCTGAGGAGGACGAGTTGCGGCAACGCCAGTCGGACGTGGCATCACTCCAGAAGCCGATCCAGCGCGGGGCCTTGACACCGTAGGCCGCGCCGAGGCTGCGGCATAGGTACAGCGTTGCCTCGCCGAGGGACGGCTGCACCAACGAGGGACCTGCATGTCCAGTGGCTGGGAGGAGACGTGGGTAAAGAAGTGGAAGATGTTGAGGTCACAGTAGAGCACCGGGTCGTCGGTAACGAAGAATACGAGGTTCCCGGCGAGGCGCAAGCCGAGCGGCGACGCTAGCCACCAGGCCGCACCGGGGGCTAGAGCACGGCGAGCCGGGCCGAGCCGGACCAACACATGGGCCGAGCATACGGGCCGAGCCACGCCGGCAATGGCACCAAACCGAGCCAAGACAAGGCGGCTGGTGGCGGTGGCGCCACGCCACAGCATGGGCGAGCAGGTGCATGGGCCGAGCTTCATGGCCATAGAGGAAGAGCCCAAGCGCTCCATGACGCCAGGACAGGGCCGAGCGAGCCAAGGCGCGTGGCCAGGTGAACCGAGTGGCGGGGCGATGACGACTGCAGGCAAGCCGGCCGGTAGAGGCGTCGCTCTGAGTCCACCCGGCGCCCTGTATTCTCGGCTGAGGCAATAACCAAAAGAAGGATTGGGATGAAAAAGCAAAGAGGAAAGAGATAGGAGAGAAGAAGCAAGAAGCAAACAAAAAAATGAACCGGAGAACTCTTGCTCCATGCGGGGGCACTCAATCGGCGCCTTGGGGGGAGAGCAGCGGCTCGCCATGGGCTGTGCTCGCTCTTGCCCCCGTCCCCTCTGTGCTCTCTCTAGTTCAAGAGCTCGGTTCTTTCCTTCCTCGCAAGAAATCAGGGAACGGCCAGGTCCCTTTACCCATGTGACTAGATGACACGTTTAAAAAGCGAACGGCCCAATGTATATGTAGCTGAATATGAGGCCAACCTGAGTAGTCCAGTCAAAAGCTAGTCCAAAGGAGTCAAAGAGATGGGTAAAATGGCCAGAATTTTTGAATGGAATCTGAGGACGGTAATCCAGTTGGCCGTAGCATGGCGCTTTTGGAGCATATTTTCGGATGCAACCACCGATCAAATCCGCCAGGGCTCCTCTGAAATATCAATCTCTGCACGAAAAGCACAACTCAAGACTGCCCCTTTTGGTGTTCCTCCCGTAATGCCAAGTAGCAGGGGGCTACTGTTGGAAGAACAATTCATCCCTCATGTTAACGAAGCCTTGCTTTGTATCTGACACGTGTACAGGACCAAGAAATGCAGTTATACTCATAAAAGACCGTAATACCCGTTATTTGTACTCATAGGGTAGTTATCCTCCAAAGGGGTATTTTGGTCATTTATACAGGCCCAAGGGCCTATAAATACCCCATGTATCTCTCATTTGGGAGAGTGCACTCCTGAGCAATATAAGAAAGCAAGTCATCTGGTGAACCTCTAGGAGGAACTCTCGAACCCCCGTAGGCCACCGACAGGAGTAGGACGGTCCTCTCGGACCCCCGAACCTATATAAACCCCCTGTGTCACTCTCGCTCTCGTGGACGACGGCCCGTAATATGGCCGACGTTCGCCCCTTCACTTGTGTTTGGTTTTTACACCAACAACAGCTTGTAGGTGCGATAGCGTATTGTTTGATGATTGTATACTATTGTGGAATGTTGTGAGTGTATTATTGATTGATTGACCAGGGAGTGTTGCTTCAAGTTCGGTGCCGCCTGCGCATCGTTTAGATTCTCGTGGCCAAAAGGCAAGTGCATTGTAGAGCGGTAGATATCGGTTTGTTTGCAGTTGTCTTTAATATTACATTATCGTGTTATTTTTTTTATTTTGTTAAGTTTATTTACATGCCATGAGAATGATTATAATATAATGATGATATAACATGATGATGACCTAACCATGCAAATGACATGGTAATGATAATAATGGATAATGAATAGTATTGCATCATTTGCATGCATATGAACCAAGGTAGTGAGGACGCCATGTATATGTGTCAGGACTCGAATATGCAAATCCATACTCTCTGTGTATACTGCACTAATCCAGGATCACTCTAGTGCACATAGTGGCAACATCGATGAATATCAATCCATACAAGCGATTAAAACGAATAAACGACTAAATTTGATAAGCAAATAAGGTTTTGACGTTATGGTCGAGTTTACACTTATTTAGCCATGCAGGGCTTAGGCAAATAAAGAGAAATAGTAGCAGCGGAACGAAAATCAACTTCAGCGGAACTATCACTTGCCATAGGTAACCAACTGGGAACAAAACCTAACGATCAACCTCTGCGAAGAACACCTCCTCCAAAGCAAAACTTGACTCCTCCAATCCTTCCTCTTAATGATGATTATAGCAAGAATGAGAACATCTAGTACTCAGCAAGTTGTACCATAGAACACAATTATAGATGGTGGCTTATTCCAAAGGAAATGACTTATAAGGTTATTTTGTGAAAAGCAACAAATTCAATTGAATATGAATAGTAGATTGAAATAAGTTAAAACAACAATAATAATAAGTAACAAGAGTTTCCACAAAGTTCAGAAAGCTTAATTCATTTTTTTTTTCACATAGCTTCCCTTCCACACTATTTTTTTAAGATCTACCCTTCGAGTATATCACCGAGCATGTCCATGACCGAGGACGCGGCTATTCGAATAGGTTACTAACACTCTACAAAGGTTATACAAGTTTACCCAAAGATATAACCAGTGCGACCAATACCAATCATAACAAAACCTTTTAGAAACTTCATCTCAACAGTTGACCCTCCCAATGTGCATACAGCCGACGCCAAGCTTCACTCAGCTCGTTGGCCCGACGCACACCGTTGGACACGTAAACGATGAACCATCCATAGATGCGACCCTACAAAGTAGTTCACACCTCCACCCATCACAGATCGCTTAACCTACCCCTGAGTAGTCAATGTCGAGACTTCATAACTTACTAAGCTAGGCTTGTCTGATACCAGGCTTGTGGTAGTACGATATGGCTCAGTCCAATGACAAACAAAGTTTAGTCCTTAATTGACCAAGGCGAGACTGTCAAACTACACTAAGTCACAAAGATTCACATTTCCCAAGCACAAAGTCCACCATATCACAATATCCTTCCACTCACCTTACTCTAAATCCTTTTTCCCACCCATTTGATTAAGTGCAACACATGCCATCAACAGGTGACAACATACTGCACACAACTTTTTAAAGACATTCCATAATCACTTAGTCAATTATAAGTTTAACATTTCAAAATGATATCAATGACCCGTTTTAAGGCTAAGCATACTAATCATGTCTAACCAACCCACGTTGGTGCTATGATAATACCAACTAGTAATTTAACCAAGCTATGATGACAAATGATCATGGTGATACAATTCACAAGGGTTACATAGGCAAGTGGGTTGCATAACTAAGCCCTGAAATAAGTAAAGCATTTGATAATTAAATTAGCAATGCAATAGTTTGAAACAAAGTAGTTTTGTAAAAACTGGGTGCAACATGATCAAAGCACAACTTGCCTTGGTACAACTCTTGCTCTTGGCCTTGGTCTTGATCTTGAGCAAATCCCCCTTCCTCGAATGCTCCCGAAGCATTGACATCTAAAGCAACGAGAGAGAAGAAACACAAATAAATACTAAAAAGCGAGAAAGCAATCTCCAAAAAATATAATAAAACTACTGGAAGGTAGAGCTTGATTTTAGATGAATTCCAAAACTTGAACAGGCTCAATCGGAGTTCATATGAGGAAGAATAGGCTCTTGAAAGTTGATTGGCTGAGAAATTTTGGGAAAAGAAGGAAAAAGAGATAAAACTAACAAGTGGGACCCACCGAAAAAATAATTTTTGGAAATTAAAATAATTCCCAAAAATTAAATGCGTCACTGACAGATGGAATCCATTGTCTATAGACCGGGTTCACAAGCTCGACTCATGGTCTACAGTGGACTAGGCCTATGGACTGAGGTTCTAACATGCGGGGGGTCCACATGTCAGTGGCTTGGTTCATCGTGGACCATGTCCACGTAGGTTTGGATCTGGCGCGGGTGCAGGTGGCAGCTGACTCAGCGGTAGGGATGACACGGTGCACATGTGGCGCTGAGGTGGTAGCCACATCGGCAACACATGAGCGACTGACATGGCGACACAGACAGCAAATAGCGGCAACCGACGATGAACGAAGTGCACCTACGGCATCACCGTGCCTCGGTGAACACATCTAGTGGATCTAATGGAACTAGATCAGCTGACAAGGTGGTCGATAGCGACAAGGGCGACCACGACGACTCACGTGAACGGCGAAGGAGAGCTTCGACGAGGACTTGGACTAGTGCATTGAGTTCCTAGGGTCTAGGTGATGCGAACGGGCAGCGCATGAGGACCAATGGTCATCGATGATGACCAAACGATAGTGGCAATGGCGAAGAAAAGTGACGACACTGGCTTAATGGGGCTTCTCTGGCGAAGAGGGTGTGCACACAGGGTTGAACACGACAAGGTGGTTCCAATGGGATAGGCAACGATGGTGGGGGGACTCACCGACGATGATGGAATCGAAGAAACACGATGACAATGGCGCTAGGGCTTGAGCGACAAATATGGCGCAACAACGGCAGCTTAGGGCTCTGGGTCTTGGGGAACCTACGGCTAGGGTTTTGGTGATGTTGGTGACATGAACGGTGAGGGCTTTTATAGCGGGTGCGGCCGGGTGGTAGGGAGTGTTCGTGTTCGATGCCACAGCGGATTCCTGTTTGCTCATGGGACAGAGTCTGACGCAAAGATGAAGATGGCGTGACAAGCAGGTCCTACCAGTCAACGACGCGGGCATGGAGCTGGGCTAGGCTGGGCTGTGGGCGTGATCGGGATTGGGCCAGGGAGAGAATAGGAATGGGTCAAGGAAATGGATTTCGGCCCACTAGCCTTCCAATATTTAAAATAGGCTTTTCCTTTTTAGAAAATACTAGAAAATAGAAAATGCCAAGAAAAAATAGCAAATGAACTTTGAACAATTCTAGAAAAATCTGTAAAATATTTCCAAGCACAAGGAACTAAAATAAAATAGTTTTTGAATTAATTGATGTTTGTATTATTCACATTAAATCCTTTGGTCTTCTCAAATTCCAAATTAAGCTTTTTAAATTCAAATAAAATTTGGAGAAATTTTCCAAAGGGCTAAACTACTCAAAAGGGATTTTGTTTGAAAGCCAAAAATTGGGATGTTACAAACCTCCCCCCCTTTAAGGAATCTCAACAACGAGATTTAGGCTAGCTAGAGAAAAGCTGGTGAACTTGGCTATCAAAATTTATTCACTCTCCTAGGTAGCTTCACTCTCTGAGTGATTGCTCCACTAAATGTTGCAAAAACGGATGGTCTTGCTTTTGGTCAGATGTTCTGCTACTTCCAAATCTTGATCGATTGTTCCTTGTAGGTGAGATCCTCTCGATTGACTCCAAGGGTGTCTACTCCGTGGGTACACGAATACACTTCTAAAGCTGGGATACATGAAAAACATCATGCACTCCTGCCAAAGATTGGGATAATTCCAACTGATAAGCAACTTATCCTCTATGCTGCAAAATTCTGGAAGGGCCAACATACCTAGGGCAAGCTTCCTTTTGGCATGAAACCCCTTAACACCTTTGAGAGGGGTCACGCGAAGATACACAAAATCCTCTGGCTCAAAACTCAAATCTCTTTGACGATTACCAGCATAACTCTTCTGTCACGATTGAGCTGCTTTCAACTTTTCTCTAATTATAGACACTTGGTCTTCTACCTCTCGAATAATGTCTGGTCCGAACTCGAAATGTTATGTACTCTCTTTCCAATTCAAAAGGGGTTCTACAAGCACGACCATACAAAGCTTCAAACCATGCCATCTATAAACTAGCTTGATAACTATTGTTGTAGGAAAATTCTACATACGATAGGCATTTGTCCCAGCTAGTAGCATAAGCTAAAGCACAAGCTCACAACATATCCTCTAGAACTTGATTTACTCTTTCAATATGTCCATCTATTTGTGGGTGATAAGCTGTTTAGAAGTTTAAATGAGTACCCAAGGCTTCATGCAAACTATGCCAGAAACGTGAGGTGAATTGAGATCCTTGGTCCGACGCTATCTTCTTTGGCACACCATGTAAACTAACAATTCTCGGCATGTACAATTTTGCCAAACGGTCTCCAGTGTAAGTAGTCTTTACTGGTACGAAATGAGCAACCTTCGCCAGGCAATCTACTACAACCCAAATATAATCAAATCCTAACTGAGTTCATGGCAAACCAATAATAAAATTCATGCTAATCTCTTCTCATTTCTACTCTGGAATTTTCAGGGGTTGCAATAATCCTGCAGGTCTCTGATGCTCTGCTTTTACTCTTTGACAGATGCCACACGATGCAACATACTCTATGACTTCTCATTTTGAATTGGGCCACCAAAATCTTTCCTTAAGATCCTGGTACATCTTAGTACTTTCAAGGTGAATATAATACTTCAAATCTTGGGCTTCCTTCATTATCAACTACTTCAATTCCTTTTGATCTGGCACATAGATGCGATCATTCGTCCAAAGCGTACCTTGATCATCCAAAGTAAAATCCTAAAACTTTCGGTCTCCCAACTTGAGTTTGATACGCTTGATTTTAGGGTCATCCTTCTGAGCTTCTTGAATCTGATCTTCCAACGTTGGTTTCACTTCCATGTTGGCTACGAATCCTTTAGAAACCAACTCCAAACTCGGTTTCCGAAACTCTTCATGCATATTTGGGCAACTTTATTTAACCATTGCGGTGTTACAGTAGCTCTTGCGACTCAAAGTATCTGCCACTACATTAGCTTTACCAGGATGATAGTGGATTCCAACATCATGGTCCTTTATTAACTCCAACCATATCCTTTATCTCATATTGAGATCTAATTGGGTGAAAATATACTTCAAACTCTTATGATCCGTGTAAATTTCACTATGGTTACTAATAAGGTAATGACACCATATTTTCAACGCATAAACTATGGTAGCTAACTCCAAATCATGAGTGGGGTAATTCTCTTCATGAGGTCTCAGTTGTCTAAAAGCATAGACAACGACATTTCCTTCTTACATCAGAACACAACCTAATTCTTGGCGCGAAGCATCGCAAAAGCTATCAAAACCTTTTCGAATGTCTGGCAGTACTAAGACTGGTGTTGACGACAAATGCTTCTTCAGCTCTTGGAAACTCTACTCACAAGTAGGGGTCCAAGCAAACTTCTATTCCTTTTTAACAATTGCGTGAGTGGTTTGGCTATGGTTGAAAATCCTTCCATGAAATGACGATAATAACCTACCATTCCCAGAAAACTATGAATCTGAGTTACTATTTTGGGCTGCTCCCAATGTAGCACTGCTTTAACCTTACTTGGATCAACAGTTACTCCTTCTGCAGTCATTACATGACCAACAAAATCAACTTCCTTCTTCCAATTTGATGCTAAACTTGGCATACATATGATGCTCTCTAAGCTTATTTAGCACTAATCTCAAATGCTCAGCATGCTTTTCTTCCAATTTGGAGTAAATCAGAATATCATCTATGAACACAGCCACAAATTTGTCCAAATATTCCATGAAAATCTTGTTCATCAAATTCATGAAATATGCAGGAGCATTAGTCAATCCAAAAGACATGACCAAGACTTCATAATGTCCATACTGTGTAGAGAAAGCACTCTTCAGTATATCCTCTGAACGAATCTTCAGTTGGTGATATCCTGATCGTAAATCGATCTTTGAAAATACTCTGGCTCCTTTCATCTGATCAAACATATCATCTATTTGAGGCAACGGATATTTGTTCTTGGTGACTTCATTAAGAGAACGGTAATCTATACACAACCTCATACTTCGACCTTTCTTTTTGACGAAAAGAACAGGGGCTCCTCGTGGCGACGAACTAGGTCTCACAAAACCTTTCTCCAAGAGTTCTCCAATCTGTTTATTCATTTCCACTAACTCATCGGCAGGCATCCGATATGGTCTCTTAGATATTGGTGCTATTCCAGGCACTAAATCAATTACAAACTTGATGTTACGATCTGGAGGCATTCTGGACAAATCTTTGGGAAAAACTTCCGAATACTCCCTGACACAGGCACATCCTCTAAAGATACGGTCTTCAGACTATTGATTACCAGGTGTCCATCACGTACTATAGTGGCTATAAACTCTACTTTCTTTCAATTTAGGCCCTCGATTGTTACAACTCTTCGGCCACAATCTAGCACAACTTTATGCTTTGACAACCAATCCATACCAAGTATGACATCCAATGTTTGGATATCTAGGACAATAAGGTTAGCTAGAAACTCAACTCCAGAAATGAGCAACTTAGTTCCCAAACAACCTACTTTGGATCTTAACTCTGCTCTAGGCGATTGGACTAACAAAGTATGCTTATGAAGTCTAGTTTCTAGGTTATTCTTGCTTGCAAAAATTGGAGAAATAAACAAATGTGAAGCTACAGAATCAAACAAAACTGATGCAGGTACTGAGTTAACCAAGAAATTACCTAGTACTATGTCTAGCGCTTCCTGATCTCCTTCAAGAGTGACATGATTAACATGTCCTCTCACCACAGACGACGGTGCTCCTCCAAATTGACTGGTGGCTTGAGAGGCTCCTCGATTGAAAACTGGGGCTGGAGTCTTGACAGCGGTTCCCAGATTGAAACGAATTGGGTGACAGTTCCTTTCTGTGCACAGTTATTGGCGAAATGTCCTGGCTCTTTGTAAGTGTAGCACAATCTTGGATTATTCTACGGATTACTTTCGGGATTGGTGTTGACAGGGGCAGGACTGTGAAAATTCTGACTAACAGTGTAAGGTGCAGTTGCAGTAGGCTTGAACACATTCTGTGGAGGGAAACGGTTAACCTGTTGTGGAAGAAACCTTGTCTTCTACTAACATTGAAAGCGTCCTTGTTGACTCACTCTGCGCTTACGGTTATCTTCCAACTCCTTACGCTTGTCCTCATGAACTAGAGTCTTATTGACTAGTCCTTGTAAATCTGGAAAAGTATCGGTGATCAAACCAACTTGTAATCCTGAGTTCAATCCTTTCAAGAAGTGACTCTGCCTTGCTTTATCGGTAGCCACATCCTCCTTGCTCGCATGAAACTCATCTTTCTTGAGATCGATGATTACTTTTGGCACATGGTATTGGCAAAAAGTGGTAGTGAACTCTTCCCAAGTGATATCCTGTGGAGTTTCATGGATAGCACAATAGTTATCCCACCATTCAGTAGCAATACCTTCCAACTGGTGAGTTGTGTAGAGCACCTTCTCATGGTCATTGCACTAAGTAATAAGCAACGTCCTTTCCACAACAATTAGCCAATCATCAGCCTCTACGGGCGAAGCACTTCTAGAAAAAGTGGGTGGTCGAGTCCTCATGAACTCTGCAAGCTTAGAATACACGGGTGGTTCGTGAACTAGTGCAGCATTGTTGTTGGGTGGATTGTTAGCCATGTTCTGCATCGTTGCATCATAGTCTGCATCAATTGAGTCTGAGTAGCCATGAACGCTCCAAAGTTCTATAAATCCACTTATGGTGCTTGATGTGGGATTGCTTTGATGTTGTTGGCATCCGCTAAACCACTTGCTCCACTATCGGTTGAATTGCGGGTCTGAACCATCTATGGGTTGATCCAGGGTTTAGATAAGAGCGAAAAGCACAAGGTGACTAAAGAACTAATTGGAGTATGGTTAAACCCAACCAAACACAACACAAATATACACCGACTAAAGCAAATTATATTAATAGGGTCTTAGCATGGCTGCAAAGAGTGCATAAGGGCTCCTACAGCTCATACTGCACACACACAAGAAAACAAGCAACGTGGAACTAAATGAAGTCTAATGCCTAAAGGACGACACTCCTAATCTAAAGCTGACGCGGCTCACACCGTGAGCCTCAACTGACGAAACTCTTTGCTACCTCACTCGCTAAGGTAGCCTCCACAACCATTGTGACGCTCTTCTTCACTGTAGACTGGCAGACAAGCAAACATCCTTCTAAACTGATCCTGATGACATGGAACTGACACAACAAAAACAAGTGGAACTGGCATAGGTAGGACAGGTACTGGCTCCTCAGGCTCTGCTGGTGAAGGTGCAAGTGGCTCCTGGGCGTACAAAGCTTCCTCAAGCTCAGCAATCCTTTCTTCTGCATGCTGTAGCATCTCGTAGGCTCCACACAGCTCTTCCATGGTAGTCTCCATGGCTTCCTCCTAGGCGGCGATGAAGCGAGCATAATGGACAACTGTAGCATCTTCTTCTCCCTCGGAGGCAAGCTAGCGGGCTGCACGGTCCATTACAGAGGTGCGAGGATGAAGGCTAAAGATTAAACCCTTCAACTCATCAACGTAGATGTTGCACACTCATAGGATGGTAAGACGAGAAGACTCCTGGATCCCTTCCTCAAAGATGATCCTCCGAACAGTGATGTGCATGGGAGTACAGGCCTTGGTATCCACTCAGGCATAGATCGTCAGGCGGCACAACATATCACGTCTCCTACTATTTACCATCTAATTGGTGCCTCGGTAGAGCAGCCTCTTGAATCCTCTAAGCGCTTGTAGAATCCTCCACAGTTCAGCAGCATAACCTTCGGTGCGCTCTCCATAGGTGTGAAGCATCGACATCTATTAAAGACAGACGATGGGTAAGGAACAAATTAAAACTGGAAAAGAGAATAATTTCATAAATAGGGACGAGTAGAAAGAGATAAGCCAAGCATTTCATTACTCTTGTAAGTTAATTTTTTGCTTTAGAAAATAGTTTTGATTTTTTCTAAGGACGGCAGGTTTATCTAAGGTCAATTCCTACAGTCAGTATGGCCCTAATACCATCTCTATCGGGACTTGAATATGCAAATACGGACCCTCTGTATATACTGCACTAGTCCAGGATCACGCTAGTGCACACAGTGGCAACATCGATGAACATCAATCCATATAAGTGATTAAAAGGAATAAATGACTAACTTTGATAAGCAAATAAGGTTTTGACCTTATTGTCGAGTTTACACTTATCCAGCTATGCTGGGCTTAAGCAAATAAAGAGAAATAGCAGTAGTGGAACGAAAAAGCAACTTCAGCGTAACCCATCACTTGCCATAGGCAACCGACTGGGAACAAGCCCTAACGATGAACTTCGACGAAGACACCTCCTCTAAAGCACAACTTGACTCCTCCAATCGTCCTCTGAAAGATGATTATAACAAAAGTGAGCACATCTAGTACACAGCAAATTATACCACGGAATGCAATTATATATGATGGTTTATTCCAAAGGAAATGGCTTATAAGGTTATTTTGTGAAAAAGCAGCAATTTCAATTTCAATTGAATAATAGATTGAAATTGTAAGTTAAAACAATAATAATAAGTAACGAGAGTTTCTACAAATTTCACAAAGCTTAACTCATTTTTTCGCATAGCTTCTTTTCCACATTGTTTTTATAAGATCTACCCTTCGGGTATATCACCAAGCATGTCTATGACCAAGAACACGGCTATTCGAATAGGTTATTAACAATCTACAGAGGTTGTACAAATTTACCTAAAGATATAACCAGTGCGGCCAACCCCAATCATAACAAAACCTTTCAGAAACTTCATCTCGACAATTAACCCACCCGATGTGCATACAGCCGGTACTAAACTTCACTCAGCTTGTTGGCCCAACGCACACTGTTGGACACGTAAACGACGAACCGTCCATAGATGCGACCCTACCAAGTAGTTCACACCTCCACCCATCATAGAGCGCTTAACCTACCCCTAAGTAGTTAATGTCGAGACACCATAGCTTACTAAGCTTTAAATTAACCAAGAAAATTCAAAAGGTTATTTTTATTTTTGAAGGCTTAAAAAGAACTCCAAATTGGGGATGTTACAATTTGAAGTCCAAGAAAGAGTCATGAACATGTATGAGAGATGCAAGAAAAGGCCAACACAAAGAAATTGTGACTTTTCTACAAAGAGGCCTCAAAATCACCAAAAACCACAAAGAGCACTAGAACGTGTCAAATTGACTCAAAATGCATATGTGATGCAAGTGCATGACAATGAAGCTCCCCCTCACTTCAACAACCATCATTTCACTAGATATGTCATTTTGACTTAAGTCATGCTATTTTGGATGTTTTTGCATTTATCATATTTTTAGTTTTGAATTTTGCCAAAAGTTCCACCAAACGCACCCTTTGACAATCACTCTCTGCCTTTGGTAATGTAGTCATCAACGGATCACGTCTCAAAATAAGATCACAAAATTACAATTGATCGTTTTAGTGAGCTGAAAATTCTATAATGAACCAATCTTGCTCAAACATCTCAAGCACTTATAATTCATCAAGATATGATGTTTCACATTTTAATAGCACATGTTGAAGTTGCTTAAAGGTCTATCTTAGTAGAGCATGTCCCGAACTATGAGCCATCCACAACTTGTAACGTCACAAAATTTAGCTTTTCAAAAATCTTTTGAGTAGTTTAGATCCCTTGAAAATTTCACCAATTTTATTTGAATTAATAAAGCTTAATTTGGACTTTCTAAAATTAAAAGAATTTAATATGATTAAAGTAAACTCAAGTTAAATCAAAACTAGTGTTATTTGGCTTTCTTATGTTCCCAGGAATTTTCTGGGATTTTTTTTGAGTTTATTTGCTATTTATTTGGCCTCATTTGGATTTTCAGCTCTTCTTTAATTCTTAAATCAAATTCCAATTCAGAAAATCCTCTTGGGCTGATTTCTCTCGACCCATTTTTCTCTTTCTTTTCGCCAGCCCATTCTTTCCGCTCAGCCCACATTGACCCGGCCCATCCCCACCGCCAAATCCTAGCGCACTCGGGCTCGCATGTCACCGAGCTACCACCTCAACATACACTCAAGACCGTAGTCGCCCGCCATCCTTGGCGTCCGTGCCATGCGCCTCCGGAGGCCATAAATAGCTGCCCCTTGTGCGACCTCACTCCGCCTCAGGTGCCCTTGCCGCCATCATCGGAACAGCCCATGCACCGCCACCGAAGCCCTTCTCCGCCTTCAGCTGCTGCCCTTCAACGCCGTTCTCCATTGTTAAAGCTTCCCAGGACGTCCCACTTGCATCATCGGCTTCACCTCGTCTTCCTCTTCTTGATGCACTCACCACCTCAAGCTCCCGTGTGCTGCATCACCGGATCCATCTCTGTCTTCTCCGTCTCCGGCCGTAGCCCAAGATTCCTTCTTCTCCTTTAACTCCGGCCATCGCCCCTTTGCCGGCCGATTGCACCTTCTCCGGTGATACCCAATGCACATGGACCCCCACCATGGTGATCGCTGCTCAACGTTCTACGCCATGCTCACCTTTCCATCCCCGGGGCATCACCGCAACGTCGTCGTCGTCGATGGCCGAGTGTGCGTGTCGCTCCTTTGCTCGCCGCCGGCGATTTCCATCGACCCTCGCCACCGTGACTGTGTCACCACGTTCACCTCGTCGCGCTCTTCCCGTTTTTCCCCTTCTTAGCCTCTGCCGTGTCCGCTACCGCCGGCAAGCTGCCGGGCTTTGTGCGCCACTGAGCCACCGTGCCCCTTTGCACTAACACCGATGCCATATTAGCTCGCCACCTCGCTGCCATGTAGCAGCCACCTCCTACCACCTCAGCTCTCCTTGCCACATAGATGCCCACGTGGCATACACATAACCCTAACTCGAAACCAAATTATGTAGACTCAGTTCACGTGAACCTAGTCTATGAATCGTGGACCCCATGTGCCAAACACTGTTCTATGGACCCAATCGACTGTGGACCTGAGCCCAACTCTATGGACCTGGTCTATGGACCAAGGGCCCACTTGTCATTCACTTTAACCTTTTCTAGAATTCTTTCAATTCTAGAAATTTCCTAAATACCAGTAGGTCCCACCAGTCATACACTTAGTCATTTTCCAGAATTTCCAAAATAAATTAATTGAGGAATATTCTGTGGGTCCCACATGTCAGTTTCACTCTCCTTTTTCCCTTTTTCAGCATTTTCCTATCCAATCGAACTTCTGAGAGCTCGTTCTTCCTCATACAACTCCGATTGAACCCATTCAAGTTTCTAAATTCTTATAAAAATCAATATCTACCTTCCAGTACCATTCAATTTCAATTTGGAGTTTATTTTATTTGTCTTTTTGAATTTTGTTTGTTTTGCGCTTTCTTTCTCGTTAGACATTGAAGTCTCAGAATCGTCCGAAGGAGCTGAAGGGTCAAGGAAGTAGAAGATTGAAGATAAAATACGACCATCATTGCTATAGCAAGACAAGTTGTACCTTTGACCATGTTGAACACAGTTTTCTAAAATTACTTTGATTCAATTATTGCATTTTACTTTAAGTATTTATTTAAATGTTTTGGGATTAACTATATTCCATTTGATTATATCCACCTTGCCTATTGTAATATCATTATCTTTTGTCACCCTAGCTTGGTTAATTATTAGTTGGTATTATCATAGCACCAACATGGGTTGGTTAGATATGAATAGTTTGCTTAGCCATGCAACAAGTCATTCATCTCATTTGAGTTGCAAATATAAATCTTGACTAAGTGATTATGAAACTTTGTGTAAAATTGTGTGATGTGTGCTATTACTCGTTGATGGCATGTGTTGTACTTAACCAACAGGGTGGGAAAAGATTTAGACTAAGGCAAGAGGTGGAACTGTATGATATGGTGGAGCTTTGTGATTGGGAATTATGAATCTTTGTGACTTAGTTAGAAATTGGCAATCTCGCCTTGGTCAATTAAGGACTTAACTTTATACGCCATTGAACTGAGCCACAACTCTACAACCACATGTCCGGTATGGGATGGGCCTAACTTAGTAAGTTACGGAATCTCGACATTGACTATTCAGATAGTAGGTTAGGAGTTCAGCGATGGGTGAAGGTGTGGACTACTATGTAAGTCACATTTATGAGCGGTTCATCGTTCACTCACTCGTTCACTCGCTCGTTCACTATGTAGGCGCACGAGGAAGGATTCCCTCCCAGCTATAAATTAGCGAGTGAACGAGCGTGATTTCATTTCGCAGTCGCTCGCTCACTCGTTCACTCACTCTTTCGCTCGCTCTCTTGCTCTGTCGATTATATTTTTGGGGTCATTTCTGCGTTATTGATCGTCGTCATTTGCAGGTAATTTGTATCTCCGTCGTTTAATTATTGAGGCCTCGCTAATTAGTTATGAAATAATTAGTCGTAATTTTACGGTGGATGCGTACTTAAGTAATTGTAATTTTGCAGGTATTTACTTAGTTTAACATTGTTAGTCCCATGTAATTAGCGTTCTGGTATTTTTGTAGGAAATTATTTTGGACTTTAGGGGTCCCATGGAATTGTCAGTACGTATGCTATCAATGCAATTAGCATTATGAGATTATCATACATTGTATATGTTGTAGGCTATCAATGCAATTAGCGTTCTGAGATTATCATACATTGTATATGTTGTAGGCTATCAATGCATGGACAAACTAATGTATTTAAGACCATGGGTAAAGGAACTTAAGAACACATCCACTAATACTGCTATATGTGGATAATAAAGTTAGACCTCATGAGTGCCTTTGTACTTTTGAGCAAGAAACATATTTGAGCACTAAGCTGAGGAATTTAGTCTATGGTCAGCTAGATGTTAGCTACATGTCTTTGGACCACCAGTTAGATGAGTGTCTTGTTGGGCGGCAATTAACTACCACTAACCCACGCCATCAGATAAATCAATTAATGTACATTTGATTGTAGTGTTCATTTGGTCGCAATTTTTAATTTGCACTATTTTATCGTCACTAAATAGCCATATTTAATTTTGTACCTACAAATTAGTGTACATTAATTTATAGTGTTAATTTCGTCGTAATATTTAATTTGAAGTATTCTATGGTTAATTAGTTATGAAATAATTAGTCTAAAAATAATTAGTTTGTCTTAATTAATTAGTTTTAAACAATTAGAAAATAGAAAAATAATGACATCATGCACTGCTAGTTATTCATGAAACTAATTATTTCGTGCTAGTTATTTTATGGCCATTATCAATCTTCTCACTAATATTCCCTCTATTCCATGTGTTACAAGTCATGTCTCTACCGGAGCTTTTGGAACACTTCTACGATGAGGACCACCGATGCAAGATGTGGATCGCCAGTGATGCCGATGGCCCTTCACCCCTACTGCTTCGGGCGGGGAGGGATTCCTGGGAGCTAAACGATCGCTATGTCCCGATCCTCCGGGACACGGGTTTGTTGCCCCTTGCGAGGCTGGTGTCCATAGGACGTCGGTTCACCCTAGACGATAGCCTGTTGCCAGCACTTGTCGACAGGTGGAGGCCCGAGACGCACACCTTCCACTTTTGGTGGGGTGAGATGACGGTCACTTTGCAGGACATCTCGCTCTTGACTGGTCTCCCGATCCGGGGAGAGCCACTTGTTTCGGGCCCTCTGCCGGCGCACTAGAAGGCCATGCTAGAGCATCGGTTGGGTCAACCTCTCCCGGAGGGTGCACGTGGCGTCCCCCGGACTTGGCTGAGGAAGTTTAGTGATTGCCCGCAGGGTGCACCTGACGAGGTCGTTAGGACGCACCTCGTTGCTTACGTTCTTTAGCTCTTTGGTTGGGTCCTATTTCCAAACACACAGGGTGATTTTTGCTACCCCAGCTACGTCTGCCTCACTGAGTCGTTGGTTGACACAGAGGCTAGGCCGATGCCTCAGTATAGCTAGGGATCAGCCATCCTTTGCGCCACATACCAGGGATTGTGTGACGCCGTGGCGCTGCAGATCGGTGGTACCCGACTGGTATGCACTCGTGCTCCTGCAGATGTGGAGTTGGGAGCACTTCCCGGTTGGGCGGTCGTCCATCGAGAAAGCGGTGCACCCATATGCCCCCCCCCCATCGACGCGATAGACGGGCCCACCATGGGCTTTCGTTGGACTGCTGGCCGTCTGCGCTGGGCCAAAGACAAGCCGGTGTGAGACCCCGATTTATTAGGCTCATAATACTTAGTCATCCAATTGACCCTAGTATTATCAACTAAATAAACCGTGCCTCGAGATATATGTACTTCCCAGAATGCAGTACACACAACTCATTACAAAAGATTGCATCAATTCCATTCCAACACATAGAATGTAACAAGCAACAAACCGAAGTTAATATACATAAAGGATAGTTATTACAAAAGAGAGGCCGACCGCCAAATAACAACAAGACTACAAAGATAACAATGAAGCAAAAGTGCCATAGAGATGGCCCAAAATAAGAGCCAACCAAAGTGCCTTAGCCCACAAGGCAATCGACGACCGCCAAGCTAGTCGCTTTCCCAACCACCAAGACAACTCACAAAAGTAAAGCCCTTTGGGCTCTACCTCCTCTGCAACAAAGTTATTAAGCAAAGCAAATGAGTACAAAATGTACTCACAAGACCGACGTGTAGTATAACAGAACTATAGTTTAACTACATGCAAGCTTTATATAAGTGGATGAGGCTTTGGACTCATTTTTAGCATAAAGCAAGTTTTCATTTGCAATAATGTAATAGATTGAAAGCGATTTGACAAAGCATTTTTAATTATTGAAGTAACAATGAGATAATAACATAATAGCAACATATGAACAACCTGGAAGTGACTAACCCGTTAGCCACCACAACAATAGTATGAATTACCCATTCATACCACCCATGTCAAATTTTAATTAAAGGTTGTAGTCTAGTTCTCACGGGGCGTATCCGAGCGTGTCCATAACCTAGGACGAGGCTATTCGAATAGTTTTAACCTGCGGGGGTGTACCAATGTACCCACACGTCGACCGCCTTTTAGCCACATGATTTAGCACACTTCCTTTGGTATGCCGCACGGCTAAGTCCTCTGAGACATTTCCAATGGATGATGCTAATTACGAGCAAGAACCCACGGGGATAAGGACACATTAGACAGCCTAACCGGACTGCTAATGCTCCCCTCCCACACCACACACACACATTTTCTTGTAAAACATACCAACCGACCAGCTCATAATTAACACCCTCCAAAGTACTTAGTCAAGAGAGGTCCCATATCCCCCTTGTGTGGTTAGCACGCAAAAATGCTCAGAACGGTGGCGCAAGTAACTCGGTCCTTAATGACCCGGGCATACTACCACATTCCAAAAACCACACCACCCATCCAATATGCCCAAGTCCAAATCAAACTTTTATTTTCAGATTTTGACTTTACAAAATAACAAAGCACAAGTGCTGGACATAAAGGAGTAATAATTAGATTTGTGTGATCAAGACCATCGACTAAGTCGATGATCGCCCATTACTACTGATAACTAAGCATGTCTAAGCAGTTTAAAACGAAAACTACTAAGTGATAAGAGCTCATCCAACG
This sequence comes from Phyllostachys edulis, assembly GCA_036346405.1. NCBI lineage: Eukaryota > Viridiplantae > Streptophyta > Magnoliopsida > Poales > Poaceae > Phyllostachys > Phyllostachys edulis. The sequence goes on along the minus strand of CM070561.1, from coordinate 12,895,673 downwards.
AGCTCAAACCACAGCAAATAACCTAGGCTCATGGTAGTAGAGGATAAACAATTCCTACAGATTATGCAACTATAGGCTTGCTAGCGACATTTTAACACAAAGTAGCATGCATACATACAAGTAAAACAATATATTAACCTTTAAAGTAATGGGACGATAGAGGGGATATGATCAAACTGCTTGCCTTGCTGTTGCTGGTCAATTTGTTGCTGAGGATCGCTCACGGGATCAACACACTCGTCAACACCTAATCGAAAAGACGAAAACAATCGATAAGAACGACGAAAATGACAAAGACAGCACAGCAAACGAACTCCAAATACTCTGAAATTTCTACAGCAGCAAGAGGATGATTTTTAGGGAATTTAGCAACAAGAACCAATTGATTTGGATTCTCAATGCAAAAGTTATGAGCAAAACAAATCTGCTCAGCCCTAAAAATACCAAACTGCCACTATTCCTAATTTAATTATTAGGCAACAATTTCTAGAAGGGTGGTGATACTGAGATTTTTACAGTAAAACCAGCACCTCATGAGATGAATAACACAATTGAGTTCACCTCATTTGGAGCTATTATGCATTTTCTATAACTTTTCAAAAACAAGAACTTGAACAAAATTATAATGCACAAGAACTCTTTTTGACAACAGCAACAAGCTCAAAACTAATTTTCACAGTAAGTTCATCAATAGAGGAACCCAACAAAGTTGGATTCACTCAAAAATAATCTACATAGCATTAGTTATATATTTTACAAGTTAAACACTACATTTAAAGTTAGTTTTAAAACCTATTTGCAAAACCATGTTCTGGAGCTGAACTGGGCTCATAACCATTTTTTAGATTGGAGCCCAGGTCAAACCAGAGCTAACAAACTTTGAATCACCCTATTTGGATTTAAATTGACTTAGTTATGCAATTTTTAAAGTTCATACCTTTTTCAGTTTATAATTAAGACCTCACAGAGGTCCTAAGGACTAGAACAATCGGGAGGACATGAGCCATAGATTTGGAATCTAACGGCTCAAGACCTCCCAGCGCCGATCAAGACACGCCAGCCATGATATCTAGAGGACATGGGCCGTGGATCTTGGATCCCACGGTCCTTGTCCTCCAGTGAAACAGCGCCGACGCCGTCTGCTGCGAGATAGAGGTCGTGGCCGTTGATCTTGGATCCAACGGCTATGACCTCAAGATCTCAGGCCTTTCAGCGCTTAGCGCTTCTGACCTTATCGTCGCGATCGGAGAGGAGGTCGTGACCGTTGATCTTGCGAGATGGACGGCCCACGACCTCGACCTCACGCTGCTGCCTTGCGAAGTTAATGCGCGGACAACGAGGAGGTCCGCACGAGGTCTTAAATGCGCCGCAAAGAGACAGGATTAAGGGCGATAATGGCGAACCCAACGATTAACGAGGTTGGCCAATGATAAGCGCATTTAAGAGGAGGATCTTTGTCTTAACGGACGCTACCGGATGTCCGTTCCGGCACAAAAACCACAACGCAAAGATGGGGGCAATGCCGGATCATGCAGACCTCGCCGGCGACCACCAATGGTACCAACGGTGCGCAATAGTGTGGCGCACACCATGGACCTCCTCTCAGCGGCGGCGACGGCCTTGAGCGCCGGGCGAGCCGAGAGGACAAAATGACCAAGACGGCCAAAAGACAAGAAGCAAAATTTGAGCTCATGGTGCCATTCAGCGGGTGCCCAAGAAAAGCTCCACAACAACATACACGGGTGTCGAGATCTAAGGACTATCAGAACGCGTTACTGGAGGTCCAGAGGATCTTGAGGAGGTCGTGGAGGAGGACCGGAGTTGGAGAAGATGGGGTTGCTCCACGGCCAAAGCTCCACTCCAGGCCCACTTTGTCCACCTCTGAAAATGCCCAAACTAATCAAGTTAGGACTTGGTCCCAGAGGAAATGGCACAAATGGAAGCAATGAGAGGAGAAGAAATCTCCAGAACCCTTATGCCACCGAGGAGCTCCCACTCAATAATGGCGCCAAAAGGGAGGTCAAGGAGGAGAAAGCTTAGAAGACAGTGCAAGCTAAAGCTTGGAAGTGTGCCAAAGAAGCTAAGGAGGAACCCAATGGGGTTTTATAATTGGGAGAAGCGGGGCACATGAGCTAGGGGTAAGCTCACGGTGAGCTTAGCCCATGGCTCGGTCCATGGCTTGGACAAGACGGGGGTTGACATGGTGACAGAACTGCAGACCGGAGGAGAGGTGGAAGGTGACCAAAGCATTTAATGCGGTCGACAAAAGAGTCGTTGAAGGTACACAAGTGATGCAGCCGCCTTTTCTCCTCGCCGAGCACGCATGCGTGTGGGGAAGGAGAAGAACAGGAGATCATTTTGACCGTTGGATAAGACTTGAGGAGGTCCTAACCATCGGATGTGATTTTTGAACCGTTATGTTTTAAGTGATCGGGAGGAGGTCCCACCACACGATCTTGGATGGGGAGGTCGTGGCCCTCCGATTTCCTTAGCGCGATGCGCAAAGGAAAAGGGAGCAGAGGTCCAAGGCGTTGGATCTAAATCCAGCGGTCTGGACCTCTGGGGGACTTAACGCTTGGGCACGCTTCTGACCCAAGATGTGGAGGTCATGGCCTTTGGATTTAAATCCAAGGGCACATAACAGATGGGGAGGACTTAGATCTTTGCATAGCGCACAAGAGAGGTCATGGCCTTTAGATTTAGATCTAAGGGCTACGACCTCATGTGCGTTAGGAGATCTGATCGCCTGCGAGGAGGAGGTCGTGACCGTGGATCTTAATCAACGGTGCACAACATGAGATGGGGAGGTTTTGTCTTGTTGGATATCGGCTGGAGGTTGTGGGTCGTTGGATTTGATCCAACGGCGCACAACAATTGAAGCGGGAGGTCTGAGGCTGCGATGAATTGCGGCGGAGGTCGTGGCCTTTGGATTTAAATCCAACGGCCACGACCTCAACAAGGTGGAAGATCTGAAGGTTTTGATAGTGAGGGGAGGTCATGGCCATGGATCTTTGATCCAAGGGCTGTGACCTCATGTAGGTGGGAGGACCTCACTGTGAATGTTCGAGGAGGAGGTCGTGGCCTTTGGATTGAATCCAACGGCTACGACCTCAACAAGGTGCAAAGGGAGGTCTTTGAGGTTTAAAAACACGGGGAGGTCATGGCCATCGGATTTTGATCCAAGGGCAATGACCTCATGTAAATGGGATGCCTTAGTGGTTTAACGGCTCGGGGAGGTCGAGGCGGTGGATCTTAATCCAAGGGCTATGACCTCACCAAGGTGGAAAGTGGACTTTGAGGTTTGATAACAAGGGGAGATCATGGCTATCGGATTTTGATCCAAGGGCAATGACCTCAACAGGGTGGAAGAGGACCTTGCGGTGTTGACCGCGGAGGAGGTCGAGGCGGTTGGATGTAAATCCAGCAGGCTGCGACCTCATCAAGGCGGAAGGAGGTCCGATGGGTTGCTTGAACGAGGTTGGGTTGGACCACTTTGCAAAGCGGCTAGCCCAAGGAATAGTGCACCATTTCAAATTTAGTTTTTAACAAATGAGACTTTGCGTAATTGTTTGGGATAGCAATTCAACTCCAAAATTTATGAAATTTTAACAGAGCTTGCTTGACATCATGATTAACCTTACATAAAATTTCCAGAGGTTATTATGCAATGCATTTTTCTCAGGAATTTCATGAAGGCTGTTCAAGAAATTGTTTTACCTCCAAAAATTATCAAACAAGTTTTATAACTCATGATATTTTTCAGAGGGGTCCCACAACATTTCTAGGACCAAGGAAAAATATCTCCAAGGGTTTGGCACAAGATTTGTGACAAATGGGAAATGAGTTTGTCTTTTGGTCAACAAGAGCTTATGTTTTTGGATTACACAAACTCTTGGACAAGAATTACATGAGAGTTTTAGGGGTTTTCAAGATGTGAGAAAAAAGTTTTAATTTCTACACATTTAATTATATTTGAACAAACACCTGTTTAGGTATTTGGGATGTTACAGCCGGCGAGGTGTTACTCATTGTACCACAATGAGTTCGAGTCGTTGCACGAAAGCGACATCATCTAGTGTCCATGGTATCCAGATTTCGTGCGCACGGTAACGCCACACAAGTTGTTCGTACAATGCACCCAGGACATCGGGCTATGGAGGACAACATACTACCTGGTGTTCACACATATGCTGGAGCCTTACGCACCGCAGCGCGTAATACAACAGTTTGGTGCGTACCAAGTCGTGCCCCCCTGGACAGCACGCTCCTGCAGCGAGCCGTACACCTGTGAGTCAAACTTCATCCGAGTAATGTTTACAGTTCTTACGTCTTCCTTTCTAACATCAATCCTTCCAGAAATGCAGGCAATCGAGGGCGGGTGGGCATATTCAGGACTGGCGCCTGGCCCAACAGGAATGGGCTATGACATGGATGGATAGGGAGCATTTGGATGTCTTGCGTGAGCGGCGTCCGTACGACCTTGAGACGTACGGTGCGTACTTGGAGTGGTACGTGCCACGGACGCGCGCAAGACTCACCATTCCTCCACTGAAGCGCCCAGAGCGGGTGACATCGGAGACGCACCAGGAGAGCCTCCGTCGCGCGTACGATCATCACAGCGCTTCGTGGAATGATGACACTGTAAGACACTTACAACCTCTGGTCGTTGCATTGACGACATTCATACTCTTTGTTAATGAACCTATTACGTATGTGACTATAGTTAGAGCGGGCGCAGCGCATCCATAGCGCATCGGAGGCCACCATCCGCAACCCAGACACAACACTGGAGGGATATAAAAAATTTTGAAGAACATCTCGGCGAAGATGAAGAAGATATTAAAGAACTTGAGCTGTGGTCGTTCAACGGACGACGTCCTGCGCATCGGGCACTAGGTGGGGGGCTGTGCTCACCCACTAGGTCACCACGGCCTAATGAGTCCAGCTGGCATCGTAGCGTTCCCCGTCGGCCATCCGCGGCCCAGAGCGGCGGGGAGGTAAGTTATGTACGAATCTACATTTTGTTTTTCGGTTATGCCTTACATTCCGCTAACATCATGTCGTTCTCCTACCATAGGTCTATCGGGATGAATCACTTCTACCGTCCGCGTTTAGTACACAGATTAGCGCTCCCTGTCGGTCATCTACACTACACATCCGGAAGGTACGAGATTATCAGTTTATGTCCACAATGTTTATTAATTTGTACTAACATTGTTTCGTCTTGTAGCCTTCAGTTGACCGTGGGGGTGACGGTCAGTTCACGTCGACTGATGACAACGATATGGGCCTCCCAGCTCCTACCAGGGAGCAATACAGAGCGTCAAGGTATGGAGCATGGCAGCTAGGGTTTGTAGCGTACGCGGGGCAGAGCTCCTCCGGGTACGCTGTCCCACCGTACGTTCAAGGCTAGAGCTCCTCTGGGTTCGTTGTCCCACCATACGTTCAAGCCCAGAGCTCCTACGGGTTGGCTGGCACCCCGTACCTCCAAGGCTAGAGCTTATCTGCACAACCGGAGTTGCAGGCATCGTACCCTAGGAGTGAATTTTTTGAGCCCGTCGCTCATGATTTCTTCAGAGGTGGCCCCCAGGTCGGCATGCCTCATCAGAACGACATGTACGCTTACCAGAGTCAGCCTACTGATCCACCTCCGCCCACTCAATGGTCTCCATACCCTCTCTGAGCCAACACGTGATCTCTGGACCGGCTCACGTACCCCATGGGGCACGCCCGACGCAAGACATCTAGGCGCATGCGGAGGCAGTCGCAACAAGCAAAGGGTAGTGGCTCAGATGAGTGAGCTATAATGTATCCCGTGTGTAGTTTCTATGTTTTGGTATATTTATATTCATATTTTATTTTGCTACATTTGTACGCTTTTTTTCCATACATTCCATGTCAGGGGATGAGCACTGGGAGCGGAAGCGGAAGGGAAGAATCAACTCAAGAGGATGAGGATTGCGTCAGGACTACGCGGTGAACGGTGCGGATGAACAGTGCGATGAACAGTGCCGTGGTGAACAGTGTCGTGGTGAATAGTGCGCGGACAGGGTATGGCACAAAGGGGATTAGGTAACTCCCAATCCTTTGCTGATTTTCATTGATGCATATGCTGCGTATATAAAGGGATACAAACTGACTTGGAAGGTATTATCCTTCCTAATGCAATAAAGACTAACTTGGAAGGTATTATCCTTCCTAATGCAACTTCCCTAATGAGATTTTCCTATAGTAAACTTGCCTAATTGCAACTTCCTAATTTGAGGATTCCTAAACTGCCGCTAGGGCCAACTGCGCCTCCTCCTAAACTGCCGCACATGACATCTCTCCCTCCGTTGACAAACGGCTCGTCCTCGAGCTGAAAAGAGGGATAAGATGCTCGAAATGTGAAAACGTCTTCCCATGACATATCAGCAACATGAAGTCCTTCCCATTGAACCAGAATTTGCCGCTTATCTCGAGACAGGCGGGCACGGATCACCGTGGCTGGCGTGGGAATAACTTGGCCATGAAGGATGGGCGGCAATGGCGGTGGATCTTGAGAGGGAGGCTGTCATACTTCTTCAAGAGAATCACGTGAAAAACATCATGTAAACGTGTCGGGTTGGGCAAGTCCAAGCGGCACGCGACCTCATTAATCTTGGAGATGACGCGATAGGGCCAAGAGTCATCCTTCTTCTTGACAAAAAGCATAGGCGCGGGAAAGGTAGAGCTGTTGCGCCGAATAATGCCCTATGCCAACATGGCAGTGCATTGACACTCCAGCTCGTCCTTTTGCAGTGGGTATCTATAGGGCCGAACCACCACCACGCTGGTGCCCGGCATGAGGTGGATGCGGTGGTCGTGACCATGCGGCGGTGGGAGCCCAAGTGGTCGTCAAGACCGTGAAAATTCGCGAGGAGCTCCTCCATGAGCTCCCCATGGTCGCTTTGCATTTAGGTCTTGGCGCTAGTCGGCCGGTCACGACACCCGAGCCCTCATTTGGGGTGGTCTTGGTGCCGACAACTCCTCGGCCCTGTCCGTCTGTGGTTTCTCCATCTTCGCCCTCCTCATTTGGCGGGGTGTCCTCCATCTTGCGCGGGATACTAGCAAGAGTTTTTTGTCGTATCCTTGGCGAATTGGCGCATCATCTGTTGGAAATCCTCGTTACCACCGTTGCTCGACATAGTGGAAGGAGCAACGGTTGGCTCTAATACCAATATGTTAGGGGATGAGCACTGGGAGCGGAGGTGGAAGGGAAGAATCAACTCAGGAAGATGAGGATTGCGTCGGGACGACGCGGTAAACGACGCGGATGAACAATGCGATGAACAGTGTCGCGGTGAACAGTGCGCGGACAGGGTATGGCGCAAAGGGGATTGGGTAACTCCCAATCCTTTGCTGATTTTCATTGATGCATATGCTACGTATATAAAAGGATACAAACTGACTTGGAAGGTATTTTCCTTCCTAATGCAATAAAGACTAACTTGGAAAGTATTATCCTTCCTAATGCAACTTCTCTAATGAGATTTTCCTATAGTAAACCTGCCTAATTACAACTTCCTAATTTGAGAATTCCTAAACTGCCGCTAGGGCCGACTATGCCTCCTCCTAAACTGCCGCACATGACAATAGCGATAAGATCGACCAAAGATCGTTTCCGGAAGTAGGGAAAAGTAAAGCATATTTGAAATATCCCACAACCTCCTCTAGACCGCTAATATACCTTGTTATCAAGACATGCATATCACCAAAATATAACCTCCTTTGAAACATCAACAAATCTCAAATAACTAATGACTGCATATTGCATATTGGTGTATGTTTTATAGGAGGCTAAGACATACTAAAGAACAAAGGTTCTTAATATTTTCTGCGAAATTAAAACCATATCATAATCCAAAAAATCTCTTACAGGTTTTCTCATTAAGAGCAACTAAAATTTCCAATACCTAAAATCCAAGAAAGCAACTAATTTTTCATACATTCCAAGTTACATGAAATCATGAAACCCTAATTTCCAAAACCTAAAATCCAAATTTTCGTGACCTAAATCCTTGATTTTTTGAGACAATTCCAAAACACATATAAAATTATCGAAACATTACACAATCAAGTCCACTGCGTGAGAAGCCTTCAAAACAAATTTCATAATTTTTGGAGCTTATTTTCTACATTTACAAATTCGTACAAACAGTATACGTTTATGAAATTGCGAGAAAAATCTTGGATGAATAAAATTATGACAAATTTACACAAGCAAGTACGCTGTGTCGGGAGGCTCCATATAAAATTTCATAATTTTTTGAACTCATTTGGTATATTTTAAAATTCCTACAAACAGCGTCGAAACCCGCTTAAACCTTTAACCTAAACCCTAAACGGGACACATGACGTGCGGTGGGGCATCACCGTACGGTAGCCGTGCTACGAGTGGCTAAATTTACCCAAAAAAAATTTGTGCACGGTCAATACCGTAAATACGCGGCAAAAACATGACAATACGGCCAAAAGCATCATACTTGCAACACTTTTGGTATTACTTTTGACATTCTTTTCCCTGTTTTTGTTTCCATTTTTTAGCAGGGCAAACATTCAAGATTGAGTCAATTTGACCAAACACAAACTTTATGTATCAGATATACACCACTCATGTTGACCTACATATATAAGTTGTAAATAATGTACACACCAGAGTAGTAACATTACTTGTTTTCCCATAACACCGTAACCAGACAACTGTAAAAAATCATAAGAACATGTTTCCATGGATATCGTGGAATCTTTTCAGAAATTTAACAAAATAACCACAGTTCAGTTCCACAATCCAGTTGATCTTGTGATCTTCAGGATTCAGCTGCAGTAGGTTGCATGCAGCAGAACCATTTCTTCTGCAAATAAAAATAGATTATGATGAAAAAAGTTCCGTTTCAAACCATTATCTCAGCAAGGTAAAAAATTCCATTTCGTAGGCATGTTATAAGTTCCACAAGAGCTATTAATACCAATAATCATGTTCTACAAACCTCTCCCTTTACAATTTAAACCAAGTGATTGGAGTGTTTATGTTCATCAAATATTTACACACATTAGTACCTGAATCCTTGTACTTTCCACATATTTATACACATGTGCTCAAGACTTCATAATCAAATTAACCAAAACAATTATATACATGCACTACTGCAAAACTGACTTGTCTATTAACTTCCATTGGAACTAATAACACTAGAAAAGGAAGCCAACGACATGACTATCAAATAGTTATTCTCTAGAGAATCATTTGTGGAAATTGGAAAAGGTAGATGCCTACATAGGGAGACATCGTTGTGCTCTTTGGTAAGCACCATTCGGTACATAAAGAGGGGCTGTAGAGTTACTGGAATACATGCTAAAAGGGTCAAATCATTAGAACCAAGTTAAGTTGTCTCTTTCTGATTTCTGACACTGCAGGCAAATTAAACTACCATTTTCAGTGGGCTAGCAGTATAACTCATCCATCCTGCCATGCCTGAACCATGGCCTTGGTCCTACAATGATGGCTTACAGAAGCTTGACATGCTCAAACAACATGTCACCATGTGCAACAATAGATAAACTCATAAAAGGATACATTACAACCGCTGTTACGTAAATAACTACAGAAGCAACTGTCTATGGTTGATCACTCATGGCCAGAGTTGGATCGAAATGTAGTTTCTTTTTCAAAAGAATGACTTTGGTCAGAATAATTGGACAGAATGATGGTGAATTCGTTAATGACTGTATCCATCTTAGTTGGAATGCCATGCTATTCTAGGCAATCACAATCTATTATTATTTATTAGAATATGAAAGAGCTGCGAAGCCCAGGAAAAAGGAATGCTGGGCCCTTACAGAATTGTTCCCCTTTGTTGCATACAAGCCTTGCCCAGATGGCTGATCACTTTTTGCGGGCGCATCTTGTCCCTGGGAATTGCCACCAGTCTTCTTCTCATCCCTAGCTTTGTTAAAGATTACTGTGAATCCTTCAGCTGAAGCAGGATCATTGACGTCCCACTCCCCAAACTTTGGCAACGGACTTCCCTTCTCCTATATGAGTTCAGAAAATATCAGATGTCGATAAATTATTCAGAACTAAATGCATGTCCGTTGAGTCAAAAGGATAGGCATCAATACAATTTTGCTGAGTCAAAAATAACTTGCGAACATCAATTCGAGAAAATCAAACATAACCTAACAAAAGGTATTGACAATTTCATTCTTGACACCACAAGAGTACCTTAGAAACTCCGTACAACAGACTAGTGCCCAGATTTCAAACTATGAAGGTAAAGTTATTGGCTTGGTTTCCACATTGAGATTTAACTAAATATAGCAACACCACAATCCAATTTTGTCAAATTTGATCATTTTTGTTTCATAGAACAATAACGGCCAAGCATATTGAAAGCAACAAAGCATCCTTACTAGTGCGCAGCAAACCATTCTAGAAATGAATATTTTCGTCACATCTTGTTAACTAACAAGTAACAATGGATAAAGCAGCAAGAATCCCTCAAAGTGCAATGCTAAAAGAACTGCCGAAAAACGCAAAGCATATCAGAGTATAAATCCATCCAAGAATCGCCACCGGTGCTTCCCCAAGCTACCTTTCAACCATCTATTCCTCAAACTTGGGAATGCGCAACATGATCCAATAAGACGCACAATACCACTGGAAGCGACGCTCTCCACGAAACTAACCATCAATTCCAAGCTGTAATTCCATTCTCTTGATTGTCCCAAAAATGCATGAAAAACAGGGCATTCACGAGCTACAAATTACCTCTAGAGTCTAGACGATTGAATGGCCCCGTGTCCTGGTATGAAGCATTAATTCTGAATAGCACAGACTAATCCTCACAGAAACCTAAAGTTAAAGAAGGGACGGTACTAGCAATTCCTAGCCCCACGAAACCCTAGCCCACCAATCCACCAGCCGCCACCACCATCAATTACATCAATCACTATGGCCTAGCCGACAGATCAAGAACCAGGTTCTTGCAAGGACCTAACCCCACCGATGCAGGAACCGCGCGCGATGAAACAAGGGGATTCAAGAACAGAGGCAAGAAGAACCTTACCGCCGCCATGGCAACTCTTCTTCTCTCTCGACGGAAGGATTCGAGGCGCACCGAGAAAAGGGGAATAGGAATAGAGGAGGAGAATAGAGGAGGGGATTGATGTGATTACAAGCAAGATGAAAAGAAGGATTTCTTTCCTAATTGATTTTGGTTTGGTGCTGCTGCTGCTGGGCTGTCTGCCTCCTTCGAGACTCCAGTTTCCTGTTGTTGGCTGCCTGCCTGCTTGCCTGTCAGCAGTGGAAAATTCCTGTTTCCACGACTTCGACGGGATTCTCTGCGGTCGGCTGCCTGCGCGCTGCGGCCGTGGTCCAAAGAACAAATATCTCAACGCCCAAGGGTACAATGGTAAATGTTGTAAATAATGCATAGAAAAATAGAAACAGGATATATGAATTTTACATGTAAAAACTCTTTCGGAAAAAACAATGGATGCACGAATACAATATTACTATATAAGACGATGTTTAAATCAAGCTTTTTTATCTTTTCTGTGGACTAGATGGATAATTTATAGTGATACGTGAAAGATTCCGCACAGTAGTAGAACTAAGAGTTGAAGTAGCAAATAAAATTCGTATCACACTCAAACTTAATTTATATCACGCTCAAAATCAACAATCTCCACCTTGAGACGAATTCTTCGTGTAGCCAAAATAAAACATGATCTTCTCGAAACAGATTAGCATGAACACCTTGTACGCCGAACACCCATACAACTGCTGACTAATACCAACTAAGTCTGAGCAATGCTCAAACTTAGCGGTAGGAACTGGCTTGTAATCATATCAACTAGATTATCATGAGTACTTATCCGTCTAACTTTAATGTCACCTCGAGGAATGACATATCGAATGTAATAATATATGATGTCAATGTGATTCGTTCTCTCACGAAACATCTAATCCTTCGTAAGGAAAATAGTGTTTTGACTGTCGCAGAATATTGTAGTGCAAAACGTACTTCCGCAATGTAAAACCCCGACCCGCCACCTAGGTCCGGAATGCTACCACTACACATTATTCATTACAAATATTTGTGCAGCTAATTTTGCAACTAGACATAATACAACAAAAGTGAAATAACTAGGGAGAATGTGTTGCATTAGTAACTACATGTGACGTGGATGTACTATTCTTCCTTCCCGAAACATGTCATTTGCGACGTTCACCTAAAAACCAATAATAAGTAAGGGTGAGTCCGAAGACTCAGCAAGCACATAATAGAAACGATAAGCACCGCCACACAAACATAACATTACCATTTCATCATTTCCATCATTTGCTCTCCATTAGTGCAATGCATCATTAATCTACATGCTCATTTGCTCACTTCATTACCCATATATGTGAATGCACCATCATGCCCATCATGCTCATGCTCATATGCATCTCATCAGCTGATACTGGTATCGTGGAGTGTTCACCTGTCGATGACACACTCTTCCCTTATCTTCGTTAGGATGGGGTCCTTACATTGTAGGACTTTATCTAGTGCCTACAGATGTAAGACTTCATCTAGAGCACACCGGATTAGTCATGTATCTTTCTCACCGACCTCACCAGAATAGTTACATGACTTTCTCACCGACCTGGCTCATGCATTCTTGCCATGATGCAAATGCATATGTCCATTGTCATTAACGTAATTCATCATTGCCATCATCAACAGGGTAGTCCCATTGCTCACCTTGTCCCATCATTATTGCCATCAACATGTAAACATTATCATGTAAGCATCATCATATAAACATTTCCATGTAAACATCATTACATAAACATTTCCATGTAAGCACCATCCTATAAACATTATCATATCATGCAAACATCACATATTTTATAGCACTTACAGGCTATCGCTCTACCATGCACTTGCCTGTTAACCAAGCGGAGCGGAGTAACGTGTGGATGATGTCGTTCCAGAACCTCCACCTGAACATGCATTCAATCAGACTCAACATATGGTAGCAATACATTTACACATTTGGCTGTCATTGATCCTACGCGCAAAACGGCACAAACAAACCCCTCTCACTAGGCATTATTCCACTAACCCGGAGCCAAAAATAAATAATAGGTTAGAGATCGAGTCGTCTAATTTTGCGAATAAAAAATTTACACGCGCGCCCCTAAATTCTTTCCACTTCTTTCTTTTCCCTTCTCTCTATTCTCCCCTCTTCTCTCACCATCCTGCCTAATTGATTCGGCCGAAGCCTTCTCTGGCTTCTCCTCCCTCATTTCTTTTCCTCATCCCTCATTCTCTCCCCCTCTCAGTGGTTCTCTCCACACTGAGACGGCCCGACCAAGACCTCCTGCTTTCGGTTGCGCCTCGGCTCCCCACGCCCATGCCTCCTGCTTTGGCTCGGTTCCCCCGCTGTTGCTCGGCCACCCGCCACCTCGGCTCCTCCGCGCCCTTGGCTGGCTCCTCCCCATGCCGATGCCACCTCATGGCCACTGGCTGGCTCGGCCTCCGGCCCCGGCCTCCTCCCTCAGGTGCCACTGTTGTGTGCCTCTCCTCGGCTCGCCTCACGGCCAAGACGCCCAAGACGGCTGCTTCTCCACCTCGCCTACACTCGGCTCGGCCTCTGGCCACCATGCACCTCCCCCCAAGCATCGCTGCCGGCCAAGCTCCACCCCAGGTAGTCTACTCTTATGTGACACCCTGAATTTTTTTAGAGTCTTTTTGGAATTTTCAAAATAAAAAGGACCATTTTGTTTTGATGAGAATTCAAAGCTTAACCTGAAAGTTCCTAATGGATTTAAGTTGACTAACTCAAACTTTAACTAAAGTTCCTTCTTGGTTTATTGAGTTATTGGAGCTTTGCTGGTCTTTCCTTCTCTGTCCATCTTTTACTCACCTCTGGGCTAGACCTCCCTTTGTCCACGGACCTCCTCTGTGTAGTCCTCCTATGGTCTAGACCTCCTTAGGTCTATATCTTCCAAGCACTTGGACCTCCCTGGGTCCAATTATCCCTCTCGGGTCTTCTCTGGCTCGCAACCTCCCTAAGTCTGTGCCACCATTGTGTGCATCTGAGCTCCTTTGGAACCCCGTGAAGCTTTTTGTGTTTTCTTGGACGTCCTTCGTTGCTTGTAGCCTTGAAATCCTTCTCTGGAGGTTCCCTTCAGTATCAGCCCGGTAGTACCACCCACACCATGCGGTACTACCGCTTCTTAGGACCTCCCCTTACGACCTTTGGAGTTTGGGGAGGTCTGAGGTCCAACGACCTCTGCGGGTCAGGACCTCCCAGACCTCCGAGTGGTCCTCTCGGACCTCTCGGGAGGTCTGTGCGGTCCTACCGGGATGTCCTCTCGGGACGCCCCGAAGTCCTTGCGGACCTCCCAGAGGTCCCGAGGACCTCTCGATGTCCTGGGGCTCTCTGGACCTCCCAGAGGTACCGAGGATCTCCGGGTGTGCCCTGGGCCGGGTCGTTACATCTTACCTCCCCCCCCCCTCCTTGTACCTTGTGCCATGAAAGCATGTGATAGAAATGGAGGGATGGGGCGACATACTTGGTTTGTTGGTTTGAGGACAGAATGGTGGTGAGGCTTGGCTCACAACCTTGGGCTGCAGTAGTGAGGGTGCTTCTTTGATTCTTGATCTCTCAATTCCTCTTCTCCTTTGGTTGCTCCATGGAGTGGGCTTGAGATGGAAAGGTGGGTTGGCTTGCTTGCTAGTTAGCAGTGGGGAAGAAAGTTTGTGTTGTGGGGAGCTTTGGCTGGCTAAGATAAGGCTCGGCCTTATCCCCTTCTCTCTCTCTCTCTACCTTTCTCTCTCTCTATCTCTCTCTCTACCTTTCTCTCTATCTCACTCTCTATCTCTGTTGATTTTCTTCTACTGTAGGGAGGTAATTTGGTAAAATTGTTCTCAACCTTCACTCTCATTCTCCTAGGCTCACTACTGGTATTACATTCCACCCCCCTTAGCAGAATTCGACTCCAAATTCTGGCGTCCAACAATCCACACATCGTAACAAAATGAAACAACTGTACATAAAATAACTCTAACTCGTACCCGTAGTGAACAACTCCGAGTATTTCTCACGCATGCGAGACTCCAACTCCCAGGTCGCTTCGCGCTCAAATTGATGCGACCATAGCACCTTATCATACTTTATCGATCTGTGCCTCAGCACCTTTTCTGATTCCTCCAGAATTCGAACTAGACGGGACTCGAAGGTGAGGTATTGCTTAAAGGACAACGGTTCTAGCACGATCTCATGCTTCGGATCCCTTAAGTACTTTCTCAACATAGAAACATGAAACACATTGTGCACTCCTCACATGGACTCAGGAAGGTCCAAACGATATGCCAACTTTCCAATTCGTGCCAGAATCGGAAATGGCCCAATGTACCGCGGGCTAAGCTTCCCTTTGTTACCAAATCGCACAACTCCTTTAGTGGGGGATACTCTCAGGAGCACCTGATCCTCCACTTCGAACTCTAAGTCACACCTCCTCAGATCCGCATAGCTTTTCTGCCTACTCTGGGTAGCTAACAAATTCAGTCTAATCTCCGCCACACATTCTACTGTTTGCTGGACCCAATCCGGACCCAGAACAGCCTTTTCACCTACGGCATCCCAACAAAGTGGCGATCTACATTTCCGTCCATACAAAACCTTGAATGGTGCTGCCCGAATACTAGAGTTGTAGCTATTGTTGTAGGCAGCCTCCACGAGTACCAAATGATCCTCCCAGCTACCTTTCCAGGATAGAACACAGGACCTCAACATGTCCTCTATAGTTTGAATGGTGCGTTCGGACTGCCCATCCGTCTGCAAGTGGAAAGCGGTACTAAATTGTAGCTTCATGCCCAAAGCACCCTGTAAACTCTTCCAAAACATGGAGACAAACTTGGCATCTTTGTCAGAAACTATCGTCATGGGCACACCATGCAACTTCACTATTTCACGCACATAAATGGGTGCCAAATCACTTGCCGAATTCATCGTACGAATAGGGATGAAGTGCGCGGATTTACTAAATCGATCCACTACTACCCAAATCGTATCCTTACCTCGCTGGGTACAAGGTAAGCTGACTACGAAATCCATGGCAATCTCATCCCATGGCCACTGAGGAACATCCAAAGGCTGCAATAGTCCAGCGGGATGCTTATGCTCAACCTTCACTTGCTGGCAAACCCCGCACGATGCCACATATCGAGCGACATCCACCTTCATTCTCTTCCACCAGAAGCTCTTTTTTAAATCTCGATACATCTTGGTCTCGCTAGGATGTACCGTGTACGAGGTACGATGCGCCTCTCTCAATATATCATCCTTGACCTGAGCCTTTTGTGGCACGCAAAGGAGGCCCTTAAACCACAATGCGCCCAGCTCATCAAGGCTAAAGTCCCCCTTTTTCCCTTCATCAAGGTGCTTCCTCACTTGTTGAAGCAACCGATCGTATTGTTGCACTTCTCTCACTCGCTCTGGAATCGCCAATTCCAAAGAGCAACAAGGCCTCAATTAGTAATCGCATCAAAGATAACAATAAGATATTTCCATTCGATCGAAGTTAGCAATAAGACAACCTAGAGTGGAGGGTGTCTTCTTGCGACTAAGGGCATCCACAACCACATTCGCCTTGCTCGGATGGTACTGGATAGTGAGATCATAATCCTTAATCAATTCTAGCCACCTCCTTTGCCTCAAATTCAATTCTTCATGCGTAAAGATGTACTTGAGGCTCCTGTGATCAGTAAAAATATCACAAGACTCTCCATACAAATAGTGCCTCCAAATCTTTAGAGCAAAACCACTGCGGCTAGCTATAAATCGTGAGTAGGGTAATTCTGCTCATATTTCTTCAACTATCGCGATGCATACGCAATTACTTTGTTGTCTTGCATGAGCACGCAACCTAGACCCACACGTGAAGCATCCGAGTAGACCGTGAAGCATTTTCCTGGCTCAGGGAGGGTGAGAATAGGGACAGTAACTAACTTTTCTTTCAAAGTGCAGAAACTGCACTTGCATTCATCGGTCCACTGGAATCTCACGCCCTTCCGTGTGAGCTGAGACATTAGCTTGGTAATAATTGAGAAGTCTTTTACGAAGCATCGATAGTAACCAGCTAAGCCCCAAAAACTTCTCACTTCTTTGACATTAGTTAGCCTCTTCCAGTTCACTACAGTCGAAATCTTGGATGGATCTACTGAAATACCTTCCTGGTTAATCACATGACCCAAAAAGCCCACTTCAGAAATCCAGAACCCGCACTTCTTTAACTTGGCAAAGAACTGATTCTCCCTCAGAGTCTCAAGCATGAGCCTCAAATGTCGCTCATGCTCTCCCTCCGTCTTAGAATAAATCATAATATCATCGATGAACACAATCACAAAGTCATCAAGATACTTATGCAGCATACTGTTCATCGTCTCCATAAACACAGCAGGGGCATTCGTTAGTCCAGAGGACATAACTTTATACTCATAGTGCCCATAACTTGTAGAGAAAGCAGTCTTTTCTATGTCTTGCTCCCACACTCGAATCTGATTATACCTAGATTGCGTATCAATCTTGGAGAACACCTTGGCTCCCTTCAATTGATCAAAAAAATCCTCGATACGAGGCAAAAGGGTATTTATTCTTAATAGTCACCTAATTAAGAGCACGATAGTCTATGCACATGCGCCAACTCCCATCCTTCTTCTTAGTGAATAGGATAGGGGCTCCCCAAGGTGAAACACTGCGACAAATCAACCCCTTGGACAATAAATCATCCAATTGCTTTTTCAACCCTTCCTGGAAAGGCCGTGCCAACCGGTACGGGGATAAGAAATAGGTCGTGTGCCAGGAACAAGATCAATCCTAAACTCCACATCCCTTTCGGGTGGCATACCCGAAAGCTCTTCGGGAACTACATCGGGACATTCACACACCCCTGGGATATCCCCAAGGCGTAGCATTTGTCGATGACGTAGGTGTCGGCTCCCACTTGATAATACTAGAGGGGTTCTAACGACAAACCCACACCATGTGGCCCGACCGACCACATTGCCGACACTCTCCCGTCCAAGAACATTTAGCAGCACGGTGCCCACCACTGCACTTCAAACAGATCATGCCCTGCCCTAAAATGGGACGACAGGCTGGGGTCACTAACGACGAACAAGGCACTGTAGAAGACGACCTCGAAGATTTGGACTTGAACGACTGCGGGGAACGCTGGCCCCACTTGGACTTCTTAGGAGTAGGTCGCTCAGATGACCCACCCTGCTCGCTAAAACTCCTCTTCCAGTCACTACTAGAAGCACTTGGACCACCAGAGAGTTGCAGTCCTTTAGTGAGTTGTATTTTCATCTCCATCCCTCTAGTTTGTTCTACCACTGACCTAAAGTCACGTGGCCAGTGGCTCCCATAACATGCCGAAACTCAGAGTTGAGCCCTTGGCGGAACTTTTGGCCTTGTCCAGATCATTGCTCACGACCGATTGTATGAAACAGATCAGATCGTTGAATCCCTATTTCGTACTCAGATACGGTCATCTTCCCCTACACGAAGGTCGACAAGGCAACATCCATAATCTTCATAAAAGACTCTGGGCAGTACTTCGCCTTGAACTGCTCAACGAAGATCTCCCAGATAGCGGGACCCTGGGCAGGGGTCCTAGCTGAAAGGACTTCCCCCCACCAGATACCCGCCTAACCCTATATCTAGAATGCCACATAGCGAGATCTCAGCTGTGAGCTCATCTCTAGGGCTTCCAATTGCCTTCTCATAAAGCGCAACCAATCTGCAGCTTGGATTGGTATTCCCGCCCCATCAAAGGTGTCTAGACGTAAAGCCAACCACTCACGAAGGTCCATCCTTGCCTCTAGCATGGTTTGAACAACAGTAGGTACTGCAACGGGTATAGCCGCAGCAACGGCTGCCGGCGCTTGTTGGCGAAGCGCACGGACCTCTTCCATAACTCTCGTAGCAAGGTCAAGACCTTGCTCAATCCCATAGGCGCTCGATCGAAAACAACCTCTGCACTGTGTTTTTTCTTTGAACCTCAAGCGGTGGCACCGCTTGAACACGGCCGCGACCTCTACCTCTACCCCTC
This sequence comes from Phyllostachys edulis, assembly GCA_036346405.1. Taxonomy (NCBI): domain Eukaryota; kingdom Viridiplantae; phylum Streptophyta; class Magnoliopsida; order Poales; family Poaceae; genus Phyllostachys; species Phyllostachys edulis. The sequence continues at coordinate 12,876,538 of CM070561.1, read as the reverse complement.
GACATCTCCGTTAACCAAGCATTCACACAATCAATTCACAAACTGTTACATCATAACATGGCACGTCAACAACATAACTAACTAAAACATATATACAACGTTGGACCCAAAACCTATCCTACTTTGCACTAGAGTGTGTCAAGTTTAATTTAATTATTTGGCCTAGGTCAAGTTTTAGTAACTAATCAACCTAGGTCTACAAATTTTTCATCATGGACCTAACACTCGGTCTGATACCAACTGTAACACCCCCGACCAGCCACCTAGGTCCGGAATGCTACCACTACACATTATTCATTACAAATATTTGTGTAGCTAATTTTGCAACTAGACATAATACAACAAAAGTGAAATAACTAGGGAGAATGGATTGCATTAGTAACTACATATGACATGGATGTACAATTCTTCCTTCCCGAAGCATGTCATCTGCGACGTTCACCTAAAAACCAACAATAAGCAAGGGTGAGTCCGAAGACTCAGCAAGCACATAATAGAAACGATAAGCACCGCCACACAAACATAACATTACCATGTCATCACTTCCATCATTAACTCTCCATTAGTGCAATGCATCATTAATCTACATGCTCATTTGCTCACTTCATTGCCGATATATGTGAATGCACCATCATGCCCATCATGCTCATGCTCATATGCATCTCATCAGCTGATACTGGTATCGTGGAGTGTTCACCTGTCGATGACACACTCTTCCCTTATCTTCGTTAGGATGGGGTCCTTACATTGTAGGACTTTATCTAGTCCCTACAGATGTAAGACTTCATCTAGAGCACACCGGATTAATCATGTATCTTTCTCACCAACCTCACCGGAATAGTTACATGACTTTCTCACCGACCTGGCTCGTGCATTCTTGCCGTGATGCAAATGCACATGTCCATTGTCATTAACGAAATTCATCATTGCCATCATCAACAGGGTAGTCCCATTGCTCACCTTGTCCCATCATTATTGCCATCAACATGTAAACATTATCATGTCAGCATCATCACATAAATATTTTCATGTAAGCATCATCGCATAAACATTTCCATGTAAGCATCATCACATAAACATTACCATGTAAGCATCATCATATAAACATTATCATATCATGCAAACATCACATATTTCATAGCACTTGCAGGCTATCGCTCTACTATGCACTTGCCTGTTAACCAACTGGAGCGGAGTAACGTGCAGATGATGTCGTTCCAGAACCTCTACCTGAATATGCATTCAACCAGACTTAACATATGGTAACAACACATGTACACATTTGGCCGTCATTGATCCTACGCGCAAAACGGCACGAACAAACCCCTCTCACTAGGCATTATTCCACTAACCCGGAGCCAAAAATAAATAATAGGTTAGAGATTGAGTTGTCTAATTTTGTGAATAAAAAATTTACGCGTGCGCCCCTAAATTCTTTCCACTCCTTTCTTTTCCCTTCTCTATATTCTCCCCTCTTCTCTCACCATCCTGCCTAATTGATTCGGCCGAAGCCATCTCTGGCTTCTCCTCCCTCATTTCTTTTCCTCATCCCTCATTCTCTCCCCCTCTCGGAGGTTCTCTCCACACACACGGCCTACCAAGACCTCCTGCTCGGCGCGCCCTCGCTCCCCTCCACTTGTGCCTCCCTGTGTCTGGCTCGGTTCCCCTACACCGCTCGGCCAGCCCACCACCTCTGGCTCCTCCCCACACGCCCTCAGCCCGGCTGCTCCCCAAGCCGATGCCGCCTTCTTGGCTCGACCTCCGATCCATGGCCGTCTCCCCTCGGTGCAGCTGCAGCTCTCTCCTCTCCTCACGCCTTGACCACGGCAACGCACGCACCCACACGGCCCTTCTTCGGTTCGCCTGTGCTCAGCTGGGCCTCCGGCCGCCGTGCACCACCCCCAAGCATTGCCGCCTACCAAGATCCACCCCAGGTTGTCTACTCTTACCTCCCCCCCCCCTCCCTGTACTTTGTGCCATGAAATCATGTGATAGAAATGGAGGGATGGGGCGACATACTTGGTTTGTTGGTTTGAGGACAGAATGGCAGTGAGGCTTGGCTCATAGCCTTGGGCTACAGTAGTGAGGGTGCTTCCCCGATTCTTGATAGCCCTCTCTATTCCTCTTCTCCTTTGGTTGCTCCATGGAGTGGTCTTGAGATGGAAAGGTGGGTTGGCTTGCTTGCTGGTTAGTAGTGGGGAAGAAAGCTTGTGTTGTGGGGAGCTTTGGCTGGCTAAGATAAGGCTCAGCCTTATCCCCTTCTCTCTCTACCTTTCTCTCTCTATCTCTCTCTATCTCTGTTGATTTTCTTCTATTGTAGGGAGGTAACTTGGTAAAATTGTTCTCAACCTTCACTCTCATTCTCCTAGGCTCACTACTGGTATTACACACAACGCTCAGTAAACAAACCTCTTAGCCAAACGAATTATTTGCAAGCTTCAAAAATAGCCATATACTCGGCTTCTATAGCTACAAACTTGCTTTCCAACTAATGGCACATCCTCTAATAGTGAACACATAACCAGTAAGAGATCTCTTACCCAAATCTCTAGCAAAATATGAGTCCACCTAACCATGAAACTTTAGATATGTACTCAACTTCATCATCTAACTATAGACATGATGCTGAAGAAAGTTTAAAATGTGCAGCGAATAGAGTATTCACCAGTTTAGCATTATGCAAGTTGAAACGATGAAGAATTTTATCAATATACTATGTCTGACTTAGGTATGATTTTTCAAACCGTCTATCTCTGGTAATTTTCATACCAAGAATCTTGTTTGCTGCACTGGGATCCTCCATCTCAAATTTCACTACTCAATTGTGCCTTCGACTTTGAAATTTATGTCTTATCTTTTACATCAATCAACATGTCATCAATATATAGGAGAAAATTAATAGCTAAGCCATTAATAGTCTCCAAATAAAACAACTATCATAATCGGATCTTCTAAAATTCTAAGACGTCATAAAGGAGTCAAATCTCCTGTACCACTATCTAGATGATTGCTTCAGACCATAAAGTTTTTTTTTCAACTTGCAAGCATAATTCTCCTCTCCTAGAAAGACAAAACCTTTCGGTTGCTCCATATGAATGTCTTTCTCTAATTCCTCATGTAAGAATGAAGTTTTCACGTCTAAATGTTCAAGCTCATAATCATGCATAGCCACTATGCTGAGTTGACGAGGATCTAATAATCATCAACTAATTAAATTATTTATCTATAACGTTTATAAATAATAATGTATTTTATATAACCGTCAGAGGTACCCCACAATACTAACAATGAGGGAGATCAAACACACCTAGTGGTCGTAAGCTATTTTACGACCACCCTATATGGTCGTAAGTTCTTCTACGACCACCTATTGATTGTAAGTCCTACTACAATCACTATATATGGTCGTAAGTTCTTCTATGGCCACATATTAACTGTAAATCCTACTACAATCACCCTATATGGTCATATGTTCTTCTACGACCACCTATTTGTCGTAAGTCTTACTACGATCACCTCATAGTCGTAAGTTCTTCTACGACTAGGTTATATATGACCACCCTATGATCGATAAAGCCTACAGACATGTGGACACAATCGACTAGGGACATTTGTGTGTTCTGTTTAATACACGCAGTAGTTAATATGTGCCGCTATTCCTGAGATAACTGCACGTATTAAACCTCTATCTCTGATATAACTGCAAGGCGACGTGGGGTGTGTCTCTGACAATAACTACCCTTAAACGTGTGCATTGCATCAAACGACAAAGTGCCTCTTAACATAGACAAGTACCACCCCTACATGTGCTATATAAGGAGTAAAGTCGATGGACAGAGAGAGAGGGACAGACGATAAGCGAGAGACAAGAAGATTAAACCCTAGCTTTAGTGACTCCTTGTCGCAAACACAATCAATACAGCAAACACAGGAGTAGGGTGATTATTCTCTCAGGCGAAAGCCTGAACCTGTATAAAATTATCGTGTCCCTTTCTATGTGGTTTCACTCTAGGAGAGCTCCCAGCATTCATTCATAAGATCGATGCTAAACCATCGACAGTTGGCGTCATTAGTGGGGAACTTCATATTTCTCTTTTCCTTTTCGACAAATTGTCTTCATTTTTCAATTCTGATGCTTTCATGGCAGGTGAGTGGAATGAGAAGAAATGGTTTGATTTGGTAGATTATGCAGAACTTGACATAGATACCTACTACAAGTACAAGCAAAGCATCATTTCGTCCAATGACAACGCCGTTTCCATGGATCTTTTACCAGACCTAGGAGACCATGCCACAGACAAGGTTGATAAGGGAGCTCTCTCTCCCACGACATTATGCCCAAATGAGGAACCAGACTCTTCAAGGGGCAAGGGTCCATCCAACCAAGGTCAGGATCGCACCACGGTGAGTGTAGAGCACAGCAAGGGTTCCCCTCCAAATGTTCAAGCCCATGTGAGATCGTCCGATCTAGCACAAAAAGTCCTGGAATCCATGATTTCAGGACTCAATCAACACCTAATAACCGTCACCCTTTGGTTACCCCCACGAGGTGCATTGTCGACTCCGCTTCACCTGCGGATTCGACCATACCCCTCGCAGGGTTCACCTTTAGTCGGAGATGGTTATAACCCAGAATTCCCGTTCCTGGAGGGGATTGATCTAAGTCGCGAGGCGTTGTCTTTCGTCTACTCCTCGAGTTAGGAGGACTCGGACGCAAGTGGGAATAATAGCACCCAGGAGGTCTTTGTCCCCTCAGATCCTAATCTCTCTCCAAGAGGCAGGGCTTGGGTTGCTTCCTATCGTACACTTACTTCGGGCTCTTGTGGTGATGGCGAGAACGCCTCCAGTGATGACCAGAATCTCCACATTCACCAGTGTAGCCGAAATCCTAGAAATGATAGCTCTCCACTTTAGCATGCTCCGGCTGATTCAGACGTCGACGATCCTGAAACCATTTAGAGAAGAAGAATTGCTACCCAGAGGTCCTTACCTGGCCGCATCCAATACTAGTCAGATGAAGCTCAAGAACTTCAACAAATCAATGAACTCAGCAGCTTGGACAAGCACCAGGCTACGGCCTCTTTACTAAAGAGATCGCACAAAGACTTCAGGACACGATGGTCAGGCTCAGCGGACTCGACAACACCGTCTTGGTAGTCATACCGAGACAAATCCATCGAATGTTAGTTGCTCAAATGATTTTCCTCGTAGAGAACGATAAGACAACAGATCTGGTCAATTTCCCGACCACAATCCTAGTCGGAGAAGAGTTCCACAAACAACTAGTGATCGACAAACTCCTTGAGGAGGTGGGGAAAAGACAAATGTGAAACCAATGCATGTAATTTTGTTGTATCCTTTAGCAATGAGTCTTGCCTTGTACCTAACTTCTTCGGTTAGTGAAATGTCTTCTTTCTTTGTGAAGATCCATTTGTAGCAAATAGCTTTCTTATCAATTGGCAATTTGACCAGCTCCCAATTGTCATTCGTCTCAAGAGATTGCATCTCACCATGCATGACCGTCATCCATCTCGCTGAATCACCAAAAGAGATAGTATCTGAATAAGTGGATGGTTCTGCAGATCCTTCAATTTCTTCTACCACATTCAAAGCATAAGTAACAATATCAGATTCTACAATCAATCTCTTGTGAGCTTGAATATTTCTTTTAGGTCTGTCGGCTACAATGGAACGCTGTGGTGGTTGAAAGACAAAAGGAGCATCTTGTATCTTTTCCTTTTTCGACTTTTGGTGTAGGTCCTGAATCAATAACATGCTCCATCGGTACGCTTGATTTCTATGACTTCTCAACAAGAACATCAATAGATGGGTTATCATGCAACATAGCACATTCATCAAAATAAATACTTCTGCTAATAACTACCTTTCTAGTTTCAGGATCCCATAAATTATATCCTTTCACACCAAGTTTATAACATAGGAAAATGCACTTAGTGCCTCTAGGCTCCAATTTAAATGCACTTAGTGCCTCTAGGCTCCAATTTACCGTTATTAACATTAGCATAAGCAGGACATGTAAATATTCTCAAATTTGAATAATCTGCTGGAGAATGAGATCGTGTCGCAATTGGAGTCTTATTATCAATTTCCAGGTTGGGTGACTGATTAATCAAATAACAACCAGTGGACACAGCATTAGCCTAATAACGCCTAGATAAACCAAGTTAGATAACATGCAACATATCTTCTCCATAATGGTTCTGTACATGTGTTTAGCAACACCATTTTGCTGAGGAGAACTAGGGATAGTGTAATATCTCACAATACCCACTGATCTGCATAAAGCTTCAAATTCTCCAGAATAGAACTCCAAGCCATTATCAGTATGTAGCTTCTTAACATACTTACCAGTTTGCTTTTCAATCATAATCTTCCACTCCTTTAATGTCTTGAACACATCTGATTTATGCTTCACGAAAGATGGCCAAACTCTTCTTGAATAACCATCAAGGATGGTCAACATGTAGCTAGTACCTCCAAGGGATGGAACATAGGTTCTCCCCGTAAACCAAAGTGAACATAATCCAATATGCATTTTGTAGAGTGAATTGTTGTGTTGAACTTCATCCTCTTTTACTTGGATTTTTTTGAAATAATCTATTTTTATTAGAAATTACAAATATATTTCTGCGATCTTTTTTTTACATAAATATACGCATGTCGCCTAATGGTTATTTCTAATAAAAAAGATCGTAGGAATATATTTGTAATTTCTAATAAAAAATAGATTATTTCAAAAAAAAATTTACTTGCTGAAGACATAGTATTCACAAAACTTCAACTTATCGATGCTTTGACCATCAAGGAGTCATCTTTTGCATAACTCTGCCATGTCAATTTCACTCATATACCCCAAACGCATATGCCAAAGGTTAGTAGCATCAGAATCAGATGATTTATTTGAGGAAACAATAACATTACCAGAAATTGTAGTACCTTGCAGATGATATAAGTTAACAGTTTTTATATCACCTTTTATCATAACAAGATAGCCTTTGGAGATATTGTACCCAATAACATCAAGAGTACTCAACGAGATAAGATTTCTCTTCAAATCGGGAATGTGTTGAGCATCCAACAAAGTTCTGATGGTGCCATCAAATATCTTGATCTTGATAGAACCAATGTCTCCAATCTTGCATGGTAAATTATCACCTATCAACACAGAACCACTTGGCGTAGCTTCATAATTCACGATCCAATCTCGGCTCGGATTCATGTGGAAAGTACAGGTCATATCAAGAATCCACTCATCACTGGTTTTATAATTACTGACAAAAACAACAAGAACATCCCCATCAGAATCTTGCTTAGTAACAATGGTGGCTTTAGCTTCATCCTCTTGTTGACCCTTCTTGAAATTGTTATTCATTTTCTCTTTTTTTCTTTACCCACCAGCACTCAGATATGTCATTTCCATATTTCTTGCAATACTTACATGACTTGTACCTACCTCTGGATTTTGATCTGTCATTGTAATTTATGCTCGAGCTTTTACCTCTTGAATCGACATTTGAACTCCTCTCCTGTTGTCTTCTACGGACAACCAAGCCTTCTACATGCGAATTTGAAAGTTCGTTCGAAACCATAAGTTTCATCTTTTCCTTTGTATGCAGTGCTCTATAGACTTCATTAAGTTTAAGAGTATCTCGGTTATATAGAATAGTATCTATGAATGTAGAGTATGAACTAGGCAGCAAGTATAAAAGAATAAGACCCTAATCTTCATCATCATATTTTACCTCTCTAGACTCGAGATCCGAGACTTCTTCTTTGAACGCTGTCAGGTGGTTCAATAATGACCTACCGTCTATCATCTTGTGCGAATAAAACTTCTACTTCAAATGCATCTTACTGGTCAGATCTTTGGTTATACGAATCTGCTCCAGTTTCAACCATAATGTGGCGGTGATCCTCTCCTTGAAAACCTCATACAAAATATTATTTGATAGATGAAGATGAATCTGAGATAAGGCCTTACAATCTTTCTTTGCTTCTCCTCAAGTGACTAAGCAGCGGGCATCTTGTCGATCCCCCAATAAAGTGTCATCGAAATCGAGTTGTGCAAGAATAGCTCATATATTGACTTGCCAAAGAGAAAACATCGTGTCTCAATCCAGTAGCGGAAGATCATACTTCAAAGTTACCATGCGGAAGAAATTCTAAATTTGCTAGTACAATTCTGTGTGTACCTAGCAATAAATTGTGACTTCCTTGGTACACTTTCGTGTGCACGTAGCACTTTTGGATGAATTTTACTATTCGGTTGTCACGAACGGATCGGTTTTTGGCGAACGGATTGGCCGACCACTTCTGCTATTCATGATTACGTGACTCGAACTTTGCTTCGGATTTGACGTCGGTTGTACGCGGCTACGCGCACTTCGCTTCAAACTTATTATCGGATTCGATTCCAATATGGCTTCCAGACAGAAATCTTTTTCTTACGCTTCGGTTCCGATGTCAGAACAAGATGCTGCTCGCTGAAAGAATGACTCGACGGATCGGAACTCGCACGACGCAATCCGACATTTTTTTCCAATCGAATCTCATGTGCTCTTATACCACTTGTTGTTAATAATGCACAGAAAAATAGGAACAGGAGATATGAAATTTACGTGAAAGCTCTCTTGAGAAAAACCACGGATACACGAGGGCAACATTACTATACGAGGAGATTCCTACAATGAAGCTCTTGCTCTTCCCTATAGACTATACATAGATGTATTTATAGTGATATATGAAAAACTCCGTGTATGAGTAAAACTATGAATTATAGTAGAAAACAAAATTTATGTCACACTCAAACTCAATTTGTATCGCACTCAAGCTCAACAATAAATCACAAAACTAGCAGAGTTCGATGTTTTTTTAGATTTTTTTTCTTTGAAGAAAACATTTGACTTGTGAACCACATCTTACATGTGTGCGCATTTCGTGTACATACGTAGTGTTGTGCGTTAATTGTGTCATCTATTGTATATTTTTTTTTCGAAGCGCGCATGCCGCACTAATCCGTCCTCTATTGTTAAATAAATATGTGTATCTATTTGATGGGGAAGATATCCGGTGCACAAACACCATTTGATGCATATATGCACAAAATTTTTAGTTTGGGTATCAAATTAGCATAAAAAAATTCTGAAAAAAAATTCTAGATGTAATTTATGGTGTTTTGTTCCACCCTTTAAAATTTGAAGTTCAAACTCAAAGTATATTAGAAGAAACAAAAAAGATAAGTTTACTGTGAATAGTAACATTTGCCTTTTTCTTTTTTCCCTTTGCTTTTGATTTATCATATGTCAGAAATTTCTTATTTTTGTAACTCTCAAAGTGGAATGAGTTTGAACTTGGAATTTCGTATATAAGTAGAGTAGTTTCAGAAGCACATCTATATTTTTTTTCAGAATTTTTTATGCTAATTTAATAATCAAACTAAAAGTTTTTACATATATGTATCAAATGGTGCTTGTACACTAGATATCTTCCCTATTTGATGTGCTTTCATATATGTACATCTTTACCACCTTCCATTGCCCGACGAAACCAAACCCTTTTACTTCAGAGCCAGAATAGGAATATTTAACTCTAACCGATAAAGATTCAGTGAAATAATTAGATTCAGCATCATTGCAACAAGGAAACTAGCCCTTAATCCTTGTCGTGTGTGCTACAGAAACAGCCTAATCCTCCTTAATCCTCGGCGTGCTAATGAAACAACCTAATCCTTAACACTATATTTAAATGTAATTCCTTTATGTAAATACAGAAATGCCAATACCTGTTATATTAGAATTCTAAGGACTTGTGGCCCCGTATGGGGTGGAGATTGCTAGGGTACGAGAGACGTAAGATGTTTTTTTATACCTCATAGATGGCTGATATTGTTGGTTTTGTCGTGGGGAAACAAATTTTATGGGACGGGACCTCACGGTGAGGCCCCTCCTCTTCATCGTCCGATCTTCTGACCCTTCTCCACTCTCTCTCCTGATGGATGGTGGATGCATGGGGTCTCACCTGAGGCCCCGTCCCATCGAATTTATTTTCAAAGGTTAGTACCATCTCTCGGCGGAGGTGGGTATTAGAAATGCCCAAAACTTGCGTTTAAAAAAAGTGCCCAAAATTATCGAGTCTAGAGCACAAATTTCCATCTCATCAAGAAAAGCAGGAAATAATTCTAGTCGTCAAGCCTAGGGAACCGTGCTCTAGCGATTCCGTAGGAGCCAACTGCGTCACCCTCTCGCCAGTGCCGGACCACTGTCGGAACCCCCCCCCCTCGCGCCTAAGTTTTCCTCCGTCCATCGCCCCCTCCCCCCCTCCACGTCGCCTAGGGAACCGCGCTCTGGAGATTCCGTAGGAGCCAACCGCGTCACCCCTCTTGCTGGTGCCACTCCGGCACCGGCGACCACCGCCGAAACCCCTCTTCGCGCCTAAACTTTCTTAGTCCGCCCCCCCCCTCCCCTCGCCCCTGCACCTCAATCTCCCAAATCCCACCCGTCCTCCCCCTTCCACAACTTAAAACCCCTCTTTCGCCAACCCCAAAATTCATGGCCACCAGTCCAGTTTCTGATGTCCCCAACCCGTGTCTAGACACGCTAGACTCTGACTCCTCGGGGGCAGCAGTCCGATTCTGACATATCGCCCTCGTAGGCTTTCGGATCTGGCTAGATCCAGAAAATCTTCGTCCACAGGTGATCTCTTGTGCTCCAACCGATCTGCGTCAGTTCGGGCGTGTGACTGGGGCAGCAGAGAGAGGGAAGTTGTGCGGGCTACGCCACTTCCCAATGCTGCCGGTAGGCCTCATGATGGAAGCTCCAGCGGCATGCGGTGTCTTAACAGCACTTCTCTGGGCAATCCCTCTCCAATCCGCCTATTGTCGCGATGCTCTGACAGGGTTCTCGCCAAGAGCGGTTTGCCGGCATGTTTGTCCTCAAAAGGTGCAAGTGAAGTCGGTGAAAGCAGTAACGCTCGAAGTGTACTTGGCCAACCTGCCGCTACTTTCCCTCCTTTGCGAGACAAATCGTTGCGAGCTCAGCCTTCAATCTGGGTGCAAAAAGCGAGACTTACCGCTAGCTATCAGAATGCGTAGAGAAAGGACCCGGGTAGCTGGGAGCTGGATGCGGATCATCAAGGCAACTTCAAGGCCGAGTCCAGTGGGTAGGGTGGTTGGAGGAAGGTAATGCCAAGATTTTGGTGGATATCTCAGCGCAGGACAGCCCCCCGATTTCTAAATCACAGCATTGATGCTCCCACCAACAAGGTAAACCGGCATTTCAGTTTTGCTCCTCGCTCTGGCGTTTGCTTTAGGTGCCTCGCCAAAGGTCACAACAAAGCATAGTGTAGGTCCCCAATTCGATGCCTTAAGTGCAGAGTTAGTGGTCATCTTGCCCATCAATGCCCCCAAAAAGTTAAAGCAAGCCACCACTTCCCTGTGCGCAGCGCGCAGCCTCAAGTTTCACCCTTTCGCCGACCCCCACCGAAGCAGAAGGCAGTTGCGACGTCCAGTCGCCCCCCACATTGCTCCATGGAGGACTATGCTCCAGGTCAGGCGATTAACCAGCTGGGGGAAGGATTTTGTGCCCACACAATCACTCAAGACATGGAGGTCGAGCTTCTTCGTCTTCGCGACACGGCGATCATTGCCTCGGTGGTGGGGAAACGCAAAAATCCACCACTCAGCGTGGGGCGAGGGCGCTCCAGGTGAGGCTTCGCATTCCACTCCGAGACATCCACATCTCGCGCTGTCTTCCTGAAGGATTCCTCATCGAGTTCGATACTCAATGTCAGCACGATGCCACCCTGGAGGTAGGCAGCTGCTCCCTTGATGGCTACCAACTTCAGTTTCAGCAGTGGGACCACAAGACCGGCTCCAACTACAACATTTGGAGGTACCGCACACTCCTATGCTTGGAGGGCGTGCCGCTCTTCGCCTGGCATTCCTCTGTGGCTGAACACATGGTGGGTGTCAACTGCCAGTTCGACTGCGCGGATGATCTCTCTCGAGAGAGGGAACGAAGTGCCACCATTTGGGCGGTGTGGGTGTGGGTGCGTGACCTGGATGCAAACCCAAGGTGCACCCACCTCACGCTCCTCGACCCACTTGCGGAGCCTGCACCGGAGGTGGAGCACCCTCCCACTGCTTCCACGGAGGGTCAAAGATACCATGTGTTGGTGCACCTCAGCATCCTGGAGGACTTCTCGCCTCTGAACCACACTGCCACCAACGGTCTGAGTCAGAGTGAGAACCAAGGCAATCTGGAGGAAGAGTATCCCAAGCGGGAGCACTTCTTCTGGACGACGGGGGTCCTAGACGGCATGGAGCGGCAGCCGCATAGGCTATCATTCGAGGCCCACTCTCGGTTGGGCCCGAGGCGTGAAGACGATAGAGATGAAGACTGGGACGACAGGGCGGGGCGCCCCAAATCCTGCTACGATGAACGTGATCATGCTCTCGGCCGTGGCTGGGGGAGATCTTCGAATCATGGGGGATCCTCTCGACAGGGTCCCCACGGTCAACTACTGCCATTGCGCCAGCCTAGGGGCCAGCAGAGACCGGCAGGGCGCAGCCGCACAAGAACGCCGCCATGCAGGCTCCATCTTCGCAGCAAAAGCCTGGCCACCCCGGAGCCTTGTAAAACAGCCTTAGGGGGTGGGTCATCACATTTTGACCCGGACGATCAAGACGATGGTGTGCATGTGTTCAGTGGTCTCACACTAGGGGCAAATGCGGGCTTGTCGAACCTTGTGCGCGCCGCACCAGGTCACCAAGCAGACCCAATGTTGCTCGAGGCTGCTCTAGTTGGGAGCCTTGCCTGGCTTGGGCAGGCAGCACCTCTAGTCCCAGGACCAGCAGGGCTTTTGTCAGACTCACCACACAGGTCCTGCCTGACGCTGCTCTTGCTAGGAGCCTTGCCAGGCTTGGTCAGGCGGCACCTCTAGTCCTGGGACCAGCAGGGCCTTTGTCGGACTCACCACAGGAGGTCCTGCCTGTGCCCCCACCAGCAGACGCACTTCTGGAAGACTTCAATGCTGTGGGGGAGCTGGAGGGCAGTGAGGCCGAGCCTCAGCCTCCACGTCCCTCACTACATGCAGCTCTTGCATGTCCCCATCCTTCGTCACTTTTGGGCCTGCCAACTACAAACTTCAGCGACAACACTGAGCCCTCACCTCCAGTTCATCGCAGTGGTCACCTGGCAGCGAAGAAAAAAGGTAGCACCGAAGTGGGCGGAGCAAGGCAGGCCTCCTTCCTGCTGCAAAAGAAGTTTGACACTAGCCCTGTGACCCATCGCTTGTCCAGCGCAGCAAAGGAAAGCTTCAACAACATCCTCAAGACCCCCCTGGACTCCAAGACCCTACAGGCGATCAGGGCATTGACAGGAGTTGATGGCAAAGCACAGGTTGATCTTCCAACTATGGGACTTTCGGCTGAAGACATCACAGCGCTGGCCCAGGAGGTTACAGCGGCATGAGCACCATGCGTGTTTCATCAGTTTATTTAGGAGCTTATGTAGTGTTGTTCTTTCATGCTGTTTGCACTTAGGTTGTCCCCACACTTAGGGAGTAACCTGGCTCAGTTCTTGCTCTCTGGTAGTACTTCACGCCTTGTTTCTGTTTGTAGGGTGCGCCCAGCTTGTGGTGTTGTGCAATGCTGGAATGGTGTGGGTGTGTTCTTTTGCAGGTGTTCTAAGTGCCTTGTACTTGTTATGCATGAGACTATATATATGCTACAAGTTCCAGGTTTTGTGTGTTTCCCACTATTAACTTCATGTCTAGAATGTGCAAAATTTTGAACTGGAACTAAGAGGCCTCAACGCCCTGGCACGTAGGCAGGCTGTCCAGGAATTGGTAGCGGACACAAGGTGCTCTCTTCTTTGCCTGCAGGAAACAAAGCTTGCAGTCATTATGTCGGGTCTCGCAACTAAGATTGTGGGAGGTAGGCTTCAAGGCATGATTTACAAACCGGCTGAAGAAACTAGGGGGGACTAATGGTTTGTTAGGACCAGGTGATATTGCAAATGGATAATGCGTTGATTCTAAACAGGTCCATCACTATGAGAGTCAAACCGCAGGACAGCACTCAGCCTTGGTCCTTAACCGTGGTGTACGGCCCTCATATGGACAAGGAAAAATAAGCGTTCATCGACGAGATAAAGCAGATTTATGAGGAGATAGACGGGCCATGGTTAATAATTGGCGATTTCAATCCCATCTACCAAGCCTCGGATAAGAACAATTTGAACTTGAAACGTAGGCGAATGGGTCAATTCAAAGCGGCAATCCATCACTGTGAGCTAAAAGAGTTTCATCTTCAAGATTGCAAGTTCACTTGGACCAATGGTCAACGCAATCTGACCATGGAAAGAATTGACAAAGCCTTCTGTAACTCACAATGGGAATTAATTTACCAGGATTGCCTGTTACGGTCACTCTCATCCTCCATCTCTGATCACTGCCCCCTACTGATTTCTAAAATGGAGCAGATTAAAGCACTTAGAAGATTTAACTTTGAGAACTATTGGCCATTGATGACAGGATATAATGACGTGGTTCATGAGGCTTGGTCCCAACCGGTGCAGGAGGTGGACCTGATAAAGACTCTGATATCCAAAATGCAAAATACTGCGAGAGCCCTTAGAACTTGGAGTAGAACACAAATTAGTGATTACAAAACACAGATGTTGATAGCCCTTGAGGTGATCCTTCAGCTTGATAGAGCGCAAGAGCAACGCCTACTCTCACAGGAAGAATATGAATTGCGTGCAGCGCTCGAGCTTAGAATTCTGGGGCTAGCGGCCATACAATGGATGAAATGGAAACAACGCTCTAGGCTGTTGCGGTTACGGCTAGGAGATGCAAACTCAAAATTCTTTCATCTAAAGGCAAGCTCTAGAAGAAGGAAGAAACTAATTCATACCTTGCGGCATCAGGGAAGCACGTTTCTGCAGCATTCAAGGAGGAGGCTTTGGCCAAGCACTACTTAGAAATTTTAGGCACTGCAAAGCCGGCAACCCATACTTTTCTTTGGGACTCTTTTGGACTGAAGGAATTACCAATCAATGCCTCTACTGATTTAGAGGGACCATTCACAGAGCATGAGATTAAGTCCGCAATCAATGAAATGCTGGCAGATAAAGCCCCAGGTCCGGATGGGTACAGTAGATGTTTTTTCAGGCTGAGCTGGAAAACCATTAAGGTGACAGTGCTATCTATTTTCCAAAAAATACACACTCTAAATGGTTTGCACCTGAACAAAATAGACACGGCTAACATTATACTGCTTCCGAAAAAGGACCAAGCAATGGAGATCGCTGAATTTTGACCAATTAGCTTGATCCACAGCATGCTCAAGATACTGTCCAAGATGCTCTCCCTAAGGCTCTCTAAATACATGGATAATCTAATTTCCATAAGCCAGAGTGTGTTCATTAAAAGGCAGACTATACAAGACAACTTCCTTTATGTGCAAAACATTGCCAGGAGCTACCACCGGTCCAAGACATCGATGATTCTATTAAAATTGGATATTGCAAAGGCTTTTGATTCCATCTCTTGGCCATATTTGCTAGACATGCTGCAATACAGAGGCTTTGGCCACAGATGGAGGACCTAGATTGCAATGTTGTTGGCCACATCCAACTCAAGGATTGTGCTAAATGGCATTCAAGGGCCGAATATTAGGCACCAGTGCGGGGTGCGACAGGGGGATTGCCTCTCACTATACCTTTTTATCCTAGCAATCGATGTCCTACATTATATTCTGGAATTGGCAGACCAAAATGGATGGCTATTACCACTTAGTGGAAAATTTATGAAAGCAAGGTTGTCTATGTACACCGATAATGCAATGATCTTCCTCTCGCCAATCAAGGAAGACATCGACAACATAAAAGAGATTCTACGAGTTTTTGGAGAAGTTACAGGACTCAACATAAACATCTCCAAAAGCACAGTCATACCAATTCAATGCCAGCTGATTCCCTTAGAAGAAATTTTGCAAAAAATTTCGGCAACCCGAATGCATCTACCACGAAAATATCTTGGATTGCCACTTTCGTGCCGTAAGCTGGGGAAGATTTTGTTTTTGCCTCTGCTTGAAAAGTTCAAACGAGATTAAGTGGGTATCACAAGAATATGCTATCTCGTGCAGGGAGACTAGTGGTGCTAAATGCGGTCATCACAGCCATACCGACGTATCACCAAACAGCTATGGAGTTACCGTCCTGGGTCATAAAACAAATAGACAAACGACAAAGAGCCTAGCTCTGGACCGGAAAGGACATCTACTCTGGAGGAAGTTGTTGGGTAAACTGGAGCAAGGTATGTCGTCCAAAAAATTTTGGCGGTCTAGGGGTTTTGGCGCTGGAACAGTTCAGTCGCGCCCTTCGCCTTCACTGGCTTTGGTATCAATGGAAGGCGCCTGAAAAGCATTGGAATGGGATGCCATTACCGATAACTCAAACAGACCATGATTTGTTCCAGGCATCCACAATGAAAAGTATTGGTAAGGGTGACAAAGCAATTTTCTGGAAAGACAAATGGGTAGGGACAAGGCCGCTCAAAGATCTGGCACTAGGACTATTTAGCATTACGGCTAGGAAAAATAGATTGGTGCAGGACGCCATGCATGGAGGGAAATGGATAGCGGATCTCAGGAGGAAAATTACTGTGCACCTCATTCACGAGTTTGTCAAAGTCTACACCTTAGTCTGCCAAGTCACACTATCTCAAACTAAGGATGACATAACTTGGAAATGGACAGGCTCAGGAATCTACTCAGCCAAGTCGGCATACTATGCACAATTCTTGGGGGCAGTGGAGGCCCCTTTCCAAAAACTTATTTGGAATGTCTGGGCACAGCAAAAGTGCAAAATCTTCGCATGGACTCTTATTCAACAACGGCTGCCGACGGTGGACGTCCTTGCACGCCGCCATATGCAAAATGATCACTTGTGTCTATTATGTACAAACAACCCGGAGACAACTATGCACCTATTTGTTGAGTGTTCTTATGCCAAGCAAATCTGGACCTTAGTGACCACATGAGTGCAATGAGCTAATCTAAATCCAACCCACTGGACATCTCATCAACAAATGGTGGACTGGTGGACCAACATTTTCCTTTCTGTAGATGGCATCTACAAGAAATGACAAGGATCGTTGATAATCCTAATATTTTGGCAGATCTGGAAAGAAAGCAATAGGCAGATTTTCCAACACCTCAGACAGACACCAGTGGGGCTGATGGCGGTCATCAAAGAAGAAGCTTGGGCATGGACACAGAGCGGGGCGACCAAGCTGCAGACCTATCTGCAAGGTCGGGAGGATACTCACGTTGGTGGGCTAACTTAGGAGGGGGAAGTCTTTGTAAATAATTCGTGTGTGTGCGTTTTTCTCTTTTTGTGGGTCTTTGACCCCCTTCTTTTTCTTTTTCTGTCTTGTTGTTTCTTTTCTCCCTCACTGGTCCTCTCGCCGGTTTTTGTGAACTTTTCCTTTCTTTAATGCAATAACGGCACTCTTGTCGTTTCTTCAAAAAAAAATAGATGGCGGATGTTAATAATGTGAACTTGAGTGGCATTTGCCTCTAATCCACCGGTAGATGCTAGAAAAACTGGGGTGCGCTCACTCCGGTGGCACCTCTTGGTTCGAAACAAGTCAGGCTTTTTGGAGTTTGTGACGTGCTCATGTGTATATACAGGTGCGGACCTACCATTATGGCATGCTCTGGCATACGCCAGAGCTGCCTCCAGTCCGGAGTCCCCCCCCCTACCCCTCGGTCTCTCCTCCCTCCTTAGCTCCCTGGTACCATCGGCGTCGGAGAAGAGTGCCCAACAGTCCTCCGTTCTTTACTCTGACACTCCGACCTTCAATCATCCGACCATAGGCTGTTTTCGCTTAATCGCGGCCCACCCAGCCCAAGAGCCCAACCAATCAATTACTGAGTATCACTACCTCCACTCTGGCCTTCCAGATCAAGCGATCGGCAGATCCAATCCCCACTCTCTCTCGGTCTTTCACTCTCTCTCGGTCTCTCACTCTCTCCCAACCCTAGCCTTAGGCGGCGGCAGCCAGGCATAAGCGCGGGTGGCGGCGTGGGCATAAAACAGGGTGGCCGACGGAGTCTTGCAGCCTGGCCGGCAGTGGGCGGCGGATGGAGCACGGGCGAGGTGAGGCCACAAGTGACAGAGCACCAAGCGCGGGCGTAGGCGCCAAGCGCCAGGCGGGCGGTGCGGCGTGGTCGGGCTCATGGTGGGTGCGTGATGGCGCAAAACCCACAGTGTTGGTGCCGAGCCACGAACCTTGGTGCGGCAGGGGCAATTAGGCGGCGACGGTGACGGGCGTGGCGGCTCTGCTCCCGCCTCCCAGGCGCCGGGCGACGCTGCCAACTGCTCCTCCCTAGCACAAGCGTATTGTTGCTGCTCCCTAGCGCTTGATGTCGCTAAGCCTTGGCCGGCCCATTGCACTCTGCTCTGGGCGATAGAGGCGGTGTCCAGTGATAGTAATGTCAAAATTATGATAAGATGCTAAAGTTCTGTTATTCTAGTGGTGTGGAAGGAATTCACAAAATAGAAAATCAAACAGCACAGAGCACACTTTGTTATATGAATTTGCAAAATAGAAAAAAGAACATGTATGTTGTAGTTGGTAAATCAACACTGTTAATCTACCAAATTATGATAATGGACAATCCATGATTTCAGTATGCATCTCATCCTTGTCTTTTCCATGAATTATGATATGAATAATAAATTAGTTGTTAAATTGAATTGGACAGAAAGACGTTGAAGAGATATCAATATTGAACTGTATTGCTAGATTTTGAACGATTGTTTTTTTAATTGGCTATAAATAAATTTGAAGAGATACTTTAGTAATGTTTCTTCCCCAAGTACCGGTGCTAGTGGTACCGCCGCACAAGCACAAGCTACTGAAGCAACAATTGTCGGTGTTGCACAAGAACAACCATTGGAGAATCACATTAATAGCCAACTCTTGGCTAAGGGGAAAACCAAGTTTTCCAAGCTCTCAATGTGACCAATCATTTTGATCACATAAGGACTAACTAGACTACCTTCTGACAACCTACAAGAAAATAATGCATTGGAGGTATTATCCTCTCTGCCCTTGCCTGGTCCTTAAAACATGCCTTTAATACTCACAATCATATTGTGTGCATCCAGGGTCTCATGTTGCATCCGAAGCTCAGAGCTCATCATGTCAAGCATTAGGCAGTGTACATTAACTACATCATTGCAATGCTTCTCATAAGCATTCTTTTTAGCACGAGTAGCATCTGCATTTGGTTTAGTAGGAAAAGAACCCTCTAGAACATATTCCTTCTTTTCTTGTTTGATAACAATTCTCATATTACAAAACCAGTCAATGAAGTTTGTTCCATTCAGTTTTTCTTTCTCAAGAATAGATCGCAAGTGCGGAGGAAGTACTAGGTGCCATTATCCACAACAGAAAATATGTATATGCAAACATTCAGCACCATGTTTATGTCAAATCTTATATTAAACAATTTAACAAAAGATACTCCAACTATATGTTTTAAACCAAGTTTCCCTGTAACTTCATATAGTTGGTTCGAGATCCATATTTCACTAAGTCCTAGTGAGCTTTGGCATCACTGCTAAAAACTTAGTGACATAGATAAGCAACTATTTGCTAATCATATCTCATATGACTCTTGTTTGTTGGGTGGCTACACTATGCCCTAAGGCCCAAAACTATTTTGATAGCCTTGTCAAGTTAAACCAATACTATGCATGTGAATATCTTACATTCCCCCCCCCCCCCGTCTTATTAAGATAGTTAATGGCACCCTACTCTGGTAGGTCTACCAATTAACGATCAAAACTCACTACTACAAAAAGGCTAATATTGGACGTCTCATCACAGACGGTTGATCAAAACCGTCTGTATTAAATATAATCACAAACGATTTTGGTTTAGCGATAAATGCGTATTCTTATCGCTAACTAAAAGCATGCTCGTGAAGAAGTAATATCACAGACGGTTCGTGTTGAAAATCGTCTGTGAAGTATCGCAGACAGTTCTGAACAAGAACTGTAAATATCACAAACAGTTCTTGTTCAGAACCGTCTGTGATACTTCACATATGGTTTTCAACATAAATTGTCGGTGACTTCCCATCCTCATCACAGACGGTTTTGAACAAGAACCGTTTGTGATAAGTATCTCCCTGATTTTACCATGACTTGAAATGCCTAACTCCCTGATTTTATTTGTACCTTTTATGATTTAATGTCCACAAAAAATGATCTTAATTTTGTGTTACCAAAGGTCGGAGTGCTGCTGATGGTTTTCGGTCATCTCTTTTTTTCCTTGCTAATGAGCTTGAGTCGAATTCGGACGACAGGCAAGAATAGTTTGTGATATGCTGATGAGGTACATAGAGGAGCTCATAAGACCAATCCAAAAAGCTGATGAGTTCTTCAGGAGCTTGGAGGAACGGATTGTTTCTAGCTAGTTTAACTTTGTAATTTTATTCTTTTTCCCCCATTCGGGAGGGGACATTGTGAAACCTTTTGGTTTCCCTTTTGCTAGATAGGAATCACCCACAAATGTGTTTGCCATCAAATTTTTGATTGGATTTTAGTTGTCTAGCTAGAGGTTGCATATGGAAACTATTGTCCAGCAATTGTTTGGTTTGGCTCAAAATCTGGTTTTTTTGTAATAGAAAAAACTATCACAGACGATTCTTGTTCATAACCGTATGTGAAAATAGACTATCACAGACAGTTCTAAACAAGAACCGTCTGTGATAAGTAATTATCACAGATGATTCTTGTTTAGAACCGTCTATGGCAGCTTTTTTCACAGACGGTTCAAAAACCGTCTGTGATGACCTCATGTCATTACTGACCCATAAACTCAAACGTCTCACAAAACCGTCTGTGAAGACGTTTTTGAACCGTCTGTGAAGACCTTTTCTGTAGTAGTGACTTATGATAGGTGCAGCAATTGGAAAGGCGTCAAGTTTACTTATTTTTTCTTTTGAGATACATGTGAAAACATCTAATGATATATAACCTGAACAATAGCATTACAGGAACAAAGACAAACATTAATAGATAATCATATTAAATTGTGATATAGTATGGCCCTTAACATGGTAATCTCCATCACCACGCTTCCTCTCCACCGAGCCATCATGCTTGTGGTCACCAAATTCATCTACTAAGCTATCTATTACTCCTAAATGCTAGTAATGAATTATATGTGAGAATATCAAGCATCACATGTCGGCACGTAGGCCGTTATACAATAATATGTAGCCCATGGCTATAATTTAGTATAACGTGCAGGCCATGAAAAATTCATACATCAATCACATACACTATAGACCATAGTATTCACATCAATCATTGCAAAAGGTGTTATGCATAGAATCCAATTCTATCAGGCGATATGGACACATAATACTATACCACGCATCAACGATTACCTATGATCTCTTACTCGTAAATTTTTTGGGACATGAATCTAATTCACGAAATTGAGCCAGCAAAAAATTCATTGGATTAATCACATTAACCCAATTCTGAACCAATCACATTGATCTGCTCTTGAGGCTTCTAGCGAGAATAGCAACCCACAAAAACCGATATGTTGGCTCCATATGGCTGCGCATCGCAGTTTACTACAATGGCAGAATTCTGACCGATAGGTGTATTATGCATTGTGGCCGTGAACAAGCGCAATTAATCATGTGGTGCTATCAACTCATACCACCTGTGAACCCATCTAGTATTGCCGAAGCCAATTGATCTCATCAACCAGTGCCTAAATAAATCCATCCCTATGAACCGATCTAGGTTACCATACCAGAACAGCAATATATCCAATCTACAACAACCAAATATCAACTATAAGCGGCCAATCCATATCTAGTAATTCACAAGATGACTCTGGTACCACTGTTGGGATACGGGTAGGCTACACTAGCTCACAATTCAAAATTCTACCATGTAAACCAGGAAGTCATGTGAGTAAGATATCATAGATCGTTACTACTAGACGTGCGGTGCAGATGAAGAAGAGTTGGAGCAGCCTGGACTAATGTCACACACATCGATGTAGAGGTCGTGGTCGATCGTCCAATGTCCTTGGACACCAATCGTCTCCTCCAGCAACCTCTCGCATTTCCTACGTAGGTCGTGGATCGTCCTTGATCAGCACACTAGCAATCACAGCAGTGCCTCTACCATATCCACACGTTTAGGGATGGAACACCGTACGTCGGTGTGCTAGCACCAACGCACACAGGAAGGCCTTCAGGGGAAGTGGCAGCTAGGGTTTCGGTGGGTGATCTGATGCAACCCAAAAGACCCACGCCTCCCCTTATAAAGAGTCCATAACGGATCCAATATATTAAGTATGTGACCCTGTAGGTTCATGCTTCATCGGCCGTGACCCAAAAACTCATTTTTTACCACAAGTTGGTAGCGGTTCCTAGCAGGACATAGCGACTCCCGAATACTCATAAATATTAAATCGGATGAACCTTATGCAATATGATCTACGACTAGGTCCACATCACTCCCGACCAGTTCGTAACTCCTTACGACCAGTTAGCATCAGGCTACGACCAGTTCATATCATCTTACAACCTATTCGCCGACCAGTTTATGATCATGTACGACCAGCTCATGTAATATTCAATGTTCTATTACTAAAATTAGTAAAAACATTATTAAAAATATTAAAGTTATTATTTTATTGGATTTTCTAATATTTTAAAATAGTTTTGATGAATTTCCTATATTTAAAGTTAAAAAGAAAAATTAATTAATTTCCTTGTATTTTCTGGATTTTAAAAGGTTTTTCCTATTTTACAGAAATTAGAAATAATTTATGTGCAAAAATAAAAACCAACTTTAAGTTGGAAATAATTTTATTAAGTTTTAAATAATTCAGGGAATTTTTCAAGAATTTTTTGGACTCTATTTGTTATTTTCTAAAAGTCCTTTTGATTTCTTGCCTTTTTTGAAAAATAAAAAATTGGATTTACTCTTCGGGCCGAATTCCTTTTCCCTTGGTCCATTTTATCTTTTTTTGGCCCAACCCACTCCCTTTTTATTTCCTTTTCTTCCTCTTTTTTCTCTTTCCTTTCCAGCCCACTTGGCCCATTCCTCCCGCCAGTCTACCCTGCCTCTCTTTCTCTCTTCCACACTGGGCCCGCATGTCAACCACCATTTCCCTCCCTCTCTCTTTCTCTTTCCGTCGCCAGGCCGCCTATCACCCTCTTCTTCTTCCTCCTTTCTTCTTCCTTGCGTGGCCTGCACCGTTTTTCAATGCCGCATTTTTCTCCCCAATTTCTCGTGCCAACAAGTGCATTAAGACCCCCTCATCATGCTGCACTCCAGAATCTTGAGGTGAACTGGGTTCCTCTATCTAATATAATCTTCTTCGGCACTCCATGCAAATTGACAATTCTAGACACACACAGCTCTGCCAAGCGATCTCCGGTATAAGTGGTCTTGACTGGAATAAAGTGTGTAACTTTAGTTAAACGGTCCATAATTACCCAAATAGAATCATAACCCAATTGAGTCTTGGGTAAGCTAGTGATAAAATCAACATCAACTTCTTCCCCCTTGAACTCGGGAATTTTCATGGGTTGCAATAGACTTGTTTGTCACTGATGTTATGCTTTTACCTTCTGTCACACATCACACAATGCAACATATTTAGGGATCTCTCACTTCATACTAGGCCACCAAGATCTATCTTTGAGATTCTGGTACATCTTAGTACTTCCGAGGTGAATTGACTACTTCGACTCATGAGCTAGCTTGAGTATAAGCCACTTGAGCTCCTTCTAGTTAAGAACACAAATACGCTCCTTGAGCCATATCGTGTCTTGCTCATCTTTAGTGAAGTCTTGGGCCTTCCCATGCTTCATGTTGAGATTGATTTCTTTAATATATGCATCCTCTTTCTAAGCTTCACAGATTTGGTCTTCTAAGGTAGGCTTCACCTCCATGTTGGCTTGGAATCCTTCGATGACTATCTCCAGCTTCAACTTCTGGAATTCTTCGTGGAGTTCGGGTTAACTTTCTTTGATCATCAAGCTATTATAGAAGCTCTTCCGACTTAACGCATTTACCACAACATTAGCCTTGTCTGGATGGTAGTGAATTCCAACATCATGATCCTTTGAACAATTCCAACTATCTTCTCTATCTCATATTGAGATCTGACTGAGTAAAAATATATTTTAGACTCTTATGGTCCTTGCAAACTTCACAACGATAACTAATGAGGCAATGACATCATATCTTCAGAGCATGCACTACAGCAGCTAATTCCAAATCGTGAGTGGGATAGTTTTCTTCATGAGGCCTTATGATGACGACACACCTAGCACATGTACATCTTCTCCATCTCAAGTTTCTGCATTAAAGTTGTGTGCACTCTCTGGTTATAGTGAAGCTCCTGTGACACTATCTACACCATCTGCATCGCGGCTCCACGTTCTACACCATGCTTGCGCCATCTTCGCCAGAGCGCCGCCGGAGTCACCTCTCTACCGTTAGCCCGAACGTGCCACAGACAGTCTCCTCATCACCATCCATCCTTGTGCGCCCAACCGCCACCAAGGTGAGCACCATGTTCCCCGTCCCTCCCTCTCTCTGTTTCTACCCTCGCTGTCGACACCACAGCGTGTAGCACCGGCGACCTTGGGTTCCCATGTACCACCGCCATTGTTAAGCAATGTGGCCGCCATGTAGGGCCACATGTGCGCCACCGCACCACCATCGTCCACTTGGTTGTCCACGTGTCGCGCTTGCGTGGCACCGCCCCGTCACCCACGCACTCGGTCCACCGTGGACCGACGCAATTCCACGAACCCAATCCACAAACAAGGGGCCCACCTGTTAGTGACTCATTCCGATTTTCCTTAACAAAAATAATTCGGTCGGAAATTTAAATCCAGTCGCTAATGCAATAAATGAATTTTGCTTCAGAAAAATAATTCCATAAATTCCAGAAAATCTATTTCTATCATTTCATGTGAGTTTGAATCTTCCGAGAGCCCGTTCTCCTTCGTTCGAGCTCCGATTCTAGTGATTCAAATTTCTAAATTCATCTAAATTCAATATCTATCTCCCAGAACCTAAAATATTTAATTTCGAGTTTAGTTGAATTTTGTTTGAATTTGGCTTATTTTTGCGTATAGATTTCGACGACTTCGGAGAACAAGATTTCGACGTCATTTCCGAACAACAATTAACTGAGCAAGGCAAGTTACATCCTTTAATAATATTTGATCCTAGTATTTTAAATTATTATTGCATGCTTATTTATATTCAAGTTAAATTAAATTCCTGTTTTAAATTTATAGTTATTCCCAATTCCATTGTATAGCCAATTTTGACATTGAATCAAACAAACCTTGACACCTTCGATGAAAATCTAGTTGATGCAATAGTATGAACGAGAACATGTTGGTAAAAATATATCCCTAGTCATGCTTAGATCAAAAATATTCAATTTGGAAATTTACAGCCAAAAATCAAATGTAGTTTAAATTGTATCCATAGCATTGGTGTGCTATGGATGTTTATAAATGACTTTGAAAAACAAAATAAAATAAAATTGGTTTGGACTTGAGCGAAATGGATAGTTGGTGGGTACAGGTTTATGCACGGGCTCAATTCAGTGAATGGTTGATGCCTAAGGATTGTTTTTTAAGTCGCCCGGTCAATTAAGGACATGTCTGCGAGCTGCTGATAGTTAAGTCATTCCGTACTACCACAAGTCTGGTATAGGACAGACCAGGCTAATTATTAAGTTGCAATGATCCACTGTTAGTTGTGCCATGTTGATGTGTGGGTATCATAATGACCTGCTTTTTCTGTATTCCCATATGACGCAAGAGGGGGCTTCCAGCGGATGGTTTAGTCCAAAGAAAGTGAAACCTTAGAGGGCATGACTACTTTGGAATGGAGCATTGTAAAGGTCTTGTGATAATCACTTAGTCGCACACCTACGGAAGTGTGTGGAGCGGATATTATAAGTCGATTATCTCTTGTGGGTAAAGTTGTACAACCTCTGCAGAGTGTCAAACTATTCGAATAGCCTTGTCCACGGTCATGGACATGCTGAACAAAGCCTTTCGTGGATTAAACTTTTGTTTTATTTTCAAAATAATTTATAAAACAGTTTATGACATGGATGAGTGTCCATCAGAAAATTGTGGGTTGAAACCCCAGGTGCTGCCCATGTTTACATTAGTGTTAGGTTGGTGCCTACCCTAGCTTTATTAATTCAGTTAAAACTCAATTTTAGATATTATAAAATTTGACCTTTTGAACTTAGTTATTGTATTTAAAATATCAAATATTGCTTTTGTGCAAATAACCCTATAAGTCTTCCTTGATAATATTCATGCATGCATTAACTCTGTTATGGGTGTAACTTGCGGAGAATATTTTTGTACTCACACTTGCTTAATAAAATGTTGTTCAGAGGAGGATGACTTCGCAACTGATGAGGATCTCAACGACTAGGCCGCTACCCAGTCGATTGTCCGTGGCAGATTAGTTGGGCTCTACTACTTCTTCTTCGTTTTTCGTTGTACTCTTTATTACTGGCTTGTAAGTCTTTCTTGTAATAAACTCTGATATTTATTAATAAAGTTGTGCGAATTATGGATGTTATCATATTTTGTTACTGTGTACACTAGCTACTATTTCAAGAACTAGTGTAGAATACACAGAGAATTTGTGGATGTTACTCCTGGGTCTGACATTAGGTCATCATCTTTCTTGGACATCAATTAATGAGTTGTAAAGTTGAGCTTTACAACTTGAATTGAGTTATAACTCTAGTTCCAAACAACCTACCATGTGGACATCCCTAGAACACACACATTGTCCCCTTCCCTAAATACTACTCCAACACCAACTGGGCCAATCACCAAAGCTAGAGCAAAGCAAATTAATCAAGAGGTGAATCTTTTCCTCAATAAGCTACACGTTGATTTTCATAAGAATAGATTGCTACCTAATGCCTCTATTTTACTTGTTATAAGGGTTCATAAAGAAGAAGCTTTGGAGGCAAAGAAAAATAGGTTACTACAACTTCAAGAACAAAGGAACCAATACAAAGAACAGAAGCCAGTTTGACCTGTTTAGCAAACACTGGTCTGAACGAAAAGAAATCAATCCCAATTTGATTGTTGTCAAAAGGCGTGCTACCAACTAGCTTGCTTGCTACACAAAGAATACAATGTATTTAGTTTGAACACGGTAGCCACCGGCCTACTATAGCACGTGTACTATAACACCGACTCAAAAGGGCTATAAAAGCAGGGGTACAGCCTCCTATGAAAATAAGAGTTGAAATTTCAAAAATAAACTTCTTTGTTCTAGGGTTTGAGTGAAGCATTTCCACTCCCTTAGAATTGGGAATTATCTGAGAGTACTTCTCTCCGTCGTTCTTGTGGTTGCCTCGGTGATTGCTTTGGGCGAATCGAGTGTCGCAGGTTGCCGTAATAGAGATTGTGGTTAGCGGTGTCATTTATTAGATTACACGGGTCCAATTATCTCCAATTCTATGCTGTGAAGATCGTGCGACAATCCCCCGCATCACCTTACTTGTCAAGAAGCATACGTGATAACTTTGCCTTCTTGCATGAGCATGCAACCAAGTTCTTGACGCGAAGCATCACAAATATCAAAATCCTTCCTGATGTCTAGCAACAGAAGTACTAGCACAGAAGTCAGACGCTTCTTCAATTCTTGAAAACTCTACTCACACTCCAAAGTCAAGTAAACTTCTTTTCTTTCTTCAGGAGTTGAGTAAGTGGTTTGGCAGTATTGGGAAATCCTTCAATGAAGCGGTAGTCTGCCATCCCAAGGAAACTACGGAATTGGGTTACTAATTTTGGATATTGTTCCCGATGCAAAATTGCCATAACTTTGCTTGGGTCAACTACTACTCCTGCGGAAATCATCTGCTCTAAGAAATCAACTTCTTTCATCCAAAATTTGTATTTACTGAATTTGGTGTGCATAAATCAACTTCTTTCATCCAAAATTCGTGTTTACTGAACTTGGTGTGCAGCTATTGCTCTCTAAACTTATGTATTCACCTCAAATCCGCATGCTCTTCTTCATTCAGTTTTGGAGTAGCAATTTAATTTGACAGCATCGATTTTAGCATAAACCCCCAAAAAAAAACCTTCGGACAAGGTATCATACGATCCTCAGTAAAAAAAAACGATATGTTGTACACTTGTCTCGCAAAAAAAATAAAAGTAAAATCGCACCGACTCTTACCTATGGAATTTTTTTATTAATTAACCTTTTTTTGAATTTTATTTTAAAGTTAACCTCCGGCGCACTTTATTTCCAATTCTGACCCCTTTGATCACGCCACCACCCGTGACATGATAAAATAACACTATCACGCCAGCCTATTTCTGGTCAAATTCTTGTCACGCCACTGGAAGTGGCGTGACAGTGTTATTTGGTCACGCCACAATCAGTGGTGTGACAAAAAGTGCTATTTTAGGGATTTATCCTGGCGCGTGCAGTGTTGTTTTGTCATGCCACCATCCGTGGCGTGACCAAAGAGGTCAGAATTAGAAATAAAATACGTCGGGGTTAACTTTAAAATAAAATTCAAAAAAAGGTTAATTATTATAAAAAAAAAGTTCCTTACCTATGTGTGTTGAACAGAGGTGCCAAAGCCAGAGGATATATGATGAATGGCATGTCAAATACATCACACTAGAAGATGCCTGATAGCCAGTAGACATAACAATATTGAGCTTCTATACGAACTCATATCCAAATAATCAGCATTCATGAAAATTAGTGTACACCCACACTACACGTCAAACTACAGCGCATTCATGATGAAATAATACCGCGCAAGATCCAAAATTTTGCGCCAACCGACTACCAGTTATCAAGAGGTAAAAGCACCATTTTAAGCTAAATGTAACAAAAGTGTTTGTGCAAGAACAGGAAGCCACTTTTAGGTACTGTTTGGTGGAGCTCTAGATTCTTATTTTTCAAATCATGCTTCTGATTCTCTGAAAATCCACTTCTCTGATAGTCTGAAGTTATCTGAATAAAATATTTGGCTAGTATGTTGGCTCCAAGAGGATTAGAGGCAAATAGACCATGTTATCCCTAGTTGTAATACTTCAATTGTATTTGTGTCTTGCTCTTATGTATTTGTACACAAATTATAGAATTTCCTCCCCTAAATTTGTTAAGAATGTATTTGGTGGTGATGCTACCAATTTTTTAAGAGTACAACAGAACAGCTCCAGCTGACCAATGGCAACTTGTGTGTATGTATCTGAACAACATTAATTTTTTTAAAAAAAAATACCTAAGGACATGCTCGAGATGACAAATAAATGGTAAGTTCTTTGAACTTATAAACTACTACTACAACATAACACGTGAAAAGCAAATATCCACTCAAAATTACAGTGATCTGTAATAGACTTGCAAGACCATGGGCCAAATCAGCTACTATCACATACCAGGCATAAAAAGCAAAAAAATACTTCCAACAAAAGGATGAACCACTTGTCCTGGTTTGTTAAGATAAACAAAAACTTCTTTTCAGGTTTTCCAGCTACCATGGAACAGCAGAAAACAAAAGGACAAACTTTTGCCAAAAAAATATGTACTATATCTACACCATTTACATTTTACACACAGCAAGATGCATAACAACTGCAATCTGCAAGATGCATAACTGCTAATCAAACTCTACTGAAATACATGAGGATGGAAAATATCATCTCATCAAGCATTTCATTTGGGCAATACAACTGCTACCATCTATACAAAAAAAAACAGCGTAAGTGACTGAGGTTTTGAGAAAATGTTCAGCTTTCTTCGGGAAAAAACGAGATGACTTTGATATTGGCTGCTTGTGAATTGAGCTGTCAGGAGGATCCTCTACCACATATGTGACAGCCACTGCTTGTGAACATGAGTTGCTAAACTGGTCGCTTCACCTCAGATCCCTGAGAAGATGAAGTAGCTTGACTGAACAACTTTTTGCTTCATCAATTCCATTCACTGACATTGTGCATTGCAATATCTGGGCCGAGTGTTATTCTGCCATCAAACCGGAGATATGACCGAGAAGAATTACTTAGCCACTCAACCCATTGATATACCACTCCCTGCCCTGGAGGCTCTGCCCAAATGATGTCAAGCATCTCAGAGTTGAGAAACATTAGGCCCATCCATCCATTTAACAGTGACTGTAAAATACGGGGATTCTTTGCTAGGATAGGACGGTGGAAGCAAGCATGTCAATATCAAAGGAGGCAGGTACTCAAAGTTGCAAATGTAAGAGAATTCATCTGGTTCATCACCATGTCCTTCTACACCATCAAAACGTCCTCCATCTTATGGTTTCCCATTAGCTGACGAAAGCTTAGTGCACACTTCAATGCCATCATTCAAATTGTAATGTATGTAAATCTGGAATAAAACAGACAAACCATCAAAGCCAAATTGCCACCATCCCATAACAATTGTAACATTACTCCTGGCCAACACAAGAAACCTGGAAATAGCGGAGCCCTCCTTTGTTTTCAAACACAGACAGATCATCCCCGTATATTGCTTCCAATGCCATCAGCTGCAGCGAACGATGAGATCAAATGAGCAATTGGAAAGCATCAATGTTTGAATGAAGCAACGCAACTCGTCCTCCTGTCGTTGCTGGTTGTCTCGTATCTCGTCTTCCCCTGCCTCCTCCTCGGCGCGAAGGTTAAGTCCGCCATCGCAACCACCTCAGTTCCGCCTCGGCCGTCGTCCCCCACAGGTTGTCTAGGTCGATCACGTCCTCGCCGCCCCCGACACACGCCTCACCGCCTCACCTCCACTACGCGCGACGAGGAACAGGAAGACGCCTCGTCCAAGAAGCCCGGGACGGGGTTGCGGTGGGGTTCCAGAGCCCGCGACGACGAGGCGCGGGTGAACGCTGCTGACATGGCTAGCGCGACCTCTCGCTTTTGACTCCCCATAAGAGCCGCGAGGGGCGGGCGCAGAGGCGAGGGAGGTAGGCGACGCAGGCGAGGGGGACTGCAAGTCCATCTTTTTCTCCTCCAGCCTCTCCACCGCCACCGCGCCCTTCATCTCCAGATCAAGAACCCAACAAAACCAAACACTACAACAAACAACAACCATAAAAGAAGAAAACGAAGCGAAAAAAAGATCCTAGAAAATCCGATCAGATTGCAACAAGAACCCGAACTGGATCAAGAAACACAGATGGATCAAGAAACATAGATGGAGGAACAGCTAATCCGCGGATCGAGAGGGGGGATAGGGAGCAGGGGCGAGGCAACGGTTCGAGGAGAGGAGGCGGGCGTAGGTTTCTGTGAGGGCGTTGCGGCGCCGGGCGAGGAGAATGGAGGCAGGGACAAGGCGACGACACGGGTAACTCAGTGGTATTTACGGGTAATTTCATCCAACTTCAAGGGATATTTATTTTTATTGAGGTTAGCTTCCCACGAGAATCTACAAAAAAGACTGCTCCTCATTGCTAGTTTATTTTCGAGGCAACTTTTCACGAGAAGCAGAATCAAAATCAGGTTGTTTTGAGAATCTGAGTGTTTGGCATAGCTTCACGAGATTCGAACAAAAAAATAAGAATAGAAGCCGTACCAAACAGAACCTTACAATCGACCTGTTGTGGAAAGCAGCAAAGGTCAGAGACAGCAACAAAGCACCTGCACGTCCAACTTGAAAGGCCTTTCGGTGATACTTCTGCCTTTTCTTATCCACTTTTTGAACAGAAGGAACTTCCAAGATTGAGTCAATTTGACCAAACACAACTTTATGCATTAAATATACACCACTCATGTTTACCCACATATATAAGTTGTAAATAATGTACACATCATAGTAACATTACTTGTTTTCCCAGAACATCTTCACCACAACCGTAAAAACTCAAACAAGTTCCCATGGATATTGTGGAATCTTTTCAGAATTTAACAAGGTAGCCGCAGTTCAGTTCCACGATCTGATTGATCCAATGATCTTCAAGATTCAGCAGCGGTAGGTTGCAAGCAGCAGAACCATTTCTTCTGCAAACAAAAATAGATCATGATGGAAACATCCAAACCATTACCTTAAAAAAAGGTAGAATGTTTGCAAGCAAGAGTTACCATTACTAACAATCATGTTCTGGACACCTATCCCTCTACAATATAAACCAAGTGGTAGAAGTGCTCATCAAATCTTTAAACACATCGTATCTGAATTCTTGCTACTTATCACATATGCGCTCAAGACTTCCTATTAACCAAACATTGATGTGCTTGCATTGCCTATTAACTAGTAGATGCCAATGACATGACTACGCCATCAATTCATAATCTACACAACCATTGTTGACGAAGTAGAAACATACATAAGCAGACATGGTTGTGTTCTTTGGTTGGCGTAAAGAGGGGCTTGTGGAATACTGGAATATGCAGTAACAAGTCCAATTATATTGCAACCATGTATGTTAGCCCTTCTATGATTTTCAGGCATTCCAAGAAAGTTGAACTAGCATTCCTCATGTGTTAGCGGTGGTATTACCATCCTCCTGAACCTTAAACATGGTAGCATCTCAGGACCAGCAATGATGGCCTTACATAAATCTCAATGGCTCAAGCTGTTGGAATAAACCATTGATCTAATCCAAATGGACCAAAATATACATGTTACAGGTATAGGTAAATATATAGTGTGTTAAACCATTAATCTAATCCAAATGGACCAAAGGCCAAAATATACATGTTACAGGTATATGTAAATATATAAAGTGTTAGAACAGTAATTCCTTTGTATTTCCTTATATGCCTTTTGTATTTTTTTATATATGTATGGCATATTCCTTTGTAATATCCCCTTGTACTCCCTATATATCTATATATATTGTCCATTGACCCTCATGAATACATACGCAATATTCATAACATAATATCAGAGCTAGGGCACTAACCTAGCTCCTTCCGCTGCCATCCCACCACCGCTGCCTGAGGACGCCGCCGCCCAACGTCACCAGAGTGCTGGCCACCTCCTGCGGAACGCCGCCGCCGCCGCGACGCCATACCGCCGCCCCGCCGCACATGCCTTCGCAGGATCCGTTGCCGACCACCGCCACCGGAGTTCAGCCGAAACTGTCGACGTCGAGCGACCACCTGCGACTTACCGCTAACTTCCTCTCGATCGCTTTTCGCGCCAAGGAGGCTCACAGACGTCCGCAACAACCCGCATGCACCTTCACCCCTCTCCGGCCGTTGCCGCTGCTCTGGCCGCGACCTCAACCTCAGCCGCCGCCCCTGCCAATGCCGTCCTCACGATTGAATCGAGCGGGCAGTGGCCTCTGGTTTTTTATAGAAGTAGTTTCTATAAAAACAGAGACTTTCAAAAAAAAACAAAAAAAGTACTTTTTCACGTTGATCTAACCGCCGCACCGTCCAGTACCGCCAATTAGACTTTGTTGCCTTGGTCGTTGCGCCGTCCAGCGCCGCCTACCAATGCTTCCGTTCCATCAGCTGCGATCCCATTCTTGGGAACAAAACTCTATGGGGTGAACTACGGGTTGTGGTCCTCACTCATGGAGATCACACTCGATGATCTCCGCCTCTAGGGACATATCACCGGTGCATGACCTTCTCCATCTCTTCCGGTTCAGCCTCCTCTCAGGCACCCTACTGCGACCTCCGAGAAGATCGGCCGCCAAGGCGTAGATCGCCGCTTCGATGAGGTTTTTCATTATGCAATTGACGCTTTCGAGCGCTGGTGTGTTGATAAGCTCATGTTCGAGCCATCCTGGTGATCAGTGTCGACGACTCCATCCAGCCATTGTTGGTCTACGGTCTACTCGACGGATTTGGGAGTACTTGTGCGAATGATACCAGCAGAGCAGCGATGCTTATAGTTCTTTTCGCTTCAGGATGAGTTAGAGACGCTTCGCCAAGAGGACTCTTCTATCGACGACTTCTACCAAGCCCTGGCCAGTCTCTAGTGCCAACTGGATGAGCTAGCTTCTCCGCTCTACTAGGAGTGTCATACAGTACAGAATGCGAATCGTGACCGTCTTCGCCTTTATGACTTCGTCTGCCGTCTTCGCCCAGAGTTTGAGCCTGTTAGGGCTCAATCTATTTGGCCGCCACCACGAAGCGATCCACCGAGGCTCTTTCGACGCTTCGTGCTTAGGAGCTTCGCCACGGGTTAGCAGCACAATTTGTTCCGGCTGTGCTTGCTACCCCTTCTTCAACTACACCAACAGCCTCTGCTTCGACTACAGTTCCTCCTCATGTGTCTGTTTCTGCTCCTGTTTTTGCACCAACTGGGATTCAGTGTAATTATTACAAGAACTTTGGGCACGACTACCAGAGTTGTGCGGTGCAAAAAAAAAGCGGAACAAGGCGCATGAGGGTGGACGATCCAAGGGGGTAGAGAGGCCCTTCTCAGCGAGGTGACTCTGTTCAACAGCTCTGCCAGGCTCTACTTCAGCATCTCTCTCACAACACAGCATGTTCTGCCAGTTTAGCTCAGACGTCTTCTTCAAGTACTTCTTGGGTTCTGGATTCTGATGCCCCTTTCCACATGACACCGAACTCCACATCTCTCACTTCAGTAAGACCTCCTGTTTTTCCTATCTCTGTTCGCATACCGGTACTCCTCTGTCATCACCGTCGAGCACTCTTTTGTCCACTGACTTTTCTGTTCTAGCTGTTTCTCATGTTCCCCAACTTACCATGCAACTTCTCTCGGTGGGTCAGCTCACCGATCTCGACTATAGGGTTGGTTTTGACTCACACATGTTTTGTCTAGTACCGACAGACAGAAAAGGTACTTGGGACTGGCTGACGCCATAGGGATTGTCAGAGTGGCTACATCCTTGATTGCATCCACCTTCCATCCACTTCAGTTGCTCCTATCACCTCTACGTCTACCTCCACCGCCACTACTGCCACCACCTCTGGAATTTTTGCGCAGTGGCATCATCGTCGAGGTTACTTATGTGGGTCTTGTCTTTCTTCATTAGTTCGTCAGGATATTCTTGGACGTGTTACTATTGACACGCCATGTTTTGCCAAGGTTGTAAGCTGAGTAAGCAGCGACAACTTTCTTATCATTCTAGTGAATCATTGCCTTCTTGTCCTTTTGACTTAGTTCACTCAGATGTATGGGGACCTGCACCTATTCTCTCTAATGGTGAGCATAAGTTTTATATGATCTTCATTAATGATTATTCATGTTTTACATGGCTTTTCCCTATACCAAATCATGGTAAGTTTCTTGCGATGTATCGTAGCTTTGCAACGATGGTTGATACTCAATTTGATTCTTCCATCCGTACTTTTCGCTGTGATTCTGCTGGCGAGTATTGTTCTAGCGCTTTTAGACAGTCTCTTTCTGAGCAGGGCACTCTTTACCAGTCTTCGAGCGCTACAAGGCTCGTCTTGTAGCTTGTGGTTTTCAGCAAGAGTACAGTCGTGACTACGATAAGATTTTTGCCCCTGTTGCCCATATGACCACTGTTCGCACCCTTGTTACGGTTGCTGCTGTTCGCTGGTGGTCTATCTCTCAGCTGGATATTAAGAATGCCTTTGTTAATGGGTGTTTTTACATGAGGAGGTCTACATGCAGCCACCACCTGGGTATTCTGTTCCCGATGGGCATGTCTGTCGTTTTCGTCGTGCTCTTTATGGACTCAAACAGGCTCGTGGTCGTGCATGGCGCTGCGTTTTACCTCGATGATTCTTTGCATCGGATTCACCGCCGGTTCCCACGATCCTACTCTTTTTGTCCATGTCTCATCTCGCGGTAGGACACTGTTTCTTCTGTATGTTGATGATATGCTCATCACTGGTGATGATTCCTCATTCATCACGTACGTGAAGAAGTATCTCAGTGAGCAGTTTCTGATGACTGGTCTTGGTTCTCTTACGTACTTCTGTGGGATTGAGGTTTCTTCCACGCCTGAGGACTACTACCTCTCCTAGTAAAAGTATGTCCAGGATCTTCTTGATCGGTCTGGTCTGACTGACACTCGCACTACCGAGACTCCCATGGAGCTATCCCTTAAGCTTCATACCACTAATGGTGATCTTTTTTAGGATATTACTCAATATCGCCATCTTATTGGGAGTTTGGTGTATCTTGTGAGCACTCATCCTGATAATGCTCATGTTGTTCATATGTTGAGTCAGTTCATGGCCCGTCCTAGCCATCTTCACTAAAGTCACCTTCTTCATGTTCTTCGCTACTTGCGTGGAACTATCTCTCGTCGTTTGTCTTTTTCTAGCTCCAACTCACTACAGCTTCAGGCGTACTCCGATGCGACCTGGGCTAGTGACACTTCTGATCGTCGTTATCTTTCTACTTACTATGTTTTTCTTGGCTCCTCCCTGGTTGCCTAGAAGACGAAGAAGCAAACTGCAGTTTTTCGTTCGAGTTCAGAGGATGAGTTGAGAGCTATGACAGCAGAGGTTACTTGGTTGAGGTGGTTACTTGCAGATTTTGGAGTGCCTGTGATGGGACCTGCGACTCTTTTGTCTGACCGTACAGGTGCTATCAGTATTGTCCGTGACCCAGTTAAGTATGAGCTCACTAGGCGCATTGGTGTGGATACTTCGTAAACTCGCTCACAGGTGCAGGAGGGAGTACTTGCTTTACAGTTTGTACCCTCATAGTTACAGATTGTTGACTTCTTTACGAAGCCATAGACAAGGATACAACATTTGTATTTTCTCTCCAAACTCAGTGTGTTAGAATAGGGATCAACAACACCGAGTTTGGAGAGGTGGAAGCTGTACTGAGCTCTAGTCTGTGCCTTGGTGAAGAAATCTGCTAACTGAACAACAATAACTTGGTCCTGCACCTATGATCTCATGTACGAAGCATCTACTCCAATGTACTTGGTGAGCTCATACTTCACGAGATCTCGAGCAATGCTGATCACACCAATACTATCTGACAAGAGAGGAGTCGGTGCAGAAACTGAAAAACCAAAAACCTCAAGTAGCTATCGAAGCCAAGTGATCTCAGTTGTCAACGCCGCCATTACTCGCAACTCAGCCTCAACACTCGAACGGGAAACAGCAGTCTACTTCTTGATCTTCCAGGCAATCAGAGAGGAACTAAGGAAAAGACAATAGGCAGAAAGAGACTGACGATCAGAGGAATCGCTAGCCCAGGTCGCATCAGAGTAAACCTGAAGCTGCAGAGAGCTGGAGCGAGGAAAGAAAAAGCGATGATTGATGGTCCCACTAAGATATCGCAGAACACCAAGAAGGTGACTGTAGTGGAGCTGAGTGAGCAGAAACGAACTGACTCAAAATATGAACTAGGTGAGAAATGTCAGGTCGAGTGGTCCCAAAGTAAACGAGGCTTCTAATAAGATAGCGGTAGCGAGTGGGATCCTCAAGAGGCTCCCCATCAGTGGGCCGAAAGTGAACACTTCGCTCCATAGGAGTGTCCACCATGCGTTGATCAATGAGACAAGCGCGAGTAAGGATATCCTGAATGTACTTCTCCTGAGAGAGGTAGTAGCCCACAGGTGTAGAAGTGGTCTCAATCCTAAGGAAGTAACGAAGAGGACCCAAATCAGACATCAACTGCTTACTGAGATACTCCTTCACAAAATCAATGTACTGAGAGTCATCGCCGATAATGATCATATCATCCACATAGAGAAGGAGGAGCGCCTAACCCCGAGAGGTGTGTGCAAAGAGGGCAGGATTGTGATCACTGGCAAAGAAGCCAACAGTAGTGACAACAGAGGAGAAACAGCCAAACCAAGCACGAGGGGCTTTCTTGAGCCCGTAGAGAGAGTGATGAAGGCGACAAACCATACCATTAGGGACAGAATGCCCCAAGGGCGGCTATATGTAAACCTCCTCACACAACTCGCCATTGAGAAATGCATTCTTGACGTCTAACTGATAGATGGACCACTGTCGAACAAAGGCCATAGCAAGGAGTGCGAACAGTGGTCAGGTGGACGACAGGAGCGAAGATCTCGTCGTAGTCACAACTATACTCTGCTAAGAACCACGCGCTACAAGACAAGCCTTGTAGCGCTCAAGAGAGCCATCCGAGCGGGTCTTGATCTTGTACACCACACCTGCACGTGATAGGAGTGACACGTATAGGTAAAAGTACAAGATCCCATGTGCCAGTATGCACCAAAGCAGCAATCTCCTTAGACATCGCGAGATGCCACTCATGGTAGGTCATAGGCTCAAAAAGAGCAGCGGCTGCAAAGCCGTAGCACTCAGAAGGCCTGACAGTGCAACTATCACGAAGATCGTATTTGGGAGAAAGTGGAGCACGACCCAACAAGGACGGAGAAGAACTGAGAATAGGGCCAGCAAAGACGGCGGCTCAACTGGAGGAATAGGCTGAGGACAACGAGAGTAATGCAAGAGAAATGAGAGAATCTCAACAGAAAAGCTGGAAGGAACCTCCAGAGGAGAGGGAACCGAAGAAGGTGAAGGCGGAAGCGAAACAGAAGTGGAAAGCAGATGGTCAGGAAAAGTCAGAAAGGAGAGCGACTCAACAAGAGAATCTGAGCTGACAGTAGGGAGACGAGGGTAGTAAAGCCGGGAGTCATCGAAGGTGACATCCCGAGAGATCCTCACCCGACGAGCAACAGGGTCGTAGCAGCGATAACCCTTATGCTCAAGACTATAGCCAAGAAAAACACACAACTAACTGAGTAGTCAGCTTGGTGCGCTCACGAGGTGGAAGAAGAATGAAGCAGACACAACCAAAACAGCGAAGGTGACTGTACTCTAGAGCCCAACCGTAGAGACGCTCGACAGGAGTAGAGCCTGGAAGAGCAATGGAATATTGCATGTCGATGAGGAAAACAGTAGTGGAGACAGCCTCAGCCCAGAAGTGAGGTGGAACAGAAGAGGCAAGCATGAGAGCGCGAGCTCTCTCAAGCAAGTGACGATGCATATGCTCCGCGAGAAAGCGATGACAAGAAGCATATAGGTATTTGCAGTAGAATCATCACGAAAAACACTAATGGCCGAATCAAACTGAGTGCAAACCATGGTAGCAAACAACTGGTAAATAGAGAACCTGACTACGAGAGGACATGAAGTAGATCCAAGTATGATGAGAATAATCATCGATAAAGAGCATAGTATCGATGAACCCCTTTCGAAACGAAGGGAGTTGGACCCCAAACATCAGAGTGAACATTATCAAAAGGACGAAGCAGAAACAAAATCACAAGAGATAGGGAAGTTGCAACTACTTGCCAAGCATGCAACCCATACAATGTAAAGAG
Source organism: Phyllostachys edulis (assembly GCA_036346405.1). Taxonomy (NCBI): domain Eukaryota; kingdom Viridiplantae; phylum Streptophyta; class Magnoliopsida; order Poales; family Poaceae; genus Phyllostachys; species Phyllostachys edulis. Next base: position 12,837,184 of record CM070561.1, on the reverse strand, counting down.
GTGTCACCAGAAACAGATCCAAGAACACCACGACCTACTAGTGACGACAAAGTCGATCCACAGAGATGACATAAACAATGGTGCCACCGAGAATGAAGCGATGAGGATCAAACAAAAATAGGGCAATGGTAGTAGGATCGGGTGGTAAAGACAAGAGAAGAAGGTCTTGATCGAGCTCCCAAAACTGCTGCGAATCACGGCGCTAAGGGCTAGTACCAAGTAAATTCCCCATGCGGCGGTCCTAGACACAACAAAAGTCAGACTCAAGAACAACACGGCAGTCGTGATCAGTGATCTGACCGGCCGACATAAGCTGCATAGTGAGCTTGGGAACATGAGAGACTGCAGGAATATTAAAGGAAGAAGTGGAAAGGGTACATCCCGTCTGTAGTCTGAACGGTGGAAGTAAGAGCTGTGGAACTCACATAAGTGAGGTGAGTAGAATCTAGTGTCCCCTGAAAAGAAGCACCAGAGTCCAAGATCCACAGATACAAGATATGTGACGGGGGAGGTGGTGGAGGTGACGAAGACTACTGAGAAGCAAGAGTCGGACGAGCAGAGCCCGACTAGTACTGCATGGCATCAGCGGAGGAGCACTAACAAGAGTCGTCAGCTCCTAAGTGGGATGAACCTCCAAAGCCCTTCGGTGGACATCCACCCATGCGACCCTGGTCCCTCCTCGTGTAGCTGTCCTGGTACTAGTGGTCGTCACACTGGCAGTAGATGCAGCGGAGACCAGTAGTAGAGACAGCAACCACTGGTGCTGCGGGAGATGGAGGGACCATGGTCGGTGTTGAAGGAACAGGCACTGAAGAAGATAAGACAGCCTGCATATGTGTTGTGCTATGAAAACGAGTCTCCTCAACACAAACACCCGTGAGGGCCTCCATCAAGGTCGAGCTAGGGTGGCGAGTCAGAAACTGGGCACGCACGGTCTCGAACTCAGGCCGAAGACGCGTCTGGAAGTCGTAGAGGCGGTGAGTCTCATAGTGAGTGCAGAGCCACATACAGCAGGGACAGGTCTGGCAGACATCCGGCCCTAGAGAGTAAAGTTGACGCTACACTGCATACATCTGCTGGTAGAAGTCATCCACGATGGCATCAAACTGCTGAATGGAGTGTTCCTGGTGCACGACGAAGAGGTACATAGCATCAATTGCCGGCTGGTAGTGAGCTCCGAGTCAGCCCCACATCAGCTGAGTCGCCGACAGCTCCGCCACATCCATAGAGATGGCTATTGGCATGCTGCCCACCAAGATGGCGGTAACACGAGCTTCGGCATCCTGCCATCTCTCATTGGTGTGCAACTCCGACTGTTAAGAGCTCCAGGGCCTCCTCCAAAGCAGTAGTGGCGGCCTCCTGAGAAGCCTGATCTACACCAGCAGGAAGAACAGGCAGAACCGGCGACGTAGGGCGAGGCGGACAGGGTTGCTCGACGGTGAGGTGACCCCAGAGGTGTTGGCTGTTGAGGTGAATCCTCGGGTAAACAGCCCACTCCCGGAAGTTCATCCCGTTGATCCGAGCAAAGGGGCGACCGCAGACAGGAGCTCCGAGGCAAGGGTGGCGTGATCTGGAGCTCGAGGCGAGGAGGAGGCAGCCGCGTAGATCCGACGCAGTGGTCAAGCAAACAAGGCAGCAAGCGACGCCGAATCAAGCGGTGGCGATCGATCAATGAGGCGCCACGGATCTCAGTGGTGGCGACCGGATCCAATGAGGCGCCGCCGAATCCTAGCGGTGACGGGCCGAGGCAAAGGAGGCGGCTCGGGGGAAGCGCCGGATCCGGCGGCATGGGCGGGCGATGGCAAACGGCTCGGGCTCGGGAGGCGGAGGCGGCTCGGCGAGGTGGCAACTTCGGAGCGAGCATATAGCAACGCCAAAGGAAGCAAAGCCGGACGAAGCAGAGGATCAGGGGAGGATCCAAACAACGACGGCGACCGGTGAACAGCGGTGGCCACATATGAAGAAGAGGAGAGGCTAGGTTTAGGGTTTTTGGGAAGGAGAGAGACATGAGCTCTGATACCATGTTGGAATGAACCATTGATCTAATCCAATGGGCCAAAGACCAAAATACATGTTACAAGTGTAGGTAAATATGTAAAGAATACCCTATACAAGAGACATATCGAACACAAGCAATCATACACCACCATACAAAAGGTGCATTACTACTGTCGCTACGTGTACAACTACAGATACAACATTATATGGTTGGTTCATGGCCAGATTTAGATTGAAATTAAGTTTTTTATCAAAAGAAAAACAATGGACATAATAATTGGACAGCATCATAGTGACTGGTGAACGGGCATATCCATATTAATAAGTTTGGGACTCCATTTTATTATCCTAGGCCATCACAAACTATTATTTAAATATGAAAGAGTTGTAAATCCCACAAAATGGAAACCCGAATAGAAAAAACTGGGTGCTTACAGAACTATTCCCCTTTGCCGGATACAACCCTTGCCCAGATGGCTGTTCACTTTTTGCAGGCACGTCTTGTCCCTGTGAATTGCCACCAGTCTTCTTCTCATCTCTAGCTTTGTTAAATATTACAGTGAATCCCTCAGCTGAAGCGGGATCATTGACATCCCATTCCCCAAACTTCGGCAATGGACTTCCTTTTTCCTATATGAGTTAAAAAAACCTCTTATGAGACGTCATTGTATTAGTCAGACCTGAATGTATGTTGGTCAAAACAGGAGCGAATAAGCATCATCGATGGAATTGTACTGTACCAAAAGTAATCCCACACATTAATGCAAGCCAATGACATAAAACCTGCAGAGGGAGTAAGACTATCGTAATTTCACACTTTTGACTCTTGAGAGTCCAAGAGTCCTATATCCTTGATACTGCAAACAACAGACTAGAGCCCAAATTTTAAACGAGTAAAACAAGCTTTCAGCTTCATTTGCATACTGAGGCTTAACTAAATATAGCAACACCATAGTCCAATTTAGAAGCCACATCCGTGACCACTCTTGGTCTGTGAAGCAATAACCGCCAAGTGCACAGAAGCAATGGGATGTCCTGCCTATTGCCCACTGCCTGGCTACCCCACTCTTCATACCAAAATTATCAATCCCACTTGATAACCAATAAAACTACTAACAATCAGCTCGCGAAAGCAACAGCTACAATCTAAACCTCAACGCTTCTACCACCCAGAAATGAAAATTCACTGAGTGCACAAGCTACATACATATCAAGTTATCAATCCATGATTCCTTTAACTTGGGCATCTGCAGGATCACTCAGCTCAGCAAGAAGCTTACTGGCAGCTAAGCTCTCAACGAAACCACAGCCTCCAAACCGCAATTCCGGGGACTCATGGCACCAATCCTAACAACATCACAAAACTGGCACTCGCGAATCTCAAGCTACCTCTAGATACCGGACTAGACCCAACCTTGGATAAAGCATCAACAAGAAACCGCAGGACTCGAACCCTTCCAAGAACGTAAAGCCAAAGAAACGCCGCTACCACCAATTTCCAAACCTCACGAAACCCTAGCCCCGCCGAATCCACCGCCCGCCGCCGATCAACCAGCAACCGCACCACCCCCACGGCCTACCGGGAAGATCAATCGCCTCCAAGAACAGCTTCAACCGCACCGGGCGAGCCCACGGGGCCCGAAGCGCAAAAAATGAACCACCGTGCGCTAGAAACTAGCGGAATTTGGGGAGAGAAAGCAGGCAGGATGCGAGAACGGCCAAGAACCTTACCGCCGCCATGGCGATTCTTCTTCTTCTCTTGCTCTTGGGGAAGAGATTCTTGCAGAGGAGGAGCCGCACCAACCCACCAAGGCAAGGGAGTCGAGAAGAGGAGACAGGAGAGGAATCGGTTTCGAGGGTTCGGTTGATTGATTAATTAATCGGAGTTTTAATTATTTGATTCTGGTTTAGTTTTTTATGGGAATATTTTGATTTAGTTGCGTACCATTAGTTTGGTTTGGTTGTGTTGGGTTGGATGGTGGTTTGCTTTGTCTGGCTGCCTGTAAGCTGTCAGCGGTGGTGGACTGGGAAAAAGAATCCCAGTTTGGGCTGGAGGATTCTCCGTGGCAGCCGGTGCTTGTGGTCCAAAGAACAATCATAAAATATCTAATAAATCTCAAGGGCTACCCTAGCAAATAGGAATGCAAGTTAGGCGGGTCAGGCCAACCCACCAACCCATCCTAGTTATTTTGTTTCACCACTCATGTAATTCTCAAAGTGACCAACAACGGGAGGTTGCTTACTGTGCGGATGACGTCGAGTGATGCTAGAGTATCGCCTCCAAAATATACATCATTTGCGAGAATACATATGCCTATCACCCTTTTTGTGTATACTTAGTTTTATTACTGAAATACTATTTTTATAACAAATTCTAATAAACATAGCACTAATCGCCATTTCTAGAAATATTGGATTAAAAAAACTACACGAGTTTCCAACAACAAAAGCAAATCACAGCTTATTTTATGGATCAGGGTTTTCCCCTCTTCCAGCTAACATGCCATTCGACGTAGTGTACGGCAACACATTTGTAGCAAAATTACGACAATTTTGGACTTTTGTGTTGTCTTCTCCATGCAAAATCTACTGGAGATATTCGTCCTGTATAAAAGCATCAAGCGGTTTTGACCTTGTCTGCATCCCCATTGGTACATGATACAATAGGCCTATTGCAAGATCTGGCTGCACAGTTATGCGAGAAGGCACCTAGTTGACTAGAGCAACGCAACAAATCAAGAGAGATATGTGCAATCCGTGGCTGAACCTAGGGACCCGGATTTCTGAATCCGAAATCATCTGTGTATATCTGCACTAGTCTCTGGATCAGTAACTAGTGCACATGGTCACATCATTGAATATTAACACATATCTTGCAAACGCCAAACTATTGTATAATATTGAACAAAAGAGTAATGACCTTATGGTCGAAGCTTACAATTACCACCCTTTCGGACTAAACAACTCGAATAAACTGCAACGAAAGAATATAACTTCAAGTGATGGTCCATCCATATGCTCAGAGGCAATCGACAGAGGGCTCGCGACCTAGTACTGTGATGTCCTCCATTATAACCACACGCGTAGAAGTTGTAAACCTTCTCAGCAACTTGGAAGGCTTTTGAGATTTATTTTGAGTGTAGCATGTGGGTACATAAAGTACTCCATAAGCCTTAGGGAAAATGCAATATGCAAGGCTTAACAATAGGACTTATATGGTTCTTTTGCACAAAGCAATATTTTAAGTTTTAACTATTTTCATAATGCAAAATTTGACAAAAGTAGTTTCAATAATTAAACTAATTATATCACTAGTGGAGGTTCTAGCCACCAACCACTAGTATCAAGGCTCTAGCCACCAAGGTTCAAATGATAGGGTTTTAGCTGCCCAACTAACTCTAGCTGCCAGAATATCTACCCGAGAGTCTCAACTGCTCTCGGGTTCCCAAAATTTACTGTCTTGAAATCAAAACCAAAATCTATCATATGAAAATGCACCTTGCTCGCCCGTTGTACAACTTGACCCACACGAGATAATCGACATAAAATGTCGGCCATGACATACTTCTTTGGGCGTGCGACTAAGCGGTTATCACAAGGTCCTTACAATACATCATCCTTACATCAGCCCGCCCTATGAGCTATACTCTCAAGATATGGAAGTTACCATTATCAAGAGAACCCACAGTTGTGGGGGATAACCAGCCCGAACGTGGAGGTTCATTTACCATCGTACGGTGCAAGCCCCAACAGACATGGAAGTACATTTACCAGTACGCACAACCCAGGTAACTCCTACCATCTACAGCCTGTGGGCTTAATGCTTGGACTCGGTAAATTAGTTGGCCGAGTCCTCCCCATTCTGGACATATAATTGTACGGTAGTGCTCAGTTTCGATAATCACAAGCGTCGGTCCTTAATATAACTTTGGCGGAACTTAACACAATACAAGTTATTGTGCTCTAGCTGCACCCGCCTGAACTTACCATTTCGCCCAAGTCTAAACAGATTTTTACCATTTTATTTTATTTTGAAAACCAACGACAATACCTATTGCCATACATTTCTCAACCTAATTTGCATAAAAGGGTAATAATAATTTTCCACCCAAAGGAAGGATGATCATGCCCGATAAAGCGTGTCTAATCAATTCTACTACTTTAACTGATCCAAAGATATTGTAATCATTATCGTGGATTTGCTATACTATAGGGTGACAAGGGTTCATGGATATCAACATCAAATGAAGGCAGAATCAATTTTTTGATTAACTAAGAACCTAAGATTTGTACTCATCATTTTATGTAAATAACAATGCATATTACTTTTTGAACTTAAAAAATAATTTAGAAAACATAGGTAAAAAATGATCAAATGAGACTTGCCTTTGTTGATGGTAGGATTCACTCCTTTTAATTGGTCCAAGTTTGCTTTGGTAACATCGGATTATAAACGCGCGAAACGAGACAAATAAATAATAGAAAATCAAATAAAATCCAAAAATTATAAAATTAGTATTAATAGAGATGTTAAGAATTTAGATGAATTTAGGAAGAAGAATCAACTGAATCGGAGTTCGTATGAAAGAGAACGAACATCTAGAAGTTTGTCGGATTGGAAAATCCTGTAAATTAAGAAAGAGGAGAATATTCCAGGAATATTTCTTTTCGGAAATAAATATTGAATCAAAATGCTTTGACATGTGGGTCCAATTGCTATTGAAAGAGAGATAGAAGGAGAGAATGACCTGTGGGGACCAAGTGTAAGTGAGAGAGAAAGACAACAACATAGGGAGAAATTGAGGAGGTAGGGCCGCGGCTCGGGCGGATGGTGCCGGCCGCCGGTGACGACCAAAATGGGGCGACGTGACTGTAGGATCAAGGATGATTGACTAGAGGGGGGCAAATAGGAGGTTTCTAAAAAACTTGTACTCTAGTTAACAAGTATGGTCTAATTAGAAATTTCTAGCACAAGTCAAGAAATAAATTCTAAGTTCACTAAGTCACCCCCCAAAGCTATGCCAATACTAAATACAATTCTAGCTAAGTAATTCTACACAAATAAGTAGCTAGAAATGTAAATGCGTAAATAGTAAAGACAAGAGAGAAAACCGCCAAGAAGACAATCGATGTTTTTCTTGTTGTATCGAAGACTTGTCGGCCTTCACTAGTCCACGTTGAGGTAAGCCCAAACGAATTGGAACAGCTCCATAAATCGAGTCTAATGAACCTCAATTCCATTAGAATTGCTCTTCCTCCACTTCGAAGATGGTGAGCACCGAACCACTCACAAATGGTGTCGGACCTCTTCACAACCTTCTTGAAGAAATCACCACACAATCTTTCTCCAAGCCGTCTAGGTGCCAGTAAACACCAAGAGTAATAAATCACAGCCCTTGCTTGAAGGTTATCAAGTGCCAAAAGATCAACTAATGATGCAAATGTACTTCAATGCTCTCAACTACCTCAAAATGTGAAATATGAGCTAATTAGTAGTAGGGAGTGCATCAATGGCTCAAATATATTCTGAGGTCACGAGTTATGAGCTTGGTGCTGGTGAGGGGGTATTTATAGTCCCCAACCATAAATTCGACCGTTTGAAACAAATCCCTAAAAAATTCAGCAGGTGCGGTACTACCACACCTACAGTTCAACGATCATATGGGGTTCATTAAATGCTTCTGAACTAGCCATTACGGTTTGGTGTGGTATTACCGCACTCACAAGATCCGGTACTACTACACGCGCTCGGCTTAATCGGAACTACTATTTTCCAGGGTAGTTAAACTCCCAAAAATATGCTCTCTGAAAATAACATACCGCCAACTAGAAATCGATCCTATCGTACTGTGGTACTACCGCTTCTCAGGTGCGATCATACCATTTTTACTGATCTTTTTTCGGATGATGTTCTAAATGCAATGCACGACTCTTAGGTGATCAATGTGGCATATCATAAGTTTCCAAGCTATTAACAATGATCCCTCTTTATAGTACGATGTCTAGCCTATAAATCCAATCTTTTTACCAAACATTGAGATTGGTAAAAACTATAAAAGAGTCCTTAGGCTGCAAAAATACCTTTGCCTTGAGCCATGTCAATCCTTTATCATCTTTGCATTGCCATTTCCATGCTGTCATCCATAATCCAGGACTATGCCTTTAAAACATCTTAGCACACACGTTAATCCCTTAACACATTCTTGTCATTAATTACCAAAATCATTTTTAGGGGCCTAGATGCTTTCAGCGACCTCGGGGAGGCAATGAGAGGTGGCGGCATGAGCAACGGCGCACGGCGGTGGCGGTGCCAGCGAGCAAGGCAGCTCGGGCGTACGGGTGCATGGCGACTATGATGAAGAAGGGGAGGCGAGCGCACAGGCTTGGCGATGGTGAGGAGAACGTGCCAGGTCCTTTAGGGGAGCCGGTGGGAGACCGAGGCAGCGAGACGACGACGGCCGGCTACAGTGGTTCCTCGGCTGAAACGAGGTGGGGGAAAGATAGAGGGGGTCAAGGCTGTGCTAAAGGTGCAAGGGAATCAGGAAGAAGCTCACTGACGGTGACAAATTCGACGATGGCGACGGCTTGGCTGGAGGCGAAGAAGACAAGCCAATTTCGGCAAACGTCTGTAGAAAAGCAAAATTGATTGAGGGGAATGACTCATGGAATGCTGCAACACGAGATGACACGAATAGAATCACAAGAAGCTCACCAGAGCAGCGAGAACGGCGTGCGGAGTTTAGGAAGAAGACATGTTCCGATGACATCGCAGCATGGGAGAATGTGGGAGTTGGCGTGAAACAAAGAGGTGGGCGAGAGGGACTTGGTGCTCTCTTTATAGGATGAAGGTAGGGAACAGAGCAAACACGGGTGACGCGGATGTCAGGGGTGGCTTGTTCGGCTTAGGTCAGCAATGCATGTGAACGCGGAAGGAAACATGCACTTGAGGGAGCGATGATGACGGCATGAATACGGATGCGGTGATGGTGGCCTTGATGGCAGCGACGGGGACATGTAGGCACGGCGCAGCGTGGGTGGCGCAGGTGCCCAGCGCGGGTGACACGCACATGGCACGACCCAGGCACAAGCACAGCCTGGCACTCGGCTGCAACAGAGAGAGAGTAAGGATGGCAGAGGTGGGCCTGGTGGGCAAGCTGGCCCAGGGGAAATGGGCCAAAGAGAAGAAAAGGTGGGCCAAGAGAGAACGAAAAGGAAATGGTTTCAACCTAAGGAATTTTGAGGGAGAAATTCATATTTAAATTGAAATTGAATTTTAGGTTTGAATTGGTTTGCAATTCGGAATGAGAGAGGAATTCAAATCACAATTTGAATTCACAAATTTGGCTGAGACTTGATTTGAATAGAGATGATGATTTGACTTTTGAACTTGAGATTTTGAGAATTGAGATTTGAACTAGAGGTGGAATTCAGAACATTGGAATTTGATTTTAGGGTTTCGGATTGGAATTGAATTCAAGAACACAAAATAAAAGCCAACACTTTAAATTAATTAATTTCAAATTATTTTTATAAGAGGGCAAATTGGGATGTTACAAACCTACCCCCTCTTGAAGGAATCTCGACCCTGAGATTTGGACGGACAAGGAAAAAGACTGGGAAACTCTGCTCCCATGCTTTCTTCGCTTTCCCAAGTTGCTTCTTTTTTCTAAAAGGTTGCTTCACTGCACTTTGCTTTGAGTCTCACATTCAGCTTCCTCAGTTGGCATCTGACTCTTCTATTGCTTTTACCACCTGCTGCTGGTGTAATGGCCTTGATTAGAATAGCTTCTGGAATGCTGTCTAGAGTGAGTCCTGAGCATCTTTGTGGGCATTGACTAGCATAATGCCTCATATAATGACAATTAAAACATTGTATTCTTGCCTTTGATGTCTTATTCTTTTGAGGTTGGCCACCATTGTTGTCGCTGAATATTTGCATCAGTGGACGTGGTGCTAATCTTGGAATCATGACGGTGGTTTTTTTTATACTTGGTTGGGTTGAGGTTGGTTCAGATGAGCCTTGGAATTGCTTGCAACAGATTGGCCTTGATATACCATCTTCCTCTTGTGGGAATTATCCAGCTGACGATAGGTGTACTTTGGATTGAGTGTCTTGTGATTGCTTGCAACATTTTGTTCCTCTGATTCTTGGGGTAATTTGGTAGATGTAGCTATGGTCCTGCCTTCTTTTGTTGAAGCATGAATGAAAGTGACTCAATAACACTCTCGCTGTTGTTGTATTACAGAGGTCAATATCAAATCCAAAGGGCATTGAACTGGGTAATGATCCTAGCCTTCACATAGGTAACAAGTAATCTTGCTAATTAGATAATGTCCAAGGGGATGAATACCTTCACAGCTGGAGCAACTGATTTTGTGCTCACAAGCACTGTGTCCTATCTCTCCACAGCGAATACAGACACAATTATTAGACTTGTTCAATGGGTAGCACCACAACCACTTGTGTTTAGCTTTAGCTTCTTCTGCAATAACATGGCTCACTCGGCTTCTCATGATGGGTTGAAAGATCCTTGCTGCCTGGTGTGGCATCTGAGGTGCTCCCGGTCTATCTTCTAGTGCTTAAGTTGCTCGTGGTGCCACAAAGGCTTGTTTCTCCAAGGGGCATTTGTGTGACAAAGTGCCCTTTTTTTGCCACAATGGTTACAGACTTTATACAAAATCACCTTCCTCTTGGAACATTTGGTGAAATTGTGACGGATTCCGTCGTAGTTAACACAGTGGATATCTTATTTTGGCTTACCCTTTTGAGGACATTTGTAGGCGTAGTGTCCTTGTTCACCACATATGTAGCAGATAACGTACTTCCATGGATGATGACTTTCAGGAAAAAAGTGGCTCAAGCCATCATAATGAGATACTTCTGGTGGCTTGATCCTTGGTAACTCGTCGCAGGGACACTGTTGATGAGTTGTAGGAGTGACACTGTTGATGAGTTGTAGGAGTAGTGGATAAGGAAACGTTGTGCGTTAGAAACTAGTGGAATTTGGGGAGAGAAAGCAGGTAGGATGCGAGAATGACCAAGAACCTTATCACCGCCATGAAAATTCTTCTTCTTCTTCTCTTGCTCTTGGGGAAGGGATTGTTGCAGAGAAGGAGGTGCACCTACCCACCAAGGCAAGGGAATCGAGAAGAGGAATCAATTTCAATGGTTTGATTGATTGATTAATTAATCGGAGTTTTAATTATTTGATTTTGATTTAGTTTATTTATGGGAATATTTTGATTTAGTTGTGTGGCATTAGTTTGGCTGGGTTGGGTTGGTGGTGGTTTGCTTTGCCTATAGGCTGTCAGCGGTGGTGGACCGAAAAATAATCCCAATTTGGGCTAGAAGATTCTCCGTGGCAGCCGGCAAATAGGAATGCAAGTTAGGCGGATCGGGCCAACCCACCAACCCATTCTTTTTTTTTTGCTTCACCACTTATGTAATTGCAAGGGCTATGTGCAGAATGTGACAACAATGGGAGGTTGCTTACGTTGTGGAATATGTGGATGATGTCAAGTGATGCTAGGCTATCACCTCCAAAATGTACACCATTTGCAATAATACACACAGGGAACCGCAAGACAGCCGCCGGCCCTAATCAACCCTAGCCACCACCAAATAAGCCCCCCTCTCCTCCTCCCTTCTTCCTCGCCGCCGCCGACAATGGCGGTTGCCGGCCGGCCTGCGGCAGCGGTAGGGTTTCTTCTTCTCGGTAGTGGCGTCTGATCTGCATCGCGTTCCCAACGCTTGACGTCTATCCGCCAATTTCCAACGGTGTGGACTTTCGTCGGGGTTGGATCTAGGGCCCTTCTCCGCCGGCTCGTCTTCGGGCGTGGTGATCTAGGGCCCTCCTCCGCCGGCTTCTTTCGGCGGCATGGCTTCATCGATGGCATGACGACGGAGGTGGCGCAGTGTAGATCCAGATTTGGCGCAGTTGGTAGAGATCGTGATGGCTCGGTGGCGATGGCTTGTGCGGCGCTCGACTCCTCCCCGATGGATGGCTTTTAACCGGCCGACGCGTGGGCTGCGGTAGACGTCGCCTTCCTTTGGTGCAAGCGGTGATTGGTCGTTGAGGATGTTGCGGACGTCGTCTTGGCAATCTGGCCTTCATTGGTTAGATCCAGTGACGAGGCTGTGCTGTGGCGTGGTTTTGGAGCGCTCGTACCTTCGATCCGGGGTGAAAACTCTTGATCTGGCCTTCACTGGTTGGATCTAGCAACGACGTCGACCTGAACGGTGTTACCTTCTTGAAGGTGTTGCTTTGGAGAACCGGTACCTGAGCTTCGGAGTGAAAACTCCTGATCTAACCTTCGCTGCTTGGATCCGGCGACGATGATGTGAGTCATATCCCTTCTTGGAGGCATCGCTATAGAGACTGGCTCATCATCACCTCTTTGCTGCGCAGCTACTGTTCGCATGTGGACGATCTCCTGGTTGGTCCAAAGGCGGGGCTAGGTGGTCTTTTTTTAGACTAACCTTTGCATGACAATTTGTTTGTCATTGTTGGCTTTTGGCCATTTTTTGTTTTAAGTTTTTAGCTGATGGTGGTGTAATGGCTGTGTGCATCCCTAGTTGGTGCAGAGGCCAGGAGTTGTGTTTTCATTATCTAAAAAAAATGTCCGGACACAGCTGGCATGGTACAACAAAATAGCATTAGGATGGCGATCTGAGGGAGACATATAGATCTGAGGGAGACATACACATTTAGTCGAAGTATACGAAACAGTATGGACCATTAGGAATTTGACATGGACTGTGAGTAGCAATTCTAGTGGTATGTACATATGTTTAGAAGAGTAACTTCATATATGTACACATGTTTGCAGTACAATATCTATTCGTGAGGGACGGCAGTAATAAAAGATGTATACAGAAGCTAGACTAAGATGAACGGCAAATAGACTACGATGCGTTGGGATTTCTTGTAGACTCTTGCAGCATCCCTGCGGGAACAACACAAGAAGTGAACTGTAACTGTCCTAACCGAATAGCGGCAAAAAAAAGGAAAGGCAAGTGAAAATACAGAGGTATTACTGTTAGCTAAGGAGTTTCGGAACTCAGCCTGTAGTTGATGCCTTTAAGGGCACTATTAACCAATCGCACCAGCGAACCAAAAACACATAAAACCTTGTGAAACATGGGTAGAACATGAAGGCTCTACATAAGCGCTTCTGTATAAAGAGCAAAATATAATCAAATTAAGCTGAAGGACAACTCACCAATACAAACTGTAAATTCATCATGTACAAAAAAAAATCCAATTAGCAAAACAACCGAAATAAAATGAAGAGTCATAGTACAAAGAAATTGGTATGTGCAGCGTGTAAGTATCGAAGAAAGATAAACCAAATCAGGTAGACACTTGGTAGGCAAATCAGTTACGAAATTGCGCTAAAGATTGGGATCATTTCATAAGCACAACAAGTAACAGAACTAAGTGTATTTGGACGGAAAAGAAAACATTGGGCGATTAACCCACTGTTACCTCTATTATTTAGAATTAGTAGGGAATCCCTCGGCTTTGATGAACAACTGACTATTATGTAGGTTTTTTTTGTAAATATATGAAGCAAAGCTAAGATAGTCCTTGAGAAAGGATAGACCATTCTATAGATGCATCGTCCTCTTATAGTTTTTTTTTCATTATAGCGCTCTACTTGATGCCATGAAAAAATGAATACAAAGAAAGTTACAAATAGAGAATAAGTAAGTTGTAACTCTAAAAGCAAAAGACAACGACCATTTTTTTAATACCCTCGAAATTTTATGTAGGACTACCCCGAAGACAGCTGAGCATTTTCTATCTTGACATATAGGCCTCAACTGTGAGATAAGGTCCTTCTCACAGGATAAGGCAACAAATCGCAATCTGAAATTTTGTAGAAGGCAGTGAAATCATGAGGTGAAATGTTCATGTAGAGCACACTCTAGCACACTGTATGTTTAATTGTTCTTATTATTTTGGCTCAAATAGAGCAAGAGAGTATTTTTCAATGAGCATTCTAAGAGACACAACAATAGGAACGAGATTACGTTTTCTTTTTCAGAAAATAGTAGGGAGGTAAGGCACAAAGCACTTCAGCAGCATAAAAAAAAGTAATGGCTGAGAAAAGACGTACTAACATCTTTCCTAGTTCTAGAAAAGTATCTATAGCAAAACATCGATGAATAATTAGGTAAAGCTCTAAAAACTGAAACCAAACGGAAAAACAAGAAACAAGTAATTGTTGCGAGCAACACTTAGAAAGATAGGAGCTCGAGCTGATTAAGTAGATGGTGAGCATGTATGTCAGAGAGGCACTGAACTCATATACAACAATGCTATACCATACAAGATCTATGCACCAGTGTGTATGTTACCTTCTTGTTAGACTGTGCTGCCTAATGGAATTTTCTCATGAAATAGTATGGTGTTGGCACTGACATATTCAACTGAAGTGTGTTCACAATCATCCTCTCCTGTAGAAAGCTAAGTGTCATTTGTCTGAAGATGGTGTGCGCACGACATTTTTTTTTTTGGCATTGAAACTAAAAGGTGGAGCATTGTTACCATTTTCAGGATATTTCTAAAGTGACTAAAATTGGACATTAAACAAGGAATTTTCTTCAAGTTCCATATATTCAAGTTTTTTTCAGAATCATTTTAGTGTAAGCATAATATGTATTTAGCTTACTCCTAACATAATTCAACATATTCTCTTCTTTTGGCAATTCAAAGAGAGAGACAATCTACTTGTTATCAGTTACGAACTACACAACCCCATACTATAAAAATGAAGATCTGAGAAACCCATAATATTTTTATGCATCAACAAAAAAAGGAACTGCAGGACGCTAGCATGACAATAGGGCACGTTGTGGAAACATGACGTCAATGACTAATATTGGTTTCTCAATTACCTGTCTGTGGAAGGACATGAGCCTATCTGGCTACGGCGACAGAACAAGTGGTTTTCCAAGCAGCTTCGATAGGAAATAGCACGAAAAATCACCAGGAGTGGCAGTAAACACAACCAATACCACATCCCGGAATTGCCTAAATAAGGCATCTGCGATTCGAATTAGTGGTATAAGCTGTAAGACATCACAAACTTAATCATACGATATAAATCAAAAGGAAATTAGCAATGCTTCATATAAGAGAAACACCGCAAGCGTACCTATGACTCTGCATGGCTCGAAAGCCTAATACAACCTTCCTCAAGCTGTGTATAGATGGACCTATGACGGTACAAGTGGAGGTCAGCTGAGATATTTACAGTCCCCTGCATCATCATCAACAAAAGGGTTATGATCTGTACATGAGCATATGGAATCTGTTTCACATTTCAACCCCAATATAATTAGACACTTGAAAAGATGTAAAGAATCCATCATACGTGTGAAGGAAAAAGGTATAATCATTGATATAACAGAAGCATAAATGAACCACACGTACAACTAAATCACAAGTATACAACCACAATCTATTTTCTGAAATGCAAAACCCAGCGTGAACATATTAAATCTAAGGTAAGCACAAACAATAAAAGCACCAAAGGGGTCACAAATTTGAACATTCACACATAATCCGCAGTTATATACCTAAATCAAGCATGCATAAAAAAAAATGTTTTTGCGGAATAACACACATCTTAAAATTCCAATCGAACATTACTGTAGGACCGGAAAGGCGCCTAGAGGGGGGGTGAATAGACGCTTTCTCTATTTTTCACCTCGATTGAACTCAACACTACTTTCACTCCAATACCTATAAAAGCTATGAAGATTTGTATACAAGCACAATGGATGACCTGTGTTGAATCCGATCAAACCCCGAAGCAAAAGACCCAAAACAAGGAGAACAAACCCTCGGGTCCGGTCTAATCGACGGCTATCGCGCGGTCAGACCAGTGGGCGGTCTGATCGATGGCTTATAGGCGGTCTGACCGGACCTGACCAGAAACAGTGCAGATAGCCCGAAATCCAAAACGAAAATCGGTCTAACTTTTGATCTACACGATGAAACTTGACCAAACTTGAGATACACCTTCCTAAAGATACCAGGAACCTATTGCAAGCAACGATCATCCAGATCTATGCCAAAGTCCTGACCTTTTTCTATTTGAACAAAGGTGGTTTCAAAACCAGGCAAAAACGAAAACGAGATCTTGAAACTTGCTCGTGGTTGAATGATGATCTAGATGAACTTAGATAGGTTCCCACATGTCACAACAAGTAAGATCAAGAGAAGAAACCAAGCAAAAACTCGTGGATCAAAGGATGACTCAAAATGACCAAATAGAGATGAAGAACACAAGAAAATTCATCTTTGAGAAATAGATTGATTTGAGATTGAGAGGGTTTACAGCCACTCCATCCATGGAGGACAAGAGCTCAATCCATGAGCACCCACTCAACTCATCTCCCTAAAACCCTAAGTCTCTCCTTTCCTCTCTAAGCCCTAAGACAAACTAGGGTTTTGCAAATGAAGTGCTTGGGGGCTGCTTGACAGCACCCCCTCCTATTTATAGTGAGGCCTAGCTTCTAGAAGAGTTAACCCTAATGGGCTCCCGTTAAGCCCCACACACAAACGGGACACACGCACGCATCTTAAAGCGTCATCTTCATCTTCTCTTGACCTAAACCACTTCTCCATGCGTTGCCTCGCGCCGTGGTTTAGCCAAAAGTGTCACCAAGGCAGTATTTGGTGAAATTACCAAAATACCCCTTCTCGGTCTTTCTCCGAAAACCGAGTCCAATCTTGGTGAAGCAATCGCCTGCTTCACCACATGTAGGTAGATCAACGGCTCTCATCATGTCGGCAAGTCTCTCCCGTTTGGCTCCCGTCGAACCCACCATGGCACTTGCACCGACCCCCGCGCCGCTTGATCAACCAGTCGCACTCAACTGCCCGTTCGGCCACCTTTGTCCATTCTGCACCATGCTTGAGTCTATTAACCTCACCCGGCATCCTTGATCGTTCTGGACCTCAGCTCTCCAAGCTTAGTCCCGATCATCCTCACCGTTGACCGTCGTTGACCGTCAAGCGTTCTGCACAACAATAGACAAAGAAATCGATTCCGGGAACAAGTTCTTCACAACTTGGCCCACGTTAGTGAAAACATGCATCATGCAACACATATGCACTATAGCCCATGAGCATTACCTATCCCAAAGCCAAGTTTCCAAGATGGCAGAAGAATCAGCACAAGTCCGGTCAGACCGAACCAGACCGGTCTGACCGCTCTCAACACGCCGGTCTGACCACACAAGTTCTGACAGCTTTTCAACTTCGCCGAAAACGCGTGATTCGACAAACCTTCAATGCCATTGCCAATTGTATCAACATCCTAAAATCATGCACATGTTCCCATGATATCCACAATTACCTTTTGAATCTTCAACATAGACCGGCCATAAAAAGAGATACCGGAGTATCCTAAAAAGTTGAACCTGAGCAAACTCTCTGCACACGGAGTAGGGTAACAACATGAGACCTGTAATCGAACGTAGACAGAACGCTAGGTAGTTTTGATCTAAAGTTGTCGGCACAACAGAACTCGTAGGCACAGGCAGGAAGAATGAACTGCAGTCACCGAACCTAGTGATGCTCCTGGACTTTAGATCCTATGTACCTGTAGCTTAAAAAGAGAGTCAAAAAACAGCACAGACGGTAAGAACACGCGACCTGTAATCTGACGCAGATTCGAAGGCTGAGGCGTACAAAACAGCGAGTCGACCAGCAGACCTAGTAAAAACAACAGAAAACCATAAGACAGTAGAACCTTGAAAACCGACAACGCTACCGCCAACCAGCAAGCAACGAAATTACCTAGAAAAATGATCGTAGTGGACTAAATGAGTGATTCAGAACTGGTGGGCCAATCGTCTGACCAACACAATCTGCGATATGACATAAAAATTAGTAGGACCAGAAGACCCGAAATCGAAAGCATTTATGACAATCAGCAAGCAACAGAATTACCGAAAAACGAGCGTGACGGACAAATTGAACGCATCAGAGGTAGCGCTCCATTTGGCCGAACAGCACAATTTGCGGCATAACATAGAAATCATAAGGATCTGAAGCATGAAAACCTAAAGAAATCGCGCGAACCGAAGACGACGAATGTAGGACATTCCGAAGAACAAGCATAGGAAAGGCAAGGGGTCACAGCATATGGGTGAGAAACACGAGAGGTCGACTAATCGGTAG
Source organism: Phyllostachys edulis (assembly GCA_036346405.1). Classification (NCBI taxonomy): domain Eukaryota; kingdom Viridiplantae; phylum Streptophyta; class Magnoliopsida; order Poales; family Poaceae; genus Phyllostachys; species Phyllostachys edulis. The sequence goes on along the minus strand of CM070561.1, from coordinate 12,818,984 downwards.
AGGGCCAAAGATACACAGGAAGAACGAAGGGTGCAGTGTATGAAACCCGTAGCTACAGGCACGGACAAGGGAATACCTCGCGGTGGTTGGCCAGGACGGTTCGGTACGCGAGGACTGCAGGCGACGAAACGAGCGATCGACGTAGGCGAAGTCTGGAGAGAACAAGCGAGAGGAAGGAAATCACTGCGTAGGGAAGAAGCCGGTAGAGGAAACGAGGAGGAAAAGCAGATGGAAAGGAAAGAGGAGGAAAAGCAGATGGGAAGCAAAGAGCACAGGCGGCACAACTCTCGAGGCAAGCGTTCTCCCTCGTTGGCTCCGCCCGTCTGCATAACACGCGTGGACCAGCAGGCGAATCGAGAAGGAAACAACAGTGGGAGGGAACCAAGCGCACAGAGTAAAACATGGGTCGCATAGTGGAAACTTACCGAGCAGCGCGCACAGAGTCCGATAGAAGAGGTAAACGCATGAGAACACGTAAGGCCAAGGCGGTGGGCTGGAACGAGCGTCGAACCAGGAAACCAACGGCAGGAGGTTATTTCGCATGTTTCTCAGGAAACGAAGGTGCGTGAGCGCACGCGGTGTAACAGCATAGGCGGACTTAACGTACGGATTCGCTCTGGTTTCGCCATTTCCAAGAGGCTTAATACAAGATAAGATGCCTATCACCCTTTTGTGTATGCTTAGTTTTATTACTGAAATACTACTTTTGGACTTTTGTGCTGTCTTCATGCAAAATCTACTAGAGATATTCGTCCTATATAAAAGCGTCAAGCGGTTTTGACCTCTTCAGCATCCCCATTTGAACAAGATACGATGGGCCTGTTGTAAGATCCGGCTGCACTGTTATGCGAGTAGGCACTAGTTGACTAGAGCAACGCAACACATCAAGAGAGATCTTCTGTGCAATCTGTGGTTGAAGACCACCCAAACTTTAGTAAAATAAGGTTTCTATGATTTACAAACATTTATCAAACGCAAGATTTGTATTCAATTTTGCCACTACAAATATACTAGTTCAAATAAGGTGTTGTCGGCCTATTTACCAACACCGTAACATTGCATTAGTTTTAGTCGATTGGATAGCAGATGTTGCTGGCCCCTCACGCACGAATTCCCTACTTCTACATAGGATTCACCTTTCAACTCGATCAATTGGTCTCTACATTCAACTCGATCATTTATAATCTGAGGACTTCTAGGACCTATCACACTCAGCTTCACCAACATAATCGTGGCCATCAATCCTGTCATACTCAGGATGTTTAAGTCAGGTAAGGGTCAATCTTTAAACTTTTTCTTCCCCTAACATTTTCTCACTCCCCACCACCTCCACTGTACAATGATTACTTCAATGGTGAGAAGAGACTTAATTTGCTGAAACCACACATCACACAGTTCCCCAATCGAAATCCACAGGAGTAATCTAACGACATTTGTCAAACCGCACGCGACAATGTAGCCAACCAACCATGATTTGTGACAGCTCGGGTCGGTAGCTACATTCGACAGCAGTGAACGGTTCACATGCACCACTCTAAAAAAAATTGGCTCTCATGAGCCTATTTGCGAGAAAGCACGCGCATAGAAACAACCACAAGCGATCCCATGTAACCAGATGGCTTATTTATTTGCAGAAACTGCCTTGGCCCCAGAATCTGGGGAAGCAGTATGAAAGATCAACAGAATGATTGGTCTTAAGCATTCAACGAATTTACACTCCGCCTTTTAACCAGAAGGCAAATGGAAGCTAGTTATGATCTATCAGCACTCTTGTCGTCAGTGCTCCAACTGTACCCGCCTGACATCCCGACAAACTATTCCAAAATTTTTGGATTCTGAAGCACATCCAGAGCATTCTCTAAAAGTTCTTTGGCCTGATCTATGTAACGTGTAGCATATGTGACCACCATCTCAATTGCCTTCAAAATCTGCAAACAGCCGCGCTGGGAATCAGATATCAGAACATCAAAGTAGATGAAAGAATCGCAATCACACTACTCAATGGTTAATTCTCGAGCAATGCACAACATCATACAGGTATCAGACACTGGAAATTACACCTGATATTTTTCATCCAAAGTTGACACTTCAAACAAAATCTTGTAGACAGCGAGGCATACCGGCAGATATAGTGCAACAATACCACTCAGTGCAGATATGTCACATGAAAATTACACGGTAGCCTTGACAAGACCAGGGTGGACAAAACTGACTCAACCATGAACCATCAACTCACGAAAGGGCTCAGGCCACTAGTTCACACGATGAACTGATGGATTACTAACCGAACTGCTAGTTTTAATATCTTGGTAAACAATGGCGTACTATGTCTTTCTAGCATTGAAGTTGTGACGGTACAAACAAAAACAAAACCGAAAATTCACTAAATACCACCATTATAGTGCTCATAGTTCCAATCCAAAGTCACTTTACTGAATTTTACATCCAATATCTGTTCAGCTTCTAGCCAGTCTAGGTATATGTAAACAGTAGAAACTAGCACATGGAATCATCCCATTAAACGAATGCTTTAACTGAATTATTCTTCATGCTGCACAGGTTGAAGTATGGAAGGCTCAATTTATGCTTAGGATTGCAACCTTATCAGAAGGCTCGGGAACCATTAAAGCATCTCAGATCCAGACATATCACAGTCCTGGTGACAATATATGGAGTTATGGACATCATCGAGTTGGACCCAGGACACCATCGTCCAAGCTCACCCAAATAATCTCATCCGAGTAAATTGCACCGTGAGTCCCCAAATATGTTCACTTAGGTCCTTAAAGTTCTAAATTAACCTAAGAGGTCACTAAACTTGTTACCATAGTCAACTGTCTAACTGCCTACTGTAACTTAATGGACATTGCTGATTGAAGGTGGGAAGGTGGATTTCACTAAACAGGACCATAGAATCCTTGATGGTCCTAAAGCAGCACGCATCAGGTAATGCCTACCATGAGTACCATCCTTGATGGGGTCCTAAACAAGTCTACCATGTCACCTTTTCATGTCATCCCTCCTGTGGAATCTGTTGTCCACTACAGCAAGTTCTGTCAGCTAGGCCTAGGCCTACTTGACCAACAGCTACAAGTTTAGGAGCTACAAATTTAGGATGCCAGGTTAGTTTAGAAGTTTAAAAAGCAAAACTTCAGTACAGGTACAGGAACCTACGGTACAATTTATTTATCTAGTTTCTTAAATGATAGTAGTACTACCCTATCAAAATCCAACCTCCAAAGCTACTGCCATTGATGTCACTACAGTTAATCAACAAAATAACAGAAAACACCAAAGCAAGTTCTTTTGACTATTTCCATACAGGGATGGAAAAATTTGCCGTAACCAGTTACCGGTAGTACTGTAGCTACCGTTATTGATATGTTGTTTTGACCTATTTTTGTTTATTTAACTAGTACCCATTCATATATATTGTTTGGTGTTAAAAATTCAAGAAAACTCAAAGAAAATTGAGAGAAAATTTAAAATATTAATTGATGAATAGTAATTCCAGGCGGTAACCAGCCGAAAACCAGAAATGCTAATTTTGAGTTTAAATTTGATAATTCTAACCGGTTTGAATCCATGCTTCCAAATATGTGCACAACCAACCCAGTTTGGACAAAACAGGCGGGACCGGGTTTATAACACTGGATAAGACTACTGGAGCCATCGGATAAACCCCCAATGCTATGCTCCGGCAAACATCTTGTTAAGAATACACAAGCCAATATGCATGGAAGAGAAACAAACACTACACTACATGACAAACACATGAATTTCCACTAGCTCTCTCTAAACATATACTTCTATCCAAGAGCGTTGAAGGAAGCAAGATAACTTGGATCAGTCAGATAACTACTAATACTGAAAATGGAATCTCAAATACGTTATAAAATGCAATATAAAACTCGGATGATAACCACTGAATCTTGCCAAGAAAGATAGTCAATTTGTCAATGAAAAATAGCAGGCAAGATATTTTGAGACTTCAGCTATAAGATCTTCGTACCTGTACAAGACAAACAGAAAACCAATGGCCCAGTGCATGCTCAGTGCTCTGGCTCAATAGGTCAGCCAAAGCCAAAACCTTCACTAGCTTCATGGATGGCAAGAAGCAAGCGCTCTTCTAATTGCTCCTTTGAGGAATACTCTGGCAAGTCCAGTTGGTTAAAGCTGCAAATTTTGCATGCAACCAGCATTGTTAAAACAGCACGCACAGTTACATAAAGAAGTTTAGAGATGAATAGTCAGTAACCGCAAATATTGAAATTACCAGGTGTGGGCAGATGGAAGCCTCTCTGGAGCTCCATACGCCTTGTGAATCTGGAATCTCTGAGCACCAGAAATACCTTGTAGCGCTTTGAAACCCTCTAAAGGTACCTGGATCATCATGATGAGTAAATTACAAAAGGGTTAGTCTTATCGAAATTCTGCCTCAGTATATATCTATATATAGTTTCCGATTTGATTTACATCAAAGAAACAGGCAATTTTAAATGTTGAAAGGATAACTTGTGTCCAGTTGAGTTCACTAATCCAAACTCTGGATAAAGTTTTTCTATCCCACATCAAAATTCATTTCATCTTCAACTAATACGTAATAGATTGTCAATAACCCAGGAAGCTGCCACTAAATATTTTATCAAGAATCAGAATAGCAAGTAGTCTAATTATTATCTATATGCCTAAAAGAAAAATAAATATGTACTTCAAATAATACTCACTATTGAGAGAACAACGGTGTAATTTAAGTGCCAATAATGTGAGGTGTGATTGAAGTCCATTTTACCCCCTCAAGTATCGACATGCGGACACCTAACCCTCTAAACTAAAAAACCGAACCTTTGACACCCCGAAGTTGCGAAACCGGACAACCTACCCCCTAAGGCTATTTCGTGCAGTGGTATTGCGGACGTGGCGTCCGTTCGGCCTGGTTTCGCCACGTAGGCCGCTGACTCGGCACACCTAGCTGGCGGGGGGGCTACCATTCTTCTTCCCCAATCTCCATCTCGTGGCTCTCCACATCCCCTGACGACTCCTCTACTCCCTCCACACATACATCCACCCGAACGCCATCCCCTCCACCCCAACCCCGGACCCTCCAAGCGCGGCGGCACGCACGCCTACGCCTCCTCGGCCTCTCTCCCTCCCCAGCGCCGCCTCCCATGTGGCGCCGCCCCGCTTCGCCTCTTGGCCTCCGTCCGCGGCCTCCGCTCGGCCCTCTCTCTCGCTCCTCCTCTACTCCTCTACTTGGGTGTCAAAGGTTTGGTTTTTTAGTTCAGAGGGTTAGGAGTCCGTACGTCGATACTTGAGGGGGTAGAATGGACTTCTTCTTATAATATATATATATATATATATATATATATATAGCATCCTTTTTTACTGTTTTCCCCTAAAAAATGTGTCTGAGGTGTAGCAAGAATAAAAAGAAATAATTTTAACATCTGAGGAAAAAACTAATTTTAATAAAATAGCAAAACAAAATGTTCACCATTTATATGTGATAAATATTATAAAGGTGAATATAAAAAAGATGCTGAAATGTATTCCATTTTACTGCCTACTTTTACAATCCATTGTTTTTCCAACACCGGCAAAAAAAATTGTTGTCCACAACTTCTAGATTCATCAACTTTCAGATGAACTTTCCATGTGAAAACATCTTAATAAAACATTTAGTAATATTTATGTTCTAAAACATATTGCAGATAACAAAATCATGAATGGTTGAATGAAGTATCTTTTTTACTTTTGATGTTCCAGTCACAAATTGCAGCAATCTTGCCATCTCCTCCTTGCTGAATCCTTTAACTACTTCCCAGAACCATTGGATGACAGGAGATGCAGCAGAATATCCAATATACTCAGCATTTGCTTTCAGATCATCAACTGAAAAAACAGCAAAAAAAAAATAAGTTCCAGATGAAATAAATAAGAGCAATGACTTTCAGCTGAGAGAAGAAAGCCACTCACGGTCAATTTCAGGAAGTCCACTGATCAATAGTTCAAGTTCTTTATCATTAAATAGGGAGATTAGCTCACTGGGAACTAATTCTGTGAAACCTTCTAGGAAAGCATTGATTTGAGGACGAATTGCTGTGGTCAATATATGTTCAGCCACAAGGTCAACATATTCATGCTTTGTTTCTTCAGTGACCCTTATGTTTCTTCCACCAGGTTTGAGCTCATAATCAGTAACCTGAATAACAAAGAATTATTAAACACAACCATGAGATATGTGACCATGCAGGTAAAAAAGGTTTCAGAAGAAGATAGAAAGTCTCAGTACCTCGTTTTTCTCATAGAGGATATGTTTTTCCTCATCGGGGTCCATGCTGAATGTTAAGTCAGGAATATCACTTACATCGTTCTGTTCAAGAAATGCACAATTTAGGAACTTCACACATGCACCTAGATTCATTCAGACAAAAGATGGGATAGTGAAAGCAAACCTCCAGCATCCACTTCAAATTTTTGTAGTAATCAGGATCAACAGCCTCTATATCATGATAAGTTACTTTAACACTAAGGATGTGTTTGTAAAATGAACGGGTAAAGTGGACATCCAACAACTGGCCATCAAATAACGCTTTGGCAACCTGTACAAATAACAGGGTGTCAAAAACAAAATAAATGATATAAGCATATACTTCGAGGACATTGTCAAGAAAACTTACCACTCGACCAACAAACTTGAAATAAGAAAGGTGCTCTGTTTGGTAAACAGAGTTGGGGTTAGGCTGGAAAGTTGAATTATTCCCAACTGTGGTGAAGAGCAGAGCTCCTTTGTCAAAAATAACTCTTGAGAGCAGTTGGTACCACTCCCTAGTTAGACCTCCAGCATCAATCCCCTCTTCTCCTTGAAACTGTACAGCCAAGCGTCCCTTAAGATCCTGCCTACGACGTAATCTCAGCTGATTGTATGAATCCTCCAAAACATACGCCCGCCGAACACTAATGCGCAAAGGAGCTGAAAGATGCTGATCATGTTGCTGTCTGATGCGTGATCTGAAGTAAGCACGTTTATTGTCAAAATCTATCAACCTTGGTACTTTCAACATCATAGAAAGTGACTTCTCCAGCAAGTTTGGGTTTTGTCGAATGAACACATTGAGAAGGCGTCGATGTTTTTCTGCCACCCTTACAAAAGTAATATTGCACATTCCGCCAGTCTTTAGTGATGGTGACGATGAACTCCCACCAAGTTCTTTCACTTCTGTAGCAGTCACATTGGAATCTGATTGCATAACTGCTTGACTTGTTTGAAGCTTCTCGCATAAAACAAAAAAAGATTCTATAAATGGCAACAAGCGTTGTGTGCCTGGAGGAAGAGGTGGGGATGCAGAGGAAGAGGCACCAACTTCTAAAGCATCAACCAATGGGGCAGGGGAAGTGAAAGTTGAATTGTGTACAAGTTTTGCCTCTGTGGTGCTTATACAGTCACTTAATTCTTGCCACAAAGGCTCAAGTGCTACATTCAGATCCCACAAAATAGACTGCTCCTCCTGTCCCACATCTTGGTATCCGCTATTATCAATCACATCTGAAGTCAACGTAGACAGGAGTTGCAATACCCGCAGGATGGCAGCTCCAGCCATAGAACAAGAATTGAGCCCAAGCATTTGTGTGTTCTTCAATGTTACAAGCTCTTCTACAGCTGATGAACTTAAGCTCTGAGCAGCACCAGCTAGCTCCACAGAGAAGAATTTTCGATGAGATGCCGCAATACCAGCCAGTTTTTTTACCACTTCAGCAGCAAGTGAATACACTTTATCTGGAAGACTGGTTATTTTAATAAATAAAAAAACATAAGTTTGTCATGTATAGAAATGGGAAGAAATAATTATATTAAATTATTCAACATTTTGTTAGTTAAACAAATCAGATTTCCCCCAAAAGGTACCTTTTTCTCTTAAAACTCAAGGATGGTAAGATAAAGATAACTCAAATAAATATCAAAATGTTGCAATGTACAGTATATGTCCTTATAAAGTTATAATATGGGCTGTTTGGTTGACTAGAGCCCTAGACAATACTATCTTCGGAAGTTCGGATAGGATGCTGCTGGATCAGTGTTTGGTTGAGGGAGACTAAATGCCGGGATCAGCACCCTGGATGGTCATATTTCTTTTTATAGAGAAATAGAGCAAGCCATACAAGGATTTAGTTAGGCCTATTCATACACTATCTAAACAAGGAAGTTAGATTCGGCAGTGCCCCTTTCGGGGGCATTCGGATTTCGCCAGTATCATCATTTTTGTCGCAGCAATTTATCACCACAAAGTAAGACCCATTACTTCGATCGATTATAGATCGAATCCTTTTTATAAGCAATACTGCTCCGTTACTGGTAAGTTATAAAGTAAACAGGTCAAACAAAAACATGGAATTTCATCAACATCTGGATTTTTTGTATATTTTTTTATTATTGTTTTGTATCTAGAAAAATTTAAGGTAGAACCACAGAGGTGTGATGCTCTCATCCAATCCTACATCACATCATATCTTATAAAACAATGTGCGCACCCAGGCATCTGTATCCCATCTGTATGAACGGCAACAAACCGGAAAATATGCGCACCAAGGCATATGTACAACCAGCAACAAACCAGTGAAATAAGATTCCTCTCAATAACCACTCCAAACACTTGTTTGAAAATACACCAGTTGCCAATGGTGTTGCAAATCTCATTCAAGACTTGTGTGGAATGCCTGACCGTGATAATAATAAAGTGCTTAGGGCTCATATCATGCACGGCTACCTACAAAGGAATCAGGTCTAGTAATGTGTGTCATCTAATATAAGATATCCAAACAGTAGTTAACTACCAATATTTCTCTCATCAATCTCAGACTGCTCCTTACTATTCCACATTGTCACGAACCTTAGTTAATAACGGGGTAAACACTGCCAGGAAGAAGGCTGAACAGAGTCAGCTTAGTGGGATGAGAGATTAAACTATAGACTAAGAAAATAGAACCTTGGGAGGAAGACTAGATTAATTCATCTTCTTGTTTGATTGATAATGCATACATACATCTCTTTTATAGGGATGACTCGACTTGAGTCATAAGAAACAATCTCTATTTTTAAAGACTATCTAGTAGATGGAATATATCTTTAAAGAAGTAAATCTAAATAACAAGGAAACTAACTATTCTATCTCTATATCCCAACCACTAATGCACCCGTTGGCCCTCCATGAACAGCGCACGGATGCTACAGTACCACGTGGTACTGTTTGCGCGCGTGAACAGTAATTCCTGCTGATACCAATTGTTGTGGCCTTAGTTCGTCGGGGTAGCTACCATACGGAGGAGGGCCGGAACGGGCACGGTTGAAGGGGAAAGGCTTTAGGAGAAATGGTTGACCATGGGCTAGGAAGAACAACCTTAGGAGGAGACTAGATTAACTCATTCATATTGCTTGATTGATAATGCATACATGCTATCTTTTTTATAGAGCTGACTTGACTTGAGCCTAAAGAAACAATCCCTATTTCTAAGGAATCTCTAGTAGATGGAATATATCTCTAAAGATGTAAATATAAATAACAAGGAAACTAATTGTTCTTATCTCTATTTCCCAACCACTAATGTATAAGCGGGCCTGCCATGAACATGTGCGGATGCTACAGTTAGGGGTGGATATCGAGCCAGGTAGTCGTTTAATCGAGCTTTTCTCGAAATTGACACGGTTTTATTTAATATCATTTTATTTATAGTTTGAAAATATTTTTAGAACCGAACTAATGAGCCGAGCCTAGCCGAGCTAGAGTGAAATCCAATTTCATTCAAAATTGACTTATTTCAATGTTTAACCAAATAACGAGTCTAATTTGAGCAATTTTGAACCGAGCTAACGAGCCCCACTAACGAGCTTTGTTTTCCACCCCTAGCTACAGTGCCACGCGGTGAACAGTAGTTCCTGCGCATGATGCACATACGAAACAAAGGAAAATCAACTAGCCCAGAAAGGAATATTCTACTACATATGGACCCTATAATCTAAGAAACAATAAGGAAAAGATAGAACAACGAATTTCCTATGGTGCTTGATTTTCTTTTTATTTTGTATCCAATATCCACAATCAGGGATTCTGCTCTACTTCTGACAAAATATAGCTGTGCATATGAATATAATCTGGTACAGTATTCTGAGCAACTTCAGTGGGTCCACATTTTGTGTCTTAAACCATAGAAAAACCCTCGTTTATCCACCCATACAAAACCCACTTCCCCTCACCAAATTCCAAACCAGGAAAAGAAGACACTTTCCCACTGCCCCTTGGAAAATTACACTCAAACACAAAATATCAAAACATCTGTTAGCATTAAACAGAAAGTACAAGTAAAGCTCTAACATGAGGGGGTAAACCATCACTTTTCTCATATTGTACAAAAAAATAAAAAGATAAGGTGAACAGACTAACCCCTCAAGTGCAAGAATATTGCACAAGTTGTGTAATTCAGAGTCGGGAAGCTGAATAAGAATGTCATGCACATTAATAGACTGACTGGCACCTGAGACTGGCACCTCAACATCTTTACTTTGAATATTTTCCCGGATAGGAACATGCTGCAGAGTAGATGGCTCCCCCTGTGTTTCAGTCAGTGCCCCATTAACCAATTCAACATCAGAACTGCTAGCAATTTGCCCTGAATGCGGTGGATAATCGACTTTGGAGGCAGCATTGTTGACCACTACTTCAAGCAAACACATCACCTATCATGCAAAATTAAAACTTAGAATAAATATGAGGAAATGGGTCCAAGAGCTGCCATACTGTATAGCAAATGATGAGAAATACCTGCTCAAGATATACTCGACTCCGTAGAAATAAGGGTTTGTTTAGGAGCTTAAGGAGTAACAGGATAGGTGTATAACCCTCTGAAGATGGTTGCTTCATGTCCGATGATGAACTTTCTTGAGATGTCTCTTTAACATGCTGCAGTGTCAAACAGTTTGAACTTGCTGAAGGATTGAAGTAAACCAAAAGACCCGCAACAGATGGATGGTTTGAAGCAAGATATGTCAGTATTTCAAGAAGCCGTCGTGTCACAAGTGGAGGCAGACCTGTAAAGAAGTAACACAGGCATATAATTGGGTGAGTAATATAGTAACAACACCATTGAATAAAATAACAAAGAATCCAAAAAGGAGAAAGAGAAAATAGAGAAGCATTGGGGAGAGTGAAGAGCCATCCAGGAAATAATGACAAAAAAAAAATCAATAATTCAACAATCATACAAAATTAGTAGCATAGAGAAAAGGATACCATTTGCAGATTGTGGTTGTGCATAAACAATGTTCCACTGGCATCCATGTAATCTATATGGAGTCATGCAATCCGATCTATTAAGCTCCTCAGTTTCAGGTTTAATCATGTTGAGGAAATGGCCAACCAAGGTAACACGTGTAACACTGTGTGCACATAGATTGAACATAAGCCTTTGAAGAAGGCCTTTGCTGAGTGGCTGCAAAAAGGAAAAAAGTTAAAAACAGTGTGGCTGGAAATGTAACAAGCTGATACAACAAAAGCACCAAAAACTTAATGAGAATAAAATAAGGGACAATTCTAAGTATATTAAGTTTTGTCTTTAACTTATCATTATTTATGTATTATCTGCAGAAATCATCATTTTTTATACGGTAGATGAATTTCATCATACCTTTTTTTTTTAAAAATGATAATTGGTATCATCTTTTCATAAATTGAACGAGGCCTGACTCTATCAACAATGATAAATCTGAAGTTGCAACGAAGATAAATTAAAGGAATAAGTCCACTTAAACCCCTAAACTATGAAACAATGTACTTAATGTTAGAATGAGGCTTGCTTTATTCTAATGGGCCAAAAGGCCAATATATAACATGTACAGGGTTGACCATATGCAAAGAACACCCTAGACTATATACATATCTAACAACCCCCTCAAACTCATGGTGTATCAACAACACTAAGTTTGGAGAGGTAGAAGCTATGCTTGCAACCCATACAATGTAAGGTGTCCCTAGAAATGAACCCAAGAACACCACGACCTATTAGTGACGATAGACGCGATCCGCGGAGATGACCCAGACGATGGTGCCACTGAACGAAAGAGGTAGTGGAGGACATGGCAAGATCAAAGGTAGTGGTAGTGGCTAACTGGCTGGTGGAGACGGCAGAAAGAAGATGAAGCCAGTCGAGCTCCCAAAGACGCTGCGAATCACGGCACCGAGGACCAGTACCAAGTAGAGTCCCCGAGCGGCGGTCCTAAACACAACAAGAGTCAGACTCAAGAACAACATGATAGTCGTGATCAGTGATCTGACCAACCGACATAAGCTGCATAGTAAGCTGAGGAACATGAAAAGAGGTGGAAAGGGTGCCCCGGCCTGCAACAAGAAGAGGGGTACCATCTGCAGTCTGAACAGTGGAAGGAAAAACTGTGGGACGCACAGAAGTGAGATGGGTAGAATCTGGTGTCATGTGAAAGGAAGCACCAGAGTCCAAGATCCACAAAGACAAGATACTTGACAAGGGAAGAGACGGAGACGAGGAAGACTGCTGAGAAGCAAGAGCCTTGGAGTAGTGAGAGGAGTTGTTGTGTGACATCACCATAGGAGCCCTGGCCAAGGATCCAAAAGCTTGACATCAAATCCCACCGGGTGGTCGGGAAAAAAACTACGTGAACCGGATTTCTCGGGAAAAAAACCGGTTGAATTTCTCTTGAAAACCGGCCAAATTTCGAAAATTAAAATTTGAATTTGCAAAACCCGGAAAAATCGGCCAGGATTATCCTTCCCAGACCCCGACCAGTAATCGGCCGGGTTTTTTTCCCTGGCCCTGGCGAGAGGCGCCAGCTCCTAAGTGGGAGGAACCTCCAGAGCCCTTCGGGGGACACCCACCTTGACGACCCTGGTCCCTCCTCCGCTTGTAGCAGTCCTTGTATCTGTGGCCGTCACGTTGGCGAGGTGCGATGAAGACCCACAAGAGAGACAAAGAACCATCAGTGCGTTGAGAGTGAGGAGGATCATGGCCGATCTTGAAGAAGCGGCGGCGAAGCGAGTCTTTGAAATGACAAGACAACCTGCATTTGAGCCGTGCCACAGTGACAAATCTCCTCAGCACGCACACCCGTGAGGGCCTCCACCAAGCTCGGGCACGGGTGACGAGTTAGGAGCTGAGCACGCACAGTCTCGAACTCAAGCCGGAGATATGTCAGGAAGTCAGAGACGGTGAGTCTCCTACTGAGTGCAGAGCCGCACACAACAGAGACAAGTCCGACAGACATACGGTCCTAGAGAGTCAAGCTGACGCCACACCTCTGCTGATAAAAGTCATCCACGATGGCATCGAGCTGCTGAAGAGAATGCACCTGGTGCACAACTGAAAGATACATAGCATCACTCGTTGACTGGTAGTGAGCTCGGAGGCGCTCCCACACAAGCTGTGTCGTCGGAAGCTCAGCCACATCCATGGAGATGGCCACGAGCATGCTACCCACCAGGATGGCAGTAGCACGAGCCTCAGCATCCTATCATTGCTCATAGGCGTGCAGCTCAGACTGGTAGAGCTCTAGGGCCTCCTCCAAGAAGATGGGCGACCTTCTAAGCCGCTTAAGCCGCACTCAAATAGAAGAGCTGCAAATCAAGGTGTAGGGGACGAGACAAACAGGGGTGCTTACCGATGAGATTACCCCAGAGACGCTGGCGGTTGAGGTGAATCCTCAGGTGAACGGTCCACTCCCGGAAATTTGTCCTGTCGAACCGAACTAGGGGAAGCGAAATGGCGAAGGAGCCTCCGGTAGAAGCTATCGGTGATGACTTGACCGGATCCGAAGTCGAAAGTCGATGTGCTCAGGAGATACAGCTGCAGTCCCTGGTTTTTGTTTGGTAATACCAAAGAAGACAAAGCAGAGGTAAGCCGAAGCTAAGACCGCGAGCTCAGCAAAGCCGAAGCAGAAGCCTGCCAGCTCCGAGTAGATCGGTGGAGCTGGTGTGGAGCTGGAGCCACCGGCTCCACCGAAGAAAAAGAAACAGAGCGAAGGTTTCGCTTGTGGGCTCCAGAGGCTTGCCTCGATGGCTTTACAGTGGTAGTGCGCCGCTTGGGCAAAGAATGATCGGATGGCGGCTCTGACGCCGAGCCATCGAGGATGGAGGCGGCGTCGGAGGATGATGAAGCGGCAAGAGGATTCGGCGAGCACGCAGACGGGAAGAAACCTCGGGGAAGAAGGGATCCGGCGGGATCGGGCCCAGACAACACGGATCCGACGGGATCCACCTCGGGGCCGACGAGATCCGGCAGTCGGAGAGCTTCGGGGGCGCAGGAGAAGCTTCTGCAAGAGAAGCAAAGGGCGGCGGATAACAGAGGAGCTAGAGCAACGACACTTGCGCGGGGACACTGGCAGCAACGACGGCGGCCAGCGGGGACCGGCGGCAGCTATCACGGGGGAAACCCTAACCCTAGCTCTGATACCATGTTAGAATGAGGCTTGCTTTATTCCAATGGGCCAAAAGGCCAATATATAATATGTACAGGGTTGACTATATGCAAAGAACACCCTAGACTATATACATATCTAACACTTAACACCCCCCAGCCTACAAAACTAGGTCAATACCCTAGGTCAAAATGTGTGCAGCTCATGTCACCAATTTTGGTATGGTAGCATCCTAGCTAGCAATAGCAAATAAAAAATACGTCTTCAACATTATAAATTAATGAGCCATAAAAGTACAATGGGGAAAGAAAGGAATACAAGTCGGACAAGACATTCTAATGTGGAGAAGAATCAGGTATGAACACCAATTTTACTGTTCATAACAATTCCAAGCCTTTTTTAAGACTTTTGGAAACATGTGTGCAAAGTTCATACGATGACATGGAGAGGGGTTTGCACTAGATATGCAACTACATATTTAAGCATGCAATATTATATCACAAAACTACAGAAGAATATCCTAATACCACCCTATGCGAGAATAGAACATATACGAGTGAGAATGGTTAAAAGGAAAAAGGGAAAGATCAGTTGCAAGCAAATATAAACCAAAATATCTAGGGAATAGAATATAAGCACAATATGGAAATTACCGGAGCCAGCTGCAGAAGGCGAATAAGTGCTCTTAGGGCATCTGAATCCAAAAGTGGGGTCCCTTCCACATCTTTACTCTTTGTGCTGCCTGATGCAGAAGAAATAATTCTTCTACCAACAGTCACACCGACACCCCTGTCCATAACTGTCTGATTATCAGCTGGTAACCTCCTGCCTCCAAGCCTGTAGCTTCCTCCAAAAAGGCTTCCCCTAGCACGGTAATGACTCAACTCTCTGTCCCGAAGCATTTGAGCTTCAGCAAGTAAAGCTGAAGGTAGGGCAGACAAAACTGCTTCCGATGAGGTCAAAAGCACCTATGTGATGTAAAATAGGTCAACATTACAATCCAGATACAGCTAACCAGCGTTCAAACAGGCAAATGAATAAGCCATACCTCTTCACGTAGATCAGGAAGAAAAGTTGCTATAATTGAAGCATTATCCATGTCAACTGGCTGTCCAACAGGTTGGGAGTGAGCAATCCTCTGTGCTCGCTGCTGAGCCAAAACCTCAGCTTGTATGTCTGGTGGAAGAGCAGACAAAAATTCAGGATCTATTTCTTCGGCAGCTGGTGGAGTATAGGAAGCAGTTGGGGCAGAGCTATTCTGCTGAGAAGCAAGGACTTCTGCACGGAGATCCTCAGGCAATGCTTCAAGAAATGTTGGGTCAATTTCATTATTACTAGATGCCTCATTGTTAGCATTCAATTGCTCAGGATGAACATCCTCTTGAGGAGTTCCTTCATCTCGCGTTACTGACAAATCATTGCCATCCAAACCAGGAGCTGAGTTCTCAACATGGTTGTCAGCAATATCAACGCTATTCATGTCAACGTCAGTATTCACTATGGCACAATCAACATGAGCATCGCTCACTTCATGTGCTGCACTTGAGGAAGTGAGACGAACATGACAACTTGACTCCAAATCAGATGGGGCTTCCCTAGGATCATTACTAATCTGTGCATGTTGAGGTACTTCTACCTCATCCTGCATAACATGATCATAACTTTGTAGATTACCAGACAATGATTCCCTTTCAGGATGAGTACCCAGTTGTCTGTCAGCAGTAGACATTATTTCATTACTCTGAGGTACAGCATTCAGGTCATCAGTTTCTGTTTGATGCATCTCTTCCTCGACATGATCATCTGCAACATCGACTGACTGTTCACTTACTAGACCATTAGTAGGACAAAGACCATCATTTGCAGGGGCAGCTTCTTGGCTGATCGTACCAAATTGTTGAGAACTACGAATAGGTTGAGCAGGGGAATCGGTGGCAACAGGTTCTGGTATGTCAGTATCTTGCGATGCTAATCGTGCATTTACAGCATTGCCAGTCTGTTCAGGTTGCATCTGAGGAGCATTATTTGAAAAACTAGCTACATTCAACTGTGACACAAATTGATCCTCCACTGCCTGGGCAACAGCAGCTGCATGATTACCTGCCTGAGGTTGACCATCATCAGTCCATAGATTGTCTCCAGGGCCCCGCCTAATTCCGAGAGAGTCCATACCAAGTGAGAAATCTATCAAAGGTGGTGGTGCAGTACTTACGGCACGCTCACCAAACACTGGGGCAGTTTCAGGTGGAAACCCAGCATCTAACATGTACAAGGGGATATCTGGATTCCCAAAAGACAATGTGTGCAAATCTCTTGAGGAGGTTCCACTAGAAGGCCATACTGAACCAGTCCCTTCTCTAGATTGCGCTGGCCTGACAAGCAGTGGATGCTGATAAGCATTTCCATCAGACCTTGGTCGATCAAGAAAAGACCTACTTCCACTTTGGCGACGCCGCTCAAGACCAAACGGACGATGAAGGTTAAATGAATCATCTGTCCTCGTACCTTGAAATGCTTCAGCAGAGATATCTATAAAACCACTTGCATCTCCATTACCCCTGGAAACTCTCAGATGATGATCCATTCCAGTTAAGTTTTCCCTCCATCTTACTTCTATAACACGGTTCTCAAGAAAATCGTCATCTTCTTCATCCATCATGTCATCGTTGTATTCATCACCAATGGCAGTGTTCTCCTGGTCCTCAATATCTGTGTCAGCTATTGACATCAAACCAGCTCCCTCTTCCGCTATTTCCTCGTCATCCTCATCCTCATCATCTTCATCCTCCCCTAGATCCTCATCCTCCCCACCCATTTCATCATCAGCTTGATGTTGAACTGGGAACGCCAAACCAACATCAGTAGTATTAGACAATACATTACCTTCAATGGTTTCCTCTCGCATGAACTCTGCTCCATCCATTGAAGGGTTACCAGCAGTATTTTCAACCAAATCTACTCTCATCTCCTGTTCAACAGGCTGGTCTTGGGTCGTGTTATTGTTCCCATCATCATGAGGAAGTTCGTCAACTTCCTGCCTTGTAGATTGGATGGTATCATTAGTATCATGTCTGGTGTCTGTACTTTGTCCGTGGATTACAGTTTCATCAGTTTCATGCGTTTGTTCATGCGACCCAGATATTCTGTTCTTGGTATACCGATCTGACTTAAGGACTTGATCACTTGCATTTGCAGTCCTTGTGAGGCTAAACAAAGCCTTCAATATAAGGTTGACAACCTTTGGAGAATCCGGGTGGTCCAGGTCAATCACTTTGAGCAAACCAGAAAGAGATTGCACCATTCCACCATCTATCATAGGTTTTGCAATATCAGGTGAGCAACCAAGAACAGGCAAGTTGTTCTGACTATTTCGGGACAGTATTGAATTTACCAGCTCGGAGAAAGCTAAAACTTTTTTGTCCGGCGTAAAAGACCCTCTGGAGGTGCTGCTTGCTGAATCTATGAAATAACAAAATGCCTTCACGATTTCAGAAATTACCCTTCTACGGCCTTCAGCGGATCTGCAACATAAAGCTACCAAGAACCAAGAGGTTCTTTCAGACAACGTTCCCATCAAATCGTCTGAGACATCAGCAGATTTGTCAGAAGATAATGGCAGCAACAGATGAAATATATGATGCAGTAACCCACTGTGTCCAGCTCCTTGATCACCACCTCGTAACTGCGATATCTCTGTATCTCGTTTCAGTATTATCCCTACTGCATGCATATACATGAGTATCTCACTCATCAACTTAAGGACAAATGCCAATTTTGACAGCACGGAAGATCTCTCAGAGAGGGAATCACCATCTAGATTACATCCATCATCAACTTTTGACTTTCCCTTTGTGTTTGGCCCATCAACATCCATAGGGATCAACACAGAGGAACCGTCAAAGCCCTGTTCTTTCTCCGGGGATGGGTAGCTCATAATGATCTCCAGAAGCTGATCAATCACTTCAGAAAGACTAGTAGGAACCTTTTTATGGTTCCGTGAACATCTGGTTGGTGTATCAACTGGTTTAATATCAGCAGTCACCCGAACAGGCTCATTACACGGTATGCCACTTTCAGTTGAAAAAACTTTATGTTTATCCCTGTCTTTCTCCTTATCCTTCAACAGGACAACATTCATTCTACCTCCTGAGGAATCTAATTGGCAAACTGAAGTTACAGCCTTCATGAAGACCACAGGATCTCTAGATATCAGTGGTGCCATATTTGTCAGAAACGAGCGTGGGGTATGGCTACTGTGGTTACTTAATGACTGTCGTATCTCCAGTTCCATAGCACTCTGCAGGGTCTGAGGGTCCTCAATGAGGTGGCGCACAATAGCAGATGCTAAGGTCTCAAATCCAGGAAAGATGCAAGTCTTTGGAAGACTGAAGAGAGATACAAGGCCACCATTTTCAAAGAACTGGGCAGCTAGCGTATGTGTTTTCGTCAAGCGGGCACAGAGTTGCAGAACAGCTTGCATAACAATTGCCGGCACACGTTGCTTGATGAATTCACAGCACAAAATCAGTGCCTTTTGACTCTCATGGTCAGATAAATAGCCAGTGGATTTTCCCAAAATCTTTTCAAACACATTAGCACTTACATCTTTTGTTGAATCAACAGTTTCAGTTTTCTTCTCAGCAGCCAGTGATAGATTTGCCTTGCTATCTGCACTCGATGCATCAGAAGACGATTTAGAAGTCCCTTCCGGTGATTCCATACTGAGCTTTGGAGTAAACTGGAGCATGTTATCTAATATAAGCAACAAACCACTGACAGAATTCCAAGTCTGATCGGTCTGCTCTGTCCTTGATTTAAGGTTTTCCAATATATTAAGAACATGAGGGATAACACCATTTTCTGCACCAATTGCACGTACACCACTGTCTTCACTAAGAAGTAAAGCCAACAACCGAGCAAAGGAATATAGTGCATCTGTATGAACTGAGGAATCTGATGGAAAACGTTTCAGTTGCTCAAAAAGATATAGTACTACCCGCTCACGGTCTTCTCCTTTATTCCGATTGCACAGTGTCACTAGAAGGTCAGTCAATGGAAAAGCCATGGAATCGCTAGAGCAGAAGAGCCTTGTTGATACGGTAAGAATGTCCGCCAAAGGGAGCACAACTACACCTTTCTCTTCCGCAACACTTGGACCATCCTTATTGCTGCCATCCTCCTTGGGTGCCTCAATGGTGTTTCCGAGTGACAAAGCTAGTGCCTGTGCAAGCTGCACATCTTCTTGAACAGATTCTTCTGGATGGCTAAACAACCAATCTGTTGCCATCTCAACACTGTTAGTTCTGACACTTCTCAGGGCTTCTTCTGCCCTAGCTCGCGAAAATCCCATCTCAACAATTGTAGCAATAGCAGACTCATCAAGATGGGGGCTAGTAAGACGTTGACTGGCAGCTCCAACACCACTGCGACTTTGCTTTAGATCACCAACACCAGAGCATATATGGTTTACAATGGAGACCAAGGAAGTAATAAGATCTGGGTTACACCT
This sequence comes from Phyllostachys edulis, assembly GCA_036346405.1. Taxonomy (NCBI): domain Eukaryota; kingdom Viridiplantae; phylum Streptophyta; class Magnoliopsida; order Poales; family Poaceae; genus Phyllostachys; species Phyllostachys edulis. The sequence goes on along the minus strand of CM070561.1, from coordinate 12,799,041 downwards.
AGGAAACATTGTATGATTCCAAACAGGGAGAACTGCTTCCAGAACTTGAGACTGGAGCATACGAACAAATGATTCAGGCTCTGAGGGCACAGGGAATAGATTAATAGACAGCTCAGTGACAATAGGCTGAACAAGAAGCTGATTATGAGAAGAGGATGGAGACAACAAATATGTAGAGTTCACGTAATATTCCAGCAATTTACAATAACTCTGTAATGTATCCAGCAGCCAGGAATTGTGGGACACCTTCTCGCTGATAGAGGAAGCTTGATCTGTGCCAGCAGTCGGAATAGAGAAAGGAAGTGTCCATAGTAACTGACTGGTAGCTTCAAAGGTAGTTAGAAGCTCCTTGAATGTTCCATTCACATAAAAACCATTAACTAGTGCAGAACTGCATGAGCGACGCCTGCTGTCAAAGGTAAGTGCAGCCATGTCTTCCACAACCTTTCCAAGGTATCGGCATTTCACAGATAACGACATCTCAAAGCCAGCAGTAGAATGTCCAGAGTAACCAAGAGCAGAAAGAAAAAGTTGTGCAAGCGCAGTCACGAGACTTCTAGAGGCTGGACTCAGATTAGAGTCAGCCCGACGGCGAGCCAGTAATCCTTTGACAAGGGTAGAAAGGAAGGAACACATAGTATATCCAAGTTTCGTCAGGAGTTCAGAAACAACAACATCAGGGCTCTTTTTTACAGTATCATGACTTCGTGAACTATCTGCTGGAGAAAAAGGACCCTCGATGTCTGTGTGTGTTGCATCCAACCCTCCACTTAGGCGCCCACGTACCCTTGATAGCGTGTCCCGACCATGGCGGTGCATGCTGGCAGCAGATCGCACTGCTGATACAAAATCTTGTTCCATATTCCAGGGTGATACAGAAGTCCTTACTGAAACAGGATTCATATATCTTGCAACTGGTGCTGCATTTGTGTCATCATCACTATCCCTTTCAGATGTATTCGATATTGAAGCATCTCCAGGCACATCATCTTGCTCGGCATCTTGCTTCTCCACCTTGGAATCACTGAGTAAAGATATCTGCCATGTGACTTCGATATACACCTTCCCCAATTCCTTCAATATCTCAGCATCAGCAAAAGCCAGTTCTGAGACCATAATGGTAGTTCCCTTCAGAAGAAAATTGGCAAGAGACAAAAGCCCTTCAAGGCTAGAAAGTGCTTTCAGGAGAGGTGATTGTTTTGCAGGTTCACTATCAATCAGCTTAGTTCCAGACACTGAACCCAGCAGTTCATTGGTCAGCTTAAGATGATCTCTAAAAAATGAGCAAACTGCTCTAGCAAGAGAAACAGAATGCTGAGGTGAGAAGTTTTTAAATGCAACAGAAATACTCTGGCCAATTGAAACAGATACAGGCATTAATGGCAATTTGAACAGTTGAAGAACAGCTTCAATGCCTTTTTTTTCAATGAACAGCCTACATGTGTCAGAATTTTGCAGAACAGTTTCAAGCAGACGAGCAACATTGCGTATGCACTCAGGGAGAAATGACTCAATGGACGATGATGTCACATCTAGAGAAGCATCAACCATCTGCCCTGAACTTCCCACCTCAGAAGTTCCAACCTCATTCCTTTTAGTACCTCCCTCCACATCAGTATCCATGGGAACTGGTGTAGAGGAGTTATCAGATTCCATACATGAACTAGACTCACACCCAACTTTTGAAATGGTGTTCAAGATTTCAATAAGCATGTCAACTCCAGAGGAACGCAGCGACGATTGATGACGCATAAATTCATCCAGTCCACTTGATAAGGCCCCTGTTGTGTCCCCACCGAGAGCTTTCAAATATGACCTAGAAGTAAAGATTTTCACAAAGCATCTTAAAGCATTGCAGTCCTTTACCAATTGAAGCCCGCTGTTGTTTAAACATAATGCATCCAAACACTGTGGTATACATGTGACAGCATCAGAATTGTAAAGAACACCACCCATGATGGCTTCAAGAAATGCCTGCGGCAAACCAGCTGCATCAAGGACAGTGAAGCAAGTTGGATCTTTGTGTATGAGATCACTCATGACATTTGCAGCAAGTGAAAACACACCACCACCAAAGTCCTTGCCTCTCCTAAAAATGTTACATAAACAAGGGGGCAATACATTCTCTTCTGAACCATCAACACGGGCAGAGCTACCAGGCACATACGTTGCCAAAGATATAGTATGCAGTAAAGCTTTCATTAAGTTCCTCCGATTATACGAAATCAAGGCTTCAGAATGAAGAGGCGGCACATCTGGCACAGGCGAACTACTTTCGACTTCTTCACCTTTGTTAATAGACTGAGACTCTTCTGATTTCTTCGAACCAATCTCAACATGTGCCACTTCTATTTTAAGGCGTGCAATAGTGTCATCTAGACCACCTAGATCTCTGAACAATGCCAAAGAGGGATTATGATAATCCAAGAAGCCCTCAATGACATGTACTGCAGTACTAACTAGGTGTAGATGCTGTGTGTTTGTGTCTTTGAGGAGAGGTAAAATGGTGGGTATAAAGCCTGCTTCTTGAAGGGCTAAAGAACCTGGAGTCGATGATACCAACATGGACACAAGTGAGAGAAGTGCTTCAACAAATATTATGGACCATTTTGTAGAACCATTAATTATAGAATCCACTGCCTTCTGCATGAGACTAGGAAGGATACCACGATGACCACCAGAAGTTACCGAGGACAATACAGTAGGCTGGTGGGAACGATCTTGGCACAAAGCAACCAACGAAAGGATACCCAATATCCTAATTTTTTCTGGTATCTCATCTTCATAGCTTAGTAATGATAGCAATTCATCAATGAATTCTGGTTCGTTGTTCAAAAACACTGCTAGACCTTCAGAATCATGGCTTGCTTGCACAAGAACAATAAAAGCATACAGGCGGATACAGATATATTGGTGTCGACATGTCAAAGATTCGAAGGCCCTTGCAAATCTCAATCTTGTAAGAAGAGGGAACCTTAGAGTTGATGGCACACTATAATCCTTGACCAACTTGTCCAATATTTCAAGATCATTCTCCTTGTAGCTATTGATGTTTGGTAAATGAATGACTTCCAACCTGTGCTCCTTGTCTACGGATGGGGACTTGTCTGATTTATCAGCACCTCGATAGAACTCAAAATGGAGAGTGGAGCCAATCTCGGCGGCAACTGGGTCACATCCACTGGGTAGAGAACATGCTATTAATCCAAGGCCTCCTGCTTTACCACCCCAACCTTGAGAAAAGGCAAATAATTTTGAAGTGAGGGATGCACTACGTATAGAGCTTTTCCCAACTGACTTGTTTACAAATGCCATCAATGTCTGCAAGCTCGCTTCAACAATATCTGCATTTGTAGATGCTAAAAGAGCAGACAGATGCTGCTGCAACCAATAACAAGCAAATTTGACGTAAATTAGAAGTATAATAACACTGCAGACAAAGGAAACCACAAAGCTATGTTCTTAAATTGGAAAATAAAGACAAGACTAAAAAACAAAGTAGGTTTATTGAATATAAGAGAACAGCTATAGAGCACTCACGTCAAAGAAACTATAGAAGTGCCTATTTGTGCAATTTTCCAAGATTATTCTCGAGACACGAAGAATTTGAAGTACAGCTTCCCTAGGAAATGGGGGGTCCACATCAAGAAAATTATCTTCAAGTTGCAAATCTTTCCTTGGTCTGATAAAACTCTCAAAAAATGAATCGAAGTGATTGAAAAGGTCCACCCAGTGATGAAAGTCCCCCTACACAAGTTTAATAACAAGAGAATAAAGGTCATCATTCACCCCATAAAAGATGTTATGCACAGTATAGTGGTAGGATGTGCAGACCTTGTCGAACTCCCATACAAAATCTTTCAATGGCAACTCTACATTCTCGAGAGGAGTGGTAGTGACACTGTCGATGAAAGATTTTATATTTGGAGGCTGCAAATAAAACAATGACATTGGTGAAAAAAAACGAAATATGAGAATTAGAGCAGTTCAGGACTCAAAAGATATAAAGCACAAAACAAATGGAACTAACTTATATGCAGGTGCCTCATACAATATCAGACCCTAATCAACTGTGATCAACTGATTCAAATGAATATAAATTTGGTAAAAGAAACTCATTCTCCAGTCATATATAGGAATTCAAATCTTGATAGAGCATAGAAGATAAGTTGCATTTGAATTTAGACTAGGTATGTCGGATTGCAATAAAAAATAATTCACTTGTGCTTCCAACAAACACTGTGCATATGGCACTGACATAACATGCACATGACACTGATGATTTGATAGATCCTATACATGTATGAGATGTGTAACGGAAGAAATGGTGCCTGATATTTGTCAGACACGAGCCACACCACCTAGTAGAAGTGTCACTGTCAGTGCAACCTAGTACAGATATGCCCTCTTCACTCTGATTTATTTCATAAGTTTAGGCAGTGAAACAGAACTGTTTTATCTCAATATCCCTCAGATGCAAAACAAGGTACAGGTGACCTTTTGAATTAGTAAGTTCCAAGTCAAACTTAAGTTCAAGGTTGTACGGAAATTGCAAAGCTATAGTTGTTACAAGGGAAAATAATACTGACAAACTATGTTGCAGCAGAAATATAACTGACAATAATAATTGTAAGATGGACTGGTAAATTAAGTAATACTTGTGCTCTGAAGTTAAATAATCAACCATCTGAATAAATTCACTCAAACTCATGCACTTGCAAACTCCAAAACATACATTATATACCAATAAGGTATGAAATATGCACATACGGACATAACTCTTTAGCAGGAAGCAAAAGATATACATAGGCAAGATTAATTTAATTTCTCCCTTCAAGTACTTCCAGGGAACTTTCACTTCTTTTGAAACGAGAAAAAAAATGATCCCAGTAATAATAGCTTAACACAAGAGTATGTGGGCCAAACAAATATCTTCTTCTAAATTGACGTAGAGATCAAAAAACCCTGATTGTCCTCTAAACCCCAGCAGATAACAGCCCTCAGCTACACTTACAATTTTCAATCAGATTACTCAATGGCTCAATGCTTTAGCAGAAACCAACTACTGCTAGTGGCTTCTACGAAGTACAAAGCCTACTTACAACTGTCACGGACTGAATTGTTGGAGGGAGGATTGGATCGTAAAGGATAGTCATGAGAAGTAACGGGAAGTGGTCCTACACCTCGACAGCGTGGCAAGGGAGCTGTGGCGGCGCAGGCTACCGCACGGTAGAGGCAGGGCCGGACGCCCGAGAGAGAGAGAAGATTGGGTTTTCTGATTTTTCTTTGTAATCCAAAAGCAAAGTGTCTCTCTTTAAATAGAGAAAGGCCCTAGCAATCATGGACTAATAAGCAATCTAAAAATCTATAACTATTCCTTATTTAAACGAAAGTCCTAAAGGCCAAAGGGACACTAGAATTCGGAAAGAGTCCTAAAGGGACACTAGAGTTCGGAACCTAATCCGAAACCGGCGCAACCAAAGGCAACACAAGTTGCTCGGCGCCCTGCTCCTTCCGCTTGCGCCGTGCATACGAGATGCCCCACATGACATCTCTCCCCTCCTTTACAAGCAGCTCGTCCTCGAGCTTGAACAAAGGGTATAACTGCTGAAATTGCTCAAGATTTTCCCAAGATGCACTTGTCACGGGAGCACCTTCCCATTGTACCAAGAGCTGAAGTTTATCACAGGCTACCCGGATGTGAGGACTTTCGCTGGCATCGGACAAACTCGACCATGCAAAAGAGGTGGTAGAACTGAAGGAGCCGATGGCGAAGGACCAACATATGGTTTCAATAAACTGACGTGAAACACATCGTGTATTTTTGTGCGGACTAGCAATTGTAAACGATAGGGCACCATGCCGATCTTCTAAAGGACTTGATACAGTCCAAAATATCGGAGACCCAACTTGCCACAACTCGGCAGAGACAAAGAGGCCGCATAACGATGAGAGAGCCGAAGCCAAACCCATTGACTACCAGTAAATTCCAACTCACGATGACCTTTGTCATACTGTTGTTTGTAGATCTATTGTGCTTGACGCAGTCGATCATGAATTTCCAACAAAAAAAATATCCCTATCCTGGATGAGTTGCTCCACCGCGGGTAGCCTCGCACTACCCAGTTCATAGGAACACAAAGATGGTGGCTTCACAGGAACGCAAAGATGGTGGCTTCATAGGAACGCAAAGATGGTAGCTCACGACCGTACACAACTTTGAATGGCGAAGTATGAAGGGATGTCTAGAACGATGTGTGATAATAATATTCGGCCCACGGCAACCAATAGAGCCATTTGCTTCAGCCTATCCCCAATGAGGCACCTTAGATACATGACAATGATCTTGTTTACCGCTTTGGACTGTCCATCAAACTGAGGATGAAAAGCGGAGCTGAGATTGAGTTGAACACCGGCCAAACGGAAAAGCTCGGACCAAAAATTACTTGTAAACACCGGATCGCGGTCACTCACAATGGTTTTAGGAATACCATGCAGACAAACAATCTCATTAAAAAACATTGGAGCCATCGAATATGTTGTGTATGCCTGTATGGGTGAGACAAGGGAATGAAGTGAGCGAACTTGGAGAAGCGATCAACGACTGTGAGTATGACGCTTTTGCCATGCACCCGGGGAAGACCTTCAACAAAATCCATGGCGATGTTAGCCCAGACTGTACAAGGAACTTCCAATGGTTGAAGAAGACCGGCCGGATGCAATTGTTTGCCCTTGTTACGTTGACATATATCCATGGTTATTAAGGCGGTAAGGCGAGGCGATCCACCCCCCCCCTACACCTTTTAAGCGCTAAGGCGCGAAGCGAGACGACATCTTACACATCCTAAGGCGACAGTCAGCAGCAGCAAAGCAAGAGAGTTAAAGCAAAGGCAAGAGGTCGAAGGCCGCAAAGATCCCAAAGAAGAAGTTGGAAGGCCACGAAGATCCCGCCACCGCTACTCCTCCCTCTCCTCCCGCCCGCCTGAGCCGTCGCGATGCCACGCCACGCCATCGCCGCTGGCCGCCTGCCTCCTCCACGCCTCACCAGACCGCCTCACCCCGTCACGGCCACGCCGCCTCCTCCATCCTCCTCAACAAGATCGCCGACCGCGTCGCCCTCTCCTCCTCTCGCCCTCTCGGCCTCCTCCGGTCCTCCTCAGCAGCATCGTCGGCCACGTCGCAAGCCTCTCCTCTCTCTCTTCTCTCTCCTCTCCTCGCCTCCTCCTCGCCCTCCTCGCCTCAGGAGGCGTTGAGGAGATGCAAGAACGGCGACGGGGAGCCAAGAGGAGCTGCACGACAAGGAACCACGGGGAGGAGGCGGCAAGGCGGGAGCGACGCCTTACCGCCTAAGCGTCGCTTAAGCGACACTTAGGCGAGCCTTAATAACCATGAATATATCAGATGCGTGGACGAATTCCTGGACGAGAGAACGGGCATTCGGGACATGGAAGTCAGCACATAAGCGGTGAAGAGTCTTTTGAACCCCTTCGTGACCAGTACCATGAGCGAGTTGAAGAATAGCCGGTAGCAATTTCACGGTAGCCGGAACATAAACTTGTTTGTTGTAGGCGAAGCCGCCCACCAACTCCCACAGCCCTTGTTGGTGACCGGCCATGACGGCGTCGTGGATGGTTTGCATAGCCAGATCGGTGCTGAAATCTCAGCGGAGATCGTTGAAGAGAGCAAACTATGGAGAAGACAATGCAATGGCCGCAACGTGTAACTCGGTGTCCCGCCAGGACAATGCATCGACCACATTAATATTGCATGGCTTGTAATCAACACCAAAATCATATCCAAGGAGTTTACTGACCCATTGATGTTGTGGAATTGTCGACAAACGTTGGTCAAGCAAAAATTTCAAACTATAATGGTCGGTGCATACCAAAAAATTGTGTCCCCATAAATACGAACGCCAATGACAAACGGCTTGAACGAGACCGATCAATTTGCGTTCGTAGGCCACAACCCCAGCACGGCACGATGTGATCGGCCGGCTGTAGTAGGCAATGGCGCCTGTGCCCTGATGCAATACCGCGCCAAACCCGTGTCCAGATGCATCGCATTCAACAATAAAGTCCTTTTTAAAATCCAGCAATTGTAAGATGGGCGCCTGTGTAAGTGTTGTCTTGAGAACAATGAATGAGTCCTGAGCGTCAAAAGTCCAATGGAATGCTTCGCGCTTGAGTAATTGTGTCAAAGGTGCTGCAATGGTGCCAAAATCACGAATGAACTTGCGATAATACCCTGCTAGGCCAAGAAATCCCCTGATTGCCCAAATTGTCTTAGGAACCGGCCATGTAGAGACAGCACTGATCTTTGCCTAATCAACTGCGATGCTGGCTGCCGAAACCACATGACCCAAATAAGCCACTGTTGTCTCCCCAAACGAACACTTGGAGCGCTTTAAAAACAGGCGATGACGTTGAAGGGTTTGTAGGACGGCGCGGATGTGTTGTAGATGCGCAGACCGGGAGGAGCTGTAAATGAGAATATCGTCGAAGAAAACCAACACGAAGCGCCAAAGGAACGGATGCAGGACTGTATTCATAAGAGCCTGGAACATGGCCAGAGCGTTGGTGAGGCCGAACGGCATGACGAGAAACTCAGAGACCTGATGAGTGCAGAACGCGGTCCTCTCAATATCAGCCGAATGCATCAGCACTTGATGGTATCCAGAGCGTAAATCCAATTTAGGGAAAAATTTGGCACCACGAAGCTCATCAAGTAATTCGTCCACGACGGGAATAGGGAACTAGTCTTTGATTGTCTTCTCGTTGAGGGCACGATAGTCCACACAGAAACACCATAAACCATCCGACTTTTTGACAAGCAATACTGGGGATGAAAAAGCCGATGTACTACGGCGTATAGTTCCTTGGCGAAGCATGTCGACACACTGGCGTTCGAGCTCGTCTTTCTGCAATTGAGCATAATGGTATGGTCGGACGGCAATGACATCCGCCCCTTTCTTGAGATGTATGCGATGACAAAGTTCCGGACCCATCGAGGAGATCGTCCATCAACGTTGTTCCTGTACAGGCCAACATGCGGGCCGAACGGGTGGCCGACGAGGAATTTCTCATCATAGTGGTAGCATAGGCCCTGAGTACGTCGTCGTTCAAGCTCTGCCGGCGACAACGTACGGCGCGGCAGGCCGGCCGTGGTGGCCAACACGCCACTCCCCGTCTCATTTGATTCGCTAAGGCCGAAAGCTAGAGTGGTCGTGCAGCTCGAACGCCAGGGCCGCCGTGATAGCTATGGGCACCGGTACCGCCACCTGTGTGCGATGTTCGTAGGCGCGGCCCAAACTCATCACGAACTCCAAGGATTGTGGTGCTTGAACTCAACATCGGTTTGCAGTGGTTGACGCAGACCAGCCGTAAACAACTGGATTTGTTGGCGTTATGTCAACAGGCCTATGCGGCATAAGAGGGCCAAGAATTGATCCAAAAATTCCCATACGGTGCCATTCTTGCGGAGGGAGATGAGCTCTCCCAAGGAATTGCTACGCAAGGGCGGACCAAAACGTGTATTAACTAACTCCACGAAGCGATGCCATGATGGTGTCCCGGTGTCACGCTCCAAGCGATGGTACCACAATTGAACCGAGCCGGTCACGTGGAATGTGGCCAGCCAAACCCGATCTTCCTCCATAGTGTGTTGGCCCCAGAAAAATTGCTCACAACGATTAAGCCATGGGAGTGGATCATCTTGATCATCGAACGTTGGAAAGTTGAGCTTATGAAAACGAGGGACGCCTTCGCGTCCGACGTGGTGACCTTCTGCCATCGGCCGGTGAGCCGTGTGCACGTCGACCAGAGGGCCATCTCTGTCGGCCAAGCGCATGTCGATGACAGAGGCGGTCAACGAACCGTGTGGGATCCGGCACAAGCTGGGCAACAAGCCCTCGGTCGCCCGGAGTCGTGCATCGGTGTCGTGGTCAAGGTCGCCAACAGGTTGGCGGCACCCTTGTTACAGAGCGTGATGGCGAGGTTGTGCACCCATTGCTGATGGTCGATGTCGCAGAACGTACCGGCCAGGCTATCGATCTTGTTGTATAGCTTGGGCCAGTCGGTCTCCATCTGTTGCAACAGGCGTCCAGCTTCTTGTTCACCGAATCCGAACTATCTCCTTCAGACATGGTTGACTGAATAGCAGATGTCTCTGATACCAAGTTGTCACGGACTGAATTGGAGGGGCGATTGGATCGTATGGGATAGTCGTGAGAAGTAACGGATCGCCGCCCCGACCTCGATCACAGCAGCAAGGAGCCGTGGTGGTGCATAGGCTGCATGCAAGCAGAGGCAGGCTTAACGCCGAGAGAGAGAGAGAGATTGATTTTTCTTATTTTTCTTTGTAATTCAAAAGCAAAGTCTCTCTCCTCTTTAAATAAAGAAAGGCCCTAACAATCTTGGACTAATAAGCAATCTAAAAATCTATAACCATTCCTAATTTATACGAAGAGTCGTAAAGGGACGCTAGAATTCAAAAAGAGTCCTAAAGGGGCACTAGAGTTCGAAACCTATTCCGAAACCGGCGCAACCGACGTCATAGCTGGCGCAACCGAAGGCAACACAGGTTGCCCGGCGCCCTGCTCCTTCCGCTTGTGCCGTGCATATGGGATGCCCCACATGACAACAAGAGGATCGGATCAAACATCCAACTAGGACTGCAACATAACCAAACCGTTTTGAACCATATAAGAAACGGTAAATTTTGCCAGAAGTAGCATATCTCACACAAATAAAAGGAAAATCTAAATCCAAATTTTTAGCAGAAACATCGTTAAAAACAACTACAATGTAAATAACCCAACCATCCTATTCCCCTGAATGTGCCACACACCATTACTCCCCGCCAAAACCCTGCAAGATCGAATGTTCTTCAAGAAGTCTACATAACCATATCATTTGGTTACAAGCACATTCTTTCCAACCAAACTGCAAGTTCAACAACCCTTACTAGTAATTCCCCACCAAAACCTTACGAGATCAAATCTTTCCGGAAAATAAGCAAGATTGATTCTCCAGCCCCTGCTCCATCACCAAGTGATCCTTTCAAATCCAGACAGACTATGTTTGATCCAATTGATCGTGCAGGCTCCCGAACCCACTCCTCAACCAGCCAATACGGGCAAACGCGATCACTCACTACTTCACCATGCACCGCACACCAGAAACCCTAGCCCCCCGCCAAAACCCCGCAGGATCAAATCCTCCCCACCACCAAACCCCGCGAAGATTCCTACGCAAACCCACGCGGGAACCAAGAATCCACCAGATACCTAACCCCTAAAACCACTCCCACCCCAACCGGAATCGCCACCGCTAAAAGCAACCATACCGAGAGAAACCCCGGGAAATTACCCGAATTCGGCGTCGGAGCCGGCCGTGATCAGCGCGATCGGCGCCCAGATCGCGGCGATCGAGGGTGAGGGGAAAGGAGGGGAGGGGGGGGGCACGTACCACTTCCACCGCGCGTCGCTGCTTGAGCTTCATCCCGCAATTCGCATCGCCGGGGGTGGGCGCCCAGGGAGCCCGCCGCCTCGTCAGCCGGGGGGAGACGCTACCTTCTCGCCGCCGTCTCCGGCGGTCGCCACCGAGGAGCGCGCGGGGGCTAGGGTTTTGTGGGCCGCGAGCGCGAGCGGCGCGATCGGGAGTGCGTTGGGGAGGAATCGTATCGAGGAAGGAAATGCGTGTGTTGCTCTTGAGCGAGCGAGACGAGAGGGAGAGGAAAAGGAGAGAGGAGCGATGGATGCTGCTGCTACGCGTACGACGATGGGTTGGTATGATGGATGAGGACGGTGGACGTGGATTGACGCACATATTCGAGTGAGTTCTTGGCACGGGCAAAAGACTTAGGGACTGTTTGGGTTGATGTTCTAGTGAGCTAAATTAAATTTTAGTAATACTAAAATCTGAGTAAATCTAAAATATGGGCAAAAAAGTGGTTGGCTAGTGTTTGGTTTGGCACTAATATCTGGGTAATACCAAAATATGGGCAAAAAAAATAGTTGGTAGTGTTTGGTTTGGCATTGCTTGGATTTTAGATACCAAAATTTGGTAAGATTGATATTAATCGCATTGCTAGATTGATTTATCCGTTTGAATGATCATATTTCAGAAACCGAGTATCCGATTTACGATCCGCTTTGAACCGCTTGTGTTCTCGTCATTTTATCAACAAAACAAGACCCAAGTTGACATATTTTGGGGTAAAAGAAAATTGATGTCATGTGGGACCCACGGGCAATACCGATATTGACTAATATGTCCCTATTCATATCCAACGAAATGATGCCACGTAGCAAACTCATGGGCTAGTTGCCCTACGCTTTTTGGCCACCCAAACTTTGCCTAAGAATTGTGAAGAAAAAATTGGCTTTACCAAATTTTCGTTGGTAGTATTAAAATTTGGTAACAAACTAAATTGTAGCCAAATTTTATAGGCATTACCAATATTTAGCGTGGCCAAAACTTTCAAAGGCATGCCACATATTGGAACCAATCCAAATGCTAGTCAAATTTTATAGGCATTACCAAAATTTGGTAAGGTTCATTTATATTCCAATCCAAACAGGCCCTTAAACCATTTTGGAGGGTTTTCGCACTTTGGACTACAAGGTCCTGTTTGTTTAGAGTTAGGTTTTTTTCGCTTATAACTTAAAATTAGTTTTTTGGTATAATAAGTTTATAAGCCTCTTAGGTTTTAAGCTAAGTTATGGTGTTTAGTAATTTGGTTTTTTTGTAGAATGTTGGCTTATTAAGTTGTATATGAAGGATAAAAAGTCTGAATTGCCCTTTAGGGTTTTAAGGACTTTTTTAAGCATGTATTTAAACTTATTTTTGCATGGAATTTGAAAATACGACGATACGTGCAAGTGTACATATGAAACAAAATAAATTTCGGTCGTACGAGCATACGTTTGTACCATGGCTTATCCAAATAAATTGGAGATAAAAATAGAGCTCTTTTGGAATATGAAACAAAATATGACGAAATATGACGATACGTTGTTGGCTGTTCAGTAAATAATAATAACACTACATATTAGAATATAGAGAAATGCACATGTTACACCACAATGTATTCCTTTTCTTCATACAAGCAAGGTTATGCTTTTACAGTCAATTACGGTTTACATTTGAAACTACATGAAAAGAACAAGTCATGACAAGAAAAACATCTACATCTACTTCATCTGAACCATCGCGCACTGCCTTCGCCTATGCTCATCTTCTATTCTTCAGTGGCCGCTATCAGCTCATCTGCTATGCTCCTTTACTCATCTTCAAACGTGATTTGCAATTCCTCGACATGTATCAAGCATCGTACTCATTTTTTTCCTTCGAATCTATATCAACACAAAAGTGAAATAACTCCAGTCAAATTTAGAACAACTCAATTGCCAAGTCGAAACAACAGGTGCTAGTACTATGCAACCCAATTAACAAGCTTCAGATTGCACAAATCGAACCTATCTAGCATACATATTTTTCTCCCAATGAGCGGTGGCAATTTCAACATACACACAATGAGCATGAGCATGAGTATGAGCATCATGTACAACCACAACACAGAGGGGATTTTCTCCTCGATGTACCATTCCCAAACCAAAAAATCTATCACACCTAGATCTACCAACAAAGAGCACAAAATCAAATGTCGTTCATGCCAACTCACTTTGTAGCTAGCACTTGGGGACATGGATAGCGTCGCTGGGTGGAGGAGCCGGGAGGAAGATGGATGACTGTGTTGGGCGCAGGCGAACGGAGGGCATCATGGTCGGGACAAGGCTTCAGCGGCCGCACTTGGTGAAGACAACAATGGCGAGGGGCGTGGAGGGTGGATGCGGCAGAGACCGACACGGACAACGCGGAGGAGGTCGCCCTCATCGGGAGGAAGCGGCAAGCGATGATTGGGGATGAGGCGGGGACGGCGGCCGAGATAGGCAGTGTAATATCCCGATTATTCAATAGTGAATGCAATAAAGTTTAGAGAAGGAATTAAAGGAAATTCAGGAATTTTTTTGGGAGATCTGGATCGTGGGCTTGCGGCCCGAGGCAACCAAGCCTAGTGGGCCGACCCATTAGTGGGCAAGGGGGGGCGCTACCTCCCCTAAACCCTAGCCATCCCTCCTCTCCACCCATTGGCCGCCACTCTCCCCTCCCTCCCCTTCACCCCTTTGGTCGTCGTCTCCCCTGCCCCCTCTCTCCCTGGCGCCTCCATCTCCCTCAATCAGGACCTCCATCTCCCTCAATCAGGACCAAGCTCCTTGCTGCCATCTCCTGGTGTTGCCCCTGCAGCTGGCCGGCCCTAAGAAAGAGGAAGGAGAGGGAAGAAGAGTGGAGAAGAGAGGGGAAGAGGAGGGGAAGTCTTCGCGAAGGCTTCAGCGGCGTCCAGCATCATTCTTGTGAGTAATTTCACATTTTCCATTATTTTTGGTAGATCGTTCATATGTGAAACGTCTCCAATAGCCAGATTGTAGCTACTGTGTAAATCGATTGATTCTGCTGATCTGTTGATGCGTGAAATTGAGTTAGTTCCATGTGGATCCAGTGTTTAGTATCTCCTAGACTTATGTGGGGTTTCACGTGGGCTTTCTAGAAAGTATTAATTCGTAATTTTTGGTCGAACGATGGATTAGTTATGAATTTTGCAAGTCTGGGTGCTTAATCAGTCTCAGAATTCAGGCAGCGAACGTAGTTCTGAGAATTAGAGTTTGGAGATGGCCGAATTTGTTTGGTTGATTTCCATGAGTTATGTATATAACTTTATGATGATTCTAGGAAGATAAAGTTCATAAATTTTTGATGGTTAGAACGAAAGTTATGAATTTTTGAAGTTAATGTTGTAGTCTGTCCTTCTGTTGTGGACAGAAGAGAAAGGCTTGGTTGTTTGCAACCATTGTTGCACAGTGGGGATAATTGTGATAAATTTATTAAGAAAGCTAGTTTTCTGTAGTTTCCAGAGAGTCTTATAACAATGGATTTGGATGTACCAAATAAAAGTTACAAAACTCCCAAGTCAGTAATACCGAAGATGACAAAATAGTCTTTGGGGTTAAAAACAAAGGCTTAGATGGGATAATTTGATCTTTCGGTCACCTGAGAAGTTGTAGCTATGCTTGTGTATATTTTAGGAAAATTGGATTCATGACTTTTGGAGTTTTGACTCAAAAGTTATAGATCTTCCTTTGATAACTGTCAGTTTGGACAGATTGGGATTTGGGAGTGTATCGGTTAATTTTCGGGTTTCGATTAGGAATGATTGATTTTGTTTTTGTTCCACTGCTTTGCTGTGCACTTTTGATTGGTATATTTAGTATACTTTACAGTTGTCAGGTGGTGGTGAGCACCGGGGCTAGAGCCTTCCCGTCGTCATCATTCGTCTCGTGATTGAGGCAAGTGCAAGCAGTATAGAAGGAATTGTGATGTTTTATTCATGTTAATTGACATGGTTTACTTTTGAAGATTTAGCTTTGATATTGTCGCTGAATATTATATTCTCATGATGGATTAAGAATGTGGAGTTCAAATTGCATCATGGCATTCATTCTTGAACCTTGGTCTACGTGGTAACCAAGGGTTGTTTCTTTTGAGGTCCCCGTCATACATTAGGCAGGCATGAGATCCTCGTCATGTATTGAACGGGCTTGGGTCCCCACACTCATGGAGTGTGGGCTTGAGGTCCCTGTGCCTGAGAGCACATGGTTGAGTATGCATCGACGGATGCACTACTCCGCATTACCGGTAATTGCAAAGAAGAAAGAAAAGCATTCCTGACATATGCATTGCATACATGCATAAGAGATTTATTTATGGTTCCTTGCTAATGTTCATAAGAAGATTTGATATCTTCATTTGCTGATCGTGAGATTATTTTTATTATCACTGTTGTACTTTGCTGAGTCGTGGACTCACTCTTGTTGTGTACTGTTGTTCTTTCTAGGTACCTCTCGAGGCAACGACATGCATGGGAAGGGGTAGTCTTGATGCACATCACACTTACACTATCCATGGCAAATAAATTAGTTCATTTAACTAAACTTTAAGTTCATGATAATTCTTTTAGTTTAGACTGTGTCCATCCTTCGTGGTCGTTGATTCGCTTGTGTTCATGGATGAACTGTTTAGGCTTTTAAAATCTCAGTTATTGGTTCAATTGATGCTTTTGGATTGAATAACTTGATTGATTCGATTAGACTTACATCCTCGTAATACTGATGATTCATAATGCTTTAGATTTAATTGTTAAATATTTGCTCCTGTTGTGTAGCATAGACTGTTGACTTGGATTTGAATGATAATGGGAAAGATCTATGCTTAGATTGATTATCTTTGATAGATGTCATTATTTATATTGGTTATTTGTTTTCGGTGCTAGATCATGATGTTTAGTAATGTGTCCTTTGGTTGAATGTTTTGTTGAAAGTTGCTAAGAAGTTGGAATAAAATGGTTCAGTAGAGCAGTTTAGTAGCATCTTAGGCTCTATATTGGGCTGGGGTGTTACAAGCAGTGAAGAAGCCGAAGGCGGGACACAAAGGAGGGTGGCACCGGTGGAAGGCGCGTGGAGCGCGGGGCAAGGGCGGAGGACGAAGACCTGGGCGAAGGTGACATCGATCGAAGGAGGAGAGAGGTGGTCGAGGCGGAGGACAGAGGCTGCGACGTGGGCGGAGGCAGTTTGAGGCGGCGACGTTGGGGGGAGGAGAGGGTAGGCGGCGGTGTTGGGGGCAGGGAGATGCGACGGGTGTGGGGGAACCAAAGGGAGGGGAAAAGAATAGGGGGGAGGAAAAAAATTGAAAGGATTTGCGCTTATATACGAATGACATTTTGAGTGTAATTTCAACGAATTTTAGTGGAAAAGGGATTAAAAAAACACCTCTCCTATGACTTATGGCTTTCAGGTTTAAAATGGCTTAAGCTTTTTATAAGCTGGATGAAAAAGTCACCCCTTTATTTAGGTTTAGGCTTTTTTACTTTTAAGGGAAAAAAAAGGTCTAAACAAATAGGGCCTAAATATGAGGACCTATGTACAATAGATAGATAGATAAAAAAGATTTTGGATCCTCCTTTACATCATGTCTTTATTTAGTGTTTATTGTATGATTGATCTGTGTCAATGCTATGACGACTGCCGTTTTCTTAACACATTATCAGCGTGATAACTCTTAAATCCAGGTATGTCGTTCGATACATGTTGGTAATTTAAATAAATTCTTTATGGTTCAAATCGCTACGCATCTCCCTATATAAAAGGAGGCAGAAAGGGGCTGAGGAGAGAGTGGCCACATCGACAAGATTTTCTTAGCTGTTGGATCTTCGTTCCGCGTGTTCGTGTCCATCCGATGGAGGATCTGGCCTTGCTCGGCGCTCGCTGCCTCAGCTCGCCATGCGTGCTCACGTGGTGTCGGTCCTCCATCTTCCGGAACACGCCTCTTCCGTTCTTCATCCTCTCCTCGCGCCCTAGCATCTTCATTCTGCTTTTCCCCGTTCCCCTCCCTCGCCTCCCACGACGGACGCCTCCTCTCCTCTCCGCTCGGCCTTCCCCCTCCCCCTCCTCCGTATCAATGCCCATAGGTGTGAGACCCCGACGTTTATTAAGCTCATAATACTTAGTCATCCAATTGACCCTAGTATTATCAACCAAATAAACCAGTCTCGAGAGATGTATACTTCCTGAATGCAAGATACATACTCACAACAAAAGAATGTATCCATTCCATACAACACATAGTACATAAGCAACAAACCGGTTAATATTAATAAGGAATATGTTATTACAAAAGAGGGCCTTCGGCCAAATAACAACAAAACTACAAAGATACACAATGAAGCAAAAGTGCCATAAAGATGGCCCAAAATAAGAGCCAACCAAAGGTGCCTTTAGCCCACAAGGCAATCGCCTGGACCGCCAAGCTAGTCGCTCTCCCAACCATCAAGACAAATTACAAAAAGTAAAGCCCTTTGGGCTCTACCTCCTCTGCAACAAAGTTGTTAAGAAGCAAATGAGTACAATAAATTGTTTATTGTACTGCAAGACTGACGACGTAAGATAACAGAACTATAATTTAGCTATATGCAAGCTTTATTTAAGTGGATGAGGCTTTGGACTCATTTTAGCACAAAGCAAGTTTTCATTTGCAATAATATAGTAGATTGAAAGCAATTTGACAAAGCATTTTTAATTGTTGAAATAACAACGAGATAAATAACAAGGTAACAACAACAAGAACAACCCGAAGTGACCAACCCAAGTCACCACAAACAATAGCATGAACTCCCGCTCATACCAACCATGTCAAGTTTTAATTAAAGGTTGTAGTCTAGTCTTGAACGACCTTACCAAGCATGTCCATAGCCTAGGACGAGGCTATTCAATAGTTTTATCCTGCAGGTGTACCACTGCACCACACGCCGCATCGCCTTTCCATTAGGCACACTACCTTTGGTATGCCAAGACGCTAAGTCCTACGAGATATTTCCAATGGACAATGCTAATTCGAGTCGCACAACCCACGGGAGAAGGAGACATCACACAACCTACCCGAAGCTAATGCTCCTCCCACATCACACACACATTTTATCTTTAAAACACACCAACCGAAGCGACCCCAATTAACATCGCCCAAAGTACTTAGTCAAGAGGGTTCCATATGCCCTCGTGTGGTTAGCACGCAAAATCGCTGGCTTAGTGACCTAAGTACTCGGTCCTTAGGGACCTGCATACCACCACATCCAAAAACCACGCCATCCATCCAATATGCCCAAGTCTAAATCAATCTTTTATTTTCAGTTTTTGATTTTACAATTAATCAAAGCACAAGTGCCGGACATATAGGAGTAATAATCAGTTTTGAGTGATCAAGACCATCGACTAAGTCGATGATCGCCCATTTCTATCGAAAACTAAGCATGTCTAAGCAATTTAAATCAAAACTACTAAGTGATAGGAGCTCATCCAACGAGCTCCCACCACACAGAAATAACCTAGGCTCATGGTAGTAGAGGATAAACAATTCATACAGATTATGCAACTATAGGCTTGCTAGCGACCTTTAACACAAAGTAGCATGCATACATAGAAGTAAAACGAGATATTGCTTTAAGGTAATGGGACAATGATGGAAATGATCAAACTGCTTGCCTTGCTGTTGCTGGTCAATTTGTTGCGGAGGGTCACTCTCGGATCACCACAAATGTCGAAACCTAACGGAAGGCGAGAAAGAACCGATAAGAACGATTTAAAACAACAAAGACAGCACAACAAACGAACTCCAAATTCTCTGAATTTTCTACAGCAGCAAGAGGGTGATTTTAGGAATTTTGCAACAAGAACCAATTGATTTGGATTCTCAATGCAAAAGTTATGAGCAAAACAATTCTGCTCAAATTTCTAAAATACCAAACGCACTATTCATTAATTTAATTATGAGGCAACATTTTCTAGAACAGAAGTGAAGCTGAAATTTTTACTGTAAAACCAGCACCTCATGAGATGAATAACACAATTGAGTTCATCTCATTTGGAGCTATATTGCACTCTCTACAAATTTTCAAAAACAAGAACTTGAACAAAATTATAATGCACAAGTCCTCATTTCTATAATAGCAACATGCTCAAAACTAATTTTCACAGTGAGTTCACTAATAGAGGAAACCAACAAAGTTGGTCTCACCCAAAAATAATCTACAGAGCATTAGTTATGTGTTTTACAAAGTTAAGCATTGATTTAAGTGTATATTTAAAGTTGGTTTCAAAATCTAATGGCAAAATCAGTGCTCTGGAGTTGAACTCAACTTACAATCATTTTGGATTAAAGTCAAGTTCAAGTCAGAGCTAACACAATTTGAATGACCTCAGTTGGATTTAAAACGACAAAGATATGAAATTCTAAAGTTTATACCTTATTTCAGCTTTATACTAGAGCTCACCGAATTTCTAAAAATCACAAAGGCATGGGAGGACGTGAGCCACGCATCATAGATCTAACGGCTCGCACCTCCCAGAGGTAACGCACACACGCGCGCGAGGTCCAGAGGCCCCGACCTCCTAGCAACGCACATGCGCGAGGCGTGAGGAGGTCATGGCCGTTGAAGGTGAATCCAACGGACCACAACGATGAGGGAGGTCCGGACGGACCAGATCTAAAGGGAGGTCCTCAACGGTTGAGATCTTCCAAAGGAAGATCTAAACTATCAAGATCTCCCTAAGGAAGATCTACATCGCCAAGACCTCACAGGAGGTCCCGGACGGTCCAGATGTTCCAAGGAGGTCCTCGATGGTTCGAGACGTCCGAGGAGGACCTTGACGGTCAAGATCTACCCGGGAGGTCATGAACTACCGAGATAACCTAGGGAGGTCCTAAGGAGGTCCTAACGCCACTGACCTCCGTGGAGGTCTGGACGGCCACGATCGCGCAAGGGAGGTCTTGGACGCTCGCATCTCCTGGAGGAGGTCATGGACGCCCCAGAGCTCACGACCACGCCGGACATGGAATAAATGCGCGGCGGGACAACGAGGAGGTCAGCGGAGGTCTTAAATACGCGCAAAGTGAGGATTAAATGCATTTAAGACGCCCAATGATTTCAATGATTTGAGCACATGATGAGCGATATCGCGGTGATCTTTGTCCTAAAACGACAACAATACGCTGCTTTCGTCCGACAAAGACCCGGTTCAAGGATTTGGTTCTCGCCGCGATGTAGACCTCGCCATGACATCCAATGGTACCGCGGTTCGCAATAACCATGCGCACCAACGGACCTCCTCTCAACGGCGGCGACGTTTTTGAACGCCATGAGCCGAGAGGGCAAATGAAGGCCAAAGACACGGCCAAAATCCAAAACGCAAAAGGGAAGCTCATGACATTCAGCGTCACCCAATCTAAAAGCTCCGCGACATGCATTCAGCGGGTGCCAGCGACTAAAGGACTAACAGGAGGAGTACCGGAGGTCCTAAGGTGCCGGGAGGTCGTGGAGGTGATGACCGGAGTTGGGGAAGACAATGAAGCTTCACGTTCCCAAGGCACCAGCTCCAAGCTCAACTTTGTCCACCTCTGAAAAATGCCCAAACAAATTAAGTTAGGGTTAACTTCCAAGAGGTTTTGGGAGCAAAGTGAGCGAGGGTTTGAAAAGGAGCCACCGAACTCCCGAACCACCGAGAAGCTCCAAGGACCTTGACAATGGCACCGCCAAAGGAGGAGGTCAAGAGGGAGGAGGAGCTCACCACGCACAAAGTGCAAGGCCGAGAGCAATTGTGTGCAAAGGAAGCCAAGGGAGGATTCCAAGGGTAACTTATAGCCTGTGGTGAAGGTTACAAGTGGGGCTAAGCTCCATGGTGAGCTTAGCCCACGGGTTGGTCCAGGTGGCAAGGACATGAGGTTGACAAGGTGCAGCTCGAGCCGACCCGAGAGATTTTAAGTCGACCCGCATTAAATGCGGTCAAGAAAGAATCTGTGAAAAGTACACAAAGTGGCGGCGTGCATTAACTCACTTTCGAGCTTGCGTGCGCGCTCGAGGAAGAGAAGAACAGGGAGGTCCTTATGACCGTTGGATAAGACCAGGGGAGGTCCTAACCATCGGATGACAATTTTGAACCGTTACGCCTAAATGATCGGGAGGAGGTCCCACCACACGATCAAGGATGGGAGGTCGTGGCCCTCCGATTCCCTTAATGTGTAAGCGCACGAGGAAATAGTACAGAGGTCCAAAGCGTTGATCTCCATCCAACAGCGCGACCTCCCGTGAGGTCTTAACCGCACGCGAACATAAGACATGAGGGGAGGTCATGGCCTTTGGATTAAAATCCAAGGGCACACAACCAAAGGGAGGTCTCGAGGCTTTGCGTGAAGTGCGAGGAGGTCAAGACCTTTGATTTTGATCCAACGGTGTTGATCAAGACAGGAGGTCTGAGCCTCGACGTGGCGCAAGGGAAGTCTTGAGCTTGCACAACACACACGGAGATCATGGCCTTTGGATTTAGATCTAAGGGCAACGACCTCTCGTCTTGTGGGAGATCTGGCGCGATGAGACGGGAGGAGGTCGTGACCGTGGATTTCAAATCCAACGGTGCACAACATGAGATAGGGAGGTCTTGTCGCTAGATATTTTGAGGAGGTCGTGGTCGTTGGATCTCGATCCAACGGCCACGACCTCGCTTAGGTGGGAGGTTTGTTTAGTTTAACAGGTGAGGGAGGTCGAGAGCGGTTGGATGTAAATCCAATGGCTATGACCTCGCCAAGGTGGAAGGTGGTTTTGAGGTTTGATAACAAGGAAGGTCGGGGCGGTTGGATCTTAATCCAAGGGCTATGACCGACAAGGTGAGGAGGTCTTTGGGATTTAACACACAGTGGAGGTCATGACCGTGGATCTTTGATCCAACGGTTACGATCCGATGAGGCGGGAAAGCCTTTGCGGTGTTGACCGCGGAGGAGGTCTGGCGCCCACGCTGACCCGAGGAGGTCCACGCGGTCCGAGAGGACTACTGAAGGGAGGTCCCGGGTGCGTTGGTTGAGGGGAGGTCGTGGCCTTTGGATTGATCCAACGCCACGACCTCATCAAGGTGGGGAAGGAGGTCGATGGGGTTAATGGACCATTTTGCAAAGTGGCTAGTCCAAGGAACAATGTAGGCTTTTAAGTTTAATTTTCTAACAAATGAGACTTTGCAAAATTGTTTGGAATAGCAATTCCACTCCAAAATTCATGAAATTTTTACTAAGCTTGATGACAATGAGATTAACTCGACATAAAATTTCCAGAGGTTATTATGCAATGCATTTTTCTCGTGAAATTCGTTAAGGTTGTTTAAAGGATTGTTTTACCTCCAAAATTTATCAAACTAGTTTTACAACTTGTGATATTTTTCAGAGGGTCCCATACAGTTTTGGGGCCAAGGAAAATATATTCCAATGTTTGACACCAGATTTAGACAATTGGAAAAATGAATTCGACTTTTGGGTCAACAAGAGCTTTGTGTTTTTGGATTACACAACTCTTGGACAAGAATTACATAAGAGATTAGGGGTTTTCAAGATGTGAGAAAAAGTTTTAATTTCTACACATATAATTATACTTGAATAACCCCAATTATACATTTGGGATGTTACAATAGGGCCGCGCGCACCGTCGCCCAAGAGGAGGCCGTCGTCGGCGCCTCCTTCCCCTTTTCCCTCTTATTCGTTTTGCCCTCGATTTCGCACCACCGCCCTTTGCTCTGGTTTGTTCGCTTGGGTGCACGGTGCATCCTCCTCTTCGCTCTGGTCGTAGACGCTTCTGCTTCGTTTCCATCGCTGTGATTTCCTCCGCACGCTCTCTTGCTCTCGCCGTTTGTGCTCCTTGATTTGCTTTTCCTCTGGGGATGGATTCCTATTGTTAGAGTAGGCGACGGCCAAGGAGGATGAGCCTAAGACCGAGGTGATGGCCGAGGAAGAGCCCAAGACCGAGGCCCCCGCGTCGGAGGAGCCCAAGGTTGAGGCCCCGCCCCAGGAGGATCCCAAGACCGAGGAACCGACCAAGGAGGAGGCCAAGACGGAGGCACCTGTGGAGGCTACGGCCGAGGACTCCAAGGTTGAGGCGGCGGCGGTCGAGGAGGCCAAGCCAGCAGAGCTAGAGCCGGAGGAGAAGACCATCGTGGTCGCCGAGGAGAAAGGTACTAAGACGGTGGAAGCCATCGAGGAAACTGTCGTCCCCGCCGCGTTCGAGCTTGCGACGGCCGCTGAGGTAGAAGCGCCAGCGCCAGCACCGACGGCCAAGCCGAAGGAGGAGCTGATGTGAGGCGTGCCGCTGGTGGGCGACGACGAGCACACGGAAATGGTCTTGCTCAAGTTCCTCCGTGTGCGGGAGTTCAAGGTGAAGGAGGCCATGGCGATGCTCAAGGCGGCGGTACTGTGGCGCAAGCGCTTCAGCATCGACATGCTCCTGGGCATCGACCTCGGCCTGCCAGAGATGGAGAACGTGGTGTTCTACCACAGCGCCGACCGCTAGCCCCCCCCCTCGGCGCGTCTGCTACAACATCTACGACGAGTTCCAGTACAAGGAGCTCTACGAGAAGACCTTCGGCGAAGAGGAGAAGCGAGAGCGCTTCCTCAAGTGGTGCATCCAGCCTCCTGAGCTCCTTGGCGTGGCATCCATGACCTCGACTCCGCCATGACATCTGCTCCATGGTGCAGGTCACCGACCTCAAGAACTCGCCGCCCATGCTCAGCAAGCACTGGGCCGTCTTGTCTTGTAATTTATTTCATTTCACTGAGATTTTGTTCTTACATTTTCACCTGAAGTCCTTAAATCTATGTTGAGTTTACTGATGAAATTATGTATGATTACTAAACTCAATTGATGTATTTGCAAGCAAATAGATATACCTGAATTCTCAATATATCCATTCCTTACAATGATCTATGTAATTTTCTGCAAGACAAAGCTACTTCTGGAAAGTAGGGTCTTAGCATCAAGAGCCTGGCAATAAAAGTTGCCAGCCAGCGTTGGAAGAGGAACAAAACTTATTTTGGTGATAGCGATTAGGAAAATTCAACCCAGTCCAATGAATTGTCAGAAATGGAACAGGATGATGACGATAAAAAAAATCTCCTAACGATGCTGAATTAATAGAAATAAAGAAGAATACAGTGAAAGAAGTGTACGTGGACGTTAACCCTAGATCCAAGGTCAAGAATCTTTGCAAAAGAATCCTTCGTCAGGTATAATCTCTATATTCTCTGTGATGCAGTGAGTCTTCATATGTCGCGCTGTGATCATGATGATTACTAATTGGCATTCTTTCCAGGCCCCATCTCAGTCTATGAAATTGAAGGAACTTAAGGTAGCTATTGAAGCACATTCGACTATATTCTCCAACTTCTCTTGTAGATGTGAAGCTCGATCATTCTTGAAGAGGAAGATATATATCTTGATTCTATGATCCCATGAGAATCCCATAAAAGAATCACTTATCCCATCCCAGCAAATGATCCTATACAGTTTGTATATTTTTGCCTTGCCATTTGGTAGCTATGAGTTTTTTTTGTGTTGCTATCTACTTTTCTATAGTAATGTTAAAGACTAGCTACGCGGGAACCCATGAGCACCAAAATCACATTCTTCCCAGATATGCTAACTTCAAAAAGAAAGAAAAAAATGGGACGACAAAAACCAAGAAGCAATATCCGAGGCTCTGAAGTAGCTGAATTAATTTGAAAAGGTTTGGAGTGACTTTTCTGAATGCATTTAGATTCATTCTTGATACCATTTTTTTTTATCCCTAGCATCTTTTTTCCCGTGTTTATAATATGTACATATAATGTGCACTTTGCTGTCTCAATTATTGTGAATTTGTGATATGACAGATAATTGAAGTGGTTCAACTAGGAGATAAGAAAAGCCATTAAACAAATGTGAGATGCCCTATATATTGCTAATATATGAGTTGATGTTCCAGTTAATACGAACACTGTTGGCCTTGCACATTTTTTTATGAGATTATAAAACACTGTTTTAAAAAAATGTCTTGATTCATTTTGCAGAAACACAATAAGCCTAATGATGCCAAACTAAAAAAGGCTCACAAAGACCTGCAAAACAGACTCGATTTCCTGAGGAAACAAACAGAAGTAAGAAAGTGAACACATGGTACGAGGGATGTTTTAGTCGACTCCTACTGTACATGTTTTATTTCTATTTCTGTAGGGTAATGATGACAGGGGGCTGTGATTAATGTTGTTGCATAGCATGATGGTGATGTGTGGAGGGTTGCTGTTGATACTCAGGGCCTCAAGGGCAACAAAAATGTGGACAACTAGCAATTTTTTTCCTTTGGCTAACTACATGTATAGTTGTTCTTGTGTTGTTCATGTTGTAAAGTAGATGATGTGATCCCTTGCACAGAAAGTTCAGTGCTCTTTTCTTATCGCGGAAAGAATTTTCTTCTTGTTTTCTATTTGAATGTGTTGTATGCACATGAATACTTAATGCACCGAAAGCTCGAAATGCAAGCTCTTAATCGGAGAACATTCACACACTGTTTTTATATGAATTTCTTATCTACCGTTACCGCTACATGTCTTCTTGTGGTGTAAACCTGTAATCAAGTGTGCATGTTTTCACTTATATTTGCAGCCACATGCTATTCCCATATCCTATCTTATGCAGTTCATTCATATTACTTGTACAACCTAAAAAGGTTATTGTCCATGCGTTGTGTTCCTCTTCTATTCGAAAGTTATCTATTACAAGTAAGTACTATATGTTCATCTATTACGGGTTTATGATGTTGTATATGGTCTATTTCTGACTTTTTTTCCTTATCATGATCACAATCACACGTTTGCAACTCCGCGCGCCAATGGCACATGCGGATTTCTCGTTATGTTTAAAGCTCTCTGTGAGGAACCAATATGAATCGGCAAGGAGCTGATGCAACAACGCCGTGATGGATCGCATGCTACAGAACTAAGCACATGACGTGCACACCCACTTGATCTGATTTAAATTTCCATCACCGTACAAACCGTGAGTTTGATATAATATCATTAACGTTGAATTGATACACTGTCTAGTAGAACTAGTGTGTTACTAGATCAATTAAACTCAACGTTGCTTCGATTAAATTCAATCTTTCAATCACCAAGCATGCTGACCTGTTTACCCACCACCGCACGCACGTTGCACGGCCTCGATGGCCACCCCACGGCATCTCTTCCCACTTTGCCGCCCGGCAGCGGCTTTCCTGCCGGCCCTGGTCCAGCACCGGTCTAGCACCGGAACTTGCCTTCTGCACGACGACGTCGAATCCTACCAAGTGCCAGCTTCCCGGGGACACCGAGCCAAACGCGGCCGCCCCTGCCACGACTGGGCCACTCGTCCGGAGTTGCAGACGCCATGCCACCCAGTGTTGCACCGCACTGACTGCTAGCGCCGCTCCGGCACCCTTCGAGCCCATGTGTGCTCGACCTGTAGTCGTTGCCAACCACAGGCTGCACCGAATGCGGTAACCACCACCGGGAGCCGCCGCCACTGTGGGCCCGCTGCCCTGTCGTGTCGTGCACGTTGCCGCGCCTCGCTTCACACACCGCTCACGTGCTAGTCGCCGTGCCTCGCCCCCTGTGCCGTACGTCGCCTCCGCCGTCACTCGCGCTAACGACCGCCGCACGAGCCACCGCATAAACTACCTTTAGCCAGGTGTGTGTGCCATTTTGGGCTACCCAGTTGGGCTGAGCGGACCCGAAGGCCAGTATGGCTTGTGCAGTCAATGGGTCGTATGGCCCGTTTGTGAACTGACCCAATATATTTTTTGTACTAAAAAAATGAAATTCAAAAAATTTGCAGAAAGGCCCTCAAAAATTCATAAAATCACGAGGAAAGTTGGCGGATTAGAAACTTTTGCGGAAAACCTCTAGAATTTTGGGAAATTATAGCAGATTTTGGATTTTCATATATTCTTGTATAATAACCCTTCGAGAATCCAATTTTTGCGACGGATTAGTATGTTGTATGGTTATTTTATAACTAGACTCTCCGCTTATGGTTATTTGCTTTAATATTATTTATTTTTATGCAATAACCTTGAATTAATTCCAGAAATTGAATTTCTAAGGAATTCCATAAGTTGTGAAACCTTAGACCTAGTACATCTTGGAAGCATCATATTTTTTATGGTTTATTTTTTCCTTGGTATTATGTGTTTTGAGAAATTAATTAACGAGTTTATTAATTCAAAAATTGCTTCCCGACCTTAAAATTATCATAAAAATCCCCAAAATACCAGGGAGATTCTACTGAATCGATAAAATTAATCTTTACTATTTTGCACTCGTTTCATGTATTTCAAATGTTTTACCAGCTATAAACATATAGAAATTTGCATGAATTATGTGGGATATGTTAGACATCACTAAATGAAAATTTGCTTGCCCTCGATGGCAGAACCTATATCACCTTGGTTTATGTCCATATCATACAATTGTCGAGCCTACGGCTGGCACACCTGAACCTGTTATCGCTAAAAAGGCAAAGGTTCTTGCAGTTTATGAGGTACTACATCTACTCTGCCATTAAGAATGATAACGTGGTGACTAAGTGTGATCTGTTGGTTCTATGGTTGTAATACCCCGGCCTACTCATAGTGCGACCCATGTGGCCCATGAGGAGTCATGTGGTGGGATTAGTCCCATATTGCTTGTCTAAAGTGAGTTGTATTAGTATATAATGCATGTTGGGTCCAAACTTAGCACCTCCAGGTTAACCCTTTTACACGAAGCGAGGACAAAAGTGTAAGTGGGGTGCTATGTGTGCGCGAGTCCACCCCACGGTGGGCTGGGCATTGAGCGGATTTTGGGTCAGGATGTTACAGATGGTATCAGAGCATCAACCTTATTTGCCGGTAGCGTCTGAGATAGAAGTCTTGGTCATATGGCGCATGGCGCATGTGGTCCCGGAGTGGACACACAGCATGGTATATGTCCCGGCACTAGACGCACGGACGTGTACCGAGGGGTGGTTCTGGGCATTTGCCGCGTATGTGGTGTGTTGCCAAGGGCGTCAGCCCTTGAGGGGGGTGAATGTAATACCCCGGCCTACTCGTAGTGCTGCCCATGTGATGAAACACGGTGGCCCGATCTTCCGATAGGTTCGATTGATTTCGTCGTGAGGACGTTGACGCTTTGAGGCTTCCGACCCGCAGATCGTCACCTCGCAATTCGCTACACCCGCACGACTATCGTTGTCAACCACGCATGCACGCGATCGACCTTACCACGAGGGTTATGATTCCTGCAAGCAATCGAAGCAACTCACAAGAACAAGATAGATGCAATCTGAATTATATTGCGAATATAGATGAAGTTCACAAGTGGGGTTCCTCAAACCGAACAAGCGGCGAAGCGCAAAGTGGCGAAATAATCTAAGAAAAACCCAACCCTAAACGTGGTATTTCTGCAATATATAGGGGAACATGAGGAGGTTGACCTAGGGTTGTCTTTGCCATGTGGAGGCGTACACATCTCGGGCTTTTACATCGCCACGCTTACAAGGCCTTATTAGGCCCAAAGCGGTGATCTGACACCTTATTTCAATGTCTCGACTAACACCAGCGTGGTCGCCATCGGTCGTGGGCACAGTCGTGGGGTCGGTCGTGAGAGTCTTGAGGCACTGTCATAGATCTGGCACTGGTCGTGGGGTGGTCGTGGAGCTTGAGACACAGTCGTGAATCTGGCAGAATCTGATCGTAGAGCGAATTACATCCGGTCGTGGAGTGGGTACACACAGGTCGTGAGAGCTTGCGGATCATAGAGAATCTGGTCGTAGCCCTTGGGAACACAGGCATGAGCAGTTTGGATCCTCCCATTATTCTAAATGTGAAGATCACAATTTTTAGGTAGCATACCATTACGTATAGATAAATTATTAGCACATAGAAAGCGAGCTCACCTCATAATTTAAGTGGCGTGCACGAGCTCTTGTCATAGAACACAGTAGTTTAGCAAGCGGATCTGGAGGATTTTGTGTAGTGCGTGTATCCGAAGGAGTGATGTCCTCATCACCATGTGGCCCATGAGGAGTCATGTGGTGGGATTAGTCCCATATTGCTTGTCTAAAGTGAGTTGTATTAGTATATAATGCCTATTGGGTCCAAACTTAGCACCTCCGGGTTAACCCTTTTACACGAAGTGATGACGAAAGTGTAAGTGGGGTGCTATGTGTCTGGTGGTCCATACGATGAAATTTGGGCATTGAGCGGATTTTGGGCCAGGGTGTTACAATAGTTTTCTCTACAAGAACACATGTAAAGTCCAATTGTGCTCATACAAACACTTGTACCTAGGACTAGAATTCCGTAAATGAGTACAACTCTGCCCTGCACCATGTTATCTATCGACTAATATTATGTAATCAGAGGTTATTAAATGTTGGTTTGATTGATAAGTATGTGCAATCAAAGGCAACAATAAGCCTATGGTATGTTCTATGGAGACCTGTAGAAATCTCCTAATTATGCATTAACTTTATAAAGATGCCGCTTTCCTGCACGAGTCTCATTAGTAATATATATTCAGCTCTTGTTGAGCTTGGTCTTGCTCATGGAGTATCTCTTATCTTTTGCTTTAGGCTGAAATCTTATGCATTAGATTGTTATTTTCCAGATGCCATAAATAAAATAATGGTCTAAGTTGTTCTATTAAAGCCTTATCTTTTGATGCATAGTTGATTAAATCTATTTAATAGAACATATTACTAGTAGCATATTTTACTTGTAGTGAAAGTGAAATAATTAATCTTGTATGGAATACATTTTGTAAACAGTATGCTTGAAAATTGAAAATACGTTGACATGCCTTGCTAACAAAATATTGTACATGTGCTCTTGATATCTAATAAGCCTCAATTCACTAGCTTGTAGTGCGCTGATGCCCAGATAGCAAAAGGGAAACTATTTTTCTCAGTGGCACCAGAACAAGCCTAGTCATATGTTGATCTCTAATGGACACTTTGGCTAGAAAACACCATATTCCTCAAATAAGTATAAAATAACTTAAGCCCTAAGACTTGAAGTTTATAGAACACTATCATCCACCATACTGATTTCTTAATTGAAGAATTTTGTAAGCATAATGTTACATAATATATATTGGCACTTTGTCCAAGGCCGAGAGAAAGGAACTGCGCCAGAGCTTACATGGTGTGAAAGTTCCGTCCGGTTACTCCGCCATCATGAAGAAACTTGTTTCTATGAAAGATTTGAAATTAATTGGTATGAGGTCTCATGATTGTCATGTGCTGATGACACAAATGCTTCTTGTTGCAATTAGAAGTATTTTGTCGAACAAGGTCCGAGTGGCAATCATGAGGCTGTGTTATTTCTTTAACTCAATTGCTTAGAAGGTCATCGATCTCGAAGGACTAGATGCGCTGCAGGCCAAGGTGGTGACAACTCTATGTCATCTTGAGATGTATTTCCCTCCGTTATTTTTTGATATCATGGTCCATCTCACTGTTCACCTTGTGAAAGAGATAAAGATATGCGGCTCTGTGTTCCTACGTCATATGTATCCATTCGAGAGGTACATGGGAATTCTCAAGTCCTATGTACGGAATCGATCTCGGCCGGAGGGCAGCATCATCGAAGGTTATACAACCAAAGAGGTCATTGAGTTCTGCGTTGACTACATGGCTAAGGTGGAACCAATAGGTGTGCCTCTATCTCGTCATGAGGGGAGGCTGGAGGATATCGGGTCCATCGGAAGGAAAGCAATCACTCCCGATTTAAACACGTACGCTCAAGCCCATTTCACGGTCTTGCAACACATGACCGAAGTGTCTCCGTACATCGACGAGCACAGAGACATGGTACACCAACAGAATCCAGGCCGATCGAAGGTTTGGATCACAAGAGAGCACAACCGCCGTTTCAACACATGGTTAAAGGTGCGATTCACTGGGAGGCCATCATCAAGTGATGATGACACACTAACATGGTTGGCAAAAGGGCCAAAATTTACAATTGTGACATGGCAAGGATACGACATAAATGGGTATACATTTTATACGAGAGCTCAGGATAGATGTGTTTCACGAGCAGTTCAATACCGCTGGGTTGAGCTCCTACTATGGGTTCGTAGAGGAGATTTGGGAGCTCGACTACGTACTTTTCAAGATCCCCCTGTTTCGGTGCCATTGGGTCAAACTTCCACAGGGTGTGAAGGTCGACAAGTACGGTGTCACTACTATGGACCTTGAATGTGTCGGTTATAAGGACGAATCATTCGTACTCGCTAAGCAAGTTATTCAAGTTTTTTTTTATGTAAAGGACCCGACAAATAAGAACCGCCACGTAGTTCTTCATGGAAAAAGAAGGATTGTCGGAGTTGAGAATGTAGTAGATGAGAAAGAGTACAATTAATTTGACGAGTTGCCTCCTTTCGGAGACGACATCAGGCTTGAGGAAGAACCCAGTGAGGAAGTTAGCTATATGCGCATCGATCATCGTGAAGGGCTATATTTTAAAACGAAATAGCAAGTGGAATGATCCCACATGGTGACACCTATTTGGAAAATTGTTCCATCATAATTAACAAACTCGGCATGTAATTAAGGAATTATTCCATTGTATTTGATTCACTAATTAAAAAATCATTCCATCTGTGATTGTATAAGCCGCTTTCTTGTTTTCAGAGGGCATGGCTAGCATTTCCTGAGGCTAGCAAAAAAACAGAATATTTTTTAAATAACAGAAGGAACTATCACAGGCGGTTTAGTGTAATAAACCGTCTGTGATAACGACACGCCAAAATATTTCGCCTCCCGCGCCGAGTGCCCTCCTGCGCACGCGTCCAAAAATTTCGCCCAACAACACAGACGGTTCCATAATAAAACTGTGGATATCATGGGAATATGCTCACGATCTTAGGACGATGATATAATTAGCAATGGTGTTGAAGGTTTGTCGAAACACGTGTTTTTGGCGAAGTTCAAAATACTGTCAGGTCTCAGGCGGTCAGACCGGCCAATGTGTGGCGGTTAGACCGGCCTATGTGGTGGTCAGACCGGCCACCATTGGCGGTTAGACCGGCCAGGCCTCAAGTCAGGCTTAGGCAAAGTGGTTGGCGGTCAGACCGGCCATTGGGTGGCGGTCTGACCGGCCATAATAGATTTTTGAGTTTGGAGCTAGGCCAAAAATAGAGGGTGTAGGCAAGAGAGGGGATTCTCCTACACTTGGTTTCATAATTTTTGAAGCTTTGAGTCAAAAGTTCTATTCGTTTGAAAATTCCAGTAGGTTTCGGATTTCCAAGGAGGAAATTTGGCTAAGTCCCGGCTAAGCGGTCGAGACCGATAGCAGTGGCGTCGAGGCCGACCGATGGGCGGTCGAACGACAAAGTGGCGATCGGCCGGTTTTGACTTGTTAAATCGGCCAGCTTGGCGGCGATGTTTGTTGGTTAGGTGAAGTTCATGGATTTCATTGCATAGATGTTGCATGATGCATGTTTTGGCTAACATGGGTCAAGTTGTGAAGAACTTGTGCCCAGAAATAGTTGCTTGGTCTATTGTTGTGCAAGTGACTTGGAGTCATAGTCAACGACGAGGAGGGCCGGCACTAGGTTAGGAGAATCGAGGTCCAAAACGGTTGTGGATGTCGGGTGAGATGGTTGGACTCAAACAAGGCGCAAGACGAAGTTTGAGCAAAGACCTTTGTGAAGGTATGTGCTCATACCTCATCAATTATGTGAATTCATGATTGTGCGTATCGTGCGGTGCTACGTAACGGTTTGCTTATTTGTAGGACACTGGAGCTAGGTCATGGTGAGGCGGACTAGATCGGGACTAGGTTAGGGGAACCGAGGTCCAGAACGATCGAGGTGGTGCTGGAAGATGACTGAGGCTAGCGGAGTGCTTACAAGCAGAGAAGACAAGGAACCAGAGCGGAAGTTACCGGTGGTGAACATGATGGGCAGCGGTAAGGTTGGCCGGGACTAGACTCATGCATGAGTTGAGGTCCGAACTAGGCTCGAGGTGGGCGAGGTCTGAGCGATCAAAAAAGCCGGTGCGATTATGGTGAGGACAGTAGTCGCCAAGTGACATGGTCCCAGTTGCAAGCGAGGACAGTTCAATGGGATCCGGACATGTGAGAGGCTTGGCGGGAAGTCATTGGGGCCACATGGATGATGACGGAGCATGGAAGATGCTTCGAGGCGAAGGAATCACTAAAGGTCGGTAGAGGGGCATTTTGGGAAATTGCCCTATACTGAAAAAGTGGTGAGTGGTGGTGTGCGAAACCACCTTCTTGGCCTTAGAGAAACCGCGGCAGAAAACGACGCAAGGAGAGGCGATCTAGTTCAAGAGAAGATGAAGACGACGCTTTAAAATACATACGTAAGTGAAACCCATTTGTGTGTGGGCTTAACGGGTGCCCGTTTGGAATGTCTCTCTAGAGCCAGCCTCCACTATAAATAGGGAGGGTGCTGGTTGCACTTCCCAACCCTTTGATTCTAGAAACCCTAATTTGGGATTTAGGGCTAGGAGAGGAAAGTGGAGAGGCTAGCGTTCATGAGAGATGGATTGATTTGAGTGCTCAAGTATTGAGCTTTGTCCTCCATGGTGGAGTGGTTGTATACATACAATCTATCTAATCAATCCATGCAAGATTTGCCCCAAGTTGAGTTCTATCTTATTCTTGCTCTCTCTTTGATGCCGTTGGGGATTTTTGGTGTTTCTTAGGTTTTTATTTGGGATCTTGCCGTGATTTTGCTTGCTAGGATGTGTGGGGTATGATCTAAGGTCATCTTGATCATCATCCACCCACAAGCAAGTTTTTGGATCTAAGTTTTGATTTTGCCCGGTTTTGGTGAAAGAAAGAGTGATTTTACGGGGTATTCCTCTTGAGGGCTTTTGGCTTGATTCTTCCTGTGATTGAGGATGCTAGGATGTATGGGAGACCATCCTTAGCCATCTTGGATTGATTCCTCCCACGAAATCATCTCAATAACTATTTTCGTATTTGGCTCTGTTTTGAAGCAACATTCACTAAAATGGAAAAAAGGTCAGAACTTTGGCAACGATCTTCACGATCGTTGATTGGAATAGGTTCCTGACATCCTAAATAAGGTATGTTTTAAGTTTGGTGAAGTTTGGAGTTGCGGATCAAAAGTTAGACCAATTTGTGATTTTGAGTTCGGACTGATTTTACTGTTCATTGTCCTGGAGGTCAGACTACCATGTATCTAGCGGTCGACCACCCATGGTGACCAGTTAGACCACTCCTAGTGAGAGGTCAGACCGCCCAACTCTGAATCTTTGGTAATTTAGGTCTATTTGCTTCGGGGTTTTGTTTGGGTTCAATACGAGTCTTCTACTGTGCTTGTATATTGGTCTTCATAGCTTCCATAGCTATTGGAGTGAAATTAGTATTGAATCTGATCAAGGTGAAAAACTGATCGTGCTCCTATTCACCCCCCTCTAGTCGCCATTCCGGTCCAACAAAAACTGTCTGTGATAATTATCACACACGGTTAGTAAAATAGAACCGTCTCTGATATTCTTGATTATCACAGACGGTCCTCCAATAGAACCACCTGTGATATGTTCTATCATCGCAGACGGTCCTGGAATATAACCGTCTGTGACAATCAATTATCGCAGATGGTTATATTAAAGAACCGTCTGTGATATGTAATATCACAGACGGTTCTTTAATAGAACCGTCTGTGATAGTCATTTTTAAGTAGGGCCCCGCTAAGGTTTGCGTCCCTACTCCTCAGAGCTCACTCTCTGGTCCGCCTCCCCCTCACCCTTACCACCCTTACGTTGTCATCCCCTAGCCTCCTCTCTTCGCGCCATCGACCTCCCCTACGCCGCCGTCATCCCCGAGCCTCCTCTCTCCGCGCCGTCGATCTCCCCTACACCGCCGTCATCCCCGAGACTCCTCTCTCCCCGCATCATTGTCCTCCCTCTGCCACCCCTACCTCGACTCCCTCTTCGTCCACGCCTCCCATCGAGATACTAGCTCACCGCTTTGGATTGTGCTAGTAGAAGTTTCAAATTGTGCTGATTTGATTGACTCTAGCACTGGGAGATATTGCTTAGTAATGTTGTGGGAGGTATGAGCTCATCGCTTTGGATTCTCTAATATTTTGTCATGTTATTTATACTCATCAGATCCCTATTTTTCATTATGTTGATGCTGTCTAGTCATTTTGCTCCATTCTGCTGGTAGCTTCTGCTCACTGTGATTATTGTTCTGCCATTGTTTATATTCCTATCAATTGAAATATTGTGTAGTTGGTTCAATTGAAATATTGACAGTGAACTCTCAATTGATTATTTATTTTGTTGTGGAGTTCTATCTTTTGAGCATTTTATCCTGATTGATGCAGTACTGATTTGTTGATCTTGCAGTAATATCATTTATTGATGCAGTACTGATTTGTTCATCTTGCGAGATGGCGTCCGCACCTTCTTCGCCGCCGTCATCGACGTCGCCGAATGCGTCTGGGTCTCCGAGGATATTTGCACCTAAACGACATGCAAGAGGAATATCGAAAATACCTATGGGCCAAATGACCATCACGGTCGTCAGTGCCTCTGGGGTCCCTCTGCTACCCGAGAGACTAGCGGCAGCATTCCGGACCACCTGCGGTATACTTGGAAGGCAACGAGTCCCCATCACCACAAAGAAATGGAAGGATCTGATGGACGTAGAGAAAGACCAGTTGTGGACTGAAATTACAACGTCGTTCGATATCCCAGTAGAATTCTCCGATCTCATGCGACGACAGGCAATCCTCTCGATGGGACACGCTTGGAAGACCTTTAAGAGCAAGCTTGTCACGGAGTACATGAACAAGGATCGGACGCCTTTCACGAAGTATAGTTTCGTGTCGTCGGATACATGTCACGCCTTTGTGCGGATGAAGACGACTGACGAATTTCAACAGCAAAGTGCGGCGCACAAGGCTATCTAGGCAAAAAAACATTCACCCCCACAGACTCGGCACCACTGGATACGCGGGCAAACACCTGGTATGGATGAGTGAGGACAATGTGGCAAGCCTGTCGCAGGTCTCCCCGCCATTTACCGAGATCACAGACGAGCGCACCAATGCATGGTTAAGAGCGAGGGCCACAATCACGTCGTCGGGCTCCATCACTTTCAAAAACCCGGAAGACGAGGCAGTGTCCCAACGCCTGGTAAGATATGTTGAACTACCTAGTTGATAATAAGTCCATAACTTCGTAGGGTTTAAAATAACATGATGGTTTCTTGTAGCAAACATTGAGTGCCCAATCTTCCCTAGGCTCCTTCCAAGCAGTAAGGGAGAAGGATATACTATCCACGGCCTTAGAAAACAAGGAGCACCCAGATCACACGCGAGGCCGTGGGATTTACGTAACTTGGAGGGATGCATTCCGACACGACGCCGAGGCGTATAGGAGTCGAAAGAGATCTAAGGCCGAACGCGAGGAACAGTTGAAAGAGGAGATCAGGGCACAAATTAGTGCGCAATTTCAAGGACAAATAACATTATTGCAGGAACAAATGAATCAACTTATCAACCAGTCGCACGCCGCCCCTGTGATTTTGGAAGCCAGTCCCTCTCAACGTCGAAGTAGCGTTGCATCCACGCCTGCACTTTCTGAACCTAGCGACGTCCAATTACCTATCGACCTCATCTAGGTAATATACATTTCTGGAATGCTCGAAAGATATACCCTTAGGACGCCTTAGCTAATTGTATATCGTTTTGTAGGTGCCCACACCCTGCAGGCTCCAAGTGAGGTTGGTTGGGTCTATTTCTGTTGAGGATGGGCGGGAGGTGGTGTATCCATGCGAGGAAGGGATAGTGGTGCACAGTGCCCAGCTGGCGCAGGGTTACGCCAAGGTCCAGGTGGACATAGTACATGATAATTTTATGGTCGTCAGGCTGGAGAAGTCCCCGAATGAAGAGATCATAACACTAGGGGATGCCTTGCGTACTTATGTCTAGTGGCCCAAGAGGGACATCGCCCTTGACCCTGCAATGCCGCGATCTCCACACGATGACCATGCCTCTCCAACAGTACCCTCGATCACTCCACCTCAACCCCCGCTTCAGAAGCCTCCGTATTAGCTTCTGTGGAGACAACGCCCAAGAAACAAGAAAAGCATGTCGAGTCGTCTTCCAGGAAGACAATTAGCACGCGAGGCGCTAAGACCAAAACGAAGAAGATTAAGGTGCCTCACAAGCCCGACATGTACTCCCTCGAAATGCCGTTGGTCTCCGAGACAATGTTACGCAACGCTGGTTTGGTTTGCCGGACTTTGCATGACTGGTACATGCGGTAGATCGACGAGACGAGGGAAGACCGGCCTACTGGATTCACCGTCAGCTACGGATAACCATTTCCTCCACAAGGTGGGCTACTTCATCGTGGGTTTCGAAGACTTATTTGATCTATTCAACCTCAAAGCCCTCGACGCCTCACTTCTACGATGCTGGACATTGTTAGTGTGTACAATCAAGTTCTACATTCACGCAGTACCGATAAATATCATAACTCATTGCTTATGTATAGACGCATGATGCAAGAAGCCCGGTGATTACGACAACCGGTGGGCTTTCTCGACCCACATTTGATCTCTAAGCAAACCATCAACCAAGACCCACCCTACGTCCAGAAGTACATAACGAAGGCATTGTTTGCTCACCGCGACAAGGACTACATGCTGGTGCCCTACAACCAGGAGTAAGTGCTTCACTACTTGCTATTCAAATTTCATTTGTTCTTTATACGCAACACGAACTTAGGTTTAATGACTATAACGACATACTCATAGGTTCCACTAGACCCTTTTAGTCATTGTACCATAGTGGAACAAGGTAACATACCTTGATTCCCTAGTTGGCAATCAACATGACTTCACCATTGTGCAAAAATTACTCGACAAGTATGCTCATTTCCTTCCTACGTAACTCTATTGTAGTCTTCCTTCATTTGAAATATTCGAGGATAACTTTTTGGAATCACGTAGGTCGTTTAGCGCCTATGTTGATGGGAGAGGGACACACAACGAACATAGCGCTACACTGCAACACATGACTAAATTTCCTGTACCTGCTACAACACAATAATCCTATATCACATTTTGTAACCTGACCTCTTGAACTGACTATATATATATATACATACATACATACATACATACATACATACATACATACATACATACATACATACATACATACATACATATATATGTATGTGTATATATATATATGTATGTGTATATATATATATATATATGTGTGTGTGTGTGTGTGTGTGTGTGTAGACACACACACACACACACACACATATATATATACATACATATATACATACATATATACGGCGACGTATCGGGTGCACATAAGGTCAAGCGTGCACATGTGAACAAACCGCATCCGGGCCCTCCGTGGCGCATCCGATGGCACGCGGATGGAGAGGCGCGCGCGGGGTGAGCGCTGCCGACATTTTGTGTTCCTCCCCGGCTCGGCAGTGTTTTTTGCGATCCTCTCGTCCTCTCCTCTCTCCTCTCGCCCTCCTCCCAAATCGCCCGATCCCAAATCCTCTCACCCTCTCCTCTCGAGCATGGCGGTGCCGCTCCTCTGCCCTTGAGCGCTTCGTCCCTTGTGGTCCGTGCTCCCATCATGGCTCCCCTCCCCCAAATCCCCCAAATCGGGCGAGTCTAGGGTTAGGGCATTTGAGCCTCCGCCCGCGGTGCCGCATCGGGCGAGTCTAGGGTTAGCGCCCTCCGTCCGCGCGTTGCCGCACCATGGAGAAGATGAAGGATTGCGCGGAGGCGCACTCTGAGTGGTCGGCGACACCAACAGCTCTTAGCGGTGGGCTTCCTCTCGTGCCATGCCCATGTTGCCGCGTGAAGATGATCTGGGCCGTGTCCGCGAGCTCGAAGAATCAAGGAAAAGAGTACTACAAATGCCCAAGAAACGACGGTGTAGGACTCCCTTTTGTCTTCAATTTGAGTTTGAAAATTGCTTTTTTGTATTGCCGGGTGCTTGGTTTTGGTGATGAAACTGTGCTTTATTTTGGTCCAGATCTATTCCCTGCGATGCGACACTTTCATGTGAAAAGATCAATACTTGAGGCATTTGAGTGTGATGCATGTGGTGGAACAGGAGAAGCGGTTTAACCTTTGGAATGGAGATGGTTTCCCAAATCGACCACCGTGTGTTGGAAGATTTAGCTGTGATTAAATCCTCCTTTGGACCAACTATACATGTCCATCAACAAGTCCTTCTTTGCCGATGAAAAGTTAAAAATTGTTGTTGTCGCTTTTTATTCTTGTTGCTAGGAATGTGCATTGGGAACATTCATGGCGAGTTTATAATTCGATATATTCCTAGTCTTATGTGATGTAGTTTAGAACATGTTCGAGTTGTATTCTGAAATGTGAATGAATCAATGGAATCTGAAATGGTTTGGCAATCTTCTTGTGCTCAAGTCTGGGTTTGAAGTCAGGAATGTGTTGTCTGGAATGTGTAATCTAAAATGTGGCATTCTGGGTCTGAAGTCTGAAATGTGAAATGGTTAGTCTGAAATGTGCATGCACTTGAGATGCTACCTGATACTCTGCATAGCATCAACTGCTACCTGATACTCTGCATTTAGAAATCAGACCATTGCATTGCATTGCATCAGTATCAGTATCTGAAATGTGAAATGGTTAGGCTTGTTTTCAATCTCTGATGTCGAATTTTTCTCGAACTGATCGATAGCTATTGGCCACATTTGGTTGCTTTGACGGCAAAGCAGAAGACGCAAGTTGAGCAAAATTTCGGGCATCTTGTTTGCGGTTCAAAGCCTCCAACATAGATTGAGAGTAATGATGCTGGCTGTGGCAAACTCGAAAGTGCAAGATGGGTAGCCAATCATGCTTGTGTACCCAAGAGGAAGAGTTGCTTGAGCATAAGGATGAGGTGCAAGATGGTGAGTCAAATGAGGGTTGAATAAACCACCTGGATTATCATTCTACAAGAAACAACCATGTAAGAATGCTATAGATGAACAATACAAGAGACCCAACAACTAAAGAAAAATTTATTTATAATTAGTAAAGTCAGAGTCAGACATTGCTGGTTACAAGTCAGACAAAATTGGATGCAACTCCAGAGAATCTATAGAACTGCTCAGATTTTTTCTGTCTAGAATCTACAGTATCTGAAATCTACAGCATCAAATCAAGCAATTAACCGCACAAAATAAAACAAATTACTCACTCCAGAGAACCAAATCTATTTCTGTAATCTGTACAACATCCAACAAATTCCCAGTGATGACGATATATGAACCAATCAACCAAGGCATCAATCACAACTCACAAGTACAAAGACAACCAGCAGCAGCAATTGCAGAATGAGGGAGACAACCAGCAACAGCAATGGCACGAAGGCTCCAACATAAAAACATCCCACTAGCTCCACAAGGATAGCAATAGCATTATGCATTCAAAACCAATAATGATCAAATGACTACATTTCATTACAAACTTGAGACTTCATTACTCCTAGATTACATCATAATTTAGCATCACATTGCATCATAATTTAGTAGTAGATTACATCATAATTCAGCATCACATTACATCATAATTCAGTAGCACATTACATCATAATTCAGCATCACATTACATCATAATTTAGTAGCAGATTACAACATATTTCAATAGCACATTCATGTCATCTGGTTTACCTGCCCACATAAAACAAACACAAGTTAGTATGTAATAAGAGGAACCACAAGTGAAGTGAAAGAAATTAAAATGCTACATTACATCATTATTTGCTTGTTCCTTAAAGGGCAATTGCGGCTGTCATGGGTGCTGATCTCATTACAAGTCCTGCACATGCGAGCTACCTTTCCTTTCAACTTCTTCGGTTTGCTCTCCCCAGGCCGATTCCTCTTGCATTTGCCTCTAGTAAGATTGTCTGTAGACGGCAATATATCGATGTCATGAGGGATGCCACACCCAAGATATGCTTCAACCTCCTCCACTCTACTTTGTGGTCGAGTAGGAATTTGCTGGTTTATGTCTTGCATAAACTATTTAAGTTTCTCTCTTGCATTCTGCATGTAAGGTAGTGAAGGTGTAGCTCGATGTATCAATTCTTCTAAGTCCTTGCGCATCTCCGAAGCCAACTTTTTAATTTCTTCCTCCGTGGGATCTTTTGGTTTTTCCTCTAGAACATTGCCATTCTCATCGAACACAACCTCTCTCTTACAATTTGCAGTCCACCTTTTCAAAACATAATGACTTGGAAGCTCATTCAGCAATGCACCTCGTGTCTGAGGATAATATGACTAAGGAATCCCATGAGTGCCAAACAACATACATGAGCACTGGGCAATCATGGTGTTAGTGTCACATGTGACTTTTCTTACCTTCTTGCCATCCTTATTGACCGTTGTTACTTTAAGGTCACATACTTGCGCCGTTCTCTCGACAACACACTTGTCCCTGGCCGCAATAACCTCCTTCTGAAATTTAGCGAACACCATATGGGTGAATACTTCACTGCCATGTTGCTCTAATGCCCATGGTGTCTTCAACTGAGGCTTAGTGTGAAAGGTGGCATGGTCTTCTCTTAGCTCCTTTTGCCTTTGTTCGTCCACTACAGTGTCGAACCGAATCCAGAACTCCACCAAAGCATGTTTGTAACCAATAAAGCGATTGAAAAAAATAATTGGCGCTCTCAGACCTTGAAGTTGTTCTAAGAATTCCTGCCAATGGTACATCCATAAAGTAGGCAGGTACTCAAGAGGCCCGAATCCTATACCGACCAGTGAGCCACTCATTATCTTCCAAACCGAACTCAGAAATAATAGCTGCCCACTGTGACTCAAATTCTTCTGAAGTTTCTGAGGGATATACACATGAATTGACACGACTGTAAAACATTTGGTTATCCCTCAAATCTGGCCTTATCTTAGTTGGAAGTTTGTTCAATATGTGCCACATACATAACCTATGCATGCTAGTTGGGAAGACATGCTCAATTGCCTTCTTCATGGCGCATCTTAAATGGGTTATTATAAGTCTAGGAGCAACACCTCCCATACATCTTAAGAAAGTCTGAAACAACCATTTGAACGTTTCAATTGTCTGATTAAGCAACAATGCAGCCCCAAATAGAACACATCCCCCATGGTTATTCACTCC
The DNA here is from genome assembly GCA_036346405.1 of Phyllostachys edulis. Taxonomy (NCBI): domain Eukaryota; kingdom Viridiplantae; phylum Streptophyta; class Magnoliopsida; order Poales; family Poaceae; genus Phyllostachys; species Phyllostachys edulis. Next base: position 12,756,359 of record CM070561.1, on the reverse strand, counting down.
CATGAATGGTGCAAATATCATCTCGTATTGGTTTGTATTATATGTCGTATCAAATGAGAGCAACTCACCAAAATGAACTTAATTCTTCCTAGAGGTTGCATCTACCCAAAACACATGCACCAATCTACCCTTCTCATCAATAACATAGTCAAAATAAAATGCAGCATTATTCTCGTTCTTTCTAGCTAGATTATCAAGAAACATCTGAGCATCTGATGACTTTATACTCTCTCTCAAAGTACGATGATAATTTTGCAAGTCTCTCCTTGTACATCCTACATTCTGAAATCCACCCTCACTGACATGAAGATATCTAAATGCCCCGGAAGTGCCAATGCTTTCCTGATGGCATGCGAATAGTTACTTGTCTATTAGAACGTATCAAGTGCTGCTTACTAGGTGAGACAAAACCATGGTTATGGACTTCTATAAATGTCTCTAATTTGAACTTATTGTCCTTAGTCCGTTTGATACCAAACATGGCCTCACAACCACACCTACTCAATTTAGACTCATGTGTCCTCTTCACTTTGACATCCACCTTGTCCTTACCTCTTTCTTCCTTCCACCCACGTCTGGCACAATAGTAGCGTCTCCATTGCAACACCCCATTCGTAATCATCCGCTGTCCGATATGAACGGAGAAGCCCACAACATGCGCATATGCTTTGTAAAACTCCAGGGCTGTGTCCTCATCTTCAAAAATCATCCCCTTGGCAGGTGTCAAAGAGTCAGTAACTACCGGTGTGGATGACGATCCCTGCAGCGGTAACAACGATTTAGCCCTAGAACGATATTAATCATGCAAATAAAAAAATTGTGCGCACACTCACGCATAATGGGATGCTAGCTGCCTTTCGAGGGGTTTTACAATCCGATATCGCAATGAGAGAGTGTGCATCGGCCATTTCAGGTTCGGGACTAGGCAAAGCTAGTGGCCGCACCGAGCTGCTAATATCTTCCATTTCGTCTATACGGCTGGACATCAAAACAACGATGAACAATCCACAACCGGACAAGTTCATATCAATTGTTCATCTCTCAGACAACGGTTAATATGAGACATTTTCCTTACATGGGGTGCGAGCGGTGGAACCTTTGCCGTCGTAGGGGCGACTTCGGGAGGGTCTGAATCTGGCGGCGACGCAGGGCGGTGGCTCGAGCTCGGGGCCACGACTTGGGGCTGCTGACGCAATGACAGCAGATGGCGGCGCGCGCCGCAGCGAGGGCGGCGGCACGGGGCACAGCACCAAATGGACCGCGACGAAGAAGGCGGTGTCGTGAGGCGACTTCGGTCTTGCATGGCGAAGAAGGCGGCCACGCGACAGATGGGCGACGGGGGGAGGGGGGAGGGGAGGGACACAGCACCAAATCAACGAAGAGGCGGCGGCGACTCACTCATGCCGAATGCGAAGTCGGCGGCGAGGGGTGGCGGCGCTGGCGGCGAAGTCGGTGGCGCAAACCCTAGCGGCGCTCGGCATCTGGGAAAATGGCACCGCCATTCGGCGTGCTTTCGGGCGGGGAGGGGGAGGACGCAAAAATGGCGACGCTCGCGCGCTCGCGCCATCGGCCGTTGGATGCGGGATGAAGCACCAGGATTGTCTTTGTTCACATGCGCACACTTCAGCTCTTGTGCACCTGATACGTCGCCGATATATACGTATACACTTGTATACATGTATACACATGTATACGCGTGTATACGTGTATACACGTATATATACGTATACACGTATATACGTAGTATGTGCATTCTACGTTTGTCATCATATGGTGGAAATCATGAGTGCTAATACGAAGGATCCAGAGGTTTGTCAGTCAATCCTATATAGTTATGAATTTAAATATATATGCTTACTACTTTACTCTTGCTAGCGACAGGGAATGACAATCGAACAAAGTGCCTACCATCTGGACTTACTCGTGGACTTTAGAGCAAAGCTCACCATTTTCGTCCAGGGGGAGGTCATTAGCGAAAAAGGAGAGTTTTACTCTGGCGACATCGATTTGTTGTAATGCAATTTGAGTTGTAATTCAAATCACTTTGTAATTGATATTGAGTTTTTAAATCACTTTGAGTTGTTCTATATCAAAACAATTGTGATATATTTGTTTTCTACTTGTTGTTTTCAGAGGGCATGGCTAGCATTACCTGAGGCTAGCCGAAGCACCTAAAAACCGTCTGTGAATGTAAACTATCATAGACGGTTACCACAAAAAACCGTTTGTGAATACATACTATTACAGACAGCTACCACTAATAAACCGTCTGTGATATGTATACTATCATAGACGGTTACCACACAAATCCGTCTGTGAATACATACTATCACAGACGGCTACCACCAATAAACCGTCTGTGATATATATATAATTACAGACGGCTACCACTGAAAACCGTTTGTGATATCTCTGATATCATAGACGGCTACTACCAAAAACCGTTGGTGATATACGAAATATCACGAACGGCTTTTACCAAAAACCGTCTGTGATATTTCTCATATCACAGACGGTTATTTTTGCTAACCGTCTGTGTTATATATATAATCACAGACGGTTGGTATAGATAACCGTCTGTGATAGTTGGTCTTCGCAGACGGTTGGTATAGATAACCGTCTGTGATAGTTGGTCTTCACAGACGGTGTATACCAGAAACCGTCTAAGTTGTTATTATCATAGACGGCTCAAAAACCGTCTGTGATAACCAAATGGTTATCACAGCATACATAAAATCGATGGTTGAAAGCAGGTCTATGATGACGGTTAAGAACCGTCTGTGATGACCTTTTCTGTAGTAGTGAGTCCTCTCCTCCCCTTATATGCGGTACAGAGGACCCCACATGTCGAGTTCAACTTGGACTCATTTAGGCCCTGGCTTGGCCCACTCCTCCCCCACCTCTTTTTTCCTTTCTTTGAAAAGGCTTATGAATAAACGGGATATTACATTATACTTATATAAATACTCCAACCATGAAAACCCCCTCCAAAGAAGAAATGAAGACAATTTTATGCTCTATGGGTGCAGACAGCCATGGGAAATCAAATTTGATGTGATGTAATTTTCATTTTTAAAATTCTAAAAAATCAATATATATTAATAATAGTAGTGTTTTGATTGCCAAAATCACATATTATTGGCGCATATTTTCTTTGGCAATGTATTAGCGCATATTATCACATTATTATTTGTTGTGTTTATGTTCTCTGAAGTGAAATGTTTATATAATATGGAGTGGGGATAAGATTAGGCCTGTTTGGAATGCAATGAAAAAAATATTGGAATAGGAAATACAATAAATTTTGTATCGAGCCCTTCAGTTAGATTTCCAAGACACTATAATTGGAGAGTCAATTATGTCGTGTTCGATTCTTTTCTTTTCCTTCCTCCAACTAATATGGAGATATTTGTTGATGTTTTCCTTTGTGGTATCTATAACTCTATCGGTAATTTTTTATTTTATCAAACGACTTAAGGAAAAAAAACATATAATTGGTTATGAAACCACTATACATGGCCTCTTATGACTAAAGACATGCACATTGTCGAAATTTAGGTTATATAACATGACTGTTCATCTTTATGCACAGGTGAGTTCGTTTCAGCAGGATCTTTGTGAGGTCACCGATGCTTTCCTACTTACAGTTTTACAGAACTATACTCTTCCGATCCACCGGCACTGAACATGTTGATTGTGCGAGAACAGAGGATAACAACGTGGAATGTAGGGCATCAACATTGAGCATGTTGATCCTGTCTTTCGTATATGGACGCCGTTGTGTGTAGAGATTTGGGAAACGAAATGGTCACCTTTCTCGTTTAGAGGTCTGTTGAAACTAATTAACAACGCGGAAAAATGCATGGCAACAATTCATCCCACACAGGAGCAGGTTTTTTTTCCTTGCTAGAGTCTTACTCTAGGACATATTGGGATCCGTATATACGAGGTATAGGAACGGCAGGACGATACGACTTCCACATGTAGATCAGGACAGCATATACTTTTAAACAGATGTATGTAATCTTTTATTTTTCTCCGTGATAATTTCTAGCTTTTTTCTTTCTTTTACTCTGATTAATATGGTAATTTCACTACCAGAAACTGTTAATTTCCCAAGTGCCCGAAACACACAGGAAAATACCAAAAACAATCGGGATACTAATTCCCGAAGGTCGGCCGTCGGGAACAAACACTCAGGATAGTTTAGTCAGGTAAAAACTAGTTTCCCGAGAGTTACACTCGGGAGAAATAACTTCGCCGTGTGTTCGGATTTACACTCGGGAGAATAGTTGGCACAACGGTTTCAACAACGTAACAGAATACTTTCTCGAGTGTATATCAACCAAGGACACTCGGGAATAGTTGGTTTTTCCCGAGTGTGTGTCAGCCAAGGATACTCGGGAAATTAACAGAATACTTTTCCGAGTGTGTCAGCCAAGGACACTCGAGAATAGTTGGTTTTTCCCGAGTGTATGTCAGCCAAGGACACTCGGAAAATTAACAGAATACTTTCCTGACTGTATGTCAACCAAGGACACTCGGGAATAGTTGGTTAGTCCCGGGAGTATGTCAACCAAGGACACTCGGGAAATACCCGAACAACATATGCACTGATTTTGTACGTACAATGCGTTTCGTTTTGAACCACGCTGACAGAAAACTCAGCAATCAAACAGACCATACATTCCACAAAAAGAATTACATATATATATTCGACAAGGTTGATATAATATTCTAGTTCACAATACAACATTCACATATATACACTCAAAAGACATTTTATTTCAATCTTTGACGCCAACAACTCGTTGGCCGTCACAATACAACAGTCACATATATACACCCAAAAGACATTTTATTTCACACATATACAATTGTTCGTGGAGGAGCGAAAGGAAGCAATGTCCAGTAAGTTGTCAGTCTCAATGACCTACACAATTCAAGCTTTATCTCTATCCTGGTATAATATGGAGGCACTTACAAGAAGGGGAATGAAGGAGATCCGAAAGTATGTATGCCAACCTGAAGATTAGCAAGAGATATATGATTTATATGCCGAAAATACTTGTAAACAGTGAAGATGATAATATTGCAAGCCTAGAGTGAACAAGTAAAGCAGTAGCAAAGCGGCTATATAAAGAAGTGAAGACTCTTTGAGCCTTGAGGAAAATAGAAACCATAGAGCCGTTCTTTCAGAAAGGGTTTGATTGAAACTTACCATTAACATTTAGCAACATGAATACCACGATGAATATCCACAACTACCAGCTAAATGAGAAAAGACAAAGCAAGGATAATGATACTTATGATCATCGATTGTGTTCAACGACTGCTAGTAAATGAACCAGAGATAAGAACTTCTACCTAACAAACTGACCTAAAAATTATGAAAATAAGGTAACTATGATTTCCTGGTTTAAATTACCTTATGCCAACAACCTTCTTAAAATTAGCCTCCAAAGCTCGTACCATGTATCTGTGGAAATCAAATTTTGGGTTTCCTCGTTAATGTGTCTACATAGAAAAAGGTTCTCTTGTTATAAATAAAGAGGGAATAGAATGTCCGCGTATTGTTGAGCTATTCTTACCATAATGAAACCAAATTGCATTGTTGTGTAGTCCGATTTAGTAACTGACCCATAAAATTGTTTGACGAAAGAATGCTGAAAGAAAAGGCTTAATAAGCATGTTTAATTGATACTCGATAATCAGTTACTTTGAGAAAGATGATTTGATAATTAAGCTATAGTAGTCAAGTATGACTCGTATTTAAGTGTAGTTCATAAATACATACTCTTTTGACTGAAAACCACACGAGATGCATTTCTTACCAGCCAGCTCAGTATTATAGAATCCTTGCCAATGCCCTTAAAACGTTCCCTGATAAATTCAAACTGATGCACATGGGTCACCTTCCTAGATCCTGTAGTTCTAGAGGATGGTATGAGCCCATCACGTGGAGAACTAATATCAAGAAGGCAACCTTACTTTTCTTTAGTACATTTCTAGCATTAAATTATTTTCAGAATAACGATTTCTACCAGACCACTAATTATATCATTACACCGAAATATGGAGCAGCAATCAAGATTCCAATACCATTTCCTTGTTGATAGGAACACTGCAGTTAGCACAAAAAATCATAAGAAATACCTAGGGTCATTTACTTTTATTGCCACATCTTTTCAGATGTTGAAAACAAAATTGGAAATATCAGGACCATTAACTCTTACTGCCCCCACACCGTTAACATTTCAATGAGCAAGGCAAGCACAAGCTAGTACCAGAATGGAACATGAGAAAGGTAATATCAGTAGTTAGCACCTGGCAAACATATTTTGCTATTTTTCAATGGCCAAATTAGCAACTTGTGAATTCCACAATTGGAGGAAAAACAAAACAATTCTCAAAATTACAAAATTTTAAACTAAAAGGTACATCTAAATGTTGCAAATAGGAACTTTCAGTCATTAAAAACAAAGAGTAGAAGATATACTTTTTTAGGGGATGGAATTGAACAAAGTGGAAGGTGAGTAATCATTTCCTAGACAATACCATCAAGTACACGGACTTTCCCGTAGGTCGAAGACTGCGTACAAAAATTACCAGGTTACATAATACAACAAACAACAAGCTATTAATTTTGGCTATTAATAGATGATGAGAACCTCAAAAATTGCCCTCAGTATACATCATAGAGCATTAACCAAACCCACCACAATAGCACCATCATTCATCCATTTCCACATCACAGAGCAATGGGAGGGGTAGAGAGAGGTAGAGGAGTAGAAGAGGGGGAGTATACCTCAGTGCGCGGCAACCATGGCAGTAGAACCCACTCCATCACCATTATTCATGCATGAACATCAAGCAACAGAAATCAATAACGAAATCAACTCAAAAGCAAAAACCGAAATCTCAGTAATGGGGAAAGGGGGGGGAAAATGAATCAACATCCGGCCACCACCATAAAAGCCGACGGCCTAAGGGTCGAGCTGGAGGCGAGCGGTGCGGTCGAGTAGCACAAGGCCGAGCCAAGCGGTAGAGCCAGGCACAGGGCGCAACCCAAGAGGCGCTAGGGCGCAAGCATGCCAAGGGCGGCGCATGGCCACTGGAGGGAGGCGGCGCTAGAAGGAGTTGAGCCGCAAGAGGGCTGGGCCAAGCCAGGAATCGAGCGGCGGCGGTGGCAGGCCGGTTGGTGGGCGAAGGCGACGCCATGGGGGGACCGAGAGAGGGAGGGAGGCAAGCACTTCGGCACCAAAGAAATCACCAGGTGGAGCAGCGAGGTGGTGGATTGGCAAGGGGGAGATGGCGGAGGGTCTGAGCACACGTGAGGGGGAGGTGCTCATGGGCGAACGCAGGAGTAGGCCGAAGGGGAGTGAGCCGGCGAGTGGCAGAGGCCAAGCCAAGCCGAGGCGAGGAGCGCATGGGCGGCGGTCGGTAGCCACAAAGCGTAAGGGAGTAGGCAGCGACGCAGGGAGCTGAAGAGGTGCCGGAGGAGCTAGACCGGGGCACAGGGTGCGGCAGGCCAAGCCGGGTGGCGTGCCGGCGGGAGGAGGCGGCTCCATGGGGGGACCCGAGTGGGAGAAATGGAGAGAGCTCCTCATAGAGCTTCTTTCGGTTGGAGCAAAGCACCAGAGAAGATTGGGGAGAAGAAGAAATAGATTGGGGATCAAGTAGGGTTAGCGCAGCGAAATAAAGCGTGGGGCAGTGAAAAAAATTAGTGGCTATCTCTCGCGAGTGTAAGCGAAATAAAGGGCACTCGAGATTCTATTTTACCCCGTTCAGACCTGTGGGTATCCCGTTTTGAAGTACACGACTGTTGTCTCCCTTCTTCATCTCCCGGGTGTACTATAAAACACTCGGGAAAATTATTTCTACCGAGTGTTGACTTCCCATCCTGAGTGCTCTATGAAACACTCGGGACCATTCCGAGTGTTTCTGTGCGGACACTCGGTAAACATATAGGCACTTGAAAAATAAATGGTTTCTGGTAGTGTTTTTAGCTTTTCTTTACCTCTTAGAATTAACGTGCGGGTTTCTAAGGGAGCCTCCAATTAGTAGATAGATAGATAGATAGATAGATAGGCCTAATTATGCATATGTTAGGTAAACCCATACTATAATTATCTAGTTCATTCATAAGCAAGAAGCATAGCTCATATGATCCGATGTAAGATCGAGGAGGCCGACTAGAGGGGGGTGAATAGGTGGTTTTAAAAACTTCTTTGGCTAAAATCGAGTTTTATGCGGAATTGTAAATCAATTCGGTTTTGCACAATTATAGCCTAAATCAACTAGTCTTTACTAAGTGCACCAACAATATGAGACTATATAAAAGATAGCAATCATACACAAACAAGTAAGAAATTTAATATAGGAATGTAAATTGCAATATAGTAAAGCACAAGAAATCAAACCACAATGACACAACAATATTTTACCGTGGTGATCGGAGACTTGCTGGTCTCCCCTAATCCACGTTGAGGTAAGCCCAACCATGTTGGACCGGCTCCACAAATTGAGCCAAACACCTCTGAGGTAAGTCCAACCACTTGGACCGGTTCGAACAAGAACCAACCACTCGATCCACTAGGGTTGCTCTTCCTCCACTCTGGAGATGGCGAGCACCAAGCCACTCACGAACGCTAGGTCATCTCACAATCTTCTTTGAGAAGATCACCGAACCACGACGTCTCCACGCCGTCTAGGTGTCGGCAAACACCAAGAGTAACAAGTCAAAGACTCTCACTTGAACTAATCAAGTGTCTAAGCTCAAGTGGATACACAATTCACTACCTAAAGCAAAACATGCAATTAGGGTTTGCCTCTCAAAGCTCACTAAGTGCAACACATGCACAAAAGAGTGTAGAGGGCTTGCTTTTAGCTCAATGGAAATGAATATGGCACCAGCAACACTCCCACAACCAGCCAAGGTGGGTGTTTGTAGCCCACACTCAAAAACTAGCCGTTGGGGGAAATATTCCAGAGAATCGGGGCTGAATTGGTCTGGCCGCCAACTAATGGTCGGTCAGACCGTCCCAGCTCCAACGGCCATAAAACTAGCCGTTGAGCTCACTGCCGGTCTGACCGCCAACTAATGGCCGGTCAGACTACCCATTGCCTGCGGTCAGACCGCTCCACCAAAGAAGCACCAAGTCCAGAAAAAGCACTTCTCTGGAATAAATGTACCACCAAATACATATCGGAACTACCGCACACTGGTAGTACCGCTGAACAAACGCAGTCATACCGCTGACCAGGGGCCGGTCAGACCGGCCAATACATGGCAGTCAGACCGGACGACCCACCGGTCAAACCGGCAGCTACTGGCGGTCAGACCGTTAGAGCCCAGAGAGAGAGAGATTTTGCACTTGCTTCAATTTAAATTACAAAACGCATTTGCCAATTGATGCACAATGCAAACACGAGATAAATGCAAGATTTTCAACAAGTTGCAAAACACATTTGCCGACTTTTAGAATCAATGCCACAAGGAATAAGGTACATGGACTTAAACTATTTGCAAAACATATTCGCAAACTAAAGTCACATGCTACAAGGATTATGCATGAGCCTCAACTATTTGCAAAACACATTCGCAAATACTGGCACCATGCTAACGAGAGCTAGAGCAAACACAATGAGCTATCAACACATGACTAACTCAAGCTACTAATCAAGACCCCTATTAATAGTACATCAACCTACACTAGCAATCCGGTCTTCCATCCAAACACCAAAACCGGTAAAAGACTAGGAACAAATCCTTAGCCCTAACTAGTCATACATTTGCCTTGCACAAACACTTGAAGCTTGATGACGCACATCATTACTTCAAGTTCGGGTTCTTGACTTGAATATGCATCAACCCATAATGCACTCTTTTGACTTGATGATCAACTCATGATCATCTCCTCTTCTTGAACATCATCGGCACACAATGATTTCCTTTTCTTCAAGTTCTTGATGTCCATCAACACATGAAACATCCTTTACTCTTGAACCTTGACTCAACTCATGATGTCATGCACAGTCTCTTCTATCATGGGACATAACCTATTCATCCAACTCATGGAAAACATTAGTCCCACAACATGATTGTCATTAATTACCACAACATACCATTATCTCATAATGGTGGGACAGGATATTCCAATCTTTCCTTTTTTGGTAATTGATGACAACCATCACAATTGCAAGTAATTGAATGTAGATAAATATGAGTAAGTATAAACTACACAAGTTTTGTATACTCATATGATATGTTTCAAAGTAAAAATCCTTAATATATGTGGATAAGGAATATGGATCAATACTAATGAAACCACAAAATATAGAGTGAACTCCCCTAGATGTGTGCATACATGAATGTGTAATGAGAACATATACACATATTCAAGTTAGACTATTTGTGGAGTTCAACCTATATTTTGGATTTGAGGAATGCAACAAGATATAAGATTATGATGTTGAATGCATACCTCTTTGATTTTCACCTTTTTATCCAATTGAGACTGGGCAATAGGTATATCAATAAACGTGTTAGTCTCACAAATAGATTTGTCATTAATCACCAAAATACTCTATTAACACATAATGGCCGGTCTAGATTCTTCATCCGGGCTACTCAGATATGGCACATATCTTGCGGTAATGCATAATTATCATCAACATCACACGTATGTACTTGACATGTAAAAGAAAGAAAGAAAGAAAGACCAATGGTAGCCTCTAATTCGTGTTAGCAAATTTTGACCACAAAAACATAATTTTCAATTATGATTAGCCCAATTAACTACCTGACATAATGATGAACAAAAGAATCAAAATTATTTTCCCTTTGTGCGAACAAAAAAGACTCAAGTAGAGAAAGTCCAACTTGTACTACCATGTTATGGACTGATTTTGGGAGAGGGTAGTTGGGGTAAAGAGTTGGAGAGGTAGCAATACATTGGTTGGAGAAGAACATAGGACAGAGAGGGACCTCGGTAGGGAGAAACAAAGGGAGACGTTAGACGTGAGAGGTAGATAGGGGAATTTTGTTTATTCTTTGTTTGACCTCAACGAATGAACCAGCTACTCATATATAAGATGAGGTAGCCATCCTAACAAATAGAACTAATTGATCTCTTGCTAACAAAGGCAGATATCTAGCCCAATAAACCAACTAATGGGTAGATTACTAAATAAGAAAACCTTCCTAAATCCTAATGAATTTTGGACACTATTGTCCCCATGAGACCACTTAAATTCCTAGAGTAGCCCCCCTAGCCGTAGAATTCCCATTTTGGCCCCCCCTCTCGCCTCCTGCTGCCGTCGGGGACAGCAGTAGGGCACCTGCTGCTCTCGGGCACGGCAACAGGCACCTGCTGTCATGTGGGATGGCAGCAACTTGCCTCCCCCCGGCGCACGCAAATCCAAGAGGAGAGAGAAGATCTATTTAAGAATATTTTTTGGAGGAATTTTTAAATATAGCAAATGAGCTAAAAAAATTATAAATTTTTTTTGTGGAGCCTCCTAGAACAGTGTACTTGCTTTTATAATTTTTTATATTTTTTTCAATTATTATTATTTCTCTAAAATTCATTTAAGTATACTGTTTGTAGGAATTTTCTAATATAGAAAACGAGGTCCAAAAATTATAATTTTTTCCTAGGCTTCTTATACATTGTACTTGATTGTGTAATTTTTTCATAATTTTATATGTTACAAAATTGTCTCGACAAATTAAGGGTTTAGGTCTTGAAATTTAGGACGAAAGGTTTCAGAAATTAGGGTTTCATGATTTCATGTGACTTGGAATGTGGGAAGTTTTCATTGTTTGATCCCATGTTAACCAAATTGTGCTTATTAACTTCCTTCTTAACCAAATTTCATATAGAAACATTTGATGGCATACAACACTTGTGGGAGGCATTCATCCCCTTGCAGTACAATGCATTTAAGAAGGAATAATATCTTGGTCATTACGGTTCTTGATGACATCACTTCACTATTGTGGAGTTAAAGCAAAGTACTTTATGAAGCTTGTACAGAATACAATTGAAGGGGCTGAGAACGCTCTTTGTGATTATGAAGATGCCCTACAACATGGAGAATTTGATGTCGGTGCGAATGATTCTTTCTGAGATTCGACTAGAAGAGACATACTTGCAATATAGGCTTGCTTTGATGGCTTAGCGGAGGCACGGAACCAGAACTATATTAGAGTCCACAGACAGAAACACATTACACGTGGTCACATGGCATGATGGTTCGGCTAATTGCTTTAGTCATCCTCGCTACTACTATGGTACACTGCAACACAAGCATCTGGACCATGTAAGTATACATGCCTTTAGGGGATAGTAAAAAAACATGGTGGGTAAGACGGGGGACTACTACGAAATGACCCAAACTACTGCGTGGACCGGGGCCATTTGCCCTTCCTTCCGAGCTCGGCGTTGTACTCCTCGCTGGCCGCCTCGGCCTCGGCTGCTATTTCCCTCTTTTTCTCGCGCTACCTCTCATGAGCCTCGTGCTCCCTGCGTCTGCACGCCTCGAGATGAGATTACGTCTCCCGCCGAATACGCTCGTTGTGCTCGTCGTTACGGCAGAGTGTTGTCACGTCTTACTTTGCAAATGGTGGTCATGCCTGCTGCGAGAGAAGTCATGTCTGCTTTATCTTATATTGTACCACAGGCTAGATAAGCTTGTATATGAACCAACAGAGAAATGCATGGCATGTAGATCGTATAACAACATACCATAGCATACACATTGTTATATCATCTGCATGCCAAACATTTTCCTCAGTTGGTTCATGCACAAGCTTATCTAGTCTGTGGTATAATACAATATTAAATAATATCATCCACAATAAACTGATAAATTAACAAAGAGTGTCTCGATTGAAATAAACCCGCGCCCGTGCGTGTATCATGTAATGTTTGTAACGCTTCAAATGTCGTCAATTTTATGTATGAACACGTACACTGCAACTCCATTGGAAACCCTAATTTATGAAACCCTAATTCTGTTATGAGTACTTTGTGTGGGAATTCATGAAACCCTAATTTCTTAAACCTAAAATCCAAATTTTTGAGACCTAAATCCTTCATTTTGGATACAATTTCAGAACACATATAAAATTGTCCTAAAAGGTGCCAATACGGCAAAAATTTCCAAAAATGCCACATGAAGAATTAGGTGGTGGGGCCATGGCAAGTTGGCAACAAATCTTTCATGCTCTATTAATGATTAAGGATGGTAGTTTTAAAATTTAATGTTTGAGCTGGTTTGAGCAAGCACAATCTTTTGTATATCTGATAAGTATGTATTTATATGCACTTGAAGTATGTATTTATATGTATTTAAATGGACAAGACATGTTTGCAGGAAGGGTTTCTAATATGTTTGGTTTAACACCGGTGTGGCGCCATGAAGCATCACACAACACCCTTGCTGGTGGAGGCGCGTGAGCGAATCAATCGGGAGTCAGGTCTCGAGATTCGGCACGCCATAAAAGCGAGCACTACGAGCAAGGGGACAAGAATGACGAGGGGCAGCAGATATACGGAGGAGGGAGTGTCTCTTACCTAGAGTATTCAAGTGGTACTAAATTTCCCACATTCCAAGTCACATGAAATCATGAAACCCTAATTTAAAACCTTTCGTCCTAAATTTCGAGACCTAAACCCTTAATTTGTCGAGACAATTTTGGAACATATAAAATTATGAAAAAATTATACAATCAAGTACAATGTATAAGGAGCCTAGAATTTTTTTAAAATAATTTTTGGACCTGATTTTCTATATTAGAAAATTCCTACAAATAGTATACTTAAATGAATTTTAAGGAAAAAATAATAACTGAAAAAATTCTAAAACAATTACACAAGCAATTACACTATTCTAGGAGGCTCCACAAACAATTTCATAATTTTTTGAGCTCATTTGCTATATTTAAAAATTCCTCCAAAAATATTCTTAAATGGATTTTCTCTATCCTCTTGGATTTGCGTGCGCCGAGGGGGAGGCGAGTTGCTGCTGTCCCACATGGCAGCAGGTGCCTACTGCCATCGGGGAGGGCAGCAGGTGCCTGCTGCGGTGCCCGAGGGCAGCAGGTGCCCTGCTGTTGTCCCCAACGGCAGCAGGAGGCGACAGGGGGCCAAATTGGGAATTCTGCGGCTAGGGGGGCTACTATAGGAATTTAGGTGGTCTCATGGAGCCAATAGTGTCCAAAATTCCTAAATTCCTAGAGTAGCAACCAGTATTTAACCAAACTAGGGTGACAAATGATCATGGCAATATAATTCACAAGGCGGGTATAAATCAAATGGGTTGCATAGCTAATCCCAAAATAATAAAACATGTGATAATTGAATTAGCATGCAATAATTTAAACCAAAATACTTTTGTAAAACTGGGTGCAATATGATCAAAGCACAACTTGCATTGGAACAAGTCTTGATTTTGGCCTTGGTCTTGATCTTGAGCTAATCCCACTTCCTCGTACACTCCCAAAGTATCAACGTGTAACGCAAAGAGAGACAAGGAATACAAATAAATACAATAAATAGCAATAAAAAACTCCAAAATTAATAATAAAAATACTGGAATGTAGGATTTGATTTTAAATAAATTTAGAAACTTGAATAAGCTCAATCGGAGATCAAATGAAGAAGAACGGGCTCTTGGAAGTTGGCTCGGCTAAGAAATTCGGGAAATAAATAAGGGAGAGAGAAAACAGTGGCCTATAGGTGGGACCAACGGAATATTCTGGGAATCTTTCTTTTTTGGAAAATCGTAAAAAGGCTAAGGGGCTAACAAGTGGGACCCACGGTCTATGGACCGGGTCCACGGGTCTATGGTGGACCGGGTCTACAGAACAGGACTAACAGGTGGGGTCCACATGTCGGCGGCTCGGTGCACCATAGACTAGGTCCACGTGGGTTGGATCTAGGGTTTGGGTGTGGTGGCAGCGGATGTGGCGGCGAGCTGGCGTGGCGCACACATGACGCTGAGGTGGCATCCACGGTGATGACATGCCGGCGGCGACGGGTTCACGATGGCGATAGCGAACGAGGCGACCGACGGCAAATGGTGAGCACCATCGGCATCACCGTACCTCGATGAACTCATCTCGCTGCTCGGATGGGACATGATATGCCGGCAAGGGGGTCGACGGCGAGGTAGGCGACGACACATGCTTGGGTGGACAACGCGACGGCGATGGCGACCTCCTCTGGGGACTTGGAGGCATGCAACTAGTTCTCCAGGTCTGGGTGATGTGGATGGGTGGTGCGCAAAGACCAAGGTCATCAGCAATGACCACGCAAAGGTGGCAACGACGGAGTAGAGTGGCAGCGAGGGCTTGATGACGCAACATGGTTACAAGGCTTCTCTAGCGAAGTTAGCGCATGCACCGGGTAGAACACGACGAGGGGATGCTAGCGGTAGGGACAACGTCGATGGGGGCTCATCGATGGCGGTGTAAACCGAGGAAAACAATGATGCTGGCGCTAGGGCTTGAGCTTCAAATCGGTATGACAACGGTGGCCGACCTCGAGTTTTAAGCGGGCGGTGTGGCGGCTAGGGTTTGACGCGGACGTCGAGGCTTTAAATAGGCTAGGGCGTGCAACACATGAAACAAAGACGACGGTGGCGCGGTGCGAGCTCGAGTCTGCCTCGGAGACGAAGAACAGTGCACATGCCCACACGTTTGAGGTAGAGCGTCATGGCGTGAAACTAGGTTGAAATTTGAGGGCCTTGTGGCAAGGACGAGGAGCCAAGAGAGAAAGAGAGAGGTGGGCCACGGAAAGAATTTGGCCCACTGGCCTTTTGGGATTGTTAAATAGTTTTTTATTTTAGAAAATACTATAAAATAGAAAAGGCCAAGAAAAATAGCAAATGAACTTGAAAAATTCATAGAAAAATCTGAAAAATACTTCTAAGCACAAGGAACCCAAATAAAATAAGCATAGCGACATGTCAGTAGAGCTCTCTTGGTGGCACTAGCGTGGAAGGAGGTGCCGGCTTGGCGATATACTGTCGATGTGGCCCCACCAAAGTTGAGGGTTGGCTTCTTCTCCAATGCCGAGAGGTCCATATTGATCACCTTTTGTTTATCTCCGCCATCTTTTGGTGTTGCACTGCAGTGTCCACCGGCGGTGAAACCTCCAATGCAGCTTCCACTTGAGCGGGGACTTTTCCAAGTTCATGATACACGCTTCTTGCATCTCCACACATGCAGCCAGCGACACGAGGTGTGTGCAAAACTTAGCATCGAGGAGGGTGTTGAGCTTCTCATCTATCATGGTTGACATCTATGACAAAAGGGCTTACATGTCGAACTGATTGTTGGTGGAAGGCATGGTGGATGTCTCTGATAGCTCAGAAGGCAAAGCCGTGGGGGATGGTCTGATACCAGGTTGAGTGAGGCTAAAGGAGACGAAAGAGGATTGCTCAGACTTTTATAATCGGGGAGGACGGGAAGAGCAGCTGAGAAACTCTGAAGCATATGAGATCAAGGGTAGGTGGTGACAAGGCGAGCCGCAGTACAAGCGTCTTGCAGAAGCTACCCAGGAAAAACAGACATGCGAGGAGGAGACAAAAAGAAGAGCGAACTGCTTGTGGAAGCGCATCATTTAATGTGATACAACAACATTTAATGCGTGAGAACTCCGGCGAGAGCAGCGCCGCGATGAGAGAGGGAAGAAGGTGAGCAGGGCTGACAGGTAGGGTTGGTCAAAACTCAGGAGGGTGGTCAATCCAAAGGGGAGGTCATGACCCAAGGGATGTCACGTGACCAAGGGGAGGTCGCGCGGTCAAAGGGGAGGTCACAGTCAAAGGGGGAGGTCGCGGCCTAAGAGACGTCACGTGACCAAGGGGAGGTCACGGCAAAATGACAAAAGGGGAGGTCGCGGCCCAAGGGGAGGTCGTGGCAAAACGACAAAAGGGGAGGTCGTGGCAAAACGACAAAAAAGGAGGTCGCGGCAAAGAGAAGGAGGTCGTGGCAAAACAAGGAAAGGGGTGGTCGCGGCAAAGAGGAGGAGGTCGCGGCCCAAGGGGAGGTCACGGCAAAGAGGAGGAGGCCATGGCAAAACGACAAAAGAGGAGGTCACGGCAAAGAAGAGGAGGTCGCGGCCCAATGGGAGGTCACGACCCAAGGGGAGGTCTAAAGCAACAGGGAGGTCTAAACCAAAGAGAGGGCTAAACCAACAGGGAGGTCTAGACCAACAGGGAGAGGTCCAAACAAAAGGGAAGGCTAAGAAAGAAAGAGCTGGGCCGAGGGGGACGCGGAGCGTATAGAGAAAGGGAAAACCAATACCAGAGAACTCCAACAAACTCGAAAGAAACCAACTTTGGATTAGTTGAAGTTTGATTTAGTCATCTTAAACACCTTTAATTATGAAATCTCAAGTTAAGCTTTAGAACTCTCATCAAAACCAAATGGTTCTTTTTATTTTAAATTTTTTAAAAAAGGCTAAGAAAATCGGGACGTTTCACAGTGAAACAAGGTTATCAATCGATACATGTGTTAGTCGATAAGTCACTAGTATCCCGACAAGTGACATCTGACCAGGGTTGCCAGACACTACTCCATAACTGGTTAGTTATAAAGGTAGCTTTTCGGGTATGCTATGAAACATGCGGAGGGATGTGACTGGTTGAATATGGAATTTGCCACTCTTAACATAACATGAGACATATCTCTGAGCCCCTCGATGTGGTCGGATAAAGAAAGTGCATGGTCGTGCCATTGGAGGTCGAAGAGTCGACCACACAAAGTTATTTGTCACTAGATCGAGAAAGTATTGAACAGTCAGTCCATGGATGACAGATATCTCACATGGAGTTCAACCAAATATCGTGAGGCAAAAGGAGAATACGCAAGCAGGTCGTTCAGTCTAACTAGATACGAACTGGTCATATGGAGATACGGACTGGTCGTGAGCTGGTCGTATATGATCACTAACTGGTTGGCGAACTGGTCGTAAAATGTTACGGACTGATCGTTACTAGATGCCAATTTGTTGTATGGAGATACGAGTTGGTCATAAACGATAAGGACTTGGTTGCAGATGATATTGCATAAGGTTCATTTGATATAATATTTATGTGTATTCGGGAGTCGTTATGTCCTGCTAGGAACCGTTGCCGACTTATGGTCGGAAAGGAGTTTCTGAGTCACGGCCGATTATGCATGAAACTAAAGGGTCACACACTTAACGGGTTGAAACAAACTAATTTGGATAAGAATCGTTGTGGACTCTTTATAAGGGGATGCATAGGGTTGTTAGAATATTAGAGTTGCCTTGAAGGACCTACCGTGCGCACTGGTATTAGCACACCCGCGTACGACGTTCTATCCCTAGACGTGTGAATACCATAGATGAGCTGCTACGATTGCTACTGCACTGATCGATGATGGTCTGCGACCTACACAAGGAACATGATAGGTTGTTGGAGGAGACAATCAGTGTCAAGGACATTGGATGATCGACTATGATCACTACATCAATGCACTCAACGTTGGATCAGGCTACTCTAACTCTTCTTCTGCTGTAATGTGCGTCGGTGGTAACGATCTATGATCTGTTACTTGCATGGCTTCTTGGTTTACATGGTAGAATTTTTGAATTGCGTGCTAGTGTAGCCTACCTATATACTTTCAGCTGCAACCTCACTCAAAAGCCCCCATGCCCCCCTTATAAAGAGCCCCTAATGGATCCAATCCGAACTAGTTTGTTCTAACCTGTTAAGTGTGTGACCCTGTACGTTCATGTGCATTCGACCATGACCTGGAAACTCATTTTGGATCCACAAATCAATAGTGTTTCCTAGCAAGACATAGCGACTCCCAAATACACATAAAGATTATATCGGACCAACCATATGTAATATAATCTGTGATCAGGTCATCGTCACTCACGGCCAGTTTATAACTCCTTACAACCAGTTCATGTTTGGTCATGATCAGTTCGTTGACCAGTTTGTGATCATGTACAACCAACTCACAACCAGTCTGTATTCCCATCCGACCAATTTGTATCTGGTCGGACTAAACGACCTGTTTGTGTATTCTCCTTTTACCTCATGATATCTGATCGAACTCTAGGTCAGATATATGTCATCTATGGATTGTTTAATCTTTTCTCGATCTAGTGATAGATAACTTTGTATGGTCAACTCTTCAACAACTTTTGGCACGACCATACACTTACTTTATTCGAGCACATCAAGGGGTTCAGAGATATCTCTCCTGTTATGCTAGGAGGGGCAAATCCCATGTCCAACAAATCACATACATCCATATGTTTCATAGCATACCCGAAAGCTACCTTTATAACTACTCAGTTACGGAGTAGTGTTTGGTAACCCGTAAGTGTACTATTACACATGTAGAAAACCATGCTAATATCAGGTCTAAGGATTATACATCATTATTGCTTGAGACCAACCGATGACACATAGAAACATAACAATATCCACATCTATGACTGATGAAACATAGTCATCAATAAATATATATGCTAGTCTATAAGTCACTACTGTCCCGACCAATAACATCCGACTAGTGATCTTTTAGAATGATATCATATAACAATTAAAGAGTTTCATCAATAAGTCACATACTTGCTAATCTTTAAAAATGATAATTCATCCTAGCAACATAATAACATTTATTCTATAATTTATCTTTACTACTATAAAAGAATGACTTGGTGATGGTGGTGAGTCTGTAATCTACCCCCTCTTGAGTGGAAATAAACTCTATGGGGGAGGACCCTTGTGAGGCCCCTCCCCCATAGCCGTCGAATCATGCCCCCCCCCCGGCACGCTACAGTGTACATCTGGCAATCGAACGACTATGGGGGAGGGCCCCCGTGAGGGCCCTCCCCCATAGAATTTATTTCCCTCTTGAGTTGTGGAATGTTTTGTGGATAAATATGTGCACACATATATAAGATACTTGAAGAATCTTCTATAGATAATTAGATTATCTTTGTTTAATAAGATTTTATGTGGCTTGTTAATTGGATACAAATTATGTATGAAACTTTCAATTGTGTGGATAATTACCTTATGTATAACGGTTATTTAAGTTTATAACTTATATTATGTTTTATTTGAAATCTGTTGCAACATACGGGCTCTTGGCTAGTAAACATGGTACAATTATCTCCACAGTTGCTTATTAGTCGTACCAGTGACACGTCCTTAATCAGATCGCCAAGAACTAGCGCGCGCCTGGGAACACGTGTATGGTGGGTTCGTGAGCTTTCAAAGGTGGTTGTCGATTTTCGTTCTCAATTTGGGCGGAGGGGTTGTGATAAACGTAGCGCGCACGTGCGCAAATCTTGGTTGTACTGTACAGAGCGAGGCTCAAACCGAGTGGTGTTGTATGAGCCCACAGTTCCTTGTCTCCCCTCTTCGCGTTGATTGTAAAACTTCAGTAAAGGATTGAGAGCTCACGACCGCCTATAAAAAAAGAGTAATCTTCAGATTGGTTGTCATTAGAAAGAGGACCAACGTTCTGTGCTCCGCATAATGTTTATATGTTGCATTGGTTACTTGCTAAAGAGCTGATTGATTTCATGTTGATCCAAATCGCATGATTCCGCAGTGAATTGCCAGTTCTGCTCCAATTCACAGGACTGTTTGTGTCAATTACGGTTTAAAAGGATTTCGGTTAATTTCCCAGTGGTTTGATTGGCACGCGAGCTGCAGTTCCCTGGAGTGCATTTTTGTAAACAGGAGGATTAGTCTATTTTTCTTTGGGGAACAAGGACTCGTCTATTTTGAAACGGAAAAAAAAAATCTACTAGCCAGTAATTCCTGCAAAATGATGAATTTTTGTTCAAATCATGAGGGGTGTGGTTAGAGTTACAAGTCTGAGCGAAGAAGGAAACGAAGGCTTCAGTTGTGAGATGTCTTGATACTGTAATAGCCCGTGACTCAGGCGAGACTTGCCAATAAGAAGAATGCAATTGTTCTATTTACTTTTTTTTCACACATCTCTTTCCTACGTTGTTTATTTTACAAAAAAAGCCTACGTTGTTTTCGGAATCACGTCTACGCCTCGGCCGAGCAAGGAATGGTACGTTGTTTATTTTGCAAAAAAGGCCCGTGGTTTTCGGAATCGCGTCGACACCCCGACCGAACACTAGTCTGCAGGTTTTGCGCTAGCCTCTTTTGCAAAAAGGCCCTCATGTTTCTTCAAATTCCACAGGTCCTCGACGCTTCTAGCCATTCGATCGGTGTCAAGGGGCTGATCTAGTTGTCCGCGCACACGCCCCAAACCCCGTGCCCTACCTCCTCTCCTAGTCTCCCCTCGCATCGCAGAGGTAGCTGCCTCCTGCTCTCGCTCTCGTCCTCGCCATCGCCTCGCCTCCCACCTCCTCCGTTTCGATCTCGCTGTCGTAGGAGCTGCCCTTACCCCCGCCCACCGCCACCTCCCCTTGTTCCTCTGCCTTGACTTCTTTCCCTTTCTTCCTCACCGGAACCCTGGCACGCCCTAAATGAAGCCGCCACCACCGACCCGCTGTCTTGCGCCGTCGATTTGCTCACCTACTCACCTCCTTGTTGTCATCGTAATCCCCGGGTGGCCACCTGACAGAACCTAGGTCGCCCTAGGTTGCACCACCGCCACCTCCTCTTGGACCGGCGATGCGCGGGTTGCAGATGTGAGGGGCGGCGGAGGACAGAGGAGACGGCGACGCTGGGGGGATGCCGGTCGGTCTTTCCTTGGGCTAAAATCGTCGGCCTGGAGGAGTTGCACACATGTTAACATGTAGGCCTACTAGTCAATGACTTGTTTCTTTTAACTCGTTTTTAAACCGAACCGACATATGGCACGCGTAGGCAGTGAGACAAATAGAGGCATGGCTGTGAGCGCCGGCAAGGTCACCGACAGCAACCGAAGCGCAGGAGGTGGCGGCGAGGCTAGGAATGGAAAGAGGGGATGGACAGCGGATGCTGGCATCTCGCGGGCGCCCGTAAAATAGCACAAGCGTTGGTATGATAAGCAACTGAAAAATTTTAGAACTCCCTCTGGTTCAAACACCATAACGAATTCCTTGCCTGCCAGGCTGCCACAAACCACAGTAAGCTGAGTAGCTGAGAAATTATTGGACCAGCAGATGCAAGAAACTCAGATCAATTTCAAAGGCATGCAACTACTCCCTGACATTTACCACATCAAGGTGTGATGAACTTCCAATACACCATAAAGCTTGCAAAATCGCATTTGCAGATGGAACGAAAATGTTTATTTGTTATTGAAGAGAAACTAGTGCTGAGTAATCAAGGAAGGATTACAACTTCCACCGGATAGAGGCTCCCATCTAATGTGATTATGTGACCAAGGGAGATGAAATGAACTGCCAAAGGAACTTAGAACAGCAATAGGAACATACGTCATCTACATACCAAGTTATTTAAGTCCAGAAAATGTCTAGGAAAAAAGAACTTTACAACTTGCACATAAAAGATCTTAGAAGACTCCACTAAAAGAAATCGAATTCAAGATAATTGTCTGAACCTTTCTCAGCTGCCGGTGTAGCCTTTTGACTAGTTGAAGCTACTGGCCGAGGGATCTCAACTGGCTTGGGGATATCTGGAGGAGTAGCACACCTTATCAATGCCCAGTTTACACCTTCAAAGAACGGATGCTGCTTTATTTCTGTGGCTCCACGCTTATAAGCCAATCGATGCTGTGGTTCCTTAATGAGCAATCCCCTTATAAGATCCCTTGCAGCAAAACCCACAACAGGTGATTCTGGGAACCTAAGGGGCTGTCCAACAACATTGAATAGTGTTGCCCTATTCCCCGAACCTTTGAATGGAGTCTTGCCGAAAAGAAGTTCATACAAGAATATGCCAAAAGTCCACCAGTCCACAGCACTCCCATGCCCCTCGCCCTTTATAATCTCAGGTGCCAAGTACTCATGGGTGCCAACAAATGACATTGACCTTGCATCTGTGGGCTCTGCAACAAGTTCCGGAAATGGTCTGACCTGATTTGCCATGTCTGCTTTGGCCTTCTTCTCCTTCTTCTCCTTCTTGGACTTGGAGGAGAAAAGGCGAGGAGAGAAGCATGTGGTTGTAGTAACACAAGCAGGCTGGATACAGGCTGGTTCAATGCACACAGGCTGTACACAGTAAGCTGGATTGCCCTTTTGGTGAGAATCTGCACCAGGGTTGGAAGATTTGAGAAGGGTAGGGCTGACAGCACAACGGAGGGACAAATCAAAATCTGACAGCATGATGTGGCCGTCTTCTCTCACAAGAACATTCTCTGGCTTAAGGTCCCGATATATGATACCAAGCATGTGTAGGTATTCTAGAGTAAGAAGCACCTCGGCTACATAAAATCTGCATAAGAATTTAACAGCAACATTAGTTCTTAGACATGAGCAGGGTTTGCTACAATCAGCGCATGATAAGATAAAGCAGTGCAACCTACCATGCTAAGTATCAAGAAGAACATAACAATACTGCATATCTTTAGACTAATGAACAGATAAATAATTCTTAACTACATCAAAAGACATCGAAAAGTAAAGAGCCATTTTAAGAAAGACAAAAAGAAGTTCGTTTAAAATCATCCATCCATCTAATAGCAGATAATAGTGAGAGAGAAAAAGAGCAAATACATTAATCACAAGAACCTCAATACTAATCGGAACCACATTAACTAAACCACTGCATATACTAACGGGGGAAAGGAAATTCAGCACAAGACATAAGTATATCAACAGTTGTAGTTTAAAAGGTTTTGTAATTTCACTACACAGTCCATCTCAAACACAATAAGGATCAACCACAAATCATGATGTTAGGGGACAGATGGACAGTTTGTCTAGATTATAAAATATAATAAGATTTGGTATTGAGCATGATATGTGGACCCTAATGCCATGAAAAATTAAGAGTGCAACTGAATTAGACATTAGATACACATATTCAAGAGTGAAAAACATATATGCAGTGGGTAAACTATTCTAAAACTTTCCTGTTCATTTATGTGGGTACACAAACTAATTCCCCAAACAGTAGAAGACAATGAACATTAGTGATATAGGAATTCATAAGTGATAGTAGACCAAAAATGTTTCTCACATACTGAAACTATTTTTGTTTATATGTCTGCCAATACAATTTCTTATGCCCTTATTCAGACAATTGATAGGTCTTCACCATAAAAGACATGGCAGCCATGTCCACTCTCGAAAGCAAGCTTGCAGAAATGGACTCATAAACCAAAAATAAATTACATAGTTAAAGCTCCACAACCAAGATGTCAAAGTAGACGGTTAACTCCACACACTCTCATGAACGAAAACACTCAATTGAACATTTTACTCCAAATACATTGCCATAAATAATGGTACCATTATGTATCATATCACATTTCCTATCTCAATAAATAATGCTTACAGATATGCACCTCAAGGCCTGTGTAACTAGATATTGGACATGGATGTGCCAAGGAATTTTTCTTTATAGATTGGGGCGGCCAATATCATGTAGGTTGTTACAAAGCATTTAGAGTGCAATCATTTCACAAAGAAAAAAAAGGAAAAGAAACAGCACAGTTGCAATTTAATAAATTTGCCAGAGCAAACAAACCTTGCACAGAAGCCAATTTTTTTTTGACAAAGTGTTAAAGCATAGTTTGGTTGACTATTCAAATAGTTTAAAGACTTCGAAAACAGGAAAAGAATTGACAAAAAAAATCATTACACCCTAATCAATGTGGTATTTAACAGGTAAAATCCAATGAGTTCAACAACCACTAACAAAAAGCGGTAACATTTATAGAAGCACTTCCATGAGAGCCTATCTTGAAATTTTCATTTAACAACAGCATCACTGCCACCTCCAATGCTGACATGTCTACTACCAATGAGAAATAACACATGACAGTTGAGCTACAGATTTTAGTATTATTGTGCTCCCCAAGATATTACAGTTATGAAATCAATCTGAAAATTGCATCCTTCTAAATCCAAAATGACACTTGATCGAGTGCTCAAGTTTTCATCCATTAAGAGCAACAATTCAAATTTCCAACATTCCTTGCTAACAGTAAACAGAAAAGCTCCCCACGAAGCAAACATCAAAGATAGCTGTCAACAATAAAAAGAGCCCAAACGAAACAATACATGATACTGTTAAAATTAATAAAATACAGGATGACCTATGGTCTATAAAACCCCAAAACGTTTATTCAACATTTCAGCAGCAAGATAATACTATGGGCCAAGAACATACACAGAACATGAAAGGAAACTGATTTTATAATAAAAAAAGTTAACATCAATGCTATTGAAACAGTGGACATACAATAAAAGTACAGGACCAATAAACATATGAGAGATGAATAAGATGATGATGGTTTTGTCTTGTCTAAATAAATAAACATTAAGGATATAATTTCCATGGGATGATCCTTAAATTTTTTGACTTTGAATCTTGAAAGTTGAAAGAGCTTCAAATATATTCAAACTGGATGTTTAGTACATAACAACTGGATGCTTTATCAAAAAAGGGTTGGTTGGCATTTTATATATAGCTCTCAGGAAATAAAAAAATTAGAAACAAAGCACTTACTTGGCAGCTTGTTCAGGGAAATACTTCCCAGGTTGCTTTTGCCTTAGGGTATGCAGGTCTCCTCCAGGGCAAAACTCCATCACCAAACATGAGAATTTATCTGTCTCAAAGTGAGTGTACAGAGTTGGAAGAAAAGGATGGTCCAGACACTGCAATATCTCCCTTTCAGTCTGGGCTCTCAGCAGCTTTTTGCGGCTTGCTAGAGATGTCTTGTCCATAATCTTCATAGCGAAGTAGCATTTTGTGCCACTGAGCTCTGATAAATAAACACTGCCAATGTCGCCACATCCAAGCCTCTTAAGTAGCCTGAAATGACCCAATCCTAGCGAACCTTGTTTGGTTCGGATCTCCTGAATCGCTTCCCACCTTGAATCATTTGACTTGTGAGGTTTGCTGGCACTGCTGCATATACTGCTGCAGGTGCTTTCATCACTCACATCACTGCCAGCACTGGCCCGATAGACACTACTCTTCCCACTCTCGACCAAATCAGCAGCATGGTCGCTGACCTTTGTGCTCCCACTAGCCTTTGTCAGGCTGCTTGCTTTATCGCTGCATTTAGCAGAAACCGAGCTATCCTTAATGCTCCCTCGCATCGAGTTCTTCTCAGCGTCCTCACTGCCATCCAACTTCACAGAACCATCAACAGAATTGCCATCCTTATCTTGTTCTTTCACCCCACTGGATGTAGCTACATCCCCCGGCGTAATTCCTCTTGGTGAAGCAGGCCCTAATTTAGTCGCTTTCACAATCTGTTCTTCGGACTGCCTCTGAGAAGGCGACGCTTCAGAGGATTCAACGATGGTTTTATCGCATTGCTTCTCGGCGATTACTTCAGGAACATCCTTGGAAGCCATCACAACAAGGAACCAATCAACAATCCCTAACGATACCACCACAACCCTCCTCCCATCGCCGCGATCGACTAATCAATCAAGAACCGGGTAGACGGAATCCGAACCTATCACAAAGATTGCTCCGAAATTAGATTGGGAAAACGAGACGTATCAAGCGACTGAACAACCGATCAATCAAGAAACAAGAATTGCCTAAATATTGGCCGGATGGATCTGAGACCGACCTAGAGGATCCCCTCGCATAGGAGAAATCGGGTGGGGGATGGGGAGGAGGAGGCTGCTTACCTAATGATTAGCCGTTGCGTCGGAGAAGTTCGCCGTCGCCGCTCGCCTCGGCCGCCGCCCCCGGTGAGTTCGGGAGGAGATCGAGAAGGGCGCTTCCCTTCGGTGGAGGTGGGGAGGATGAAATGAAATAAATGAGAAAAAAACTAAAGAAAAATGAGGAACGGATTAAGTATGCAGGGCAAACCACTTACCATGTGTCCATGTTTTAGGCCATTTTGGAAAATAGGATTTTTCGCATTAATTTTATTAAAAAAACAGTTTAATTTATATATGAATCAGAAGGAATCCTTCTTGTTCTCCAAACGAGGCTTCAAGAATGATTACTATCGCTCAATACAAAAGATTTACAAAAAAAAGGTAATTTCGAAAAGTCTGTGCAGGTAATTGTCACAATAGTATATAAAATTTATAACTCAACAAGTTATAGGAGAAATAGAAATGAAAAGAGAGAGAGAGATTTTAGACATGTCATAAATTAATAAGGAAATGGCAGATATATAAATTATGATAATCTAATTATGTTCGATTATTCTGTTGTTTGGCTAATTAATTTTTTCTAAATATGCAAACGGAGATATCAGGATATTCTATATAGTGTGAATATTCCCTCAAAAAGCTTGATTCTAGTGCAAAATGATCAATACGTAGAATCCGAACAAGTAATTGCGGAGATTCATGCCGGAATGTACACTTTGTATTTTAAAGAAAAAGTACAAAAGCATATTTATTTCGAATCAGACAGGGAAATGCATTGGAGTACTGATGTTTACCATGCGTCCAAATATCAATATGGTAATCTTCGTCGATTACCATTGTTGCGCTCCAAACAACCAAAGGTACCGAAGTAGTTAGCTAAGAAAACATTCATATGACAAGGAGTCAACGACTACGAAGGATCAACTATTGGATATGAAACTAAAACGTAATTAGCCAAACTGTACTGATTTTCCTTCTCTCTTTATTAAAATTTGGCCGAAAGCTTTGGCATTCACTTATAAAATAGGGCACCCTCTCTCGGTTCTGCACTAGATTTTTCACTACTACTTTTCCCTAGCAGCTGTAAAAAAAACACAGCGCATAATCAACAGAAAACTAGCCCTTAAATTTAAAACTAAATTAGAAGTTCACTTGGTGCTTATGTTCTCCCTCTGTTTTTAAAAGCTTGACGTCTGATATTCCAGTTTCAAGCTTACGAACGTTAAGTATAGATGTCCGGAGGGAGTAGTACATTGTTCGGTAGACAATCACCATTTCCAATGTAATTATGTAAATCACCTTTCGGTTTAGGCACCGAATCAACATGAAAAATTTTGGAATTTTTTTATGATGTAACCTAGTGTTCTGGCACTCCTTAAAATTTCAACCCCAAATTCAAAATATGTTGGAAGAAGAAAAAAATGATATATTTGCTGTGAATGCATTTGTATTTCCTTTTTCTTTTCCTCTTCCTTTTCCTTTTTACTGTTGATCCTAATCAGGCATCCTGACCGGTCTCAAGGGTAATGACCATTAGGAAGTCATCCTCTTTAATGTCCGTTCACACATTGAAAGCAATGTATATCCTACCACCTGTGCACTTGAGAGTGAGTTATGAGAGGAGTAGGTGTTCAGAAGAACAAATCTTCCACAGTGTTATATATTCTCTGTGTACTTGCTGAGCTCTTTATATTGGATCTGAATTCCCAACAGTAAACACGGACAAATGCAATGGATGCAACGTGTTCCCATGCAACATGTTCCCATTTATTAGGGTCACGTGTTCAAATCAGGACTGATGCAAGGAAGATTCGCTTTACAGATCGAGTAGACTATGCATGACAGGGAGCTGAAGAAATGAAGAAATAAAGTTGATCCGAGTAGCATACTGTGACATCTTTTTGAAATGGACCATCCCATTTGAAGGTTTAACGCAGAGAATCTATGGTGCCACGTATTAGAAATTGATCTCTACCATCCGATCGAAAAGCAAAGGTTCATATCAATGCTACAGTGTTTTCGCTGCAATAACATTGCTACGATAGATATTTCGTTCATTTTACGGTGTTTGCTACAGCATTATTGTCGAATACTATTCACTCGCTCAAAGATCACTGTTCACACGGTGATCATATGCATTACAGCAGAGGGTTTGGATCCCATCTTTTTTATTATCGAGAAATGTTATGTCGATGTTTTAATATCGAACTTATAAAATGGATGCTAAGGGGACTCCTTGATCGAGATTACACAGGAATGAGACACAGGGATTTAGATAGGTTCGGACATTCTTCTAGGAGAATAACAACCCTAGTTATGTGTTCTTGTATTTATTGTTCTTACAACAACAGAGAAGTTACCGAAAGTTAGAACTAATGACTCATGTCTGTTATGTTGCTTGTGTCACTTCTTTTCTCTGTCCACCGGCGTTATCCCTTATATAGCGTCTGAGGGGGTGGTAGTTGTCCATGCGAGGAGGCACCCCAATGGATGAAAAATAGCGCACGTTGATGGTAGTTATTGTTAGAGAGACCACACCCCATGTTCGTCTTGCGGTTATGCTAGAGACAGAGATTAATACGTGCAGTTATACCAAATGATAACAGCATATATTTACTACTACGTGTAATTAGACAGCATATATTTACTACTACGTGTAATTAGACAGAGTGTATGAGTGTATCAGCATATACCATAGGGTGATCGTGATTGATCTGGTCGTAGTAAAGATTACGACCATAAGGTGATCTTAGTAAAATTACGATCAGTAGGTGGTCGTAGACGAACTTACGACCACGAGATGGCAGTATGATGACTTACGACCTGACAAGGATCTAATAATCATCAATTAATTAAACTATTTATCTGTAATATTCATTATAGATAATAATGTCTTCATACAACCTTCAAATGGTATGAAGATTATAAATACCTAGTTGTCGTAAGCTATTCTACGATCACCATGTATGGTCGTAGGTCATCCTACTGCAACTTTATTGTCGTAAGTTCTTCTACGACCACCTATTGATCGTAAATTCTACTACAATCACCTTATAGTCGTGAGCCTTACTACAACCAGATCAACCATAATCATCATATGGTCAATAAGGACCACAGATATATGGACCCAATTGATTAGGGAGCTCATACACTGTGTCTAATTATACACAGTAGTAAATATGTGCAGTTATCCTTTAATATAACTGCACGTATTAGTCTCTATCTCTAGCATATCCGCAAGACGAATGTGAAATGTTGTCTCTATGACAATAACTGCCATCAACGTGCGTCATTCTTCAACCAATGAGGCGCCTCCTAGCATGGACAACTGCCACCCCCTTAGACTCTATATAAGGGATAACATCGGTGGACAGAGACAAGGAGCGACACCAGCAACAGAACAAACAAAAGTCATTAGTTCTAGCCTTCAGTGACTTCTCTCTTGTTGTAAACACAATCAATACAAGAACACAGGATTAGGGTTATTATTCTCCCAGGAGAAGACCCGAATGTAACAACCCAAAAATACATAAGGGCAAAAATGAGGGATTTTTAAAACTTTTTGTCTAATGCCTGTTGACGTTCCGTTTGCTTGCATATTTGAGAGTTATTGGAGTACATTTTTCATCTTTTCTTTATATCTCTCCTTGAGCTAAAGGCCGATCAGTCAAGTACTGGTCCAACACGCCCACTCCCGTGCATTCCTCTCCTGTTCCTCCGACCAGCAGTGGTCAAGCCGGGGCAGTTGTGCCTTTCACTCGTGCGCTGCGTGCGCCAGGTCAAAGCCACAGGCCTGGTGCTGTCCATCGGCCATTAATAGCCATCCCCTCGGATGTTATTCAGCTGCCCCTACCGTCCACAGCCTCACCTACTCCTCCTTGCCGCATGTGCCAAGGTGCATGCACATATTTTGCTCCAAGCCCCATCATGCTCTCCCTTGTCATTCCAGTGTTAGTCTCACTTCCTTCCTCTCCCAAGAGAGCCTGAGCTCCAGCCTGGCTCCAGCGCTCGCCTCTGTCAAGCGCCACCCCACCGCCGCCTTCTTCATTGACAACCATCGGAACAGCCTTGGATACTGTTTCTTTTCCCCTCCGACCAGGACACTCTAAGACCTCCCAGAAGGACCATCTACTTGCTTCTATGGAGCTTCCTTGAAGAGCCAGGACCACTCTCCTTCCTCAAGCCACTATTGCAAACACAGAGTTTCTCTCGTAGTCGTGGGCCACGTCGCCAACTGGCTCCGACTAGCTCACTCCCCAGTTCCGTACTGGTAAGTTCCTAGTGGTCAGATACTCTTCCTAATTCGAGCCGCCTTGTTCTCTCTTAGATTTTCCTCTGGTTCTTCTTTTGGCTTTTCCGCTAGTTTATTCGATTGCATCAATACAGACGAACCTTTGCTTCTTTCGACCTTTGTTGTATAGTTGAACATTTATCTCATTCGACTACGCATGGTTAACACTCCCACGACCCCCCTCCTTGCACAGACCTTCCATTTTACGAAGACCGCCCTCTTAGTCACGACTGTTGGAATTAATCCTTCGTGTATTAGTTTTATTCAATCCTAGTTTGAGTCGAAGTCAGTTAGTAGATGAGTTCGAGTCGTGCTCATAGAAAATGTGTCCGGGTCTGGTGCTGAGTCCTTGTACTCAAGCCTATGTAAGAGTCTTGTATCGATGTAAGAAGTCGAGAGATGAGAAAAATCGTAAAACCAAGAACGAAAGGGGAGCAATTGCTCCCGAAACCAATCACGTAAGCTTCCGCCTTGAGCACTGTTCATTACCACCACTGTTCATCCGAGACTATTCACCAAGCACTGTTCACCGAATACTGTTCATACGAGTACCGTTCACCTGAACACTATTCATTAGAGTACTGTTCATCCCGGGTGCTGGTGGAAAAGTCATGAGCTGCTCGTGGTCGTAGGGAGAGGTGGATCGACTACATCCTGGGCGTAAGAGTTGGGTCTGGTCACAGAAAGTTCCGACCACCTGGTCGAAGGTGGCACGACCACAACGACCTCCCTTTTTGCAAAGACCACCCTTTTGGTCTTAACACTCACACGACCTCCTCAAGTCGTAGCGCTCTCATGACCTCCCCTGGTCGTAACACTCTCAAGACCTCTCCTAGTTACAGTACTTCCAGAACCTCCCATGGTAACAATACTTCCAAGACCTCCCCTGGCTACAGTGATTTCAGGACCTCCCCAAGTCATAGCCCCTCCACGACCTCCTTGTCGTATCCTTCTAGAAACACAGTAGCTTCTACGACCACCATAGGTCCGACGACCACTAAGTTTTCATCTGTGCTGGTCTCACATTTCTAATCTACAACTTTACATTATTTGGAGTTCTTTGCATATTGGAATACGATTTGAGTTTGAATATATGCTTATTTGGCTTTCCGTTTGTTTTGCGACTATAGAAGCTGAGGCAATTGAAGAACCGTTCATTGATCAGGATCACGATCAGCAGCACTCTGAACAAGGCGAGTCAACACTTTGATCATATTGAGCCTACCTTTTGCAAATTATGTTGCTTTAAATTACGAAACTGCATTGCTATATTTTATCAAACTAAATTGGTCTAGATTATAGTTAATGCCTTAACAATTACTTGTGTATAAACTTCCAATCCTTGAACTTGGACACTATCCTTTGTCACCCTAGACTTAATGGATTACATACTAGTTACTAAGTCTGTATCTAAGTATCATGCTTAGCCTTGCTTAGATACAATGTCATGCAGGTATTAAATTGCCCGACTACAATCATTAAAAACTTCGGAAAATGATTTGGGCAGCAAGGCTGGGAGCCTGGCTGGTATGTTGAGGTAAATGGTTATTTTCAAAACAAACAAAACCTGAAAACTATTTTCGACTGGGGCGGTTGGAAAGAAGGGTTGGTACCGGGGGCACGAGAAGATGTTGGTATGTGGATGTACCGCCCTGGTCAAGTAAGGATCGAATCTTGTGATGACCTCTCATGCAACAACAGTGCAACCACAAGTCTATTATGGGTATGACCTGACCAACTAATTTGCTCGCCTCGGCGTGGCCTCACCATTGGAGGAATGTGGGCGTGGGTAAAGGGAAAGGAGCCACGAGAAACCACATGGCGCAAGAGGGGCCTCTGGAAGTGCTTGGCACCCAAGCGGTGGAAACCTTAGCGGGTGGGGTTGCGTCGAGGAATGAGCATTGTAAAGGTCTTGTGGTAATATCCCCTCGATTCACATGTCCAAGGAAACGTGTGTGTATATCAAGGCGATTACCTCTTGTGGGTAAAGTGTGCGAACTCTGCAGAGTAAGAAAACTATCATGATAGCCGTGCTCACGGTCAAGAGCGGTCTTGAGAACTTCTTTGGATATAGCTCTCATTTTACAAAACCATTTGTGATGAAAAGGGAAGGTCAAAGGGTGGGACCCCATGGATTTGGAAAAGGCCTGGTCGGGGACCAGTGGTAGTTACGGGATAGCCCGAGCATTTGGTGGATGAAGCCACTAAATGGTATAGGAGGTGGGACCTCCACTAGTACTTTTCAAATGAAAACTCATTTTGAAAACAGATTTGTTAAAATGCTAGGTCTCAGGATTTTTCTAATTTAGTTTAATTCAAACTTGGCTTTGTGCAAATAAAAGAACTCTGAACCTCCCTTGACTAGCCTTGCATCTATAAGAACTGCATTGTGGGTTGGCTCGCGAGTACGGTTGTGTACTCAGGCTCCGCCAATATAATCTTTTCAGACCCGAACGATCAAGACCCCTACCTGTACTTCATGGAGGATGAACTAGATGGTGGTGATGATAAAGAAACTTAGGCCGGGATCCTCAGTCGTTTGCCTGTGGGCAGAGTGAATGGATCCACTACAACTTGTTTTGCTTTCGCACTTGCCTTCTATTCTGTACTCTTGACTTTTGTAAAACTCTTGCCTAAGTGGCGCTTTTGTAAACAGTTGGCTGCACAGCCGGATATTTATGTAACATATTATAGGCTTGCACTGTTCATATCAAGTACTGCACATTTTGAGTAAGGTCCACGACCAGATGTCTCACGATCACCCCTAGTTGGTCTAAGACCACAATCAGATGTCTCATGACCACCCCTAGGCAGTTTAAGACCACTACCAGATGTCTCATGACCACCTCTAGCTGGTCTAAGACCACCCTCAGATGTCTCACGATCACCCCTAGTTGGTCTAAGACCACAATCAGATGTCTCATGACCACCCCTAGGCAATCTAAGACCACTACCAGATGTCTCATGACCACCTCTAGCTGGTCTAATACCACAACCAGATGTCTCACTACTGCCCCTAGATAGTCTAAGACCACTACTTGCTATCTCATGACCACCTCTAGATGGTCTAAGACCACCACCATATGTCTCATGATCACCCCTAGATAGTCTAAGACCACTACCAGTTGTCTCATGACCACCTCTAAATGGTCTAAGACCACAGCCAGACGTCTCATGACCACCCTTAGATAGTCTAAGACTACAACCAGCTATCTCACGACCACCCCTATATGGTCTAAAGATCACTTCCAGATGTCCCAAGGCTTTCTCAGGACCTCCACGGGATCATTATAGAACCATCCCAGGACCTCTTCAAGACCTCCCCAAACGTCCTTCATGTACAAATGTGGTTGCGGCTATGAACCTAAGTGTGTGTTTGCTGTGAGCTTCCGTAGTTATGCGAGTGAACTTAAATGTAACTGTGCTTGTCAGCTACTGATCCAGGGAATGACACCTTATGCACAGTGGATCCCAAGTTCCAAATTTGGGGTCCGACACCGAACCTGTATAAATCACTGTCTCATTCCTGTGTAGTATCGAACAAGGAGGCCCCCTTTTTAGTTTTCATTTCATAAGTTTGATATTAAAACATCGACACGACTATATAAGGTGGTCGTTGAATAACTTATGACCACTAGGTAATTATAATCTCCCTCATTATTGATGATGAGGGGTACCTTTAAAGGTTGTGTAAAGACATTATTATCTATAACGAATATTACACATAAATAGTTTAATTAATTGAGGATTATTAGATCCTCAACATGTTAATTATATCATGTCGTCCTAATCATGTTATTCATCACATATTTGATTTGGATGGTCCAAGCGACTGGTTCGTGCTCTTAAGAGAGTTTTTGAGTGTTTCATTGGTGTGTTGTTCATGAGTCATCGCATATGGGTTACATGATGCATATCATGACTAACGCGGGTCAAGTTGTGAAGAATTTGTTCCCAGACATGGTTTCTTGGTCTTTGGATGTGCAGTTGGCTTAGAGTCAACTATTGTCAACAGCGAGGAGGACCGAAACTTGGTTGAGGGAACCAAGGTCCATAATGGTCAAGGATGCCTGGTGAGATGGTTGAGCTCAAGTAAGGCATGTGGTGCAGAAGAACATGGAAGACAAGGTTCAAGCGACGGGTTGCACCAAGTGGTTTGGTCATTTCAAGTGTGGTGGCGATTCAGTGGGAACAAAAATGGGAGAGACATGTCGACGCGAGGAAAACCATTGGTGAGCCTACATATTTCAAGCATAGAGATTGCTTGCAAGCGAAGAATGTGAACGAGTCAAGACAAGGGTACTTTGGTACTTTACCAAATACTGGGAAAAGTAAAGATGCAAAACCGCAGTGCTTGGAAAAATAGTTTAGGTCATGGAGAAACCCAAGAGATCAAGAGGATCAAGTCTAATTGGATTCGAGTTTACGTGCTTTAAAAAAAGTGCACAAGGTGTGAGTAAGAAAAAAAATGTTTGTGTGTGGGTTTGCGGGTTTGTCCACATGTGAGTGGATAGTATCCACTAAGGGTTCAGATTAGGGTCTAACAGAGAGATGGGAGGTTTGTCTCCTCTATATAAATATAAGGGAAGGGGAAAGGGATGTCTCTCACCTGTTCAAGCCTTGTGTGAGTAATTTGTAATAGGTGTGAGGAAAGCTTTGTAAGAGTGCTACCCATAGGGCTCTTGCCCTCCTAAGTGAGTGGTTGTAAAATCTACAAGTAACAATATATTAATCAAATTCATGCAAAAGATTGTGTTTTTGTTTTGTAATGTTGCTTTCTTATTTTGAGTGGTTTTTGCCTTCTCCTTTCTTCTTTGGTTTGTACCGTGTTTCATGCGATTTAGAGTAGTGGTTTGAAAATTGGGTTGATTTGAGGTTTTGAAATCATGCTATTTTTCACCCCTTATGGACTGGACCATCCAATCTCTAATCGGACCACCCGACTGGATGTGATTTGATTTTTACTATCCAAATGAAGGTCGGATCATGCAACTGAGGGTTCTCAATACAATCTCTTTGATTTGTCCCATGTTTGAGCTCGTATTTTGAAGGCAACATTCACCCATCCTCTGTTTGCCATACCGATCCTACAAAATTAAAATAGCCAAGGCAGAGGCGGATCATAATTAGCACGCTTGGAACTCGAAATGGCAGAATCTTCAGGCATTGCTCTTGAGCGTGGAGGATGTGTGCAGTGTGCTGGCACATCAGAATAGTCGAGCGTGGTGATTGGCATGCAAAAATATTTAGCGGGAGAATAGCAACCAAAATCAATCGTTTTTTCTTTCTATAGTGTGAGTGTTTTGGGTTTTTCTTCTCTGTATTGGATCCTCTGTATTGAAGCTATCAATGCAGAGGATCTATACTACTCGGCATTAGAAGCCGATCTCTACCGTCCAATCAGAAATCGAAGGTACAGATCAATTGCTACAGTATGATACGGACTTCACTGTTGCTGAAGTGTTGTAGTACACTGTAGAGTATTGTTCATCTCCTAAAAATCCATGCGTTATCCCTCTACAGTAATGCAGAGGATCTGGATACCTTGCACAGTAATGTCCATCGGGAGACGCACCCGATGCCATTCGATTTACCAATAGAGGATCCAAAGCAGCCCATGAGATGTGCTTGTGCAGAACGCTCTTCACTCTTCAGTCACAGTACATGCAAGCGGGGCTACAGAAGTGAAGGGAGGCAAGTGGGGCCATGGTGACAGTGACAACCATCCAAAGGATCTCTCCAGAATATACTTGCGAAATAATCGTTAGACCCGTTCATGGCAGTTTGGGCCAAATTTACTGAGCTCTAGCCTTGATTTTCAGCCCAAAGGCCCGGCTCGAACCTCAAAAAAACCTGACAAGGCAATAAAAATAATAATAACTATTTTTACCAAAATGAATTAAATATTAATTTTTATTCCAAAAAATAATTATAACAATATTATTTTATTAGAAAACACAGTTTTTGGGTCATGCTCGAGCCTACCAATTCAAGGCTGGGCTTGTCTAGCCCGGCACGGGATTTGAACAGATCTAATCATCATTGAAGTTCTTGCCATGGTTTGCAATTATATGACACACACTCCCTTTTTTGGACATCATGTGATCTCCAAGATTTGACTACTAATTTCAATCATAATATTTGACTACTAATTTCAATAATAATATATTCGTAAAAATATAAACATACATTACAATGGAAGTGTTGTATAGCGATCCATTTCCGAGGCCCAATTATGTGTAGACACTTTACCTAAACAAAGGATTATTAGGGGTTGTCGGCCCACAATGCTCATTGGTTAGTTTAGTCTCATATTGCTTATTCAATTATGAAGGGAGGCATCTCCTCGTATATAATGGGGCAGAGGGGTCTCATTCTACACAGAAGCCTACGGACGAAAAGATCAATAAAGAGAGAATGCTGAGACTACATCTTTGCAACGCAACCTCGATTATACAACATAAAGTATGTTTAATGAAGATTCTACTTATGTGATTTCCATGTGTCTTCTTTAATGCAATGACATGCAAAGCTTTTGCATGTTCTCAAAAAATGTTATTTCCATACGACCAATTTACATGCTTTTACATGTATTAGTATTCAAAGCTAGAAAATTTCACTATATGCTATCCAAAAAGAATTAGAAACATAAATATTACAAATTCAAATATTGCGAAATTTGGATACACGACTAAAACTTTTGATCCTCAAATTTTGAAAACTAAAATTTTAAGCTTCTCAAATTTAATACTTTAGGCTTATGAAGTTATATTTCAAATTTGGTTTTCCAATTTGAACTTTCCAAAAAATGTTAAGATTAGCCTGGACTCTTATGAGCTATGAGCTATGACCTACTGGCCCTAATTGATAGGATACTCCAGTTTCAATTGTCTATTACAGTTACTGGTCGTAGAACCAACCCCCAATCACAGTTTTACATCTCTTGGTAGAAAATCAAGTGTGGTATGTCTTACGGTATCGTATCTAATTTAAGTGAACAATTCATATTTAGTTGTATTTTGCAGAAGTGGTTATCTTCGGGTAGTATGAAACCAAATTTACCTTTTTATGTCTTTCGGGTGTAATAAAAGATCACTTGTAAGTAAAGTCGTGACTGTAACATCTCAATTTTATGAAGTTAAAAAAAACCTTTTGATTAGTTTAGCCTTTGGAAAATTCACCAAGAGTTTATTTGAATTTACTAAAGCTTAACATGCACTTTCAATAAGCAAAACAATTTAATGTGATTAATGTCAACATCAATAATTGTCAAAGCTATTTTATTTGGATTCTATGTGCTTGGATATATTTTCTAGATTTTTCTAGAATTTTTTCGAGTTCGTTTGCTATTTTCTATTTGCCATTTGCATTTTAAGTATTTTCTAAAATGGAAAAGGTGTTAATAATATCATAAAAGCTCTTGGTCCGAAATCCTTCTCTCAGCCCATTTCCTATTTCCTTTCGGCCTAAAACCCCGTAGCCTATCTCCCTCTCTCCCCACACGCGCTACTGTGGTCCCACCTGCCAGTGTCACCCTTGCCTTTTGCCACATGTGTCCATCCGAGCTGAACCGCTGACGAGTGGCTCCCACCCCGCCAGGTCATCATCGTCTCTGATGCAAACTCTCGATTTCAATTTTCTCACATGCGCATCGCCGTCGGCCTTCGCACGAACTATATCTTCCCGACCCTATTTAAAGCCCACACCCGCGTCATGAGGATCGCATCCAACCCTGCCGCCTTTTCTCTAAAGCCGCCAACCCTAGAGCGCCGCCTTTTCACCGGAATTGGAGCTCGAACCCTAGCGCCACCGAGAACCTCTTCGTCGAATTCTACCGCCGTCGGTGAGCTCCGGCCGTCATCGAGCACCCCTTCGAATTCGCCGTGTCATGGGCTACCTGATGCGCGCACTCTTTTCCCTAGAGGAGCCCTGGTTCACCGTTGCCATGTTGAGCCGCGCCGCTCCGCCGCTTAACTCGTCACCACTGCCATTGTGGTCATCGTCGGCGAGATCTGAGCGCGTCACAAGACTCCCCGTGCCGCGTTCACCCACATGCGCACTTCCTTCGTCACCAAATCATCGTCATTTGCCAAAACCAGTGGTCACCACAACTTCACCGTCATCGAGCCGTCGTGGCCGCCACCTCACGTGCCACGTCAGCACAGTGCCTACATGTCACTCACATGGCACTGAGTCAGCTGTCGCGTCAGTGCACATGTGTGCAGTACAGCCCAAACCCTAGATGCATCTCGGATGGATCTGTTCCACACTGCACCAAGTCAATGACTTGCGGGCCCCCCAGCTAGAGCACTATTTTATAGACTCGTGAGCCCGTAGACTCTAGACCAAGTTTTGTGGACTCGGTCTATAGACTAAGGACCCACCTATCAGTCTCTCAGCCTTTTTCTCTTGATTAATTTTAATTATGAAAATCAGTAATGACGTTATGCTAATGTCATATTATGGAATTTCCAGTAGGAAAATAAATAGGAAAATTCCATAAATTCCTTTTTGAGTATTTCTTTAGGTTTAGATCTTCCAAAAGTTGTATCTTCTTCATCCGAACTACGATTGAGCCCATTCAAATTTTTAAATTCATCTAAATTCGAGCTCTATTTTACTGAGATTTTAATTTAATTTTTGGAGTTAGTTTTCCTCTCTATTTTATTCATTTTTGTTTATTTGCTTCGTTTGCGAGTAGACGTTGATACTTCGGGGAATTTTGAAGTTCACCAGGACCAAGACCAGTACCAAGATCTATTCCAAGGCAAGCTGTACCTTTGATCATGTTGAACCCAGTTTTTCTAAAATTACTTTGATTCAAATTATTACATTTACTTTAAGTAATTATTTAAATGCTTTTGGGTTTAGTTATTATCCAAGTTGATTATATCCACCTTGTCTATTGTTATGTCATGATCTTTTGTCACCCTAGATTGGTTCATTATTTAGTTGGTATTATCATAGCACTAACGTGGGTTGGTTAGATATGAGTATATTGCTTAGCCATGCAACGAGTCATCATTTCATGTGAGTTGCAAATATGAATCTAACTAAGTGATTATGGAACTTTGTGATAAAATTGTGTGATGTGTGTCATTACTCGTTGGTGGTATGTGTTGCACTTAATCAACAGGGTGGGAAATGATTTAGACTGAGGCAAGTGGTGGATACTGTGTGATATGATGGAGCTTTGTGATTGAGAATGGTAATCTTCGTGGTATAGTTAGAAATTGGAAGTCTTGTCTTGGTCAATTAAGGACTTAACTTTGTGCACCATTGAACTAAGCCTTACTGTACGACCACATGCTTGGTATTGGACGGACCTAACTTAGTAAGTTATGAAATCTCGACATTGACTACTCAGGTAGTAGGTTAAACTCTATGCTAGGGTGGAGGTGCGTTTCTGCCTCCGTGGTAATTCACATCAATGGTCGGTTCACCGTTTTCAGGTCCAACGATGTGCGACGGGTTGATTTCCTCTGTGGGCATTGGTGCCATCAGTAAAATACATCAGGAGTATCAATGTTTGTGATGAAGTTTCTGAAAAGTTTTGTTATGATTAATGCTTGCAATACTGGTTATATCATGTGAGTAATGTGTACAACCTTTGTAGAGTGTTAAATTAATCTATTTGAATAGCCGCGTCCGCGGTCATGGACATGCTCGAGGATTTCACACGAGGGTTACATTTTCATAAAAACACTTGGAAAGGGAGCTGTGTGATCTAAGTCATATAGCTGTGTGAAGAATTTGATTAGGCTCTGTGTTCTTTGTGAAAACAACT
Organism: Phyllostachys edulis; assembly: GCA_036346405.1. Taxonomy (NCBI): domain Eukaryota; kingdom Viridiplantae; phylum Streptophyta; class Magnoliopsida; order Poales; family Poaceae; genus Phyllostachys; species Phyllostachys edulis. Next base: position 12,715,555 of record CM070561.1, on the reverse strand, counting down.
GTTAAATTAATATTGTTTATTTTTTTTGAATTGTGTTTTAATCTATTATTTGTATTCAATTGCAAATGTTGCTTTTATGCAAAAACAAAAACCACAGAAGCAATTCCTTTGGAATAAGCCTTCATTATTAAATTGCATTCTGTGGTATGACTTGCGAGTATGGCTGTGTACTCATGCTTGCTATAATCATTCAACAGAAGTGGAGGAGTCTTCGCCTGCTTTTGAGGAGGAGTTCTACGAAGGTGCTGATCGCTAGGTCTTGATCCCAGTCGATTGTGTGTGGTGAATCGATGGGTTTCCGCTGAAGTTTATTTTGTTCTGTTGTTGCTTATTTAATTATTGCCAGCCCTGCAAGGCTTAATAAGTGTAAACTCAATCGTAAGGTCACAGCAGTTATTTGTTATTCAAATTACTCGTTTATTCTATTATTCGTCTTATGTGGATCGATATTCATCTATGTTGACGCTGTATGCACTAGCGTGATCATGGACTAGTGTGTTATATATAGAGAGTCCAGAATTGCATTTTTGGGTCCCGACAAAGGTGGTATCAGAGCCATATTGACTATAGGTCTTGACCTTAGATAGATCAACCGTCCTTAGTGTGCCCAAACTATTTTCTAAAGAAAAATTAACTTGCAAGATTAATTGAACTGCTTAACTTCTCTTATGTCCCTCTTGGCTCAACTACTACTTGAATCTTTCGTCTCCCCGCTATTTTAATTTGGTTCTTACATCTTGTCTATCTTGACAGATACCTCGTTTTCAAAACTATGTTGAGCGCAAGGGGGGACATGCTGCAGAATTATGGAAGCTTCTACAAGTGCTTGGATGCTTCGACCGCTTGATGTACTGCGGCACCGACTGGGTGGTGAACGGCTAAAGCCGTGGAGTGCTTTGTTGTTTAACCATCTATGCTCGGAGGGACACTAAAGCCAGTCATCCTCTGAATATCTATGTTCAGAGGATAGTCTTTTCAGAAAGAATCCAAGAGTCCTCGCGCCTTGCTATTTTGAGGATATGCAACATCTACGCTCGCAAGCTTCAGGACACAGTCTTCCGCTATCATCCCTGTGCCTCCGCAGTGGACCTTCCTGCACGATACCCGTCTACAGATCGAGAGCGCAACGCCACTGTGGTGCATCTTGCCCGGTTTACTGCTGCTCAGGAGGAATCCTTGGATTTGGCCGCCACAGAGTTGGAGTGTGTCTACGAGACTCTACAGATGGCAGAGGAAAGGATCGCCGTGCTAGAAGAAGATTTCTACGGTCAGCATGAGTACGAGGAAGACCATGAAGAGGAAGACCCTGAAGAGGAAGATCCAGAAGAAGGGCTAGAAGAGGCCAAGGAGCTAGCAGAGCCCGAAGAACTAGAGGAGCTGGTTGTGCCTACATCAGGGATGCATGTTCCTGTTGCACCAGTCCCGGGGCACCAAGACCAGTTCGCAAGGATGCCAGAGCAATTCTAGGTCTACAGCAGGTGGGAGCGCCATCGTGGTTGTGGAGGTTACCTCAGCGACTATGTTTGCTCAGGTCTAGGTTAAGTCAGTTGAGGCTCAGTGTAACACCCCAGCCCAACAAGGCCTGGAATGCTACTAAATAAACATTATAACAAATTAAACAAATACATAATTCAAAATTTTGGCAGAACCTCATTTGTATAGCTAAGTATACCGGAGATTCCAACAGTTGCATATATCATAATCAATATTCCAACATCCAGAATCCATCAAGGCATTCAATATATGCTAATCAACTAAAGCATAAACAAGGATATCCAAAATAAGCTACTCCTCATTACAAATAATCCAAAGCATGAATCATAACCATAAACAATCCTTTAGCAGTTTGATTATTATCAAGGCATGATCTAAATGTTATTCAACTTTAAAGATGTGTGGTAGTGTATGATTCCAAGACAAGCCTACTCCCTCTCATGCATTCCATTCTTGCAAGTGGTACATAAAAGCACAACAAAAGCAAGAGTGAGCCCAAAGACTCAGCAAGTACCAAATAATAAAACACTAAACTCACAGATATAGCATCGACAGCATAAATAATTTCAATCATCAACCAATAACCACAAAACTATTCACCAAATATATAACATATTCATGCTATGCAATATGCTCAAAATGCTTTTTATCTTTATCTTTCTCTTTTGCATTTTACCGGTAATGCAGAGCATGCATCCGTCGATGCACATCCATGCATGTGCCATCTAGCACAGGGACCATTGCCCATACTCCACAAGTATGGGGACCTAAGCCCATGCTCTACGAGCATGGGGACCTTTGGCCCGTCATAATCATGACGGGGACCTCAACAATTGCTTGGTCATCACATGACCAAGTCTTCAATATGCCATTATGATGCACATGAATGAAATCTTAAATCACCAATATCATGCATTCGCAACAACAGTGCATATGAATAAATCTATTCATACTTCAAGCACTCACGTTCATTGACTTCATAATTCTCAAGCATCCATGAATAGCACATAAATCATAACACCAGAAAACATGATTAATAATATTCATACTAACTTAGCAACTATGAACAACACATACTCATAGTATTAACAAACCATGTCATTCGTTCATATTAAATCTATCCATCATGATACTTGCCTTAGCCGCGTGAGAACGAGGGATGTGAAGAGGGCGCTGCCCCCGGGACCAACCCACCACCTGAATATAATTATAAAGCACGCTAAGACAATCATACTGGACCAAATACACAACTAGTAAAACAAACGGACTCGCTATACTCTCTAGCGCATTCCCAATTCTCACTCCTAAAGGTCGATCTGTCCCCTCTGCGGACAGCCATATTCTAAAATTCATATCTTTTAGCTCAGGAGTCCAAATGAGGTGAGCTTGGACTTCCTGGAAAGGTTATCAATTTATCCAACTAAACCTAGTTGATGTTCCTCTCTGATTCGGCCATATAAAACCCCTACCAAGCTAAACAACAGAACATCGAATTCTCGTTGAGTTTCTGGATAGTAATACTAAAACTACCATAACTATCCGTACGATTGTCCAAATACTGCGTTCTTGAGCTTTCGGGAAAGCTGAGACAATATTATACAATTTTCATTATAGTAAGCTCCTCTAATTTTTTCCTTTAACTAAGCGCTTAACTCAGATTACTAAAGACTGTCAGGCTTTCTACAGAATTGCAGAACAGCGGCACTAAACAATTCATATCTTTTGTTCCGATTGACCAAATGATGTGATCTAGCACTTCACGGAAACATGACGACGTTGTCTACGATTCTCTAGGAGATGTCCAGGACTGATTCTGCCCTTAACCATATCAAAACGTCGGTCTAACCCATATAACAGCAGCCGAAAGAAGCCAACACTAATTAACTACTAATGCCAACCGAGGCATTCAGATCCCATTAATTATCAAGTCATAGCAGTGCACCACTAACTAGACAATTTCTAGCACTAGTTGCACTACTAGATTGCTACATGCAAAAACACAACGTGGCCAACCAGTTAATGCATACCAAGCAAACGTGGCCAAACTATTTTTACTAGAGCAACACTAATAGATTAATCTCTCTCTCCAACTACTCCCATTAAAGAAACACATGCACATAGCACTTTGCTTCACTAATGAATCCAAACGAGTTGCATATAAACAAAGCAGGATGGGTCCAAAGCTATAAGTCGAACTACTTACATGCAATGGATGGGTCCAAAGCTATAAGTCGAACTACTTACATGCAATTGGCCGAGCCAATCACCACGCGTAAGGCCGGTAGTAGGAAATTAACAACTTGGCCGGAACCCATCTCCGCACGGCGATGGCGATCAAGACGAAAGCAGATTCCACGCTTTGGACCGATCGGCCGAATCCCCACACTACCGTATCGGACGCTTACATGCAATGAGCAACAAGAATGTGCTAGTGGCGCTGGCGATAGGGGGATGATGGCGCACGGGAAAAATAGACACACGAGCTAGGGTTAGAATCCACTCTTCCCACGATCCTTTTATTCCAGTACGAACCAACTCCTCTCTAAAAACAACAAAATATTTTGTTTTCACGTATGCCTTTTCGTCTAATTACACGTAGGCCCTTAAGGTTAATTTCAGGATATTACACTCAGTATGTGCGAGACGCATCAGTTTAAGGTTAGGAGTGTCTCCTTTTAAGTGGTAGCTTGTGTGCTAGGTTTGCGTTTGTTTTCTTGCGTGCGAGTATGAGCTGCAAAGGCCTTTAGCATTTGTTGCAGCCATGCTAAGACCCTTATTAATATAAGTATTTCAGTTGATTTCTTGAAGCCGTGTTATTGGGTTTAATCTACCCCTCGATTAGTTCTTAACTTGTCTTGTACTTGCTACCTTATCTAACACATCGAAGCCGCAGATTGTTCAGACTTCGTCATCTTCTTTGCGCCAAGGATCCTAACCCCGGGTCAAGGAACGAACAGCGGACACCAAGAGGAGCAGTCCACCGCAAGCACCTCCAATTAATTTGCAGAATTTTGGAGCGTTCACGGCAGCTCAAACGCAGATGATGTACACAATGATGAACCAGATGCAAAATATGAGCAATAATCACAATAACAACAACAACAATGGAGCACCAGCCACTCATGGTCACCATGGACCACCCAAGCTTGCAGAGTTCATGAGAACTCGCCCACCAACCTTTTCTGGGCATGTCTCACTGGTGGAAGCCGATGATTAGCTTCGTGTTATTGAAAGAATGCTGCTAATCACCCAATGCAGTGACCATGAGAAGGTTCTCTATGCAACCCATCAAATGGATGGCACTGTCGCCAAATGGTGGAAAAACGTCTGTACCGCACATGAGACGCCACAGAACATTACTTGGGAAGAATTTTCAACAGCTTTTCGCTAGTATCATGTGCTAGAAGGAATTATTGATCTGAAGAAGGATGAGTTTCGTGTGCTCAAGCAAGGAGGCATGTCTGTGACTAACTACCTCAATAAATTCTCTCAGCTTGCCTGCTATGCTGCGAAAGACATCGCCACTGATAAGACTCGTCATAGTCATTTTCTGAAGGGACTAAATACTGGATTGCAAGGCAGTCTGATCGTCCATACCTTTCTAGATTTCTAAGAGCTAGTCAATAAAGCTTTGATCCTTGAGGATAAGCGCAAAGAGTTGAAGGACAACCATAAGCGCAGATTGGCTCAGCAAGGGAGTCATCAAGCTCAGCAGAAAGTGAGAATAGTTCCCTAACAATTCACTCGTTTTCCATCACAGAACTCTTTCAGGACACCTACACTTGCCTCAGCACCTCGTCCAGCTGCTCAAAACTGTCGTAACCCTACGACAGTCAACCCCAATCCCGGGGGCATTTAGCAGAGTGGAGCTAGAGTTTGCTATACCTGCCATCAACCAGGACACTTTGCCAATCATTGTCCTCACAAGGGAACGGTGACTCCAGTACATTTCAACCTTGGAGCTACACCAGCCAAGACGCCAGCACCGAGCAACAACCAAGGAGCCTCTCAAGTTGCCGATCAATCCAGAGGAGCGCCGCAGTCTGTGGTCAGAGGCCATGTCAACCACGTCACTCTAGAAGGAGCCCAGGAAGCACCCGATATTGTACTGGGCAAGTTTCTGGTTAACTCAATACCTACATCAGTATTCTTTGATTCTGGAGCTTCGCATTCGTTCGTTTCTCAAATTTTTGCAACCAACAATAATTTGGAAGTTATGCGTCTCACGCATACCCTGTTAGTCCATTCGCCTGGAGCGGAGTTAAACTCTAGAGCGGGATGTCTAAGAGCAAAGTTACTCATAACTGGAGTTGAGTGTTTAGCCAACCTTATTGTCTTAGATATCCAAACCTTAGATGTCATTTTTGGCATGGATTGGTTAACAAAGCACAAAGCTGTGCTAGATTGTGGCCGAAGAGCCGTAACAGTTGAGGAAACCAATGGGAAGAAGGTGGAGTTTCTAGCCACCTCAGAGCAGGATGGTCCATCTATTAGTCAATAGCCTGAAGACCATTTCTTTGGAAGATGTACCTATTGTTAGAGAATACCCAGATGTGATTCCAAAATAATTGTCAGGAATGCCGCCAGACCGTGACATCGAGTTTGTCATCGATCTGGTGCCGGGAACTACACCGATCTCTAAGAGACCCTATCGAATGCTAGCCGATGAGTTAGTAGAAATGAAGAAGCAGATTGAAGAACTTCTTGAGAAGGGTTTCGTGAGACCTAGTGATGAGGACATCCCGCCGATTGGACCGATTACACGAGCACGAGCTAAAGAGATTAACCAACAGGTGAACTCGCTCCTAAATAATTTTAATCTTGATTCTAATGAATATATGTTACTGCCTAATAGTCACATATTGTGTATATGCAGTTTTATGCGTATAGAAGCACGGAAGACCAAAAACAACAAAGGAAAGCTTGCAGAGGAGAGAAAGAATCTTGCATCGGATGAGAACCGCTGGAAGCCATATCCACCAATCCACTACAGAGAATACTATCTTGGTCTTGACTTCGAGGTCAAGGCTTGATCGGTTTTGTGGGCTTTGACGGTCAAGTCAATGTCTACATGCAATTGGATTAAAGAAGGAAGGAAATCATGTGCTTTATTTTTTTATTCAAGCCGCCAACAACTTGACCGACGTGCATGCAAAAAGGATTAAAGAATTAACAAAGGAATGCATGTATGAAGAATCCATGTGACACGTGGATTAAAGAATTAAGAGAGAGAGATGGAAAGAATTAAATATTGAAAGAATGCATTGTATGTGTGCTTTATTAAACCGGTCGCATGGAAGGAATTTAAGAGTATGGAAACTTTGCGCGTGTATCCTGGCCGAGACGAAATTCGGTTGGATATCTTGTCGAGACCGAGTCCAACTCGAGTGCGTGTGTACGCCATATAAAAGGTCTGGCCGAGGGCCATGTAAAGGACGGATATTTTCAGATTTTAATATACTCTTGATTCTAGGGTTTGAGCAATATTTGCTCTCACTAGAATAGGGAGTTCCAATCTGTTGTGCGTCCGTTGTTCTTGTGATTCCTTGTGTTTTGCAGAGCATCGACATCGTCTACTTTGTGTGATCGGTAGAGCGGATCACGAGCGTGTGGTTGGGCGAATTCTTTTGTCGCGAGTTCTTTGTTTTGATGATGGTTGGCGCCATCGGTTCGTCAGGTTGCACGGATCCAAGTTATCATCGATCCTACGTCGTGAAGATCGGGCATCCCTCCGCATCACCTAGTTTGTCACCGTGAGGAGCGCCAGTTTTGTTTGTCAAAAAGAAGGATGGAAACATGATGATGTGCATCGATTATCATGCTCTTAATGAAGTCACTATTAAGAATAAGTATCCACTGCCCCGAATTGATGATTTGTTTGATCAGATGAAGCGGGCTAGAGTGTTCTCCAAGATCGATCTACGATCAGGTTATTATCAGTTGAAGATTTGCCCGAAGGATATATCAAAGACGCTTTCTCTATGCGGTACAGACATTATGAGTTCTTAGTCATGTCCTTTGGTCTGACTAATGCCCCCGCATACTTCATGAACAAGATGAATAAGGTATTCATAGAATATTTGGATAAATTCATTAATGACATTTTGGTATATTCCAAGATAGAAGAAGAACATGCTGAGCACCTAAGATTAATCCTGGAGAAACTTAGAGAGCTTCAGTTGTATGCTAAGTTCAGCAAATGTGATTTCTGGAAAAAGGAAGTCGATTTTGTTGGTCATGTGATGACAGCCGAAGGAGTAGCAGTTGACCCTAGCAAAGTTAAAGCAGTGTTACATTAGGAGCAACACAAGACAGTAACTCAAATTCGTAGTTTCTTGGGAATGACATGATATTATCGCTGCTTCATTGAAGGATTCTCAACGATTGTTAAGCCCCTTACGCAGTTGTTGAAGAAGGAGAAAAAGTTCACTTGGACCTCAGCATGTGAGGAAAGCTTTCAAGAATTAAAGAAGTGTTTGACTTCAGCCCTAGTGTCAATTCTACCAGATATCCAGAAAGATTTTGATATCTACTATGATGCTTCGTGTCAAGAACTGGGATGCGTCCTGATGCAAGAAGGAAGAGCCGTCGCTTACGTGTCAAGACAATTGAGACCTCATGAGAAGAATTACCCTACTCATAATCTGGAATTAGCTGTCGTGGTGCATGCTTTGAAGATTTGGCGTTATTATCTCATTGGTAATCACTGTGAGGTATACACAGATCATAAGAGTTTGAAGTACATCTTCACTCAGTCAGATTTGAACATGAGACAGAGAAGATGGTTGGAATTAATAAAGGATTATAATCTTAGAATCCACTACCAACCTAGAAAAGCCAATGTCGTTGCAGATATTTTAAGTCATAAGAGCTAGTGCAATGCTTTGGAAGTAAAAGAAAATTGCCCAGAACTTCATGAGGAGTTTCAGAAGCTAAAGTTAGAAGTTGTAGCCGAAGGATTTGTGGTCAGTCTAGAAGTATAGTCTACCTTGGAAAAGTAGATTCGTGAAGCCCAAACAAAAGATTCCGTGATTGCAGACATCAAGCTCAAAATGGCAGAAAGAAAATTCAAGGACTTCACCAAGGATGATCAAAATATACCTTGGATCAATGGACATATCTGCGTGCCGGACATTGATGGATTGAGACAGCTAATCCTGAAGGAAGCTCATGACTCAAAGTATTCTATTCACCCTAAAAGCACTAAGATGTACCAGGATATTAAGAATAAATTTTGGTGGCCAAATTTGAAGTGAGAAGTCGCAGAGTTCATTACCTTGCGCGATGTATGTCAGAAAGTAAAGGCAGAACATCAGAGACCAGTAGGATTGTTGCAACCACTAAAGATTCCAAAGTGGAAATGGGAAGAAATCGGAATGGATTTCATTACCGGTTTACCTAGGACTCAATCGGGTTATGATTCGATTTGGAAAATAGTAGATCGTTTCACAAAGGTTGCCCATTTATTGCTAGTCAAAACTACTTACTCAAGAGATCGCCTTGCAGAGTTATATATGGCAAGAATTATCAGTTTGCATGGTGTGCCTAAGAAGATAGTGTCAGATCGAGGATCTCAGTTCACTTCTCATTTCTAGCAAAGTTTGTATGAAGCTTTGGGAACTCATCTGAATTTCAGTACTACTTATCACCCCCAAACAGATGGGCAGATTGAAAGAGTAAATCAAATATTAGAAGATATATTGAGAGCTTGTGCTCTAGCTAATGCTTCAAGTTGGGATAAAAGTTTACCATATGCAGAATTATCGTACAATAAGTTACCAAGCCAGTTTGCAAATATCACCATTTGAAGCATTATATGGTCGTGCATGCAGAATCCCTCTAAACTGGTCAAAAACAACCGAACAAAAAGTATTTAGGCCAGATATTATTCAGGGGAGCAACTATCCATAATCAGGAAAAGATTAAAGATAACTCAGTCTAGGCAGAAGAGCTATGCTGATAATCGTCACCACGACCTCAGTTTTGAACCAGAGGATTTCGTTTACCTTCGAGTTACCCCGCTAAGAGGTGTCAAAAGGTTTCATGCCAAAGAGAAACTTGCCCCTAGGTACGTTGGTCCATTCAGAATTTTGGATCACCGTGGAGAAGTTGCTTATCAGTTGGAGCTGCAGCAGTCATTAGCAGGAGTGCATGAAGTCTTCCATGTCTTCCAATTGAAGAAGTGTCTTCGTGTGAAGAACAAACCTCTTTGGATTCAATCGAGTTAAAAGAAGATCTCACTTATAAAGATCAACCAATCAAAATTTTGGATGTCGTAGAGCGTCGGATCAGAAGTAACACCGTTCATTTTTGCAAAGTCCAGTGGAGTAACCACTCAAAAGGAGAAGCAACGTGGGAGCGTGAAGAAGAGCTAAAAGCCGAGTTTCCTAGCCTTTTCTCTAGTTAGCCTGAATCTCAGGGTCGAGGTTCCTTCAACGGAGAGAGGTTTGTAACATCCCAATTTTCTGAAGTTAAAAAAAAACTTTTAGTTAGTTCAGCCTTTGGAAAATTCACCAAGAGTTTATGTGAATTTATTAAATCTTAACATGCACTTTCGATAAGCAAAACAATTTAATGTGATTAATGTCAACATCAATAATTGTCAAAACTATTTTATTTGGATTCTATGTGCTTGGATATATTTTCTAGATTTTTCTAGAATTTTTCTGAGTTCGTTTTCTATTTGCCATTTGCATTTTCAGTATTTTCTAAAATGGAAAAGGTATTAATAATCTCATAAAAGCTCTTGGGCCGAAATCCTTCTCTTTGCTCATTTCCTATTTCCTTTCGGCCTAAAACCCCGTAGCCCATCTCCCTCTCTCCTTGCGCGCACCGCTGTGGTCCCACCTGCCAGCATCACCCTTGCCTTTTGCCACGTGCATCCATCTGAGCCTTAGCTGCTGACAAGTGCGTTCGACCCCGCCATGTCATAATCGTCTCCGATGCGGACTATCAGTTCTGATTTTCTCGTGTGCGCATCGCCGTCGGCCTTCGCACGAACTCTATCTTCGTGGCCCTATTTAAAGCCTACACCTACATCACGTGGATCACATCCAACCCCGCCGCCTTTTTTTTGAAGCCGCCAACCCTAGAGTGCCGCCTTTTCGCTGGAATTGGAGCTCGAACCATAGCGCCGCCGAGGACCTCTTCGTCGAATTCCACCGCCGTCGGTGAGCTTCGTGTCATCAAGCACCTCTTCAAGTTCGTCGCGTCACGGGCTACCTGATGTGCACACTCTTTTCCCCGAAGGAGCCCTGGTTCGCCATCGCCGCTCCGCCACTTAATTCATCACCGCCGCCATTGTGGTTGTCGCTGCGAGATCTGAGCGCGTCACAAGACTCCCCGTGTCGCGCTCACCTAGATGCGTGCTTCCTCCGTCGCCAAATCACCGTCATTTGCCCAAACCGGTGGTCACAGGAGCTTCGCCGTCGTCGAGCCGTCGTGGCCGCCACCTCAGGTGCCATGTCAGCTCAGCGCCTGCGTGTCACCCACATGGCGCCGTCAGTAAAACACATCAGAGTGTCAATATTATTATTAGTGCTTGCAACACTGGTTATATCGTGTGGGTAAAGTGTACAACCTCTGTAAAGTGTTAAATTAATCTATTCGAATAGCCGTGTCCGCGGTCATAGACATGCTCGGGGATTTCACACGAGGGTTATATTTTCATAAAACACTTGGGAAGGGAGCTGTGTGATCTAAGTCATATAGTTGTGTAAAGAATTTGATTAGGCTTTGAGTTCTTTGTGAAACCAACTATTAAATTAATATTGTTTATTTGTTTTTAATTGTGTTTCAATATATTATTTGTATTCAATTGCAAATATTGCTTTTATGCAAAAGAACCACAGAAGCCATTCCTTTGGAATAAACCATCATTAATAAATTGCATTCTGTGGTATGACTTGTGAGTACGGTTATGTACTCATGCTTGCTATAATTATTCAACAGAAGTGGAGGAGTCTTCGCCTGTTTTTGATGAGGAGTTCTACGAAGGTGATGATTGCTAGGTCTTGATCCCAGTCGGTTGTATGTGGCAAATCGATGGGTTTCCGCTGAAGTTTATTTTATTTTGTTCCGCTTCTGCTTATTTAATTATTGCCAGCCCTACGAGGCTTAATAAGTGTAAACTCGACCGTAAGATCACAACAGTTATTTGTTATTCAAATTACTCGTTTATTATATTATTTGTCTTGTGTGAATCGATATTTATCTATATTGATCTTGTGTGCACTAAGCGTGATCATAGACTAGTGTGTTATACACAAAGGGTCCAGAATTGTATTTTTGGGTCCCGACAATGACCATCGACATTAGGATCCTCTGCATTAAAGTATTCAGCGCATCTATGGTAATTGTACCACTACAGTAATGTGAGGATCCAGATCCTGAATGAATGGTTGTATTGGCACCTTTTGAACATGTATTTATAGGAATGACCGCATTCGAATTATTTTTTTTGCAAATATGGCCACATGCCACATGGCCACCGTGCGACAGCACCTCCTCGGCCGCCATGTCGCCCACTTCGCACAGCCGCCGTGCAGCAGCACCACCGCACAACGGCCATGCGGAGAGGGCGACAGCCCACCAAATGTCCGCAATTAGGGTTTGACCGAAATTACGGTTTAAACTTGGTGTTGTTTGTAGGAATTTTAAAATATAGCAAACAAGTTGAAAAAATTATGAAATTTTATGTGGAGCCTCCCAACACAGTGTACTTGCTTGTGTAAATTTGACATAATTTTATTCGTTTAGAATTTTTCTCGCAATTTCATATAAGTGTATTGTTTGTACGATTTTGGGAGATGCTGAAAAAGCCCACGCCCCTCCCTCCTTTGGCACTGTCGTTGGGAGATGCTTCGAAGCCTAGGCCCCTCCCCTAATCCCACTGTCCGTCCTCCCTCCTTCGCACGTCTGTCAACTCGTCCAGAATTTTCGGCGCCAACGCTTCTAGAATTCCTGGCGCCAACGCCGTGGCTCCTCCTTCGCTCGGCTATAAATACCAGACTCTCGCAGTCGCTCTTCACTGATCTCAATTGCATTTTGATTCTCGTTCTGGCCCTCATAGCTGAGAACTCAGAGAACTAAAGGAAACTAAAGGATAATATTTTTATAATCAGGTTGATAACAAAGTGTTTGTTACCCGTAATGGTGTCTTCTTGGAAAAAGAGTTTCTTTCCAAAGGAGTCAGTGGGAGCAAGGTGCAACTCGAAGAAATTCGGGAACCATCTGAAAATGTTTCAACTCCTATTGACCCTCTACAAGATGAACAAAATGTTGTTGAACCTGTAGATAAGGCATCAACCCCACGTAAATCAAAAAGGCCACGTCAATTGCCTATAAAGTATGGGCATAACATTTCATTATTGAATAATGATGAGCCTAAAACTTATGCGGAAGCAATGGTGGACCCAGACTCTGAGTCATGGCATGAAGCCATGAGATTCGAAATAAGTCCATGCATGATAATCAAGTTTGGAACTTGGTTGATGCACCTTATGGTGTTAAGACCATCGAGTGCAAGTGGATTTTTAAGAAAAAAAATAGATATGGATGGGATATGGATGGAAATATTCATATTCATAAGGCACGACTGGTTGCGAAGGGTTTCAGACAAATTCAAGGTGTTGATTATGATAAAACCTTTTCTCCTGTCATGATGCTTAAGTCTATCCGGATCATTCTAGCTATTACTGCATATTTTGATTATAAGATATGGCAAATGAATGTCAAAACGGTTTTCCTAAATGAAAACCTAAGTAAGGATGTGTACATGACACAGCCTGAAGGTTTTGTCGATCCAAAGGAACTAGAAAGGTATGCAAGCTTAATAAATCCATCTATGGATGGAAGCAAGCATCTCAGAGTTGGAACATTCATTTTGATGAAGTGGTTAAAGGGTTTGACTTCATCAAGAACGAAGAAGAACCTTGTGTTTACAAGAAGGTTAGTGGGAGCAGGCTTGTGTTTCTGATATTGTATGTGGATGACATACTACTGGTCGAAAATGATATTCCTATACTTGAATTTGGTAAAACTTCTTTGAGAAATAGTTTCTCAATGAAAGATTTAGGAGATGCAGCATATATTCTTGGTATATGGATCTATAGAGATAGATTTAAAAGGCTAATTGGATTAAAACAGGATATGTACATAGACAAGGTATTAAAATGGTTCAACTTGCAAAATTCCAAGAAAGGTTTCTTGCCCATTGCACATGGCATTAATCTTAGCAAGAGTCAATGTCCTACGACCACTGATGAGCGAGACAAAATGAGTAGAATTCCATATGCTTCGGCTATTGGATCTATCATGTATGCTATGCTATGTACACGACCAGATGTGTCGTATGCTCTAAGTGTTACGAGCAGATATCAGTCGGATCCAGGTGAAGGTCATTGGATAGCAGTCAAGAATATCCTTGAGTACTTGAGAAGGACGAAGAATGTATTCCTTGTTTATAGAGGTGAGGAAGAGTTGGTCGTAAATGGTTACATCAATGCTAGCTTCCAAATCGACAAGGATTATTTCAGATCGCAATCAGGGTTTGAATTTTGTTTGAATGGAGGAGTAGTAAGATGGAAGAGTTGCAAGCAGGGAACAGTTGCTGATTCTACAACAGAGGCTGAATACATTGCGGCTTCGGAAGCTACAAAAGATATCGTATGGATTAGGAAGTTCATTTATGAACTGGGTGTAGTCTCTAGTGCTTCCAGTCCAATGGATCTCTATTGTGATAATAGTGGAGCCATTACACAAGCTAAGGAGCCTAGATCGCATCAAAAGTCCAAGCACATACTTCGACGATATCACATCATTCGTGAGATCGTTGAAAGAGGTGATGTGAAGATATGCAAAGTACACACGGATTTGAATATTTCTGATTCGTTGACAAAGTCTCTCCCGCAGCCTAAGCATGAGGCACACACAAGAGCAATGGGTATAAGATACCTATATGATTGACTCTAGTGCAAGTGGGAGACTGTTGGTGATATGCCCTAGAGGCAATCATAGAGATGATTGTATCACATCAATGTTTATGAGATATTGAATAAATGTTATTCTATTCCTTGAATGAATCATTGGTTATGAAGATTAAACAAGTATGTGACTTGTTGGTGAAACTCTTTTAGCCTATATGATGTCGTTCTAAATGAATCTCTGGTCAGATGTCACTGGTCGGAACACAAGTGACTCTATCGATCATCACATGTATTAATTGATGACCATATTTCACCGGTCATGGATATAGAGATATCGAATCAATAATGTGAACACATATTAGAGAACATGGGATTGGATTGACCCACCTTGAGACATTGTTGAGATTGTTATGATTTTATGTGTCGTCAGTTGGTCTCAAGCAATGATGATGTATAATCCTTAGACCTAAGATCAGCATGATTTTCTACATGTGTAATAGTACACTTAGGGGTTGCCAAACGCTACTTCATAACTGGGTAGTTATAAAGGTAGCTTTCGGGTATACTATGAAACATATAGAGGAATGTGACTGGCCGGATATGGGATTTGCCCCTCCTAACATAACAGGAGAGATACCTCTGGGCCCCTCGATGTGGTCGGATAAAGAAAGTGCATGGCCATGCCATTAGTGGTCGAAGTGTTCGACCACGTGAAGTTATCCGACACTCGATCGAGAAAGTATTGAACAGTCCATGGATGACACAATATCTCACCTGGAGTTCAACCAGATATCGTGAGGCAAAGGGATAATACGAGAAGGTCTTTCGGTTCGATCGAATCACGGACTAATCGTATGGAATCTGAGCTAGTCGTAGGTTTGGTCGAACATGATCACCAAGTGGTCAAAACACGGTCATAAGGAGTTCTGAATAGTCGAGACCAAATATGAATCTGTGCGTGTAGAGATCTGAGAGTGGTTAGTGATATGGACACCTTTCGTAAATCATATTGCATTAAGGTTCGTCCGATACAATTCGTGCGTATTGGGGAATCGTTATGTTCTGCTAGGAGCCGCTGACGACTCGTGGTCGGAAAGGAGTTTCCGAGTCACAACCGATTACACATGAACCTAACGGGTCACACACTTAACAGGTTGGAACAAACCAGTACGGACACGATTCGTCAAACGTGTTCGGATATGATTCGTCACGGGCACTATATAAGGGGATGCTTGAGGCTGTTGGAGGTAAGCGACGAGACGTGCGCGATGACGTGAGTTGTTCCATCGAAACCTTAGCCGTCATCTTCTCGAGAGAGCCCTGCCGTGCAACTTGGTGCTAGCAAACCAGCGTACGGTGTTACTTCCCTGGACGTGTGGATACTGTAGAGGCGCTACTGCGGTTGCTGTTGCGCTTGAGGACGATCTGCGATCTTCACAAGGAACTGCAGAGGTTCTTTGGAGAAGGCGATCGACTTGCGAGGAAGCCGACGATCGACTCGACCACTACATCGACAGCTCTTCGTTGGACCAGTTGCTCCAATGTTCTTGGTACCTTTCGCCTTGGCGTCTAGTGGTAACGATATGTGATCTTCTACCTGCATAGCTTCCTGGTTTACGTGGTAAATTTTTTGAACTGTCAGCTAGCGTAGCCTACCCGTATCCCTTCAATAATTACTTACTTTGGTTGTAATAAATTAGTTTAGCGGTAATAAAAGTCCTAATTAGTTTATTGGTTATCAGTCTGGCATATTAAACTAGTCGTAAATAGTCGTAATTCTTGTCCGGGTAGAGACATGCGTCAATAATTGTGACATGGAACCAAAGTGGCATGCAATTTGTCGTCATTGTTTGTTATATCGCGTACCGCGGATATTAGATTAGTTGTAATTAGTTTAGTGATAATTAAGCAAATCGTAATTAGTTCGTGGTGTTCACTCCGACATATTAAATTAGTGGAAATGAACTACTCGTAAGTAATTAAGTGGCAATGAACATGTACTTTACTAGTGGTAAGCGCGGTAGTAATGAATTACCCATAATTTTCCAAATTTTTTAATTAATTAATTAATTATATTTAATTAGACATATGTAATCCATCAATTGCATGCAATTTGTCGTATTTAATTACACGTATGTACCACAAACGGGGTTGTTGTGGCTACATATTGCATATTTGTGCATGTTTTATAGGAGGCTAAGACATGCTAATGAATATTCCAAACGTAACAGGAAATTCCTGTGTCATTGTATATCGACATCTCCAATGGAGTTGCAATACACTTTTTTCCCATACATTCCAAGTCACATGAAATAATAAAACCCTAATTTTCGAAACCTAAAATCCAAATTTTCGCGACCTAAATCCTAAATTTTCAAGACAATTCGAGAGCACATAACATTATCGAAACATTACACAATCAAGTCCACTGCGTAAGGAGCTTTCAAAACAAAATTCATAATTTTTGGAACTCATTTTCTACATTTACAAATTCGTACAAAACAATACACTTAAATGAAATTACGAGATAAAATCAGAACGAGTAAAATTATGAAAAAAAAATTACACAAGAAAGTACGTCGTGCTAGGAGCATTCATATAAAATTTCATAATTTTTTGAACTAATTTGCTATATTTTAAAAAAATCCTACGAACACGACCAAAACTAAAACCCTAATCGATGAGGAGAGCTGAAACCCTAATCGAGGAGGGCCAAAAAACCTTAATCGGGAGGGACACGTGGCGAGCGAGGCGAGCTACTGCTTGACCATCTGGAAATTTTTGAACTCATTTGCTATATTTTAAAAAATCCTACAAACACGACCAAAACCGAAACCCTAATCGAGGAGGGGAGCCGAAACCCTAATTGAGAAAAGGACCGAAACCGAAACCCTAATCGAAGAGGGGACACGTGGCGAACGGACAAGCCACTGCACGGCAGTGCTGCACGATGGCCCTGCAGCAAGGGCTTGCGTGGCGAGCAGAGAAGGGCTTCTGCATGGTGGTTGTGGACATATAGCCATATTTGCAAAATAATAATAATAATAATCAGACACGGTCATTCCTATAAATACTCGTTCAAAAATGCCAATACTGTCATTTTTTTCCCCGGATCCCAACCAGAGGTAGCACATTGACGCATACAGCAGCATGCTAGAAGTAGACCGCTTAATGGCACCAACTAAAAACAGAAGACCGACGGACTTGCACAGGCATCTGTTTCCTATTGCTTAATTTTCAATCTATCAAACCATCCTAAGTTCCTACTCTACGAACCCAGCTTATGGGAGGCTATTCTCCCCATACATGTCTTGGGAATACCAGAAGGATCAACAAACAATAGCACAGCAGGTGATGCCAAATAATCCAAAAACCAACATAACCAACAGAGAATAGCATGTAATACTCCTTACAGTAAACAAGGCAAGCAGCTATTGATCACAAATGTGCAACAGGCACTTAACAATCCGAATATCATGATACAGCTAACAATACGTCCGCTTTAGCGCTACCCCATAAAACTCAAGCTAACGAGCAGCAAAATCTAACAGCTTCAAGTCTTTAAGAGATGATTGGAACAATGATGATTAAAGACATCCACAAACCAAACAAGTGACTGATTTCCACCACAACAGTTCATAATTTTGTCTTGGAACATGGTCTGGCAGTTAATTAAGTTCAGAAAACATCGCACAGTACCATAACTGGTTGCTTACTTTAAATTCTTTCAATAAACAAACGCACGAGACATCCTGATTCAAAACTGTAGCCGAATTCTACTACCAAACATGACTGCAGTAAGAGGATTTCAACTGCTCAGGGGACAACAGCAACTCTTCCAGCAACCTGATCAAGATCACGCCTTCCCTGGGAGGTGATGAGCCTTCCACTGCAACAAAAGAGCCACATAAGGCGTAAGAGAACAGTTCCACTTCCCACCAAAAAAATTAACAATGTATAGACATAAGGAAAGCACATAAGCAGCTGCATTACCCCTTGGGGTCGACATCAATGATGCCCATCTTCTGCAACTGCTGGAGGATGTTGCGAGAAACAGCACCACTGCTCTTGCAGAAGTGTGGGGGACGCGAACCATTCCTCTGGCGTCCACCATAGATCTTCTGGAAGCCACCCACACCAATACCCTGCCTAAGGTAGATCTTCCTTGCCATCGAGGCTATGACACAATGCAAATGATAGATCAAGATTAGCAAGTGCCCAATTCCATTATTTATGTGATTGCTTAAAACAGAACAGGATTCCTCACCAGCCCTGGTGTAGTACCAGTCAGGGTCATAGGGCGGGAGCTCCTTGAACCTTGCAGTCTTGACAATGTCAACCCACTCTGGAAGCTCCATCTGTAAGAGCACGAGTCATTTTAGTCCTCAGAAATTCAGGTAAGCAACGTAAGTAACAGCAAGCAAGCTCCAAATGATTCATTGATGCTAAAATCATGTAAAAAAGGTCTGTTTGTTGAAGGATTGTAGCGTTGTAACTAACTCGAATCACTCTTCCAAGTAGACTAATATTACAAACATTGTTAGGAAACTTCAAATGCAACTATAACATTTTTGGGTCACAGACAACTAGCAATACCATTGAAATGCAATGATTCCTTCTATCTCTGACACAAATCAAACCAGAATAATCCGCATTGTTGCCATTCACCTCTAGGCCTGAGCTAAGCAATACTAGGCAACAATGATAATCCACTTTGATCAATCATTTTAGTAAAGAAGAAAGAAATACCTACACAAGCTGACGCTCATCACTAATTGAGTTAGATGACAGTCGCAAAACTAATCCTCATTCACAGAGAAGGGTGGATAAACGCCAAACTTCCTTTCGCAACCGAGATAGCATTGCAACGGGAAATCCACCAGCAACAAGGAGAACCGCCTCTTATAAGCATGAGATCTCCAGGGAGACAACCTTGCCGCATAACTCGATTAATAATTTTTTTCACAAGAGAACAGGCAGCACAAGTACATGCACAATAGCTTCGGTACTACTAGATGCACAACTAATACACATCCAATAAATCAACAGTAATCCCACACAAATTGAACCAACACTCCGAACCAGCTGCTACAACACAGAAATTTTCCCTCGCACCGAGCGGTGTTCGCCTAAACGAGGCAACCCGAATCCACCACGTTCCTACCAGAATCCGGAATCAACAGATTAGACGCTTGCCACTGAAATCATTCGCATCCACAGCGAGTACACGCTATCCGAACCAAGAACTGACGTGATGCTACCAAGATCCTCTAAGAGGCGGGCTACGACTCCTACCATTCACCTACTCGAAGCTACTACCCTAGCGTGGGAGGGATCTGAGGGAACTGGTGTGTTACCTTGCCGGAGCGCTTGAGGTGCGCGGAGTAGGCCTTGATGAACTCGTGGGGGTTGATGTCCTTCACCGTATGCGCCGTCGAGGTCGCCATCCTGCCTCCCGCCGCCGCCGCCGCTGTGGTGAGGAAGGAGGAAGTGCGCAGGGCTAGGGTTTTATGGAGGCGTGCGTGCGAGAGCGGAGCCCAAAGGGAATTTATATGGGGTGGGTTGGGCTATGAGCCATCTGATGATGGGTTTGGACGGCTGGGATGGATCGATTGGGTGGGGTGTGGTCTAGGGTTAGAGAATGGATGGTGGGCCAATGGATGGTGGCCCAGCTGGGTTGTGCACTCTCGTGTTTTCTTTACTAGAAAATTCATAATATGTCACTAATCACCCAGGATTTATATGCCAGCAAGAAACCAATGATATATTACAAAGATATGAAGTTATTCAATGATATATAACAAATTCCCCCTTTCTTTATTGTTCTGATAAAATTCTTTGTTCTTCTTTGAAAATAAATTAATGGTCTATTTGGTAGGGCTCTACTTCTCATTTTAGCTCCTACTCCTCCAAGGATCCACTCCTCTAAGGTCATGTTTGGTATGGCTTTTATTCCCAGCTTCTTAATTAGAGTAGGTGGAGCTGTGCCAAACGGGCTAACTCCATAAAACTTTCGGAGTTAGAGCAAGCTGGAGTGGAGCAGCCCCTAGTACAATTTTTGGAAACAGATGAAACCTTGCTCCAAGTAGGGAGCTGTGGACCAACAATGAAAAATACCTCTAGAAGTTAAGAGAAATTACCTACAAAATGTCATTCAACTACCCTATCCTACCCTTCCCACTCGCATCAGATTCATGGCCCCACTGCTTAGTAGCCCTTCAGATTCCCCACCCGCGACGGCAGCGGCGGCTCCCAAGTCCCTAACGGCGGTGACTCCTCATGATGACCTCTTCTTCCTGGCCCGGTCCTCCCAAGTGGAAGAAGCAGAGGCAGTGGCTCCCAAGTCCCCGCAAGGCAGTCGAGGCGGCGGCTCCTAAGTCCCGACCACGGCGACTCCTCCCGGCAAGACTAGGCCCGGCATCCCTTGACCACGCGGCTTGAAGGTGAGCCCCCGGCATCCCCTAACCACGCGGCTTGAAGGTGAGCCCCCATGGAAATTTGCCTCTGCCCCCATTCAATCTATGTTGATCTGTTGAGAGTGGTTTATTTGTGTTGAGATTTGTCAACATGGCCAAAAATCCTTAACATATGAATGCAGTTGTTCATGTAGATGTTAGCAGATGAATGTAGTTGGCCAAAAATTATGTCTGGCCATTGCCATTGCCAAAAAAATGAATGTAGTCTATGTGGCCATTTTAATTTTGTACTAGATATTAGTTTTGTGCAAGTCAAGTTTTGGGTTTGCTGAGCGAAGCTACCAAACCTGATCCTACTTTTGCTTAAAGTTTCAAATAGCGGCGGCATGGATTGCGATGATTATGGGCTTATGGCATAGTTTACGTAAATTGAATTGTAGCTCTTGAAGAGATGGTAGCATCGATCCTTACATGGAGCGAGATGGAATTAGCTGTAGATAACTTACCATATATTACCACAAATTGAGCTAATGGTGAGGAGTGGATTGGTTGATGGAGGTCAGGAACTCAGGATATCGATGACATGAACGCTAGTTGTTAAAGGTTAGATCAAAGATTAACCCACTAATCGTGCTTGTCTAGGCGAATAAGATTGATCATGAACATGATTTTCTGAAATGACAAGTGGACCTAACCACATGATGTAGTGCTATTGTGAGTAATTTAGTGTGTTTCCCTTTCATTCCTTTGAGCCTATGGACAATAATCTTATTGGTGATTCTGTGATTAAAAGGTGATGATGCACAAGTTGGTTAATTTGTAGATCAAGCTGAAGTAACTCTCATGCTGGCCCTAATGAAAACTATTTGTAGATCAAGTTTATTCTTGTTGTTGAAAACATCATGATTTTATTCTTGTTGTCATGCAACTTTCTCCTGATGTATCACCTTTGCGGTACACTTCTGGATTTTTTATGTCAACATATCTTGTTTCATTTCCTGTAAAAAAAAACATATCTTGTTTCATCCGATTGCTAATTCAAGCTTCCTCAGTTGTGAGTTGTGATAAAGCCTTCAACTCTCTAATGCTGCATTCGGATGGTGTGCTCGTGGACAGGAGCCCAACATCGACAAGGCGAAGAAGAAAGGGAACGTGTATGGTGTCAAGGTGGTGGACGTCAAGTGCAGTAACCCGATGAGTAACCGCCTCAGGAAGCTCTGCATCTCGAAGCTGTCGGAGGCATTTGCCTAGCTCTCTGATGGAATTTGGCAAGGACCATCCCCAGCATCTGAAATGAAGACTCTGATGTTTGTTCTTGCAAGGCTTTGGAGGGCACCCTACCTACTTTGTTGAACCAATCGGATATCTAACGACATCTTTGTATGTTGCAATCCAGTTTGCATGTACTAGTCAATTTTCCTTGTTGGTTCTCTGTGTGGAAATTGGAAAGTGCTCTTGTGCTCTAATGTATGACAGGTTAATTTATGAAAAAGCATTTGCCATTTGAAACAAGATCATAATGGATGATGTGATGCAACTATGTGTTTTTTGCATCGCTGGCCTGGCTTGTTTCGCACCACTGAATCTCAACCTAATGCTCCAGATCTTGCATAGATTAACAAGCCAGAGAGGGGTGTTTGTCATCTGGTAACACAAACTTGACAGAAAACCTTGTATGTCCAAAATAACGGAAGGAAATCCTAGACTGTTTGATTGAATTACAGGTCACAAAATGAGGGTAGTGTAGTCTTTCTGCATACCTCATCCTCATTCCTGGAGCTAGAATCAATTTTCTAACCAAATACCTTCTCAAACTACTCCAACTTCTTATAGAAGTGGATCCAAGAGTGAAACTGGAGTTGAGCTGCAAAAAATTAGAGTAGAGTCGTACCAAACAGGGCCTAAGAATCTGGAGTTGTCTGAGATAAACGTTTGGTAAGATGTTGGCTCCCAAAACCCTGAAAGATAGGATTGGAGGCAAAAAGATCATGTTACCTCTGGTTTTAACACTTCAAAGTCCATTTGTTTCTTACTCCTTTCTATTAACACTTCAAGTCTATTTTGTTTCTTACTCATTTCTATTTGTACACAGTTTTCTAAAAAAATTCTACAAATTAACCGCGTAGAACACAAATAGGTGCTGTTACAATTTAACAACAAAACTTTCTATTAACCTTCCGTGACATGATATCCAATATATCTAGCATTGCAAATGTATTACAATCTGAAACAATGTCTAACCATTAACACATCTCTGAAAACATATACATTCTGAACATGTTACAATATCTCAACAAATTAGAATTTATGTTTTGCATCAGAGCATTATACGGAGACATGAACTCCATTTCAGTTTTTCATTAGATTCAAACAAAGCTATTTGTGACATACAAGCATCCATTTTCGACATCAACATCAAAAAGTAAACAAATTTTGCTAGTTGCTACACAAATCAAAGAACTAGTAGTGTTGCTACCCATACCATTCGGCTACTTCAATTGGCACACACATCAATTTTTTTCCTTCAAAAGAACACACATATGACTATATGGCATCATTGAAGCATCATTATTGGTTGTACATAAGAAGGAATCCAAACCAAAGAAATTACACGAACAATCCTGTTGCCACCAAGATTTGGAAATTTGGGGTAAAACTACAAGATCCAATCCAAAAAAACTACCAAGAAGGAGGAATGATCCGTCGGCGAGGGGTTCAAAAACGTCATCACAGATGGTTTCGTGAGCCGTCTGAGTTTATGGGTCAGTAATAACATGAGGTCATCACAGACAGTTTTCGAACCGTCTGTGATTCATACTATCTTATTAACTCAGAACCGTCCGTAATAGTTGACTATCACAAACGGTTTATAGATGAAACCATCTGTGATACCTTATGTATCACAGACGGTTTGTAGATGAAACCGTCTGTGATGATCTTTCTCTATTAAGTCTCCAAGCAGCTTGTGCCTTTAAAACCGGCTTCATATATATACATATATATATGAACGCTCATTTCATACTCCCAGGAGTACAAACTTCCACTTCGAATATACCACTAAAACGAATATATTATACTTCTTTATCATTTTCAATACACTTAAATACCAATTATAAGATACTCCAATGCGACTTGATTGAAAAAAATTCATTGGAGTCCTTTATTTTTGCTATATACCCTTTTTCATATATAAAAGAAGTATATACACAAATTTTGCTATAAAAGTGGACTTTAATGAACTTTTTCATAGAACTGACATTGGAGTACCTTATAATCATTATTGGAGTATGCTCAAATAGATAAAGAGGTATCATCATATGATTTAAGTGGTATATGATATATATATACCATACCATATTCATATATATATATATATATATATATATATATATATATATATATATAAAAGCAGTGCATTTTTTAAACCAAGAGGCATTACAAGCCATTCATAATGACCTTGAGGACAAGTAAATGCAGTCCATTCTATAGATTCATGTGCCATTTTTACTTGCCAAAATCCGACTTTTAAATCAAATTTAGAAAAATATTTACTTCCTTGTATTCTATTAATTAATTCTTGTTTATTTGGTATATTATAGGCATCTTCTATGGTATTATCATTTAGCCTTTTATAATTAATAACCATTCTAGATTTTCCTCTAACTATTTCAGGATGATTTCTAACAATAAAAGCAGTTGACCTATGCGGACTTCTACTTTCTCTTATTGCTCCTAATTTTAATAGCTCTTCTATATGCATTTTAAATTCTTCAATATCCTTAGGAGTGGCTTCAATTGGACATGTCTTGATTATATATTTTGGATTTATTATGTCAATTAAATTTACTTGTTGACTTATTTTATAATTTCTTTATAACTTGGAGCAAAAGATAGAAAGATCTAGAATTCAAGTTAGAAAATTTTTATAAAGAATATAATCAGTTAACAGATCAATATTCCCTCATAAATAAGAATATTAACCTAGTCTTACAAATTTTGGAAGAAAATAAGGTTCAACAAAGTAAAGGTATTCAAAACAGCGATTATATTAAAGAAGAAGTATCTTTAATATACAAGAAGTTAGAGTCTAGTTCTACTAAAAAGGAAGTTATAAAACCTCTTGCTGATCTAAAAGAGTTACATCAAGAAGCTTGTAAAATTAAGAATTTATTAGAAGAAATCAAAATCTTGGTTCTCTCATAGTTATATGTCATAATATCTTAAAGCCTTGCAAGAAACAGAAAAATATCTTGAGCGTCCTATTGGTTTTTCAGACTACGAATCACCTAAGGAAGATTCCAAAGTCATAATAAGGCAGAATAATACTATCCTTCAATTACTAGTTCTTATCCTAAATAAAATCAATAGTAAAGAAAGAAGCAATCAGGAAATAGTGCTAGCTTCATCCGGAATAGTTACCTCTACTAGAGCCATAAACTCAGAAAAATGGATATATCTGAAGGAAACAGTGGAAGGGATAGCTCATTCCACTTAGTAAACAAAGATGTTAAACCACTAACCTTAATGGATAAATTAAAAGGTAAAAGTGAAGAAGTAGATAATTTGCAGGAAGTCATTGATATAGACAAAGATCTTGAAAGATATCAAAAGGCCACTTTAAGAAAAATAAAACCTCAGCATATATATCATATGGGTATGTTTAAAAGTAAGACTAGTTTATATAGAATATCCAGAAAAGTAGAATTAAGTGTTTTAACTCAACCCGTTGAATTAAGGATTGTAAGTAAGCAAATTGAAAATGGGTTAAAATTTTCAGGTTACAAATATATACATCAAGGTATGTATATTATAGGAATTAAAGGTTTGACTAGAAAGAAATTAGGAACTAAGGTCCTTATAACGTTATTAGATAAAAGATGGGACACAGTAAATAAAGCAGCATTAGGATTGTTAGAAGGTGATATGAATGAAAATAGTTTAATAACTTATATAGCTCCAGACTTAATGATGCCTATAAAAGAATTTATAGAAAAAATGAGTTTTGGATTCCTAACCAAAGGTTATGAAGATTTTAAAGGAACAAATCTAATAGTTAGTATAGAATTTATAGGAAGATTAACTAATAAGAGTGGATCTAAATATAAAGTAAATGTGAATGATGTAATTGAAAGCATGCAATCTAAAGGTATAAAATTGAACTGCCTGGAGCGACGTTTAGAAAATTGCCTTATATGATCATAACTAAGGGTGTCTAGGGGAAAGTTTAGCTACTTCTGAAGCAAATTAGTGACAAATATGGTGAGTACTGAGTCGGACTTTACAACTATTGCTGCACAAACCAGCGGTCATATTGGTTTCGCCAACCTGTAAGATCCTGATAAAAGTTACTATTTAAATTCAAAATTACTATTCATGAATACTATTCACACTATTCAATATTCCCTGAATACTATTCAGAATAGTAAGCACACTCAGAATATTATATTCGGTGAACAGTATATTCATAATATTATATTCAAAAGGCATAATATTCAGCATAATATCATAGCACCTGAATATCAAAGACAATCTTGGTGCTACATATATCCTTGAATATATTTTGAAGGTTCTCTGAATAAATATTACTTGTGAATATATTCTGAAGCTCAGAGTTCATACCTTAGAGCAAATATCTTATATATCTATGAATATATATCATTAGGATAAACATATCATATTTTCCGCATCGCATAAGATTTGTCTTTTATAATACTACATTTAATATTTTAATTTTATCTCTTAGAATATTTTCTTTGCTCATATAGTAAGAATATCCTTGTGAATAGTAAAACACCCTATATATATATATATATATATATATATATATATATATATATATATATATATAAAAGTCGGTTTTAAAGGTACAAGCGACCCTTTGCTTGGAGATTTTATAGAGAGAAGAGATCGAGAATAGAATGATAGGGCGTGCACAAAGCATGGAAGAGAACTTGACCGGCATGAACACGGTTACACAGGGGAGGAGAAATGAATGGCGAGAGGTAGGTGAAGAGGTGTTGTATTAGTTTTTAACTCATTTGGTCTTGTTTTGGAATGGAATATCAAATTTTGCCTTCTGTGATATTCTTTTGTGTTGCGAAATTCATTATGAATAAAGCATATTTTCAGTCGAAGGCCTCCTCTCTTAAGCCCCTCTCCAGCCAAAGCATCCCCAAACCCCTCATTCCAAAGTCACAGCCGAGAGCCATCCCAACACTGGCAAGGACCAGCATCAACGATGGCGTACGAATCAGCAAGGACCACTAGGACCAGCACCAAGCGACAAGGACCAAGGGACAAGGGAGCACCAGCACCAGCACCACGACCGACGACCATCACTACCCATCCCTTCCCAAACCAACCAAGCTAGGTAACCCCTTCACCCCCACTGTCATTTTGCCCAAACCAAACCCACTGTATGAACTCAACCATGTATAGAGGACATGCCACAACAACCCCAGCCTCCTCAACCAATCCATCACAGAACACCCACCATAGCCCGCATCAAGTATCATCACATATACATCATAGAGCAAGGGGAGGGAATGGGTTGGAGAGAGTAGGGTAGTACCTCAGTGTATAAGCGGCGACACCCCACTAGTAGCAAGCCACCCCAACACCTCCGTCGTGCATACATGCGTAACAAAAAAAACCACATTAGTGAATAAATCAAGCCAACGCACAAAAACCAAAATCACAATAAATGAGGGAAATCATTGTGAATAAATCAGAGCTGATGGACCGGGCCACAGGCGTGCGGGGACGAGGGAGGAGCATGGTGGCACCGGGAGGCGGCACCATGGAACCGAAGCATTCACTAGTGGAAAGAAGGCTCATGCCACAATAGTAGTATCATCCATATCATCACTAACACCATCACAGAGCAATGGGGAGGGAACGGGATAGAGAATAGAGGTGAGTAGTTTACCTCATTGCGACGCAGGCAACGGCGGCAAACACCACTCAATGTTCAAGCATAAAAATCAAACCATAGGAGAGGCAAGCGAGCGGCGCCGGCAGCCAAGCAAGGGCCGAGCTAGTGGCGCAGCAGTACATGGGCCGAGCCATCAGTGCACGGATGAGCCCGAGCAGAGTTGGGCACGACGTGGGCCGAGCACAAGACGCATGGGGGTGAGCTGCCGGAGGGAGAGAGGGGAGAGCCCTATGCGCAAACCTCAGCCAAAGCAAGCAACCACCAGGGGAGGGAGGCGTGCTCGGGAGAGGAGGCGCACTGGGCTCGAGGATGAGGCAGCGTCGAGGACAGCGGCGATGGGCTTGGGGGAGGAGAAACTTAATCGTTTGAGTGGGGCGCGGGCAAACCCTAGAGTCCGAATATATATAAATAGGGCTGGACATCACAGACGGTTCTAAAGTAGAACCGTCTGTGATATTACCTTTTCACAAACTATTTTAAACGCGAACCGTTTGTAATAAATATACATCACAGATGGTTCCAATAAATGCAAATTCATAACATATGGCACATAAACATGTATTACTTGTTTTTCACTGGTCAGTAATGTTGTCATGTCGTTATACCGAGACCGTTTTTACATATATAGAAGACAATAAATACAAATTCAATCGATTTTTTTATTTTTGTATTTACATATATATAACCAAACAGCGTGGCCAGTCATTTCTTACAAAGATTAAAAAAAGTAGAAACCTAAATAATCTAAGTTTTTCTAGTGGCGGGTTTTTTCTAGTGGCGGAGGTAGCATGCTATCTCCGTCTTCAAAACTTCGTAGGCGATGTCGTCGGCATCGGACGGTTCGTGATCATCAGCGAATGAAGCCTGAAATACGTCCACCTGTTGACATGCTCGTTCGAGTGTCTCCCGACGACCCTCCGACTGTTGAATCAAGAAGAATTAATCCCATAGGCTCTCTTCCCTTGCTTGAGGGGTCTCGGCAAGGTCGACTCGGTCGCTCGTCGCCTCGATTAAGTAGTCCAAGCGATGGTAAGCCTCCTGGAGACGTACAACGTCGTTGTGGAGGACCACGTTGATAACGAGGTTAACTCGCCGGAAGTGGGAGATCACCTAGAAGACACGGCGGAGGAGGCTGTCAAGACGGCGGAAGGTGGCCATCACCTGCTCTGGTATATCCTTGGACAGAGGAGTGAGGACACTACTGTTGACACAGTGTCCTTCCGCAGCATCCGCCAGCGTACGGTCGGAGAGGTGCTCGTACAGTATGGTCAGGTAGGCCATCAATGTCGGTGATAAGAAAATAGAAGAGGGATCCATTTCTGCTTTAGAGTACATATAGAGTGATGTGGGGATGATCATCTTCGATGGCGGATTATCTTTTTTATAAAACAAGAAATAAATTCGGTGCGTGAGACGAAGAGACGCATCGGAGAGCCGAAGCGGCATTGATACGAGCGAAGAGACGCATCGGCGACGAAGAAACTCATTGGGGAGCTGAAGCGATATTATCATGGATGGTTATAATTAAAAACCGTCTGTGAAGACTACAATTATCACAAACAGTTCATATTCAAAACCATCTGTGATACTTCACAAATGGTTTTAAACATAAATCGTCTGTGATATTACCTTTTCATAGATGATTTTTAGCGCAACCAGTAACACAGACGGTAGCTAAACCAAAATCGTATGTGATTGTATTTAATACTGACGGTTTTGGTAAACCGTCTGTGATGAGGCATCCAGTATTAGCCTTTTTATAGTAGTGGGAGCGACGATGTTGGACTCCGGCATCAAGGGACTCCGATGACCGACTACGAGGGAGTTGGGGACCAGCGGCGAAGGGGATTCGGAACTTGCTGCGAGGGAGTCAGGGGCGAGGGAGTCCGGGCGCGGCGGAGATGGCGAGCGAAACCAGTGGTAAGGCACTCCGGGATGGCGGCAATGGGCTCCCGGGCGGCGAGGGTTGGAGGTTGAATTACATTTTTATGGAGTGACATTTGGTGGGTAAATAACCTACAAGTTCATGGGCATTTTGGTAACTGGTGTGTTGCTCCTTGCGGGGAGTCGCCCCAAGGCCGCTCCGCGATTTGTACTGGGAGACTGCTCCACTCCTCTCTAGATCTTAATTCTAAAAAACGAGCAGCAGTTGCGTTTGGCTAGCTTCCGACTACTCCGAACGAGAATCCAGGAGCCGGAGCCCTACCAAAAAGGCCTAATTCTCTATGTTCTTTGATGAACCTGGATGAGAGATTTTTCTTCCTGATTCTT
Source organism: Phyllostachys edulis (assembly GCA_036346405.1). Lineage (NCBI taxonomy): Eukaryota > Viridiplantae > Streptophyta > Magnoliopsida > Poales > Poaceae > Phyllostachys > Phyllostachys edulis. The sequence goes on along the minus strand of CM070561.1, from coordinate 12,685,514 downwards.
ATGAGCTTGTTTTTCAAAATAGGGCGTAGCATTAGGCCTGGGCCTAAGATCGCCTAAGATCCTAGGTGTTGACGGGTAAATCTAAAGGACAAAATGATGGAGGTGTCTAAGGAGGAGAGTGCTTATTTTGTTTGTGAGTACTCAAATTTGTGACCCTTAAATCTCCATCCAGTGGATCTCCTCCTCTCCCTTCTCTCCTATATAGTCCCACCCTCTTTCATCTCCCACTCAAAACCCTAGTTGTCACCCGATCCCGACCCCAACCCCCTCCATTGCGCCATCCTCGTCCGTAGTCCGAAGACGCCGCCACCCTCTAGCGCCTACTACGGCTACACCTTTGGTTGCACCCTGCACCTCTGCCTCCTTGCCACTCTTCCTTATCGTTGCCTCTGGCGACAAGTGGTGGCACCTGCGATGCATGTGACAAGAAGGTGAATGCAATCGGCGTCGAATGCAATCGGTGGCAAAGTCCGGTGGAGTGTAGCACGAGGCGCCGAAGAGCTGCCAACGTCACCAGAGATGAAAACGGAGCACGAATCGCGAGGAAAATCCAATAGATCAAAATTGGAGTACTCTAGAGGTGAGAAAATACTCTGAGTACTCCTTAGAAAATTCCTAAAAGGATCTCATACCATTTGGCATCAGTGGTGGAGCTAGAACATGGGCACAACAATGAGCTTGATTTATCTAGTCGTAGTAGTCGGGCTAAATATGTATGTGCGTTGTCTCTTTACAGTATGCAGTTTCATATATCTCATCATTATTTGTCTTTGTTTCTTTTCAAATAAGGTTTCAATTTATCCACTATGCCATTTTTGTCACCGTTCCTATATGGCGGTAACTCAGCCATGTAGTTGCCAATTGACCCTTATATATTTCTGGAAGAAAGCGCGCCCCCTCGCGCGTCCACATCATCAAGAATAGGTGGACCGTCCGATCGCGTGGAAGCTTGCTAGCGGCCGCCCGATGCTGCCCGGCTTGCGTTGAAGGAAAGACGATGGAGCGGAGCTGCTGCGTCGTCTCTAGGACCATCTAGCTCCTTCCGTCTCCTCGCCGCTTTCCCCTCCCTCTCCCTCTTCCGCAAGCGCCGCTGGGCCCCATCGCTTCAGCTCCCTCCCTCGCTCCTTCCGTCACGCGCTGCCGCTCCTTTCCCTCTTCCTCTCCCGCCGGCCGCTCACTCCGTCCCCCCCCTCCCCGCTTTCCTTTGCCGCCGCCCCCTCGGTCTTTCAATCTTCCCGCCCTCTTCGCCAAGTGCCTTGAGCCCCTCTTCCTCCATTGCCCTTCCGCCGCCATAGCGCCTCCCTCTTCCTCCCTACGCCTCGGGCTTCCTCTCCCGGTTAGCTTTGGTGCGCCGCTCAATTTGTTCTTGTGACGTCACTTGCAGCCGCATCGTCCCGATCCCTCACTTCCTCCCTCGATCGCTTTGATTCCTGGTTATTGTTTGTCTGCAGGTACTCCTTTTCTGCTCTTGGCCTGAGGGATAGGTCCGTCTCTGTCTTAGTGTGTTCTGCGTGTGCGTTCTGAGATGTAAGCCTATGAATGCATCGAGGCCTCAATTATCTCCATTATGGAAAAAATGTTGATTCATTTTCGTTGTCTCGCTGCGGTATTCTTTCTCAGGTATGGTGCATCTGCTTGCCGCTACGACAAAGTGTTCTCGCGTATGCTACATATGTTCTTCTACTGGCTGCATCGAAGCCTCAATTGTCTCCAATATGGAAAAAAGGCTGATTCATCTCCGTTGTCTTGCTGCGGTATTCTTTCTTAGGTTCCTTCTCAAGTATGGTGCATCTGCTTGCCGTTCTAACAATCCGGGTTCCTCGATCGGGTTAAATCGAGTTCCTTCTCCGTTGTTCTTTATTGAATTAATGCATGATTATCTTTTAGTTATCGCAATTGAAGCTGTGATGGCATTTAGTTCAATAGACCAACTCCCTACTCTCTGTGTCTGCAGGTTACTGCTTGTAGGTGTTTTGTTGTAGAATTTGGTATAGTATTGGTAGTGCTTTATGCTAGGAATCGTGGTTGATTCAATAAGAGATACTAAGAGAAGCATCAATGATATTGTTTAGGGTATTCGGTCTCACAAAGGAATCACACACCACCACCGCCCCAATTTTTCATCGTGATCTTTGGGGAATGTATCTTAACTATTGATGGAGACAGGCCTATTCATCTGTCTTGCAACATATTGGAATATCAACATGGCGGTGAATTAGTTGGCTGACATTTGACTTCTCAATTTGTAGCCATCCTTCGTTTTCAGAACCCGTTGATGTTTTCCTTCTTTTTCTAAAGGTGGCATGTAAGCAGCATACCTGCAGATCTGCATTTAGTGGAAAAAATATGCATTCTAAATGTTGTGTTGTGTAGTTTAATTAAGAAGCAAAGAGATGCATTCAATTGAAGAGTTTAGGTGTGAGTGCAGAACTAAATTTGTCATAGCCACAGTGAGAATTGAACAAAATGTACACTAAGTTTGTTAAAATGTGCATATTCAGAAAAGGGTTTCTCAATGTGAGCTTATTACCTAACTACTACATGGAATGTTGTAGGTAAAAGGCACTCCTTTTCAGATGACACTCTCACATATCCACTCCCTGATTTTGACAACAAAAAGCCCTCTAAATCACATCATCTACCTCTAGAGTCTTCTCTGCTCCTTTGGCATGATTTCGCATCATAATGGAAGCTCTACAAGTGAACTAAACCTTTAGTTCGTGTGTCACATTTCACATTTCCTTCTCATGTCCTGCACAAAAGATGGACACATATATCATTGCTTTAGAAAAAGAATTTGATGTTGCGAGTGTAACATCGGGAAGAAAGGATTATAAAGTGCAGTGTAACTACAATTTCCTCCTTTTAAACTTTCCAATCCATGCATAGCGATGAGGTCGATCTTAGCCCGATGATTATGTTGTCAATTGGAAACCACAAATGATGGTTTTGTAACTAAACTTTTGTTTCGCAAGTAACGTATGCTCGTATCGATCTGAAATTGTGCGGTAAGTAGGATGGATGGTGACCTACACAGCAACATACACCACAATCAGCGAACTCAGCCCTGCTCCCATGTTGTTCAGTATTCACAAGGAAACATAAGCAAGGCTCTCTCTCTTTCTCTCTTTAACTAGAAAGGAGACGAGTTATTTCATTATTTTAATAAATATGGTATCAATATTGCATCACTTTCAGTTAGCACTTGCTCGATTTTATCTTACCAGAAGTAGCTGGAGATCAATGCTTATCTTTTGGGCATGAAATCACATAGAAGCATTGACCAAATTATGTGTGTTTTAACAAATGTTTAGGTAGAGGCAGTAAACATTAAATGTGCATGAACTTGCAGAATGTAGTAGTACACTGTAAAACAAAAAAAATGCTGAAAATGGTGGTTTTCCATAGGAATAAGATGCATCTGACTTAACGACCCCTTCAAAGATCAGATTTACAAGTTGCATGGCATGCAAGCTGAAATCAACAACTCCATGGATCAAACAACCTTGCGCTTACAAGGTGCCCATCGGATTATCGGCGGTTTGGCATTACACTATAGTTAGCAACTTAAGCGTACACACATCGATTCTTGATCAATGTCGCTTTTGTGCAAATTTCGGTGTGTTTAAGCTTTAACTTCTCTTTTAGCTTAATTATTGATTCTCTCAGAACAAAAATACAAAAGGCACAGTGTTTTTGTTATGTCTTTGATTTCTTGCATCTACGAGTATGCCCTGTACACATCTAGCTATATATGATTACAATCAAACGCACAGTACGTTTATTTTTGCATCTGTTTGTATCACATTCAGAAAGTTCTTCTCTTTGATACAAAGACAAGCAAATTTGCCAAGTTGTTTGATAAATTTCTTTGTTATATCCTTACAACACATGCTCTTTACTTGGAGAGTATCGAGTGAGTTATGGTGATAGCATTGTTAAATATGATTTAGCAAAAGATTCGCATCAAGTGATTAAGCGTGATTTTACTTGGACCATTGGATGTTACTTTGTTTTATAAAACTATCATCTACAAACTAGCCATTCACTTTTAAATATATATCTTTGGATATTCTTGTGCGAAGATATTGAGAGTTTCATTGTTAAAACCAATGTACCTATGTTCTATTTTTTTATTAAACACACATTTAGAATATTGTTACAGTATTCCTTATGAGTTAAAGAATGAGAAAAATCGACCTTTGATACTTGATATTTCAGATATCTGAACCGCCACAAGAATGGTTTGGCATTAGCACCGATGGAGTAATTTTTGGTATCTTGGTTAATCCCATTCTCTTAATTCTCTCTTTATATGTATATCGATGTCTCCTGTAAACAATATATGTATGTTAGCCTAATCACTCGATATCGCATTTATACTATGCGAGGATCCTATGTGAGGTCATTATGCTATTTACCAATGAATTGGCTTATGGATGTCACTATCATTGCCATCTTTTACCATAATTCATCCAGCTTGGTCATGTTTTCCTTCTTTTTTGGCGGGAAGATTAGTCCTTACAACACATTCTTTTTTATTTTCATAGTATCGAGTAGGCTATGGTGATAAGATTATTATATATGATTTAGCAAAATATTAAAATCAAGTTATTATGCGTGATTTTACTAGACCATTAGGTGTTAGCCTATTTGATAAAGTCGCTCATGTACGAATCAAGCACTTTGCAAGTATTGAAAGGGGAAGTATTATCCAATAACAATATTCATGAGCCACGCCTGTCCTGGATATCACTGTCTCGCTCTTAGAGTTCCCAATTTTTCACTTAAGTTTGTTTTGAGCGCTATGTGTTTACGCTATTAGAATCGTCGCATACGGTTTTTCCATGCTGAACAAGAGCAGAGTCTCATTTTATTTCATTAGTTCCTATATATTCATTTGCCTCATACTATGTTATCTTTTAGTGTATGATCCCTTTTATCCTTACGTAATTAAGTTTCGTTGTTTTACTTACTTGCCAATGAATTACATAGCTTACATAATAGACATGCATGTATGCTCCTAGCCTTAGATGCAAAATGATTTTTCCTTTCCTCTCCGTAGCTTGGAATTATGTTTCTGCGTTTTCCTTAGTTGGCAATGAATTATGTAGCTTACATAGTACACGTGTATGTATGATCCCCATACTTAGATGCATAATGATTTTTCCTTTGCTATCCATAGCTTGCATGATTACGTAGACATTATTATCCAACAATGAATTATGTAGCTTACATAGTATACATATATGGATGCTCCCTAGCCTAATGCAAAATGATTTTTCCTTTGCTATCCATAGCTTGGATGATTACGTAGATATTATTGTCCAACAGATTCCCTTCCATATTTCTGAAAACAACCGTGGAGTCAGAAATCATTGTCATGGAGATCGTGGATCCGTTTCCGGTAAAGATCACACTCCAAGGGTGCTTGCTTTAGACCTACAGGCTCGAAGCCCCAAATACGTATCCCTGCTTAACCATCTCTACATTTATTTGGCTGAGGTGCCTTTTCATCAGAAATGTTCTCAGTTTTGGCTTTCTATCTGTTACTATAGAATAGCTCAAATTTATGGTCTAATGGAACATTCTCCTTTATTCATGGGTGGTCACATGCTTTATGTAGTGTTATTTCAGAGGGTATTGATGTTTTTTTCGGTGTTAGCATTTCAAAGATTGATGTGTCAACTAAGTTCCTGGTTATGACAATATTAAGGTCATGCTTCAAAGATATTTGCACATAATAGTATTAGGTTATGTAGGTGGCTACCTTGGAGGCACATAGCTATGATTAATTGAGCTCACAATGTTGCAATCAAATCATTCTTGCACGGGACAAACGAATATGGTGGGGAAAATCTATCATCAAATGAAGCAGTGTCCATACTTAAGTCAACTCAAATGTGTGTAATATGCTTTGGTGTGACAATTAGGTTATATAGTTAATTTGAATTAAATAGCCTTTTAATCAGGTTGAGCCTTTCTTTGTCACCACAGGTTACTGAAAATAGCATTATAATGAAATTTGAAGCATACAAAATTTGCTCGATATGATCTTTACACTATTGAACAACAAAAGATATGATCCATCGATCTATCTCAAGTGATGGATGCTGAAAACTACAAGGATATATATATCCCACCAACCATCTAACTGTCAAGATTCATGTTTGATTCTCTTTCTATGTGAGACTAAAATATAGACTAAAATAAGTCATTTTTATTCTCTTATGGATAATTGCCACATATTGTTTATGCACTACTACTTGCTGCTAGAATGTGCCACCCTGTCATATTTGATAATTTTTCTGCCTTTCATTAAGATGACATTATCTTTTTTTACAATTCTATTAAATCAATAAGTAGCATAGACATTGTTTTTACTTTCAAATTAAGTCATACATAACGTATAAAAGACTCTGGCAATGTTCTCTAAATAAAAAAAGACGTGATGTGTTGTTATGTTTATAATTCTTTACCTGATTATTCTCATTTATTTAACCATCTCTTTTCGAAACTCAAGAAAGTGGCCTTCCTTGATGATGACATTTGTCTCCCATATTCTTGATGTTCTTTGGAGAATAGAACTATCCCAGAGGAAAGTGGTGTGCTGAAATTATGTTAGATTAATCGATTTATAATCTTCTATTTGACTTATGTCAGACCTTTGATTTAGGCTAGACTTGCAAAGCTTAATTCCTCGTTGTTATTCTCTTTTATTGATTTTTATCCCATAAACTTCTACTAACCATAGTTCTACTTGATGCGTCTCCAGCCCTCACATCCTCATGTTGGTATGATATTTTTACAACACAAAAAAATTACTTCCTCGCAATTAGAAACCTACAACATATTTACCAAAAATACATGATCAACTGTTATTTCACATAGATGAGCTTTTCCTCTTCCATTGAGCGTAGTCGCGCCAGTAGGTGCGGGTATCCTTCTAGTTACCTCTTATACATTTCTGGAAGAAAGGCTGGCTCCTCGTGCGTCCACGTCATCAGCAAAAGGTGGACCATCGGATCGTGCCACGGCGGGCTCGGGCGTCCGACCGCCCGCTCACGCAGCGGATCCGCCCGCCGTTTCGCGCCTCGCTCTTCGCGCTTCGATCGCCATCGGCCCCTCACCTGGGCACTTCGCCCGATCTCTAGGGTCGCCGGCGTTCCTCGCAACTTGCATCCCTTTTCGCCGCCCATCCGCTCCCTCACGCGTGCTCGCCCGTCACTCTTCTTCCCTCGCGCCGCCTCCCCGCTTCCTCCTGCTCCCCACTGCCGCTTCGCCTCTTCTCTCTCACGGCCAGCCGCGCCTTCCTCTCGTAGCCACCACGCGCGCTCTACTCTGGACCATCGGATTCGAGCCGATGCGGATGGGTCACCCTTCTCCTCTTCCTCGCTCCTTTCCCTCCAGCTCCGTCTCCTCCCTCTTCGTCTCACACGGCTGCGCCTCCCGGCCGCACCACCCACGCCAGCCTCCTTGCTCCATCATGCGTTTGCCCGCTCTCGCTCCTCTGGCTCTGCTCGACTTCGACTCGGTCTGGCTCAGACTGCTCGACCTTCTCCGCTGGGGATACCAGTGGGCGATCTACTTCTACCCCGACGGGAAGAACCCCGAGGCTCCGAGGGCACGAACGTCTGCGCCCTCTTCGAGCTCACGCTCCTCGACCAGAGTGGCAAGGGCAAGCACTGTGTCCACTCCCACTTTGACCGCTTCCTCGAGTCCGGCCAGACACCTCAAGTCTGCGGCTCCATGTAGTAGCAGCATCTGAATATCCCTATTGCCTCGACTAGATTTGGTTTGGTATAGCTGTGACAATGGCAGTGAATTGGCATGCGTGGAGCTTTAGCCAGTACAATTATTAGTATGTGATTCAATTGAGGTTGATGCGGTTATGTTGGCATGGCTCTGGCTCTACTCTTGATTTGGCATGTGTGAATTTGTGGCACAATCCATTTAGATCCAGTACAATTATTAGTCTGTGATTCAATTGAGGTTGATGCGGTTATGTTGGCATGGTTCTGGCTCTACTCTGAATTTGGCATGTGTGAATTTGTGGCACAATCCATTTAGATTATTGTTTTTTTTCGCTATTAGTTTGATTTGATTGTGTTGAGGTTAGATATTATGTTGATACAAGAGTTCCTTGGTGGATTGTGTTGTGTGAAAACAACGCAATAGGTTTGGTTCTTTGAATCATGGAGCCAAATTGCTTTGGTACTGTCATGCTCGATTGCATTTTATCGAACTATCATTTTTAGTTAGTTCTAATTTGGAAAACACATACACAAATTATTGTTGTATATGTAACTAAGAATTGAGTATTTGAATTACAATTTTACCTACCCTAACTCTTAATTATCCTGACAGCATGCTGAGGTGGTAGTTATTCTTACCCCTTGAATTTGATGTCCATTTGAATAATCCTATTTTGAGATGTGTCTGTACGGTCAATTTAGGTCATGTGTCTATATGAGAGTAGGATGTAGATTTGTTGTTACACTTTATGTTTGTTTCTATTAGTTTTGCTATATGTAATACATCACAAAGTGGTTAGTAGTGGATATGATGCAACCATCAGCACTTGCTCAATGGACTGATGGTCCCTTTGTTTCTAAGAAAGAAATCATGAACCTTCCCTGGAAGCAGCTACGTTCTTATCTGATTAAAATTTCATGCTGCCAGTTTGCAAATTTTAATTTGATTTAGTTTGGTACATGTAATACTAATGTTGTTTGAACTCCCTGGATTTGATACTTTGTTTGGCTCATTGGGAATTTAGATGTAGATTTGCTGTTACACTTTATGTTTGTTTCTATTAGTTTTGCTATATGTGATACATCACAAAGTAACCGTTAGTAGTGGATATGATGCAACCGTCAGCCCTAGCTCAATGGACTAATGGTTGCATCATATCCACTACTCTTGGTGGGAACGCCCCTCGGGCCGCCACCGCCCTACCTCGGTATTAAAATGAGGACACGCAATGCAAGGATCCGAAAGGTTTGGATTGATGCTTGAGCAACCTTTTCCTTCAAATTTTGTCTTTTTCAAAAACCTTGGTGCTTTATTTATCGGAGTTTCCTTTGTTAGTTTGGCGCCACATCGTCTCCGGTCAAGAACAAAAGCAGCTTGTCAAAAATGGCTCAAAGATGAAGAATGCAAAGTTCCATTTGGATTGCATCGAGAAGCATTCATCTCCAAACAAGATCTCAAACCATCTTTTTCTTTTGCCTCAATATTTTTTTTCCGTTTTTACTATGGCTAATCGCAAGATTTTGCTATGTTTAAACAGATGAGAGCTTTGGTCAAGGACAAAGAGAGATGAGGAAGAGCTGCTCGGACAAAGATGGCGACCTTCTCACGAGGAGAGATTTGTCGGTACATTGCAACTTTACAAGCAAAGACTATTATGCCATCGCTACTCCCGCCTGCAACTACAAAGAACAACAACTCCACTCTTTATATTTCAAGAGTATCAAAAGAGAGACAAAAAGCTACTATTTTTACCATGTTTACTTCATGAGCTGCAATAGTAATCTTTTACAGAGTAGCATAGCATGCGTTTTTTTAAAGTTTTACTCTTCTGAAAATAAAAAAAAACAAAAACAGATGTTTGTCATTGAGTTCAATTTGGTTTTTATTTTTTATTAATTTTTTGTTTTACTTCCTATCCATGCTTAGGTGGTTGGCTGGTAGAGAGCTCTAAAAATCTGAGGCCACCTCCCCTGTATGGATCACAACCGCCAAGTTCTTCGTGGCAGCCTCCAAAGGAACTTAGGTGGGTGTGTGAGCAGCACAAACATGATTCAAAGACATACAAGTTCAAAAACTAATTAAATTGAGTTCAGTTCAATTTAAAAGGATGGATTAGGTTGAATTAGTGGATAACATTGGGAATGTTTTGGGACTGCCGACTTGGTGATTTTTTAAAGTTTTACTCTTCTGAAAATAAAAAAATAAAAAAACCAGATGTTTGTCATTGAGTTCAATTTAGTTTGTGTTTTTTCTTGTTTTCTTTTACTTCCTGTCCATGCTTAGGTGGTTGGCTGGTAGAGAGCTCTAAAAATCTGAGGCCACCTCCCACGTATGGATCACAGCCGCCAAGTTCTTCGTGGCAGCCTCCTAAGGAACTTAGGTGGGTGTGTGAACAGATGAGCATGATTCAGCACATATAAGTTCAAAAACTAATTAAATTGAGTTCAGTTCAATTTCAAAAGATGGATTAGCTTGAATTAGTGGATAACATTGGGAACATTTTGGGACTGCCGACTTGGTGACTTTGTTGGTTGTTCTTTAATCTAGGGACAGTAGTTGCGACAATTAATTGTATACTCTGATCTCTTAGCCTTAGCTGAGGCTAATGATGGTGTTGCTGCATGTATGCATGTATGAATTGTGATGCAAGGTATTCGTGGGGACGCGGAACGTGGGAGGGAGAGCGCCGCATCAAGGGCTGGACCTCTCTGACTGGTTCCTCAACCAACATGCTTCTTCCTCTCCTACTCACATCTACGTTCTTGGGTATGGACAATCAAAGTCAGAGTATTAAAATCATGGAATTCTATAGGTCAGAGCTGCAATCAATTCTGAGCATGGACATGATTCTCCTGCTTAGTATGTTTTTGTTTTAGAATTATGATCTTTTATCTTTTTATTTAGACCTTTTTACCATGTGTGATGCACTTTTAGTACACAATAGTAGATTATCTCTATTTCAATAGCTTTGATATTTTCCTCTAGCCCTAGCAAGCTATCATTCATAACCATACATTATTATTATTTTTCTTTTCGTTGCTTTTCCTTTTGTCATGTTGTTGGATGGAACGAAAAGATTTTACCTCCAGCAAACATTTCGGAGGTTTGCTGATTCTAAACAATTATTTTTAGAGTTGTTTGATTAACAAGGCTAATGCATCTTGCATTTCCACATTTTTTTCTTGAAAGATCATTTCCTATGATTTTCAATGACACTATATGTTCTCGATTTGCGCTTAATCGCTTAGATTCACTACATGTGTGTTTCATTCTTCTCATCTTCTTTCTATATTCCCATTTTTCCTAATTACAAAAGTTTGATTTTTTGTCAGCGTAACAAGAAGATATCAACTGTGACTAGGACATTAAACTAGACCATAAAACTACCAGGTTTGGTTACTCTACACAGAGATTTAACGTTAATAGCTACAAAAAAAACCCAAAATTTACCTACAGATGTGCTTTCCTGCTTTGATTCTATATGTAATAAAAAAACACGCTTTAATGTTTTCGAATGCTTAGCCCTTGCCTTTCTCGAAAGATAGACCTGCTCCATTATGTTAAAAAAAAACCCCACCATTTCACTGTAGATGCACTTTCCTATTTTGATCCTCTATGCTACACAAAACCATGCTTTAGTGTTTTCAGATGTTTCAACACCGTATCTTTTAACTTTCTCAAAAATGTACTTGTGTAGTCATATACGTCCAAATTTTAAAGTATGTTCTAAAAAAATGTACCTGTGTAGCCATTTACGTCCAAATTTTTAGGTGCGTGCTACGATCCCACCATCAATCATTCAAAAAGTACCCATTTTACTATAGCATGCTGCAGTGCTAATTTGTCGCTTCAAACATAACCCTTGCTATTACTGTTAGTAATTTGTTGTAAATGATAACACTACTTATCTGTTTGATATTTACGTATCTCTTATTCTAATAGGCGTTGTAGTTATTTAGTTTAGTTTTAAAACAATCCAATCTTACGCTCTAAATATACTTGCTCTCGCTTATTCTCTAAATGCTAAAATTGTCTTTATTATTTCTGAGCGGGTCATGCATCGAACTCACCTGTTCGCATGGAACTCACAGTTCCTATTCGTAACTAAGAATATATGATTCATGAATTTTTGTATTTTTATATCACAATAGTGCTTTCATTTGCTGTTAAACAGATTTGATCCATTATTTAAAAAAAAACGAATTTACCTATAGCTGTACTTTGCTGTTTTGATTCTATATGTAATAAAAAGACATGTTTTAATGTTTTCATATGCTTCATCACTATAACCCTTGCCTTTCGCTAATATATGTCTGTGTAGTCATCTACGTCCAAATTTTTAGGTACGTGCTACTATCCTATCACCGATGATACAAAAAATACTCATCTAACTATAACATACGACAGAGTTTACTGATCACTTCAAACATACCCCTTGCTATTGATAAATGATAAGACTAACTATCTATTTCATATTTGTTTGTCTCTTATTTTACTCAAGGTTGTAGCTATTTGATTAAGTTTAGAAACCTAAAGGATAACTTTTTATTGTTACCTGGCAATTCAAGTAAAATTGTCCAAAATTATATTATATATTCTAAGTTCGACTTGCCTGATATGAAAGTGAAAGTAAAGATAAATCTGGATATGAAAGTTCAAAGCCAGTTCCGATCAAGATATAAAAGTGTTGTTCAATCGTCGAAAGTTATCTCTCTTTTGCTATTATCTTTTAGCCCATTTTCACCTCTTTCTTCGTAGTTAGATCAAGGTTGCCAGAGATCATGCTGAAAACTATTGTATTGTATACGATATATGTTATGTCGAAATGGTTTGGCCTCTGAAGTACAGGTAAAATTCTACATATCCTTTAGGGTCTCTTTGGTTGAGGATTTCGGGATTGTCTTACATGCTTTCATGTGCTTCAAGTACTTCTACTCAAATTTGGGTTGTGAAAACCTAACAAACCCATGCCTCTTGACTAATATAGTAACATTGCTTTATAGTTCTTGTAGATTTCACTTCAAAGGCAATGAAAACACGCCCCAAAGTCTACATGAAGATAATTCCATTTATGCCTAAGTTCAGCTAAATAACTCTCCATGTGATACTTTTTATTTAGCGGTATCGTATTTTAGATGTTTTTATTTTTTCTATAATTCTTTCGTGTGCTTCAACTACTTCTGCTCAGATTAAGATAGTGAAAACCTAAAAAAACATGACTACTACCTAATATAGTAACATTTCTTTATAGTTTAAATATAGTAACATTTCTATAGTTTTCTGTATGGTCCACTTCAAAGCTTACAGAATCATGCCCCAGAGTCTGCATGCAGATAGTTCCATTTTAGGCTAAGTTCAACTAGGTCCTTTTTTATATGTTGAGTTTAGTTTGTGGTTTAGCTGTATATAGGTATCTATATCAGTATCCTTTGGAAAAATTAAAACAACATCACCCACCTTCCATGCGTAGTTATTATAAATTTTGCTCATTTGCACCCTATATACATTTATCTTGCATGTCTGTTGTGTGATTTTTATTGACATAGATTATTTCTGTTCCCCCACACTCGATTACGAGACTTTCAGACGTTAGATGATTTCGAATAAATCATTGAAGTTTGGAAATTAGCAATCAAAGTTTAAATATTATTGATGTTAAACCTACAAGCATGGAAGCTCGTGACCGGTATGACTTCCAATTCTACAAACTCTTACCTATCTTTGACTATATAGTATTTTAGTTGATCTAGTCAGTATAAATAGAATGAAAAGACATTTACGAGTCCAAAGGAACACTAGCTTAAACTGTTATCCTTCTTTATTTATCAGTGTCTATTGAGCTTCGTTTACATTAAGTTCACATGCTTCAAACATCTTTGGACATTTGTTCACCATTTTAAACCATAACCTCTTACGCCAACCATGCTACTCGTTATTATGCTTATGACTTTATATCCTCATATTGTTTATGTAAGAACCAAAATATTCTACTTTTCCTTTTTTATGTTACATATGTTTTCGTTCCTTACGTTTACAAGCTTACATAGTATAAAAACCAAACCTAACAAACAATAGCCATTGCTATTTCACGCATATAATCGCTCGATAAAAATTCCTGCTTTCCTCTCCCCTAACACCAGTCGTAGCCATGCTAATAGCGCGGGTCACCTTCTAGTCCTACCAGTTAAACCAAGCGAAAAAGGACGCGAGGACATGGTGGCCACGCCGCCTTTTTTTCGCTGCGTTGATTGGCGGCACTGCCGTCGTGGCCGTCCGATATTTTATTTCATTTTGCGTGCCTTCTCTCTCGTCTTCCTCGGTCACTTCTGTTATCTTCTCTCGCTCTCTCTTCTACTTCCCTCCTTGCCTCAGCCCATGGCCAACCAAATCCTCTCAACCAATGCCTCTCGGCCTGTCGCCCGGTCCTTCGCTTCCCACGCCGCTGCCACCCACCCCACCCCATGCCTTGCACGCCTTACGCCACCGCCTCCCTCAGGCTGCCTTCCTCTCAAGAATCGTGCCCGACGCCCACCACGCCTCACGCGCTTGCTCGGCCTCTCTCCTTCGCCTCAGTGTAACATCCCAAATGTATAAATGGGTGTGTGTTCCAAATGTAAGAAAATGTGTAGAAATTAAAACTTTTCACATCTTGAAACCCATGAACTTTTCTACAATTCTTGTCAAGAGTTGGGGAATCAAAACACAAATCTCCTGTTGACTAAAGTCAAACCCTTATTCCACTTTGTCACAAATCTTGTGCCAACCATTGAAAATATTTTTCCTTGGTTCTAGGGATGCTGTGTGACCCCTCTGAATTATTTCATAATTTTTAGAAATTATTTGATAATTTTTGGAGGCAAGTCAAACTAATTTTTCAATTGGTCAAACCCTAGAACAACCCTTGATGAATTTCTGGAGAAAAATGCATTATACAAAAACCTCTGGAAATTTTATGTAAGGTTAATCCTGGAGTGAGGAAACTCCAGTCAAAATTTCGGAATTTTTGGATCTAGTTTGCTACCTCTAAAAATTCCTCCAACCTCAGCCTTCAAATTTAAACTTAAATCTGGCACTGTTCCTTGGGCCCGAGCCACTTTCCAAGTGGTTCGAACCCAACCGCGTCCTCAGCTCAGCCGAGCTCCTCCCCACGCGTGAGGTCGTGCTCCGTTGGATCAGAAACCGACGGCCACGACCTCCCCTATCCTCTCGTCGCCGTCAGATCAAGATCTCACGGCCACGACCTCCCCTCCCTTTTGTAGTGTCGTGCCCCACGGCCAAGACCTCACATCGATGTTGTGTGCCGTTGGATCAAAATTCAACAGCCACGACCTCCCTTCTCTATCGTGCGCACCAGCCAGACCTCCCCCTTCTATGTTGTGTGCCGTTGGATCGTAATCCAACCGCCATGACCTCCCCTCACTGTTGTGCGCCGTTGGATTGAAATCCAACCGCCACGACCTCCTTTAGTGTCGTGCGTAATCGCCATGACCTCCCCTCCCCTTTCGTCGCCGTTGGATCAAAATCCAACCGCCACGACCTCCCCTCACTGTTGTGCGCCGTTGGATTGAAATCCAACCGCCACGACCTCCTTTAGCGTCGTGCGTAATTGCCCGCCTCCCACTTCTGTTCGTAGCCGTTGGATTAAAATCCAACAGCCATGACCTCCCATCGATGTTGTGTGCCGTTGGATCAAAATCCAACAACCACGACCTCCACTCTCTGTTGTGCGCCGTTGGATCAAAATCCAACAGCCACGACCTCCCACCTCTTTTCCGCGTCGTGCGCAACCGCCACTACCTCCCACTCTATGTTGTGCGCCGTTAGATCAAAATCCAACAGCCACGACCTCCACTCTCTATTGTGCGCCATTGGATTAAAATCCCACAGCCATGACCTCCCACCTCTTTTTTGCGTCGTGCGCAACCGCCACGACCTCCCACTCTATGTTGTGCGCCGTTGGATCAGAATCCAACAGCCACGACCTCCCCTCGATGTTGTGCACCCTTGGATGTAAATCTAAAGGCCACAACCTCCCATCTCTTGTCGTCGTCGGCAATGCCAAGACCTCCCCTACATTCGCGCCATTGGATGCAAATCCAACGGCCGTGACCTCCTATCCCCTTTCCGCGCGCGACCTCCCTTTTCGTTTCGCAACCATGCGATGGAGATCTAGCGGCTGCAACCTCCCCATTCGAGATCTTGTGGTCGCGACCTCCCCGTTTCTTTTCAGACCACCCTGAATCAGATCCGAGGGCTACGACCTCCCCTTCGCTTATCCAACAGTTGATCTCTGTCGCCTGTTCTTCTCCTTCCTCGGTCTCGCGCGCGTGCGCCATGGCAGAGGGAGGGCAGTGCCCTGTCACCTCCCAACAGCTCTTTTGCTACCAGCATTAAATGTTGGTCAGCCTTTCGCCCCTAGGTCCTGCTCTGACCTACCCCCATCCCCTCCACGTCCTTGTCCGAGCCATGGACCGAGCCATGGGCTAAGCTCGCCATGGAGCTTAACCCTAGCTCATGGCCTCTACTCCCCGGCTTTAAAAGGTCCTCTTGCTCCTCCTTGGCACTCTTTAAACACCACTTAGCTTCTCCTCTGCTCTAAGGAGCTCAAGCACCCGTGAGCCCCTTAGCGCCATTGTTGCACCTCGGGCTCCTCGGTCTTGACAGGTTCCAGGTGTCCTTCCTCAGCTCTTTGTGCTTCCTCTTGAGCCCCTCATCACCCTGGTGCTTTCCCCTAACTTGATTTTAGCTTGTCTCCACAGGAGCGGGCTAATTTGGAGTTGGTCTCCTTGCGGTCGTGAGCACCCCCTTCTTCCCCTTCGCTGGTAAGGACCTCCTCCTTTCAATTCCTTGTTCTGGGAGCACCTCCTAGTTATATGGAATGCATCTTGATGACCCGATGCGGTTGATTATGCCCAGGTCCTCTTCTCCACATCGTCCTCCTCGGCGCCGGCAAGGTCCTCCATCGTCGGAGCGGCTCAGTCCTCCTCTGTCCCTCCTCGACCTCCAGGTAACCTCTTGGTAGTCCCTTAGAGCTGGGCACTCGCTTGAATGAACCGCTGCGGAGCTCCTTATGCTGTTTGTCATTTGGCCTTTGCCTGTGCCTCTCCTCCGGCTCATGGCGCTCTGTCCACCACCGCGGGTGTGAGTGGTACCAGTGGGTGTGCACTGCTATTGCGCACCCGTACCTGGCATCCATTCACACCGTCGTGGCCTGAGTCGTCGGCGGTGACCATTTCTTCGCCGTCGGTTTCGTTGTCGGACGAAACCGACAACCTGTAGCGATGTCCTAGGGCCGTCCATTTTTAGATCTGCGGCGAGATCTCACGGGGCCGTGTGCATGCACTGTGTCGCGTTGGTTGCAAGCCGTCCATCTCGTGATCAACGGTCCACGACCTCGCCTCCTTCGGCGGGATTTCCCAAGCAGCAGCGCGATCCAACTTCGGTAGTTGGATTCAAGATCAACGACCCATATTCGTTGGATCTGCGCGGGCGCGAGCGCGTGTTGCCGGCAGGTCTTGGGCCATCCGATCCAGGATCAACGGCCCAGGTTCGCCCACGTTGTATTGGTTTTAGAAAACTCCCGGGGGAATTAATTGTAAACTCAAAAAGGTAATAAACTTCAAAAATGCATAACTATTTCATTTTAGCTCCATTTGAGTTGATTCAAATTTTGATAGCTCTGGTTTGAACTAAAATTTAATCTAAAAATGGTTGTAAGTTGAGTTCGGCTCCAGAAAATGAATTGGTAAATTGGTTTCAAAATTAACTTTAAATGTTGCTCTAAGTGTTGCATTTAACTTGTAAATTGCATAAGTAATTATCTAGAGATCCTTTTTGAGTGAATCCAACTTTGTTGGCTTACTCTATTAGTGTACTAAATGTTAGAATAGGATTTAGACATGTCACTATTTTCAAAAGAATTGTGGGTGTATTTTATTTGTGCTCTTTTGCATGTCTTTGAAAAATCATAGAAAATACATACTAGCTCCAAACGAGGTGAACTCAATTGTGTTATTCATCTCATGAGGTGCTTTTCTTATCATAAAAATCCCAGGTGCAACACCTCTTTGGAAAATTGTGCTTGAGAATTTAGTTCGGATGAACAGTAACCGATTTGAATTTTGCAGCATTTTCTAGGCTGAGCAGATTTGTTTTGGCCATATCTTTTGCATTAAGAATCCAAATCAATTGGTTCTTATTGATAAATTCTTTAAAAATCTTTCTCTTGCTGCTGTGAAAATTTCAGAGCATTTAGAGCAAGTTTGCTGTGGAGTCCTTTTGGTTTTCCTCGTTCTTATCGGTTCTTTTTCGCATTTTTCGTTAGGTGCCGACGAGTGTGTTGATCCCATGAGTGATCCTTTGCAGCATAGTGAGCATATCCAGCAAGGCAAGCAGTTTGATCATATCCCGTTAATCCCATTACTTTTAAAGTCTAATACTTTGTTTAACTTGTATGTATGCATGCTTACTTTATGTTAAATTATCGATTAGTTGAGCCTATAGATGCATACTCTGTAGGTAAATGTTCATTCTCTAACACTAAGCCTAGGATTATCTTGCTATGATTTAGAGTTCGATGGATGGACTCTTATCACTTAGTAGTTTACGTGATGATGCTTAGAAATGCTTAGATAACGGTAGAAATGGGCGGTTGTCGACTTATGTCGATGACCTTGATCACACAAAAGTTATTATTCCATTATGTCCAGTACTTGTGCTTTGTTACTTTGTAAAGAAATAAAAATGAAAACAAAATTGTTTCATGACTTGGGCACAATGGATATTGGTGTGATATGTTGGGTGTGAATGGAATGGTGCCTAGGTCCCCAAGGACCGAGTTACTTGTGTCACTAAGCCAAGCACTTTTGCGTGCTAACCACACGAGGGTATTGGGAACCCCTCTTGGCTAAGTACTTTGGGAGGTGTTAATTGTGGGTCATAGGTGGTTAAAACTGTTTTTATAAGGAGAAGAGCACCATGATTGCTTAATTTGGTAGGTGTCTCCTACCTTTCGGGTTGTCGTGACTCTTAATTAGCATCATTCATTGGAAATGCCTCCTAGGACTTAGCCGTGTCGGGATACCAAAGGAAGTGTGCTAAATAGCTTGGCGAAAAGGCGGTTTGGCGTGTGGGTACATTGGTACACCCCTACAGGGTTAAAACTATTCGAATAGCCTCGTCCTAAGTTATGGACATGCTTGGTAAGGTCGTGCAAGAACTGGACTAAACATTTAATTAAAACTTGTTGGGTGGTATGAATTGGGTAATTCATGCTATTGTTGTGGTGACTATTGGGTTAGTCACTTCTAGGTTGTTCTTTTGTTGTTATTATTATTGTATCGCTGTTACTTCAACAATTAAAAATGCTTTGTCAAATTGCTTTGAATCTATTACATTATTGCAATGAAAAACTTGCTTTATGCTAAAATGAGCCTAAAGCCTTCCACTTAAATAAAGCTTGCATGTAGCATATGTATAGGTCTGTTACCCTTACACGTTAGTCTTGCGAGTACATTTTTGTACTCATTTGCTTTGCTTATAACTTTGTTGCAGAGGAGGTGGAGCCCCAAGGGCCCTACTTTTGTGAGATGTGCTGTGGTTGGGACGACTAGGTTGGTGGCATAGTTGGTTGCCTTGTGGGCTAAAGGCAAACCATATGGCCTTCTTTTGTTTATTGCCATCTTATGGCTTTTGCTTCTGCTGTTATTTATCTCTCTTAGTTGTATTTGGCCGGTCGGCCCCTTTTGTAATAACTCGCTATTTATGTATGTCTTTTATTTAATCTAGTTCGTGCTTTGGTTCTATGTCTTGAATGGAATTGATGCATGATTTTGTAAAGGGTATGTATCTTGCATTTAGGAAGTGTACATATCTCGAAGACATGGGTTATTTTGTTTGTGATGCTAGGGTCAATGAATGACTAAGCATTACAAGCCAAATAAGTCGGGGTCCTCACACTCATGCCGCCTAGCCGCCTCCCCACACCCACGCTTGGCCTCCCCCACGCCTCGGCCCGTCTGGCGTGCCTCCTCCCCACACCCATGCCGACCCACTTGCCCGCCCACGCCTGGCCGCCGCTGCCTCCCTTGGCCCCCTTCCCTCTGCAAGAATCGCTTCGACCTCCTCCCCTCGGCCTCTTCCATGCTCTTCTTTGTTTCCTGCTACTCTGTCGTGCAGGGTGACGGGCGACAGCGACGTCGACAAGAGAGAGCCGGCGATCGATCACCGCCCGCCTCCTTTCTCCGTTGGCGATCCAGATCTTCCTTCTCGCCACAATTCCCACGTTTTTAACCTCTTTTGTCATTTTTTTTTGGGCGGTTGATACGCGTTGGTTTAGTTCGACAATATGCTCGTAGGGAGTACAAATGGTTCGCGATTTCGTAGTGTGACTCAGTTTGTGGAAATCTGGATTCAATTCCGCTCTGAGCAATTGGGATCGGTAGGGAAGATGGGTAATTGGTGGATTCGTGCCCTATCTGGTGTGCCTGTGCCAAATGCCCAAATTGGTGCCATTTATCTAGTTTGAGATGGTGGTGGTGGTTGATTTGGATGAAGCTAGTGTTAGAAAATGGCTGGTTGGTGATCATGATATCTTGCAATGTAAGTGTGGCAGGGAAATGTGTTGTAACACCCCAGCCAAACAAAGGCCTGGAATGCTACTAAATTAAGTAAATCTAAACATTTTCAAACTAAAATATCTTACAAAAATTCGGCAGAACCTCCTTTGTATAACTAAGTATCTAGGAGGTTCAACAGATGCATATATTAATAGCAATTTCTCCACATCCAAAGTTCATCAAAGCGTTCATAAATAGTCATCTCGGCTAAATTATAAGCAAGCATAAACAAAATTTACAGACTCTCTTTATTACAAATAAACCAATGCATTCAAGCATAGCCAAGATTAATCCTTAAGCAGTTTACTTATTATTAAGGTATGAACTAAATGGTAATCATCTTTAAAAGAATGTGTGGTAATGAGTGCATCCTTAGCAATCCTACTCCCTCCCATGCATGCCGTTCTTGCAAGTGGTACCTAAAAAAACAACAAACACAAGAAGTGAGCCCCAAAGACTCAAAGAAATATAATAAATGGCGTCTAGCGTACAAACATGCAAATCAGCAGTTAAACCTCTCAAATCCATATATCAACCATCATACACACGCATGCTATGCAATATGCTCAAAAGATAATCCTCTTCCTTCTCTTTCCTTTTGCATTTTAGGTAATGCAAAGTGTGCATCGTCGATGCACACCCATGCTCGTACCATCTGATGCAGGGACCATTGCCCACACCCACGTGTATGGGGACCTAAGCCCATGCTTTTCAAGCATGGGGACCTTTAGCCCATCATTAACATGGCGGGGACCTCAAGAGTTGCTTGGTCACCACATGACCAAGTCTTCAATAAGCAACATGATGCATAGGTATGAATTTCTCAAATTAACAAACATACATCCGACATTATTGCATATAAAAAAATCCTTTTCATACTACGCGCAATAAACAAAGTCATCACAACTAATGAACAACCAAATTTAACACATAACTCATATCTCTAGCAATAATGCACAATAGTGGCTATGCCATCATCACATCTCACGAGCACACAATTTCTCATAACATATACCCAGATTGCCATTCAACCATAAATATTATAACCATCATTATACTTGCCTTAACCGAGAGAGTGAGGGGCCAGCCGCCAAGATGCGCCCGGGACCGGTCCACCACCTGAGTAATTATTATAATGCACACTAAGATGGCAGTAGCGGACCAAACCAAAATATACAACAACAATCACTAACTTGTAAGAGCGTCTAACTCGATCCCAACCCCAAATCCTACAGTCGATCTGTCCCCTAAGTGGACAGTCAATTCTAAAATTCATATCTATTGCTACAGAAGTCCAATTAAGGTTTTCTTAGACTTTCTGGAAAGGTAATTAAATTACCTAAATAAACTTATTTGGGTAGCCCTTCTGATTCTGCCATCTACTGCCCCTACCAAGCCAATCTACAGAACATCAATTATCACGTCGGGTTCTCTGGACAGTACACTAAAATTATCATAACTTTTAGTACATGTATCCAAATCTTGAGTTCTTGAGCTTTCTGAAAATCTGAGACATTGATCTACAACTTTGATTATACTGAGCTTCTCTGATTTCCCCTTTAACTAATCGTTTCAACCAGATTACTAAAACTTGTCAGATCACCAACGATTCTGTAGAACAGTCCCACTAATAAAATCATAACTTCTGCTACAGGGGTCCAAATTACGTGTTCTAGCCCTTCACGGAAAGATGGCGACGTCCTCTACAATACTATAGGAGACATCCAGAACTGAATCCGCACTTAACTACGTCAAAACGTCTGTCTAACGCAATCTGTCCTGAGCAGACTATAATACCGACATTGATTAACTATTCGATTTCGCATCTAATCAAAGGGGAAAAGAAGGTACCCTTGAAGAACCGCTGAAGAACACGTGCGAGCCGCATTCTCTCCCCTTCCTCTCTTCTCCTTCTCTCCTTCTTCCTCTTCCTTTCTCTTCCTTCTTCCTTGGCGGCAACAACCCGGCGTTCTTCACGGCGGTGGGAGGATGGCGCTGGGAGAGGAGGAGCAGCAGGGGGTGATGCACTGTAGCACCACGTCTACTGTAGCATGTCGGTGGCTACTGTAGCACGGGTTGGTGCTGTAGCAAAAATTAGGGTTTCCACCCTTTTGGACCTTGGTGCTGTGGGCCAAAAGCCCATGGCCCGTGTTTTGAAGAAATTTCAGAAAAATCCTTTTAACTATTTTTTCCTCTCTAACACGTTTGAGTATTACACCCCCCTCTAAACTTCAGTTAAATCCATTTTCTAATTGGTTCTTCTCCCTAAATTATTTCTTCTCACTTAAATAAATTTGGAGTATTACATGTGTTGATTGTGTTGTGCTAGAATGGTCATCGGGAAGCTTGAACATGCTCATTATCAAGTGTTTAATTCATCCAGAGATGGCGCCATCGCTTCTAGGCCTTGTGTTTTAAGTTTGATATGTTGGATCGCTTGAGGAAAATATGTGTGACATGGGATTGATTTTTTAGGTCGTGGATCATCGATGATCAATAGTCGATTGAGAAGAGGAGAATACTACTGACATTGTTCTCCTTGTTCTATGGTCTATGGAAGCATGTCTTCACAAAGACAGAGTTCCGTGTGCTTATCCTTGGAGTTCGAAAGTCGGAAGACGGTAATTCTTCTAAAATTTATATTTACATTTGTTGACCCAACTATGTCACTTTTTCGTGCTAGCATCCTCATGTACTACTATCCATTATATAATGGGATATATTTTCTCACCCTACAAACAATTACCACTATAGTCAGCTGGGCGATCTATAACCTGCTCAAACGATCAACTATAGATCTCATCTCTATTCGTAAGGTGAATACTGTGCATTATCATAACCACATTGCTCAACCTCAAATGTCAATTGCTCATGAATGTTCTACATCTATGTCCTTATCAAAGGTATTTTGTATAGCACTATGTCACATCTATATTCTGCCGATTTTTTTATGTCTAGGTGCTCTGCCTTGATTAGCATGGCTTATGTAATCAGTTCTATGATGATGTGGTTCTCTTGTTTAGTGGATTCTGGTTATGCATCGATGGAATGTTGAATGGACAGATGAATGTATGTTTGAATGAATGAATGATTCTACAGAAATGCCAGATGGTGATTTAGGCATGTGTCTTGGGCATGTTTATTGCTGGATTCTACCGATCTCATGATTTAGGCCAAGAACAACACACAACATTAAGGGTCCTTGGGTAAAATGCTCTCTTGACGAAATTAACTAGAGGTCAGAGAAATACTAATCTTATCATAAGCCTTATCATTATTAGAACTGATTGATTCATTAGGAATATATATATAGTAGGATTTTAGATGCGTAGAATAAAAAAAAAGTTTGATCAAACATATATTTATAATGTTTCGCATATAGTTCGGGTGTAAACAAAGACCATTACATTATAGCTTTGTTTATCTCAGTGCTATACTACAGAGATACATTCATACAGTAATCACGTTGCGTGAACATAATACTTCAAAACTGCATCATGCAAAAACCGATATCATTACTTCATCGATCTGTTTGTTACATGCTTTGGCTGATACAAAGATCTATATCATTACTTTGTTTGTTTATTTGTTACACAGTTTGCCTACACATATAGCAGTCTTTTACATCTCTCCAGAAACAATCTCTTTATCTTTATTCGTATAAGTATGCAGAAAGTACAATCCATAGCAATTGTATCTGCTCTTTTCCCACAGAGTCGGTATTCTGATTTAATTTATGCTACAGCTGATACAAATTAATTACTAAGATTACTAGTGTTTTTCTAATTCGCCAACTCACATGTCATTCTTATTCTGAATACTATAGAGATACATTCATACAGTACTCACGCTGCATGTACATGATACTTCGAAACTGCATCATACAGAAACCTATATCATTACCTCATCTATTTGTTTGTTACATGCTTTGGCTGATACAAAGATCTATATCATTACTTCATTTGTTCGTTTGTTACACAATTTGCCTACACATGTAGCAGTCTTTTACATCTCTCCAGAAATAATCGCTTTATCTTTATTCATATAAGCATGAAGAAAGTACAATCCATAGCAACTGTATCTACTCTTTTCCCACAGAGTTGGTATTCTGATTAAATTTATGCTACAGCCGATACAAATTATTTACTATGATTAGTAGTGTTTTTCCAATTCGCCAACTCACATGTCATTCTTGTTCTGAAGGTCACCACACGATTCGCCAAATAGCGAATAAATGAAGTCTATAGTATGTGTCCTTATTTGTCCATATTGAGTTTTTCCAAAAAAAAAATTGCATAACTTCTAAGCCACCTCTCTTTACATTTCAGATGTAGCAGGAATGTAGGCTGCGTGCTTCTGGTACAAAGCATTTGTTTAGATCCTACACGTACTGTGTAATCCCGATTTTGTAAAGTGCTATGACAAGTTCCGGCCATCTTTTGTGCTTACTCAGCAGCTACGAATCCGTTGTAGATATTGTATCATGTTATTAGGGAGCAATCAATTCAATGTATTATATACATAGCCTACGTAGTCTAAGATCTTCTGTAATCACAATACCCACTTATACCTCTTATTACCTATGTTTAGGCTTTTATTTTCTTCTCCTTCTCGCTGTTACATGCTACAGCTACCAACATAATTATCATCCATGCCAACAGCCCACCTATATTAATATCACCTGTATAGCTACAAATCAGTTTTAGTGGATTTGCTTATTCTAACAACCAGTTATTTTCCCTAGCAAAATGTGTTCATTGTGCAACATGCAAAACAAATTCCCAGCGCATCATGTGGCGCGCACAGGCCACTAGTCCTACCAGTTAAACAGAGTGAAAAAGAGAGCGAGGGCATGGTGGCCACGTCACCTCGATTTTTTTTATCGTCGGATCCGCGCTTCTTTACGTCTCACCCGTCCGATATTTATTTGGTTTTGCATGCCGGTGACGCTATCACCTGCTTCTCCGCCTCTTGATGCCCTCACGCCCGCCAAGTCCCTCCCCCACCCCACGTCCGTTGCCTCCCCTTCATCCCAACGCTTCTCCTCCCGGTAGGCGTCCGCACACTGGCCCCTCCTTCCCTCCCCCTCCTCCTCACGCCTCTTGCTTCCCTCTACCCCAACGCCCTCACACCCAGCCAAGTCCCCTCCCTCCCTTCATCGAGTCATCGTTCGCTGTGGCGGTCGCACTAGTGATGCTTGTCGTGGTGCCGGCACCGGTGCTACTGGTGCGGCGGAGGTGGCGGCGTGCCACGGTGGCTCGCGACAGAGGAGTCCAAAATAGCGAGAGGGAGTTAGTGCTCGCGTACTACTCGGAGTTGTTCCCAGGCATGGTGCATGCGGCAGAGGTGCCCGAGGTGCCGATGTGGGGCTCCGCCCATGGCGGTTCTGGCGTGGGAGGAGGAGTTGGCGAAAGCGCCACAGCCGGCGACAGGGGCCAAGGGGTTCTACGCGGTGTGCTTCAGGTCGATGACGTTTAGGTGCAAGCAGTGCAAGGCTGTCAAGTACTAGTGAGTGGGCTGAAACCCTGTTCCTAAGTCTCGTTTCGATTGTTAAATTTCAGTGGGTGACTGGGCAATTGGGAGCGAGGTAGTCTCCGATTTGTACAATTGGAGTGGGGATGCCCTGCATTTTGTATAATTTTTGTTGTTGGTAACATGTAATTGGTTATTAGTTCGACAATATTTGGATTTTGCCCCCATTTTGTGGGTGCACTACTACAAGAACACCCATACACCAACGGATAGCTAGCAACCGAACAAACAGCCGTTGCAAATGGGCTTATGGGCTGTGTTGTGGAATGAGTTAGGAATACTTAATAGATATTCCACCTCTCCCACGTCTAAGTCAAGAGGAAAAAGGCACTGAACCGACCCCCATCCCCTTAACTTCCTCCCTATTATCCCATTTAATTAGGCGCTCTGGTGGTGGCGACCCTTTCCCATTCCCATTTCTTTCCTTTCTCCTCCCCTTGCTTCATGGCTCGGCCGCGCCCAACCGCCTGCTCCCTGCTGTCCCCTCATCCTCTCCTCGGCGCGCCTTCCCCTCCGGCTTGCTCCCTCGGCTCGGCCCGGCCCCATGGCTCGCCGCCAATCGCCTCCACCCCAACGCATCAGCCCGGCCCTCCTCCGGTTCACCCCTGTGGCTCGACTGCCGAGCGCCGCCTCCCTTCGTTGGCTCCCTGGTCCGGCCCGTGCTCACCGGCCCCTGCTCCCTCTGTTGCTCGCCCGCTCCCTTGCCCCTGTGCGCCGGCCGCTCGCTCGGTCGGTGCCTTGCTGCTCAACTCCCCCCTATTCCACTTTCTTTTATTTCGGTTTTCAAGTTTTGACTTATTCATTTTATTTGTGCTGCTTGCTGTCAGTCTTCCAGATCTCCTATGGTATCTCCCCACAATCCACATCACGATTTGGTGGAAGGATACAATAGATGGTGGCATGGCGTTGCAGCGACGACTGGACGACAACGACGGCGGCCTCGGCTTCTAATTAGATGGGTTGATTTAGAGGTCACCTATTGGGGATTTGGTTTCATTTGTTCTTAAGATAGATTAAGCCTGGTGGTAGGGTCTGGAGGCATTGCATGTTTGTGTGATCCACTTTTCTTATGACATGTTTGTT
This sequence comes from Phyllostachys edulis, assembly GCA_036346405.1. NCBI lineage: Eukaryota > Viridiplantae > Streptophyta > Magnoliopsida > Poales > Poaceae > Phyllostachys > Phyllostachys edulis. The sequence goes on along the minus strand of CM070561.1, from coordinate 12,658,527 downwards.
GAAATGTCGTAGAGAGAGTGAGATTTTTCCCCAGGTTATGTTAGTTTATGGTAGTACTTGGAGGTTACCTTTTAGGCTTTTACTAAATGTCTTATGATAAGTCTAGTATTGGTAGGGATGTTGATGCAGTCATGTAACAGTGTAAGATGGGTTATTCAACTACAACATTTGAATTGGTGCTGATTAAAGTAGTGGGAGATTCAAATTTTGTTCAACATTGCAAAGTAGAAGTTGGAATGAACTGTTAATTTGCCCATCAACTCTTATTCAGAACATTAGGCAAATGTACTATAAGTTAATTTATGGACACATCGAGTCCTCCAACACCAAGCATCCCACATCTAATGGTTGATGAAAGCTAGCTATTTTTCACATTTCTATGTAGTGTGGGATGCTGGCTTCTGCTTACTTGAGCTTAGTTAATTACCATTCACTGATTGGCATTCTTGTACTAGTATAGTAGTATTTCTATATTTGTAGGCTAGTAGCAGTATTAATGTATTCATACTAGATGTTTGGATGGTATATGTGTCATGTGTGCAACTGTGCATCCATGTTTTGTTGTCTTGTGTAATTTTTATCTTCTGCTAATGGGAACAAGATGATGTTTGGGATACACAGGTTGTAAAAATATGTGTGCATACTGGTTGATGTGTTCCAAGTTCCAACTTTGAAATAAATTTGGTTATTTAGTCTTTACTCTTTACTACTGCCTAACTAAAATTGTTTTATGTTTTGCACTATTGAGCACATTTTCAGTATGATTTGGAGGACTTACACACTAGCAGTCTAGCACTAGTATGGTATAGCATTAGCATTTAGTAGTAGCTCTGTAGCAGTACTGTAGTAGTTTAGCATGAAGCATCACTCATTTACTCACTGGTTGTCCCATTTTGCACTTGTGCAGGCACCATATGGTAGACCAAGCTCAAGGCACTGAGGGTGTATCTTTTACCCTATCCCCTACCGTTATGTTTCATTTCTTGGATGTTGCTAAATATATGAGCTGCAACTTTTAGGTATTGGCTATGTGCAGCAATTAGGTTGAACTGTTTGCTTGTGGCTAATGATGAAATGAGAGATCACATATTTGAGCTCCTAGGATCATCCTTTTCCCTAAGTGGAAGCAATGGCATCAGGTGTGCTCTGCGAAACTAGTGTTTTATATAATCCATTCTTTGTGCATAGTTTATTAATGCAGAACCCTGGTCGTAGAAGTTAGAATGTTAAGTTGAATTGAAAACCATGTAAAATGTTCCTAGGTGATATAGATTCATGTATTAGATCTTGCTATTCCTACTTAATCATTAATTGATAATCTCATTGCATTTGTGCAGGTCAAGTACACTTTTAATAATGGAAAGGTGGTGCTTATGATGCCAACCCCTTATTCTTCAGAGATTCAAGTAAGTAATCAAGTTTCAGGTTTTTCTAGAGCTTACTATCTGTTGTCACCCACTCGTGTAATCTTCATCATCGGAATCAGAGATGGGATCTTGGCATGTGCCGATGAAGAAGTCTAGTGATGAGAAAGTTAGGATGTGCCTTTGTATTGGTAGGATGGGGTCCTGCAAAGAACCCCATGAAGCTCCTGTGGCCAAGGGAGTTGTCCAGGCTTTATCTCCATCTAAGGCATCTAATGGAGCTCAGCAGAGGCGACCAGAAGATAAGGCTAGGTTGGTTACTGGTAAAAGAAAGGATACATGTTGATCACCTACCCAGCAGCTGCATCTGTCATGTTGGCCAACATGCTACAAGAAAGAATATACAGCCATACAGGTAAATGACTAACTTTTCATTCATTTATACAAGATTACATTTATTGATAGTTTGATACAATGATATTGTTTGCAATTTTACATGTATAATTGTACAGTACATACACAACATGTGTTGATACTACAAGTGGAGCCCTGTCAGCCATCACTACATTCTGATTTTTGAAGGCTTTGTTTGAAGAGGATGGGAACTAGCTCTTCATTCTTGATGCTTCAAGCACAAACAATTAGGTAACAAGCTCTTCAATCTTTAGCATTAGCAGTTGTAGTCTTGTACATTAGTAAATCTTTCATGAAGGCATGTAGCATTAGCTGTAGGTATGCAAGTATTCTTCCTTGAACCACCAGCTGCAACCTGAGCCATCACTATCACTAGTCACCGACTAGTCCGCCGACTAGACGATTAGTCGGCAAGTCTCCTTCCTGGCGACTCGACTCGACTTGGTGACTTAATAACATTGGATCATACTATTTCTAGTTATTGCTGCAGCCGAAGCAGATCCATGAGATCAAGGATTTCCTGCTTACTGCTAGGAGGAATGATGCAAGATCTATGAAAATCAAGAGGAGCAAAGATGTCGTCAAGTTCAAGGTGCGCTGCTCCAAGTACTTGTACACCCTCTGTGTCTTTGATGCTGAGAAGGCAAACAAATTGAAGCAGTCACTCCCTCTAAGTTAGAACAATTTGTATAATCCGACTTGAATTGTTCATGATGGGTCATATCTCCCACTTATGATTGTTCGTATCGTTCACGAAATGGTTTTCCTCTATTTCCTCTGTAAATTAACTTGGTTAGTTGCATTCTTTTCACAGGGTCCCAGTTGTTTGTTTGATGATCCTATAGTCAGTCAATTGGATTGTCCCAATGAAGATAAAGTTTAGTCGAGAGATTATCATGGATTGGTTTTAGCCTCAATCCATATTTCATCTATGTTTAATCTAGTTGACTAGTTATTTAAGACGATCTACTAATGGTACTTATGGAGGTTTGTCAAGCGGATTGAAAAATTAAGCCATTGGTAATGCCAATCTCTGCTAGATAAGCATTGCACATCCATGTTGTGAAATGTATTACACATTGCAAAATTATTGTGGTATATCTTTTGTTAAATCATCTAATGTTAAAGTATATAAGTTTTACTTATATGACGTCATTTTTAGCCGGATTATTGCACACAGAGAGTATATGGTGATTGTCCCGGTCAAGAATTTAGTATGGTTGAGCAGCGAAATAATACGATGGTAGTGTATGGAAATAGTATTATTTTTCAACTAAGGTTTAAGAGAGTATTTATTTCTTCTCTTTCACTGCAGAGTAAGCAAAATGATTTCCAAGATGACGATTTGCAGTCACCAAGCAAACGCTCCTCTTTAGACAAGGTTTGCTTATTTATATAATATTCGGAACTCACTGTGGTTGAGTAGGAATACATTATGTTGGTACTATTTGCAATTATCGATGTTTAATTGGTTGTGCCAATCTTCTGATATGTCTTTCATTATAAAACAAAAAACTTTGGTCCAAAATGACAATGTGCAACATGGAAAGAAAAATTCTGCTGCATATAAGGTTAGTTCACTTCTCTACTATTTGGAACTCATGAACATGGTTGAGCATCAAAATAATATAATACGCTACTCCTTTTAGTTTTGTTACTTTAATGTTTTGATTTTGTTTCTTCCTAATGGTGCATTAATGGACTCCAATTTTTCATTGTAGGTTGATAAGATAAATGGATGATGCTATGGATGATATGTTGAATGAAGGTGGAGAATGGTGACATAGGCAGATGATTTTCATTACGTTTAGATTTCATTCTGTTAGGAAATGATGTTCAAGCAAAAATATTTATATCATGTCTTATGTGGATGGTTCTCTATGTAATGCAACAATTTCTTTTTAATATATGAGTATTCTTTTTTGCCATGATATGACTAATAATGATTTTTTTTTACTTTAACTTCTACACACTTATAATCGTTGCAGACCTAGTTATATCCGTTGCCAAAATAGCAAAAGTCATCTATGTATGGTAAGTACCAACGCTTCTATGTGTTGTGACAATATAATTATATCCATTGTCAAAATAGTAAAAATCATCCATACATGGTAAGTACCAACGCATACAAGTGTAGTTACAACCTGACTATATCCGTTGCGAAGTAGCAACGCCTTTTCATATCTATTACCAACGATTGTTTATTCATTGTAATAGACCCTCGCAACGGCCTCAATGGCAACACATATTAAATGTGTTGGTATAGACCATAGCAACACTTATTTGGATTTTTACCAATGCATATATGTGTTGGTAAAGGGTGTTCATCTTGTAGTGGTGCTTCCAACATGACTGCTTGCCAAGTGAGTTAGGGCTATTGCTAAACCTCCATTTAGTCTTTTATTTATAATTTCAAATTCAGAGAATCTTAGGTGGATGTATAGCATTGCTAATAGAAACTTGGATTTGATATAACTTTGCTCGTGAATTGGTCAACTATTGTAATCACCTGAAGCCAACTAGGATCCCTAATGGCTCAGTTCTGTTATTTTCGTTAATGGTGCTTTCCCCCTTAAATTTAACATTTGTTTGGGGTCCCTGACTTCAAGTTCTCTGCCTATCGGTTCCAAACACATATTAGTTTGTTGTTGTTTTTTTAGAACCGATATAGGTCACAATCTACCTTAGGCTATTAGCCATCCCAGAATGATTCACATGTTTTCTGGATGAGCACGCCAGCACGATATCATTTCATGGCACAACGTGTTGCCTGTTGTCATGGACATTACTGGCATTGATATGTTGCGAGATGTATCCTATCACAAAGCACAAATGTCCTAAAGGGTGGCAACATCTATGGCCAGCATCTATAGATGTATAATTAAACCATGTTCAAGTAGCCTGACTCTGAAATGTGGTTACCAGTGACAGGAAGGCACAATATTTAAAATATGATCATACTCACATTTGCATAAACCTATTTCTGAATTAATTCCTTTTGCCTATGTAATTTGCATTGACAGAAAAATGCCTTTTCTTTAAAGTACCCTTGTGTGATGAATTGATTGTGGACCGTATGTTGGACGATGGTTCCCGTATGTTTCTTTTTCATAACTCAATCTATTTAAAAATCCTTTCTTCAATTAAAATTTGTATATATTGATTGTCCTATATTAATCAGATGTGTTGTAGTTCAAGTAAATGAATCAGTATTTTAGAAAAAAGAGATTGAAAAAGAAAAGAGAATATGTTAAAAGATTGGATCCATAAAGTAACTACAAGTTGGTTCCTTAGTACATTTACAACAAGAGCATGAGATATCCTTGTTTTCAACTGTGGGAAAGAAAGTAGTTGTTTCACATTAGTGTCTTTTAGCTTAACGTCATTTTTTGAGCTATATTGATAATGTTGTTATGATAATGTTAGATAGTTTGCCTTCCTATGCAAGCAGGGATCTTTTGGTGCTCTCTCTAATTTATTGCCCAAGGATCAGGGACAGTGCATTTCTGGAGGTTGTGTAATATCTCGTTCAAATATAAAACATATAAGTGACTAGTACTAAAATTAAAAATAATTAGAAAAGGAAAATTCAGAATTTTGGAGAAGTTTTAGAACTCGGACCTTTGGCCCATAGCTCTTTGGACCCATGTGGGGGGAAACTAAACCCTAGCATCCCAAAAACTGTAGAATGACACTGTAGCGCCACTGTTACTGTAGCACGGTGCTACTATAGCACTCCCCTCTCCTCCGGTGCTTCCCCTGCAGTTTGGCCGGCCATAAGGAAGAGGAAGGAGAGGGAAGAAGAGAGGAGGGAGAGGAAGAAGAAGAAGGTGGGGGTGATCTTCGTGAGGACTACAGCGTGGTCCAGCGGGGGATTTTGTGGGTAAGATCGTGATTCTCAATAGCTAGTTTGGTTCTATAGATGTGTTTTGCTACCGATTAATCATTGTAGTATCCTACAGTTCTAGATCGGTAGTACTGCAATTCGGTTGATTCATGATATTGGGTTAGTTCCATACAGATCCAGTGTTTAGGGTCTCCTAGAGATAGATGGGTAATTTCGTTAGCTTTCCATAAAGTATTAAATCATAATTTTTGGATAAAGGATGAATTAGTTACGAATTTTGCAAGACTGAGTGCTAATTCAGTCTCAGGATTTGTGCAGCGGTCGTAGTTCTGTATATTAGAGTTTGGAGATGGCTGAATTTGGTCAGATGATCTCTATAATATATTTAGATAACTTTATGATTATTCCAGGAAGGTAAAGTTCATGAATTTTGGACGGATAGATCAAAAGTTATGAATTTTTAAAGTTATTACTGTAATCTGTCCTTCTGTTGTGGACAGAGGTGAAAAAGCTTGGCTGTTTGCAACCATTGTTGCATAGTAGGAATATTTGTGATAATTTTATTGAGATAGCTGGTTTTATGTAGTTTCCAGAGAGTCTTAGAACAATGAGTTTGGTTGTGCCAAACAAAAGTTATGATTTTCCTAAGTCAGATTTACCGAAGATGACAGAACGGTCTTCGGGATTAAAATCAAAGGACTACATGTGGTAATTTAATCTTTTGATCACCTGAGAAGTTGTAGCTACGCTTGGGTAGGTTCTAGGAAATTTGGATTCATGGCTTTTGGAGTCTTGACTCAAAAGTTATGAATTTTTCCTTAACAGCGATCTGTTTGGACATATTTCGGAATTTGAGAGCATAATGATTAATTGTTCGGGTTTCGATTAGAGATGTTTGTTCTTGTTTCGTTCTATTGCAATGATGTACACTTTTGATTGGTGTACTTAATATATTATTTTACGGTTGCCAGGTGGTGGTGAACACTAGGGCTAGAGCTTTTCTATCGTTGTCTTCCGTCTCACGGTTGAGGCAAGTACTTTGATTGATAGATTAAATGTGAATGCTTGATCATGATTGCGAGTATTTGATACATATTAACTATGAATGATTATTGGAATGATATGTGTGTTAATTAACTATGCATGATTATTGGAATGATATGTGTGTTAATATTGGTGAATGCTCAAAGTATGATTAAGTTCTATTCATGTATGAGGTTATTGCTATTTCATGTTAATGATGAATAGAGTAACTGTGCATGTGCATATTGAGATCATGTTTGAGGCTTGGTCACGTGGTGACCAAGCATATATATTTTTGAGGTCCCCGTCATGTATATGACGGGCTTGAGGTCCCCACACTTGTGGAGTGTGGGCTTGTGGTCCCCATTACTTGCGGAGTATTGGGCTCTTGGTCCCTGTGCTTGTGAGCACAGGCATGGGTATGCATCGACGGTTGCATACCTTGCATTACCTAGTAAATGCAAAAGAGTTAAAGAGAAAGGTTGCATTGAGCATTGCATAAGCATATGACATGATGTGTGGTAAAGATTTGAGAATGGATGCTGATGTTATAATGGTGTGTTATAATGTCTTATTATTAGTACTTTGCTAAGTCTGTGGACTCACTCTTGCTTTGTTTGTGGTTTTTAGGTACCCCTTACAAGAACGACATGCATGGGAGGGAGTAGTCATATGTTTGAACACACACACTGCCACGAATCTGTTATAGTTAATTAAATTTTAGATCACTCCTTAATAAATGAGCAATCTGCTTAAAGGATTTGTTATGGTTATGCTTTATGCATTGGATTATTTGTAATAGTGATGAGTAGCATATTTTGGATACATTTGGTTATACTCTAGTTGATTAGCATATCTTGAATGCCTATCGATTATGCTGGATGTTGGATTGTTTAATTATGATATTTGTTTTAACTGTTGGAACCTCCGGTATAGTTAGCTATACAAAGGAGGTTCTACCGAAATTTAGAAAAAAAAAGTCTTAGTTTTAATTTGTTATATTGTTAGTTTAGTAGCATTCCAAGCTCATGTTGGGCTGGGGTGTTACAGGTTGGTAGAGGTTGCTCCCTTCTCCTGTCTCTTTATTTGGTTGATTGTTCAAGAATAAGTGATGATGCCATGTGTCACATAGCTAAAGGTTGCAAGAACTTGACTGAACTTTCTATTCGGCATGGTTACGAGGTACTTTCCAAGTTTTCGTTGATTCGCTGCAGGCCTAGCATGCATGGAGACAAATGGCAACCTTCCTTTTAGTCTATTTTTGTTTTGCTTCTATTCGGTGTGCAACTCTGCATAATTTTTTGTTTGTGTTATTAAAATCTATGCAATTAGTTGCTTCTCAAATATGAGAATGGGTGTGTTCTAAAATTTTATTTTTGGATGAAACAAAGTGATTTGGTTACTTGCACCTTTGACCATATATAGCAAGACCCAAAAAAAACTCCAGTGTTTTCAAATCCAGAACTTAGATGTGTTACATGATTGACATAAGAAAACAACTTCGATTAATGAATCATGTCTTATGTTTGACAACGATAGCCTTGTTATTTATGTGGCATACTGATGCTTAATACAAGAATAGGGATTCAGGGTTAAGTGTACTTCATCTATTTTGTTTGCTTTCAAATTGTTCTAAAGCATTTCTCTGGCGTCATCCTACACATTTTTTTAGAACTTAGGGCCGAGAGGGAACTTTGTGTGTCATTTACATCACAAAGAATTATTGACCTGCCAATTTATTAACTTTGTTGCATCTTCCTTTACAGGGCGGGGCATCCTCTTGCAATGGCAGTTAGGCCGTTATCAGTGATTAGTTGGCACAACTCAATGCATAATTTAAAAAAGGAGCAACATCTATTCAGAATCTTACGTTTGATCGTTTTATTCTTATTTTTGTTGCCCATTCCTAATTGTGCTTTCTATTATGAGGGCTGAGTAACCATGCTGTGCAAAGTGCCTCAGAGCGCCAATGCGCGTGCAGGGCTACTATCCTAGGGTATAAATAGAGGTAGTTTTGAGGCGAGGGTAGAGTGGCCACGCCGTCCATGCTCTTGTGCGGCGTTTGATTTTGGCCACCAGCTTTGCCGGCCGTAGGATCTCGATGGTTTTGCGCAAGACGCGCGCCTCTCGCAATAGCGGGTCATCAAGGGCGTCGCCTTCCCAGCGTTGCTCGTCCTGCGTCCCGCGCCCTCAGGAAACCTCGATGAGTTCTTGGCGATGGTGTGGTCGAAGAAGGCAGCCCGGGTGGAGCCGCTAGTGTAGGCCGCCAGGACGATGTTGCTGCAGGGGTTTCCCACGCGGACGACGGCGGACTTCGACCACGCCGTGGAGGCGTTCAGTTACAAGGAGTTGCCGTACATCGGCGGCGTGGCGCCGCGGACCAACGTGGTGGGGCGTGTGTTCACCACCAACAAGTCACCGCCAGACCAGAAGATCCCCTTCCACCACAAGATGGCGCAGGTCAGCCTCCCTCCTACCCCAGCCCAGGAACCTATTAGCCCAACTACATCACAGGAGTTCTTTTCTCTCTTTTTTTTTCCACAAGCAGTTTCATTTTCCTCTAAAAAAGTAGACATCCGAATTAAGAAGCATCACAGAATGAACAAGTCCATTTATCCTAGGACATTGAAATGAACAAGTCACTTTTATCGATGTTGTATGGATTGATGACAATTTGAACAATGAAGATTTAGCACAATCTTTTTGCAAAACCATAGTTTGATGAGTAAAGTTCACTATATCAGCAATCAGGGCAAAGCAGTCAACACATATGATGAAATTTTAGAATAAGTTAAACACTAGGCTATGGAAACATCATACAATTTAAGAAAAGAATTCCATTTTTCTTTTATTGCCATGTTTAGGATCAAATGTTATCAATAGAAACTTCAATTGCTTTTTAAATAAGCTTCACTTGAAAGTTGGGGTTTCACGATCGAAGCACACCTTACATGTGCTTTATTTAGGTTCCAACATTTCTGTCGAAATTGTTCTTCTTCTGTGAAGTGGAACTGCAAAGTGGTGGGGAGACATCAATAGTGTCGAGCCATTATGTTTATGAGAGGATAAAAGAAAAGTTCCCAGAATTCGTGGAGAAATTGGAGAAGTATGAACTGATATACACAAGGGTCTTAGGAGAGGGTGACGACCCATCTTCTCCAATTGGTCGTGGATGGCGATCTACATTTCTCACTAAAGATAAGGCTAGAGCTGAGGAAAGGTTTGTTTCCTTTTTTGACTTTTTGGTAACACTACTAATATACATCATAATTTTGTTATTAGTTCTTAACATTTGCATTGGCCTTAAGAATCCACTGTAATATCATTGCATTTAACTAGATATGCATGACTAACATGTAAGGCTGCAATACTGCACTAAAGTAAGATTAGCTGCAGTAGAGCATAGCCACGTGCCATGCGGATACGCTAAATTTGGCGCACAAATTGCGCGCAGCGGGCTACTAGTCCTACCAGTTAAATGAAGTGAAAGTTGAGGCGAGCTCAGCCAGGCCACGTCGCCCCGATTCTTCCTGGCTGCTGGATCGAGCGTGTCTTTCCTTCGCATTCGTTCATTTTTTTTCTTGCCTAGCGCTCGCAGCTAATTCCTTTGCATCGTTCTCCTCTCTGGATGCTTTGCTTGCCTTCCGGATCATCCCCGTGAGTCTTCGTTCCCTCCGCTTCTCCCCTTCTCCCTCCCCATCCCCCGTTGCTTCGTCCTCGTCGCCCCTCCTCCTTGCTTCGACGCGCTCTGCGCGCCCCCTCCTCCTCCCCTTCCCTTGCCACCACTTCCCCCTCCCCCGTCTGCTCTTTCCCCGTCACCCCCTTCTTCTTCGCCGCCACGCCGCACCACCACCCTCCTTCCTTCCTCCAAGACCTCGACACACCCCCTCCTCCTCCCCAACGCCCGCCTCCACCACCAGCAGCCGACGGCGCCGTGTCGTCGCGCCGCCCCATCTTCCCCACCAAACCCAGTGTGGTCGCGTTGCCACCTCCCCTCCTCCTTCTTCACCGCTTGCCTTCATCCAATCCGCGTACTCACGCTCAGCAGCATCCACTCCGTGACACTAACCGCCTCCGAATACATCTTTACCCGGTGAGGAAACTACCACATTTCTCGTTCTAAATTGCTTCATGTGATTAGATGCTGCCTCGCTGAATGCAACAAGAATGTATTGCATTTTTTGTTCATGTGCCTGCTCTGTTAATGCAAATTGTTGTTTTCGTGGCTATTTGTCTGTTGATTCTTACATACTGTGGTCTTTTGAAGTTTGCATCCATATCTGTTAGGACAAAGAACTGCAAATCTTACCACTAAGAACGTAACACATTGAAAGATCAAGTTCTTTTGACTGTAACAACTCATAGAAGAGACGAACTTCATGTATGCTAGCCACAATTTAGCAAAGGGATGGAATGGATGCCCTGAATCCATGACCGTGTTGATTATCTGCTCTTGGTTCTTGTCAATGTGCTTCAACAATTTGTTTTCTCGATGGTGAACAAATCTCAAAGATTTTGTATGTGTATTTTATTTTATCCCTTTTCTCACCTTTGGCATATGTTTGAATGTATTCAAATTCCATGATTTTAATACAGAGCATTGAGCTTAATTTCACATTTTACATACTGCTCAAGTTTATGGATTTTATGACAAGTGCTTACGAAAGTGAGTAGCGACTTTGCATACTGCTATAACTTTTTGGTGGTCTGAATTGCCATCCTATATTTGTTCTTTTAAGTGATGAAAGATATTTGTAGTCTAGCCTTGCCTTCCAGATTTGCAAATTGTTGTTCAAAGATTATTAGACCTTTTCTTACATAACATGGCAAAAAATCCATGTCAGCCACTTTCTTATCAAGTATTCACCCACTGTGTTGTCACTGCTTGTATTAATACTACTATTATTAAGATCTAATCTAAGAAGATATGCAAATCTAGCATGGCACATAGCTAGGATCATCCTTGCTGCTTTTGAGGCAATTTAGAATTAGTCTGACCAAATGTAACAAAAACTATAGATTTTAGAGATGCTCACTTATGATATTAAACATTACAGTTTAATGTCTTATGTAACCTAACCTATCTTGTTTCCTTTCAAGCTTCCCCGATATATGTGTGTATCATAATAAGGGCCAACAGGGTTTTTATGGAGAAGGTATGAAGAGCTATGTAGGTAAATGTTTTAGTTCACACTGATCAACCTCATTTTATTGAGGGCTTAAATTTGACCTTTTAGCTTTTTTTTGGTTATCCTTAGCATCAAGCAAGAATCTATATATGCACTTGGAGATGAGTATCCGATTTTATCACCTCAAATAGCTGTTTTTTACTATTTCATTGGTTGATGTTTTCTGTCAAGGCCTTCATCTTGTTTTTTGTACTACAGTGGTTAAATTCACTGTGCATTTCAGTGAATTACCAATTAATAAATGCGTTCATTTAATAGCAACTTAGAATAGGAGACTAATGGTGTAGTACATTACACACAACATCATGGATTGTCATCATTTATTCATATATAGATTACCATAGTATGCCCAGTGCAGATATCGTTAGCAGATTTATTGTTGTTACTGGTGGTTTTTGTATAAAAGTCTTTTAATAGGCTTTCTTTAAAGAATATTCATTTATTTACTACATAAGTATGTATCTCCTTTTATCAGGATGAAGTTGTTGGCTACTTTGAGCTCTTTGCAGATCATGCAGAAGCCTTGGACAATAAGCAAGATGCTCCAGCTTCTCTTCCATTGGAAAAGTTTAGATCGCATCTTCGGAAAGAACCTATTGGTGTAGTTGGGCTAATCACACCTTGGTATTGCTCATTTCTCCCATCGCGCTCTTATCTCTATTTATGATCCAAGCATGCTACTAAGTAGCTTGCATATAGTAAAGGAGCTTTAAATTTGCCTACATGACTTTTAGGCACTGCAATTCAAGACATTTGAGATTATTTTTTCCCTTTCCTTGGCCACACACTATGCCATGTCCATGCTAAATGGAATGACATTTGAAATATCTCTCTATTTTTTTATTACCATGACTTGCTTAGAGCTTGCTGATGTGTGTAAAGAGGTCGGTCTTCCTTCAGGTGTTTTAAACATTGTGACTGGATTATGTCTTGAGGCTGGTGCTCCAGTGTCATCACACCCTGATGTTGACAAGGTACAGCTATTCTTCCTATAATCATGTGTGAGCCATGAACCATCAATGGATAGGATAATCCTCAAAATATATGACTTATTTGTGCTTTTAGGTAGTGTTTACTGGGAGTTATGAAACCGGTAAAAAGATTATGATCGCCACAGCTCCTACAGTCAAGGTTTTGTAATACCCAGAATTTCAATTAGAGAGAATATCATTCGGGAGAGGAAAATTTATTCAATTTCGAATGCATTAAATTTTAGAGAGGGATTTAAGTTAAAATTCAGAATTTTTGGGGGGGGGGGGATTTTTGGACCTGGGGCTTTTGGCCCATTGAGTAGAGCCCTAGTGGGCCGGCCTTAAGTGGCCCAAGAAGGGGGGGGCATCCCTAACCCTAACCGCCCCTCCCCTCCACCCTTGCGCCTCCACCCTTCCCACTTCTCCCTCTCCTAGCCGCCACCCATCCCCTTCCTCCCTTGCACCTCCACCTTCATTCCCTCACCAGGCCGGCCATCTCCATCCTCCCCTTGGGCAGCCTCCACCCCCATTGTTGCTGCCGACCGAATCAAGAAGGGAGAGCCCGGGGTGCCGTCATCCAAAGAATAAGAACGGGGAAAGTGGGGGAGAGGTGATCTGCGCAAGGATCTCAGTGCTTCACGGGTCTTCGAGGGTAGTTGTTCAATCTTCCCCGCTGTTTAGTTCAATTCATTCTTGGTAGATGTCGTTTATTGATTCGTCGTTAGCGCTGTATTTAGAAATAGATTGCTATTCTCTGTTGTACGTTGATATTCATCTAGATCAAGGCCGAATTAGGATTTGTGATATCTTAGAGAGTTGTATATCATTTCATCAGGTTTCCATAGCCTCTGAGTTCACCTAAATCCGTGTTGTGGTTTGAAAGATACGGCCATTTGTGTACTACTGTCTAGAACATCGATTAATTCTCAGTAGTCACTTTGTGTAGCAAGTTGAATATTGTTAAGGTCCGAATCAGGATTCCTCCCTATTATGAGAATTGTATTTTATTGTCTTAGCTTTCCATAGCCACCAAGATCACCTAATTCCGACATACGTATCAAAATTTATGTTAGTTTCAATCTTGCTGTCCAGAATTCTGATGAGATTAATCTGTTGATTTGTCTTTTGAAATATGTTTATGTTAGAGGCAAAATCAGGGTTCCCACACAACTAGAATATTTTATAAAATTTCATAACCTTTCCAGAATGTTAAAGAACGCCTTAATCGGAGTTGTAGATCAATAGTTGTGTTATTTTCTTTACTGCGGTACGTTTCGTCGGGACAGAATCTGTCTTTCTTGTTCAGCTGCCTATTAGTATATTTCTTCGACCGATTTGGGTTATCTCCCCAACTAGGTTTTCGTAGATTTGTTCGTTAAGTTTCCATAAGATCTGGGCTCACCTCGTTCCGAGTCCCAGATCGTTAGATATGAGTGATTCCGTGCTGCTGTCCAGAATCAGTTCCATGATCGTGTCGTCTATTTTCATATTAGATCTAATTAGTTAATTGTGGGTTGTCGGGAAGGCGTTGTAGAACGTTATTGGAAGTGTCCTGTTATATGTTGTTCTTATTTCGAGTATATATTGTGTAGGCGGAGAGGCTTCAAGATTAGAAGCACCGCCATTGCCTACTAACGCGTCGCATCGCGGAAGGCAAGTACTTTGATGTTCTTATAATTAGAAAATGTTGAATGCCTGATGTTGGTATCCTGATGTTGGTATTGTGTTTCTATGATCCATGTTAATATTTAATGTTCATGTTCCTTCCATATGTGTTATCTCCATGATTAGAGAGCATGTCTTTTCATTATTCATATTTCATTCCATGCATCCATTATTCATGTTTCATCCACGGGAGTGGATTAAAAAGACCCATCAATTCCAGTATGGGCACGTAAGACCCACCATTCCAACGTGGGCAGTTTGGGACACCCGTATGAAACATTCTTCATACGGGACTTGGATCCCCGTATTTTGTTAAATGCGGGCTTAGGTGAACACCGACGAGTGTGTCACTAGCTATACCGGTATATGCATGTGTGTAGTCCCTTCATTTCATCCACATCATTCATTCCATTTATTCAAATATTCGTTCTGTAATTTATTCATATTTTTCAATGAAGTTGTCATGATCATGGTTGTTGTATGTATCATTTATTTATCAGACTTCTTTGAGTCTCGGACTCACTCTTGCGTTGTTTGTTTATTTTAGGTGATCATTGAGGTTGGCTTCATTGGGAAGGAGTAGACACGCACTACTCATTCACTTCACCTTAATCAAGTTCAGGATTACGTTTTAGTTCTATTTTTCATTCGTTAATGATGAACTGTAATAAATAAATTGAGATGGTGAATGATACTTATTACTATGTCATGGTTGATTCAATAGTACTTGTGATCCTTGATTTTCCTTCGATATTTATATTGATTAGATTCGGACTTTATTCATGACAAGGTTCTTTCGAATGTTGATATCTTTATGTCATTAGTTGAGATAGTGTTCTAAGTATTCCGCATTATGGTTGTGTGTTAGACTATTTAGGTGACATCTTGGTTTCAGAATAGCCAGGGTGTTACAGGTTTGTTCCAAAAGCCTGTGGAATTTTTTAGTATGCTTCTAACTCGACCTAACTCATCGTTGTGGACTCTTTGGCAGCATCTTCTGGTGGTTTTTCCTATTGTTGACGTACTCGATCTCGGATATAGAAGCATTTAAACCTGTTCTTAACGTCGATAAGGTTGATGCCATTTTTAATGTACCCCTGCAAATGTTCCTCAAGGTCAGTGTCTTTGTCTTCCCATCATGCTAATTAGAAGGCAACATATGTAAGAGTCATGCGTAGCTCATTGTTTGCTAAGTTTTTCTTGAAAACACAATCTACCTGGTGATTGCTAGATTGTTTGCATTAGACCCATTAGTATGTCGGAGAAGTCGATGGTACCTAGCTCCATGCTTTTAATGTAGTGAACAAGGTTTGACTAGAATGAGGCGCATATTTTGTGTGGCCAAACGATAGCGAATGTTGAGAAAATGAATGCATGCAGTCTTGATCTTTTACTGGATCGATGGAAGTATGAGCATGAAACTTTGTAAAATGATTAGTTGGATAATCTATTGTGAACAGAGAGGCTTATATAAAATGGTAGTAGAGGCGTATATTCTAGATGCTTTGTTAACCTTTTTATGTTCTTACTTCGTAAACAAGTTTAGGATAGCCACTGACTGCCAAAGGAGTTTCTCAAGGCTTTTGATAATGCTGTAATCGGCTCAAGATCAGGTATAGAAAAAACTGGTTACTTGTTCTTGTATCATAAATAAAAATTGGTATTTTTTTAGGCTAACATGCATGGTAGATTTATTTGATTTGTTTGCATGTCGTGTTTCATTTAACTGTTTCTTTCTTTTACAAACACTTCGAAGGCAAATGCATGATTAAGTTTACGGACCCTTGGATGCCGTAGTACCTGCCTCTCTCCACCAGCGCTGCCTCCTTCCCACTCTGCACCCCCCGCCTCCTCCTCCTCCCTCCCCATCCTCTCCCTCCCCTGCCACCCTCTCCATAGCCCCTCTCCTGTTTTCCCCATCTATTTTCCCCCATCGCATGTTTTTGGGGATGATTTTGTTTATTTTATGCGCCCAAGCCCTCTTCCATGGATCTGTACGGATTTTGTTTGCCCCGAGTTTCTGCCTTCGCGTCTAACTTGTTTTGGGCTGTCGTGATGTTCTTCGGTTATTTCCTTTCCTTTTGGGTTCCTCCTCCTTTTTCTATGTTTTCTGAGTTTCTTCTTTGAGTATAAGGTACAAGTTTCTTTTCAGTCCAGTTGCTTATTTTTCCTATTTTAGGTTCTGAGTTGTGTTCCATGGATGAGAGAAGATTTGCTTGCCGGCGTATGCCTATTTATTTCATTTGAACCTTTTGCTTACTTTCATATTTTTAGGTAAATGTTTGTGAGTGAAATTAGCCCTATTTAGTACCATGTTTTTCATGTTTCTCTGGAACAATCTTTAGTTGTCAATACCATTTTTCTAATAGGAAGATACACGATTTTGATATAGCTTGATGATGTCCTACGTCTGAGTTTCACTGGAGTACTTTATTCCAACTAAATGGGGGATATAGAAAGATTAGGTGCTGAAAATCTTTCTTCTGTAATTTTAGAAGCACTGTAATTCATAACATATTCCTCTGAAATTACCGAAGTTTGCCGTTTGTGTTCTAGATGTTTGTTTGTAGTGAATTATCGAGGTAAATTGTATAAAAGACATATATTCAAGATATAATGAGCTGCTATTTATAAATCTTTTAGCATTATTTTTAGATGCCCTTGTTAGTTCAATGTGATCTTACATATTTAGATTTGAAGACTTCATGCATTCTGCTATATTAATACTATCAAACCCCATTGTCTTTCCATACTATTACTGCCATATAGTCGAACTATTCACAGCTTCGTAATAGTACTCCTACATACTACGAATTGGCTCAGCAAAATGTGTTCAATTGGCTCAAATCCGAAAAAATGTGTTCATGTTGATGTTGCCTCGTTTATACATGATATATATCTATAGAAAATGATTTTGGACCCGGTGTCCTGTACACCCTAGTAGCCCTTCCTAGATCCGCCCCTGAATACGCACATCGGTCTACTAATACAATTGAAAACAGGGCTTGTAGCACCATCATGTCACTGATATTTGAGGAAGTCAATAATCGAGTATTGAGTTTCAACTTTCATGCAACGACCACTTCACCCAAAAACTTTAAAAAAATATAAACAATTTACTCATATTTCAACATCAAGTTCACGAGCTCCTTTCGGTGAGTACACGTTTTAACCATTCGGATGTAAATGATTGCCAAAGCATTAACTCACACCTGAACATGGAACACGTCTGTGCATGTTTCAATCTGTTTTGACTTTTGTCAATGATGCTATGTCGTGTTCTTTTGACTTCTCATAATTGCTGAACAAGAACCTGACTTTATGTAGCATTTGCTCATCACTCTTGAGATATTTCAGAGATGCTGTATCTGATTACCCTATTTGAAGGCTGAATGAATTCTCACCCTCCCACCTCAGCCACGTCGCCCGCTTGACGCCAGCCCTCCGCTCGCCTCTGCGCCATCCAATCGAGCCGCTGTGCTGTGTGCAAATGGCCGTCACTCGCTTCGCCACGCGTCCTGTTGGCCTCGCAGGTCCTCGCTCGCTTCGTCGCGCAAGTCTTCGCTCGCTTCGCCACGCGTGTTTTGTTGCCTCGGGGCCTGCACAAAGCCTTCGGCCCAACGGCGCAACACGTGTTCGAAGCCCACGTAGCCACGCTTCTTCGGTGAGACGTGCGCCCGTCACGCGCCAGCTGACGCGAGCGCTCTTCCTAGTAGTCTTTAATAGGGGATAGTAATAACACTAGAATTACATCTGGCAACAACAAGAACCATTTAAATACTGCAACTTCTGCCCAAAAGGAGATGGACAGCAATCATCGAGGCCTATAGTTTCTTGGTCTATCTCAAGTTCCATATTGTTCCAGTTGAAGATAAACACTTCAGACTCGGCACTTGGAGACATTGAAGCAGACAAAAACAAGGTAAAATTTCTTGCTTCCAATGAATCCGGTCCCTATGGGGCTTTTAGCCTCCTAAAAAAAACAAGGTAACAGGCCAGATCTGATTACTTACAGTCAAAATAATTCGAACAGGCCAGATCTGATCACTTACAGTCAAAATCATTCGAATTAACCCATCGCAGCCAAGACTGGTTTGCCTGCGCTGGTTGCAATCAGGTTGACATGCAAAATGTTTGAGCAATCTTGCTTGTGCGTTAGTAAGAGGGGCAATGGTGGAAATATACAGGCATGCCGCACTAGCATTGCGTTAGCAATCGCTCAAGAAAGTAATTGGGAATAAACAGGTCCAGAGCTGTGATTACAGAGTTCTAGCTATCAAATATCTGTCCAACTAATGTTCCGCATGAAAATATCCAGCAAAACTTAAAAGCATCTGAAGTGTTACGACAGTTATGATATGACCCTCTCGCACTTCTCTCTTCTAGGATCTTCACTGCTTCCGTAAAGATCACTTCTGGTGGTAGAGCTCCAGTGGATTCAATTGTAACTATCCATTAGAAACAGCAACCACACAATAATTAGAGTAGCTGAGGTGGATACAGCTGCTAAATAAATGGTCATGCAAAAACACACTGTATAAATGATGTGAAGAACTTTGTCAAGATGATACAATAAATAACAGATGTGGTAACCCATTGGATCGTAGGGCTGATACACAGTACGTATATGTATATGTTTACATATGAGATCATTCGCCACTTACAGATGAAGTGGTCTCTAACACGCCTTAGTGCCACTTGGTCCCCAGCGGCTCCCTATGATGCATTCTCTGCGAAGTGTGCACACTTTTGGCCTAGCAACAGCTACTCGTTTCTCCCCTGCACAATACAAGAGTTAGAAATGCATTGCAAATTTCGCACATGGAACCCAACGGTGTGACTCAAGAGATTAGAGGTCAGGAAATCGATCTCATAAAAGTGCACAAGCTAACGGAGGGTGAAAATGAGGGTTTCACATAATGAAGAAAATGAACATGGACTGTTTTATGACAACTGTACTATGAAAAAAAAAGGTTCGATACAAAGATTCTTAATTGGAGATGCCGGCAACTCCCTGGAGGCTGGTAGTTCACAGCCAGTTTTTTTTATTGCAAATCAAAGCTAGTAAAAATTAATCTGGATACAGCTCAGGCAAAAACGGTGTAGATTGGTCCAGTTGACCATAGCTCAGACGAAATTGAAACCTCCCCTAACCAGGATTTCTGGTCACTGGCAGTAACTGACAAATTAACATCATCTTTTAAGACAAGCTGCAGAGTACAAAACACTGAATTGATGTCATCTATGGAGCTTATATAATTTGGACAACATCAGCTTATAACTTTCGCTGGCAAAAAGATTCTGAACATCACTATCAAAGGCTAGTAAATAAGGCTTTGTGCATCTGCAATTTCTTCACAGCATGCTCTTGCATTAGGTTGGATAAGGTAGTTGGAAACTTGGAATACCCTTGCTATTGTTAGAGATATGTTAGAGATAGGAATCCTTTTGTATATCCTTATCTGTCTTTGTATTGCCTTATCTGTATATGGCATACATCTCTTGTACACTTAATATTCATAACATGGTATCAGAGCAAAAGGTTAGGGTTAGGGTTTGCTACCGTTGTTGCCGCCGCTCGTCCTCCGCTGCCGCCGCCCCGGGAGGAAGCAATCTCCGCTCCCGGGGCGGACACATTAATCGTAGTCTTTTGGAAGCAACAGCATCTGATCCTTCCGTCGCCGCCGAGTTTGGTCTCTGAGCCCGCCGCGCCAGATCCACATGCTGCATGGTGGATCTGCTACGAATCCGGCGCCTGGAGCTCTTCCTCTTCGACTCTGCACCAACGCCAGATCTGCTCTCCGCTTACAGGAGCACGATGGATCTGCAACCCATCCTCGTCAACGCCTGCGCGTGACCCGCAACTCGTCTCCACCTCATCTCCTCGGATCCGATGGGATCCAGTACGCTCGGGCACGTGGAGCGAGGGCACGACGAAGCAGAGAACTGACGCTGCCGCCTCTCCCCTCCTCTGCTCGGGCCGGCGAGTCCGACGACACCTCGTTTCACCTACGCCGCCCGTTGCCGACGTTGTCCCGCCGCCGCCCGACGCCGAAGCCCGACTCGACGCTCGGCCGCCGCCGCGCCGCATGTGTCGCCACCGCCAAGCACCGCCTCGGGTCCCTCCGAGCCCGACTGCCCCGACACCGTGCCGCCGCCGACTTGGCTCCTCGGCCTCTCCGCCCTAGGGGCAATTCTGGGGCAATTCTGGATCTGGATCGGGGAAGGAGACGAGGATGGAATTGGGGAGAGTGAAAAGAATCAGTGGACGAGTCGGTGGAGACTGAGAAAAGATTCATGCTGGAAGTGCACACTCGCAATAACATTTTTGATCGTTGTATGTTGTTCTAGTGCGATGAATTTCAAGAATTTTACGAGAAAGATTGAGATATGAACGATTCGTAAGTAGAAAGGTAAGTGATATTGCGATGTGTTAGTGAATTAATACGCTTGCTCATGTACATGAACTGCATATTATGTAAGGAAACAAATGTGAACTTGCTATTACTATGAAAACTACGATAATTAAGCAAAACATCATCCATAGCAAAACATCATAACACTTAATAGCACTGATATTACATAACATTCAGCAAAACATGATAACACTTAATTAAAATGATAATTCAGAACATTGGCAATAACATGTTACTACTGTCCATGCAATAACATAATTCGTAACATTGGTAATAACATTGGTCGTTGCCTCAACGCCCCCGTGGATCGCCTCGAGTTGGGTGACCAGATGAGGTCCCCACGCGACGTCCGGAGTGGCGATGTCTCCTTCATCTTGAGGATTTCTCATGGGACATTTCTTGAAGGTGTGCTCAGACTCCGCAAATAGAGCACTTCTTCAGACGACGTCCGGTTTCGCTTCGCCCATGTCGTTCTCGATCGCGCCAGCACTGCCATTCAACTTTTCCTTGAGCCTATCAATGTCCGCAGCCTCAGATTAGTTGTTCCTGTGTCTGATGGCGGTGAAATGACCAACCACAACAGAACCATATATCTCCGCTGTCCAAGTTTGCATCACCGCCTCCTTGGTGAAATAGACAGAGGTATCGACCGATGTCATACCACCGTCGAACATGCGGCTATGACATGGGAGCAGGCCTATGCGTAAGAAGGGCTTGTTGCAAGTGCATGTGCAACTAGCGGCGTGTAACGTGCACTCATGGGTAACCCTCTCACGGTTCATCCCCAAGCGCCCTTATCCTCGCACATCACCTCAAAGCGAAGCTCCTTGTGCCCATCTTGAATGCCCTATGCCTCACCCTTCTTGCTCTTCTCCTCCATATACTTGGTGATCATGGCGAGTACAAGATTCTGTCATTTGCCATGGCTCGCGATGCGTTGTTGCTTCACAACAAAGTACTTCATCGCATCATGAGAGTATTGCCTCCACAATACCCACCAAAGGGAGGCACCTTGCACCGCGCGATGACCTAGTTGTACACCTCGGCTAGATTAGTTGTCATGACACCATATCGAAGCGCCACCCCTGCCATGGAGCAACGACCACTTCTCCTTAGACTCGTGCTCAATCCAAACCGAGAAACATGTGACTCGCGCCCGCCCTCCTCGTCAATCCGGAGCATCTCAGGTATCTCTGCAATGCTTGGGGGCTGGTCGGCCGCTAGCGACTCCTTCTCTGCCTCCCTTCAGGTGTCTTGGTCCACTCATCTAGAATCTTCCAGAGTGTTTCAACTTCCGCCTCCCGGTTCTCGGTTGCACCCGCTGAACATGTTCATCAAGTCTTTGTTATGAATCGCTTGCGGTTTGCACCCAAGTGCCTCATGCACCACTCGCCTCGCAGATCCGACCATGGAAGTGGTATGCGCTCGCCTTTGTTGCACTGGGTTATTGCACGCAGCAGTTCGCATGCCGATCATGTATGAGGCACAC
The DNA here is from genome assembly GCA_036346405.1 of Phyllostachys edulis. NCBI lineage: Eukaryota > Viridiplantae > Streptophyta > Magnoliopsida > Poales > Poaceae > Phyllostachys > Phyllostachys edulis. The sequence goes on along the minus strand of CM070561.1, from coordinate 12,636,149 downwards.
GCTGGGACGGTCTTGCACAATGTAAATCCTCACGTTCTTCAGAACCACAACCACTATCCGTGTTCTCGCTTTCAACGAAGCGAATGCCACGGAAGAACTTGATTGTTCCGTCTCGTCGCTATTGCGGTCAAGATCCGCCCTTGTACCTCCCAATCAAAAATGTGCCATCTACGACAAGATTGACTAAATCTTTTAATGCGTTGATACATGGACCAAACGCCAAGAATACTCGCCGCAATACCCTCTTATTGGTCCACTTCGGTGCGTGGCGCCTTCAATATCGATATGGGTGCCGTGATTTCGTCTTGTATGACTCGGTTGCGCAGGAGGTTGTGGTAGGAATCCTCAACATGCCCCACCTTAATTCCAATGCCTTCTATTTTGCCCTCCAAGCCTTCGCAGATAGCTAATTGTGTATTGAACCTTGCCTCAATCGCCTAATGATGCATCGTGGCTCAAAATCTAGATTATCCACGATCTCACCTTGTATATAAGGTTGGCGATGAAGCTCGATGATGTTTCGGTGGATCAGATCGACTAAACGACGCATGTGTGAGGGACCACTATAGAGCACTTCCAAAGAGGGTGTCCCACTTTGGTCGAAATGCGCACTCGCCAAGGGCATCCTCTATGCTGCACTTCACGTCAGAGAATCTTGGGGTCGACTTGAGGACTCAATGTGCGCCGCACCGACAAGGCCTAGAATTTGACCGCCCCTGCATGGCCTCCTTGCATTTGTACATAGCTCCTAGTCCGACCTCACTCGTCAGATTCCCACCAAGACACGGAGCCTTCGTTGACGCATTTAGATTGTCGAATCAGTATGTGTTCCAATGGATGGAACCGCCGCCACAACTTTAGTCTCGCCTTCGAGATCCATCCTTTGCACTACGGCTTCAACCTCCTCACCCTCGCCAAGAAGACCAAGAGCTTGCATGGTCAGAGGAGCTACTCCGCAGGTCTTCATCGACAAAGATCAAGAACTCCGGAGCTTCAAGAATTGTGTGCGCCACACAGGTCAGTAGCCCCAACTTCCTCTTCGCCTCGACACCTCCTTCTTGTTCACCATGGGTGGAGTGGGTTTGGCATATGCTTGGACGAGAAGGACCAATTTCCACCTGCCTCCCTCGCGATGCGTACATATGATCGCCATGATTTTGGTCCCCGGCCGCACTAACTCCCAATATGCCTGTGCAGTCTCCGTGGGGAAAGGCAACTCAAAGTCGATCGCATACATCACGGTCCACTTGGAATGTATGGAACAACCACACATCACAGCGCCCATGTACGCCGCTTTTGGTCTTGCTAGGGTACGGTTGTTTATTGAAATAACGCAAATCAATCCCCTCGGACCTCTAGAATAGTCCCTTGACCATAGTAAATTTTGAAATTGACGATGTCTGAGTTTGGACATATTTGACGACCGCACCATAAAGAACATTTCCACGATTAACCGTGATATCTAAAACTATACTACCCAATCAAAAGTATTATGTAAAACTATATTGCATTACGAACTGCACATCTAAAACTATGTGATCCATTCGTTAAAAAATTACCCGAGAGGTTGGCAATCCGACTGACAATAGCCGCTAGCTTCTCTCCTCACCTCTACTCTTTCTCCTTTTTTTTTTCTCCGAATAAGAATGAGTCTTGCGCTGAATTTTGGGTTTTTATAGAGATGGGCTTCCTATCGCTAGTTGAAATGGCGACAGGACCTATCGCCATTTCAATCGGGCGATAGGTGGCCGGACCCATGGCAGGGAGAGAGGGTTCTGCCGCCAGCTTGAATGAGCGATATGTTCCTGCCGCCATTTCAATCTGCATAGAACGATTTCTGTAATTTTTGAGAGACGATATATTTTTGTAATTATGTTTTAAAATAATATTATTTTAAAAAAATTCCACGCAAGTCCCGGCCCTTGGCCTGCCAAGTCTGCTAGATTTGTTCTGGATCTTATGCAAAGAGCAATGTTGAGGTGAAAGGTCTAGATGTTGATACTCTCTACGTGTCGCACATTCAAGTGAACTATTCTGCTGCTCTGGGTCGAGGTGGTTACACTACTGCTAGTTATATTTGAGTCATTTCTTTTTTCATGTTGTTTTTCTTCTGCTGCGTCCATCCAAGTCTGTACCACTCAATCTTTGAGTTTGTCTAGGCTATGCGAGTCCACAAATTTATTGTCACTCATAGAAGTATAGGAATTGTCTTATGCATGGCAAAGCTGCCGCTTCCCGCTTCTTCTTTTCTCGAGCCGCGTGCGATCGAGAAGTCGCTTGTGATGTTGCCGCTTAGTTAGCCGCCGCCCGAAGTTTAACGCCGCTACGCTTCTTAAGCGTCGCCGCCATCTTAGGCTTCAATCTGCGCTGTCATGCTTCCACATATTCCTATTCAGCTTGATTTGACAGTTCTCTATTCATGTCGTGTTCATCATCTTCTTCGTCGTGTTGCCGTTGTCGACTTTCTCAGCTCCTGTACCTTGTGCTTTATGGGTTGTTGCACGACCCTAGATGGGAGGAGAACTTTTGATACTCGACATATTTTTCAAGAACTGCATGCTACGACGACATTATCAAGACTCGGACTTCGGATTTTCCATATTTTAATATCAACCCTTTCCAAATGCAATGCTATTGCATACGCCTTGCATTTGAGGGAGGTGTTAGAGATATGTTAGAGATAGAAATCCTTTTGCATTTCTTATCTGTCTTTGTATTGCCTTATCTGTATATGGTATATACCCTTGTACACACAATATTCATAACAGCTATGACACTAGTACATTTACAATATATTGGTAAAATGTATAACAATCCACTTGCAGAATCTTTCTAGTTACAAAATATAACAGCTGTTGAGAAGCCACCAAGGAATGGTCAAGATGTTTGTGATAGACAACTAGATGATAAAAATATTATAGCCTTTCTCTTAGAAAAAGGACAGAAGAGATTACCATTTCCAAGATCTTCAATATCAAAAACATAAACTGGACACTTTTTGAGTAGCATTTCCGCAATTCCATTTGATTTCTTTGAGAAGAACAACCTAGAAGATGATGGAACAACATTTTTTTTAGTTAGATGGAACAACAGTTACAAAAGGCAATGATAGTATGACGTAATGGAAGAAAAATACTATAAATACCAAGCTGAACAGTCATTTACCAGGCTGTTGCAACTGGAGACCACTTTGCATGAGCTTTCCCTACACCCTTAACAGCATGTGCCTCGAGCTTAATAGCCTAAAAGAGAACAAATTTTATTACACAGAACAGTTCACAGAAAACATGCACAAATGTGCAAATAAGCAAGCACAAAAAAAGTTTTGTATAATGGAACTTCTGGAACTGAACAACTTCTTTGCATTTGAAATCATACCACAAGAAATGAAAATGAGCCAGTAGTATTGGGTAACGTAAATTCCAGAAGACAGGTTTGTACCATCAACGTACTATTGGACCTATGCATGAACTCAGGGCTTCTTGGTTTCAAAGCTCAAACCGTCAAAGGAACTTCTCCATTAAAAATGAAGGTAAAGATGCATAAGTTATGACTGCGAACACGCAGGGTGTCTTTTGTATATTGTGGATTCAACAAAGGTCATGGTGGCTCCAAAAGAGGGCAGGTGAAGCTCTGATTACCATGGTTGTCAAATCGTCGCCTAGGCGTCGCCTTGTCGTCCAGGCACCCAGAAGGAGACGCCGTGGAGGATCGACTCGCCTGGGCCAGCTAGGCAGGCGCCTAGGTCGCTGAGTCGTCCGTGGCGTCGGTCTGGGCGAGCGCCATGTTGAGTCGAAGAGGATAAAGGCCGAAGCCGAAGGTTACCTGGCACTAGCAGCCGTAGGCCCGCAACACTCGCTCGACTGGGGAGGCCCAAAGCCAAAGCCGAACGCCCGAAGGCCTTGAACCCTAGCCGCCGCCGGCTAGCCGTCGTCGCCCCTCCGCCTCACCGCCAGGTACGCACTCTCCTCTCCGACCTCCACTCCTCCTCGGCTCCTCTGCTCCCTTCCTCCCCGCTTCCTCCCTCCCTGCCACTCCCTCTGCCGCGCCGCCTCCCTCCTTCTCCTCGGCCGCGACCACCGCCTCCCTCCCGCCGCCACTCCCGCCGCTTCCCTCCCATTGCCTCCCTCCCGCTTCCCTCCCGCCTTGATCCTCGCTCCTCTGCTTCCCCTCTGCTATTAGATCAAGAGTGAAGACTTTAGCTCAACTACCTTCTGCTCTCGCTATGCTATTGTTAAATACTGACATCGAGTAGTAATCAAGAGGAACCAAGAGTTATATGTGTGTTGTGTTGCTAGTTGTATGATTAATATATTAATACTATGTGCAAGGATCGCACATAGTATTAATTAGGGATAATTGGCTATGTGAGCACCGCCCATTGTCACCTATTGCCAATGGACATCCAAAAAACGTACATGTGTGAAGACATCAGAAAAACATGTAATTTTGCCATAGGACATCGAGGGCACTATTTTATCATTTTTGGACTGAAGTGGAGAGAGAGATGGCGAAAAGTCTATTTTATCCTCATCTTCTTCCTATTCCCACTTGTCTTCTGGCCGCATCAATTCCTCACCAACTCCTCCGTCACCCCCGCCTCCTCCGTCGCCCCCACCCCCTCCACGCGCGCCCGCCGCTGCTGCTCCTCATCAATTCCACACCGATTTCCTCTGCCACCCTCATCTCCGCCACCACGCCGCCATCACTCTCCACTGCACCGCGGCCGTGAGGGACTCGAGAGATGGCCGCCCCTGCCGCTGCTGCTCCTCACCAACTCCTCCGTCACCCCCACCTCCTCCGCCGCCCTACCTCCTCCGCCGCCCCACCTCCTCCGTCCGCGCGCCAGGCTCACTGTGGTCAACTCCGCCCAGGCCCGCCATCGCCACACCGAGAAGCGCTAAGGACGAGGACAAGACGCAGTGACGGATGGCGGCGCTGCGTCGGCGAGAGTCCGGAGATGGCCGCGATGGGGCGGTGAGCTCGAGCTGGTGTCTCCATCGCTGCTATCCGGATGCCGGTGAGCTCGAGCCGTGTTCCATCATTGCTCCATTGATTTCACCCGCATCGCGTCCGGACGCCGCCATCGCTATCATCCGCCGCCTCCTCCCTCGCTCCATCGATTTCAACCGCCGCTGCGTCGGACGCCGCCATCGCTTCCATCATTGCGCCTTTGGTTGGTCCTGGCCTCCGCTAGGTCGCCTCGCGCCGGCGCCGACGCCGATGCAAGGATCTGCTACCGATGCCGCCAACCGATGTGGTCGCCAGCCCCGCCGATGATGTAATTGTTTATATTTTTGTAAATGTTCAGAAATCGGTGTGGAATTGATGTTTATGCTTGACTGGATATAGATGATCCATAGAGATAGAACCAGATGCATAAATGCTTTAGAGATGTTCAGCAAATGCATGTGTTCTAAGTGATGCTTGTGTTGGAAAGTTGCTGCTGGAGGCAAGCGGGCGAGGGCACCTGAGTCTTTTTCAAAATTTTCTCTCCTCAGCCTCGAAATGATATAATAATCGTCTTAGTGTCTTGTGGCAAAATTACATCTTTTTATGTGTCTTCTCGCCGTAGACGCTTTTTCAAGGTTCATAAGCAATAGGTGACAATGGGCAAGGCCTCAGAGCCAATCCCCTATTAATTATGTTAATCATACAACTAGCAACACAACACACATATCTGCACATAGTATTAATTATGTTAATCATACAACTAGCAACACAACACACATATAACTCTTCGGTTCACTCTTCAGTCTTCTGCAGTCTGATAGTGTTGCTAGTTGTAGAATGTAGTTGTCTTTAACTATGTGATGCACTATGCAGTAGTAGTACTATATGATGGTCTATCTTGGCAATGCTATGCTAGTTTTTGCTCTCAGTTTCATCATGTCAATTGTCAACTCAAAAGCTTATTTCATTTCATCATTTCAAGTTTACAAATATAAAATTACAAGTCAATGCTCAATTGCTCAGTATTCGGTAATCATTTTACAACTTTACATGTTAATGTTTGCTATCTTTCTCAATGGCAGGAACATATGGCTTCAATGGCTTTGATCTTGTATTCCTCTGAAGTTGCTCTCTATTGTTTCTCCCTACAACTTCATCTTGGATGGCGGTGCTTGGCTACCTGCAGAAAGAGCAAAAGAATAGCAAGCTCATCAAGGTATGCAATTGTCATTGACCTCTCTCTATATTGTTGTTTTAGTCAAGTACTTATCAATTGAACCGTCTTAGCTCGCCTTGCCTCGTCTAGAGGACGACTAGGCGTCCTGACGCCCCTTAGGCGCCGTGGTCGCCGAGGTCGCCGTGACAACCTTGCTGATTACACACATTAATATGTCATAGCAAGAAAATAGACACAATAACTTACATAAGTGCATGAAAAACTCTATTGTGGTCCAAGACTAGGAATACAAACAAGGATTGTCTTCATAATCCATGACACCCAAGAGGACAACAGCGTGATATAGTCACATCCTATGCTAATAGTTTGATGTGCGTTCGGCCTTTCTGGCAAAACTGCCAAGTACAATTGTTATGTTTTATAAGAACTTTCTTTTTGTTAGTTTTGGTAGCTGAACTCTGAATTCGTTGGACCTAGTTTCTTTAACATTATGGAAGATCAATTTTTTTAAACGAAAAATCAATAAATCATGTGGCCTTCAATTATGGGTAAAAAAAATGGTCAGGTTGATGATGTGGTATCCCATGAAGTTTTATGGACATGTGCTGTACCACGTGGTTACTGTTCACACACTTAGGCAAAGATGCCTTCAAGAAAAGATTATAGTCCCCTGTAATACCTCGTTTAATCAAGGAAATAGAAAAAATATTAATAGAAAAGGGATTAGAGGAGAGAGGGAAAAGAGAGGAGGTGGGCTGCCGGCCCAAGCCAAAACCGAGTCCAAGGTGGACTCGGCAAGTGGAGGGCTGGGTTGATGCATAAGAGAGGGGGGGGGGGGGGTCCGAGCCTTAGCCTTACCCTAGCAGAGATTAGAGAGAGGCTCCTACAAGCCCAATCGTTGATGAAAGGACAGCATGACGGCCATCATCGTGAAGTGGAACTCACGGCCGGTCAATGGGCCTTACAAAATTGTGGAACATATTGGATCAGTGGCTTATCGGTTACAACTTCGTGCTCGAGCTCGAATTCACGATGTTTTTCATGTTTCGTTACTTAAGCCATTTCATGGAGAGCCACCTTCCGAGGTGGTGCCTTTGTCAGATTTGTATCATGGTAGAGTTGTCCCTAAACCCGATCGTGTGTTACGAGCTAGGTTCAACCGTGGAGTTTGGGAAGTGTTGGTTAAGTGGCAAGATCATCTAGCGGTAGAAGCTTCAACGATGACTGTACCAGAATTTCAGAAAACATACCCACAATACCAGCTCGAGGACGAGCTGTTTCTTCAGAGTGGCGGAAATGTTGTGGACTCCTTCGGCAAAACCTATCAGCGCCATGTTCAGCAAGTTTCTCCAAGCAGCAGCAGCGCATAACGCAAGGAGACGTGTTCGTTGCGCAATTAGGAAAGGGGAAGTTTAGGGATAAGATTAGGACTCTATAGTTGAGTATGTTAGCTATCGGATGTGTATTGGACTCTAGGACAAGCCGATTGTCCATCGGGAGTTTGTCCTAATCAAGCAAGCAATAACAAATCAATCTTCCCCTATCTCTCAGACGTCCTCAGAGCCTCTCGCTGGCTAGGAACGAATCCCGCCAAGCGCACGATGGCGAGTACGAGCCCCACCGCTATCCCTTGCGATCTCATCCGGAGTCTAATTCGCATCTTCTCCCTCCTCTAGCCATACACAGAAAACCTCACCGAAAGCCAACCCATAACATATAATGCTACAGAGTTTGACTCTGTATACATCAGGAAGCTGAATTTTAGTTAGGAAATTACAAACAGCATGATGGTTAAGCTATGGCATTAATGCTGAGCACATCCCTGTAATTTGTCGTCCGTTCTAATTACTCCCTTTGCTAAACCATGCACAGCCCTATTAACTTATCTATGAATATGAATGACTTCATTTTGCAGATGAGCTGTATTGTTAAAGATGTGAGCAGGTATAAGAGAGGTGGGAGTACGTACTCCCAGGAGTATACTCCAATAATGATTATAAGATACCCCAAAGCGAGTTCCATAAAAAATTTCATTAAAGTCCACTTTTTATAGCGAAATATGTGTATATACTTCTTTTATATATGAAAGAAGGTATATAGAAAAAATAAAAGGTTCCAATGAAAAAAAATTAATCATATATATATATATATATATATATATATATATATATATATATATATATAGGAAAATGGTATGGTACTCTTGGGAGTATGTACTCCTACCTCTCATATACCACTTAAATCGTATGATGAAACCTCTTTATCTATTTGTGCATACTCCAATAATGATTATAAGATACCACAAAGTGAGTTCCATGAAAATTTCATTAAATTCCACTTTTATAGCAAACTTTGTGTATATACTTCTTTTATGTATGAAAAAGGGTATATAGCAAAAAACAAAGGGCTACAATGAATTTTTTTCAATCAAATCGCATTGAAGTATCTTATAATTGGCATTTAAGTATACCAAAATGATAAAGGAGTATAATATGTGCGCTTAAGCGGTATATTGAAGTGGAAGTACATACTCCTGAGAGTATTTAAATAAAGGCCTATATATATATATATATATATATATATATATATATATATATATATATATATATATATATATATATATATATATATATATATATATATATATATATATATATATATAGGAAGCCTTTTCCTACTCCTGTGTAGTTACTCCTATTCTGTATCTCACAACGTAGAGAGTATCTTATGTGAACCGAGAGTATGTATGTGTAGTATATGAGTATATAAGACCACCTAGGTGGTATTCACACCTTTTAGGAGTGGTATGTACAATTTTTAGACATACTCCTTTTATGTGACATACTCCTTTTATGTGCTAATATGAAGGTATTTACAAAATATGCTAAAAACTATATACTCTCTTGCAATTTTTTCATGTGGTTCACATTAGAGTATCTTATAATTAGTATATGAGTATACCCAAAGTGATAAAGGAGTATGTCAAGTTCTTTTAGGTGGTATATCGTATGGGAGTAACTACACTCTGAGTAGAAAGTATTTTTCATATATATATATATATGTGTGTGTGTGTGTGTGTGTGTGTGTGTGTGTGTGTGTGTGTGTGTGTGGAAGTCATTGTATTATGAAGAATAGTTTGAACAATGCATTCCTTTCTTTTGATATGTTTGCCATCTATTTGAATGCTTAACGCATGCTATTTTTTGTTACTGGTTTAATGGTTTATTGAGCAAACAAATTATCCTATGAAACTTTGCAGTTTTCACAAATAAAATGTATGGTATTATCTATTTTGATTATGATCACGTGGATTCCACGTGCACGCTTACTAGTATGTCTATAAGTGTGTAACTTTAATTTTGACTGAGGAAAACAGTTTAAGTCTTCATTTTGATAAATAGCTCAAACATATCAGAATTGAAACGAGGCCTAATAAGGTCCATATACACATCTTTTGCAGATGAGTGTTTGACATATGTCACATATCACTGAGTAGGCGGAAATTTACAATAGTGCATTTACACTAACAATAGAAGAAAATTCTTCAACAAAAAAAAATAGTAAAAATGCATATAACCGAACCAAGTCCAGGATATATGCAAACAAGGCATACCTGTTATTCGTAAAGATACCTTTACGCAGGAAGCATGCAATTTAAGCACAATAATATTCCTTTCATTTGGCACGTCAGGATGTTCATTACCACAACAATGTCATCTAGATTGAATAAATTTGAAATTGATCTAGCCTGAGTCACCGACCTGAAATATAATCAAACAGCCCTGGATCTCTCACATAGCTCTATGTGAGAGGACTTCATCTGCTATAACTGACGGGTTGTCAACCATGATGTCATGGGATGGGTACTGTTCACACACGTGAACAGTCACACGTGTGCATAAGCACCGAGAATAGGAAGGAATTACCTTCCCCAATAAGAATATCTATTTTCCTAAATAGTTGATTAGTTTCCTTGTATATGGACTAGTTAATCGTAAAGGTAATCTATTAGTTAGGAAGATTAGCATTTAGATTGATTTTATCCATAATTGTTAGAAGAGCCCTCTATATAAAGAGGCTTATTGTAATCGTTGGCAGCAAGTAATGAGAATACAATAGTCTGAGTCGCAATCCCCTTCGTCTCCCCAATCTATAGTCTTCCCTCTTCCCTAGCATCCGACGTGACCCGGCTATCCTCCCGGTGATGTTTACCCCGTAATGATCTAATATCACTACATTTGGTATCAGAGTAGTTGATCCCTTCCTACGAATTCTGCTACCATGGTTATGGCAACAGATCAGACCATCAGACCTATCGCCGAGTCGTTGGCCATGATATAAGCTAACGCCAACAAGATGGCCATGAGTTTCAATGACAATGACAAGAAGATGGCGGCCATCTTTCTCGACATGCATGCTACTTTAGAGAAGATGATTGCGGATTAGAAGGAGGAAAAAGTGCAACAAGAGGCGGCGGTGTTTCCAGCAACCACAGTGACACTGTTGGAACTTATCGTGCAGCTACCGCATCCTGCCATGGCGTCGGCGAAGCCTGCCATAGCAGAGCCAAAACCTTTAGCGGTGCTACCACGTCTTGCCGCTGGTCGCCGCTTGTTGTGACCCTACCGGCACGTCAGAGCTACCATGGCACGCCAAGGTTGTTTGCCATGCTCGCCGCAAAGAACCGTGAGTTTGTCACAACTGCACATAGAGGCAATGATCTCCAAGGATTCCTATCACCATCGCAACCTCTCGTCAACATGGGGTCACCTAGGGCTTCAGCCATGGCCGCCACCACAGCTCGAGGACGAGCTGTCGCGAAAGGAGGAGAGTAGTTGTCATTGGCCGAACACTGTTCACGCAAATGGGTTATTGTTCACATAAATGCCCACAATTATTAGGAAAGCTTTATTATTTATGAATTTATCTATTAGGTGTTTGATATTATCTATTAGTTAGGCAAGTTATCATTGGATTGGATTGTTAGAGATAGGTTTCCTTAGAGATTATTTCTTAGAAGTCAAGTCAGGTCATCCCTATAAAAAAAGATAACATATATCCATTATCAATAAAGCAAGAAGAACAAATAAACAATAGTTCATCCCTGTCTATGTCTATCTTCCTCTAAAGTCCCTCCCCCTTTAAGCCGTCGCCGCCCGGCCATCCTCCCAGCAGTATTTACCCTATTATGAACTAATGTTCATTACATTATGAAGACTTTCTCAATTGCCACTGTAGGAACCTATATATCCATAATATAATATCAAATGCCCAAAATCCAAAACCACTAAATAAAGTTGATGTTACATCTTACGACATGGAAAAATGAAGGGATACGAGTGGGCTACACTAACTGGCAATTAAAAATTCTACCACGTAAACCAGGAAATCACTAGACGCGCAGTACATCGGAAAAAGAGCAGTACATCGGAAAAAGAGTTGGAGCAGCCTGATCCAACGTCGAGCGCGTCGATGAAGTAGTCGTAGTCGATCGCCCAACGTCCTTGGCACTAATCGTCTCCTCTAGCAACCTATGACATTCCTTGTGATGGTCGTGGATCATCCTCGATCAAGCGCAGCAATAACCGCAGCAATGTCTCTACGGTATCCACACATCCAGGGGTGGAACGCCGTACGTCGGTGTGCTAGCACCAATGCGCACAGTAGGGTCTTCGAGAAGATGGCGGCTAGGGTTTTGGTGGAGCAACTCATGTACATACCAATAGCCCCATGCATCCCCTTATGAAGAGCCCATAACAGATCATATCCGAACTCGTTTGTTCCAACCCGTTAAGTGTGCGACCCTGTAGGTTTATGCATAATCGGTTGACTCGGAAACTCCTTTTCGACCACGAGTCGTTAGCTATTCCTAGCAGGACATAACGATTCCTGAATACACATAAATATTATATCGGACGAACCTTATGTAATATGATTTGCCACCAGATCCTTCGCGTCAGCCTCCTCATCGTCGCCGTTCACAGAGCAGCTCATTCCCCCATCGGCAACCTCAACCGTGAACAATCGATGACTGACCCTCCATCCGTGCTTCCCAGATCCAATCCCCGCCGCCACGGAGTGCCTCACCGCTGACCCGGCCGGAGACTATCGCCCCGCTATGGCCCCAGATCCAAAGAACTAACGCTGGCTCATGGATGTCAAGGTTAGAGTTCGCCGGCCTCCCTCCTCCCCCTTTGCCTCAAGTCCCCTTTTACTAGTTTTCTTTCCTGGTTTGGATTGTGTAGTTTCGCATATCTAAGCAAACAATGGTGCTAGTAGATAGAACATGTATATGATTCAGTTAATTTGCTTCATTCGGTTGTGATATTCCTGCCCTCATATGTTGATGAGAATATGTTCATTGGTTCATGGATGAGAATGTGTTGTATACACTAGACCTCTATAAATGTGATGTTGTGTACACTCGCTTAGATGAACTATTGCCCTAATTACATCAGGAGCATAGAAAATAATAAGCTGTAATTCCTTATTTGATCATTTTTGTCACCTTCAACTAACAATTCAAAGAATTAGTCAAGAGTGATGTGATCGCAATTTCCTGACTGGATAACTCTCTTTCGGTTCCTCTGTGTAGCTTTATACATCTAGGAATAAAAACCTAGCCTATCAGCAGTGGCATTGCGTGAACAATTTTGAAACCAACTAGATTTTCTACAATAATTTAAGGTTGTAGCTAATGGGCTTGCTTGCACTGTGAATCAGTGTGTATGCTTCCATCCTTGCCATTGGGAATCAAATCCGATTGATCAGTGGGTATGTTTCCATCCTTGCACTGAATCAGTGTGAATTGAGGAGGAAAAGAAAGGGAGGGGAAATGGGAATCAAATCTGATTGTTGAGGTGAGTTGAGCCACTGGGAATCAAACCCGAGGATCATCCTGCCTGTTGTTCCACTTGCGAGTGGAATTTTAAGCTTAACATATGGTATTGGTATTTGTTAGTCAAAATAGATCATGCATGCATCACATTGATTACAAATATTGAATGTTATCAAGGACCAGGTGGGAGTTCATTTTACTTTACATATCGCCGCTAATATTCAGTTCAGTTGTCAGGATAGCAAATGGATCTTATCAACCGCATTGTTCATGTTCATGTCATTGTAGTTGAGGAGAGGCACTGACAGAATAGACATCCACTGCATCGCCTTCTCCCCAGACTCCAAGTGGCTCGCGGTATCTAGCGACAAAGCAACAGTTCACGTCTTCAGCGTTAATGTCGATTTAACATCGTCGGCGCCGGAGAACGACAATGGTCCTGATGGCCTTCAGAGACCAACAGCACCATCTCCTGCAGGAAGAGGCAACCAGGGCTCATCTCTATCATTTTTCAAAGGTAACACTGCTTTGCTCACCCTTCTGAGTTATCAACTCATACAGCTGCCAGAACTGATCAAAACTGGCTTGTGTCTTTAAGTTTAGCTTGAAGTCTATGTTGTTTCTGCACTTTTTACGCCTGAAGAACAAAAAAGTTCTAGTTGCTGACCAGCTCATGGATGTGTACATCAATCTGCTTCAGGTTTCTTGCCAGTCAATTTCAGTTCAGAATGGTCGCTAGCTCAGTACCGCCTGCGTGAAGGCATAAAGTACTTGGTCGCCTTCGGCCAGCAACCAAATGTTGTAAAATTAGCAGTTTTAGCAAATATTTAGAATTAATTCCATCATAAATTACAATAATTAAAGCATAATTCCAGCAGCATATAAATGACAAAAATGACATAAAAAACATGTAATTCCTTTATGTCAATTAAACATAATAATATGCTCAAAAGATTGGATTTAAAAACATATAAAATCAGTATAATGCTCAGATTTTAAGTGTTTGTTTGTTGCTCTCAGATGTCGGAATGCTCAAAATAAAATCTTAGTCTCCTCGTCACTATTGTCTATACTCTTCTTCACAAATTGAATATGACAACAAAAAACAGACTTTGAGCGGTAAAGAATGCTTTACTAATATGTCAAAATTTAATATCATAAACAGCAAGTTTCCTTTCAGCCAACTGTAAATTGATTTTGCTTAATAGTGCGAGGAACAATGAATCGAACTTTTAGTATTTCAGAGAAGTAAATGACTAACAGTGTTAAAAGATCACAAACTCCAGCATGTAAGCCAATCGGCTGACTTTGTCACAACCTCAAAAACTGAATTTGTAATTTGGGAACAGATTCAGTTTGAATCAGCGATTTGGGAAAAACGGCGCTAAAGGAAAGAGCTTACGCTAACCCTAGCTAAGAACAAGTATTTAGCATAATGCAGATTCCCCTTTTCTTTTCAGCATCAACGCTGTTTAATACAAGCTGAGTTCCAGCTATTAAAACTGTAAAAGTGCAACAAGTAAAGTAAAGAACGACAACGGGAATAGTAAATCGTGAATTGTCCTCAGCGTGAGCCCACAGTAAACTAACTGGTCCATCTCCACCGTCCAAAGTTCACAAACCGGTAAAGAAGCTTCGGTACCGTCCGATCTTCATAACTCCACTCTTCTTTGCTCTGAATTTCCCTGTCGTTGTGCCTTACAACTACAGTCTTGACAACGCTCCCTTCTGAAATGAATCTGGTCTCAAGATTCAGCGACAGGAAACCAACTTCGGATCGTATCAGCATAGAACCCAGGAAAAGTTCCTTTGATAAAATCTGCATCTTCCCATGTCGATTCTCCAGGCGCCAGATTCATCCATTGAACCAACCATTGCATTACCAGCCGAGGATGTCTGGGCATCGCCCTTGTGTCCAGAACGGCTATTGGTTCAGTCTTAATCCTCCCTTCTTCATCCACTAAAGGCAGTTGAGGGTCTGGAATGGCTCGAGGTGCCAAATGCTTCTTAAGCTGACTAATATGAAACACGGAATGAATTTTCACTCCCGCTGGTAATTGCAATCGGTATGCCACCTTTCCTATCTTTTGTAAGACCCGAAAAGGTCCATAATACCTGCTGGTCAATTTCAGCAACGCTCGAGACCAAAAGCCGCCAAACAGTAGGGTTGCATCTTCAAGTATACCATATCCCCTACTTCATAAGCTCTTTCACTTCGGTTTTGATCAGCATATTTCTTCATCCGAGCTTGAGCTTGTGCCAAGTTGTTCTTAATCTGTCTTAGCATATTCTCCTTTTCGGACAAGAAGTCCCTGGCTTCGATATCCTCCGGTCCTGGTGTAGAAACTTCACTGATAGTGGGTGGAGGGTTCCCATATAATGCTTGATAAGGAGTAGTCTTCAGTGAAGAATGGTATGTGGTATTGTACCACCATTCTGCTAATGCTAGCCAAAAATACCATCTCTTAGGTTCTGAAAATGCCATGCAACGAAGATAGGATTCCAAACATTGATTCAATCTCTCCGTTTGTCCGTCGGTCTGGGGATGATAAGAGGTACTGAAATGCAAAGATACCTTCCATGCTTTGAATATGTCTTGCCAAAACTGGCTAGTGAAGATTCGATCTCTATCGGTTACTATCGCCTTTGGCAGTCCATGTAACTTGAACACGTTGTCAATAAAAGCTTGAGCTACTGACCGAACCGTGTAAGGATGAGACAGGGGTATGAAGTGGCCATATTTGGTGAGTCTGTCAATGACGACTAAGATTACCTCCTTCCCATTAGATTTGGGCAGCCCCTCTACAAAGTCCATAGAAATGTGAGTCCATGCCATGTCCGGAATTGGAAGTGGCTCTAGTAATCCGAGTGGATGACAATGTTCTCCTTTTGACCTCTGACAGATAGCGCACTCCCTCACGAACTTTTGAACCTCCTTCTTCATGCCCGGCCAAAAGAAAATCATTTTTACTCTTTGATAAGTTGCAGTCATGCCCGAATGCCCTCCAATGGCAGAGGCATGCAAAGAATCCAGAATATTCTTCTTCAAAGCTGAGTCATCTCCAATATATATTCTGCCGTGATATCTGATTATCCCCGATTTCAGTGTATACGGGTCTTCTGGATCAACACTAATCGCCAACCGACCCAATAATTCCTGACAGTAGGAGTCATTATCATAGCTGCTACTTATCTCTTCCATCCAAGTTGGAGTGACAACCGAAATAGCATGACAGTGTCCTCTCCTGGAAAGTGCATCAGCCACCCGATTCTCCTTTCCTTTTTTATACTCAATAGCATAATTGAACTCAAGAAGCTTTAACATGAGCTTGTGCTGAATACCCTCTGAAATCTTTTGCTCTGTGATGAATTTTAAGCTTTTCTGATCTGTTTTAATAACTAAGAGGTTTCCAAGGAAGTAATGTCTCCATTTCTTAAGGGCCTCAAGGATGGCCATGGCCTCTTTCTCATAAGTCGACAGAGCAGCTGCTTTAGCCCCCAATGCTTTGCTATAATACGCAATAGGTCTTCCTTTCTGCATCATAACAGCCCCTATACCACTACCAGATGCATTGGTCTCCAGGGTGAATGGTTCTCCAAATTTGGGTAAGGCTAACACCGGAGTGGTCGTCATGTGCTCTTTAAGTATTTTGAAAGCATCTTCCTGTTTGTTTCCCCATTGGAAAGCTCCCTTCTTTAACATCTCATGTAGTGGTTTGCATATCAAACCATATCCCTTCACAAATCAACGGTAATATCCAGTAAGGCCTAAGAAACTTCTCAACTAAGTTACATTATCTGGTCTTGGCCAATCCTTAACAGCCTCGATTTTGGCAGGGTCTGTAGATACTCCCTCTCCATTGATAATATGACCCAAGTAATGAACTTGTCTTACAGCAAAGGCACATTTACTCAACTTGGCGAACAGCTGCTCCTCTTGCAGCAATTTCAACACTGATTCCAAGTGTATGATGTGTTCACTTAAGTCCTTGCTGTAAATTAGAATGTCGTCAAAGAAAACCAAAACATATTTTCTGAGGTAGTCCTTGAAAATGGTATTCATCAAGGATTGAAAAGTGGCGGGAGCATTCGTGAGACCGAATGGCATAACTAAGTATTCAAAGTGACCAAAATACGTTCTGAAGGCAGTCTTGAACACATCTTCTTCTTTCATTCTCACTTGATGATACCCCGATCTTAAATCTAGCTTTGAGAAGAATTATGCTCCATGTAACTCATCCAACAAATCTTCTATCACAGGGATTGGAAACTTGTTCTTCACCGTTTGTGCATTCAATTTTCTATAGTCGATGCACATTCTCCAACTCCCGTCTTTCTTCCTCACTAATATGGCCAGGGAAGCATACGGACTTTCGCTAGGCCTGATGATAGCCGATTTCAATAATTGCTGAATTTGATTCTCAAGTTCATTCTTTTGTTGATAGGGGACTCTGTATAGGGCCTCACATTCGGTGGAATAGAATCGGGTTTCAGAGGTATAGAATGATCACAATTTCTAGAAGGGGGTAACTCGGTTGGTTCAGAGAATACCGAATTATATTTCTCCAATAGCAACTGCACTTCAGGAGGTAAAGAGTGGTTAGCACTTACATTCTTTTCTTCACCCGGTTGTATCAGGAATCCCATAACCTCTTTGTGGCAAAGCTTGTTCAACTGTACTGTATTGATGTATTTTCCAGATGGCGTTGTAGTAAAGTCACAAATGGTCATATCTTGCTTTCCATCTTTTCTAATAGTCAATTCCCTGGTTCTCAAGTTCAAATTGATTGGACTATGTTTGTATATCCAATCACATCCCAGTATGACATCATAAGACTGTAATTTCAGCACCTTAAAGGTTCCAACAAACCGTTCCCCTTGTATCTTGTATTCGCACTCGGCTAAATGTGCTCCCGAATATAAGATTCCACCTCCTGCCACGGTTACTTTCTGCAAGTCGTTGTTCTGTGTTATACATTGAGCCTTAGTGGCGAACTTCAAATCGATAAAAGTATGCGAGCTCCCGTTGTCTACAAGAGCCACTCCTGTTCTTCCCTTTAGAGTTATGATCACCGAAAAAGTAGCCACTGTAGGACATCCCTTAAGAGCTTGTAAAGAGATTTGCAACAACTCTTCTTCAACGGGTGTCTGCTCCTCATCCTCTTGTTCCTCCTTTTTCTCAACCTCTAGGTCGATTCAATTCACCTTCCTCCTTTCTTCTCGGATCTATCACCATGGTATTAAGTACCTTGGATTGTTTGCAAGAATGTCACAGGACCCACTTATCGACACAATACCAACATTTTCCTGCCTCTAGTAATCACCACTGGATAAGATGGTCTGTTCGGTTTAGTGTTGTCCCTGATATTACTAGGTTTATTAGCCGTCACAGCTCGGAAGTAAGGTTTCTGAAAGTTTCCTTTGTTGAAGCTACCTCTTTGAAATCCTGATCCTGATTCATTTCCAGATCTTGTTAATTTGGCATTGGCTCCTTTCTCCAAATCCTTTGACATCCAGTAGACTTCACAAAGCTTTTGAGGTCTGTGAGGCTTGACGTAGTGCTTGATATCTTCTCTCAACCCCTTAACAAAGCATTTCACAAAATAATCCTCTCTGAGCATAGGATTTTCACTCCTCATAATAGCCATGAGTTCCTCGAATTTGTCAATATAATGAGCCACTGATGATTGATGCTGCTACACTGCATGTAACTCTTCAATAATATCATAAATACTATGAGCCGCAAATCGATCACATATCCTCAACTTCATGATAGACCATGTAACAGGATTGGCTAGCAGTCCAGATCCACGCAACCAGTTATCAGCTCTACCGGTCATATAAGACACTGCTAGATCACTCCTATTCTCCTAAGGAACCCGAGCTAGTTCAAAGTACTTATCACATTGTCTAATCCAACCCAGAGGATTGTCTCCATCAAAAACTGGAAATTCCAATCGAGGTCCTTTAGCAATTGACCTCAAAAATTCATTGCTCATATCCTCTTGGTTCACTGTTTTACCCATAAGGTCTCTTCTTCCTCCCAATCCACTCAATAGATTTAAGGTTGGAGCGACTGGGGTGTACTGAGCATTACCTCTGAACCTAAAAGCTGCTGACTGTTCTCCCGGAGAATTGCTCGCACGGAACTCTCCTTGCTGGGACTGCGTTGGGATCTCATCACCATTTAGATCCAAATCCACCAACGCGCGTACCCTCCTTCTCATTATGTCCTCAATGTCTGCTTCTTGTCGCACTTCAGTATTAATGATTCTTGATTGAGTATCTCCCGCTGAAGGTTTCACCAGAGATCTTAAGAGTTCTCGGATCTCTCCGAGTTCACCTCTCAATCCACTCACATCTCCTTGGATGGCTCCCATCTGGGCTTCCAACTGAGACTTCATCTCGTTCATTTCCAATCTCACGACCGCTGCCTATGAGCCTTCCGAACCCTCGCCGATACCATCTTTCTTTCCCCTTCTAGTCATCATTATCAGATCTGAAAAATTAGTTCAAAGATCCTTGCCACTTACCAGATCTAAACTCTTCTTGTAGAACTGCAACTCTTTAACGCTGCCTGAACCTGAGACTGAGGAGAGGGATTTTACGGTAGAGCACCAACCTTCCTTCCTCAGTTCCAAGGAAAGATTTGCTCTGATACCACTTTGTCACAACCTCAAAAACTGAATTTGTAATTTGGGAACAGATTCAGTTTGAATCAGCGATTTGGGAAAAATGGCGCTAAAGGAAAGAGCTTACGCTAACCCTAGCTAAGAACAAGTATTTAGCATAATGCAGATTCCCCTTTTCTTTTCAGCATCAACACTGTTTAATACAAGCTGAGTTCCGGCTGTTAAAACTGTAAAAGTGCAACAAGTAAAGTAAAGAATGACAACGGGAATAGTCAATCGCGAATTGTCCTCAGCGTGAGCCAACAGTAAACTAACTGGTCCATCTCCACCGTCCAAAGTTCACAAACCGGTAAAGAAGCTTCGGTACCGTCCGATCTTCATAACTCCACTCTTCTTTGCTCTGAATTTCCCTGTCGTTGCCCCTTACAACTACAGTCCTGACAGAGGACCAGGTCACAGAGCGAAGGGGCACGCTAGGGTTTAAGGAGGCGGCTCGTATCACGTATTCACGTCACACGGGGAGGGAGATGGGAAAACGGCAATACGTTATTCGGATCGTCGCCGACTCGTGTTTAAAGGGCCGGATGGGTTAGTCGTGGGCCGATCAGCTTGGTCGTCGTCCTGCGCACCACACGATGGGAACACAAGGGACACGCTACAACCGTAACTTTATTTGCACTTTCTTCAGAATTTTGGCATCAACTGTATCTTCTTAAATACTTCAGAACCGTAATGTTCTCACTTTAACTTTCAGTGATTCGGAATCAGCAAAGTGGACCGTGGACATATGTATAGGTGTGACGTCATACTTATTTTTAGCTTTTATTCTTCCTAGAGATAACAACGTGGCTTCATTATACTCGTATATATATATACCGGCCATAAGGCAAGAAAATATATAGATTCAGAAAATTTTGAACCCTAATCAAGTAAGGATCAAGCCTTAAGGACCATCTCTTGGTTTGAACTGATCTGTAATTATTTTTAATTTGTCTCATGGACTTCAAACAGACAATCTACAAATTTAAGAATTGATTAACATAATATAAAATTTGTTAGGGTATTCGCACGGGTAATCGGGCACTATTGCTATCCCGTCTATAAGTTTGTATTTCTGTTTAACATCGAAGGATGCACCTTTTCTTACAAAGTTAAAAGGGGAGGGAGAGAGAGAGAGAGAGAGAGAGAGAGATCAGCTCGGAATATAGCGCTTCTAACATTATATCATGTTTCATCGCTTTTTCCAAAGAACACAAAAAAGGTCGGGTCCCATCAAGCAACAAAACAAGTCACCGCTTTCTCGCTCTATGGTGTTAGTCGCTGGATTCTTGCACTTGGTGATAGCAAGATCCTTACTCTCATTGGGAGGATGACACTTGGAGATGGGGCAATTTTCTTTGTTTATTTCTCACATTAATGCCATGCCAACCCGAGGGTTGGGGATACAAATTTATAGGTCGGTAACCACCAAGCATATGCTAAGATGTCATTCCTAGATGCTAGTCAAAAATCACAAAAGTAGTCTAAGATGTCTGTCCTAGATGCTAGTCAAAAGTAGTCTAAGATGTCATCCTAGATGCTAGTCAAAAGTAGTCTAAGATGTCTGTCCTAAAGAGATGTCAGTCCTTGAAGGGCAACAAAACAAAAGCCAACACAACAATGACTTATCCATCACTCTCCCCTAAGTCTTGTGTGTCTCCTTGTGAGGAATCTGAGCCATCCCGATCCCGGCGCCAAGCTCTCGAACTTGATCCGCCCAAGAGACTTGGTCGAGGTCATGAAATGGTCTTGGGTGTTGATGTAGTTGGTCCGGACGCCCTTCATCCAGCACTTCCGGCGAAGTGATACCTCACCCGGATGTGCTTCTTTGCGCCATGGAAGATGTGGTTCTTCGCTAAGGCCAAGGCGGACTTGTTTGCCCACCCCGAGCTCCACCGCCTCACAGATTCTGCCAAGAGATCGCCATGGTACCGCGCCGACCACAGAGCTCGAGTAGAAGCGGTAGTGGTCGCAATGTACTGCTTCGCAGCCTAGACAAAGCCACTACTGGCCGCTGACCGATCGCCGGTGACGGACACTTGCCGAGGAAGTACAAGATCCGCCGGTGCTTTGCTCGTGTCGATGTCGCCGGCGTGGTCGCTGCCGTCATTGCATTCGATGAAGGCTTGTGGCCGGCACCTTGGGTAGTGCAAGCCGAGTCGGAGGTGCCCGCGACGAAGTGAGGATCCTTTTCACGACTTCTTGGTGCTCCGTCGCTTGTCATTGATGAACCGGCCGACGAGGCCGACGGCGAACGCCAAGTCCGGCCGGCGTGTGGACAAGGTAGCGAAGGTCGCCCACAATCTTGCGCCGCAGATCAAGGCCCACCTCCTCCGCCAGATTTCACGACTTAGCTTCACCTCTCCTCCATAGGAGCGTGGGGTGGTTCGCGATCAGGTGAGCCGCCACCCACGATGCGCTTGGCGTGGCGATCTGGCGAAGAGAGATGCCGGAGTCGTCTCGCGGACCTCGATCCCGAGGTAGAAGGAGAGGGCCCGAGGTCGCTCATCCGAAGGTGGCCTTCATCTCCGCCAACGCCTCGATCTCCTTCTCCTTGATACCGGTGATCACAAGGTCGCCGACGAGACGCCTATCGCCAGGCATTGCCTCCCTTGCCCGCCGCAGACCCATGACCTCGTGGCCTCTCTTTGGAATCCCATTTGCTTGAGGTGGAGTCCACTTGGCGTTCAAGCTCGCGGTGCTCGCCAAGAAGCCGTAGAGGGCCTTGCGCAGTCGAGGACCTTCTTTCTTCTTGGGGATGATGAATCCGGTGGTGGCGTGACGTGACCTCCTCCTTCAAGTCGCCGATTGAGAAAGCGTACTTGACGTCCATGTGATGAACGCACTACCTCCCGGGCTGCGAGGCGAGAGGAGACGACGGACTCCATCCGCGTAACGGCGCGAAGGCATCGCCGGTCGACTCCCTCTCGCCGACGGCTCGTACACGAGACGCGCTTTGTGCTTGATCACCTCTCCAAATTTCGCTTTTCTTGAGCTTGAAGACCCACTTGAGAGAGATGGCGTGGTGGCCCGGAAGATCGGCCAGCTCCCACGTCTTGTTTCGCCGACGGCGTCCATCTCCTCTGCATCGCGCAAGACGCCATGTCAAGCGTCTCTCTCGCCTCGGCGAAGGAACGAAGTCTCGCTGTAAATCCCGTGCGAGGTGCTCCGCTTTGAAGTCACATCGCGCCATTCAGGACCGGCCGCCACCGAGGAGGTCGCCCACGCAGACGCAGAAGGCAGAGGCTCGCCGCCGTGGTAGGCGCTGGCGCGATCCTCGCTGTTAGACGGCGGAGCGGCGAACTCCACTGTCAGGCCGCGTGTCGAAGGCCGCCGGTGCCGAGCTGAAGAGTAAGCGCCGGTGTGGAGAACGAGGCGTGGCCGGCGGTCTTTGGCGGTGGACTCGCGGAGCATGTGGTGGCGAACTAGGTGGTGGGGTAGGCGAGCTTCGGTGAAGACGAAGCCGTTGGCTCCCGCCTCGGCGAACGAGTCGATAACGAAATCGCTGGTCGCTCGAGTCGAGCCGTCATCCACCATCTTGTCTCACGCCCACCTCGCTTCTTCGTCGAACACGACGCCACGCGTGATGCGACGCTACCGTGTTGTAGGATCGAGGACGCAGAGGCCTTGGCGCCCGCCGCGTAGCCAATGAAGACTCTGGCGTGCTCCGGCCGTCGAGCTTGCCGACGTGGTTGAGCTCTCGACGAAGGCGTACCAAGACTCGGAGGTGGCTCACGCGCTTGCGCCGGTGCAGGAGCCCTCAGATGGCGTCTTGCCGCCGAGGGCCTTAGTGAGGAGCGGTTAGCGGTGAACGGCATCACCGCCTCGCCCCAAAGAGAATGCCATCCTCTCTGCTGGAGGAGGGCGCGGCGCGCGCTACCACCGTTCTGGTTCGGCCGCCGACGACGCTGCTCATTGCGGGTGTACGGCCATGAGAAGGACGATGGATCCTCGTTGGCGCGATGCGCCGCGAACTCGCCGCCGCGGAACTCACCGCCGTTGTCCGTCGCGGACCCGGCTTATGGTCGCGCTCGCCTCGCAGCAGCTTGAAGGCACTTGATGGCGCCCGCGCGGCCGCTTTGACGCCGAAAGGTGATGGCCCACATGAAGGGACACGTCGTCGACGAGGAGGAGGAAGTAGCCGGCCCAGTGTAGCCGGTGTCACGGGCCACAGAGGTCACCGTGTACGAGCTCCAGGCTTCTCCTTGGCGCGAAGCTCGCCTTTGGCGAGAAGAAGCCGCCGCATTTTGGCGAGGACGCAGTGTCGCAGAATCGCTCCACGTGGTCGACGTCGCGGCATGCCCCGCACCATCTCCTTGCCGCCGAGCCGCCTCGTGGCCTCAAAGTTGAGGTGCCCAAAACGCCGTGCCACCTCCAAGCGCCGTCGCCGCGCAAGTGCAAGAAGACAGAGAGTTGCGCCACCGCGCGCGTGAAGGACGAGGCGGTTGCTCCTGTTGACCTTGACGAGGAGCCGCGACGATGATCCCAGATCGCAAAGACTCGCGTGCTCAATCTCCACGCGATCCGTTCTCATCCAAATTATCCCAAGCCGATGATGGAGTTCTCAACGCGGGATGTAGTAGACACCGGTGAGCAATGCCGGTGCTCGCCATCTTGGCGACGAAGACGACAGAGCGACGCCTTGATCTCCACTTCGGGCGTCGCCGAACTTGCGGTGCCTCAATGCTCGAAGTCGAGCTCGAGAAGAACTCCGCCGCCTGGTCATGTGGTGGGTGGCGCTGTGTCGAGGCACCACCCGTTGGTCTTGTCGTTCGCGGAGCCGCCGCCGGAGGCGTGTGCTTTTGGCTCGTCGATGTGGAGAGAGCATGGCGGCGGTCATTGAGGTAGTTCGATGCTCGCATGAGCAATGAACAGAGCCGTACCGCTCCTCCTCCTTCTGCGCTGACGTGGACGCTGGCTCGTCGTGTGGTCGCCGACAATCCTTGGCCCAATGACCGAGCTTGCCGCATTGTAGCAAGAATCGCCTCGTCTTGGCTTTTGCTTGCCAGCCAGCCGCCTGGCGCCTCCACGGTCATCACCTCGTGGTCGCCGACAATCTTGGCCCAATGACCGTGCTTGCCGCGCCAGTAGCAAGAGTCGCCTCGTCTTGCGGCTTTTTGCTTGCCACGCTTATGGCCTGTCGTGAAGAAGGCTCCCTTCTTCCTCGTCACCTTGGCCGGCAGCCCCACTGCTTCCCGAGCGAGGAGCTTCTCCCGCCAATGGTGACGGGTCCCGAGGGACGCCAGGGCTCATCGCCATCCAACGACCTTGAGGCGACCAAACCTCCTCGATCGTCATCGTGAGAGGTCCAGCAGAGACTCGACGAGCGAGCCATCTCGCTTGTACTTCTCAGGACGCAATGGAAGAGCTTCTCCACGCTCTCTCCTCGCCAGAGGGTGTGCCGCCGAATCGCACTAACTTCGCAATGAGTGTTGAGACGGAGAGCAAAGTCATCAACGCCCTCACTTTGCTTGAAGGCGTGTTCTCCCACTCCTGCGTAGTGCTCGCAATGTAGACTTGCGGCGCGATGCCGCCGTCGTCTTTGCGGCGATGGCGTCCCAAGCCTCTTTGGCATCCGCTTGTTGGTAAGCGAAGCGCATCTCAAGTGATCTGCAGCGCGATGAGAGCATCCAATACCACGATCCCGGTCAGAGTCGACGTCTCCGTCGGATCAGATCCCACATATGCCGCGACTGAGCTTTACCTCATCACCGCGCGACCCGCTCGACGTAGTTGGTCTTGGTGAGGTAGGCCACTCCCGGGCCGACGTCCTCGACGACAAATTGTACTCGTGGTGACCACTTGCATCAACCGGGAGAGAGCGCGTCGCTGTGAAAGGCCACGCCTCCGCCGACCGTCTGACGCCGCTGCCGCGCGTCTCCTCCAGAGCGACGCCAGGCGTGTCGCGCTGTCTGCCGTTGCCAGCGCTGTGGCGTGTCGCTGCTTCATCGCGCCGCTCGCTCATGCTGCCTCTCTCCAATGCTCAAGGTCGCGTCGGTATTTATCATCGCAGAGATGGAGCTGCTGCTGCTGCCGCCTGCAGAACCTCGACCTCTGCCGCGACGCTACATTCCGCCGCTGCCGCCGCTTCCACCTCCGCTCTGTTGCCGCCGCTCATTCTTCGCCGCCGCCTTAGCGCCCTTCCGCCCAGAATATTCGTGTCGCCGCTTCTGCGTTTCTGCCCACAGCGAAGTTCGGCTTTGCCATGCCGGTGCTCGAGGCGGCGAAGGCCGAGATCGCCTGCGGACATGGCGTGCACCGGAACTAGCTGCGTGGAGAGAGCCGCTTCTTGGTTGGGCTATCTGCGGGCCGAAGCGAGGCCGGAGAAGGATTGAGCAGAGATGCTCGGTTGCGGATAGACCGCTCTCGATACCACTTGTTAGTCATTGGATTCTTGCACTTGGTGATAGCAAGATCCTTACTCTCATTTGGAGGATGACACTTGGAGATGGGGCAATTTTCTTTGTTTATTTCTCACACAATGCCATGCCAACCCGAGGGTTGGGGATACAAATTATATAGGTGGTAACCACCAAGCATATGCTAAGATGCTAGTCTAAGATGTTTGTCCCTAGATGCTAGTCAAAAGTCAAAAAGTAGTCTAAGATTCTCGCCCAAGATGCTAGTCAAAAGTAATCTAAGATGCTGTCCTAGATGCTAGTCAAAAGTAGTCTAAGATGCTGTCTTAAAGAGATGCTGTCCTTGAAGGGCAGCAAAAACAAAAGCCAACACAACAATGACTTATCCATCATATGGCAGCTTCGATCAAAATTTGTGGGGTCCAGTAGACTGGCTGGTCAGTCGTGCTAAATGCAAGCTTACATTACCATGGGCTGCTCCAAGCCGATATTCTGCAGCAAACCAAAGCAGCCAGTTCCCATCTTAGCCGGTTTCCCCAGGCATACACTTGCCGAAGGGCAGTCGAGCGTATCAGCCTCCCCATGAGAAGCTGCTTCCACAATGAATTTGGTTGCCGTCTCAAAAGTCATCTTGCCAAATGGTGAGGTGCTGAATTGACCCATCCCTTGCCTGCTCATCGGTCGGTAACCACCATCGAAGGTCATGAAATCCGCAATCATGCTCAGGTGCCTCATATTTACATCTATACCATAGGCGTTAAATACACCGCTCACTTCCTGGATGATGGTGGCCCTTGCAGCCTCTACCCCATATGTCTTCAACATAGCGTGTATATCATTGGATCTAACTTCGTTGATGTTGAGGTAGTCCTCTAGATTCCAGAAAACTTCAAAGTTCACTCCTGCCGTTTGTAGAAAGATAGGACTATCTTTCTTCTCAAGATCAATAACTGTACATCGATCAATATCATTACAGGCCTTGACAAAAATGGACCTAGCTGTCTTCTGGGCAATCTGAAAAAGAAAATTACAGTATCCATCAAATTTGTTCAAGTGAAGTACTAATTATATAATGGTAGCAAATGCAGACCAAACTGCTATCAAAATACTGCCTCCGTTTCGCAATACTTGGCCCTCTTTGACCAGTGCGCGCATATTTAGGCAATCCTTTTTTAAGCAAATTAAGACAAAAATGCCCCTCACAACTACTATAGTTGCACTGCACAGATAACGAGGTTTAGTATGGCAACTAGGGGCAAAATGGGAAAAAGTACATCAGGATGCATAGTGTGTCCAGTGTTGCGAAACAGAGGGAGTAGTCAAACCTATGTTGTAAAAAAGTGAAGTTCATAGCACGCTGGAGAAAAACTAGAGAACATGCTAGTGTTAAAAGGTTAATATGATGGGCGTTCTAGTCAGGGTTTCAAATACCAGTTTGGGGATTTTTCCCAGACCCCAACCGGCATCCAGTAATGGACCCAATCCAATTTTATTTCATTTTGAATTTTATCCTAATTTGACTGGAATTTTCCCAAAGGTTAATATGATGGGTGTTGTTTGAACTCCAACATAGACGTCTATTAAAACACGGATGGGGAGTCTTTGATTCGATGAAATCAAAGACATAGGATTAATAGCACCATTCAATAGTAAACACGATACATTGGACATGATATAAGTTCCCCACAAAGCCATTGTATAGTCGGTCAGATCAGGTGTTGAGAAGAAACTATTTTGAGTTAGGTCCTATTCAGTTATTAGTCTCTGAAAGAAAAGAAAAATGTAAGTTGTCCTGCTTATGAAGAGATACCTGAGCTAGTAAAATATGAGGTTCCTTGCGCAAGGCGTAGTGAACCTCAAAATTCAAATCTGTTGTTTCAACATGAACAGTCCGTTTTAACTTTTTCCTGCGCTTCTGGGTTATTTGTGCCTGCTTTTGCCCTTGTAATTTTTCATCCGCAGTTTCATTTATTTCGTCTTGGAGTTTAGCTGTTGCTTGCTTAGCTTTTGATTTTTTCCCCTTGTTACCAGAATCTGACACATGTCCTTCCTCGGTCTCTTCTGAGTCTACACCTGACTCAGCTGGATCATCCTCACTGTCAAGTTTAAATGAGGTCTCTTCTTCAGATTCACAGTCCATACCCCCTTCCTTTTCAGTATCATCATCATACTCCATCTCATCTGTCTTTTGATGTTTCCTCTTTTCTGCATCAATTCCCAAGTCATCCTCATTTTCATCATCACCATCACTCACACCAATGTCTTCTCCATCAGTAGGCCTGCTTTCAGATTCTTCAACTCCCTCTGACAGTGAGCTCTCTGTATCTTTTACCTTAACTGACTGTATTTCATTAATTTTGTGTAGCAAATCTAGGTGCTTTTCAATTGCAAGTTCCATTGCATCAACAAATACTGTTCTCAAGGTCGCCTGACACTCATCTACTGTAAGTTCCGATTGGTGAGGGTACCGCTCTTGTGAGTAGAGTTTCATATGTAACTTATACAGGGTTGAAACATGCCCATTATTGTTGTGAAAAGGAACTGTGCATACTTCAATTCTCTCCACAATATCAGCCACACGAACCCTCCTTAATTTTGCAGCCACTCCTCCAGCATCGTCCCTAGATATTCACATGCAGAAAGAATTAGTTTCTGTATCTTGCTAGTATGGTACAAAAGTTTTGAGTACAGTTTGATTGATATTTCGTTTTACTTATTATCATATTTGACAGGGTATAATAAGAAATACAAGAAAGTTTGGTACAAAATCATATAAAATACAGCAGAAATAAAACTAGAGTATGAACCATCTTGAAAGTAAAACAAATAAAGCTCACCTAGTCCTATCCTTATGCAGAGGGCACTTCATAAAAGGCGTACTAATATTAGCTGATGCGGTCATTAGAATTTCTTTTAACCGGGGTATCCCAAGCGTAACATTCATTTCACCTCTTCCAGCAAGATGGAAAGTGTTGAGCCTGCAGAGCATGGCAAACAAAGTTTGTCATTTTATCACTGAATTTTTTACAAGACCCTAATAAGTAGTGCAATACATCCGAAAAGAAATAAAAAAGCTGTAGTCAATATATAAATACAGTGCCATGGCTATGGTTGGTCTTGGTCAAACAAAAATTGGTTCAAAGAAATGTGAAACGACTTACGAAGATTTTCTGAGGTATACAGTTGGATGCAAATCCAGCCTTTTTTTTATAAACCCACATTCATATGATACTCCCTTTTAAACTTTTTTATAGATCAGTCACTTTTCCAAATTGCTCCACTCTCTTGTAGTATCACAGAAGTATTGGAGAAGTTGATCCAAAACTGTCCTGATCTCAAGAATAAGCCAAGCACCGAATACATAAGTCAAACCGCTTATCTTCCCCACTTAAAGTGCAAGTGCGCATACATTTGTTACCCTTGAATCCTTGAATACCAAACAAGTTTCGAGTGTTTATTACATAAATATATTAGGTGTGTTCTTAAGTGAACTCATTAGATTAAAAAGTTATGGAGACAATATTATATCGCTTCTGTACTTATTTACCGTTTATTGAACTTCGAAGAGTACGCCATATGATAGTATTCACACCCACTTTTTTTTTATTGTTTCCTGTTCCAGCGAGCAATGAATTTTCTACAGTCTCAGAAAAACTGAGATTGGCATGCCAGATTTTTATCCATAACAAGTCCATAGGGGATCTTGACAAATGCTTTGAAGATTCCCATTAATGTTCAGTACAGTCTAATGCTGAATCCTCCTAGCATCTTACCATACAGGGTACTGTTGAGTGCTCTTATTCTAAAAAATTTGATGCAACATTAGTGGTTTTACTTTGCACACGGCCAGGAAAATGACAACACTGGTAGGCAAGGGAATTGAAGGTACAGTTAAACTAGTTCACCACCCAAAAAGAACTAAAAGATAACTGCAGAAATGAATATATAGCGCACAAACACAACAGAGAGTATGTCTAGAGAAGATCTTACGTCATCTGCGTTGAAGGTTCTCCTATGGATTGAGCAGCGATCACACCGACAGCTTCACCAGGATCTACAAGACTAGCTAGATACTTGACTTTCAGTAACTTCATTAGTTCCTTCTTCTTTATGTCATAACGGCAGCGCTTTTCATCTTTTGAGAGCTTGAGAAACTCCATTGCACGATCAATCAGTTTCTCAGGCAGTTTAGTAATGTAGCCATTAGGTTTTGATAACAAGTGATCGTCATTTTGGTTACCAAGGTTGTCAAGGACAGCTTTTCTATTCTGTAATTTGGATCAAATTGCAAGAAATTAGCAATCCAATCAAACAAAATGCATAGAGAAAGGAATACTACAAATTCAAGGTGGCTTTAGTTTCATTGTTGGGAATTTAATGTCTTACATCAGCAAGTTCTTTAAACTTATCAAGAAAACTAGTTTTGAGCACATCAACTCCATCTTCTCCATAGCAGAACTGTATGATTGAACCATCAACATCACGTACAGTGTGATCATATGAGACTTTCAATGATTCGAGACTTTTTATAAGACAACGCTGAAGGTATCCACTACGAGATGTTTTGACTGCTGTGTCAACCAACCTGCAAAGAACATACACAAGCTAAATATCATAACATCTAAAGCGATTGTGGAGGTAATATTAGATTGCCCTAAACAGCAAGTTATTTCACTGGGAAACTACAAGAATTCAATATCCAATTACACATAGCAGAAACATCCAGATTTCCACATATCCCAATCTAATGGTAAGATCATCCCAATTATCACATTTTATAATATGATAACTTTTTTAATAAAAAAAGACAAATATGAATTTCCGTTATAAACACCAAAAGGCACATTAAACCAAAGATGCTGACACACACATGCAAGCGGAGGTGGTAATGGATGGCTATGGATTGCATTTTTATAGGTCCAGCCGACTTCAAATCAACAAATTATCCAGTTCAGATAAAATATTTTGTAGTCAAGCAATCCATATCCAAACAGTTTTAGTCCAACAAGACTATGGATGTCAATGGAGCAGTTCAAAATTTCATACGACAGTATCCCAGTGTAATTGTTTGCCAAGCTACTGATTCAAGAGAACGAGAGCATGAGATGTTCAAAAGTAACACTATTTTTGTGTGCCCAACAGAGAAATAAGGGTTTTTTTAGATCACCAATAAGCACATAAGAGTAAATGATTATAGGAAGTAATTAGATCATTTGGACAATCCAATTATACCCACGTTATACAAATACCAACAACACGGTAGGCTTGATATAATGGATATCCATGTCCAAACTAACAGTCCGCTTGGACCTTGAGGCATACAAGTCCAACTGGGTCTGGGAAATCTATTTTCCACTCCTCTAACCGCAAGGCTAGCATTAAAGCAAAACTGCAAAAGGATGTTTTTTTATGTATCAGAACGAGATAAGAAAAGTTTACCCCTCTCTGCCCGCCATACAATGGAAATAGTACTCCTGAGGGCGGAGACCAGTTAAAAATCGATCACTGATGAAACCACCAGCTCTTGAAGAGGTATCCCATGGCGGAAAGCAAGGTAATGTCTTCCCAGAAACCATTCGTGGAACACGCTTTCCTTCTAACTCTTGTTGGCCTAGCAATGATGAAATTTGTGTCATGTTGACCTAGCAAGACAAATGAAATGGCAGCATGTTAGCCCAAGTAGGTGAAGTAAACTGAAGTAAAGAAACTAGTAGGTGAAGTAAACTGAAGTAAAATCTGTTTTGGGATCTGCATGGAACCGTTCACTTCTCCAGGTCATCTGATCATGTATGCAAAGTTCAAAGCAAAACATTAAGGGCCTGTTTGGATGTTAAATTGTTACAGCATTTGAAACCAGTTTTTCATGTACAAGACATGAAATACCAGTTTGCGAAAACCACAGTTTTTTACGGTATTTGGAGAAACCATGATGTGATTAGTTGCAATATTCAGTGCAGTATTTTGGTTTCAGATATAGATACACTATGTTAACTAGCCGCTATAAGAAAATTAAACAACTTGGACACATGCAAATGTTGTAGTTAGCTTTTACATGTAACAATACATACGTGATAGCTATACTTAGAAGCCCTGAATACTTTATACATGGACGACTATGTCAGCCGATATATACCTCAAAATGAAGGTACGTAACATAGTGCAGTGTATGGTACTAGACATGAACCTTGTTTTATTTCAACAAAGTCTCAGCAGTGCCAGTGAGTCCCAAAAGATGTGTAACGAGCAATGCGGAGAGCACGGAAGTTCGCGAGACGTGGCTCGGTTTTGAGAAAAAGAGGTCTTGAGTGGAATTTTTAAAACTCCAAAAATACATGGTATGCGGAATACTACAGTTTATAAAACTGCATTGGTTGTTGTATCGAAACACTTCAAAGTTTTTAATACTATGGAATTTTGTAGAAACCATGGTATTCCCTTAAAACTCCAAAAATACTTTGTATCCAAACAGGCCCTAAATGTGTTCAGTTCCCTACTGAAGAAACAAACTTACCAAGCCACCTTTAGCTCCAGTTGCAGTCATAAGAGAGAGACAATTTCAGGAAAAGGCTTTTGTAAACCATAAGGAAATAAATTTTGATTGACTTGAGATGTTATCCCGTTTAGAGCACTTGACATCTTTCTATCCAAGATAACTGTCGCGGATTCTCCATTCCTTCGTATAACTTTCTCAACCTCCATTTGCAATTTCACCGGATCTGGATCTGCATAAAATTAACAAATAAACAATCAACATGCAACTATAGAGTACAAACAGAAAGGTCATATTAGCCAAGTAACAATTTCATGAAATGTGAATGGCTCGTAAAGGCGTTATGGAGAAACATCTAAAGCTCTAAACTATTGGTTAATCTCAGATTGCTCAAAGTTACGACTAGTTGATTTCGAACTGCAGACACAGTAGATGGTTTCATATGTAAATTAGTGCTCAATAGAACAAAGGTTTCGATGAACAACAAATGCAAAATATAAGGTGATGGATGTAAATCCTAATTTTATTTTCTGCCCAACACAACGAACTGCACTCACAGAATCACAGTTTCAAGGGGAACACGAACAAAATTATTATTAAGTCTATACGCACATTTTCAAAAAGGCGCCTTTCTGTGATAGTTAACATAGTGAAAAACTCCAGGATAATCAACTTCCACTAGTAAAACATTCAATGTTGAAAGACTTGTTATGCATTGCAACCATTACGCGAAAGTGGCAACTTGCTAGACAACAAGCAGATGGATCTAAGATTTTCTTCAAAGAACTGGCCACACTTGGTTGCTGGCACATTTGGATGATCAACTTCCAGGATGAAGTTTTTGTCACAGGATAGGTGCTTCTCAGGGAAAGGGCTTCTCGGAGTATGATATATGCTATCTCAAGATGTAGCTAAGTTTGTGTTTCTGCCCCTATCCATATTCGGTGTTTTCCTGTTTTCTTCTGCCTTGTTAGGATAGATTTGGGTCCTTTGGACTCTTCCATATAGTACCTTTTACTTATTAATATATATTATTCTCAGTAGGGTCCTTCCCTGCTGCTCTCATTAAAAAAACAATTGAAATTGCTTTCCTCGGTAAACTATGGGATATACTAGGATTTTAAACTTCCATAGAGCTATATCAATGAGGGAGAACCAGAAAATAGTGAAGCGAACATATTAAAAAAATGTCCTGACAATCACTACCAATAAATGGTAGACCAATTAAGTCTGAAACTTGAAAAGGCTTGAACAAAAAGTATTTTCGGTAATGATAATATTCTACAAACCTTTATCATCATCTTCCGGGTTCGTAAAATTCATATGGACTCTTGCACTGCATTCTTCACTTTTCCCAAGAATTTCCCTTCTCTGCTTATCTGACTCGTGGCATAGTAACAGATCATCTACTCCACAAGTAAATCCATGCAACTGAAAGAAATTACTTTTTATTACTTCGACAAGTACAATATAAAAAATGAACAGCGAAATATGCACTCAGAAGAAAGAAGAAAAACCCAACTGATGACCATGGGTCAAAGCCAAACTAAAGTTAAATGCATAACCATAGAACAGCTTAGAAAAAGGCTGATAACTACTAGGCTACATTTTTAAACAAATTTTGGTGATCTTATCAGATGTATGAATACTATCATCACGAGTTCACAACATCAGCCTGAATAGTGGGGCTAAGCAATTTTGATGATATTCACGGCGATATTAGGTAGAGATCTTTTTATCCTAAAAGCTTCAGTAGAGATCTGGTGCCAATATCGAGATTCATCAGACCCAATAAATTTCACTAAATATGATGACACTTGTTAGTAGACATTAATTCAATGATATTTACTAGCCAAAGACCTGCTTACACCTGAACTTTGATGTGTCAACTTAAGAATGACTCCAGGTGAGAACAGGTGGGTCAACATAATGTTTCGGTAGAGATAACAGCTTTCGGGGTGGAACTGGCCATCGACACAGCCTAGCTTCTGGTTCACTAGCCCAAACACTGGTTCTAAAAAAAGACATAAAAACATATTGATTGTTCATTGAGTGTTCTAACATTATGTTCTTATAAGCCTAGATATGCACACAAAAAAGGCAGAATTAGCCTAGTAGCCAACTATATGTTAATCAAATAAATGGTGTCTATTGCTTAGGCAACACAAAAGTAAGTTGTATCGAGTAGTTGCTCCTCCTCCCTAATGGCTCGATAATTAAAGGAGCATAAAGTCTTGGACTAAAAGACTAACTAAATATAAATTTCAACACCTTTAATTCTGCTCTATGGCTATTCATGCAGAATCCAGAATAGCTTGGACGTATAAATTTCATAATGATTTAGTTACATAATGACATTCAAGAAAGAGTTTGCCTAGGAATACTATTTGTTGCTACTAGTGAGTCTCCTTGATACAAATGTTTTAGTTGCAATTAAGGCATTTAAGAAAGAGTACACTTAAGGCTACTATCAATTGCTACTAGCGAGTCAACTATAATGAAAAGATGAAAACAATGTTTTGAAGAATACCTGCAAGAACAAAGTAAACAAGCGGCTGAATGTTGAGAGCAGTATTCCGGCTGTATCTGCACCATAGAGTTCATGAACTGTATGAACTATCCCGTACTTCCCGAACTGGGCCTTATCTATCATGCCCTTTATGAGCTCATTATCATGAATATATAGAACTTGTTCTGAAGGATCTCTAGCTTTATCTTTAGCACCATGGCGGTCTCTAGGGATTAGATATTCTTTTGAAATTTTTCCCTTTTGCTCCACAGTAAATGGCGGGTGACCTTTTGTTAAATGGTTCAATATGGTTGTTATAACCTGTAAACAAAAAAGTTACATGGCTAGCTTTCGAAGCAATTGTCAAGACTGAGGTCAACAGTGACATAGAAGTTGTTCCATTGAAACATCTAACCTGTTTTCCTGTCCATAAGGGCTTTGGCTTCCAAATAGTGGGAGGGACAAGTTCTAATGCGTCATCATCCATAATAATAGATACCTTTTTACCAGATTGACAAGAGCTACAAGTTGAGGAGGGCACACAAGACCCATAGACAAGCTGACTATATTCCTCACGGCTTAAAAAGGTGTCCAGTTTTGTCAGAAGTACAGCACTAACGATGTGGTCCTATAAAAGGCAAAAGATCACAAGTTTAACATAAAAGAATAACTGTCATTGCTTGTCAGTTACTGCATATAACAAAATATTGTGATTTTTAAGCTATTACTGGCAGTTGAGTTCACTACTTAGAAGTTAGAATTGATGCATATAACACCCGACTATACACCAGCGGTGTAAATAGAATGTGCTCCATCAGTATCAGTTATCACAACTGTATATACACTGTATTACCTGAATGAGACCTCTGACAGCATCCCCGCTCCTAGGACCAATGTACTGCTTATTTGCGTCAACAATATTGATGGCTTCAGCACGAGATATTTCATCTTGCGGGAAGTGCACATTCATTTCATCTCCGTCAAAATCAGCATTGTACGTGCTAAAAAGAAACACAATTGTTTGATAACATGATGTAGGCAAAAAGACAGAACAGTGATGAAAAGAAAGATATATGGTAATACTGTACGTCTGTACCTGCAATTGGCATAGTGCATTCGAATTGTCTTTTCTCCAGGCAACACACGAACAAAATGAGCCATCATACTGGGCTTGTGAAGAGTAGGCTACAAATCACAAGCAAAACGAAATTAGAGATAAAAACAATCCATGAATAGTGCTATGCTCTCACAAAGACTGTATTGCACAAAATCTTAAAGCGGTATGGTTAGTAGTGGGGTACTGGAGTGATCTGTTGTTGTAAATCAACACCTCAATATGCTTTTAGATTGTGCTTTTCACTTTTTGAGAGCAGTGAAGCACACCCCAAAACTGATACATGTCAACATTGTGATACTGGCTTGGTCCCATATGGACAATTGTAGTTGATCTGGTCTAATTATTTAATGTCATCTCAAAATTCAAATTCAATCATGATGTTAATGTTAGAATTGAAGAGGCTAGGGATTGCTATTCACAACTATGCATCTTATTGATTAACGGAAGAGTATATATAGAGAAGAGTATATGGGCCACATGGGCTAAGAGAGAGAGAGAGAATAATACAACCAACGCTCTTAACACCCCCTCTTCAAACTCAAGGTGGATCAGGAGGATCTGATACACTAAGTTTGAGTAGATGAAGTCGATGGTGTTCTCGGGTCTGAGCTTTAGTGAAGAAATTTGCAACTTGAAGCTTCGAGAGAACATACTTGAGGGCGATGGTTGACTACTAACAATGAGATCGTGTGAAGGATGCATCAACACCAATGTGCTTGGTCAGCTCATGCTTGACTGGATCACTAGCAATCTAAATGGTACTTGTATTGTCACAAAAAAGAGGTGTATGATTGTCACAATAGACACCTAGATCAATCAAGAGTCATCGAAGCCAAATGATCTCTGAGGTGGTAGCGGCAAGAGCTCAAGCCCGACCTCTGCCTTTGGAGCGTGACACATGATCGCTTCTTGGACTTCGGGCAATGAGCGAAGTACCAAGAGATCTGATAACCAATGATAGATCGGCGATCGGCGGGATCACTCGCCTAAGTGAAGTCAGAGTAAGCGTGGAGCTGAAGCTGACTCGAACTGGCATAGAACAAACGTCTGGATGTAGCCCTCAAGTATCTCGGACACGAAGAACATGACCATAGTGGGTGATGTGGAACCTTCTTTATAACGTCCGTTAGTCCTAAGTTTTCTAAGCTTTTTAAAATAAAAATAATCATTTGGTTTTGTTGAGAGTTCAAAGCTTAACTTGGGATCTTAAAAGAGCTTTAACTTGACCTAACTAAACTTCAACTAAACCCAGTTGTTTGGTGTTCCTTGTTTGTTGAAGTTCCTTGCTGTTCTTTGGCTTTTAGCCTCTTTTCTTTGTTGGCCTTGTTTGCTCTTCAGGCTAGCTTTTCCCTCTAGGTCTCTCTCTTTCTCTAAACCTTTCTCTTGCTGGACATCTCCTGATGTTCAGATCTATCTCATCTTTCTAACCTCCCCTTCTTCGTCCTTTCTCAGGATCTCCCCTTTTACTCAGATCTCTCCTTCGTTGAGATCAAAGGGTCGAGACCTTTCCCAGTGGACCTCATTTTCTAATCTTTTGTTTGGACCCCACACGGCGTCGGACCTCCCCTTTCTTTGTTTGAACCTCCTTCATTTAGACCTCCTTGGTCTAAACCTTCTTCTCGACTAGATCTCCTTTAATCTAGACCTTCTCTTTTTGGACCTCTGTAGAGAACAAGCTCGGGCTTGTGTTTCAAAACCCCTTTGGTTTCTCAAAGCCAAGTTGGCCTTGTTTCCTTTCCTCTGGACCTCCTTGGGGGTGGTTCGATCAAGATTCTTGATATTCTGCCATCCTCTAGCGGTCATCTTGTTGTGGTGGTCTTGGAACTACCGCCTTTGTTAAGTCCTTCTTTAAGCCTTCTTGGACCTCCCTATGTCCACATGGAGCTCCTTTGATCTCCCGCGTCCAATTGGACCTCCTCGCGCTTGTGCGGTGCTACCGTTTGCTTTGGTGATCTGCCGCTTGTTCCTTCGGAACTACCGCTTTATTAAGGCCTCCTTTGAACCTTGTTGGACCCAGCTTGTTCCTTTGGACCTCCTTTGATTCCTTACAGACCTCCTTTGCGTCCTTGCGGTACTCTATTGTTTGCATTCTTGATCGTCATGCAGCAAACTTATCCTTCCTTGCCTCGGGTGTTGATGCTTTTGGGCGGCCCTTTCGCTTGCCCATTCGATCTTGATCTAACGACCCTAGCTTTCCCAGTGTATCCTTGTTTCGTGGACCTCTCCTTTGCTTTGATCTTAACCGTTGGGGTCTCATTTGAGAGATCTAACCCTCAAGACCTCTTTGTGTCCTTAGGACCTCTTTGTACTCCTTTGGATTTCATTCCTCTGTGTCCTTCGGTTTTCCTCAGGTCGGACCTACCGCTCGGGCAGGGTCTTCGTCACATAAAACCCCTTGTTGAGATCTGGCGTTAGGACCTCCTCTCTGAGATCTTAGCCTCTCGAGACCTCCCTTGTTGAGACACGGCCGTTAGGACCTTCCCTTTGAGATCTTAACCATCCGATCCCTCCTCTGTTTGATCCAAGGTTCTAGACCTCCTCTTTGTTGGGATCATAAGGCCATGACCTCCTTTAGGTCCAGACCTCCCTAGCGTTTGGACTCATGGCCGCTCTTGCAATCGTCTGACTTGAGTTTTACCTTTCTGCCTTAGGACCGTTTAGTGCATCGGATGGCTTGGCCTCGTTGGCTCGTTAAGCTTGGTCCGAATCGGCCCATTTGCCTTGCTTCATCCGATCAAAATCGACGCCCTGTTCCTTCCGCGCATCTTTGTTTCCGCGGGCCTCCCTTTGCTATAGATCTTGACCATAGGACCTCCCTCTTGGAAATCTAACCGTCGGGACCTCCCCCTTGCCTTTGATCTTAATCGTTTAGGATCTCCTTATGAGAAACTAAGCCGTTAAGAACTCCCCTTGGTTGTCTCAGCCATCAAGCCCTTCAAACTGCGGTTGCACAAGCGTTAAACCCGAGCTCTAGTCATCCGGTCGTACCTTTTCTTGAACACGGTATTACCGCCATCGGCGATATCGTGCCCATCCTTCTCTCATCTTTGTAGTCTTTTGGACCTCCTGTCCAGAGGATCCCTTTGTGTCTCTTGGACCTCTTGTCCATAGGACCTCCCTGTGGTTGTGTTTGTCTTTTGGGACCTCCCGTCCTTAGACCTCTTCGTTGTGTTTAGACCTTTATGGTCTAGACCTCCCCCTTGTGTTTGGACCTCCGTAGTCAAGACCTCCTTGGTTGTCTTAGGACTTCCTGTCCTCAGACTTATGTTCACCCTTTTAACTGACTCCCTTGCCCAGGTTCTAAAGTGCATTTGATGTGGGTTGAAGTCACATTAAAATACTGTCCTTTCCTTTGTACCTATTCTTACTTTTTTTCCTCTCCTTCTCATAATTTAATCTTTTTTTCGTACCTTTGGCAGTGTGCCCTTGTACCAATGCTTTGAATCTGGTCACCTCCTTGTTGTGGTGTTTCTATTCCCTTTCTCCTTTAAATAGAACACCTGGGCGACCACTTTGTTCTGTTCTTCATTTGACCTCTCCACTTCAAGCTCTCTCGGTTCGGTGAGCTTCTCAGCTCCCGGTCCAGAACCTCTTGGGCTCGGACCTCCCAATTCTTGGGATCTCCTCTCGAACCTCCCTTCTTTGTGGACCTCCTCTCTTTTTGCTTTAAGTAAGTTCTTTTGGATTTTTGGAGTTTCTTTGCTCATTTGATTT
The DNA here is from genome assembly GCA_036346405.1 of Phyllostachys edulis. NCBI lineage: Eukaryota > Viridiplantae > Streptophyta > Magnoliopsida > Poales > Poaceae > Phyllostachys > Phyllostachys edulis. Next base: position 12,596,321 of record CM070561.1, on the reverse strand, counting down.
TCTTTGCTTGCGTGTAGACTCGGTTGATTCTTTGAGGCTCGTGGTTCAAGCTACACCAGTAGAAGCCTTTCCTTTAACAGAGGCAAGTCGTGGACCTTGATCATCTTGGTCCCATTTACAAAATATTTTGATTTGTTAAAACTTGCATGGCTATTTTTATAGAACTGTTTTGGGCGATAGCTATTCTCCTATTTGACTTTACGCCTCCTTGGACTTGGGTACTTGACATGTTGACATAACCCCCCTTTGGACACCTTAGGATGGATATTTAGATTGTGGGTAAAGTTGTACACCTCTACAGATCGTAAAATCTATTCGAATAGCCAAGTCCTTGGTTATGGACATCTCCCGGAGAAGTGGTGCAAGGGATAGCTTTTGTGAAATTTTGTCCCTGGGCGCGTCTGCGAGAAGCTGTGGCTTTGCCTCGAAGAGACCTTGGCCAGGCTTTAGAGGGTCATGGTTGGCTCAAGATGAGGTCCAGTGGGTGGAAACTTCTGGAGTGGGTGCTCGGGGTGGTCGTGGTTGAGGTCTGGCCATGGGTGTGGCTGGACCTCCCACTGTTGGCTTTGGGAACTCTGGAGTGGGTGCTTTGAAGTGGTTTTGGAAGTGAGTGGGTGCTCACGACCTCTCTTGGAATCAAATGTATCTATATATTATCGATTTAAACTTGTTGCCTTGCAATCTATTATGAGTATTTACTACCAAATATTGCTTTTTGCAACTAACCATACAGCTCTCCTTTTGGCAAGCCTAGCATAAGTATTATTGCATACACTCTCCACGGCTTGCTGAGTACATTCAAAAGTACTCATGGCTTTTGCCCTCTGTTTAAATCAGTAGCTTGAGGAAGTTCCAGGGAGCTCATAGCTCTGTGTTGAAGAGGTCTTCGGAGACCATGCGATCTAGGGACGTCCTCCACTCGATAGCCGGTGGGCTGATCGGTTGGACTCACGCGTTGGTGTTTTGTTTTCCTGCTGCAGGTGCTCTTGTGTTTTAGCCCTAGTGGCTCTTGTAAGAAGCTTGACCGTTTGGTCTTTAATAATATTTGATTCATTTGCCTTTTGTGTTCCTTTAGCTTGTTGTGGTATGCATTTGATCACACCAATATGTCTCTGTGCGAGTTAGCAGGGCTGATCATGGGACTAACTTTCGGTGCACATAGGCTAAGACCTCGAGAGGTCTTGAGATCTCTGGGAGGTCTGGCAGACCTCCTCGGGGTACCTGGCGGTACTCTGCTTCCCAGTCTTGATAACCTGGCTCGGACACAGGTGGTGCTCTGGCTCTCTAGTCTTGATAGTACTGCGCTCGGGCGTGGGTGGTACTCTACCGTCTCACCAAACAGTAGTCTGGTAGCAAAAAATAATAATAATCCGAGCACTCCAAGTATCCCGAGAAGGTCCTCACAACTGCCAAACTGGCTGAGTATATGAACAGCATGAGCAATGTCTGGCCTGGTGACAGTGAGATAGACAAGGCTCCCAACGAGCTGACGATAGCAGGAAGGATCTGCCAGGGGTACACCATCTATAGGTCGAAGCTGCAAGTGAAGCTCTATGGGTGTGGCAGCAATACGAGTATCAGTCATCCCAGAGCGAGCAAGCAGATCCTGAACGTAGCGATGCTGAGGAAGATAGTATCCATCATCATCAGAATGAACCTCAATCCCTAGAAAATAGCTCAATGGCCCCAAATTGGACATCATAAATTGTTCACTCAATTTCTTCTCGACAAAAACCACGTAGTCCATGTCATCTCCTGTGATCAGCATATCATATATATACAGCAGAAGCAAAGTACGATCACGTTGAGAAGTGTGAATAAACAAGGCAGGGTCATACTCACTCGGAGTGAAACCAGCAGCTCGAATCACATAATTGAAATGCTCGAACCAAGCATGATGAGCCTACTTGAGACCATATAGAGCACACCTAAAGCGACAAACATAGCCTGTAGGAGCCTCAACACCGAGGGGTGGCTGCATATAGACCTCATGTAAATCACCATGAAGAAAAGCATTCTTGACATCTATCTGAGATATAGTCCATGTGCGTACCGCTGCAACTGCAATAAGAGTACGGACTATGGTCATATGAGCAACTGGAGCAAAAGTCTCATCATAATCTCTACCATAATCCTGCTGAAAACCTCTTACAACAAGACGAGCCTTGTATCACTCTACTGACCCATCTGACTTGCTCTTTACTTTGTACACCCACTTGCAAGTGATAGGAACAGCTCCAGATGGTAGCGGAATAAGATCCCAAGTGTGTGTACACTCTAGTGCTGTGAGCTCCTCTGTCATAGCCAACTGTCATTCAGGTACACTGGCAGCCTCCGGATAAGTACTCGGCTCAGCTACTGCACTTGCACGAGAAAAACCCTATCTCTCTGGTGCCTGAATAGAAGAACGATCACGTAAGGCATATCGAGATGTAGTAGAACGATCATCAGAGTCGGTAGTACTGATCGGAGGGTCAAGTGGAGGAGAGGACGACTGAGGATCAGAAGGAACTCTCTGTCGACAACTATAGTGAAAGCGAAAAGTGGAAGTGTCAAAAACTTGTGGAGCTGGTGGAGACACTGGTGGAGCTGGTGGAGAAACTGGTGGAGCTAGTGGAGGAGGCACATTAGAAGGTGAAACTGGTGGAGAGGGTGTACCTAGAGAAGGCAAGTCTGGTGAAGGATTAGGAGGTAGACACAGAAAGGAAGTAGAATGTGTAGAAGAAGAAGTGGGATGTGTAGAAGGATGATAAAAGAAAGGTCGACCCTCATCAAAGGTCACATCACGAGAGATGCAAATGCGACGTGCTGAGGGATCATAGCAACGATAGCCCTTATGCTCAAGACTATAACCCAGAAAAACACTCAATTGACTGAGGGCTCAGCTTTGTGCATTCACGAGGTGTTAGAAGGACATAGCAGACACAATCAAAAACACGAAGATGTGCATAGTGAGCAGGTTCTCTGTACAGGACCTCACCAGGACACTTGCCCTGAAGCTTGGAAGAGGGCTGACGGTTGATAAGATAGACTGCCGTAGAGACTGCTTCTGAAGTGGGAGAGAACAAAGGAGGAAATGAGAAGAGTCTGGCGATCTCAATGATGTGGCGGTGTTTGCGCCAAAGCAACAGATTTTGGCATGAGCACTAGGACACGAGAGCTGAGGAAGAGTACCCTCAGAAGAAAGGAACTGACGAAAGGCATATGAAAGATACTCTCCCCGAGTCAGAACAAAAAACACGGATGGTAGAAGAGAATTGAGTATGAACCATCTGAGCACAAGATTAATAGATAGAAATCAACTACGAACGGTGTTTCATGAAGTAGATCCAAGTGTATCTAGTATGGTCATCAATGAAGATGACATAATAATCGTGACCAACCTTCGAAGCAAAAGGAAAAGGACCCCAAACATCTGAATGGACCAAATCAAAGGGACAATCAAAGCGAGAAATGCTGGAAGGATATGGGAGTTGTACTTGATTGCCAAGTCTACAACCCTTGCACTGAAAATTCGTGTCAACAGAAATAGGACCAAGAACACCTTGATGAATCATGATAGAGAGGCGTGAGCCACACAAGTGCACCAAGCGATGATGCCATTGAGGAAAAGATTGGCAAATAGAAGTGGATACTGAAGGACAAGGGGTAGATGAACCAACAACAGAGGGTGAAGGAATAGGGGCGGGAGCAGTACCAGAAATGGAGGATAAAAGAAGACTCAGACGATCAAGAACATAGAGCCCTGCAGAACCTCTCTGATGATGACCTGTACCAATGACAACTCTTGTTCGACGATCTTGCATAAAGCAGGAGCTATCGTCGAACCCAACAAAACAGTTCATATCTGCAAGCTGCCCAACAGAGATAAGATTCATGGAGAGCATGGGGACAAGTGAGACATCTGAAACTGCAAAGTGAGAGGTGGAAAGAGTCCCCTGATGAGTGACCGTGCATGGCATTCCATCAGCTGTTTGAATCTTGATACCTTGTGCAGCAGAACGACATGATATGAGCTAAGTTGCATCAGTCACATGGAAAGAAGCCCCTGAATCCAATATCCATGCGAGTGAAACACCCAACACAGGTCATGATGGTACAGTCAAGCCAATGGATGCAGTGGAAGATGCCTGCAATCGACACAACTGGGCCTGAAGATTTCTCATCTGAGTCTGAATCTGACCAAACTGAGTTGCACAAGACTCCACAGCATTAGCAGGAACAGAACAAGAAATAGCATCATCATCTTGAATAGGTCCAGGACCAAGAATGCCATCAAGAGCCATGATATGATCTAGTACACTAACATCAGGCAACAACTTCAGCAATAGCAGTACAAGCTAATAATACTTAATCCTTGGCAATCACCACAGCATCAGGCAACTCAGCAACAAGCTAACAGTAGCAGTACAAGCTAACAGTAGCAGGCACAAGAGCGCACAAGAGCCCACAGCAATCACCAACACTTACATCGAGCAATAAAAAATAGCTGAGTACTGAGCAAAGTATATATGTTCCAGGAAGCAGTACTGAGCAGAGCACCAACACTACTCAGAAGTTCAAGAAGCAGTACCGATGGAGGTGGAGGAGCTCCAGGCTACCAATGGAGGCGGAGGAGCTCCAGGCGACAAGCGCCAGATCCTTCTACTGGAGCGCAGGGGAGGAGCTCCAGGCGCTCCAGGCAACAAGGCGCAGGGGAGGAGCTCCGGGCGATAGATCCGGATCGGAGTAGAGGCGCGGCGAGGATGACATCCTTCTACCGGAGTGCAAGGGAGGCGCTCCAGGCGACAAGGCAACAAGGCACAAGGAAGGAACACCGGGCGACAGATCCGGATCAGAGTAGAGGCGCGGCGAGGACGACGTTAGATCCGAACGAGAGGAGCTCTGGGCGACAGATCCGGAGGCGCAACACGTCGGAGCAGAGGCGGGCGTCGTGGACGACGTTGGATCTGGAGGATTCCTGGACGAGAGGAGCTCCAGGCGACAGCAGAGGCCAGAGGATGGAGCTTCAGGCGACAGCAGAGGTTGGAGGATTCGTCACTCAGGGTACTCCAGGATCCGGGTGATGGTTGGGCGATGAGGCGACGAGAGGAGCTCGGGCAACAGCAGAGGAGGAGCTGCCAAGCAGCGGCTTGGGCCCGCCAGCCCATGGCAGAGGAAGCTCAAGCACAATCGACGTCGGCTATGGAAATAGGGTAAGTGTTGGAGATGGCTCTGATACAACTAAAGAGACTAGGGTTTACTATTCACAACTATACATCTTATTGATTAATGGAAGAGTATATATATAGAAGAGTACATAGGCCTCATAGGGTACATGGGCCACATGGGCTAAGAGAGAGGGAGAGAATAATACAACCAACACTCCTAACAGTTAAAACCTTATTTCACATGTTACTCCATCAGCCTAATTTAGATTTGTTCTTTTAGCTCTATGCACATAGAACAATGAAGGAATTAATGCCTTATTCTTTCCGCATATGCTGCCCCTAATAATTATATCCATCTCTATGATACTGCTGCCAATAAGTAATAAATATGGGTATTTGGATTTTGGATGAAAATGTTGCCTAGAGAAAACATAATATATTTCCAAACCAGAACTACTTTACTAAAACAACATCCAAATGAGACTGAGGAAGTTTTTTTAAAGGTGTTACTGCTGAAGAAAACGGAATGGCAAGCTTGCTGGCAAATAGTTATACCTGTCTATTCACAAGTACAATGTCACCATCTTGAAGATGTCGATATACAATCTTGCTTTCGAATTCACACTTAGGGTCTTTCCCTGGCTGAAAAATTGATCCTCTAGACGCAGGTAGCATCTTAGCGATGGCACGACGTTTGGAAGGAGCAGCCTGTAACTTATACATGTTATTGTTATCCCTGTAATGTGTTGCACCAGGATGAATGTCAGCGCCATTATTTATAGCTTCTTGTAGCTTTTTGGCATTCCAGGGCGTCACTTTCTGGGCAGGAAAAAATAAACAACAAAATAACTATGGATAATCCTGTAAATCAACTATTCGATAATCTAAAAAACTGCATGGATACTGCCGGCTGCTGCGAAAGTTCAGTTATAAGGAGCAGCAACTTTATAAGAAGAAAGGAAGATTATTCCACTGTTCAAAATTCCTGCATTGTTTTCACTGTTCCACTTGAAATGATGGATGTCTAGGAATTTAACATATTCTCCTGCCTAAGAAAGAGATCTTGATGCGAACTATTAAGCATGTTACATGCCTATAAGTCATAAACAAAGAAAATGATTGACTAAGTTCACAGCTTCACATATCTATGGGTACTAGTACAGATAAACCTGGTTACTAAAGCAGTTACTATCAGATGACTTGCATATAGGAACCATCTAGAACATTCCTCACTTCAGTGTACCAATGGGCTCCGAGTCTCATACCCTTAACAGCGTAGAAAAATTTAAAAGAAAATAGCAAAGGTAGGGAAAGGGTTGATCTGTCATGGTACAGCCAATCAAAAGTTAAAGCTCTTGACTCAATACAGAAAAAGAACAGGAAACCTTTCTGTAGCATACTAGCATTGCATTTTGTTTCTCTTGCCTAGATCATTCAAAAAAAGTTGGCATGTAACTGTAAATTCATTCATGTACGGTTTAGAAAAAAGGGTACCGTGTGATTTCATAAGAAACCACCTTTAATGTAATTCAAACTTCATAGAATAAAGAATACATCCTGGGCTCATAACTCAATGCTAAATTTTCGTTGGTAAGGAGTCAAGGAGTTTGTTGGATACCAATAATAATAGTAAAGTAGCATACAAGAATCAAAAGCGATGAAAAAAGGATGGTAAATATTCCGTGTATAGTCATAGAACAAACATAAACATCAATTTTCAATGCATGATCAATACTAATGAACAATTATAGGTCAATGCATCAAGCAAATACCTCAGGATACGTCAACCTTGTCGCAAAAACGGGAGGAATTCCAATTTCATTAACAGCCAAATACGGATCTGGAGATATAACAGACCGGCATGCATAATTAACTCTCTTCCCCATCATCTTCTGTCGAAGAATCCCTTCTTTTTTTTCCAACAATTGTCGTATGCCATGAGCATCCTTCTCACTTTTTACTGTCATCAACAGAAACATTACAAGCCATTCAGACTGTTTTAGTGGGGGTAAAGAAAACGGGTCTGAGGTATTTATGCCTGTAATACCAAGCCAATTAGTGAAGATAATGCTATACTAAAGATAGGCCTTTCATTCAAAAATCATAAACCTAGTCAACCAAACAAATAAAGCTGCCACCGCATCTTGAATGCATGCATAAACTCATTAAATTGATAGTTCAGTATCAATACCGCCAAATAAGCACCGGCATATATTTTAGACTAATCAGAACTCACAAAAAAACGATAATTCATTATTTTTATGTCATGCGCCTCTCATACTAGACAAATATATAAAAAGAACTCTTAAACTGAGATGATGAGGCTGAGTATAATAGATCAAGAACCTCCACGGCAGAAGAACTCTAGAACCAATGTATAAGAGCACAGTCAGAATAAGGTCAAAACTGTCGAAGCAACTCACTCCTTGATATTATCATGAATTGCCGCGTATTATTGCGTCTGCACTAACAGGGGGAAAACTTTCATGAACTCCCTCCAACTAGCACATGGGCCAATGATCCAGCAATTTATTGGCGTGAATTGATTTCATTCAAAGTGTTTCCACTTATAAGAGTGTGAATTCCATGCTACAACAGTGATATCCATTTAAAAATTCCAAGATTGGACTAACATCTTCATGCTCTATAACTTGATTCAAGTAGTTACCCAGGTAAAGATACATCATAAGTTCCTAACTTTTTTACATGTTTTTTAATGCTTGCTGGGTATCAAAACAAAAGGGGGAGATCAAAATCATTAAGAAAAGCTGACATACTTACCAAGGCCTTTACTACTATCATACAACACATTTACACTTCGTTGTAGGTCCATCCATCTTCTAAGAATATCCATATGATTAGGACCGGCATTGTTATGCAGTAGCGCAAGATTGGCCTCTTGCACTTTACTTAGCAGAACATTTTGTGGGTGTTCCATAATCTATAACAAATACCTAAAGCGGTTAGTATAGAACAAGATTCAGTGAGTTGGACTAACTAGGATCCACTTACTCCAAGACTAGAGCTAGTAGAGGGACGGAATCTGTTTGGTGCCACAAGCAGACTCTTCAAGAAAAACATCTCATAGCCCCTTCTCTTTTCTGATACACTTAATGCATTCTGCTGGAAGTCACAAAATAGCATGCAGAACCTGGCTTCATTTTTCCACAAGTCTTTGAGAATTGATTCAACCTGAAGCAGTCGAGAAAGAAAGTGCTCAGTACAGTGTTTTAAAACATGCATAAGGTATTGTGATGATCAAGGTATATTTCCTTTAAACCAAAAAAACAGAATGTGTAACCTCTGTAGTCAAGAGATGTTTCTTTCCAGATGATGCAACCATTTCTTTAATTGTGTCATCAGAAAGGCGTCTTGTTTCATTGATCGGTCCTTTGGACAATGTTTCAGGTAAAGTTAGTTCTTCATCAAGACCGGAAACACCAGTTTCTCTTGAGTCATGAACATGACCATCTCCATTTAGTTTAAAATCAGCAATCGCCTTGGCTCTTACAGAGGAAGCATTTGTATCCTACAAATCACACGTAAATGTAATGCAGAACTGCGATGAAACAAAATGGCATACCCATGAAGAATATAATTTATTGACACCAAGGACAAAATTAAGCATACACAATATGAAATAGGTACTGCCAGTAATATAAGAAAGCTGCTGCAACATCCAAGAAATGCAGAGAGTACAGACCGCAATGTAAGGCGAAAGACGATAAATAGAAGTATAGTCATGCAATGCAAGGATATGCAAAAGTGCTAAACTCCAGCAAGGAAATAGTTACTTACTAGCCAACTTGAACAGCTCATATTATACTTTTTTCCCCTTAGTTTTTCAGGAGATTTTATTTCAAGTTAACACCAGATAGTGTCACGAAATACTTCTGATCACAAATATACTGATTTTATTTTCCCATGACCTGTGTGTTAGTGTGTCGTCGGTTACCGCAGTCTAGCACCGGCAAGGATACCAGATGCCACCACGTGCCGCTGCGGCTGCCAGATCCAGAGATGTGTGGTTCCTTTCTAGACCTTTCCAAGGACCAGGATGTAATTTTCTAGTTTTCCAGGGTTTTTTATGTAAACTGTGGAACATGTGTAGTTAACTTTTGTATAAATGAATCCAGACTTCAGGGCCCAAGTGCCTTAACCCCAAAAATAACTTTTTTGTATACTGGTGTTCAAAGAGTTCAAAAGTTTAACAATCACATTCTAAAGCAACACTTAGGGAAGAAGGGAGTAACAGACTAATAATGCTAATTGCAATTTACAATGAATAGAGGAAGATGCTATAACAGGAGCAGTGATGTAATAGCATAGAGAATGTTGGGGAAGTAATAAAAACTTATTCAGACGGCATTGGCGACATAAAAGGTGGTGGCATAAATAGGTTTTAAAAAACGGGAAGGTGTTCTGAACTTTTATAGAATGTCAGACAACCAATACCTATTGATCCCAAATTTAATTACAAAACTAGAAATTCAGCATATTTATAGTCAAGCCAAAATTAGATACATTTTTCATCTGTTGACAGCGATGACACTAAGCACTACCTAAAACTGTTAAAATCATGAATACCTTGATCAGCCAACCAAATATAGGACTTGTGATCGTTGGACTCTTCATGTCGCATTTTGCACACTTCTTCTGTCTTTTTTTCAATAGCTTGGAGAAAATAGACAGAGCCTCTTTCAATTGGATCGACGTCCAAGTTTTATTCTCTCTCTCAGAAGGAGCTGATTTATCACTTGAAGTGGCCTCGGTCATATCATCATCTTCATCCGAAACAGATACTTGTTTACCTGTGTCTTCCAAATTTTTAGCATGGGCAACATCACCCTTACTAACAGTTCAAGCTCATCCACGTATCTGTCAACCTAAGGAAGTAAATTCAAAATAAATCATTTAATGGCACAATGATTTTTTTCTGAAACTATGGCACAATGAGTCGTTAGGGTGTTCCAAGAAGAAAGATTGAAAATTCAAAGTAACAAAAGACGAACAATTGAACATGGACTCACCTGTTCTGTGTTCAAGCGGAACTTGTGACAATAGAAGCATGTCACGTGGAGAAGGTTTTTAAGACTCATAAAAAGTAATGGATTAAACAGAGGTTTTGCCAGTTCGATGTGGCCAAAATGACCAGGGCAATGAACGGAATGCTGGTCGCAACTCTTGCAGCTGGACATTAAATTGTACGTCGTCAGAAATTAGACAAGTATAATTTTACCAAAACTAATCTAAAGGTGCACACACACCTACATGGATTGCATTAAATGTACCCCCGAATCAAGATAAATCATAGGAAAAAATTAATCCTCAAACATGTAATGGTGTAGATTCTATTCAAAAGGAATACCTAATAAGTAATCCTCTTTATTATGAGCGTTAATGATCCAACAACACAGAAAACAGGCAATATGTATTCTCCCATCTGATAGGGAAACCCATCAACAGATTGTCGAGAAACATGAAAAAATGTGTACACACTACACAATTCATTCTTGACCATCCGATGGGCCATGTCCCACGGCCTATTTGAATTTTTCCATCCTTCCAATTAAATATCTGCCTAACAAATATGCTTTGATGAGACACACTCAATGCACGAATGCGCAATCCAGTGTTTATTAAATTCAGTTTTATTTGAAAGTGGAGATCAAACTAAATAAAACATTTTTATTTTTTTGAAGGACTAAATATCTATTTGGAAAAATGAATGTAAACAATGGGGTGTCATTTTTTGTGTGTTGTGTATTACACATACGCAAGTACTAGTACAATGAAATATCTGAACAATCCGACTGTATGCCCCATAATGCAACAGGTAATTAAACGCATACAAAAAGGGCACACCGCACACCTACACCTTCAAACATCTTTAGGGAATTTATATCAAAGAATATGTGTCATCGGACCAGTGACCCGCGACCTATTAATCCCATCCAGACAATAAGAAGAAGAAATTCTAGCAGATCTTACGATTAGCCACATCTAGTTATGTCATGATCTTACAAAACAATGAAATAAAGATAAGATATGAAAGTGCCGATATATGTAACTCTACATTTCTACTCTAGTTCTTGATATACTAATCTATTATAATACTATTAAAACAAAGGCAAAAGAAACCAGCGTGTTCGCTCTCAAGAGCTAGAAATTACCACGTTAATCAGAAGGAAAAAAGAGAATGATCTGCACCGGCAATTGAGGAGGGTCAAAATTATAACGGTGCAAATTTAACAGGTATAGATATGAGCTGTTACAATTGTATAAGGAATACAATTATATCTTCATAATAAGCATTAGAGTTGTATAACAAGTACAAATCTATTTTAGACATAAACATATGCATTGTAGTATCTAGCGGCACAATTGCGCGGGAAATTCGGCTGGTTGATATAAAAACAAGAGATGATATGGAGGACCTTGCTGACCTAAAGTTTAAAATACAATGCATACAATGCTCAAGATTGTTCTCAAGTCGACGGTATCATTTCGTTGTGAAGTGATCTCTAGGATTCAGCGCTATAATTAGCATGTGAGCTCCCGAAGCATGGTTTTCAGAGGTTGGATAAGAAACTCACGTATCAGTATTGTTGATGGGTCCCATTGCAGGGTCAAGTAATCCACCTAGCACGGGACAGTTCTTGGCATCAAGACGATCCGACTTGGTGATCTTCCGAACACTGATCCTCTTAATTTGATCCTCATCATAGAAACTGAAGTGGATTGAATCCACTTCCTCTGATGCCGCCTGCTCAAGAAGTAAATATATATATATATATGAGAGTTGACGAAGTGACCACGGGCATGCTCATCACACATAAACAATGCACACATCAAGTTCACAAATATGAGAGTTGACAAAGTCACAAATATTTTTATGTACAACTCTGGAGACTTGAACACAAAGACATAGCTATGGAGACTTGAACACAAAGACATAGACTATGACCAATATTTTTATGTCTTACATTCAAAAATATCATTATAGAAGTCTGGTCTAATAAACTTGAGCTACACCAGATAGATAAAAGCACTTTTTTAATAGAAATGGAAATTGTCAGAAATTAGTGATGGACTTGTTAACTGTTGTAGCATACAAGGATCAAAGAACCGCTACCGGGCAAAATCCAGTTAAGGAACTGTAACAGTTCTGTACGAGAATCGAAATCTAGGCTAAAACCTATTGAAATTCGAAGGCAAAAGTTGAATTCAAATTTCTCCGTGAGATTCTGCGGTAACAAAAACGGTTGAAAAACCTAAAAACCGAAAACAAAGGAAAATGGGTAATTAGCAATTGTAGAGTGTTTAATGAAGTAGCGATCCTCCAAGAGTTTAATGAAGTAGCAATTGCAAAAAAAGAGTTTAATGAAGTAGCCGAAGCATAGCTTGTATGAGTTAAGCCTGATTCAAGAAGGTATATAGTATGCATATACTCTAACCAAGAAGCTTTAGAATACAACTTCAAGCTTTAATCGAGTAAATCCAAGTTAAATTCCTTTCAATCAAGCAACAGGGATTAATTCTTGGTTTGGTTGTGAAGTAACATATGAGGTCAACGAACATAATAAATCACCTATAATCTGTTAAGACATCCTACAATGTTTAAATCTTTTTAACTATTACGCACCCAATGATTTGATAGACCAGTTTCAACAAATGCCTATAAACGACCAAAAATGAGCTCTCGTAATCTTGCATCAAAGGTGATGCATCAACCTCACATATGCAAAAAAAAATAGAAGGTTTACAAAAAAAGAATGGTAGTGTCCCTATCAGGAATGGCAACTTGAGGTTATCAGAGGTAAAATTTATCTTTCATCATTCAAGGTAACACCTTATTAAATTCCTACTACAAATGATAGCATCAGAGCCAAAGTAGTCCATCAGTCTGAATTGCTTCTTGAATTTTATTGCCATTTGTCAACTGAGTACCATAATTAAACCAACCTATGCCATAATGGTTGGTCAAACAGAGTAGATTATCAAACAAAGAACCATTAGGAAGCAAAGCACTGAAAATTGTAGTTTGAAACTTTTTCGGCCGGGATTTTTCCCCCGGACCCAGGCCGGTTAACTGATGAAAAACTAGAAGTCAGACAAGTTAATAGTTGTCAACAATATCATGCTGCATCCCTATTTAGAGTTAGTTTGGACTAATCTGATTCTGATCATATTCATCAGAAGCTACCAAATTTAGATGCGACACATCAGAAGTCTGATGAAAATGCTCTTCTATTACTTTATCTGTGGGATACATGAAAGTTCAATCCTTATTGCAATGACCCTATGAAATAATTCATATCTAGAAGCAGTCGCTGAATTTACATTTGGTGGAGTTATGCCAGATCCGATTAGTATGCATAATGGAACAATGGATTCAAATCACCTCACTAAACAATAAAAGCTATTAAAACATTAGATTTGGAACTTTTACTGACAGTACAATATTTTATATGTAAAAAGAAACCATTAAGTAAGCCATGCTTGTCAAAATTGTGGTAGGTTAGTGGTCATCAGAGAGCATAAAACTCAGTATAAATAAGCGTACAAAACCATACAACTCCTAAATAGACAGAACAAATAGGTTTTTGGAAGAGTGATTTTCTGAGCTCTCAATACATCACAAACCATTTCCTTCTATTTTACTTTTTTTTTCTTTCTTCACTCTGTTTTGGTTGAGGTCGCAAACGTTACGAACATATCACATAAGAATACACAGCATCCGTATCAACGCAAGTTATAGACCATGGGTATGCTGCTCCTATTCCACTTCAGTAATGGAAAAGCAGAAACAAACTCAAGCAGGAAAAAGATGGTGAGAACTGAGAGGAAATGGACTAACCAGCATGCCCCGAGCGGGAGGAGGGAGTCGATCCGGCGTTGAGGAGGAGACTGGGCGGGAGGAGGCGACCGGGCTGACCGGGCGACCGGGCGGCAGGAGGAGGACGGGCCGACGGGGGCGGATCTGGAGTTCTTGGGGGGTTGGCGTGAGTGACTGCGGCGGCCGGGAGGATGACGGGGACAGCGGCTGACCGGGAGGAGGACAGGCGTCGCGGGCAACAGCCGGCCGGGAGGAGGACGAGGGACTGGGGGACGAAGATGAGAAAATCTGGATCGGGGAATGGGGGATGGGGGGCGCGTGAGGAAGAGCGAGTCTGGACTGCGGGGGGCGTCGGCGGCAAACCTGAGGGGAGGCCGTTCGTCGGGCGTGCTCTGGCCGGACGGAGGAGGGCAGGGCCAGGTGAGGGGAGGCCGTTAGTCGGGCGTGCTCCGTGCTGTTCGCGTCGGCGGCGGTGGCAGCGTTGCGCGACGGCGTGAGGGGAATTGGGGGTTTAGGGACTTCGCTTAGGGCTTTTTGGATACTAGGGACAAATTCCTAAGGAAAGAAAAAATCTCCTGAGGGGATTTCGAGGGTATATGGAAGGGGGCGTATCTGGTGAATATAACTCAATCTTTACACATATGCACATAAGATATCTCGGCCATCCGATCCAAAACATGTCATTCAGATGGAGGCGGACGCTCCCACCTCTCCACTTTGGCGCTTTTTGCGAAAACCCCCTGCGCGCACTAATTCTTTGCGAAAACCGTCTTGCTTCATCGACTCCTCCCCATTCCCAAATCGGCGGCCGCAGCTAGCACCTCCCGCACGCTGAGATTCCGTCCGCCTACTTACCTGCCGCCTCCTGCGCCTCACTTTCTGCCAGGTCCTCGCGCCTCCTTTCCTCTGAGCCAACAACGCCGCCGCCTCCTCCGCCGCCTCTCCTCATCTCGACGGGGACGCCTCCATCCCTATTGGGCGGCGCCTTTGCCCTCCTCCTGCGATGCGCCATGGCTCGCCTCAAAGATTGCCGTGAGAGCCAGTGACCTTGCGCGCCCTGCGTCGCTTGCCCACGAGCTAGGGTTCCTCGGCGCGGTCAAGCCCTGCGCCTCATTGCCCGCCAAGACTTCTCCTCCTCGACGCTCCTGCGTCGCGCCCTCACCCGCGCATTGTCTGGTCATGTAGTTTTTGTGCGGGGAACTTTTCTCCCTGAAAATGTTACTTCATTACGCTCATTACTCTTTTCTGCATTTGCAGTCCTCAATTCTTCATTCATAGCATATATTAGAACTTCATGTTACTTATTGTTTGCCATGCCCTCGTGCATATGGTGTTGTTTAATGTTCATGCCATTTTTCTCCACTGAGGAGCAACCATATTTGCTTCACAACGCATTTACATTTTTGACAAGCATGATCTATACTTTTGTGTAGAGTGGGCTATGTGATGTATTAGATCAATCACTAATTCTTTGTTCGTCAATGAAGATTGCTGACATGCATGGTTTGCATTCCATCCATATTATGCTGCAGTCCCAAAATGCAGAGCAACCAATATGAGGAGCCTGAACAGCCATTGCAGAGCATGGGTGAGATCATACAAATCCTAGCAGAGGCGACCATACCAGCAACTGGTTTGCGTGGAATCAACCAGTTCTTGAATGATGGTCTTGATCTTGACGATGCATGGTTCTGTGTTATAGCTATATGATGGTGTGAACACACTCAAGGAAGTTGTTAATACAGAGCATCGCTATGGAGTGTGTTCAGATGTTGTAAATGGATATTTTCTTTGTCAGAAGCTTTCCAGATGCACCCTGTCATCCTCAGAAGTGCCATGATTCACATTTTTCAGTTCTGGAGTCATGGATATGACATGTAATACTGTATTGTTGAGCTTTAGAAATGTTAATGCAATATTGTACTGTTGTTTGAGAGCTACGAATGGAATGAAATGGAACGGAATTGAATTGAATTGATGCATGAACAATATTCTTGGTTTGCATTCTTAATATTCTATTAGTATCAATGAATCTGGTACAATATATGATCATGAAAAGAATTGTGTACACTCTGAGCTTTTCAGGAGCTTTTGGCAAAATGTAATGCTTGCTTGCACCTGATACTGTTCATGAAAAGAATTGTGGACATGAACCTGGTACTATTGGTAATTCATGAACCTGATACTATTCATCATTGTTTGCAATAATTTTCTTCTGCAGTACTTGAGGCCATGCTGCCAAAATTTTCTTCAGTTACATGCTTCAATTTATTCAGCATTCAACAACTTCCATTCATCATGTAGGGGCTCATTCAACCTAACATATTCTTAGACCATTGTCATTACACAGAATGCACTGCATTTTTTGAGTTCTGGATGTATGCACTGCTACCAGAACCATGCCAAGTCCAGAATTTTCTTCCTGTCATTGTATTCACAGTGCATACATCCAGAATTGAATATTCATGCATATTCATGTATTTTATAACCAAGATTTCTCACAGCCATTACATAGCTATAACACGTAACCATGCCTTTGCTTCACCAGATTCAACACTCAATTTCTCACAACCACTACATATATATAACACATAGCCAATACAATCAGAATTCACAACCATTACTTCTCTATATCAGCATTACATAATTGCTGGACACATTACATAATTCTCTACACTCCATTTCTTAAAAAAAATTGGTGAACCTCCTTCTGGACCTCCTTCAAGTCTAGACAACATTACAACATCCTTAAATTGAGAGATTACAGCATGGTCATTCACAGCAGAATGGTCATTCCAATACTGAGGCACGGATGTTCTCTGCTTATGCCCTGTAGGTCCGTCGTGCGAGGAGGGAGGACATATGGCTTGTTGACTCTAGGTGTTCTCGACACATGACTGGAGATTCTAGATGGTTCTCCTCCTCACACGCATCCCAAGCGAGTTGATCACGTTTGGGGATGCTTCTACCGGGGCCGTGATGACCAAAGGCACGGTCTTGGCGTCAACAACAATTTCATGCTTAAGGACGTCACTTTGGTAAGTAAGCTGAGGTATAATCTGCTATCTGTCTCTCAGCTTCTTGATGAGGGTCTAGAAGTGAGGTTCAAGAGTGGTGAGTATAGAGTTCTAGACTCCTCGGGTGAGCATGTCTTTGGGATCTCTAGGTTTAAGAGGATCTTTAGTGCTAATTTCAGTATCTCTTCTACCTCCAGCCCTAGTTGTCTTGTGGCTTCTGACTCTCATGATTTAGTGTTGTGGCATCGTAGGCTTGGCCACATAGGCTTCGACCATTTGACCAAAATCAGTAATAAGGACTTGATTAGAGGTTTGACTAGGCTTAAGAATGTTGAGACCTTGTGTGCACTCCTTGTAAACATGGTAAGATGGTTTCTGCTTCTCATTCACCCCTTACTCTAGTGATGACTGATGGACCTGGTCAGCTCTTGCACTTAGACACAGTTGGCCCTTCTAGAGTTCAGTCTGCAAAAGGGAAGTGGTATGTGCTTGTCATTATGGATGATTTCTCTAGATATTCATGGGTATATTTTCTGGTTTCTAAGGATGAGACATTTAGCTTTTTTAGAGAGTTGGTCCTTAGACTAGCAGTTGACCTCCCTGAAGCCTTGAGAACCATTAGGAGTGACAATGGCACTGAATTCAAGAACTCTTCTTTACCACTTTCTGCACTGAGAGAGAACTTGAGCACCAGTTCTCCTCTCCCAGAGTTCCCCAGCAGAATGGGGTTGTAGAAATGAAGAACAGAACCCTTGCAGAGATGGCTAGGACCATGCTGGATGAGCATAGCACACCTAGGAGGTTTTTGGCTGAGGCGATCTCTACTGCTTGCTATGTGTCCAATAGGGTGTTCTTGAGATCTGTCACAGGCAAGACTTCCTTTGAGCTTAGATTTGGTCATAGGCCTAGAGTCTCTCATTTCAAGATTTTTAGTTGCAAGTGCTTAATTCTTAAACATGACAATTTGGATAAATTTGAATTAAGATGTTACGATGGTATTTTCCTTAGATATCCTGCTCATTCTCGTGGCTATCGTGTTTTTAATTTGGATACTAACAAAATTGTTGAGACTTGTGAAGTCACTTTTGATGAGGCTAGTCCTGTTACTAGACCCAATGGTGTAGGTACATAGGTGGCCACATCTGCACCAGGACCTCCTCTTCATATTCAGTGACAACACCCACCTGAGCAGATAATTGGGGATCTCCATGAGCTAATTACTCGCTTCAGGTTTATCTCTCCAGATTCTCATGCGCATTCTACTTTGTTGCGTCTTTTGAACCCCGAGATGTCACCCATGCGTTATCTGATTCCTCTTGGGTCAATGCCATGCATGAAGAGCTTGAAAATTTTGATATAAACAAAGTCTAGACCTTAGTTACACCTCCACCTAATCACCATGTAATTTGAACAAAATGGATTTTCAAAAATAAGCAAAGTGGGGATGGGTTGGTAGTTCTCAACAAGGCTAGGCTTGTAGCTCAAGGTTATTCCCAGGTAGAAGGCTTAGACTTTGAAGAGACCTTTACTCCTGTAGCTAGATTAAAAGTCATTCGCATATTGCTAGCTTTCGCGACGTCTAGGGGTTTTAAACTTTTTCAAATGGATGTCAAGAGTGCTTTCCTTAATGGTTTCATAGAAGAAGAGGTCTATGTCAAGCAACCTCCTGGTTTTGGAAATCACAAGTTCCCAAACCATGTGTTTAAGCTCTCTAAAGCCTTGTATGGATTGAAGCAAGCCCCTAGAGCTTGGTATGATAGGCTTAAGAGTTTCTTACTTGATAATAAGTTCAAAATAGGAATGGTAGATAAAACCTTGTTCACTCTCAGGCATGGCAGTGATTTTTTACTGGTTCAGATTTATGTGGATGACATCATATTCGGTGGTTCTTCTCATGCCTTGGTATCCAGATTTTCAGATTCTATGAGCAGGGAATTCGAAATGAGTATGATGGGCGAGCTGACTTTCTTCCTTGGTCTTCAAGTCAAGCAACTGAAAGAAAGTACCTTCATTCATCAAAGCAAGTACACAAAAGATCTTCTTGGTAACCGACGTGGGAAACAAAGAAGCCAATGTCTACTCCCATTGCCACTTCTACCATCTTTGGATCCTCGATGAGGATGGAGAGCCCGTGGACGAAGAATCTTGTAGCATGATTGGCTCTCTCCTCTACCTCACGGCGTCGAGGCCGGACATACTGACTTTTTGTGTGTCTGTCTTGCTTCGATTCGAGCTTCCTCGTGCCTCACATCGTCAGCGGTCGTCGCATCTTGAGTACCTTGAGACACTCTTGATTTTGGACTCGGTATTCTTGATTACGCTCTCTCCATTCGGGCTTTTTCGATGCTAATTTTGCGGGGTGTAGAGTGGATAGGAAGAATACTTCCGCACTTGTTATTTCTTAGGCACATCTCTTATCTCTTGGTCATCTAGGAAACAGTCTTGTGGCACACCCACCGCCGAAATTTGAGTATGTAGTCTATGACCAATGAGTTGCTCTCAGGTTCTCTGGATCTTGTCTACTCTGTGAGACTATGGGTTATCTTTGGGCAGTGTGCCTCTCTTCTGTGATAACACTAGTACCATAAACATTGCCAAAAACCCAGTGCAACACTGTAGGACCAAGCACATTGATATTCGGTATCATTTCCTTAGAGACCATGTAGAGAATGGTGATGTTGTGCTTCACTTTGTAGAGTCTGAGCATCAGGTTGCAGATATTTTCACTAAGACTCTTGATTCTTCTCATTTTGCTTCTTTGCGGGGAGAGTTGGGGGTTATTAGTCCTCTTGGCCTGTTTTGAGGAGGAGTTGGCTCTTTTGCATTCATTGTATCATGCTACATTTTAAAGTCAGCAACTTGCATTGTACTATAAATTCATGGAGCTTTGATTATTATCCTTGTATGACTTGATTTCATACTTTATATCTTGCCATGACTTGTGCTAGGTTGCTAGATTTCTTTTATGGCTTTTTATGTATAGCTTAGCTTTTGGAATGCTAGCTTTATTATATGTGAGAAAATTGAATCAAAACATGACTTGTTGTATCTTGTAACTAGTTTTGCCATAGTGATCCTATCATGATTCACGCTATGTCATATAGGCTAAATTGAGTCTTGAACTTACTTTGAGTTTTAAATTGAGCTATGATAGTTCTTAAGCTAAGCAAATGAAAAATGAGTTTTTCTGTGCGAAAAAACTGATCTCACCAATTCTTTCTCATGAGACGGCTTGCCATTGCACTAGGCATGAACTCGGGGAGCTTTGGATGATCTAGACCACTCTCTTAAGCTTCTTGCTTGAGATGGCCGCAACAATGCTTGAGATCTAGCACAATGCTAAGAAAACAAATTGTCAATTGGTTGAAGCTTAGGAGGCAGTTGTGGATGGCTCCTAGTCAAGGACTTACTTTACTAAGATAAAACCAAAAAATTTCAGCAAAATGCTCAATGTGCTAAATTCCAAATGCTTGAACAAATTGATTCATAACTGAACTCATAGCGCTCAAAATTGACTCATTTTCTAGTTTTTAGGCTCCATTTTGCTTATAGACATGGCTTGACTTTTTTTTGGATACCTTTAGTTAAACTATGATCTTGAGCACCTTGTCATGCTACCAATTCATTTAATTTCAGATTATCGCTATTGTGGCCTTAGCTTTGTTACACATGTTTTGCCATGATAGAAAGTAGCTTCTTCACATAATATGGCTTGGTGTAATACTTGTACAGTCCTCTTGGATAATTCTCATGGCTCCCTTGTTAAAAATAAATTAATTGCAGTCATTCTATGTCATTCATGCTCTATCTTCCTTTATACACCTTGATGAATCCATTGTCAAAGGGGGAGAAATGGTAAAAATGAAATTTGCATGAGGTTATGAGGATCATAGTGAGGGGGAGCATCTCATATGCATTTTTGCGATCTTATTGCCATTTCTGAATTTGATTTGCAATTCTTGCATCCTCACAATAATCAAAGGTCAAATTGAACAATTGTTCTTTCATATGGACCTTAAGTGAGATTTTTGACCCGTTTCTGGAATTTGAAGCTTTCTTGACTTCTTCTGTCTTATCTCACTAGCTGAAACTTTTCTGAAGCCAACTTGGTCATTTCCATTGCTTTCTCTTGACTTGAGACCAAGTTGTGCCTTTGCACAAAAAACTGATTTCTCTTACTTTCAAACCTCAAAACTTACATTTTTGAAAAATTGCCAATGTGTTCATCAAGGGGGAGATTGTGGATATCATGAGGATATGCTCATGATCTTAGGTGATGATACAATTGGCAATTCGGTTGAAGGTTTGTTGGTTTTCCTGTTTTTCAGAAAGTTTCAAAAAGTGTCGTAAATCAAGATGAATCTTGATTTTATGGGTGTAGAGTGGATAGGAAGAGTACTTCTGGCACTTGTCATTTCTTAGGCACCTCTCTTATCTCTTGGTCTTCTAGGAAGCATTCCTCTGTTACACAATCCACTGCCGAGGCAAAGTATGTAGCTACAGCCAATAGTTGCTCTCAGGTTCTCTGGATCTTGTCTACTCTGCGGGACTATGGGTTACTCTTAGATAGTGTTCCTCTTTTCTGTGACAACACTAGTGCCAAAAACCCAGTGCAACACTCTAGGACCAAGCACATTGACATTAGATATCATTTCCTTAGAGACCATGTAGAAAATGGTGATGTTGTGCTTCACTTTGTAGAGTCTGAGCAGCAGGTTGCGGATATTTTCACTAAAGCTCTTGATTCTTCTCGTTTTGCTTCTTTGCGGGGAGAGTTGGGGGTTATTAGTCCTCTTGGCCTGTTTTGAGGGGGAGTTTGATTTTTTGCATCTCATTGTATCATATTGCATTCTTATGAAAATCCAAAAAGATGCATTGTAATATAAGCTTTACTACTTGTCTTTTAAAATTTGATGAAGCTTTGCTTTTTACCCTTTTGAGCTTTCGTATTTCAATTCTTGCTCAATATCATGTCTAGTTCTTTGACTTGCTAGAATTATCATGCTTTCACATGTGTAGCTAAGTCTTTGCTAAATGAGCTAGAACTTTAAGACAACTTGAACTCAAAATTGCAATTTGTGGATTGTCTAGCCAATTACGCAATTAGTGCTTCTTTTGTGACATTGGCCCTATCAAAATTATTTTGTTAGATCTTGAATCTAGTATTGATCATTCTTGAGCTTCTTGTTCTTCTAAGAATCTAAAACTACTCTTGTGTAAAATGAAAAATCGAATTTCAAGATTGTCTTGTGGTTAAAATGTGTCAAACTACTCTCACGAGACTGCATGTCAAAGACATGCACTTGGAGATAGTTTGATGATCCAGACGATCTCATGGGGACTGCTTGTCAAAATTGACATGAACCTCAAGATTTGTCGCCATGGTTGAAGCTTAGGAAGAGGTTGTGGACGGCTCCTAGTCTAGGATCTTCTTCACTAAGATAGACCTTTAATCAACTTCTGGCTGAAGCTTAGAAAGAGTTTGTGAATAGCTCCTAGTCCAGGATCTTCTTCTCTAAGATAGGCATTTTTATCAACTTCAATATTCATTGCAAATGAAAACTGTTGAAAAGTGGGCGTTTGAGACAACTTGAGCAAAATGATTCAATTCAGGACATGTTTGTCTCTTCAGTGGTCTTTGTTAGCTTCTTGATCTCACAATGACATTCTGACAAGGCCATTATCACGATAGGATCCCTGTTGATGAACTTGCTAGTTTTGAAGCTTTGCTTATATTGTTACAATTCATCGTTTTACTTTGAGCCTTCTTGCTTAGCTTTGTTATATATGTCTTAACATGATCTTGTTGGCGCTTTTAGGCTTGATATGTATTGAGTAATATCAGAAATGCTAGCTTGTTCTTTTGGGTAATCTCCAAAGCTTCTTGTCCTCAAAAATTGAAAAATTTTAAAAAAATGAAGCCACTCCATTGCATTTCATGCATGCTCTTTCTTATACTTTTTCCTCAATTCTGCATTTGTTATCTCTGGATGAGAGGAAGGTGTGATTTCTTGATGACTCCATTGTCAAAGGGGGAGAAGAAATAGAGAAAATGGTTGAAGGGGGAGCTTTTTGGAGAAATAGGGAGAAAATAAAATTTCTGAAAAATAATGATCATAGTGAGGGGAGCTTTTAATTTGCATTCTTATGATCTTATTGCCATTTTTGAACTTGAATTGCAATTCTTGGAACCTCACAATGATCAAAGGTCAATTCGAACATTTACTCTTTCATATGGACCTTAAGTGAGATTTTTGTCTCTTCTTTGGAAATTGAAGCTTTCTTGTTTTCTTTTGCCTTATCTCGCTTGCCGATACTATTCTGACGCCAGCTTGGTAATTTCCATTGCTTTCTCTTGCATATGGACCAAGTTTTGCCTTTGTGCGAAAACGAGAGTAATTACAATTTCAAACCTCCAATTTGCATTTTCTGAATAATTACCAATGTGTTCATCAAGGGGGAGATTGTGGATATCATGGGGATATGCTCACGATCTTAGGATCATGATACAATTGGCAATGGTGTTGAAGATTTGTCGAATCACGTGTTTTCGGCAAAGTTTAATCTGGTGTTAGGCAAGTGGTGGTCTGACCGGCCCAGGTGGCAGTCTGACCGGCCAGCTGGGCGGTCAGACCGACTTTGGGAAATCGGTCAGACCGGCCATAATATGTTTTTGGATTTTGGAGCTGAGCCAAAAATAGAGGGTGTAGGCAAGGGAGTAGATTCTACTCCACTTGGTCTCATAATTTTTGGAGCTTCCAGGCAAAAATTCTATTGGTTTGAAAATTCCAGTAGGTTTCGGATTTCTGTGGAGGAAATTTGGCTAAGTCCCAGCTGGGCAGTCAGAGCAGCACTCAAGGGGCGGTCAGACCGGTTTTGGCTTGTTCATCGGCCAACTCGATGGCGATGATTGTTTGGTTAGGTCATATCCATGAGTTTCAGTGCATATGTGTTGCATGATGCATGTTTTGACTAACGTGGGTCAAGTTGTGAAGAACTTGTTCCCGGATTCGATTTGCTTATCTATTGTTGTGTCGGTTGCTTGGAGGTCAATGACGGTCAATGGCGAGGACGATCGGAACTAAGCTTGAAGAGCTGAGGTTTAAAACGATCAAAGATGCCGGGTGAAGTCAGGAGACTCAAGCATGGTGCAGAAGGGACAAGGATGACCGAACGGGCAGTTCGGTGTGACGGGTTGGATCAAGCGGCGCGGGGGTCGGTGCAAGTGCCATGGTGGTTTCGGTGGGAGCCGGATGGGAGAGACTTGCCGACATGATGAGAGCCGTTGATCAACCTACACGTGGCGAAGCATGAGGAGTGCTTCACGAAGATGGGACTCGGTCTTTGCAAAAAGATCGAGAAGGGGTATTTTGGTAATTTCACCTAAATACCGCCTTGGTGTCCTTTTGCTAACCTGCGGCGCAAGATGGCGCAAGGAGAAGCGGTTTAGGTCAAGAGAAGATGAAGACGACGTTTTAAAATGCGTGCATGAGTTAAACCCGTTTGTGTGTGGGCTTAACGGGTGCTCAATAGCATTACTCTTCTAGAAGGTTAGCCTCCTCTATAAATAGAGGAGGGAGGTGGCTGCACCCCCTTAACCCTTTTGATCATTCTAAACCCTAGTTTTGGTTTTAGGGGCTTAGAGAGGAAAGTTGAGGTTTAGGGTTCTAGAGAGTCTTGGATTGATTGTGTGCTCATGTGTTGAGCTTTGTCCTCCTGGATGGAGTGGCTGTAAACCATCTACAATCACAAATCAATCTATGCATGATTCCTCAAAGATGAGTCTCTTTGTGCTCTTACTATCTACTTTGTGATTTTGGGATTTTCTTTGATCCTTTGATTTTCTGTTGGTTTCTTGTCCCTATCTACCTTGCTGTGACATGTGAGAATACATCTAGAATCATCTTGATCATCAATCACCCACGAGCAAGTGTTTGGATCAAGTTTTTGTTTTTGCTCGGTTTTAGAGCCACCTTCACTCAAACGGAAAAAGGTCAGAACTTTGGCAAAGATCTTGACGATCGTTGCTTAGAATAGGTTCCTGATATCCTTAGGAAGGTGCGTCTTAAGTTTGGTCAAGTTTGGAATCGTAGATCAAAAGTTAGACCAAATTGTATTTTGGGCGTCGTGCTGTTTTCACTGTTCTGGACTCCAGCCGGTTAGACCGCCCGAGGTAGCGGTTAGACCGCTCAGCCCTCCGGTCAGACCGCCCTTATATTTTCGGTCTGACCGCTTGGCTGTTTGTGTGATGAGCTTTTGATTGTTTTGCTTTGGGATGTTGATCGGATTCAATACAAGTCTTTCGCTGAGCTTGCACATTGATCTTCATAGCTTTAATAGCTATTGGAGTGAAAATCGTGTTGAATCTGATTGAGGTGAAAAATTAGGTGTACTGCTATTCACCCCTCCCTCTAGGCGCTTTTCCAGTCCTACAAGTTCAAATGAAGTGCAGAATTTCAACTACTCTTGCGCTCTCGAATTTCTTTGATGACGCCATCAGCAAGGGAATCTGCATCATAGTTCTTGCCAAAAAATTTAACAAACTCCATTTTCGGATTCATCAAGTACCTGAAAGTAGATAAGCATCTAGTCAACATTTAACATATGAACCAAATATGTGAATGGAAGTAGGCCAGAGCATGTTAGAACCTATTAAGCACTAACTTCTGGACCTTTGGTTGTGTAATGTATAGCTCAAATATGCAGACACTTAATAACAATAACATCTAGATATAACACATGTTTTCAATTCGAGAGAAAAATTATTAAAGGTGAACATGAAAAAGAAATAGTACAATGTTGGTAACATTTAATCATAATCAAGGCTCGGTGAAATAAAATTAAGGGTAGAATGAAGTTAATACTCTCAAGTCCTAATAATGCAGCTCTTCTCAGAATATTTTAAACAAGATACATGATCTGGAATAAGGATAGGCAAATTATTCTGAGAACATGATCTTACCGCATCAAGATATTTTATACATTGCTTCTTCATGAGAGCTCTTGGTCACTCGGAACATCAACATCTTTTCCTCCCCAATATCAAGCCTACATATGGGGAAAAAAAGACTCACCAAATGGATGTGCAATCAAACCACTCCTTTGAAATTTTTGGTATAGCGATTGCAACACCGAACATACTTATCCTACACGCAAATCTCTTTTGTCATACACTTTGCCCCCAATTCGTTCCAATTATAGAATTTGCAAATCACGAATACACAAATCGCGGTCAAGTTCTTACCAAGAGAAGAACAAATGGCCTACCGGCTTTGGCACAAGACATCATAGTAGAAATGCGAGGTTATGCCCATATCTATGCCGTGGATCGATCTATACAACAACAAATGAACATCCTCATCATGATTACATCAAAAATTCGCAAACAGATTTTAGCAAGGAAGGACAAGAACTTCTCGACGCCAAGTTGTGGACCTTTTATCATCAAAGTTCAAACCTGACTAAAAAAGTCCAAGCCAAATGATACTGAAAAGTAGCCTCTTTTCACACACATGTAAGAAGGCGGCAATATCCAAAGCAAATACAATATTACTAAGAAATCTTGGTAGATTAGTACGATTTGTACTCACACCTCGATCCAAAGGCCGGAAAGCCACGAGCCTTGCCATCCCTTGATAAACCCTGACCCACCTGTATCAAGCTCACAAACAACAACTTCAATAGATCAAGATAGAAATATAAGATAGTGCATCATTCTCCCATTCTTTCAATAGGACACAATAATAATAGGTCTCTCTATGTCTACGGTGAGCATATTTTTGTAGTTTGTACCCAATATAAAACAATGTCATAGCAATAAAGCTAATTTACAGAGGTGTAACCATCTTTCGTTTTGTAAACAATAAAAATTGTTAACAACAAATTATCATACTTGACATCATTGGATCATACTTGAGATCTTTGTTTCCTTTTCTTAATTAAGGTTAAACTATCGTTGAACATTCTTAAAGATTTTTTATAACATGGAACATGAAAGAAGATGAAGATTAATCAAAGTTGCCATCAATATTAGGACCAGCACCTCTAGATGTTAATGATTATATAAACAAACTAACAAAATCACAAGGCTCTACATCTGCACTAGCATACAGAGCAGCTTTTGGAGAATCAAAGAACAAGAGATGAATTTTAGGTTGTAACATGCAACGAGTTTTCTCCTCACCAAGGAATTTTTCAGATCCATCACAACTGGATGAGCTAACTTCACAAAATTTCAGATCCAAACACATTCCCATGGGGCTCAAAAATCGGATTTAAGCCAAAACTACAAGAGGATGGAGGGGTTCTTACTTTCGGCCGTCGGGCGGAGGGCGATTGGCGGACAAAGGGCAGCCTGTGGGCAAAGTGCCGTCTAGACAGCGCGGTCGCGGGTCGGCGTCGGGAGGCAGCCGCGCTGTGGATGCGCTCAACGGGAGCGCCATCGAGGGAAGGAGCGCAACGCAGGGCGAGGGTTGGTCTAGAACGGGAGGAAGGCGATTGGCGGACGGAGGGCCGTCTGGATGGCGCGGCCGCAGGTCGGCATCGAGAGGCAGCCGCGCCATGGATGCGCTCGATGGGAGCACCATCGGGTGAAGGAGCACAGTGCAGGCCCGGGGTTGGTGTGGATCGGGAGGAAGGCGATGTGGAGGGAGCCAGGGAGGAAGGCATTCGCGATGCGGGAGGACGAGGACAATATTTCCCGTGTCTGGACGCACTGATTTTTTCCCCGTGGAAACGACAGGGATTGAGTCGGGGAATTCGTCATCCGCAGTTATCCAAACACCGAGTTCGCTAGCACCGGGGAATTTTCCCATGTGGATTTTGATCCAGGGGATCGGACGGGGATCCCGCCCGGGAATCAAGCTCCCAAACAAGCCCTTAGGGTTAGGGAAGCAGTCACTGGGCTTAGGCCGACCAATTGTCCGTTCGGGGAAAATTCAAATGGGCCGAATTATTTTGAACGAATGCAATTTCTTTTGGGACCCAGTGAAACGAACGATTTCGCCAAAATTTTGACGAAATTGTTAACTCTGGCCTGGGGCCTCTCGGCTTCTGGCGGCTACGAAGCGGGAGCTGGGACTATGGTTTTAGACAGTGGGGTGTCCCATCTGTCATCGTGGTTGCAGGTAACCGGACGAAGCAAGCACGGGTGAAGCTTACCTATGTTCGTGCCCGTTTGCCTAATGGGCAAGGAATTATGCCTGTTTCTATGCCTTTGGGCAAAGAAAGACGTTCATACCCACCTCCATTAGGGTATTCACCCGCCTCTATTAGGGTATTCACCCACGAGTAATCGGGCATAATTGCCATCCCTAAGCCCAGCTAAACACCTCAGCACCGAGTTTTTTTAAATCAGAATCAGGGGAGGAGAAGAGTGGGTTCTTTGTACGTAAATGTCCTTAAAGTTGAAAATATTTACTCAATAATGTCATTGATATAACCCCTGGATCCCTCATCCCGTTCACACCTCACTACTACAGAAAAGGCCTTCACAGATGGTTCAAAAATGCCATCGCAGACGGTTTCGTGAGCCATCTGAGTTTATGGGTCAGTAATGCATGAGGTCATCACAGACGGTTTTCGAACCATCTATAATACATAATATCACAAACGGTTATTAACTCAAAACCGTCTGTGATACTCGACTATCACAGACGGTTTGTAGATGAAACCGTCTATGATATTCTTTTGCATTGCTAAATCTATTTCTGTTTATTGGCTAGCCTCGGGAAATGCTAGCCATGCCCTCTGAAACAAGCACATCCAATTTGCATTCATTTCAGAAGCAAGCACATCAAATTCGCATTCATTTCAGAAACAAGCACATCCAATTCACAAATCAATTAACTAAAATTAACCATTAATGTACATTTTACACACATGTACCATTATGTTTAATTTATCCCAATCAAGTTCAATCTACACAGTGGAGAGTCCCATCTGGATCTATGACCTGACTATTCAGGAATGACGCAAGGCGTGATCGAACTTTCATGAGCTCGCTCTATTCCAACGCAGTTTCGTCGATGGTCGCAATCTGTCGATAGGAAGATTAAATTCGCGCTTATATAAATTAGTAAGTATATATGAAATAATTGTTGCAAGATTGACAAACCTGAGGATCATTGGTGATCGCGGAACTGATGAGTAGTTCCATGTTGTGGCAAACATAGTATCCACAGACGTTGCGGCCCGACGATCTTTGGTAGCCTTCGCAAAATGGAATTGGTTAGTTCGAGAGGCATTACTACGAAGTGTTATATAGGATAAATGTGTACTAGCTAGCGAGTACCAGGAAAGTTAGATCGTAATGCAGTGACCTTCCCCTGCAATACCCTCCTTTAGCATTTAACACGTCGAACGCCCTACGTGACTCCAAGAAGTTAGCCTTAGCCATTGCAAAGGAAGGAAAGAGTACAATAGAGTTTCTATGGAGGAAATGTGTTTACCTGTTGATTAAATTCCGGATAACTGTGAAGTTGTGATTGGACCTCTTTAGGGAATCTAGGTATATTACCCATTTCCGTTTTGGTATAATTACAATTAGAATCCAGTGAAAGCTACACAGGTATGTCAGCATGGTCATTAAACCTAAGTTCGTGTTACTTATAAAGTACAAATCAACAAGTATATCCAGTAGTGTAACACTTACTCCTGGTTGTAGGGCAAAAGTATGTATTCCTTGTTGCGGCGAGCCCGGAAAAACTCTATAACGTAATCCTCGACGAATCTTGCATTCGGCCTGATGCTTTGCTCGGAGACCACGTGTGGGTCGAGGAAACCTACTGGTGATTTCCTTCTTCCGGCTTCATACATCATGTATCTATATACAAAAGCAAGGAGTTATATATAACATTTATCGGTATTACACGAACATTGACCGTGATTGTACACACTTATAGTGTCCAGCATCGTATGAGTGAGACGTCGAGCTCGTCGAGGTTAAAGAGACAGAACAAGTCCTCGAAGGTCACCGTGAAGACACAGTCTTGATGCTCGTGGTTAAAATGATCCAACTTGAACTTGACGGAGACACCCGAGCGTCGTTGTTTAGCCGGCTTGTTGGACTGTTCCATGTACCATGTATGCAATGCCGTTCAAGCCGGTACTAGGGTAGGGCTGTCTAACCTCTCGACCAATGGCTCGCCTAGCATGAATTTCGAATAGCGGCAAGAAGGGGATATCGAGCGAGTCGATCGTCTTGATTTGCCCTTCTTTGCCTCGCTTTGTATAGGTTGACTTCACAAGAGTCGACTGAGCACGATGTGTAGATGCATCGATGCATCGGGCCCTTGCCGTGTCGGTGCAGTAGCCGGTCGCGTCGGCTCCCGTGGACTTGATATCTTGTTGTAGGACATTCGGGTAGCTCGGCGGATGTCCACCTTGGGCCATCGGATGAATGTTCGACGGCTTGTTCTAGAGTCATGACCTCGTCGTTTGGGGAATATCTGCAATGATCGCCTCGAAATTGGCACAAACACCATTCACATTCACTTTTGCGAAACTAGGAGTAATTGTTGCACCGTGCACCAAAGCCCTAGCACTGGATGGATACACCTGGCCCCAAGTAGCATCTAGGGCAACAGAGGCATATCTCACTTGGAGCTTGCACTTCATAGCCACCTACATAAAGATACAAAATTAGCTACTCCAACAGGCCTATCAATAGATCGAGCATTCTAGAGATAATAATTATTACCTGGATGTCATCAACGGGAAATCTGCCGTCGCCTATTGGGGTAGGGTTAGGGTTGGACGCACAGCTACTCGGAAGTATGGGGGGGCTGGCTAGCACAGTAGGGGTAGGGGCTTGCAACTGATTTGGGAGTTGTAATTCCCTAATCCTTTCCTCAAAGGTCTCCATCTGCCGTTGCATCGCAGCTCTGATCTCACCTCGATGGATTCAGTGATCTCATCTCTGATGGATTCAGTGAGCTCATCTTTGAGGGTTGCATGAATCTCCTCTCGTAGCTTTGCATCGCGCTCGGCTTTGGCTCTCTTCCTACTAAGGATGATCCGGAGTCCGCTTAGAACCATTTCGCCCATGTAACATAAACACCAGCGCCTCTCGTGCGACTGGATGCTCATTGTTTCCTAGGGTCGCGGAGAGTATATCTTTCTCCCTGTCTGCCTGGAATGAGCCTTGGGAGGATTGTGCACTCAGCGTTACCTGCAATAGCCCGACATGTCATTTCACTTCCTACAAAATTATGGAGTAATTACAAACTAGGTAGTTCGATATCTTACCAAGCGCTGGGACACTTCCTGGTCTACGGGGTTTGGAAAGGAGACTTTCCTGTGAGGCCCAAAGACGTAACCTCCCAAATAACCATTGTCGGTAGACATTAGTGATATCGGAAATGGCGGGGAGACATTGAACAGCTTTGCTTCTTGGTCCCGATCCCTCCATATCGATTTTACCCGCATACCAAATCTGCCGAGTCTGTGGGGGTGCTTGTTTTTTGCTCGAGGGCCGTGCACCACACTTTCACTCCTAAATTCATCGACCGTCTTCTTCGCCACAAACTCGGCCCAAGATTCTTCCAAGAATGGATAGTTGTGGAAGGGTCTCAGATCTTTCTCCACGCAGTTCTTGACAAGCGTGCTCTTGAAGGTCTTCCACGCTTTGCACGCCTGTAGCAACGCGTGTCATCGCGACGGAGTCCGTGTGTTCACGATCTCGAATGAATTGAGAATATCCGTCGGACCGCAGCCAGATTGTTCGACAACTCCTTCCACGAATCGTAGGTGACGTGACGCCGTTCCGTGCAACTATTCCGACCGCTCTCGAATGCGACGCCGCTTCGAGGATTGATAGGGTCCTAGACTAATCGACCTCCGAGATGGTAAATCGCCCGCGCCTTTTCGATATTCCTCTTTTCTACTGCGTTGGATATTCCAGAGGATGGTGCATCATCGCATACACATGAGGCGGCGATGACGAAGAATGAGCGGAAGATATCTTCACAAGAAATAGAACATCATGTGAACAAATGAAATCAGCATAAAGCTAAGATTTAACATTTTGATATTGCTATCAGATGTAGAGTAAGCATTCCAATTAGAGCTCAAGTTCAAACCAGATTATCAAAACAATTTCCGTACAAGACTATTATCATCACAGAGCATTTATCTCAAGCCCACCACACCACATTGCAATATATTCCAGTAGTAGTATCAAAACAAATACTATATTAATAACTGACTAGAACAAATACAAATTCCTAAAACAAGTACAATTATCATGAGGGACCATGACAGATTATTGATAGAAATAGTTAGGAAATAGGCATCGGCTCAAGAACTCAAGATTGGTTACCTTTGGGCGTCGAGGAGAAGGACGAGCAGGAGCGTCTGAGCAAGAGGGTGGCGCTGGAAGGGAAGGCGCGGCGGCTCGGGGAGGGGCAGAGCGGCGGGGGGAGGCGCGCGGGCCGAGGAGGAGGCGCGGCCGGCACAGTGGGCGCCAGTCGGGAGGAGGCGGCGTCGACGAGATCGGGGGAGGAGTCGTGCCGGGCTCGAGGAGGCGGCGTCGAGGACGACGGCGACGGGCTCGGGGGAGGAGGGAGCAAGGAGTTGAGAAACTTAATTGTTTGAGTGGCCGGCGCGGCAAACCCTAGAGTCCGAATATAAATAGGGATGGACATCACAGACGGTTATAAATTAGAACCGTCTGTGATACATAATATCATAGACGGTTCCAATAAACAACCGTCTGTGATATATGATGTATCACAGACGGTTCCAGTAAACAACCGTCTGTGATATACGGTTCCAATCAACAACCGTCTGTGATATGTGATGTATCACAGACGGTTTCAATCAACAACTATCAGGATATGTGATGTATCACAACTATCGATATATTTTACCAAGGAACCGCTCAGATATATAATCACGCATGGTTTGATCTACAAACCGTCTGTGATATTATTTTGTATTGGTTAATCTAGTTCTGTTTATTGGCTAGTCTCAGGAAATGCTAGCCATGCCCTCTGAAACAAGCAGAAAAGACAATAAGTACATGTATATACATCCAATTCACATTCATTTGAGAAACAATCACATCCATTTCACAATACAAATCAATTAACTCAAATGAACTAAAATTAACCATTCATCAGAACGTACATATACACATATTGTTCAATTAATCTTTAAAAATTAGCCCTTCATGATGATCGACACGTATGTAGCTAGTTTCGTCACGTTCTTCTTCCTCGACCCTTATGCCGTTTCCGAAAGGAGGCAACTCGTCAAATTGATTGTATTCTTCCTCGTCCATTACATTCTCAATTCCGACAATCCTCCTTTTTCCATGAAGAACTACGTGACGCTTCTTATTTGCCGGGTCGGTAACATAGAAGACTTGAACAACTTGGTTAGCCAATACGAATGGTTTGTCTTTGTATCCGACACGTTTGAGGTCCACGGTAGTGATGCCATACTTGTCGACTTTCACATGTGGGAGATGGACCCAACGACACCAAATAGGAGATCTTGAAAAGCACGTGAGTCGAGCTCCCATATCTCCTCTATTTGCCCATAGTAGGAGCTCCTCACCCCATCGGCTTCAATGCATCTATGGACACCGTTGTTACGTTAGTGCTCTTTATATCCCGAGCTGCGATAGAATGTGTACCCATTTATGTCGATACTCGCCATGTCACAATAGTAAATGTTGGCCCTTTTTCCAACCATGTCAGCATATCACTTGACGAGCTCCTAGCGAGTCGCTCCTTCAACCATTGGTTGAACCGCTGCATTGTGTTGTCTCTTGATCCAAACATCCGGCCGACTGGATTCTGCTGTCAAGCACGCCCTTGCCGGTTGATCGATATCTGGGACACTTCACCATGTGTTGCAAGACCGTGAAATGGGCTTGAGCATACACATCCATATTTGGAGTGATTGCTTTCCTTCCGATGGTCCTGATACCCTCGAGCCTCCCATCATGGCGAGATCGAGGCACACCTATCGGTTTGACCTGAGCCATGTAATCGACGCAGAACTCAATGACCTCTTCGGTTGTATAACCTTCGACGATGCTGCCCTCTGGCCGAGATCGATTCCGTACATAGGACTTGAGAATTCCCATGAACCTCTCGAACGGGTACATGCTACGTAGGAACACCGGCCCGCACATCTTTATCTCCCTCACAATCGAACAATGAGATGGACCATGATATCAAAAAAGCGACGGAGGAAATACATCTCAAAATCACATAGAGTCGTCACCACCTCGTCCTACAGAGCATCTAGTCCTTCGGGATCGATGACCTTCTGAACAATTGTGTTAAAGAAATAACACAGCCTCATGATTATCTCTCGGACCTTGATCGGCAAAATACTTCTAATTGCAACAGGGAGCTTTTGTGTCATCAACACATGACAATCATGAGACTTCATGCTAATTAACTTCAAATCTTCCATCGAAACAAGTTTCTTCATGTTGGTGGAGTAACCGAATGAAACTTTCACACCATACAAGCACCGCATTGCTTCGGTTCTCTCGGCCTTGGACAGAGTGTAACAAGCAGGGGGAAGGTACGTTCGTCTTTATCGGTCTTTGTTGGTGCTAACTCAGTCCGATGTCCATATCAACCAAGTCAAGCCGTGTGTTGACACCATCCTTTGTTTTGTCACGAATGTTCAAGAAGAGACCAATCAAGTCATCACATACATTCTTCTCTCGTGCATGACGTCGATGCAGTGGCGAACTTCTAGGTGCTCCCAATAAGGTAAGTCCCAAAATATTGATCTCTTCTTCCACATGTTCTTCTTACGGGTCCTCGGTTTACATCCCTTTCCGAGCACAACATCTAAATCCTTAACCATATCATAGACATCTTTTCCGCTTAAATGCCTTGGAGCTGAATTGTCCTCCTTCTCTCCGTCGAATTGTTTCTTCATCCTGCGGTATGGGTGAGCCCTCCGTAGGAACCTACGATGACGCATGTACACGGTTTTGCACGAGTGATTCAGCCACACACTCTCGGTATCATCTAAGCAGTGAGTACAAGCTTTGGCCCCTTTTGTACTTTGGCCCGATAGATTAGCAAGGGCAGGATAATCATTTATGGTGCAGAACAATAAGGAATGTAAAGTGAAGTTCTCTCGTTTGTACGCATCCCATACATGTACCCCTTCAATCCACAGTATTTTTAGATCTTCCATCAATGGTGCTAGGTACACATCAATATCATTCCCAGGTTGCTTCGGCCTTTGGATAAGTATCGATAATAAAATATACTTTCGCTTCATACACAACCAAGGAGGAAGGTTGTAGATACAGAAAGTCACGGGCCAAGTGCTATGTCGGCTGCTCATGTTACCGAAAGGATTCATTCCATCTGTACTCAATCCAAACCATATATTCCTCAGTTCCACACCGAAGTCTGCAAACCTCCTATCGATGTTTCTCCACTGGGCGGAATCAACAGGGTGTCTTAGCCTTCCGTCATTCTTACGCTCCTCTGAGTGCCAATACAACATTTTTGCATTCTTTGGGTTCGCAAAAAACCGCTTCAAACGGAGAATTACAGGAAGATACCACGCCACCTTAGCAGGAGGTCCTTTCTTCACCTCGATTCCCTCATCGTCATCTGATTGATTCTTACGCTTGTATCGGGATGCGTTGCACACCGGACATACATGCATGTTTGTATACTCGTTACAGTAGAGGATACAGTCGTTCGGACATGCATGTATTCTTTCTACTTCCATTCCCAATGGACATAGAACCTTCTTGGCTTTGTAGGTGGTTTTGGGCAACTCGTTTCCCTCCGGAAGCATGTCCGCTAAGAGACCTAACAGTCCTGTGAAACTCTTGTCGGACCAACCGTTGCTTGCCTTCAATTTCAGCAGTTTGAGCACGGATGACAACCTTGTGTATTCCGGCTTGCAGCCCGGGAACAAAGGGTTTCTCCGAGTCCTCCATCAAGCCCCGAAATTGAACATACTCCCTCTCATCACAATTCCCTTCTGCATCGCGAAGCATCTGATCTAGATTGTCATCGTGCGCCTATCCGAATCGGAACTACAATCGACATCATCCGTGACATATCATTGACTTCAGTATAATATGCATATCGTTGATTTCTGTATAATATGCTCTTCACCGTGGTCGGTCCAACATGTATAACCCTTTTTGAAACCCCTTCGAATCAAGTGTACTTCGATCTGCGCTCGGTTGTTAAACATCTTCAGATTCTCACAATCAATGCATGGACAATACATATATTCCGCCCCTTATTCAACATATCCTCCTCGGCTCTTGTAAAAGGCAACCGCTATTAATATACTCTTCACTCACACGGTTCTCGGATACATCCAAATTTCGGTCCATCACACGGTTCGTATTGAAAACCCTAAAAATAAATAAAAGGGTGACTTCAAAAGCGTATTTTATGAGTCTTAATTACACTTTTTTCATTTTTACATTGTTCCAGATTTTATTAACTTACATGTGGGCCCTACTTGTCAATGACTCATTTTTTATTTCATGATTTTATTTATAAAATCTATGGCGATCCCACATGTCATAGACTCGTTAGTTTATTAACTAAATGATTAAAAACAGTAGGATTTGAAGCTCAAATTGGGCTTAGAGTGACATCGCATTGCTAATAGTCGTGACTCGGGGCCCTAAGGTCGCCTGAGGCGAATCGACTGTGATGTCCCGTGGCGGCGCCATCGGCTTCACTAGCGATTTCGGCGTAAACGCCTAAAACTACTCAAATTAAAGGATGCTTATGCTCTAGTAGCTCACCTCGATCACGAGGAAGGTGTCAATGAAGTCGGGGAAGGTCGAAGGCGGCTGGTCGTCGATCGGTGAACAGAGGCGACAGCGGCAAGCTCCTCGGCGACAATAGCTGAAATGGACCACACATGAGCGGGCTCAGTGAGGTGAGGTGATACTCAAACCGGGCACGGAGTGGCGATGGACTCACCGATCTTGGAGATCTCCCACGGTTACCGTAGCGCCAGAGATGGAGATCAAGAAGACTCTGTTGGGGAGCTATGTATCTGTGATGAGTTAATTATCACGAACGGTTTTCAACAAAAACCGTCTATGATATGTAGTAATATCACAGACGGTTCATGTTTAAAACCGTCTGTGAAGTATCATAGACGATTCTGACAAAAAACCGTCTGTGATATTGGGTAATATCATAAACGGTTTTTTATCAACACCGTCTGTGATACTTCACAGACGGTATTAAACATGAACCGTCTGTGATATGACCTCTTCACGCATTTGTTTTAGCGCGAAGATAACATGATTAGTAGGTAAACAAAAACTGTTTGAGATTATTTTTAATACAAACGATTTCGATGAACCGTCTGTGATCAGGCGTCCAGTATTAGCATTTTTGTGGTAGTGCCTCCCCCGCATCATTTACGTCGCCTCCTCCGCTACTTTGCATGGAGTCCCCTCCTCCACTCGGCCTCCTCCCGTGCCCCTCGCCACCTCCTCCCCTCTCAGAACACCACGACCCGCCTCCTGGTCCCAGAATGCTACCACCGCACATCATGCAATCTTACTATGTCACGTACATAAATGGGTGCCAAATCACTTCTCAATTAAATGATTGCGAATAGGGATGAAGTGCGCGGATTTACTAAATCAATCTACCACTACCCAAATTGTGTCCTTACCTCATTGGGTACGTGGTAAGCTGACTACGAAATCTATGGTAATGTCATCCCATGGCCACTAAGGAACATCCAAAGGCTGCAATAGTCCAGCGGGACACTTATGCTCAGCCTTCACTTGTTGGCAAACCCCACAAGACGTCACATATCGAGCGACATCCACCTTCATTCTCTTCCACCAGAAGCTCTTTTTCAAATCCCGATACATCTTGGTCTCGCCAGGATGTACCGTGTACGGGGTACTATGAGCCTCTCTCAATATTTCATCCTTGACCTGAACCTTTTATGGTATGCAAAGGTGACCCGACCCTTAAACCGCAATGCGACCGACTCATCAAGGCTAAAGTCCCCCTTTTTCCCTTCATCAAGGCGCTTCCTCACTTGTTGAAGCAACCGATCATGTTGTTGCGCTTCTCTCACTTGCTCCGGAATCACCAATTCCAACAGCAGCTGCGTCTCGGATGGTGCTATACAAGCATAACAATAAGATATTTCCATTCGATCGAAGTCAGCAATAAGACAACCTAGAGTGGAGGGTGTCTCCTTGCGACTAAGGGCATCCGCAACCACATTCGCCTTACCCGGATGGTACTGGATAGTGAGTTCATAATCCTTGATCAGTTCCAGCCACCATCTTTGTCTCAAATTCAACTCCTTCTGCGTAAAGATGTACTTGAGGCTCTTGTGATCAGTAAAATATCACAAGACTCTCCATACAAATAATGCCTCCAAATCTTTAGAGCAAAAACCACTGCGACTAGCTCTAAATCATGAGTAGGGTAATACTACTCATGTTTCTTCAACTGTCGTGAGGCATACGCAATTACTTTGCTGTCTTGCATGAGCACTCAACCCAGACCCACTCGAAAAGCATCCGAGTAGACCGTGAAGCATTTCCCTGGATCAGGGAGGATGAGAACAGGGGCAGTAACTAACTTTTCTTCCAAAGTCTAAACGCACTCATATTCATCGGTCCACTAGAATTTCACGCCCTTCGCGTGGTGAGACATTGGCTTAGCAATAATTGAGAAGTCTTTTCTGGTTACCGGTAGTAACCACTAAGCCCGAAAACTTCTCACTTCTTTGACATTCGCTGGCCTCTTTCACCACTGATCGAAATCTTGGATGGATCTCTTGAAATACTTTCTGGTTAATCACATGACCCAGGAAGCCCACTTCAGAAATCCAGA
Source organism: Phyllostachys edulis (assembly GCA_036346405.1). Taxonomy (NCBI): domain Eukaryota; kingdom Viridiplantae; phylum Streptophyta; class Magnoliopsida; order Poales; family Poaceae; genus Phyllostachys; species Phyllostachys edulis. The sequence continues at coordinate 12,557,470 of CM070561.1, read as the reverse complement.
ATTCGCACTTCTTTAACTTGGTAAAGAACTGATTCTCCCTCAGAGTCTCAAGCACGAGCCTCAAATGCCGTTCATGCTCTCCCTCCGTCTTAGAATAAATCAGGGTGTCATCGATGAACACAACCACAAAGTCATCAAGATACTTATGCAGCATACTGTTCATCGTCTACATAAAGACAGTAGGGGCATTCGTTAGTCCCAAGGACATAACCTTATACTCATAGTGCCCATACCTTGTAGAGAAAGCTGTCTTTTCTATATCTTGCTCCGCAAGACTCGGCCGATTATACCCAGATTGTAGATCAATTTTGGAGAACACCTTGGCTCCCTTCAATTGATCAAACAAATCCTCGATACAAGGCAAAGGGTATTTATTCTTGATGATCACCTAATTAAGAGCACGATAGTCTATACACATGCGTTAACTCCCGTCCTTCTTCTCAGTGAATAGGACAGGGGCTCCCCCAAGGTGACACATTATGACGAATCAACCCTTTGGACAACAAATCATCTAATTGCTTCTTCAATTCTTCCTGGAAAGGTCGTGCCAAACGGTACGGGGATAGGGAAATAGGTCATGTGCCAGGAACAAGACAATCCTAAACTCCACATCCCTTTCGGGTGACATACCCGAAAGCTCTTCAAGAACTACATCGGGATACTCACACACCCCTGGGATATCCTCAAGGCGTAGCATTTGTCGATGACATAGGTGCCAGCTCCCACTTGATAATACTAGAGGGGTTCTGACGACAGACCCGCTCCATGTGGCCCGACCGACCACATTGCCGACACTCTTCTGTCCAAGAACATTCAGCCGCACGGTGCTCACCACCGCACTTGAAACAAATCATGCCCTGCCCTGGAACAGGACGATAGGCTAGGGTTGCTGACGATGAACGAGGCACTGTAGAAGACGACCTCGAAGATTTGGACTTGCACGACTATGGGGACGCTGGCCCCACTTGGACTTTTTAGAGTAGGTCGCTCAGATGACCCACCCTCCTCGCTAAAACTCCTCTTCTAGTCACTACCAGAAGCGCTTGGACCACCAGGGGGTTGCAGTCCTTTAGTGAGTTGCATTTCCATCTCCATCCCTCTGGCTTGTTCTACCACTGACCTAAAGTCACGTGGTGTAGTGGCTCCCATAACATACCAAAACTCAGAGTTGAGCCCCCCAGATCATTGCTCACGACCGATGGTACGAAACGAATCAGATCGTTGAATCCCTGCTTCGTACTCAGCTATGGTCATCTTCCCCTACACGAAGGTTGACAAGGCGACCTCTATACTCTCCACAAAAGATTCTGGGCAGTACTTCGCCTTGAATTGCTCGACGAGGATCTCCCAGATAGCGGGACCCTGGGGAGGGGTCCTAGCTAAAAGGACTCCCTCCCACCAAATGTTCGCCTAACCCTATATCTGGAATGCCATATAGCAAGCTCTCAGTTGTGAGCTCATCTCCAGGGCTTCAAATTGCCTTCCCATATAGCGCAACCAATCGGCAGCTTGGATTGGTGTACCCGCCTCATCGAAAGTGTCTAGACGTAAAACCAACCACTCACGAAGGCCCATCCTTGCCTCTAGCATTGTAATATCCCATTTTAACAAAGAGAGAGAGGCGTTTGGAGAGGAGGATTGATAGAAGTTGTTTTAGAAAGAATCTCGGGAGGGATTTTGATTAATTGAGAGAACTTGGACCATGGGCTGTTGGCCCACGGTGCTTGGCCCATGAAAGTGGCAGCCGGCCAAGGGAGAGGGGCATCAAACCCTAACCCCTCCCCAACCCCTTGCGCCTAACCCCTCCTCTCCTGGATGAGCAACGCCCTTTCTCTCTTCTCTGGCCGCTCCCAAAGATTTTTCCTGGCGCCGCCACTCCCCAGGGCGCTGCCGCTCAAGGACCCCAGCTCGGCCCCACCGCCTGTGGCTCCTACCCGACCGCCTCCTCCTGGCGCTTCCTCCTCCGAATCAGCTGCTGCTCCTCTGCTCCAACCACCGGTCTCCTCCATGCAGCCGCCGCCCCTACCGCCTCTGGCGCCACCTCCCTATGGCGTAGCTGCTGGCCTTGCGCCCAGCCCTGCGCGCTCCCTCTCCGTCGGCCATGAGCCCATGTCACGGCCATCCTGGGCACCTACGCCGCCACCACGGCCAGCGCCTCGCTCGCTGCCACATGCCATCGGCACCAACTCGCCGCTCTCCTCCAGCCTATGGCGCCCACGGAGCGCCGCTGCTCGCTCCTTGCGCTGCCTCTCGTCGGCCGGCCGCGCCTGGCTCCTCCTCCTGCTCACGCGCTGAAGCGCCTCTAGGCCCAATGCGACTTGTCGCTGCCGGCTCGCCCGCGACCAGCGCCTCCCTTTGCTTGTCCGTGTGATTCGAGGTAGGGTGAGCTTGTAAGTTTGGCTCACGAATTTGTATCTCATGAATGGGAGTTTGACTTTTGGATGATCAAAATGTCGTCATATTGATTTGTTTTGCTTAATCAATATGGGAGCTAATTGGTGTATAGCTGCAAAGGAGAGGCCTCATCCATGTGCGTTAATTATTCTGGCTGCACACCATGTGCTTGACGATTTGCCTAAACGACTGGTACAGAGCAAGTTCTTGCTCAAGGATCTCTACCTCGACGTCAACACGGCCAATGGTTTGACACCTCTAATATGTGCACTATATGGTAGTGGATCTACAGCCATTGTAAGGCTTCTTCTTGATCGTGGTACTAATCTAAACAAAGCAGACATGGATGGGCTTACTGCGCTCCATACTGCAACATTTCAAGGTAACTGTGAAATAGCAGAGTTATTATTGTCCAGAGGGGCTTTTGTTGACCCTGTATTTGAAAAAGGAGCACCACTACACGTTGCTGTTGAAGATGGAAATGGGAGAATGCTAGAGTTATTGTTTTGACATCAGGTGGATGTGGTGGTGAACCCCGGTGCGAGAGCGTTCCGCTTTTGTCTTCTGTCTCACGATTGAGGCAAGTGCAAGTAGTATTAATGAGTGGTTATATTTCATTATTGATGATGATTGCTGCTTGATAATGTTGATGAGCCCGAATGCCATAATTGATTGATGATGCTTACTGTTTGGTAATGTTGTTGAGCTTGAATGCCATAGGTTAATGACGATGCTTACTACTTGGAAATATTTACATGATGCTGCATGCTAATGGTTACATGATGATACGTACATATTACGGTTTATATGGTGATGCTTGCATGATAATGGTTATATGTTGATGGCAGGAATGATGGGACAAGGTGAGCAATGAGGCTACCTTGTTAATGATGAATCATGATAATGATAATGGACATGCGCATTTACATTTCTGCATGTTCATTTCTGAACCTTGGGCTACATGGTAGCCAAGGGCTGTTTCCTTGAGATCCCCGTCCTGCATTGGACGGGCCTGGTCCCCACACTCGTGGAGTGTGGGCTTTGGATCCCTGTGCCTAGAGGGCACAGGCTTAGGGTATGTATCGACGGATACATACTCGGCATTACCGGTAATTGCTAAGAAGTGAAGTATTTTGCATTCATGGCATATTCATTGCATTTATGCATAAGAGATGGATTTGTGGTATATAATGTTGTGTTCATGATGGGAGTGTTTGGTCCCTTGACTGCTTATGATGCTATCATAAGAGATGGATTTGTGGTATATAATGTTGTGTTTATGATGGGATTGTTTGTTCCCTTTGACTATTTATGATGCTATGTTTGATTTACTATTGCACTTTGCTGAGTCGTGGACTCACACTTGCTGTGTTGTGCTTGCTAGGTACCTCTCGAGGCAGCGACATGCATGGGAAGGGGTAGACATGGTGCACGACACATAAAACACAAACCGCAATGAATAATCAAACCCAATTATCCACAGTTCATATTCTTGTTAATTACTTTAGTTTTGATTCTATGACCACCCTTCATGGTGGATATTTTGTTTGTGATCATGGATGATCCCTTTATGTTCTTATTCATTCGTTGATTGAGTTCATTTAACCCTCGTAGATATGCTGATCATTGATGCATTAGTTGATTAGCATATTTTGGATATCCTTTGATGATTCGTTTATATTAGAGAATTTGATTGTGATTGATGCTATATTAAATTGTTTGAACCTCTGGTATAGCCATCTATACAACGGAGGTTTTGCCAGATTTTAGAGAAATGTCTTAGTTTTTATTGGTTAGAACGTTAGTTTAGTAGCAGACCAGGCTAATATTGAGTTTGATTGTTAGCATTAGGTCATTCATGAATTAAAAGCTTGGTTGATGATTGATATTATCAACCTTCATGATATGGTTGGATTGGCAATGGGTTAGTGAACTGCGTATAGACTCTTGATAGTATTATCGTAATTGACTGAATCTGATTAGATGTTTGAGATTGAATTATTGACGAATTCTGATTCAATTCTTGTATCCATTCTTCTAGATACTGATCTTTTTACGTTACTATTTGAAAGTTGGTTAAAATTATTCCGTAGTGTTGTTGTATGTTAGTCTTTTAGTAACATTTTGGCTTTCGCATAGCCAGGGTGTTACAAGCATGGTTGGAACAACAGTAGGTACCGCAACGGGTATAGCCGTAGCAGCGGCTCCCGGCGCTTGTTGGCAAAGCGCACGGACCTCTTCCATAAATTCTCGCAGCAAGGCCGAAGATCTTGCCTGAATCCCAGCTACAGACTGCTCAATGGAAACAACCTCTGCACCAGGTGTTTCTTGCTGAACCTCAAGCGGTGGCTCCGCTTGAGCGGCCACAGCCGCGACCTCTACCTCTACCCCTCGGCATCTCAGATAAACAAGCATTCACATGATCAATTCACAAACTATTACCTCATAACATTGCACGTCAACAACATAACTAGCTAAAACATGTATACAACGCTGGACCCAAAACCCATCCTACTGTGCACCAGAGTGTGTCAAGTTTAATTTAATTATTTGGCCTAGGTCAAGTTTTAGTAATTAATCAACTTAGGTCTACATAATTTTTACCACGGACCTAATGCTCGCTCCGATACCAATTGTAACACCCTGACCCGCCTCCTGGGCCCAGAATGCTACCACCGCACATCATTTATTACAAACTTGCGCAGCTAAGTTAACAACTAGACATGAAATAGCAAAAAATGGATTATCTAAGGAGAATGAGTTGCATTAGTAACTACATGTGACGTGGATGTACTATTCTCCCCTTCCCGAAGCTTGTCATCTGCGACGTTCACCTAAAAACCAACGATGAGCAAGGGTGAGTCCGAAGACTTAGCAAGCACATAATAGAAACGATAAGCACTGCCACACAAACATAACATAAACATTTCATCATTTCCATCAATAACTCTCCATTAGTGCAATGCATCATTATTATACATGCTCATTTGCTCACTTCATTGCCCATATATGTGAATGCACCATCATGCCCATGCTCATGCTCATATGCATCTCATCAGCTAATACCGGTATCGCGGAGTGTTCACCCGTCGATGACACACTCTTCCCCCATCTTCATTAGGATGGGGTCCTTACATTGTTGGACTTTATCTAGTCCCTACAGATGTAAGACTTCATCTAGAGCACACTAGATTAGTCATGTATCTTTCTCACTGACCTCACCGGAATAGTTACATGACTTTCTCACCGACCTGGCTCATGCATTCTTGCCATGATGCAAATGCACATGTCCATTGTCATTAACATGATTCATCATCGTCAGCATTAACAAGGTAGTCTCATTGCTCACCTTGTCCCATCATTATTGTCATCATCACGTAAACATTACTATGTAAGCATCATCACGTAAACATTATTATGTAAGCATCATTACCTAAATGTTACCGTGTAAGCATCATCATATAAACCTTACCATGTAAGCCTCATTACCTAAACATTACCGTGTAAACATCATTACCTAAACATTACCGTGTAAGCATCATCATATAAACATTATCATATCATGCAAACATCACATATTTCATAGCACTTACAGGCTATCGCTCTACCATGCACTTGCCTGTTAACCAAGTGGAGCGGAGTAACGTGCGGATGACACCGTTCCCGAACCTCCACCTGAACAAGCATTCAACCAGACTCAATACATTTAGTAATACATGCACACACACACGGGCGACATTGTTCCTACGTGCAATCTGGCACGAACAAACCCCTCTTTCTCCGGGCACTAATCTACAGGCCCGGTGCCTAAAATATTAATTAGTTAGGGTTCGCACCGTAAAAACTTGTGAATAAAATAAATTAGGTGCACGCCCCAAAATTTCTTTCCACCCCTTCCTTTTCTCTCTTTCTTTCCTCCTCCCCTTTTCTTCTTTTTCTTTTCCCTTCCTCTGCCGACACCCAACCCCCCCCCCCCCCCGCGCTGCCTTATCTCCTCTCCTTCCCCCTCCTCACTCACTCAATCTCCTCCTCTCTCTCGTGGCTCTCCGGCCGATCCGCCTCCCTGGCCGAGTCCGAGGCCGCCAGACCCACCAGCCTCAGAGTCAGCCTCACACTGCCACCCACCCTCGGTCCCTCTCCTCTTGGCACGATCGGCACCGCCTTGTGCTTTCGCCCCGGTGGCTCCCCTCCAGAGCCGCCTCCCTCCGGCTCGCTGGCTCCTCCCGCTTGGCCTCGGTGGCACAGACTCCTCCTCTGCTTGGCTTGACCAGCCCGGCCACCTCAAGGCTGCACCCCTGGCTCACTGGCACCCGGCTCGGCCTCCATTGCAGGCGCTCCCCATGTGTTGCCGCCTCCTACGAGCTCCACCCCTGGGTACACCTTCTCTTACCCCTCCCTCTCTATGATGCTTAGCTCAAGGGGTGGGGTTTGGACAAACAAATGGGGGATTGGAGTACCTACTAGGTTTGCCGGTTTTGGTTGGACATCGCCGTCGATGTTGGGTCGAAGCTTGCCGTGGTTGCCACCTTGCTTCCTCTTGTCCTCCCTACTCCCTCTGCTTCTTCTTCTACTGCCAGCTGCGTTGTGCTTTACTTCGGTGGGTGCTCTCGGCTGGAAGAAAAATGGGTTGGGAGGAGATGTGGCTTGGGTGGCTTTGGTCATATCCCCTCTCTTTTCTCTCTCTACTCTCTCTCTCTCTAATGGCTTTCCTACTGTGGGGAGGTAATTTGGTAAAATACATTCCCAATTTTTTACTCACTCCCCTTTGCATTTTTACTGGTAATACACCCTCCCTTCACGTCAGCCTCCTCGTCGTCGCCATTCACAGAGCAGCTCCTTCCCCTATCTGCAACCTCAACCGCAAACAATCGACGACTTCCCCTCCATCCGTGCTTCCCAGATCCAATCCCCACCGGCCCGGCTGGAGCCCGTCACCGCTGCCGGCCCCAAATCTAGCGACCACGGCGACCTTGTCTGCAGGTGTCAAGGTTAGAGTTCGCCAGCCTCCCTCCTCCCCCTTTGCCTCAAGTCCCCTTGTACTAGTTTCTTTTCTGGTTTGGATTGTGTAGTTTCGCAGATCTAAGCAAACAATGGTGTTAGTAGATAGAACATGTATAGGATTCGGTTAATTTGCTTCATTCGGTTGTGATATTCCTGCCCTCATATGTTGATGAGAATATGTTCATCGGTTCATGGATGAGAATATGGTGTATACACTAGACCTCTGTAAAATGTGATGTTGTGTACACTAGCTTAGATGAACTATTGCCCTAATTACATTAGGAGCAAAGAAAAAAATAAGCTATCATTCCTTATTTGATCATTTTTGTCACCTTTAACTAACAATTCAAAGAATTAGTCAAGAGTGATGTGATCGTAATTTATAAGGTTGTAGCTAATGGTCTTGCTTGCACTTGCACTGTGAATCAGTGTGTCTGCTTCCATCCTTGCCACTGGGAATCAAATCCGATTGATCAGTGGGTATGTTTCCATCCTTGCACTATGAATTTGTGTATTGAGGAGGAAAAGAAAGGGAGGGGAAATGGGAATCAAATCTGATTGTTGAGGTGAGTTTAGCCACTGGGAATCAAATCCGAGGATCATCCTGCCTGTTGTTCCATTTGCGAGTGGAATTTTAAGCTTAGCATATGGTATTGGTACTTGTTAGTCGAAATAGATCATGCATGCATCACATTGATTAAAAATATTGAATGTTATCAAGGACCAGGTGGGAGTTCATTTTACTTTACATATCGCCTCTAATATTCAGTTCAGCTGTGAGGATAGCAAACGGATTTTATCAACCACATATTGTTCATGTTCATGTCACTGCAGTTGAAGAGAGGCACTGATAGAGCAGATATCCACTGCATCGCCTTCTCCCCCGACTCCAAGTGGCTCGCAGTATCCAGCGACAATGCAACAGTGCATGTCTTTAGCGTTAATGTCGATTGAACATCGTCGGCGCCGGGAGAACGACAATGGTCCTGATGACCTCCTGCCGTTTGTAGAAAGATAGGACTATCTTTCTTCTCAAGATCAATAACTGTACATCGATCAATATCATTACAGGCCTTGACAAAAATGGACCTAGCTGTCTTCTGGGCAATCTGAAAAAGAAAATTACAGTATCCATCAAATTTGTTAAAAGTGAAGTACTAATTATATAATAATAGCAAATGCAGACCAAACTGATATCAAAATACTGCCTCCATTTCACAATACTTGGCCCTCTTTGACCAGTGCGCGCATATTTAGGCAATCCTTTTTTAAGCAAATTAAGACAAAAATGCCCCCTCACAACTACTATAGTTGCACTGAAAAAATAACGAGGTTTAGTGTGGCAACAAGGGGCAAAATGGGAAAAAGTGCACAGGATGCGTAGAGTGTCCAGTGTTGCGAAACAGAGGGAGTAATCAAATTTATGCCGTAAAAAAGTGAAGTTCATAGCATGATGGAGAAAAACTAGAAGAACATGCTAGTGTTAAAAGGTTAATATGATGGGTGTTGTAGTCAGGGTTTAAAATAGCAGTTTTGGGATTTTTTTTTTCCCCGACCGCAACCGGCATCCAGTAAGGGACCTAATCCAATTTTGAACTCACTGATATTTCTCCAGAGGGAGAAAAGCGGAGAGAGCCGGCCAAGTAAAGAAGAGGAGGGGAAGAAGGAGGCCGGACCGCCGCCGCCAACGGCCAGCGCGCAATCCGCTTGCCCGAGTCACACGCGCCGTTGCCAGTCGCAGGAGGCAAGCCGCTTGCCTCGTTCGGTTGGGTTGGAGATCATTTCTCCAACCTTATCCTTCAAAATATCACTGTGCTCATCATCAGCATGGACGGAAGGTGAGTCAATCATAATGCTCAAACTGTTCTTGTCTTTTGATGCCATTTCTTCAGATAGAAGTGCCATGTCCCAGATTGGTTCTGTCCTGAACGTTCCATGTTGACACTTGCTGATGATTTGTGCAGCTTCTATCGTTGCCAATTTGACACGGAGAAGGAGGTGTGATGACGAAGCTGGAGTACAGGAACTTCATGAACATTCGGAGTCAGAGATGACATGATTCTTGTGCATGACATGACCACAGAACACTGATTTTATGATATTTGAGAGAAAGAATTGTTTATGTATGGCCTGATTTGACTTGTAATTTTCCTATTTGTAACAGCAGCATGTGTGTTGTTCATGTAATTTTCCTATTTGCACTAGCAGCTAGTGTTGTTTGAGCAATTTGTTGGTATTTCTTGATGCCTGCATGACTACGCGTGATTGTGATTAATGGCAGTTGGCACTCGATTATCAACGAACACTTATTTGTATTCTTGTGTTAGCACTCATTTATCCTACGAACAATTCCATGTTATTTGTGGTTCGGACTTTATCGAACTATTAATTAATTAGCTTTGTTATTGGTATGAAATGCATTCATCTTACTACATTCATATGATATAGCATTCAAAATAGAATATCAACTGGTCTCGAGAAATTTGTAGCTAATAAATTTCCAAAATAAAAGGTACAAATAGAAATGAGTAAGTAACAAATACATTTGAAGTGTTAAAATCAGCGGTATGATGGTCTTGTTGTCTCAAATCCTCACTTTCAGAGTTTTGAGAGTCAACCTCTGTAACAGCCCAAAAATTCATAAAGGAAAAATATGAGATTTTTAAAACTTTTTATGTGAAAACTATTGTTGCGCGTCTTGACTACCATTTCAAGTCTTATTTGGACTGCATCATATTTTCTTACCGGAGTAAATAGCACCAGATCGAGGAACTCAAGTCTGGAACCCAAATGTTATATAACCAACTCGAGAGATGCTAGCATATTCTTCCTCTCGTTTTGTTGTTCATCCGACTAGCGGTGATCAAGCTCGGTCTTGCAGACCCACTTCGATCAGAGACCGACAATGACTATGTCTCTCTCTCTCTCTTCAGGCGCCAAGTGCGACCAGAGGGTACATCAGTGGAAGCATCAATCGCCATTACTCCCGTCACTCAAACCATCACAACATCTCGCACTATGCTACCCACTCACAACAAAGACCAACCATTCCTCCTTGTCGGTCGTGCTAAAGTGCCTATACATAGTTGCTCCAAGCCCTTATTGCCATTCTTCGCCATTCCAAAGATAGCCCCCCTTTCTTCCTCCCCAAGTGGACTCGAGCTCGGTCGGGCTCAAGCGCTTCGCTTTGGCCAAGCGTCGTCACATCACCGCCGCCATTGACACCCATCGGGGCGCCTTTGGCCCGTGCTTCCTCCCTCAGGCAGATACTCCAAGACATCCCCGAAGGACCATCTACCTGCTTCCATGGAGTTACCCTGAAGATCGAAGACTACTCTCCTTCCTCAAGCCACTACTGTAGCGCGGAGTTTCTCTCGATGTCGCGGTCCACCGTCGTTAGCCTAGCTCCGGCTAGCTCGTTTCCCCAGCTCTGTACCGGTACGTTCCTAGTGGCTCAGATGCTCCTCCTTGTTCGAGCTACCATGTTCTTTCTCTAATGTTTCTCTGGTTCTTTCTCTGGCTTTTTTCACTGGTTCATTCGATCGCGTCAAAGCAGTCGGACCTTTGCTTCTTTCGAACACTGTTGTGTAGTTGAATACTTCTCTCATTCGACTACGCACGGTTAAGCCTTCTACAACCACGTAGTCGAAACTCTTTCGACTACGCATAGCCGAAACCTCCTCTGACCACATCTAGTTGTATCTCCTCTCTGTAGAAAGTTACCAGAGGATATAACACATTCCCAAGTATTTGTACAGAAGAACTCCGGTGGTCGAAGATTCCTTCGACCAACCCCTCCACGACCTCCCCAGGTCATAACACCTCCGTGACCTCCCCAGGTCGTAACACCTCCACGACCTCCCCAGGTCATAACACCTCCATGACCTTCCCAGGTCGTAACACTTTCACGACCTTACCCTGGTCATAACACCTCCACGACCTTCCCTGGTCATAACACTTCCACGACCACTGTGGTTCGACCACTATGTTTCGACCACTCAGTTCAACTATTGAGTTTCGATCACTCATTCAACCACTTTGGTTCGACCACGGTGCTTCAAGCGCACAGTTTGACCACTGTGTTTCGACCACACGGTTCGACCGCTCATTCGACCCCTGTGGTTCGACCACACCGTTCGACCACGGTGCTTTGAGCACACAGCTCAACCACTGTGTTTTGATCATACTCGTCTATACCTTCGACCAACCTAGTCTAGGACCCTTGGTCTGAGACTCTCCAAATTGTCGTCAGATATGGATGTTTCCTTTCAAAGTGTTCCCTTTCATTGAATGTATTTGGATTTATTTGAGTTCATTTGATTATTGATTTCAAATTGAGTTTCTCGGGGTTTATTTGACTTCTGGTTATTCTTGCGTATATAGAAGCCAAAGGACCGAAGATCCTCCGGTTGATCCAGGACAAGATCAGCAGAACCTCGACCAAGGCGAGTCAATACTTTGATCATATTGCACCTACCTTTTCCAAATTATGTTGCTTTAAACTATGAAATTGCATTGCCATGTTTTATCCAACTATATTGGTCTAGCTCATAGTTAATGCCTTAACAATAATTGTGTATAAACTTTCCTTCCTTGAACTTGGACATTATCCTTTGTCACCCTAGACTTAATGAATTACATACTAGCTAATAAGTCTGTATCTAAGTGTCATGCTTAGCCTTACTTAGATACAATGTCATGCGGGCATTAAACTGCCCGACCACAATCATTAAAAACTTTTGAAAGTGATTTGGGGGCAGTCGAGGCTGGGAGCCTAGCTGGTATGTTGGACTAAAGAATATTTTCAAAACAAAAGGAAAACCTGAAAAACCGTTTTCGACTCGGGTGGCTCAAAAGAGTGGCTGGTGCTGGGGGCATGAGAGAATGTTGGTATGTGGATGTACCACCCGAGTCAATTAAGGACCGAATCTTGGAATGATCTCTTATGCAAAAACAGTGCAACCACAAGTCTATAATGGAGTGCGACTGGCCAACTAATTTGCTCTCCTCGGCGTGGCTCATGGATTGGGTGGAATGCGGTGGACAATCGGGAGAACGAAGCCACGGAACCGCCGGCAAGACAAGAGGGGCCTCCTAGGAGCGTGGCTCCGGGCGGTGGAAACCTTAGTATAGCGGATGGAGTGCGTCGAGGTTGAGCATTGTAAAGGTCTTATGGTAATCTCCCCTTGATTCACATGTCTAAGGAAACGTGTGTATATATCAAGACGATTACCTCTTGTAGGTAAAGTGTGCGAACTCTACAGAGTAAAAAAATCATCTAGATAGCCGTGCTCACGGTCAAGAGCGGTGCTAAGAACTTGCTCAATATAGCTTTCATTTTTACAAAACCATTTGTGATGAAAAGGAAGGATGGGGTGGGACCTCAAGGATTTGAGAAAGCACAGTCGGGACCCGATGGTAAATCTGGATAGCAGAGCATTGGGTGGATGGAGCCACTCAATGGTATAGGAGGTGGGACCTCCACTAGTACTTGACAAGATGAAAATTCATTTATGAAAACATATTGTTAAAAATGCTAAGTCTCAAGATTTTCTGCTACTCAATCTAGTTCAAACTTGGCTTTGTGCAAATAAAAGAACTCTAAAACATCCCTTGACTAGCCCTGCATCTATACGACTGCATTGTGTGTTGGCTTGCGAGTACGGTTGTGTACTCAGGCTCGTCTAATATAATCTTTCAGACCCATGCGATCAAGACCCCTACTACTACCACTACCACTCGGAGGCTGAACTAGAAGGTGGTGAAGATGATGAAGCTTAGGCCGGGACCCCCAGTCGCTTGCCTATGGGCCTAGTGAATGGATCCACTGCGACTTGTTTTGCTTCCGCACTTGTCTTCGTTTCTGTACTATGACTTTTGTAAGATTTCTGCTTCGTGGCTCTTTTGTAAAACGATTGGCTGCACGACCTGATATGTATATATCTATATTATGTTACAGGCTTGTACTGCTCAATTGTTCATATGAGCATTGTCCCTACGAGCACTATTCACACCGAGCACAGTCTACACTGAGTGTAGTCATACCACCTACAACCGAGTGTGATCACCAGGACCACTCCTCAGAACCTCATCGGAACCTCTCTAGGACCATTCCTCAGGACCTCCTCGGAACCTCTCCAGGACCACTCCTCATGACCTCCTAAGAACCTCTCTAAGACCACTCCTCAGGACCTCCTCGGAACCTCCCCAGGACCTCCTCGGAACCACTCTAGGACCACTCCTCAGGACCTCCTCACAACCTCTCCAAGTCCACCCCTCAGGACCTCCCTCGACCTCTTCAGGACCACTCCAGGATCTCCACGAGACCACTACAGGACTTCCTCAGGACCTCTTCAAGACCTCCCCAGGATCTCCTCGAGACAACTCTAGGACCTCCTCAGGACTTCTTCAGGACCTCTACAAGACCTCCCCTGGATCTCCTCGGGACAACTCCAGGACCACCTCAGGACTTCTTCAGGACTTCTCTAGGACCTTCAGGACCTCTTCAAGACCTCCCCAGGATCTCCTCGGGACAACTCCAGGACCTCCTCGGGACTTCTTCAGGACCTCTCTAGGACCTTCAGGACCTCTTCAAGACCTCTCTTCAAGACTCTCCCCTCAGACTTCTTCAGATCTCTACAAGACAACTCCTCGGGACCTCCTCCTCAGGACTTCTTCAAGACCTCTCTAGGACCTTCAGGATCTCTTCAAGACCTCCTCAGATTTTTTTTTTCGACCAATTATGGTCGCAACTATGGACCTGACCGTAGGTCTGCTTTGAGCTTACATGGCTATGGGAATGGTCCAAGAATGTATCTGTGTGTATGCTATCTATCGATCCAAGGAATGGCACAGTTTGACACAGTTGATTCCAAATTCCAAATTTGGGGTCTGACAACCTCCTACAAAACATTTCTCCCGGCCAGCTCTAGATTCTTATTGGAGCAGATCCTCTGAGAATCAAGAGCTAAGAGCTAAAAATGAGGAGCGGAGCCCTACCAAAGAGGCCCTTCATTCATTAACGCAGGAGCTCAAGACACACAAATTAAACTGCAATTAGTCCTTTAAAGTTGTTTAAAGAAGGAAAAAGAGATTTTCTACTAAGATCACGTGTAAGAGTCGTAGCAAGCATATTTCCAGCTTTTTCTCTCTAATGTTTAACGCCGGTAAATAACACAATAATTTCAGCCCTTGTTTGGGAATCCCAAATTTCTGGCATATTCCTGTGATGGGCCAGAATTTAGTTCAAAATCTCGGCCCATCCACAGGGATGCGTCGGGAATTTGGGGTTCCTAAACAAGCCTTTATAGAACTTTGATGGGGAGTGAAATTATTCCATTGTTCCTTCCCTGTCCCATCAATTCATCCACAGTTACTGGTTCTGATCACAAAAGGAGGTAGTTTGGAATACGTGAATTTCGCAGAAAATAACTCAATTCCTACTGGAATAAGGTGAAATTGTTACGTCTAAACAGGGCCTAAAAGTGCCACTTTGGACATTGATACGGTCTGTAAAGTGAACTTTGACCAATAATTTCTATTATTTCAGTTTTACATGATTGAATAGATTTTTCATTATGAAAATATTGGCAAAAGTTTAAATAGTTCAATTGCATGTGGGGATAGGTTCGCTTCTTCAGTTTTTGACTAGATGATAAAGTAAGTCAACGGTTCAAACAATTTAGTTATATAACTTCTTGCCTATTTAGCTTGGCCACGTGGGGACCCAAATTTACCTTTCGAAACTCTCTGTGTATATTAGCACTAGTCCCTAGATCAGTAGCTAGTGCACACAGATACATCATTGAATATCAAACATATATCTCACAAGAGTAAAGCTATTGGATAATATTAAATAGTACATAAGTAGACGGTACGGTCGCTTGAATTACATACGGCCTATCAGGCCAAATACCTTAAATATCTGCAGCTGAAGCAGAGTCAATAACAAAACAGGTGGGACCCTCAAGATATGCCCACATGCAATCATCTGGGGCTTGCGGCTAGCTCATAGCCTCTTCGATTTACGGTCTTGTCAAATGCGATTAAGCGTCCGTAGAGCTTACTTCTTTTTCACTTGCTAGATTATAGTAATTGAGTAATAGTGAGTACAAAAAGGTACTCAACAAGCCACCACATACCACCACAAAGGATGTGATATAATAGATGCAAGGCTAATCAAAAAAATGCTTGGGGTTCTTTTGTTTCTTGGAAGTTCTCTTTCAAATAGACTAAGTAAAAAACATGTGACCTAGCATTTTAACTAAACCAATTATATGAAATTGAGTAGTGTTATATAATATTAGTGAAGGCTCTAACCTCCTATTATAGAGAGTGACCCCTATCACTAGATGTTATATTTCTATCGGGCTACTACCCGCACTTTTCACTGGCTACCACTAGGACAAATCAAAACCTTGGGCTGCTACTTGCACTTTCATCCCTCCTATAAATTGTTTTATAAAGGATGAGACTAATCAAGTAAGTTCTCGTGCATCGCCCATGACTGGAGGCATGACTCTCCAGACAGTTTTCACTCTGCAGAGGTTGTACAACTTTATCCATACAAAAGTGATCATCTTGTAATGTCAACATGGTAACGTAGACGTGCAACTAAAAAATCATCACAAGGCCTTTCCAACACATCCCCCTAACATTTGCCTGCTCGTAGGGTTGTACCCCTCGTCCCCGATGAGGAACCTTCGTTGTGTCGGAAATCACCCCCCCACCTCTATTGAGGAACAACGATGCCCTTCTACCATGTGGAGTCCGATCTCCGCTTCCCCGGAATCTCTCCCCCTCCACACTTCCTCAAGTGGATCAAACACCACTTGAACCCCCCCCCCAAACAAGTGGATACAACACCAATTGTTTCAGCCTATGGCATAAATGCTAAGGTTTGTCAAAGTAATCAACTAGGTCGACACCATTATAGACTTGCGGTTGCACTGTTAGTGCCCAGAAAGTCATAACAAGATTTGGTTTTTAATTGACTTGGGCGGAACTACCACGTTACCAACTCTGATGCTCCCCCCGCACCCGCCCGACTTACCATCAGCCCAATTCTAAAATTATTTTTGGATTTTTGTTTTAAAAACCTTTTCTCATTTCAAAATACCAGACATACCCACCCAATGGTTTCCCAAATCAAGTTTTGATTATTGAAATGATATCAAGGCAAATTAATGCACACATGTCAATGTATCTAAGAAAGGCTAAGCATGACAATTAGATACAGACTTAATGACTAATTAAGTTTACTATTATTCCTAGGGCAATAAAGGATAGTGTCCAATATCAAGGAAGGGGATTTAATAGCTCACTTAACATTAGGGCATTAACTATGATCCAATGTCAACATAATTGTAATCAAAGTAAAGCATGCATTTGATATATTTTAAAATATATATATACTTTGCATTCAAAGGGTACGTGTAATATGATCAAAGTTTCAAATGAGCGCATGACCAACCTTCTTGTTGTTTTTGAATGCCAAATTGGGACCTTGCTATTCACATATTTAGGACTCCCACTAGGTACCACTAAACCAAGAGTACAAGATTTTGCTCCCCTTATCGACAGAGTTGAGAGACAATTGGTAGCTTGTTCAGAATACCTTTATTATGGAGGCAAATTAATCATGGTGAATGTTGCCCTATCTTTACTGCCCACGTATTACATGTGCATACTAAAACTCCCTGCCATGGTTGAACTCAAAAAAGCAGCCCTTAGCAGCTTGGGACAAGGTTTGTAAGCCTAAAAACAAAGGAGGTATGGGAGTAATTAATCTAAGAATTCAGAATGAAGCTTTGTTAATGAAGCACTTGCACAAATTTTTCCACAAGCATGAAGTTCCCTAGATTCATCTCATTTGGTCCACTTACTACCGACCCAAATTACCTCAAGCGAAGCATCTTTTTGGTGGAAAGATGTACTCAGGATGCATGATAAATTCAAAGGAATATCAAACTGCACAATAGTCTCTCAGACTATGGCTCTCTTTTGGCAGGATACTTCGAACAACAATATTGTGTCACACATGTTTCCCAGACTATATTCTTTTGCCAAATGTATAGATTCTTCGGTTAGCAGTTATGTACATGGCATTGAGATCTCTGAATTATATAACATTCCATTCATAGTACAAGCTTATTAGGAATATCATCAACTGCAACATTTGATTGCTCAAATGAATCTCTCCACGGATGGAAATGATGTCTAGACTTACATTTGGGGCAATGGAAAATACTCTTCTCAGAAATATTATAGGCTTTACTTTCAACATCTGCAAACGTCGCAATCATACCTGTGGATTTGGAGAAGTTGTAGGATCGGAAAGGCGACTAGAGGGGGGGTGAATAGACGCTTTCTCTAATTTTCACCCCGATCGAACTCAACACTACTTTCACTCCAATAGCTATAAAAGCTATGAAGATCTATATATAGGCACAGCGGATGACCTGCGTTGAATCCGATCAAACCCCGAAGCACAAGACTAAAAACATCTCACAACCGCATGCACAAGATCCAACGCCTCAGCTAACGGCAGAGCACAAGCAAAAACTAAGGAGATACTAACCAGAAATAAACTAATGGCTAGAATAAAAACTAGTGGATGAAAATAATGCATCTAGATACTGTATTCTCTCTTGCTCATCAAACACTGGCCGAACCAAACACAGCTGCAAAAACGTGAGGAGGTAAAACATCACTCGATCATTGATGGGCAGACAAATAAAAAGATCTCAAGTCAATCTAAGATACTATGCAGCTGCGGATCCAAAACAGCAAAACTTCTGAAAATCAAAGCCAATACAGCCGCAGCAATCAAAATCAAAAACTGCACGCCGCCACAGATCCAAACAGCCATCAAAGCATAGATCTCGATTTTCTCACTCGGCGCTGCGCCAATTTTCCGGACCAAACACAGTGCTACTGTCGTCGACTTCAGTTTCTATTTTCGGGCGGTAACTACAGGCGCCGACCAAAACACCTATTTTCCACGGGCGCCAGGCCGCCGCCAAGAACTTCGGCTTCGTTTTTTCAAAGCAACAACTTCAAGAAAAATGGCAAAATACTAAGCACATTGAATCAACAACACAAAGATTGAGTCAATGCAGAGCAGTAAAACGACTAAAATAGATCGGCCACATTCTGCTTTTCCTACAGGCCAGAGGCCGCCGCAGCTCTATTCCTTGAGCAGCACAGGTCGCTGCACAGGGTCTACCGATTTTTAGTCAAAGACCGGCTGCTATTTCTATCGGGAGCACAGAGGCCGAATCAAGAACAGGGAGCAGCAGCTCAAAAAATTCACGTCGCCGCCATCAGCACTAATTTCCGCACACAGGGGCACAAGGCTTTGGTTTTCACGGGTTCACTCGGACAGCCAACATCCACAGCCCTTTTTGTGTCTCGCCAAAGATCACTAGAAAGCTAATCAATGCATCATCAAATAGGAAACCAAAACAATCAACTCCAGCTACCGACTAGCACTCAACTTTTTCAGGGAGAGAGAGACCGCTGCCCAGAGCTCTCAAAGCGCTACAGGCGCACCTCTGCTTTTCTGCGGGGCATGAACTGGCTGCAGCCAAGAGTCCTGATTTTGTGCACACGCAACAGGGAACAGCTAGAACCAAAAGCTCAATCGAGTTGCATTAATGAAAGCAGGCAGCTGAGGAATGGTAATAAAATAATCAAACAGCAAAAACTGGATCACTCAATGACACGAATTGAGAATCACAAACTGATGGGACATACAAAAGTAGCAGCTTAAATTTTCAAGGCAGCTCTCCAGGCGCCGGATTCTGCGGGCCGCCACAGCGCCTATCTTCCAGAAACAGGGCGCCGCCCCTCTCTTCTTTTTCTGCCGACCAAAAACGGCGCCGCCTCTAAAAACCCGATTTTCCACGGGAGGAGCTACAGCGCCGCCACCAAAAGCTCCCCTTTTTTTTCTCTCAGCAGCCCCCAAACACTCCCTTCTACAGTTCCTTTTATAGGGCAATTTTCTAACCCTAAAGACCTTCTAAAAGATTTACCCTAATGGGCTTCCGTTAGGGCCCAACAACAACGGAACACACACGCACGCATCTCAAAGCGCCGTCTTCATCGTCGATTGATCTAAACCGCTTCACCATGTACCGACGAGGCCATGCTTTAGTTAAAAGGTCACTAAGATGGTATTTGGTAAAATTACCAAAATACCCTTCTCGATCCTTCTTCAAAAGACCGAGTCCATCTGTTGAAGCAATCGCCGCTTCACGTGTAGGTTGATCAACGGCTCCATGTCGTCAAGTCTCTCCGTCCGGATCCCACCGCACCACCACCGAAAGCACTTCAGCGACTCCCGCACCGCTGATCCAACCAACAGACCGCCGAACCGCCTTCGGTCATCCTTATCCATTCTGCGCCACGCTTGAGTCGATTGACCTCGCTCGGCATCCTTGATCGTTTCGGACCTCACTCTCCAAGCTTAGTCCCGATTCTCTCGCCGTTGGCCGTCATTGACCACAAGCCACCAAGACAACAATAGACAAGCAAACACGAATCAGGAACAAGTTCTTCACAACTTGACCCACATTAGTGAAAACATGCAATATGCAACACATATGCAATAACAAATATGGATATGACCTATCCCAAAATCAAATCACCACTTATATCAACATTCAGCACAAAAGCCGGTCAGACCACCGCTGACCTGACAGATCTGAAACTTTGTCGAAAACGTGTGAAACTTCAAACCAAAAGCCACATTGTCAATTGTTTCATCATCCTAAGATCATGGGCATATCCCCATGATATCCACAGAAGTAAAATGTACCGTGAAGCTAAATGTTTTCACTTGGTTGCTAATTTTAGATCGTCTAAACACTTAAAACATGCTACAAAGGAGACATCACTATTCAAGATGATCATCATTGTGTTCTTTGCTAAAATAGAGTGGAGGAGACTATGATGCATCTCTTTTTTGACAGCCCATTTAGCACGAACTGCTTGCTTTATCTTAGTATTAATTGGAAGAGGTCGACAGATGTCTACCTCAAGATTTAGAATGCACGACTTTCTTTTAAGTACCCTTTCTTTATGGAGATCTTCATCATTGCATCTTGGCACATGTGGAAGCAGTGTAATGGGTTTTTTTAACACGATAATCCAACATTTAACAGTTGGAGGGTGCAGTTTTGTAGAGATGCCACTTTACATATGTTTACAGTGAAGGAACCCCCCCAAAAAACAGTTCTTAATTGGCTTGAGTCTCTATGCTAATTTTTTCCCTTCAAGGGTTGTATCCCCCCTTCCTACCTGTACATACTCTCTCTCTCTTTTATTATATATATACTAGTCGGGGCCTACCCTACACTTTTGTTCACACACACACACACATGATCAAAGTGATGACTTGCTTTGCTCAATATTTTGGTAACCTTGGTCTTGCTCTCGCTCTTGCTTGGGTTACTGTTCCTATAGGACTTCAAATTCTAATTACGTGAAATACGATTGAATTCAAGAACACCTTAATACAACAAAATAAATCCAAATGCACTCGAACAAAGGGGGAAAAAATTCAACCAAACACAAATAAATCCCAAAATTCATATATTTGGTATAAGCGTGTAGATTTGGATTTTAGATGAATTTAGGATCAGAAAATATTTGATTCGGAGTTAGGATAAGAGACATCATACTCTCGAAATATTCATCGGTGGAGAAATTGTGGAAACAGAGGGAGAGAATATTGTCAGGAATACTCCTCTTAGGTCATTCAGATGGGAGATATTATGTTAATAGGTAGTATACGTTGATATTTATTTATTTTACAAATTATTCTTCGATTGGATGTGAATAACGGTGGATGATAGATGGAATCAACTTGACTTTTATTTGTTCTTGAATTACTGTTGTTTCATTAGGAACACTTCATCACGACTTACACATGAGGTCTAGTCCATTTAACGATTTCCTTTATTAATTCCTATTTATCAAGGAAGTTCCATGAGAGTTAGGCAAGACCTACGGACAGTTACTAGGGTACACATGCGATAGATGTACTTTTAACTAACCGAGTTGATTCTAGATTTCACATTGTTGGGATCCCCACGACATATTACCGTTCAATGTTCAACTATCAATTAATTTAATGACTAACTAAAATGTGGGGCCAACTATTTACTTGAATTCCGAATTATTCTTATACTGGGAATATACCTAAGTGGCCAATAGGTCATACTAATATTATGGCAATTAATAGCTAATTTTAACTACACCGCTAATTACTCATTAACCATAATTGACAATTAATTAATCCTATTGCTTAACAAATAGTTATCCTAACCGGTTACATTTGGCTTTAATTAACTCCATGATTAACGACATTTAAACTACCACTTAATCATGGTGCTAATTGATAATTAACCTATATGGTAGTGCATATTTCTAAATTACATTTCTAATTACCATAATTAACGAACTAGACCCACGTGTCATTGAAAGATGTAACTAGCTGCATTTACCTAAATTAAACTTGATTTACTATCGAACTTATGAAATAAATGATAGGGGCAGGGCACTCGAGATCATGCAAGAGGAGACATGGTTTTTTAGACAGGTTTATGCCTTCTCCAGAGTGAATAATAACCCTACTCCTATGTACTTGTATTGAATAAGTTTACAGAAAGGAATAAGTCACCGAAAATAAGTCTAATGGTTTATGTGTATCTGCCTTGTTCTCTCTTCTGTTTTTTTCTTCTTTATACTGGCGTTATTCCTTATAAAGCTTTTGAAGGAGTGGCAGTTGTTGTGTGTCAGGTGGCGCCTTGATGGTTGGTTGAACACACACGTTGATTACGGTTATTGTCAGAGATACACTCTCTTGTACGTTCGCTATGCGGTTACGCCAGGAATAGAGAGAACTATGTGCGGTTATGTTAGGGATAAATCACACATGTATTAACTACACACGTAAGTATGTGTAGTGTATAGAGTCCCTAGTCGATAAGGTCCACATGTCAGTGGGTTTTATCGACCATAGGGTGGTCATGATTCGACCTGATCATAGAAAATCTTATGACCATACGGTAGTCGTGACATGGAGTAGTCGTAGCCTTCCATAGTCATAACAGGTATTTCCGACCAGGGGTATACATGGAGACTATTAAGAATACCATTATCCATAATAAATGTTATAGATAATTAGTCTCATTAATTGAGGATTATTAGATCCTCACCAAAACTCTATTTATCACAGGGTCCATCAGTCATTCCTAAGGCATTTAACTGAGCCTTTATTTTACAACTAAATGTGTGTCCTATATGTTATTTACTTATTACACTAAGTCGCTTGGGCCCATCAATTGGTGACTCAATATCTAAACAATTAATGTTCAATAAAACTAATGATAGAAGGGCCCACTCGTATGTGTCCATCCCATTCCCTTATTGTATTTTATTCCTAAGTTACTTATGGGTACATAAGCCATACTAGTGGTGGTAACTAAATATTAATTTTACATATTAATGTGTGGGTCCTATGGGTCAAAGACATATCAACAATTCCTAGTTAACCTTTAACTAAATTAGTTACTTGTGGGGCTCCTTTGTCATGGGGATAATTGCATTCAAATAATTTAAATAAACTCCAAAAATCATATTTTTGGTAATGTTAGGTAGGGTCTGAATTTAGAGACAAAAATCATCGAATTTGGAGATAAAATGAGAAACAATGGGCTCTCCTAATTTTAAATTCAGGGAAATTACCCAGAATAATCAGAGAGAGAGAGGGTACCTCTCATTGATAGCTGGGGCCCACCCTGTTTTTATTTTTTATTTATTTATTTTTCATTTAGAATTTCTTACTATGACTGACAAATGGGGCCCATGGTATTTTAATTTCTTTTTTGATTTTATTTTCTAATTGAAAAGGCAGGTGGGCCCTTATGGTTTTTATTTTTCTATTTTAATTATTTTCCTAAAGAAAAAAATTCGTAAGTCACTGGCAGGTGGGCCACGGTCCTTGTGGACTCGGTCCCCGGAAATAGTGATAGGACGCGGGCCCACAAGTCTGCGGTATGGGTCTATGGACACAGGCTACTGATCTTGTTACATTGCCTCTCCCCATCTCGCACCAAAATAGGGAGGCACAATGGTCAAGGCCAATTGAGCTAGATGTTGACGAGTAGGACCATGACGACGATCCAGAGCCCCGAAATGGATTCCCGCGTTTTAGGCGGCCCTAAGGGGGGTGGCGATGAGGGCGATTGTCCTTGTCCACAATGGTGTGGGCCGCCATGGCAACGGAGGTGATCGGCCTCTGATTGAGGTGGCGAGCCATGGCTAATCCATCATCAAGCGCGTGCATGAGCATCTACACCCTGAGGGTGTTCTAATGGCACCACTGGCTCGGTGCGGGGAGCTCCGAGCACGATTCTCAACACGTGACCGGTGCCGGTGACGAATGTGCTACGGTGCAGTGGCCACACACTACTCTATGGCTCAAAACAACTGGCCTCCTAGCTTCGCCTAACCCTAGAACACAAGGTGATGCGAGTGCTTTTGAGTTTGCGGCCAAGAAGGTGGATCCGGGTGGTGAAGGAGGTTGGCGGCGCGGTTGCGAGGTGACCGACACAGATTAAGAAGACGGTTGTGTCCTAAGCGTTCCTATGGAAGATGAGGATGAAGAAGGCGAGCTTGAGACAGAGGAGACTGAGGTGAAGACAAGGGACATAGGCACCAAGGTTGAAGCTCACTAGAGAAGGCGGTGTGGCTCGGTGAGAATGGGCGGTGTGGATGGCTTGGTCACCGGTGAAGAAGAAGATCGAGTGGTTGGCGCCAATTCTGTGGAGGAGGGAAATTGGAGTGAGCACAATCTAGAGGAGGCTAGGGCACATTCAAAATGCAAGGACGAAGCGGCGAGGGCTTATCCGAGTGGCCGGAGTGGCTTGGTGATGATGGCAACGGCCGGAAACAGTGCTTGGACTTCTCAAGCTCCCACTCTCTCTCTCTCTCTCTCTCTCTCTCGTGAGGAATAGAGGAGGAATGGGGGATGATGAGAGAGGCAAGAGGATGGAGAGGAGGCAAGAGCGCAGATTTTGGTCCAACCGAATTTTTGAGGTTTTTATTTTCCTCCTTTTTCCATTTCTTTCTAAATTGAGGTTTCAATTCAATTCAAATTTGTTTTTAATTTTCATCGATTTAAATTAGGTTTGTATTTCGTTAATTGTTTCTTGAAATTGAAAGCTTCACAAAGTTTCAAATAAAACCCTGAAAATCGGATATCATCCAAATGCATTAAAAAGTTTTAGTTTTTTTCATATTTATACAAAATTTGAAATACTTCCAAATTTTGGGATGTTAACGACCCGTCGCTTCTTTCCACCAATATCAAGCATAAGTGTTATCAATGCATCGCCAGGCGTCCACATGCTTCAGGAAGGCGCTGGACATCACCAACCCTCCTATCAAGTTGTATCAGCTCCGCAAACCGCGAGTTCGCGCAATAGCGAGAGAAAGAAAGAGCCAGAGGAAGGGCGCCGACCAGGGGAGGTTTGAGATGCCTCGGGGACTAGCGAGGCCATCTTTTCACCTATCTATTTCTTGCCTTTTCGTCTCTAATTGCTATTGCATGCTAGCTTGTCTCCAATCAAATTTGAAGTGTCACGTTTATCAAATGTATAGATAGACATATGAGACATAGTTCCATTTCACCTTTTTAACTGTCTTGAAAGCCTGAATTCAATTCTGAACTGCCAAAACGTTCTCACACCCCATAGCAATCAAAACATGTGCAGATAACCCCCAAAGTATGGATTTCTTGTGGTTTTACCATTTCTGCAGCAGCCAGATGACTTATTTTTTGCTATGTTGGCTAGTGAAGCTTTGGCCTCTGAAAGAAATGAAGCTTCTGTGACATCCCAATTATCGATAGTAAGCAAAATTAAAATTAAAATCATCTATCTTCCTCCCCTTTCGCTCCTCTTTGCTGCGGCGAGCGGCATGACCACAGCCTACAGGAGCACGAGCTACAACACCACCTGTTCTACGCCACCAACGGGGCAACCGTATCTCGTGCGGCTCAAGGCGTGGTGCGTGCTCTATATCAACATCTAAGCTCTCGGGTCACTGATATGGTAGTCGAACCGGTGAGTCAACGGTCAAACTATATGTTTTTAAATTATATAAACACCATAAAATATAGGGGAAATCAATGATTAAAAAAACAATAATAATTAAATAATCTGAATTCTAAACAACAAATTAAGTTAGTCGAAGAGGGATATCATAGACTCACACAATAACAAATCATTCAAACAGTTGATGTTCTAGTCTATTTTTCTTTTCTGAATGAATATGTTTTAATATGTTTCAATTCCTCTCATCCAAATACACTACATGTTTAGCATAATACATGAATTGTTAACTTATATCTTACTATATATGTCTTAGATTTAACTATATATTACTCTGATTAGAAAATAGAACGATAAAAATATAACGGTTACATCTTAACAAAGACTAGAGAGAGTAAGAGAACGAGAAAGACGAAAATTATTTATGTGCAGCCATCAGTTTCGCAAGAGGATACCTACTAAACCCTAGAAACACCTAAAGCATAAACATACCCACAATTTGTCTCCAAAAAACTCTTTTATTTAAGAGGTATATTTTTTTGAAAAATAGCCTCATGAGCATAATCCAACCAACTCAATCAAAACCGACTAAGTCGATGAAAACCCGACCAGGTCAACCGAACTTTTCCAGGTCAATTGCAGTGAGTATACCCTGCCCGACAAAACCTAGTTTTTCTAGTTCAATCGCCGATCCTATCCGGGTTTTATAACTGCATCTATGGTGGTTTAGGGCAAGGGTTTTCTGCGTTCAATCGCCGATACTATCTACGTTTTATAACTATGCATCTAAGGTGGTTTACGAAAACCTAAAACCAGAGACTAGCCCGTAATTAACATTTACGCACGCTCAAACATTATTATGACATCATTTACCACCAGCGATCAACACGAGAATGGCACTATCAAAGCTATGCAGCGATACCAGCAAGCCTAACAGCACCTGCCATGCCATCTAGGACTGGCGCATCTTGCCGGGTAAGAAATAGCTCGAAAAATAATCCAAACAACTTCTCCAGAATTGCGAATTGGGTAACACGATGCAGTACAGACAGTGATCAAGGGTTTGACAAAGTACGAGCTAGTAGTACTTAGGTAAGCGAAACAAGGCGAAGACAACCCGCCAAAAATTTTCACTCAGCCAAAAATTCTAACAAACAGGCGAAGTATGCAAAGCTTCCTTCTCTAGGCCTTCCTGGCTGCAATCTGAGACTCCGGCTGCAGAACAGAAAAGAACAAAAACTCAGAAGGGATCACAACAGCAATTATCACAAAGTGTTTAACCGACAGAGAGAGATTATCAGGTACAAGTGATCAGTGCACAGAAGCACATACCTCTTTCTTCACCGGTTCTTCCTTCTCCGACAGGATCAGCTCAATGTGGCACGGGGAGGACATGTAAGCTGCAAAAGGTAATAAGATCATGAGTCATGAGAAATCTTGGCCTACTGATATACTATGAAGAGAAATCAAAGGCCAATGTTTTGACAAACTTACGGTTGATGCGTCCATGAGCACGGTAGGTCCGTCGCCGCTGCTTCTGGGCCTGGTTCACTTGAATGTGCGACACGTAGAGAGTATCAACATCTAGACCTTTCACCTGCGGTGCATGAAATGAGAAAATTAGTATGACATAACAGTGCGGTATGAAAAAGCTTTGGCAAGTCACAGTAAGGTTACTGACCTCAGCATTGCTCTCTGCGTTCTTGAGAAGATCCAGAATGAATCTAGCAGACTTGGCAGGCCAGCGTCCTTGCCCATTTGACTGGCGTGACTTAGCTTGAGCAGTGCGCCCAACACCCCTACAGTACCTACGGAAAGGGATGGCTTGCTTGTGCGCGATCACATCCTCGAGGTATCTTTTAGCCTTAACCAGTGGCAACTTCCTGAGGGCAAAAGCTGTCTCACGGGTGTTCTGCAATTGTGAAAAATCCAAGAAATATTAAACACTGATAGCATTACAACAAAGCACAGTAAACAAAAGTGTGGTAACAAGTAGCTTTAAATAAATACTCATTATCCCAAATATGCACCTAATATGTGCAGACAGAGGAAAAGTATCAGAGGCACGATTCAAATCACATGCTGAACAGGGTCCCCCAACTTTGTACAGATGACACTTAAAAAAATGACGTACCACACCAAAACACATTAAAAAAACATTTTTGAACACTACAGTGTAAAAATTGACACAAAATGTGCCATCATTTACTGAACTAATAGACATGGTAGTGTCCAATGGTTCACCCAATAATGATGAACACGATGTTCCTAAAGTTTACGGGGAAACTGCTTGTAGAGAGCACAGCATCCTGCTTTTTTCTTTAGGGTCCTTACAAAAGAAGCTGCAGCATTAGTGCATTACAACTAAAAGTCACCACTCGTGCACTCACTGATTTACTACAAAGCACAACAAAAAAAAGGATCTATCAGAGTTCGTTGAACTAGCAGGATCCTAGTGTTGAGGTAAACCTAATTATCCTGAAGCACACAATAATTTCCACAAAAAACAATTAAAAAACATTTTTGAACACTACAGTGTAAAAATTGACACAAAATGTGCCTTCATTTACTGAACCAATAGACATGGTAGTGTCCAATGGTTCACCCAATAATGATGAACACGATGTTCCTAAAGTTTACGGGGAAACTGCTTGTAGAGAGCACAGCATCCTGCTTTTTTCTTTAGGGTCCTTACAAAAGAAGCTGCAGCATTAGTGCATTACAACTAAAAGTCACCCTCGGGCACTCACTGATTTACTACAAAGCACAACAAAAAAAAGGATCTATCAGAGTTCGTAATGTCAATTGAACTAGCAGGATCCTAGCGTTGAGGTAAACCTAATTATCCTGAAGCACACAATAATTTCCACAAAAAACAATTAAAAAACATTTTTGAACACTACAGTGTAAAAATTGACACAAAATGTGCCATCATTTACTGAACCAATAGACATGGTAGTGTCCAATGGTTCACCCAATAATGATGAACACGATGTTCCTAAAGTTTACGGGGAAACAGCTTGTAGAGAGCACAGCATCCTGCTTTTTTCTTTAGGGTCCTTACAAAAGAAGCTGCAGCATTAGTGCATTACAACTAAAAGTCACCCCTCGGGCACTCACTGATTTACTACAAAGCACAACGAAAAAAAGGATCTATCAGAGTTCGTAATGTCAATTGAACTAGCAGGATCCTAGTGTTGAGGTAAACCTAATTATCCTGAAGCACACAATAATGTCCACAAAAAACAATAAAAAAACATTTTTGAAAACTAAAGTGTAAAAATTGACACAAAATGTGCCACCATTTACTGAACCAATAGACATGGTAGTGTCCAATGGTTCACCCAATAATGATGAACACAATGTTCCTAAAGTTTACGGGGAAACTGCTTGTAGAGAGAACAGCATCCTGCTTTTTTCTTTAGGGTCCTTGCAAAAGAAGCTGCTGCATTAGTGCATTACAACTAAAAGTCACCACTCGGGCACTTACTGATTTACTACAAAGCACAACAAAAAAAAGGATCTATCAGAGTTCGTAATGTCAATTGAACTAGCAGGATCCTAGTATTGAGGTAAACCTAATTATCCTGAAGCACACAATAATTTCCACAAAAAACTACTACTTAAACTGATACACTAAAAATCTACTGATGCCGTTTAAAAAGAGACCACACAGAGAACGGTAAATGGGGGAATGCTTACACTTGGAATCTACTTCCACGGTTGAGAACAAGAGTTCACTAGCAAAATAAGAAGCTAAATAACTGGAAAAGTATGTAACATTTTGAGAAACAAGAATAAATGGATAAAAATGTGTCATCATTTACTGAACCAATTGACATCAAGCTGTGTCCATCGGTTCACCCAATAACAATGAATATGATGTTCCTAAAGTTTACGAGGATACTGCTTATAGAGAGAACAACATCCTGCTTTTTTCTTTAGGTGCATATTGCCTAACCAAACAACCTGTGGTATTACACAAAATATGCCGGCCAATTAGAAGCTCCACATAAATTGGACCTTCCAAATACGAAATGACCACTAAAGTAGCATAGCTTTATCTTTGCAGTAGAACTAAACTGCCAAACAAGTATGCTCTCCAGAACCATAGACATTAACAGCTGACATGCTACAATTCTACTGACAATCAAAAGACACCACACCAAGAACAGTAAATGGGGGAAATGCATGTCATACTTTACAGTTTACACTACAAATCTACCTCCATGGTTGGAACAGAGTGTGCTCTGCAAACTAAGAAGCTAGATAACTGCAAACGCATCCGATATTTTGTAACCAAAGCAAAAACAGAACAAAAATGCGTCATTATTTACTGAACCAATCGACATCAAGCTGTGTCCACCGGTTCACCCAATAACGATGAATTTGATGTCCCTAAAGTTTTAGGAGGATACTGCTTACAGAGAAAAACATCCTGCTTTTTTCTTTAGATATATTGCCTAACCACAAAAACTGTACAAGCATTACACTTACAAGTTGCAAGTACCAATTTAAATCTGAACACAAATGGGATTTTTCAAATTCCTAATGACAACCAAACTAGCACAACTTGAGCTTTGATGGAAACCTAATTTTTACACAAGTATGCCACCAACCCAAAACATATACAAGGACTGATACAGTAAAGGTTCTACGCGCAACAGTTGAAAATACATCACACAAAGTAGCGAGCACAAACAAGGGAAAACAAAGGGGAACATGATTAAGATGCATCACTGAATAATTAAACGAATGTCTGACTAGCGAACTAAAGAACCGCTAATCCTAATATATGCTTCAACACTATGGTTTACAACAAACAACCCACTAAACAGTAGCAGAAATCTATGAGCTAACTCTTCTCTGCAAGATCTCGTAAAGATTAAAATGCGTTTTGGGAGTTGACTTGGGAGCTCACCTTGAAGTGCACACGCAAGTCCCGGCCCATGGCCTTCGCGGCTGCAACGCATCACAGAGAAATGCACAAATCAGAAACCCGCAGATCTACAAAAATCATCATGGAAGACAGCGACTTCAAATTTGTGACAGGGGTATCTCATCGAAGCTTACACTTGGTGGGATTGGAGGGCTCCCTCGAGTACATCACCTGGAAACCAAGAACAAGAAACGCACCATACGAGTCAGAACAAAGCCACCAAAGCGATGTCGCAAAAAGATGAAGAGAGAGAGCTGACCATGGCTGCGGCCGGAGACGGAGAGATTCCGAGGAGAAGGCAGAGGCAGCTGTGGCGGCGTGAGCGAGGTATGGAGAAGGAAGGAAGCGGCGGTGCAGGGGAACGACTTATATAGGAGCAAGCAAACCTAGAAGCAAAACCCTATCGGGCTCGTAATGGGCTGAGGTGTGCTCGCAGTTGAACGGACAAAGATGCGGCCCAATACCAAAACTTTACAGAAATAATTGAACTGGTGTTCGAACCAGACTCGAGAGTTTGATCTTGGACCTATTGCTATTTACTACCTACTATTCCAAATATAAATTCACTTTAGAATGCATACCGATAAAACATTTGTATTTTTTATCATCAATATATAGTCATATGAAATTGATATTAGTGGATTCATAATGAAATATAATTTTATACTCCCTCCGGTTAAAAAATATATATCTAGTATGCACTCGAGACCTCACAAATTTCATATGACCAATCTAAATCCTTTTATATTAGTGGTCGAAGATTAAAATGTTTTTTAATGAAAAGAAGCTTAAAATGTTTGATTGCACTCTTCTAAAAATATATCAACCTTGTCATCACCAGAATATGCAACATTCTCAAGTACCACAAGGTTTTCCTTAGCATTTTTGGATGACACTCAGTTAAGGTCATACTTGGTACAGCTTCTACTCTCAACTTCTCGTTCGGATCTCGTGGAGTTGTACCAAATACTTAGAAAACAACTCGATTCTACTCACGAGGAGCTATATCGAAAATGAACAAGCAACAAGGAACTACTTTCCCATGAATTCTCATAGGAAGTAAGCCTACTAGAAACAAAATTACCCCTTCATGTTGCCCCTAATTACCCTAAGTTACCCCTTGGCCTCACCCCACCCATCATGAGCCCCCTTCAGATTGGAGTCCCCACCTTGATTGAGTCGGGCGATTGCAATGTCCAAACCCTAGTTCGTCACCGTAGGCCCCAGAGTATGCCGCCGCTGACCCCCCAAAGACTCGAGGCCGCTGTCCCCCGATTTCGCAGAACCCGACCTCTGACATCGTTGATGCCACCGGCATCTTCTCGAGTACTTCACCGCCATCGTTTCTCGAACACTATCGCCG
The DNA here is from genome assembly GCA_036346405.1 of Phyllostachys edulis. Taxonomy (NCBI): domain Eukaryota; kingdom Viridiplantae; phylum Streptophyta; class Magnoliopsida; order Poales; family Poaceae; genus Phyllostachys; species Phyllostachys edulis. The sequence goes on along the minus strand of CM070561.1, from coordinate 12,525,651 downwards.
GCCTCCTGTGAAGGTTAGTTTGTCGACCGCCTAACCCCCTTGCCCTTCCTACTCCTCCCTTTGTCTCATTCCTCTTCGCTAGCCCAAAGTCGCCCCATTTTCTCCTTTGCTTTGTTTGGATTGTGTAGACTACTCTGAATTTTTCATATCTAAGTGGGATGGATGATCGGCAACAATTTATTTTCAAGAAAACATGAATATGCTTCCAGTAGTTTTTTACTTGAGCCGCCCCCTTTTTGGCAGCAATTTATTTTCAAGAAATCTGATTCCTGTGAAGGTACTGAAGTCAACTCTTCCATTAAGAAATATTGCTTGAAAAGCTGGTCTCCAATATTCAGTAGAACCTTAGCTTTTATTTAGATATTTTACCTGACTTGAATCAGATGGAATATCAAAGTAAAACAAATCACTGTGTTCGCACTTCAGTCCATGTAATACTTGCAAAAGGTGTCACCATTTCATTTTGCTCTAGCTGTGAAAATAGCCTTGCTTGTTTCATGAAAATGGTCTTGAGAGAATAAGGCAATGCATTAATCAAGGAATACTAGAACTTGTTTTGGAACTGCAAATTCATATGGTTGTGAGAGCTTAGAGCAACAAAAATGAGATGTCCTTTACCTTTTTAGATAATGGAAGAGTAAAACTCTCCGACCTCTGCATCAAGGATGCACACAACCTATTTCATTATAACAAAAGTAGTTCCAATAAAACAAAGAGTTTAAAAGCGGCATGAAGCCTTACAACCAAAAGATGACTGAAAATTAAGCTTAATCATTGCAAACCCTGTGACTAAACCGCCACCCATGCATGGTTAAAAGTTGCTTTGCCACCAACTCCAACTTTGGCGCTTCATTAACATTACCTCATGCAGGGCTGATTTACGTAAATTGTTCAAGCACTGAGCCAGTACCCACTCAGAAAGATAACCTGCAAGGGATTAGTGATGATCTTTTTGTCAAAAACCACATCATTCCGGCATAACCAAATAGATTAACATAAAGCACTAGCTCCTACTAGGAGTTGTGACTTTGATTTTTTGGGAATACCGGCTAACCAATTCCCAAACATATTAGCAATACTTGAAGGGGTAGATAGATTAAGCGACGATGAACAACCCACCACGCATAAGCCGTGCAAAGGGACAGTCAAAAAACAGATGTTGAATTGTTTCTTCTTTAATACACAAACAATATTTTTTACTTCCCCTCCAATTTCTTTTGAAAAAATTATCTTTAGTTAGGACTACCCCTCGTTTGAGGTACCAAAGAAATATTTTTACTTTTAATGGTATTTTAATGTACCCAAAAAAATCCCGACTTGGGGCTCCATTAGTTCCACCTAGGGCCACATAGAAAGACGGAACCGTATACATTCCAGATTTATTCAAATTCCATCTAAAAACATCTTTTTGAGAGCTCAATTGTAAATTAGCAATTCTGTGGATTAACTCATTCCAATCACGTAACTTAGACCCAATAATCGGTCTTCGAAAGGAAATATGTAAAGAATCCGATCTCATAATATTTGCCACCGTATCATCCTTTCTCCACGCCACATTGTAAAGTAGGGGATATTGACATTTCAAATGAGAGTCTCCTAACCAGATATCTTCCCAAAACCTAGTTTGCATTCCATTTTTAACCTGGAATAGACCAAAACGAAATAAATCATCTTTAATTTTCATAAAACCCGACCAAAAATGAGAAGTCCCAGTTTTATTAACCACCTGTGAAAGGCTCTTCTCCCTTAAATATTTCTTTGTTAGTAAAGATTTCCATACCCCTTCTTCATTAAGCAACATAAACAACCATTTTTCTAGTAAACTTTTTTTTCTATCTAAGTTTTGAATGCCTAAACCACCTGCTCTTTGGGTGTGCAAACTAAACTCCATTTAGCAAGTCTATATTTATGTTTATGACTGTCACCCTGCCAAAAAAACCTAGACCGATAAAAATCAAGTCTTTTAAGAACCTCTCTCGGAACCTAAAAAAAGATAATATAAACATTGGCAGACTACTTAGCACCGAGTTAATGAGTACTAATCTTCCACCAATAGGCAATTTTTTACCTTTCCAACTGCTAAGTTTCTTTTCAACTCTATCTTCAACCCCTTTCCAATCACAATTCCTTAATTTCCTGAAATAAATTGGAATTCCTAAGTATCTGAAAGGAAGGGTGCCCACTTCACAACCAAATAATTGACTATATTGCGATTCAACTCCTTTGGCATTACCAAAACAAAAAAATATCACTCTTATGAAAATTAATCTTTAAACCTGATAATTGTTCAAAGACTCATAGAATAAGTTTGAGATTTTTTGCTTGATCTAAAACATTATTCAAAAAAAGAATAGTGTCATCTGCATATTGCAAAATTGATAATCCAACATCAATCAAGTGAGGAACGACCCCCGATAAGAGGCCTTTTTTCTTTTGCTCTTGAAATAAAGATAGTAAGCATGTCCACAACCAGATTAAAAAGAATTGGGGACATAGGATCACCTTGCCTAAGACCCTTTTTAGTTTGAAAGAAAGATCCAATATCATCATTGACTTTTATTTCATCCTCAAAGTGTGGAGTAAAAATGACAATTTTACTTTGTCGTTGTCTTTCTCAAAATCTACCTTAAAATGATTCCATCCAATTTTTGTTTATGAAGCTCATGGATTGTTTCATATAAAATAACAACTCCATCAAGAATAAATCTCCCTTGCATAAACGTCGATTGCGACAATCCAACAACCTTTTGAGCTACTCCAATAATTCTATTAGTAGCCACTTTTGTAAACACTTTAAAACTCGTATTGAGAAGACAAATAGGTCTATATTGTTTTATTTGTTTAGCATCCATTTTTTTGGGAAGCAAAGTAATGATATCAAAATTCAAGCTAAAAAGAGGCAAAGAACAACTATGAAAATCACGAAACATGGCCATCAAGTCATTCTTAATGACTTCCCAAAACACTTGATAAAACTCAGCTGGGAAACCTTCCGGCCCAGGAGATTTATTATGTTCCAATTGAAAGATTGCCTCTTTCACCTTCTTCTCAGTGAAGGCTCTGTAAGAAAATTGTTTTTAGTATTTGAAACTTGTGGAATATCATTCCTATAATCATCCATCATGGATAAATTATTAGCCGGATGGACAAAACAAATCTTTATAATAATTAGTGACATACCTTTTTAATTGTACATCACCACGAATTATCCCTTCTTCTTGTTCAAGTTGAAAAATTCTTTGTTTACGATGTTTACCATTAGCAATCAAGTGATAAAAGCGAGTATTTCTATCTCCCTCCAAAAGGAATTTCACTTTAGACCTTTGGTACCACTTAACTTTTCTTCTCTTAAAAGTGAGCCAAAGGCTCATTTGCGAAAAAATTTTTAAGAGTAAGGTCTTCATCAGATAATCTCCCAAACTCTGCTTTTTTATCTAGCTCATCAATTAACACATTGAGGTCCCTCTTTTCTTTTTTATAAGTCTCACTAATATTTTTAGTCCAACCGCCAAGATATTGTCGAAGAGCTCTAACTTTACATTGCCAAATTTGTAAGGCAAAATTACCTCTATTTTCCTTTTTCCACACATTAGCCACTATTTCCTTAAACCCTTTCCTACAGAACCAACCTAGTTCAAATTTAAATAAAGGTTGATTCCCTCCATAAAAGGTCACTCTCGTATTTAAAAGCAAATGTGTGTGATCTGATAAAGATCTTTCAAGAGCATTGACAGTGACCAAAGGAAATTTATGCTCCCAATCTGTACTCATTAAGATGTCCTTTACCTGTTTCACTCATTACAGAAAACTTGCGTTTTGATGTTCCAACTAAGGATAAATGCTAGGTGATCTTTTAATAGAATATGATATGTTGATTAGCTTTACCTTAGTGTTAATTGCTTACATAATGATAGCTTAATCAAGCATCTGGACTTAATCGGTTGTTCTGTCCATTGTGTCGTGTTATATTGGTTCTTCAAACTGTTCAGTTTCAATGTATAGTTCAGTAATTGACAAATGCCACATCAGCGGATCATTCATAAAGAGGTCGATGTCGGATAGTAATCCTTCTTTATAAAAGAGGCAGAAAGGGAGCTCCCTTAAGGTGGCCACGTGTGCCTTTTTTCCCTGGCCGTCCCATCCCACTATGCTCGTATACGCCGTCCGATCGGATCTGGGTATTGCGTTCCCATGCACTGCCCCCGTCTAGCCACGTCGGCTTGCTGTCTCCTTTCCCATGCGACATATCAGGTGCACAAGCCACCTTTTGTGCACATATGCACAAAACCAATCCGAGCCATCTGATCTGATCCGAACGGTCCAAATCTCAGCGGGCGCTCCCCACCTTCTCACTTACGCTATTATGAGTTTTGCCCTGTGGATCACTCCCTTTTCCCCCGCAAGCTCCATCATCCTCAGCCCCATCCTCCTGCAGTCCTGCGCACCTCTCAATCAAGCTAGGGTTAAGGGTGGCCACTCATGCAAGACAGTCAAGCACCTCTGCTGCTAAGCCGATGACCGCCTCCTGCGTCTATGCTCCGTGCATTCCCTGTTGCCATGTACAAGACCAAGTCCACTTCCTTCATCTCCAAATCATTTCCGCTCTCCAGGTCTCCATCTGTACCAAGTTGCAAGCCTCTTCCCGATCAGTGACGGCGTGGTACACCAACAACTACCGGACTTGGATGGGCCCGATTTCGTCGGCGGTGGCGTCATTGTTATTGTGTCGGATTGCGGCCGCTACTCTGAACACCCAAGCGTCAACAGGCGCTCGACCAGGAGCTAGGGCAAGTTGTCTTCATCCTTCCTCCCTATTGATCTGTCATGTTCCAACTTGTTCATGCAGTTTTTATGTACCAACTTGTTCATGCATTTGTTATGTTCCAACTTGTTCTTTCAATTTTCCCCGTCTATATGCAATTGATGTACCAATCCATCTTCTTTTGCTAGGTTGTGTTCTCAAGTCGAATGTTTGGTGTTCGTAGGGTAAAACTAGCTTGCTTTCTTTGCTGTTGATTGGGAATAACAATGGTGTCACCGAAAGAAAAAGTTCCTACATTTAATTGATTGGCATGTCAAATGTACCAATCCAAGATCCAAATGTTCTTTCTGCTCGACGAAGAACTCGGCTTCCTTAGTCCTCACACATTCTTGCTAGTGTTTAGCCTTTGGTTGCTTAGTAAGGTAGACTTTGCATCTGAGTCCATCGTGATAGATGAACCAGAAATATCCGTACCTAGGCAGTTTTCCAAATTTGTGTACCTTTACCTGCATTCCTTCAACACCAATATTGCTTCTCCTGCAGATCAATGCGAATAAGAAGGAGCAGTCTGCATGCGGGCTGTCATAATGTGTGCTGAGGACCACAAACTCGAAGCAGAGTTTCCACTTGAGGATCTTCGAAAGCAACTGGAAGAACTAGATCAGGCCAAGGCTAACAAGAGAAGAGAAGAATATTGTATGTGGTGCTTGTATTTGTCGTCATAGCCATATTAATTGGCAAGTTTGGGAGAAGAATTGATGGATGTAGCTGGTAGATTATTTTTTAGTTCTTTTGCATTGTAAATGATAGCTGATGTTTAGTATCAGATTGACTGGAAATTGTTATTTGATTGTGTTCTGATATGTTGTACGATTTGTTGTTTGAAATGTTGTGTATATGATGTGCAAATAATATCTGAAATGTGTGTAGGATCAAGGATAACCGACTAGATGGGGGTGAATAGGAGGTTTTAAAACCTTTTAACTATTTAACAATTTAAGCTAATTAATAACTTAGTCTAAACAAGTTACACTTTTAGCTAAGCAATTCAACCACAATAAACAAGCTAGAAATATAAATGCAGACATGTAAAAACTAGGAGTAACCACAATGAGACAATGATGTTTTTCCCGTGGTATCGAAGACTTGCCGGTCTTCACTAGTCCACGTTGAGGAAGCTTGACAACTCAAGCCGGCTCCACGAATTAAGTCTTCCCTCGATCACTATGGTTGTTCTTCCTCCGCTCCAGATATAAACCACTCACAAGCTTGCACCGGGCCTCTTCACAATCTTCTTGAAGAGATCATCGTGCTCAGCAATCAAAACGGTCTAGGAGTTTGGCAAAACTCCAAGAGTAACATACCAAGACCTTAAGCAGCGGTGCTCAAGTGCAATAGGATCAATCTAGAATGATTTGATGCACTTGAATGGACTCAACTACCTCACAATGAATGCACAAGAGAATTTAGGTGTTGAGTGAATGCACTTGCTCTCAAGGCTCTAAGGATGTTAAATGTTCACTAACAACTTTGTCCAAGGGCGGTTAGGGGTATTTATAACCCCACCACCAAATATGACCGTTGGGAGGAGTCCCCAAACTTTCGAGAGAAAATGGGTACAACCGCTGTTCAAGTTCTTGGTACAACCGCTCTTGTAATGGAGCAATTGTAATAAATATAACGATGCATTTAATGCTCTGACATAGCCGTTGGAATTTCTCGAGTGGTACGGCCACCAACTAAACTCCGGTACAACCGCATTGCCGATCAGATGACGTGTTGACGGTACAACCGATCGAAGAGTTTCAAAAACGCTGAAACTACATGCCCTCTGAAAAAATTCAACCGTCATACAAAAATTGGTACAAGTGCATCGCGGTTCAACCGTTTCATAGAAGCGGAACGACCGATTCTCAAAGAGAGTTTCTGAGCCAAAATGCACTTGTACTGTTTTTCTTGAACCGCCAACTAAAAATCGGAACGACCGCAATGCGGTAGTACCGCTCAAGGAGCCGGTCATACCACATTTGCGCTTAGTTGGCTGATGCCTTCAAAATCCGGTACTACCGCCAAGTGAAGCGTGGTCATACCGCACCAAGCGGTACAACCGTCATTATAACTGCGGTACTATCGATTTCTGACAAATGCACTTAAGGCTTTCAAATTCAAATTCAATTTCAAATTCAAATGCATGCATAATCCTAAATTGATCCATATGGCACAAGAACATGTTATCAAGCTACTAGCCATGATCCCTCTTAATAGTACGCCATTTAACCTATAATCCCGTCTTCCAACCAATTCACCTAAGACCGGTAAAATATAAAAGGATCCTAGACTACTTGTATCTTGTCTATAAGCCATGTAAAACTCCATATTGTCCTTTAGCATGCATCTTTGCGTCAACATGTTCACCAATGGGATTAAACCTTGTAAATACTCAATAAATACGTTAATCACATATTCACATATTATCATTAATTACCAAAATAATTTTTAGGAGCCTAGATGCTTTCAATCTCCATCTTTTGGTAATTGATGACAACACAATTAATATGTGAGAAAGATTGTTTTGAATATACTATGAGTGTATATTCTTTTGATGACTTAACAGATAAAATAATTCTTGCAATGAGCACAAATGAATGTTGAGAGTTATTTTCTTGTTAAATCCAATTTAAAGAAAACTCCCCCTAAACATGTGCACATAAAAGGTAGAAAATTTTGCAAGCACATGTGGAGATTTTGAAATTTTTGGCGGAGTCTCTTTTGCATATATGAACTTGAGGGAAAATGCAATATTAAGATATGACAATAATTGATATTGCATTTTAAGATAATGAGCACAAACATCATCCAACAAGTTATAACATAAGCATAGATTTAAGCTATTACAAGCACACAGGTCCAACATATAATTACAAAACATATATAAGCCCATATAAGGTAATAGTAGCAATAGCAAAAGACTTGCTCCCCCTAAAACTATGCTTTCTCACGTCTTCTCACTTCTCCCCTTTGGCATCAAAGTACCAAAAATCGTCGAGACAATTTGGGTCCCGAGGAGGAGGAACTGGTCTGTGAAGCAAGGTCTGGCAAGGTCTGGTGGAGTTGGATCTGAGGCTCGAACTGGAGCTAGAGGAGCAGAGTCTGAAGCTGTGGCTCGATCTGGAGGAGGAACTGGTGCCGAATCTGAGATCTTGAGCCAAAGGTCTTGGGAGGAGGCTGAAGGCCGGAGTGAAGATTCAGCATTATAACAGGGGCCAAGGAGGGACAGCAGACGAGGCAGAGGCCCTAGAGGGTGGAGGAGGACGACGAGTGTATCGCTGTGGAGTCCTCAGAAGCTACTCCAAGTCAAAAATACTCTCTGACATGGTATACATCCTGTTATGAGTCTCATCAAAAAAAATCATTCTGAGTTGCCTCCATTTCAAGTAGCCTGCTGCGAGTCTCATCTTGTTGTGCCTTCAGTTCTTGCAAAGTGTTAAGAATCAGATGCTGATTTTGAAGAACTTGTGCAAGAGCACCTTCAGCAGGAGCAGCAGCAACAGCAGGAGCCTCATCAGTTTCAATCTCAACACCACTGCGACTGGGAGGAATACCATCTCGAGGCTTGTAGTACTTATGAACATATCCCAAACCACCACGATATTCCATTTTCTTCATAATCAAGGCCATGATGTAAGGAGCATAGTAAATCCTTTTAATTCTATCATTTTTGGAAGAGACTATGCCCTAGAGAATCACATCCACAACATCAAATCTTATCCCCTTCATAATATGATCAATAATGTTCCAAGCATGTCCCCTGACTGCATCAAAATTACCACTCTTGGGGTAAAAGGTATGCTTAATAATCCTGTTAATCATGCTTGGTAAGGGCCTAAGTCCAGTAATTGTGCCTAGCTTACACTTGACAGAGGAATCGTAATGGTCAGCCCAAGCAGGAGCCAGTAAAGTAGGGCTATCAAAGATCTTTTCCCAAGAGCTAGATTGAACCCTTAAAACTCACTCGAATTCCTCTTTAGTGCTCTCCAAATTTCTGGTGACTGTTATCCATCTAAAAGTTTTCAAGTCTGGAGAGACATGAATTGTGGCGTAAAACTGCCTGATAAGCTTATCATCATAATTTTGTTTCAGTGCCACAAGGTCATGAAGATCCACTCGATGGAAGAGCTGATAAACACCACTGTAGTTATCCAGTGAATTTATATGAGTCCACTTAATCCATTTGTGGTCTGCAAACTTTCTTTGATGTCCATATAGTTGTTCATATACTTGTTCTTGGAAAACAGTATGAAATCTTAGATTAACTGAATCAGATTTGAAAAGATATTGATTTACATGCCTCTTGATGGCATAATCATCAGCTGAGAGAAGTCGCAAATCAATTGGAGACGCTGGAGGTTCTCCCAAGTCATCATCTGTGAGAGTTGGAGATTCCTGTTCAGATTCAGTCTCATCATCAAAAACCTCGTCTTCGCTTTCTTCAGTTTCAGATTGAGATGCTGGCCTCTTTCCCTTGCCATGTACCACCTTCTGTCGAACTGAGCGGGACAGTTGAACAGGGGCTGCAGGTCGAGTTCTTTGAATTTGCGCTGCCGGGGGAGGTGAAGGAGGTTGAGAGGATGATTGTCCTCCTCTTGGTGGTCCATGAGATTTTCTTGTCACAACCCTCATCCTAGGCATCTTCACAGAGATAGGGTAGGTTACAAGAAGTTCAAAGAAACAATCGAAATAGAATTAAGTGCAAAAAGCGGTAAGATTACATTTTACGTGGGATAATCGGTCATCTGCCATTCTATGGCGGTACAAACCGTAGTCTTGGTTATCTGCGCTCAAGAACCGGTCGTTCCGATTTTCCTGACCGAGTTCTAGGACTGACAAAAATATTGAATTTTTGACGATTTTTCATGGAGTGAATCCATGGATTGGATGCGCAAACATCACTAGACGTCAATTTTGCCCTTTTTTCCTACTAGAACTCCAGAAATCATTCTACATTTTCCTCAAACCCTAAAATGACACCTAGGGTTCCAAAAACGGTAAACACTTGAATCAAAGGAAGTTTTACCTGAGGGATTGAAGGAGGAGAACCCTAGAGATGCAAGAACCAACGAGGGAGCGAAGAAATGCTGAAGTTCCGAGAGGATTTGAGTGACGGTTTTGAGTTGCACTCGGGCTGGAGAGAGAAGGACCGAAGAAGAAATGAAGCGGTGCACGTGCGGTTGAACTGCTCATGAGCTTAAGTCTCGGTAACGAATCGCAGGAGTTATCGCCTCTCAAAATCGACAGCGTCGCATCTGCAAATCACTTCAGTAGAACCGCAATGCGGTCATACCACTGCTATAACTCCGGTTGTACCGCAAAGTGGTCGTACCGTGCATAAACGCCGGTTGATCCGATTATCTTGGAGCTTCAAGAAACAGCTCTGGATTTTCTTTGGGATGAGATTATTTGCAAATGATCCTCAGTTTTGCACTCAAATAAATATCTTTGAGGATCATTATGCATATAATAGACTATTGTCTATATAAGAACATAATTTTTATGATCATAGCTATCTTTAATAAAAGATTTAAAAAAACCTTTCATAAAATACTCAAATAACATCAAATGAAGCATAAAACATGAGGCAAGAGTTCAAACAACATTTGAATAGTCTATGACATTTAATTCATTCCTCAATTTGCAAAAGCGGCCTTCATCTAATGGCTTGGTGAAAATATCCGCTAATTGATCTTCAGTTCTTATGTGGCTAATTTCAATATCTCCCTTGCTCACATGATTTCTTAAGAAATGGTGGCGAATATCTATATGCTTGGTTCTTGAGTGTTGAACAGGGTTATTTGTATTTTTCACGACAGTATCATTGTCGCACAAAAGAGGCATTTTATCAGTTTTACTTCCATAATCCATCAAAGTTTGCCTCATCCATAGCAATTGAGCACAACAACTTCCCGCATAAACATATTCGGCTTCGGTGGTGGACAGTGCTACGGAGTTTTGTTTCTTGGATGACCATGATACTAAAGATCTTCCTAAGAATTCACAACTACCCGAGGTGCTTTTTCTATCCACTTTACAACCCCCATAATCGGAATCTGAATATCCAATTAAATTAAATTTAGCACCTTTGGGATACCATAAGCCAATACTAGAGAAATGCTTTAAATATCTTATTTTTAACGGCCATTAAATGGCACTCTTTTGGGTTTGCTTGCAAACGTGCAAACATGCAAATACTAAACATAATATCGTGCCTAGACACGGTAAGATAAAGCAAACTACCAATCATAGACCTATAAAGCTTTAAATCTACCGATTTACCTCCCTCATTTAAGTCAATATGACCATTGGTTGCTATGGGAGTTTTGATGGTTTTGCATCCTTCATGCCAAACTTCTTGATCAAATCTTTTGCGTACTTGGTTTGGCTCACGAAGGTTCCATCTTTGAGTTGCTTGATTTGAAGTCCAAGGAAATAGCTCAATTCTCCAATCATGGACATTTCAAATTCCCTAGACATCATATCACCAAATTCTTCGCAAAAATCTTGATTAGTAGACCCAAAAATGATATCATCAACATAGATTTGACAAACAAAGAAATCATCGTTTAGAACTTTAGTAAATAAAGTTGAATCAATTTTCCTGATTTTGAATCCTTTTGAGACTAGAATATCTCTAAGGCGTTCATACCATGCTCTAGCAGCTTGTTTAAGACCATAGAGCGCCTTAGAGAGTTTATAGACATGATTTGGATTTTTGGAATCTTCAAAACTGGGAGGTTGTTCAACAAAGACAAGTTCGAATATTTTACCATTCAAGAATGCACTTTTAACATCTATTTGAAATAATTTAATATCAAAGCATGATGCAAAAGCAAGTAATATCCGAATTGACTCAAGTCTAGCTACGGGAGCAAAGGTTTCACCAAAATCCAAACCTTCAACTTGTGAGTACCCTTGAGCGACCAATCTTGCTTTGTTTTGAACAACCAAACCATTCTCATCTTCCTTGTTCATAAAGACCCATTTTGTACCAATAACGTTGTGTTCCTTGGGTCGATCCACCAACGTCCAAACTTCATTTCGGGTGAAGTTATTGAGTTCTTCATGCATAGCATTCACCCAATCTGGATCTTCAAGTACTTCTTCTACATACTTTGGCTCAATAGAAGAGACAAAAGAGTAATGTTCACAAAAAGAAGCAACACGAGATCGAGTTTGAACACCCTTACTTACATCACCCAATATTTGGTCTATTGGATGATCCTTTGCAATTGCATTGTGAATTCTTGGTGGTAGATTGGATGATTGATCATCTTCCTTATTGTCCTCTTCGTCAATTTGAACTTGATTTGTGGAAGAGGTTGGAGGCTCAACTTGTGTGGAAGATGATGGATTATCTTCGGGCTTGATGTCACCTATTTGCATATACTCCATTGCTTTTCTCAAAGCTTCATTACCTACATCATCCAAGTTCTCATGCTCTTCTTGAGAGCCATTAGTTTTATCAAATTACACATCGTGCCTTTCTTCAACTAAACCGGAGTTTTGGTTAAAGACACGATAAGCCTTGCTATTTAAAGAATAGCCAAGCAAGAAACCAACATCACAACGACTTGCAAATTTTGAAAGATGAACACCCTTCTTCAAAATATAACACTTGCAACCAAAAACACGAAAAAAAAGAGATGTTCGGTTTTCTTCCTACAAGAAGCTCATAGGATGTCTTTTATGGCATGTCAAGCGGTGTTAATTGCTTCCGCCCAAAAGCTATCGGAAGTATTATACTCATCAAACATTGTCCTTGCCATTTCAATTAATGTACGATTTTTCCTTTCTACAACTCCATTTTGCTTCGAAGTGTAAGTTGTGAAAAATTCGTGCTTTATTCCAAGTTCATCACAAAAGTCTTCAACTTTAGTATTCTTGAAGTCGAAACCATTGTCACTACGGATTTTCTTTATTTTGAAATCAAATTCACTTTGAGCCTTTTTTGCAAAGCTTTTGAAAATCCCAGAGGTTTCACTTTTATCATCTAGGAAGAATACCCATGTATATATAGAGTAATCATCCACAATGACTAAACAATAGCTATTACACTCGATACTCTTATAGGTTGTTGGCCCAAACAAATCCATATGTAAGAGTTCCAATGGTCTAGAAGTTGACATGATACTCTTGGAATGATGAGAATTAGCGACTTGTTTTCCGACTTGACAAGCACTACAAAGTCTATTCTTCTCAAACTTCACGTCTTTCAAGCCAACAACTAAATCATGTTTGAAAAACTTTTTGAGTTGAATCATTCCAACATGAGCTAGCCTTCTATGCCAAAGCCAACCCAATGAGATTTTTGCCATTAAACAAGTTTTTAAACATGAATCACTTGAACTAAAATCAACCAAGTAAAGATTTCCAAATCTAAACCCTTTGAAAGCTAAAGAGCTATCTTTTGCATTAGAGATGGTTACACCTTCACTAGAGAAAGAGCAAATTAGTCCAAGATCACATATTTGAGCAACCGATAGCAAATTAAAATTTAATGATTCTACCAAAGATACATTAGAAATGGAAATATCATTTGAGATAGCAATTTTACCCAATCCTATTACCTTTTCTTTGCTATTATCGCAAAATGTGATCTTGTTGATTCCTTTTCCATTCTCGAATGTGGTAAACATCTTTCTATTACCGGTCATGTGTTGAGTGCATCCATTATCAAGCACCCAATGTTTTCCACCGGTTTTATAGTTCACCTACAAAACAAGAATCAAGTTCTTTTAGATACCCAAATTTGTTTGGGTCCTTGGAGGTTAGTAACCAAGGATTTAGGCACCCAAAAAGTATTCTTTTTAGCGCATAGGATTGAAGTACCAACAAAACGAGCAATCACTTTACCATCCTTAGTCTTTCTAAGCATATAGCATGAATCATACATACCAAGAGATGGAGTTTTACCCTTAGGACAATTTTGTTGCACATGTCCTATTTCCCGGCACTTGTGGCAATATTTACCATTTTGCCTCACAAATCTTGTGGGCTTGCTTGCCGGCTTCTTACCTTTCTTAGGCATATACCCAAGACCTTCCTTTTTAAATGAGCACATTTGCTCACTCAAAAGCTTGTCAAGAGTAGCCTTACCCTTGAAGCACCTTTCCAAGCTTTTGCTTAGCTTGGTCATTTGTTCCTTTAACTTATTGTTTTCAACAATAAGCTTTGCATCATTATGCTCAACATTATCATGATTAACATTAATACTAGAGCAACATGGCAAAACAATAGGATTATTACATGAAATGGATGCACTAGTTTTAGCAATTTCTATACTAGGCATATTATCAAGCATATCACATGTAATTCCTATACTAGAACAGGACTTTCTTGAATATTCTTAGATAAGCAAGTCATGAGCTTCCTTTAGCCCCGCATAAGAATCTTTTAGATAAATATGCTCTCTACTTAAGACTTTATATTTTGACTTTTTTTTTCAAGATATTCATTTAAGTCAACTAGCATATCCATTAATTCATCATAAGTTGGTTCATTTTTATCAATGGATTTTACCTTATCTCCTTTAGCCATTAGGCAAGTGGGAGTGGAGAATAGCGACGTAGCTTCCTTGATAGCAATGCCGACTAGTCCCTTCTTTTTGGGGGACTCATCCTCATCGGAATCGGAGTCGCTTGACTCATCATTTGGATCCCACTCTCCAATGTGGGCTTCATGCTTGCCACCTTTGTGAAGCTTCTTGAAAGGCTTCTTCTTGCCATTATACTCCTTCTTCTTGTAAGACTTGTCCTTGTCTTCCTTCTTTTCGGACAATGAGAAGCAATATGCCCCTTCGCTTCACAATTATAGCATCGAATGTTACTATAACGCTTCTTGTTACTTGATGATTGCCCCTTTTTGTACTTGTCGAAGTTGTAGCTTCTATTAGGGCGTCTCTTCATGACCCTCTTCATTCTTCTTACAAGAAGTGCATACTCTTCGTCGGAGTCTTCTTCTTCATCCTCATCATCACTTGATTCCGCCTTGGCCTTTAAAGCATTAATTTTCTTCTTTGAGGATGATGTCTCCAAGAGCTCTTCTTTGTCCTTCTTGAACAACTCATTTGTGATGAGATTGTCCAAAAGCCCCGTTGGTGTCATATTTGGCAATTCGAGAGAGTTGAGGAATAGTGTCACCAATGTCTCATACTTGTCCGGAAGATCCCTAAGCATCTTGCGCACAATGTCAACATCAAGAAGGTTAGTTCCAAGACCTTTGAGCTTATTCACAATGTTGTCAAGTCTTGAATACATCTCATTGATGTTTTCATGAGGCAACATTATGAATGTCTCATATTTGATCCGAAGCATATGCAATTTGGCTTCTTTGACCGTGGATGTACCCTCATGGATTTCCGAGAGAGTTGTCCAAATGGCATGAGCATCTAAATGAGCATTATGCGTATCTTGATCCGTGAGTTCTAGTGGGTTAAGAGGCATAGCGTAACCCCCATGTACGATTCTTCAAATGCTTGGACTCGTGGCCTTTAAATAAATTGACATTCTAATTTCCAATAAGCATAATTAGAGCCATCAATAGAGGAGCCCTTCCTAAAGCCATTCCCTCACTAGCCATCCTTTTCTCTCTTAAACGGTTAAGTCTAGATCAATGAGAGACCAAGCTCTGATACCACTTGTAGGATCAAGGATAACCGACTAGAGGGAGGGTGAATAGGAGGTTTTTAAACCTTTTAACTATTTAACAATTTAAGCCAATTAATAACTTAGTCTAAAAAAGTTACACTTCTAGCTAAGCAATTCAACCACAATAAACAAGCTAGAAATATAAATGCGGAAATGTAAAGACTAGGAGTAACCACAATGAGACAATGATGTTTTCCCGTGGTATCGAATACTTGCCAGTCTCCACTAGTCCACGTTGAGGAAACTTGACAACTCAAGCTGGCTCCACGAATTAAGCCTTCCCTCGATCACTATGGTTGTTCTTCCTCCGCTCCGGAGATGGTCAACACCAAACCACTCACAAGCTTGCACCGGGTCTCTTCACAATCTTCTTGAAGAGATCACCGTGCTCCACCGCCAAGGCCGTCTAGGAGTTCGAGAAAACTCCAAGAGTAACAAACCAAGAGTAGCAACCTGTCCAAGGGCAGTTGGGGTGGTATTTATAACCCCACCACCAATATGACCGTTGGGGAGGAGTCCCCAAACTTTCGAGAAAATCGGTCAGACAACCGCTGTTTAAGTTCTTGGTACAACCGCTCTTATGTGAACCCTAATTGGCTATAACAGTCGCATTTAATGCTCTGACATAACCGTTGGAATTTCTCGAGCGGTACGACCGCCAACTAAACTCCGGTACAACCGCATTGCCCGATCGTACCGTATTGACGAGCGGTACAACCGATCGAAGGTTTTCCAAAATGCTGAAATTACATGCCCTCTGAAAAAATCCAACCGCCATACAAAAAACGGTACAACCGCATCGTGGTTCAACCGTTTCATAGAAGCGGAACGACCGATTCTCAAAGAGAGTTTCTGAGCCAAAATGCACTTGTCTTGTTTTTATTGAACCGCCAACTAAAAATCGGAATGACCGCAATGCGGTAGTACCGCTCATGGAGCCGGTCATACCGCATTTGCGCTTAGTTGGCTGATGCCTTCAAAATCCGGTATTACCGCCAAGTGAAGCGCGGTCATACCACACCAAGAGGTATAACCGTCATTATAACTGCAGTACTACCGATTTCTGACAAATGCACTTAGGGCTTTCAAATTCAATTTCAAGTTCAAATTCAAATGCATCCATGATCCTAAATTAATCCATATAGCATAAGAACATGTTATCAAGCTACTAGCCATGATCTCTCTTAATAGTACGATATTTAACCTATAATCCGGTCTTCCAACCAATTCACCTAAGACCGGTAAAATATAAAATGATCCTAGACTACTTGTATCTTGTCTTTAAGCCATGTAAAACTCCATACTGTCCTTCAGCATGCATCTTTGCGTCAACAGGTTCACCAATGGGATTAAACCTTGTAAATACTCAATAAATACGTTAATCCCATATTCACATGTTATCATTAATTACCAAAACATTTTTTACGGGCTTAGATGCTTTCAATGTGGTTTGAAGTGCTGTCCACAGACTATTTGAAATGTGGTCTGAACTACTGCCCAGATTTGTGAAATGTGCTTTCCAAAATGCCGACTGAATTATGAAATATGGATTGGACTACTGCCCATGGTGCAAATACTATCTGAAATGTGCTGAATGAATGGTGTCTCAATTTCAGATTTCAGATTTCATACCAAAATGTTGTCCAAAATGGTGTCTGAATTCTGAAATGTGGTCTGAACTATTGCCCATGGTGCAAATACTATATGAAATGCGCTGACTGAATGGTGTCTCAATTTTAGATTTTAGAGTTCATACCAAAAAACTTTCCGAAATCCTGACTGAATTCTGGATTGTGGTCTTAACTATCGCCCAGATTTGTGAAAAATGGTACTAAATCCAGAATGTACACAACATTTGTGAATCCAGACAGCATTTTCAGATTTCATATTTCACATCCTGAGAAATGAGGCACCATTTCAGAGTGTACACAACAATTCCGAATCCAGATTTTAGATCCTGGAAACTGAGACAATTGAGAGGCAAAATAAGAATGTACACAACTTTTCTGATTCCAGATTCCAGACCCTAAAAATTTAGACAATTGACGCACCATTTCAGAATGTACACAACTTTTCAGATTCCAGATTTCAGATTCCAAAATTGTTAGCTCATGTTAGACTAAATGGTGTCTCATTTGAAACAAGCTGAATAGTCAGACAGCATATACACAGAAAATCTGAACAATTTCTCCCATTGTTGGGCTGGAGCTCTCATTGTCTGGAACACACAAACAAGCAACCTTGCACACCCTTTCAAGCTCCCCTAAGTTGACATCATTCATAAATTCAGGCAACAATTCAGGCCACAATTCAGACAACAATTAAAGCAACAATTCAAATAGCATTTTGGGCAGCATATACACATCAATCCAGGCCACAATTCATTACAAAATTCAAACATGACAGCAGGTTCATTACAACAATTCAGACAGCAGATCACTTGACAGCAGATTCATTACAACAATTTAGACAGCAGATCACTTGATAGCAGGTTCATGACAGCAGATCACTTGACTTCATTATTGCAATCAGATTATAGGATTGCAGTCATCTTGTTTGCCTGCCCATTGAAAACACACACACTTTTTGAGTTAGTATGTGATAAGAGGAACCACAAGTGAAGTGAATTTTGCCCATTTTGTAATGCATTACTGATGCTTGCTTACAGACACATGAAAACCAAGGGCATCAGATTCCTAGTGCATTTTGCCCATTTTGCAATGCATTCCTGATGCTTGACATCAAAACAATCCACAACATCATTTCAATTGTGAACCACACAAACCATTATAAGATGAATGAACGCTTATATGGGGAACTTCGTGGCGAGGGAGGCGACATAAGGCGAAAGCGAAACAGGGCGGCGGCAGGCGAGTAACATAGTGACGGGAGGATTGCGGCTCGGATGGAGGGGCGGATGAAGCGAAGATGGCGGGGCGGCGCATAGCAGCGGAGGATTGGGGCTTCGGAGGAGGGGAGGTCAGCGGCGCAAGTTGGCGGCATAGGGCGCAAGCGAATGGGGGTGAAGTCGACGGCGGGGCGACGCAGGGGGCTGCGACTTGGGCCGAATTGGGAGGACGGGCGAATGGGGTGAAGTGGGCGGGCCTTGAGTGGCTTGGGGCGAGGCGCCAGGGCGAGGCGCTTGGCTGGACCACCCCAACCGGCCGCCTTGAGGCCTCATGATGGCGCAACCCTAGTTCGCTCGGTGCGGGGGCGACGCTAGCTCGTCGAGGAGAATGGGGGGGCGACACGGAGGCCCGGAAGGGAGAACGAGGTATGTGTGGGGGGCTTCTTTGCGAAAGAATCAAGTGGAGGTGCAGGGGAGCGCGTGGGCTGCATCCTGGCCGTGGGATCCGGAATGAATGGCTAAGATCTTACATGTGCATATGTCCACGAAAGGTGTCTTGTGCACCAAAAATGTCGCCCCTTTCCCGTGCATTTTGTCTTCCTTTATTTATCAACATGCCACTCCGTTTCCTCCTCCTCAATCGTATCGCCAATCTCGCTCCCTCCTGCGTCGGCCTCCTCTCCCACACCCACATTGTCCTCTCCATTGCCAACAAGGCCGCCTCCGAGCTCTCCTCCCACCAGCGTAACGTCTTTCGCGTCGCCAACAACGTAGGGGTCATGCTCGCTGACCTCGCCACCGACGGTCACGTCCTCACGCGCCTCCTGCGCTCCGAGTGCATGAACCACTCCTTCTACTACGACGCGCCACTCCCGGTCTCTAGGCTTGCGCTACGCCTCACCGACAAGGCGCAGTCCGCCCCTGATGCCCATCCCCGTGATCGCCGTTCTATGGTTGTTTTTGTTCTTTGTTGGATTGCTCGATCTGCTTGTGTGCCTAGGGTTTCAAGCTAGAGGGATCAAATCTGAAGCGGGAACTGGGGTTTTGTGCTTAGGGAGGTAATCTAGGCTAGGGTTTTTGTTGGCCTCCTTTCTTACTGTGCTTTTCTTCACTGGTTTTCCCCCATTCTTGAGGATGGTTCTTCCGTCGTCTTCCTTTTGGTTGGATTTGAGTGGTCTTTGTTCCCCCTTTGTACCCGTCGTGGTCTCGATTTTGCCTTCGTTTTTTCGCCATCTTACATTCCTCGGCTTTCTGTCGGGTCTTTGTCCATGGATCTACGCGGGTTCGGTTCTCCCGCCGTCTTCGTGGTCACGTTTCGTTTTTTGGCCGTCATTCCCTTCTAAGGTTTTCCCCTCGTCTTCCTTTTTGTTGGATCCAGCTTTCCTGTCGGGTCTCTTTCTATGGATCTAAGCGGTTCCCGTTTTGGCAACATCGTTGTCCTCGTTGTTGGTGCATAGGGAGCCCCTCTCCTCACCTCCGGATCCCGCCGCCGTCGCCATGGCGATCACTGCCAAACCCTTGACATCCTCGGCAAGCGCTGGTCTGGCCATGATGTCCGCACCAAGAACGGTAACCCCTTCCGTACACACCTCTAACTCGGGAGATTTCCGCGCTCGTTTCTCCCTGAGACCTACCATTCTGCACCCTCTGGTTTGGTTTCTTCCAGCGTATAGAGGGAAGGAAGAGTTTTGATCTGGAAGCGGATGCATGGTTTGGTTTGCAGACACTTGGATGCCCTTCACATCTATTATGATGCAGTCATTGCATATTCTTTCATGTTATTACGTGATCAAGTTTTGTGCAAAGTATCCATTCCAATGTATTTGCTAGTCTCTTATGATTTCCAAACGATCTCGCCCTCTTTGTCGGTCCAGGACATAATGCAGATTGGGGTGTTGGGTTTCCTTTTACTATAACTAAGGTACCTTATGGCATCTAATTTTCACTTGTTTATTGTTTTCAATGTCGGTCGACAGAAACAACTAGTGATTAGTACAAAATGTCTATAAGCTTCAAATATTGGGATGACTGCTTAGATCCAGAGGATATGCGATTAATGTGGGCAGATCCTCAAGTAAGTAAAGAGTGGATCGATGTTGGGGAAATGTAGGGGCAGAAAGTTCACCTCTCTCGAGATCCTGATGGTGAGGTGTATCTCACGCAAACTGAAATGATAGTGAGCGATCAGCTAAATTATGTAAACTATGATATTAGTAGCTGTGGAATAGCTTGTGTTAGTGAAAATCAAACCAAAATATGTTTATGTAAATCACTATATCTATTTTTCAAGTTGTGTATGTTCATGTCTATCATATCTTGTCTATTCGTTATTTGGTTGATTCATTTGAGTAATCATTTCCATATCTCCTATGTTGTAGAGTGGCATTAAAAGGAGGCTATCAGTAGTGGCTAGCAAATTTGTGCACTGAAGTTCGATAAATATAAAAAGCTATCATTAATGTGAGATAAGTGGCCAACCATATTGGTTTCTTGCTACATTTAACGAAGTGACTAGATTATTGTTCACAAGTTTGTTACTGCAATACTAGTTGGAATAAGTTTGCTGAGCTTCTGTAAGATCAAGGAGGGCGACTAGAGGGGGGGTGAATAGTCGTTTCTAAAATACTCTACGGCTAAAACCGATTTCTAATGCAGAAGCTAAATACCAATTTGGTTTAGCCTAAATCAACTAGGATCACTAAGTGCACCAACAAGTCTAATGATAAATATATCAATTAAGCATAAGACTTGTGAGCAATTCAATTCTAGCAATATAAATGCAATAGTGAAGCACAAGAGATCAAGCCACAATTGACACGACGATGTTTTACCGTAGTGTTTGAAGACTTGCCGGTCTCCCCTAATCCACGTTGAGGCAAGCCCAAACCAATTGGACCGGCTCCACGAATTGAGCTCCCGCATCCGAGGTAAGTCCAAACCGAACCAACACCTCGCTTCACTACGGTTGCTCCTTCCTCCACTCCAAAGATGGCGAGCACCACACCACTCACAAACCGCTCGGGTCTTCTCACACTCTTCTTTGAGAAGCTCACAGGCGCACGACGCCTCCACGCCATCTAGGTGTTGGCAAACACCAAGAGTAACAAGTCTCCAACTTTCACTTGAACCAATCAAGTGTCTAAACTCAAGTGCATACTAAATCCACCATCTAAGGCAACACATGCACTTAGGGTTTGCTCTCTAACCTCACTAAGTGCAACACATGCACAAAAGAGAATGAGAGGCTTGCTCTTTGCTCAATGGAATGTCTAGGGGCACCAACAACCACCCCTCACACGGCAAGGTGGGTATTTATAGCCCACACACAAAAATCGACCATTAGAGCAAGTTCTTTGAAAAAAGCAGGACGGCCTCGATCATGAGTAATTGGTCGGTCGGTCACGCACCCTCCAACGGCTATAAAACTAGCTGTTGGACCAAATCTGGACTAACCGCCAACCGAAGGCGGTCGAGCCAGGACCAGCCCGTCGATCCAAGAAATACATCACGTCGGTCAAGCCGCAAGCTAAAACCGAAATATCACCTTCGGAAAAAAGTGACTGTGTCCTTGACCGGGAGGCGGTCGATCAAGACTTACACCCTGCGGTCAAGACCGCCTTTGGCTGAAACAAAAATCACTTCTCTGGAAAATCTTGATCGCTCCTTTGATGCGAGAGACCAGGTCGGTCCGACCACACAACGTCGGTCGAGACCGCACTGTAGATCAACTCAGATTTTGCATTTCTTTTCAATTCAAACTTGCAAAACATATTTGCAAAAGATATGAAATGCATACAAGGGTTCACGTGAGATTCTCAACAAGTTGCAAAACACATTTGCCAACTTTTATAATCACACATAAATTGCACTTCGCTTCAACTCAATTTGCAAAACACATTTGCCAAATTGACTCACGATGCAAACAAGGATTCAAGTGAGATTCTCAACAAGTTGCAAAACACATTTGCCAACTTTTAGAATCACACCACAAGGAATAAGGTACATGGACTTAAACCATTTGCAAAACACATTTGCAAACACAAGTCACATGCTGCAAGGATTATCCATGAGACACAACTATTTACAAAACACATTCGCAAATATTGGCAACATGTTAAGATGAGCTAGAGCAAACACAATGAGCTATCAACACATGACTAACTCAAGCTATTAGTCAAGACCCCTCTTAATAGTACGGCAACCTATACTAGCAACCCGGTCTCCCAACCAAACACCGAGACCGGTAAAAGAGTAGGAACATATCCTTAGCCCTAGCTAGTCATACCTTTGTCTTGAGTAACGACTTGAAGCTTGATGACGCACATCTTCTCTTCAAGTCTGGGTTCTTAACTTGATGCTCATCAACACATGATGACATCCACCATCCCGAGTTTTGATATGCATCAACATATGATGCACTCTTCACTTGACTTCCATCAACACATGATGGGGCTTCACTTGATGATCAACACATAATCATTTCTTCTCCTTGAACTTGACATGCATCAACACATGATGCATCCTTTGCTTCAAGCTCTTGATCTTCAATATCATCAACACATGATGATCTTCTCTTGACTTGATGATCAACTCATGATCATCTTCTCTTCTTGAACATTATCGACACACGATGATTTCATCTTCTTCAAGAATCTTGACTTGATGATCAACTCATGATCATCTCCTTCTCTTGAACATCATTGACACACGATGATTTTTTTCACTTGACTCCCATCAACACATGATGGAGCTCCTCTTGACTTGATGACAATCCACACATGATGTCATCCCAAGTCTTCATTATCATGGAACCTAACACCTTATCCAACTCATGAAAATGTTAGTTCCACAATATGATTATCATTAATTACCACATCATACCATTAACTCATAATGGTGGGACAAGATACCACAATCTTTCCTCTTTGGCAATTGATGATAATCACTTCAATTACAAATAAATTGAATGTAGATAGACAATGAGTATATATCAACTACACAAGTCTATATACTCTTATGAATATATATATAACTACACAAGTTATATATACTCACATGAATATATTAACTACACAAGTTAAATATATTCAAGGATATATGAACTACACAAGTTTCATATACTCATATGAATATATTAACTACATAAGTTAAATATATTCAAGGATATATTTCAAAGTAAGGATCCTTCATATATATGGACAAAGGAATATGGATCAATACTAATGAAACCACGAGAATATAGAATGAATCGCCCTATATATGTGCATACACAAATGTGTAATAAGAACATATGCACATATTTAGGTTAATCTTTTGGTGGAGTTCAACCTATATTTTGGATCTGAAGTCGAATGCATACCTCTTTTGTTCTTTATATCCAAACGAGACTAATCATGAGATAACGCAAATACAAGAGTTAGTCTCACAAATAGATTTATCATTATGAATGCATACTGTTTGGATTTTTCCTTTTGTTTATCCAATGAATTGGATTTGTCATTAATCACTTGCATGCCTTCATAGTTTTCACCTTTGTATCCAAATAAGACTACACAATATGTATATCAATAAAAGTGTTAGTCTCACAATTAGATTTGTCATTAATCACCAAAACTCCATTAACACATAATGGCAGGTCTAGATCCTTCAGCTTCTTGTTCAAAAAATAAGTTTGCTAAGCTATGAAAATCAACCACAAAGGAGGGGGATTTTCCTTTTATTCAACAATCCATTTATTGTTTGCACAAATGTGGCTTTAAAATAAATTTTACGTACATTAATCGATTCTTTCAGGCAGTGGTTGCAGATTCTTCCAAGCGTGGAGGATTTGAGCCCGTGGATTTAGAGACTAGATGGGTATATGTACTCGATCGGGAGATTTCCGCGTTGGTTCCTTCCCGAGATCTACCATTCTACTCCCTCTAGTTAATTATCTTAGGATCTCCATTGTAGTACTAGATGTATGAAGTTACAATGTAGTAGTAGTGTAGTGCAATGCTGCAGTATTAGGTATAAGAAGTTGCGATGTCGTGGTTGTGGCGTGTGCAAATATCATAATTTTGCTTTGGTGCCTATTAACAACTTTGAAGTCCAACAGTTCAGGGTGTTATGTTTAGTTTTGTATACTAAGGTTGGTGGCTTGCCCTATAAAAGCATCTAGGATTAGTCTTATTGCTCATGTTATGGTCATACCAATGCCCGGTCCTCGGAATGATTCAACATTTGATCTGTCCTTAGTGTATTATTGTTGAGATTACCTTGCTAAAGTTTGCTCCATTGTTTTTAGTTCTAAGGGTTCCTGCTTTTGTACATGTTCAGGCCAAAACATAGACACCACCTTCTTTGAGTCACTTATTAGGTGTCGAGCCAGGAAAATAGTTGTTGTATATTTCTTTTATCCCATTATGCCTATTATTGCTCTAATATCTACCTTTTCCATCGAGGCGTCTTATGTACCATCTTTGTTCTTTAATACTTGCCAGATTCAAGGGAACCCATGTCCCGCTGCCACCTACTCGAAAGATACTTCTTGAGTCACTTGCTCCTTCAAAATAGGTTGTCAATCCCATTCTCTTTTCCATTCATATTTGCTTACTAACTATATTGCATTTACAGGCACGCATACTATTTTCTTAAGATGAAGAAACAAAAAAAGAGAAGTCCTATAATGTCCTATTGTCTGCGCACACAACCTGCCTACTTGCATTTACCTACTTACATATGGCTTACTTGCAGGATATGGAAAGCCAAGATCGTCTAGAGGAGGATAGCTACTCCACTAATAAACATGCCTCCGTCAACCCCCTAGGAAAAAGACATTGTCAATGTAAGGCATTGCTTCTATTAAACTATGGTTTGCCATAGACTGTTGTTGCCCTCTTGGTTTCGTTTTTCACAAAGTTTGTCCCAAAAAATTAGTTTCTATATACTATCTTACTACGAGTGCCACCTCAGCGCGAAACTATAATTGTCTGCGAGCTGTTCTTCCTTTTGATTTTCCTTATAAACAAGATCATGTTTGTGTAATTAAAGGTCAGTTCATATATATTTGGTAACATTATTATTGGAATCTGCTTAGGTATTTCTCAAATTAGCGTATTCATCTGATATAAACGTGTATGGCCATAATCATTAGACTATCGAAACAAAACTTCATCTTTCACACCACTAGATATTGGTTTCTTTAAGAGCTTACATCATCCATAGCTACATAGATGTCTGTATGGTACAAATAGATATAGTAGTGTGCACCCAAATCGACAAAGATTCATATGCATGTAGCTAGTACAATAGCACCTTCCCACCCTACATTCCTGTCGTTTCCCCAGCACACCAAGACGCATGTAGGCCACTAGTATTCTATGAGAAAACAACATAGCAAGCACTGAATTGCTTCCAATGCAACAGCTAGGATGACATTAGAGAGCCTTTTGATTCTGCACCAGAGATCTCCATGTGTGAAACTAACCCATGCTCCAGGTGCGTTAACCCTTTTTCGAAATTGGCCGTTGGAAACCTTCAGCTTGTCCATGAATGTAATATGAGCTAACTGCATCTTTTGATGTTTAGTACAAACTATAGCGCAATGCATGCAAGACACTCCATTTCGGAAGAGCTTGACGCAAAGCGATCCAATGAAAAGGAGGCCAAGCTAGCAATTTGGTATGATTCCTACTTGTTGGGACCGTAAAGATTGCTTGTTTTACAAGTGGTATCTGCAAATGAATGTATGTGTATGCGCAATTGAAATGAAAATTTGGTGTGAAAATGATGTTGTCTAGAGTTAAGATGACTAATTTTTTCTCTCTACTAGATACAAATGTCATTTTGTTGTAAATTGGTTTCCATATGTATCAGCACTCAATTAGCCTTGATCCTTGGAACACTTCTATGTTATGTTACGATCGAGACGAGTTTGTCTCAATATTATATTCATATTATTCATATGATCTTGAGAAATCTGCAAACAAAAAAAATTTGTACACAAATACAAAGGAGTAAGGCACCAATATAACTGAGGTGTTACAACCAGGGGTAGCATGGTATTTTTTGCCTCCAATCCTCTATTTCATGGTTTTTAGAGCCAACATGCTAACCAAACGCTTTTATAAGGTAGCTTTAAATTATTAGAGAAGTGAATTCTCATAGAATCCAGAGTAGGATCTAAAAAATGAGAATATGGAGTTCTACCAAATAGGACCTAAATTCTCAAGTGTTAACATGATTTCCTATTGTTTTTTGCACTCTGGAGTGTTGTAGACTGTAGTGGGAACTTTTTTATATTAATTAATCCTTTATTAATTTTTATTTTAAAGTTAACCCTTGGCAAACATTATTTTCAATTCTAACTACTTTGGTCACCCCACCATCTGTGACATGACAAAACAACGCCGCCACGCCATAGGATAAGTCCGCTAAATAGCACTTTTGGTCATGCCATCGGTCGTGGCGTGACCAAACACTACTAAAAATGCTATCTTCGACGTCGATCACAGACGGTTCATCAAAACCGCCTCAGTATAAAACACAATCTCAGACAGTTTTTGTTTACCGACCGTCTGTGTTATTTTTCGTACTAAAAACCGTATATGAAGAGGTCATATCACAGACGGTTCATGTTTAAAACCGTCGTGAAGTATCACTGAGCAGTTCGACCAAAAACCGTATGTGATATTACCCAATATCACGAGCGATTTTTTTATCGAACCGCTCGTGATACTTCACGCACGGTTTTAAACATTAATCACCTATGATATTACTACATATCACAGACGGTTTCATCTACAACCTGTCTGTGATCGCTGACTATCACAGACGGTTTTGAGTTAATAACCGTCTATGATATTATGTATCACGCAGCGGTTTGAAAACCGTCTGTGATGACCTCATGTCATTCTCGACCCATAAACTCGGGCGGCTTTTAAACCGCTGCGTGATGACATTTTTGAACCGCTCAGTAAGGCCTTTTTCGTAGTAGTGAAACAACAACATCGCCACGGGTGGTGGCGTGACAAGAGCTTCCCAAATACGGGCCGTGTGATAAGCGTTTTGTCACGCCACGGGTGGTGGCGTGACCAAAGGGTCGAATTGGAAATAAAGTTAGCGATGGTTAACTTTAAAATAAAAATTAAAAAATGGTTAATTAATAAAAAAAATCCTCTAGTGGTGAGATAGTATATCAAAAATTCAGATGTAATGGGGTATGGTCTCCCTTATCTTAACTATGTTATAGCGGAAGAGGAGTTTTTTTTAAAAAAAAAATAATAATATTTTAAAAGATAATTACAAAAATAAATAGTCACCCTAAACAATTACAAAACTAGGTCCCTGTCGCCAGTCCAACTTGTGACAGGGACCATGTTGACTCCCTGTCGCCAGTCCAACTGGCGACAGGGACCGTGTTGACTCCCTGTCGCAAGTTGAAATAGCAACAGGAAGTGAACAATGTTCCTATCGCTAGTTCAACTGGCGAAAGGAACACCCTATCCCCTATAAAGATTTTTTTTAAAAAAAATATTTTTTATTCAGAAATACAGTAATATTCCTCTGTTTTTTTTTTTTAGAAATAATCATCCGTCACTCCACCGTTGACAAGGCTGGTTGGTCTGTTTGTGATTTTCGTAGATTCTCAAGGGTACGAAAACTGTTAGACTCGCAATAACATTTTGTGATCGTTGTATGTTGTTGTAGTGTGGTAACTTTCTGAAGAATTTTATGAGGACGTTTGATATAGCAATGATTCGTAAGTAGGAAGGTAAGTGATATTGCAATACGCTAGGGAATTCATACGTGGTGGATAACTTTCAAGAAATGGAGCAATGATAACAACACGGCAGTTAATTTGATAAGAGGGTTACTTGGCACGCAGGCTAACGAACCAAGGACGGTACATGCATGCCTTTAGAGAATTAGAAATACATGGGACATATGGACGAAGAGGGTCGAACTACTGCGTGGAACGTGGTCATTTGCCCTTGCGGCCCAGCTCAGTGTTGTGCTCCTCGCCTTGCACCTTAGCTTTCACCGCGATAGCCCTCTTCCGCGCCCTCTCAGCCTCGCGTCGCCTAGCATGCCCGCGCTCCTGCTCCTTGTGCAGCCTCTCCCACCTCTTCTTCTTCTCCATCTTAGCCTGCAACTCTTTGAGGCGCCTCGAGGAAGCAACTGCGTCAGCCCAGGGCAGGCGACCACAGCCTTCCCTCAAAGCTACGCGTGGCACGTGAACCTCTTCGTCATCGAGGATGACCGCGGAACGTTGGAGCACAATAACGTGTTGGAATTTTGGGCTTGGCCCACACAATTAAATCATAGGAAAATCCCAAAAGCCCGCTCATGCATGGTGGAAGCTAGGAAGTTTAGTATCATATTGCTAGTCTAGGTGGGAGGGCTCTGGCTCTGGCTCTGGCTCTATATAAAGGAGACCTCTCCTCTCAGATTAAAATATGCAAAAATAGAGTTAAGCTCTCAGAATAGCCGGACTCAGTTTTGCATTGTTGTCTAATTCCTTGTTGTTGTGCTACTCGGTTACTCCATCCATTCCTTAGCGTGCACCGACGTTGGGAGAGCAATGTCTCCAAAGCCAGCGTCCCTTGCGATCCTGCACGGGTTGGGGCGAATCATGTTTTTGGGAAGTGTTCGCAAGACTTGTCACTGCTTCCTTCTCTGCGCGTCGTCTTCTTCGGATCAGACTCTACCGCGACCTTCGTCGGAGCGATCCTCTGTAAGTCGCGGTGATAACATTTCATATGGCTAGGCTTTGTTTCCTAGATATTTGTTATATGATTATGTTAATGCCTACTACTGTTAGTAGCATACTTGTTCTAGGTTTTGCCTTATTAGTACATATATATGCGATAGATATATTTGAGTTGATGATCATGTTACTGTTCATAGTTTCAAATATGCCTAGTATATATGTTGTTGCCGATTCAATTATTGTTTTAGGAATTATAATAATCACAAAAGTGCGCATAGTTCCAACAATCCAAAATCCTAATAGGCACTTTGTGATGGCTGGTTTTGCCGAGGCAATGAAACCGGAGAAATTCACTGGTGTGAATTTCAAGAGATGGCGCACAAGGGTCAAGTTGTGGCTCTCGGCTATGAATGTATTTTGGGTCGTGATACGTGTTCTGCGGACCTCGTCTCATTTGACAAACAAATGCAGTATGACACTGCAGCACGACAATATTTGTCGGGTACATTCTAAGCGTGTTGTCTGACCAGTTTTGTGATGTGTATATGCATATGAAGAACGTTGCGGATCTGTGGCATGCACTCGAACATAAGTTCGTCGCCTCAGATGTTGGACATGAATTGTATGTCATGGAGCAATATCATGATTACAAAATGGTTGATAGCCGTTCTGTAGTCGAGCAGGCTCATGAACTACAATTCGTTGTGAGGGAACTCACCCACCTTGGTTGTCAATTGCTTGACAAATTAGTGGTTGGAGGCATTATTGCCAAATTACCTCCAACCTGGAGGAATTTTACCACATCTCTGAAACACAAGAGGCAAAATATTTCCGTCGATGATCTAGTTGCTAGTCTTGATGTTGAAGAGAAGGCTCGGGCAAAGGATGTAACACCAATGGTGCAAGACAAACAATTTAGAGTGAACATCATGCGACATATTGACAGAGGGAAAGGGAAGATTGTTTCGACCACCAACTTCAAAAGGACCAACAACAATAAGAAAAAAGTGAACATGAAGGATATGACTTGCTTTGTTTGTGGCGAGACTGGTCATTGGGTCAAGAAATGCCGCAAATAGATGGGCAAGAAAAATCATCCTGTGCAGAAGAAGTCTACTAATGTGATTATTGGCAAGGCCGAAGCATTTGGGTATGGTAATTTACCTTGGGTATTTTCGGCATGTCAATCTATTGATTGGTGGATTGGCACACGGGCTAATATTCATGTATGCACTTATACATCTATGTTTTCTTCTTACCAGGTCGCACGGGTTCTTCCGTCCTAATGGAGAATGGGTCACATGCTTCTGTTCTTGGTGTTGGCACAGTAGATCTGAAGTTCACTTCGGGAAAGATCGCGCACTTGAAGAACGTGCAGCATGCCCCTACAATAAATAAGAATATCGTTAGCGGTTCCCTTCTATGTCAAGATGAGTTCAAGTTGGCCTTTGAGTCAAATAAATTAGTCGTGTCAAAAATTGGACTCTTTATTGGAAAAGGCTATGAATGCGGAGGCTTGTTCCGTTTTTCCCTTTCAAAATTTTGTAATAAGGTTGTGAACCATATTTATGACTCTATAAATGATGGTGAGACTAATATATGGCACTCACGTTTATGTCATATAAATTTTGATTGTATGTCTCGGCTTTCCAATTTAAATTTAATTCTAAGCTTTTCCATAGTCAAAGGTTTCAAATGCCAAATTTGTGGGGTGCGAACTCGTACATTTAGACTTGTGTGAGATGAATGGTATATTGACAATGGGAGGGAAAAGTTATTTCATGACTGCAAGCAAAGCAACCTTGAAAGCCTCATAAGGTCATGGAGGAAAGAAATTCGCAAAATTGGAACTCGTACATTTAGACTTGTGTGAGATGAATGGTATATTGACAATGGGAGGGAAAAGTTATTTCATGACTTTAATTGATGATGCCACTAGATACTGCTTTGTGTATTTGTTGAAAATAAAGGACGATGCATTAGACTACTTTACAACTTATAAAGCTGAGGTTGAGAATCAATTCGACAGAAAGATTAAAATAATTAGGTCCGATCATAGTGGAGAGTATTGTTCTAATGAGTTCAATCAGTTTTGTGCGGAATATGGTATTATCCATGAAAGGACACCTCCCTATTCGCCTCAATCCAATGGGGTGCTGAAAGAAAGAATCGCACCTTGACTGACTTGGTGAATGACATGTTAGATACTGCTGTATGTCTAAGGCATGGTGGGGAAGGCTATGTTGACTGCGTGTCATATCCTGAATAGAGTCCTCACTAAAATTAGTGAGGTAACTCCATATGAAGGTTGGAACAGGAGAAAACCATCACTCTCGTATTTGCGCACTTGGGGGGTGCTTGGCGAAAGTCAATGTTCCAATAACTAAAAAGCACAAACTTGGACCTAAAACAGTGGATTGTGTCTGTCTAGGATATACTCATCATAGTACAGGCTATAGGTTTCTAGTAGTTCAATTCGGGATATCTGACATGCCGAACAATATGATAACGGAATCCTGAGATGCTATTTTCTTTGAAAATGTATTTCTTATGAAGAATTCACATAGCTCTTCTAGTCAAGAAAATGATTTAACTCTTGAACCTACCACTCCAATTGAGTATATTGAACACACACATGAACATGTACATGAGGAGGATGACAGTGATGTAGCTCCTCGAAGGAGCAAGAGACAAAATATTATAAAATATTTTGGTGATGACTTCATTGTGTACATTGTGGATGATGTTCCCAAATCTATTTTAGAGGCATATGCATCTCCTGATACAGAGTACTAGAAGGATGCGGTTCATAGTGAAATTGATTCTATTATCGCTAACGGAACTTGGAAAGTTACCAATCGTCTATTTGGTTGTAACCCAGTTGGATGCAAGTGGGTGTTCAAGAAGAAGCTTAGGCCTGACGGTATAATTGAAAAGTACAAGGCTCGGCTTGTGGCAAAAAGTTATACTCAAAAAGAAGATGAGGATTTCTTTGATACATACTCACTTGTTGCCAGATTAACCACTCTTCGAGTATTATTATCTTTGGCTGTCTCACATGGTCTTATTGTCCATCAAATGGACGTAAAGACAACTTTCCTCAATAGAGTTAGACGAGGAAATTTACATGGACCAGCCTGATGGATTTGTAGTGCTTGGACAAAAGGGCAAGGTCTGTAAGTTATTGAAATCTTTATACGGTCTCAAACAGACACCTAAGCAATGGCATGTGAAGTTCGATAGAACTTTGACATCTGCTGGGTTTGCGGTAAATGAAGTCGATAAATATGTATACTACCGCTATGGTGGGGGTAAAGGAGTAATATTATGTTTGTATGTTGATGACATACTTATCTTTGGGACAAACATTGATGTGATTAACGAGGTTAAATTATTTATATCCTAAAGTTTTGACATGAAAGATCTAGGAGAGGCTGATGTTATTTTAAACATCAAGTTGATCAAGGATGAGAATGAGATTACCCTGTTGCAATCCCATTACGTGGAAAAGGTCTTGAGACGTTTTAGCTATATGGAAAGCAAGCCCTCTCCAACACCCTATGATTCTAGTCTAATACTTTAAAAGAATCGAAGACTAGAAAAGGATCAATTGAGGTACTCTCAGATTATTGGTTCACTCATGTACTTGGCTAGTGCTACTTGTCCTAATATCTCTTTTGTTGTAAGTAAATTGAGCCGGTTTACCGCCAATCCGGGGGATGGTCATTGGCGCGCACTTGAGCGGATTATGCGTTATTTGAAAGGTACAATGAGTTATGGAATTCACTATACTGGATATCCCGGTGTACTTGAGGGATATAGTTATTCCAATTAGATTTACGATCTCGATGAGATAAATGCTATGGGTGGATATGTATTCACTCTAGGCGATGTCAGTTGTCTCATGGAGGTCTTGTAAATGCATTATTCTCGACAAGGTTAACCATGGAGGCGTAACTCACAAGATTAGACACGCCCATGTTGAGGCGTAATGGTCAAGAACTCTTGATGGATTTACCGGTGGTTGAAAAACCAATTTCAATTATCCTTATGTACTGTGATAACCAAACAATTATCATAAAGGTGACAAGCGCAAAGGATAATATGAAATCCTCAAAACATGTGAAAGGTGGTTGAAATCATCGAAAATTGAGAAACTCCAGAGTGAGAGCAGAGACTACATCCAAACAGCTAAAAATTTGATAGATCCCTTTACAAAGGGACTATCATGAAATGTAATTGAAATTGCATCGAAGGAGATAGGAACGAGACCCATGTGAGTTACACATAGTGGTAACCCAAACCTATGTGATCGGAGATCCCGTGAAATAGGCCTTGGGAAAAATAAACTGTTTGGGTAACAATAGAGTACATTCTTACTTTATATCTCACTCCGTTGGAGATGCAGTACTCTAATTACTGTAAGGCATGATGACTTTGTCTTAATGTGTTTTGAGGCTTAACAACAAAATACCGTCCTACAGGGTATTCGTATAAGAACACACCTATATGAGCCTGACTGTTGGTCGCAGTCCATGAGATGTGGGTGATATCTAAGAAGCTCATGAAGAGACACAGGAATATGACCTATATGCTCCACCCGAGGAGTAGCTAATCGGTGGCAAAGTATTAACAAAGGCTTTAGGTGAAACTTGTCCGCACAAAACTGTCAATTCAAGGCTTAGTCCATTGTGTAGTTGTGGGCGAGTTTAGCTTGAGGTTCTAGGTGGATGTTCAACCTTAACTGGTCTCCACCGAAAAACTGGTATATCAACAAAGACTTCGAATAACTGCAAATTCGTGGTGCTTTTGGGATCTGGTGGGGGGTTGTTGGAATTTTGTTCCTGGCCCATACAATTAAATCCTAGGAAAATCCCAAAGGCCCACTCATGCATGGTGGTGGGAAGTTTAGTACCATATTGCTAGTCTAGGTGGGAGGACTCTCGCTCTGGCTCTATATAAAGGAGACCTCCCCTCTCAGATAAAATATGCAAAATAGAGTTAAGATCCCAGAATACCTGGACTCAGTTTTGCACTGTTGCCTAATTCCTGATTGCTGTGCTACTCGGTTACTCCATCCCTTCCTCGGCGTGCACTAACGTGGAGAGAGCAGTGTCTCCGAAGCCGGCATCCCTTACGATCCTGCACGGGTTGGGGCGAATCAGGTTTTTGGGAAGCGTTCGCGTGACTTCTCACTGCTTCCTTCTCTGCGCATCGTCTTCTTCGGATCAGAATCTACCGCGACCTTCATCGGAGCGATCCTCTGTAAGTCACGGTGATAACATTTCATATGTCTAGGCTTTGTTTCCTATATATTTGTTATATGATTATGTTAATGCCTACTACTGTTAGTAGCATAGTTGTTCTAGGCTTTGCCTTATTAGTACATATATATGAGATAGATATATTTGAGTTGATGATCATGTTACTATTCATAGTTTCAAATATTCCTAGTATATATGTTTTTGCCGATTCAATTATTGTTCATCGGAGGCGGCAGCATGCCGATTGCGACGAGAATGGAGCTCGTTCTCGTGGCGCGTTGGAGATGGGGGAGGCCAGGAAGAGGGAGGAGGTGCTGAGGAGGAGGGCGTCGAGGGAGGGAGGAGGGCACGACCGTGACCGCCGGGGATGGTTGCCGGAAGCGTAGGGACTTGGTTGATTTTACTTCAAATGAATCATGCTTAAAAACTTGTTTAATTGCACAAACCTCATTGGGTTGGCTTTGGCATAGAAGGCTAGCTCATGTTGGGATGATTCAACTTAAAAGCTTTTCAAACGTGATTTAGTTGTTAGCTTGAAAGATGTGAAGTTTGAGAAAAATAGACTTTGTTGTGCTTGTCAAGCCGGGTAAACAAGTCGCTAATTCTCATCCTTCCAAGAGTATCATGCCAACTTCTAGACCATTGGAACTCTTACATATGGATTTGTTTGGGTCAACAACCTATAAGAGTATCAGGGGTAATAGCTATTGTTTAGTCATTGTGGATGATTACTCTAAATACACATGGGTATTCTTCCTAGATAACAAAGCCGAAACATCCGATATTTTCAAAAGTTTTGCAAAAAGGGCTCAAAATGAAATTAATTTTAAAATTAAGAAAATCCATAGTGATAATGGTTCCGAGTTCAAAAATACTAAAGTTTAAGACTTTTGTGATGAACTTGGAATAAAGCACGAAGTTTCCACGACCTACACTCCGGAGCAAAATGGAGTTGTAGAAAGGAAAAAATCGAACATTAATTGAAATGGCTAGGATAATGCTTAATGAATACAATACTTCCGATAGTTTTTGGGCGAAAGCAATTAACACCGCTTGTCATGCCATAAATCATCTTCATTTGCATCGTCTTTTGAAAAAGACTTCTTATGAGCTTCTTGTTGGAAGAAAATCGAATATCTCTTATTTTCGTGTATTTGGTTGCAAATGTTATATTTTGAAAAAGAGTGTTCGTTTTTCAAAATTTGCAAGTCGTTGCGACGTTGATTTCTTGCTTGGTTATTCTCCAAATAGCAAAGTTTTTCGTGTCTTTAACAAAAACTCTGGTTTGGTTGAAGAAAAACATGTTGTACAATTTGATGAGACTAATGGCTCTCAAGAAGAGTATGAGAATTTGGATGATGTAGGTGATGAAGCCTTAAGAAATGTCATGAAAAACAAGCAAATAGGCAACATCGAGCCTAAAGATGATTCATCACCTTCCACTCAAGTTGAACCTTCTACCTCTTCTACAAATCAAATTCAAATTGATGAAGAGAACAACAAGTAAGATGATCAATCATCCAACTTACCACCAAGAATCCACAATGCAATTGCAAAAGATTATCCAATAGATCAAATATTGGGTGACGTAAGTAAGGGTGTTCAAACTCGATCTCGTATTGCTTCTTTTTGTGTACATTACTCTTTTGTCTTTTCTATTGAGCCAAAACATGTAGAAGAAGCACTTGATGATCTGGATTGGGTGAATGCAATGCATAAAAAACCCAATAACTTCACCCGGAATGAAGTTTGGACATTGGAGGATAGGCCCAAGGAACACAACGTCATTGGTACAAAATGGGTTTTAGGAACAAGCAAGATGAAAATGGTATGGTTGTTAGAAACAAAGCAAGATTGGTCGCTCAAAGATACTTACAAGTCGAAGGTTTGTATTTTGGTGAAACCTTTGCTCTCGTAGCTAGACTTGAGTCAATTCGGATATTACTTGCTTTTGTATTATGTTTTGATATTAAATTATTTCAAATGGATGTTAAAAGGAGACCGACGATTAGAAGGATCGCTAGCCCAGGTCGCATCAGAGTACGCCTGAAGCTGCAAAGGGCTGGAGTGAGGAAAGAAAAGATGACGACTGATGGTTCCATGAAGATATCATAGAACATGAAGAAGGTGACTACAGGGTGAAAAATGTTAGGTCGAGTGTACCCGAGAGATCCGCCAAGACCACTCAGAAAGTCCGCCAGAACCTCCCAGGAGGTCCAACTGGATCTCTCGGATAGTCCTCCAGGACCTCCCAGGAGGTCCAGTAGGACCACCTGGAGGTCCACAGAACGGACCCGAGGAGGTCTTAAGACCCAGGACGTCCCCAAGTGCCACGACCCGACTCGAGGAGCTTATATGATGGACACACATGAACTCCTTGAGCAAATATGATGGAACATATCGACTTTTTCAGCAAGCCGGTATTCATGATCTCATAGCTCTCAGGAACTACTACGATGAGGAGTTTATCAGACAATTCTATGCCACCATATATGTCTCTCTAGACTTCACCCAGCTGTCATGGATGACAGTGACCAGATATGTGGACAGCAACAAGCGAGAATTTGAGCGTGTCCTGAGGACAGAATCCAGTCAGTATGAGAAGATCTATAACAGGCCTACTCTGCTAGTTCCTACTTAGACAGACTGTTATGATCCTAATGTCAAGTACACTCCAGGGAAGATTAATGATCTCAAACCTATTCGTAGTCTGATTAATATAATTATTAATCACACTATTCTTCCCAAGAGTGGGAATTTTGATGCTGTGAGAGGACATGCATGGAACATAATCGACAATATTATGAATGGAAGAAAATTTGATGTGGTGGATGTCATCATCAGAGGAATAGCTTCTTCCAAGAATGATAGACTCAAGCGGATTTATTATGCTCCCTACATTATGGCTCTAATTCTCAGCAAGATTGAGTATCATGGAGATTTGGGTTCTCCTCATAAGTCCTACAAGCCAAGAGATGGTCCTCCTCTCCCGACTGATATTCGTGCTCAGCGTCAGCAAAGGGGGCAAAGGGATGATGCTCCAGGGGAAGCTGCTGCTCAAGAGGATGCTCCTGCAGAAGGACAAGTATCTCTTACTTAGCTCTACTCAGCTATCATGGAGGTGAAGAATTCTCAGCAAGAGATTCTCACTAACCAGCAAGAGATTAGGAGTGCTCAGCAAGAGATGAGGAATGCTCAGCTTGAATTCCAAAATGAGACCCAAAATAGATTGACTGCCTTATCTGAGAGTGTGTCTTCTTTTGAGCACATCTTGACTACTCCTAATGTTTTGGTCGTCGTCCTCCAAGGGCTTCTACCTCTCTAGTTCCTCTTCCTCCTCAGGACCCAACTGTTTGATGTTTTTGGTACTTTGAAACCAAAGGGGGAAAAGCTAGAAGGAGAAAGATCAAGGGGAAGCCAGAAGAACAAGGGCAAAGATCAAGGGGGGGGGGAGCAATGCTACTATTACATTATATACTCTATGGAACTTGTGGTTCAATTACCTATGTGCTTGTGCTTGTAATAGTTAAAACTTGTTATGTTTAATTACTCGTGTGCTTGTAATAGTTTAAAACTTCGTTATGGTTTTAATGCTATCTTGTTGAACTTGATGATATTATGCTTACGACATTCTCTTGAATTGTAATATAATTATCTTGGTCATCTTATAGCATTGCATATTCCCTTAGGTTCAATCAAGCAAAAGAAACTTCGCCAAAATTTTCAAAAACTCTACATGTGCTTGCAAAGATTTTCTCTCATTTATATGCACATGTTTAGAGGGAATTTTCTTTGTAATGACTTTAATAAGAAAATAATTCTCAAAAACTTTCTTGAGGTTATTGCAAGAATTATTTATGTTTAGTCATAAAAAGAATATACAACTTGTTTTACAACAAGTAGTATATTCAAAACAATCATTCTCACATATTATTTGGGTTGTCATCAATTACCAAAAAGGGGGAGATTGAAAGCATCTAGACCCCCGAAAATTGTTTTGGTAATTAATGACAATATGAGATTAGCATGTTTATTGAGTATTTACAAGGTTAAGTCCCAATGGTGAATTTGATAAGTTGGAGATGCATGCTAAAGGACAGCATGAAGATCAATATGGTTCAAAGACACGGTACAAGTAGTCTAGGATCCTTTTTATGTTTACCGGTCTTAGGAGAAAAAGGATGGAATACCGAATTTTAGGTTAAATACCGTACTATTAAGAGGGATCATGACTAGTAGCTTGATAGCACGTTCTTGTGTCATTTAGATCAATATAGGATCATGCATGCACTTATAATTTAATTTGGAAGCCAACTTTGTATTGTCAGGATTATTGGTAGTACCGACGTTAAGTCGATAGTACTACCGCTCAGCGGTATTACCAAGATAGTGGTGCGGTACTACCGCAATTCGGTTGCACCAAAAAATAGTTGGCGATATGTAAATTCCAGAGTGACACCATTTTGGCTTGGTTGCAAATCCTGAGAGCGGTAGTACCGCATTTGTTTAGTGGAACTACCGCACCCCGGTGTTACCGAAAATGCAGCTGTACGTTTTTTTCCAGTAGGTACCCTTTTGGGACTCTCGTGAAAACGTTAGTACCGCTCTCATTTTCCGGTATGACCGACCAGCGGAACTACCACATGTTCCATGGTGGTAGTACCAAGATCTTGATTCAAACGGCTATGTCGAGGGGAGTTAATGCCTTTGCGATAGTCATTCTCGTCTTGATAGGTGAAGAGCGGTAGTACCAACCGTTGGTTGGCGGTAGTACCGCATTTCACTGAAAAGTTGGGATTTTCTCCCCAACGGTCGTATTTATTGGTGGAGGGTATAAATACCCCTCCACCTGCTCAAGGACAGAGTGCTAGACCATATTTACTATCCTTTGAGCCTTGAGCACCCTCTTAACTCCTACAATACACTTGTGCATTCATTGTGAGGTAGTTGAGCCAAATTCAAGTGCATTCATTCTAGATTGATCCATGGCACTTGAGTGCCGTCAAGCAAAGATCATCGATTCATTACTCTTGGTGTTTTGCTAAACACCTAGATGGCTTGGTGGTGTTAGCATGGTGATCTTTTCAAGAAGATTGCGAAGAGGTCCGGTGCCAAGATTGTGAGTGGTTTGGTGTTCACCATCTCCGAAGCGGAGTAAGAACAACCACTAGTGATCGAGGAAAGGCTTAATTCGTGGAGCTAGCTTGATTAGTTCAAGTTTCCTCAACGTGGACTAGTGAAGATCAGCAAGTCTTTGATACCATGGGAAAAACTCCATAGTCTCAATTTTAATTATTTCTTGTCTTTACTATTTCTACATTTACAATTCTAGCAGTTATCTTTTGTTGAATTGGTTAGCTAGAATTGTATCTAGTTTAGACTTAGTTCATAATTGACTTAATTTGTTAATTAGTCAAAAAGTTTTTAAAACCTCGTATTCACCCCCCTCTAGTCAGTTATCCTTGATCCTACAGTGGGGTTGGCGTGGCTCCTTGGCGTGGCGGAGATGGAGGAGGCCAGGAAGAGGGAGGAGACGCCGAGGAGGAGGACGCCTGGGGAGGGAGGAGTGAGCGGTGGCGGAGGCGACTGCGGGAGAGGAGACGGGGAGGAAGCGGGCACGAGCGCGAGGGGGGAAAAGACGAGAAGACGCGGAGCGGCGGGAAATAAAGAAAGAGAAGATGTGGAGCAATCGAGGCAGCCAGCCAGCCAGCCATGACGCGAAGGAGCGTCGGGCGCGCAAAACAAAAAAAAACCGACGGTCGTGACACAGAGCAGTGCTGAATCGGACGGGGGAGAAGAATCGAGGCGACGTGGACGTGCTCTCCTCGTGTGAAACATGCGCCTCTTTACCCGGTAGGATTGATAGCCGTGGAGTCCCAAGCCCTAAATAGTGTTGTTGGTGTAAGCTAGTGAGTGGTCAATGTTCATTAGGATATGTGGCGTTGATGAACAGAACTCTTGGTGTATAGTGCATGGGATTTATTCCAGCAAAAACCACATCTCCCTATATAAAAGGACGCACATTTGAGGCTCGGGCAGGAAGGCCACGTGTTCTTTTTTTCCTTGTCCGTTCGTTCCTGCTGCACTCGTTCTCACGTTGTCCGATCGAATTCACCGTTGTGCTCGCAAGCGGTGGCTCTGCTTCATCGTGTGCTGCCTCCGCATTGCCACGTGTGGCCGCACGCTAAGAGCCTGAGAGATAAGGCCTTCGAACACGTTTCCTCGATACATTTCTTCCTTCGGTCTTCTCCCCCCTACCGCCGCTAGAATCGGCCGCCAGTGCTGCGACTTCTTTCCATGATTCCCCATCCCACCGAGAAAGTAGGTCCTGAGCTTCAAGTGATCTTTTTTTTATGCCCTGAGTTTTGTACTAATCAATCAACAATCTTACCTTCTTTCAAGAGATGGTGCCACCCATGGAGGAACGCCCGTCTCCGAGGCCCGCGACGCTCTCCTCAGTTTTCTCCCGAGTCATTGCTTTTCGTTTTGATTTCCATGTATTGGATCTCTAATTGCTTTCGACTTCTTTCCATGATTCCCCATCCCACCGAGAAAGTAGGTCCTGAGCTTCAAGTGATCTTTTTTTTATGCCCTGAGCTTTGTACTGATCAATCAACAGTCTTACCTTTTTTCAGCACTAGGACCTCGATTTCTATATTCTTTGAGCCGGTGTTTCAGAGGTGTATCAATCTTATCCAATCGGCCAGGTTGGCAAAGGTCCATGTAATCTCGGCTCTCTATTGGAAGTACATTTTGGAATTCATTCTCACTAAAATCTCTGTCTGTTCTCCATTACAACATAAGTTTGGTAGATTGGGTTACCATCCGAAAGTTTCGGTATTAGCTAACTTTGTTTGAGTGACCTACCAAACTTATGTTGCGAGTTTGGGGTTTGACAGAGCATTTTGTGGAGCTTATTAGTGTTCCTAAGGTGTGAATTCAAGTCAAGATAATCTAATCAGAACGTGAAACTTTTAGGATGGTAAGCCAATCTATTTCGATATCTCTTAAGCCCCTTGCAATTTTGGGGTGTGATAGAGTTTTTACATGTGCCTCAAATGAGAAAAATAGTGCGAATCTCGAATTTGGTGGATTTAGATGCACCCAGAGTAGCACACTTGCAAAGGCAATGGATGTGGAGGGATGATGACAAATAGAGCTAACAACGATATACCACAAAATGTTATCGCCAATTCGCCTCGAATGAGAAAAAATATTGCAGTCTTGAATTTGGTGGATTTAGATGCGGTCCGAGAACAAAGACACTTGCGGTGCAATGGATGTGGAGGGATGATGACGGCCAGAGCTAACAACGGTATACCACAAAATGTTCTTGCCAAATCGATCATCAGACTTCTCTTGTAAATTACATCGATTGTATCATTTAATAGGTTGTTTAACACTATGGTGTGGTGCCATGATGCTGAAATGGAAATTTAGCCCTTGATATTATTGTTGGCTTTACTGATATGTTTGACATTAATTAATTTAACTAATGTTATTTTTATCGCATAAATCTGCATGAAGAGTATGAGGATCATTCACACCGGCCTCTCAAGAAGTTTGTGAAGTTGGCAATCACCATAAGTAGTGTAGTCGCGCCTTTACCCTACTGATTTTTTTATTAGTTAACTTTGCTATAGCTGACATACTAAACTTATGTTGCAGGTTTGGGGTGTGATGAGAGCTTAAAATCTCTACCCCTTAGGGAATCTCGGCTAATAGACCAGCTTGGTACTATATTCCAAGTCGATGACACTTCTCGTCAGGTATTTGTCATAAGCTAAGCAACCAGTTGTCTCGTTTATTTGTTGAGCTAGGCCA
This sequence comes from Phyllostachys edulis, assembly GCA_036346405.1. Taxonomy (NCBI): domain Eukaryota; kingdom Viridiplantae; phylum Streptophyta; class Magnoliopsida; order Poales; family Poaceae; genus Phyllostachys; species Phyllostachys edulis. The sequence goes on along the minus strand of CM070561.1, from coordinate 12,483,560 downwards.
AAAAAGACCAAACATGGGGGTTTCTATGGTTTTGGGACAATTTAGCCTATAAGCCTACCAATTGACCTTCCATGCTATTCTGTATCAGGATATTTGTCTGGGAGAGTACCCTGGAGCGAAGAATGCTTTGATGGAAGTAGTGGCTTCTCAAGGGCAATCCTTGCTATCTGCTGACATCTCTTGCTCGATGTGACCGATAAAGGATTGAATCTTCTTAAGGATTGCTCAAATATGCGGAGTTTGGCATGCAATTATTGTGACCAAATCTCTAAACATGGACTCAAAACATTGTCAGGTAAGAGAGATGCTGATAGCCTGATAGCTGAGTTCACTTTTATCTGTATGATATTGTGGCGTGAATGTTCTTTCATTATTAAATGTTCTACTTTTATGATTCATGATATACTTCTTAATTCTGCAGGCCTCTCAAAGTTGACATCGCTGAGCTTTAAGAAATGTCTTTGCTATTAGTCTTTGGCGAGACTTAGTTAATCTGGTGAACTTAGACCTTGAGCGATGTACAAAGAGAATTGTGCAATGTTGGATCTGTATTTTTGCCATACTTAAGATTAGGTACTTACTCTTCTAGCAACAAATAAGCTGCTTTATTTAATTTTTCAAGAGAGATTTCAAGGTTCTTAGTAATCAAGATGCATCTGCACTTTAATTCTGGTCTCTGATGGAGCAATCAGTAATGCATCTGCACTTTAATTTTGTTCCCTGATGGAGCAATCAGTAATGCATCTGCACTTCAAATGTGATCCATGATGGACCATTTGCTTGACAAATATATAATTAGGTGATCGATACATCGTAGGCCTTTTGATCTGGTAGATAGTATTCCACCAATTTGTATTCTTGATGTTCAAATCTAATTTTGCTCTAACTTGTAGAACTCCACACTGTCTTCAAAGTCCCAATGCCTGGGGAGTATTGTTCTCTTCTTCAAACGTCATAGTCTTTCGCGTTTGCCTCCACGCCAAGGCGCGGGCAAGCATCTAGTTCTCAATGCAAGGGTGCAAACTCCCGTGATGAGCCGTGGGATCATGCGAGGAGAAACATCATCCATTCGATCTTAGGACCCTAATGTTGCTCTTACAGCCAGCCAGGGTTATCACTATGGGTGTGTTTGGTTGCCTGCATATCCCTAGCCTGTCCCATACAGGTCATCCAGGCTAGGGCTAGCCAGGCTGAGTGGATGCAAGATGGGTTGTTTGATTGCCTATTTCATTGGGTCAGTTGTCTTTGAGATATTGTTTGGTTGGTCGCATCGGAGGTGGACGATGACTGGATGCAAATTTGGGTTGTTTGGTTGCCTTCATGTGGGAGTGTGTGATCACCTCTTGTATTAGAAGGTAAGAATACCCCTGTAGTAGTATGTGTTATTAGGATGAAAAACTGGTTAAGGACTGTGTTCATCGATGATCTGGTGAGTTTTCAATTACAAGGTAACATTTTTTGAACTTGGATTGGATTCGTAGAAATTTCATAGGAGCCAAGAAGACCTTTGTTCCAAATAGAGCATACAAGGTAGTAGTAAGTTTTACGAATTTGGGTTTGGATTGTATTTTTTTGGGGAAGGCAACTTAGATTCAGATTGGATCATTGAAGTATTGGACTAATTAACCTTGACTTACAATTGATGTAACCGTAACCACTAGAGAAGTAGAGAAACCGTCAGTAGTCCAAGCTCCATGTACAAAATCAAGATAGAATGCTTATTCATGGTAGTCCAATCTCCATGTACAAAGGGAAACAAAACTGACCATGTAGAAAGTTAGACTAATTCTGATTTAGTTATGGGTAGGGAACCAACACCACCAGAAATTCGAATATAATGGTAACTCTCAATGCGGGACATGCCGTTTCTAACAGAAAAACAACTCATTTTGTTTGACAGTCCGACAAAAAAGACAGTGGCAACAGCGTTTGCCATGAAATAAACCCACACAACAACCTCTCTTGAGGCCTAAAATATAAAAATGGTGTCCATAATTTAACTTATTCAAATGCAACAACATCCGAAAGCCAAGGAGCACCTAACATGTTAAGGCAAAGGCATATTTAAGAACATCTGAAGCATTGTGGCATGAGAGATCCTACAAAACAAAAGTGGTCATCCGTTCAACATATAGATCACCGTATCAAAGCTCAAAATCAAGAGCAGGTTCAAGCAACTCATACAATAATGTGATTGATAAAATTTTGAAAGATTCTTAGGAGGAAGGAAATGAAACCCAAAAGCATCAGCTCTGCACAAGTAACCAACGAAGATCAGGCAGTGACGAAACAATACTAATGTACTATTCAACAAGAGTAACTAGCATGAAGTATTCTGTTCCCTATGTCATGAAACATTTTTTCGCTTGGTATCGATGCTTCTTTTCGATTAATTACGTACATTCAAGTATCGAGGGAAAATTAACACATATACAGGTGATGACAAGACCGGTGTCTTCAGGTTGTGGTAGCAATAATGCGCACACGAAATAAGGTGAAAATTGGCCGTGATATCCAACAGATAAAAAGTTCCACATCAATCTAATTAAGTGATAATGATAGATGGTACCTTCTTTGACTCTCTACAGGGCTGAAAACAGTGCTTCTTGCCCATTGTATTTCAGCAGCTTTGGACATTTGCAAGGCTCAATCGCTATTTTCTACAGAGTAAATTGGAAAATAAATCTTCTGGGACTGGGCCTCACGAAAGGCCTCTCACATCCACCGTCCATTTGCTACAGTGCAGAGAGATGAGGTGGAGGATCCAACAGTGTGGAGGAGGGGCCTCACCCTGAGGCCCTCCCCCAGAGAATTTGCTTCCGTAAATTGCACCAAAGGTCCTTATCCAATTATCTCATTTAGGTCACTAATCTTTGAAATTAGCTTTACAAGAAATTAGCTTTACAAGCCTCCAAGTGTCTCACTAATGTCCATACAACAGTAAAGCCATACAAAAAACAGTGCCGAAATGACATGATTAGATGAACTTAAGCCACACACTTATGAAAGTCTAGAAACCCATGTCTTAGTACTAAACACCGCTAATTCAATAAAAAAAGTCTCCTAAAAGCTACTCCATTACATGAAAATATTAATGGAACAAGTCCAATTTACCCCCCGGAACTATGGACCGAGTCCAAAAAACAGCCTAAACTATAAAACCGTTCACTTTACACCCCTCAATTGTCAAAACCAGATCAAATAACCCCCTCGCCCTACACAACCCTGGTTTTAGCTGACGTGGCGTCCAAATCATCAAATGAGCTGACATGGCCAGACGAGTCAAGAAATGAAACAAAAAAAAATCGGGCTCAGTCCCTCTGTTCGTGTTCGACCTCTTGCTCGGGCTCCAGCTCAGCAACCCGGAGCAGATCGGTGCTGTCGCCACCTCGCCTTGCGGTTCTTCGACCGCTCATGTCGATCGATGTCACTTCATCGAAAGGACCGGTCCGTTGGAGTCCTCCATCGGCGCCGAGGGTGCGCCACACAATGCGTTCTACCCTGCCCACCGATGCTCCATCGCCTCGACGTGTTCGGTAGCCTCCTCATGGGCTCGCAGCCCACCCTCGCCACCGCCGGCGTGGTCGTGGCTCAAGAAGTGGTTGGGGCTACGGTGCATGGCGGACAAGCGGTGGCAATAGCCAGGCATTTGCGTGTTGGAGCTCCGGGAGGTCGTTTCGGTAATCGCATGTCGAGCTCGAGGCCAAGATCCGGTCTTTGGCGGCGCAACACGGACCGCTTCGGGACATTAAGTTCGAGAACGGCGTGCTCCATATCCTCGCGCATCCTCATCCACGCGGCACCAAGTCGCCGTTCTCGAACTTGATCGATTCGAGCGAAGCCACATGGACATCGCCACCCCAGCGGCAACAACATCATCTCCTCGCCATCTTCATGGACAACCTCATCAACTCCGCCGAGGACGTCAAGTACTGCACGACCAGCAAGATCATCGGCGGCGCAGCCTCGCTGAGGACTCAACTAGCGCAGCTGGGATGCTGTGACGAGCGGGCGCTTCTACATGTGTGGCGGGGCCAGGAGGAGTGGTAGCTCGAGGCGGCGCTCGGAGCTCAGGGCGAACAACGGCGGTGAGCCACACACGGAGTAAAGAGGGTGGAGCAGGGGGCCTGGATCCGGTGCTCGGTGACAGATCCTGTAGCAGGGGCGACGGAGGTGTGGGCCCTCCTGCCTCCCAACTCCTCCCTCGTCTCCCCGCCGCTGCTGCCCCCCGTCTTCATGTCACCGCGCCGCCACCTCCATCCGAGAAGGGCAGAGAGGGAGAGGGAGAGGATGGTGGAGGCACCTGGGGAGGTCGAGGCCGCCGCCTTCACCGGATCTGGGAGCGCGGTGTCACATGGAAGCCGCCTTCCCCAAAGGCCAACACCACCTCCGTCGTCTTTCGCCTCGACCACGGCGGAGAGGTCGAGGCCGACGGTAGGAGCCGGGAGCGGGGGGAGTTGGTGGCGAGTCCTGCACGGGCGAGGCGCGGCGGTGTGCTGGCTAGGGCAAGCCACGCCGAGGCGCCGAGAAGGGAGCAATTGGATCGGCGATCGGGCTTGAGCCGTGGAGAGTGGCGCCGTGGGTGGAGAGTGAATGTGGGCGGTGGAGTGAAAGAAGAAGGGCATCAGTACGCCACATCAGCGAAAGATGTACACGTGGACGCCACGTCAGCTAAAACCAGGGTTGTTTAGGGCGAGTGGGTTATTTGATCTGGTTTTGACAATTGAGGGGGTGTAAAGTGAACGGTTTTGTAGTTCATGGTGTTTTTTGGACTCGGTCCATAGTTCAGAGGGGTAAATTGGACTTGTTCCAATATTAATATATCCGGTATCAAAGGTGCTTCCTTAACATTTTTTTATACAATTTTCACTAGCATATAACTAAAAAAACAATACCGTGTCGATGTTGGCATGAACATCTACTTAGTATCTATTCTATTTAGTAAAGCTGGTGAATTCCGGTGCTCCTGGCCCTAGCCACATCGCCCGAAAAAATGGCACCGTCCGATCGCATCTGCGCCGCTGCGTTCGCCGATGCTTCATGTGACCATACGCCACTTCACTTGCGCTTCCTGCTTGCTTCCGCGCCCCGCTTCGCTCACCCCCGCCACGCTGTTAAGTGCCCCCCGCTATGCGTGCACGCCACGTGAGGCGCGGGTATCTTACCTAGTACTTGGTAACAGAGAAGCAAACCACATTAGCAGCAGGAACTAGTAGCAATAAATTAGCAAATTCGAGATCAATTCCTGTGAAGGCAGGGAAAGCAATTAAGCTAAGGGAACAGTTTGGAAGCCATGCCTTGCTGAGGCGGTGGAGGCGGCGCTCGACGTCGAGGGAGATGGTGACGATGACGAGGAACACGGCGGTCACCACCCACGCTTGCGTGGCGCCGATGGATCGAGCCTCTCCTCTTGCCCCATCTCCGCCCGCATAGCTGAAGCTACTACCCACACCCGCACCACGCGGCTATGTTAAAAAGGCGAGGCGGCGGCCAAGGCGAGGCGGCGGGCGCCGAGGTAACCCCGTCTTTGGATGGATGCACATGCGGATGCAACCAGAGGCGGAGGCAGAGGTGGAGGCGGTGAGGCGCTGGAGGTAACCCTGGCGCTGGATGGATGCACGCGCAGATGCAGGCGGATGAGTTGCGGAGGGCCAAGCATGGGTATTCGCTGCACGCGCTTGGCTGGCTCGTGAGCTGGCTCGAAAGCGTTGCTTATGGGCTGGCTCGGGGCTCTTTTTTACGAAGGCGTGGCTCGCCAGATGTGCCATACAAGGAACCAAACACACGCGTGGTCGTATACACAGGTGCGAGCCAACATGATACAGGGAACCAAACACACCCTATATACTCTTCCCCTATTAGTTACACTGGCTCGCTAGCCAGGTGTGCGCACGAGAGATACAATCCTTAGGATAGTAGGTAGTAGGTAGGTGCGTGTTTCCCACCAAATATATGCAGGGGAGATTCGGCCTTCCAGGAAGAGTTAGGGCCTGTTTGGTTCAATGCTAATCTGAGTTAAACCAAAATTTTGATAATGCTCTGAAAATTGGGCTTCCGTTTTGTTCAATTCCAACCGTTGGTAATGCCCTGAAAAATTTTGGTATGCCAAATTTTTTCTTCAAGATTTCTTGGCTAGATTCAGGCGGCCAAAATGAGCACCAAAGTTTTGGTTTGGCAGCCAAGACACGTGTCAGATGGTGATTGCTTGTGGATAGTGTATTAATTGCTTGCTTAGTTAGATTAATTAGTTTTAAATGACTATATTTTCTAAATCGCGTATCCGATTTGTTATCCGTTTGAACCATTGTATTTCTTATCATTTAATCAATAAAACAAGACTCATATTGACATATTTTAGTGAAAAAAATATATATTATGCGAGACCCACGTGTCATACTCACAATGTTGGCATGACTGCAATCCGAACATATCAATATTGGTATTGCCAGTGAATTCGTATGGCTACATACTAAACACCATTTTTTACCTAGGTTTTAGTATTACTTAGAGTTTGGTATTACCAAAATTTTAGCACGACAAACTGGCGTTGTAAACCAGACGGCCCTTAATTTGACATCCATTTGCTAATGAAAAAGATAGCCCTTCATTTCGGTCCAATCCACTGCCGCAGTGCGTTGTCCCTGGCTCTTCCGGTCTTTCCCCGGCCGCTAGCCCGCAATGCCGCTGCCCGCTGTGCGCCTCTCTCTTCTTCTTCGACGATTCTTTCCTCGGTTCTTCCGTCTAGTTCTCCCCAAATCACAATCCTCCATGGGCAAGCCGTTCCTCCTCTCCTCAGCGCAGCTGCCCAAGGCGGCAAGGCCCCAACCCCAACCGGCTCATCTCCAAGACTCCGATCCCAATCCCAGCGGCGAGACCGCGAGAAGGAGGAGGCCCCGGCGGCGGCGTCGCGGGCTCGCGGCGACAAGTTGGCGGCGGCGAGGAGAAGAAGGATCCGCGGCGGTCTCCTCCGCGTCACGCCGACACCTCGCCTGCTCGCCGCCCCCCTCGCCCGAGCCCCGAGGCGCCCTTGGTCTGTGCGCTACCTCCTCCGCGTCGCGCCGCTTCCTCCGCGCCCGCGCTGCAGCTGCCATGTGCCGTGCCCGTGCCGGCACGGCCCGACGGTGGCACGGCGCGGCAAGACTCCCACCTCGGGCGGCGTCGGCCGTGAAGGCGCGAAGAAGACGCGCTGCAGAGTACTACCACAGCCCACAAGGCAGCCTCTGAAAAAAAAGGAAAAACGAAAGGAAGGAAGTGAGAGGAGGCCTACCACAGCCCACAAGGCCCACAGAGATCCATGAGTGTAGCCCTAAGCCCCGGAGACACCACTGCCGACGCCTCACTCACGCCTCCTCCTCCCTCTCGCACGGCACGGGCGCCGCACTCTCGACTCCCGAGCTTCCTCTCCCTCTTAATCTCTCTCCCAGCGCCGCCTGCGCGCCCACCTTGACCTTCCCCTCTTCGCTCGCCTCCGCCCAGCCTCCCCGCCTAGCCTGCCGATTGGGGCTACCTTCTCGCCCGCCCCAGCCTCCTCACCCTCGCCCGTCCCAGCCGCCTCCCCATCCCACGGGCCACCACCTCGCCTCTGCCTGCACATCCCATCGATGCCGCATCCATCCATGGCGGAGCCAAACCCCAAAGCAAAGTCAACGAGGAAAGCAAAGAAGCCCGCCGCCGGCGGGGAGGACGACATGGACGCGCTGAAGTCCGACGTCGCCTCGTTCGCCTCTTCCCTCGGTTTCCTCCCCGGCGCCGGCAACTCCTCCGGCTTCGACGATTCCGACTTCCGCAAGTCCGGCCCCATAAAACCTCCTAAACCGCCAAAAGCACCCCAAAACACCGCAAATCCGCCGCCCCCTAAATCTACCAAGAAGCCACATCCTCTCGAGCTCCATTACCCCCCTACCGGTACCAATGCTGGTGCCGCCACCAATTACCCGCTGATAAAGGCAGTTGCTCTCTCTGGGCAGTGGTACACGGACGCAGGTGAGCTGGAGGTTAGGGTCCTAGGTGGCCGTAAGCATGCCCCACCAGCCGTGGGGCTTCAGGAAATGCAGCGGATGGTGGAGCAGAAACGGGAGCTGGCGGAGAGGCTCATGGCGCAGTACGCGAAGGAGTATGACACGGTGAAGCGGGGGAGTGGTGACCAGAAGCTCCTGGAGATATCGGCAAAGTCTGGCACATCAGCCGATAAGGTGTCAGCATTCACATGCCTCGTTGAGGACAATCCAATAGCTAACATGAGGGCGCTCGACTGTCTCCTTGGTGAGTTACACTATTGAAATGCTATTGGTTTAAACTTTAAAGTGATCAGGCAGTAACAAAATATACAAGTGAATATACTAATGAAGATGGATCGTTGTGAATGATCCATCTTCATTGTATATTGAACGAATTACGGGTAATAAGGCTTTGCAGATCAGGGAAAATAGAGCTAGATTTAGTAAAAGTTATGGTAACTGCAACTGAAACATTTCGAGATGCCTCCTGTACTTAGGAACAAAGCTAGGAATTAATGTGAGAAGTGAAGTGACTTGCTGACAACTTAGTAACTAATATGAGCATAGAGGCAATTTTTATCACATGAACCCTTTGAATTGAAGTTGTATTCGAAAAGAATCTGGTTGCATTACATCAAATAACTGAACGAAAGGCAGCAAAAGATTCAATGGGACGAATCAGAAAATTAACCATAAATGTTAGCTGGAAATTGCACAAATGTTAGACCTTAAAGAACTCGAATCAACTTGAAGTCACTGGAAAATCCTAGACAAGTGAACGTGTTTGACACCTTTACCACAAGAAGTTTGATATAACCCATGTCATGCTGCTCCAGAGACCAAGGAACCCCTGAAATCACGGAAGTTGATTATTAGTTCTTTACGTGGATGGAGACAAAGTTGTTCAATAGGCTTACTTTAAGCGGCTGACACACTCTGATACAGCGCCAACTAGCACTGCTACTTTGGTTTGTATTCCCAAATCACAAACTGAAGTCAAACCATCAGTTGCCACTGTTTTGGCACAAGAAACAAAAAAGGAGAAAGAAATAGGAGCAGCCGAGAGGGAGGATGGCTGTATTGGAGGATCGGGCTAGGAGCAGCCAAAAGGAGAAAGAAACACGATCCCGCTAGTTCGCTAGTTGGATCCTCATCACTCTCCATGACCTTGGTACTATTAATATTGCTGTCATTGGGTAGTGTATGGTGAGCAACTCAATGGAGTCAGTGCCACTGGCCTGGTGTAAACACCAGCGAGGCTTTTGGTAGTGAATGAGTTGCTTGCTACTGGAGAAAGATTACTAGAGTCAAATCACACCATACGAGATGACTCACTTTGAGGAGTTGAGGTCATGTTCTGCATCTAGTCTCCTTTTTTAGAGTTCCTTCTTAAAATGGAGGTCATAAATTTTTATTAGTCCCTTATAATATAACCAATCTTCTTAGAAGAAGAACCTCAGCGGGCCTTATGCCTCATACTCGTGTCTATCTAATAAATATCGATGAAATAGCATAATTTCAGATAAACATCATCAATCAAAAACTTGAAATTGTACAATGAATGGCAAATAAATATCAACTCACATAATAGGTTTTGACATTTTATTAACTATCAGTTGATACTATATACATGCAATGCAATTAGACATCCTGTAAGATTATCTAGTGCTTGGATTTAAAGTCCGTCTATCTGTGCATACGGGAAATTTATTTTGCTGCAGTTGTTTTAAATTTATTAATTATGTTTTGCCTCATTTGCAATCATATTATTTGCAATCTTCAATATAGCTAGGCTTTTCATGCCGTGATCGTTTTGCAGATCTTCTTGTTTGTTTTTTATTTTTTCATAGATACTCTAAGAGGTTCTTTCTCTTTTGGAAAAAATAAATCACAACAGGTATGGTTACATCAAAGGTTGGCAAAAGGTATGCGTTCACAGGCTTTGATGCATTGAAGGAGTTGTTCCTCAGGTAGAAGCTTTTGTAATCTTGTATATTTTTCGTGACCTTTTAGCTACCTCCACATAAGCTGTGATTTGTGAAACCACCTTTGTTTTAAATTTCCCTTATGGCATGCTAAATCAATTCTTGTGGTGTTTTTGGGTACTATTTTGTACCTTCTTTTCCTTGTTGCCATTTCATGGATATGTTTATTGAATCGGAATGTATCCTTGTGGGAACCATCTTATTGAGCTGCACTGCTTGTGTTGTGTTAGTGTTGAAGGCTCCCTATTTTACTGGTGCAAAATATGTATTACAATTAATTACTAATTACTGCTCTTATTTGTGGGGTATTCTTTATTGTTTGCCGTGTCATGTAAAATTTACAATATCCCATTCCTTATCTTGGTTTTGCTACAGAGTGCTAGGCCTACGCAAGTAATTAATTGTGAGCAAAGCATTCAAAACACCTTCATTAGAATCTTGCATATCTGTTGTCTTTCCAGCGTAGTAATTTCTTGTTGTTGACATCTGAGTTAGACTAGACTTTCTTCCATTATTGGCTTTTCTTCCCCTCTTTTGGCTGGAGTTTTTATCCTCTTATTCTGTTCTACTGTGTTACTACAGTTATATTGTGCTCAGTGTTCGTATAGTCACAAAATAACAATATTAAAATGGCACCATGAACACTCAATAGCAATCTGATGCTGCAGTAGTTATTTTGATACGACAGTAGTTATTAATGGTTCAATTATATTTATATGTTTGATTCCATTTCATGATGCTTTTGATTTTGGTGTACGTACCAATTTGTGAGTGGTGAGAAATTTTGTCAGTGCAGCGCATTTGAAAATGGTCACAAGTTGTGTCAAACTGTGAATAACAATCTGTTGTGCCAGTACTTGTTTGGCAACAAAAAAATCTGAAAGCAAAGGCTGAAAACTGGACTCTTGTTTACCTTGTGCCTCTATTTGTAGGTTTCATTAGCTTGTTTAGTTGGTAGATGTATCAGTAACACTAATAGTGTTGTTAGTATAGTAGATTCAAACAAAGGTACAAACCTGCAACCCATAGACTGAAAATTATACTTCAAGTAATGTGCTTTAGGAATTGCTAAAAAAAATGGTACCTGATTTTAACTAAATATCTTGCTTTACTTAATTTCGTTGGATTTACTTATAGATAGGGGAAGTGAGTGAATAAGGTGCGGGTGGTTTATAAGGATGAGTGTAGATAGGTAATTAAGGAAACAAGTTGTGGATGACTAGTTCGTTCCTCCTCTTTTCTATAGTTTTTTCACGCAGTAATGCGGGAAAAGTAATTTGCAAAAATTAGGACGCATATGTGTGATCTGTTTTAGATCATTAAATGGGCTATTTAATTAAGACCATCAATTTTTATTTCCTTACCCCATAAATTGTTGGTTTTTATTTTTATCTTGTCATCTTGGTTATTGGTTTTATTTTCTTGGTAGGTTATTGCCTGATCGTAAGTTGAAAAGTCTTATTCAGCGCCCATTAGACCTTTTACCTGAAGCAAAAGATGGCTACTCACTTTTACTCTTCTGGCATTGGGAGGACTGCTTGAAACAGAGGTATTTCTTACTAAACTAACTATTTGGCTACTTACCTTTGAGTTATCCAGGATTTTGGGTAAATGCTATGTAGGTCTGAAGTCTGAACTGTGGGATAAAGAATCCTTTAATGTAGGAGCCCTCACTGGCTTTGAAAAGCAAGAGTAGCAAAAAAAAGATTTTGTATCACACTTCCATGAAATGAGGATCCTGGACCTTCCATCCTTGACTAGGTCTTAGTTTCCTTGCCAGTGTTATATATGGCCCCTTTATTGTTCTATTGGTCAGCGTATTAAATGTCAAGCTAGTCATTGATGATTCTTACACAACAAATTATCGAACTGAATTGATTGTTATCAGATGCTGAGACCTATGGGAAAATATTGGATAGATGATTAGACATGAATCAACACAGACCTTTTTATGTTGTTTACTTGTTTGTTCATATATGATCATGGTGATGGTACGTTTCAACTTTAATGTTCTGATTAATACTATTTCAGGTACGAGAAGTTTGTTATCGCACTGGAGGATGCATTAAAAGATATGCTGCCAAATCTTAAGGACAAATCAATGAAGGTTAGCATAAATTATGTATTCATTTGGAAAACTAACTTTATCTTTGCTCTGGTTTAGGTAAAGATATATAGTCTCACTGAATAAAAAAATTGGTTGGGGAACTTGTGGTTGAACATGTCCTACTATTTTCTTTACATCACGTTAATATTGAATACATTATACAAGACAGTCGTTATGAAAAAACAGAAATATAAATAGCGAATGTTTGATAAGATATGTTGGAGCTGCAATAGAAATTGCCTTGCCTTCACAACAGTATAAATTTTAAGGCAGCTAAGCATGGTTTGCACTTTGTAAAGACAAACTTGCATATCATGTAATCTAGTTGTGAATTATCCTGTGTAGCCAAACATGAATTTAATGGTCCTGAGATATGTGTACCTTTTGTACTAAATCATGGGGATTGGCTATTGAGACATAGCTGTTGAAATAGCATAGCTATCCAACCATCATATTTTAAACTGATTATATGTGGGATTGTTGAGCCCCAAAAGAATAGTTCCAAGTTCTAACTCTGTTTTTGTAATGGTTGGGCTACAGTACCATAGGAGGAACCAGCCCTGGTGCACGGAGGACGTGGCAGCATCCAACTCTGGTGTGCATGGCGCAGCCTGAGTGGATTGGCGCCATGTCTGATTAGTTTCCCTTCTGTTATCTTAGTTAGTCAAGATAATTTGCTACCTTATGTCCTTATCTAGTCAGGATTTGTTAGGAAGATAATCATCTTTAGATTCAGTTTGGTAGTCAAGCCATCCTACTTACGGAGGATTGGTGTGTGTGTGATTGGCAAGCAATAAATAGAAATTCTTCTCCCTCTCTTCTCTCGCACGCCATGGGCGCATCTTGAATAAACGACGGTTCCACCTCGCCGGCGGCCGCTTGCCATTCATCCTCCCACTTCTCATTCTTACCGTTTACACAACCAAACCCTAGACCATAACAATTTTCCAATCAAATATGCAGCATGTTTTAGTATTCCCGGTGGGAACTGGCCATTTGCTGCACGGAACTGGATTTCCTGACATGTACCGGTAAATATAAAAACCAGATGGGTGTTTTTAATTATTATATGAAACTTTGAATTGAAATTTATGGCTGCCATTTTTGGGAATCAGCTACCAGCCAGAGTTCCCAGGAACTGGGTTTGAACACAAAAATACCTACTTGACTTATGAGAGAAAACCAGGAGGTTCAAATCTTGCCTGGAACTGGTTGGTTTCCTCTTCTGGCCAAGGTGTGAGACTTTAATCAAATCTGGAAGCTTCAACTCTGATTAGTTGTGTCATTTGAGAATCTGGCAAATGGCAAGCCATTTAATTTTTCAGGATTTATTTATCCAAGCTTCATAAAATAGACTTTCATATGCTGATTTGTGCTACTACTAGGATGTTATGGGCTTAGATTGGTGAAGGGTAGATGGGTAGTATTGAAGAAGACAACAGTAGATAGATGGTAACACAAGAGGGACAGAGAAGAAGAGGCTTCGGTAGAGAAGGGGTACAGAGGAAGAGACCTACAAGGAGAGGGAGACTTAGAAGTTCTGGTTATTCATTGCTTTAAGTGCTTCGCAATTTCTTCGAGTGTGATTGCGTCGGCCATTGGAAGCGTGACAATTGGCTCTGATACCAAATTTTCACGACCTGAATTTGTCGACAAGAATGAGTGCAAGAAATATGAGTGTGAAGGAAGTGGACAAGGAACCACACGCTTGCGCCTCGGCGGTGCCGTGGTGTCGGCCACGCTAGAGCACAATGTGCGGCAGTTTTGGGTAAACCCTTTTGATATTTCCTGCTTCCTCTCAATCACCATGGGTTGGCTATTAAGTAGCCGCCCCAAACATTGAATCTCTAACTTTATCTCTAATCTTATCTCTTATTTAATTGACTAACCAATCTCTAATTCAAATGACTAATCTTATCTCTAATCTAAACAAGATATCTGATCTTTGAACTAATGAGAAGATAAATAACTAAGAGAGAGCCTATTCGGTTGATTCCGAATTGGATGGAGTTGTGGCATGCGCCGGTTGGGGCTGATCCTGCCGGCGACGTCGCTGGTAATATTGTCCCCACATGACATAGCATCACCAAAACCATTCGTGTGTTTCCCTTTCAGGAATATTTTATTGTTTCTTGTTTTGTTATTTTTCCCTTCATGGTTCATGTGATATTGAATGTGGCTAGATGTTTATACAGTCTTTATTTGCAGATGGTTTTCAACCTTTTAGAGAAAAAATCAGAACAGGAACGCCGGTTACTTACAGCTCTTGTTAACAAAGTGAGTTGTCCTTTTTCTACACCATGCAAATAATGTAACTGTCGATATTTTTCCATTTGCTTTTAAAATGTGCAAAGCCGATATGATTTAGATTGAAGATAAAAAACTTTAGATTACGTATGAGCAGCAATACTTTAGATTCTTATGAGAAGTGAACATATTTTAGTCACCCTGATGCAACTTTATCTACTGCAGCTTGGAGATCCTGAAAGGAGGGCAGCATCAAGTGCTGCATATCTGTTAACATGTCTCCTGTCTGTTCATCCAAATATGAAGGTATATGCATTTGTTCGTTACAAAGATGTCAGATTTCTTTGATTGTCATGAATTGTCTATTTTGATCAAGATGGTTAATTATGAATATTTGGTTACAAAGCACTTCACAAAATTCAATTATGTTTTGTGTCATTGAACTTTTTAAATTTGCAGATGGTTGTGATAGATGAGGTGGACTCATTTCTCTTCAGACCACATGTTGGGCTTAGGGCCAAATACCAAGCTGTATGTTATTGTTTATCTTACTTTTTTTATGGTAACATTGTTTCATAATGTCATAAATACAATAACATTGTTGTGATATACTGATATATGAGGTGGACTCATTTCTATTCCGACCACATGTTGGGCTTAGGGCCAAATACCAAGCTGTATGTTATTGTTTATCTTACCTTTTTATGATAACATAGTTTCATAATGTCATAAACAGAGCACAGAGCACATTGGTTCTCTTGTAGTTCATATTTGGTCTAAAGTTTTACTTTTTGAATATTGGAATATACTGAGTTATCTAGCCAAACTACTGTATAGTTATTTGAAGTATGGTTATCATGGTGGTAGCAGATAGCCTTTTAATTAACTTCATTTACTATTGTGCAGGTCAACTTTTTGAGCCAGATTTTTCTTACCAATAAGGGAGATGGACCTAAAATCGCAAAGCGGTTGGTTGATGTTTACATTGCGCTTTTCAAGGTTTGGATGTGTTTCAATAGTGCATAATTGCTGCTGTGCTTCCTGTAGGAACAGTTATTTTGTGTTTGGTCCTTTTCTTGTCATCTTTTAGTTTTACTGTCCTTTCATCACATGGCCCTCTCCGGTGGTACAATCCTCAATTCCCCATTTTACTGGCCCCATGTCTTCTTAGGGCATGTACAATGTTGTGATGTCATCTGTCTCTTCGTCCCACCACATAGGATTTTTGTTGACGTGGAAGAGAGAGAACAAGGAGAGAGAGTTGCTGTCTCTTGGTGAAGAGACGACCCAAGCTGTGAAATAAGGAGATGATAGCACAAAAAAACACCATTGTATGAGTTGTTGTCTATAAGAAACACTTTTTTCATGCAAGAATTAAAAAATTTGGGGGGGGGCCCACAGAGACAACTTAAGAGCAACCCATTGTAGGAGTTGTCTTTAGTGTTGTGTCGTACCAAGTTACCAACCACTGTTGCGTTGAAGTATACAACAACATTTTCTTTTTTTTAGGATTTAATTTTCTGCAATTCACAATATATTTCAAAATTTGTCATTTGTTGTTTGGTTCATTTTCGCAATTGTCTCACTTGTATATTTTGACCTTAAAGATTTAAACTATGTTTTTTGTTTTTTGCCACTGTTATGTCAGGTACTCATGTCTAGCTCCCGTGATACTAAAGGGTATAAACACAGTAAACATGGCAAGAAAACTGTTGAAAATGGAAAAGCAAAGGGGAGAAAGGACAAGGTCAATGACTCTATTTCTCATGGAAACCATGAAGTGGATCCATCAGCAAGATCAGATATAGAGATGGACTCCCGGATTCTCTCTGCACTTTTAACTGTATGTCTAACAGACTAACACTGCAGAATACTCTTTGCTTCATGTTATGTGCTAACAGTATGCTCATATGCATGTCTTTCCTTTCTTGTGCTCAAATTGGTGCTTGACTTGTGTCTCTAGTTCTGTATTAATCTTATCATCTTATGCAGGGTGTAAACAGAGCATTACCTTATGTTGCAAGCTCAGAAGTTGATGATATTGTGGAAGTTCAGACACCAATTCTATTTAGATTGGTGAGCTTATTAGTTAATGATAAGAAGTACCTTGCTAAGTTGTTGTTTGAAGGAAATAAAGATTTCCCTAACTAATCATTTTTGTTTCATGTAGGTGCACTCTGAGAATTTCAATGTTGGTGTTCAGTCGTTAATGCTTCTGTACCAAATCTCTGCCAAAAATCAGATAGCAAGCGACCGCTTTTACCGTGCGTTGTATGCAAAACTTTTGAGTCCTGCAGCTGTTAGTTCATCAAAGGTTTTAGCTCCTGGTCCTTTTTGCTTGCTTTACTTCTATGAGTTCTGAATTATTCTTGATTTTACCCTTCTTTGAACTTCCAAGTAATAACATGGTTTGGTTAGCCTGAGAATAACCATGAAGAAAGTAGCTTTGAACTTTGCACACTTATACATTGTTAGGCACCTTTATGTTATAGTTTACCTGACTGGTTATGTCTTACATATTCCAGCCAGAATTATTTCTAGGGCTGTTGGTGAAAGCAATGAAGAATGATTTAATGTTCAAGAGGGTAGCTGCGTTTTCGAAGCGGCTGCTGCAGGTTTGTTGTTTGAACATGGCTCTTTATTTAACATGATAGCTGATTTTAATGATGTGAATGTTACATAAATATGCTATTTAAGTTTGTAACTACAGATATACCACTGAAAAGAGCTAGTTGCTAGTGTGCTATGCAAATATGAAATATTATTTGTGCTACTGCAAACTTGTATATGCCATTGCAAAACATTGATTGCATATGTACCACTATAAAACATGGACTGCTTTCGTTTATACCACCACAGTTGTCTGTTTTGCAGTGGTGTATCTGTAAATGGATGGCATAAAAATTGTCTTCCAAGTTTTGCAATAGCATGCTGGCAATTTTCTCTCTCTGTTGTGGACGTGGCCAGCCAGGACACGTGCACAGCAGCAGCAAATGCCATGGCCGGCTGGCCGTATGGGCTAAGGATAGAATAAGCATCAGTAGCGTCTAGCAAGAAGATTAGGAAAGACGAGTTCATGGTGGATTAGGATTGTTAGTTTAGTTGGTTCCTAGTTCACGTTGATTTAGTTAGGATACGAGTCTTAGAGATTGAATAATTGCCCACAGAGCTTTAGCATACTCAATCCAAATCAAAAGGCAAATTCTCTTACCCACTACAGATCTCATGAAAATACTGGGTGGAGTTAGGTTTTCGACGAAGACCTGTCCTGTGCAGCGAAGTCCTATTAGTGAGACCTTGCACAATTGGATTATAGAATAATATTATTCTGACACTCCTCCGGACGCGTATAGTAGCATTGCGATTCCTAATCTTTTTTTTTTCATTTATTCTTTCCCAATAAATGAAGTTATTTTTCTGTAAACACGATGAAAGTTTCTTTAATGTCTCTGGATCAGCACAATAATAACAAATTTGAAATATTGAATATTTTAGTTTTACCAGTATTGTTTATGAATTATGATTATGGAATTGAATAAAACTATGGAAGTTCTATAATTGAATTGTAATGTCTCTGAACAGGTGGCTCTTCAACAGCCTCCTCAATATGTTTGTGGATGCCTTTTCATACTGTCAGAGGTCCTTAAAGCAAAGCCACCATTATGGTATGTGATTAGTTGTCATAACTCAAAATCAAAACATGTCATCAGATTTTTATTGAAGATATATTTTACATCTAAATTTTCAGGGCGATTGTGCTCCAGAGTGAATCTGTTGATGATGATATTGAGCACTTTGAAGACATTGTAGAGAGCACCGATAACCCTGCTATTTCCTCAACAATGCCAGATAAACACAATGACATATTAGCTACCCAGAAATACAATTCTGATACTGAGGGTGGTTCTGATAATATAAATCAAGTAAAACTGGTCGCTGGTGATGAGAAGGATGAAACCAATGCATCAACTAACGGGTCGACACTACATGCATTATACAATCCACGTCACAGGGAGCCTTCTTACTGGTATTGTCTATTTAATCTCTTTTTTTTTTTTGCATGGATCTTTCGGATTACTTTGTTTAAATGCAAGGCATGAGTATGGGTATTTTAGTGTGTATCACATGAGAACCCTCACCAGATTGCTAGTTCAACTTGTCCGATTTTGAGGGAGATCTCTCTTTATACATCTGCTGTGCTGCTCTGGAATATTCTGTAATCATCTCAGATATTGTCTGGCACCTCGTTAAAGGTAGCCTAGTGCAAACCACAGTGCCATGCTAGAAATATTGTTCTACCAACATGCCAGAAGCTTAGTTCTACCAGCATGCAAAACACCCTGGTTTACCTTGGGTTTTACCGCATGCTGCTATTGGATGAAGTAGAATTGGCCCTTCCTTTTCTATTCTTTGGATTATATCGCAGTATCATTATTTTGTTTTTAACGTGCTACCGTTAACATAATTGGCATTACGTAGTTGAAGGAGTTTAGTCTAGCCAAGCAACGTGTGAAGGGCCATGCACTATACTGAAGTTTTTTGGCTTTACCTGTGAAATGCAGTGTTATAAGCGTTCGACTTCAACATTCCTGTTGTCCACTAAGCTCTAGTTTTGATATGTTATTCCATTTTAGTTATGAAAAAAGTTTATTACATTACTTGTATCTAGTGTTAATATGCAACACCCCAGCCTAGCCTACCAATGCCAGGGAGTGTTGGGTTTAGTGCCATATGGGTAGATGCAATGCTGTTAGACTAGTATATAATTCCTAAGGAACCAACTAAACAAACATTGCTTAATCTATGCAGTGCTTTTAGACTGGTATATAATTCCTAAGTAACCAACTAAACAAACACTGCTTGACCTTTTTCGGCGACACAAGAATGAAAACCAGGCGGTTGGTGTGTTTCGGACATACCTAGGGTGTTACAATTTCTTATAAAAAGAAGAAAGGAAGTTTCTTTGACTATGATAATTTTGTGCTTTGAAATTGATGAAATGGAAGCTGATGATAAGTTGATAACTGATCAGTTACTTCTAGTAAGTAATTGGTAGAGCTGGACTAGTTTATCTGGTTCTCAGCTACTATGTTGGCTGTGGTACCTACTGTTGCAGGGAGGTATTAAGGTACTATCTGGCAAAGATGCTTTTAAAACAAAGGGAAATTTAGATATATGCCACTGTAAAGTGGCCGATTTTGAGATACACCATTGCAAAGTGACGGTTTGGGAAAATGCCACGGGAGAGTCACCATATTAAGAAAAATGCCACTGGAATGCATGTCCCAAAATAGGACCAAATCACCATTGTCTTCTTCCTCTTGTTCATGTCCATTACCATGGCCATGGTGGAGGCAAGTCCCATGCAAGTCCACTAGCGAGCTATTAAATTCTCTCATCTCCATCTCTCTTCATCTTTCACTATTCAGCTAAATCATATCCGCCTGCTGGTCACAGCCAATTTCACTTCCTCTCGCAGGCTTCAATCCCTAGCCTAGCTCGGGTTGCCAGGGTTATCATGGGTGGTGACTAGGGTGCAGCAGAGGTGTGGTTTGCTGGAGGAGGTTGGGGAGGGCCGGAAGGGTGGAAAGAGGAGAGGAGGGGGATGAAATCCACTACCACATCCGCATCCAATGATGGTGGGCATGCTGCTTGGGGTGACAGCAGTGGCGGGCGAGAGGCTATGGCGGCAGTTTGATGAGATGAAGTCACAACTTGTTGACGGCCGCCGACGGTGCTTCCAGTTGGTGCCAATGAAACTCGGTCAAGTGCACTAGTGAGGAGGAACACAGAGAAGGTGGGGGTAATTTGGTCCAATACAAGCCAAAATACGTATACTAGCATTTCTCTTAATATGGTGACTCTAGTGGCATTTTTTGAAGTCGTCACTGTTGGAATAACCCCTTGTCTATTCTAATGGGCCTAAAAGTCAACATATACAAGTTACATGTGTATGAAAATATGCAAAGAATATCCTATACAAGTCATATCTAACGTCCTCATCAAACTTATAGTGGATCAAAAACACTAAGTTTGGAGAGGTAGAAGCCGTGCTGAGCTCTAGTAACTAAGCATCTACTCTAATATGCTTGGTGAGCTCATGCTTCACTGGATCTCGAGTAATGATGATCGCACAAGTGCTTTCTGATAAGAGAGGAGTTGGTGCAGAAGCTGAAACACCGAAATCCTCAAGTAGCCACCGAAACCAAGTGATTTCAGCTGTCAACGCCGCCATGGCTCGAAGTCAGTCTCAGCACTCGAACGGGAAACAACAGTCTGCTTCTTTGTCTTCTAAGCAATCAGAGAGGAGCCACGGAAAACACAATAGGCAGAAGGAGACTGGCGATCAGAAAGATCGCTAGCCCAGGTTGCATCAGAGTACGCCTGAAGCTACAAAGGGCTGGAGCGAGGAAAGAAAAGACGACAACTGATGGTTCCACGAAGATATCACAGAACACGAAGAAGGTGACTATAGTGGAGTTGAGTTGGAGCAGAAATGAACTAACTCAGAATGTGGACAGGGTGATAAATGTTAGGTCGAGTGATCCCACGGTAGACAAGGCTCCCGACAAGATGGCGGTAGCTAGTGGGATCCTTAAGAGGGTCCCCATCACTAGGAAGAAGGTGAACACTAAGCTCTATAGGAGTGTCCACCGTGCGTTGATCAGGGAGAAGTGCGAGCAAGGATATCCTGAATGTACTTCTCCTGGGAGAGGTAGTAGCTCTTAGGCGTGTAAGTGACCTCAATCCCAAGGAAGTAACGAAGAGGACCCAAATCAGGCATCAAGAACTGCTCACTGAGACGCTCCTTCACGAAATCAATGTATTGAGAGTTTTCCAGTAATGCTCATATCATCCACATAGAGGAGCGTCCGACCCTGAGGAAAGGTGTGTATAAAGTGGGCACGGTTGTGATAACTGACGGAGAAGCCGATAGTAGTGACAACAGAGGAGAAGTGGTCAAACCAAACACGAGGGGCTTGTTTGAGCCTAAAGAGAACGACGAAGGCGACAAAACTATACTAACAGGGACAGAATACCCAGGGGCGGCTGCATGTAGACCTCACGTAGCTCACCATTGAGAAGGACATTATTGATGTCTAGCTGAGAGATGGGCCACTGTTGAATAGAGGCCACAACAAGAAGAGTGCAAACAGTGTTCATATGGGCGACAAGAACGAGGGTCTCATCGTAGTCACGGCCATGCTCCTGCTGAAAACCACGAACCACAAGACTAGCCTTGTAGCGCTCAAGAGAACAATCCGAGCGGGTCTTGATCTTGTACACCCACTTGTACGTGATGGGAGTGACACATAGGTAAGGGCATAAGATCCCTAGTGCCAGTACGCTCCAAAGCAACAATCTCCTCAGACATCGCAAGCTATCACTCAGGGTGAGAAGCAGCCTCACGGTAGGTCGTAGGCTTAGAAAGAGCAGCGGCTGCGAAGTCGTAGTGCTCAGCAGGCCTGACAGTGTGACGATCACGAAGATTGTATCTAGGAGAAGGCGGAGCAGGACCAGTAAGGACGGAGAAGGAGAGCTGGGAATAGGGCCCAACAAAGACGGAAGCTCAACTGGAGGAGTAGGCCGAGAGCGGCGAGAGTAATGCAAGGGAAAGGGTGGAATCTCAACAAAAGTGCTGGAAGGAAACTCCGGGGGGTGGAAATAGGTGGAGTTGGAGGAGAGGGAAGCGAAGGTGGAGGCGGAAGTGAAACAGAAGTTGAAAGTTGAGTGTCAGGAAAAGTCAGAAAGGAGATTGACTCAACAAGAGCTAGTGCCGTGGCGTCGAGAAAATAGAGGCACGACTTGGGGGCGTGCGAGGTTGATAGGGCAGCGGGATTTGGTTTGGGGAGGCGCGGATCCGGTGGTGGGATCCGGCGGTGGGAGCTCTGGGTGGCGCTCGACAGAGAAAGGCTCACACGTGGGAGAGAGCGTGGTAGGCAGGGCCGGCGGCGGCGGTAGTCAAGTGGGATCTCTAGTTTTTAATGCTCTGATACCATGTTGGAATAACCCCTTGTCTATTCCAATGGGCTTAAAGGCCAACATATACAAATTACATATGTATAAAAATATGCAAAGAACACCTTATACAAGTCATATCTAACAGTTACTTCGCAATGACATGTCTCAAAATTGGTCGCTTTGTAGTGGCATATATGTACATTTCCCCAAAACAAATTGCAGGGCTAGTTTCAATTCATAATTGCACCAGAAAAGTTGAATTATAAAGTGCATTTGTTTGATAAATGTGTTACTCAAACTTGCTTTGCACACTAATAAACAATTGGATGCACCCTTACATTAAAGGGCATGAACGAGCTATCATCTCCTGTTGAAAAGTTTCAAAAAGGATGTAGTCATGGCTGTAACTGAATGCAATTAAACAGCACAGGATGTAAACAAAAAAGGGATCACTAGTGTCAGAAACTGAACCAAACCTGCTGCTTTCATTCTAGTAACCTAGTTGGTTACTCATCATTTTTCTTTTCTGGTAGCAGTCCCCGTGCTGTGCATGACCTGAAACTGAAGGTCTTTGCTAACTATTTACAATATGAAACTCGAATATTATTTATATGAGGTGCATTTTTTGTAAAAGGGTACTAAAAGCTGTGCACAGAACTAAGTACAATATGACGAGGCTAAATAATTTGTTTGCGTCTTGCTTCCTGCGATTAATAGGGGTACTTTGGGAAAATATGCCTCTGGATTAGGAATGTGCAAGTATTTGTGAACAGAGTTTTCAGTCAAAAGTGCCGAGTATTTGAGAACTGAGAGAGTATATGAAACTGTAGAATTTATGGAAACAATGAAGAAATTCAAAGATTATGAAAACCAAATAATTCAGAAATTTATGATAAAGTTCTAGAAGTTTTGAAAATAGAATTATTATCGATCAATCTAAAATAACAATTTCAGAAAATGCAGCAGATTCTTGTTTGGGAAGAATATTATTTTAGTAACTGTAGAAACTTCAGGACTTGCTTGCTATGCATATGATAAAAGTAAGCTTGGTTGTGTAAGTGTTCTTGTTGGGATGGAAAATATATAAATTGCAGCAGGCATCCATTAAAGTGTGTCATGATTAGTACTGCTATCTCATTCAAGTGTAACGAATAATCATTTATTCATCAGGAAACACTAATGATAATGTTTTTGTGTGATGTATCTCAAGACATTCTGAATATAATCCAACGAGCAAGTTTCAGAAAAACCTAGGTAAATTGCTCCGTGCCCTCCATTCAGACCCGTTAGGATAAATGGAATGGGATTGAACGGAGATGTTTTTTTTTGGGTTACCTTTTGCCCCAGTACATGTTTGTTCGTGCAAAAAAAAAAAGTTTAGGACCTGTGGTTTTGTGTTGCCTGTGCCCCAATACTTGGGGTTTTCTGAAAATTGCTCTTAATCCAATTCATCCTAAAATCCTACTGCAATCCAATTTCAAACAAAATCTAAAAAAGAATTGGTACCTTGGTATACAATAATTTATAGTCACCATTTGACCCGACTCTGACCAGATCCCTGATAATTTGTAATATGAAAATTTTCTTTCATTTTAAATATTTTCTCTTTTGTTACAAATGCAACGAGTGTTGTTGATCTGCTGTGCCTTTTGCTGTGTTCTCAGCAATGCAGACCGTGTCAGTTGGTGGGAGCTAACGTTATTGGCCTCACATGTGCACCCGTCAGTATCTACTATGGCCAGGACGTTGCTATCTGGCAACAATATTGTATATAGTGGTGATCCATTAACAGACCTATCACTTCCTGCCTTCCTTGACAAATTCATGGAGAAGAAACCGAAAGGAAACCGCATTGCTGAAGGAAAATGGCATGGTGGATCTCAAATTGCACCAGCTAAAAAGGTATCCCCTTGTTACATGTTATCCTTTTCTTTTGTTGGCTTTGAACTGTTCGTATTGTGTTGTTTCTTCTCTTTTAAAATTGTCTCTGGATTTGTTGACCTTTTCCCTCCTATTTTTTGCCTGATCATGTCAGAAAAACTTAACTGGTGTAGTAGTCTGGATTTGTGAGCACTCTCATGGGCCTCTATTTCTTTGGCTGATCTTTGTGTGTCTGCAGCTTGACCTGAATCATCATCTCATTGGTGAAGAGCTACTAGAACTGGCAGAAAATGAAGTGCCTCCTGAAGATGTTGTTTTCCATCGTTTCTACATGAACAAGACTGGCCCTATTAAACATAAGGCAAAGAAGAAAGCTTCAGTAATTGATGATGATACTGGAGAGCTCTTAGCTGATGATGTTGATGATGCTACTGATGAAAGTGATGATGAGATGGAGGAGCTGGGAGATGGGTTGACGGAAGATGGAGAATATGACTACGACAATATGGACGCAAAAGCATTTGAGGAGGAAGGGGATTTGCTTAGATATGACAGTGATGTTGAGTTGGATGGCATTTCAGATGATAGCGCTTCTAGGGATGGAGGAATGGAAAATGATGATGACGAAGATGGTCCTAATATTTTTTGTATGGATGCTGAAGCCCTAGAGAGTGCTGACGATTCAGATGACAACATTAGTAATGGAGATGCAGCCCGTGGACAAAAGCGGAAACATGGTGCAAAGGGTGGTGCATCTCCATTTGCAAGACTAGAAGACTATGAACATCTCATGGATGGGGACGCCGAGAAGCCAACGTCGAAGAAGCTGAAGCACAAGGTGACTGGGGACAGTGTGGGTGGTAAGGAAAACCAAACAAGTTGGGATCACAGAAGAGAAGGTTGAAGAGATCAGAGTGAGAATGAGCTTTTATGCTTTTCCCTTATTGGGAATGGTCCGTGTTAAAGAGTTTAATCATTGTTTAGTTTTTTGCTGCTAGCTGGGATGTCGAGTCTGTTTCATATCCAATTTTGTTTCGTACGAAGTCATATCCGAGTCTACAGGCCTGTTTGGTATGGCTATGCTAAGTTTTTACAACTTCAGCTTCATTTTTGGATCTACTCCTATGAGAAATTGGAGCAGTCTGAGAAGGTGTTTGGTTAGAAAATTGACTCTAACTTTAGAAATGAGAAGAATCATTGTAAAAAGATTGTGCTACCCTTGTTTTGTGACTTGTAATCTTTTTTTGTATTGCTGAATTTATATAAGTTTAATAAGTTGATTTCAATCATGCTGTGTTTTTATTTTATTTTAACTTTTTTTTGCCATGTTGTGCCATCGTTGTTGCCCATATTCGATTTTTTTTAATTATGTATAAACATACAAAGTTCATAACAAATGTTCTAATTTAATAAGTATCTTTTTTTTAAAATCAATTAGTATCATAACAAAAGTTCATAAGAGAGGTAAAGAGGCAGGAGATGTCGTTCATAATTCCTCTCATCTTTATTAATCAAAGCTACTATTCTAGGTGTGAAAACCATTATATCAATTGATAACAACGAAATGAAAAGAAAAAACATCCAATGGTAGTTTGCCCAATTCACCTTCTATAATTATTACAAAAATATTTTTTCTTTGTACTCTGCACGAAGTCTGATCTTTCTGTGTCCTCATCGCTTTGAAGGTCAGCCAAAAGGAACACTAATACCATTCTCAGAAGTGGGCTGAACTGCTAATACTTCCTCATGCTCCACACTACTATTTGACTCAAAACCACCACAGTTTTCATTCTCCTCTGAACCACTGTGCTGGGATTTCTCACCTGAGGACTCCTTCCGGATCAACCTTCTCCTCACTTTTGTTGGATCCATTTGAGCAATTCCCATAATCTCGAACAATGGATTTTACATCTGCACCCTCATCATCATCCACATCACTGTCACTATAGCTCTCAACATCTTCTACCTTTTTCTTACCCAACATACACAATTGAATTAAATCAGGCACCTTACTACACAATATAGAATAATAAAGAGTCCACCACTCTTCAATATAACATGCTTGATTTTAGTAGCTACCAGAAAACAAAAAGGAGATTTGTAGACAGAGAAAACCCTTTTTACCTCCTAAGATCCCACAACTTAAAACAAATATTAGGAAGGATTTCAAGCAGGCAAAATCATATAATTCACACTTTTACTTTACATCCGGACACAATTGAATCAAACAGGCTACTATTTACAACCTGGCAAAATTGAAAATTCTCAACCAAGATGAACCCAAAAATATCTTAGTAAGATTAGACCATTTAAGCAGATGAAAAAGCTCCTAATTTATTCAAATGAACTGCAATTGAAACAAGTTGCGTCACGTTAACCTATTTATCACAATAATCAGAACAAAACGAGTATACAACCTCACTATCTTCAAGCACAACCTCACAACATTAACTCCTTTACACTCTTCAAATGCACTGGAGGAAACTAACCAACAATTTGCACACTAGAACTATCACTATCTCCTGCTATGAATACACTAAAACTTGCCAAAACATTAGGGTCGTCATGGTTTGTCTATTGCAATGCATCTCCACTCATCCAAACACCCAATTAACGAGACACAAAAACTACTCTCCAGCGCCATCAACCACATTCAAGACAACAAATAAGAGTCCAAATTTTCTGTAATATTTATTACAACTACGCATCCAAACAACCAAATCGCACAAATTAAGCACAAGAACCACACAAGGCGCAAGATCATCTGTTCTCTACATATTCCATGAAAGCACCCTCACCAGAACACCAAACTGCAGAAACCCCACGCAAGAGCCTCGCAAGATCAGAAAGCAATTGCGCATATCCACACACATGAACCACGAAATCACTCACCCGAAATAGCGATATCCCAATAGCCTAATAAACAACAGTAAAATCACAATTCACAGTTAGGGACGCCAGGGCCAAGGCCAAGAACCATGGAAAATTCCGATACAATTGCCCGCACCAACCACCGAATTACACAAAGGCGACAAATTTCTCGGGAACTCGATGCGAGTGTAAGATCACATGCAGATAGACCATTACAAGTAACAGGAGAAAAGGAAGAAGAGGACGGACGCCTTTTGATCGCAGCGCTTGCACTTGGAACACCTCTTGGTGCCGATGTCGCCAAGACTCGGTAAGACGGCGCCGCCTCCCCATGGCGGCCCACCCTCGCGCCATGAGCTGTTGATTCCCCTGAGACGGCATTGGGTAGGCGGGTGGATTGTGGTGGTGATCGCCGTAGGAGGCGACGAACCCAGCGACGTCGAGGGCGCAGTAGGTGTCGCCGTCGAGGAGCCGCACCAGGATCTGGTACTGGTTGGTCTCGGCCATGGGTGGTGGTTGTATGTCAGGCTTAAGATGATTACAGATTTGAAAGTCTGATTTTGGTAGCTAATTGCAGTAAGGAAACAACAACGAAAATAAGCAAGAAACGAAGAAATGGGAAAGCAGCTGTATTTTAGATAGAACTAGGGTTTTTGATGTATATCTTACAGACTCCAGCCGATTATGGCTTATATGGAGTGCGCAGGTGCTGGATGACGCCAGGCCACCCTGCCAGCAAAGCAATTCAACTTACAGTGAATAGAGTTTACTAAGTTCTATTACAACCGTTAGATTCTCACTTAAAGGTATGCAAGGATCTCAGCCGTCCGATGTACATAACTAGCCACCATCTATTGTCTCCTTTGGATTTCAAGTGAACCGGTATGGCAATCTGGGCCGTCCAAGTAATATCTCCATAGCTCTTCTCCCTTGAGTTCAGTCCAGAAGTTAGCAAGTCTGACAATACTCCCCCCTTTAAGATCATTGTCCTCAATGATGAAAATTGGGAAAAACTTTCAAGATGAACTCCGCATCTTCCCAGGTACTAGCTTCAGCAGGTAAATTCATCCAACGTATTCGCCACTGAACCAATGGTTCATTGTTCCTGGGCACTACTCTCCTTTCAACAATTTCAATCGGTTCCACCAAAATGTTCCCTTCTGAATCAACTAATGGCAGCTCTGGACTCGGAATGGCTCTAGGACCAATGTGCTTCTTCAATTGACTTACATGAAAAACAGGATGTATTAAACTTCCACTTGGCAGCAAAAGTTTATAAGCCACTTGTCCAATCTTCTCCAAAATTCTGTAAGGCCCATAGAATTTGGAAAGCAATTTTAGATAACTATGCAATCCCAGAGCATTATGTCTATATGGTTGCATTTTCAAGTATACCATCTCACTGACATCTAGTTCCCTCTCTGTCCTATTCTTGTCAGCAAAGTATTTCATTCTAGATTGAGCCTTATGTAGTGAACTCTTAATAGAATCAAATATTGCCATTCTTTGTTGAGAGAGATTGTGATCTATGATGCACGGACACGGATCGTCGACCGCGACCGCGACCACGACACGGACACGGAATTCGTCATTTTCCAAAAATACCGATCTGGCTATACACGGCTATATATATTTAAATAATAAAAATAAATTACACATATGTATCATTTTTTATGTTTCTTCATGCTAGTCGAACTGAAATTTTGTAAAGTGTAAAATAAACTCGGAATATGTACCTCTCAAAGATAACCCTTGCCTCTTCATTCTTCCTGCAGTCAATTCATTGATCATGACATGTTCAATTGTTCATATGAATACCATTTTCAGAAATCATAATTCCATATACCTGGAAAAAGAATTAACATGATTAGCAAGAGTTGCAAGAATATAAAGATAACATATGTACTTGATTTTTTGAACAATCTAAGTCAAAGACTCAAAGCAATAGAGTAACTACGATTGATAAGCAATAAAAATAATTAACAAGCAGCCAAGTTCAAACATAGAAACTTAAATGCATAGTTTAACCAAAAGCAAGGTGCCACTAGGCAACAGCCCAACATAGAAGTTGTTCAACTTAAGTTACATAACAAAATCAAATTCCAGTGGCAAGACTAAATAAAAGACAGCATGGGATGGGACTCTTAGTCTTCTACTTCATCCTCATTTCCTTCTTCGATTATCACAGTAGAAGCCTCATCTTCAAACAACACACTTTGTAACTCTGGTTCTTCTATAGAGAGTTGAGCAACTTCGAGAATACCAACACCAGTTAAAGATTCAAAGCTATCTCCTCCCACATCCCACATTCTAGTTGCTCCTGTTTTATATGCTTCAGTTCTTCTTGATAGAAGTCTTAAATTGTTATGCACAAATACCAAATCTTCAGCACGCTCAGGAGTTAATTTGTTTCTTTTCATGCTGTTGATAAAGCTATATGTGCTCCAGTTTCTTTCACAACAAGAAGATGAAGCCGGTTGGTTAACCAATTTGAGAGCCAAACTTTGCGGCCACGAGAGATTGTCCATGATTTGCCCACCAATTCATTGGATCAAGGATCCATCTGTCATAAATAGAATCAAAGTCATTGAATTCTCGAAACAAGTGGAAAATCTTGCATATTCTTCTTTCACTTTCTTCAAATCTTCAAGCACGAGGAAGAACTTTTGAAGCACTTCATTCTCATTTGTGAAATCTCAAGATCCTTGTCTTGAGGGGTACACGGCCAACACCAACACCTTCTTGGTGATCCACTTCTCACTATAATATCTACAAAGAAAATGGATTAGAACTTTGTGAAACTAAAGTGTTAGCAAAAGCAAAAGGAAGATTTGTAGCTCACCTTGGATTGAGTGAATGTGCCAAACAATGAAGTGGAGTGTTGCCTTTTGCCCAACGATCAACCAATATGCTTTGAACAAGCGAGTAAAATGTGGACTCCTCATTGTATTCCTTACCTTCATGCCTATATATCACTTTCTTTACATTTTCAATCATTGCATCCCACATCTCATAAATTAGATGAAGGCATGGTGTGTCGGTGTCCGCCACACGAATCATTTCATAGATTGGCTCATTAAATTCAA
The DNA here is from genome assembly GCA_036346405.1 of Phyllostachys edulis. Taxonomy (NCBI): domain Eukaryota; kingdom Viridiplantae; phylum Streptophyta; class Magnoliopsida; order Poales; family Poaceae; genus Phyllostachys; species Phyllostachys edulis. The sequence continues at coordinate 12,453,424 of CM070561.1, read as the reverse complement.
CAATGTAGTTCACCTTGTCCCACCACACATCATTGAGTACTAGTTCTCTAATGGTTTGTGCCAATCCTCTATTGTCATCTCTATATGTCTCCCATTGGTCACTAATCACCATATTTTGGAGAGCCCTCTTAACCATGCAAAACCGCTTCAACATAACCACAACCGAGGCAAACCTCGTCTCGGCAATAGCAAGTAACCCGACTTGCTAAACTCATTGAACATTGATAGCCTCATGCCATGGTTCATTATAAAATTCTTAATCATATTAGCATCTTCAGAGATTTCAGTTATCCAATGGCACTCAGCAAAGATTAATTCTTCATCATCAGTTCTTGGCATTTTAGCAGCACAAATACTCTTGAGAGCAAGATTGAGAGTATGAACAACACAAGGAGTCCAAAAAATATGAGTGTACTTCTATTGAACAATCAAACCCGCACCTTTGCAATTTGCAGCATTGTCAGTGATGACTTGGACAACACTTCTTGCACCCACTTCTTCAATAACAGCAATCAACTTCTCAGAAATGTACTCCTTTGTCTTCACCTCGCCTTCAGCATTGATAGCTCGCAAGAACATTGGTGCACCCTCAGAAATAGCAAGAAAGTTAATGAGAGGTCGCCTCTGCGCATCTGACCATCCATCTGAACAAATGGTGACACCCTTTTCAGGCCACGTGCTCCGCGTATGCTCCAATAAGGTCTCAATGTGAGTCCTTTCTTGTTGAAGAAGTGTAGTCCTCAATTTGTTGTACCCAGGTGGGACATAACCAAAGAAGCTTACCATGGCTTGCGACAAAGGTGTCTGTTGTTGAAAATGTGGATTTCTTGCTAGATTGAAAGACAATCCTGTAAATTTCACATAACCAAAGTTAGTTCAATGCATATGGTAAGTTGGATAAAATTGAAACAATGATTTCAAGTTGATTGCATACCTCCAGAGTAAAACATCCTTGCAATTTGTGCATCCAATTGATTGCGCAATTCCATGGCCCAAGCTTTCTCTAATGGTGAAGTAGGTCCCCTCCGCTTCTTATTCCCCAACATAGCCGAGTCCATGCTTGATGAAGAAACACTAGCACTAACACCAGTTCCACTACCAACAGTTGATGGTGGCAAGGGAACTTCTCTTGGCCTTGTTTTTGCTTGTTCATCCTCGGCCTTTGCAACTTCACTTTTAAGCTGAGCAAGAATAGGTACTGTCACCTTAGGACATACCTTGATTCCACCATTAGTAATTTTCAGCAAGTCGCTTTGACTCTAGAGTAGCTACTAGTGCCAACATATTTGCAATACTTGCATATCCATTTCACATTTCCTCCTCCTTGACCACCCTTGTCTACAACGTCAACATGATTCCACAATGGAGGCTTGAACCTATTGTTGGTTTGCTCCTCTCTACCACTAGAATTACCGGTTTCCATTTTTCTAAAATGATGAAAACAAGCAATCAAGAACATACTAACATAGTAACATGAGAGCAAGCATCAATGCATCATTTTTCTAAAATGCTTGTGTATTGATGCTATGCTTGTGATACATAAATAAATTGATGCATTGATGCTTGTATGCGATGGCATCGGTACACAAGCATCAATGCATCAATTCATTTATGTATCACAAGCATAACATCAATACATACTAAGTCTCACCGTCTCGATGTATCACAAATTCACAGTTCACAAGTCACAAGCAATTAAGCAAAGCATTAGTACACATACGACCTCTAATCCTCCATTCTAGACCAACATCAACATACATACTAATACATATTCATTAGTAATTACTAACTCAGTCTATCACAATTGAAGCAAAGCCAAAGCATCGGGGCTCAAGCCATCGGTGCATCACCATCAATCCATCGGTATAGCCATATCGATACACAACAAGGCACAAGCAAAGCCAAACCGCCAAAGCATCAATCAACGTGCATCACCAATTCAACAATCACCATCGTCCATCAAGAGAGTCCTCACCTCACTTGAGGTTGGAGCTAAGGGCTGAGGGATCGAGGAGGCACCGAGGTCCGGATCTGGCGAGGCGAGGAGCCGAGGACCAGCGCAGGCCGCGAAGCCCCTGAGGAGGTCCCAGCGAGGGAGGAGGTCGAGCGAGGAGGAGGAGGCGCCCGAGCCGAGGTCGGAGGACTGAGGAGGAGGAGGGAGGTTCTTCCGACGCCGAGGACCGCGCGTGAGGGACCGGCTGGATCCGCGACGGCGCCGACCCTCCTCCAGCTCAACCGTGCGCGCGACCTCTGGATCCGGCCGCGAGGAGGCGGAGGCTGCCCGGAGCTGCCGAGGTCGCGGAGTGAGGAGGACCTAGCTTGTTGGGCGGCGCATCGATCGACCGCAGCCGGCCAGGCCGACACGAATCCAAAAATTAAAATTTATTATTAAAATCACCGATACTCACGCGCGGCCGACGCGCCGCTTGACGGATCTCGGCGGGCGTGATTTCCACTCTTGCAGCAGTCGCGGCTTCACGGACTTGAGGGGTTGCAAAGCTTGCAGCTTCTGGCGTCTCGGTCTTGGGGCAGGGAGTGAGGCGGCAGAAATCCCATATAATGCTTGAAATGGTGTTAATCCTAAATAAGTGTGAAATGAAGTGTTATACCACCATTCAGCTTGAGCTAGCCAATATTTCCATCTCTCAGGACTTGCAAAAACCATGCATCTGAGATAGTTCTTCAAACATTGATTGACCCTCTCTGTCTGTCCATCAGATTGTGGATGATATGCACTGCTAAGCCTCAGCTTGACTCCCAAAGCCTTGAACAATTCTTGCCACAATGTGCTAGTGAATATCCTGTCTCTATCAGATACTATCATTGAAGGCAAGCCATGTAATTTGTATATATTTTCAATGAACAAGTCCACAATAGTTTGCACTGTATAGGGATGTTTTAAAGATATAAAATGGGCATATTTAGTGAACCTGTCTACCACAACTAATATCACATCATGCTCTTTAGATTTAGGTAACCCTTCAATGAAATCCATAGTCAAATGAGCCTAAGCCATTTTTGGAATAGGTAAAGGCTATAACAACCCTAGATAATGCACATTTTCATATTTGTTTCTTTGACATACTGGACATTTCTTCACATAGTTTTTCACATCTATTCTCATACTTGGCCAATAGAACAATAATTTGAGCCTTTGATAAGAAGCCCTTTCACTGGATGTCCTCCCAATGCTGAGGAATGGAAGGATTCTAGCAGCAGCTTCTTAAGTTCAGTACCATTACCCACATACAACTTGCCATCATATATGATTATCCCATTATGTAATGAATAAGGAGGATGGGCTTGACTATCCACACTGAGTTTAGTTAATAACTCCAAGCATCTTTCATCTTCAAGGTAACTTTGTTGTACTTCTTCTATCCAACTTGGTATTGCAGTTGTGATGGCCATCAGTGGTATGGGTAATCTTGATAATGCATTTGCGGCTTTGTTTCCTCTTCCTTTCTTATACTCAACCTTGTAGTTGTATCCCAATAATTTAGCTATTAGCTTGTACTGCACTCCTTCCACCAACCTTTGTTCACTAATATATTTGAGGCTTTGTTGGTCAGTCCTAATTACCAACTCAGCTCCCACCAGGTAATGTCTCCATTTCTTTAATGCTTCCAATATTGCTAGAGCTTCCTTATCATAAGTTGAGAGTGCTGCAGCTTTGGGCCCCAATGCTTTACTGAAAAAGGATATCGGCCTTCCTGCTTGCATCAACACTACTCCTAGCACATACCCACTAGCATCAGTTTCCATTATGAAAGGTTGTGAAAAATCTGGTAGCCTCAAAACAGGTGTAGTGGTTAACAATTCCTTGATTCTATCAAATGCTTGTTGTTGTTCCTTGTCCCAATGAAAGGCATTCTTCTTGAGCATATTGAATAATGGTTTGCATATTACACCAAAATTCCTCACAAACCTCCTGTAATACCCTGCAAGTCCCAGAAATCCCCTCAATTCTATCACATTAGTTGGCACGGCCCATTCCTTCACTGCCTTTACCTTCTGAGGATCACTAGCCACGCTATCCTTACTAATTATATGGCCCAGGTATTCCACCCTTTGTTGTCCAAATACATATTTGCTACTCTTGGCAAATAATCTGTTCTCCCTCAATATTGTTAGTATAATCTCCAAATGCTTTTCATGTTCTGCTAATGAAAGACTATAAATCAAAATGTCATCAAAGAAAACAAGCACAAACTTCCTCAAATGCTTGGCCAAAATCTTGTTCATCAAGGCTTGAAAGGTTGCAGGTGCATTTGTGAGACCAAATGGTATAACTACAAACTCATAGTGTCCCACATGAGTACTGAAAGCTGTCTTTAGAATGTCATTGATGTTCATTCTTATTTGATGATACCCCGATCTTAAGTCTATCTTAGAGAAATAGCTAGCTCCATGCAACTCGTCCAATAAATCTTCTATCACTGGAATGGGATATCTATTCTTGATTGTATTTGCATTCAATTGCCTATAGTCTATACACATACGCCATGTTCCATCCTTCTTTTTCACAAGAATGGCGGGTGATGAATAGGGACTTACACTTGATTTAATGGTTTGAGACTTCAGTAGTTGATCAATCAACCCTTCCATAGCATCCTTCTTGTCATGAGGGAGCCTATAAGGTCTAATGTTCACATGTTCAGCTCCAGGAATTAAGGGTATATTGTGATCTTGTTCTCTGCTGGGAGATAATTCTTTTGGCTCTTCAAAGACATCTGAATACCTGTTAAGAATCCCTAGGATCCCTCTAGGTACTTCTTCAACAATAGTGCTGAAATTCAGAGTTGGTTTGGAGTATAACACTGCCCCCACCACTCCTTTTGCTAGCAATTTCCGCAATCGATTCACATTTACCATACAATCTTTGTTTGGTAATGTTTCATCCTTCAGCAATACTGTCTTCTTACCATCCTTACAAATAGAGAATTCTCTAGTCTTCATATTCAAACTAACTAGACTATGAGCATAAATCCAATCATTCCCCAATATGATATCATATCCCTTCAGATTTAGTATTCTGAAATCTGACTTGAATACCTCTCCTTGTATGGAATAATGGCAATTATAGCAAATAGCTTCACTCAATATAGTCTCCCCATTGGCTATAGATACTCTCACTGGTTCATGATTCTTGATTTGTTGGTGAGTCTTCATAGCAATCATGGGAGTTATAAAAGTTGAGGTGCTTCCAGTATTAACCAGTGCCGTAGCTGTTACCTTTCCCACTTTCAGTTTCAAGGTAAAGGTAGAAACTTCAGTGCTAGTACCTGTCATTGCATGCATTGAAACCTGCAGGTCTGGGCTGTTTTCACTTTTGTGTTCTGGACTTGTTGGAGGTGTTATGAAAGTAGGAGCCTCTTCCTCTTCTTCATCTTCTATAGTAATGAGGTGGATTCCCTTCCTGAATTTACATACATTTCCATGTCCTGGTACCCAAGGCTCTTGGCACTTGAAACACTTTCCCTTGTTCCATTTCTCACTCCCTGTAGGACTGGTTTTGGCCCCCTTGTTGATTGAAACATCCCCTCTAGTTGCATTACTAGCTTGATAACTTCCTTTAGTGTTAGAAGTATTGGACCAAACTGTTTTTTTTTGTATAGAGGCATATTCTCATAGTTCCTAGCATGAACATAAGCATCCACTAGAGTTTTAGGATCCAAGGATTTCAAAGGAATCTTGATGTAATCTCTCAAGCCAGATGAAAAGAAGTCTAAGAAGTACCCTTCTCTCAAGGTTGGGTTGTTTCTCTTTACTAATGCCATAATCTCTTCAAATTTGTCAATGTAATTACTAACTGTTCCACTTTGTTGCAATCCTCTAAAAGCATCTGCAATATCAATTCTATTGTCAGCAGCAAACCTTTTGCAAATCATACTACATAACTGAACCCAACTCATATTGCTAGTATCAATATTGTTGCTACTAATCCATTGATCAGCTTTTCTTGTCAAGTATACCTCAGCTATTGAAACCTTCTGTTCTGGTGATGTCTTTGATAACTCAAAGCACCTTTCAGCTCTCTTGATCCAAGATTCAGGATTATCTCCATCAAACCTAAGAAATTCCAACTTGGGTCCTTTACTAAATGTCTGGCTGTATTGATTCCTGTTCTGATAAGGCTGCCAGGGTGTTTGATTCACATTCCAATACTCATTTGGTCTAGCCCAATATTGTTCCGGTCTAATAGGTGGGTATCCACTGTACTGATAAGCCCCATATCCATATGGTGGTACACCATTAGATACGACATTCACATACTGAGGTGCTTGAGTGCTTGTAACTGTGCTAAAATCCCCCCTGGAAGGTGAGGAACCTGAGTTCCTAAAGTTGGGAACATGGGTACTGCAGGTGGCAAACTAAATGTGCTAACTGGAGCATTCACATTAAATGGGATGGTATTGATACCTGTAACTGGAACTGGTATATAAGGTGAGCCATTCATACCTAGGCATCTCCCTGTTGGAGCAAAAGAGTGGTTGCTCCCTGGAGTTCATGCCATTCCTTCGGTCCTGTTCGGTGAGTCCCTGCACTCCATGCCGAACCGACTGCCCGAACCTTCCTGGCCTGCCGATGCTTGGGTACCCACTTGTTTCTCCCCTTGCCCGATCTTGGCCAAAATCATTTCCATATATGTCTCCAACTATTTCTGCATCTGATTGGAATTTTCTTGCATTTGGATCTGTAGTTGTTTGATAGTTTCTCCCATCTGCATATTCTGCTGGTTCATCTCTGCCATCTTCTCTTTGATTTCCTCCACTTCCCCCTCCAGATGGTGTCCCGCTTCCTCTTCAACCACGCATGATCTTCCACCTTTTGGCATCACCACTCTAAGAGTAGATATGGGATTTTACAGAGAGAATCAAGAGCCTCTCAAACCTTTTCTACCAATATGCGCCACTGCTTGCTTCTTGCCGATCCCTTCTTGCCGATCGGCTTCCAAGAACCGGATCTGGAGTTTAACCAAGGAATCAGTTCTTCAACCCCTATCGCTCTGGAATCTCCCCAAATCGCAAGAACTCTGGCCGAGGATTCAACCGGCTCTGATACCTTTTGTCAGGCTTAAGACGATTACAGATCTGAAAGTCTGATTTTGGTAGCTAATTGCAGTAACGAAACAACAGCGAAAATAAGCAAGAAACGAAAAAATGGGGAAAGCAGCTGTATTTTAGATAGAACTAGGTTTTTGATGTATATCTTATAGACTCCAGCCGATTATGGCTTATATGGAGTCTTGCGCAGTCTTTGGATGACGCCAGCCACCTCCCAAAGAAAGCAATTCAACTTACAGTGAATAGAGTTTACTAAGTTCTATTACAACCGTTAGATTCTCACTTAAAGGTATGCAAGGATCTCAGCCATCCGATGTACATAACTAGCCACCATCTATTGTCTCCTTTGGATTTCAAGTGAACCGATATCCGCAATCTGGTAGTCCAAGTAATATCTCCATAGCTCTTCTCCTTGAGTTCACCCGAATTGATGAAGTCGACATTGTAGCGGGCGAAACCCTAGTGTAGCTTCCTCTCACCGACGTCGCCGAAGGGGAGAGGAAGAGAAAGAGGAAGAAGCTGGGAGGAAGACGCCGGGGAGAGGAAGGAAGCCGCCGCCGCCGCCCTCTAGGTTCTATTGGCTGTGGCAATTGGGAATCGAGAGGAAAATGAAACGAATGCGAGGGGGTGGGGTCCGGGTGGGAAAGCAGAAGGGGTAGTCCAGTGACATAGTACGGGTAATTTTTTTCAACTTCTATGGGTATTTTGATTTCTTGTTCTGTAGCTTCCCACTTAGAGCAAGGTTCTACCTGCTCCCAAAAATGACACTACGGGCTGCTCTAACTCCAAAAATTTGTGGAGCAACCCCGTTTGGCACAACTCCGTCCACTCCAACTATAAAGCTAGGAGTTGGAGCCATACCAAACAGGACCAAATTTGGTAGCTTCTGATAAATATGATCAGAATCAGATTAGTTCAAACTAACTCTAAACAGGGATGCAGCATGATATTGTTGACAACTATTAACATGTCTGACTTCTAGTTTTTTATCAGTTAACAAGTCCAAACTTGACCTACCATTTAGTACCCAACTTTACTATTGTGGTTTTGAACTAGATTAAAGTTTAAGCTACAGCAGTTAACAAGTCCATGCTAATTTCTGACAATTTCCATTTTTATTAAAAAATTGCTTTTATCTATCTGGTGTAGCTCAAGTTTATTAGACCGGACTTCTATAATGATATTTTTGAATGTAAGACATAAAAATATTAGTCATAGTCTATGTCTTTGTGTTCAAGTCTCCATAGCTATGTATTTGTGTTCAAGTCTCCAGAGCTGTACATAAAAATATGTGTGACTTTGTCAACTCTCATATTTGTGAACTTGATGTGTGCATTGTTTATGTGTGACGACCCGCGGGCATGCTCGTCACTTTGTCAGCTCTCATATTATTATTATTATTACTACTTCTTGAGCAGGCGGCATCAGAGGAAGTGGATTCAATCCACTTCAGCTTCTATAATGAGGATGAAATTAAGAGGATCAGTGTTAAAAAGATCACCAAGTCGGATCGTCTTGGTGCCAAGAACTGTCCCGTGCCAGGTGGATTACTTGACCCTGCAATGGGACCCATCAACAATACTGATACGTGAGTAACTTATCCAACCTCTGAAAACCATGCTTCGGGAGCTCACATGCTAATTACAGCGCTGAATCCTAGAGATCACTTCACAACGAAATGATACCGTCTTGGACTTTGAGAACAATCTTGAGCATTGTATGAATTGTTTTGTAAACTTTAGGTCAGCAAGGTCCTCCATATCATCTCTTGTTTTTATATCAACCAGCCGAATTTCTCGCGCAATTGCGCCGCTAGATACTACAATGCGTATATTTATGTCTAAAATAGATTTGTACTTGTCATACAGCTCTAATGCTTATTATGAAGATATAATTATATTCCTTATACAATTGTAACAGCTCATATCTATACCTCTTAAATTTGTACCGTTATAATTTGAACCCTCCTCAATTGCCGGTGTAGATCTTTCTCTTTTTTTTCCCTTCTGATTAACGTGGTAATGTCTAGCTTTTGAGAGCAAACGCGGTGGTTTCTTTTGCCTTTGTTTTAATAGTATTATAATAGATTAGTATATCAAGAACTAGAGTAGAAATGTAGAGTTACATATATCAGCACTTTCATATCTTATCTTTATTTCATTGTTTTGTAAGATCATGACATAACTAGATGTGGCTAATCGTAAGATCTGCTAGATTTCTTCTTCTTATTGTCTGGATGGGATTAATAGGTCGAGGGTCACTGGTCTGATGACACATATTCTTTGATATAAATTCCCTAAAGATGTTTGAAGGTGTAGGTGTGCGGTGTGCCCTTTTTGTATGCGTTTAATTACCTGTTGCATTATGGGGCATACAGTCGAATTGTTCAGATATTTCATTGTACTAGTACTTGCGTATGTGTAATACACACCACACAAAAAAATGACACCCCATTGTTTACATTCATTTTTCTAAATAGATATTTAGTCCCTAAAAAAATAAAAATGTTTTATTTAGTTTGATCTCCACTTTCAAATAAAACTGAATTTAATAAACACTGGATTGCGCATTTGTGCATTGAGTGTGTCTCATCAAAGCATATTTGGTAGGCAGATATTTAATTGGAAGGATGGACAAATTCAAATAAGCCATGGGACATGGCCCATCGGATGGTCAAGAATGAATTGTGCAGTGTGTACACATTTTTTCACGTTTCTCGACAATTGATGGGTTTCCCTATCAGGGTATCTTCAATAGTGTATTTATTGTCGTCTTATAGTTATGCCATGTCAACAAAATCCTATATGGAGGAGAGATGGGGAGGAGAGAGAGCACAAGTCGTCTCTTCCTGAAGAGACTGTCGTATACACGAAACAAGATATGATACATTAATCTACTCTAGTTGACATGTAGGCCCGTTTCAAATAAAAATTATAAAATATAAATGTTAGAGAGTTGCTAGAGACTATCTATTGGAGAAGTTGTCTCTAAAGATGATGTGACATATGTTAGAGATAAAGTTATCTCTAACTATTGGAGATGCCCTCAGTTGGGAGAATGCATATTGCCTGTTTTCTGTGTTGTTGGATCATTAACGAGCATTATAAAGAGGGTTACTTATTAGGTATTCCTTTTGAATAGAATCTACACCATTACATGTTTGAGGATTAATTTTTTCCTATGATTTATCTTGATTCGGGGGTACATTTAATGCAATCCATGTAGGTGTGTGTGTGCACCTGTAGATTATTTTTGGTAAAATTATACTTGTCTAATTTCTGACGATATACAATTTAATGTCCAGCTGCAAGAGTTGCGACCAGCATTCCGTTCGTTGCCCTGGTCATTTTGGCCACATCGAACTGGCAAAATCGCTGTTTAATCCATTACTTTTTATGAGTCTTAAAAACCTTCTCCACGTGACATGCTTCTATTGTCACAAGTTCCGCTTGAACACAGAACAGGTGAGTCCATGTTCAATTGTTCGTCTTTTGTTACTTTGAATTTTCAATCTTTCTTCTTGGAACACCCTAACGATTCATTGTGCCATAGTTTCAGAAAAAAAAATCATTGTGCCATTAAATGATTTATTTTGAATTTACTTCCTTAGGTTGACAGATACGTGAATGAGCTTGAACTGTTAGTAAGGGGTGATGTTGCCCATGCTAAAAATTTGGAAGACACAGGTAAAAAAGTATCTGTTTCGGACGAAGATGAAGATATGACCGAGGCCACTTCAAGTGATAAATCAGCTCCTTCTGAGAGAGAGAATAAAACTTGGACGTCGATCCAATTGAAAGAGGCTCTGTCTATTTTCTCCAAGCTATTGAAAAAAAGACAGAAGAAGTGTGCAAAATGCGACATGAAGAGTCCAACGATCACGAGTCCTATATTTGGTTGGCTGATCAAGGTATTCATGATTTTAACAGTTTTAGGTAGTGCTTAGTGTCATCGCTGTCAACAGATGAAAAATGTATCTAATTTGGGCTTGACTATAAATATGCTGAATTTCTAGTTTTGTGATTAAATTTGGGATCAATAGGTATTGGTTGTCTGACATTCTATAAAAGTTTAGAACACCTTCCCGTTTTTTAAAACCTATTTATGCCACCACCTTTTATGTCGCCAATGCCGTCTGAATAAGTTTTTATTACTTCCCCAACATTCTCTATGCTATTACATCACTGCTCCTGTTATAGCATCTTCCTCTATTCATTGTAAATTGCAATTAGCATTATTAGTCTGTTACTCCCTTCTTCCCTAAGTGTTGCTTTAGAATGTGATTGTTAAACTTTTGAACAAAAAAGTTATTTTTGGGGTTAAGGCACTTGGCCCTGAAGTCTGGATTCATTTATGCAAAAGTTAACTACACATGTTCCACAGTTTACATAAAAGACCCTGGAAAACTAGAAAATTACATCCTGGTCCTTGGAAAGGTCTAGAAAGGAACCACACATCTCCGGATCTGGTAGCCGCAGCAGCACGTGGTGGCATCTGGTATACTTGCCGGTGCTAGACTGCGGCAACCGACGGCACACTAACACACAGGTCATGTGAAAATAAAATCAGTATATTTGTGATCAGAAGTATTTCGTGACACTATCTGGTGTTAACTTGAAATAAAATCTACTGAAAAACTAAGGGGAAAAAGTCTAATATTACTTACTAGTTGGCTAGTAAGTAACTATTTCCTTGCTGGAGTTTGGCACTTTTGCATATCCTTGCATTGCATGACTATACTTCTATTTATCGTCTTTCGCCTTACATTGCGGTCTATACTCTGTGCATTTCTTGGACCTTGCAGCAGCATTCTTATATTACTGGCAATACCTAGCCAAGGCGATTGCGGATTTTAAACTAAATGGAGATGGTCATGTTCATGACTCAAGAGAAACTGGTGTTTCCGGTCTTGATGAAGAACTAACTTTACCTGAAACATTGTCCAAAGGACCGATCAATGAAACAAGACGCCTTTCTGATGACACAATTAAAGAAATGGTTGCATCATCTGGAAAGAAACATCTCTTGACTACAGAGGTTACGCATTCTGTTTTTTTTTGGTTTATAGGGAATATTAAACCTTGATCATCGCAATACCTTGTGCATGTTTTAAAACACTGTACTGAGCACTTTCTTTCTCAACTGCTTCGGGTTGAATCAATTCTCAAAGACTTTGTGACTTCCAGCAGAATGCATTAAGTGTATCAGAAAAGAGAAGGGGCTATGAGATGTTTTTCTTGAAAAGTCTGCTTGTGGCACCAAACAGATTCCGTCCCTCTACTAGCTCTAGTCTTGGAGTAAGTGGATCCTAGTTAGTCTTACTCACTGAATCTTGTTCTATACTAACCGCTTTAGGTATTTGTTATAGATTATGGAACACCCACAAAATGTTCTGCTAAGTACAGTGCAAGAGGCCAATCTTGCGCTACAGCAGAGCGATGCCGGTCCTAATCATATGGATATGCAAAAGTGCCAAACTCCAGCAAGGAAATAGTTACTTACTAGCCAACTAGTAAGTAATATTAGACTTTTTCCCCTTAGTTTTTCAGTAGATTTTATTTCAAGTTAACACCAGATAGTGTCACGAAATACTTCTGATCACAAATATACTGATTTTATTTTCACATGACCTGTGTGTTAGTGTGCCGTCGGTTGCCGCAGTCTAGCACCGGCAAGTATACCAGATGCCACCACGTGCTGCTGCGGCTACCAGATCCGGAGATGTGTGGTTCCTTTCTAGACCTTTCCAAGGACCAGGATGTAATTTTCTAGTTTTCCAGGGTCTTTTATGTAAACTGTGGAACATGTGTAGTTAACTTTTGCATAAATGAATCCAGACTTCAGGGCCAAGTGCCTTAACCCCAAAAATAACTTTTTTGTTCAAAAGTTTAACAATCACATTCTAAAGCAACACTTAGGGAAGAAGGGAGTAACAGACTAATAATGCTAATTGCAATTTACAATGAATAGAGGAAGATGCTATAACAGGAGCAGTGATGTAATAGCATAGAGAATGTTGGGGAAGTAATAAAAACTTATTCAGACGGCATTGGCATGGCATTAATAGTAAGTTAGTGACATAAAAGGTGGTGGCATAAATAGGTTTTAAAAAACGGGAAGGTGTTCTAAACTTTTATAGAATGTCAGACAACCAATACCTATTGATCCCAAATTTAATCACAAAACTAGAAATTCAGCATATTTATAGTCAAGCCCAAATTAGATACATTTTTCATCTGTTGACAGCGATGACACTAAGCACTACCTAAAACTGTTAAAATCATGAATACCTTGATCATCGCAATACCTTGTGCATGTTTTAAAACACTGTACTGAGCACTTTCTTTCTCAACTGCTTCGGGTTGAATCAATTCTCAAAGACTTTGTGACTTCCAGCAGAATGCATTAAGTGTATCAGAAAAGAGAAGGGGCTATGAGATGTTTTTCTTGAAAAGTCTGCTTGTGGCACCAAACAGATTCCGTCCCTCTACTAGCTCTAGTCTTGGAGTAAGTGGATCCTAGTTAGTCTTACTCACTGAATCTTGTTCTATACTAACCGCTTTAGGTATTTGTTATAGATTATGGAACACCCACAAAATGTTCTGCTAAGTACAGTGCAAGAGGCCAATCTTGCGCTACAGCAGAGCGATGCCGGTCCTAATCATATGGATATTCTTAGAAGATGGATGGACCTACAACGAAGTGTAAATGTGTTGTATGATAGCAGTAAAGGCCTTGGTAAGTATGTCAGCTTTTCTTAATGATTTTGACCTCCCCCTTTTGTTTTGATACCCAGCAAGCATTAAAAAAACATGTTAAAAAGTTAGGAACTTATGATGTATCTTTACCTGGGTAACTACTTGAATCAAGTAATAGAGCATGAAGATGTTAGTCCAATCTTGGAATTTTTAAATGGATATCACTGTTGTAGCATGGAATGATTAGCATTCACACTCTTATAAGTGGAAACACTTTTGAATGAAATCAATTCACGCCAGTAAATTGCTGGATCATTGGCCCATGTGCTAGTTGGAGGGAGTTCATGAATGTTTTTCCCCCTGTTAGTGTAGACGCAATAATACGCGGCAATTCATGATAATATCAAGGAGTGAGAGTTTTGACCTTATTCTGACTGTGCTCTTATATATTGGTTCTAGAGTTCTTTCTGCCGTGGAGGTTCTTGATCTATTATACTCAGCCTCATCATCTCAGTTTAAGAGTTCTTTTTTATATATTTGTCTAGAATGAGAGGCGCATGACAAAAAATAATGAAATATGCGTTTTTTTTTTGTGAGTTCTGATTAGTCTAAAATATATGCCCGGTGCTTATTTGGCGGTATTGATATGAACTATCAATTTAATGAGTTTATGCATGCATTCAAGATGCGGTGGCAGCTTTATTTGTTTGGTTGACTAGGTTTATGATTTTTGAATAAAAGGCCTATGTTTAGTATAGCATTATCTTCACTAATTGGCTTAGTATTACAGGCATAAATACCTCAGACCCGTTTTCTTTACCCCCACTAAAACAGTTTGAATGGCTTGTAATGTTTCTGTTGATGACAGTAAAAAGTGAGAAGGATGCTCATGGCATACGACAATTGTTGGAAAAAAAAGAAGGGATTCTTCGACAGAAGATGATGGGGAAGAGGGTTAATTATGCATGCCGGTCTGTCATATCTCCAGATCCGTATTTGGCTGTTAATGAAATTGGAATTCCTCCCGTTTTTGCGACAAGGTTGACGTATCCTGAGGTATTTGCTTGATGCATTGACCTATAATTGTTCATTAGTATTGATCATGCATTGAAAATTGATATGTTTATGTTTGTTCTATGACTATACACGGAATATTTACCATCCTTTTTTCATCGCTTTTGATTCTTGTATGCTACTTTACTATTATTACTTGTATCCAACAAACTCCTTGACTCCTTACCAACGAAAATTTAGCATTGAGTTATGAGCCCAGGATGTATTCTTTATTCTATGAAGTTTGAATTACATTAAAGGTGGTTACTTATGAAATCACACGGTACCCTTTTTGTAAACCGTACATGAGTGAATTTACAGTTACATGCCAACTTTTTTTTTTGAATGATCTAGGCAAGAGAAACAAAATGCTAGTATGCTACAAAAAGGTTTCCTGTTCTTTTTCTGTATTGAGTCAAGAGCTTCAACTTTTGATAGGTTGTACCATGACAGATCAACCCTTTCCCTACCTTTGCTATTTTCTTTTAAATTTTTCTACGCTGTTCAGGGTAGGAGACTCGGAGCCCATTGGTACACTGAATTGAGGAATGTTGTAGATGGTTCCTATATGCAAGTCATCTGATAGTAACTACTTTAGCAACCAGGTTTATCTGTACTAGTACCCATAGATATGTGGAGCTGTGAACTTAATCAATCATTTTCTTTGTTTATGACTTATAGGCATGTAACATGCTTAATAGTTTGCATCGAGATCTCTTTCTTAGGCAGGAGAATATGTTAAATTCCTAGACATCCATCTTTTCAAGTGGAGCAGTGAAAAGAATGCAGGAATTTCGAACAGTGGAATAATCTTCCTTTCTTCTTATAAAGTTGCTGCTCCTTATAACTGAACTTTCGCAGCAGCCGGCAGTATCCATGCAGTTTTTTAGATTATCGAATAGTTGATTTACAGGATTATCCATAGTTATTTTGTTGTTTATTTTTTCCTGCCCAGAAAGTGACGCCCTGGAATGCCAAAAAGCTACAAGAAGCTATAAATAATGGCTCTGACATTCATCCTGGTGCAACACATTACAGGGATAACAATAACATGTATAAGTTACAGGCTGCTCCTTCCAAACGTCGTGCCATTGCTAAGATGCTACCTGCGTCTAGAGGATCAATTTTTCAGCCAGGGAAAGACCCTAAGTGTGAATTCGAAAGCAAGATTGTATACCGACATCTTCAAGATGGTGACATTGTACTTGTGAATAGACAGGTATAACTATTTGCCAGCAAGCTTGCCATTCCGTTTTCTTCAGCAGTAATACCTTTAAAAAAACTTCCTCAGTCTCATTTGGATGTTGTTTTAGTAAAGTAGTTCTGGTTTGGAAATATATTATGTTTTCTCTAGGCAACATTTTCATCCAAAATCCAAATACCCATATTTATTACTTATTGGCAGCAGTATCATAGAGATGGATATAATTATTAGGGGCAGCATATGCGGAAAGAATAAGGCATTAATTCCTTCACTGTTCTATGTGCATAGAGCTAAAAGAACAAATCTAAATTAGGCTGAGGGAGTAACACGTGAAATAAGGTTTTAACTGTTAAGAGTGTTGGTTGTATTATTCTCTCCCTCTCTCTTAGCCCATATGTCCCATGTGTCACGGACCAGCCTAGCTTTGGGCTTCGGATGTTGGGCCGTGGGCCAGGAGGTGGATGGAGTCGGGACTACGTAAGGCAGGTGACAGGAACCGAAGCGAGGCATCGAAGAACATACTGGCAGCGCTGGCTTCCCTTCTCCCCCACTGTTCTTCTTCCCCACGACTCCTCTTCACCAAATCCATTCCTCTAAATTCCCAGTCTCCTAATTGCTTCTCCCAGTCTAGCTTCTAATTCCCCAAGTTGTATCAAATCTACTTATATACTGTGTTGGATTGGATCATAGTCCCTTGTTTCGGTTGTGCATCAGTGCTCATTCATCGGGTCTGTGACAATTGGTATCAGAGCCTTCAATCCTGATGATGCTGTGCTCCGAAGTGGCCTTGACCGATGCTAAGAAGGAGAGCGAAGCACGGTGCAAGACGATGTTGAACCAGTTAATCGCGGCCGTGAAGAAGCAGACGTTGGAGATGGAAGACCTGGCAGTCCAGATGAACGAGCTCGCGGTTGGCTTGAAGGCCATTGTCCGGCCACTAGGAGCAACCGTTCACGTCTCGTCACCGCTCAGAGTCAAGATCGACGGTCACCCGTGCCGCCATCGAGGACCACGCAGATGCGCGACCGCTTCCACGGCAGAGGTCGACTTTTCGCACCGAATTGCCCACCAGGTGTTCGACGAATTGCTCCGACAATGACACCGCCTCGCAAACGTCCGCATTACTACCGGACGCAGCCCCGGGTTCTCCCTCGACCGTCGCCTTGCTCGACGTCGCCATCCCCGGCCCCCTTGGGCCTTGGGCCTTGGCCGATGGCCCATTTTTTTTTTCTGATTCCTGAATTTTTTTAATTAATACTTCCAATTTCTTGCTTCCTAATTATGTTGATTATGCGAGATATTACAAAAGTATTTGATGATTGTGTATGAGAATAAAGAGAAGAGAATTGAATATTTGAGCATGAAAATAAAGAAAAGAGAACAATTGATGTTGATGATGATATTGTTTACTGATGATTAAGCATTGCTCATTGTTTATTATTGTGCTTGCTGAGTCATGAACTCACCTTTGCTCTACTGTTGTTTTTATGTGACCGTTAACGACATTGCTCATGGGAAGGGCTAACACACACTTGCATTCACATCATTTGCTCAATTACAAGAACTATTTATCATGAGACAATTTATTAGTGTGATAAATAATAATTAGAAATGGATATTATTGCTTAGCCTTAGTTTATTATCCATTAAATAGACTTGATTGGTTTGGTTTTGCATTGATCTCTGTTTATTATTTTGGCATGCTTCCCATGAAATAATTATCCATGATTTCTTTTTGTTATCCTTGAGTTATTGTGACCCGTGTACGGGTTTTATCTTTGATATGTTGGCTGTAAATTAGTGTTAATTGTTATTAAAATTGATAGCTAGGTTAGTTTAGTAGTATTATGGGCTCCGTGTTGGGCCCGGGTGTTACAGTTTTAGATTACATTGCTGTTCTTGAGTTATCATCGTGCTACGTGTATCCATCGGCATCACAAGATCGGGCCACCGCATATCTTCTTGTTATCAGAGCTTCAGTTGTGTGGTGACAATTTCTACCCAGATTATATTGATTTATCATCCGTATTACTAGTAATACATTCAACGTTGTTGATTTATATCCACATCTTGGTGATGAAGACGCGCAAGAGTCGGGGTCGACTCCTTTTGGAGAGGGGGAGTATGATGAGGACATCGCTGAGGACATTAGTTCTACACATATAACCCCAACACCAGCGATTTCTGGTAACAAGCCAATGACACATGCACATGGACGTTATCTTGGACAACAGGTGAACTTGTACCTTCGGCAAATTAATTATTTAATTACAGAACAAATGATATTGCATAATGATTGTCGTTTGCTTGTTTCTACTTATGAGGTAATTAATGGAGAAGTTCTTGATCAATCCCAACCAACTCCGTTGACCAGTCCCTGTGATGACAGCTCCGTAGACTAGCTCATCAGCAGTCCTGTGATGACTAGCTCATGAACCGACTCATTAGGCGATCCATGCGATGACCAGCTTTGCCGACCAGTCCATGTGATGCCCAGCTTCACCGACCAGTCCATGTGATGCCTAGCTCCGTCGACTAGTCATCGTGATGACCAGTTTCTTCGACCAGAATGACTTAAGGAGTCCTGCTTGGATACAACTCTGAGTCCTGTTCCATTACGATTTTAGAGTCCAGTTCGGAGATTCTACTCAGATGCGATTTCACATGGATAGCGATCCATATAGGTTTAGAGTTCTAGTAGGTCATGACTTAGGGTCCTAGCATCGACTTAAGCTACTTCAAATAATAAGGGTGTTGCATCACGAATCTTAGACTTTGATTATGATTTAGCTGCTGCTATTGTAAGGCCTCTCGCCGTAATTGAAGTCTCAACTTAATAATTCAATTTCGAGTGATTCATCTTCCACTGTTGCTCTTGTGTTTATCTGGATTCGTTCGAGCGGTTCTTCGTGAATATGCCAATTGTGCTTGACACGATTAGTAACCAATCGAGGAGCAGTGTAGCAATTGCAAGGTTTGTTAGTCTCGACTAGATCGTGGTTAGCCACCCCTTCGTTAACGTCGCAACTCAAGTTATCGTATTTCTCCTACGGCGGAAGATCAGGATAAACTTACATGCACGCATATTAAGTCAAGGCCTATGCATATCAGGTGGTATCAGAGCTTTCGTTACCACTAGGAATTCATCTATCCCTTAGTACTAGATTATATGTTTTTCTATTGCCACAAGTCCATAAAATTGCCCTACAAAAACTATCCTATTCCTTGCCCGTTGTGCTTTGAATCTGTTATTGTCAGTTTAGTTTGTTGAATTTGTGTCTGCTCTAGTTGTGTCTACTTGTCGATCGATCGGTTCATGCTGATCGTTGAGTTTTATCATTTTGGTCACACGTATCAGTCCGTGCGAGTTTGTGAAAAAAGCAGTTGCGCAACATCTTGTTTTGCTACTATTTTGGTGGTAACAATGGTAGGGTTTCAAGAAACAAGAAAAGATCGATCTATTTTGCTTCTCAATCAACACTCAGTACGGCCAGTCGAAATCCTTTGAGGGTTGAAGTTCTTATCAGTACTTTTCGACCAGTGTTTCCTATTCTGGTCGTTTTGATCAAAGTAACTAAGACTAGTATTGTACGAACTATTATTCAACTTTGCAATATCTAGAGTTTTCAGTTTGTTTTTCATTGCTACAAATATATTCCATACCTAGAACTCCATATATTTGACATTGATCATGAGTAATGGTATCTTGCAATCACTTTACTGACTCCTATTTGAAAGTTACCACGAACCAGTAGCACATGAGCAGTCTACACAAAGGGTAAGAGCTTCGGTTGGTAGGTTTGTCAGATTCGGGTGCCACTTCATTTGTAGTCGGTAGGGTTTCTGCTACTATTTCGGTGTAAACAATGGTAGGGTCTCAAGTATCCCAAGATGGCACCAAACATGGTGTTTCAGATGAAAGCGATGGGAACACCGAAGGTCTAAAGCCACATGCTCGCCAACTGGTAATGTTTTCTACCACGACATTGAGCGTTTGGTGTAGGATCAAGTCATTCCACATTTGGAACATGTGGAGAAAGGTTTGGAAAATTTTGCCAAGCAAATTGCACAAGGTAATCTTGCCGACCAGTTTCCAAATCATCAATGCGAGACCACCACATCCACCATTTCCGCTGATGTAGTCGCCGTTGTTCCTCGACTACGACCACCTCAAGCGGCACGACTAGGGGCACAGAGAGGTGCTAATGTGCTGGGTCAATTATGACCACCCCAAGGTGGCGACGTCTAAGAGGATGAGTTCGTTTATGATGAATAAGACTATGTGACACCAATACGCAATGCAAGAGATGCATGACTACATGAGCGATTGGGTTTCAATTGTCGTGGCATAGGATGCCACGGACCTGTTGCTCCACGAGGTGACGATACCTTGGGGAAGCTCAAGTTTTCTGTTCCAACCTTCGATGGAAAATACGATGCAGAGGGTTATTTTGATTGAAAGATGTTTGTGGAGCAAAAGTTCTATTGCCACAAGTATCCTGAAGATCGCCGAGTGTGGGCTGCTACAAGCGAGTTCACTAACTACACTTCAATTTGGTGTAGTTTGATCAAACAACGACCAGATGCACCTTGCACCTAGGATGAGCTCAAATTGGTAATTCATTCCAGATTTGTTCCAACTTTTTTTAATCCTGATTTACTTAATAGATTACAACGATTGAGGCAAGGAAGCAATTTTGTGGAGGATTACTGCTAAGAGCTGCATATTGGCACGATACGAGCCAATGTGGAAGAGGAAGACAATGCCAAGATGGCTCGTTTCTTGGGTGGTTTAAACAAGGAAATACAAAACATTCTTGATTTCCACAGGTATGATACATTGAACGAATTGTTCCATTATGCATGCAAGGCAGAGAAGCAAGTACAAGGGGAGAGAAGTCGAACCGGTCGTGGTAAATCTAGTATGTACACACCATGGAAATATTCAAGTTCACAACCCGACTCTGGTCGTAGCACAGTAACATCTAGTCAAGAGCAATCAGCAAGTCATTCCACTAACAAGTCTGCTGATTCGAGGATGATCACTGCTACCCCTGCCAAAAGCACATCATCAGTTGCTTCTATTGAAAGAACCAGGGAGACAGAGTGCGTCAAATGCAAAGGAAAAGGGCATTACATGCGTGATTGCCCAAATCAACGAGCTCTCATCATCCGAGAAGATGGCGAGTACTCTTTGGCGAGTGATATTGAAGAAGAAGAATCTAGTCAGGAACTCACTACTAATTCTAATTCAGAGGAGATCACATTTGATGCAAGTCATGCCAGCTTGATTGTTCGCCGAGTTCTTAGTTCACAAATGGAGAAAGCAGAGCAAGGGCAACGTCACAATCTATTTCAATCCAAGTTTGTGATCAATGAGCATTCGTGCAAAGTTATAATTGATGGAGGGAGTTGCAAAAACATCGCCTGTACCGAGATGGTCGAAAATCTTGGTTTGACCACACAAGCACATCAACAACCATCCTACATCTAATGGTTCAATTAATGTGGTAAATATAATGTCACAGCCACAGTTCGTGTACATTTTAATGTTGGAAGTTATTCTATTTTTGTGCACTGCGATGTGGTGTTGATGCAAGCTTGTGCATTACTTCTCGGAAGGCTATGGCAGTATGATAAAGATACAATTCACTTTGGGGATCCAACAAGTATTCATTCATGCACAAGGAGAAGAAGGTCTCATTGGTTCCGATATCACCGGAACAAATCATTAAAGATGACTTAGCTAGGGCTGAACGTGAGAAGAAAGAAAGAGAGATGAGCAATATCCACAAAACGGGGAGTGAGAGCCACTAGCCAAAGTTGAGAGAGAAGAAAGAAAAGAGTGAAAAGAAAATAGAAATACAACTTAAGGGACATGCCTTATTGGCCACAAAAAGAGAGATGCGAGAGTTAGGAACCCATCCCAATCGGTGCTTTGCGCTTGTGTGCAAAGATGTTTTCCTTTCTACTAACGCTTTACTCTCTACTTTGCCTTTTTGGTTGTTTCTTTAATGCGGGAATTTGCAAACATATTTTTGGATGAGATACCAACGGGGCTGCCACAATGGAGGGGAATCGAGCATCAAATTGACTTGATTCCAAGGGCATCATTACCTAACCGACCTCCATACCGTACCAATCCCGACGAGACAAAAGAAATTCAACGTCAAGTTCAAGTTCAAGAACTTCTAGATAAAGAGTATGCACGTGAAAACTTAACTCCATGTGTTGTTCCTATTTTACTTGTGCCAAACAAATATGGATCATGGAGGATGTGTATAGATTATAGAGCTATCAACAATATTATTGTTCGATGTCGTCATCCTATTCCAAGGTTAGATGATATACTTGATGAATTGAGTGGTTCTACATTCTTTTCTAAGGTTGACTTGCGAAGTGGTTACCACCAAATTAGAATGAAGCTAGGTGATGAATGGAAAACTACTTTTAAGACTAAACTAGGATTATATGAGTGGTTGATTATGCCATTTGGCCTTACTAATGCACATAATACTTTTATGCGCTTAATGAATGAAGTGTTGCGAGCTTTCATAGGAAAATTTGTGGTGGTTTACTTTGATGATATATTAATTTACAGTCAGTCCTTGGAGGAACATTTGGTTCATTTGCACCAAGTTTTTACTATTTTAAGAGTGGCACATTTGTTTGCTAACCTCGAGAAGTGTACTTTTTGCACGGATCGAGTCGTGTTTCTTGGTTTTGGTGTGATAGTGCAGGAAATTGAGATGGATACATAGAAGGTGGAAGCTATTTGAGCATGGTCTACACCTACCGCAGTCACACAAGTGTGAAGTTTTCATGGACTTGCTAGTTTTTACCGCCAGTTTGTGAAAGATTTCAACATGCTTTCTGCTCCATTGAACGAGTTGACAGAGAAGAACATGCCATTCAAGTGGGGGAACCACAAAAACAAGCCTTCAACATGTTAAAATATAAGTTAACCAATGCACCACTTCTACAACTTCTTAATTTTGATGAAACCTTTGAGATAGAATGTGATGCTAGTAGTATTGGCATTGGAAGTGTTCTCATGGAAGATAGACAACCTATTCTTATTTTAGTGCAAAGCTTAGTGGTCCAACTGTGAACTATTCAATATATGATAAGGAATTGTATGCTTTGGTTAGAGTGTTAGAAACATGGCAACATTATCTATGGCCAAAGGAATTTGTTATACATTCGGACCATAAATCTTTGAAACATATTTGTAGTCAGAGTAAGCTAAATCATAGACATGCTAAGTGGGTAGTATTTATTAAAACTTTTTCGTATGTTGTGAAACATAAGAAGGGTAAAGATAATCTAGGTGCCGATGTTTGTCTAGATGTTATTCGCTACTATCCCAACTTGATTGTAAAATTCTTGGTTTGGAAGGTTTAAAAGAAGAATATGCTACTGATTTGGATTTCAAAGATGCTTACACCAATTGCAAAGAAGGGAGATGTTGGGATAAATATGTATTGAATGATGGCTATTTGTTTAGACCTAACAAGCTATGTGTTCCTGCAAGTTTTGTTCGTCTTTTGTTGCTACAGGAGGCGCATAGAGGTGGTTTGATGGGACATTTTGGTATACAAAAGATCAAAGATGTGTTGGCTACACATTTTTATTGGCCGAAGTTGAGGCGTGACGTTGAACGCTACGTGGAACGATGCACTACTTGTCGAACAACTAAGTCTTGCCTAAATCCATATGGGTTGTATACACCTTTTCCTATTCCTACAGTTACTTGGGAGAACATTTCAATGGATTTTGTACTAGGTTTACCAAGGACTAAGAGGGGGAGAGATAGTATTTTTGTTGTAGTTGATAGATTTTCTAAGATTGCTCATTTTATACCTTGTCATAAGAGCAATGATGCTACACATATTGCTGATTTATTTTTCTGGGAGATCATTCGTCCACATGGAGTACCACAGACAATTGTTTCAAATCGTGATGCGAAGTTTTTAAGCCACTTTTGGAGGACCCTTTGGGGTAAGCTTGGGATAAAGCTACTATTTTTTTACAACATGTCACTAGAGTCGGGGTCGACTCCTTTTTAAGAGGGGGAGTATTAGGAGGACATCGTTGAGGACATTACTTCTACACATATAACACCAACACCAGAGGTTTCTACTAACAGGCCAATGACACGTGCACGTGCACGTCGTCTTGGACAACAGGTGAACTCGTTCCTTGGACAAATTAATTATTTAATTACAGAACAAATGATATTGCCTAATGATTGTTGTTTGTTTGTTTCTACTTACGAGAGAATTAATGGAGAAGTTGCTGATCAAGCCCGACCAGCTCCGTTGACCAATCCCTGTGATGACTAGCTCCATAGACCGGCTCCACCGACCAATCCTTGTGATGACCAGCTCTGCCTGCCAATCCATGTGATGACCAACTCCGCCGACCAGTTACCGTGATGACTAGTTTCTTCAACCAGAATTACTTAAGGAGTCCTGCTTGGATACAACTCCGAGTCCTGTTTCATTATGATTTCAGAGTCCAGTTCGGAGATTCTACTCAGATACGATTTCACATGGATAGCGATCCATATAGGATTAGAGTTCTAGTAGGTTACGAGTTAGGGTCCTAGCGCTGACTTAAGATGCTATAAATAATAAGGGTGTTGCGCCACCAATCTCATACTTGGATTATTGATTTAGCTACTGTTATTGTAAGGCTTCTCGCCGTAATTGCAGTCTCAACTTAATCATTCAATTTCGAGTGATCTATCTTCCACTGATGCTATTGTGTTTCTCTGGTTTCGCTCAGGTGGTTCTCTGTGAACAGGCCAATTGTGTTTGAAACGGTTAGTAACCAATTGAGGAACAATATAGCAATTGCGAGGTTTGCTATTCTCAACTGGATCGTAGTTAGCCACTCTTTCGTCAACGTCGCAACTCAAGTTATCGGATTTCTCCTATGACAGAAGATCGGGACAATCATACATGCACGTATCTTACGTCGAGGCGTGTGTGTATCAGTAGAGAATCTTTTAACCTAGCTCGATCCTATTAGATGGATATAAGAATATTTTGAGCACCTAGATTAATCCTATTTGTCATATAGGCAGAAAATCTGGGACACTTAAATACATATTTCCTAAGAAGATTCTGCCCTTCGTGGTACTCTACTAGGAGGCTACAATAGAGCTAGACCAAGGGTTAGATCTCTCCCTTAATTAAAGCGATTGTTTGCAGTTTGCACAGATATATGATAATTAAGCTCAACTTTGCTTTAGTTTTATCTAAACTTGCACACGGTTCAATTCAACAGGCTATATAGTTCTGTTCAATATTAACCCATGATGCTCAACAAGTCATTAAAAATACTTGACATCTTTTTCTGTTGTAGGTATGGTGTTTCGCCATTTGAATATGCTCTTGGTGAATCTGGAGGAAGCTTGCAACTAGCCATTGTCAACATCTAGTTGAAGTGGTCTGTAGGATCAAACCCCCCATATCCAGACGAATTTCATCGGTTTGTCATATGGATGCTTCAGCCTCAACCTGCAACACGCCCTCACATTGTTGATATAATCCTTCATGTGGGCAAGCTCATGGTGAAATACTCGCCATGAAGCCAAGTTTCATGCTTGATTTCTAACCGGGAATCTCATATCTTGTTTACATCAATTAATATATGGTCCATGTTTGTAACATCCCAATTTTTGGAATTTCAAAACCTTTTTTAGGAGTTTAGCACCTTGGAAAATTTCATCAAATTTTATTTGAATATAATAAACTTAAATGAGACTTTTAAAGTGAAAACAATTTAATGTGATTGATCTGAACTTCAATTAATTCTAAAATTATTTTATTTGAGTTCTTTGTGCTTGGAAATATTTTTCAAAATTTTCTGGAATTTTTTTGAGTTCATTTGCTATTTTTAATTTGTCATTTGTATTTTCTGTATTTTCTAAAATAGAAAAGCTATTTAAAATCTTAGGAAATTCCTTGGATTGAATTCTCTTCGCGGCCCAATCCCTTTTCTCTCCAAATTTCATGGCCCCTTTTCAAGCGTGCAAACCCAAATTTCACTCAACCATCACGTCGGCGTCATGCATGTGCAACGCGTCCTCGCGACCAAGATCTTTATTCGACGACGGTGGGTCCCACCTATCAGGCCATCGTCTTTGTCCCCAATCCGGACTCCGGTTTCTTTCACTGCACCGCCGCTGTTTTCGTTTTGGACTCCGCCTCCCTAAGTATTTAAGGGCACCCTGACCCTCGTTTTCTGCACCCCACCTCTTGTCGCGCTCGAAAACCCTAGCCGCTGCCTCGAGGTCGTCGCTTAGCCACCAGAATCACGCGAAGAAGAAAGACACCGCCAAAACCTTCGTTTTCCACCGTCATCAGTGAGCTCTAGCTCTCATCGTCGCCACTATCGGGACCGCAGTGACCATATCTACACCGTCGTCACCTTGTAGTCGTCTGACCGTTGCCGTTGACCTGAGTTGCGCCGCCGCTTAAACCTCGCCGCTGTCCACCTCTGGCCACCGTGTTTACTCCATCGAGCTCACCGCCACCTCGGCTACCTAGCGCACCCCTCTGTGTCTGCTACTGTGGTCCCAAACATCGACAACCATCGGTTCCCGAGCCGTTGCCACCGTTAAGTCGACGTGGAAGCCACGTGGCCGCTGCGTGTCTGCCATGTCAGCGCCACCTCAGCCTTGTACTTGTGTGTCCGTTGCATCATTGCTGCATCAACCCTCATCCGTACCGCGTTAGAGCCAATCCATGTGGACTTGGTCTATGGTAGACACAGCCACTGACATGTGGACCCCACATTTAGTGCACTGTGTCGTACACCTGTGAGCCCGTAGACTCGTGGACCAGAATCCATGGACCCTGTCCATAGACTGTGGGTCCAACCTGTCAGTCTATTTCCTATTTGTAGGATTTTCTTTTAATTTTGAAATTCATTGCTGATACAATATTTCGGAATTTCCTTTAGAAAGAAATTTCCAAAAATCTAAAACAGTATTTCTCTCTCTTTTTCTTAGATTTAAATCTTTTGAGAGCTCGTTCTTCCTCATACGAACTCCGATTGAGCCCATTCAAGTCTCTAAATTCATCTAAATTCAATATCTACCTTCCTGTGATTTTTATTTAATTTTTGTAGTTTATTTGTTGCTCTATTTTGGTATTTATTTTATTTTTAATTTTCGTTTGCGAGTAGACGTTGATACTTCGGGATTTTTCGAGGAAGGAGTTGATCAAGATCAAGACCAGTGTCAAGACTTGTTTCAAGGCAAGTTGTACTTTGACCATAGTGAACCCAGTTTTAAAAATTACTTTGATTCAAACTATTGCATGTTATTTCAATTATTTAATTCTTAAATGCTTTGGGATTAGCTATACACCGGTTTGATTATATCCACCTTGCTCATTGTATTATCATGATCTTTTGTCACCCTAGCTTGATTAATCACTAGTTGGTATTATCATAGCACCAACATGGGTTGGTTAGAGACGATTAGTATGCTTGAGGTGCAAATCTAAACTTGACTAGGTGATTATGAAACATCTTTGTGGAAAGACTATGTGTTGTATGTTGTCACTTGTTGATGACATGTGTTGCACTTAACCAACAAGGTGGGAAAAGATTTGGACCGAGACAAGTGGAAAGAATTATGATATGGCGGACTATATGTTGGGAAAATATGAATCTTGGTAATTTGGATAGAAATAGGACAGTCTCGCCTTAGTCAATTAAGGACTTAACTTTGTGCGCCATTGAACTGAGTCATAACTGTACGACCGCGTGCTTGGTATGTGGCAGGCCTAACTTAGTAAGTTATGCAGTCTTGACATTGACTACTCAAGCATGTAGGTTAGACTGTGTGCTAGGTTGGAGGTGTGTACTACTGTGTGGGTCACATTTATGAGCGGTTCGCCGTCTCTAGGTCCAACGGTGTGTGTAGGCCCAACACACTTTGTAAGGTTTGGTGCCGACGGTATGCACATCGGGAGAGTCAATTGTCGAGATGAAGTTTTGGAATTGTTTTGTTATGATTGGTGTTAGCTACACTAGTTATATCTTATCGATAAAGTGTACAACCTCTGCAGAGTGTTAATCAATCTATTCAAATAGCTGTGTCCGCGATCATGGACATACTCGGGGATTTCACACGAATGGTAGATTTTCATCAAACAATTGGGAAGAGACAACTGTGTGGTTTAACTCATGTGGTTGTGTAAAAGAAATTGATTATGCTTTGTAAAAATACTTGTTAAATTATTATTATTTGTTTTAAATTACGCTTTCAATCTATTATTTATATTCAAATGCAAGTGTTGCTCTTTGCAAAATAACCAGAGAAACTATTTCCTTTGAAATAAGTCATCATCTATCATTGCATTATATGGTACAATTTGTTGAGTACTCGGAGTACTCATTCTTGCTGTAATCATTCTGCTGAAATGGAGGAGTCTTAGCCTGCTTTTGAGGAGGAGTTTTACAAAGAGGTTGATCGCTAGGTTTTGATCCCAGTCGGTTGCCTATAGCAAGTCGATGGGTTTTCGGTGGAGTTGCTTCTATTCCGCTGTTGTTTCTTTATTTATTGCTCAGCTCTGCGTGACTTAATAAGTGTAAACTCGACCATAAAATCACAATTGTTATTTATTAATCAAATTAGTTATTTATTCTTATATTTGTCTTGTGTGGAATGATATTCATCTATATTGATATCGTGTGTACTAATGTGATCCTGGACTAGTACATTATACAAAAAGGGCTCATATTTGCATATTTAGATCCCGACAAAGTTTTAGGTCATTTCCTTTGGTAGCCACAGTATTGATTCTTTGGAGTTGCCGCAGATTTGTATCCATAACAATACACCCCTTCGATCGGTTGCCTTTCATGTACAAAATGTTCAGTGAATATGAAAAGTTTGTAGTTCTTGTATTTGTCTTTGCCTCTCTTCATGCCTAGGTTCCTCTTGCTACAAAATTTCGTTCTTATAAAAAGGCTTAAATGCCTAATTACATTATTCTGTTAACAAAGAGAGGTTCTCTACAGAAGCAGAAAAGGAACTTTTGATTTGCCTCTTCATGCCATGGTAATATCAATTCAGTAACGTCACACCAGAAGTAGAAAATATGCATGAATAAATCAATCGTTTGAGCAATTATGACTTGAAATGAACAGACTTTATTTTCATACATTATTACAAATGCAGGCTGGGGCCAGTCGAAAAAAAGACAAATGCAGGCTGAAGAAATCGGCTTCAAGGTTGTCATGATGATTATTGATACAAGAAAGAATGAACTTGTGTAGCATGTACACATCTCCTGGAAAGCAAATAATGGCATTGAAACCTATACAATTTGGTTAGGAATGGAGTGTACAGATTAATCTTCATGCTCCTCTTCTTCACCTTCAGATTCGCACAATACAGGATGTCACATGTGTATGTTTAGGCTCATACCATGCAGGATGCAGCTCTTCTACATTTCTTTTTGAAACCTTGTACAACCGTATTTGGTTATCCGTTAAATTGGACAATTTGGTTGAGAGTTTTCTATGGAAAGAAATCGCCCTGCCATCCACATATTAGGCTTTAGAATAATTGTTTTGGGCACAATACTGGATTATTGAGTTCTTTGTTGGATGTGTGGCCCAATGGATGAAAATCTAAGAACAATCCTCGTGGATGAATAATTCTGTTGATAACTTAATACATCAACCAAAGGGAGAACAGGCACAAGGAAATAAGGTTACCGCACAAAACGTCTATAACCAAGCAAGAAAATACGAAAGAACAGACATAATTCCTCAACTCAATGCGGGACACGTCGTTTCTAACAGGAAAAACCTCATTTTGTTCGATACTCCCGACAAAAAAAGAGACTAGCAGCAGCGTTTGCTATGAAATAGACCCACACAGAAACCTCTCCTGAGGCCTAAAATATCAAATGGTGTCCAGAAGTTGACTTATTCAAATGCAGCAGCATCCGAAAGCAAAGGAACACCTAATATATCCATACTTTTGATTATCATCATCATCTAATCTTAGCCGCCCCCAGAGCCATACTTCTTCCCAAAGGCAATCACCTGTAGCTTGTCGTATCCAGCAAGGACACCAGCACCAGCAACAGCACGAAGGATGTTGGCACCAGCACCCTTGAAAAGGGACTTTGTGCCCTCCTTTGCAACAATCACCTTGAATGCATCCAAGGAGCTGTTGTACTTGACTGCCTCACCAGATGTCATCATCATCCGACGACGAACGGTGTCAATCGGGTAAGAGGCAAGACCAGCACCAATGGTTATGCCCCAGCCAAGCAAGAAGCTGGCAAGGAAGTTATCCTGCAAAATGCATAAAGTGTATATTAGCAGGGAGAAACTTACAATTTTTCAAAATACATGTCGTTTAAAAATATGCAACCAACGACGAACACATGCAAACATATCAACCTAACACAAATAGACAGCTGTGGAAGTGGAAGTGCGAGTGCTCTTTGAATGGAATAACATGAGCTCATATTATGAAATAATAACTTGGCACAAAGTATACACATGATATTCCGTTCACTAACCTGAAGGGAGCCAACAAGGACCACTGGCTTGAGGGAATCGTACATTCCAAAGTACAGACCACGGTAGACAATGATTCCCACACAAGAGATGTTAAATCCACGATATAAACCACGGATACCATCAGAGGCAAGGGTCTTGCGGTAAACATCAACAAGTCCATTGAATTGCCTCTCACCACCCTTCTTGGCAGCCTTGGAATCATTAGCCAGACGAGTACGAGCATAGTCCAGGGAATACACAAAGAAGAGAGAGCAAGCACCAGCAGCTCCTCCAGAAGCCAGGTTTCCAGCAAACCATTTCCAGTAGCCATCCTTGTCCTTCTTAAAGTTGAACATGCGCTTGAAATGGTCTTTGAAAGCGAAGTTCAAGGCCTGAATACAATTTTAGATATTAGTCAATATGAACAGAGGAAAAGAAGTCAAAACAATGGGTAGTATGCAGTACCTGAGTAGGGAAGTAACGGATGACATTAGCAGTGTTTCCTCTCCACAGTGCTATAATACCTTCATCCTTAACGGTACGGGCAAAGCAGTCACCAATACCCTTGTATGGATGAGAAAGCCTACCACTCTTGATCATTTCGTCCTGGTTTTGAATGAGAAGCTTGACACGCTCAATGGGAGCAGCAGCTGTCTTGGAGACAGCAGCAGAAACTCCACCCATCATGAAGTCAAGCATAAATCCAGAAAATCCTTTCTCTTTTGGTGCAGAAGCAAAGACTGGGGACATTGCTGGGACAGATGGCAGCCCAATGGTTGCATCCATCCCATTGTATGACCTCAAGGGCACATTGTAAGCAGAATGGGCATTGTAGAGTGCAGGATTCTTCATTGCACAATAAGGAGAGATCTTGCTGAAAAGCATGGACTGCCCATGGATCTTCTGAACCACAGAGGGAGGGCCCAATTCGTCCGCCATCTTCAGAAAGCGACCTGTCAAATGGTAATTTGAAGACATAGGTTTGGGTTAGACTGCAAATGGATTCAAGTGCCATACAGACATCACGATACATAGAAAATGTTATAAATACACCTTACAAGATTGACAAGAAAATATTGCTCCAGTGACATCTTTTTACCATATGATTAAATTGGTCAGAATTAGAGCATCAACAAAGCTAACATTACTATGTTACATCTAGATAATCGCAACATGATGATGGAAATGAATAATGTCTAGTGTTTGAATAAACATGAAAATATATTCTTATGCAAGAAAGTTTAATGATCTAAAGGCTGCAGACAAAATATATATGGCTACATTACCCTCCATCACATCTCCAGGCCAAACACAACAAACAAATGTGACCAACGATTCCATGTAACAGTACAGGTTTTAAAGAAACAGGTCGTATGTGCTACTCTTAAAATGGCATCATTCGACTAAATGAGCTCTAAACAAACCAGCAACACAAGGAACAAACGTACATAATTAAGCAAAAGGTCTGAAGTACAGCAACATTGGCAAACTAAGTTGCGCTACTTCCTGACTTAAGAAGCACCAGTAAAAACACTTCTGTCACATCAACAATATGAACATATGAGCCAACCATGAACATGAACCATCGTAATAAGCATTGCCCAACACTCACGTTCTTACAATCGTGTGCAAGTTGCAATGGAAGGACAACAAACAATACAAAGTTGAAGCCTGGATATATCCAACTGCGAAACAGACCACCTAGTTTAGCACGGACCTTTCTATTCATTCCTACAGCAAAGGTAACTCTAGCAATCGACAAAATTGATTAATTGAATTCCTCAACCACGGTTACATATGCTCTAAAACCTCTCATAATACTAGTACACCCAAATGAAAACCCTAAAACGAGGAAAATCAAAGAAAATGATGTACAAGCTAGTGGAAGTTTAAAGTTGTCACATCCAGCTTTCCCAATTCCATCTGCAAGTTCACCACGATCTTCCCGCAGATGAATATGACCCAACAAAAAATACGCGCACAGGCGCACTTCACCTGAACTATTGCTCAACATAGACACAAAAATTCCTAACAGACAACCAAACTACAAAGCCCAGAAAGTGCCTAGCAGAACACCTAGACGGCCATACCAACGCAAACCAACCGGTTGGGAGAGAAATCCTAGTTCCATTTCTCTGGGCATCCAATTCCACGGGAACGAAAATCCAAGGAAAACCGTAAAAAGGGAATGCCTAAACTCGCAATCCTTTGATGAAAACATCACAACAACTCCGGATCTAGCACTTCCGTGCGCACCAAGACCAGATCTAACGCGTTACAGGTCACACAAGAACCCAGCACACACACGGACAAAAAAAAAAGCAAAGATTAATGCAACACAGGAACCGACAGAGCTAATCGATGCTACGCGAGGCAGAGAAGGATGCGTCGGGGTGATTCGAGGTGATTTACCTCAGAAGAAGGTCGCCGCCGCCAACTCGGGAAGACTTGGGGGGTATCTGGGCGGCTGCTATTTATAGAAGCGAGACGCGGTGAGGGCAAACCCTACATGGCTTCTCCAACAAATTCTCGTGGGTCGCCGTGGAGTGGAGATAGGCATTAGGCCACAGCCTGGCCCGCCATGAACGCTCCTGGGCCGGGCTGGGCCGGGAATGCGCGCCAGCAAGTAAATTCATAGGGACAAGGAAAGGAAGTGGATTTCATGCACCATGCGCATTATATGAACCCATTATCTTTTTTTTTAGAGAAGTATGAACCCATTATCGTGACCATCCTTTTGCGCTTTGAGGTCGTGCGGGATTTCCATTTCCATTGCATTTTGTATTTATAGAATTTCACTTTATGGACATAATCAGGGAGAAAAACTACGTGCACAGTAATCGGTGGGGTCCACATTGTCCCACTGTTCTCTCTCCCCACTCGCTCTTCTAAAAGGTGGCCGTGTAGCCCGCCTAAGCGGCGGCGTCTAGGCAACACTCTTCCGCCTAACCGATTTATCCTGTCTAGGTGGCCGCCTAGCCCCGCGTAGATCTATCTAATTAGCGATTAGACGCTAGTCTGCCACTAGACTAGCGCATTGGTGAACATTGTCCATGTCTCTCTCTTCCCTCACTCTCACTTGTCTCTCTCTACGTGATAGCGTCAACCAGAGCAGCGATAAGGACCCGCATCTATCGGCGACGAGGCGTGCGTCGACCATGCTCTATCATCTTCCTCCATAACGGTCTCTGACCACACCTTCGCCTCCACCGTCACAGGATTTAGCGCGCCGCCGCCACCCTCGACCCCACCGGCGTACATGGGTTGTGTGTTGTGCAGTGCCAAAGTAGGCCAGTGGTGGTGAAGCCCGGTCGACCACGGCGCTTCGTGCACAAGGTCGGTCAGTTGATGGAGCGTGGAAATTGTTGCTACCGGCAGGAGCCAAAGAACACACGGGGTGGGCTGGACTTGGAGGGGTGTGATGGTGGCCCTGCAGGGGAAGGAGAAGAAAGGGTTACGGGAGATGTTGCATCCTTTTGGCTGGTAACCGTCTGGTACAGATGTCTCGTGAGGCTACATGGGCAACAACCCTGCTTGGACTGAATGTTTATCATGTAGTCTTTTTTCGTGTGGTACTGACGGATCGGACGGTTCCTATTTTGTAACCCAAAAAAAAAAACTAGGGCTATTTAATGATGTGGCTTAATGAAGAAATATTTAGAGTATCTACATCATATTTTTGTTTTGTAGAATAAAATGTCACACTTCCCTTTCTTCTTCCCACCCCTTGTAGGATGTTGGGACCAGATTTCTAAATTCAAACCATGTAATTATGCATCAATCCCTGATCAGTAGCTAGTGTATACAATGGATACAGAGCTGATAACAAGTTTGAATCACGATTCAACGGAAAAGTAATAGCAAAGTACCGTCCTTAATGCCACTTATTACAATAAAGATTACATGACCTAAAGTCATATAGCAGTGGAAACAACAATTGATAAACTTCGAGTGATGACCTATCAAATTGCCCACCGGCATTCGATTGGGAGCGTAGCCTAGAACTCCAGGTATCCTTCGTCAAAGCCACATGCGAAGTAGTCGTAATTCTCCTCCGTGTCGTTGAAGGCTTCTGAGATATGTTTTTAGTATAGCATATGAGTACATAAAGTACTACTTAAGTCTTGGGAAAAATGCATATACATAACTTTAACAAATTAGGCTTATATGGTTCTTTTGCATAAAATAATATTTTATGTTTCAACAATTTTCGTAAAGCACATTTGACAAACGTACTTTTAATAAATTAATTAATTGTTTCACTAATAAGGTTCTAGCTACCAAACACTAGTATCGTGGCTCTAACCGCCAAGGTTTAACGAGTAGGGCTCTAACTGCCAGCACAGCAATCCAAGAGTTCCAACTACTCCTAGATTTTCCAAAATATTTCTTTGAAAACAAAACTAAAATCTATCATGTGAAAACGCACCTTGCCCACCCTTAAGCGTCAGCACAGCTATTCAAATAGTTTTACACTCTACAGATGTTGCATGGCTTGACCCACACGAGATAATCAGCTTATAATGTCCGCTCCACACACTTATAAAGGTGTGCAACTAAGTGATTATCATAAGACCTTTACAATACCTTATTCTTATATTAGCCCGTCCGATGAGCTTAATCCGAAGTTATGAACACAATTTACCATCGAACCAGAGCTCACCATTGTGGGGGATAACCTGCCCGGATATGGATGTCAATTATCATCGCCCGACGCAAGCCCCGACAGACATGTACGTCATTTACCATCGTCTGCACGGCCCAACATATGGAAGTACATTTACCGTATTCTGTACATCTCAAGATATGTAATTACATTTACTATAATCAAGAGAACACCTATCAACTATAGCCCGCAGGCTTAATGCTTGGACTCAATAAATTAGTTGATCAGGTCCTCCCCATTCTGGACATATGGTTGCATGGTAGTGCTCAGTTTCGATAGTCACAAGCGTTAGTCCTTAATATGACTTGGGTAGAACTTAACACTTTACAAGTTCTCGTGCTCTAGCTGCACCTGCCTGAACTTACCATCCGCCAAAGTCTAAACAAATTTTCACTATTTTATTTTATTTTATAAATCAACGGCGATACCTATTACCATACATTTCTCAAAATGATTTTCATAAAAGGTAATAATAGTTTGCTCCCAAAGGGTGATAAAGTATGTCTAAGCAATTCTGCCGTTTTAACTAATCCAACAATATGGTAATCAATATCATGGATTTGCTATATTAGCGTGACAAAGATTCGGGGATAACAACATCAAATGAAGACATTGACAAATTTAGGATTAACTAACATCACAGGATTTGAACTTGTCATTTTATGTAAATAGTAATGCATATTAATTTGGAAATTTAAAATAGGATTTGGAAAACATATGCATAATATGGTCAAAGGAGACTTGCCTCGTCGAAGGTTGAGGTTACTGCGTCCGGTTGGTCCAAACTGACTTCGGCGGCGGCGAACTCTACACATGCGAAACGAGGCAAAATAAATAAGAGAAAAACAAATAAAATACAAAAATATATAATTAGTATTATCAGAGATATTGTGAATTTAGATGATTTTAGGAAGAAGAATCAACTGATTCGGAGTTTGTATGAAAGAGAACATACTCTAGAAAGGTTTGCGGGAAAGGAAAATACTGAAATTGAGAAAGAGAGGAATATTCCTTTTCAGAAATAAATGATTACATAGAATACTGAGTATGACATGTGGGGACCACTGTCATTGAGTGAGAGAGAAAGTAAGAGACAAGAAAAACAGAGTAGGGGAACAGAGCGGCGGCGCATGAAGCAAGCAAAGACGCGAGCGATCAAGGAGCTAAAATGGAACCCCATGGGGTTCCCGACCTTCGGGTGGTGGCAGCACGACCGAAGCGGCATGGATGTGGCGGCGACGACATGTGCGTGCGGCGGCAGTAGCGACTCGACGACGCCCCAAGGAAGG
This sequence comes from Phyllostachys edulis, assembly GCA_036346405.1. Taxonomy (NCBI): domain Eukaryota; kingdom Viridiplantae; phylum Streptophyta; class Magnoliopsida; order Poales; family Poaceae; genus Phyllostachys; species Phyllostachys edulis. The sequence continues at coordinate 12,416,903 of CM070561.1, read as the reverse complement.
CGGCACATGCATGGGCGTAGCAATGGCATGGAGAAGCCGCTGGGTGGGTTGTGGTGTCCGGTTAGTGGCCGAGGCGGCGGGGCGACGGCGTCGGGGAAGAAGGTGGTGGCAACGCTTCTCGGCGTTGAATCAGCCGAATGGAGAGGGGGAAAAGGTAGGGGAACTCTGGGAACATGTGATGATGCTCATATCTCAGCTTGGGGCTCACCGGAGAAGGAGATCGGGCGACGGATGTGATTCGGCCGGTGACGGGAAAGATGACAAGTTCCCATGATGTGTTGTGGCAAACGCGAAATTGATTTAAGGGAAATGATCAATGGCCTCGGGAACACGATGTGATGCGGTTAGGTGGGAAAGTGAGATGGAGGTGTAGCTGACGATGGAGAAGATGATCCTCGCGGTGACGACGGAGCTCTGAAGATGGATAAACTTAGAGAGGGGGTGAAGGGGGTGAAGGAGGTGTCGGTGCTCCATTTTATAGACGAAGTCGGGGCAATGAGTGGATGCGGGTGTGACGAGGTCACCGGTGAGATTTCTGGCTCCGGTTTGGTAATGGCAAAACGACATGGCATTGATGGTGCACCAATTAGGGATTTGATGGAGCGTTGATTGCAGCATGATGATGGCGCAGGCGGCGTCGACGCACGGATGCGGTCGGGGTGCAAGCGAGACGTGCACGATGCGGTGTGGCCTGGAGCGGATGTAGTCTTGGCACAAAGACGGCAACACAGAGCAATAAGAATGACGCCAAGACGACGTAGCTTGGGAGCAACCAAGCGCGGCGTCGGCTCGGGCGCAACTCGGGTATGAGGCGGAGCATAAGCAAAGCAAGATAGAGGGAGAGAGGGATGGATGGGCCTAGGAAAGAATGGGCTCAGCCCAGCAAAACAGATTTTGGCCCAAAAACCAAGATTAAAATGATGAGATTTGTATTTCAGAGATAATTCAAATTTGAATTTGAATTTGAATTTTGACTAAGGTTTGAAATTGAGGAGAGAGAGATTATTTCAAATTCTTGGGTGAGATTGATTCGAAGAAAGATGGGGATTTAAATTTTGAGCTTGAGAATTGGAAAGAGTTTTGAAATTCGAATTTGAGATTAAATTCGAAATTGATTCGATTTGGAATTCAAATTGCGATTGAAGAAGGAAATTGGTTCGAAGTTGAATTGAGAATTGGAATTTGGATTTGATTTAGCATTTAATTACGTAAGAACTCCAATTAAAATCCAAATCTTTGAATTAATTAATTTTAAATATTTTTCAAAATCGCCAAATTTGGGGATGTTACATAGTATCCATATTAAATTTAGACCAACTCCTAAAGAACTAAAAAAACTTCATAAAAAATCCATTGTATGTGATAATTGGACAACAATGCAAAAAAAGAAAGGAAATGTTTCAAGCATCTACCGAAACAAAAAGTTGCTAGCTTATCACATGGTAGCCGCAGGCTCATGGCACTCAATTGGGCTGCGTCTACAGTAAAGTTGCTTGGTGGACCTTCTACGCGCAACATCGTTTGCGCCTACAGCAACCTTCCCAAGACCCAGAGTTGGTGTCTACAGTGCCTCCGAGTAAGGACGTGCCCTAAGAGCGGCAGCGGTGCTTCCTTGTGACCACTCATTGTGGCCACTGGACGTCGCCGAGAACGAGGAGCTGATGCTAGAGGTGGCCAGATGGGCCGCGCCGCATGGGTTGGCCTCATGTAACATCTTAAATTTTGGTCTTTGTAAAAAAAAATTAATTCAAACTAATTAAATTGCAGTGTTGGATTTCATTTGGAGTTTTACAAATATTTCAAATCCAAATCCGAAATACATCATCTCAATTCAAATCTCGTCTCCACAATGCAAATTCAAACTTTATAATTTGAATTTTTGCCATGAATTCTCTCCTGGGCTGAAGCCCATTTCTCTAGCCCACTTCTCTTTTCCTCTTTCTTCTCTCTTCCTTTCCTTTCTTCTCCCCTTGCCCTTGCTCTGTTCCTGCCGAAGCCGCGCCAGACCACGCCCGTCACTCTGTGTCCGCGCCCTGGCTTGCACCCACGCTTGGCTACGCCATGCCGCGCCACTCGTGTGTGCCCGCACCGCCCACGCGCATCCCACCCACGTCAACTGCGTCGTGCCCCCGAGCTGCTTGCGCCATCAAGTCCCGCCATCCCCGTGCACGTTCAATCCCCCTAATGCCACAAACATTCAATGTGTTGCTGTTTCCAAAATCGAGCCTTTAATATCGCCGGTAATCCCGTCGCGGCTGTGTCCGTTCAAACCCCCGCCAAGTCTACAGAGTGAAGCCATAGTACCTCCTTCACCTCCTTCACACCCTCTCTAACTCCCATAGCCTCTGGAGCATCATCGTCGCTGAATTCGTCGTCTTCCCGAGCACAGGCCGCCACCTCGCCTTGTGTTCCCATTGCTCTAGTGAGAATTTGGAGTCCCTAACCGCGTCTTATCGTGTTCCCAAGCTCCAGGAACGTTTCCCCTAAATCAATTTCACTTTTGGTTGTAGTTGGAACTCTTGGATTGTTGTGCTGGCAGCTAGAGCCCTACTCATAAAAACTTGGCGGATAGGGCCTCAATACTAGTCACTCGTAGCTAGAACCATCACTAGAGAATCAGTTTAATTTAATTTAATTTAATTATTGAAACTATGTTTGTGAAATGTGCTTTATAAAAATTGTATAAACATAAAATATTGCTTTGTGCAAAAGAACCATATAAGCCCTATTTGTTAAAGCTATGCATATGCATTTTTTTCAAGATTTACGGAGTACTTTATGTACTCACATGCTACACTCAAAACAAATCTCAAAAGCCTTTAACGATGCCGATGATGACTACGACTTCTACGCCTGCGGGTTTGACGAATGACACCCGGAGTACTAGGTTGCGCTCTCTAGTCGAATACCGGTGGACGATTCGATGTGCCTTCACGGAGTTTACCATTTGTTATTTTCGCTGCTGTAAAACTCTGGGTCTTGTGACCTCTTTTGTAATAAGTGGCCATAAGGCCGGTACTTAGTTGTTTATTTATGTTGAATCGTGATTCGAACTTATTATCAACGTTGTATCCACCGTGTGCAGTAGCTACTGATTAGGCATTGTTGCAGAAATACACAGAGGGTTCGGATTCAGAAATCCGGTCTTAACACCTGAAACACGAGACTGTTGGCTCGGTTGGGACCCGAAATGGTCCGACCGGACGTGCCGTGCTTGGGTCGGCACTTCGGCCCGACACGGCACGCATAGTACCGTGTCGTGCACAGCAAGACACAACGACGACCGGTGGGGAGGTGGCCGATGCGGGGGCGAGTGACACGGAGGTGCGGAGGAGGCCAGTGTGGGGCGCGGAGACGCGGTAGTGTCGGCCGGGCTAATCATGCCCAGCATTGTAGTCGGGCTGGTCTGGCATGACTCGTTTAGTTAGCCAGGCTGACCGTGCTAGGCCTAATTGGTATGTGCCGACATGGGTCCGTACCGTGACGTGCGGGCGACCCATTTGGCCACCTCTAGCCGGTGCTCACGTAGGGCTATTTATGCTTTTGCCACCGGAATGTAAAACCACTGCGTGCATGCCATATTGCCATCACATATAACAACAGAAACCAATAGACAGAAATATTGTCATGCCTCAAAAAGAACATCACTCACCAAGTTCTTTTAACTAGGTCAACTTCATTTCTCTAACCAAAGGAGATGCTAGCAGTTAAGACTATTTCGTTCATTCAGCCAAACAAATGCTCTACATATATGATTCAAGACATTATAGACCTATCGTAGCTTGCTCAAAGAAGCACAAGGTGTAGTGTGTGGTGGCCGTGTGTGAACATCCGGGGAAGTAGCAATTATACTGTGTGTGATGATTACGAAGCCAGTGTGTTTAAGGTGGCCGTGGCCACATGGTGCCCGCTCGGCGCTCGATGACTGACATGCGCGTTATTGTGGAACTCGTTTGGAGAGCACCGTGTGGCCATTCTACGTATTTTGGCCGATATCCAAGAGCTGCGTAAGGAGAAATTTTACAGTATATTATACTGTTAGTATAAATCAAATCTATCATTAATTTGTTAAAAGTATAATAGATTTTTTTGTATTTATAATTTTTTGTAATGGTATTAGGGATTTTTCTAACTAAAGTTGAAAATATTACTCTTATGGAATGTGATTCTCACGTGAGCAATTACAAGTCTATCTTACTCGGGATTCTACTACTTATACTACCAAGTATAGTATGACTAAATCATATCTAATCTAAACCAATAGATCAAAGAGAATGATCAACCTGTATTAAATTCAGTGTACCGTAAAAAAACTCTAAACGAAATGTTTTCTTCTTCTTTTGGTATAGTCTATGTTAAACGGGACGGAAACTTGGTAGCTCATATGTATGTTTTGTTAGCCAGGCCGGGGGACTTATTGCACTGCTCACAGCACGACTGTACTCCTGTTGAGTAAAACGATGCAAGCTCTTGGGCATACTCTCGTCACTTTGGCCAAACAAGTAATTTGTCAAGAATGTAGAAAACAGCACGGATGGTATTTTCTTCACATCAACATGCCTATTGCCTGGACCATTCAGATCGTATTCCATTGGGTGGCTCAGTGCCACTGCCACAATAGCAGAGGCATTTCGCCAAATGCCAAGCGCCAACTGCCGTTTCCATGCAAAACTCTGCGGCCATTAGTCCAAAAAATTTACATTCTTCTTTTCCGCTGCAAGATCCAACAAGTATTGGACCAGCTCAGGGACAACTCAGAAGAATGGCAATGAATGGACCATGTTGAACCGTCACAAAACCAGTGGCGGATCCACCGTGAGATCGCGAGAGGAGCTGGAGCACCGGCTCCGTTCGACGCACCTTTGGCGCTTTCCTCGTACCTTTATCATTATTTGTATAACAGATCTAGTTAATTTTGTTCTTAACATTGCTACTTATGTATGTTCTTAGGCTTTCAAAACTCACAATTTATTATTAAGATATTATATTTAATGTATTTCTTATTTTAACTTTGTTCCATAATTTATGTATCAATTTGGATTGTACATGATATTTAAATATGTATTTGCTAGCTCACCTCATGATAAATTTGTTCCATTAGCACCCACTCTGTTTCTATTCTGCGTATGCCACTGCACAAATCGAAGATCAGAAATGTTCATTGCAAATAGGGATTTTGGTGGGGGGAGGTTGTAATTCGTCTGTTTTGATTTGCATTATAGCGCCATTTTTTCGTGTTGTGTTGTCCAACAATGTACGACCGGTGGCTGTAACGATCTGCAGACAATGTCCTTCTTTTGGATTTAGCTCTTGGTAATCTCGAATAACACATCTTTTCACTCGGTCTACCACTGATACCTCGTATATTCATTGACGTAATCTCGAACATGCAATTTGATACTAATTTTACCTTCATCTGGCCAATCCAAGAACCTCGGCCGAGACTGGTGACCAGGGAAAATAATTTTGCCGAAATTTCATCCCCTCCGAAATATTTATAATTCGTTCAAAAAAAGTCGGAAATATTTGAATTTGTACAAATTACATCCTAAATTTGTTTTTGGGTCAAAAATCATCCAAATTTCATCCAGTTTGAAAACTCACAAAAATTCCGAAATTTCGATGATTTCGGTCCCAACGAATTTTTTTTTCAGAAACGAAATAAAGTTCCCTACTGGTGACACATGCACTGTCGATAACAAGAACAACGCCGCTCATCCACCAACACTACCGGGGGTGGAACTATAACGAAAATGATTAGGATTCACCACTTCACTATACATATAACAACATATATAATTTTTAAGCAACACGATACTAAAAAGTAATTTATGCGGCAAACATTGATAAAAAAATGTATCATTCGGCCTCAATGACCAATAAAAATAGAACAAAATGACTAAAAATTTTAGGCTTAAGGGTACATAGCTTTTGAGCTTAAGAGTACACGTATAGTATATACATATAATACCTGCTAATTTATTTTAGGACCCGATATCTTGTGATACCGGATAAGCTCAATTGGCTCCGCCCGTGCACTACAGGTGAGATAAACATGTCAGCTCGGTTGGGAATTCGTTAGAGTGAAGTTTTTTGAAACCACATGAGCATAAACCTCGAGTTTTGTGCCACAAGTCATGACTCGGGGTTTTTTTTTTCTGCAGTTATAGTTAAATTTACAGATTGCGTCAAATACGGAAGGCCCAAAATATTGGCACCATTTGTATTTCGTTCCACGCTTAGTCACACCCGGCATGCATTTTGCACCGGATTACATTGAAGCTCCTCCGAATTTAATTTTTTTCACTGCCGTAATTTTATTTGCTTCTTTGCTAGTGTAATTTCATTTCTCCATCCTGAATCTCTCCATCATGGAACTATTTGGACGAGGAGAATTTTAGTGGGACTAATTGATTTTGGTTGATGCAAAGTGCAAGCTAATCATGCAACCGTGACCTGCTAGCTAATTTTGTCTTTCGTTTCTCGAACCGCACGTTCCGAAGGGAAAACTTCTTCAGGACTTTTTTCCCTCATCGAGAGGGAGTTCCTTTTATTTTTAAATCTATTTTTCAAAAATATTTTAAAGATAATATCTTTCTAACTTTACTTTCAATTCTGACCCCTTTTGGTCATGCAATTACTCGTGGCGTGATCAAATTGTGCTGTCACGCCACCAATTGCGACGCGGCCAAACTTAACATGATAGTCTTCCGAGCCAACACATGTTCATTTTTGGACTAAGGGCCTGTTTGCTTCGGTCCCTGGTGACACTATGCCTGGCCGGGACACCTCCTGGTTGCTGCCGGGTTGTTGCATGGTTTGCTGCCTGGGAGCCAGGCGTAGAAAATGAGCGTCTGGCTCCCAGGCCTTCCATATCTACGTTGATTATTTGATCCAACGTTCTATTTTTTATTCATCAACTCTAGGCACATATTTCTAACCAAACAACTCATCTTCAGGTCTGCCTGGCAAAGCAAAAACCATCTACTTTCCAGGCTACCTCCAGGCACTACTTTTTTTACAGGTATAGAATCCAGGGCACCAACCAAACAAGCCCTAAATCCTATCACGCCAAGAGGAGTGACGTGACAATACTCATTTGCCACGCCGAGATCCGTGACGTGATAACATGCTTTTGCCACGTCACGCATTGTGGCGTGATAAAAAAGGTTCGAATTGAAAATAAAATTAGGAAGATGTTTTCTTTAAAATATTTTTTAAAATAGACTAAAAAATAAAAAGAACTCTTCGAGAGGTTCTTCGGGACTTCTTAGTAAACTGCTTCACCGTGCCTTAACTTATAATTCCCATGGTATATCATATTAACACTCTTAGAAGAAAAGGATTGTAAATTTATTTAATAAAACCTCATTTATCTGGCTCAAAGGTTCAGTCCGCTAAGGACAAGTTTGGAATGCTGTAATTTCAAAGGTTTTTTAATCACGATGGGTTCAGCAGGTTATGGCAGTCATCATCGAGACATATCAAGCGAAAGGTTACGAGGTCAAATCTTGGAAAATCCACAATAAAACATGTAGCTAGTGAGACTCGAAATATAGCCATTAGCCACAAGACAAGGGGTACCATACAAGTTAAACTACCCACTGGTTGGTAATAACATAAAACAATATAATTCTTCCAAAAATATTATGGAAACCCTTCGTTCCGAAATTCCCAAATGCTAGACAAGTTGAAACAAACTAAAGCTATTCACACAAAAAAAAACCTAATTAAAGCTCAAATGGGAGCACATCAGCAAGTGCAAACTGCACGTGTTAGATGCAATCATGCAGTCCATTCTATTTTAACATCAAATCAGCATGAATAATTCCAAAATATCATGGAAGGCAGTTCTCAATTTAGTATACATCTATTTCAAATTTCAAGTTGAAATTCAATTTGTGCTAGAATAAACAATGAATATATATATATATATATATATGACGGCCGTTTCGTATTCCCGGGAGTACATGCTCTCACTTCGAATATACCATTTTAAAAATATATTATACTTCTTTATCATTTTCAATATACTTAAATACCAATTATAAGATACTCCAATACGATTTGATTGAAAAAAATTCATTGAAGCCATTTTTTTTGCTATATACCCTTTTTCATATATAAAAGAAGTATATACACGGATTTTGGTATAAAAAGTGGATTTTCATGAATTTTATGGAACTCACTTTCAGGTATCTTATAATCATTATTAGAGTATACTTAAATTGATAAAGATGTATCATCATATAATTTAAGTGGTATATGAGAGTGAGAATACGCATCTCAGAAAGTACTCATACTATTTTCATATATATATATATATATATATATATATATAAAAGAGAAATGTAGTCTTCACAGCAAACTTTTCTTTAATCTCAACTCCTTTAAGGTCAAACATGATTTTTTTAAAGGGTGATTCAATATTCCATATGAAGTTCCTTTTGGATCTTTTTTACGTTGATTTGGTGCTTAAAATAAAGGGAAAATCTATTATTTGCTGCCGCAAAGATCATCACTTCGTGAAATGCCATCGCGACATCCTTCGTGGTATGCCACCTAATTCATGGAAATAGTCAGAATTTACCACTGTTTTCGCATTCTAGCATTTTTTTAATTTATTTGGACTGAAACGAACATGTGAATAATCCAAAATGCCCCTTCCCATCATCCTCCATCACAGAACCTGGCTTGCTTCTTCTCCCTTGCCTCCATCTTCTCCGACACCATTCTCGCTCTCGGCCGGGGCCGGCGAGACAAGAAATCAACAGGCTCCTGGAAGCCGACGAGGATACCGAGCTGTGGAACAGCGAGACAGGGCTGTGGTGGAGGTGTAGCCCCCGCCGCCGCCAACAACGGTTGGCTAGTCGGATATGTTGTGCCACAGCGCGCCGAGGTCGTCGTGAGCTGTGGCGTGAAGGGTGGTGGTCGGGGAGGACAAGAGGCAGGAGATGCCGCCGATGATGGCGGAGTGGCGGTGAGAGCTGACTCGCGATAGGGAGGCCGTCCTCGCGAAGGGCGCCGAGCATCGGGAACTCGCTTCAAGCTTCGATGACGTATAGACGGCGCCCAGCGGGCTAGTGTAGACGGCTATCGCCGGCACAGACATGGTCGTCGGGAACTTCCCAACCTCTCAACCACCCAACCAAACTGCTCAAATCGGAAATCCCGAGCAGGAAACAACTGAATAGGGGCAACCAACCCAGCAGAACACAATCTCGATTCCAAATTCGACCTTGCTGATACCAATTCGACGAACTGGAAGCTCCTAGGAAAAGAACCGAGCAGGGTGAACGCACTAATTCAGGCTAGCGACAGAGTAGGCAGTAGCTCCAGGAGGCAACCGAAGCTGTAAAGCACGAATGCGACGCCAAAGCTCGATCTTGGGGAGATTAAGCCGGCGAATTCGCGGGATTATCGCTGGCGCCGTAGAAGATGGAGGGGGAAGGGAGAAGAAGCAAGTCAGGCTCAAGATGGAGTGTGGAGGGGCATTTAGGACTTTTCGCATGCACATTTCAGTCCAAAAGAAAAAAAAATGCTAGAATACGAAAAGAACGACAAATCCTGACTACTGGGTGGCCTATCACGAATGTGCATTTTTTGCTGTGCTATTTCACGAAATAGCAATCTTTACGGTGATATTTCACGAAACAACAATATTTACGGTGGCAAAATAATCGATTTTCCCTGAAATAAACTGGTCCGTATGATCGTATGAAACTCATGGTTCATAAGTGTCCCGCTCAATTTAAATCAAACAGAAACTTCTGTATCAGGTATGAAGTTCCATGATGATTTTTTGAACTAGAGAGACGTGAGGAGTGGTGACTAGATGCGGTAAATATTGTTGCTTGCTCGTACAGAGTCCCAGGACATATGCCATCGCTATCACCCTGTCCTCACACCACACACGCGATTCCATCCCAAGCGAACAGAACCCAATGCTTTGTAATTGTACCCTCACTACTACTAGTGGAAGAGAGCACAAACTACCAACCATGAACCATCTTTATCCTTAAAATAAAATTTGTATACATATTTACCGTAAACCCGTCGCCCTCCGTGGCGTGCACCCTTGGCAACAAAGCCACCAGCGACCAACGCCTGCCTTATCGTGTAATACGTCGTGTCAAGAAAATGACGCTGAATATCAAATTTTCACTTATGTCTTTTCTGAGATCGATGAGCAACACACCTGGTATGTTTGATTTGAAGCCTATTCTTGTCACACCAAATCTTAGGTATGTCACACCTGATTAGCGGGTGTTGAAGCATAATCTTGTCACACTAAATCTTAGGTATGTCACACGTGCTTAGTGGGTGTTTGATTCGTTGCCATAGCTTTTCTGAGATCGATGAGCAACACACCTGGTATGTTTGGTTTGAAGCCTATTCTTGTCACACCAAATCTTAGATATGTCACACCTGATTAGCGGGTGTTGAAGCCTAATCTCATCACACTAAATCTTAGGTATGTCACACGTGCTTAGTGGGTGTTTGATTCGTTGCCACAGCTTTTCTGAGATCGATGAGCAACACACCTGGTATGTTTGGTTTGAAGCCTATTCTTGTCACACCAAATCTTAGGTATGTCACACCTGATTAGCGGGTGTTGAAGCCTAATCTTGTCACACTAAATCTTAGGTATGTCACACGTGCTTAGTGGGTGTTTGATTCGTTGCCACAATTATAGCTTGGCATACTTTTTTAGCCACATGACTCGCGCGTTATAGACTCAGTATTTTTTTTTGTCTAAGCTTGCCACACTTGTAGCGCTGAATTTTGTTGCTACTAAAAGTGTGGCAAACCAGACTTAGTTAAGGTTAGTTATGGAAAAGTTAGGCGTTAACCAAAGAGACCCTTGGTCTCTCAACTTTTGGGAAAAGGCTCCAATTGCAAAAGGTCCAAACTAGGCTCTCGCTCTTGAATTTTGGGTTGAAGATATAGACCTATGCCTACTTCTGATACAATCATACCCCATGGCATGACGACTCGTTGAACTCCCGGTCGGGTTTGTGGTCTTGGTTCAAGCAGGTCGAGCATGCCTTACCCCTAGGGCTTAAGGTTCCATCATGCCTACAGGGAAGGGTAGCTAGCTATATTTTTCTCTAAATAATACATTTTTAAAAGAATTATAAAAATAAATAGCCATTTAATAAAATTACGAAAATGGGCTTCTGTCGCCATTTGAAATATCGACATACCCCTATCGCCAATTGGATAGAGATATGAGCCATGTCTCCCACCAAACGGTATTAAATGTCTTTGTCGCCATTTGGAATGGCGGCGGAGAAGCAAATTGCCATTTGAAATGGTGACAGAGATCCCACACAGCTCTTGTCGCCATTTGTATTAGCGACAGAAGCCCCCCATAAAAACCCGAAAAATTATGTTGAAAGTCACTTTTAATCAAAAAAAAAGGAGAAAGAGGGGAGGGAAGGGAGAGGAGGAAGCTAGCGAAGTGTTGTTCGTCCTTAGCGGAGAAAGGGAGAGAGGGAGGAGCAGATCCGATCGCCGACCTTGTAGGTAATTTTTTTTATAACTTTATATTTAATTTTGAAACCCTGGTAGGTTAGCAAATAAAACTAGCAGGTCTGTAATTGAATGGATTAGATAGTTAGATGTATGGTTATGTAGTGTAGTTTGTTGTAGTACATTTTTTTGTGTGTATAGTTTTGTTTTAGATACGCGGTTAATCGTATAAGTGTAGCACATAAATATGTTGGACACAATCAATTTTAAAATTTACTACAAACAAGGGATTTTTCTGAAGGGCCTTGAGGGGGTTGATTTGCGTCATGTGTGGACAGAGTGCGTGGATGAGGGGTGGGCACAGTGCATCACGTCCGTCGCCCACGACGACGACTCCTCACCCAGACTTGTCGGGGGACTCCTCATGGCAGCACCCCTACCTAGTTCGTAGGTACACCTATAATAGTCACGTGAGCTTGTTCCTTTTACACCGAGTTTTTACTAACGTCAAGTTATTCGAACAGGACCACAGTTCCATGTGTTCATGAGGCAGAAGCACACAGAGACATTTATTCCGATGCAATGACCAGGTCGGTTATTGCTCCCTTGTCATGTATCGTTTTAGTAGTTGCATTACATTTAAATGCATATCTTACTGTTTGACAAGGCATCAGCACGGTTGGGACGAAGAGGTGCCCGCGTAGGAGGGGGTACATGTCTCGAACTATGACTTTCAGGACTAGAACATACTGCGAGAGTCCGGTGGGCCTTCGCAAGCCGAAGACACACCAAGCTAAGTCTCCCTTGGGGCTTCACAGCTCCATGGTGCGCTTGGACCAAGCCGGCTGATGCAGGAGGGGTTCACGACACCAACGGACGTTACTAGCCCCTCTAGGCTAATTTGGGCACCAGACCCCTTGACGTACTCGCCCTAGTGTCCGCAACCACTGTGCTGAACGAGGCCCGAGGCCACCGGTGGGTACGCTCGAAGAGGGCCCGCGACTAGATGTATCACTGATCTTATGTAAATATTAATTTGTGTACGACTTACATTATGCTTGTGTCGGTTTTACGATCTTATTTGTTGTTGTTATTGTGTGTACGACTAACCTTATGCCCCAGTCAGCATCGCGACACCCCACACATTGTGTGGACCAAACAAATTTATACACCCCACCTTCATTCCAAACCGAAATGACAGATCGATGTCAGCGGGTACTCACACCGAAGAAAAGTTGGTGCCAAATCTCCTACCAAGGCCAGCTCTATAAAGCCCATCCAACCAACTGAACTTCATCTTCTTCTCTTGTCATCTACTTGCAGGTGTCCCTCCTCTCCTTAGTGCCATGTCTTAGTCGTCGAGTTCAATGAACTGAAGAGCTATGATGCTGGCGAACACAAGGCGCATCAATTGCTCAAACCACGGGGTCGAAGAAAATGTCCTCTACTCCAACACCGAAGAGAACAGGGGGCGTGTGTTCTACAAGTATCCATATTTCTCGGTGAGTTTGATTTTTGGGAACATTGGTATTTGGATTTTTGGTTTGTTTCGTCACTTCTTTTTGACTATTTGATGTGGAATTTAGGCTGGTAGATACCAGTACTTTCAGTGAGTGGACTCTATTGATGCTGTGATGGAAAGGGTAGCTGAACGTCCACCTATAGCTCTATCTGGTCCAATGGTGAACATGCCACCTGTAGACAAGCGCCTTGATAGGATTCTTGATCATCTGAAGTGGCTGGAGAAGCTTATGTGTGTGTATCCTTGTGGTGGTGTATGCAATATGTATGAAGTGGTTTTGGTTGTCTGCAGAAGGGAATTCATGTATCTAGGATGTTGTATGCTTATGTTGTACCGGATTTGTATAACATTACAATAACAAAATAAAACTAAGTTATCAAGTCATGTTCAATTCACATTACAATACCAGAACATTACAATACCAAAATGAAACTAAGTTATCAACCCAGGTTTAATTCACATCACACCCCACCTTTGTTACAACATTAAGCATACTTTCAAACCGAACTGCTCATAACCTGCCACACCACCTTTTTAGACTGAATGGACGACACCTTGTCATGCCACCTTTTCATACCGAAATGACAACCCAGATAAGCTTTTCTCAGTGAGTAGACATCACTCACCTGCCATTCAACCTTTTTAGATCGAATTGACCACACCTTGTCATGCCCCTTTTTAGACCGAATTGACCACACCCTGCCATACCACCTTTTTAGACCGAAAGAACAACATGAACCATCTTTTTCTCAGTGAGTTGATATCACTCACCGGTCATCTCACCTTTTCAGACCAAAATGACCATACCCTGCCACGCCACCCTTTCAGATCGAAATGACCATACTCTGCCACGCCACCTTTTTAGACCGAAATGACCACATCCTACCATTCGCCAAGATTTACCCCCTCAACACTATACCCTAGTCGCATATAAAAGTAGGGCACACTCTACCACCATAGCCAACACTCCACTCCAACTAATTTTGCACAACAGAGAGAAAGGAGGGAGAAGAGAGCTAGAAAAGATCAATACGCCGGGCTTGGAGATTTCAGGCTATGCAGAGATGATGCGGAAGCAGAAGTGGTTTGTCGGGAAGGCGGAAATCTACCTGTATCATTCGATGAAGGAAGCGCCTGTACCACTGGAGTTTCCATGCCCGCAGTGCAATTGTAGTAACCCGGCGCATATCATTCCGTTGACACACCTAAGGACCGCCACCCGGGCGTACTACATATGCTTGGATATCCTTGTAAGAGAATCTCTCTCACACACATCAATTTTTCACATTGGACATTGTATTTCATATATCGTTAACTTTATTCGTGCATAACGATAGCTGTCGGAGCGTTACTATTTCTTCAAATGGATCAACGGCCCGGATAAGTACAATAGGATGTTTATCCAGTAGAAGTACATGCTGAACTATGTGGTGCCACCTGCAAACTTCACCCACTAAAAACCTTACTCGGTCGAGATCAAGGAAGACAAGGGAAAGGCATAGATGGTGGGTGCCTAAGAAACCAGGGTGGTGGTGGAATACCACCAAACAGCTTGCTTAGGACGCCCGGGCTGAGTGCATGATAAATAAGGGGAAGGTAGCCATAGTCTTCGATGCTCCTGCTAAGTGGATAGTTACTTCCGAGGAGATCCTGGAAGCTTAGTACATGGCGGCCTTTGGGACTAGCCGCGCCCGCAAGTCTACAAGAGAAAAGGGAAAGACATCCATGGGACCTCAAGACTGACTTTTTTTTCGATTCCAAAAAGGTGCACATATATCCTACGTGTAGATCGATTCGATGATTCGTGCATGTTATCATTTGTATTGTACAAGTAGCGGGGCAAACAAATGCACTTAACCAACCCTGCGTGTCATGTAATTCACACTGACATTACGAAGTCTTATTGTCATAGTTGAAATCTCATCTTTTAAATTTAATTCCCAAATTATTTTCTATTTAATATTTCGTTCTCTTTTTTTGAAAGAAATCGGTTGCGCAAACACTACACTCGTAACAACAGCGCAGGTGCAATTAACCTATAGGGGGGGGGTCAACAAACTCCAACTTCTTTAAGCACTACATGGCATTAGCAAATAACTTAGTCAAATCCTGTAAATTTGAAGCTGCATTCTATCAAAATATAAATATAAATTTATTTCAATTTTTTCCACGATTTTTTTTTCAGGTCATATCGCCATTTGATTTGGTGACAGAAATATGTTTCCTATTCAAATGGCGATTTGTTTCTTTGTTGCCGTTCCAAATGGCACCAGAGACATTTAATACTGTTTGGTTAGCGACAGAGTTCCTGTCGTCAATCCAACTGACGACAGAGAAATGTCGTCATTTCAAACGGCGACAAAAGTCTATTTTTGTAATTTTATTAAATAAACATTTATTTGTGTAATTTTTTAATATATTATTTAATAGCCTTATGCTTGTGGCCTTATGCTGACTTAGGGCATCTCTAATAGTTAGAGATAACCTTGTTTTTAACATATGCTACGTCATCTTTAAAGACAACATCTCTAATAGATAGTCTCTAGCACACTCTCCAACATTTGTATTTTATAATTTTTCTTTGAAACGGTCCTACATATCAACTAGAGTAGATTAATGTATCATGTGCTCTCTCTCCTCTACGTAGAATTTTGTTGACGTGACATAACTAAGAGACAACAATAAATACACTATTAGAGATGCCTTTAGTGCACTAGCAACGGGGTGCGCCAGTGATGGATCATCATGCCAGGTGGAAGGAAAAAAAGTGGGTAAATATCCTCCGTTAGTACAAAATTGAAGCCTAGATGACAAAAACTGGTCCGGTGGTAATTGAGGGACCAAGCTGACACTTTGGTGGAAAGTCGTTAAGCCATTTAGGACATGTTTGGATGTTTAAGTATTTGAAAACCACAATATCTAAAAAACAGGGATGAAATACCACAGTTTGTGAATACCATTGTTTTTTACAGTTTTGAGGAAAAAAACAACTCGTGTTTGGTGGCTACAGTGTTAATATAGTATTTTGTTTAAAATAGTAGCTCTCTTGGGGCTAACTAGTTTTTATTACAAAAAATTATTAAAGCTATATCGATAAATGGTATATGCTTGACCTATGCACATATATTTTCATAGAAGGTAGATCTTATACGGACTACATACTATGGTTCATGATAGCTATAATAACTGTAGCAATAGGTCTCATGAAAGCCCAACGTTAAAACAAATATCACAAGAGAACAGGGAACTGAGGGAAATATTTAGTTAGATGCACAGGTACTTCGAGATAACGCAGGGGACGCATTTGTATACGAGACGAGATTTTTACGGGTGTGTTTGGTTCCCTACGTATCTTTAGCCTGGCTCGTACAGCTTATCCAGGCTGAAGCGAGCTAGCTTGTGTGGATGCAATATAAGTTGTTTGGTTGACAGTTTCTGTTGGGCCAGATTGTGCTGAGATGTTGTTTGGTTGGGTGTATAAGGACGTTGACCGCAAGTGTAGATGCAAGAGACGGTAAAAAGAAAATATTAGCATGGCTTTAATTTTATCTTAATATATTCTAATAGCTCTTATTTTACCTTAACCCACTTTAATCCACTTTAATACTACCTAATATGCACTGATCACCTCTTAATAACGTCATTAGCAAAGCACATATGGAGAAATGGAGAAATTGGACGTTTATGCCCAGCCTAGCCCGAAGACATCTTTTGCATCTGCTTAGCTAGATTGCTTTACGCGTGCAGCCATCCAAACAAGCGAAACAAAAAAGATTCTGCACCTGAGGAGCCTGTCCAAACTTATGCACCCAACCAAACACACCCTACATGACTAGCACGAACACCATGTTTAGGAAAAAAAAAGGGAGGCGGAGAAGTGGTTTATAAAACTACAGTGTTTGTTGTATACAAATAGCTCAGAGTTTCGGATACCATAGTATTTTTAAGAAATCATGGTATCCACCAAAAACTCAAAAAATACTACGTATCCAAACAGGCCCTTGAGGTGTTTTTTTAAACTAGATTTGCGCCAAACAACATATTCAATATGTTCGACGCAGGTTTCACCAAAAACTGTATTTAAATGTTTTAGCGACGGCTTTATGTGAAGTTAGTAATTCAGACATCTCCTTGGAAGAAAAAGAGGAGTGCATAGTTACCGCGGACCTGTCGCCTTCTATGCCACCCTTCACCACCAAGCCACCACTGTCCACTGAGCTGCGCCAACCCCACCCATCCAAGGAATAACAGATCTTGTCAAGAACATCTTCTCCTTCAGTCTTTACCACATCAAAGGCACAACAGCATCAACCCTTCAAAACTCCAAATAGCCCTTGCCGAAAAGGACCAAGGGAGTGGCAGTCACTCACTGGCTTTTGTTTGTTCCCTCCTGCTTGGCTCCTTTCTCCCCTCCCATTCTTTCCCTCCACTGCATGACACAACGGAAGAACACACCACCCAGCCCTCCGCGCTAAGAGAGAACAGAGCAACGGCGCTATCCATTGAGCCTCGAGGTTCCTTGAGAGCTCACTCAAATGGGTGGTGCGCCGTGCCGATCGGCGGCGGTCGTGGCGGCCGCAAACCTCTGTTTCTTCTTGGCCATGGTGGTGGATGCAGTGCTCTCCCCTGAAGGCGTCAACTATGAAGGTGAGCGTACATGTATACGCATGTATGTGCGGCTACTCCTGCATGTTGTATGGGAGATTTAGTGAGGGGTTTGCGTTCCTTGATCTCCATGTTGAGACTGATTTCTATGTTTCCTGGTCGCTTCATTAATTTGCAGTGCAAGCACTGATTGGAGTGAAGGCTTCATTGAAGGATCCCCATGGAGTGCTGGGGAACTGGGATAAGGACTCGGTGGACCCTTGCAGCTGGAGCATGGTCACCTGCTCCCCACAAAACTTGGTCATCCACTTGTAAGCAAATTGTCATCCATACACATGTCAATGATCACTAGCATTTGCAAATTCATCATCCTTAATTTCAAGAATTCACGGGTCACGTTGAATTAATTTTCAAAAAATGTGGTAGGGCGACTCCGAGCCAGAACCTCTCCGGCACTCTCTCACCGTCGATAGGCAACCTGACGAACCTTATGACCGTGTAAGTACTATTGAGAAGGATCAGAGAGATAACGGGGCTGGTTTGTTCCAATCTCACTGGCAGAGAACATGCTAATTCGCCCTCTATAATAGTAGACATCTTATTTATTTATTCTTGGTTTCTTCAGGTCCTTGCAGAACAACAATATATCAGGTGCTATACCGTGGGAGATTGGGAGGCTTTCTAAGCTTGTGCAGCTTGATCTCTCGAGCAATTCTTTCTCAGGAGAGATCCCATCTTCGCTGGGCGATTTGATGAGCCTCCAGTACATGTGAGTGGTCGCATCCCTAACTGTCGATGAGGTTCAGTTGACATTTCTTTTTCCTTTTTCCTCTTCTCAGTGGTAATCTAGTTGATCAGCAAGGTGTGACTAGATGAAACGAAATCTTTCTCAGGAAACATTTTTTTTTGTGTCAGTACTTTGTGTGGTTGCATTGCATCCTATTTTCAGGGTTCACTAACATTCCCGTACCTCTTTCTTGTCCCTTTGTGATTTCATTCTTTGTGACGCTGCAGGAGGCTGAACAATAACAGCCTGTCCGGGGAGTTCCCAGTGTCATTGGCTCATATAACTGGCCTGGCCTTTCTGTAAGTACTGTGTCTGCCTGCCTTCTCGTGCATGCCATGTCTCTTTCTTCCAGCGTGTAGTTTGCTGTACTCTCTCGGACAAAAAAAGATTCAACTTGCTTCTGTCTGTGCTTCTGCTTCAGGGACCTATCGTACAACAATCTCACCGGACCTCTGCCTAGGACCCCTCCAGCAAGAGCATTCAAGTAGGTTTTGTTCCAACTCCCGACTTTACATATTAAGGGAAATAGCCCCGCGAGGAAAAAAAAAGATGTCATTTGCACAAGGGAAGATTTGAACAACAACATTGTGAGAACTTTTTTTTTTATTTAACCTTTTTTAAAATTTTATTTTAAAGTTAATCCTCGACGCACTTTATTTCCAATTCTGATCCCCTTTGGTCACGCCAACAAAACAACACTGTCACGCTAGCCCATCTCTGGTCAAACTCTTGTCACGCCACTGGAAGTGGCGTGACAGTGTTATTTGGTCACGCCACAGCCAGTGGCGTGACAAAAAGTGCTATTTTGGGGATTTATTCTGGTACGTGACAGAGTTGTTTTGTCACGCCACCACCAGTGGCGTGACCAAAAAGGTCAAAATTGGAAATAAAGTTGGCCGGAGGTTAACTTTAAAATAAAATTCAAAAAAAAAGTTAATTAATAAAAAAAGTTCACATTGTGAAGATGTATAAATTGGAAAAGAGTACACAAGTTAGTGATGGTATCTACTAGCTCGATAAAAAGAGTACACAAGGCGAAGTATTTGGTGCGTACCAACATATGGATACTAAATGGAAAAAAAATCTATTTTACAACCTGAGCATTTCGAAAAGTCCAGAAATCAATCATAAACTACAGAACCGGTCATCCTACACCTCCAACTATCAAAACCGTTCATTTAGCCCCCTCAACCCAAACTAGGGTGGTTTTGGGTGACGTGACGCCTACATGTCGACGGTTTTGACACATAAACTTGTTTTTGATGATATGACAGTCACTTAGCAAATAAAACCAAAATAATATTTATGGGGCTCACATGTCATCCTCTCATGTCCTTTCTTCTTCCTCCCATTCTCACCCATATCTCCCCATGTCATTTGGGTTCCTTTCTTCTTCCTCTCATTCAATGACATGACATGGCCACCGCCCACCCCCTCTGCCACCTCCTCGCCTCCGCCTCTGGCCTTCGCCCCTGCCTTCGCCCTGCCTCTGCCTCCGCCACCGCCTCGGCCTCCCTCCTCCAGCTCGGCCTCCGCTCTCTTGCCTTCGTCTCCGCCTCCTGGATTCCCCACGTCGTCCCCTTCCCTGTGTCTCTCCTCTCTTCTCCCCTCGGCCGCCCACATCCCTCCTCGCCTTTGCCTCCGGCCTTGGCCTTCGCCCATCCCTCATCGCCTCCACCTTCGCGTCCGGCCTCCGCCTCTACTGGCCCGCCTTGGCCCCTCTGCCCCCTCCTCGCTTGCGCTGCCGTCGCCCACCCCATCTGCCTCCTCCTCGCCTTCGCCTCCACTAGCCTCGGCCTCTCGAACTCTCCACATCATCCCCTTCCTCGTGCCTCTCCTCTCTTCTCCCCTCGGCCGCCCGCATCTTGCCGCCACCGCCCACCCCAGGACGCCGCCCGCATCGTTGCCGCCGTAGGGCGGAGCACCGTCGTCGCTCTGCATAGCCGTGTTGCCACTGTAGGGCACCTCTGCCCGCGTCGTCGCCACCATTAGGTTCGTCGTGGCCATGGGGTCCCGTTTTGAAGTTCCTAGGTCATTGTCGTGGTCCTGCTCGCCGGTGCTGCACTCGACCTGAGTGCTGTGGCCGCCTCCTCTGTTTCGGCTCAATTTGGGGATTTGGGGAGAAGAAGCACTGTATCTCAATGATATGTGGCATTCACGTCAGTCAAAACCGTTTTGTATTGGGCCACGTCAGTGCCTAGTCACCCAAAATCACCCCAATTTGGGTTTGGGAGGGGTTAAAAATGAACGTTTTGATAGTTGAGGGTGTAGGATGTCCGGTTTTGTAGTTTATAGTTGATTTTCGGATTTTTCAAAAATTTCAGGGTTGTAAAATAAATTTTTTCCATACTAAATTGCTAACTCCTCGGTGAGTTGTTCAATGAGTATTCAAGGAGAAGTATTTATATGAATTAGATTCGAAGAGGTGTGAGGATAACGTGAATGGATATTTTGCAAATAACCCATTCAGAGCAAGAAATCATTTACGACCTCTCACCTCCTTACATCCCTTTGAATCTGATTCATCCCAACATCATCCAGTAAATCATGTAAGCACGTATTAAAAATGACTCAATATTCATTTGAACTCAAAAATTCTAAACAAGTAAAATTTAGGTAACACAATGCAACAAATGAATTATTTTTAATTTCACTAAGATTTTTTGGGTTCATGAACTTCTTATGAAAAATAAATTATTTTGATCAACATTGTACGATTACTAGAATCTATGCGCATGCATCTTACATGAACCAATTGCATTTGAATATCTGATTCAACATAAATGTTTATTTTGTTTGATTGTTGCTTTGTCGATTAATCTGGTGTAAAAATACGCGAATAAACCAACCGAAAATTTGCCCTAACTACATACCAATTGCTAATGGACTGCCAAGTGAACAAAAGCAACACAACAGTTGATATTGCTGAACCAATAATGGTATGTGATATATACTAATAAATAACAAATTTAGTTGTAGCATTGTCAAACCTGTGTTTCAAATAGCGGGCCGTAGTGGAGGTATTGTGATTTCGCTACCCTTAATGCTAAGCTATATGCTAAATCTCCACTATTACAGCCACAAACGCTATAATAGAAATAGAGGTATGGTATAGCGGGTCATGGACAGTGGAAATAGCATCCGCTATGCCACGTAATTTACTTTTTGGACTTGTTAAGAAATATTCAAGATATTTCCATGCTGTATTTAGGTTTATGGTCAATAAAATTAGTTATATAACCAAAGAATTATCAAGCTTGAATTCAAAAAATATATAGTGTTCAAAAATAATAAAAACAATTTAGACTTATCAAACCTAATTTTGCATAAAAAATATGATTATCAATTAGAATTTAGAACATATAAATTTTTACTATTTCAACCCAATTTAAAAATCTCATAGAATTTGATTCTAATTTAACATTTTCAATTTTATTTCTTTTTTCATTGAAAATTTCAAATTTTAGAAAATCCAAAAATTTGTGTCTTCCACAAGAATAAAATTTGAATTTTATAGTTGGGTTCCACATGAAAATATAAATGTGTTTCAAGCCTTTTGTTTGCATTTCCAAGCTTCAAATTTTAATGCTAAGTGTTTGACTTCTTATTTCGATACTATTTTAACTTGAAAAGAAATGATAAATTGAATTTTGGATTCAAATATTAAATATTTGGTGTTTATTTTTTGGGGTAGTAAAATAATTTAGATTTCAGTGATTCAAATTTATTTCAATTTGTATTTTGAAGGTATGGTAATTTGTACATTTTTTGGGACAATGCTTGCTCTTCTGTTAGAAGTTTTTTTCTATTTTTATATAGTATTTTAGATAACACTAAAAATAATATAGCTAACATTCTTAAATGAAATAAGGTTGTAGGATAGCGTCCGCGATAGCTCCCGCTATTGTGGTAGCTGTTTTGCCACGTCACCACTATAATTGTGTTTCAAAACACTGGTCAACTTTGGATTGATTTCTGTGATCTTCTTGTTCTCATGGGTGAGTGATATTTGTAACATTTGATTTATTCTTCTTTGTTGACCTGTAGCATTGTTGGAAATCCTTTGATATGTGGGCATCAATCAAAGCAATCATGCTTTCAGATCGTGCCTGTGCCCACTCCCTACAACATTAGTGATTCTAGAGGTGATATTCTTTCTGTACTATTATTACAAAGATATATCTATCAGTTCATAATTGTTTCTTTACTCGCAACAATTTCAAGACTAAAAGATGATCTAGGAACTATATACAAAAAGAGAACCTCTATGTAACTAGTCCTGCTTTTTGAATATTTCACATATGTTAGCTGTTGTCATCAAGCCTGTTTAGCTGAAATAATTTGGAAAAATTAGCTCAGTGACATCGCGTTACAGCGTAATCGGAGGAACGACACTCCATTCGTCTCGGGTTAGAAAGTAACATCGCGAACATCGAAAAATTAGACGAATGACATGCTAGTCAGTTACCTCCATTTCTAGAATTTTTTAAATATAGAAATTGAGCTAAAAAAATTATCATTTTTTTTTTGTGGAATCTCCCGATGTAGTTTAATTGCTTACGTATTTTTAAAAAAGCTTTATACGTTCTGATTTTGTCTATAAAATTTATTTAATTATACTGTTTGTAGGAATTTTCTAATATAGAAAATGAGGTCCAAACATTATGAATTTTTTCAGGCTCCTTACATAGCGGACTTGATTGTGTAATTTTTCTAGATTTTTTACAAAATTAATTAATACAATTTCATAATATCCTTACATTATGAAATATTGGACTCCTCACAGTGGACATTATGAAACTACATGACTTAATTTTGTAAAATTCTGAAAAAATTACACAATCAAGTCCACTGTGTAAGGAGCCTGAAAAAAATTCATAATGTTTGGATCTCATTTTCTATATTAGGAAATTCCTACAAACAATACACTTAAATGAATTTTAGAGATAAAATCAGAATGTATAAAGTTTTGAAAAAAAAATACACAAGCAATTAAACTAGGGTTAATTCCTTATTTGCCATTGGAAGTTGTTGAGCTCTCCAAAATGCCATCGAAAAATTGTTCATCCCTTTTTTGCCACTCGTTCTCAACTTTAATCCATTTTTTGCTACTCCGGTCAGTTGATCGTGGACTTGACTGTTGACTTGAACGCGAAAAGACGATTTTGCCCCTAAGTATGCTGAGATCTTTAGAGAATTGTTTGACATAGTAATATAGTTCCAAAAATTATGAAATTTTTAGAAAAAATTTATGACATAATGTAGATTATTTTATAATTTTTATAGGTTTTATTTGCAACATGCTTTTCTCTAAAAATCTTTAAAGTTTCGGTTGTAAATTGAAAGATTTTTAGAGAAAAACATGTTACAAATAAAACTCTATAAAATTACATAATAATCTAAACTATGCTAAAAACTTTTCCTAAAAATTTCATAATTTTTGGAACTATATTACTATGTCAAACAATTTCTAAAGATCTCAAAGATACTTAGAGGCAAAATCGCTTTTTCAAGGCCCAAGTCAACGGTTAAGTCCACTACTAACCTGACCGAGTGGCAAAAAGGGATTAAAGTTGAGAATGAGTGGCAAAAAAGGGATGAACAATTTTTCGATCGTATTTTGGGGAGCTCGCCAACTTCCAATGACAAATGAGGAATTAACCCATTAAACTGTATCGGGCGACTCCATAAAAAATGGATAATTTTTTGAGCTCAGTTTCTATATTTAAAAAATTCTAGAAATGGAGGTAACTGGCCAGGATGTCATTCGTCTAATTTTTCGATGTTCGTGATGTTATTTTTCAGTCCGAGACGAACGGAGTATCGTTCCTCCGATTATGCTCTAACACGATGTCACTTAGCTAATTACCGCAAATAAGTAATATGCGCCACTACGGATTGAAAAAAAATGAAACACAGTAACAATGACGTCTATTTTTGGTGGCTATTCCGTCTCTCATTTCTAGTACATATGTGCAGTTTGAAACAACAAATTAAGAAGCACATTATTTTTGCCTTCAGTTTCAGAGTCTCTCGTTCACATTTTACCATGTTATATCTTTGTACCAAGGCCTATTTGAGATGTAGGAATTCCATACGAAAGGAAACATTCAATCCCACCGTATGCGGGGTTTCCTACGAAATTCCTATGGAAATCATGCATTAAAATTGGGGCCTGAAAAGTTTTATGAGTCTATTCTCGTGATCATCAGTGCTGTAGTAAATATATAGTATGGACATGATGTACCAACATGGTACTTGCAAGCAATTAATTGCTATACAAAGCTTACTATAACTGTGCAGATAATTGTGCGTCCTCTAATTGAAGTGCAAATTTCGTGCAAATTCTACCTTGATCTAACTTAGAAGCTTCTAAAAATTCCTCCAAATATTACAAGTACTTACTGAATTAATTTTAACTATCATAATGGGGGCAAATTCCAAAATGACATAAAGAACCTATTTCCCACGTTTTCATTGGCATGGCTAGAGTTTGCTAGAAGAAGGATGTAACCAATCCATAAAAAAAGATAAAACTAAAACAAACAAATTACGAAGGTGCACATTTTTGTAATTACATATATACTTCAATTAGAGGAACACTACTACATATGACTTTCCAAAATAAATCTGCACAAAACATGTAGCATATGCAATTACTAACTACTACTTTTATCATGTTATTTGTGTTAAACACGTTATACAATTATGTTGAATTAATTTTTGCATCTTTATCTCTATATTATATATTTCTCTAATAAAGTTTACAGACTCCTATACTACAGATGTCACAAAAGATCACAAAGCAATTACAATATTTGTATCATCCCTATGTGCTATCACCTTTATTGGAATCAGTATTGGGCTGTATATTTGGTGGAAGAGAAAGCGAGACCAACAAATGTTTCTTGATATGACTGGTGAGTTTCTCATATAAAAATAAATATGGTTCTTTTTGTCCCGAAACATAACTGTCGCACCAAGTTAAATAGTTATCACTTCGAAAGTACTTCAAAATAAAGGATTTGTATTCTTTTCATAATTCTCTATTCCAAAAACTGTATTTTTTTTTAATGTTTTCAGGGAATCAAACTGAGGGAGAGTCACTTGGCAATCTACTCAAATTTTCATTCAAAGAACTGCAGAATGTAACTAATAACTTCGGCAGCAAGAACATTTTGGGAAAAGGTGGCTTTGGGATTGTATACAAGGGGCAGCTACAAGATGGCACAGTAGTAGCTGTAAAGAGGTTGAAGGATGGGAATGCAGCTGGGGGGGATACACAATTTCAAACTGAAGTGCGAATAATAAGCTTAGCAGTCCACAGGAACCTCCTCAGATTATATGGTTTTTGTATGACTGCAACTGAGAGGCTTCTTGTCTATCCCTACATGTCTAATGGTAGTGTTGCTTCAAGGCTCAAAGGTAATACATTTGAGAGAATTATCCTTCAAAAATTTTAGTACAAGAAGATACTAAATACAGTGGGCAACTTATTTTTTTCATTTTGCATTTCATAAACAGCAAAGCCAGCACTAGATTGGAGCACTAGAAAGAGGATAGCTCTAGGAGCTGCAAGGGGTCTTCTCTACCTACATGAGCAATGTGATCCAAAGATCATTCACAGGGATGTCAAAGCAGCCAACATATTGCTGGATGACTATTGCGAGGCAGTTGTTGGGGACTTTGGCCTTGCAAAGCTTCTTGACCGTCAGGAATCGCATGTCACCACTGCAGTTCGCGGCACAGTAGGGCACATTGCTCCTGAGTACCTCTCCACAGGTCAATCTTCAGAAAAGACTGATGTGTTTGGGTTTGGGATACTTCTTTTAGAGCTCATCACTGGTATGACAGCTGTGGAGTTTGTGAAGGCTGCAAACCAGAAGGGAGCTTTGCTTGAATGGGTAAACCAAAAGTTATCTCTTTAACTTGACCAAACTTGTCGGAAAAATATCTTAATTAATTACATGTTCTCATGAATATTTTCTGTATATGTAGGCAAGAAAGATGCATCAAGAAAAGAAGCTTGAGATGCTTTTGGATGTAGAGCTGAGGCATGGATATGATCATATTGAGCTCGAAGAGATTCTCAAGGTGGCACTCCTTTGCACACAGTACCTACCGAGCCGGCGGCCGAACATGTCTGAAGTTGTGCACATGCTTGAAGGTGATGGCCTGGTTGAGAGGTGGGAGGCATGTCAAAAGGTTGACGGACACTCGTCGTTCAAGGTGAGCTCAATGACTTCATCAGAGCGCTTCTCCGACATGACAGATGACTCGTCTCTGCTAGCTCAAGCAATGGAGCTCTCTGGACCAAGGTGACGGTGGATTATATCAACAGTACAAGAGTAACTACAGTACAAGAGTAACTACGCACGCTTTATCTTGAAGAGGGACACAAAAGTAGCTTATCCATCAAAGTTGTGTGCAGGACTTGTTTGTGATTATAGTGAGTTTTCTCCGCAATGGTGTCAATTATGTTATACCCATGAACTAAATATTTTGTAAATTGATAATAATTAACATGTTAGTTTTTAAAACCAATTAGTATGTTAGTTGAACTAAAGCAAAATGATCTAAAGTAATATATTCGAGCTGAAGACTCTCTGGTGGCTGCCGTAAGATTCATGTTTTCTTTGGACACGAGTGCTTGTTTTCCCTTATTAAGGTTACCTTTAGTCTTTACTATAGACAACTATTGTCTATAGTATCCCTACATATCATCTATAGTATCACTAAAGACAGCTTCTACAATGAGTTATTTTTTTACATGTCTCTATAGACAACCCTTTTATGTACAATGTGTCTTGTTTCTCGTGTTACAGCCGACTACTGTATGAGAGACGACTCAATTCTCAATGCCTCCCGTCACACCATTGTACATACTCTAAGGACCTTGTGGTTAGATTTGATCCAATGAGTTGGGTATGGATAATTTTAGTTGATAGGTTTTGTTTTTTTTTCTTTGACCGTACTATTAAGGGGGTTCAAAGATAGTAGCTTGAGCTTGGTTAGGCTAAGCGACTAGGTGTGGTGCACACTAGGTCTATCTAGTTCAGTTCTAGTAAGTGAAAGCCAAGAATCAAGGTTTGTTTGAGATGATCACGAAGAATTCTTGAAATCGGGCAAAGTAAAAATAAAATCTCTGTTGAGCCGGATAATACCGGTCAGTTAGAACATCAACCGAATCAATTATACAGAGAGCATGTTTTCTGGGAAATCAACTAAGTCGGATGAACCGACTCACCCGGAGCATGGGCTAGATCAATTAAAAAGAGAGATGGTTTTTGGAGTTTGTATGCGAGTCGAATGATCCGAGTGACCTGGAGCATGGGTTAGATCAATTCAACAAAAATATGGGTTTTGGAGCTTGCATGTCAGGCGGATGTCCGAGTGACCCCGAGCATGAGTCGATCAATTTTCAAAGAGAGGGGGTGTGTTTTGGTTTTTGCACTGAGTCAGATGATCCGAGTGGGCCGGAGCATGACTCGGATCAATTCAACATAGTATTCGAGCCTAGTTGGATGATCAGACGATCCAACTAGGGTCAAATGATCCGGGTGTATTCGAGCCTAGTTAGATGATCAGACGATCCAACTAGGGTCAAATGATCCGGGTGTGCGCAACAACTATATTTTTTTTTTTACCGTTGGAAGTGTTTAAGTCGTATGATCCGGGTCAAGGCTAATTTTGTGCGGTTTATGTTCAGTGGCTAGTTTCCAAAGTGGAGGCTATATATATGGACCATGACCGTTCAAGTTGGCTCTCTTTAGGCTCCAAAACAGTGGCTTGCATATTGTCGAGTTCAAGAGCACTCTTTGAGCATCAAGTTGAGTTTTTGATAGTGTGAGAGAGTAGATTATGCCTAGTTGTGTGCACCACTCCTAGGTGCTTGACCTTGCTAGGTTCATGTGACCTCTTTGGGCTTATTACTCTTGAAATTCGGTGATTTATAAGTGGTTCGGTGACTTATTACTTAGGTTGCAAAACTTCACTAGACTTGTATAGGAGTTTGTGTGATCACACTAACAAGCTTTAGACATATATATATTGGGTTTAGAAATTAGGTTTAAATTTGTTCAATTTGGTCATTGTGCAAAATATACCCAATTCACCCCTCCCCTCTATGAGCATCCAATCCACTTCAGTCTACATAGCCTAGGTCCCCATGTAGAGCTCACCTTATATGTACAAAGGCTCCACCCATCACTACTACGTAAAAGGCCTTCACAGACGGTTCAAAAACACCATCACGCATTTGCCCGTGAGCCGCCCGAGTTTATGGGTCAAGAATGCATTAGGTCATCACGCGGTTTTCGAACCGCTCAGCATATATACTATCACGCAGCGGTTTGTAGATGCAACCGTCAGGATAATCATTCCTACAGACGGTGCGTAGATGAAATCGTCAGCGATAATCGATTACCATGCATTTTGCCTGCGAAACCGCTCGTGGTAGTCGACTATCATAGACGGTTTCATCTACTGCACCGTCTGGGTAGTCTTTGCATTGCTAAATCTATTTCGCTTATTGGCTAGCCTCAGAAATGCTAGTCATGCCCTCTCAAACAAGCACATCCAATTCTCATTCATTTCGTAGCACATCAAAATTGCATTCATTTCGAAACAAGCACATCCAATTCACAAATCAATTGTTGAACCATTAATGTACATTAATTTACACACATGTACCATTATGTTCAATATATCCCAATCAAGTTCAATCTACACCGTGGAAACTCCCATCCGGATTTATGACCGTCTGCTCGTGAATGACGCAAGGTGTGATCGAATTTTATGAGCTCGCTCTGCTCCAACGCAGCTTCAATGATGGTCGCAACTCGTCGATAGGAAGGTTAAATTCGGGCTTATATAAATTGGTAAGTATATATGAAATGATTGTTGAAAGATTGACAAACCCGAGGATCATTGGTGATCGCGAACCGATGAGTAGTTGCATGTTGTGGCAAACATAGTATCCACAAACGCTATGTCTCGGCCATTTCTTGATGGCACCGCAAAAATAGAATTGGTTAGTTCGAGAGGCATTGCTACGAAGTGTTATATAGGATTAATGTGTACTAGCTAGCAAGTCACCGAATTTTTGATCATGTGCTAGCGTCCTTCCTTGATATTCCATCCTCTAGCATGTAACACGTCAACACCTTACGTGACTCCAAGAAGTTAGCCTTAGCCATTGCAAAGGAAGGAAAGACTACAATAGAGTTTCTATGGAGGAAATGTGTTTACGATGATTAAATTTCTGATAGTTGTGAAGTTGTGAGTGGCCCTCTGAGGGAATCTAGGTATATTACGATTTCGCTTTTGGTATAATTACAATTAGAATCCATGGTACCTACACGTATGTCAAGATGGTCATTAAACCTAAGTTCGTGTTGCTTATAAAGTACAAATCAACAAGTATAGTCGGAGTGCAACACTACTTACTTACGGTTGTAGGGCAAAAGTATGAAGTCCTTGTTGCGGTGAGCCATGAAAAAATCTATAACGTAATTCTCGGCGAATGTTGCATTCGCCGTGATGCTTTGCTCGGAGACAATGTGTAGGTCGAGGAAACCTCTCGGTGATTTCCTTCTTTCGCTTCACGATCATGTATCTATTATACAAAAGCTAGGAGTTATATATAACATTTATCGATATTACACTAACATTGACCGTGATTGTACACACTTACGATTGTCCAAAGATCGTATGAGTGAGACGCCGAGCTCGCCGAGGTTGAAGAGACGTAACAAGTCGTCAAAGGTCACCGTGAAGACAGCGTCTTGATACACGTGGTTAAAATGATCCTCCTTGAACTTGATGGTGAAACCCAAGCGCCGTTGATCAACCGCTTGTTGGACTGCTCCATGTACCATGTATGCAATTCCGTGCAATCCAAATCCTAGGGTAAGGTCGTCTAACTTCTCGAGCAACGGCTCGCCTAGCTTGAATTTTTCGCCAATGGCAAGAAGGGATATCGAGAGGACTCGATCGCCTTCGATTTGCCCTTGCCCTTGCTGCCTCGCTTTGTATAGGTCGACTTCACAAGAGTCGATCGAGCACGAGGTGTAGATGCATGTGATGCGGACCCCCTTTGTGTCGGTCGCGAGTAGCCGGTGCGGTCCAGTCCGTGGACTTGATGCCGCTGCAGACATTCCGTGAAGTTGACATCGGGCAGTAGCTCGTGCGGATGTCCCGCTTGGGCCATCGGATGAATGTTCCAACGGCTTGCCCTAGAGTCATGACCTCATAGTTTGGGGAATTTTTAGCGGGGCGGCCTCGAAATTGGCACAAACACCGTCCACATTCACTTTTGCGAAACCCGGCGCTAGATTTGCACTGCACCAAAGCTCGACACCGGATGGATACACCGACCCCAAGCATCTAGGGCAACAAAGACATATCTCACTTGGAGCTTGCACCGTAGCCACCTACGTATATAACGATACAAAATTAGCTACTCCAACAGCCTATCAATGGATTGAGCATTCCAGAGATAATAATTATTACCGGATGTCATCGACGAAAATTTGTCATCACCTATTGTGGTAGGGTTAGGGTTGGACGCCAGCCTACTCGGATGTTTGGGGGGGCTAAGCTGCAGATGAGGCGAGGGCTTCCAACCGACTTGGGAGTTGCAATCCCTAATCCTTTCCTCAAAGGTCTCTATCTGCTTTTGCTCGGATGCACGAATCTCCAATCAAGGATTGAGTGACCTCTGTCTGATTTTTTAGTGACCTCTGTCTCGATTTTTTCAAAGAGCTCATCTCGAGGGATGCACGAAGATCCTCTCGTAGCTTTGCATCGTGCTCGGCTTTGGCTCTCTTCCTACTCCCAGCGATCCGAGTCCGCTTGGAACCATTGTTCCCATGTAACAAAAACACCAAGGCCTCTCGTGCGACTTGGATGCTCATCGCTTCCTAGGGCCGCAGAGAGTATATCTTCTCTATCTATCTGCGAATAAGCCTTGGGAAGATTGTGCACTCGCCGTTATCGCAATATAGCCCGACATGTCATTTCACTTCCTATGAAGTTATGGAGTAATTACAAACTAGGTAGTTCGATATCTTACCAGTATTGGGACACTTCACGGTCTTCGGGTTTGGAAAGTACACTTCCCGTGGGCCCAATACATAACCTCGCAAATAACCACCGTCGGGGCGCACATCGCTGATCTCGAAATAGCAGGAGAGATTCAAACCGCTGCTCGCTGTTCTGATCCCTCCATATCGGGCTTTACCCGCATACCCAGTGATGCCGAAGTCCGTGGGGTGCTTGTTTTTGCTGGAGGGCCGTAGCGCCGCACTTTCACTCTTAAATTCATTTGTCGTCTTCTTCGCCACAAACTCGCCCAGACTCTTCCAAGAATAGATACTTGTGGAAGGGCGGCTTCAGATCCTTCTCCACGTAGTTCTTGACAAGCGTGCTCTTGAAGTTCTTCCACGCTTTGCACGCCAGAGCAACGCAGCGTGTCGTCAAGACGAGTCCGTGTGTTCTACCGGATCTCGAACGATGCGAGAATTTCCGCCAAAGACAGCGGTTTTCGATGGTCCGCACCACCTTCCACGAATCGTAGGTGATCTTGACCCGTTCGTGCAACTATTCCGACCATTCTCCGGAATGCGACGCCGCTTTCGGCGAGGATTGATAGGGGTCCCAGACTGATCGACCTTCGTGATGGTAAATCGGCCCGTGGGCCTTTTCGATATTCCTCTTCTTCTACCACGGTTGGATATGTTCCAGAGGATGGTGCATCATCAGACACATGAGGCGGCGATGACTCAGAATGAGCGGAAGACATCTTCACAAGAAATAGAACATCATGTGAACAAATGAAATCAGATAAAGCTAAGATTTAACATTTTGATATTGCTATCGATGTAGAGTAAGCATTCCAATTAGAGCTCAAGTACAAACCCGATTATCAAAACAATTTCAAGACAAGACTATTATCATCACAGAGCATTCATCTCAAGCCCACCACACCACATTGCAATATATTCCAAAGCGATATCAAAATAAATACCATATGAATAATCGACTAGAACAAATACAAATTCCTAAAACAAGTACAATTATCATGAAGGACCATGACAGATTATTGATAGAAATAGTTAGGGAAAGGGCGTGGGGTCAAGAACTCCAAGATTGGTTACCTTTGGGCGTCGAGGAGAAGGACGAGCAGGAGCAAGACGATCTGGGAGGGCGGCGTCGGCGGGGCGCCACGGGCTCGAGGGAGGAGGCGGCGGGCTCGGGCAGGAGGCGCGCGTGGCTCGGGGAGGCGCGCTGGCCCGGAGGAGGAGGCGTCAGACGGATCGGGAGGAGTCGCGACTCGAGGAGGCGGCATCGAGGACGGCGGCGACGGCTCGAGGAGGAGGAGCGAGAGGAGTTGAGAAACTTAATCGTTTGAGAGTGGCGGGCGCGGCAAACCCTAGCTAGAGTCCGAATGTAAATAGGGATGGACAATTTAGAACCGTCTGTGATACACACTATCACAGACGGTTCTAACTTAGAACCGTCTGTGATATGTGATGTATCACAGACGGTTCTCACTTAGAACCGTCTGTGATATGTGATGTATCACAGACGGTGTTAATAAACAACCGTCTGTGATATACATGTATCACAGACGGTTTTAATAAACAACCGTCTGTGATATACATGTGAGACGGTTTGTAGTTCAAACCGTCTGTGATATTATTTTGTATTGGTTAATATCTAGATCTGTTTATTGGCTAGCCTCAGGAAATGCTAGCCATGCCCTCTGAAACAAGCAGAAAAGACAACAAGTACATGTATATACATCCAATTCACATTCATTTGAGAAACAATCACATCCATTTCACAGTACAAATCAATTAATTAACTCAAATGAACTAAAATTAACCATTCATCGAACGTATATACATATACACACATTGTTCAATTAATCTTTAAAATTAGCCCTTCATGATGATCGACGCAGATGTAGCTAGTTTCACACGTTCTTCTTCCTCGACCCTTATGCCATTTCCGAAAGGAGGCAACTCGTCAAATTGATTGTATTCTTCCTCGTCCACTACATTCTCAACTCCGACAATCCTCCTTTTTCCATGAAGAACTACGTGGCGCTTCTTATTTGCCAGGTCGGTAACATAGAAGACTTGAACAACTTGGTTTGCCAGTACGAATGGTTCGTCTTTGTATCCGACATGTTCGAGGTCTACTAGAGTGACGCCGCATTTGTCGACCTTCACCGTGGGAGATGGACCCAACGACACCAAATAGGGGATCTTGAAAAGCACGTAGTCGAGCTCCCATATCTCCTCTATTTGCCCATAGTAGGAGCTTCTCAGCCCATCGGTACTGAATGCATCTATGCGGACACCGCTATTCCGTTAGTGCTTTTTATATCCCGAGCTGCGTATAGAATGTGTACCCATTTATGTCGATCCTCGTCATGTTACAAGCTGTAAATATTGGCCCTTTTGCCAACCATGTCAAGATATCACTTGACGAGCTCCTAGCAAGTCGCTCCTTCAACCATTGGTTGAACCGCTCATTGTGTTGTCTCGTGATCCAAACATCCGGCCGCACCGGATTACATTGCTGTCAAGCACGCCCTTGTGCTAGTCGATATCTGAGGACTTCACCATGTGTTGCAAGACCGTGAAATAGGCTTGAGCATATGCATCCATATTTGGAGTGATTGCTTTCCTTCCGATGGTCCCGATACCCTCGAGCCTCCCCTCATGGCGAGATCGAGGCACACCCATCGGTTCGACTGAGCCATGTAATCGAGGAGAACTCAATGACCTCTTCGGTTGCATAACCTTCGACGATCTTGCCCTCGGCCAAGATCGATTCCGACATATGACTTGAGAATTCCCATGAACCTCTCGAACGGGTACATGCTACGTAGGAACACGGTCCGCACATCTTTATCTCCTCACAATATGAACAATGAGATGGACCATGATATCGAAAAACGACGGAGGGAAATACATCTCAAGATCACATAGAGTCGTCACCACCTCGTCTGCAGAGCATCTAGTCCTTCGATCGATGACCTTCGAGAAATTGTGTTAAAAAATAACACGACCTCATGATTGTCTCTGACCTTGATCGGCAAAATACTTCTAATTGCAACAGGGAGCATTTTTGTCATCAACACATGACAATCATGAGACTTCATGCCAATTAACTTCAAATCTTTTATCGAAATAAGTTTATTCATGTTGGCGGAGTAACCGGACGGAACTTTCACACCATGCAAGCACCGGCACAGTTCGGTTCTCTCGGCCTTGGACAGAGTGTAACAAGCAGGGGGAAGGTACGTTCGTCCTTTATCGGTCCTTGTTGGTGCTAACTCAGGTCTGATGTCCATATCAACCAAGTCAAGCCGTGCGTTGACACCATCCTTTGTTTTGTCACGAATGTTCAGTAAGAGACCAATCAAGCTATCACATACATTCTTCTCTACGTGCATGACGTCGATGCAGTGGCGAACTTCTAGGTGCTCCCAATAAGGTAAGTCCCAAAATATTGATCTCTTCTTCCACATGTTTTTCTTACTTGTCCTCGATTTACATCCATTTCCAAGCACAACATCTAAATCCTTAACCATATCATAGACCTCTTTTCCGCTTAAATGCCTTGGAGCTGAACTGTCCTCTTTCTCTCTGTCAAATTGTTTCTTCATCCTGCGGTATGGGTGAGCCCTCCGAAGGAACCTACGATGACGCATGTACACGGTTTTACGTGAGTGATTCACCACACATCTCTCAGTATCATCTAAGCGGTGAGTATGTGCTTTGGCCCTTTTGTACTCGCCCGACAGATTAGCAAGGCGGGATAATCATTTATGGTGCGTAACAACAAAGAACGTAAAGTGAAGTTCTCTCGCTTGTACGCATCCTATACATTGCACCTTCAATCCACAAGATTTTTAGATCTTCCATCAATGGTACTAGGTACACATCAATATCATTCCCAGGTTGCTTCGGCCCTTGGATAAGTATCGATAACAAAATATACTTTCGCTTCATACACAACCAAGGAGGAAGGTTGTAGATACAGAGCGTCACGGGCCAAGTGCTATGTCGGCTGCTCATGTTACCGAAAGGATTCATTCCATCTGTACTCAATCCAAACCTTATATTCCTCGGTTCTGCACCGAAGTCTGCAAACCTCCTATCGATGTTTCTCCACTGGGCGGAATCAGCAGGGTGTCTTAACTTTCCGTCATTCTTACGCTCTCTCGAGTGCCAATGCTAGCTTTTGCATTCTTTGGGTTCGCAAAACCGCTTCAAACGAGGAATTACAGAAGATACCACGCCACCTTAGCAGAGGTCCTTTCTTCACCTCGATTCCTCGTCGTCATCCGATTGTTTCTTACGCTTGTATCGGGATCGTTGCACACCGGACATACATGCATGTTTGTATACTCGTTACGATGAGAGGATACAATCGTTCGGACATGCATGTATTCTTTTTACTTCCATTCCCAATGGACAAAGAACCTTTTGGCTTTGTAGGTGGTTTTGGGCAACTCGTTTCTCCTAAGTATGTCCGCTAAGAGACCTAACACTCAGTGAAACTCTTGTCGGACCAACCGCTGCTTGCCTTCAATTTCAGCGGCTTAAGCACGGATGACAACCTTGTGTATTCCGACTTGCGGCAGGAACAAAGGTTTCTCTGAGTCCTCCATCACGCCCGAATTGAACATACTCCCTCTCATCACGCTTCCTTCGCATCGCTGGCATCGATCTAGATTGTCATCGTGCGACCTATCCGGCGTAACCACAATCGACATCATTCGCGGCATATCGTTGACTTCTGATAATATGCATATCGTTGACTTCTGTATAATATGCTCTTCACCGTGGTGGTCCAACATGTATAACCCTTTTTGAAATCCTTCGAATCAAGTGTGCTTCGATCTGCGCTCGGTTGTTAAACATCTTGATTCTCACGCTTAATGCATGGACAAGATATATATTTCGCCCTTATTCAACATATCCTCCTCGGCTCTTGTAAAAGCAGACAAGCCATTAATGTACTCTTCACTCACACGGTTCTCGGTGTACATCCAAATTTCCGGTCCATCACACGGTTCGTATTGAAAACCCCGAAAATAAATAAAAGGGCGATGACTTTCAAAGCGTATTTTCCGAGGCTTAATTACGCTTTTTTTATTTTTACATTTTTCCGGATTTTATTAACTTACATGTGGGCCCTACTTGTCGCTGACTCATTTTTATTTCATGATTTTATTTATAAAATCTATGGCGATCCCACATGTCATAGACTCGTTAGTTTATTAACTAAATGATTAAAAACATGAGGATTTGAAGCTCAAACGGGCTTAGGGTGACATCACATTGCTATAATAGTCGTGGCTCGGCCTAAGGTCGCTTTGAGGCGAACCAACGGTGATGTCCCGTGGGCGCTGAAACTAGCGATTTCGCAGAACGCTCAAACTACTCAAATTAAAGGATGCTTATGCTCGAAGATCTCACCTCGATCATGAGGAAGGTGTCAATGAAAGTCGGAGAAGGTCCAAAGGCGCTACGGTCGTCGATCGGTGAACATAAGCGGCAATGACAAGCTCCTCGGCGATATATATAAATTGAAATGGACGGTAGGCTCAAATGAGGTGAGGCGATACTCAAACCAAGACGCGAACGGCGATGGACCTCACTGTAGCGCCAGAGATGGAGATCAAGAAGACTCATTGGTAGGGAGATATATATATATATATATATATATATATATATATATATATATATATATATATATATATATATATATATATATATATATATATATATTATTAGTACTCACGGGAGATGTACTCCCACTTCCAATATACCACTTAAACGCACATATTATACTTCTTTATCACTTTCAGTATACTTAAATACCAATTATAAGATACTCCAATGCGACTTGATTGAAAATTTTTCATTTGAGTCATTTATTGTTTGCTATATACCCTTTTTCACATATAAAAGAAGTATATACACAAATTTTGCTATAAAAAGTGAACTTTCATGAATTTTTTTATGGAACTCACTTTGGGGTATCTTATAATCATTATTGGAGTATGCTCAAATAGATAAAGAGGTATCATCGTACGATTTAAGTGGTATATAAGAAGTGGGAGTATGTACTCCCAGGAGTACCATACCATTTTCCTATATATATATATATATATATATATATATATATATATATATGTTTGTGATGAGTTAATTATCACGGGCGGTTTTAACAAAAAGCGTCAGAAGTATCACAGACAGTTCGACCAAAACCGCCTCGTGATATTGGGTAATATCACAGAGCGGTTTTGGTCGAACCGCCTCGTGATACTTCACTGACGGTTCCAAACATGAACCGTCTGTGATATGACATCTTCACAGACGGTTTTTAGCGTGGAGAATAACACAGACGGTGGGTAAACAAAACCGCTCGAGATTGTGTTTAATCTGAGCGGTTTCGATGAACCGCTGCGTGATCGACGCCGATATTAGCATTTTTGTAGTAGTGCATCTAGATTAGTATATGGGACTAAACTCTCATATGCAACCGCTACACCACCATAACTTCTCCATTAGAATTAATGGAGAACTTATTCTAACATTTGAGGCTTATAATTTTTTTGACCCCTATGCGTGGAGGAGAGGAGACAATCTCAGCACCTGCTGGAGAAGATGTTATCAAAATCAATGCCATCCACACCATCCTTCCAAGCAAACAAAAACTTGGATCCTCCTATCCATTCCCACCGCATAAATCAAACACCAACTCACACCATCCCATCTATACAATAAAATAAGCAACCTCGATCATCCCATCTACACAACCAAATAAGCAACCTCGATCATCCCATCTAAGTTGGATGATCCCATCCCATCCATCCTTGTTCACCCATCCAAACACTAAATTAATTGTATGCTAAGTAACATGTCCACGTATTATCTTTACTGTTATAAGAGGATTGTGTGGTGGACTTGGTGGTAATGGTTAGTTTATCATGCAATTCTTGAGTTGGTAGGATCTTATATAGGTAAATATACTCTTAATACATGCATGTTAATTGAACGGTCATCTATGGACAATTAGATTATCTTGTGTGATCTCTGCGATAAGATTATATAGTACGTGGTTTGTTAATAGGATTCAAATTATGTTTAAAACTTTCATATTGATTTTCAAAGTTTAGAGTTTATATTATATTTATTTAGGATCCAACCGCTGACCTGAATGCGATTAAAATAGTGCCCCGCGGCCTACTTTTTAGGCGAGATCTGCTTGCGGAAGCGCCAACACCACGAGACCTACTTTCACCCGAACACACCAACACACGCCGCGGCCGCGCGCGTGCGAATGCAATTGTAAACTGGCCTAGTTCCCTCCTGAACCGGACGAGCTCGAGGACGGGGAGGCAGCGGCGATGGGGTGCTCGTTCTCCGGGCTGAACGCGCTGTACGACAACGTCGGCGGCGGTGGCGGCGACGTCTGGGTCAACGACTACCGCTTCCGCGTGCTCCGCAGGCTCGGCGACGCCGGCCCCGTGGGGTCCTCCGTCTTCCTCGTCAAGGAGGTCGCCGGCGCCGGCGCCGGCGCCTCCGACGGAACCGGCGGGGCGGGACCCGGCGCCTCCGGGCTCGCCAAGAAGAAGGGCGTCGATCCATCCCACATCTCAGGTTTGTGCCTGTCTAGCTTTCTCGTCTTGCTCAGATCTGAGGGTGGTTCGGTTGGATACGCGTGAATGGGTTTGGATCCGGCGTGTGGCGGGAGGTGAAATGCCACCTTTTCTTGATTGGTTTGATTCATCCGGATTTGTCCTCCTAAAGAACGGAGATCAGCACGCCAACTTTCTCGTTTATTTTAAATCCAGTCGAGGCTAGGAGCATTTTTCTTTAATTCTGTGATTTTGGTGTGGCGATTCCTACGTTGGATGACGGGTGTCTCCTGAATTTGGACACTTGGCTTAGTTGTTTACTTCACTGAATTGCTTCCCACAATGCCAATTTCCATATATATATATATATATACTGTTGCATTTTGTCGTGATCCAAATCACGCGATTATAGATCTATTGATGGATCTTGATTCTGAGGGACAGCCACATCGGTGTCCTTGCGAAAGTTACTGTGATTGAAACTATTTTGAATTGTTGATCTGGTCTATTCTATCATAATTTATGTCGGTCGAATTCTAGAGTCCCATGTTGGAAATTCCATTTTAGGGGATAGGTCTGATAGACATGTAATGTGCTGACGTCACCTTAAACTCATACAAGTGTCAGGATCAACTACTGCAACCTGCTAAACCTATCACTCCATTATCTTCGATTTAAGTAAAATAGTTCTAACCTAGTGTTTAACTTCTTCAACATCCTATGCGTTGCATATGGTCAACCAAAAGCCATCCCTCAAAGCTAAAAGTTACCAAATTGATCGCTAGAGTTTGCAGTATTGGTATAACGGACTGGGTTTGTAAAGGGAATAACATGCCATTTCGAGATAATATCTTTACTTAATGAAATCTAGTGATGACTCTTGCAGTACTCATTAGTCTTTGACTCTTTGTTTTTCATGGATCTTCATGCCTTGGCTGTTGTGCTGTATTTGATGATCCAACTTTTCTTTTTGCACTTATTCTTGTTATTATCTCTTTCTCTTGAGTTTAATTTTCAGCTGATGGGACATATGCTTTGAAGAAAGTTCTTATTCAGAGCAACCAGCACTTAGAGCTAGTTCGGCAGGAGATCCAAGTGTCCTCTCAATTCAGCCATCCAAATCTACTTCCTCTTGTTGAACATGCCATTATTGAAGTCAAGGTAGGTTCCATATATATATATATGCAAGTTTCCTAATGGTTATAGTAGTACTCTATATCTTCCATCTTCTATGTGTAACTACGTGACTTTTTGTAACTCAAGATCCATCTATTTATTTTACTGTAATATTCTTCTGTGGTGTTTCTTCAATAGTATTACACTACTCCACATATATTCATCATTTGTTTTTGAAAGTCCTGTAATAACACTTGATGACTGCCATCGAAGTATCGGCTGGTTTCCAGTTCACAAAATTGTTCTAAATTCCATACATAATATTAACAGAAGGTAAGAGAATTTCATTTCTCAAGTCCCAGTAGTAGTTTTACACATATGTCCCCTGCTGTACCCAATGCTCCTTCTACTGCCCTTTTTTCTTTTCCTAATCATAAGAACTTTGTCATTTTAATCTGTATGGAAGTAAGAACTTGTTAGGGTTCTGGATCGATGATGAAGGGTTGGAGCGCAAGTTGTAACCGTGCGTGGAAATCGGACGTTGTCCAGAGCCTCAGTGGCGCGGCTGAGGTTCCGTGGTGACAGCAGCCGTGCGGCGAAGACTGGACTTAACACTGAACAGGAGAGACAGGATTGGGATTTTCTGATATTCTTTCCTTCCTCAAAGCAAAGTGTTCCTCTCCTTTAAATATAGAGATCCTAACAAACTGGACTAGGAAACGAATTCGAGTATGAAAACTAAACTATTACAGAATTCCGAATTTGGCTATGACCGAAAGGAAACTACAATACAAACTATTCCTAATCCGACAAAGGTGCGACAATTGCCAAATCAGCCGAACCAGATGTCCCTGGCGCGACGTCCAGCGGATTCTTCTTTCGTCGCCCATAAGTGATACCCGACATGACTGGACTATTTAATTTTCAATAGCAGATTACGGGTTTATTTTTATTGGTCTGTAGTTATAAACTTAAACGAACCTGTTGGACTACACATTATTTTCCACATACAACTTGAATTTATAGTACCAGGATAATATATGGTGGGTGTGTTCTGATAGAATCCTTTATAAGAAAACTACAAATTGCTTTTAAGAAATGTTGTAAATTAATTCTTTTTTTACTCTACAAGGTGTGTGGCACAGTATTTACAGTTCATTTATATGTGTGTAGGGTGTGCGAGATGGGTTGCAGAACCATGAGGCTTACTTGTTGTTCCCAGTTCATTTAGATGGAACCCTGCAGGATGTCACTAAAGCCATGCTAGAAAAGAAGGAATACTTTCCAACAATCACTATTCTCCAGATATTTCGCCAGGTAAATACTTCTGCTTCCTGTGGTCTTCTGTATGATGCAGCATTTTATATTTATTAACGGCTACAATAGGAGTGCGATGGCAGTATGACATAACATGTTGCTAGAGTTAGACGTGGTTGAAATGGTTTATAGTCTTCTTTTCCATTTTTCTATTACAATACCACGTGCGTTAAACTGCATCTCTATATATTTATTTCAAAACTGAGACCCACACTCAAATCTTGTTGTTGATCATGAATTGTATTTGTATGAGCTTCCTTGATTTCATTATTCTGTTTGATGCATTAATGCAAGCTTAACTTTTGTTCTTACTAAATTTAGTATAACACAGACTATACCATTACTAAGGGTGAACTATGATGTTAGAAAAATTGATGTTTGTATCAACCGCAAATATTAATATTTTACTCCTTTAAGAATTACTGCTGCTGGTAGCAACTTCCTGTCAGCATTACTGTTATTCATGTGATTTGTGTTGTCGACAGCTATGCGCAGGACTGAAGCATATGCACAGTTTTGAGCCACCATATGCTCACAATGAGGTTAAACCTGACAATGTCCTCATAACTCAGAGGAAGGAGCAGCCTCATCTTGCTATCTTGATGGATTTTGAAAGTGCTCGTCCCGCCAGAAGAGCTATTAGATCACAAGCCGAAGCTTTGCAGCTCCAGGTACCTTTCTATCTAAAGATGCTAACTGAAATGGTTATTACCACTTAGATTAACAGCTTATTGAGACACAGCAGATGGTACGGCTATTTAGGGTTATTGGCAGATAGGCCAGCTTCTGTTCACAATTGTTTAGTTTGTCAACAAGTATTGGAAAATCATTGGATTGCTAGTATTGTGATATCTTAGGTTTATTTTTGAGTAAATATGATGAGTTCTGGACTTGTTATTTTGACTCCCAAGTGATGAAATGTAGGAATGGGCTTCAGAGCACTGTTCTGCGCATTACCGGGCTCCTGAATTATGGGAGTGCCCAAACCATGCTGACATTGATGAGAGGACAGATATATGGTCTTTGGGATGCACTCTTTATGCTATGATGTAAGATTGTCTTACACAGATTCTCTATGATTTGATACATGGCCTCACCATTTTAAGTTAAATCCTTTCCATGACTGACAGTTGGTGCCCATGCCTAATAATTGCTTATATGGAATTTAGGCTTTACTGCATTTTTGTTGTCCTCAAATAAAACTTTTAAGGGGTTTTCAAAATAGCAAGTTTTATATAATACTGCTATAGTTATATAACAAAATGCTGCCATGTATTAGAAACATGGTTTTACCCCATTTATTGCTTTATGATGATCAAAGTATAATGAGGCCCCTATGGAAAGGGTACCTTAAAATGGTTTATACTTGCTTGTATAATACATTTCTGTGAAGTAGTCATAATATTTTCTTAGTTTACCATTTTTGCAAGCTACACCGTCAATTTGAACAATAAGATGCTAATGCAAACTGATTTGGCAATGCACTAAAAATACTTGTTGTATGATATAGATAAATAATTATTTGACAAATCGGCTTATGTCATGCATAACATATGACTAGTGCCAGTGTTTTATTACCACTCCTAAATTTCCAGCAACCAATTTTCACAACTTTTGCACAGCACCCACCCCTATTATACTGGCTGTGCATGCTGCCATGCTTACATCTGGATGCACACAACTCTTTTTTCTTACCATTGATTCTAAACAGTGTGTAATGGTGTGTTCCATTGCAAAAACAATGTTAAAGCTGTTGTCAGTAATCAAAATTATCTATAACTCGAACTAGCTGTTAAGTTAGTTTCCAAAATTGGTTGCAGCATCAAACACGATTAGTCGATTACACAAGGACTATCCTGGTTGTCAAAATCATGTACCAATGGTTTTCTTAATCTACTCCACTAACCATCTTATGTGAGAACCATTATTTAGGCTAGTTTCATTGTCTTTCTTGAGGGCTAACTTTTATTTTTGCTAACTGGATTAAAACAAATTGCTCATTACTCATTAGTGGCTTGGGCATGTTGTATGATGTACTACCTAATTTTTAGGTTCTGTACTGTGGCTACAGATCATCATATCATGTTCTTGTTTTTATAGGTACGGAAAATCCCCATTTGATTATGAGCTTGATGAATCTGCTGGCGAAAGCTTAGTGTCAGTAATTAAAGGTGCACAAATTAAATGGCCTACTGAAGCGGGTCCCTCCTATCCTGATACTCTCCGGCAGTTTGTAACTTGGATGCTGCAGCCACACCCTGCTGTTCGTCCCCACATTGACGATATCATCATCCACGTTGATAAGCTTATTCCGAAGTTCTCGACTTGACCAGTAAACAGAGCTGCTTCTACAGAGAGAAAAAAAGAATTGTTATGTAAGTCTATAGAACATCTACTTGATTCATTAAATGTGATAAATATAAGTTGGTTCCTTAATGTTTATTGTATTAAAGCAAAAAGGGGATCATTTTACAGTAGATTTGCTTCACCGATTTATGAACTCACTATTGTTACTGAGTATGTTTGTCTGTAGATGTATGTATTTTT
The DNA here is from genome assembly GCA_036346405.1 of Phyllostachys edulis. Classification (NCBI taxonomy): domain Eukaryota; kingdom Viridiplantae; phylum Streptophyta; class Magnoliopsida; order Poales; family Poaceae; genus Phyllostachys; species Phyllostachys edulis. Next base: position 12,372,863 of record CM070561.1, on the reverse strand, counting down.
TGTGCCGCAGTGAGATCCCGTGACCAATAAAATGATGTCGTCATTCTGATGGTTTGTCCTAGCCGTGATTCTGTAAATACCCCTCTCATTATAGCGCTACAAATCGCTGCCTTCTCCGGGTTTCACGGGCATTTTGGGGCTGTTTGGATTGATGCCGCTAGCGAGCCAAACCAAATTTTGGTTATACCAAAATCTGGACAATGTAAAAATATGGGTAAAAAAAGTAGTTGGCTAGTGTTTGGTTTGACATCAATATGGGCAAAAATTTGGTAATACTAATTTTTCTTTTTCAAATGAGTTCTGGTTGGATGCAAATAGTGATATTAATTGCATGGTTAGATTGATTTATCTGTTTCAAATGATCATATTTCCTAAATCAAATATCCGATTTGCGATCCATTTGAACCGTTGTGTTTCTTATTATTTTATCAACAAAACAAGACCCAAGTTGACATATTTTGGGTAAAAGAAAATTGATGTCATGTGGGACTCATGGGTAATATCGAAATTGACTAATATGTCCATATTTACATCCAACGAAATGATGCCACCTAGCAAACTCATGGGCTAGTTATCCTGCCAATTTTTTGGCCACCCAAACTTTGCCTGGGAATTGTGAAGAAAAAAGTTGGTTTTACCAAATTTTCGTTGGTAGTACCAAAATTTGGCAACAAATCAAATTCTAGCCAAATTTTATGGGTATTACCAATATTTGGCGTTACCAAATTTTTCAAGGACACGCCACATATAGAAACCAAAACAAACACTGATCAAATTTTCTGGGTATTACCAAATTTTGGTATGGCAAGTTAGGGTAAAAAACCAAACAGCCCCAATCTTGCGCAGCCGCGTGTGCCTAGAATTTCTTTGCCTACCTCAGCCTCGTGCGCGCTCACCTGTTCGATCGGTGATGGAGCGCTGGGCGTGTCGTCTCCTCCCCATCCAAATAAGCATCTTTGCCTACCGCTCTCCTTCAAACTTACTCACTTTCGCGCTTTGGCCCTTCCGCCGTGAACTCTCTCGCCGCTTGATCACGGAGTGTTCTGGCCCCAAAAAACCATTTCCCCCACTCAATTTCTCTGGTACTCCACAGGAATTGTCGGAACGCCGTTTCCCCCCAATTCCGGCCGATTTGAGCTCCAGCGCCGCCATCTCCTCATCGGCGCCCCTCGGGTCAATTCCTTCTAGCTGGAGCACCACCTCAACATCCTCAACCTCCCCCAAACGTCAGCCAAGAGTCCCTGCTGCCCTAGACCGCCGCCAACGCGAGCCTTCCCGCGTCGCCTCGGCCTCACGTTGCTGGCCCGCTCCGGAGCTTCTTCGCCTCCACGGAACGCACTATAGGCTTCCTTGCACTTCTCTTTTGCCCATGCTCACCTCCTTTTCCTCTCCCTTCCCTTCGGCCGCCGTCCCCTTCGTTCGGCCACTCACTGCCGCTTCCACCGCCATCTCCTCTCTCCACCTCGTTCTCATGATGCCACCTCCTGGGCTGTTCACTCCCCGTAGTCATTTCTTTGGTCCCTACCGCTCTCGGCTACCTCTACTTGCAAGTTTGCTGTCGTCTTACACAACTCCTGTTTTCTCGTGTGTGCTAGCTCCATGTCTCTCTCTCCCTCAATGACACGTGGGCCCACTTCCTTTAGGAGTTAAATGGAGGTAGTCAGTTTGTTTAGTTCATCTGTCATTTGAAGCTCATGCAAATAAATTTCAAATATCAACCCCTTCGTAAATAATGCTTACTTAGTTGATAAAATTAATTAATTTTTCCCCACTAATGTCTAAAAACTATGAGATGCAAGAACTCAAATTACAAATCTAGGGAAAAATAAAATTTGAAGCTATTCAAGGATAATTTTGAAGCTCTCAATTTTTGCTCTAGAAACTCGAATATTAACCGCAGGTCCTATCAAATTATTTTGTGGTACAAATAATAAATATCCTATCTTTATCCCTAGATCTAGAATTATCAACGATGACTAAAAGTAATTAGTGTAGAGATAACCTCGGCAAAAATATCTGGTAACATCTCCATACCCCAGAAATCATGAAGATTTTTAAAATGGTGATTTAATAATCAAGGAAAATCATTTGAATTTCAAGTCTCTAATATTTATCTCAAACATAACATATTGTTATATATACACAACCATGTGTAGGCGGCAAATAAATTAAAGATAAGGTAATTAACCAATATGCCTTTGCCATCTAATTTAAAATGCAAGTTAAATTTGAAGTCTTACTAAAAGTATAATCTTGCCCAAATAATAGTCGCTCTATCCTTATCTCTAGATTAAAACCCCCGTTGGTAATTAAGAATAATTAATGTATCAACAATTCAGATTGCAACCTTAAGAGGGAACTCTGATAAAATATGGACTCCAAATTTAACTCGACAGATTAAAATCATACTCTTCACATGTTGAATTCACATCCTAATCTCTAATGGTTAACGCTCATCAAATACCAATATGCCTTTGCCATCTAATTTAAAATGCAAGTTAAATTTGAAGTCTTGCTAAAAATATAATCTGGCCCAAATAACATTAGCTCTATCCTTATCTTTGGATTTAAACCATCAGTGGTAATTAAGAATAATTAATGTATCGATAATTCAGGGTACAACCTTAAGAGGGAACTCCGATGATATATATTACAAAAACGATTATTGAATCATGCTACAATCACCGGCGCGCGCATCCAGCCTAGTTTGCTTTAGGTGAGGCAGCACATGTCTAGTTGAGCACTCGCTCAAGAATGGCACATTTAAGCAACCCGCATATAATACACAAGCATTTAAAAATTTTAATATGATAATGTATGAATTGTAAGCATAATTGACATCTCTTTAAAAACAAAAAATGGAGCTACATTAGCACAAATCTAAAACTATAGAAAGCCACAGCGCGTTTACACTATTTAAGGATTAGTTTTGATTGTTAGATTTCATAGAAACTTTTTAGTTGCCAGCACTACTTTCTAGAATTATCAGTAGGAAATAGGACTGGTTTTGAAGGTAGGAATTTCATAGAAACTTTCTACTAGATGGCATAATTTTCCTGAATTATCAGTAGAGAGTAGGACTGGTTTTGAATGTAAAAATTTCATAGAAACTTTTGAGTAGATAGCATATAATATACTTTTTCTAGAATCAATAGGAAGTATTGCAGTTTTTGAGAATTTTCACGATAATCCTTGGTCAGGCTACAACAACTATGGATAAGATCCTCGCTGTCCAAAGTTTGTGGTGTCAGTCAGAACATCCCAGTAGCGTTATTGTCGCTGTGCAGAGAAAATGGTCGTGGTTAACGAGAATCCACGCCGTCTTCGAATAGGAAGTGTGGTCAAAATTCTACCCTGAGCTCAAGCCTATCTTCCACCGATGCACATCGCTGGAGTGCCCGAGTTGGGCTCCGAGTAGTGGCTCCCGTTTTTCCATGTCGTAGCAGGGTTAGCATCTGTTGGAACGTGGAAAAACAATATATCGAACATGAAAAGTTCGAGACATCTTTAAATAATGTTGGTTGCTTTTGGTGGTTAACTGGATAAGATTTCAACAAATTGTTCTGTTTTTAAACTTGGTTCTATCTAATTCTCCAGCCTGTTACATTTTTAATTTAATTTCCTTTTAACTTTTATGGTCTTCTAGACATAACTTTGTTAGTTATTCAATTTATCAGAAATCGTGCAAAATACCACAAAAGTGCAGCTTATGGACATATTTGCTTTATTTTTCGAATGGTCATAATAAGACATTACTCCTCTTTCCTATTTTACTTGTAGTTTAATCTGAAAATTCACATGGACTTCAATACAAATATTTGATCATTGCTTTTCTAATTATATGTTAGGAAAAATTATACGAAGTATTTTTTTTTATGATATATATACTATCGATGCTCGAGACATAGTGTCTCACTATCGAACTTATGGGAATAGAGAACGCTAATCACCCAGAGACTTTATTTCCGTGAACCAAAGGTTACAAGAGTGTTTTACAAAGAGTGCGAATGAATTAGTTCTGTTTGAAGGCTTGCAGGCCTCCTGATTTATATCTGTCTAAGGGGTGGCAGTTAATATTGTAACATGTGTCCCCTCCCTACCTTTACGCATGTGTCTTCGTTGTGTCTTGAATCGTCACGTCCTTCATTAATCGCCGTAAGTTGCCGGATATGTCATTAACTGCTCTCACATATTAAAGTAAATACTCATGTGGTAAATCATTATTGTCCCGACCAATTATGGAGTTTTTGGCCGTATTAGCGTGATTTTGTTTTGTATTTACAAAAATAGCCGCAACGATTTTTTTTGTGCAAAATTAGCACCCGATCAAGACGGCCACCAACCCGCCATTGTATTTGTTTCCAAGACCAATGATCGCTTGTAGCACCCATGGGTCGCCACGTGTTTAGGGTTAGGAGGGTTAGGGTTTAATCTGGAATTAAGGTTAAGGTTTAATTTGGTTTCGATGATTTTCGTTTGAATTTTAAAATATATCAAACCACTTTAAAAAATTATAAAATTTTACGTGGAGCCTCCCGACACAACATATTTGTTGTGTAAATTTGCCATAATTTTATTCGTCCAGAACTGCCACGTGCTCTCTCCCCCGATTAGGGTTTCAGTTTCCCGATTAGGGTTTCGGTTTCGTCCTCGCCTTTGTTTTTCACCTAAAGCTCCACCAATCAATCTGTCTTTCTTTTCTACCGAAAGCTCCACTAACCAATCTTATCATCCCATTACATCTTTCTATTCCATGTAATCCTTGTCTGCCGCATGCAAATTAAAACCGATCGTGTGCGAGGAAGGATTCCCTCTCGGCTATAAATTAGCGAGCAACGAGCGTGATGTCATTTTGCAGCCGTTCACTCGCTCTCTCTCTCTCTCTTTTGGTTGCTCTCTGTGTTGATTATATTTTCGGGGACATTTTAGCCTTATTAACCGCCCTCATTATAAGCCAACTTAGCAGGTAATTTTTATCTCTGCCGATTTTTTGTTGTTCGTAAATTATTTATTAACTACATACTTAAGTAGTTAGGTGCTAGGTTTACCAATTTACCAAGAAGCGTATTGCTAGGTTCGTAAATTATTCATTAGAAAATAATTTACCTAATGTTACATAAATAATTAGTTCTAAATCCGTAATTTGTAGTTAAGAAAATGTCATGCGATGCACTTACTGCTAGCGAGGTTAATTAGGTACGAAATAATTAGTTTGTCTTAATTAATTAGTTTTAAACAATTAGAAAATACGAAAAATAATGAAAGCATGCACTGCTAGTTATTCATGCAACTAATTATTTCGTGTAGTTCATAATGACATGCAAGTTATTCTAGTATGCATGCACATGCTGGTCAAAATAATGACAGCATGCACTGCTAGTTACCATGCAAGCAATTAGTTGCTATGTACTCAAGTATGCATGCACCATGCAATGAACATATACATATGCAATTAATATTTTTTTAGCAAAGGAAAAGAATAGGGGTTAACGTGTGTAATTATTGAGGCGATGTTAATTAGTTACGAAATAATTACTTTATCTTAATTAAATAGTTTTAAACAATTAGAAAAATAATGACAGCATGCACTTCTAATTATTCATGCAACTAATTATTTCGTGCTAGTTATTTTATGGTCATTATCAATTTTCTCACTAATATTCCGTCTATTTCATGTGTTGCAAGCCATGTCTTTACCGGCGCTTCTTAAACACTTCTACGATGAGGACCACCGGTGCAAGCTGTGGATCGCTGGTGACACCGATGGCCCTTTGCTCCTATAGCTTTGGGCTGGGAGGGATTCCTGGGAGCTGGACGATTGCTACGTTCTGACCCTTCGGGGCACGGGCTTGTTGCCCCTTGCGAGGCTTGGTGTCCCTCGGACGCCGGTTCCTCCTAAACGCCAGCCTGCTATCGGCACTTGTCGACAGGTGGAGGCCCGAGACACACAAATTCCACTTTCGGTGGGGTGAGATGACGGTCACCCTGCAGGACGTCTCGATCTTGACCGGTCTCCCGATCCGGGGTGAGCCACTTGTTTCGGGCCCTCCGTCGGCGCATTAGAAGGCCATGCTGGAGCAGCGGTTCAGCCAACCTCTCCCGGAGGGTGCATGTGGCATTCCCGAGCTTGGCTGAGGCAGTTCGATGATTGCCCACAGGGTGCACCTGACGAGGTCGTTAGGACGCACCTCGTAGCTTACCTTCTTCGGCTCTTTGGTTGGGTCCTGTTTCCAACTACACAGGGTGATTGGTGCTACCCTAGCTATGTCCGCCTCATCAAGTCGTTGGTTGATGCAGGGGCTAGGCTGATGCCTCAGTATAGCTGGGGGTCAGCTGTCCTTTGCGCCACATACCAGGGGTTGTGTGACGCTTCGTAGTGTGACACTGGTGGTACTCCCAAACTGGCCCTCTGCTACGTGCTCCTGCAGCTGTGGAGTTAGGAGCACTTCTCGGTTGGGCGGCCATCTATCGAGATAGTAGTGCACCCGTACGCCCCCGATCGACGTGATAGACGGCCCATCATGGGCTCACGATGGACTGCTGGCCGTCTGCGCTGGACCAAGGACAAGTCGGTTAGGTGCTACTCGTTGTACTACAATGAGTTCGAGTCAATGCACGAGAGAGATATCATATGAAATCCATTGTATCCATAGTTTGTGCGCACGGTAGCTTCGCACGGGCTGTCCGTACAATGCATCCATGACATGGGGTTATGGAGGACGACCTGCCACCTGGTGTTCGCACATATAGTGGAGCCTTATGCGCCGATGCATAATGCTCGATTTGGTTCAGATGTCGCGTCGTGCCCGGACGGCAAGCTCCTCAAATAACTACACACTGTGAGTCAAACTTCATCCGAGTAATGTTTACAGTTCTTACGTCTTCTTTTCTAACATTAGTCCTTCAAGAAATGCAGGAAATCAAGGGCGGGTGGGCATATAAAGGATTGGTGCCCGGTCCAGCAAGAGTGGACTATGGCATGGATGGAGGAGGTGCACATGGATGTTTTAATTGAGCGGCGTTCGTACGACCCTGAGACGTATGGTGCATACTTGGAGTGGTACGTGCCACGTACGCGCGCAAGACTCACCATTCCTCCACTGGAGCGCCCGGAGCTGGTGTTAGAGGAGACGCACCAGGAGAGCCTCCGCCGCATGTACGATCGTCACAGCGCTTCGTGGCGTGACGACAGCGTAGGACACTTACAACCTCTGGTCGTTTCATTGACGATATTTGTACTTTTCATTAATGAACATGTTATGTACGTCACTACAGTTGGAGCGGGCATAGCACATCTTGGGCACATTGGAGGCTACCATCAGCAACCCAGACAGAACACCGGCGGGGATGCTGAAAACTTTAAGGTATGTCGCCGCGGAGTTGAAGAAGATATTAAAGAACTTGAGCTGCGTTCGTTCGATGGATGACGTCCTGCGCATCGGGCACCAAGTGGGGGGGGGTGCTCACTCGCTAGGTTAGCACAACCTAGTGAGTTCGGCTGGCATTGTAGCATTCCCCGTCGGTCATCTGCAGGCCCAGGTCGGCGGGGAGGTAAGTTATGTACAAATCTACGTTATGTTTTTTTTGGTTATGCCATACGTTGCGCTAACATCATGCTGTTCTCCTGCCGTAGGTCCGTCGGGATGAATCACTTCGACCGGTGAAAGCATCTAGGCCCCTAAAAATGGTTTTGGTAATTAATGATAATATGTGAATATGAGATTAATATGTTTATTGAGTATTTACAAGGTTAAGTCCCATTGGTGAGTTTGATGTCTTGAAGATGCATGCTAAAGGACAACATGAAGATCTTTTGGATAAAAGACAAGGTACAAGTAGTCTAGGATCCTTTTGAGTTTTACCGGTCTTAGGAGAAATGGTTGGAAGATCGGATTATAGGTTAAATGCCGTACTGTAAAGAGGGATCATGACTAGTAGCTTGATAGCATGTTCTTGTGCTATTTGGATCAATTTAGGATCATGCATGCATTTGAATTTGTTTTTGAAAGCTCTCTGTGCAATTGTTAGCACAAACGGTAGTACCGGAGATTAATTGGCGGAACTACCGCTTTGCGGTATGACCGCGCATCCCTTGGCGGTATTACCGTGTGCCGTTCGGACCGTCCGAAAGTGACATGATCGTGTGGTTTAAACGAGTGGTCCGAACGGCCCAATCAATCTGGGCCGTCCACGTAATTGGTCTGATCGTCACAGCCAACTAGTCGCTAATGCGGTACGATCGGCTCTTGGTACGGTACTACCGCATTGCGGTTGTTCCAATTTTTAGTTGGCGGAACTACCATGTGCCGTTCGGATCGTCTGAACAGCACATGATCATGTGGATTTTAAGTGTGGTCTGAACGGCCCAATTAATCTGGACCGTCCACGTGTGCAGTTCAAACGTGCCTGTCAACTTATTTGCTGAGCGGTACGACCGCAACACGGTCATTCTGTTTTCTAGTTGATGGTACGTAAAATCCAGAGAGACTCCATTTTGGTTGAAATTGCAAAACCCTTGGAACGGTAGTACCGCCGTTGTTTAAACGGTACTATCTCTCTGATATACGGAAAATAGAGCGATGCGTATTTTCCGAGAGCACCCATTTTATCTTTGTGAAACGGTAGTACCGCCCTTGTGAGCGATACGACGGATTTAGCGGATGACCGCATGATAGTTAAGCGTAATCTGCGCAGCGCTTAAAACGGCTATGTCGAGGCGTTTAATCGTCTGTTATAGCCGTTCGGTGTTTTGCTCAAAGGCGCGGTTGTCTTGGCCCTTGTCACGTGAATACCGCATTTATTTGGTGGGTTTTCTCTCATAACGGTTGGATTTGGTTGTGGGGGTTATAAATACCCCTCCACCTGCTCAAGGACAGTATGCAACACTTCATTAAACATCCTTAGAGCCTTGTGCATCCTCTCAACACCTAGAACACTCTTGTGCGTTCATTCTGAGGTGGTTGAGTTCATTCAAGTGCATTCATTCTAGTTGATCCAATTGCACTTGAGTGCCGTCAAGCAAAGATCATTGGTTTATTACTCTTGGAGTTTTGCTAAACTCCTAGACGGCTTGGCGATGATCGTACGGTGATCTCTTCAAGAAGCTTGTGAAGAGGCCCGGTGCCAAGATTGTGAGTGGTTCGTTGTTTACCATCTCCAGAGTGGAGGAAGAACAACCAATAGTGATCGAGGGAAGGCTTAATTCGTGGAGCCGGCTTGATTCGTTCAAGCTTCCTCAACGTGGACTAGTGAAGACCGGCAAGTCTTCGATACCACGGGAAAATATCGTTGTCTCTTTTGTGGTTAATTCTTGTCTTTACTTATTCCGCATTTACATTTCTAGCATTTATCTTGTATTAAATTGTTTAGTTAGAATTGTATCTAGTTTAGACATAATTCTTAATTGTCTTAAATTGTTAATTTGCTAAAAAGTTTAAAAACCTCCTATTCACCCCTCTCTAGTCGGTTATCCTTGATCCTACAACCGGCCGCGTTTAGTACACAGACTAGCGCTCCCTGCTGGTCATTTGCACTGGACATCCGGGAGGTACGAGATTCTTAGTTCACATCCCGAGTGTTTATCTATACTAACATCGTTCCGTCTTGCAGCCCTCAGTTGACTGTGGGGGTGACGGCTAGTTCATGACGACTGATGATGATGACACGGGCCTCCCAGCTCCTACCAGGGAGTAGTACACGCCGTCAGGGTATGGAGCATGGAAGCCAGGGTTTCGAGCTTATGTAGGGCAGAGCTCCTCCGGGTTCGATGTCCCACCATACGTCCAAGGGCAGAGCTCATCCGCGCAACCGGAGTTGTAGGCACCGTACCCCGGTTGTGAATTTTTCGAGCCCGTCGCTCATGATTTCTTTGGAGGTGTCCCCCAGGCCAGCATGTCTCATCACGACGATATGTACGCTTACCAGACTCTGCTAGGCTATATTGAGCCTATCGGTGCACCTTCGCCACCTCAACGGTCTCCATACCCCCTCCGAACAGACACGCGCTCACCCGATCGCTTCATGTACTCCACGGGGTATGCCCGACGCAAGATATCCAGGCGCACGCAGAGGTCGTCGCAATGAGCAGAGGGTAGTGGCTCAGACTCAGACGAGTGAGCCATATTGTATCATGTGAACTCGGGCTTCTAATTTTATGTATGAAGATGTTTTAAATTGGTTCATGTAATGATTGTAAATCCTGAGGGAGTTAGCACGTGTATCATGTAATACTTGTAACACTTCAAATTTTTATGTATGAAAACGTCTTCGAATTTTCAGAATGAAAAGAAAACACACTACGACGCTAACTTTTCTGAACGACAAGACCACACGATTCAGATGTGAAGTTTGAGAAAAATAGACTTTGTAGTGCTTGTCAAGCCGGTAAACAAGTCGCTAATTCTCATCATTCGAAGAGTATCATGTCAACTTCTAGACCATTGGAACTCTTACATATGGATTTGTTTGGGCCAACAACCTATAAGAGTATTGGGGGTAATAGCTATTGTTTAGTCATTGTGGATGATTACTCTAGATATACATAAGTATTCTTCCTAGATGACAAAGGTGAAACCTCCGACATTTTCAAAAGTTTTGCAAAAAGGGCTCATAATGAATTTGATTTCAAAATTAAAAAAATCCGTAGTGATAATGGTTCCGAGTTTAAGAATAATAAAGTTGAAGACTTTTGTGATGAACTTGGAATAAAGCACGAACTTTCCATAACCTACACTCCGGAGCAAAATGAAGTTGTAGAAAGGAAAAATCGTACATTAATTGAAATGGCTAGGACAATGCTTGATGAGTATAATACTTCCGATAGCTTTTGGGTGGAAGCAATTAACACCGCTTGTCATGCCATAAATCATTTTTATTTGCAACGTCTTTTGAAAAAGACTTCCTATGAACTTTTTGTAGGAAGAAAACCGAATATCTCTTATTTTCGTGTATTTGGTTGCAAATATTATATTTTGAAGAAGGGTGTTCGTCTTTCAAAATTTGCCAGTCGTTGTGATGTTGGTTTCTTGCTTGGTTACTCTTCAAATAGCAAAGCTTATCGTGTCTTTAACCAAAACTCCGGTTTAGTTGAAGAAATGCACGATATGCAATTTGATGAAACTGATGGTTCTAAAGAAGAGCATGAGAATTTGGATGATGTAGGTGATGAAGCCTTAAGAAAAACCATGGAGAACATGCAAATTGGCGACATCAAGCCTAAGGATGATCCATCTTCTTCCACCCAAGTTGAACCTCCTACCTCTTTCACAAATCAAATACAAATTGATGAAGATGACAATAAGCAAGATGATCAACCATCCAACTTACCACCAAGAATCCACAATGCAATTGCTAAAGATCATCTAATAGACTAAATATTGGGTGACGTAAGTAAGGGTGTTCAAACTCGCTCTCGTATTGTTTCTTTTTGTGAATATTACTTTTTTGTTTCTTCTATTGAGCCAAAGTATGTAGAAGAAGCACTTGATGATCTGGATTCGGTGAATGCAATGCATGAAGAACTCAATAACTTCACCCGGAATGAAGTTTGGACATTGGTGGATCGACCCAAAGAACGCAATGTCATTGGTACAAAATGGGTCTTTAGGAACAAGCAAGATGAGAATGGTATGGTTGTAAGAAACAAAGCAAGGTTGGTCGCTCAAGGTTATTCACAAGTCGAAGGTTTGGATTTTGGTGAAACCTTTTTCTCCTGTAGCTAGGCTTGAGTCAATTCAGATATTGCTTTCTTTTGCATCATGCTTTAATATTAAATTATTTCAAATGGATGTTAAAAGTGCTTTCCTAAATGGTAAAATATCCGAACTTGTCTTTGTTGAACAACCTCCTGGTTTTGTAGATCCAAAGAATCCAAATCATGTCTATAAACTCTCCAAGGCGCTCTATGGTCTTAAATAAGCTCCTAGAGTATGGTATGAATGCCTTAGAGATTTTCTAATCTCAAAGGATTCAAAATCGGAAAATTGATTCAACTTTATTTACTAAAGTTTTAAATGATGATTTCTTTGTTTGTCAAATTTCTGTTGATGATATCATTTTCGGGTCTACTAATCAAGATTTTTGTGAAGAATTTGGTGATATGATGTCTAGGAAATTTGAAATATCCATGATCGGAGAATTGAGCTATTTTCTTGGACTTCAAATCAAGCAACTCAAAGATGGAACCTTTGTGAGCAAAACAAAGTATGGAAAAGACTTGATCAAGAAATTTGGCATGGAGGATGCAAAACCCATCAAGACTCCCATGGCAACCAACAGTTATCTTGACCTAAATGAGGGAGGTAAACTGGTAGATTTAAAGCTTTATAGATCCATGATCGGTAGTTTGCTTTATCTTACCGCATCTAGGCCCGATATCATGTTTAGTGTTTGCATATGTGCACATTTTCAAGCAACTCCAAAAAAGTGCCATTTAATGGCCGTAAAAAGAATACTAAGATATTTAAAGCATTCCTCTAGCATTGGCCTATGGTTTCCCAAAGGTGCTAAATTTGATTTAATTGAATATTCCAATTCTGATTATGCGGGTCGCAAAGTGGATAGAAAAAGCACCTCAGGTAGTTGTCGATTCTTAGAAAGATGTTTAGTATCACGGTCATCCAAGAATCAAAACTCCGTAGAATTATCCATCGCCGAAGCCGAATATGTTTCTGCGGGTAGTTGTTGTGCTCAATTGCTATGGATGAGGCAAACTTTGATGGATTATGGAATTAAATTTGATAAAGTGCATTTTTTGTGTGATAATGATAGTGCTGTGAAAATAGCCAATAATCCCATCCAACACTCAAGAACCAAGCATATAGATATTCGCCACCATGTCTTGAGAGATCATGTGAGCAAGAGAGATACTGAAATTAGCCACATCCGAACCGAAGACCAATTAGCGGACATTTTCACCAAACCATTAGATGAAGGCCGCTTTTGCAAATTGAGGAATGAATTAAATGTCATAGACTATTCAAATGTTGGTTGAACTCTCGCCTCATGCATTTTGCTTCATTTGGTGTTATTTGAAGCATTTTCTGAAAATATTTTCAAAACAATTACTAAAAAATTATTATGTTCATAAAAGTTATGTTCTTAGATAGACATTAGTCTATTAATGCATAATGATCCTAAATGATATTTGTTTGAGTGCAAAACTAAGTATCATTTGCATAATTCTCAAAATCCAGAGTCTATTCCAAAGTTCTAGGAAAATCGAATCTACTAGGTGGGTTAAGCGCGGTCGACGACCGTAGTGCGGTACAACCAAATTATAACCACTCAGATGATCAAGATCTTGATACTACCGTGAAGGAAGCGGTACTACCACGTCGGTTTGTAATTGGCATTAACTGCCGTGTGGTTACTTCTCCGTGCCCGTTTTACTTCCGAAACGGTTCGACTGCACCTCTCACCGTCTCATATTCTCTCTTGGCTTCTCTCTCTCCAACCCGAAGAACCTCAAATCCCCTTTGCAATTCCACAAATTTCTTCGGTGATTCTCCGTTCCTTGTTGATTCCTTGCTTTACTAGGGTTCATCTCCTTCAATCCTCAAGGTAAAACCCCCTTTTTATCTTTGTTTTACCTAGTTTTGGAACCCTAGGTCACATTTTAGGGTTAATTTAGAATGTGGATAATTATTTGAAGTTCTAATTGGGCAAATAGACAAATGTGATGTTTTATGATGTTCATACATCTATTCCATGGATTCAATCCAAAAGAAACATTACAAATTTCATTGAAATTCATGTCAGAGAACTTCGATGAAATACGGTTCTCTGCATTGTCTTGAGCGCTGATACTCTGCGATCTTGTCGTCTTAAGCCCAAGAACGGCGTTACTATCGATTATCCTGACAAATCAAAAATGACATTCCATTCAAATTAATTCTATTTTGTTTGATCTTTTGAATTCTTGTAACCTATCCTCACTGCTTGAAGATGCTAAGGACCAGAGGTGCCACTCGCAAGTCCGTCGACGCTGGTAGAGGTCAATCCTTCTCGTCCCCGCCTTCGGTAGCATCGGTTCAAGCTAAAGAAGTTCCAGAAGTACGACAAAAGGCAGTGCAAGACAGAGGGAAGGGTCCAGCTATCGTTGAACCAGAAAATGAGGAAGATTCTTCTCAAGCTGAATCAGAAACAGAGTCAAACGCATCAGAAGATCTAGCAGGATCAGATGAGGAAATGGGAGAGCCAGAAGAGTCTCGAGATGATTTAAGAATGATTTCAGCTGATCATTTTGCCATCAAGCAACATATAAATCAGTATCTCTTCTCTTCAAACTTCATCAATCCAAGATTCCACACAAAATTTCAAGAGCAAGTCTATGATCAACTGTATGGACCTCACAGAAAGTTTGTAGATCTTAAATGGATCAAGTGGGAGCACATCAACTCTTTGGACAAGTATAATGGAGTATACCGGTTGTTTCAGCTTGTTGGTCTTCATGATCTCGTAGCTCTAAGGAATAACTACAATGAGGAGATCATAAGATAATTCTATTCCACTGTCCATGTGTCTCCAGATCTTTCAACAATGAAATGGATGACAGTGATCAGATGTTTAGAGTGCTGTAAGGAAGATTTTGAGCATGTTTTAAGAACACCATCTAGCACTTGGGACAAGCTCTATGACAGTCCTGCACTGCTTGCTCCTGCTTGGACAGATTTTTATGATCCAGCTGTTAGGTATACCCCAGGAAAGATACATGGTCTTAAGCCCATTCGTAGTTTGATTAATAGAATTATTAATCATACTTTCTTTCCAAAGAGTGGAAACTTTGATGCAGTGAGCGGACATGTTTGGAATATCATTAACAACATCATGAATGGAAGAAAATTTGATGTGGTGGAAGTCATTATTAGGGGCATAGTTAATTCAAAGAATGATAGGGTCAATAGGATTTATCATGCTCCCTACATTATGGCTTTGATCTTAAGTAAGTTTGAGTACTATGGAGGTTTGGGTTCTCCCCACAAGCCATACAAGCCTCGGGAAGGTCCTCCAATTCGGTGAGGTGAGCAAGAAGAGGATGCTCTAGAGGAGGCAACTGAAGGTGGTGCTCAAGGTCCGGTGACACTTGCACAGATTCTCCAAAATCAACAGTTGATCCTCAATAATCTGCTACAAGTTAAGGTCACTCAGCAGGAGATGAGGACAGCACAACTAGAATTTCAGAATGAAACTCACAACAGGCTAGCTGCCCTGTCAGAAAGTGTTGATGCTATGGAGAAGTTGTTGGCTACTCCTCAGCGCTACACTCGTCGTCCTACTCTTTCAAGGGCTTCCTCTACTCCAGTTGGTCCTCATTTGGCCCCTGCTACAACTCCTTTAGCCCCAGCTGATCCAGCTCCTGTTCCTCAAGCTCCATCTCCTCAAGCCCAAGCTTCAGCTCCTCAAGATCCAGCTCCTCTTCCTCAAGATTCAGCAGTTTGAGATGTTTTTGGTACTTTGATGCCAAAGGAGGAGAAGTAGAAGAAAAGAAAGATTTAGGGGGAGCAAGACTTATTATTATGTAATACTCTATGTGTGTTGATGTTGAATTTGTTATGGTTGAATGCTTATGTGCATGTAATAGTTTAAACCTTGTTATCTTGTTGAACTTGATTAATCTTATGCTTATGTTATTCTCTTAAAATGCAATCTTTATTTTGGTCATTATATATTATTGCATTTTCCTCAAATTGAAAACAAGCAAAAGAAACTCTGCCAAAATTTCTAAAAATATCTACATGTGCTTGCAAAGATTCTCTATCATTTATATGCACATGTTTAGGGGGAGTTTTCTTTACCTTGGCTTAACAAGAAAATAATTCTCAAAACTCATTTGAGCTCATTGCAAGAATTATTTTGTTGTTAAGTCATCAAAAGAATATACACTTGTCTCACAACAATTAGTATATTCAAAATAATCTTTCTCACATATTAGTTGTGTTGTCATCAATTACCAAAAAGGGGGATATTGAAAGCATCTATGCCCGTAAAAATGGTTTTTGTAATTAATGATAATATGTGAATATGAGATTTACATGTTTATTGAGTATTTACAAGGTTAAGTCCCATTGGTGAGTTTGATGTCATGAAGATGTATGCTAAAGGACAACATGAAGATTTTTTGGATAAAAGACAAGGTACAAATAGTCTAGAATATTTTTGAGTTTTACCAGTCTTAGGAGAAATGGTTGGAAGATCGGATTATAGGTTAAATGTCGTACTATAAAGAGGGATCATGACTAGTAGCTTGATAGTATGTTCTTGTGCCATTTGGATCAATTTAGGATCATGCATGTATTTGAATTTATTTTTGAAAACTCTCTGTGCAATTGTCAGCACAAACGGTAGTACCGGAGGTTAACTGGCGGAACTACCGTTGTGCGGTATGACCGCGCATCCCTTGGTGGTACTACCGTGTGCCGTTCGGACCATCCGGAAGTGACATGATTGTGTGGTTTAAACGAGTGGTCCGAACGGCCCAATCAATCTGGGTTGTCCACGTAATTGGCCCAATCGTCCAGCTAACTGGTCGCTAATGCGGTACAACTGGCTCTTGGTACGGTACTACCACATTGCGGTTGTTCCGATTTTTAGTTGGCGGAACTACCGTGTGCCGTTCGGACCGTTCGAATAGGACATGATCATGTGGTTTTTAAGTGTGGTCCGAACGGCCCAATTAATCTGGACCATCCATGTGTGCAGTTCAAACGTGCTTGTCAATTTATTTGCTGAGCAGTACGACCGCAACACGATCATTCCGTTTTCTAGTTGACGGTATGTAAAATCCAGAGAAACTCCATTTTGGTTGAAATTGCAAAACCCTTGGAACGGTAGTACCGCCGTTGTTTAAATGGTACTACCACTCTACGGTATTTTCGGAAAATGGAGCGGTACATATTTTCCAGAGAGCACCCATTTTGGATCTTTTGTAAAACGGTAGTACCGCCGTTGTGAGCGGTACGATCGGACTTAGCGGTATGACCGCGTGATAGTTGGCGGTAGTACCGCGTCGCGTTTAAAACGGCTATGTCAGAGGCGTTTAATGTGTCTGTTATATATTTATTCTGATTGCTTTGCTTAGAGTAGCGCGGTAGTACCGCCCTTCTTGCAGTAATACCGTATTTATTTGGCGGGTTTTCTCATAACTGTTGGATTTGGTTGTGGGGGTTAGAAATACCCCTCCACATGCTGAAGGATAGTATGCAACACTTCGTTTAACATCCTTAGAGCCTTGTGCATCCTCTCAACACCTAGAACACCCTTGTGCATTCATTGTGAGGTGGTTGAGTTCATTCAAGTGTATTCATTCTAGTTGATTAAATTGCACTTGAGTGCCGTCAAGTAAAGATCATTGGTTTATTACTCTTAGAGTTTTGCTGAACTCCTAGACAGCTTGGCGATGATCTCACGGTGATCTCTTCAAGAAGCTTGTGAAGAGGCCCGGTGCCAAGATTGTGAGTGGTTCGTTGTTCACCATCTACGGAGCAGAGGAAGAACAACCAATAGTGATCGAGGGAAGACTTAATTCGTGGAGCCGGCTTGATTTGTTCAAGCTTCCTCAACGTGGACTAGTGAAGACCGGCAAGTCTTCGATACCACGAGAAAACATCGTTGTCTCTTTTGTGGTTAATTCTTGTCTTTACTTATTCTGCATTTACATTTCTAGCATTTATCTTGTATTAAATTCCTTAGCCAAAATTGTATCTAGTTTAGACATAATTCTTAATTGGCTTAAATTGTTAATTTGCTAAAAAGTTTAAAAACCTCCTATTCACGCCCTCTAGTCGGTTATCCTTGATCCTACAACCGGCCGCGTTCAGTACACAGACTAGCCCACCCTGCTGGTCATTTGCACTAGACATCCGGGAGGTACGAGATTCTCAGTTCACGTCCCGAGTGTTTATCTGTACTAACATCATTCCATCTTGCAGCCCTCAGTTGACTGTGGGGGTGACGACCAGTTCATGACGACTGATGATGACGACACGAGCCTCCCAGCTCCTACCAAGGAGTAGTACACGCCATTAGGGTATGGAGCATGGCAGCCAGGGTTTGGAGCTTATGTAGAGCAGAGCTTCTTCGGGTTCGCTGTCCCACCGTACGTCCAAAGGCAGAGCTCATTTGCGCAGCTGGAGTTACAGGCGCTGTACCCCGGGTGTGAATTTTTCGAGCCCGTCGCTCATGATTTCTTTGGAGGTGTCCCCCAGGTCGGCATGCCTCATCACGATGACATGTACGCTTACCAGACTCTGTTGGGCTATACTAAGCCTACCGGTGCACCTTCGCCACCTCAACGGTCTCCATACCCCCTCCGAACGGACACGCGCTCACCCGACCGCTTCACCTACTCCACGGGGCATGCCCGACGCAAGACATCCAGGCGCACGCGGAGGCCGTCGTAATGAGCAGAGGGTAGTGGCTCAGACTCAGATGAGTGAGCCATATTGTATCATGTGAACTCGAGCTTCTAATTTTATGTATGAAAATGTTTTAAATTGGTTTATGTAATGATTGTAAATCCTGAGGGAGTTAGCGCGTGTATCATGTAATACTTGTAATACTTCAAATTTTATGTATGAAAACGTCTTCGAATTTTTAGAATGAAAAGAAAACACACTGCGACGCTAACTTTTCTGAACGACAAGACCACACGATTTAGAGAGAAATAACAACTCTACCTCCCCAGCTTTTAAGGACGACGTGACCCGACGAGGCCGCTTCCCGCTGTGACGTGACCCAATGAGTCTGCTTCCTATAGAGACGTGACGCAGCGCTGCCACATGATTCCTCCTTGGGTCTACTTTCCGTGCCTCATTACCCAACGGGTCAGTTTTGCGCAGCGATGTGACCCGAAGAGTCAGCTTTCTGTAGTGACGTGACCAGAAGAGTATCCTCAGGGTCGCTTCCTTGCACATGCGAATTTCCTTCAACCGAATTACAATTCAGCCGCGTACGCAGCGCCGGCTTGGCATATATGTACTTCCCCTTCCACGCTGGGTTCTCCTGCATCCAAACTTCAATACAATCTCGCTCAGATGGGAAAGTGCTGGGAGGAGATCCACGAAATGCAAAGGGAGTATGCGGCCTAGGAGGAACAAAGGGAGCGTGCTAGGAGGCCACCTCTCCACAATGATGCCGCCCCCCGTAGCAGCAACCCCTACCACAACATCTCAACCGAGCATTCGCCACAACACCCACCTGAGAGGGAGAAGCTACCCCTCTGTTGGTGCAGTGACAGATGCAAGTTCTTCAAGTCCAAGCACCGGCTAAACTTGGGCTTGTGTTATTGGGGTGGCGCGAACTACTCCTGCGACTATCCCGACCGTCGTTGGGACATGAGCCGCTATTGGCAGCCGGTAAGGACAGGTTACAGTATGTTCTCCTACCATTTCTTTTTTAAAATCCGTACTAACAACCTCTCCCGTTTACCCATAGTCCCTGGATCCGCTATGTGGCTACCGCAAGTGGATCGACCTAGAGATCTACCCACACGACCTATGAACTCTCGACTGTGAGGAGTGGGATGCCAACAGGGACCGCGAGAGGAGGGAGGAGGAGCGCCGCACTGAAGAGCACAACGAGTGTATCTGGCGGGAGATGCATGCCCACATCGAGGCATGCAGGCGTAGGGAGCGCGAGGCTCGTGAGAGGGAGCGTGAGAAAAAGAGGAAAATGGCGGCCGAGGCCAAGGCGGCCGACTAGGAGTACAACGCCGAGCTCACAAGGAAGGGCAAATAGCTCCGGTCCACACAGTAGTCCGACCCTCTTATCCATATGTCCCATGTATTTCTAATTCCCTAAAGGCATGCATGTACCGTTCTTGGTTTGTTAGCCTGCGTGCCATGTAACCCCCTTGTCAGATCAACTGTCATGTTGTTATCATTGCGCCATTTCTCCAAAACTGTCGTGTATGTTACCGTGTATGAATTTTCCGGTGCATCGCAATATCACCTACCTTCGTACTTATGAATCACTGCTACCTCACAAATTTTTTTAGAAATTTAGCGCACCACAACAACATACAATGATCACAAAATATTATTGCGAGTCTAACAGATAGTTTTCCAAAGTAGGGAAAAGTATAAAATATTTGGAATATCCTACAACCTCCTCTAGACCACTAATATACTTTGCTGTCAAAATATGTATATCACCAAAATATAACCCAGGATGTTTACATACAAGCAGGCCTCCTTTGAAATATCAGCAAATCTCAAATACATTCCAGGTCACATGAAATCATGAAACCCTATTTTCCGTAACCTAAAATCCAAATTCTCGTAACCTAAATCCTAAATTTTCAAGACAATTCTAGAACACATATAAAATTATTAAAACATTACACCACCAAAAAAAATTATAATTTTTGGAGCTCATTTTCCATATTTACAAATCCGTACAAACAATACACTTATATAAAATTGCGAGAATAATTCTGGACGAATAAAATTATGGAAAATTTACACAAGCAAGTATACTGTGTCAGGAGGCTCCACATAAAATTTCATAATTTTTTGAAGTCGTTTGCTATATTTTAAAATTCAAACGAAAATCGCTGAAACCGGATTAAACCCTAACCCCCCCCAACCCTAAACACAGTGGCCGTGCGGAAGCAGCGTGTGGCGGGCTGGGGCGGCCACCGCATGGCCGACCGGGGTGTTAATTTTGCAAGTTTTTTTTTCGCTGTGGCTATTTTTGTAAATACGAAACGAAATCACGCTAATACGGCCAAAAACTCACCAATTATGCTCTATTCCAAAGAAGGTGTAGATACTATTCATTATTGTCCGTAGCTAGTCATCAATGTGTCTATCGTGGGCCAGTTATATTAAGGGAAGGAATAACAATGTCCTTTTCTCCATGGTCATAGATATAACTAGGGTATTAAGTGGGCCCTATTAAGGCGCTAAGTGGGCTTAGATAAAATTTTATCTTAACTTCTTTGACTGAAAATGTTAACCTACCCAAGGATCTGTAATACTCCAGCTCAACACGGAGCCCGGAATGCCAGTAAACAACACTAACTATCAATTTTAACATCAACTAACAGTAAATTACAATAAGCATCTCAATTATAAAACTCGTCCACGAGTCACATTAACACAATCATAATGATACAACAATCATCGATACTTAATTCTTAGGAGGCATAGCTGTAAGATCAAGGAGGCTGACTAGAGGGGGGGGGTGAATAGGTGGTTTTAAAAATCTTTTGGCTAAAACCGAGTTTTGTGCAGAATTATAAATCAATTCGGTTTTGCCCAATTAAAACCTAAATCAACTAGTATTTACTGAGTGCACCAACAATTTAATACTATTGATAATTATAACAATCTCACAAAGACATCTAAGCAATTTAATTATAGGAATGTAAATTGCAATGGAGTAAAGCACAAGAAGGCAAACCACAACAACACTGCCAACAAGGTTGAAAACAGATTGCACACCTTGCTTCCACTCAATTTGCAAAACACATTTGCCAATTGACGCAAAATGCACACAAGGGATGAAAGTGAGATTCTCAACAAGTTGCAAAACACATTTGCCGACTTTCAGAATCACACCTCAAGGAATAAGGTACATGGACTTAAACCATTTGCAAAACATATTCGCAAACTAAAGTCACATGCTACAAGGACTATGCACGAGCTTCAACTATTTGTAAAACACATTCGCAAACTAAAGTCACATGCTACAAGGACTATGCTTGAGCCTCAACTATTTGCAAAATACATTCACAAATATTGGCAACATGTTAACGAGAGCTAGAGCAAGCACAACGAGCTATCAACAAATGATTAACTCAAGCAACTAGTCAAGACCCCTCTTAATAGTACGACAACCTATACTAGCAATCCGGTCTTTCATCCAAACACCAAGACCGGTAAAAGACTAGGAACACATCCTTAACCCTAGCTAGCCATGCTTTTGCCTTGCACAAACACTTGAAGCTTGATGACACACATCTTCACTTCAAGTCTGGGTCATTGACTTGATAATAATCATCAACACATGATGATTTCCTTTACTTCAAGTTCTTGACTTGAATATGCATTAACCCATGATGTCAAACCCTAGATAATTAGGGAAATTCACAATGTGAGTAAATTGCTAGTAGGGAAGAGAGATTTACCAGCTTAGATGAATAATGAAGATAAAAGGAGATGAATCCTTGAAGAAATTGAGGGTTAATTAGCCGGATTTTAAGAGAAGACATTCACCTAGGTTTTCATATTTTGGTTAGATGAATCAACCAAAATGAAATCCAACCCAAGGAATAGAGAGAGGAGATGAAGGGCAAACCCTAGATTACCTTGGAAGGCCAAGAAGATGGCTGGAGAGGAGGATCCAAGACCAGAGATGAGGGGCGAGCGAGGGAACTCAAGACTTTGGGTGAGGAAGAAAGTGACCAAAGTGAGAAAAACTTTTCGGGTTTGGAAGTATAAAGGACTTCACGCCAAACTGGTCTAACCACTGGGCATTGGTGGTCTGACCGGTAGGGCTAGCGGTCGAACCGCTTTGGGATGGTCGGTCGAGACTCTAAACCAAACTGCTGTCGGCGAGTTCAGTTCTAGATTTTGGAGAAAAAGAGGGAAATGTTGTATTTTGCTCTAAATTTTCACACAATCAAACAAATATATTTAGAGCATTTCCAACTTATATAGCACTTTAAAATCCAATTCTTTAAATAGTTTTTATGAATTAAGCTTTCATTTTCGCAAATGAAACTTTATTTTCAAGAAGCTTCTTCAAAAGAGCCAAATTGATCATATGATGAAATTTAAAGCATCCAATTTTATGTATGAGTCATTAATACCATTATGGACCTATTCATGTTAATAATTTTGGCTCATATCTCAAAAACTCTCTTAAGTGTTAGAAGGTGACCACTTAGGTCAAAATAGGATTTTGGATGTGTTTTGAAATCAAATAACTTTTACTAGGTTGGCCTTTTAGAAATCTTGTGAATACCAAAAGGGGCAAAAACCTTTGGGAAACCTTTTAATAGCATTTGTATACATTTTACAACTAGTTTTTCAAAAGATTACTAATATTTATGAAATTTGACTTTTGGCTAAAAAACTCAATTATGAAAAGCAATACTAGCACTTAATCAATTTGGGCACACTTAGGGATGTGATATACATGATTATGATTTAGCACTCCCCCTTACTGTGCCACTTACCATCTTGCTCAAGATTAAGATAATGAAGATTTTGAACAAGAGCAAGAACACCCTTTTGAAAGATTTTCATGGAATGCAATATAATCTACACAAGGCTAGGGGCTAGATACTTCAATGTAAGTACTTGTTATCGAAATGATATTGATGCTTGGTGTGACATGATCATCCTTATGCTTGGCTCCAAATTGACGTATGGTGGAATCCACCTCTATTTGAATAAGCCAAGCCTCCAATGCCTCTCTAAGTACCTATTTAATATTTTAAGCACATTTTGGTATCCAAACTCGGTTGGGTCCTTGAATGTTAGTCACAAGAGATTTGGGCACCCAAATGACCCTTGCAATAGTTTTGTGTGAGCTAAAATTTCTAGCAAACACATTGCCATTTTTATCCTTCCTAAGCAAATAATGATCATTATAGATAATAGGCTTAGGAGAGATACCTTTGGGACAATCCTTACTAAAATATCTATTTTCCTGGCAATTATAGCAAGTTGGGCTCTTACTTCCCCTTTTTGTCTTCTTTACTTGTGTCAGACCCCAATTTTGGAGTTTAGGATCCACTGTGTATAGTTGTGTCATTCCCTGGATCAGTAGCTGACACACACAGTTACATTGTTGGTTCAAAATACATATCTCAAAATCATTCAATTATTACATAATAATAAACAAGGCACGACATACTTTACAACTTTTGATGTGCGGAGTGGCCGAACAGACCAAACCCACACGGAGAGTCATCAGCGGGGAGGTGCCAAAGCACAGCGTGTGGAATTCCTCATAATATGCCCACCGGCAATCGATTGTGGGCCCGCGACCTAGTTCTTGGCATTCTTGATCTTCGGTTCTTGATCCATACTCATAGTCAACCCAAGGCAAGACGACGATCAGGTAATGGCTGATGGTTGTGGTACGATCACACCTGGTTGTAGAGGAGGTCCTGGGGTGGTCCCGGAGAGGTTTTAGGGAGGTCTCGGGGTGGTCCTGAAGGTCCTGGAGAAGTTCTGAAGAAGTCCCGAGGGAAAACCGGAGTTGACCCAAGGAGACCCCGGGGAGGTCTTGAATAGGTCCTGTGGAAGTCCTATAGAGATTGCATGGAGATCATGGGAGGTCTGGAAGAGGTCCTGAGAGAGAGTCCTGTTGTGGTCTTGGAGAGGTCCTAAGGGATGCTGTAGAGGCGTGCTGGGGAGGTCCGGAGGAACACTGTAGAGACGTTCCGAAGAAGTCCTGAGGAGGTCGAGAGGATATGACAAAAGAGGTGTAGGAGGTCCAGGGGGAGTCTTGAGGAGGTCCTGAGGATATGACAAAAAGGGGTGAGGCGGTCCTGAGGAGATCTTGGAAGATCTGGAGGAGGTCCAGTAGTTCATAAGGTGGTCCAGGGAGGTCTTCGAGATCCTGCGGAGTTCCTGGAGGATTTGGAGACGATCCTGTGGTTTGTGAGGCGGTCTGGGTGGTCTTAGGAGGTCCAATGGGAAGTCCTAGGGAATCCTGAGGAGGTCTTGGGACATCTGGTAATGATCCTTAGACCATACAGGGGTGGTCATGAATCTCGTATTAGTGGTCCTATACCATCTAGGGGTGGTCGTGAGACATCTGGTTGTGGTCTTAGATCATCTAGGGGTGGTCGTGTGACATCTAGCAATGGTCTTAGACTATCTAGGGGTGGTCGTGAGACATCTGGTGGAGGTCCGGGTGGTTAAGGGGGTTCCTAAGGAGATGCTGTAGGCCAGGGAAGGTCTAGGGAGGTCTTGCGAAGATCCTGGAGGTCTTGGGAGGTCTTAGGGAATCCCGAGGAAGTTCTGGGGTAAGGTCTTGGAAAGCTCTTGGGGATGATCCAAGAGGGAGCCTTGTAGTGGTCAAGGGAAGTCCTAGGGAGGTCCTGAAGGGAGGTCCCGAGGAGGTCCGGGGAAACAGATTCCGAGGATGTCTAGGGGTGATCTTAAAGAGGTCCTGGAGTGATCTACAAGAGATCCTGGAGTGGTCCTATAGGTCATGAGGATATCCTGAATGGTCCTAGGAGATCCTGGGAGATCCTGGAAGTCAAGAGAGGTCCGAGGGAAGTCTTGATATGTCCCCGAGGAGGTCCAAGTGGAGGTCCTGGAGGCCGCACCAGGTCGTAGAAGGGATGGCTACACACAGTGTGGACCGAGCTTGGTGCGAATAGTGCCTGTAGGGGTAGTGCTCGTAGAACAGTGAAAGCCCGCAACATAATGTAATTATTCATTTATATATATATATATATATATATATATATATATATATATATATATATATATATATATATATATATATCCGTCGGCCAATTGTTTTACAAAAGAGCCACGAAGGCAAGTTCTTACAAAAGCCAAGGTACAGAAACGAATACAAGGGCGTAAGCAGAGTAAATCATAGTGGATCCATTCACTCTGCACACAGGTAAGCGACTGGGGTTCCCGGCCTAAACTTCATCATCTTCAACATTATCCGGTTCGGCCTTTGGGTAGTAGTGGTCGCAGGGGTCTTGATCCCATGGGTTTGAAAAGATTAAAATGGCAGAGCCTGAGTACACAACCGTACTCGCGAGCCAACACACAATGCATTTGTATAGATGCAAGGCTAGTCAAGGGAAGCTTTAGAGTTCTTTTATTTGCACAAAGCCAAGTTTGAAATAGATGAGTAGTAGGAAATCCTGAGACTTAGCATTTTAACAAATCAGTTTTCAGAATTGAGTTTTCATTTGTAAAGTACTAGTGGAGGTCCCACTTCCTATACTCGGGTTATCCCGTATTTACCACTGGTCCCCGACCAGGCCTTTATCAAATCCCTGGGGTCCCACCTCAGCCTTCCCTTTTCATCCCAAATGGTTTTGTATAAAAACAAAAACTATATCAAGCAAGTTCTCAGCACCGCTCTTGACCGTGAGCACGGCTATCATAATAGTTTTCTTACTCTGCAAAGTTCGCACACTTCACCCACAAGAGGTAATTGCCTTGATATATACACATGTTTCCTTGGACATGCGAATCAAGGGGATATTACCACATGGCCTTTACAATGCTCATTCCTCGATGCAACCTCACCCGCTAAGGTTTCCACCGCCCGGTGCCAAGCACTTCCAGGAGGCACCCTCTTGCACCATGTGGTTTCTCTGTGGCTCCCTTTCCCCTTTACCCACGCCACATTCCTCCAATGGTGAGGCCACGCCGAGGCGAGCAAATTAGTTGGCCAGGTCGTACCCATATTAGACTTGTGGTTGCACTGTTTTTGCATGAGAGGTCATCACAAGATTCGTTCCTTACTTGACCAGGGCGGTACATCCACATACCAACACATTCTCGTGCCCCAGGCACCAACCATCCTTTCCAGCCACCCAGTCGAAAACAGTTTTTTAGGTTTTATTGTTTTTGAAAATATCATTTACTTCAACATACAGCCAGGCTCCCAGTCTTACTGCCCAAATCATTTTCCAAAGTTTTTAAGGATTGTGGTTGGGCAACTTAATGCCCTAATGACAATGTATTTAAGCAAGGCTAAGCATGACACTTAGATACAAACCTATCAACTAGTATGTAATCCATTAAGTCTAGGGTGACAAAGGATAATGTCCAAGTTCAAGGATTTGAAAGTTTATACACAAATACTATTAAGGCATTAACTATGAGCTAGACCAATTTAGTTTGATAAAATATAGCAATGCATTTTCATAATTTAAAGCAACATAATTTGCAAAAGATAGGCTCAAAATGATCAAAGTGTTCACTCGCCTTGGCCAATGTTCTGATAAAACTCTATATCCTGATATTCGTCCTTCTCGATATCCTGGTAATAATCTCGCTTAATATACTGATATTCATCTTGCTCAACTTTTCTGGAAATCTTGTCCTGGTTGGGGTTGGAGTTCCATTATATCTTCCGTTGCTAAATACGCATAATACAATTGAACTCCAGAATGACTGAGAGCAACCAAGTAAAATCCAGTAAGTCCAAATATATTCAACAAATGGAAATACTTCGAAGGAGCAAACATATTTAACAACAACACAATAGGATGCCCAGACCATTTCCTTAAGTATGGCGCAGGGGGCTCTCTGATCGACCGGCTTATATGTTTGTAAGCCCCATCGACCAGAGACTGGTCGTGGAAGGAACTTATGCCCAGGTGGTAGTAGAAAGGCTTACGGCTAGGAACTGGTCGTGAGGACACTTACGACCAGGAGATGGTTGCAGTAGCTATGGTGGTCGAAGCTATGGAAGTCGTAGAGGCTACAGTGGTCGCAAAAGAATACGATGGAGAGGTCGTGAGAGTGCTAGGACAAAGGAAAGGTCGTAGACTATGAGGGTGGTCTTTATAAAAGGTTCAAGAGGGTGGTCTTTTGTAAAAAGACAAATAGAGAGATCTAACGAGAGGGAGGTCTGAACCCTCAGATCTAATCGAGGAGAGATCTGTACTGTTAGATCAAAGCAAGAAGAGGTCTGGACCCTTAGATCCAACGAGAGGAGGTCTGGACCCCTTTGATCTAAATGAAAGGTGATCTGGAACCTTAGATCTAGAAGAGTTGAGATCTGGACCCTTAGATCCAAGAGAGGGGAGGTCTGGATCATTAGATCTAATCGAGGGGAGGTCTGGATTGTTAGATCAAATCAAGGGGAGGTCTGGATCGTTAGATCCACTCGAAGGATGGTCTGGATCGTTAGATCCAATTGAGGGGAGGTCTGGATCGTTAGATCTAATTGAGGGAAGGTCTGGATCATTAGATCCACACGAGGGGAGGTCTGGATCGTTAGATCCAATCGAGGGGAGGTCTGGATCGTTATATCAAATCAAGGGGAGGTCTGGATCGTTAGATCCACTTGAGGGATTGTCTGGATCGTTAGAACCAATCGAGGGGAGGTCTGGATCGTTAGATCTAATCGAGGGGAGGTCTGGATTGTTAGATCAAATCCAGGGGAGGTCTAGATCGTTAGATCCACTCGAGGGATGGTCTGGATCGTTAGATTCAATCGAGGAGAGGTCTGGATCGTTAAATCCACTCGAGGAAAGGTCTGGATCGTTAGATCCAATCGAGGGGAGGTATGGATTGTTAGATCCACTCGAGGGAAGGTCTGGATCATTATATCAAATAAAGGGGAGGTCTGCATCGTTAGATCCACTCGAGGGAAGGTCTGGATCGTTAGATCTAATGAAGAGAGGTCTGGATCGTTAGATCCAGGTGAGGGGAGGTCTAGGCCCTTAGATCTAAGCGGAGGGAGGTCTGGGCCATTGGATCTAAATGAAGGAAGGTCTGTACCCTTAGATCTAAGCGAATGGGAGGTCTGGGCCATTAGATCTAAATGAAGGGAGGTCTAGGCCCTTTGATCTAAGCGAGGGGAGGTCCCGACGGTCAGGTTAGAACCAGAGGAGGTCCTGGCGGTCAAGATTGAACCAAAAGAGATCCTGACGGTTACGATGAATGCAAGGGAGGTCCTGATGGTCAAGATGAATGTCAAGGAGGTCCCAACGGTTAAGATGAATGCAAAGGAGATTCAGATGGTTACGATAAAAGCAAGGGAAGTCCTGACGGTCAAGATGAACGCCAAGGAGGTTTCGTATAGAATTTCCGAATAAGCTTTGAACTCTCATCAAAACCAAATGTTTCTATTTATTTGAGACTTCAGGAAAATAGAGATGCTGTTGGGAGGTCGCGGGAGTTGTACGACCTGTGGGAGGTCATGGAAGTACCACGACCAGGGGTGGTCGTGGAGGTGTACGACCATGTGGGAGGTCGCAGAGGTGTTACGACCAGTGGGAGGTCGTGAGGGTGTTACGACCAGGGGAGGTCTTCGCAGAAAGTCCCAGAGGGTGGTCTTTGCAAAATGGAATGCCGCGACCACGAGGGTGGTTTTGGTAAAATAGGAGGTCGCGACCACGAAGGTGGTCTTTGCAATCTGGGTGGTCATGACTATATGGGTGGTTCAGGCCAAGAGGGTGGTCTTTGTAAAGTAGGAGGTCGCGGTGAGAGGGCGGTCTTTGCATAATGGGAGGTCACGGCTAAGAAGGTTGTGGGAGTGTTAATCGTGCGTAGTTGAATGAGAGAAGTGCTCAACTACACAACAGAGGTCGAAAGAAGCTGCAGTTCGATTGTATTGATGCAATCGAATGAACCAGCAGAAATACCAAAGGAAGAACCCGAGAAACACCCAAGAGAGAATGAGGCAGCTTGAACTAGGAAGAACATCTGGTTGCTAAGAACTCACCGGTACAGAAACTGGGAAATGGGCTAGCCGGAGCTGAGCTGGTGGCGATGGACCACAGCAATGGAAGAAGCTCCGCGCTGCAAGTAGCTTGAGGGAAGTGAGGGTGGTCTTCGGTCTTCAAGGTTGCTTTTTGGAAGCTGGTGCTTGGCCTACCCGGATGTCTTGAAATGTTCTGGTCGGAGGGGAAGAGGAGTGGTCTCCAAGGCTGTTCCGATGGGTGCATGCGGCAAAGGCGGGGATGATGCGGTGGCGCTCGGCTGGGGCAAGCACTTGATCCTGAATGGAGCTCAAGCTTTCTTGGAGGAGGGAGAGAATGAGGTTAGCACTGGAATGGCTACGAAGAGCAACAAGGAGGTAATAAGGACTTGGGCGAATATGTACATGCACCTTAGCACAATTGTCGAGGAGGAGTGGTTTGTGCAGTTGACGACATGGGCAGCATAGGACAGCTGAATGACATCTTGGGTGACTGCTATTAATGGTCAATAGACCACAGCATGCTGAACCTCTCCCTCTTGGCGCACGTGGCAACCAAATGGAAAGGGGCACGATCGCCTCGATCCCGCTTAGGAGGTCTGCAGACCGGCCGAACCTCATCTGGTCTGGAGGAACAGGGGAGGAAAGCGTTGGCACGAGCACTAACTCGGCTGGTGAGGAAGGGAGAGAGAGAGAGAGAGAGAGCACGGGAGCTTGTTGGCCAGACTGAACCAGACCAACAGTGCTTAGTAGGAAGAAGGAAGGAATGCTAGGAAGAAATGGGGAGAGATAGAACAGCAGAATTTTAGACTTGCTAAAATTCTGATTTTAGCTTTAAGGAACTCTTACTTGATAATAGACAAAGTCAAGATAGTAGAAAAGAGAAAAGCACTCAAGTAACTCTTCAAAATGCAAGCAAACAGAACGACAGTAGACTTTAGACAAAAAAGTTTTAAAAATCCCATATTTTGCCTTTATGAATTTTTGGGCTGTTACAACTTGCTCCTTGCCAGTTTGCCTCTTCTTTGATGACAATTGCTTGTCATTTATCTTGTTTGGGCACACCGAGGCAAAATGTCCCTTTTCATTGCAACCAAGGCACTTGATATTCTTTGTGTGTTTTGCATTGTGTTTTATCTTGCTATTCTCTTTCTTCTTTGGAGTGAAGCCAATTCCACTCTTATCTTGCAAGTATCTTTGCTTGCTCAATATCTCATCGAGAGTGGCCTTCCCTTTGAAGCTTCTTTCCAAGTCATTAGTCAATTTCTTGATTTGGGCCTTAAACTCTTCATTTTTCTCTACAAGATTAGTATCACAAGACATAGATGAAATATGAGCATCTATTTTTGAGCAACAAGGCATATCAAGCAAATCATCATAAGAAGTGGATATGCTAACCTTAGATATAATGCAAGGGTTAGCAACTACACATAACATATCATCTAATAAATAATATGTTATGCCTATATCCACTTTGGACTTATTGAGCTTATTTAGGAGGAGAGTTTCATGTTCATCTTTTAGAATATCATAATTATTTTGAAGTGAGATGTACTCTTTCTTTAAAACTTTGAATTTTAATTTCTCCTTTCCTAAATACTCATTAAGATCCTCAAGCATATTCATCAACTCATCATATGAGGGTTCATCATTATTTACCTCTTTATTACTTTTAGCCATAAAGCAATGAGGTTATGTAGATGGAGTTGAGATCTCATCGTTCTTGGAGCTAGAGATTGAGCATTCTTCTCCTGACATCCATTCTTCTATGCAATCATCATTGGTTGAAGTGGACCTTTCATAATTATCTTGAAGATAGGTCCACATCTCATGAACATTCTTGAGATTGCATATGTCATTGAATATCTCTATACTCAAAGCACTAAATAAGGCGTTAGTTGCTTGAGCATCGAGATGTGAGCATTTATCTTCCTCAATAGATGAAGCAAGATAATCCTTTGAAGGAGAAAAGCCCACATCTACGATCCGCCAAATTTTTGGGCTTATAGCCTTAAAATAACAAGACATGCATATTTTCCAAATATCATAATTCGTGCTATCGAATAGAGGTGTCTCACCAAGGTGCATTATATTACTAGTCGCCATCCTTTACTCTCTAGGCGGATACCAGTTGTAAGATCGAGGAGGCTGACTAGAGGGGGGTGCATAAGCAGTTTTTAGAATCTTTTGACTAAAACCGAGTTTTATGCGGAATTACAAATCAATTCGATTTTGCCCAATTAAAACCTAAATCAACTAGTCTTTACTGAGTGCACCAACAATATAAGACTATTGATAATTATAGCAATCATACAAAGACATAGAAGCAATTTAATTATAGGAATGTAAATTGCAATAGAGTAAAGCACAAGAATACAAACCACAACGACACAAGGATGTTTTACCGTGGTGTTCGGAGACTTGCCGGTCTCCCCTAATCCACGTCGAGGTAAGCCCAAACTAATTGGACTGGCTCCGTGAATTAAGCCAAACACCATCGAGGTAAGTCCAACCACTTAGACCAGCTCCAACACGAACCAACACCTCGATCCACTTGGGGTTGCTCTTCCTCCACTCCGGAGATGATGAGCACCAAACCACTCACAACCGTCCGGGTCTTCTCACAACCTTCTTTGAGAAGATCACCGGCGTAACTCCTCTAAGCCGTCTAGGTGTCGACAAACACCAAGAGTAACAAGTCGGAGACGCTCACTTGAACGAATCAAGTATCTAAGCTCAATAAATACGCAATCTACTACCTAATGCAACACATGCACTTAGGGTTTGCTCTCTAAGCTCACTAAGTGCAACACATGCACATAAGAGAGGAGAGAGTTTGCTCTTTGCTCAAAGGAATGAATAGCGCCAGCAACAACAACTTCCACAACCAGCCAAGGTGGGTATTTATAGCCCACACACAAAAACTAGCCGTTGGAGAGAATCTGCTGAAAAGTCAGGGAACCCCACTCTGACCGCCAACCAATGGCCAGTCAGACCGCTCTTGCTCCAACGGCTATAAAAACTAGCCATTGGACACACATTCGGTCTGACTGTCAACCAATGGCCAGTCAGACTGGACCAAGCCGGTCAGACCGCCAAAGGGGTGGTCAGACCGCTCAAAGGAAACCAAGCCAGATCTAGAGAAGCACCTCTTCTGGAAAAAAATATACCGCAAAAATATTTTGGTATTACCGCTCTCCGGTAGTACCGTTTATTATGTGCGGTACCACCGCACAAAAACTTGCGATTTAAACTGCTCACCATGGGACCGGTCAGAACGCCCAACCCATGGCGGTCAGATTAATATATCACCGGTCAGACCGACTGACATGGGCGGTCAGACCATCAACTGCCAAAAAGGTTGAAAACAGATTGCACACCTTGCTTCCACTCAATTTGCAAAACATATTTGCCAATTGACGCAAAATGCGCACAAGGGATGAAAGCGAGATTCTCAACAAGTTGCAAAATACATTTCCCGACTTTCAGAATCACACCTCAAGGAATAAGGTACATGGACTTAAACCATTTGCAAAAAACATTCGTAAACTAAAGTCACATGCTACAAGAACTATGCATGAGCCTCAACTATTTGCAAAATACATTCGCAAATATTGGCAACATGCTAACGAGAGTTAGAGCAAACACAACGAGCTATCAACAAATAACTAACTCAAGCTAGTAGTCAAGACCCATCTTAATATTACGATAACCTATACTAGCAATCCGGTCTTTCATCCAAACACCATGATTGGTAAAAGACTAGGAACACATCCTTAGCCCTAGCTAGTCATATATTTGCTTTGCACAAACTCTTGAAGCTTGATGGCGCACATCTTCCCTTCAAGTCCGGGTCATTGACTTGATAATAATCATTAACACATGATGGTTTCCTTTACTTCCAAGTTCTTGACTTGAATATGCATCAATCCATGATGCACTCTTTCACTTGACCTCCATCAACACATGATGGGTCTTATTTTGACTTGATGATCAACTCATGATCATCTCGTCTTCTTGAACATCATCGGCACACGATGATTTCCTTTTCTTCGATATCTTGATACGCATCAACACAAGATGCATCCTTTTCTTGAATCTTGACTTGATGACGATCAACTCATGATGTCATCCAACGTCTCTATCATCATGGGACATAACCTATTCATCCAACTCATGAAAAATATTGGTCCCACAACATGATTGTCATTTATTACCACAACATACCATTAACTCATAGTGGTGGGTCAAGGTACTCCAATCTTTCCCTCTTTGGTAATTGATGATAACCATCACAATTGCAAATAATTGAATGTAAGGTCATATGAGTATATATGAACTACACAAGTTTTGTATACTCATTTGACATCTTTCAAAGTAAAGATTCTTAATATATGTGGATAAAGAAATATGGATCAATACTAATGAAACCACAAAACATAGAGTGAACTCCTCCTAAATGTGTGCATACACGAATGCGTAATAAAAAAATATGCACATATTAAAGCTAAAATTTTAGTGGAGTTCAACCTATATTTAGGATCCGAGGAATGCAACAAGATATAGGAATATGATGTCGAATGCACACCTCTTTGATTTTCACCTTTTTATCCAATTAAGACTAAACAACATGTATAATAATAGAAGTATTAGTCCCACAAATAGATTTATCATTAATAACCAAAACACTCCATTAACTCATAATGGCGGGTCTAGATTCTTCAATAGTAATATAATAAACCAAGATTGACGCAAAACCATTCGAATAAAATCTATTGAATGAACAATCAACTCTAACCTATCATCTAACACTATGCGATACTATCATGTCCTAATTATAAATCATCACGCTATAATAAAGGTTCTCATTTCCAATGAATTAAGTAATTGAGTGTAGGTTCTGGTTCTAAATGCGCTAGCCCTTCCCAAGTAAAACGTCATCAACAATCACCTAAAAACAACAAAAGAGCAAGAGTGTGTCTACAACTCAGCAAACACAATAATAAACAATGAACAATGATCAATTCAACCATAAACAATACACTACTACAGAGAGGGTATTCACAGACGGCTCCAAACCATCATCACAGATGGTTTTTGAACCTTCTGAATTTATGTGTCTGTGATAACAGGCGGTTATCACAGATGGTTTTGAGCCGTCTGCGATAAGTCACAACACAAACGGTTTTTTGTTGAAACCGTATGTGAAGGCTTACTATCACAGACGGTTTCCACCAACAACCGTTTGTGATATGTAAGATATCACAGTCGGTTCTATTGACAAACCGTCTGTGATTAGAGACATATCACAGACGATTAGTAAAAATAACCGTTTGTAATATCCGACATATCACAGACGATTGTTGGTGAAAGCCGTCTGTGATAGTAGGCCTTCACAGACAGTTTATACGATAAAACCGTCTATGATAATTCATTATACCTAATTAATTTTTTTTCTTCTGATTTTCGGCTAGCCTCAAGAATTGCTAGCCATGCCCTCTGAAAGCAAGCAAGCAGAAAACAGATAAATCACAGATGAATCAATTGTTGACAACTCAAAATCAATTACAAAAGAATATGTTCAAGTATTTTCGCTAGAGTTACAATTGAATTGCAACTACTCAAAGTGAATTATAATTGAATCAATTGTTTGAAGGTCATTCAGCAGTGTTGATGGAGTGAAACTCTTCGTTGGCGTTAATGATCTCTGTCTTGGTGAAGCTGTAGAGCATCCCTCGAAACTCTGAGATTTCGGCCATAACCAATGCATCTAAATCAAGTATCAGGCCCCGTCGCTAGCAGGAGTAAAGTAGTACGTATATATATTTAAATTTATAATTAGGAAATAATTATTGCGAGATTGACAAAACTCTGGATCATTCGTCTTAGCACTCATAATTTGCTGCATATGACGACAAACGTAGAATGCACACAGGTGATCTTGTTTTTGCTGGTGGCACTGCAAAATTAGAATTACATATATAAGTATAGTCAGTTCGAGATGTATTATTACGAAGTGTGATATATGATTATCGTGTTGTAGCACGTACCAGAAATCACGTCATGTGTTGCAGTTTGGCGCTCGATTCTTTGTGTGTCCTTCCCTCAGCAACATAGGCACTGAACGACCTATGTGATTCCAAAAATTTATCCTTGGCTATTTCAAACGAAGGAAGACTACAATAGAGTTATGTATTGTGGAAATGAGCATACCTGTCGAGTATTCCTTAGAAAAGGGTGAAGTCGTGGTTTTTGTTGAGTAGGGAATCAAGGTATATTATCTTGTTCCTCTTTAATACAATGACTAAAAGGATCCAGTGGAACCTACTCATGTATGTCGCTATAGTCATTAAACCTAAGTTTGTGCTGCGTATAAAGTACAAATAAAATTTGTATAGCAAGTAGTGAAGCACTTACTTCTGGTTGTAGGGCACCAGTATGTAGTCCTTGTCACCCTAAGCAAGCAGTCTTGTCGTTATGTATTTCACGATGTAGGATGCGTCTTTGGTGATGCATTGCTCAGAGACCAAGTGTGGGTTGAGGAAACCCACCGGTTCTAGCCATCGCCAGACATTTTTATCATGTATCTATACATAAGCAATGAGTTGTGACATTTATCGTTATTATGTGAATATAGAACTTGATTGTACACACTTACAATGTCCAGCATCGTAGAAGCGAGGCGTCGAGGGCATTGAGGTTGAATAGGTCGAATAAGTCGTCGAAGCCCATGACGAAGTGGCCCGGCTCATGGAAGAAATGCTCATTCGTATATCTGATGGTGATTCTAGTATTGCACCCCTTCTATTTGGTCTTCTGTATGTACCAGACATGCAAAGACTGGCAACCTATTCCAGCGCGGGCTAATACTGTGTTGGAGGCCAACGGACTTCCGAGGGAGTATGTCCCAGGCTTGGGAGGCGCCTTAATATTTTTCGATTTCTATTTGGCCTTAATGACTCACCCGCTACACATCTTCCCATGAGACGACTCAGGAACCGATACAACGACACGCTTTTCTGGTTCCTTCGGCGTCTTCTCCACGGGAACCAATGAGGCGGCCTTCTGAAGTGAAGGATGAGGTGGAGTCTTCGAGGGTCCTGTTGTTGGAGAGGCATGGTCATGTCGAGATCGTGACACTGCAGGGTCTAGGGCGATGTCCTTCTTGGGCCACTAGATAAAAGTGTACATGGCACCCTCTAATGTTCTGATGTATTCGTTCGGGCGAATCTCCAGCGGGACGACCATGAAATGGTATGTACCATGTCCACCTGGACCCTGGTGTAACCCTGAGCCAACTAGGCACCGTGTAGTGATGTCCCTTTCTGGCATGGATACGCCATCCCCCACCCAGCCTCAATAGAAATGAACCCAACTAGCCTCACTTGGAGCTTGCAGGACGTTGGCTCCTACAAAATGATACACAATTAGCTAAGATGTCCTATAGGTCTATCCAGTGGCGGAGCTAGAAATTAGATGATGGGGGTGCGCACCTCCCGTGCCGCGTGCTGTCGGCCACACTCCTGAGCCGTTTGTAGCCCCCACACAGCGTGCCGCCCTCCGTGTCGCTGCTACCGACTTCTTTTTTCGCTTGTCGATCGTCTGGCTCCGTCTCCTGTCGTCTGGCTGCAGGCTGCCGCCCTCCTATGACTCGTGGTTGCCTAGGGAGCAGCTGAGCAGGAGAGGATCAGAGGAGAGATTAGGGTTAGCTGGTTGGGGTCTTCGGGTTCGGGAGGAGTAGGACTGAGCAGATGTGAGGAGAGGATTTCTTCTGGAGATTTGGAGAATTGGTAAGCTGGGCTGGACGGACTCGGCTGGGCTGGGCTGGACCAAGTGATGAGCTAATCCCTGGTTGCTTTTTAGAATTTTGGGGGGTGCCGGGGCATACCCGGCACCCCACCTGGTTCCGCCTATGGGTCTATCTTTGGAGCATTCCAGAGATGTACGTTACCATGATGTCATCGATAGGTAATTGGACGTCGCCATGTTCAGAATTTCGCGTGGATGCAACGCTACTCCGATGTTGAGGAGGACTAGCTCCAAAATAACGGGGGCGGCTTGCGATTGGTTGAGGAGTTGATTCATTTGATCCTAGAATCTTGTTATCTGTCCTTGAAATTTTGCAGTAAGCATCTCAACCAACCGTTCCTTGCACTCGGACTTGGATCTCTTCCTACTACTATACGTCTCGGAGTCGTTTGGGAATCCCTCACTACAAGGTATGTATATCCTTCTCCCTGACTGCTTCGAAGGAGCCTTGGGAAGATTCGGTAGTCAATGCGTGCTGCAAGAGACCATCATGTTATTTTAGATACTATGAAGTTATGGCCTTATTAACAACTAAGTAGTTCGACATATTTACTAGTCGTTGGGACACTTCCTCGTCTGCCGGGTTTGTGAAAGAGATGCTGCCCGAAGACGTGGATGATGTCCTCGCTCTTAACCAGCTTCAGGCGCGCTTGTCTGTGATCCCAACAAATGGCCCGGTTGCGTTCTCGTCCTGCGCTGTCCATTGCGTGGTTTTACCCGTGTACCTAGTGGTGCCGAGTTTGTGGGGGTGAGTGTTTTGTGCCTGGAGAGCCTTGTGCTCTGCACTTTGCTCCTAAAATTCGATCGTCGTCTTCATCAGCACAAAGGCATCCCATATATCCCGCGACAAGAATTTGTACTTCGTGAATGGCGTCCAACTCGTGTTCACGTACTTCGTGACATGCATGCTCTTGAAGGTCCTCCACGCGTGTCCCATCGTGAGCAACGCCTGTCGTTCCACACGTGCCTGGTCTGCTTCTAGGATAGAGAACGAGCTTGAAATATCAGTCCACAGCTGGCCTCTCTCTACATCTATCAGAGACTTCCAGCTTGGTGTGGTGATGGGACCCGTTCCCTTCCAATTATCCCACAGATGGTCCGGAATTTTGCTGCTGCTTTCTTGGAACTCAGAGGGACCCTAGAGGCACTGACCTCCGTGATGGTCATTCGGTCCACAGGCAATTTCGATATTCCTCTGCTATCTCGCTTACGTACCACTTTCCTTGGAGATCCAGACGCATTCGGTGACATCGATGACGGCAGCAAAGACGGTGTAGACGCCATCTCGCTTACTTGCTATCTATATGAGTTACATACGCAATGAACTAAAATTTTAGAATTCCATGTTTAGATAAAATGGATTACAAGTTGATATTCACTAGGTATTTTTGAAGATAATTTCCCTTGGCCAAATGGAAGTTACCCAATCAATAAACTAAAAATATAATATCCCGCATAAAGAATAATATGCTCAATACAATCGTCGTGTATACAATCATCATGTATACAAAAGAAATCAGCATAAAGCTAAGATTTAAAAGATTAATGATTGCTCTCAGACGGCTAGATGCACAAGACAAAATCTTGGCTATTACAGCACACATGTCAATATCTCTTCAATAAAAAAGAAAAAGAAGATACAAGAGATACAAACCCAAGAAAGTAAACACTTCAAACCAAGAGACCAACCAACAATAGAAAACTGCACTTGAAACATGTACAAAAAAGGGAAAGGGGGGGGGGACAACATTGCCACCTCCATATTGGCAGTTGGGATTATACAAAATAAATGGCATTACAACATAATTCAACCAAAGTTTAAATGACCAAAATAACATGTATTCATGTAATTCTACCAAGTCATCTAAAGAGAATAATATGCTTAACACATACACTATTAGAGCATCAAAAATCAGCATAAAGCTAAGATATAAGATGTTGATGAGTGCTCTTAGAAGGCGAGTTGCAAAGGAATTAATCTATGTCATCTCAGCCCTTTAGTCTATACTCTTCACAAATTGGATAAGAAAACTAGAATTCAAAATTTGATCTCTAATCAATGCTTTACCAGTCTGACAGATTAATCACATGCATAAGAAGTTCAAACTATTGCTTTCTAAGAGTCAATGATCATCAAGAATCACAAAATCCACTACTGCAGTTTACAAAAGACTATAAACTAGGTTCACTGAATTCAATACTTCAAGATACAAGCCGATAGACTTTTAATGAATTCACAGAAAACTCAGATTTAGCTAAAAGCTTTCGGCTGATAGGATATTTAGTAGGATAACAGCTCAAGAGATCATTTTAAGCACTACAGAAGTACCAGAACTTATTGACATAATACGACAGCAGTAAGCAAACCTCTTTAAGAGCTCAAAACTAAACCAGATATCCTATCAATTTCAGTATTAGACCATAACATCACAGAGCATTAGATCAAGCCCACATAATTCACTTTGCTATATCTTTCAGTGTATGAGTCAAATCAAATTCAGAATTTGAAGCCAATCCAGCACACACATATATAATCAAAGTGAACTGCAATTGGAACAAAGAGATACTTATAGAGCCGACGATATTCAAAACCACCGAGCACCACAAGAATCAAATCCGAAAGCTTCTTTCTCCTCAGGTCAAGACAAAATCGACCTTAAGAACTCCAATTGAACCCATCAATATTCCTTCGAGTACCCACACAGAGTATGGCGCAAGAAGGAATCCAACCGGATGAGCACAACCGAAGAAGATCAAGGGTTCACCAAGCGGTGTGGAGGAGGTGGCCGAGCGGCGTGGCTCCGGCGTGGAGGAGGAGGCCGAGTGGTGTGGCTCCGGCGTGGAGGAGGACTTTGACGTGGAGGAGGAGGCCGAGCGGCGTGGCTTCAGCGTGGAGGAGGACTTCGGTGTGGAGGAGGGGGCTTCAGGCGGCAGCGGCGCTCAGATGGGGAGGGTAACGGGTGAGAGTGGCTCTGGGTAGTCGAACAGGTGAGTGACGATAATAAGGACACAAACCCTAGTGATTCCCTACTAATAAAGGGATATCACCGACGGTTCTATTATGGAACTGTCTGTGATAGAACCGTTTGTGATATGCTACTGTGTGATAGTTCATTCTATAGCTATTATGATTTTGGGCTAGCACGGGGTCAAATTAAAAAAAAACAGAGATATGTGCAACAAGTATTCTATAGCATACTAGTTCATAACAATAGAAATCCATAATTTGGCATGAGAGCACATGAACCTTTATAAGCCATACAAATCCATAACACATGATAATTCCACATTGACATCAAAATAAGAGATTACAAGTCCATAACACATGGCAAGTCCACATTGACAGTGAAATAACAACTAAGAGTAGAAAACACAAATCATGTCTCATGTTATGGAATAAATTACAATGGAATAAATTCTTAATTAAAATATAGCCCTTCATGATGATCGATGCACATATATTTAGCTTCCTCACTGGGTTCTTCCTCGAGCCTGATGCCATCTTTAAAAGGAGGCCACTCATCAAATTGATTGTACTTTTTCTCATCCACAACATTCTCAACTCCGACAATCCTTCTTTTTCCATGAAGAACTATGTGGCGGTTCTTATTTGTTAGGTCCATTATATAAAAAACTTGAACAACTTGCTTAGCGAGTATGAATGGTTCGTCCTTCTATCCAACACGTTTGAGGTCCACAGTAGTGATGCCGTACTTGTCGACCTTCACACCCTGCGGAAATTTAACCTAATGGCATCGAAACAAGGGGATCTTGAAAGGTACGTAGTCGAGCTCCCAAATCTCCTCTACGAACCCATAGTAGGAGTTCAACCCACGTGGCCCAGCGGTATTGAACTGCTCGTGAAACACATCTATGTAGACATCGCTGTTCTGGACTGTGCTCTTTCTATCCTGAGCTGTCGTATAAAATGTGTACCCATTTATGTTGTATCCCTGCCATGTCACGATTGTAAATTTTGGCCCTTTTGCCAACCATAGCAGTGTATCATCACTTAATGACCTCCCAGTGAATCACACCATTAACCATTCGTTGAACCGACGGTTGTGCTCTGTCGTGATCCGAACCTTCGATCGGTCTGGATTTTGTTGGCGTACCATGTGTTTATGCTCGTCGATGTACGAGGACACTTGGGTCATGTGTTGCAAGACCGTGAAATGGGCTTGGGCGTACGTACTCAGATCGGGAGTGATTGCTTTTCTTCTGATGGTCCCAACACCCTCCAATCTCCCCTGATGACGAGATAGAGGCATACCTATCGGTTCCACCTGAGCCATGTAGTCGACGCAGAACTCAATGACCTCTTCGGTTGCATAACCTTCGATGATGCTGTCCTTCGGTCGAGATCGATTTCGTACGTAGGACTTGAGAATTCCCATGTACCTCTCGAACGGGTACATATGACATAGGAACACAAGGCCGCATATCTTTATCTCTTTCACAAGGTGAACAATGAGATGTATCATGATATCAAAAAATGACAGAGGAAAATACATCTCAAGATGATAAAGAGTCGTCACCACCTTGGCCTGCAGATCATCTAGTCCTTCGGGATCGATGACCTTCTGAGCAATTGAGTTAAAGAAATAACATAGTTTCAAGATTGCCACTCAGACCTTGTTCGGCAAGATACTCCTAATTGCAACAGGAAGCATTTGTGTCATCAGCACATGACAATCATGAGACTTCGTACCAATTAATTTAAAGTCTTACATAGAAACAAGTTTCTTAATGTTGGTGGAGTAACCGGACGTAACTTTCACACCATGCAAGCACTGGCACAGTTCAATTCTCTCGGCCTTGGACAGAGTGTAGCAAGCTGGGGGAAGGTACGTTCGACCTTTATCGGTCTCTTTCGGTGCTAGCTTGGTCCTTATGTTCATATCATCCAACTCACGCCGTGCATTGACACCATCATTTGTTTTGCCACAAATGTTCAGTAAGAGACCAATCAAGCTATCACATACATTCTTCTCCACGTGCATGACGTCGATGCAGTTGCGAACTTCTAAGTGCTCCCAATAAGGCAAGTCCCAAAAAATTGACCGCTTCTTCTAGATGTTCTTCTGATGGGTCCTCAATTTACATCCCTTTCCAAGCACAACATCGATATCGTTAACCATATCATAGACCTCTTTCCCTCTAAAAGCCCTTGGAGCTGAACCATCCTACTTATTTTTGTCGAATTGTTTCTTCATCTTGCGGTATGGGTGAATCCTGGGAAGGAACATACGGTGACACATGTACATAGTTTTGCGCGAGTTGTTCAGCCATACACTCTTGGTACCATCTAAGCAGTGCGGACAGACTTTAGCTCCTTTTGTACTGAACCCCGACATGTTACCAAGGGCAGAAAAATCATTGATGGTGCAGAATAACATGACGCGTAAAGTGAAGTTCTCTCGTTTGCACGTATCCCATACTTGTACCCCTTCGTTCCACAGTGTCACCATATCTTCTAGCAATGGTGCTAGGTACACATCAATATCGTTCCCAGGTTGCTTCGGCCCTTGGATAAGTAGTGATATCAAAATGTACTTCCGCTTCATATACAGCCAAGGAGGAAGGTTGTACACACATAGATTCACGGGCCAGGTGCTATGTCGGCTGCTCATGTTACCGAAATGATTCATTCTATCTGTATTCAACCCTAATCTTATGTTCCTCGGTTCTGCACCAAACTCTTCGAAGCTCTGATCCAAGTTTCTCCACTGGGCAGAATCGGCAGGGTGTCTTAGCTTTTCGTCTTTCTTACGCTCCTCCGAGTGCCAACGCAGCAATCTTGCGTCCTTTCGGTTCACAAATAATGCTTCAAACGTGGGATTACAGGAAGATACCACAACACCTTAGCAGGAGGTCCTTACTTCACCTTAGCAGAATTCTTACGCTTGTATCAGGATGCTTTGCACACGGAACATACATGCATGTATGTATACTCTTTACGGTAGAGGATACAATCGTTCGGACATGCATGCATTCTTTCTACTTCCATTCCCAATGGGCAAAGAACCTTCTTGGCTTGGTAGGTGGTGCTGGGCAACACGTTTCCCTCCGGAAGGATATCCGCTAGAAGACCTAACAACGTCGTGAAACTCTTGTCGGACCAACTATTGCTTGCCTTCAATTTCTGTAGTTCAAGCACGGATGACAACCTTGTGTATTCTGGCTTGCAGCCAAGGAACAAAGGTTTCCCCGAGTCCTCTATTAAGCCATCGAATTTACCAAACTCTTTCTCACTGTAGTTCCCTTCTACATCGTGTAGCATCTGATCTAGATTGTTATCGTCCGACCTATCCTCATTAAAAGCACAGTCCACATCCAGCATATCGTTGACTTTCTTGGTGATGTAGTTATTATTAACTTCCCGTATAATTTGCTCTTCACCGTGACTGGTCCAACATGTATACCCCTTTTTGAACCCCCTTCAAATCAAGTGCGCTTCGATCTGCACTAGGTTGTTAAACATCTTCAAATTATCGCAGTCAATGCATGGAAAGTACATAAATTTTATCCCCTTCTTCAACATATCCTACTCGGCGGCTCTTCTAAAAGCAGACACGCCATTAATGTACTTTTCACTCACACGGTTCTCACAGTACATCTAGTTTTAGTCCATCTACGCTACACACGTAACAAATTAGTGTTAAATTAGATTAATAAACCGCAAGTACTATTTCTATTGACTAAAAATACTGAAATTGATTAGCGATTAACCTATGGCAAATATAAAGGGTTACAGATCATTTCTTTCGGAACTCACGACGAAAATCGCAAATATCCCGTGAGATCCTTCTCCCTTTCTTCCTCCTCGCCTTCTCCTCCCTAGCTTCCTCCTTCCCTTTTCCTCTCTTTAGCTTCCTCATTTCCTTCTCCTCCCTGCCTCCTTCCTTCCCTTCCTTCTCCTCTCTAAGGTGGTGCAATGAGGAGAAGGCAGTAGGGGTGGCAGCTCAAACGGGAAGGGGGTGGAGGCACCAGGGGCAGGGCTGTCTATCGAGACGGCTGGGTATATAGTGGCTTCATATCACAGATGGTTCTTATTAAGAGCCGTCTGTGATGTGTCCACTATCATAGACGGTTCTTATTGAGAACCGTCTGTGATAATTCACAGACGGTTTTTAACAATAACCGTCTGTGATATATGCAATTATCACAGGCAGTTATTATTAAGAATTGTCTGTGATAATTACATATCATAGACGTTGATAATTACGTATCACAAACGGTTCCAAAGGGAACCGTCTGTAATAAGTACAACACAAACGGTTTCTTTGGAACTGTCTGTGATGAGGCGTCTAGTATAGCCTGTTTTGTAGTAGTGATATCATCAGCAACATCACTATTTACTCATCTTTTTTCTCATACTGACCAATTCTCAATTTCTCTTTTCATTAAATTCAAGATGTCTCTACACTACTTGTCCACATGCACTTTTCTTCACGTATACCAGTATAGCATGGGTGAACACTTACGACAATGTTCACCCTTTCATCAAGCCCGTCC
This sequence comes from Phyllostachys edulis, assembly GCA_036346405.1. Classification (NCBI taxonomy): domain Eukaryota; kingdom Viridiplantae; phylum Streptophyta; class Magnoliopsida; order Poales; family Poaceae; genus Phyllostachys; species Phyllostachys edulis. Next base: position 12,328,166 of record CM070561.1, on the reverse strand, counting down.
TCAAAGGGTCGGGGACCTCCTCCATTCCTGTGGAGTCTACCAGCAAGGTAGATGTGTGACCACCATGATCACATTCTCTTTACGCAATGATGCTTATGAATGCACAATTTAACATAGGTTCATCCAATAATCATGAATTCATCAATACAATTAATATAATGACCATTTACATTGCTTGCAATTAAATAAGATAAAAGCATAAATAATATAATAGTAATGAGTGATAAAGAATACACCGATCAACCGTCGATCACGGTCTATCATGCACTTGCCTCTTTATCCCCTTGCAGCTAGATAGCGAAGTGGCTGTAAGGCACTAGATGCCACACTCCCTGGACAAACAATTCAAAATAAATATCAAAATCACAACATCACAACACCAACACTTTACACTAATCGCCCTCGCATGTATATGCCAAACCGACCCAATTGACCCAAATATACCGGACGCACTACTCGCTGTCTCAGTAGTAAAACGGCTCTAACTTATTCATCTGAACTCCAAATATTGACAACCAATACTTTCTGGAATTCTCACAAAACATCCTACAACTTACTAGTTATGATGAACTTCTGATTCTACCATTTTCTCCCCCGTTTCCTTCCCCGAAGACTGTCCCAGAATTTGCTAGGACAGTCCGCTTCACAATTTCGTATCTTTAAATCTAAAACTTGAAAAAGATATGAACGATACCCGTTCTGGAAACTACTCAAAATTTTCTAGCTTATTCAAATTATCACCAATTTTTAATTATTTCATTTACTAGTTGAAAACAGTCCATCTACACGATGTCTACCAACGACGCCCGAATTCTGGACAGCGATCTTCCCGAGGTCATCACTTCTCTCTCGCTACTCCAAATCTAGTGATCTAGAGCTTCCTAGAAATCTAACGAAAATATCTACAACTTTTCTAATTGGACGAAACCCTGAATCCGAACCTAAATACCTCAAATTGCCCCTGCAATGTTCTGCATCGAAACTTGATGAACTAGGGCATGCTGAAGCCTAATCTTCCCTAGGGCAAAACAATCTACGAAGAATCATGAGAACCCGTGAAAATCCTCCTCTTTTCCTCCCTTCTTTTCTTCCCTCCTTTCCTTCCTTCTCCTTCTTCCTTTCCTTCTCCTTGCTCCTTCCCTCCTTACTGGCCTCCATCCTTCTCTTGTTAGCAGCCACCCAGGGCAGCAGGGGCAAGGCGGCGCTAGGAGGTGGCAGCAGGGCAAGGGGTGCGGCGGGGGGAGGGGTGGCTGCTAGGGTTGGGGTTGCTGCCCCCTTGGCCCCTATATGGTGGCAGCCCACCTTGGGCTGAGGTGCCGTGGGCTGAGAACTTGTGACCTAGGTTTCCCAATATTTGTGGAAATCCCCCACTTAATTATTTTAATTCATTCTCTACTTCATTAAATCCTACTAATGTGTTTCGAGATATTACAGGATCCTCGTATACTAAGAAATTTAGTTTGTACCTGACAATTATAAAATACTTTTGTTTGTAATCTGTGATCAAAATTTTAAAAGATCGGATGCACACGTTCTAAGACATCTATTTGCGAACAGACTGAGTATTAATTGAAATAGAAAAGTTTGGCGGTGCATTTTTATAGTTATAAGATTTTTTTGACGAAAATGAGTTGAAGGAGAGGCGGTCATTCTCTATTAACCCACGTTACATTGATTATCCTTGAAATACCCATGAAATTAACCCACGTTACATTGATTGTCCAAAATAAAATAGAAATTAATCCTCATATTGTTATTCAACGTATTCGACTAAACCCTCCATGAAATGAAAAAAATGTAAATGTAGGCATGCGAAATCCTGACGGAGCAATGCTGTGTGGAGGTGGAAGGCATACGAGTCGTCAACTTCTTTTGTCGGAGACACATTGGCTTCACCTTGGGCGCTCTCTGGATCAATGATCCGACCCAATGGTCCAGCCGACCCGAATCATCCGTCCCACTTGGGTGATCAGCCCTACTCAGATTACCTGACCTATTAAGCACAGACGACTTCGAATCTTTCTAACCTTTCCAAAGCAAACATCAAACTCAAATTCTATCACATCCAACTTGTCAATTACTCATCACAACAACATGTGGAACACATGGAGACCATCACATGGCCTTACAATATTAAAGCAGATTTTTTTTTAAAAAAAGATTGGAAACACAGGAATAACTTGCTAATTTACTCATGCAAAAATTTACAAGGAGGATTTGTCTGGGGTCTATATCTACAGCTGAAGAAGCTTTCACACCTGAAACAAATTACTGGCAATTCGGCAAATTAACCAGGCAACCAAGATGTGCCGATGTCTATTCATCATAACAACCATGGAAGGAACGCTCAGGTAGCTCCCACAACAACTATAAAACATTTCTTTCATTCCTTCGCTCTTCCAAGTCTAGAACGTCGGCACGACGCCGCAGCTGGAGTCGGCAAGCGCGGCGGCAGAGAAGTACTGGTCGACCTCGAGGTCGGCATCGGCTCGCTTGGCGAACCGTCCCTTGATCCTCGGCCGGGTCTCGGCGTAGGCCTTCCGCGACGCGTACCTGATGGTCTTCTCGAACCGCCTCGTCTTCCTCTTCTCCCTGTACCGGTGCACCCTGGCCTCCCTGTCCATGGCCATCAACTGGGGCGACATGTGCGCCGCCGCGGGGCCAGCCACCGCGAAGAGGTCGATGGTGCTCTTGGAGGGCATCAGGTAGGAGCTGGTGATGTCTGGCGCAGCGCAGTCCGGGACGGTGCTGTTGTCCAGCGATGACATTGAAACCTGAGAGAAAGATTGAAATGGAGATCAAGCACTTCATGTCTTAGCTAATCATCAGCTTCTGTCAGTGTGTGGGACCATATTAAATCGTAATTAATAATTAATTAAGATGGGATTAAGATGCACATTGTTGAATCTTCGATCAGATTAATTCTGCGTAGCCTCATGTTCTATATATACTTTTTTTAGGCTGATCTTGTAGCTAGGACCAATAGTAGTTTAATTATATAGGAATCTAATTAATGTTTTGTCTTAGTGTAGTATATCCCCCATACGGTGTAAAGCAAACGTAAAAGTACCATAAAAGGTTGTCCGCAGAAATAAAAAAACAATTAAAATTCAAGATTATTCTTTGTAGTGCGGGGGGAAGAAAGAGAGAAATTCAGTAAAATGAGATAAATGTAATTTATAATTCATAACTTTTTTATTCTCAGTGGATAGAAATCTTTTTACAGACGATTCATATAAATATGAGTTTTTCTCGAGTTAAATTGGGGTGTCTATAAATTCTCCACAGACTAGTTGTCTTAGAGAGAAATGCCCAAACACAGATAAATCTTAGCATCTAAAGTACGGGTGCATATCTAGTGCATATAGTGCATTTGGTGCATATATGCACAAACTTTTTGTTTGGGTATCAAACAAGCATAAAAAATTCTGAAAAAAATTCTAGATGTAGTTGATGGTGTTTTGTTCCACCCTTTAAAATTTCAAGTTTAAACTCAATGTATGTTAGAAGAAACAAAAAAGAGAAATTCACTGTGAATAGTAACATTTCACAGTGAATTTCTCTTTTTTGTTTCTTCTAACATACATTGAGTTTGAACTTAAAATTTTAAAGGGTGGAACAAAACACCATCAACTACATCTAGAATTTTTTTCAGAATTTTTTATGCTTGTTTGATACCCAAACAAAAAGTTTGTGCATATGTACACCAAATACACTATATGCATTAGATATGCACCCCTAAAGTACTACCTACAATTCTCATATTTGTTTGGTGATCGGCTAGGTACGTCATTTTTGGGTTCCACATATCACTTATGGTGTGTTGTAATCGAACGGGGGTACAGCTAATGCAAACCAATAAGTATGTGTCTATGTGTAATCATGGTGACTATTTTAATTATGCCAAAACAGTATAAAAAATTCCAAGTGAAATTAACGATGTAGTCTATTAAATGTTGCAGCACTTTGTAATATTTCAATTTCAAACTTAAAATAATTTGTAAGAAACAAAAAAGAGAAGGTTGATGTGAATAGTAAAATTTATATTTGTATATTCCACTTTTTTGTTATTTTATTATTTTTATGAATTTACCAATTAAAAGTACTTTCAAAATGTATATGTTTGTAAAATCAAATGACCAGAATGGAAATATCCAATTGAATAGTGGATTTTGAAGAAATAAAATTAATTCTGCTAGGACACAATTCTCTCTCTCTCTATATATATACATAGATTTTTCCCAAAATACCCAATGAATTGCACAACAACAATAAGTTGTCTTGCTCTAAAAATGCGCAAGGGAATTTTTTTTAATTAATTAACCTATTTTTAATTTATTTTTATTGTTAACCCCTCGCAAATTTTATTTCTAATTCTCAACCTTTTGGTCACGCCACCACAAAACAACATTGTCACGCCAACACCGTATCCTGTCATGCCATCACCAGTGACATGACAGTGTTATTTGGTCACGTCACCACTAGTGGCATGACAAAAAATGCTATTTAGCTGGACTTATCATATGGTATGACAATGTTGTTTTGTCACGCTACGGATGATGACGTAACTAAAAAGGTCAGAATTAGAAATAAAGTTTGCGAGGTTAACAATAAAAATAAATTTAAAAATGGGTTAATTAATAAAAATGTCCGCTGCGCTACGAAACGGCAACAGAACAAAACCGCACTTTGTTTCCTTTCTTCTCTGTCTCTGCTTGACCTCCGCCATTGCCCGTAGCAGTGTTCTCCATGAATTTGAAAGAAATTAACCCGCTACAATATTGATAAGTTATCACTAGTCTCACGAGAACAAATCCTCGATCGGCCGCTAGCCAACACCGGCTCACGGTCACGGCACGACCATGTAAAACCCGCAGAAATCCCTAGATCACATCATACACGAAGCTAATCGAGCTAATGAGCGCAGGGCACCTACACAAACAAGAGAACCCTAGAAAGGTCGTCCACCAAGTCAGTAGTATAGTGTATAGATAGGGTAGCCTACAAAATTCTTGCAAGTAACTCACGCTGTGTCCGACCGTCGCGCCAAAGCCGTACCCATGGTTGGAGTTTGATGTATCGTAGGCCATCTCCGCCGCGAAGCCCTGCCGCTCCGGCAGCTGCGCCACCGGCTCGCCGGGCACGACGAACTCGTGGCTGCCCTCGCTGCTCTTCCCGTGGCTGCTGCACTCCTTGCTCGATGGGGAGAAGTCCTTCTCCCCGCCGAGGTCAAGGAAGTCGGCCACCAGAGCATCGCCGTACGGCGGCCCCTCCGCGCCCTTGGGCGGGTCGAGCAGCAGCCACGACGTCGCCTCCTCCTCGTCGTCGTCCTTGCCGTCGCCGGTGTCGTCGTAGTCGCACCTCCTTCCCTCGCGGATGGGCCAGGAGGAGTTGACACCGGGCCAGACGACGGAGGCGCCCCCGGCGGGGGAGGGCGGGGCCACCGCACCCATGGGCACGCGGCGGTGGCGGCGGGCCAGCGGGTTAGCGGAGTGCACGTCCGCGTCGCACGCGGCACACAGCGCCGCCGCGTCGGCCAGGCAGTAGAACGCGCTCGGCGCTGCACAGCACGAGTCGCAGCGCTGCAGGCCGGCGGCACCGCCGCGCGGGCCACGGAGCTTGGGCTCGAGCTTTAGCATAGCGAGGTCATCCACTGCTCAGGCAAATTTTTGCTTAGCTTTACTTCTCTCCTCTTCTCTCTAGGACGGAGCAGAGGAATGCTAGCTGAGTGCAGGGTAAGTAGCGTGCAGTGCAGTGTTGTGTTTTGGTTTCCTCTTGTGGACGAGAGTTGGACAAGTCTGCATGGGGGACTTGGGGAGGAGGGGCGGGCGAATCCGGGAGGCGACACGTGGCAGTTTTCTATCGGGTGAGACCGGCTGGTCCCTTATCTTGTGGTCTGGTGCGGTTCCTGGTGGGCCACATAGAACTCCGGTGGGTCCCACGGGATAAAGTATTACGGCTCCAGATTAGCCGGGAATCTTGGAAGCGGGTGTGCAATGGTACGTCGGTTATTTTTTTATTTGTCTTTATATATCACATAATTTTTTAATATTTTTTTTGTTACGGTGATATAATTAATTTCATGCGATTATGTATAATATATTTCTCTCTTTATTCTCTTTTATTCACATCAGCTTAAATCTTATATAACAGAGACTATGAATAACTAATATAAACCTATTGTACATGATCTCGACGGCTTTTGCTTTGAGGAGGTAGCACTCGCGGTATAAAATGGTAATTCTGCAAAGGCCACTCTAAATAATGGTATGCAAAATACGATTCTGCTAATTTACGGGCAGCATCTGTACGGGGGACATCAGGATTTCAAATGGTATTCCATATTCATGTAACTATTTAGGATTTTATATAGCCACACAGATTGATACAAAGAGTACCTATTTTCGATTACAATACCGTAGAGTTATCACAAAAAGTACGACATAGTTGTCGGATACAAGGTTTTACAAGTCTCCGTGCCAAATCGTTGTCTTCTATATTATAGACTACAAAACAAAACTTGTGGTTAAGACAAGTCAGCAACAAATCAGTAGCTATTAGATGTATACTTCATTTATTATGAGACGTAGGATCAAATTGGTTTAATTATATACCGTAGCTAATGAAGCACGTGGCAAACTAAAAGCTGCTTTACGTCCCATCCTTGCGCGGATGGGAGCCTCCGACGGTACCCTTTAGCTACCAAGTGTAATATCCTAATTTTTGAGTTTTTTAAATGTTTTGTTTAAATGAGCACTTTCCAAAAATTTCACACTTTTCTAGAATTAAATAAAACTTAATTGGGATTTCCAAAATTAAAATCATTTCATATGAAATACAAACATAAACTAAATCCAAAATTATTTTATTTGAGTTTATAATAATCAAATATGCACCCTTGAATTTTATTGGAATTGTCTAAGCTTTTATGGTATTTATTTCGGCTTATTTTAATTTCTAGCCTTTTATTAAAATCGGAAATCAATTCTAAATCTTTTTTCTTATTGCCCAAATTTGCTCGGCCCATTTCCTTTCCCTCCTCCCATCGGACCCGTGGCCCATCTCATTCCCCGGCCTAGCCCCACCCCCTTCATTTATTATAAAGGTTTGCGCTATGTGCAATAAACTATTGATGGTATATGTTGCACCCTAAAATGAAGAGTGGTGAATGATTTCAACCGGGGCGAATAGGAGAGCTGTGTGCTAGTCTGTTGTTGGCTCAGTGCATTTTTGGTTAGACACGCTAGTTAGTTAAGGACTTTTACGTTGTGCACCATTGAAATGAGCCCTTACCGTACAACCACATTCAATGGAATGGGGTGTGTCTAGCTTATTGCATTACCGAGTTCCAATGTTGACTCCTCAGGTTGTAGGTTAGGCTTAGTGCACATGACTGGAGGGTGTGTGATCGCATTAGTTGGGTCACATCATGGATGACTCCCGTCCTCAAACCCAACGTTGAGCTCCGAGCCTACTTACATTTGTTGGGGTAAGGTTAGGTTCAAGCTTTATGGGAGGGGTCGGTGCTAGGGCGAAGTTTCCGAAAAGTGTTGTTATGATAATTCAAATCGCATACATCCATATGGCGTGACATGGCTGACATGGTGAGCTGATTGTATCGCGTGGGTAAAGTTGTACAACATCTGTTGAGTGTAAAACTATTCAAATAGCTGTGTCTGCGATTATGGATGTGCTCGGAGATTTCACACGAAGGTAGGCTTTCATTAAACAAAACTGGGAAGGAAATGTGAATATGATGAAATGAATTATCTCCATGATCGATGAATTACTCTTGTTTATTTATTACTATTGTTTTAAGCTACACTGTCAATCTATTTAATGTATTTCAATGCAAATATTTGTTTTTATGCAAAAACAAGCCAAGATAGACTTTCCTTTTTAATAACCCTTGCATTTATATATTGCATTATGTGTGTGCATAATTTGCTGGGTACTCCATGTACTCATCGTTGCTATTCACAATGCTGCTCAGTTGACATATGCGTCATCAACAATTCATTGTCAATGAGGATTACTACCTCAAGGATCATAGAGAATTAGGTCGCGCTACCCCAATCGATTGCTTGTGAGCATATGGACGAGCTATCACTGAAGTTATCTTGATTCCTTCCATTGCAAGTTATTGGAGTTGTTTGCCTTCTGAGACATTAATTGTAAGCTTCAACCATAAGGTTACTGCTCTGATAATTAAGGTTATTTGCTTCTTTCTTAGTTATTTGTGTACATGGAAATGATATTTCATCAATGTTTTCACTGTATGCACTAGTGTGATCCTGGACAAGTGTGGTATACACAGATGGTCCAAATTTTCATACTCGGGTCCCCACACCAAGGGTTTGGATTAACATTAACCCATTGAAAGCATAAACATCTATTAACTACCCGTTAGATCAAATAATCAAGAGCCCTTACATCGGAACTCCGAAACTGTTGCATGTGGCAGTGGCCAGTTTGCCACTATCCAAGAGACGAAACTTTTCATATGCAGATGTATCATACCCTCTCCTTCCCTCACTGTCCACGATAACAACCACGCACTGTATGCATGCCTCGAAACAGGTACATCCTGTTAGAGATATATGTATAGTGTGTTATTCCCCATTGTTATGAGGGGTTATTTGCATATTCACCACCTGTACTTTGTGTATATATACTGGCCCTTTAGCCCTCTGGAAATACAAGTTGCTATTCCTAACATGGTATCAGAGCCAATTAGGTACCTCTCCCGGACGCGCAACTCGTCCTCCTCTACTCTAGCGCCGCCGTCGGCTTCCCTCACTAACCGCCGCTGCCGGCTCCCCCTCCTCTCCGCAGCCTCCCCCGCCTACAACGCCACGTGACGCCGTGCCCCATGATGTCTCCCGCTGCTTCCTCGCCGAGGAAAGTGCCGGCGCCAACAGGGACCATCTCCGCCTCTAGATCGGACCGTCGCCGCTACTCATCTGCCGCTGCCGTGCCGGGGTCGCCGCCGCTGCCGCTTCACCGACATCCGCGCCACCGCCACGCCCTCCACTCGCTGCCGTCGGACCAGCGCCTCTCGGCCCGAAGTCTTCCTCCCCCGCACACGCCATTGCCGATCGCTCGACGCGCCATTGCCGCCGCCACGGACGCCAGGCGCTACTGATTTCTCCGCGACGCTTATCGCTGCCGCTATGCGCCGAGTTGCCATTGCCGCCGCCGCCGCTATCCGCCATCGCCATGGGGAACCCTAGTCTCTCGCGCGCTAAGCATTAGTGAGAGTTGTGGGCCAAGTTTAACTCAGTTGGCCCGTGAAAAAGAAAAGGAAAAAAAGGAAAAAAAGAGAAAAAAAGAAAGAGAAAAAAAAAACGTCAATCTAACCGCCGCGCCGTCCAGCGCCGCCTGTTAGACTTTGTTGCCTTGGTCGCTGTGCCGTCTAGCGCCGCCAACCGGTGGCTTTCGTTCGCCTGAGTGGTGCTGGTCTGATGCCACTCCCTCCATGCTCGCCGCCGTCCACTGCTACACCGATCGCTTCCACGCCAAAGACATCGCTTCCTCCTCCAAATGCCGCCATAGGTGGTGGTGGCCGCCCTCTATCTGGCGGTGGCCGCCTCATCGCTTCCTACTACGACAAGGTCGGCCATATTGAGTCCCAGCTATAAGAAGGCGGCATCTTTCACACCGATCTTCTACTAGCATCGATCGGTGCTTCTACATCGACGCTCGCCGACTCTTCAGTTTCTCTCATCGAAAGAGAGATAGCCGACTTCGACGCTTGCTTGTCGCCTCGTGTTCTCCTCGATGTGTTCTACGCTTTCTACATCGACGTCAGATTGACTCCTTCAGCTAGCTTCTCATCGAAAGGTGAGATAGCCGACTTCGACGCCGCTTGCCGCTTCAGTTCTCCTCGACAGTTCTCACGGCTTACATCGACTCTTCAGCATCGCTGAAACCACCACCTCCACAACAGCACCTCCCGTGGATTCTTGATTATGGAGCATCTTTTCACATGACTTCGATTCTTCCACTCATCCTTCATTACACCTCTTGATTCTCCCGTCGGTGTTCTTATCACCGATGGTAACTCTCTTTCGTCTCTCGTCGAGGACCTCTTAGCAACTCATCTTTTCATATTCCTTCGCTTGCTCATGTTCCTCGCCTTACCATGCGCCTTCTTTCTCACCGGCGGTTCATCGATCTTGGTTGTCGGGTCATTCTCGACTCGACTCTTGTTGTGTTCAGACCGCCACACGGAGCTCGGTTGGTTTTGGCCCTCGGTGCCTTGACTCGTAACGCCTCTCGAGCTTGATCGCTTCACCTTCCTTCCGCCGCCATCGCCGCCGCCTCTCTCGCTTCGCCACTCCGTCTACCAAATTTTTCCAAAGAAGGCATCACCGTCTTGATCATCTGTGTGGATCTTGTCTGTCATCTTTAGTTCGTCATGACCTTCTGGGGTCTGTCTCAGGAGACGTGTCTTTAGATTGTCAGGACTGTAAGTTAGGCAAACAGATTCAACTTCCTTATCCTCTGTAACATCCCAAATTTCTAGAGTTTTTGAAAATTTTGAAAGCTTTAAAAATTAACCATTTGGTTTTATTAATTCACTAAAGCTTAAATTATAATTTAGAATTTTTAAAAGCAGTTTAATTTGAACTAATTAAAACTTGAACTAATTGAAGTTGGTTTAGTTGAGTTTTGTTGGATTTTAAGTTGGTTTTCCTTTCGCCTTATGTTAAAAATAATTATTTGCAAAAATTAAAAAGCAATAGTTAAGTTGAAAATATTTTTACTAAGTCCTAAATAATTCAAGGGATTTCTGTGAATTTTTCTAGAATTTTTGGACGTCTTAAGCTATTTTCTAAAAATGCTTTTGCTTTTCTGGTATTTTCTAAAACCAAAAAATCCTAGGAAAATCCCCCTTCTCTGTTGGGCCGAATTTCTACGGCCCATTTCCGCTTTTGCCCACTTGGCCCACTCCTCCAGCCCGCTCGCGCGCGCAGCGCCCCCCCTGATCGGCCACCGTCCGATCGAAATCGGATGGCTCGCAATCGCCCGTGCCTTTCCCTATTCCGTCTATCTCTCTCTCGCTGACTTGCGGGCCCTGCCTGTCAGCCACCGTCGCCCCGGGTTGTCACCTAACTCCCGCCTCCGCCGCGTCCGCGCTCCCTCGCCGCGTTTCTCGCCGAGCCCCGCCGCTCCCTCGTAGGACCTAGCCCCTATCTTGTCCCATTTTCGGTCACGCCGCCCGTCCCCACCTCCTCCGCCTGCGCGCCTGCTTCTCCTCACGGCTCAAGCCGCACTTCGCCGCTTCGCCATTAAGGCCGCCGCGGCACCTCTCCTCCTCCTCCTCCTCCGGCCTCCCCGAGTTTATTTAAGCGAGCACCCAGAGCTCGCCTCTCTCTTTTCCCTCTCCTCCTTTTCTCCCCGCTCTTTCGCCACGATTTGAGTTTTCACCGCCGCCGAGCTTCGCTCCATTCACAAGACCACCGCCAACGTCCGGCCTCCGGCCATTGCCGACCCGCCACCGCAAGATCGCTAGCCGAGGCGCACTCTGCCACTCTCCTTCACGAGCTCACTGAGCCCCGCCGCCGCTTGAGCCGCCTCGCTGCTTTCGTCGCCCCGCCACGGCCTCCCTTTGTTGCCGCGTCCTCGACGCCAAGACACCAAAGATTGCAGGCGTCCTCTTCACAGGTGTCTCGCCACGGCTATCTCTCGGCTAAACGCCGGCGACCCTTGGTCCTCGGCTTGCCATGCTTCGGGTCCGACGTGGCGCCACGTGGTACGCTAAGTCACGCCTCGTCGCCACGCCACCTTTTTGGTCGGCGTGGCTGCCCGGTCGGTATTGAGTGGAATTTTCGGGTTTTTTTAGAAAATTAATTCAAAAATCAGAAATCTCCAATTTCATCATTTTATGTGTTTTTCCCACTTCCTTTGGCCATAACTTCTTCATTCGAACTCCGATTCGAGTGATTCAAATTTCTAAATTCCTTGTCTTCCTATTAGTATTTATTTAGTATTTATTTGAATTTTATTTGGAGTTGTATTATTTATTTAGCTTTGTTCGCACGTATAGATTCCGGCGTTTCGGAAGACTTCGTGGACCCGACGACCGAAGCACCTCAACTCTTCAACGAAGGCAAGTCGTAGACCTTGATCATATTGAACCGATCTTTATAAAAGTATATTGTTTGATATAAATATGCATTGCTAATTTTATAATAAACGGTTTCGGGAATTAGTTAATTACCTAATTGCCATTATGCCTCCTTGATAATTTGTGAATGACATGTATCCTTGAATGACATAAATCCTTGGACACCCTAGGATGGATTATTTTAGTTGGATATTATTGTACTACCAACATGGGTGTCGTGGTTTGCTTAGCCATGCTTTGATAGACGCCGGTTTCGCCATGAATCATTCAATATTAGTTTACCCCAAAGCAAGACCTAAGACGTGGCTTGTGTAGTAGCGGCCAGTGTTGCTGATTAAAATGAAGTGTGGTCCTGTGTGAGACCACAATATTTGTTATCACCTTAACTAAAAATTGTGGTGCTAGGACTGGGGTGGTTCTCTGGCTGGGTTGAACCCAACAAAGATGAATCTGACTAAAGGAATTATGGAACTGTGGCGAAGCCACTTTTGATAAAAGATGTTGTGGTTTGGTGGGGTTGAACGAAAATAATTTATGCTTGGACGAGTGGGCGGTGGTAAAAGGTGGGTGTGTAAGCACATTTGGAATGCGGAAACGTCTCGTTTGAGCAACTAACTAAGGACTTAACCTTGAACCATTGATCTGGGTCATTATCGTACAACCACATGTCTAGACTGGGATATACCTGGCCAACTAATTAGTAATGTTTGGAGTCGGTTCTGTTTTGGTTGATTAAATGCAAGAGGGGCCCGTGAACGGTAACCCCTTAGCGAACGTAACCGAGTCAAAACAGAACTTTGTAAAAGCCTTGTCACGTACTCTAGACTGCTTACCTTCGGTAGTGAGCAGTGGTATCGACAGATGCCAAACAAACTAGAGAATTCGTGTCTTGTGGGTAAAGTTGTACAACCTTTGCAAAGTGTAAAACTATTCGAATAGCCGTGTCCCCGGTTATGGACATGCCTGGTGATTTCATGCAAGGGGTAGATCTTTTGTCAAAATGTGGGAATGGGTTGTTCGAATCTTGTAGATGGTTGTGGTTGTTGGTTGGGAAGTGAACAGGGTGTTCACTAGTTGTTTCAAAGAAAATTGATTACTTATGTTTTAATCTTTTAAATTGTGCCTTGTAATCTACTTACTGTATTTAAAAGTCAAATATTGCTTTCTGCAAAATAGCCATAAAGCTATCCTTGTCAAGCCTTGCATGAATACTATTTGCATACATTTCTCTGAGACTTGCTGAGTACATTCAAAGTACTCACGGCTTTGCGCCCTCTGTTTAAATCAGCAGAGGAGGGTGAACCAGTGAACTCAGAGCTCTATGGAGAAGAATACTTTGAAGACTATGCGAATTAGGTCGCGTCCTTCACTCGATTGCCTGTGGGCATATTGGGTGACCTCCACCAGATGTTTGGTTTCCGCTATAAGCTCTCTTTTGTTGCTAAGCCCTGCGTGGCAAACTTTGTAAGACTTGACCATAAGGTCCTTTTGCTATTAAATATTAATTTGTCTGCTTCATCTATAGTTTAGGTGTACGGTTTTGATTACACCAATGTTGCAACTGTGTGCACTAGCTACTGATCTAGGGAATAGTTCAGTTATACACAGAGAGTTCTGGATCTGGAGATCCGGGGTCCCTACATCCTCATAGTGAGTCAGTGTCTCAGCATCCTTTTGATCTTGTTCATTCAGATGTTTGGGGTTCGGCTCCCTTCGTTTTGAAAGGGGGTCATCGATATTATATCATATTTATAGATGATTTCTCTTGCAACACTTGGATATATTTCATGTCTTCTTGTAGTGAGGCCTTGTCTATCTATAAACAGTTTGCCACTATGGTTCGCACACAGTTCTCCACTCCTATTCGTGTCTTTCGTGCTGACTCTGCTGGTGAGTACCTCTCTCGTTACTGCAAGCAGCTTCCTTGCCGAAAGGTGGCACTCTCGCCAGCCTCTTGTCCCGGTGCACATGCTCGTAATGGTGTCGCCGAAGCAAAGCATCGTCACCTCCTTGAGTCGGCTCGTGCAATCGATGATTGCTGCCTCTATTCCACCTCACTTTTGGGCCGAGGTCGCTTCCACTACCACCTACCTCGTCAACATCCAAATTCTTACGCTTCTTGAGGTGCAATCCTGCTGAGCGTCTCTATGGTCTTCTTCCTGACTACTCGGCCCTTTGTCTGTTTGGCTGCGTTTGCTACGTTCTCCTCGCCCCTCGAGAATGCACCAAACTGACCGCCATCTATTGAGTGTGTCTTTACGATATCTGATCACGAGCACAAGGGCTATTGGTGCTGGGATCTTGTTGGTCGACGGATGCGGATTTCTCGGGATGTGACTTTTGACGAGTCTCGTCCCTTCTACCCACGTCCTGTCTCTCCTTCGACTTCCTCTGTGGAGTCTCTGTCTTTTTTGACCTTTCCAGATACACCTATATTTGTCTTGCCCTCGTCCACCCATCCCACTGAAGTCTCCACATATTCCTCTTATGGCCTCTCCGCCAAGAAATGCCGCCGCTTGCCTCCTCTGCGCTCCTCCCCTACAATGCCATCTTCTCCTGATGTTCCATCTTCTCCTGATGCTCCATCTTCCCCTGATGGGTCATCTTCTCCTCGCTACGCTCTCCGCGATCGCCACGATTCGCCCCCGCCTGCTTTTGCCTTTTTTGGCGTGAGCTACTCGTGAGCTTTGTCTCTTCACGGATGTCAATTACTCACCCTGAGTGGCAGCATGCTATGGCCGAGGAGATTGCTGCCCTCGACCATACTGGTACTTGGGATCTTGTTCCTTTTCCATCTCACTCTCGTCCTATCATGTGTAAGTGGGTCTATAAGATTAAGACTCGCTCTGATGGCTCTCTTGAGCGCTATAAAGCGCGTCTTGTTGCTCGTTGCTTCCAAAGAGAGCATGGTCGTGACTACGACGAGACTTTTGCTCTGTGGCCCACATGACCACCGTCTCAGATTCTTTTTTTCAATGGCGCCTGCTCGCCATCGGGTCTATTTCTCACCTTGATGTCAAGAATGCCTTTCTTAATGGCGAGTTGCGTGAGGAGGTCTACATGCATCCGCCACCTGGGTATTCTATTCCTGAGGGCATGGTCTGTCTCCTTCGTCTCTCTCTCTATGGCCTTAAGCAAGCCCCTTGTGCTTGGTTTGAGCGCTCTCCTCTGTGGTCACTACTGCTGGCTTTTCAGCGAGTGATCATGATCCTGCGCTCTTTGTCCACACTTCGTCTCATAGTCGGATTCTTCTTCTTCTGTATGTTGATGATATGATCATTACCGGAGATGATTCTGAGTACATTGCCTTTGTCAAGGCTCGTCTTAGTGAGCAGTTCCTTATGTTAGATCTTGGTCCTCTTCGTTACTTCCTTGGGATTGAGGTTACTTCCACTCCAGATGGTTTATTTATGTCCCAAGAGAAGTATATTCAGGATCTTCTTGATCGCGCCTCTCTCACTGATCAGCGTACTGTTGAGACTCCCATGGAGCTCAATGTTCACCTCCGACCCTCTGATGGTGAGTCTCTTTCTGAACCGACTTGCTATCGTCATCTTGTTGGGAGTCTTGTCTACCTTGCTGTTACTCGTCCGGATATCACTTATCTAGTTCACATTTTGAGTCAGTTCGTTTCTGCTCCCACTCAGGTCCACTACAGCCACCTTCTTCGAGTTCTGCAATACCTTCGTGGGACTATCTCTCGCCGTCTGTTCTTTCCACGCCCCGATTCGTTCATACTTGAGCTTATTCGGATGCTACTTGGGCCAGCGATCCCTCTGATCGCCGGTCTATCTCTGCTTGCTGTGTTTTTCTTTGTGGTTCTCTTATTGCCTAGAAGATGAAGAAACAGACTGCAGTGTCCCGTTCGAGTGCAGAGGCTGAGTTGAGAGCTATGGCTCTCTTGGCTACAGTGGTTACTTGAGGATTTTGGTGTTTCTGTCACTACACCGACTCCTCTCTTGTCAGACAGTACAGGTGCTATCAGTATTGCCCGTGATCCTGTGAAGCATGAGCTCACTAAGCATATTGGTGTTGATGCTTCCTTCATGAGGTCTTGTGTGCATGATCAGGTGATTGCTCTTCAGTATGTGCCTTCCGATCTTCAGATAGCGGATTTCTTCATGAAGGCCTGCACTCGAGCACAAAGATGGCTTCTACCTCTCCAACCTCAAGGTCTTTGTTGATCCACCATGAGTTTGAGGGGGTGTTACGATATATGTATAGTGTGTTATTCCCCATTGTTATGAGGGGTTATTTGCATATTCACCACCTGTACTTTGTGTATATATACTGGCCCTTTGGCCCTCTGGAAATAGAAGTTGCTATTCCTAACACATCCCAGCAAACACGTACGGGTTGAAGTCTGCAGGAGGTGCTGCACTGGGAGAACGAGGCCATGGTGGCGCCCAATTCACATGCCACCGGCCAGGCGATGAGGAGATGGAGGCATTTGTGATGTTCACCCAGGGATCAACAACCTCAGTTGAGAAGTGAGAGCCACGTAACTTCCCATCAATGGTAAGAACGATCTAACAAATCATTATATATCGATGATTTGCATAGACATACATTTACTATTCCCCGTTTTTCTGCTTGATGTTTTTTTTACATTTCACGGTCTGGTCTTCGACACGCGACTTTGACCATTATCTCTTTTACACATTCACATCTACATATACTAATAAAATTATAATATTATGAAACTATTTTTTACAACAGATCTAATGATATAATTTTCATATGGGAGCTGCTAGCCCACACTATACCGTTGGAATGCATTTCCAACGGTATAACAGTTTCACGCGGTTTTGTGAAGTTTCAGTTGCTTAAAAGTTCTAGATTTCGAGTTTGAAGTTTCGACTAGGTTTCAACGCGTTTCAAATTTCTAAAAATTTCAGAAGATTCCAAGAAAATTGCGAAACCAAGTTTCGACAAGTTTCAGATTTAGGCAACTTTATGTGTTTTGTTCTTCTTCGCTTCCGCAACTTTGTTATACGCAAAAGGTTTCCTGAAGTTTCAAGAAAGTCTCGTGAAAATATTGTAAAAGTTTGAGGTTTCAATGAGTTTTGCGTATTTCTAGAAGTTTCCAAAGGATTTCAAGAAAGTTTGAAGCCCAAGTTTCAATAGTTTCAGATTTTGGAACTCAAGTTTCAACAAGTTTCAGACAAAAGATTTTTAAGAAGTTTTCAGTAAGTTTCATGAAGTTTCAAGTAGTGAATACATTTTAAAAGTTTCATATTTTAGTGAGTTTCATGTATTTCTAGAAGTTTTCAGAAGATTTCAAGAAAGTTTCAAGCCCAAGTTTCAATAAGTTTCAGACAAAAGAGTTTCAACAAGTTTTAACATGCATGTTCGACGAAGTTTCAACAAGTTTTGGATTTTAGAACTCAAGTTTCAAGTTTCAGACAAAAAGTTTCAGGAAGTTTCAGCAAGTGTCAACATGTTTCAAGAAGTTTCAGATTTTGGAACTCAAGTTTCAACAAGTTTCAGACAAAAAGGTTTCAAGAAGTTTCAGCAAGTTTCAACATGTTTCAAGAAGATTCAATAAGTTTCATAAAAAATCACACAAAAGCAACAAATGCCGATGTGCTCACCTACGACTGCACGACCGCTCACTGCCACAGCTTCGTGCTCATCGGGACGTCACGACCTTTGTCCTTCCCGCCTACCATCGAGCTCGCCTGTAGCTCCATGCTCACCGGGCTGCTGTGGCCACTCACCTCCCCACGCGCCTCCGGTAGTCGCTTCTCTGGCCGAGCCCACTCGCCGCCACTCTTCATCGCACTATAGATATGCCGTCGTCGAATCCGTCGATATTGGTTGTTTAAATTTGTGGCTATCTACCGGAGAGTTGGGGGCGGTCGAGTAGAAAAAAACCAAACACCTAATGACCTTCGTATACAGCCGCAAATTCTGTTGCCTCCAACAAGCGCCAGACCGAGAGTCGAGATGTTGAGTCGACCGAGGATGCGTCGGGGATGCTTCGGTCTGCCAGCAAAACACTCAAGCGGTCACTCCCACGAGCCGTAGCCATAGGAGAGTAGGTGGATTCTATTTGGGATGGGAATAGTCTAGAATAAGGAATGATAACACAGAGAAGGCTAGAACGTGAATAGACTTGGATGATTCCATTGGATGACTGCCATCATGCGTGCCCATTGCCATTGCGCTCGACTGTTGCTACTTGCCGCCACTACAAGGTGGCTCGACGAAGAACGACATGGTTGAGTGTGTGAGAGAGAGGGAGAGGAGGAGGAGGAGGAGGAAGAAGTGGTTCGCTCGTATGAGTCTCAGGTGTGGAGTGGATAAGGTTGTGGTGGACATCAACATATATGGGGATCCAACGATAGATTGCTATCCCGTTGGATCGACTTCCAACACTATACCGTTTAGTAGTTTTTCTCTTTTCATATAGCCAATCTAGATAGTTTTAAACATATTAATGGCAAAACTTTAGAATGTTTAACGCCATGTATTCTAGGACGTTAAGTAAAAAGGAACAGAGGGAGTATTATTATGGATCAAGTTTTTTATTTGAGAAAGAAGTTACAGCTCAAGTTACAACACTCTTATTTGTTTCCCTTACTGCTTTTGTACTTGGCATGTCCGATGATAATCCAGATAGCTTCATTAGAGAAGTATGGCATGCTGTGTCATGGCATGCATGCATCACTACTACAAAAAGGCTAATACTGGACGCCTGATCATAGACGGTTGACTAAAACCGTATGTATTAAACACAATCACACACGGTTTTGATTTAGCGATCGTCTATGTTACTTTCCGCGACAAAAACCGTCTGTGAAGAGATAATATCATAGATGGTTCATGTTGAAAATCGTCTGTGAAGTATCACAGACGGTTCGATTTACAACATGAACCGTCTGTGACTTCCCGTCCTCTCCACAGATGGTTTGTATGAAAAACAGTATGTGATAATCTCATTTATTGCAAACCCGACCCTCACAGATTGATCTGTCTTAAATTCCTACTTTGTTCTCGCTGCTGCTACTAGAGGTGGGGTTTTGAGGTGATTTGGTGAAAGGAGATCACGGATTTGGTAATTTGTTCTTGACTATCGATGGTTAGTACGTAATTAATTTGTTCCTTGCATTGTATTTTAGATCTAGCTTGGTAAAGAGAGAATTGAAGATGGTTTAGATCAGTAAAGAGATAATTGAAGATGGTTTAGATCTAGCTTTTTGTGTTGTTTTGCAAGTGTTGCCTTCTTGCCATCTGAAGTTGGGCATGGGCTATCTATAATGTGTTTGTGATGAACAACCTGACCCTAGGGTGCATTGGTGTTTTTTTAGTTAATTAGAAATACATATTTCAAATGACATATCAAAAGTTGCATCTATAGTTTACTAATAAATTAATTCAATATTTAACATCAAATTGTTATATGCGTCGTGTAGATGGACCGAAGCTGGATGTACACTGGCAACCGTGTGAGTGAAGAGTACAATAATGGCATGTCTGCTTTTACAAGAGCTGTCGAGGAGGATATGTTGAATAAGGGGGTGAAATATATGTACTATCCATGCATTGACTGCAAGAATCTGAAAATGTTTAAGAACCGAGCGTAGATCAAAGCACACTTAATTTGAAGGGGTTTCAAAAAGGGCTATACACGTTGGACCAGTCACGGTGAAGAGCAGATTATACAAGAAGGTAGTAATAACGACATCGCCGACAAAGTCAATGAAATGTCGCCGGATGATGTCGATTGTGGTTCCGATTCGGATAGGCTGCACGATGACAATCTAGATCAGATGCTTCGCGATGCAGAAAAGAAGTGTGATGAGAGGGAGTATGTTAAATTCTGGGGCTTGATGAAGGACTCGGAGAAACATTTGTTCCTGGGCTGCAAGCTAGAATACACAAAGTTGCCATCCATGCTTGAATTGCTAAAATTGAAGACAAGCAACGGTTGGTCCAATAAGAGTTTCAAGTCGCTGTTAGGTTTCTTAGCGGACATGCTTCCAGAGGGAAACGATTGCCCAAAACCACATACAAAGTCAAAAAGGTTCCTTGTCCATTGGGAATGGAAGTAGAAAGAATACATGCATGTCCGAACGACTGTATACTCGTTGTGGTAGAGGATACAAGTGTAAGAATCAATCAGATCACGATAAGAGAATCGAGGTGAAGGAAGGACCTCCTACTATACTGGTGTGGTATCTTCCTGTAATTCCCTGTTTGAAGCGGTTTTTTGCGAACCCAAAGGATACAAAACTACTGCATTGACACTCGGAGGAGCGTAAGAATGACGGAAAGCTAAGATACCATGCTGATTCTGCCCAGTGGAGAAACATCGATAGGAGGTTTGTAGACTTCAATGCGGAACCGAGGAATATAAGGTTTGGATTGAGTACAGATGGAATGAATCCTTTCGATAACATGAGCAGCCGACAGAGCACTTGGCCCGTGGCTCTCTGTATCTACAACCTTCCTCCTTGGTTGTGTATAAAGCGGAAGTATATTTTGCTGTCGATACTTATCCAAGGGCCGAAGCAACCTGGGAATGATATTGATGTGTACCTAGCACTATTGATGGAAGATCTAAACATACTGTGGATTGAAGGGTACAGGTATCGGATGGGTACAAATGAGAGAACTTCACTTTACACTCATTGTTGTTCTGCACCATAAATGATTATCCTGCCCTTGCTAACCTATCCAGCCAGAGTACAAAAGGGGCCAAAGCCTGTACTCACTGCTTAGATGATACCAAGCATGTGTGGCTAAAACACTTGCGCAAACCGTGTACATGCGTCACCGTAGGTTCCTTCGGAGGGCTCAACCATACCACAGGATGAAGAAACAATTCGACGGAGAGAAGGAGGACAGTTCAGCTCCAAGGCATTTAAGCAGAAAAGAGGTCTATGACATGGTTAAGAATTTAGATGTTGTGCTCGGAAAGGGATGTAAATCGAGGACTCATGAGAAGAACATTTGGAAGAAGAGATCAATATTTTAGGACTTACCTTATTGGGAGCACCTAGAATTTCACCACTGCATCGACGTCATGCACGTAGAGAAGAATATATGTGACAACTTGATTGATCTCTTACTGAATATTCGTGACAAAACAAAGGATGGTGTCAACACACGTCTTGACTTGGTTGATATGGACATCAGACCTGAGTTAGCACCGACAAAGACCGATAAAGGACGAATGTACCTTCCCCTACTTGTTACACTCTATCCAAAGCCGAGAGAACTGAATTGTGCCAGAGTTTGCATGGTGTGAAAGTTTCGTCCGGTTACTCCACTAACATGAAGAAACTTGTTTCGATAGAAGATTTGAAATTAATTGACATGAAGTCTCATGATTGTCATGTGCTGATGACACAGATGCTCCCTGTTGCAATTAGAAGTATTTTATCGATCAATGTCTGAGAGACAATCATGAGGCTGTGTTATTTCTTTAACACAATTGCTCAGAAGGTCATCGATCCTAAAGGACTAGATGCTCTATAGGACGAGGTGGTGACGACTCTATGTGATCTTGAGATGTATTTCCCTCCGTCGTTTTTTTTGATATCTTGGTCTATCTCATTGTTCACATTGTGAGGGAGATAAAGATGTGCGGGCCTGTGTTCCTACATAGCATGTACCCGTTTGCGAGGTTGTAGGATCAAGGATAACCGACTAGAAGGGGGTGAATAGGAGGTTTTAAAAACTTTTTAACTAATTAACACTTTAAGTCAATTACGAACTAAGTCTAAACTAGATACAATTCAAGCTAAGCAATTCAACACAAGATAATTGCTAGAATTGTAAATGCGGAAATAGTAAAGACAAGAAATAACCACAATTGAGACAATCGAGTTTTTCCTGTGGTATTGAAGACTTGCCGGTCTTCACTAGTCCACGTTGAGGAAGCTTGAACTAATCAAGCTAGCTCCACAAATTAAGCCTTCCTTTGATCACTAGTGGTTGTTCTTCCTCCGCTCTGGAGATGGCGAACGCCGAACCACTCACAATTGGCACCGGGCCTCTTCACAATCTTCTTGAAGAGATCACCGTGCTACCTCCGCCAAGCCGTCTAGGTGTTTGGCAAACACCAAGAGTAAGAACCATGATCTTCGCTTGATAGCAAACAAGTGCAATGGATCAATCTAGAATGAATACACTTGAATTCTGGATCAACTAACTCACAATGAATGCACAAGAGTATTGGAGGTGTGGAGAGGATGCTCAAGGCTCAAAGGATGTTAAAATGAAGTCTAGCTTGCTGTCCTTCAGCAGGTAGAGGGGTATTTATACCTCCCACCAACAAATACGACCGTTGGGAGTAAAATCCCCAACTTTATAGCAAATACGGTAGTACTACCATGTAATGGCCGGTACTACCGCACCTCACCTAACTGCACATAATGGCTACAACAGTCGTATTAACTACTCTGACATAGCCGTTGGAAAATTCAGCGCAGTACTACCGCCAAGCAACATGCGGTAGTTCCGCTAGCCGGTCATACCAAAAATACGAGCGGTACTACCGCTTCACCTTAGAGTCCAAAAGGGCACTCTCTGGAAAATACGTATCGCTGATTTTTCGGTAACACTGGGGTGCGATAAGTGATGAGGACATGACCCCTATGGATACAACCATATATGCTATGCTTGTTGTTCCAAGTACAAGAGCTCGTACGTTTCACTTAAATTATCAGGTGAGCATGTTTTTAGGAGTGTCTTTTGTTGGAAATATGCCCTAGAGGCAATCATAGAGATGATTACATTTCATTATGTTCATGACATTGGATAATGTGTTATCTTGTTCCTAGAATAATATTGTTAATATTTATTATCAAGTATGTGACTTGGTTGTGAAACTCTATATTTCTGCAATAATTATTCTTATACGATCCCTGGTCGTAAACATATGAGGACACATATGAATAGACTAGCATATGTATTGGTTGATGACTATGTTTCACGAGTCATAGATATGGAGATATCAAACCAATAATATGGACACATGTTAGAGAACATGATGTTGGATAAGACCCACCTTGAGGCACTATTGAGATTGTTATGAATCTATGTGTCATTAGTTGGTCTCAAGCAATGATGATGTATAATCCTTAGACCTCGAGATCAAGATGGTTTCCTACATGTGTAAGAGCACGCTTAGGGTTGCCAAACGCTACACCGTGAATCGGGTAGTTATAAAGGTAGCTTTGGGTATGCTCAAACATGGAGAGGAATGTGATTGGTCTGATATGGATTTGCCCTCCTAACATAACAGAGAGATGTCTCGGGCCCTCGTTGATCGGATAAAGAAAGTGCATGGCTATGCCACTAGTAGTCGAAGAGTTCACCACGTAAAGTTATCTCGACACTCGACGAGAAAGTATTGAATACCCATGGATGACACAACATCTCACCGGAGTTCAACCAGACATCGTGAGGCAAAGGAGTATACACGTAGTAGGTCGCCAGTCGAATAGCCATCTGATCGTCGATGCAAATACGAGCTAGTCGAGACCGGTCGAACGTAATCACAGAGTGGTCGTAACACGTCGTAAGGAGTTACGAATCGGTCGTGACCACATACGAACTGGTCAGATATCTGATAGGGACCTGGTCGTAAGTGATGAAGACCTGGTCGAGATCATATTGCATTAAGGTTCGTCCGATATAATTTGTGTGTATTCGAATCGATATGTTACGCTAGGAGTCGCTTCGACTCGTGATCTAAACGGTTTCCGAGTCACAACCGAACTACACATGAACCTGCTGGTCACACACTTAACGGGTTGGAACAAACCAAGACGAATACGATTCATAAACGTGTTCGGATAGGATCCGCCACGAGCACTATATAAGGAGGTGCATGAGGTCATGGGAGGATGCGTGAAACACCACCAAAACCCTAGCCGCCATCTTCTTGAGAGCTCCACCGCGCGACTTGGTGCCGCACACCGGCGTTCGGTTGTTCCTTCCTGGACGTGTGGATACCGTGAGAGGCGCTTACTACGATTGTTGCGCTTTGAGGACGATCCGCGATCTTCACAAGGAACCGCAGACGTTCTTTGGAGGAGACGATCGACTACGACCACTACATCGACGCTCTTCGCTGGACCAGTCGCTCCAACCCTTCTTCCGCCGCTCAAGGCTCTGCTGGTAACTATCTGTGATCATCTACTTGCTTGGCATCCTGGTTCGCGTGGTAGAATTTTTGTTTGTAGCTATCGTAGCCTACCCCGTGACCCAACATCTTTATATTATATGAACTATATGATGCTACCTAATGATGAAATATATATATGTGTAGCACCATGTCACTTTTGGTCCAAGACAAGCAAGCAGTTCGAGTTGGACCCATTTTGGAATCCAGTTCGGCCCCCGGAATCAGCGTGATAGCACCAACTTAAAATAGACATAACTTTCACATACGGAGTTCGTTGGAGGTCCACGAGTATTTGATGGAAAGCTTATTTCGTTCTCTTTCCAACGGATCTAGCCTTACCTGCAAATTCTTTCTAGACTGATCGCAATCATCAAAAGAAGACGTCATATCACCTATTTGGGCCAATCTGAGCTTTGTAATCATACGCAACCTGGCCCATATACCGGCGGCCCATCTGGGGGCGTGGTTACTGTTCACATGAACAGTACCCACGAGTTTAGTCCCACCCCGCTAGTTCTTTTAGATTTGTGGCTCCTCGTCCCCTATTTAAGGAGGCCGCACCTCTTCTAGTTTCCTTGGATTTTGTTTAGTTAAAAGTTAGCCTTGTTGAACTTCGTGTATTGGCTTGTGTCGACTAGACCAACCATAATACCGCTTCAAAATCCCAACTCAATTCAATATTTCAATTCCTATTTGTAATTTCAGATTGCTTTATTTTGTTCTTGCGTGCTTCTTCGATGTATTCAGGAATCGACCTTCGTGGTCAGGTCATCCGGGTATTCGTGCACGGTTGATAACGACTTGTCAATCAGTTCAGCGATTGCGTGGTTTCGAGCCTTGCGTGTTCGTATTCAGGATCGTGAGAGTTGAGCGACGACAACCAAACTTATTGTTCTCATCGAAAGATCGGACCAACAATCAAACCTTAGGATTCATCAGGTGGTATCAGAGCTACAGTTCATCGGTGAGAAAATTTTTTTCCTACAGTCCAAATAGCCAAAAAAAATCAAAAGAAAGATAGGTTTAGTTCATCGTCCAAACCAAATTGTGCCTTGCAATTTTTTCTTTTTAGTTTGCGTTGTTGAATTTTCGTTGCATCGTCGAGTCATTGTGCTGATTTTCTGTCTAGATTGGTCTAGTTTAGGGTCATTTGCAAATCGTCTAGTTCTAGTTCATCTCGTGTTTTCCCTCACGTAGCTTGATCTTGTTTCCAATCTCCTTGCCGCAACCAATCTGTTCTCCCTACAGCTGAAAACCCTTTCGCAATCATCCACAGATAGTTGTCTCGTTCGTGTCTTGAGTTTAATCTCTCTGCCATGGCAATCCCTCGCGTCGCCAAATACCACCAAGTAGATTGGTTTGTCCAAAAAAAAAACAGATCCAATCGTGCCGCCTACGTCGCCTCGGTCAGCAAGGTTCCCATCAAACCTTGCGCCACCAAGCCGCCGCCGGGCTGCCCTCCCTGTTGCCACAAAGACGGCATCGCCTCTGTGGCGTGAAGCATCGCCAGAGTCGATCAAGGCCGCCGCGCCTCGCTGCCCGATGCCGCTACCGCCGCCTCAAGACGTTGCCGCAAAGACGGCGTTGTTGCCACCGCCACCGAGAGCTTGAAGCCATCGCTTGCGCCGCTTTTGCCCGAGCCGCCGCCACTTGTGCCGCCCGGTCTGTTGTCGTTACTTGCGCCGCCTCGTCCGAGCCGCTGCCCATCCAAGCACCACCGCCTTGCACCGCCACGTCGCCGTAGCCTGCGGTCGACGCCGCCGCCGCCCGAGTTGGTGCCGTCGCCCTCAAGTGGAGGATCGAGTTTGGATCAGGCTCATCGGTTTGAGTCCGGTTAAAGCAGCTTGAGGTATATAAAAAAACAGAAGGAAAGATCCGAAAAAGAAAAAAAAGAGAAAGGAAAGAGAGAAAAAAGAAGAAGAGAAAGACAGAGAAGAAAAAAAAGAAAGACAGAGATAGAAGAAAAAAACATCAGAGCTACCTCTTTGTTCAGTTTGGCATATTCATCCATTGCTCGTTGGCGTTGATAGTTCTGGTGCTAGCTTTCCGTTGTTCCTACTAGTCGATCTTGTGAGTTGCTCTAGCTAGGCTTGGTTTAGACTAGGACCAGCACTTGTGACTAGTACTTTGAACTGCTATTCAACTTTGCATACTGATTTGAACAATTGTTATTCCTTTGCTACATACTAGCCTTCCGAGCTCCACTTCCTACTAACATAGCAGGTGCTGTTCCTCGCAATCGTTGGGCTGATCGCAAGTGAGAGCATCACGAACCAGCCACCGGTTGTATCACTTCCTTGCTGCATTGGTATGAACTTGTAAGAATTGGGTATAAGCTTGAGTGTGAGTGACTTGGTTGAGCCTCCAGAACCTAGTAGTTGATAGGGACATATACTTGTGATTTGTTTCCTTGTTTTCCACTAACTATGGAAGGTTCACGGGATGATTGCAAGATATATCCACATCTTCTTCGAACCGTTGGACAGGAGTGCAAGAAAGTGAACGAGGAAGATGCACGCTTGAGACAATTTTCTCCACCACGGGAGGTGTGACGTCCCATCCTGTGATATACAGCAAAGGTCCGGGAGGACCATTTTTTTTTAGCTGCAGTACTACCGCATGGAGGAGCGGTAATACCGCTCGGCGCTGCCCGAGGGAGGTTTGCCCGGACCTCCCAGGAGGTCCTCAAGACCTCCTGGAGGTCTTGGCCAACAACCCGCCAGGAGCACCTCAGCGTATATCACAGAGAGGTCCGACAGATCTCCTGGCCAAGTCCCGTGAGGACCTCCCGGAGGTCCTCGCTCACAAGCACCGAGCTAGTCCTAGGAACAAAGTGGCTAGCTCTCACAGAACAAACACAAGTGTAATCAAATCCATACAACAAGCTCAAAGAGAAAACAGACCAAAATAACACATATATTAACAAGTGGCCTTATGGCCAAGGTTTGTACAGGTGCCACTCAAGGCTAACAACTAAGAGAACAACAACACAATGGAGGCAAGGACATAAACACCAAGTCCATTTGGCCAGCCCACAAAGCTACCAAGTGGAGGACGCCACCTACTACGCAGCAGTCTTCAAGGGTGCTCCTCCTAGAAGCACTTGGACCACCTGAACTCCAACCTCTGCTGTCAAAACAAAGAGGGCACAAGCCAATGAGTACTTTGAATGTACTCAAGAAGCCATGGGTAAGGTATGCAAGTAGTATTATGCACGGCTTGACAAAGAGAGTCAGATGGTTAGTTTGTAGAAAGCCAAGTTTGACAAAGAAATAATATAATAGATTGCAAAGCTCAAGTTTAGAAAACATAATACATAAGTACATTTGATTTTCAAAGGGGACAAGTGAGCACCCACTCACACCCAAGGCACCAACCCAAACCTCTCTCGAGCACCCACCCCAGAGCACCACAAGACCAGCCTGGACCACTTTGTGAGCCACCATGACCCCTCTGAGCCGCCAAGGTCTCTTCGAGGTAAAAGCCATGACCTCTCACCAAAGCGCCCAGAGGAACACCATTTCACAAAATGTATTCTACCCCTCATTTGAAATCTCCGGCATGTCCATAACCGAGGACGCCTATTCAATAGATTTACACTCGCAGAGGTGCACAACTTTACCCACAAGAGGTAGTCGCTGATATTACACACGTTACCTTAGACATGTGAATCAAGTGGAGACTACCATCGGGCTTTTACAAGGTCCTGCTCTGATTCACTCACCAACATTAAGGTTTCGCCATCACGGTGTGCGTATAGCACCCGGTGGCCCCCTCTTAAGCCGTGGTGCTCCATCAACACCTCCTCTACCTTGGAACCAAATCGTAACAAGACCATGACATTACTCGGTCCACCCCATAATGGACATGTGGTTGCACGTTTGGCCTGATCAATGGCTCCCAAGGTTCACCTTAAATAGTCTGCCAAAGTAGGCATTCCACAACCCAAATGTGACCCCAAAGAACAACTTGGGGCACCCAGTGACTCCATGGTCGCCACCCTTGATCACCCAGTGACTCCATGGCTACAACCCTTGGAGCACCCACTACTTGCCTCTGGCCAACTCGCCCGAGCAAAACAGCTTTTAGGTTCAACCTGGCCAAAGACCACCCAGTCCTGGCGCAACATAAATTTAAAGTGGTCTTGCACCACAAGCAACACAACTATGGCTTCAACCCTAGTTGCATATCAGTGGCACCAACCAAAGTTCCATAATTCATTAGTCAAGATTAAGCCATAATGATGATTCATGAGGAGACCAACGTCTACTAAAGCAAGGCTAAGCAAGAACAATACCCATGTTGGCAATAGCAATACAAGACCAACTAACAGTACCATCCTAAGGCTGTCAAAGGTAACATGTCAACATGTGGACTACCAAATAGACAAGGAGGCATAAAACCAAGAGGTATTTAACTAGAGCCCAAACCATTTTATACAAATAGCAATGCAAGTTTAACAAATCAAAATACTTTTGCAAATGGGATCAAGATGGTCAAGGGTCCCATGTCTTGCCTTCAATGGCGGGTCACGAGCTTCAACTGTGGTCATTGGATCTTCACGCCCTTAGCACCCACTAATCTACACGATGCAAAGAAAACAACTAAATAAAGCGACTTAAAAGGAAACCAAAAGAACTAGCAAGAATAGAAAGAAAAGATCCACGTAAGGGGAGGTCCAACAAGGAGGAAGGAGGAGGTCCGAGAGGGAGGAAATCCCACTGAGGGAGGTCCAAGAAGTGAAGGGCTCTGACTCAAGGAGGTTCAAACCAGAGGAGCTTGGAGAGCTCCTCCAGAACCGAGAGAAAAGAGGGAAGGGGAAGAAATGACGAACAGGGAGCAAATGGAGGCCCCTGGTGCCCTATTTAAAGAGAAAGGGAGAATAGGAGCACCCTCAAAAGGGACGTCCAGATTCAAGGCATCAGTACAAAATGTACACTGCCAAAGGTACGAAAAAGGGATAAAGAAAGCTAGGGATGTGACAAAAAGTAGAAAAGAGTACAAGGTAGTCAAGATTTAATGTGACTCAACCCACATCAAATGCACTTAAGACTGCCCAAGGGGCCAGTCAAAAGGTGCACAGACCAGTCAAAGGGCATGGTCCATGGTCCAAAGAGGAGATCCAAGGAGGAGGTCCAAGGAGGAGGTCCTGTGAGGAGGTCCAACGAGGAGATCCACAGAGGAGATCCTACGGGGAGGTCCTGCAAGGAGATCCAGATAGGACAGACAAGGAGGTCTTTGAGGACTAATGGTCCTTAAGGCCACAAGGAGGTCCAAGGGCAAACAGGGAGATCTAGACCACAAAGATCTAAACACAAAAGAGGAGGTCTGAACCCAAGGGAGGTCCAAACACAACACAGGGAGGTCTGAACCTAAAGGAGGTCCAAACGCAACAACCACAGGTCTCGAACCTAAAGGAGGTCCAAACGCAACAGGGAGGTCTAGACCACAAAGGTCTAAACACAAAAGAGGAGGTCCTGTGGACAGAAGGTCTAAAAGACACACGACGCGGAGGTCCTATGGACAGAAGATCCAAAGACACAACCACGGAGAGGTCCTATGGACGGGAGGTCCAAAAGACACGCATGAGGAGGGGGTCCTGACGGTTAGATCTCCAAAAGGGAGGTCTAACGGTCAAGATCTCAAAGAGGAGGATCTACACGGTCAAGATCAAAAGGCAACGGGAGGTCCTGACGCTCAGGATCTAAAAGGAGAACCTGAACGGCCAAGATCTCAAAGGGGAGGACCTGGACGGTCAAGATTGCCAAAAGGGAGATCCGACGGCCAGATCTCAACAAGGGGGAGGTCTGAGTGGCTAAGATCTCCAGAGAGGAGGTCCTAACGGCCAGATCTCAACAAGGGGGAGGTCTGAGCGGCTAAGATCTCCAGAGAGGATGTCCTAACGGCCAGATCTCAACAAGTGGGAGGTCTGAGTGGCTAAGATCTCCAGAGAGGAGGTCCTAACGGCCAGATCTCAACAAGGGGGAGGTCTGAGCGGCTAAGATCTCCAGAGAGGAGGTCCTAACGGCCAGATCTCAACAAGGGGGAGGTCTGAACGGCTAAGATCTCCAGAGAGGAGGTCCTAACGGCCAGATCTCAACAAGGGGGAGGTCTGAGCGGCTAAGATCTCCAGAGAGGAGGTCCTAACGGCCAGATCTCAACAAGGGGGAGGTCTGAGCGGCTAAGATCTCCAGAGAGGAGGTCCTAACGGCCAGATCTCAACAAGGGGGAGGTCTGAGCGGCTAAGATCTCCAGAGAGGAGGTCCTAAGGAATTCCACAAGGATACAAAGAGGTCCATACGGGCATGGGGAAGTCCAGAGGGACTTAGGGATGCCCAAATGAACACAGGGGTTGCCAATGGATGTTGAGAGGTCCACGGGGAGGCCAAAATAGGGAAAAGGGGTCTAGATAGAAGGAGGTCTAGACAGAGAAAGGTTTAGGCCGAGAAGGAGGTCCAGACACAAAGAGATTCAAACCAACAAAGAGGAGGTCTGGACTACAGGATAGGCACAAGGAAAAGGTCCAAAGATCAGAGGGGTTTGAAACACAAACTGGCCGGTCTAAACCCAAAGGAGGCCTGGGCCGACAAGGAGAGAAAGAAAGAGAAGGGCACCCAGGACACAAAAGAGGTCTGGGAAGGAGAAGCCAAACCCAAAGGCACACAAAGCACAAGAGGGAGGAAAGGAACACACCAACAAACTCCCAAAGGAAACCGAACATATTTAGTTCAAGTTTAGATTAGTCAATTAAAGCTTCTTTTTGAAAACTCAGGTTAAGCTTTAAACTCTCACCAAAACCAAATGGTTATTTTTAAAACTCCGGAAAAACGGGACGTTACAGGAGGTATATGATTGTGATAGTACGTCTCGTAAAATTAAACTCATTGTGCCTTCTTTTGCTGGGAATTATGATCCTGATGCTTATCTCACATGGGAATTAGCTGTACAACAATTATTTGCATGCCATGAATTTCCTGATCATCTAAAAGTTAGGGCTGTTACCTGTGTGTTTTATGATTTTGCATCTATTTGGTGGAGTGAATACTGTCGTACTAATCAGAACATACCTAGAAATTGGGATGCTATGAAGAGAGCTATGAGAGCTAGATTTGTGCCTTCATATTATTCTCGTGATTTGCTGAATAAATTACAACGTTTACGCTAAGGTAGTAACACTGTAGAAGAGTACTATCAAGAATTGTGGCTTAGAAGAAACTGAAGATGCTAAAATGACTAATTTTTTTGGAGGATTAAACGGTTACATTCAGGATAAACTTGTTTATAAACCTCCAACTATCACTCGCTTGTTTCGTCTTGCTTGCAATATTGAAAAGGAAGTACAGGGACAACAATCCAAGACTAGTTGTGCACTTTCATCGACTGTCACTACACCTTCACCTGTACAAGAAACAAACAAGTGCATGGTACATACCTCCGCATCAAGATCATCTTCGGTTGCTTTTTCTACTGCTGCATCTACCATGATTGCCACCCCTACTGCTGTGAGCGACACTCTGTCTCACTGCCTGGCGTCATCGGCTCACTCATTGGCAATTGAGCTAGAGAAAGCAAAAGAAGGGAAAGCTTGTGACTACTCACCGTCGCCAGTACCAACATCATTTGAGTCGAGCCTACAAGACAATGCCAAAAGGTACTGATTTCGTGCTACAGCAAGACATAGAGCAACCTTGTGAGAGACCATGTGGAGGTCGTCCCGTGTGAGTGATGGGTAATTGACAAAGGTTTTAGGTCAGTCGAGTTTGGTTTGTGTGGTCGGACCTTGTCGTTCGCCGTTCACGCTGCTCGTGAAGTCAATCGTATTTGTCAGATAATCAAACGACCGGCGAAGTTATGGGCGATGCGATCATGAGGCGGTTGTACCGATTGGTAAATGGCGGTTGAAGAATTCCAGAGAAGTTGTTTTTCGTGTTCGGTCTTCATTGGAAATCGAACGATCGCAGTATTGGAGCCAGACGACCGAGTCTGCGTTGATCCGCCGGTAACATGGCGGTTGTACCGATTGTATTGTGAGTTTCGCCATTTTGGTGATTTGAGTTTTGGGATAGGTCATATCCAGTGTGTTCATGCATATGTGTTGCATATTGCATGTTTGAGCTAACGTTAGGTCAAGTTGTGAAGAACTTGTTCCCTGTTTCGTGTTTCTTGTCTGTGTGGCCGCAGGACGCCGAGTGGAGTCGTGGCGAGACACGGTGGATCGGACTAAGCGCAGTGGCGCCGAGGTCGAACGGTCGATGTGTCAAGACGACGTGGACTCGAGGTGGTTGCGGCGGCGCGAGACAAGGAGCGGAAGCTTCCGGAAGGTCTGAAGAGGCGAATCGAAATTGCAAGGTTTGCCTGGCGCGGGCGGGCTCCGTTGGACTTAGCGGGCGAACGGGAGGAGACCCGTTAGCCAAGGCTATATAAAGGATTGGAGGGCTGCATGCCCTCTTGAGCACTTGGGTGGAATTAGGGTTTTAGAGTCAAAAGAGGCTTTGTGGGTGTTTCTCTTTTGCTCTTTAGTGGTTGAGGGTCACAGGAGGCGCTTGGTGCTCCTCGCTTGTCCCTTCAGAGCTCTCCAATGTGAGTTCTTGGCTTAGGGAGAGGGAGAGGATGGATTGATGAACTTGTAATCATTCCTCTTGTTCTAATGTCCATGCGTATGGGGATGTATCTCTTTGTATTTCGCTCTTGATTCAATGAATGGAAATCAAGTTTTCTTCTTTAGTGCTCTCTGCTCTTCGCTCTTCCTTTTTTGTGATTTTTGGGTCTTTCTTCAATCCGGGAGTTTTTGCTTGGTTCTTCCTCTTGATCTTGCTTGCTGGGACATGTGGGAACCTATCTAAGGTCATCTAGATCATCATCCACCCACGAGCAAGTCGTTAGATCAAGTTTTGATTTTTGCCCGCTTTGAACCCACCTTCGCTCAAATGCAAAAGGATAGGAACCTTGGCATGGATCTCTGAAATCGTTGCTTGGAATAGGTTCCTAATATCTTCAGAAGGTGTGGTTCAATTTTGGTCAAGTTTGGCCGCGAGATCAAAAGTTTGATCGATTTTCGCTTTTGAAACCCGAGCTGATTTTACTCGCTCTAGGACAATCGAACGACCGTCCGTAACACTACGGTTGTATCAAGATCATGAACGACCGCCGCTTTACTCGCGGTTGTTCCGATTTCGAAGTTTCTTCGAACTTCCCGATTTTGTTTGTCGAGTTGTGGGAGTGAGGAGTGGATTCAACATAAGACTTCCTCTCAGGCTTAATCTTTGATCTTCATAGCTCTCATAGCTATTGGAGTGATTTACAAGTTGAATCCATTCTTTGCGAAAAAGTTTATGTGCTCCTATTCACCCCCTCTAGTCGCCTTTCCGGTCCTTCAATTGGTATCGAGCGGTTAGCTCTTTTCAATAGATCTTAACCGGTCTCAAGAGCCGTGGCGATGGACAAGTACTCGACCAAGTCGCTGTTTTTGATGGCATCGACACCCTTCCGAAGAGCCGAATGGAGACATACATCCAGCCCGGGGTATGCCATCCGCGAAAGGTCAAGGTTCGATTCATTGTTCTCGCCGATGAGAACATCAATGCCGGAACATGGTTGATGTTGAGGCGAATGCAAAGGCAAGGAACATCATCATCCGTGGTTTGAGTCGAGTGAGTTTGACCGATATCTCACCTGTCGTCCGCCTACGATATCTGGGTGACCTCGACGATACCATGAGGGCACTACCCAGATCAAGACGGTTCGACAGACCACGCCTCAAACGAGAATACAACAAATTTGAGATGCTTGTCGGTGAGTCCCTAGATGAGTGCTTCAGACGCTTTCACAAGATCTTGAGCAACCTCCGAGCGGTCGGTCTCACATACCCCGACTTCGACAATGCTCGCCGATGCTCACGGACTCGATCTGCGTGTTTGGGAGATGAAAGTGACCACCATCAAAGACACGACAGATCTCTCGACTTCGACTCTTGATGCGGCAGATTCGCTACTCAAGACTCACGAGATTGACGTTGTCTCTCGCTCGGTCGAAGTCACAATCGATGGCCTTAGTCACCAATCCCGCTTTCTTCTTCCGGTTTTCTTGATTCTTCTTGCGGTTTCTCCTTGTCGCTTCTCGTGACATAACCGATGATCGCTAGAGCAACTTATGGATGAGCAACTTGCCCTCCTTGCTCAAGATTCTCCCACGCTTACAAAGGAGGAGGGACAAAGAGAGGAGGACCCGTGATTTGCTTCGAGTGTGGTGGCCCCAACCACATCCGAGCAACCGCCCTAAGCCGAGAAGGGCAAGAACGACTACTGGCGGTTCGGGCAAGAACGACTACACCGACAAGAACTGCAACAAGAAGCCTCTAGCTCAGACGCCCAAAGAAGAAGAAGTTCCGCAACTTTGGCAAAGCCAAGAAGCTCTTCCACGCGCCCTCACCGCCTTGACGACCTCGACCTCGGCGAGGTGGAGGGATGGAGCGACGATGACGGATTCGGGTGACCAAGAGCCCAAGAATGGCGGCGACGACTTCTCCCAAGATGTGCTTCATGGCCCTCGAGGGCGAACTCAACGACAATGAAATCAGATCCGACTCCGACTTCGGACGAGGTAGATCCCACCTCTGAACAGCTCAATCATGCTTTTCTTAAGCTAGGAGGTTTTCATGCTAAAGCTAAGGCTAGGTGTGCCGAGTTAGAGAAGGAAATAGATAGATCGTCACTAGAGATTATTGCTCTTACATCCGCTCCTTCTAGTGATGATTGTGATACATGCTCGCTTTCTCAAGTTGATATGGAGAAGTTAAGGACCTCACATGATAGTATGTCCTCCTAACTTGATAGTGTTAAGGTGGAGAATGTTAGTCCGCTTCTTTGAGTTAGAGTTGAGTAGGATGGTCATTACCCTACTTATTATTGATGAGACTACTTCTCCCACCTCATGTGAGGGTAAGGACATTGTTGCTAGAGGATCTTATGCCATGCTCCTTGATCTGCCTGAGTCTTGTGAAAATTGCAATAACTTGAAGATGAACTTAAAACAGGCGGATCATAAAATTGTTGAACTACAAGCTTCTTTACTTGAGTCGATTGTTTCATGCTTGAACTGTCCTAAGTTAATCATTGAACTTGAGGTCGTCTCCAAACAGCCAAGATATGATTGATCATGAAAGGAAGTTGGCTCGGTTTGCTTCTAAGGACCTGTTAGCTCACCATGCATTAAGTGTAACAAACTAAAATCGACTTGATTGCTTTGGATGAGAAATGTGTGAAGCTAACTAAGGACCTTCTAGAGAAGCCACATTGTGCTTGCAATATGATTGTGGAGAAGGGGAGAAGCCTCGGGGTAAGGATAAGACGCTTAGCAACGTGAACCAACCGGCTAGCGATGGGATCGCCCTTCAGAGTCGGTGTGCTTGCACAAGCCATTCTTCCCTCTCGCCGGGTTCTTCTTTTGCTCCTTACCTTCTTGCTCTCTTCTTCCCCTGCTCTTCTTGCACCTCTCTCTTTCGGAGTGTCGGACCTTATGAACACTCTCGAGAGATTTGTAGGAGGCAAGAAGAAGCTCAATCTTATTCTAGACCAATCTAAGATTTGCAGATTTAATCGTGGTCTAGGATATGACCTCTTTGAGGACATGAGGAAGCATCCACCGCCGTGCTCGCACTCCATAGCACTGTGTGTGATCGAGATCGAGCCTGGACCGAGAAAGTCCATTTCAAGTCACGGGCTATGTCCAGGATTTTCGACATGAAGGTAATTTCACATGTCGCTTCTACCTCTCGTAAGGTGAAGTATCACCGCACCTTCGTCGAAGGATGGACACACAATCGATCGATGCTTGGTAGCGCCAAGATCGCGTAGAGACCATGTTGAGTCTCTTAGGCGCATTCGTGGTCGGCCCTGCACCTTGAGTGCACCTAAGACCAACACGAGGTCTAGGCTTGGTTCTTCGATGGGTTTGTGCAACATCGAGGACTTGGTTTTTCCAAGTTTTCGGTTTTCGCCTCATCTTGCTTTCGATCGTGACTTCCGCCGTCCCCGAGGGTAGATCTCGCTTTCCCCATCGAGATAGCTACCATGGCGTGTTCAAATGTTGCGTGTTCGACTCGCTCCTTCAGAGCGCGATCGAACCCAAAGAACGACTTGGTCTACTCTTAGACCTTCGCTTTGAGTTACAGAGAGCGAGGGTAGATAGAGGTCGATCGTGCTTGACTACTTCATCTGCCGACGTGTTACTCAAGATTAGGTGCCAAAATCATTTGTTGATTTATCCCAAGATCGAGACTTTACTCTCTTGACTCAGTTCGCCGGGTAGGGAAGGAGAAGGTTTGGCTTGTAGACTCGGTTGTTCTCGTCATATGACCGGAGACTCCGTTGGTTCTCCTCCCTAGCCCGCGCTCCGTGATGAGTCGATCACCTTCGAGACGCTTCGTGCAGGCGCGTCATCGCCAAAGGTATCGTGCGTATTAATGCTTCTTTTATTCTTAAGGATGTTGCCTTGGTTAGTAAGTCGCAAAGACAATTTGCTTTCCGCTTTCGACTTACCGATGACGGTTTCGAGGTGAGTTTTAAGAAAAACAATTGCAAAATTCTTGACTCTTCTGTAGTCCGGTTTATGGATTTCTCGTTATGGGAGGATCTTTCGTGCTGATTTTTCCGATTCTTCCGTGATCCTCTCCTGTTTGGTTGCTTCGAGTCCCGCGATCTCTTTTACGCATAGGAGACTTGGTCATATTGATTTGACCATTTGACCCGAGTTAGCGACCATGATCTCATTCGTGGTCCGCCAAACTCAAGATGGTCAAAGATCTTGTTTGCACTCCATGCCTAAGACGCAAGAAGATGGTTGCCGCTTCTCATCCTCGGTCCACAATTATTATGACCGATGACAGGACATTGCTCCACATGGACACAGCTTGGACCAAATCGAGTCTTGATCGGCAGGAGGGAAGTGGTATGTTCTTGTTGTGGTCGATGACTTCTCGAGGTATTCTTGGGTGTTTTTCTTAGCGTCAAAGGATGAGACGTTTTCACTTTTCCGAGGTCTTTTAGTAGGTCAGTCTGCTGAGCTCCCGGTGCCTTACGAGCGATCCGCAATGACAATGGCACGGAGTTCAAGAATTCCTACTTTGAGAGTTTCGTGGTGAGACAGTGTAGAGCACCGCTCTTCTCCATACGCCCCTCAAAGAAATGGCGTTGTGGAGAGGAAGAACCGTACCTTGGTCGAGATGGCCGTGCGATGCTTGATGAGTACTCTACACCGAGGAAGTTTTGGGTCGAGGCCATTGCGATCACGTGCCATGTTTCAATCGAGTTTTTCTTGGGCACTCCTACACCGCACTTCTTATGAGTTGAGATACGGGCGAAAGCCCAGCGTCTCTCATTTTCGTGTGTTTGGTTGCAAGTGCTCGATGACTTCGACCTCA
The DNA here is from genome assembly GCA_036346405.1 of Phyllostachys edulis. Lineage (NCBI taxonomy): Eukaryota > Viridiplantae > Streptophyta > Magnoliopsida > Poales > Poaceae > Phyllostachys > Phyllostachys edulis. Next base: position 12,290,474 of record CM070561.1, on the reverse strand, counting down.
AGGGACTTTGGGTTAGTTGTCGATGTTGTTCCACTCTTTTGTGATAACACTTCTGCGATTAACATTGCCAAGAACCCAAGCAAAGATTCTTTACCAAGCACATCGATATCCGCTTCCACTTCCTTAGAGACCATGTAGAGAAGGGCGATATAGTGCTCCAGCCAGGAGAGTGACCACCAGTTGGTGACATTTTCACCAAGCCATTGGATAGTTCGAGGTTTTCACTCTGGGGAGAGCTTGGGGTGGTTTGTCCTTATGGATTTGTAGTGAGGGGAGCTTTGGGTTTTATTGCTCTACTATATTATTTATGCTCTTGCTCCTTCTCGTTGCATTGCATTTTGGGTGCATTTGGGGTTAGTCCTCCTAGCATAGATTAGAGTGCTTCTTTTGTCTAGTTGTTTAGATTTCTGCTCTTATCTTGTGATTCTAGGATGTCGCTTATTAGTCATTACTTATCTCACTAGGTTGAGCTCACTCACTTCTTGTAGGTTCTAGCGAGGTTGGGCCACCCTGCAGACAGGCAGTGGTGTTTGCTCCTAGGTGTGTTAAGTGGGCGCTTGATAGTCCTAGAGTCATATGGGGTAGATAAGAGTCGATCTGAGCCATAGTATTCTCTATATCTTATCTATGCTTTAAGGACCCATTTGCTTTTATGTTTTCTTTGCCGCTTCTCGATTTATTGTTTTGGTTCGAGGGAGTTCATTTGGGAGCTTACGAGCTTAATATTGACTTAACTCAACTTGAACTAAAAGTTGCATCTAATGTTGAGGGAGCTGGATCTTACGCATTTCTAGCATTCTCGCATTGTAATATAACTACATTGAGCCTTGATTATTATCCTCGCTGTGACATGTTTACAATGCTTTACACCTTGCCATGACTTGTGCTTATTTGCTAGATTTATCATGACTTCATATGTGTAGCCTAGCTTTTGCCATGATAAGTTAATTAAAATTGCTCAACTTAAACTAAAACTTGTCATGTTAGCACTCGAGATTAGTCTTTCTTGAGCTATCCTTTTATGATTCATGCCATGTCAAATAGGTTTGGGTAGAGTGATGAAACTATATTGAGCCTTAGATTGAGTCTGTTTTAGTCTCTTGATGTTGCATAAGTTAGTACAACATGCTAAAATGCAAAAGATCTCTTTTGTCTTGAAAAAACCGACTTCACCAATTCTTCCCTATGAGACGGCTTGTCATTGCACTTAACATGAACTTAGGGGAGTTTTGGATGACCTAGACTACCTTCTTAAGCTTCTCGCTTGAAGTAGTCGCATAAGGCTTGAGGTCTAGCACATGATAAAACAAAAATCTGGTTGTCAACAACCTTGAATTTCAAAGATAATATATCATTTGTGCTCAAATTTGCTTAAAGCTATCAAAAGAATCAAGTACTTAACCAATGTTTCAATCTTGAGCTTATAGCACTCTTTTTGGTCTCAATTTAAGCTTCTTAGTTCCGCTTAGCTTATTGACATGGCCTGCATCATCCTTGGATATCTCTAGCGAGACTTTGCTCATTGATGACTTGACTTGCTCACATAATGTACCTCATTTTCAGATTGTCATCTATGTGTTCTAGCTAGCTTATACATATCTTGTCATGATCTAGATAGCCTTTTTATTAAGTTATGGCTTGGTGTATTACATGTTGGTCATTATGGATAATTCTCATGGCTCAAAATGCTTAAATAAACAAACTTCAGCCATTTTCATCCTTTAACATGTCATATTCTCTCTATTGCATCTTGATGCGTTTATTGCCAAAAGGGGGAGAATAGAGAGGAAAAAGTCTGTTGGGAACAGTTTAGAGCTTTGGAGATCAATTTGCTCTTTCAGTTGTTGCTCTAGTGTTCCTTCTGTCGACATGGTCATTAGTTTCACTCTTCTTCTTTGGACCATGTTGGATTCGTCAAACTCAAACTCAACTTTGCTCTTTTTCGGAGTTTGTCAATATACTCATCAAGGGGGAGATTGAGAGACCATGTGGAGGTCGTCCCGTGTGAGTGATGGGTAATTGACAAAGGTTTTAGGTCAGTCGAGTTTGGTTTGTGTGGTCGGACCTTGTCGCTCTGCTCCGCACGTTGCTGTGAAGTCAATCAGTATTGTCGATAATCAAACGACCGGCGTGTTATGGGCGGTACGATCACAGGCGGTTGTACCGATTGGTAAATGGCGTTGAAGAATTCCAGAGAAGTTGTTTTTCGTGTTCGGTCTTCATTGGAAATCGGAACGCACCGCAGTATTGAGCCAGACGACCGAGCGCGGTTGATCCGCCGGTAACATGGCGGTTGTACCGATTGTATTGTGAGTTTCGCCATTTTGGTGATTTGAGTTTTGGGATAGGTCATATCCAGTGTGTTCATGCATATGTGTTGCATATTGCATGTTTGAGCTAACGTTAGGTCAAGTTGTGAAGAACTTGTTCCGGTTTCGTGTTTCTTGTCGTGTGGCCGCAGGACGCCGAGTGGAGTCGTGGCGAGACACGGTGGATCGGACTAAGCGCAGTGGCGCCGAGGTCGAACGGTCGGGATGTGTCAAGACGACGTGGACTCGAGGTGGTTGCGAGGCGTCGAGACAAGGAGCGTGAAGCTTCGGAAGGTCAGAAGGGCGAATCGGAAATTCGCAAGGTCGCACAAGCGGGGCGTCTCCGTTGGACTTAGCGGGCGTGAACGGGAGGAGACCCGTTAGCCAAGGCTATATAAAGGATTGGAGGGCTGCATGCCCTCTTGAGCACTTGGGTGGAATTAGGGTTTTAGAGTCAAAAGAGGCTTTGTGGGTGTTTCTCTTTTGCTCTTTAGTGGTTGAGGGTCACAGGTGGAAGCTTGGTGCTCCTCGCTTGTCCCTTCGTAGCTCTCCAATGTGAGTTCTTGGCTTAGGGAGAGGAGAGGATGGATTGATGAACTTGTAATCATTCCTCTTGTTCTAATGTCCATGCGTATGGGGATGTATCTCTTTGTATTTCGCTCTTGATTCAATGAATGGAAATCAAGTTTTCTTCTTTCGTGCTCTCTCGCTCTTCGCTCTTCCTTTTTTTGTGATTTTTGGGTCTTTCTTCAATCCGGGAGTTTTTGCTTGGTTCTTCCTCTTGATCTTGCTTGCTGGGACATGTGGGAACCTATCTAAGGTCATCTAGATCATCATCCACCCACGAGCAAGTCGTTAGATCAAGTTTTGATTTTTGCCCGGTTTTGAACCCACCTTCGTTCAAATGCAAAAGGATAGGAACCTTGGCATGGATCTCTGAAATCGTTGCTTGGAATAGGTTCCTAATATCTTCGTGAAGGTGTGGTTCAATTTTGGTCAAGTTTGGCGCGTAGATCAAAAGTTTGATCGATTTTCGTTTTGAAACCCGAGCTGATTTTACTGCTCCAGACAATCGAACGACCGTACCGTAACACTACGGTTGTACCAAGATCATGAACGATCGGCCGTTGTTCGCGGTTGTTCCGATTTCGAGTTTCTTCGTAACTTCCTGATTTTGTTTGTCGAAATGTGGGAGTGAGGAGTGGATTCAACATAAGACTTCCTCTGGCTTAATCTTTGATCTTCATAGCTCTCATAGCTATTGGAGTGATTTACAAGTTGAATCCATTCTTTGCGAAAAAGTTTATGTGCTCCTATTCACCCCCCCCTCTAGTCGCCTTTCCGGTCCTTCACCTTGTGAGTATATACCTGCTGTAGTGCAATCTTGTGATTTTCCTTATGTTGACTTGAACGAACCATGTGCTGATCTTACATCTCATAATTTTGCGCATGTCGAATTAATTACACATAAGGAAGTACTTGATAGAATACCCCCTACTGATACTTTGTACTATATCATGCTTAATGAGCCCGTTAGTTTGGAATATGCTATGGAGAAAGTTTCTGAACTTTCATCTCTAAATTCTCTTTCTAGCACCTCCACCTACTATTTTAAATTAATTGGAGATTATGGTATAGACAATCAATTTCTGGTTTATCGAATATGCATAACTTTTGCTCACATGGATGAATTGAAACTTGTTGTTTTGGATAACAATTCTTGTGTGCTGAATCTTGTTTAATATGAGAGGAAAATAAAATTTAGTGCTCATCCAATGCCTATGTGTTCATCCCTTATTGCACCATCTCGTATTGCCAATCCGAATATTGATGCTGAAGTATGAAAGAACTTACAATTCTTTTCACCATTGCTAGATGAATTTGCTATTGCTCGATTGAAATCTGATTATATGGATGAATGTTGTTTGATTCCAAAAGTTGTAGATTTGCCCATATGTGCTATCACTGCAAGTTTACAACGCTTCACTTACATTTGCAAATCTAGTTGCAATAATTGTTGTGTGAGAAATTTTGTTTTGATCATTCACATATATGATTACCCTTGGGTTAATAATACAATGATCTTTTATGATCACTGCTGTCTTCTAATATTAATTGTGCAACAACGAAGAACTGTTAAAATAGATGACATATACATATACCATGCATACACCTTGGCTTCTTTGTTACCCTATTTTTAGTTTATCAAAATCCGAGGATGGCTTTGTTTTCAAGAATGGGAGGATGATGAGGACATGACCCGTATGGATACAACCATATTTGCTATGCTTGCTGCTCCAAGTACAAGAGCTCGTACGCTCCACTTAAATTATCAGGTGAGCTTGTTTTTAGGAGTATCTTTATATTATATGAACTATATGATGCTACCTAATGATGAAATATATATATGTGCAGCACCATGTCACTTTTGGTCCAAGACAAGCAAGCAGTTCGAGCTGGACCCGTTTTGGAATCCAGTTCGGCCTCCGGAATCAGCTTGATAGCACCAACTTAAAATAGACATAACTTTCACATACGGAGTCCGTTGGAGGTCCACGAGTATTTGATGGAAAGATTATTTCGTCCTCTTTCCAACGGATCTAGCCTTACCTCCAAATTCCTTCTGGACGGATTGCAATCGCCAAAAGAAGACGTCATATCACCTGTTTGGGCCAATCTGGGCTTTGTAATCGTATGCAACTTGGCCCATATGCCGGCGGCCCATCTGGGGGCGTGGTTACAGTTCACATGAACAGTAAGCCACGAGTTTAGTCTCACCCTGCTAGTTCTTTTAGATTTGTGGCTCCTCGTCCCCTATTTAAGGAGGCTGCACCCCTTCTAGTTTCCTTGGATTTTGTTTAGTTAAAAGTTAGCCTTGTTGTAACTTCGTATATTGGCTTGTGTCGACTAGACCAACCATAATACCGCTTCAAAATCCCAACTCAATTCAATATTTCAATTCCTATTTGTAATTTCAGATTGCTTTGTCTTGTTCTTGCGTGCTTCTTCGGTGTATGCAGGAATCGACCTTCGTGGTCAGGTCATCCGGGTATTCGTGCACAGTTGATAACGACTTGTCGATCAGTTCAGCGATTGCGTGGTTTCGAGCCTTGCGTGTTCGTATCCAGAATCGTGAGAGTTGAGCGACGACTACCGAACTTATCGTTCTCATCGAAAGATCGAGCCAACAATCAAACCTTAGGGTTCATCAGGTAGTTCTGCTGAACAAATGCGGTCATACCACGCTACGGTAGTACCGCTGAGGAAACTCCGAAACTACCGCTCTCAGGGTTAGCAACCAAACCAAAATGGTGTCACTTTGGAAATTACGTACCGCCAACTATTTTTTGGTACAACCGGGTTGCGGTAGTACCGCACTACCATCCCGGTCATACCATTAAGCGGTAGTACCACTGACACAACGTCGATACTACCGATTATCCTTACAAAGTATAGTTGGCTACCAAATTGAATTCTAAGTGCATGCATGATCCTAAATTGATCCAAATGGCACAAGAACATGCTATCAAGCTACTAGTCATGATCCCTCTTAATAGTACGACATTTAACCTAAAAATCCGGTCTTCCATCATTTTCACCTAAAACCGGTAAACATAAAAAGGATCCTAGACTACTTGTACCTTGTCTTTGAACCATTTTGATCTTCATGTTGTCCTTTAGCATGCATTTCCAAGTTGTCATATTCACCATTGGGACTTAACCTTGTAAATACTCAATAAACATGTTAATCCCATATTCACATATTGTCATTAATTACCAAAACATTTTTTATGGGCCTAAATGCTTTCAATCTCCCCCTTTTTGGTAATTGATGACAACCCAATCAATATGTGAGAAAGAGTGTTTTGAATATACTACTTGTTGTGAAATGAGTTGTATATTCTTTTGAATACTTAACAGAAATAATTATTGCAATAAGCTAAAGAGAGTTTTGAGAATTATTTTCTTGTTAAGGTCTTTACAAAGAAAGCTCCCCCTAAACATGTGCATATAAATGAGAGGATATTTTTGCAAGTACATGTAGAGATTTTTGAAAAAATTGGCGAAATTTCTTTTTCTTGTTGGAACTTGAGGGAATTTGCAATACTATAAAATGACCAAGATAAATATATTGCAATTCATGAGAATGTCATAAACATAATATCAAACACCAAGTTCAACAAGATAACAATAAGCATAAAACCATAACACTTGTTTAAACTATTACAGGCACAGAAGTAATTAAACATTAACAAGTTCCACATAGAGTATATAATATAATAGTAGCAGAGCTCCCCCTTGATCTTTGTCCTTGCCTTTCTAGCTTCCCTTTGATCTTTCTCCTTTTTCCTTCTAGCTTCTCCCCCTTTGGTATCAACGTACCAAAAACATCAAGCAGTCGGATCCTGAGGAGGTGGAAGAGCTTGAGAAGTCGAAGCTTGTCGAGGAGGTGTGATGGGGCGACGACGTCCAAAGCGCTGAGGAGTTATGAAAACTTGCTCAAGAGCAGTCACACTCTTTGACAAAGCAGCCAACCTGTTGTTGGCTTTAGACTGAAATTCTAGATGAGAGGTTCTCATTTCTTGCTGAGTAGTTCTCATCTCTTGCTAAGTATTCCTAACCTCCAAGATAGCTGAATAAATCTGAGTAAGAGATACATGTCCCTCTTCTGGAGCATCTACCATGGGAGCATCTTCCTGTGCAGCTTCTTGAGCAACCCTCCTCTGCTGAGCCTGAGAACAGACATCTGCAGGTATAGGAGGACCCTCTCGTGGCTTGTATGGCTTATGAAGAGATCCCAAACCTCCATGGTAGTCAATCTTGCTGAGGATCAAGGCCATGATGTAGGGAACATAGTATATTATCTTGACTCGATCATTCTTTGAAGAAGCTATTCCCCTGATGATCACATCAATCGCATCAAACTTCCGCCCATGCATAATATTATCTATGATATTCCAAGCATGTCCTCTTATGGCATCGAAGTTTCCACTCTTAGGAAGAATGGTGTGATTTATGATTCTGTTAATAAAACTAGGAATAGGTTTGAGACCACCTATTTTTCCTGGAGTATACCTGACAGTCTGATCATAAAAATCTGTCCAGGCAGGGAACAAAAGAGCAGGTCTGTCATATATCTTCTCATATTTGCTTGACTCTGTTCTCAGAGCAAGCTCAAACTCACGTCTGTTACTATCCAAGTAATTGTTCCCTGTCATCCATGCCAACTTAGTGAAGTCTGGAGAGATATACAAAGTGGCATAGAATTTCCTGATAATCTCATCATCGTAGTTATTTTTGAGTGCCACTAGGTCATGTATACCGGCTTGTTGAAAAAACCGATATGTCCCATCATATTTTTCCAAAGAGTTAATATACTGCCACCTCACCCACTTATGATTTGCAAATTGCTTATTGGGGCCATACAACTGTTCATAAACTCTTTCCTGAAACTTAGTATGGAACCTTGGATTTTTAGTTGAAGGTGGAAGCACAAACTGGTTTCTGTGACGCAGCAAGGCATAATCATCTGCTGAGATGGTTCTCAAATTCACATGTGGCTCCTCAGGTTCTCCCATCTCTTCATCAGACTCAATTTGTATCTCTATTTCTTCCTCAAAGTCTGTTCCAGCTTGAGATGAGGTTTCCTCATGTTCTGAATCACTCGCTGTAGGACCCTTGCCTCTGTCTTGTATTTCTTTGCGACGAACCTCTTTAACTTTTTCATTTGGATCATGAGGCTGAGAGAAAGAAGAGGATTGACCTCTTGGAGGGCCAACGGATTTCCGAGTGGCTATCCTTGTCCTTGGCATCTTCAATTAGAGAGGATAGGTTACAAAGGGAACAAGAAATCAAACAAATAGGTTTATTTTCGAATGGAATGATCTTGCTGTTTTGTTAGGGAAATCGGTAGTACCGCAGTTCAAGTGTCGGTAGTACCGGGATATGGTAGTACCACCATTCACTGGCCGGTACGACCGCATCGAGGTAGTTCTGCGCATAAGAAACGGCAGTACCGCTCTCACTGACCGAGTTCTAGGGCACGAATTTGATTTGATTTTTTGATGTTTCTCATGGAGTGAATCCATGGAATAGATGCGCAAGCATCATGAGACACCAAAAATGTCATTTTGCCCAAAAAGAACCGATTAAATCATCCACATTTCAAGATTAACCCTAATTTTAGATCTAGGGTTTGAATGCAAGGTAAAAGGAGGATTAAAATGGGTTTTACCTTGAGGATCGAGGGAGATACACCCTAAGGTCGAAGGAGATCAACAAAGTTTGAAGAAAATCCGAAGAAATTTGAGGATTTTTTAGGAAGATTTGAGGTTTCTTCGGAGAGAGAGAGGGAGGGAGGGAGAGGAAGTGCAACAGTGAAAGGATGCGGTAGAACCGCTCGGGAGTTAAGGTAAAAGGGTAAAAACCGCAAGGGCAGTTAATGCGATTTTACAACTGATGCGATAGTACCGCAGAATAAACTCAGGTAGTACCGTTACGCGGTAGTACCGTTGTTATATCGCTGGTAGTTCCGCAATGCGGTAGTACCGCGATTAACCCACTGGTAGTTCCGATTATCCTGGAATTTCAAGAAAAGACTTAGGATTTAAGAATTTTGCAAATGATCCCTAGTTTTTCACTTAAGTAAATATCGTTTGGGATCATTATGCATTTAGAAGACTAATGTCTACTAATAACATAATTTTTATAAACATAGAGATCTTTTAAAAGAAAATTTGAAAATACCTTCTTAAAATATTCAAATAATATCAAATGAAACAAGGTGCATGAAGCATAAGTTCAAACAACATGAGAATAGTCTATGACATTTAATTCATTCCTCAATTTGCAAAAGCGGCATTCATCTAATGGTTTTGTGAAAATGCCCGCTAATTGGTTTTCGGTCCGGATGTGGCTAATTTCAACATCTCCCTTACTCACATGATCTCTCAAGAAATGATGGCGAATATCAATATGCTTGGTTCTTGAATGTTGGACTGGATTATTGGCTATTTTCACCGCACTATCATTATCACACAAAAGAGACATTTTATCGAATTTAATTCCATAATCCATCAAAGTTTGCCTCATCCATAGCAATTGAGCACAACAACTACCCGCAGAAACATATTCGGCTTCGGTGGTAGATAAAGCTATGGAATTTTGTTTCTTGGATGACCATGATACTAAGGATCTTCCTAAGAATTGACAACTACCCGATGTGTTTTTTCGATCCACTTTGCAACCTGCATAATTGGAATCCGAATATCCAATTAAATCAAATTTAGCACTTTTGGGAAACCATAGGCCAATGTTAGAGGAATGCATTAAATATCTTAGTATTTTTTTTACGGCCATCAAATAGCATTTTTTTCGAGTTGCTTGAAAGCGTGCACACATGTAAACGCTAAACATAATATCGGGCCTAGATGTGGTAAGATAAAGCAAATTACCAATCATGGACCTATAAAGCTTTAAATCTATTGATTTACCTCCCTCATTAAGGTCGAGATGACCGTTGGTTACCATGGGAGTCCTTATGGGTTTTGCATCTTCCATGCCAAACTTTTTTATCAAATCTTTTGCATATCTTATTTGGCTCACAAATGTTCCATCTTTGAGTTGCTTGATTTGAAGTCCAAGGAAATAACTTAATTCTCCGATCATGGACATTTCAAATTCCCTAGACATGTATCACCAAATTCTTTGCAAAAGTCTTGATTAGTAGACCCGAAGATAATATCATCAACATAAATTTGACAAACAAAGAAATCATCATCTAAAACTTTAGTAAATAAAGTTGAATCAATTTTCCCGATTTTGAATCCTTTTGATACTAGAAAATCTCTAAGGCATTCATACCATGCTCTAGGAGCTTATTTAAAACCATAGAACGCCTTGGAGAGTTTATAGACATAATTTGGATTCTTAGGATCTTCAAAATCGGGAGGTTGCTCAACAAAGACAAGTTCGGATATTTTTCTATTTAGAAAAGCTCTTTTAACATCCATTTGAAATAATTTAATATCAAAGTATGATGCAAAGGCAAGTAATATCCAAATTGACTGAAGTCTAGCTACGGGAGCAAAGGTTTCACCAAAATCCAAACCTTCGACTTGTGAATATCCTTGAGCGACCAATCTCGTTTTGTTTCTTACAACCATACCGTTTTCATCTTGCTTATTCCTAAAGACCTATTTTGTACCAATGACGTTGTGTTCGTTGGTCCTAACCACCAAAGTCCAAACTTCATTCCAGACAAAGTTATTGAGTTCTTCATGCATTACATTCACCCAATCCAGATCATCAAGAGCTTCTTCTACATGTTTTTGGTTCAATAGAAGAGACAAAAGAGTAATGTTCACAAAAAGAAGCAATACGAGATCGAGTTTGAACACCTTTACTTACATCACCTAATATTTGATATATTGGATGATCTTTTGCAATTGCATTGTGGATCCTTGGTGGTAAGTTGGATGGTTGATCATCTTCCTTATTGTCCTCTTCGTCAATTTGAATTTAATTTATAGTGGAAGAGGTAGGAGGTTCAACTTGAGTGGAAGTTAATGGATCGTCTTTAGGCTTGATGTCGCCTATTTGCATATTTTTCATGGCTTTTCTTAAGGCTTCATCACCTATATCATCCAAATTCTCATGCCCTTCTTTAGAGCCATTAGTCTCATCAAATTGTATGTCATGTCTTTTTTCAATTAAACCGGGTTTTTTTTGTTAAAGACACGATAAGCTTTGCTATTTAATGAATAACCAAGCAAGAAACTAACGTCGCAACGACTTGTAAATTTTGAAAGGCGAACACTCTTTTTCAAAATATAACATTTGCAACCAAATACATGAAAGTAAGAGATGTTCGGTTTTCTTCCAACAAGAAGCTCATAAGAAGTCATTTTCAAAAGATGATGCAAATAAAGACGATTTATAGCATGACAAGCGGTGTTAATTGCTTCCACCCAAAAACTATCGGAAGTATTATATTCATCAAGCATTGTCCTAGCTATTTCAATTGTTGTTCGATTTTTTCTTTCTACAACTCCATTTTGCTCTGGAGTGTAGGTTGTGGAAAGTTCGTGCTTTATTCCAAGTTCATCACAAAAGTCTTTAACTTTAGTATTTTTGAACTCGGAACCATTATCACTACGGATTTTCTTAATTTTGAAATCAAATTTATTTTGAGCCCTTTTTGCAAAACTTTTGAAAATACCGGAGGTTTCGGCTTTGTCATCTAGGAAGAATACCCATGTGTATCTAGAGTAATTATCCACAATGACTAAACAATAGTTATTACCCCCAATACTCTTATACGTTGTTGGCCCAAATAAATCCATATATAAGAGTTCTAATGGTCAAGAAGTTGACATGATACTCTTGGAAGGATGAGAATTAGTGACTTGTTTACCGGGTTGACAAGCACTACAAATTCTATTTTTCCCAAATTTCACATCTTTCAAGCAAACAACTAAATCATGTTTGAAAAGCTTTTTAAGTTGAATCATTCCAATATGAGCTAGCCTTCTATGCCAAAGCCAACCCAAAGAGGTTTTTGTAATTAAACAAGTTTTTAGGAAAGATTCATTTGAAGTAAAATCAACCAAGTAGAGATTTTCAAATCTAAAACCTTTGAAAACTAACGAATTATCTTTTTCATTTGAAATTGTAACACCTTTATTTGATACTGAGCAAATTAAGCCAAGATCACATATTTGAGCGATGCATAACAAATTGAAATTTAGCGATTCAACTATGGATACATTGGAAATGGAAAGGACATTTGAGATAGCGATTTTACTCAATTCTATTACCTTTCCTTTGCTATTATCACCAAACGTGATCTTATCAATTCCTTTTCCATTCTCGAATGTGGTGAACATTTTCTTATCACCGGTCATGTGCTGAGTGCATCCACTATCAAGCATTCAATGTTTTCCATCGGTCTTGTAGTTCACCTACAAAACAAGAATTAAGTTCTTTTAGGTACCCAAATTTGTTTAGGTCCTTGGAGGTCAGTGACCAAAGATTTAGGCACCCAAAGAGCATTCTTTTTAGCACCTAAAATTAAAGTGCCAATAAATCTTGCAATTATTTTACCATCCTTAGTTTTTCTAAGCATGTAACAAGAATCATATAGACCTAGGGATGGAGTCTTACTAATAGGACAAGTTTGTTGCAAATATCCTATTTTCCGGCACTTATAGCAATATTATCATTTTGCTTAACAAACCTTGTGGGCTTGTTTACCGGTTTCTTACCCTTCTTGGGCACATACCTAAGTCCTTCTTTGTTGAATGAGCACCTTTGCTTACTCAAAAGCTTGTCAAGGGTGGCCTTACCTTTGAAGTACCGTTCTAAGCTTTTGCTTAGCTTGGTCACTTGCTCCTTTAGCTCATTGTTTATAACACCCCGACCCAACATAGAGCCTAGGATGCTACCAACTACTCTACTGACCCAACTAATTTCAACATCTTAATTATCATTCAACCAAACATTCATTCCTGAATGACATAAAGCTAATATTCAACGCTAGCACAACCTATAATTACTTACTAGAAGCATATCGTCTATCAATTGAACATAAATCAATTCATGAAACCTTCACTTTATCAACTAATCAAAAGCATTCCAACATTACTATGCTCAAGCAGTTAATAATCAAATAGCTACATCTAAAGCATCAATGATCCGCAATTCAACGTGGATGATAGAATAATCAAATCAAACCTTCTAATCCATCAAAAGAAATTAATTGAACTTAAACAACGAGAAATTAAGAACACAACAGGATCATCCATGATCACAATCAAAACATCCACCACGAAGGATGGTCACAAAACTGAATCTAAAATAATTATCAAGAATATGAATATCAGATAGTTGAGCTAATTTATTCGTTGTTGTTTGTAAATCTGTGACATGCAACAAGACTACCTCTTCCCATGCATGTCGCTGCCTCGAGAGGTACCTAGAAAGCACAACACAGCAAGAGTGAGTCCATGACTCAGCAAAGTGCAATAGCCATAAATAACATAGCATCATAATCAGCCAATGAGGATACTCAATCCCATTATGAACAACAGTAATGAATCACAAATCCATCTCTTATGCAAGAGTGCAACGTACATGACATGAATGCTCTTTCTTCAACTTCTTTGCATTTACCGGTAATGCCGAGTAGTGTATCCGTCGATACATACTCAAGGCATGTGCCCTCTAGGCACAGGGATCTAATGCCCACACTCCACGAGTGTGGGGACCCAAGCCTGTCCAATGCATGACAGGGATCTATGCTCGTCCCATGCATGACGGGGACCTCAAAAAAACAAACCCTTGGCTACCACGTAGACCAAGGTACATGAATGTATGTCGTGATGCAAATTAAAATCATAATAACAACTCATCATGAAAAGGTAGTGCTCAGCAACATTATCCAACATAAATCCTCTTAATCATACCATGGCAATCAACGAGTATGAAATACAACAATTCAATATTACTCATTGCACTTGCCTCAACCGTGAGACATAAGACAAATGACGGAACGCTCTAGCACCGGGGTTCACCACCACCTGGTAACCATGAATGATACTAAGCATCAATTAAACAAGCATATCAAGACATTAATCGCAGCACTCTACAACGTCTTCCCATAACCCAAGATTAAACACTTGATCTACTCAAGCTAGACAACATGCTAAACAGAAATCTATTCTGAACAGCAGTACGAAAAACATCATATCTTTTGCTCTGAGACTCAAAAAGGAGTGATCTCAGATCCTATGGAAAGGTAACGAAACCCTCCATGATAGTCTAGTTGGCTGAAACCTCCAATTCGGCCAATAACTTAGGCTAGCATTCAACTGAAAGTCTGATCTATAATCTGTCTAACAAAATTGGACAGCAGTAAAGAAACAATCATAACTTTTGATTGGAGTAACCCAAATTCAAGATTCTTGTCATGCTGGAAATCTAAGAACAAAATCTTTAAAAGTCTAATTGGCATCATACTCAGATTTTGCGTTTAACAAAATGTGGCACACATGTCAAATTTAATGTCAGAACCCGACATACAATCTGGACAGTAAAATTGAATCATACACAACTTTTGTTCTAAAAATCCAAATAGAGTGTTCTTTAACAATCCTGAAAGCTGATGAAATTGTCTACAGAATTCATTTTGGGCAACATTTCTGAATCTGCTCCTAACATAAACATATTTTAATAAATAAAGTGAATATTAATTCTCGTGAGCTTTCTGGACAGCAGAAAAGAATTCATCATAACTTTTAAACCGTAACTCGGAATTGAGTGATCTTTGAGTCTACGGAAAGCTAAGAATGAATCCCACATAACTCTAGGAGATTGGATCCTCTAATTTGGGCTCTAAATAGATAAAAACAGTCGCACAAACCAAAGGACAGAATCTGTTCATATCGCAGTAGGAATTAAATCTACTAATCAAAGCAAAATATGAATCTAAATCAATCAAAATAGTGAGGAAATCACTCGTTACCCTTGAAGACCTACAGAAAACTGATCAAACCCACGAGGATCCTTCTTCTTCTCCTTTCTCCCCCTTCTCCCTTCTCCTTTCCTCCTCCTTGTGGCCGGCCAGTTGCTAGAACTCCCCAAGAGGGCATCAATGGAGGTTGATCTTGAGGGGGAAGATGGATGCACCAATGGGGGAGAGAGGGCAGGAGGTGGCGGCTTGGGGAAGAAAAGGGGGAGGTGGCTGCTTGGGGAAGAATAGGGGGAGGTGGCTGTTTGGCCTAGGGTTTAAGGGGAGGGAAGTGGCAGCTTGGGCATGGGCTTGGGGCCACTTGGGGGCGCCTCCCCCCCTTCTGGCCCATACAAGGCCGGCTAGCAGGCTTCCCTAGCCTGGGCCGGAGGCCCATGACCCAAAGTTGTCCCTAAAAACTGAAATTTCAATTTAAACTCCCTCTCCCGAATAAATTCTCTCTAAACGACATTCAGAGTATTACATTGTTTTCAACAACAAGCTTTGCATCATGAGACTCAACATTATCATGATTAGAGTTAATAGTAGAGCAACATGTCATGGCAAGAGGATCATTACATGAAGTAAATGCACTAGTTCTAGCAATTTCTACACTAGGCATTTCATTAAGAATATCACATATAATTCTAATACTGGAGCAAGAATTGCTTGAATTTTCTTGGATAAGCAAGTCATGAGCTTCCTTTAACTCCTCATAAGAATCTTTTAGAGAGATATACTCTCTCTTTAAGACCTTATATTTTGACATTTCTTTTTCAAGATATTCATTCAAGTCTTCAAGTATATCCATTAATTCATCATACGATGGTTCATTATCATTAATGAATTTTACCTTATCTCCTTTTGCCATGAGGCAAGTTGGAGTTGAGAATAGCGATGGAGCCTCCTTGATAGCGATGTCGACAAGTCCCTTCTTCTTGGGGGACTTATCTTCATCGGAGTCGGAGTCGGTGGACTCTTCATCGGAGTCCCATTCTCCAATATGAGCTTTATTCTTGCCATCCTTGTGAAGCTTCTTGAAAAGTTTCTTCTTGCCATCGAATTCTTTCTTCTTGAATGACTTGCCCTTGTCATCCTTCTTTGCGGGGCAATGAGAGGCAATGTGCCCCTTCTCTTCGCAATTATAGCACCGGATGTTGCTATAACGCTTGTTGTCATTTGAAAATTGCCCTTTCTTGCTCTTGTCAAAGTTCAAGCTTCGATGTGGGCGTCTTCTCATGAATTTCTTCATTCCCCTCACAAGGAAAGCAAACACTTCTTCAGAGTCCTCTTTTTCATCTTCATCATCACTTGATTCCGCTTCAACCTTGAAAGCGGTAATCTTCTTCTTCGAGGAAGACGACTTTAAAAGCTCTTTCTTATCTTTCTTGTACAACTCATTTGTTATGAGGTTGTCCAAGAGGCCCATTGGCGATGTTTCCTCATGGATTTTCGAGAAAGTGGTCCAAATATAGTGAGCGGTTTCTAAATTGCTCACTCTATTGAACTCATCCACGTTCAAAACACCAAAAAGAGCATTCATAGCTTAAGCATCTAAATGAGCATTACGTCCCTCCAGTTCCGTGGGAAGTAGTGGATTAAGAGGCATAACGTAACCCTCATTTACGATTTTCCATATGCTAGGACTCATGGCATTTAAATAAATGGACATTCTAATTTTTCCAATATGCATAATTAGAGCCATCAAACAAAGGAGCCTTTTCTATAGTAATTCCCTCACTAGCCATCCTTTTCTCTCTTAGACGGTTAAGTCTAAATCAATGAGAGACCAAACTCTGATACCACTTGTAGGATCAAGGATAACCGACTAGAGGGGGGTGAATAGGAGGTTTTAAAACTTTTTGATGAATTAACAATTTAAGTCAATTACAAACTAAGTCTAAACTAGATACAATTCATGCTAAGCAATTCTACACAAGATAATTGCTAGAATTGTAAATGCGGAAATAGTAAAGACAAGAAATAACCACAATTGAGACAATGGAGTTTTTCCCATGGTATTGAAGCCATGCCGGTCTTCACTAGTCCACGTTGAGAAAGTTTGAACTAATCAAGCCAGCTCCACAAATTAAGTCTTTTCTCGATCACTAGTGGTTGTTCTTCCTCCGCTCCAGAGATGTCGAACACCGAACCACTCACAATTGGCACCGGGCCTCTTCACAATCTTCTTGAAGAGATCACCGTGCTACTTCCGCCAAGCCGTCTATGTGTTTGGCAAACACCAAGAGTAAGAACCACGATCTTCGCTTGATGGCAAACAAGTGCAATGGATCAATCTAGAATAAATGTACTTGAATTTTGGCTCAACTTCCTCACAATGAATGCACAAGAGTATTGGAGGTGTGGAGAGGATGCTCAAGGCACAAAGGATGTTAAAATGAAGTCTAACTTGCTGTCCTTGAGCAGGTGAAAGGGTATTTATACCTCCCACCAACAAATACGACCGTTGGGAGTAAAATCCCCAACTTTACAACAAATACGGTAGTACCGTCATGTAATGGTCGGTACTACCGCACCGCACCTAACCGCACATAATGGCTATAATAGTCGCATTAACTGCTCTGACATAGCCGTTGAAAAATTCAACGCGGTACTACCGCCAAGCAACATGCGATAGTTCCGCTGGCCGGTCATACCGAAAAATACGAGCGGTACTACCGCTTCACCTTAGAGTCCAAAAGGGCACTCTCTGGAAAATACGTACCGCTGATTTTTCGGTAACACTGGGGCACGGTAGTTCCGCTGAACAAATACGGTCATACCGCGCTGCGGTAGTACCGCTAAGAAAACTCCGGAACTACCGCTCTCAGGGTTAGCAACCAAACCAAAATGGTGTCACTCTGAAAATTACGTACCTCCAACTATTTTTCGGTACAACCAGGTTGCGATAGTACCGCACTACCATCCCGGTCATACCGTTGAGCGGTCGTACCGCCGACACATCGTCGGTACTACCGATTATCCTAACAAAGCATAGTTGGCTACCAAATAAAATTCTAAGTGCATGCATAATTCTAAATTGATCCAAATGGTACAAGAACATGCTATCAAGCTACTAGTCATAATCTCTCTTAATAGTACGGCATTTAACCTAAAAATCCGGTCTTCCATCCTTTTCACCTAAGATCGATAAACATAAAAAAGGATCCTAGACTACTTGTACCTTGTCTCTGAACCATTTTGATCTTCATGTTGTCCTTTAGCATTGTTGTAAGAATAATTAATCTATCATACTGACGGGGCCCGCCACTCAGAAGACACGCATACAGACCCGAGAAATGCTATTGTACTCATGAAAGACTATAATACCCTTCGCTTGTACTCATAGTGTAGCTATCCCTCAAGGGGTATTTTGGTCATTTGTACAGGCTTGGGAGCCTATAAATACCCCATGTATCCCTCTTTTCAAGGGAGAGCTCTCTTGAGCAATAAAGAAGCATGTTCAAATTGGTGAGCCCTCGGGGGCTCCCTCTCCGGAGATAACCCCCCGTTGGCTCACCGACAGGAGTAGGACGGTCCTCTCGGACCCCCGAACCTGTATAAATCCTCGTGTCATTTTTTACCCTTGTGGACGACGGCCCGTCAGACGGCCGACGTCCATCCCCTCACTTGTGTTTGGTTTTTACATCTACAACATTGGCGCCGACTGTGGGGACGTAGCTAATCGACGAAAGGCTATGTCTCCTACCAAAAAAATACTCTAAGTCCACGAAACCTCCTCCAGCTCCGGAGAGCAATGATCTCGTGGACGACCCATCCACTCTTTGAAGGAGCCCCAGCCAAGCACCCTCGTCGAAGATCAGGGCCATCCACCTCAGGATGGCAACGTCCTACATGCCCTGGGGCTCCCATGCGCGTCCTCCACCCTTGTGCGGGTCGATGCGAGGCCCAGCCAAGGGCAAGCAGTTCAAGGCACCCTCGCAGCCAGAAGGCTAAGGATTCTGAGGCCAACCATCACCCCCCGGGACGCATGACGTCCATGCGACGCGAGCCATGAAGGCTCGCTACGAGGGCTGATCCCTAACGCGCTACTATTAGGGGACAGTCCCGACATATAAATCTCGTATGGGCTTTCAAGACACTTTCCCTCCAAGGGATTTCACCCTCATGGTGCGTAGGGCATACGACCTCCACGGTCTCCCCTAACAAAAGTCCATGGTGACTTGGGCATCCGTCGCCTCCACCATGGCGGTTCATGTCCTACTGGCCCTAGGGCATGAGCGACCACCCTCGTGGTGCATAGGGCGTACGACCTCCGCGGTCTCCCCTATCAAAAGTCCATGGTGGCTTGGGCGTCCATCGTCTCCACCATGGAGGCTTGTGTCCTACTAGACCTAGGGCATGAGTGACAACTTTGGTTCAGTACCAAGTTGATGGATGTGCTGAGAACTCGTCCCCCTTAGACTCTAGGCCACGCGTCGAACGACCTCTGAGTCCCCGCATGCATAGCTCCATTGCTTCGCAAGGGTTAACCATTCTCATGCATTCCCGATCACCACAAAAAAACCCACCTACGGGGTAAAAGGGCTCCATCGCCCTCATAGTTCGGTGCCCACGATTTAGCCCTGTGGGCACCACCGGTGTGCTCGTGACTTACTGTCGAGGGCACACATCCAAGTTGGCTACAACCCCTAGTGGCCATTCGGTGCCCCACGACATAGCCTTGTGGGCGCCACCGGTGTGCCCGTGACTTACTGTCGAGGGCACACATCCAAGGTGCCCATGAGTTAGCCTCATGGGCACCTCGAAGTCCACTGGGGGCTACAACCCCTAGTGGCCATTCGGTGCCCCACGACTTAGCCTCGTGGGTGCCACCGGTGTGTCCGTGACTTACTGTCGAGGGCACACATCCAAGGTGCCCATGAGTTAGCCTCATGGGCACCTCGAAGTCCACTGGGGGCTACAACCCCTAGTGGCCATTCGGTGCCCCACGACTTAGCCTCGTGGGTGCCACCGGTGTGTCCGTGACTTACCGTCGAGGGCACACATCCAAGGTGCCCATGAGTTAGCCTCATGGGCACCTCGAAGTCCACTGGGGGCTACAACCCCTAGTGGCCATTCGGTGCCCCACGACTTAGCCTCGTGGGTGCCACCGGTGTGTCCGTGACTTACCGTCGAGGGCACACATCCAAGGTGCGCATGAGTTAGCCTCATGGGCACCTCGAAGTCCACTGGGGCCTACAACCCCTAGTGGCCATTCGGTGCCCCACGACTTAGCCTCGTGGGTGCCACCAGTGTGTCCGTGACTTACCGTCGAGGGCACACATCCAAGGTGCCCATGAGTTAGCCTCATGGGCACCTCCAAGTCCACTGGGGGCTACAACCCCTAGTGGCCATTCAGGGCCCCACAACTTAGCCTCGTGGACGCCCCTCCGGTGTGCCCGTGACTTAGTGTTGTGGGCACACCTTCAAGATACACATGAGTTAGCCAAGTCCATTAGGGGGCTACCACCCCTGTGGGTCATTTGGTGCCCCACGACTTAGCCTTGTGGCCACCCCTCTGATATGTCCATGACTCAATCTCATAGCTCGAATCATCTACCGTCGACCTGGCTCGAATATTGATCAAAGATCATCATGCTCGCATAAGGCTATCACCTCGGAGATCTTAGTATCTAAAGTGATGGGATTCTACTTTTACCATGGCAGCGATTTCGATCAATGCTCATGTCGAACGAATGTTATCTTGCTACAAGAAATAAGTGTTGATCATTCTCTCTTTCCCGCAGAGACGCTCGTGTTATCTACCTATCCCTGTAACGTTTCTAGATCGAACTACGATGATTCTGAGGAGTTCTACTTCGACGACTCTCATCATGTTGTAGGTGTAAAAACCAAACACAAGTGAGGGGATGGACGTCGGCCGTCTGACGGGCCGTCGTCCACAAGGGTAAAAAATGACACGAGGATTTATACAAGTTCGGAGGTCCGAGAGGACCGCCCTACTCCTGTCGGTGAGCCAACGGGGGGTTACCTCTGGAGAGGGAGCCCCCGAGGGCTCACCAATTTGAATATGCTTCTTTATTGCTCAAGAGAGCTCTCCCTTGAAAAGAGGGATACATGGGGTATTTATAGGCTCCCAAGCCTGTACAAATGACCAAAATACCCCTTAAGGGATAGCTATACTATGAGTACAAGCGAAGGGTATTATAGTCTTTCATGAGTACAATAGCATTTCTCGGGTCTGTATGCGTGTCTTCTGAGTGGCGGGCCCCGTCAGTATGATAGATGAATTATTCTTACAACACTAGCCCCCCTGCCCCTTGGCGTTTTAGGGGAAACGTCGAAAGGGGTAGTCTTGAATTGTGTCTTTTATGCAGGGGTTGATATTCCAAAAAGTCCTAATGGTTCTGAACGGTAGTTGCATTCCGGCGGACGAGGCTCCTTTGATCTTGTGGGCGTCACAGGACGTGCGGTGTCGTTGGGCGCTTGGGAGCGGGGCGCATGCGAGCGGGGCGCCGCAGGGCACGCGGTGGACGCTCCGGAGGCACGGGGAGCTCTGGAGGTCGACGAGGGGCCGCGCGGGGCCACGCGAAGCGGTGGAGATGCCGAGGGGTGCCGTGCGAGGCGGCGGGTGCTCTAGAGGTGCGAGGGCGCCACATGGGCACAAGGGCGCGACACCACGAGGGCACGAGGGCCGTGAGGGCGTTGTGAGGGCCACGAGGGCGCACATGCTGTGAGGGCGCGATGCCGCGATGCCGTGAGGGCACGAGAGTGCGATGCTGCGATGGAGCGATGCCGCAGCGAGGCCGCGAGGGCGCAACACCGTGAGACCACGATGTTGCGCGGGGCACCGATGCCGTGTGGGGCGCCGAGACCTTAGGGCGCGGGGCCGTCCACCAGGCGCTCCATGGCAGGGTCTCCGGGCGCACGCGTGCAAGGCGCTGGCTGGGCGGATGCGAACTAGAAACTCCTTTGTAGGTGCGGATATGAACTAGAAGCTCCTTTGCAGGTGCGGATAGGAACTAGAAGCTCCGACACGATTGAACAAGACTTGGTCTTTACCTTGGTCTTTACTTTCTCCCTTTTTTTACGTGAGGTGCCAGCAGCTTTGTCTTCACATAAAACAATGTGGCCACAGGCTGTTGTGCCACTGCCATCCTTCATGGGAATCCAAGGTAGGCAAGTGCCTCTCCGTTCTTTTTTATTTTTTCTTCTCTCTCTTAGTTGCTTCTTCCTTCATGGGAATAAAACCGTGAAGACAGGTTGTAAGTGCCACTGACCACAACCATCCCTCGTGGGAATCCAAGGACAGTGTTGGCTTTCCCAACTACTTGCAACGCTGTGGGCTTTTAACATGTGAAATGATAGCGTTATTTAATACAACAGAGATATGCTGCTAGATCGATCCAACTCTCTAGAACCCTAACCTCTCCACGATCCAACGGGTGACAACGGACGCGCTGAGTCGGCCCGGTCGGTACCGTTAGTTGGTTCGATCGAGTCGATTGGCTCGAGCCCAACAGTGCAACCGGGTGCGCCCGAGGAACAGTGCGAACCAGGTTTGAGTTTGAATTTAAAAGCTGAGTTTGAAAGAATTTTTAGAGATAGCAAACTAACTCCAACAATTCTAAAATTTTAACTGGAGGTTCCTCACTCCAAGATCAACCTTACATAAAAGTTTTAGAGGTTTTTATGTAGAGCATTTTTCTCCAAAAATTCTGCAAGGTTATGTTCTAGGGTTTGACCAATTGACAAATTGGTTTGACATGGCTCCAAAATTTATCAAATAATTTCTAAAAATTATGAAAATTTTCAACCAGGGTCACACATCATCCCTAGAACCAAGAAAAAATATTTCCAAAGGTTTGCACAAGATTTGTGACAAAGTTGAATAAGGGTTTGACTTTAGTCAACAGGAGGTTTGTGTTTTTGAATTCCACAACTCTTGACAAGAATTATAGAAAAGTTCAAGAGTTTCAAAATGTGAGAAAAGTTTTAATTTCTACTCATTTAATTACATTTGAAACACACACCCATAATAGGTTGCATATGAAACACAAACCTTGGTTTGGTTACATTTAAAACACACACCCATATTTGGGATGTTACAACTTTTGACTCGAAGCTCCAAAAATTATGCGACCAAGTGTAGAAGAAACCCCTCTCTTGCCTACACCCTCTATTTTTGGCCTAGCTCCAAACTCAAAAATCTATTATGTCCGGTCAGACCGCTGCCCAAAGGCCGGTCCGACCGCCATCCACTTGACCTAAGCCATGGCGGTTTGACCTTGATTTGGCGGTTTGACCGCCACACTGGCCGGTCGACCGCTTGAGACTGACAAAGACAAGAACTTTGCCGAAAACGTGTGTTTCGACAAACCTTCAACGCCATTGCCAATTGTATCATCATCCTAAGATCGTGAGCATATACCCATGATATCCACAAGAACTCCTTGCTTTTGTGTGTGTGTCTATATATATATGTACAGAGAGAGAGAGAGAGAGAGATACATGATTTCTGAAGCCGAATTAAGGAATTCAGCGTAGGTTTCCTCGACCCACACTTGGTCTCCTTGCAAGCCATCAAGGAGAATGCAAAATTCGTCGAGGATTACATGACAGAGTCATTGCTGGCTCACCGCAACAAGAAATTCATACTTTTTCCCTACAAATAGGAGTTAGTGCTGCACTAGTGGCTATACTTGTTGATTTGTACTTTATAAGCAATACGAACTTAGGTTTAATGTCCATGGCGACACACCTGTGTAGGTTCCACTGGATTCTAATTGTAATTATACCAAAATGGAACAGGGTAATATACCTAAATTCCCTAAAGAGGGCCTCACATGACTTCACAATTGTCCGACAATTAATCAACGGGTAAACACATTTCCTCCATAGATAACTCTATTGTAGTATTTCCTTCCTTTGCAATGGCTAAGGCTAACTTCTTGGAATCATGTAGGTCGTTCGCCGTGTACTTTGCTAAAGGAGGGAATTGCAAGGGAAGGATTCTGCGATACGATCTAAATTTTTCGGTATTCGGTACTACACATTAATCCTATATAATACTTCATAGTAACGCCTCTCGAACTAACCAATTCTATTTTTGCAGTGCCCCAAGCAGTCGCCGGCCTACAACATCTATCGATACTATATTTGCCACAACATGGAACTACAAGTCGGTTCCGCGATGACCAATAATCCTCAGGTTTGTCAATCTTGCAATAATTATTTCATACATGTCAATTTATATATGCACGAATTTAATCTTCCTAGCGACAGATTGCGAGCATCGATACAACTGCGTTGGAACAGGGCCAGCTCATAAACATTCGAGGATAGTTTGCGACATTCTTGAACCGTGATGTCACAAATCCAGATGGGAAGTTCCACAATGTAGATTGAACTTGATTGGGATAAGATTGAACTTAATGGTACATGTGTGTAAATATACATGAATGGTTCATTTTAGTTAATTGATTTGTGAATTGGATGTGCTTATTTATGAAATGAATGTGAATTGGATCATGTGCTTGTTTCTGAAATGAATGTGAATTGGATGAGCTTGTTTCTGAAATAAATATGAATTGGATGTATACATGTACTTGTTGTGTTTCAACTTGTTTCAGAGGGCATGGCTGCATTTCCTGAAGCTAGCCAATAAGCAGAAATAGATTTAGCAATACAAAAGAATATCATAGACAGTTCCTTAGGACATACCGTCTGTGATACATCAGTTATCACAGACGGTTTAATCTACAAACTGTTTGTGATAGTTGATTGTCCTGAGCTTTTGAGTTAATAACCGCTCAGGATAGTTCGCATCACGATTTGTTCAAAAACCGCTCGGTGATGACCTCATATCATTAGTAACCCATAAACTCGATTTGCTCACGAAACCGCTCGTGATGTCGTTTTGAACCGCTCAGTGAAGACATTTTCTGTAGTAGTGCATGCATCCCACACGAACCAAAAATGCTTTAAATTAACTTAGGCAATTTGACAATCTTGCGCTAAATACACGAGTTAATTAACCATTTAATCTGATATTTTTAATAACGTGGATGACTTTGTATCACTGTTCTAAAAGGTGGCCGCGTCGTCCATTTTTCCCTCCTAGGACCCGCTATATCAACGTGCGGGTAGGCGCCACCCGCTTAGCCCCTAGCGCCTTCTAGAACACTGCTTTGAATTTTTTTTTTAATCCTTTTTTATTAATATTTTAAAATTAATCCCTCGCAAACTTTATTTCCGATTCTGACCCCTTTGGTCACGCCACCTCTCGTGGCGTGACCAAACACATCACTGTCACGCCACAAGAGGTGGCGTGACCAAAGGTGCCACGCAAGCCTCGGCAAGGCCATGCCAAGATGGAGCTTGCGTGGCACCTGTCACGCCGGGCCTCATGGCGTGACAAGGCATATGGTCACGCCATGAGATTTGGCGTGACAGTGGGGACTTATACTCGGGCAGCCCGGTTCGTTCCTTATTTTTCCTATCTTCTCAGCTCCCTTCTCTACTGTCGCCGCCGCCGCCGAGGACCCGTTCAACCCTAGCCGCCCATTGCTCATGCGCCACGCCGGTATACCACCGCCGCCTCATGGCCACGGAGGCCACCTCTTTTCCTCCCCAGCTGGGCTCCTCCGCCGGCTCTCCTCCACGCGTGCCCCCGTGCCGCCGCCGTTCCTCCTCCCCCGGCGCCGCCTCCCCCGCCGCCGGTCCTCTGCTCCCTCACCGGCTTCTTCTCCTAGATTGAGGTATACATTGTGAGACAATGTGTTGAAATGGGCAGACAGTGTAGTATATAGATTCATGCTTGATGTGTGATTGAGTAGTTGTTGCAATATGTGCGAATGCTTGATGATGGGTGCACTGCATATCATTGTTGCAATATGTGCGAATGCTTGATGATGGGTACACTGCATATCATTGTTGCAATATCAATGACCGTAGTTGTTGCAATATGTGCGAATGCTTGATCATGGGTACATTGTATACCCATGAATCACATTCTCATTGTACACTGCATATGCCTGATCCTCGCTACTACTACGGTCCGACGAGATATTACAAAGAGGATTGGTTAGCTCTGTTGGATCGTTTGAAATACTCAGTGATGATATTAGTGTAAATACTGAAATTGATGTGATAAGAGGATTTAGACTTGAGCTCTAATTGGATTACATACTATTGTCTCTTGTTACGCCAGTTTATTACTTTCGTGTGGATCGATTGTTTTGAACCTCCGGTTGTGGAGATTTTGAGCAATTCAATTTGTCAAACACTCTGTTAGCAAATTGTTGTTATTCTTGATGTTGTGATCTAGTTCTGTGAATATTGTGGAGTATCTTGTTATGTGATCTCGGTCCGCCGAAAGTATACCTGTAGTCGCTTGTTTGACACTTTGAGATATATGCCGAGGTATATCTTTGATGTTGTTTGTATTCAATTTGTGCATGATGAGCATTCTGCTCCATTTAGAAGGCCATATTCAGAGAGCCATATTCATAAAATAAATCTTATGTCATTTATGCCATTTAACTGGTTTTGGAAATTTGCTTTATTTATAATTATTTATGTCATTTATGTCATTTAACTGGTTTTGTAAGGGTTCATCAAGTTTGCTATTATTTTGAATATGCTAGAATAACTGTTGTGGTTGAGTGTCTTTTGTGTATGTGAGAATAAATCTTGTGTTTCAGTTATCTATATCTTATTGCCTTGACCAACAAGGTGATAATCTGCTGGTTTTATATGTTGAGTATGGCTGCACTAGTGACAATTGTCTATGTTACAAGCATTTCTGTCATTGCTAAATCGTAATCAGAGCGCAAAGGTTTCATGCAGATTAATTACTATCAAGTTTGTGAGCTCTATCGTAGCACTATCATAAGGATATTATACCACTTGTTTGTTTGCAATTTGACAATTTGTATGCATGTTTGATTTTTTTTTTTGGTTGAAGTTGAATTACGTGCTGTTATGTTTACAATTGGTTAATAATATATTATGAAGCCTAAAATGGATGTAAGTCATATGTATGATATTCCTCTGATTGTAAAGACGCCTCATCACCTTTAATGCTAGTTATTTGATGTGTTGTCAAATTGCAAGTTATTTACATAAATATTGCCGTGTCAAACTATGTGCCATTTTATATATGTGCAGGACTACAACTTTTTCTACTTGAAAAATGTTTGATTCTAGTAAACCATACATGTTTCTGTGGTTGTACAAGTCTCCGTGATTCCTGAGTTCCCACTTATCTACATGAATGTGTGTACTATGTAGTCATTTTAGGATTAGTACACTTGTTTTAATTTTGCTTAGTATCAAATAGTAACAATACTACTTTCAGATTTTGCTTAGTGTAGATAAAAAAATTAAAATCCTACAGTTATTTTTACTGGTGCATAATTTGAGGTGAAAACTGAAAACAAACAGGGTGTTGGTTAACTATTTACAAGGTAGGACAACAATTTTGGTTAACCTTCAATACGATGTCGTGCAGAATTAGTTAACCGAAAATTTTTATGAAAGGACCTGTATAGAAGAAGTGAAATAAAGGTTGACTTACCTCCTTTCTGCATATAAGATTTCCCAAATGAGTGGATCGTGGCACTCCGAGCGTGTAGCTCTGACGTACCCAGGAGCGAGGTCCTGGGCGTACTCGGGAATGAGCCCTGAGCGGTCCCAAACACGTGGTTTGGGCGGTCTCGAAGAACGGATCTCGGCGCACTGGCACGTGGATCCGTGTTAGTGTAGGTCGCGCTCAGAGGCAAGTTCTGAGCGGTCCCAAACACGTGGTTTGGACGGTCTCGAGAACGGGATCTCGAGCGTGACTAGCACGAGAGACTCAGGTAGTGTAGGTTTTGGATCTTTTTGCATCTCCTTGTTTCTTGGTGTTATTCGTCCACTGTGTATGGCCTAACACACCTGAAGTCATTGTGAAACGACCTGTCAATTATGCATATGTTTGTGCCGTTAAACTGCTAGCACGTCTCAGGAAACTAAGCTTTTGTTATGTCCAATATTGATTGTGATATTTCGTACTTGTCGTATTTCGTTCATATGGCATGCAGTACTGACTTTGCAATATTTTGTTGGATGTAGATGGTCGTGGTTGTACGTGTATTTACTGGTAGGGCCATTAGCCAAACTGGAAGTTCTGTCGACTTCGGCGGCATGGAAGCGACCGTCCTTTTATTTCGTGAATCACCGGACTTGACAACTCTTGTGACTAGGATTAAGTCGACATTTGGACGGGATGACCCCGGGGTCGTTGTCGGAATGCAAGGACGATATGACGCAGGGCTGGGTTCTAAGATGCACGCCTTTTTGGTGCCAATTCTATCCACCGATGATTGGGACATGTACAAGGAAATTGTGCTCGCATCTCAGGTCCGAGTGTTGGAGGTGGCGGTGGAAAGGACAATCGTTGTTGAGGATTTGCCAGATAATTTGGATGTGGTGAATGGCAACACGGAGGAACAAGACCCCGCTGCCCATCATTCGCGAGCCCCCCGAATGGAAGAGCGACCTTCCGAAGAGTTCGTTAGCGTGAGTCGTACCAACCATGACCCCTTGTCGGTGGATCTGCTTGTATCTTCCCCGCAACGTGTTATTGACCCTGTGATTGATTTCAACGGTGCTGTAATGAACAGCGAGCTTGAGGAGGAGTTGTTTCACGATGGAACAACCCTTGAAGAGGAGTCTGACGAAGGATGGAGCTCGACCGAAGATGAGGCTTCGGCACCTCTTTTCTCCGCAGAGGAAGGCAGGGTTCTTCGCAGTGTAATGGGTGAGGTTCCATCGGTGCATTCTTTTGATGATGTCAGTATGGTTGATAAGGCGGTTTGTGACTTTAGGTTTTTAGGGTTAGGGTTAGGGTGGTTTTTAGGTTCAGGGTTAGGGTTTTAGGTTTATAGGTCAAGGGTCAGGGTTAGGGTTTTGGGTTAAGGGTCAGGGTTAGGGTTTCAGATTGAGGGTCAGGGTTAGGTCAAGGGTCAGGGTTAGGGCTTTAAGTTTTTAGGGTTAGGGTTAGGGTTAGGGTTAAAGTCAGGTTTATTGGTTCAGGGTTAGGGTTAGGGTTTTATGTTTAAGTCTAAGTTTAGGGTTTAGGTTTAGGGTTAGACTTTTCAGACCGATAAGACATCACTCTGCATGAAATTGACCACACCATGCGCAGTGATAAGACCAAATGAGTCAGCTTTGCGCAGTGACAAGTCCACATGGGGCAGCTTTTCGCAGAGATAACACCAAAGGAGACAGATACGCAGCTATGGACTCTTCAGCGAACTTCTACGCAAGGATGTTTGCAGAAGCAAAAGTGGCTTAAGCAGAAGAGGAAACAGCTACAATACCCAGATAAATCAATGAAAAATGCACCAGTACCACCACTCTACATGATAACACTCTACGTCTTTCCTTGCAGAGTAATGTCTTTTCGTTCTGAAAAGCTGGTGAGGCGATCAGAGTTGTCATTCTGCAAAAAGTTGTCCCGCCTTGTCTTGTCCTTTGCACAAGGTCAGTCTCCTTTGGCCTTATCAACGCAATGCCGCACCGTGGTCTTGTCCTTCTTGCAAAAAACCGCCCGTCCGGTCTTGTCATCGCAAGAGGTCAGTCTCTTTTAGTGTTGTCATCAAGCAAAAGTCGCCTGTTTGGTCTTATCTCTACGCAGCGAACGGACCAGTTAGGTCTTGTCATCTACAACCTAACACATTACCCGTCAGTCTTGGCCTCCCCATGCTATAAAATGTGCACCCATGCTCCTAAGGACCACTTGATCCTTCAAACCGTAGAAAGAAGAACCTTCTCATCATACACTAACATTGTAATGAAATTTCAAAGTTACATACTAAAATAAAATAAATAAAGTTATTATTTTATTGGAATTTCTGAAATTTGAAAGAGTTTGATTACTTTATTTGAAGTTTTATCTGAGTTGAAGTTGAAAAAATAAAACCTAATTATTTTTGTGGAATTTTAAAAGCTTTTACCTAATTATTTTAAAGTCAAAATAAATTATTTGCAAAATTAAAAGCCAACTTTAAATTGGAAATAATTTTATTAAGTCCAAAATAATTCTAGGAATTTTTATGAATTTTTCTAAAATTTTTGGACACTATTTGCTATCTTCTAAAAACTGTATTTGATTTATTGCTTCTGCTACAGTAATTCGAAGGAAAAAAACATATTTTTTCTACCGCACAGGCAGCCTTCCCGTGCGGTCACCCATCTTTTTGCTACCCCAACCCGTGCTCACTTAACAGCCAAACCTTCCCAACACACTACCATACCTTCCCTTCCTTCTTCCTTTCCTCTATACCTTTCTATATTCTTTTCTTTCTTCCATCCTTCCCCTTTCTTTCCAAACACTTTCTTCTTCCTTGGACCAGAGGGCAACGCGCAGCAAACAGCAGCCATTAGAGGCTTTCCAAGCTCATCAAACCTGGGATTTTCTCCCCGATTCTTCGCACAAATGCTGCCATTTAATCCCCCGGTCAACACCTCCTCCATCTATGGCCATTAATCCCTTCCATAATCATCTCAATCCCGCTAATCACGCCACTGTTCGCAACGGTCACGCGCGCCGTTCACCCTCCTCGGTTCCTCGCCGGCCCTATAAATAGCAGCCCTGGATGCCTCTCCTCTCACTCATCCATCCTCCGAAATCTCAAGCCTTCTCCTCTCCTCTCCACCCCGCAATAGCCATTCTTCTCCCATCGGCCGAATGCCGTCTTCCACCTCTAGCGTCGCCGACAGTGGAGCTCCGCTGCCCTCGTCACCACCGTTGGCATCGCGACGTCGTCCTCTACACGATGCAACCTCCCTCTTCGCCGGAATATCCCCAGAACGCCGCCGCCCGTGCACCACCGTGCACTGTTGAGGATGCCGCCGCCACCACCGACCGCCCCTCGCTGCTCCGCCACCTCCTA
Organism: Phyllostachys edulis; assembly: GCA_036346405.1. Classification (NCBI taxonomy): domain Eukaryota; kingdom Viridiplantae; phylum Streptophyta; class Magnoliopsida; order Poales; family Poaceae; genus Phyllostachys; species Phyllostachys edulis. The sequence goes on along the minus strand of CM070561.1, from coordinate 12,259,752 downwards.
CGGCTTCGTCTCGGGGTAAGCGAACCATTTCTCCTATCGCCAGCCACCCCTTCCATTCTCTCCCACCATGGCCGAAGCTCCATGCATACCTCTGTTCGCTGCTAGAAGATGATGAACAGTAAAGATTATTTAGTCTATGCTTCATCATTGTACATGCACGTATTATTCCTTCCAAAATTTGGTTCTCCCACATGAAAGCTCCAAATCCATTGATTCCTTCACCTAAATTCATCTAAATTCACCTACTATTTTTAGTATTTATTTTGTAATTTTTAGATTTTATTTAATTTCTGATAATTATTCGGTCCATTTTGCATGTCGCCGCTGCCGACGGCCGACCATGCGCATTCCACTCCAACCAAGGTGAACGTTGCGTTCCCCATGGTTTCCTCTTCATTTCGCCACAACCCTCACCTGCTAAATCCTCACCGTTTGCCCGAAACGCCGATATTCGCCCGCCGAAGGTCTTCTCCGTCGGACTACGTCACCATCGAAGGTCATCTCGTCGAGCCAACTAGGTCACCGCGTGCCCCTCGGCTTTCTCTTCATATCCCTAGAATTCGCCCCTCAATCTCGCCACCAGCAAAAATTTTCCGCAAACGGTTGAACCACGTTCTGTCGTCGTTTCCGGTGCCGTCGTTGATTCCCCGATGACATCGCCCACGTCGTTGGCTTTGCCTCGCAACATTCTACGTAGTGCTCCCTTCCTTTTCCCTGAAACACCCCCGGCTCATCAGCGCCACTATTCCTCCGACACTATTTTGCGCGCCGCCGCCGCACCGGAACTTCGCCAACGACGCGACCACCACCATTAGGTCCGTCTCACTCCCGGGATTCCATTTTTGTGCTTCGCCGGCCATCTCTCATTTTCCCTTTCACCAGCGCCGCCATTTCTCTGCGAGCTATGCTTTTGTTTAAAGGCTAGTTACTGTTCACGTGCATGGCATGAACAGTGCCATGCAAGCTACACATACATCCATTTTTGAGATTTAAACTTCTACAAATTCGTTCTCCCTCATACGAACTTCGATTCCTTCGATTCAACTTTCTAAATTCATAGCAAGTCGATACCTTCCTAGAAGTATTTATTTTATAAATTTTGGATTTTATGTGGATTTTATTTGATTATTATTTGAATTCGGATCGTTTACGCGTATAGATTTCGACGACTTCGGACGACCGGATTTCAACACCGTTTGAGAATATCGGATATTTTATCAAGGCAAGTTACATTCTTGACCATTTTGATCCCAGTATTTCAAAGTAATTAATTCTGTTTTTAAAGTTATTATTGCATGCATATTTTTATTCAAGTTATTTTAATCCCTGTTTTAATTCTTAGTTATGCCAATTCCTTCGTATGGCCAATCTTGATGCTTGGAATGCCATGCCCTTGTCACCTTAGTAAAATAATTAAGATATTTATGCTTAGTCATTGCTTAGACCAAAAGATGATTTGGGGAATTTTGCCAAAATACAAAGTTGTTTTGAAAATGAATCTATGGTATTGTTTTTACCATAGATGATTGGAAAATGTCTTGACAAAAGAAAAATAAATGAAATTGGTTTAGACTTGGGTGAATTGGATTGTTGGTGGGTGCAAGTTCATGCACGGGCTCAATACAGCGAATGTTTGAGACCCGAGTTTGTTTTGGAAGTCACCCACCATGTAAGGACCGGTCTGCGGGCATGGATGTTAAGCCAAACTCGTACCACCACAAGTCTAGAATGGGACAGACTTGGCCAAATAAGCTATATTATCTCACCATGTTTATGTCTTGGAAAGATGTAGAGTCGTGAAGACTTATTGATGATACCCACATGGCGCAAGAGGGGTAGTCGTTGGTGCGAAGCCTTCGATTCTGAAACCTTAGCGGGCATAATTATGTTGAAATAGTGTAGGGTAAAGGCCTCGTGATAGTCGCTTAGTCGCACGCCTACTCTGAGCGTGTATTGGCCGACATAATAAGCAAACTATCTCTTGTGGATAAAGCCGTACCAACTCTGCAGAGTATTAATCTATTGAATAGCCGTGTCCACGGTCATGGACATGCTTAATGAAGCCACTCGAAGTTAGTCTCTGGTTTTGTTTGAAAAGACTTTATCACCGGTTTATGAAAATGGGTTTGGGCAGAAGCCTGGTGTAAGGGGGGTAATCCTTCACCATTTGTGTATGGAGGTTCATCCTACACTTGACATTGAGAAATCAAAATATGATTTTGATCTTATTAAATTCTAAAAATGGCCTTGGAAATTACTAAGAGTATTTAAGCGAAAATCTTTGTTTTATGCAAATAAACCCTGCCAATACCCCTTGTTTACCTTATGCATGCATTCAATCTGTTATTTGATGGGTGTAACTTGTGAGCACGGTAGTTGTGCTCATACTTGCTTTATGCAAACATATTTCAGAGGAGAAGAATTTCACCATCGGTGTGGATCTCGACGACTAGGCATACCCCTACGATTGCTGTGGCGATTAATCTGGACTCTACTACGTCTTCTTCGTCTTCCGCTGTGTTCTTTATTGTTGGCTTGTAAGCCTCTTTTGTAATAAACTCTGTTGATTATTAATAATATTGTGCGATTTATGGATGTTACCATATCTGTTTAACTGTGTGAACTAGCTACTAATCATGGGACTAGTTCAGAAATGCACAGAGGATTTGGGGTATTAATCCCGGGTCCGACAAACATACCATGGCAGACGCCCAGGGACCAGTCCAACCGGGGTCGCCGAAGCAAGACCTTCGCCTGGAAAGGAGGAAGGACTTCGGCCCTAACTACCGGTTGGTGCCGAACAAGCGTGCCCAACCTAAGTGGCCGAAATGCGGACACGGTGAGGACGCTATCGTGCAGGTCATAGACGGCCCTTTCGATGGCGGACGGTATTTCTTCCGATGCCCATACTCTGGGGTAAATAGTTTTGTTCAGGTTACTTACTGCTAATACATCCTCCATACTAACCGTCACTTACAGCAGATGGCGAAATACAACTTTACCCGCTGGATCGATCCTCCCCACGCTTACTATGTTACGAGGCATGTGGATATATTGTGGAACCGAATCTTTGATTTGGAGACGCAAATTGAAGATCTCAAGGAGCAAAATGATGACCTCCGCCAGCGAGATCTGTGTGTGAGAGGGCAACGAGGAGGTCGTGAACATAGGAAGTTCCTATGATCCCACATGCTGCTGCGTCAACCCTAGCTGTATATGTGCGTGCCACTACAACGACGACCAGCCACGTCCGAGGCGCCCAACTGGAGAACACTCCATGTGGGTTGTACGAGGCACCTTTCCGTACTAGTTCCCAGAAGGTCTAATTTATTTCCATTCAAAAAAGGCGCATATGTATCGTAGGAGAACTTCAGTTTATTGCATCGTACATGATGTTGTTTCTTATGCATTTAACCAAACCCTGTGCGCCATGTTATTCCAAGCTTTGTTATGAAGTCTATTTTAATTCGCAACTTTAAATCTAAATGCGTCTTTTAAGCTTTCAATTCTTAGCGTAGTAAGGCATCCAACAACATGACAAAAAGCGAGTTAGGAAGTTTACGGTTTGGTCTCGACCACAAACCTATAATTCGATGGGATGTATGTGCACCACCTATCATTCCTCTAGGATGTCTACGCATCTTTCATCGGTGATCTTGTCTAGCATACTTGTCTCGCATCTTTCCACTAGGATGTATACTCATTTTTTTCGGGATGCATTATGTATCACTACGGGACACACCCTAAAAATATTGTAAAGTGTCTAAGGTTTTCAAAGCACAAAAAGATTACAGGTCTATATATTCTATTTACTCTCAGCTAAAAAGGATGGTGTTATATTTGCTTAGGTAGAGAGGTCTCTATTTTCAAGTTGTGATTAGAGACATGTTATATGTACATGGCATTATGTACCACCGTATCTTCAACTGTTTTTGATACAAATAGAATCCAAACAAAATAGAATAGCCCTTGTCACGCCGTGATACATGGCGTGACAACTGTGCTCTGTCACGCCAAGAAATAAGACATGACAATCGGTCTCTGTCACGCCAAGAAAGAAGGCGTGACAAGTGCCACGCAAAACCCTCCACCTTGGCCCATGCAAAGAGGGCTTACGTGGCACCTTTGGCCACGCCGCCACTGGTGGCGTGACAGTTCTATTTGGTCACACCACGGGAGGTGGCGTGACCAAAAGGGTCAGATTTAAAAATAAATTTCGCGAGAGGTTAATTTTAAAATATTATTAAAAAAGGATTAAATAAAAAAAAATCCACTGCTTTGGATGAATTTCTATTTTATTTCGTGCATACTGTTTTTAAAGAGATATCTGACATTGCAATTTTCTCTTGAACAGTTCATAGATATTTTCATTAATTGTTCTTTAGAGTAAAAGATTCAGTTCAAATATATGCAATTTGAAATAGTTCATGAAAAAATTATAATTTTACTATAGGCTGTAGTATCGGTATTATATGTACCCACGTCCCTTGTAAAATTCAATGCAGAAATGGGACTGAGAAGCTAATTAACCCCGCAAAGTTTCGTTTCAGAAAATCTTTTAAACGCAAGTGCAAATAATTTTTTAAAATGCCATAAAATGTTATTCTCAAATGTGGGTCTTGGATCCGTCGGTGAGACATCCGATGGCATTTTTCAGACATGAAAGATAGCTGCAACAGCATCTATGCTAATTCAATTAGAACCTTCAAAGACTATATATACGGCATATTTTTATTGCTTAGTTAGGAAAAGGTCAATAGACAAATCAACTTGCAATCTGTCAAGTAGTTAGAATGTCCTTTGTTCAAGACGAGCCCGAAGTGTTGTTTTCCACTAGACATTCAAACAATTTCCAATCATGAAAGAGTAGGAAATTTATAACTACGTATCTCAACTTATTGAATATCACAATATCTATACAGTTTTTTTTACAAAAAAAAAAAAGCTCCATGAGAAATTGTTCAGCCCCCTTCATGTAGCTTTTCCGGGATATATATCGGTAAAAGATAAAGAATCTTAAAAACATACATAACTCAGGTAATATATATTATCTTATTATTCCCCTAACTTATAAACTCACAACTGATATATATTTTTGTGGTTGGTAATTAAATCTCACTGATAAAAAAAAACATGAATTTTGTAACAACGACCTCCTCTTTCTGTTTTTTCTCGATGTTTGTCATATGAAATGCTCATCATTGTGTGTTAATCTAATTCTTTGTCGCTATGGAAATTTACAAATAATTTTAAGTAAGGTCGAAGGTGTCGAACCCGGGAGCGAAGGATCCCGAATTCTGTGTGTTCATACACTAGTCCAGGATTTCTAGTGTACACAGTTAAACAAAAGTGATAATCAAAACATATCACGCACTTTATTAATAATTATTGAGTTTATTACAATCGGCCTGAGGCCAAATAAAGTAAAACACAATGAATTAAAGTAGTAGTAGTAGACCCAACGATTAGCCACAGCAATCGTCTGGGAAGCGTAACCTAAGCATCGATGTCCTCACCGTCTTGATAGAAATCTTCCCTGAATAAAGATTATTCAAAGAAGAGTAAGCACTACCACTTGTGCTTGCAAGTTACACCGTGAAATAATGATTGAATGCATGTATAAAGTGAGCAAAGGGTAATGACAGGGTTTATTGGCATAAGACATCATTTTCAGTTTAAATACTCTTAGTAATTTCCAAGGCCATTTTTAGAATTTAATAAGATCAAAATCATATTTCGATTTCTCAATGTCAAGTGTAGGATGAACCTCCATACACAAATGGTGAAGGACTACCCCTTACACCGAAGCTTACGCCCAATCCCATTTTCATAAACCGGTGATAAAGTCTTTTCAAACAAAACCGAGACTAACTTCGAGTGGCTTTTGTTAAGCATGTCCATGACCGTGGACACGGCTATTCAATAGATTAATACTCTGCAGAGTTGGTACAACTTTACCCACAAAAGATAGTTTGCTTATTATGTCGGCCAATACACGCTTAGTAGGCGTGCGACTAGCGACTATCACGAGGCCTTTACCCTACATTATTTCAACATAATTATGCCCGCTAAGGTTTCAGAATCGAAGGCTTCGCACCAAACGACTACCCTCTTGCGCCATGTGGGTATCATCAATAAGTCTTCACGACTCCCACATCTTTCCAAGACATAAACATGGTGAGATAATATAGCTTATTTGGCCAAGTCTGTCCCATTCCGGACTTGTGGTGGTACGAGTTTGGCTTAACATCCATGCCCGCAGACCGGTCCTTACATGGTGGGTGACTTCCAAAACAAACCACAGGTCTCAACCATTCATCAGATTGAGCCCGTGCATGAACTTGCACCCACCAACAATCCAATTCACCCAAGTCTAAACCAATTTCATTTATTTTTCTTTGGTAAAACGTTTTCCAAACATCTATGGTAAAAGCAATACCATAGATTCATTTTCAAAACAACTTTGTATTTTGGCAAAATTCCCCAAATCAACTTTTGGTCTAAGCAAGGACTAAGCATAAATATCTTAATTATTTTACTAAGGTGACAAGGGCATGGTATTCCAAACATCAATATTGGCTATACGAAGGAATTGGCATACTAAGAATTAAAACAGGGATTAAAATACTTGGATAAAAATATGCATGCAATAATAACTTTAAAAACAGAATTAATTAACTTTTAAATACTGGGATCAAGATGGTCAAGAATGTAACTTGCCTTCGTTGAAGTCTTGAGATTCTAAACCCTCTGAAAGATCTACCTCTCCGGAATCGTCAAAGTCTATACGCGAAAGTACGACAAATTCAAATGAAATTCAAATAAATCCAAAAAGACAAATCAAATTAACTCCAAATGAAATAATTTTATTTTATTTAGCTAGATAATAATTTTCTAAGATTTTAGCAATTTGAATCACTCAATTTGAAGTTGAGGTTCAAAAGATATGAATTTTACACGTTTTAACCTAAATTTGATATTTAAAAGAATTTCTAAATTTAGATACAGATTCAAAATAGCTTCAAATTAAATAATTTTGGTTTAGTTAGCTAGATAATTATTTTACATGAATTTAGAAATTTGGAGCACCTAATTTGGAGATTGGATGCAAAAGTTATGAATTTTAGAAGTTTAAACCTAAATCTGAAATTTACATGAATTCCCTGATTTATTTTTCTGAAGAAAAATCCCTTTAATGCGCAAGGCTGACGTCAGCCCTGAGAATTTCGGGATTAAGGAATTAAAATGATTCCCTGACATGCGGGACCCACATGACAGTGTGACGTCTCACGGTAGACCAAGTTTACCGAGCCAGGGAGTTCTGAATTTGGTGGACTGCCACACGTGCGACACGCGGGCGCTGATCAGGATGACACGTTGGCGACACACACGCAGACAGAGCCGACGCGCGCCAACGTGATGCACCACATCGAATTCAGCGGCGGCCTTTGGACCAAGGTCACCGGCGTTCATGCGATTCTGGCGATGAGTGGTCTGGCGTGGTGAAGATATTGCGAACTGGTGGACCAACTCCGGAGGTTGAGGTGGGCGGTGGTGGTCGGCGGCGAGTCGGCGGCGAAGAAGGACAGTATTGTCGGACAAAGGCTCGGTGGCGCTCGTGGCGAGAGTGCACGAGGTAGCCCAAGTGATCTTTGGAGGCGATGGTGCGGTCGGAGTTGGCGAGGCTTCAACGGCGGCACAGATTTCAAAAACAAAATCCTTGGCGAAAACCTAAAAGCTCGAATTGTCTGCGCACTAGGGCTTTAGAGGTGAGGACTTGGGGATCTTGGTTGATGGCGAGGCGGTCCTGAGGCCCTTTTATAGGGTCGCGAGGGCGGAGCTGCGTGTAGGGTCTGAAGGTTGCCTTGGGACCGTGGCGGAATCAACGGGATCGTGGACGGAGAAGGAAAGGAGAGATCGGTCAGTGCGATTTGTGGCGATTTAAATGCACGCGAAATCGGCGATTGGGCGGTGCTTTGCCGAGTTTGAAGCTTCGAAGCACATCCATGGCGGACGGCGCAGCTAAGAAAGGAAGGAGAGCGTGGAGAAGAAGGAAAGGTAGGAGACAGCGGGTTCGTTCGATTTTAATCGAACGGCACACAAGACTAGGCACCCAAGTCGTCAAATCTTGATCGGCGACACCGCGATGAGTGGTTATCACGCGAGGGAGCGCGGGCGGCGTGCGTGCTTGAGGAGATGGGCTGGCCGAATTCGGCCCAAACACTGTTTAGGGTTTTTCTTTGATTTTCTAATTGATTTAATTCAGATAATTAAAAAAGGCTTTAGAAAATAGCAAATAAATTCCAAGAATTCTAGAAAAATTCACAGAAATTCCTAGAAGGAATTTGGACTTAAATAAAATAATTCCAACTTAAACTTGGTAATAGTTTTTTGTAATTAAATTTGTTTTAGCTTTAAGGTTAATAATAAGAGCTTTAGAAAATTTCAAAAAATCCACCAAAATAAATAAGTTTTAAAAAATTTTCTCATAAATTGAAATTTTGGGCTGTTACAGAAGGAGGTGAGATTTTCGATTTTCCATGCTTCTATGTCAATCACATATTCCAATCGCTATGAGTAAACAACATCACATTAAGAAACCACTCTATACAACTTCCCCATCGCACCCTTTCACAAATATATATGTATGCTGATATGCACACGAGATGTACGCTGGCTTACTAAATCACATTAATCAAACCCGTTGACACTGATGTTCGAGACAACAAAAAAACACAATCATCCCTGTAGCAACACACGGGGGTACAACTAGTTTATTTATATTACAGACAAAGGACTCACAAAATGGTAACAAACCACAAGATACACTTGAGTGTAGGTGTGACCTAAAATGTGTGATGTTCACCGTCGTAATACTCATCTTCAGCAAGTGTGTCCTTATTATAAAAATATGCAAGAACGAGTACTTTCATACTCAACAAGCCACGATGGTAAACATTTGTGATAACCCAACCCAAGAAGAATAGAGCCCATGTGGCCCATGTATGTGTGTATGATTGAATGAAAGAATAGTCCCACTTTGCTAGTTGATGGGAAGAATAACCAACATATAAACCCTTAGAGTGCAATGGCAACAACACTTGGTTAAACATTTTATATCAGTGGATAGTAAAATGCAAATGTGTTGCTATGTGTGTATGGTTTATTCTGAGTGGGAGTGGGCTTGAGCCTATTTGGACCCTAGGGCGTTACAACATTTATACATGCAAGGGATTACAATGAATGTCAGACAAGGAGGATTTGATTGGAACTGTTACCCTTGGTACTTATTGTAATAATCCTGCCTAACCTAGGTTGAATCAAAATGTTGACTCGATCGCGCTAGTTAGGGAGCAGTGCTGGTCGAGCCACAGTGCTATCAAAACCCTAGTTGTCTATTCGTTGTTCTAGTGCATTGCATTTGATCACTCATTCATTAGTTGTTCATTTGTGCATTTGTGTGCTCTCATTTGAGCATTTGTGTGCTCGATCGTTCAGTGCTAACTAGCTATAGAACTAGACCCTGAATAACCTTTAGAGACCTTTCCTCTAGGCATCAATTGCATTGCATTGCATTAGCCCTTCTCTAGAGGAATCAATTTTTTAAAAAATTAATTAAAATAGGGAATGTTTGTGCACTCTTGGAGTATACATTTTTATGTAGGAGGCAAATGTTTAAATTGAGAAAAATCATAAGTATGAATAATTTTCAAAATAACATATTCCCTGGATTCCCGCTAACTGCTAGAATTGTACCAACCAGTGGGGCACAATTTTAGTCGAAAGAGCACTCCAAGCAAATAGGGGGAAAATTTTGGTTTCAAAAATAATTTCAGAATTATTTTACAAAAAGGTCTAGCATACAACAACTTTGCAAAAAGACCCTTATGCTTTGGACATTTTACAAAATGATCCTTATCTATTTTTAAACCAAAAAGAGCAAAGTAGGGGCCTCCATTAAAAAAGTTCCGATTTAAAAATATTTCAAGAGCTCCAATGAACTACCAAAAATATCCTTTGATCATCCAAGTTTTACCAAAATGACATATGAAGTGTTTTTACCATTTTAACCAAAATGCAAGGTGTTCCGTGAGGTGTCCCTTGAGGTGGCAATCTATCAATTAAACCAGGAATTTCATTTCACAAAATTAATTAAAATCAATTTGAGGATTCCAAAGGAAGGAACTCATAAGTAATGTAGCCTGCTAGGCACTTTGCCCATTCCGGCAACAAGGTCAGCTCATCCCTATGTTCTTATCTTTTATTTCTTTTTTGCTTATCATGACTAACATGTTCTGATGTTTGGCCATGTAGGTGAGCAGGCAAGGGAAGAAGTGGATCAAGGGGAAAGTGAACTAGCACTCATTCAAGCATCAACACCTGCATCTCATTTCATTCCAAGCATAAATGCCTAGATCCATTTCAAGCATCAAGCATTCTAGCATCTCATTTTTCTCATCAAGATCAAGGTAGGCTCAAACATCATTTCTGGAGTGAAGTAGATATTAAAGTAAAGTTGCCATGCTTGATTTTTATTATGGAAAATGTTTGTTGTATGAATGACCTTGGCATGAATCAAACTAGTATGTGTAGATTGATCTCAGATTTCTTTTACCATCATTGAGCTATGTATCATGGATCTTGCATAGTATCAGGTTCTTACCATTTTGCCAAGTGTTCTTTTAGCAAAAATCTGCTATTCATTAATATGAAAATAACTAGCAGTATAGGATTTATATTTTCAGTCTTGCAATAGAACATCATGTGTAACTCTTGTATGTTGTATAGGAGAACAAGGACATTGTATAATGTGTATCAAATGTATAGCAAAGCTCAGTTTAGTATTTTTTTTTTATCCATCATTGTTAAGCTAGTTAACATCACCAATGCTGCTGATTGCTCATTTAAATCATGTCTTAACATTTGAAATGAAGGACACCATCATATTAGTGTGGGCTGTCAAGCCAAATCTTGCAAAATGTGATGCGAGTATGTGAGCATATTATCCATCCATGCTCCTAGGCATCAATTATCCAACATTCAAGCATCAACTTAGACATTGCCCATTCATTCCAACTTAGACATTCCCCATTCATTCAAGCATCATCAAGAATCGGCCAAGTAGGGGATAGGAGATTGAGGTAGAGGAAGACCAAACCGGGAAGGCTAGGTGGCCGGCCCGAGTTGCGGCGGTGCCATGCACCACACCATCTCACGGCGCCAGCGGTACCTCGGGGGGATGACGGTAAGCTTGGGCATGGCTGGGGTTGACCAAGTCTCAGTCAACCCAAACTAGCCGAGTGAGAGAGAGGCGTGCGAGGTCCAAGGGAGGCCTACGAGGAATGCCCATGCCGGGGGAACCGAGCGGCGGTGGCGCCATGGCCACATCACCGAGCGACGGTGAAAGCGCCATGGGATAAGGAGTAGGAGGAAGCGACGTGAATCCAGTCCCGGTGGCGAGAGGGCTCAGGTGGAGCCAGTGTCGGCGAGCGCCGGCGAGCCAGTGAGGTCGGCGAGGCAAACGAGGGCGGCGGCGGGGGCAGGTGAGGACAGCGGAGAAAGATGTACACACACACACGCACACGAGAGGGTAGACCAGATGTGCGTGTTGTGGGTGTGTGCGTGTGTGTTTGCTGGGCCAGGTGGGCCGGCCTAACTGGGTGGGGTTTATTTTCTTTTCTTTTCTTTTTCAAACCTATTTGCAATTCAGAAATATTTGCAATAAAATAAACACCAATCACACAAACTATAAATAAATAAAACTATTAATAAATCCACTTGAAGTACTATTCAATCTGAATTGGACAAACCACTTTTATCATTAATTACTTATTAATTTCTAATAAAAGAAGTTTTTCTTTATTTATATAAATCAAATAAATCCTTTTTCAATAATTAAGCTTTTCTAATAAGGTAAGACACCTTTATAATTAAATAAAATATATAAGTTGTTTTTAAATCCTATTAATCGATTTCTTAGTAAAAGGAAAACCTTTTCTTTCTTCATATAAATCTTTCCCTATTTTCTCTTTTTTTTCTCCTTCAAAACCTTAGTCTTTTGGGGGAGAGTGTCGTTCGATCAAACGATAGCCTAAGATGTGTAAACTTAGTACCAACATCTGAATTATCTTAAACTTAGTACCAGCATCTGCATTATCTTCATTTGGTTCTTAGTCCTTATCGGACTCCGTTGGAATTTTTCAGGAGTCGCATCATTGAGGAAAGTTCTTATCAAATATAAGCCTGAGTAGTCCAATTACTTGCTTTGATTTAATTTCAGTATAAATGACTTGCATGTCAAATTTACTTTCTAAACCCTGAATCAATATGACATCTAGATTTGGTGATATGATGATCACTAGTATGGTTGGTAGTTGGAATCACTAGTATGTATTCATGGAAGTGTTGTGATTCCTCTACATATGAGTTATCATATAAGGACTAAGTAACAACTGCCATAAGACATTCAAGTGTCGTTAATTTGCGCTAACCACATACCTAGATATCCAGGATTTGCCAAGTAATTGTTCCAGGAGATGTACCTCTGGGTGGGTTAAGGACTCTAGGCTTCTACGGAAGCTAGGATTAAGGACTCTGCTTCTACGAAAGCTCGATGGTGGAAGCTGCGACTTTTGCTAGAGATATACTTCGATGGAATATTGGAAAGGCATTGTGAACTCTTAATCTTGGCCACACACTAAAAGAAGTGTGTAAATTTGGTTAGCACTAAAGACTAGAGGCATGTGTGGGTGCAGTAGCGCAATCTCTTCATAGTTCTTCTGCAAAGCAAAAATGTGACTGTCACTCCCTGGTTTTGGGTAGAAAATGAGTCGGGGCATGAACTAGAACTACCAGAGTTCTGTCTATGGTGTCTCGTGAACAATAGATAATTGATAATTAAAGCTTGATCAATTTGACAACAAATGTTTTAGAAAACTATCTAGCACATTCTCAAGGACGTGGGTCCTTTACTAGTATATGTTTGGTATAATTAGATAGTTAGAGCATATAATTGTTGGCTTGCTATGGTTGAACTTGTTGAGTACCTTCTGTACTCATCCCTATATTATAATTGCCTTTGTTAGACTTTGGAGAGTCCGATCTTAAGAGTTTTGTTGCCGATGAGTAAGACAGAGGTGATCTATAGTGGTAGATGAAAGAAGCTCAAGAGGATCAGGAATTCGATGGTTCAATCTTCGATGGCAAAGATGAAGCTTGAGAGTCGTGTAGTGGAAGTATCTTTTGTCTATCTTCGTGGCGAGTATAGGCTTGAAGTCAATGATCGATGCCATGTGTCATGAAAACCTTATGTTTAAGATTATGTTCTAATTGTAAGATAACTATGGGACCGCTAATATTGCTTCTCTTTGATACTCTGAAGTGAACACATCTGCTAAAGTTATACTTTATTCGGTGTTGGCCGTAGATTGACATGCTACCCAAGGTAGTGGCATGTGTGGGTCGTCACACTTATATAGATTGTTTGACAAACAAAAACATTTATAAACAATTTTCAAGAGTGAAAGTAATGATTCAACATCATCTCCAATTGCCACATTTTAACAACCAATAAAAGCTACTTATGCCTTGACTTTAGGTATCACCCCGCAACATAGTTCCATTGGCCAGAAACACAACACATTTGAATGATTTAGTTGTTTCTGCAAAGGGTGTCCAGCTTTACCCAAAGGATACCCATGAACCTGCAACCATTGGGGGGGTCATAGAATAGTTTTAGTGTGCCACAAACATTAGTTTCTGCATCGACGAAACAGTCACCTCCAAACCACATACACGGTCTTCGTCCTCAGATAACATTTCCCAGTCATCACTCCACACAAGCCAACCATCATTTCATACATCATCTCTATATTGGTCATAGGATCCGACACATCAACTCACGATGACGGAAAATAAATATGATAAATGTGGGGACCCCCGGGTTATTTCTATAAGACCAAGACACTCCCGGCCTTACGGAGATAACTCTGGGTCTCCTGTGAATGGATTCCAACTCAACTCCATCTAAGCGAGAGGCTTGACCGAAACTAGAGCCCCGACAATCATGCGCACTGCACCTCTGCAAGCGCTACATGATAATCGGTTCTCCAACAGTCCAAGCACTACACTTAGTGAGTTAAATCAGAATTCATAAACAGCGAGTATGAGATCATGTTGGCTCCCAAGATCAGCGACCAACATGCCCCAAACTCACATATAGCATTGATCACATCCATACAACATTCATACATTCATAGTTCGAAAGACATACAACATAATAGTTTAAGTCTACAACTATTACAAGTGACCGACCGGCCAAATTCAAATAAGATCATAAAGTAACAACAGAAGCAAGTAAATAAACCAAAAGCCCAGTATGGTATGCCCCATAACCCATCGGTAACCGATTGGGAATTAAATAATAGCACTACTCGTCAATTTCGCCTAAATTGACACCAACAAGCTCAATGGGCTCAAAGTCTTCCTCACCTGAAATTGCAGCATCTGGATTGAGTACAAATGTACTCGCAAGTCTTACACAAATAAAATTAGTTACGATAGAGGTTGTTCCAAACGATGGCTCATATTGGCTTAGTTTTGCGAAGGACGTAATAATTTTCAACCTACACATACTAGTTTATCAATTGCCATTTTCAAAACAGATTTGAAGTAGAAGTAAAGCATGTGAATAAGTAATAAATTGAATAACAAATGAATTAAACAAACAACAAAGTGGCAGTCCACTTTGGTACAACAAAATGCATAAACATCCCATTCATGCCAAAATACCGAGTTTACCAACAATTAAAATACAAAGTCTAACGATAGTAACTCCCGAACTCAAGCGGTTGTCCATAACCGTGGACACGGCTATTCGAATAGTTTAAACTCTGCAGAGGTGTACTATTTTACCCACACAACTCGATTAGCCCGTAAGCTTCCAGATGCCTCCGAAAATAGCACACTTCCTTAGGTATGCCGACCGGGGAGAATCGAGATACGGTCATTTTTGGCAAAAAAAAAAATCCTATTGAGTTAGGTCTCCATTGTGAGATGTTTCTGTACCTAGTACAAGCATCTGATAGCACTTGCTACGGGGCTCACAAGTTGTACTAGAAATACCGATGCAATGTACATAAAGAAAAATGGTGCGTCTCTTGCACACTACAGAAAATTACATCGGCTCCTACGGAACATAGGATTTCACGGTCTTTATGTCCTTACACCACCATGAGACTTAACACAATAAAACATTCCCCCTACTTGACTGTACAGTACCCATATCTCGCATGTGGTAGCACGAGTGTACTTGAATCAACGACGTTATCAAAGTTCGGTCCTTAATGGTCCAGACAAGACATCCACATACCCAATTCTCGTGCACGAAGGTACCCTCACTAGCAAGCACTTATCCAGACCCCAAAACTCATTTAAAATGATAAAATTTATCTCATAAAATAGATATGAAGATCTGGAATAGAATGAATATAAGAAAGAGTATTTCCCATAATTGTCGGGTTATTCCCGACAATAAAACTATCGTTTCTAGACTTGCATGGCTAAGCAAACTCGAACAATATAATTCATACATTCCTATCTTAAGCATGTGGTACTGGAATAATTCAAGATTAACCTCAATGAATTGGATATAACTATTCTACACATCATAAAAATAGCGACATTATCAAAATAGCATGCAATCAATTATCATTGCACTAACCTAACCAAAACTGGGATCAATATGATGCAAAAAGAAAGTTCAAATGATGTTTGCCTTGCTGGAAATTCAGTTGTTCACTCTCAAGTGTAGGAGTCAATATCGATTTCTCCGGAATCTAGAGAAATAACGATATCAATAAACACCAGGAAATACATCAAAAATCAAATTGCTCAAAAATACATGATTTTACTACAGTGGCTAGTGCACGATTTTAGATGAATTTAGGTGAAAGAATTATTCCTTCTGGAGTTAGTGTGTGAAAGTTATAGCAATTTGAATTTCAGATTTCGAAAAGCCTTAGTTTAAGTAATTTAATTATTTAGTCAAAATTTGTAGAGTAGTGGGGGATACAAGGATTATACAGATAAATAGTGAATATTATTACAAGTCCAAATTATCTGGGTTCAACTTATTTGGTGTTTTTATGAATTAGTTATGTATTTTCCAAGTTATTAGCCTTTTTCTATTGTAAAAATAATAGTTTTAAGGATCATTCTCCAAAATAATAATTTTTGCTACAGAGACAAGTTTGAAACCAATTTTGTAATAAATTTCATTAGAAATGAAAATTATCAAAATTGGTTTCAACCATTTTGGAGTTGAGAAGAATTAGTTAAGTATTTTCGAAGTTATTCAAATTTTCAGTGTGCAGATTAATGCATTTTGAATTTTATAAAGTATCTGTTCCTTTTCTTACCGAGGGCTGCGCTAGCCATGATCCTTGACCATGAGGACCTACTTGATCCGTTTCTTAATTTGATTACTGATTTAAAAATGCGCTGACAAGTGGGCCTATCTCGTCAGTGAAACACTGCGGTGCGCGCGCGAGTGAACATTCGGACCATGCTCATGGGCCGTTAGATTAAGATCCAATGATCCACAATCATGGTGCGTTCGAACGGTCCGAACGGCCCAATTGATCCGGATCGTTGATTTCGCATCGGACGGTCCATATTCGTGGCACGTTCGGACGGTCTGAACGGCCCACTTAATATGGATGGTCGCTTTTCAATCGGATGGTCCAAAATGGTCCTAGTGTGTTTGGGCTGGCCACGTGAAAAGGGCACGGGGCTTAAGTGGCTTGGGTCCACATGTCATACACGGATGGCTAATCAAATCCGCAGCTAAACGTGTTTTTCGACCAAGATCTCATCATTAATTACTAATCATTATGCTTAACCCTAACGACACTGCTACTAGATTGTCGAGCGTTCCGACAAAATGGCTCGGTGTTGACCGGAGCCTCACCGGCGTTCCCAGCCATGGCGGTGCGAGCCAAAGGTATGAATGGAACCACCATAGCTGTGCGCACCTAAAGGTGGTAGTTGGAGCGGTTAAGATGACCCGTACCGGCGGCTAGCCGGCGGGAAGCAACGGTGAGTTACTGCCTAACATGCATGCGATGCTCCGGTGGTGCATTGAGCAAAACAATGCATGAGTGAGCTACTAGTGTACTCCAAGAAGCTTACCAGCGGGTTGAAGCAACCGGAGAAGCTCGGGGATGTGTCGTCCACGGAATGGCGACGGCGGCGGTGCGGCTCACGAGGAGAAGACACTAGGCGCAAAACAAAAGACAAAGAGGGTGCTGAAATGATTAAGTAAGCTAAATAGACGGTGCCATTGCAAGGAATCGACAAGAGGTTTACCCAAATGACAATAGAGCATGAATAGGGTTCTTATCCGACAAGGAGAAAGAACACCAAATTCACTAGCTCCTGTGAATGATTAAATGGGGGAAAGTAATATTGTGCTAAGGGACACAATATGATGCGTATGAGCAAAGGTAGGACTCACCGGAGACGAAGATGGCCAAGAGGATAGCCTTCGGGCGCGCTCTGGAGACAGTGGGAGCACGAGTTTGCTCCGGGTCCTATAAGCAAAGACAACGGCTCAAATAAGAGAAAATGGAAAAGGCATGGATGGTAGGGTTTCTAAGGCTTGATGGCTTGAACCTTACCGAAGAAATGAGCACAAGTGAGCTCCTCTTTCCTCAGCCCCGAGAGGAAAGATGGGGAGGATTGGGAGCGAAGGGGGAGTCTTATCCTCATGCGACGACGGGAATGGTCACAGCGTGAGAAGGAGGTGTTCCTGGGTTGGTCGCAGAGGGTGGTGGGGCTACGGCATTGACGGCATGCAACAGGGGCTCTCGAGTGCGTGGCACACAAGACCTGAGCGCTGCAGCGGGAGGTGGGAGAAGAATCTAACCAGCGGGCCCCGCTGGTCAGTGGCTCAAAACTGGCATGGAACGGGCGAGCCAGGGTCTGGTGTGGCGCAACCAAACGGCTCGGTGCTTCGAAGTCGTGTGATCACGAATGGACGGTTCAGACCAAGTGGGTCGTTCAGACCGTCTGAACAGCCGTGCGATCTGGTCCGTTGAATTTTCATCGGACGGCTCGTGCAGGGTGCACTAAGTTGGTTTGGCCGAACCAGTTCACCGAGTCAGACTCGAGCCCAAGGAACAGTATCGGCCGGTTAGGTCTAGGGTTTTGACTGGTTTAAAAACAAACTGATCCTACTTTGACTTGACCTCTAAAAATAGAAATAAATTTCCTAAAATCCAGAAATAAATCAGGGGTGTTCCTGGGATGACCTAGTTCCTATAAAAATTCTTAAACCTCACTGTTCATGTTACAACTTTCTCAGCATAAATCCAAACCCGAGATAGGTTATTGGATTGCGTTTGAAAATTTTGAGGGTTTTAAATTTTTCCCAAAAATTTGGGAAAAATTATTTTAATTCTTGATAATTAATATAGTATTTGAATAAATTATTTCTAGAGGAACTTCAATAGCATTTGTTTCAGTTTTTATTTGCAGTTAAGTTTTGAAGTGTAGGTTTAACACTTGTTTGAGATTTTCCTAGTGCAATAAATATGCAAAAGGTTATAAATCATGATGCATGTTGATGAGATGCATACTAATTATCTTTTATTAACCTGGGGATGTGACAATAAATGATTAGGTTTGCATTCTTCGACTACTATGCTAATCTAAAGTAAGTTATAACAGTCCTAGGGTTATCAAGGAAAACTAGATCAGATTACTATCAAGGATAGCATAGTCATATGATTAAAGGAAATTTACTACCAGGTAGTATTATTCAAAATTAATGACTAATAAATACGGTTGACAAGTAATTAATGCACACAATAAATCATACTTCTAACTAATAAGTTTTCAATCATGATCAAAAGATCGTGACTTGCCTTCTGGCTCAAAGTCGTCGTTTATCCCTTCGAAGGCTTCTAGATCACCTCTAGCTCTGGCGGATCCTTCCTCATGTTCTAATGTGAGGAAAATAACACCAAATAAGCAAACAGAAACAAATAAAGTACATAAAATAATTATAAATAATTTTAGGGCTTTGAAAATATGGGTCGAAACTTCTAGAAGAGAAAAAAATGATTATTAGGTGGTTTCGGAGAGCTTGGAATTGATGGGAGGAGAATGGACAATGGATCCTAAAGGGTCTAAGGTTACTCTACAGTGTGGAACCGGGGGAAAACCCCAAAGAACTGGTGAAAATCCACTGAGCCAGTGCTTAAAATAGTTGGAAAGGCGTTAAATCGGGTTTAGACTCAACTTACTCAGTCAGACCGAGTCTTGCTCATTTCTAGCTTAGTCGAACTCGCGGTTCGGCTCGATAGAGATGGTTGGGTTCAACTGATTGGAACAAGCTTGATCGGTTCGAGCGAACGCAGTTTGGTTCGACCACAAGGGCGCAGTCCGTCTTGGCACTGTGCTTCTTCTCGGTGGAAACAGAGAGCCAGGGAGAACGAGAAAGGGAAAGGGAGAAGGGGAGGCGGTGCCAAAGGGATGGAGCGACAACTACGAAAGTCGTGTTCCAGTGATATCAGATCCATTTGGGACGGTTTAGGGTAACAAGAATGACCACGGCGGCCGAAACGGTCAGGGCGAGGGTGGTGGCCGCGGATTGGAAGAACTCGCGAACGGCGAGGCCTAGTGCTCTCCGGCACAGGAACTGGGCGCAAGAGCATGGCATGATCATTGAGATTCCTTAGGTAACGACGGCAAGGTCCGAGGTAGCACGGTCGAAGCTGGCGACAGCATAGGGCAATGATGTGGCTGTGGCCCGATCTTCCGAAAGGTACTGATAAGTCGATTGTGGAGATCTCGACGTTGATGATCCAAAGGCTCCGTCCAAAACAGATCGAACCCCTCGCAATCACTACACCACTGCTCCGATGGTTATTGTCGGTGTTTTAGAACCGAACTTATGTAAAGATTGTTTGATTCGGGGGGGTCTCCTAGAATGGAATCACGCAGAGAGATTGACACGGGGATTTTTATACAGGTTCAGGCCTTCTCCGGAGAGAATAACAACCCTACTCATGTGTGTGTATGGTATTGAGTGTATTCTGAACAATCAGGGGAAAAACTAAGACTATTACAGATAGTACTGGTATTCCTGATGGCCCAATTCCCTTTTTTCTTTCCTTCTCTGATTGCCGCCTTTATATAGTACGTGAAGGAGCGGCAGTTTCTCCAGGTGAAGCGGCGCCTCATCACATCTCAGCAACGGACGACGTTGGTAGTAATCACCGCGTATTAACTCCTCCACGTCGCCTATGACAATATACCGAGATAATGGAGCATTACGTGCTATTACTTGCAGAGTAACGGTATGATGATGACTGTTTGAATCCCTTAATCAATTGGGCAAACTTGTCTGTAGGTTTAATTGATCATAAGGTGGTCGTAGCTAACCTAGTCATAGAAGAACTTACGACCATGAGGTAGTCGTAGCAAGTCTTACGACTATGGGGGTAGTCGTAGCATAACTTACGACTATGGGGGTGGTCGTAGAAGAACTTACGACCACCCAGTAGGCTCTTCCCTTATAACATTAAGGGGTATACTCAGGGATCATATGACGTCATATTTACCTATAATAAGAATTATAGATAAAAGATAAAATGAGGATTATTATATCCTCGTCAGTTATCAACCGTGCCAAACGCGGTTGACCTCGCCAAGAAGGCTATCTCCTGCATGCGAATCGAGAACACAAGCAAGAAAGTAGAAGATGCAATCTGAAATTGTATTGCGAATAAAGATGAAGCTCACAAGTTGGGGTTCCTCAACGGAACGTGCGGCGAGACTGCTAAGCAGAATAATCTCAAAGAAAAACCCAACCCTAATCTATGGCGGCTACTGTATATATATAGGGGGGAACGAGAGGAGGTCAACCTAGGGTTGTGCGGCCATGGGGAGAGGCGTACACAACCTGGGCTCCGACCTCGTCACGCTTACAAGGCCCAAACAGGCCCAAAATGGTGACGTGGCGCCTTATTCACTATTATGTCGCGTATCTCTGGTCGAAGACCTGGTCGTAGGACTGGTCTTGGAGTGGTCTTGAGGAGTCCGTGCTATCTCTAGTCGTAGATTGTGTCCAACGGGTACTGTGCTCGCTTCTCTGGTCGTAGATTGCTCCCAACGAGTTCTGTGCTCGCCGAGTACTGGTGAAACTGGTTGTAGGTCTTCTTGAAGTGGTCGTAGACCCTGCAGAGCTGGTCGTAGACCTTCTTGAACTGGTCGTAGGTCTTCTGGAAGTGGTCGTAGACCCTGCAGAGCTGGTTGTAGACCTTCTTGAACTGGTCGTAGCCCCTGAGGAACTGGTCGTATTCCTATATTCCTAAGTACAAGTAAATCATCTCCATTAGGCAGCATCATAGAGTTCTCAAATAATACACTCAGCCATAGAAACGAATTTACCTGATAAATAAGTTGACGAGCACGTGCCCGAGTAATTGGACCTTGCACATCATTCAAAGTAGTAGGAAGAGGAGTGTTCATATCAGTAGAAGTGATGTCCTCATCAGGCAAGGCGGCAACACTATGAGGTAGGAGAGGAGGGGAAAGAAGGTGGGGTTTAGCATCCACGCGACGCAGCACACCTCGTGACGCGAACAACAAGACACTAGTCTAACAGTCTGTTGTGGACCAACTTGAGTATGAGGGTGGGTAGTGTGTGTCATGGGCTAGGCGGTCGTTGGACTGGATGGTGGCCAGGCCCATACAGCAAGTGGATGGCTTGGCACTACAAAAGAAAGCAGCCACAACAAACAAAGGCATCAAAGAACAGAAGATAGGCAAAAGCCGGGCTCTCTTCCTCCCTGTTGCTTCCCTTCCCCAAATCCCTTTTCTCTAATTCCCTACCTCCAATTTCTTTCAGTTCCCAGTCTAATTGCTCTTCCCAGTCCTTGCTTCTATTTCTCCCTATTTGTATCAAAGTACTTGTAACTCGAGTTAACTCGAGACCATGATTCCTGCGTGAGGCAAACTATTTGGTGTTGATTCGAGTTCATCAATTGGGAACATAATAATTGGTATCAAAGTGGTTCCGATCCACAGCATGCACACTAACAAACCAGTGCACAACAACTCGAGATGGAACAACAACTCGAGAAGCTGACCTAGGCAATCGTAGCACAAGGCAAGTTGATCAAGCAACTACAAAACCAGAGCGTGGCCATCCGAGCCTCGGTGGGGGAGATGAAGCCCATTGGGTTCGAGCTGCAAAAGTGTAGGCCGAACATGGAGGAGGCAGTGGAGGGACTATAAACCGAGAGGGGCGATCTGCGCCCAGTGGATCTACCCAGGTTTTCCCAAAAGCCTGAGGTCAAGACGGAGACCAAGCCGACTACGCCAGTCGTCTTCGGCCCGCTTCTTCGTGCGAAAGCGTCCCACCTCTCGAATGGAGACCAACGTCTCGAGCCAAGCGGCCATCGCGATGAAATCACACCCCTCGTCGACATCAAGGCCGACTTTCAGCCGCTAGTTTCGCCAATCCGAGACTCACCCCAGTCGGTGACCATACCGACAAAGGCCTCCTCGCCGAGGTCATTCGCCACCGGCGAGCTGGACACCCTCATGCCCACCACGTGTTCGACGATTTGTTCCGACGATGACACCGCCTCGTGGACATCTGTATTCATGCCGGACGCAGCCCCAGGTTCTCCCTCGACCACCGCCCTACTCGACGTCACCATCACCAGCCCCGCTCCATCCATCGGCGCACCTCATGTGTGTGCCGACACCTGCATCATCATCGTGCACCAATTGTTTGGCGAAATGCCACCACTCGCCGATGTCGACCATGCTGTGGCGGAAGCCACTACATGCACAGACTCCACCCTCGCCACGGTGATGTTCACCAAGTGCTCAACGTCAGGCCCCGACCCCAACGTCGATGGCGCCAAGGTCACGGCCATGTACCTGTTCTCGGGAGTCATGCCCACAGCCCTTCGGGTGCATGTAGAGTACGCGAAGGCCTCCTCGCCGAGGTCGTTCACCACCGGCGAGATGGACACCGTGATGCCCACTAGGTGTTCGACGTTCCTCAACAGCTCCAACACCAGCGATGTTGACATCGCGATCGTGACCCTGCTCGAGACGGGCGAGTCCAAGGTCATCCCAGCACCTATGGCACCCCCGTTGGTGTACTTGCCAAAGCTGTTTGCCAACGTCAAGCTTGACAACAAGAAGTTCACTAGGTGTGCAGCGCTTTGCTCCAGCCACAACGCTAACATTCTCGTGCCTACAGGATTCCCTTCACCAACACTATCCATGTTCGCCAAGTTGGACGTCGCCCTCGCCTACTCAAACGAGGAGTCGCATGACCATGAGGAGATAGAGACCAGGCCTAGGGTGCTACTGTCACTGATGAACATGGCGGACTTGGAGGCTACTGCATCCACCTTTGTTCCTGCCACTGTCACGATTCTTGGCAACGCGTGCACCTTCGACATCGTCCTTGTCAATCCCATCTCTGTTGAGTCCTCTACAAGGCATGAGTAGTCCGTGGCGTAGCAGCAGCTGTTCTTCGAAATTGACCTCACCTCATGTGGTGCTCAGCAGGTGTTCGAGGAAATACCCAAGATGAATACGATTGTCATGTGGCCACTCGCGACAAGTGGGTTGAGAGGAATCCCTAGCCACCTCCTTGTCGAATCCCAAGCATAAGTAACCGAGTCGAGCAACAACCAATACCATGGTCGTCATTCAAGTGTGAACGAGGCAGGGTGCGACTGAAGCCCCCATGGCCACCATCTGTTGGATATTCGATTGTTCTACTTGTGTTCGTCAAGGGGGTACTATTCAAGTCCAGGGAAACAACCTTCACTCAAGCTGCGATTGTTCCACCAGTGTTCGTCAAGGGGGTACTATTCAAGTCCAAGGAAACACCTTCACTCAAGCGGGCATAACAGAAACTGAAATGCTGCAACTAATTGGTGAGCCTTTTGAAATCTCTCCTTGTTACAGAGTATCTATTGAGCTGTGCACACTTAATTCCCTCACTTTGAATGTGTCACAAAATCCGACCGTGATATGGTGTTCTTATTGTGTGCGGCTGGGTACTGCGAAACTCTGGACAAGCTGGCGATATGTACAACCAATTAGTAATAATGGAGATTAGTATGCTGAAGGTGATGATGAAGTGCTTGAGTGGACAACACTAATTTCTATGGACAGCAGCAAGGATGATATGAGGCTACAACTCTGGCCACCGCTAACTCCATTATTGGTGAAGCTGAATTTAAATGCTATTCAGGATAGCGACAACTGTGAGCAAGATGATGTATATGAAACAAAGATTAATTGGTTTCTTATATTAGTGCAGTAGAAGCGTGGTGGTGTGCTTGAGGTGCAGTTTTTTATTGGAGAACTCTGGAAGGCCACGAAATATATGTAGCTGCTTGGTAGAAGAGGAAAATGGATTTGGCACTACGAGGAGAATGTCATTGTCTCGTCTGATCCTTCAGTGGGTGGTCATCCATTCACATGGACACTTCCAGTGGTTGTTTCAGTGCACAAGGTGGTAGCAGGATCGATTCAAAATACTAAAATGAGGTCCTCTTGCATACTCATCCAGAGGCTTAGAGAATTCTGCTATGTCTTGATGGATTTCTGTGAGGAAGGGGTAAATAAGTCAAGATCAGCACTTCACACCAACTAAATTCACATTTAGATTGTTGCTTCTATGAAGAGGATAGCTACAAAAGTGATACAACATCTTAATGGTGGGATGGATCAACATCATCAACACCATTTTGATGTTGAGGGACTTTAGGTTAGGACCATGAACGCCCATCTTTATCACATGAAGGCTATGCTGCAAAATTCCGCCAATAGGCTGAGGGCCTATTCTATGGCTCAACATTGGCCTTCTATCTATTGCTTTCTCACTTCAAGAAACTTCAAGGGATTTCAAGAGCTACTGAATGATTTGGAGTTCCCAATGGTGGCTGCAACAGTCATACACAACTCTCAATTTCTCTTAGGGAGATTTTGGCTTGCAGATGTTGTGGACACATTTATGTGGTGTACACCAAAGGAGAAAGGTTTACTTACTTCCACCATGGGAAAGTGCGGTCTCCCATGTGCTTACAAGTTGAAGGCTCAAGCTGGCTGTTGGCACGCAAGAGAATTGCAGATGTCGTGGGATCCTGGTGGTTTGGAGCTTCTTCTGACTTCATGGCATCGACTTGGGGACAAAAGCAGATATTCAAGGAGGGGGGATGTTATGGACCAACCTGAGTATGAGAGTGGGTGGTGTGTGTCATGGGCTGGGCGGTCATTGGACTGGAGGGTGGCTAGGCCCAAACAGCAAGTGGATGGCTTAGCACTAGAAAAGAAAGGAGACGCAACAAATAAAGGCATCAAAGAACAGAAGATAGGCAAAATCCAGGCTCTCTTCCTCCTTGTTGCTTGCCTTCCCCAAATCCCTTTTCTCTAATTCCCAGTCTCCAATTTCTTTCACTTCCCAGTCTAATTGCTCTTCCCAGTCCTTGCTTCTATTTCTCCCTATTTGTATCCAAAGTTTTTCACTACTACAAAAAAACGTCTTCACAGACGGTTCAAAAACGTCATCACAGACGGTTTCGTGAGCTGTCTGAATTTATGGGTCGAGGTTATCACAGATGGTTTTCGAACCGTTTGTAATGCACAATATCACAGACGGTTATTAACTCAGAACCGTCTGTGATAGCTAAATTTCCTGAGCGGTTCGTATTTGGAACCGTCGTGATAGCCTCTTCCTGCACGGTTGGTATTTGGAACCGTCTGTGATAGCCTCTTCTCTACAAAATCTCCAGGTAGTGGCTGCTTTTGCCTTTAAAACTGGCTAGCTAACCGATGCCTAAATTCAGCTAGCTAGCTCGCTGCTTGGCCGTTCATCCTAAACGTGCAGGTGAATCACGGCCTACTTCATCGAACCTGACACACTGGAGTGTACGATTTGCTTCATGCCTTGATATGAAGCAAACCGTACACTCCAATGTGTCAGAATCTATGAAGTAGGATGTGTTTGCCTACTTCATCGAACTTGACACACTGGAGTGTACGATTTGCTTCATTGCAAGGTATGAAGCAAACCGTACACTCCAGTGTGTCAAGATCGACGAAGTAGGCTGTGTTTCACCTGAACGTTTAGGATGATCGCCCAATAAGCGAGCTAGCTAACTGAATTGATCAGGCCTCGAGTTAGCTAATTAACAAAGGCTACGAACTATGTATGTATATGTGTGTGTGTGTGTGTGTATGAAACCGGTTTTAAAGGCAAAAGCAGCCACTGCTTAGAGATTTTGTTGAGAAGAGATCAAGAATAGAGAAGAGGGGAGGCGGCCTTGGGGAGGAGGCGGCCACTGTTTGGAAAACTCTCACAAGGATTGAGACAAAACTCTCATGGATAATACTTGAATACAAGTCCAGTGAAACATATAAAATATGTTGAAACAAATAATTAAGACTCATACAATTACAATCACATCTCGCTCAAGTATTTTAATACCGAGCGGCAAATTTCTTCATACTAAATAAGAAGACCACAAACTACTGTAAAAAGAACATGAATGGTAATTAGTAAGATAACAATATATGGTAAGTTGACGATATCATGTTATAAGGATGTAAAAAAGAGATTTCCTTAATGGTTAAGTCTCTATCTATAAAGCAGATAAGAGCAGCAACCTGTAGAAACTCACCTCTATCCATATAGAAGTTCGTTTACATTCATATGTGCAAACTATGTGCAAGGATTTTGATTCCATAGATTCATAAGCTTTCATTCCAAAATTATTCATATACAGTTCATCCTATTGTCTCTGGAGATTCATTATTCATATACTTACATGGTGTTATTTATCCTAAGAATAGATGGTGATCATGTAGACTTATTATTAATAGACAGCCATCTGTTAAGATCCTCACCAGGAGGCAGCCAAATTGCCTCCCTCAGATTGCCACTTCTTAAGGTTGCATCAATGTATTTTTTCAGCAGCACACCCTGCATCATACGAATCGAAAACAAAAAATGTCTTTAGGAACATACCATGCAGCAGTTACACCCAAACACAACCCCATTCCCCACCTCCAGATCCATCCATCCTGCCAGCAATCACAGAGGACAAGACAGCAAGACAGCAAGGCCAAGGGTGTGCAAACCGACCATCAACCGACAAGCTAGCTAGGTAGCCCACATTGCAACTCGGTTCACATGAATACCAACAGCACATGTCAATAGATCTGTCTATTTGTACAAACCAATAGATATGTCTTACCTCGATCGACATCGCCAGTGGGTGGTGAGGTAGCCGAGACCGAGGTCGGTGGAGCTAGAGGTAGCCGGGGGAGGTCGATGAAGTAGCCGGGGTCGCGCATGCTGGGGGGAGGAGGAAGAGGGGAAGGCAGCGTCACCGTAGTTGTGGCACAACGGTGACACTACACAAAACACTCTTATCGTACGAGTGTCTTGTGCAGTGAACCGTGGTGTCACAATCATCGGCGACAGGAAGAAGGGTGGCGTCGGCGACGGGGTCACTCAGGTGGGGAGGGGAACGGACGAGAGTAAGGGCACTAGGGAGTGACAAGTTAGAGCGCAAACCCTAGCGGGCTCCTACTAATAAAGAGACTTATCACAGTCGGTTCTATTATGGAACCGTCAGTGATACTTATCACAGACGGTTCCACAATGGAACCGTTTGTGATATGGTGTCGTATCACAAACGGTTCATTATGAAAACCTTCTGTGAAGTATCACAGACGGTTGTTTGTTGAAAATCGTTTATGATATTTCGAAATATCATAGATGGTTATTGTTAAGAACCGTCTGTGATATTTCACAGACGGATTTCATAATGAACCGTCTGTGATATTATCTCTTCACAGACAGTTTTTAGCGCAGCCAGTAACACGGATGGTCGTAAAACCAAAACCGTCTGTGATGGTATGTAATACAGACGGTTTTGGTCAACCGTCTGTGATGAGGCATCCAGTATTAGCCTTTTTGTAGTAGTGTTTGTATCTCAAGTTGATTTGAGACTATCATTACTGTGTGAGGCAAACTATTCGGTGTTGATTCGAGTTCATTAATTGGGAACGTAACACAGTCATGACAGTGAGGTAGATGGCGCAGCGAGCTAGTGGCATGATTCCGATGATGATGTCGATGACAGAGGGGCCACCCGATAGAGTCGCAGGGGTGTGGGGGAGGATGAAGAGAAACTCGATTTGGGAAAGGACCAAAGAGGGCAGCTGATTGCGATGGATTACAGTGGCGGTTCGAGAATTGGGGCGACGGCTCACCGACTTCCTAGATGGTGAGGATTCTACGGCGCGGTGTTGCTACTTCCCCCGATGGTAGGGAAGAGATGGGGCAGCAGCAGTGCCGTTGGTTGACTGGATTGGGGAGCGCCCCCTTGCTTCGGCCTGACGACTTGCAGGTTTGACGCTGAGTGCTGACGACACGCAGCTAGGGGTGAAAACGGATCGGATAGTTTCCGACCGATCCGGATGGAAACGGATTCGGATTGTCTCGGATCGGATTTTTCTCGGGTAATTCTCGGATCGGAAACGAATACAGATTTTTTTTGGAAACGAATATGAATACAGTAGCCCTGGTATCCATCGAATAGAGATACGAATATGGAGTATCCGGATAATACGAAGGTCGGATATCCAGAATACCAGCCCATCAGGCAACAACCCACTTTGGCCCATCAGGCAACAACCCAGTCTGGCCCATCAGGCATCAGCCGACAGTCGGTCCATTAGGCATCAGTCGGCAGGCCATGCTCGACGCCTCTGCTGTCGTCGGCTCTGCCAGGAAGTTCCTCGCCGGCATCAAGACACTCTTCGTCTGCAGCGCCGAGGTCGACAGACTCACCGAGGCCGTCGAGGGGCTCGAAAACCTGGCCAACCCCGACGGCGATCTCAACCTCTTCGTCAAGGTCCTGCAGCTGGACGCTATCTCGGCCTGTAATATTTTGAAAATATCCCTCTTAAGGATTCATACGTAATTAAACAAAAAAGGATAAGTAAAAACAGAATGCTTTAAACTTTTAGAGGGGAGTTGTTTTCTTAGAATAAGTCTTCGGGAGGAGTTAAAACTACCGGGGTAAAAAGGGGACATGGGGATTAGAGGTCGGATTAACCCAGAAAACTAGTTTCACCCTGCACCGCCACCAGGAAGCCTACTTCCGCGTGCGTTTCCTCGTGCCCCGTCCCAGGACAGATTGTCTTTTTGTCTCATCGCGTGGAGGCCTGGAGCCGCAGATTCGACCAGCAGCCAACGTGTGTGCGCCTGGGTTTCGGCCAGCACGTGGACGCCAGGAGCGACTTCGGCCAGTGCGGTTTGGCCGCGTGACCGCTTGCCCGTTTCGGCGCCAGCCCGCGTCGGCGCCTGCCGCGTGGCCCGGTTGCCAGCCGTGCGCGCTAGCGGCCAGCGCAGCGTCGCTGCCCGCGCGTGAACAGCTGCCCACCCGCGTCGGTCACTGCCAGCACTAGTGCTCGCTGCTGCGTCGGTTACAATCGTTTTAAAAAAAACACACAAAATTCAATAAAGATTCAAACACACCCAGATTTGAGCTGTTACAATTAGTACAACAGTTTTCACAGACAAAACTTTTAAAAGTTGCTCATAAGAAACATGTCCGTTACATAATACCACTCTGATGCCTCCATAAGAAACATGTCCGTTTCACAATACCACTCTGATGCCTCTTGTTCAAATCACTGGTGTCGCGATGCATATTCTTGCCAACCAAATATTACTATGCATGGCCAACATAGAAGGAACACTGCCTTAGAGATATCAGATCTTAGTAATGGCAGTACTCCTAGTCTAATATATACCAGTATTAAAAGTTTATATAACTTTTCAAGTATCGAGGGAGAATGGAGGCTAACGACCGAAGCAATCACCACAAAGACCGCTATAGAAGTTCTAGCAGCAACCGGAGCGATCATGACATACACGGCAATTCCAAAGGCTATGCACAGGGATCCTATTGCATTAAAAGATAACCATATGGATATATTATAGTGCCTGTAGCGCATGGGCAACTCAACTGTAGGCGTTCCGGCGAACACAAGACTTAGGACGGCTATCGATGAGCACACAAATGCTAACGTGTTAGCCATCATGAACCCTTGAAATTCCTTCAATCGAGCTAGAGTTGGTGTTCCTCCGTCAGGATGGTCATCAGCTCTGTAACCCCCAGGCAAGGCAAAAGTCGCACCAAATGCCATCGTTATAATTAGAACTAAGGCAACGGAAAGAAATTGTGTTGAACCTGATAGTACTTTCTCAGCATCCTCTGCTGCTGATTGGGTACTGTGTTCTTTTTGCATGTCATCATCCCGCCAACAAATATCACGTCTAGCATTGGCAGCCATTAGTGCTTCCTGTATCAAAATTCCTGGGTGCTGCAAACAGGAGAAAGCAATATTGTTATTCTTAATTTAGCTCAAGTTTAAGAAACATATTAAAAACGAAAGGTGGGATTAAGCATATTACCAGCAGACAGTACAACCCTGTGGGAACAGTGTTAATTGAAAGTCCTAGCGGGGTATGTTGCATGTTGTTTGGTAAATTTAAGTCTACTTGTTTGTTCACAAAAAGAGAAGCAAAAATCCACAAATCCCCAACCTCCACAGCTTGGTGTAGAGCAGTGTTCCCTTCATTATCTTGCTTGTTCAAAATTGACGACAGCGCAGGTGTCTCGCAAGCATATGCAACTATATCATATCTCTTATTCTTGACGGCAACATGAAGAAATGTTCTTCCATAAGTGTCACGCAAGCCAGCACAACCGGAATACCTTGTGACAAAAATGATGACGGCTGAAAGTCTACCTGCCGATGCAGCGACATGTATGGGGAACGACCCTTGTTTATTTGGTTGATATGCTGAATAAGCATCCGCTTCCAATATTTGCTTGGTAAGCTCCAATGGTGGTTTTGTTATATTTAAAAAAGTTGTAATACTTTTGCCTTTTTCCACTGGTACAGCATACAGGGGAAGCATGCCATGTTTGTCACTTTCCAATGATACCGCAAAGTGTAGTGGCGTATTTCCATGATCGTCTTGTTGTTTAGTAAGATGCTTGTTCCATCCCAATAGCAATTCTGTCATCTCTGCAATTTGGCCCTCTCTATGTTAAACAATACTATAGACAAAATACAAGTATAAAACTACAATAGGAAAATGTTCTACCCTTGCATCCATTTCTTAATTCTGTATGGTGAGAGTGTTTTTTTTTGCAATTGATTGGTGAAGTGTACTTTGACAATTAACATGTATAGTACTTAGGATGAAAACGGCCGGATATTATCCCCCCGATCCTGAGCCATAGCCGGTCAGAACCATGTTCGGGAAGCCAATTCCATATATGACTGGGTCTAGGATCAGATCCAGATAGTTTATCCCGGAAACGATATCAGATAAAATAAATCTCCCCAGATGCCCAACAATGTATATTGGTTGTATAAAATTCCTTTTAGCTTGGAAACATACAAGGAAAACCTCACAAATTCTAGAAAGAAAATAAGGGATTCAAATTTAAGCATTTGAACTCAACAAAATATTTTGACCTTTTATCATATTTCACTTGCTATAACTAAATCCTTTTAAATAAAAAGGAATATAAAAAGGCCTAATTAGTTCATGAAAATTTCTGAAAATTCCGAAAAAAATCTAAAACTCCAATAAGACAATATTATTAATAGTTTTTATTTTTAAAATTTTGGTATGTTACATTTATTGCTTGTAGTAGTGTTTATTGCTTGTAGTAGTGTAAGGGCACTCCTAATGCTCTGACATCAGCAATGTCTATAGAATACCAACTAGGATGAAAGATAAGGTGGAGGAGAAATTAAGAGAGAGAGAGGGAAGTTGTCTCTCTTGCAAGACATAGTTTGGGCACATAGACCAACAAACAAGAAACAACGAAAAATTGCATTGGGATGACAGTTGTATCTATCTACAATGTTTATGGGACCCACCGCATTAAACCATGCCACCACACCCGTCGAGTCGGCCAACCGCCATCCACCGTCAACCGTCGTACTGACCAAGTCGCGATTGCATTGGCCCATAGTCGTCCACCGGCCATCGCCGCCGCCCATTGCCGCCGCTGCATCGCCTGACGTCGCCAAATCCTTTTGCCTTCGCCCGTCTCCGCATCACTCGTCATCGCTGTGCATCGCCCGCCTCCACGTCGCCGGCTCTCGCTGGCCAGATCCAAGCCGGATTCGACCGGATCTGAGCCGCACCGGCTCGAAGGCTTCGGTGGATGACGGTGATAGAGTAGACAACGGAGGAAGGGGGACGACGGGGTGGCGCTCGGGGACACGCAGAGGGTGACCAATGAGGCGACGCTTGGAGACGGCGAGGACGAGATGGCGGGGCAGCGTAGGATGGGGGTGGCGAAGTTCGGGGACGGCAGGGACGAGGACGAGGAAAGCGGCGGAGCGGCGTTGGCCGGTGAGAAAGAGAGAACATGGGGAGGGGAGGGGAGAGAGAACGTGGGGAGGGAATGGAAGGAAAGAAATAACTAGAATACTGTATTGGGAGTGCCCTAATAGGCTTAAGTTTTAACTAATGTCACGTGTCCTGTCAGGCGTACCTATGCTATTAATCTATTATGTATGAAATTATGTCGTGTAGTCATGCACAACCAATATTATTTTCTGTTTGTAGGTAATAACTGCATGCTTATTCGACCTGCGTACCTCCATTGTCTGTATCCTGATTCCTAAATAATCTGAATTAGTATTCGTATTGGTTCAGAATCCAGGAAAAATATTGGAATTTAGAAAGAACTCAAGACTAGATTGCAGCTATACGTGGATTTTATAGACCGCTTCCCAAAACAGAAGAATCTTATCTCAAAAGGTGAGCAAGTCTAGAGTCTAGACAGGTAAGAAGCTTAGTGTGTTGGCCAATATATCAGGAGAGATTAAGTCAATATCTACTAAGTACAGCTAAAACCAAACGAGCAAATAACAGATAACACAGATAAACGAACACAGCTCTGTTCAGAGGCATCAAAACTGAACGTATGCTGAAGACAGGGCTCAAACACATCAAGCAAGCAATCAAACAAGTCACTAAGCGATAAGAACGTAATAGAAAAGATAACAGAATTCGTAAAAAGCTAGTATTTTTGTAACTTCCCTTCCTAAACACGTATTTGAAACAGGACCTGAACTCCAACGTATGGAACACTTGTGAAAAACAAGGAAACCTACATTATATCTTACTTCTGTTCATTCACATGTCAGTCCTGTCTTTCGTTCCTCTATAAATTCACTGTAGCAGAAGCCACTTCATGAGAATATTTCATAAAAAAAGATTATCAACCGTTCAACATGTCCATATTTAAAATGCAACCATTGAATCAATAGAAAATAAAAAAAATTCCACGCCTAAATCATAACATCGTACCTCAAAAAACCCAAAACAATGTAGCAACCCTTTAACATACCACTATGCTGACCCACTGTCGGGTCCTGCGCAACTTGCATCAGCACCTCTTGTTGCTGCTTGGACTCCTCCCCACCCTCACGCAAAGCCGGACATGCGATTGATCCTCTACAATTTTTCTCTACATTGAGATTTTGGGGCTTCTTTTACCAGATTTTTCTTCAGTATTTCAGAGCATAAATTGTAAGTGGAAAACCTGAAAAATCAAAACTTTCAGTTTTGCCGACTCTCTGATTTTGCATCTCCAAAACTTGTTATATCTGGGTGCAACTTGGAACATGAAGCTTGTTTGCTAATATATGGACTAGCTCCAAGATTTATATAGAATTTTTTAGAGCAAGTCTCCTCATTCTTTTTGAGGGTTGAAAGGGTAATTTTTGTGTATGCAATTTTTAGCTTGACTTGTTTTCTAACTCACATGCCCCTTTAGTGGTTAAGATCAGGGGGGGAAAATCTTGGTGACCCCTGATTAGCGGTACATGTAGATGGTTTTGAGGGGGTGGGGCCAATGAGTCTCTAATTTGAAAAATGCATTAAATTACATCTACATTTTCATCTCTATTTCATGTATATTTCAATATCTTGCTCATATCCACAGTTTTTCAGAACTTTTTTTTACAAAAGTTCAAAAAATATCACAAAAATTCAAATGTGAATTTTGAAAGGTTTTTAGCTGGTTACCAGGTCAAGTGTTGGTGCTCATTTTATACACTTTTCCAACACTCAACTCTCGTATATTTCCATATAAAATAACATGTAAAATTAGAGGCAGCTCCTTTGCTCTTGAGTGCTAGAAATTTCCACAATGATCCTAAAAAAGGGAAAAAAATATCTTAGAAATTGTCTTATTAACCGAGAGAAAAATGAGAAATCGCTTATTTGATCAGCCTAATTACAAAGTTGTATATTAATCAAGTATAGATATTACAGCTATTATACAACTATGTTTCTAATTATAAACATTCTTTGAGAGTTGCACAACAAATATGATTATATTTTAAGTCTAGCTGCACAATTGCGCTAGCAATTCAACTAGCTTTTGAGAGTACAGCAGATGAGTAGAAGCGCATAAAATTGGGAAAGTGAACGATGGGTACCTTTGCTTCGAAGAACCGCAGCATGTAACACATTTTGTCCATCTGGTCCAGAGTATGACAATAGGTTGTCTCTCATGTACAGCTCCCGCGCAATGCCGTTGTGACACAAAGAGACAGCCAGGAACAACGGTGAGGTGCCCTTGTCCGGCACACGAGCCAAGCATGGATCCGCCGTCATCAGCACATCCACCGCGGGCATGTGGGCGGCACGTATCGCCTCATGCAAGGCTGTCTCCCCAAGTTTGTTCTGCATTCTCACGAGTGTCTTCACCCTCCCATCCCCGCCTTCCTCTCCTCTAGCCAAATTAATCAGAAGAGAGAGCATTATGACATTACCGGCCCTGGCAGCGCAGTGCAAGGGCGTGTTGTTCCCTTTATTGCATGCACCCAAGAGGTGCTTGGCCTTGTCGTAGATTACCTCTGCACTCTTCAAGTACTTGTCACCATCTCCAAAGGTCGCTACTATATGGAGTGCAGAGTCCTCATCAGGGGTGACCCCTTGCAGGAGCAATGACGCTGCAGAGCTTGTAGAGCGCTCAATTTCAACGACAACTTGAGATGCCGCACTGGTCACCGCTGCGCCTTCCCTGTCCAGGAGATGCGTCAGTTGCCCGTAGTAGCCATGGCATGCCGCCATGAGCAGCTCGGGATGCATGGTGGTGGGTGGACTAGGTGCATTTGCCACGGCAGCATGGCTGCCGGATTGGTCTGTGTTGCTAGAAGCCATCACCGTACCGCTTGTGTTTGTATCATTCACCGTAGTGATCACTCCAGTTCTGTTGGAGATATTAAAGATTAGGTAAGAGTCCAGAGTTTAGGTAAGATTACAAGTCGTGTGCGAGTATATAGCACTATCAGAGCCTAACCCTAATCCCTAAACTCACCTCAGCTCAGATCCGATCTGTAGCCACCGTTCACCATCCCCGAAGTTGTCTCCGCGCCGCCAGCCACTAGCCGCCCCCGCCGCACCTTGCGGGTGGGCGTGCGGGCTGTCGCCGCCGCTCGGGCTCGGCGCTTTAGAGGGAGTGGAGGCGCTTGGGCTGAAGCGGATCCGGCGGAAGGCACGGCTGCCGGTGGAGGAGGAGAGAAGCTCTTGGGGCGCGGGGGGGGGGGGGGCGCGGGGGTGGAGCCCTTCGGCCGACGGTGGAGGAGGAGAAGCTCTCGGGGGAATGGGGATCTGGTGTCACATATGCACTGAAGGAGGAGGTTGGAAAGAGAAAGGAGCAGAAGCTGAGGAGTGAGGTTAGCAAAAGAGTGTGTAGAGTAAATAGGCCTGGTAATGCGGCAGGCCAATCCAAACTGCAACCAGGCCCATAAGTATGGAGACTGGCTCTAATTTTTATCTAAGATGCTCGTTCGTTGCAATGAAGTTTCAAACGAGAGTGATACATATCATGAAATATAATCCCATATGTATACTTGAATATATTGGCATACATTTTCCTCAAAAAAAAATATTAGCACACATTTTTCTCAAAAATTATATTGGCATACAAAAACAACTTATATCGCACCATTATAATAATGTTATAATCATTGTCAAAGGATAAAAAGGAGGGATATAAACAACCAAATTTATTTCAGCATTATAAAGCACCTAAGGGCTAAATCTCATTAATGGCTAAAAGAAAAGTGTAAATTACAAACTATCCTTGCTTTACCCAATAATATAGAGGACATGTTTTCCTTATCCATCTTCAATTCATTTATTTCTTTTCCATTGCTACTTGTGCCAAGCATCTCAAAGACGTTTCTCAACTCCTTGCACAATTGTTGCGGTGCAATGGAATCCCAAATGTTATTCCAAGAGGCTATATGTTAGACTAAACCAAGTATTTGAGTTAACACCTAACCGTTGCTCTAATAAAATACTAACACTTGTTTCATTTCAAAGATCAACAACACCTCAAATTCAAGACATCAGTCTTACAGGAACCCATTCGCCTTAAAATTAACTTGGGAGCTTAGTCTCATAGACTTACAAGAAAACTTTAGAAAGAGAGGGAGAATAGAACAAGATATTCAACAAAATACCCTACAACATCCCTCAGTGATCAGTTGATCACCTTCTAGTTCAATTAAGGGTAAACAACTTATGTGGAGTTTATTGCTTGCATCCACCACTTGATCTGCAAAACCAAAGAAGGAATATGGTATATTATTTCCTGTATGGCCATAATCATTGATACTTGGTTTTTTTTCCTTCATTCATTGTATGATGACCGAAGCTGCCATGTATCATCGAGGAAATTGATCCAGTCTTGACTACACCAGACTCCACGTTACATGAGGCAATAGATTTTGAAAGTTCATTCTCCTGTTTCAATGTCAGAAGAAAACAAAACATCAAGCTGATCAATACAACAAACACCAATCATCAATCTCGTAAAAATATAACTGGAAGAAGACTGAAACTGGGTCGATCAGAAAAAGTATCAGCACCTTTGCTTTCAAACTAAAGATCATCTGGCTGCTTGCTTCATCAAATTGGTCCCTCTCTTCCCTCGTTTGCTTGAGCCGTCTAACAGCAGCATGCAATGAAATGTTGACCTGTTGATGGAGTACATAAAGAACCTCAAGATCAAAACTGAAGTCTACCTTTAGCAAAATAATATGAACAGGACTCCATCAGAGAGACTTGGCACTTTGCAGGAATGTGATTTCCCGAAGATACAATACATAAATATAATGAACGAGATTAATAAGGGCGATGGGAGTTTAATGGTGAAGATGAATTTCCCATTGTGTCGGGTGTTTCTTTCATGTTTTTGGAAAATGTTCTCGATGCATACTCTCCTCAAACTCTTTGAATTATAAAAAGAGATCTTTAGGCTTGTTCAGATGGGGGGGGGGACAGGATAAGACTAAGGAGATGTTCATATAGATACTTTTAATTTTAGCACAACAATTAAATATCCTTGGTGGCTTAACAGCTATATGGAAACTTGACTATTGTCACATAATCCCGCCTCGAGCCTTGCTACTATGGGTTAAGGCCGCTATGATTTAACTCATCAATCAATAATGACACATCGCTTGATCAAACACCTTATATCATGCCAAAAACATCTTTAAGATTTTAAAATTGATGAAGTACTACAACTGCATGTCCACATGTCAAACCTAGGGCCATGGTTATTAAGGCGCTAAGGCGAGGCGAGGAGCCAAGGCACCGCCTGGACGCCTGAGGCAACGCCATTACCAGCAAGAAGAAAGGGCTGAAAACATTTACAGACAGAGGAAAGAAAGGAAAAGAAAAAAGAAAAGGAGGAAAAGAAAGGTAAAAGAGAAAGTGGCCTAGCCCAGCCCATCATGAGGTGGTCTATATCGTCCACGAACAGAAGTCCTGGATTTTGAGTCTGTTATATTTTCCTTTGGAGTTATTGCTACAAACCCTGCTGCCTTGAAGTTTTATGCACGACGTTACAGTCAAAAAGAAAAAAAAATCTAGCATATTTGCTATAATCACAGAATTTATATTATATATATTATATATATATATATATATATATATATATATATACATGCCCTGAAAGTGTACCTTTGGGTTCTGAAAGAACCGAATGCAGACAACGAAGAAAGGAAGTATAAAATCTGCAAGACAATGAGGTTTAGCTTTGACTTTAGCATTCATTCATTTCACTGTAATACATGAAACAACCAAAGTACTAACCTTGACATAACGCTACTCTCTATAATAAGGTCCCTTGCTGTCACAAAATCCATCACTTTCCTCAAGACCTACAAAGTGAAAAAGAGGAGATTGGAGTTAAAAGAGAAGATTGAACGCACACACTGATGTTGCAAGCGTCAAGCCACAGAATAGATGCACAATATGCATTAGCCAGTGCTTGATTTGTTAGCATTTGGTGCATCATAAACTGATAATAGAAGTCTTGGTGACCAATCATGGAAGAAGTGATAATGTTGTTTGCATATGAGATGCTACAATGCTGCTAATTTCCTTGTTGTAGTACTTGCTATGTCACTCAATGCCTAATGTGAAGCACCAAACAGAATGAAGGAAACAAAAACTACTAACCTCAACAACAGACCGCCATAAATCTTCCGACATACTTGATGCAATCTTACATAGTATATCTTCCACCATGGAACCGACCTGGTAGGTGTTGTCGAATTTGTCGTACATGAAGCGGGTGATGATGTTTGGTCGTCTTAAGACGGACCGGTCGCCAGAACACCACCTTGTACTTGGCGAGGGCCGACATGGGAGCCATCTCCTCTCCTCCTCGCCTTCCCTTCTCTTGGTGTCTTGGGCGTGGCGAGATCGGATTGGATCGGATCCTACCGCCAATGTGTCGGGAGGGGAGGAGGATCTCGCTCTCTGACTCGCTCGTGGCCGCAGTTTGGGTGGGTGCCTCCCCGAAGCTCTCGCCATGCCCCTTCCTCTCTCGCGTGACTCGCGAGTGATACACTCTGCTCTGATCTGATCCGATGCGTGGATGGCGACGGTCCCGGCGAGGACGACACCTCTGAGAATTCCCAACCTCTGCCGCATCAGGGGTGGAGGGAGGCCGAGATCCGTAGAAGCCGGCGATGAGGTCCATCAGATCTGCAGGCTTCGATCCGCTGGAGGAGAAAGATGGGGCCCGCTGGTGTGCCGTGGCCGGCGACGGCGGCTTGGTCGGCCCTTCCTCCTCCTACTCGTCCTCGTCGTCGGCTAGAGGGCGGCTCGGGCTGGGAGGGAAGAAGTAGGGAGGGGAAGACGACGGGGCGAGAGCTGAGGCGGGCGGGGAGAGGAAGCGGCGGCATCGGCAGGTGGGAGGACGCGATGATGTTCGGTTGGGAGGGGGAGGGAGAGAACGGGGAGAATAGGAGGAGGAGGAGGAAGAAGGAGAAGAACGTGGGAGCAGTTGTTGTGGGAGGCGTGAGAGGGGAGGGAGGTACTGTTGCTGCTGCCGTGCTGCTGTGGAGCCATCTGGGCTGTACATCTTTTGCTTCTCGATCGGACGGCTGCAAAAGAAAGTTGGAGGGCACACCACCACCAACTCCAATATTTAAGTAGTAGAGATCTTCTACTATATGCCTACACCGAATCCAATCCAGCTCTTTAAGTAGGAAGACCCTAATCCTATCCTGGCCCATTATAGATCCTCGGGTCGGACCAGTAATACTTAACCAGCTAAGCCCTTGGGTCGTTCCCTCCCTGTGTTCTCTCGCTGCAGTCGCTGCGTTGATAGAGCTCCCATTCCCAATCGACGTGAGTCCCTAGCAAGTACAGTAGCAAGTGGCTAGCTGCTTCGAGTCCAAGAAAGGGATATAGCGGAAGCAAAACTGAAATCTTACAATTTGAGCTCATTTCACAATCAAATCTGGAATCTTACAATTTGAGCTAGAAAAGCGGCTAAGTTCAAACTTATTACAAATTCGATTCGATAGAGAAAAGGCAGTCTAATATGCTTCAACAAAGAATCCCAAACTTCAAACTGATCTTTAGGTTCAGATTGTCAAGATAGTTGTTCTGCAAAGGTCACAGGAAAAAGGCATTAATTTGTCACCATTTGCATACATGGAAAAATGGCACTATTTTCTATATATATTAAAACCAATTAGTTACTAACATTAATATCTGATGTATCAGAAATAACTGCACTAAAGGAAATAGGTTCACCTTAAAAGATGACAGTAAATTAGGTTCAAAACCAAACAACTCTAAAAACATTACTAAGTGATAAGTAAACTTCCTCTCTTTTGACTTAACAATAAGATTTTGGATCTGCACAGACATCTACCTGGGTATGCCAATCAAATTTTAAGTATTTCATGCCGTGGTAAATATAGAAATGAAGAAAGCTTATAATCTATGTGTTTAGTTTAGAAGGCTTAAAAGTTAAAATATGATGCATATTAAGGTGCTCTTACTTTCCACACACATGCATGCAGAACTATCCATTTAAGCAGTCTCATGGCTTTGGCCATTGTAAACAGATTTCAGCACATCCCAGAGCCAATATAAGTCTTGACAAACTAGCAGCAAAAGCATAGGATTGATATCATGTCTCCTATGTTGTCTCAGGCTCTCAGCTATACTCAAGTAACAAAAAGTCACAGCTAATATACTACAAACTGTATCAGGTATAGCAACTAAACTTAAAAAAACAAAAACAAGCTGAACTAAACATCAGCTAAGCAAAAGAGTATTGTATCACACAAGTGTGGAACTAACAAGTCTAGTACTATATCTGTGGTGACAAACAATACCTTGAAATGTCCTCTTGCAACTCACAAGTACTATATCCTTCCATTGCTTCTCCTACATATTGAATCACAAGAAAATAGTTCATATTATTGGAAGGTACAACTACTACTTAAACTGAAAGTAAAATACTCCAGTAATTATCAATTTACCTTCATCATCATCATTATTAAATCCAATAAACCAATCTTTGCTGCAGATTAGAGCCTCAAGGCTTTTAGGGGATATGAAGTCCTATTTTTACCAATAAGTCTGCCAGCAGCACTAAACGCTGATTCAAAGGACACCGTACTGACAGGAATTGCTAGAAAATCTGTAGCCATCAAAGACAAGATTGGGTAGACATATGTGTTTCTCTCCATCGACCCAAAACATCAAAATTCTCATCAGGGTTCAGGGGGGGCCTAGGATCTTGTAAGTATGTGTCCAATTCAGATAATTGTGCACGTGCTTCTGGATTTTGTGAACTGAACTGAGTAAGAGAGTTGAGTGGTGGTGGAGTGTCCATGGACCATGGGTCCACTAGCAGTGTCTTGTGCTGGGTGTTAAATCTCCAGATCTAGTAACCTAAAGACCATAGATCAAAGGAAATAGAATCTGATTCCCCCATCCTCTTCTCTGCTCTCTCATCTCCTTCTGTGATTCCTCATCCCAGATCTTGCCTATCCACTGAAATGGGTCACTCTAGTAGATAGTTTCCTCTCCAATCGACCGGGTCATTACAATTTGGTATCAGAGCCCCCAAATTTCGCTTCCACTCATTTCGAACTATGATTCCAAGGGAAGGGTTGGTGTTCACGGTGACCACTACAATTCCATCCCATGGTTGATCGGTGAGGAAGACGAACCACCATGGCGGAGTCATCAGACTAGACGTTGGTGTTATTGGATCGGATATTGGCTCGCATGAAGCACAGCAATGAGCGCTTAGGAGAAATATCGAGGCATGTGGAGCACTTGAAGCAGTCAGTAGAACACCTGAAGCAATCAACTGAGGAGGTGATGGTGGCCGTGGCATGCGAGGAGAGCATGTTTAGGCTTCCACTGCCACTGCCATGCAAGGAGAAGCCCGCCTTTGGCCTTCAACAACAACCAGAGAGCGGCGCGGCCAAGGTGTTCAACAGTAGGTCTAAGATGAGAAAGTGCAAGGAGTTTTTGGCCCAGGTGAGTCGCTCGAAGTCCTCCCTAGTGTCGGCCACTGCTGAGGATCTCAATGCCGTTGTCGGCACCCTTGGGGCTGTGATACCCACCAGATGCTTGACGTCATGCCCCGACCACAATGATGGCAAGCTGACGGCGACGACCACCAGAGCTTCAACTTTGGCCACAGGCAAGGCCAAAGTAAGGGAGGAGAGGACCAAACAGGTGGAGGGTGCCAACGAGAGCTCGTACAAGATGTCAGAACTGCTCCTACCAGGCACAGGGGAGCTTGTCGCCAACCTACAACAACCTGGCAACCACGCCACCGAGGTGTTCGATAAAATGCCACAAGTCATCAAGTTGCAGCAGCAACAATCACAAGGCCATTTCATGGTGTTGATCCGACCGGTCATGGTGATGAATTCTCCAACTATGCTGGTCAGGGAATGTGCAATCAAGGAGGACCTTGTGAATAGGGGGGGTTAGCATGGTATGTATGGCTAAGCAGCATGCGCTACACGGCCAGAGCGGCATCACCAAAGTCACATTTGTCGCCATCTACCGCCAAACATTGTCATCAAGAAGGAACCACCAGACACTCGTGGCATCGAAGATAACGGGTGGCCAAATCTAGAGGGAAAATTAGTGAGGCACAGTTGGTGTTTGAGGAAGTACCACCATGGGAGAGAAGTTCTTTTAGTCCCAGGAACTCTGGAATGGAAGTTGCTCACTTGGTGTTCAACAAGATACCTGCATGGAGTAGAGGTGGTTTCAATCCTGGGGAGGGCGAGTTCATAAAGTCTAAGGGGCAACAATGGGCTAATTGTGAGTTGATCTGGATTCTTCGGAGTAGAAGCATCATCGACAATGACTTGCATGCTAGGAAGAAGCCACCACTGAACTGCGTTTCTCTATCATTGTGTGGGGGCAATGCAGATACCAATTATCCAACTAAATGTGGATCTTCCGAAGATTGAAATTGCTATGGAGCAATTGAGGTTGTGTTCCCTTGTGATCAGGCACCATTCTATGTTGAAAACTTCCATTACAAAGAGTCTGCTAGTTCCATGGCCACCACCTGACCAAGAGAGTGTATTTGTTCTCAACTGTAACATCCCAATTTTCTGAGCTTAAAAATCTTTTAAATAGTTAGTAGGGAGAAAATTCACCATTTGGTTTTATTTGAATTTAATTTAAAAGCTTAATATTGAACCTTGTGCATCAAAATAGTTTAATATGATTAAAGTCAACATCAACAATGGTCAAAACTATTTTATTTGGATTATATGTGATTGGTTATATTTTCTAGAAATTTTCCAAGTTCATTTGCTATTTGAAATTTCTGCTAATTTAT
The DNA here is from genome assembly GCA_036346405.1 of Phyllostachys edulis. Lineage (NCBI taxonomy): Eukaryota > Viridiplantae > Streptophyta > Magnoliopsida > Poales > Poaceae > Phyllostachys > Phyllostachys edulis. The sequence continues at coordinate 12,216,436 of CM070561.1, read as the reverse complement.
TAAAATTAAAAATTAAATTAAAGTCTCGGATTTCTCTTGGGCCGAATTTCCTCCAATCCGGCCCAACCCTATTTGCTCCTGGCCTTTTCCCGCGTAGGCCGCATCTCCTTTGCTTACATGAGAGCGACCTAGTCACGTCTGCTTCCTTTTTATCCACGCAGTTGAAAGTTGCGCTTTCCTTTTCTTCGTCTCGCCGCACGTGGGCTCGCCTCGGTGGTCGTCGTCTTCACGCAGGACGTTGGAGTCCATGTCCGTCACGAACGCAAGCAGTTGCCGTGCCCGACTCAAATCCCCATCTCTCGTGCCTATTTAAGAAATCGACTGTGTCGTTTTCTTCGCATGAAGCTCCTCCCTCAAAACCCTAAATCACCGCCACCAATTCGTTCTTCTCTCCGCCGAATTTCGCCCTAGAAGCTCCGCGCCGCCACAAGCTTCTTCGCCAAAATCCTTCGTCGTCCGTCGATCTCCGACCACCCGGAGCAGCTCTCGGTGATCCTCGTGTCCTCGCCAGCTCGGTGCTCCCATCCGTTGTCGTTGGGCGCCCCTCCCTTGCCGTTTTCGCCATCACCTGAAAGCTCGCCGCCGCCTCCAAAGTCTTCGCCGCCTCCATCTTATCGCCGTTGGTGCCGAGCCGTTGCCATCTGGTGCTTTGGCTTGTCTTCGGGAATTCGTTTTGCCTCTCAACCGCTCCCTGCTCGCCTCCGTTCGCCTCGCCACCGAGCTTTGTTGCCGTCAGCCATGGCCGCCCTCCTCTACTCGTTGCTCTGTGCCAAATCACCTCCACATCGGTGCCACATCATCGTCCTTGCTCACGTGGCATCCCAATCAGCGTCCGAGTGGCAGTGCCATGTGGCGTGTCTACACCCAAACCCAGATCCAATCTCCTTGAACCCGGTCCATGGTACATTGTCCCTATGACAGTGGGCCCCACTTCCAAATATATTTCTCTTCATTTGTTTTTCAGCCGAGATCCTTTGATGACGTCATAATCTTGGATTTTCTATTGGAAAATAATTCGGACAATTCCAGAATTAGGATTTCTTTTAGATTCAAACTTCCAAAGTCCATATCTTTTGCATCCGAACTCCATTGGAGCCCATTCAAATTTCTAAATTCATCTAAATTCAAGATCTATCTATCTGAGATTTTTATTTAATTTTTTGGAGTTTGTTTTGCCTCTGTTATTTATTCATTTTGTTTGTTTGCCTCATTTGCGAGTAGACGTTGATACTTCGGGAAGATTTGAAGAAGAAGGAACACCTCAAGAGCAAGATCAGTACCAAGACCTATTTCAAGGCAAGTTATACCTTTGATCATGTTGAATCCTAGTTTTCTAAAATTACTTTGATTCAAATTATTGCATTTACTTCAAGTATTTATTTAAATGCTTTTGGGTTTAGTTATTAATCCAATTTGTTACAACCACCTTGTCTAATTGTTATGTCTTAATCTTTTGTCACCCTAGATTAGTTCTTTAATTAGTTGGTATTATCGTAGCACCAACGTGGGTTGGTTAGACACGATTAGTCTGCTTAGCCATGCCACGAGTCATCATCTCATGTGAGTTGCAAATATAAACTTGACTGAGTGATTATGGAACTATGTGATAAAACTGTGTGTAGTATGTGCTATTACTCATTGGTGGCATATGTTGCACTTAACCAACAGGGTGGGAAAGGATTTAGACGGAGGCAAGTGGTACTGTGTATTGTTATGGTGGATCTGTATGCATGGGCTTAAAATTTTGTGTGCATAGGGATTTGTAGTAAATTGGAAGTTTTGCCTTGGTCAATTAAGGACTTAACTTTGTGTGCCATTGAACTGAGCCTTACTGTACGACTACATGCCTGGTATGGGACGGGCCTAACTTAGTAAGTTATGGAATCTTGACATTGCTACTCAGGTTGTAGGTTAGACTATGTTGATTGGGTGGAGGTGTGCTACCAAGTAGTTACATCACGGGGCGGTTCACTGTGTCCTTGTCCAACGGTGTGTGTCGTACCTATCGCTGTGTATGGCTTGGTATGATGGTTCGTAAGCACACTGGGAGTATCAATGCTTGAGATGAAGTTTCTGAAACGTTTTGTTACGATTAGTGCTTGCAATACTAGTTGTATCTTGTGGGTAAAGTGTACAAACTCTGCAGAGTGTTAAATCAATTTATTCGAATAGTCGCGTCCGCGGTCATGGACATACTCGGTGATTTCACACGAGGGGTAGATTTTCATAAAAACCTTGGGAAGGGAGCTATGTGATTTATGTCATATGGCTATGTGAATAACTTGTTTAGGCTATGTGTCTTTGTGAAATCAAACTGTTAAATTATTATTATTTATTTATTTTACTTTATGCTTTCAATCTATTATTCATATTCAAACTGCAAATGTTGTATTTCTGCAAAAGAACCATAGAAGCCATTCCTTTGGAATAAACCATCATGTATAATTGCATTTCTGTGGTATGACTTGCGAGTACGGTTGTGTACTCATACTTGCTAAATCAAATCAACAGAAGAGGAGGAGTCATCGCCTGCTTTCGAGGAGGAGTTCGTTGAAGGTGCTTGATCGTAGGGTCTTGATCCCAGTCGGTTGCCTGTGGTGAATTGATGGGATGCCGCTGCCGTTTCTCTTTCCGCTGCTATTTAATTCTCTGTTAGCCCTATGTGACTTAATAAGTGTAAACTCGACCATAAGGTCAAAAACCCTTATTTGTTAATCAAATTACTCGTTTATGCTATTAATCGCCTTGTGTGGATAGATATTCATCTATGTTGATACTGTGTGCACTAGCGTGATTCTGAACTAGTGCATTATACACAGAGGGTCCAGAATTACATTTTTGGGTCCTGACAGAGGTGGTATCAGAGTCATACTGACTGTAGGTCTTGACCTTAGTTAGATCGGCCGTCTTAGAGAGTCTAAATTATTTTCTAAAGGAAAAGTAACTTGCAAGATCAATTGAATTGCTTAACTCCTCTCATGTCTCTCTTGACTCAACTATTGCTAGAATTCTTTCCTCTCTCTGCTGTTTTAACTTGATTCCTATCCTCTTGTCTGTCTTGACATATGCTTCATACCTACGGTGAGCGCAAAGGCGGACTTGCCGCAGAGCTGTGGAAGCTGTTGTAGGTACTTGGTGGCTTTGATCGTCCCATGTATCGAGGCAACCATTGGGTGGTCAACAGGCGAGATCGTGGAGTGATATGCCATTTGACTATCTATGCGAGGAGGAACACAAAAGCCGGCCAGCCTTTGAACATCTCAGTCAGAAGGATCGACTTCGCAAAAGGAATTCAAGAGTCGTCACGCCTTGCCATCCCCAGGATTTGCAACATCTATGCGCGTGAGCTATAAGATACTGTCTTCCGCTACCATCCCAGAGCTGCAGCCGTGGATCTACCAGCAAGTTACCCGTCCACAAGCGGAGAAGGCAATGCTACAGTGGTGCACCTTGCCCAGTTCTTAGCTGCTCAGGAGGAGTCGCTGGAGTTGGTCGCCACCGAGCTAGAGTGTGTCTATAAGACCTTGGACCGAGCAGAAGAAAGGATCGTTGTTCTAGAGCAAACTCTCTACGGTCGCATGAGCCCGAAGATGATCAAGAAGAAGAAGATCTGGAAGAACCAGAAGAACCAGAGGATCCCGAAGAAGATCTAGAGGAAGATTCGGAGGAAGAACCTGCAGAGACGGAGGAGCCAGTTGTGCTTTCTCCAAGCAAACCTATTCCTGCTGCACCAGTCCCGGGGCATCAGAATCAATTTGCGAGGATACCAGCCCACTTCCAGGTCTACAGCAGGCGGGAGCACCATTGTGGCTGTGGAGGCTACCCTAGCGACTGAGTTCGCTAGAGTTTTAGTTTGTCAGGCTTAGCTAGTTTCTTTTTGCAGAGTCGCCCTTTAGGCAGTAGTTTGTGTGTTTAGGTTCGTTGTTTTTCTTGTGTGTGAGTATGAGCTGCAAAGGTCCTTAGGCATTTGTTACAGCCATGCTAAGACCCTTAATAAAGTATTTCAGTTGGTTTTCTTGAAACTGTGTTTGTTGGGTGTAATCTACCCCCTCGATTAGTTCTTAACTCATCTTGTGCTTTCTACCTTACCTAACCCATGGAGCTTCATCAGATGGTTCAGACTTGTCATGCCGCTGCAAGTGGATCAGGAACCCAAGAGTCGGATCAGAATGAGCAGACCCCCGTAGGAGCAAATCTGCCACAAGCAACCCCTCTTGACTTGCAGAACTTTGGAGCTTTCATGGCAGCATAGACACAGATGATGTACACCATGATGAATCAACTGTAGAATATGAGCAACCAGAACAACAACAACAACAATCATCACAATGGAGCCCTAGTCGCTCATGGTCACCATGGACCATCCAAACTTGCTGAATTCATGAGGACTCGTCTACCAACTTTTGCTGGACATGTCTCGCCAGTAGAAGCTGATGATTGGCTTCGCGTAATTGAGAGGAAGCTTCTGATCACTTAATGCAGGGACCATGAGAAGGTCTTGTATGCCACCCATCAGATGAAGGGCATAGCCGCTGAATGGTGGGAGAATTTATATGCAGCGCATGAGACGCCGCAAAATATCACTTGGGAAGAGTTTTTCACCGCTTTCCGCCAGTGCCATGTACCTGAAGGGATAATGGATTTAAAGAAGGATGAGTTCCGTGCTCTCAAGTAAGGAGCTATGTCAGTGACTGACTATCTGAACAAGTTTTCTCAGCTAGCTCGCTATGCTGTAGAGGATGTCGCCATCGACAAGTCTCGTCAGAGTCGCTTCTTGAAGGGATTAAACTCAGGACTACAAGTTGGTCTGCTTGCCCACACTTTTCCAGATTTTCAAGAATTGGTTAACAAGGCGTTAGTTATAGAAGACAAATGCAAAGAACTGGAGGACAACCGTTAATGGAGGATGACTCAGCAAGGAAGTCACTAGTCACAGCAGAGAGCAAGAATGGTGCCACAGCAGAGTAATCGGTTTTAGCTGCAGAATTCTTTTAGAACACCTGCACCAACATCTGCACCTCGTCTAGTTGCTCAGAACTTTCGCAAACCCAGCACCAACCAACCCCAATCCAGGGAACAACCAGCAGAATGCGTCGAGAGTTTGTTATTCTTGCCGTCAGCCAGGTCACTTCACCAACCAGTGTTCGCAGGAGGGAACAATCACTCCAATCTTGGAGCTACACCCGCCAAGACACCAGCACAAAACAATCAAGGAGTTTCTCAGGGTACCAGTCAACCAGGAGGAGAACCTCAATCTGTGCCCGAGGTCGCCAGAGCTCAGGAAGCACTGGGCATTGTACTGGGTAAGTTTCTAGTAAACTCAGTACATGCATCAGTTTTGTTTGATTCTGGAGCTTCGCATTCGTTTGTTTCTGAAGTTTTTGCAACTAAGAATAACTTGGAAGTTATGCGCCTTAAGCATACTCTATTAGTCCAATCGCCTAGAGTAGAGCTAAGTTCTAAAGTGGGTTGTTTAGGAGCTAAGTTACTCATAGCTGGAGTTGAGTTTCTAGCCAACCTAATTGTTCTAGACACCCAAACCTTAGATGTCATTCTTGGCATGGATTGGTTAACTAAGCACAAGGTCGTGCTAGATTGTGGCTGAAGAGCCGTTACAATCAAGGATACCAAGGGAAACAAGGTAGAGTTTCAAGCTACCTCAGTGCGTGATGGACATCTGCTAGTCAATAGCCCGAAGATAGTTGCTTTGGAAGATGTGCCCATTGTTAGAGAATATCCAGATGTATTTCCAGAGGAATTACTAGGAATGCCACCAGACCGTGACATCGAGTTTGTCATCGATCTAGTGCCAGGAACAACACCGATTTCTAAGAGACCCTATCGGATGCCAATCGATGAGCTAGTAGAAATGAAGAAGCAAATAGAAGAACTTCTGGAGAAAGGTTTTGTGAGACCTAGTTCGTCCCCATGGGGAGCACTAGTTTTATTTGTCAGAAAGAAGGATGGAAGTATGAGAATGTGCATCGATTATCGATCTCTCAATGAAGTTACGATCAAGAACAAGTACCCATTACCTCAGATTGATAATTTGTTTGATCAGATGAAAGGAGCCGGAGTGTTCTTAAAGATCGACCTGCGATCAGGTTACCATTAGTTGAAGATTTGTCCTAAGGATATACCTAAGAACGCTTTCTCAACACGGAACGGATATTATGAGTTCTTAGTCATGTTGTGAGGACCCCGGTTTATTAGGCTTGTAATACTTAGTCATCCATTGACCCTAGCATTACAAACAAAATAACCCGTGTCTTCGAGATATGTATACTTCCCAGAAATGCAGTATACACACCCCTTTACAAAATCATGCATCAAGTTCATACAAGACATAGAACCAAGCACGAACTAGAATTAAAGACATACATAATATAGAGAGAGTTATTACAAAAGGAGAGGCCAACAGGCCAAGATAACACACATAAAATTAAAATAAACAATGAAGCAAAAGTGTCATAAGATGGCCATAAATAAAAGCCAATTAGTGTGCCTTTACCCACAAGGCAACCAACTGCATCGCCAAGCTAGTCGTCGGGACCAAGCACATCTCACAATAGTGAAGCCCTTGGGGCTCACCTTCTTTCTCTGCAACAAAGTTATTAAGCAAAGCAAATGAGTACAAAATGTACTGCAAGACCGACGTGTAGTATAACGTAACTATAGTTTAACTACATGCAGGCTTTATTTAAGTGGATGAGGCTTTGGACTTATTTTAGCATAAAGCAAGTTTTCATTTGCAATATATAAATAGATTCCAAAGCAGTTTTGCAATTCATTTTTAGTTTGCAAATAACAACGAGACAAATATCATAATAACAAGAGATAGATGACCACAACAACCTGGAAGTGACTAACCCAATAGCCACCACAACAATAGCATGAATTACCCATTCATACCAACCATGTCAAGTTTTAATTAAAGGTTGTAGTCTAACTCTCGAAAGACTTCCCCAAGCGTGTCCATAACCTAGGACGAGGCTATTCGAATAGTTTTATCCCTGCAGGGGTGTACCAATGTACCCACACGTTAGACCGCCTTTTCGCCAAGCTATTAGCACACTTCCTTTGGTGTGCCGGCACAGCTAGTCCAACGAGACTTTTCCAATATTGAGTGTCAACCACGAGTTGCCCATATGGGGATACAACCGCCCCATACGTTGATGCGGAGTCATCAAAGATGCTCACCCTCCTTATTTGGGTGGTGCTCCTTGCAGTGGATAACCCACTACTACTCGCCCAATAGCCCACCATGCAACCCGAAGCTAACACCCGCCAAAGTACTTAGCCAAGAGAGGTCCCATATCCCTCTCGTGTGGTTAGCACGCAATAATGCTTGGTTCGGTGTAACAAGATGTTCGGTCCTTGTTGACTTAGGCACCATTCCACAAACCAACAATCACACCATCATCCATTGTGCCCAAGTCCAAACAGTTTTGTTTTCATTTTTGTTTTATTTGTTTACAAAGTAACAAAGCACAAGATGAACATAATGGAATAATAATTTTTGTGTGATCAAGGTCATCGACATAATGTCGACAACCGCCCATTTCTACCGTTATCTAAGCATTACTAAGCATGACACCAGAAAGACAATAAAGAGCATAATTAAATCACCGGCTCTAATTCACCAAATGATATTATTAACCTATGGTTTGTAAGGGGACAACGATTTAAAGGCAACCATGCAATAGGAATAGCTACCTCTAACCGATAAATTACTTTGACACAAAAGCATGCATACATACAAGTTAACCAAAGTATTAGTGATACGGGGGATGCCCGATCTTCTCGGTGAGGAACCGTAGATAGATGATGCGAAGTAGACGATGTCACTAGCTGAACACTCGCGCCAATGCACGAACCCTCAACTCTTTGGAATACGCCCAAAACACACCGGATACATGATCGTCGCGAGATCACAAACGACGATCGCCAAGTCCCCAATTCCCAATGGAAAGATGGCTTGACCTTGAATTGCAGAACGAATCAATGGATCGCCTAGTCCTCTCTCAAAGTCCTCGCATGAACTCTGGTTTAGAAAGAACAAGCAATAGCTTTGTTTCAATTCTTATGCATAAACTGGTCTGCTTACAATGGGGGGTTTAACCCTCAATATATAGGCTCAATGAATAGGGCGCCTATGAACAGTAATCGGACACGGTCACTATTCACATGAACAGTAATCCGACTCGAATTACTGTTCACGGTGAACAGTAATTCCATATTTCCTCTCTTTCCTTTTATTGAATTTATACTAAAATTGGGATGTTGGGTTCTCGTCTTGTCCCTACGCTTCTTCCTTCTTTTGTGCATGCATTTCTTTCTTCATGCTTTCTTTGCTTTCGACCAAAATAAGTGCTACTTCTCTTGTTGATAGAATTGGGCTGAAATCAATATATTGCTTTTCTTCTTCTTCTTCTTCTTCCTTCATTTTGGCCAACCATGCCTCCTCTTTGTCATACCTAACTCTGATTGTTGTTGTTTGAACATCCTCTTTTGATGGGCTCCCTTCCTCCCACGCCTCCCTCTTAGGATCCATCATTGTATGTTCTTCAAATCTGAGCACAAATAAAACACAAGATTTAGGTAGTATAAAATTCTCATCAAAAAAATTATTATGCTCAGCTAGGAGTGAGTTCACCTCTTGTTGAAGTTGTTTGGCATGTGCTCTAGTAATTGGCCCCTTAGGCAATTCCAGAGTGATATCTTGTGCTTTTGAAGATGGAAAGCTAGAGATGCCCTCATCATCCTCCCCCTCTTGAAATGGCGTCGTCCTCGACGCTGGATCGTCACCACCAAAGAAAGGTGATAAATCAGCGACATTGAACGTAGAGCTGACGCCATAGTCATCTCCAGGAAGCTGTATCTTGTAGGCATTGTCGTTGATCTTCGCAAGTACCTTGAAAGGCCCATCGCCTCGGGCGTTAAATTTGGACTTGCGGCGTTACGAAAACGATCCTTGCGGTAGTGTACCCAAACCAAATCACCGATTGAAAAATCATCTTCTTCCTTTTCTTGTTTGCCTTCTCAAAGATAGTACTTGACCTTGCGCTCTATCTCTTCTTTTGTCTTGAGATGCAATTTCTTGACATATTCATTTCGCTTAGACGCCTCCATATGAACACGGTGTTGACTTGGAAGCGGTAGCAAATCAAGTGGCGTAAAGGGTTTGAAGCCATACACCACCTCAAAAGGACACATCTGTAGTGGAGTGCACGCCCGATTATAAGCGAATTCCACTTGCGGCAAACAATCCTCCCACTCACGAGATTCCTCTTGATCATGGTCCGAGTAGCATTGAAAGTGTGCGGTTCACCACCTCCGCTTGACCATCGGTTTGGGGATGACAAGTTGTGCTTTGAATAATAACCGTCCCTAGTTTGCCCCAGGCGTCTTCCGAGTAGCTCATGAACTTCACGTCGCGATCCGACACGATAGTGCGCGGCACGCCATGTAGCCTCACGATCTCCCTGAAAAATAAGTCAGCAATATGCGACGCATCGTCGCTCTTGTGGCATGGAATAAAGTGTGCCATCTTTGAAAATCGATCCACAATGACAAAAATAGAATCTCTCCCTCTTAGTTCTAGGCAGCCCTAAAACAAAATCCATACTAATATCTTCCCATGGTGCATTAGGAATGTAGAGGGTATACAAACCATGTGGATTCAACTTCGATTTCGCTTTGTGGCAAGTAATGCATCGCTGCACATACCTCTCCACATCTCGCCTCATTTTAGGCCAATAAAAGTGATCACTTAGCATAGACAATGTCTTCTCACGTCCAAAATGGCCCATCAATCCACCGGCATGTGATTCCTGCAATAATAGCAAACGACGGAGGATTCTGTACACATAGTTTGTTAGCGAAACAAAACCCATCATGAATGTGAAATTTATCCCAAATTTTCCCTCTTTGCAATGCGCATAAGGAATAGAAAAATCATGGTCAAGAGTATAGAGATCACGTAAACTCTCTAAACCAGAACTTGTACTCCTAATTGAGTTAAAAGCACACTTTTCCTAGAAAGGGCATCGGCTACCACATTTTCTTTTCCTTCTTATATTTCACAATGTAAGGAAACGACTCAATGAATTCACCCATTTGGCATGTCTCGATTCAAGTTTGCTTGGCCCTTTAAATACTTTAATGCCTCATGATCAGAATGAATAATAAACTCTTTAGGCCATAAATAGTGTTGCCAAGTTTCTAACGCACGCACTAACGCATAAAGCTCTTTGTCATAGACCGGATAATTCAATTGAGCACCATTCAGTTTCTCACTAAAATAAGCTACCGGTCTACCCTCTTGCATTAAAACACCGCCAATACCCAATCCACTAGCATCACACTCAATTTCAAAAATTTTAGTGAAATCAATAAAACAAGCAACGGTGCTTCACCAAACGCTTAAGTTCAAGAAAAGCATTTTCTTGCGCTACCCCCACACAAATTCAACACCCTTTTAGTAAGTTCATTCAATGGGGCAATGACGGTGCTAAAATCCTTCACAAAGCGTCGATAAAAACCAATGAGACCATGAAAGCTCCTAATCTGACTTACGTTCACTGGAGTTGGCCAATTTTTAATCGCTTCAATTTTAGACTCATCCACTTCAACTCCTTGCGCAGAAACAACATAGCCCAAAAAGATGACACGATCTTTGCAAAAGGTGCACTTCTCTAAGTTACCAAACAACCTAGCATCACGCAAAACTTGGAGAACTTGTCTAAGATGGTCTATGTGTTCGATTCAGTGTGCGACTGTAAATCAGAATATCATCAAAGTAGACAACCACAAATTTACCAATCAAATGCCTTAAAACATGATTCATTAAGCGCATAAATGTACTAGGTGCATTAGTTAAACCAAAGGGCATGACTAACCACTCATACAAACCAAATTTTGTTTTAAAGGCTGTCTTCCACTCATCCCCTTCATGCATCCTAATTTGATGGTAACCACTACGCAAATCGATTTTAGAGAAAATAACAGCACCACTCAATTCGTCTAGCATATCATCTAAGCGAGGTATAGGATGACGATATCGAATAGTGATATTATTAATCGCTCGACAATCTATGCACATACGCCATGAACCATCTTTCTTAGGAACTAAAATAACAGAACAAAGACAAGGGCTTAAGCTTTCACGTCGCACCCTTTGGAGAGAAGCTCTTGGACCTGTTTCTGAATTTCCTTTGTTTCCTCGGGGTTGGTACGGTACGGTGGTCGGTTCGGTAGTGACGCACCTGGGATCAAATCGATCTTATGTTCGATCCCGCGAATTGGTGGTAGCCCAGCTGGTACCTCCTTCGGAAAGACGTCACTGAAATCCTGCAAAACACAAACAACACCACTAGGAAGAGAAGTGAAGTCGTTAGTCGAAAGCAATGTTTCTTTGTACAGTAGTACAAAGTGCACCAAATTGGGATCCTCGCTGAATTCTCGCATCTCTGATTTGGTGGCTAACATGACCAAATTCTTCTCTCCCTCACGTTGCTTGGTACAACTCAGATGGTTCTCTCGCTCTTTCGCACTCTCAACGTGCATCTCAGATTTTTGCATTGACGAATTCACAATCTGTTGCGGTGTAAGCGGGTTCAAGGTGACATCCATATTGTTCCATCGAAATGTGTAGCGATTTGTACGCCCATCGTGAACAGCGGAACGGTCATATTGCCATGGCTGTCCCAAGAGCAAGTGACACACCGTCATAGGCACAACATCGCAATCCACAGTATCAGTGTACTTCCCAATAGAGAACGTCACACGCACCAGATAGTTCACCTTCACTTCCTCTTTGTCGCTCAACCATTGCACATGATAAGGACGTGGATGTGGCAAATACTTCAATCCCAACTTATGACACATGTCCTTGCTGGCCAAATTGTGACAACTCCCGCCATCAATAATCACTTTGCACACCTTACCCTTATCAAGCTTTGCCCAAGTCTGAAACAAATTGCACCGCTGTTCGAGTGACGGCGATGGCATCACACTAAGCACCCTAGGCGTGCAAACAATGGAATACTGCTCAGTGTTAGGAAACTCTGGATCGCACTCACATTGTTCTATGTTATCAGTGTGCAAGACTGGTTGTGCATCAGGCGACTCGTCCTCACTAGTCGAGACATAACCGCCCTCCTCTGTGATAAGCATAGTTCTGACATTCGGGCAGTCCCTCTGAAAATGGCCAACACCCTTGCACTTGTGGCAAATGATATCACGTGAACGGCCGGTTGATCCCATAGAAGAGGCCACACTAGCAATGGCGCCGCAGTCGCCTGCCGGTGTTGATGTACTCTCTAGCTTCTGGCTGGCGGAACTACGCATCGCCGAATTGCTCCCGACCGGAGTGCTCTTGTTTGGCTGGAGCTTTGTACATGGTTGTCTCGGACTGGTTGAAGAATGGGAACGGGCAGCGAACCGTGCATCTTCAATTACTTGGCGCTCGGCTTCGCGTGCTTGGTGCAGCAACTCGATCATATCATTGTAGGGATGGTGATTGACAATGCGCTTGACAAAGATAATTCATGCCGACTAGAAATCTCGCCATAGTCCGCTTCTTCATTCTCGCGACATCTGCATGTATCATGATAGTCTCCATGTCTTTATGATATTCATCAATAGATTTCATACCTTGTCGCAACGGTTAACTTCTCAAATAGTGAACGCTTGTAGTGGCGAGGTACAAAACGCGTGCCGCAAATGTTTGCTTCATCTGCTCCCGTGAGATAATCGGCAACTCATGACGCTCCATGCGCTATTTAACAAACCGCTCCCACCAATGTGTGGCATAATCATCAAGCCATTGGACGCGAGTAAGAGCTTCTTCTCATTGGAATAGTTGTTCATCCAAACAACTTATCAACTTTTAGCTCCCAAGTGAGGTACTCTGCCACATCTGTACCACCTGAAAATATAGGAAGACTAAATTTGGGCTTAGCGACAAAATCATCAGCATCATCATGTCGATGATGATGCATGTTGTTGCGGTGGTAGGGTCGATCGTGGTGGTGGTCGCCGACGGGTAGTCGCCATCACCCCTGGCTCGGCCTCATCTCGCCCAGCCCACGAGGTGCACCATTAACACCTCCTCCTTGGCGCCTCCACCATGGCCACCGTTGCCTCGGCCCGCCCATGTGCTCGAGGGCGCACGGCAGCCACCCCGCGTTTACGGCACCGCCAAGCGACGCGTGCTGTCGTTGTCGCCGCCCTCATCCACGCCAATAGCACGCCTCTCTGGGTCTCATTGTGTAAAACAAATGAGGTCCATGCACACTCGCGTCGTCGACTTTGCGCACTTCGCGTGATTGTGTTGTGCGAACATGGTGCGAAGCTCTAGGAAGTTATTGTTGATGGTCGCACGCAGCCAGGTGACCTCCTCCCGAGGTTGTTCATCCATCGAACTACCCGAGCTCATCGCGCCGCCATTGTCACCATCACGGTTGTTTTTGCAAAGATCTCGCGAACCGAAAGTGTACTCCGCCCACGTAACCGGTGCCTCTGGAATAGGTGGATCCTCCTCGTAACCTGACATGGTAACAACTCACAAATAGCAAACGAGATTATATCTGAGTCAGTAAAACAAAAACTCTCTACGCTCTCAACTCATCATCTCAACACAAGGCAAGCTTACTGCTCCAAAGTGAATCAAGGACGGCAAATCGACACTTGTGACCGCGAACGACCTCAACCCGGTAATGTATGAGCGTAACCAAGAGCAAAGGAGTACACAAACGGGTGTAGGTGGAGCTTGGAAGGTAATTGTATATCCTATGCAAACTGATATTCAAGATATTGTCAAGCTAAGTAATGATCCAAGCTAGAGTAGTTTGCCGATGTGCTGATCCAATGGGTTTAAGAGAAGTGTATGAACGCACACGCAAAGATAAATGTGACTTAATGCAAACAAAGGAATGAGCTAGTGAGAAGCAATAGGAAATTGTGATGCACAAGCTCGTTTTGCACCAAGTACTAGGAGAGACGCTAGCCAATTGCAATGATTATGAAAATAAGGGCACAAGATTGCTCAAAGAGATTAAAGACACAATCTGAAATTATGGACTAGGGTTTACTCTTCCCAAATTCGGCCAGCTCCTTTTGTCTTTTCTCTTTTCTTTCTCAAAATCGCAAGAACAAACTCTTCCTCCTTCTATTATTAAGGCAAACCGAAAGGAAAAGTTGGTATTCAGATTTATGGTTTGTCTCTTTTTTTTTTACTTTTTTTTAAGCCGTGGCTTTTTCTTCAAGTCGGCTGCCTTTTTCTTTCTTCTTTTGCAATGGCCGAATGAAAGTTTTGATTCACCCTTTGATTTGCATGTCTCAAAAATTTCAAAAGTGTAAACTAATGCCAAGAGCAGCCCTTAATGCAATTATCAAAAGCTAGTCTCAAAGGATGAAAAGGTAGAAGTGAAGATACAAATTACTCTCTTTTTTTTGGGTGCTAATTGACGGAAGCAACCAGCAATTTTCTTGGGTTTAAGTAAACACAAAAGATGAAGCAACGCAAAGGAAACACAAGGATCAAGACTAAAACAAAAACTCTAATGGATAAAAACTTAACTAAACTCACAAGAAAAAAGCAGATTGAATCTAAGGTTTGGAAATTTTTGTGTTGTGATTTTCGGTTTTAATGGACTATAGGACGTAAAACAAATCTAAACTATGGGTAAATAGCTCTCACCGAGTAAACCTAGAATCGATACCATATGATACGGGATGCCCGATCTTCTCGGTGAGGAACCGTAGATAGATGATCGAAGTAGACGATGTCACTAGTGAACACTCGCGCCAATGCACGAACCCTCAACTCTTTGGAATACGCCCAAAACACACCGGATACATGATCGTCGCGAGACCACAAACGACGATCGCCAAGTCCCCAATTCCCAATGGAACGACGGCTTGACCTTGAATTGCAGAACGAATCAATGGATCGCCTAGTCCTCTCTCAAAGTCCTCGCATGAACTCTGGTTTAGAAAGAACAAGCAATAGCTTTGTTTCAATTCTTATGCATAAACTGGTCTGCTTACAATGGGGGGTCTAACCCTCAATATATAGGCTCAATGAATAGGGCGCCTATGAATAGTAATCGGACACGGTCACTATTCACGTGAACAGTAATCCGGCTCGGATTACTGTTCACGGTGAACAGTAATTCCATATTTCCTCTCTTTCCTTTTATTGAATTTATACTAAAATTGGGATGTTGGGTTCTCGTCTTGTCCCTACGCTTCTTCCTTCTTTTGTGCATGCATTTCTTTCTTCATGCTTTCTTTGCTTTCGACCAAAATAAGTGCTACTTCTCTTGTTGATAGAATTGGGCTGAAATCAATATATTGCTTTTCTTCTTCTTCTTCTTCTTCCTTCATTTTGGCCAACCATGCCTCCTCTTTGTCATACCTAACTCTGATTGTTGTTGTTTGAACATCCTCTTTGATGGGCTCCTTCCTCCCACGCCTCCTCTTAGGATCCATCATTGTATGTTCTTCAAATCTGAGCACAAATAAAACACAAGATTTAGGTAGTATAAAATTCTCATCAAAAAAATTATTATGCTCAGCTAGGAGTGAGTTCACCTCTTGTTGAAGTTGTTTGGCATGTGCTCTAGTAATTGGCCCCTTAGGCAATTCCAGAGTGGTATCTTGTGCTTTTGAAGATGGAAAGCTAGAGATGCCCTCATCAATTAGACTTTAAAAGTAATGGGATTAACGGGATATGATCAAACTACTTGCCTTTGCCTGAGATAACTTTCTTGATGCAGAGGATCACTCTCGTATTCAATATAATCGTTGGAACCTACCGAAAGAATCGAGAAGAACAAATAAGAACGAATAACCCCGAGAATACTCAAAAATTCAAAGCCATCCAAAAATCATGAAAAATTCACAGTAGGAGGAGCATGATTTTAGATGAATATAGGTGAAAGAATTATTCCGTTTGGATTTAGTATGTGAGAGCTATAGTAGTTTGAAATTCAGATTTCAGAAAAAATCAAATTAATTCTCATCTGTTACTGTTCATCCGAATTAAATTATTTAGTGAAATCTTGTAGGATAGAGGTGGGTATAAGGATTACACAAATGGATAGAGGATAAAATTATATGAACAACCCAATTGGATTCATCCCATTTGGGGTTCAAAAGAATTTCTTAGGAATTTCAAAGTTAATTCAATTTCTAGTGCAAATAATAGTTCATTCCAGAAATTAATCCCAATTTCGAAATTTTCTGGGACAACAATAGGATTCAAACCCATACCAAGTTAAAGTACATTAATAATGAAAACTAACAAAATTGGTTTCATTCGTTTTGGACTTGATTCGAAAAAGTTATGAGTTATTGAAATAGAAATGAAGGCATAAGTTCTACTGTTGATTAGTTAACCAATTATTCAAAA
Organism: Phyllostachys edulis; assembly: GCA_036346405.1. Classification (NCBI taxonomy): domain Eukaryota; kingdom Viridiplantae; phylum Streptophyta; class Magnoliopsida; order Poales; family Poaceae; genus Phyllostachys; species Phyllostachys edulis. The sequence continues at coordinate 12,200,016 of CM070561.1, read as the reverse complement.
TTTGACTTATGACAACCTTTACTCCTTTAGACTAGATGTGAGAGGTTAGTATTTATATATTTGTTTTATAAACCATTTACTTTGGCATTCGAATTAGTTCTAACTCACTGTTATTTGATTTTGGCCTTCCAATCTTGCCTCCCAAAAAGTCCTTACTTTCTTTGATTAAAATTAACAAGGACTGAATACTGTCATCCTAAGGAAGTTGATAATTCAGTTTTTAAGTTCATTTGGTTGTTAAGAGCTACAAAGAATTGGCAACTAAGAGTAAGCACTAGACTTCACTAACACCATGAGGTTAGAAATCTAGAAATCTCCATTTGTTAACAAACCTACTGACTTCATTTGTTAACAAACCTACTGACTATTCTCTCTAAATCCATTTATTCTCTACATAAACTAGGATCTCACTACTGGTTTCTAAAAGTTTCACAAGCACACTTGTTACCAACTCAGTTTGCTCCAGAAAACTTAAGTGTTTTAAATGGCTAATGGGACCACTAACTTGTTTTAGTCTACTAGACTCAGCACAGACATTAGCACTGATCTGAAAATGCGAAATTGTTGGTCAACAGAACTATCAGTTTCCTTTCAGATTTCAACTTTCAAATTTGTTAAGATACTAGAATGACCTAAATGACATACATAATATTAGTTAGCAATTGGTAGATGATTTCTCCAGGGGATAACACTGACATTCCAAACCTCCTTTTCTTCTCTGCTCCTCAACTGACAACAGAACACAACACAAATCTGAACTAAAGTGTTACCAACAAAATTATCTTCAATTATCAAGCTTTAAAATAGTTAATGCATTTGGGTGGCCTAAATGACATTCACAAAACTTGTTAGCTTCAGGTGGCTTGATCAACCAACAAGGAGGTTCACTATTAGGCACAGAGAAGACTTCACCCATACAATGAACAGGGGGCTCGAGCTGAAATAGGCGGCGCAAGTCACCGGCGAGTGGATGGGCGGCGGCAGTCGAACAGGGGCAAAATGGATTGCTTCGGTGTAGGCGATCCTGTGGGTGGTCTTGGCACCAGTGAGGAGGGTTGACAGCGACCGCTTTCATACCCACAGAGAGTGAGTGAGGGCTTACCTGTAGATAAACAAGAATGCTCTTTGAGGCATTTACACAAACACATGGAGGGCAAGGAGGAAGAAAACCGAAAGTGGCTTGGGCATGTGGCGCCCGAATGAGGCGGCGGCAAGCGGTGGGGATGCCCAAACGAGACCAGTGGTGGCCGGGCTCGAGGAAACCGATGGCGGCGCTGTCATGTTGTTGTGTCTTGGAGAAGAGCGGTCAGGCGAGACCTAGGCCGAGGAAGACGGATCCGTGGCGCCATGGCCGGAGGCGCGAGGAGGAGCCGAGGCAGATGGCAGCTCGGACACAGTGGCGGCGGCAAGCACTGGGCCGGTGGGAGGCGGCAGACGGTGGTGGAGGCGCAGATCCGGGGCGGTGGCACCAGACACCAGGGCGGCTCGGGTGAGGGAGAGGCGGCGGTTGATCCGTGGGCGGCACACAGGCGGCGGAGGAGGGCATGTGGTGGATCTGGGGTGGAGGGAGGTGGCCATGAGCTGGGCTGGAGGAGAGGCCAAGGGAGATGGCGGCAATGCGGCGGCCGAGGGAGAGCCGGGGATGGCGCCATGGAGGAGAGGAGGCGACGGAGGGAGGCCGACACTGAGGGGAGGCGGCGGCGCTGGTGGGGAGGAAGCCGGCGCCATGGGGGAGAAGACGGGAGGTGACCGGCGCCATGGGGGAGATGAGGGCCTGGAGCTTGGCTCCATGGTGCTCAGTGAAGAAGAAAGGAGAAATGGGAGAAAAGGCCAGGGTAAAGGGAGCTAAGAAGATAAGGCGATGCTGGAACGAGGAAACCAGTAGCGCAGTAATACTGCATATGAGGTTGGTCCGAAACCGTAAGGGCAAGGAACAGTAGCTTTGTTGATTTTCTAAATTGGCTAAGGGGGTTTAAGGGATTTTTAGATATGGCTTATCAGCCCTAAAATTGATGAAATTTTTAGTGGAGGTTGAGGAAACAGAGATTATTATTCTGTAAATTTTCTATGTTTTTACTTATAGTAAATTTTCCCACAACATTATTTTATGTGCATGTTCTTGATGTTTGACTTTCGATTTTCTTAGATTGACTGGTTACTTAAAATAGTAATTAACATCTAAACGTTGTGAATTTTTAAAGGTGAGTTGATAACGGTGCGTAACCTAGGAAAATTATTTCGAGCCTTTGCTCAAGTTTTGTTTGTATTTTAATTTCCAACTCAAATTCAACATGCAAATCAAATGAGAACCAATAAACAAGTATAACCGAGCACATAAATCCAAATACATTATTCCCTACTGGGTATACCATATTCTCAAAATAGAAATCGGTTTGTATTTACGAGCTATAGAAAATATATTTTCAAGTTGGAAATGGAGAAGAAGTATTGGGTTACTAGGTTTCAGATCTAGTCTTCAAAATCCAAGGACTTTCAACATAGGGTTTTATACCCTACTCTGAACTAAGTTTTCAAACTCTTGACAAATTTGTATTTTGTTTGAAAACTTTTATTTCTAGGTTTTGAAAAACCAGGTTGTAGCCTATTTTCTTTGCAGCAAAAAGTTTTAAAAAGGTCCAAAATTTCATAAATGCACATTAGATGCTTAACTAATCCAACTTAAGGATTTTGGGCTGTTACACATGTCCTTTGGTATGACTAATGCCCATGCCTATTTCATGAACATGATGAATAAAGTATTCATGGAGTATTTGGACAAGTTTGTAGTTGTGTTCATTGATAACATTTTGGTTTACTCTAAGTCAGAAGAAGAACATGCTGAACATTTGAGATTAATCCTAGAAAAGCTCAGAGAGCATCAGTTGTATGTTAAGTTCAGTAAGTGTGACTTTTAGAAAAAGGAAGTGGATTTCCTTGGTCATGTGATGACAGCCGCGGGAGTAGCAGTTGACCCTGATAAAGTTAAAGCAGTGTTGCATTGGGAACAGCCCAAGACTGTCACTCAGATTCGCGGTTTCTTGGGAATGACAGGATATTATCGCCGTTTCATTGAAGGATTCTCAATGATTGCTAAGCCTCTTACGCAGTTATTGAAGAAAGAGAAAAAGTTTACTTGAACCCCAGCTTGTGAAGAGAGTTTTCAAGAGTTGAAGAAGCGTTTAACTTCAGCCCCAGTGCTGATTTTGCCAGATATTCGCAAGAATTTTGCTATCTATTGTGATGCTTCGCGTTAAGAATTAGGATGTGTCCTGATGCAAGAAGGAAGAGTTGTCGCTTATGCGTTAAGGCAGTTAAGGCCTGATGAAGAGAATTATCCTATCCATGATCTGGAATTAGCTGCCGTAGTGCATGATTTGAAGATTTGGCGTTATTACCTCATCCTTAACTGCTGTGAAGTTTACACAGATCATAAGAGTCTGAAGTATATCTTCACTTAGTCAGATCTGAACATGAGACAAAGAAGATGGTTAGAGTTGATAAAGGAACATAATCTTGGAATCCATTACCACCCTGGTAAAGCTAATGTAGTAGCAGATGCATTAAGCCGCAAGAGCTACTGCAATGCTGTGGAAGTAAAAGAGGTTTGTTCAGAACTTCAAGAGGAATTTCAAAAGCTAAAGCTGGAAGTTGTATCTGAAGGATTTGTAGCGAGTCTTGAAGTGCAGTTTACTTTGGAAAAGCATATTCGTGAAGCTCAACCAAAAGATTCTGAGTTTTCAGACATCAAGGAAAAGATGGTAGAAGGAAAGTTCAAAGACTTCACCATAGATGATCAAGGTATACTGTGGATTAATGGCCGTATCTGCGTACCAGATGTCGATGGGTTGAGACAGCTAATTTTGAAGGAAACCCATGACTCAAAGTATTCGATTCACTCTGGTAGTACCAAAATGTATCAGGATGTTAAGAATAAGTTTTGGTGGCCAAACTTGAAGTGAGAAGTCGCAGAGTTCGTTGCCTTGTGCGACGTGTGTCAAAAGGTAAAAGTAAAGCATTAGAGACCAGCAAGTCTGTTGCAACCTCTGAAGATTCCAGAATGGAAGTGGGAAGAGATCGGAATGGATTTCATTACTGGTTTACCCAGGACTCAATCGAGTTACGATTCGATTTGGGTAGTAGTGGACCGTTTGACTAAAGTTGCCCATTTTTTGCCAGTCAAAACCACTTATTCAGGAGATCGCCTTGCAGAACTGTATATGTCAAGGATTATCAGTTTGCATGGTATGCCTAAGAAGATAGTGTCAGATCGAGGATGTCAGTTCACCTCTCGTTTTTGGCAGAGTTTGTATGAAGCCTTAGGGACTCATCTGAAGTTCAAGATCGCTATCATCCCTGACGATGGACGACCAAAAAGAGTTAATCAGATATTGGAAGATATGTTGAGAGCCTATGCTCTAGCTAATGCTACCAGTTGGGATAAGAGTTTGCCATATGCAGAATTCTCGTACAACAACAGTTATCAAGCCATTTTGCAGATGTCGCCATTTGAAGCTTTGTATGGCCGTGCCTGCAGAACCTCGTTGAATTGGTCAGAAACAGCTGAGCGTTTGGTTTTTGGGCCAGACATTATTCAAGAAGCTAAAGAGCAAGTGTATATGATCCGAGAGAGATTAAAGATAGCTCAGTCGAGACAGAAGAGTTATGTTGATAATCATCGTCGCGATCTCAACTTTGAGCCCGAAGATTTTGTTTATCTTCAAGTTACGCCCCTCAGAGGTGTGAAGAGGTTTCATGCCAAAGGGAAGCTTGCCCCTCGGTATGTTGGTCCGTTCAAGATTTTGGATCACCGTGGAGAAGTAGCTTATCAGTTGGAGCTGCCGCAGTCGTTAGCAGGAGTACATGATGTCTTTCATGTCTCTTAGTTGAAGAAGTGTCTTCGTGTGCTAGAAGAGCAGACCCCGTTGGAGTCAATTGAGTTGAAAGAAGATCTCACTTACAAGGAGCAGCCAGTCAAGATTTTGGATGTTGCAGAGCGTCACACCAGAAGCAAGACCATTCGTTCGTTTTGCAAGGTTCAGTGGAGCAACCACTCAGAAGGTGAAGCAACGTAGGAGCATGAAGAAGAGCTGAAAGCCGAGTTCCCTAGCCTTTTCTCTAGCTAGCTTGAATCTCGAGGTCAAGATTCCTTTAAGGGGGGAGGTTTGTAATATCCCAATTTTCTGAGCTTTAAAAATCTTTTAAATAGTTAGTAGGGAGAAAATTCACTATTTGGTTTTATTTGAATTTAAAAGCTTAATATTGAACCTTATGCATCAAAACAATTTAATATGATTAAAGTCAACATCAACAATGGTCAAAACTATTTTATTTGGATTCTATGTGCTTGGTTATATTTTCTAGAATTTTTCCAAGTTCATTTGCTATTTTCTTTTGCTATTTGAAATTTCTGCTAATTTATTAAAATGAAAAACTAAATTAAAGTCTCAGATTTCTCTTGGGCCGAATTTCCTCCAATCCGGCCCAACCCTATTTGCTCCTGGCCTTTTCCCGCGCAGGCCACATCTCCTTTTGCTTCGTGCGAGCCAGCCCAGTCGCCAACCTGTTTCCCTTTTTATCCGCGCAAGCGCCGAAGCTGCGCCTTTCCTTTTCTTCGTCTCGTTGCACATGGGCCTGCCTCGGGAGTCCATGTCCGTCATGAACGCAAGCAGCCGTCGTGCCTGACTCAAATCCCCATGTCCCGTGCCTATTTAAGAAATCGACTGCGTCATTTTCTTCGCACGAAGCTCCTCCCTCAAAACCCTAAATCGCCACCACCGATTCGTTCTTCTCTCCACCGAATTTCACCCTAGAAGCTCTGCGCCGCCGCAAGCTTCTTCGCCGGAATCCTTCGCCGTCCGTCGATCTCCGACCACCCGGAGCAGCTCTCGGTGATCCCCGTGTCCTCACCAGCTCGGTGCTCCCATCCGTTGTCATTGGGCGCCCCTCCCTTGCCGTTTTTGCCGTCACCCGAAAGCTCGCCACCACCAAAGTCTTTGCCGCCTCCGTCTCATCGCCGTTGGTGTCGAGCCATTGCCGTATGGGGCTTCGCCTTGTCTTCAGGAATTCGTTTTGCCTCTCAACCGCTCCCTACTCGCCTCCGTTCGCCTCGCCACCGAGCTTTGTTGCCATCGGCCATGGCCGCCCTCCTCTACTCGTTGCTCTGTGCCAAATCACCTCCACATCGGTGCCACGTCATCGTCCTTGCTCGCGTGGCATCCCAATCAGCGTCCGAGTGGCAATGCCATGTGGCGTGTCTACACCCAAACCCAGATCCAATCTCCTTGAACCCGGTCCATGGTGCATTGTCCCTATGACAGTGGGCCCCACTTCCAAATATATTTCTTTTCATTTGTTTTTCAACCGAAATCCTTTGATGACGTCATAATCTCGGATTTTCTATTGGAAAATAATTTGGACAATTCCAGAATTAGGATTTCTTTTAGATTCAAACTTCCAAAGTCCATATCTTTTGCATCCGAACTTCGTTTGAGCCCATTCAAATTTATAAATTCATCTAAATTCAAGATCTATCTATCTGAGATTTTTATTTAATTTTTTGGAGTTTGTTTTGCCTCTATTATTTATTTGTTTTTTTGTTTGCCTCGTTTGCGAATAGACGTTGATACTTCAGGAAGATTTGAAGAAGAAGGAACACCTCAAGAGCTAGATTAGTACCTAGACCTATTTCAAGGCAAGTTATACCTTTGATCATATTGAATCCCAGTTTTCTAAAATTACTTTGGTTCAAATTATTGCATTTACTTCTAGTATTTATTTAAATGCTTTTGGGTTTAGTTATTAATCCAATTTGTTAGAACCACCTTGTCTAATTGTTATGTCTTAATCTTTTGTCACCCTAGATTGGTTCTTTAATTAGTTGGTATTATCGTAGCACCAACGTGGGTTGGTTAGACATGATTTGTCTGCTTAGCCATGCCACGAGTCATCATTTCATGTGAGTTGCAAATATAAACTTGACTAAGTGATTATGGAACTATGTGATAAAACTGTGTGTACTATGTGTTATTACTCATTGGTGGCATATGTTGCACTTAACCAACAGGGTGGGAATGGATTTAGACGGAGGCAAGTGGTACTGTGTATTGTTATGGTGGATCTGTATGCATGGGCTTAAAAATCTGTGTGCATAGGGATTTGTAGTAAATTGAAAGTCTTGCCTTGATCAATTAAGGACTTAACTTTATGCGCCATTGAACTGAGCCTTACTGTATGACTACATGCCTGGTATGGGACGGGCCTAACTTAGTAAGTTATGGAATCTTGACATTGCTACTCAGGCTGTAGGTTAGACTGTGTTGATTGGGTGGAGGTGTGCTACCAAGTAGTTACATCACGGGGCGGTTCGCCGTGTCCCTGTCCAACGGTGTGTGTCGTACATATCGCTGTGTATGGCTTGGTATGATGGTTCGTAAGCACACTGGGAGTATCAATGCTTGAGATGAAGTTTCTGAAACGTTTTGTTACGATTAGTGCTTGCAACACTAGTTGTATCTTGTGGGTAAAGTGTACAAACTCTGCAGAGTGTTAAATCAATTTATTCGAATAGTCGCGTCCGCGGTCATGGACATGCTCGGTGATTTCACATGAGGGGTAGATTTTCATAAAAACCTTGGGAAGGGAGCTATGTGATTTATGTCATATGGCTATGTGTCTTTGTGAAATCAAACTGTTAAATTATTATTGTTTATTTATTTTACTTTATGCTTTCAATCTATTATTCATATTTAAACTGCAAATGTTGCATTTCTGCAAAAGAACCATAGAAGCCATTCCTTTGGAATAATCTATCATGTATAATTGCATTTTTGTGGTATGACTTGCGAGTACGGTTGTTTACTCATACTTGCTAAATCAAATCAACAAAAGAGGAGGAGTCATCGTCTGCTTTCGAGGAGGAGTTCGTTGAAGGTGCTTGATCGTAGGGTCTTGATCCCAGTCGGTTGTCTGTGGTGAATTGATGGGATGCCGCTGCCGTTTCTATTTTCGCTGCTATTTAATTCTCTGTTAGCCCTACATGGCTTAATAAGTGTAAACTCGACCATAAGGTCAAAACCCTTATTTGTTAATCAAATTACTCGTTTATGCTATTAGTTGCCTTGTGTGGATCAATATTCATCTATGTTGACAGTGTGTGCACTAGCATGATTCTGGACTAGTGCATTATACATAGAGGGTTCAGAATTGCATTTTTGGGTCCCGACATCAACCGATTCAGCTTATTTGGGTAGTTGAGTTTTCACGCACAGAATATTGGTCTCCACAACATTTTCCTAAGGTGGTTTGTTATTCAAGTAGCTCATTTATTGACTAAGTTCTTACCTCTGTACTTCAAGTGGAAATATTCTCAGGCTGCTCTGTTGCAACAGAAGCTATAGAAGTTAACTACAGGATAGTGGGATCCAGGTATTAGCCTTATTCCTAGCACTATGGCATTAGATATTGGTAAATTGTCAAGTTCAATGGTGCATGAGAAAACAAATGTTGCTTATAATGGGATGGACATTGGATTGGGTTCACATGCTAATTTTGTTATGAAGGAAGTGATTCAACCATTCAGTGCAGACTAGAAACATCTGATGCAAGAAGCAACCTGCTATTCGGTACAACTTTGTTTAGGAAAAATGTCAGTATCCTGCCCCTGCAAGCTGCTTTATCGACAAGCTCTTGGACAACTACATGTTCCTTGGTTTTGTATGCTACATCAGAGGAGATTGGCGCTTGCAGTTTCTGTCAAGTTAGGAGGGGATGATCAGGAACTTGTTTGGGGAATGTCCGTAACTGCGAGACAGCTACTTGAGATTATCCTCGATGGGTCAAATCAGTTGCCAGAATTTGTTGTTTGGCTGGAGGACTCAATGTTTCAATGGAATTTTACTGCCTCAGCTTAGGGACAAGTAGATTTTTTCGGGGACGGTAGTGTCACATATGCATTGAAGAAGGATATTGGAATGAGAAAGGAGCAGAAGCTGATGAGTGGGGCTGGCAAAAGAGTGTGTAGAGTAAGAGAGTTGAGTGGTGGTGGAGTGTCCATGGACCATAGGTCCACTAGCAGTGTCTTGTGTTGGGTGTTAAATCCCCAGGTCGGGTAACCTGAAGACCATCGATCAAAGGAAATAGAATTTGATTCCCCCATCCTCTTCTCTGCTCTCTCGTCTCCTTCTGTGATTCCTCATCCCAGATCTTCCCTATCCACTGATAGATAGTTTCCTCTCCAATCGACCGGGTCGTTACATCTCGGTACAGGAAAGAATCGGGGCTTTGGGGAGGGAGATCTTGCGGGAGAGAGGAAAAGGAGGAGCGCCATGCTCTCAGCGAGGAGGAAGTCCAGGAGAGAGGGACGCAGTTTGGTTGATATTTTGTGGCTACAGATGGATCTGGTGTGGCACAGTGATAGGGTCTCGATCTGGTGCGGCAAACTGGTGTAGATTTTTTTGGTTGCTGGTCCTGCGGATGGTTCAAGAGTTGTTGGCAACTGTGTTTGTGACCATGGAGTTATGATCTATTGATACGTGAGGAGGTTGCTGTGATCGTTAATACGTGAGGCAATAGAAAGGAGAAGGGTGTTTTGGTGACGGGTGTGTAACCGGTGCTAAAAGTAGAAGATGAATCATGAGGGGATTGAAGCTGCGAGAAAGGCTAAGGAAGAAACTGCACAAAAGGCTGCGGAGAAAAGTACTGTGACCATGGATGGAGGAAGTGAAGAATCCTCTTTGGTCACAAAAGGTGAGATGAGAGGTATATTGCAAGACCTCATCGTAATGGGTTTGATAGGTCCAAGGGCTGAAACAAGATCATCACAGTTGAAGCTGGAGTTGATGCCAAATGATGTGAAGCTAGAATGGAGCAAGAATTACCTGATTTGGTTCAGGAGGGCATAGTTAATTCTGAAGACGAGAGGCGTAGAGCACTATCTGCAGGAGACCTTCGTCAAGCCTACGGATAGGGGGGGGGGGTACTAATTGGAGGGTGTAGAACACCACCAACTATGTGAAATAGAAGCATTGTTACCTTTAGGTTGAGCTGATTTTGTTCGTTCTTTATCATTACTCTGTATATGTCATGTTTGCAGGAACTAGGGTTGGAGACTGATGACAAAACAACATTGTTTGGTTTGTTATTGAACTACGACACTTCATGTTGCCAATAGATGCGTTTACCAAGCTTCAGCTGTTAGAAGCCAGTTCTAGTGAGTTTAATGTAACTCGTAATTATTTGGATTGGCTGACAATATTACCGTGGGGAAATTATAGGTTTGTATTCATCTGCCTATCTTTGTGAGAAATCTATCAGATGTATGTGCCTTATGTAGTGTTTACTTTGATGTTGCAGTTATGAAAACTTTGATGTCCATCATGCTCAACAAATCCTTGATGAAGACATAAATGGTCTGAGTGATGTTAAAGAGAGAATATTGGAATTCATAGCAGTTGGGAAGCTAAGAGGGACATCACAAGGTTTGATTACTCCCAATTATTTCCCTCTTTTTTTGTGATTGATTTATGCCATTTATATATTGGTGTAGAGCTTTTATATAAGTCCAATTGTTCTATTTGCACGCTCAATTTTATCGTATTCATGAAAAAAAATGGCATCTAGTAGTTCCAGTTCCGTTTCTTCAATTCTTCTGCATTATAACTCACCATTTTGTAAAGCCGGATGACAAAGGTTGTATGCAGATGGCTCCTGTCAGACAACTGTAGCATCTGAATTACCTCCGTTAATGCTCACTAAATTTGATGACTTGATTGATGCGTCACTGCCCATCCATAGTTATTCTACCAATAACTTTGTTCATCAATCATTTGCAACAGGAAAGATCATATGTCTTTCTGGGCCGTCAGGAGTTGGTAAAACAAGTATTGGTCGCTCAATTGTAGAACTTTTTTTTTATTAATTAATCTTTTTTTAATTTTTATTTTAAAGTTAACCTCCAATGCACTTTATTTCCAATTCTGACCCTTTTGGTCATGCCACCATCCATGGCGTGACAAAACAATGCTGTCACGCCGTGGGATAAGTCCGCTAAATAGCACTTTTGGTCACGCCACCAGTGGCGTGATCAAATAACACTGTCACGCCATCACCTATGGCGTGACAAAAGCATGCCCCAGTGTGACAGCATTGTTTTGTCACGTCACGGGTGGTGGCGTGACCAAAAGAGTCAGAATTGAAAATAAAGTGCGTCGGATTTAACTTTAAAATAAAATTTAAGAAAGGGTTAATTAATAAAAAAAATTCTCAATTGCACATGCACTAAACCGGAAGTGTTACAGATTTTCTGTCAGAGGTCTGGCTGATGTGGCAGAAATCAAGGTACAATACAAATATTCGTGGCATGTCTTTGTATCCATCATTGATATTTTTTAAAATCAGATGAAGTGGTTGTATGAACAACATTTCAACAATCTTAGGGGCATCGGCGTACCTATGTTGGTGCAATGCCACTGCGCGCATCGAAGGAAAAAGGAGCAACAGTGAGGAAAAGATCCGGAGGGAAAAGGAAAGAAATAGTGAGGAAAGTGGTCGGGATTTTGGCATTCGTCTTAGGTAACGATCTGGTTATTTTCTCTTTATTTTATTAATTTAATTAGATATTAGAATCCATATTAGAGGCAGTGGTAGCATGTGTTCGTTAGGTGGATCGAACAATAGATTGATTTAGCTTGATGTACTGTTGTACTAATTTTCGGATGCCGTATGGTCGTAATTTGAGGATGCAATCTACTAGAAAATTGTAGAGAATTTTGGTAGCTTTCTGTAGAATATTTAATCAGGTCGATCGGATGATTAATTTTTCAGTTACGAATTTTGTAAGTCTGTTGTCTAGAGAGTTGTCGTCTTTCGGCAGCATCGTGATAAGTTGTAGATTAAAATTAGTAAATAAACTAATTAGGGTTTTTGCTTTATATGAAAAGTGTAGATAACTGTCTAAGGATTCTAGAGAGTATAAGAACACGAAATTTGGTTGGTTAGAATAGAAGATATGATTTTAGGAAGACTGCTGTCCAGAAGATGACATAACTGTCTTTTAGGTTAAAAACGGGGGTTTAAGAGATTTTATTAGGATTCGTGGCCAACTAAGAACTTGTGGGGGATTTGGAAAACATGTAGGAGCAATGTCATTTAAATGTTGTTCTTGTATTGCTGTAGCTTGTTTTGAGATTGAGTGTTTTTCTATAGGAGCAGTGGCGTTGAGTTTGTTGTCTTCTTCTAATCAAACCGCTCATCGCTACTAGAAGAGGCAAGTGCATGATAGACAGTGATCAATGGTTGATCATTGTATCTCTTTATCCCTTGTAACCATTATTGTTTGTGCTTTTTTTTATTGCAAGTAATGTGAATAGTTATGAATTATTTCATATTGTTGGACATGATAATGATGGTCGATGATGATATTGTTGAACCTATGATTAAATGTGCATTCATCAGAATCATTGTATATGAGAAGGTGATCGTGTTGATCACAACTCCATGGGAGTGGAGGAGGTCCCCGATACTTGAGAAGGACGGGCTTGAGAGTGCGTCATCGACACGTGAACACTCATGTTATACCGGTATACGTGAAAGAAGTGCATGTGGACATGTAGTGTAGAGATGCATTGAAATTTTTTTTGATGGTTGTGTGCGAGAATAAAGACAAGAGGATTGCATGAATGAGCATGAAAATAAAGATAAGAGAACAAGTGATGATAATGATGTTATTGATTACTGTTGATTTGATATTGTTCATTGTCTATTGATGTATTTGCTGAGTCGTGGACCCACTCTTGCTCTATTGTTGTTTTTAGATGACCGTTGATGGCGTTTTGCTTGGGAGGGATTAGCGCACGTGGAATAATTACATTCTCTCAAACTTGATTCATTTGTCATGAGAAAACCTTTACTTCGTTAGGATGGAATATCTTTTAGGACATGATAGATATTAAATAATCCTAGATGATTGATTAGGACTTGTTTATTCATCCTACATATTTGTTCTATTGGTTTTGTGCCAATTTTGGATTATTGTCTTGTTATGCTTCTAGAGATTAATTATTCATGATTGTCCAATCTTTATTCATATTTTATGGTTACCCGTGGACGAGTTTTGTTAATGAGATGCTTGTCATAATTTTATTGTAAGTTGATGTAAATTAAATTGATAGAGTAGTTTAGTGGCATTCCAAGCTTAGTGTTGGGCTAGGGTGTTACACGGCCGCTGCCATGGACGCCGACGCTCAAGTCGCCATTGCTACCTATGTGGAGCAAGGGAGCAGCTGGGCGAATTCCGTCACGGCTGAGCTCCCCGTGCCGGGAGTAAAAGGAAGCGTGCGGGGAGCTCCGGCGTCGACCAAGCCAACAACGTCGGTGACTCAACGTCCCACGATGGGTTTGACAAGGTGGGTCGGCAGAAGTGTCGTGTCCTCGCGTGGATGGGGCTCCCTAGCTTCGGCAGCGTCTTCGCTGCGTCGTCCCACGAGCCACTGGCGCTGCTGGGGTCCCTCCGTGCGCCCAGACGGTGGCAATGGCAATCACCAGGGTGCGATGTTGCATCGGGAAGCCAACGAGGAGGCGGCAACGACCGGGTTCGCCGAGCCTCGGACGGCACCTGTCGTGGATTTCTTTGTGACGGGCATGGTATGGGTTTCCTGACCAGGATTTCTCGTGCATTTTGCTAGACAAATAGGATCCCTACTACATCTGAGCCTCTCGAGGGAATTTCTGGATGCAAAGTTCTTCCTCCTTGACTGAATTTTCTCATCACTAAATAATGCAGAGTTCTTCGATTAACTTGTGCTTTTGCTAGCTGATGAAACTTTACTTGCTTCTTACTTGCTTTAGCGCAGAGTTATGACTAAGTTTTATGTACGTGATGAACCAAGATTTATGTATGTGTTGAACTAGTTATATATTTTCGTTAATTTATAGCATACAATTTAAGGGGTTTCGTACGTTCAAAAATATCTCGCGATCAGATTCGTTTAATTCGCATTTCTTCAGATTCGATATTATTCAGATCCGTGATTTGATCCGTATAAAAAATATGAAAATAAATATGGCATAGCTCATTATCCGGCTATATTCGATCTATTCTCACCTTTACGCGCGGCGGTCAACAAAGGCGGGCGTATACGGCGCAAGCAGCTGCGTGTGCTCTCGGCAAGTCAGCATTGGCTTGCGTGGACGCGGCGGTGCTTGGATTTTGGCATAACGGTGATGGCTCTGATGGGAAGACGTGGCCGGGAAGCGGAAACGGCTTCTGGGCGGGCGCGCTCGGTAGTTCGACCATGCGAGGCAGGCAGGTGGGCTGGCGCAAGTGGACCAATGGAGAAGAGATGGGCTGGCCTAGGTTTGCGGCCCAAGGAAGGAGAGAGCGAGATGGCTGAGGGAATAGAGATTTAGGCTGCACTAAACAAGAAAGGAATTGTCCCAAAAAGAATTCTTATATTTTCAGGTTTTTGGAAATAGGAAAAGGAGAATTTTCAAAAGAGGAAAACTTAAATAACCCAAAAGAGAAAAAAAAAACTAAGAAAACCCAAAAAAACTAAAGAACACTTTAAGATGAATTATAAAGGTTTTTGCCAAAACATTTACTCAAAACTTTCAAAATTTTAGGATGTGGCAACCCGTGAGATCCTCGTCTCGAGGGCGCCCGTATCCACCATCCAGTTCGCTCGACAGTCGATCTCAGCCATCGGATTAAGAGCAAGGGGCAAATGGCATTTCGTGACTTCATCCCTTCCTCCCACAATCTCGCATTGCGTCTCCCCATGTTGCCATTCCCACGCAACGCCGTCGTCGAGAGGAAGCGAAGCTACACCGGCGAGGTCTAGGCCTCGCCCTCTACTCCCACTAGCCCGTGACACCATCCTTCCTCCCACCACACTACCAACGAGCTGTCGCACAACTGGATCTAGAGGAGGTGAGATTTTTTTTCCAAAAAACTGCTTTTTTCAACTTTTTCCTCAAATGTTTTTTTATCTTTTTTTTTTCTCGATTGGATTTTTTTGGAATCGTTTTTCTTTTAGCAGATTTTTTTGGATCTTTTTTCTTAACTAGTTTTTCTTAATCAAATTTGTTTCTCTACTGAAAAAATTTTCGGCACATTTTCTTGTTGTTTTTTTAATAGATGAACACTGTGTCGGACCTGGATTCCGAGAATCCAAATCCTCTATGAAAACACTATGCTATTCCCTGGATCAGTAGATAGCACTCACAGGCACATTGCTAAATCAATCATACAAGACGTAAAACCATGCCATCCATTAATTTAACACATCAGAGTTTACATAGACCGCATCGGTTTAGGTTTTACAATAAGGCCCAAACAGGCCAATGATTACATTACAAAAGTAGCGGAACCGACAGCGGAAGCAAAAGGGTGAGAGTACATCTCTCCATAGGCAAACGACTGGGGAACTCGTGTGCATCCAATATTACCCAAAGACTCAGATAATATAGGATGCACACAAACACCGACGGAATCAGCTGGACTGAGGTGAAACCTAGACTAAACTAACTAAACTTCTCCTCATTAGCTCCTTGGCCTCTAACTTCTGGATCCTTGTAGCAGTCGTAATCGCCCGGATTTCCTGCTTCTGAGGGTTTTGGGGGAAAGAGTGAGAATGAGCACAACTTCCGTGCTCGCGAGCCAATACACACAATGCAATAATATACATGCAAGGCTTAACAGGGATGGCTTGGGTTCTTTTATTTACTAAAGCAACATTTTCAATTATCATAATTTTCATAGGTGCGCGTGTGCGTTGCGTAGCGCACGCGCAGAGCGGCGTGGGCGCGGTGACTTCGAAGGCTGGGTGACGTGGCGCTTGCTTGGTCCCGAGGTGCAGCGATGACAAGGGCACACGAGGCGGTAGGGGCGCGACGCTCGTGGCTAGCGTGGCAAGGCGCAATGCTCGGACTGGATGGGGCAGTGGGAGAGCGATGGCACTGTGGATTTACCTCGGGCTAACGGCGACGCTGGAGAGCAAGAGGCAAGACAGTGTGGGCGGGCAGAGGCGTAGGTGGTCACAGCGCTTCGTGGCTTGCGGCCGAGTGGGGAAGGAGGAGGCACAAGGGGGAGCCGGGCCGAAGGAAGGCCGAAAGGGGATGGGGAGTGGGCCGGATGGGCTAAGGAGGGAAAAGGAAGAATGGGTTGGGGGAAAGCTGGGCTAGCCCAAGGAGTGATTGGGTTGAGCCCACAAAAAGAGGAAGAGCCAATTTGAGAAAAGGCCCAAAACCGAAAAGGAGAATTCAAACTTGAATTTGAATTCGGGAATTTTTAAAAAAGTTTGAAACACAAACCCGAGCTTAGATAGAAGGTAGGGGATTTTGAGAACATAAGCTAATTTGAAATATGATTGAAAACCGAAAACCAAATATAATTACTCTTCACTGTTTTTCGAAAACAGGATGTTATAAGTACTACCCACCTTAAAAGGAATCTCGACCCCGAGATTCGAGCTACTCGGATTAGACAGAGAACATACCTCTCATTACTCCTGAAGCTGCTTGGGCTTCTTTAGTGATGGTGACGTGGTTGACACGGCTGTGGCTTTGGCTTGGCGCGGAAGCAGCTTTGGATGCCTGCGAGGTCTGATGATTTTTGCTTGCAGCTAAGATATGACCTCGACTTGGTAGGGTCTTGAAGTTGAACCTTACTAGGGTGACTGGTTGAGAGCACTTGTTAGCAAAGTGTCTCTTTTCTTCACAGTTGAAACAGTGAAGATGAGCTATCGAATTGGCTGCTGTAGGCTGTCCAGCGGAGCGAGGAGAGCTGGAGATATTCTCACTGGGAAGTAGGGTTGCGACTGGAGCGGGAGTTGGAATTGGAATTGGACAGCTGCAGTGGTAGCTCCAACTTGGTAAACTAATACCAACTGCTGGTTCACAACCATGTACTGGAGTGCCAACTAAAAACTATCAATTTCGTCTTCCAAATTGCTGGATCCAAGTCTCACTATTATTAAAATCCACCATTCCAACATAGCATAAAGTCACCCAATTAAAAAAATCCAGTCATTTAATTAATCTCACATTATATCGATACAATTCCTAAATCTTTCTTAGGTATAAGCTTAAATAATCCAATAAATTCACCATTTTGATTACATGATTTCTTCACTTCATAAATCCAAAAATTCTAGTAGCAATAATCGCATCTTCCAATCTGATAAACTCCAAGATCATGCTAAATTTCATTATATCCCTTTTTGGAACGAAATTCTCCAAAGATTATAATCGTGCAATTGCTTCCTCCAAAATTCTTAACTAAATCTATGATATCATTCACTTAATTCCTCAAATATATTTATCAATTGCAACCCTCCAGAATGTCTTTATATAAATCCAATATCCTCATTATAGAATCTTCCAAAAGACTGCTTGTAATCCATAAATTCAAATTTAATCTGCCAAATTATTTTATCGCCATCTATCCAACAATTATACAATTCTATAATCCGATCCAGACATATCTCTATAATCCAACCAAAATTTCTTTTAAATCCCAACTTCTCTATTCAATCATATCCAATTGAATCCAATGTTACCAACATACCCAATTATTTTCATATTTTCTTGATTCAACCTAGTCCACCAAAATCAACATCATGAATTGGTAATTTTATAATCCAATCTTCAACAATTATATTTCCATAGTCCAATAATCATGTATTTCTACAATCCAACCAAGATTTAACCAATTCTACCAAAATTAACATCATGAATCGATAAGGAAAATCCAATTTTTTCGCATTTTACTCTCTACCTTTAATGCACACATATCTTATTCCAAAATTCCAACCAACATCATAATCAATTTAAGATTCGATGAAAATCCAATTTCTCCTAATAATCAAATCGATACTTCAGATTCCTATATCCTTTATGATTGATCAAAATTTTCCTCCACGATCATTTTCTTTCTCCATAATCTATATAATCCACCAATTTTCTATTCTTTAAACCATTCATAATCAAGTCTTATCCATCATCATACCCTAGTGTTCACAGGAACTTCTTATAACATCAGCAAATTTTAAAATTTTTAATTCCTAAAATCAGTCCTATCAATGATTTCCCAAAACTATCTAGCTCAGCATCCAAACATACTAGTTAATCCCAACAAGAATAGCTTCCATGCGACTTACCTATTTAACAATCTTCAACAATTCTTCGCAAGTTTCATAGATAAGAGGAAGAAAGCACGATAGGAGAGAGGGAAAAGCACACTAGACGAGAGAGAACAAGGGAGGAAGACTTGGGCTACTGCTCTCTTTAGTGCCATCTGAGGGAACAACTCAGCTTAGAACTAGAGGAGTTATATGAGAGTTTACTGGCCCTCTAGAGCACAATAGAAGAACTTCAAACCAATAAGGAGAAACGATCAAATACAATACAAAGCCTAGAGTGGCTGCATTATATTAAGGGATTAGGTGTTACATGACTTTTGAACATAGCATATAGACAATGCTAAGCCACGACACAAGATACAAATACAACATCTACAAAAGAGGGAAACAGAAAGTGCTTGCAACCAAAAGACTACCTAGCAAGCACTGCTGGCTAACCTAGACTAGTCTTGACTACTCCAACGAGGGTACTGGCTACAAGCGGTGCAGTTGCCCGGGAGCAGGAGCGAGAACGACTCTGAATGAAGCTCGGTGAGCGAGAATAGGAGCGGAACGCCGAGAGGCTGGCTCACGATCGACTCTCCAAGGTCGATGATGGGCGGTGGATCGGGCGTCGCCGCGCTTCTTGCGCATGGTCCCGATCTGGGTCTGAACGCTGGGCTAGCTCTGTGTTGTCGGGATGATGACGGGCGAAAGGTGAGCTAGGGCAGAGATCGCAGTGGCTACCGTGATTCGTGCTAACTCTGCAACGGTGGCATATCTTTCCTACTTCACCTCAGAGAGGGCTACATCCCATCTGATTAGCCGGTTGCGGAGGGTGTTGGAGTGGTTGTAGCTGGAAGTGAGCAGCATCCGAAGTTGTCCAATCTCGTACATGGCGCTGGTGAGGGAAGCTACCATTGCTTGCATGAGCTGCACTTGGTGAATCAGGTGGGGGTCGTCTGCTCTGATTTCGAAGATCTCGGGGTAGCGCAATCCTTCCTGAAGAGACAGATAGAAGTGGAACAGAGATCCCAGTAGGTCGTCCTCATGCATCTGGCACAGGTGAGCGGAGGCGAAACGAGCTATGTCCTGAAATGCATCAGAACAATGGCTCCTAGAATACTCGGCTCTGAAGGTGTGGGTGATGAAATCGCCTTCCCTCGGGTAGAGGTACACCTCCATAGACCAAGATTCAAGGTCCAGGACCTGAGTCTTCTGGCCCCTAAAGATAGGCTGGTGGCGGTAGCCCAGGTACTGCATGAGCTGGCAGAGGATATCCACAAACTCTCTGAAGTCCTCTCCATGAGAGAAAAAGTCCCACGGGGCATTGGATAAAGCACTGGTCATCTACAATTTTGAAACAAGAGAGAGGGTTAGAACTGAGTAAAAACTCAAGTGAGGTAGAGACAAGTAAAGAACTAAGAGAGATGAGTAAGAGCAGTGCATAAGCTATATTTTGCCAAAGCTTTTCTTAAGTTTTGAAAATAGGTCTCAAGTCCTTAGGCACGCCTAGTCTAACTAAGGCTCCTACAGTCGTATGCTCTGATACTAGCCCTGTCGGACTCAGATTCCGAGAATCCAAATCCTCTATGAAAACACTGTGCTATTCCCTGGATCAGTAGATAGCACTCACATGCACATTGCTGAATCAATTATACAAGATGTAAAACCATACCATCTATTAATTTAACACATCAGAGTTTACATAGACTGCATCGGGTCAGGTTTTACAATAAGGCCCAAGCAGACCAAAGATTACATTACAAAAGTAGCGGAAGCGACAACGGAAGCAAAAGGGTGAGAGCACATCTCTCCACAGGCAAACGACTGGGGAAACTCATGTGCGTCCGATATTACCCAAAGACTCAGATAATATGGGATGCATGCAAGCATCGACTGAGTCAGCTGGACTGAGACGAGACCTAGACTAAACTAACTAAAGTACTCCTCATTAGCTCCTTGGCCTCTAACTTCTGGATCCTTGTAGCAGTCGTAATCGCCTGGATTTCCTGCTTCTGAGGGTTTTGGGGGAAAGAGCGAGAATGAGCACAACTTCTGTGCTCGCGAGCCAATACACACAATGTAATAATATACATGCAAGGCTTAACAAGGATGGCTCGGGTTCTTTTATTTGCTAAAGCAACATTTTCAATTATCATAATTACAAAGTCATATTACTTAGCATTTTTAAGCAAATTGCATTTTATTAAAGGGAGTAATTGTGCAATATTTATTTCAGTAGAGGTTCCCTCCGTCGGAACCTATACCGCATGTTTCTTTTGATTGGAGCTACCTCCACTCATTAACACCACTGAGTTCGAGAACTTAGGAAAAACCAATCACAGGGCTGGATGAGCCCACCACATTTTTCATCCCACCACAAAGGTTTTTGAAATAGATCTAACTTTAGTTAAGTTCCCATGTCCACCTTTGACCGTAGGCGCGACTGTTTAAACAGTTTAGACTCTGTAGAGGTTGTACACTGTACCCACAAGAGACAATCATATTCGTTACCCCACATGATTCTTTAGTCATGTAGTTGAGTGACCGTCACATTAACCTTTCGAAATATCTCGCCCCTTCTATCATCTCACCCATATGGGCCGCGCGTGCGATGGGTCCCATAAGTTGTGCGAGATGTCGCCCCCACGACGAGTCGTAGCAGACACTTCAGCCTTCCTTGGTATCCCATTCAAGCTGGATCATGTCCACACTTGCACAATCCTATTGCCTCTCCAGCGAGATGACTTTCAGGGTTCAACAAATTTACTAAGCCAAGTTGCATTTTGCAGACTTGTGGTTGTACTTGTTTTACACGGGAGGTCATGACAAGATTAAGTTCTTAGGACTATCTTGGCGGTTTATATCATATACCATTATTCCTTGGGCTACATTAGCACCCACAACATATCATTCATCAAACCATCCGCCCAGATAGTAACAACAATTAGGGTTTTGAGTAAAATACATCAACTCAACCATCTCAGTCATTTCCCCACAATGACTGTCCAAACCCACTTTCATGTTTAAAAGATGATGATTGGGACATTTAATGTCCCGGTACTTAAGCAAGACTAGCATGTCGCTTAAGTGCAACCTATAACTAGTAATTACCATATAGTTACTAGGGTGACATGGAATAATGCCGAAGGATGGTATTATAATTGATTAATCATCAAATGGGTATTTAACTACCTTAAGCTTTAACATACATTTGATTAAAGAATTAAAGCATGCAATTTTTGGTAATTTAAATGAATATAATTTACGTAAAATGTAGGCTCAAAATGATCAAAGTATCAACTCACCTTGGTTACAGGTAAGAGAATCTTGATAGTCTTATGCTTGATCAAGTTGGAGATCCTCCGCGTCTTCGAATCCTAATTGGACGAACGTACTGGAAAAAGCACAAACAAGCAAAGAGAGAAAATAAATACTAAACGAATAACAAATGAACTCCAACTTAAACAAGACCTATGCCATTAGCAAGATCTTGAATTTACAAAAATTTAGAAATAAATTTCATAATTTTTGGAGTTACGACGAGGGAGAACGGGACTTTTGAAGTTCGGGTTTGAATTAAACCTCAAAAGGAAATACAAGAAAAAGAGGGAAAGAGAGAAAGCCGACAGTGGGGCCCATGGTGCAACCTCACAGGCATATGGGAAATCGGGTGGACCAAGTCCACGCGCGGGCGCACGGGGGCGCTTGGTCCAAACCACGGCCGGGCCCACAAGGCAGCCGGAGAGGGGGGGGGGGTCAAAAGGGCCACGGGGCTGGTCCAACTCGGGCCAGGCAGGGGAGGCGAGGGGTGCGCATGGCTTGGGCTCTCCGCTGGCGATAGAGGGCACGATGGCGCCGGGAAGGGCCGAGAATGAGCGGCGAAGGGGACGGCGGCCGCGAGGACACTGGCGGCGGGGCCGGCGGCGCTGTGGAGCGGTGGCACGGTGGAAGGCACGAACGATGAAAGCACGGCACGCTGGCAAAGACCGAGATGCAAGAAGGCGTGTGGCGAAATTAGCGTCTTGCGATGGCGCGCGCTACTGGGAAGAAGCGAACCCAAGCGGTGGAGCTTGAGGTGGTTCGAGACGGTCCGGCGGCGGTGGCTGGGGCGGAGGAGAAGGGAGCTACGGCGGCGAGGCTCCTCGGCGGCGAGGAGGGAGCATGGAGGTGGGGGATGGAATCCTTGGTGCTGGGAGCACCTCATGACGGGGGCGGCATGGTGGTGGCGGTGCTGAAGTGGCCGAACAGTGGTGAGGCGGCGCGGCCAATGGCGGGAGCTCGGCGCAAGGCTCGGCTTGCGTGCGCGATGGAAGAAGGAGGCAAGGGCAAGGAAAGGAGGGCAAGGGGAGGCTCGGTGAGGTGGTCCGGGCTCTCTTATAGCCATGCGAGGAGGCGAGGGAGCCGTTGAGGAGGCAGGCACATGGTCCTAAGGGGTGGTATGGTGCTTTATGGGCACGCTGGGGACGCGGCATGGGCGGTTCTGCGGTGACTTGGGTGGCTGCGAGCAAGGATGAGCAGAAGGGACAAGGCGAGGGAGGTGTTGGCGTCACCGCGCCGACCAAGGGGTGGAGTAGGTGGGAGCAGTGCTAGCGATGCGATGAGATGCGGTAGCGGGCGCAGGCGCGCGCACGTAGAGCGGCGTGGGCGCGGCGACTTCGGAGGCTGGGTGACGCGGCGCTCGCTTGGTCCCGAGGTGCAGCGATGACAGGGTGCATGAGGCGGCAGGGGCGTGGCGCTCGTGGCTAGCGTGGCAAGGCACAATGCTCGGACCTGATGGGGCAGTGGGAGAGCTGACGATGACCTCGGTGCTAGTGGTGGTGTCAGGGAGTAGGAGGCAGCACAGGCAGTAGTGGGTGGGCAGAGGCGCAGGTGGTCACGGTGCTTCGTGGCTTGTGGCCGAGTGGGGAAGAAGGAGGCGCAAGGGGGAACCAGGCCAAAGTAAGGCCGAAAGGGGATGGGGAGTGGGCCGGATGGGCCAAGGAGGGAAAAGGAAGAATGGGTCAGGGGAAAGCTGGGCCGGCCCAAGGAGAGATTGGGCTGAGCCCACGAAAAGAGGAAGAGCCAATTTGAGGAAAGGCCCAAAACTGAAAAGGAGAATTCAAACTTGAATTTGAATTCGGGAATTTTCAAAAAGGTTTGAAACACAAACCCGAGCTTAGATAGAAGCTAGGAGATTTTGAGAACATAAGCTAATTTGAAATACGATTGAAAACCGAAAACCAAATATAATTACTATTCACCGTTTTTCGAAAACGGGACGTTACACCCTGCAAAACATACTGCTCTAAAAAGATTGATACGTCCGCAGGATACAAATATTAGCTATTTCAGACCTTTCCAATTTTTGTCCTATAAAAAGACTTTATGCCCTCTTCTTTCACGTTCTCCCCGTTCCTTCTTCCTTCAACACGTAATGCTAAGTTACGGTGTCGATTAAGAAAGGAATTGAAGAGAAGTAGTTCAAATTTGCATGTTTCTCACTGAAATTTTCGCTCAACTTAAGCTCAATTGTTCAAGAGCTCTCGGAATTGCTCTTGGCCGTTGTCATCAAGGCCGTCGATAAGCTGCAGCTCCTGCTGACTTGTATGCTTGGTAAATTTACCTTGTGCTCGTGTAGACCGTGTGTATGTATTTGCCTTGTCTCGTGAGCCTTGAGACTATATGTGGATTGCTGCTGTAGGCGGCGGAGGCGAGGCTGTCAGTCTGTCAGCAGGCTCGCACCACTTTGGAACAGCGGCTCATGACATGGTATCAAGCTAAGTCTCAGTTTTATCGAGCTTTTCTCGAAATGGCCAATGATTTACAATGGTTCATGATGCCATTTTTTCATAGAATGTTGGAATGGCCAATGATCCCCTGCCCATGCTATAACTGCAAGTTGACCAATGCTAACATTTGGTGTCTGCTTCTTGAACCATATGTGCATGCACAATGTGAAATAGAAGCATTGTTGCCTTTTAGGTTGATCTGATTTTGTTGGTTCTTTATAATTACTCTGTATATGTCATGTTTGCAGGAACTAGGGTTGGAGACTGATGACAAAACAGCATTGTCTGGTTTGTTCTTGAAGTACGGCACTTCATATTGCCAATAGATGCGTTTACTACCTATAGGGCTTCACATTTGTCATGGACCATTCAAAATTGACTTATTTTTTGTGTTGCAGCAAAATTTCGGGAAAGGATTGAAGCGTGCCCTCCTCATGTTTTGCGAGTCATTGAAGAAGAGCTCACCAAGCTTCAGCTGTTAGAAGCCAGTTCTAGTGAGTTTAATCTAACTCGTAATTATTTGGACTGGCTTACAGTATTACCGTGGGGAAATTATAGGTTTGTATTTATCTGCCTTTCTTTGTGAGAAATCTATCAGATGTATGTGCCTTATGTAGTGTTTACTTTGATGTTGCAGTGATGAAAACTTTGATGTCCATCATGCTCAACAAATCCTTGATGAAGACCATAATGGTCTGAGTGATGTTAAAGAGAGAATATTGGAATTCATAGCAGTGGGGAAGCTAAGAGGGACATCACAAGGTTTGATTACTCCCAATTATTTCCCTCTTTTTTTGTGATTGATTTATGCCATTTATATATTGGTGTAGAGCTTTTATATAAGTTCAATTGTTCTATTTGCACGCTCAATTTTATCGTATTCATGAAAAAAATGACATCTAGTAGTTCCAGTTCCGTTTCTTCAATTCTTCTGCATTATAACTCACCATTTGGTAAAGCTGGATCACAAAGGTTGTATGCAGATGGCTCCTGTCAGACAACTGTAGCATCTGAATTACTTCCGTTAATGCTCACTAAATTTGATGACTTGATTGATGCCTCACTGCCCATCCATAGTTATTCTACCAATCAGGGATTGAAAACCCGGCCGGTAACCGGTTCCCGGTGGGGTGGCGGGATCCCAAATCCTGGCCGGGTTTGCAAATTGAAATTTCGAAGTTTAGATGGTTTTTAATCAAATTTGAGTGAATTTCATCCGAATAAAACCCGGTTTGACCCGTAACCGGACGGTTACCGGTACCGGCCAGGGAGCAGGAAACTTACCGGGAGCGGTTATGTGAACCCTGCTACCAATAACTTTGTTCATCAATCATTTACAACAGGAAAGATCATGTCTTTCTGGGCAGCCAGGAGTTGGTAAAACAAGTATTGGTCGCTCACGTGCACTGAACCGGAAGTTTTACAGATTTTCTGTCGGAGGTCTGGCTGATGTTGGCACAAATCAAGGCACAGTACAAATATTCGTGGCATGTCTTGTATCCATTATTGATATTTTTAAAAATCAGATGCAGTGGTTGTATGAATAACATTTCAACAATCTTAGGGGCATTGGCGTACCTATGTTGGTGCAATGCCAGGGAAGATGGTGCAATGTCTTAAATCAGTTGGAACAGCAAATCCTCTGGTATTGATAGACGAGATTGACAAGGTATTGTAACAAACAGTTGTGGGCTGATGGGTTTTATTTCATTTGAGATGCTAATTGTAGCCTGTATTTTCCTTGTATAATGGCTTCTGATGCGTTTGGACACCAACCACAATTTTAACAGCAATTATTTTGTTAGCCAGTTACCCGTATGGCAATTTTGATTCATGTGCATGCTTTCTATATTCTAACTGTTTATCTTTGTTGGTTGGCAGCTTGGGAGAGGGCATTCTGGTGATCCAGCTAGTGCGTTGTTGGAACTTCTGACCCTGAGCAGAATGTTAATATTCTTGACCATTACCTTGATGTTCCTATTGACCTATCCAAGGTTAGGCAGTTGCTCTCTCAAGGCTATTTACCTTTTTTTTTTAACTAATGTATCTGTGGTTGATTTCACAGTTTAACCTTGTTGAATGTTCATTTAAAATTACCGAAGCGACATTTAGTTTTTTTTTTGAAGTATGCACAACAAGCTTATCAAAAGATGAATAATCATAATCACCATATCATAACTTTGCATCTCTTGGCATGTTTGTACAGCCGGTTGTTATCATTAGGTGTGCACAATTGCTGATTATTGTGCTATCGCATCCAATGTTTATGCTACTGTAATTGATAAGGGCCTGTTTGGATACAAAGTGTTTTTGGAGTTTTAAGAGAATACCATGGTTTTTAAGAAATACCATGGTATCAAAAACTTTGACGTGTTTGGGTACAAAAGATTTTGTGGTTTTAAAAATCGTAGTATCCCCGTTTTAGAGTGTTTAAAATCCACTCAACCTCTTTTTTTCAAAACCGAAGTCACACGCTCACGCAACTCATGCCTCGCCTATAGCTGCGTCGACCTCACAGTCACCTTTGCACCTGCATGCATACTTTTAATTTCTCTCTTTCCTTGTTCTTCCATGGAAGTATTGTTTAACGTTGCAGAAAATGTCTTCAGGGCCTTCACGAGATCTGATCAATCCAAGCTTCTAGTGATATGTATTATTAATCTATGTAAAAATGTGCATATGAGGATCAAGTAGGTATTATGCATGTATATAACTTCGCCAAATGTGCATAATAACACATGATTAACCTAACAACTACTATATTGAATACTGCAATTACCAAACACGCTTTGGATACCATCTCTGTCGAGCCTAGGAGTAAGGATCTCGAATTCTCCATATATTCTACAATAGTCCAGGAACATTTGTGTACACAGTGTCTATGCTTCAGGTGATTGAAATTTCTTTATCCATCAGTCACCTTTTCTCACCATTGGATCAACATTTTATGAGCCAGATTGTCTCTTTCTAAAATAGACAAAAGTATTACAAGAAAAATACAAAAAATTCTAAACTAGACAAAAGTAAATCTAAGTGAACCCTACAACCCTACAAATACAAAAAAAAAAATACAAAAACAAATACAAAAAAAAATAGAACTAAAAGTTACAGTAGAGTTGTACTAAAATTGCACATCACTTGGTATTGCAATTTTAGACTTAGTACTGTGCAATTTTAGGTGACTGATGAATAAAAAAATTTCGGGCAACTGAAAATTAGGAAATCTGTATAAACAAATATGATAACATTCATATCTCACATAATTTTATTAATATCAAAGTTTTACGAGTACGGCTTACAAGCCAATATTAGAAGTAAATAGCGAAAGATGAAATCCTCACTTTAATTAAATGTACTTTAAAATTCTAGTCTTTAAATTGTAGCTAAATCCCAACACTTGTGTATAGCCTATTTTGACATTGAAATCATCACACCTTGTCACCCTAAATAAAACTCTAGTTAGTACAATAGTATTGACTAGAACCTTTTGTGGAAAAATTTGCTTAGCCATGCTTAGAGCTGAATTTACGATGATTTGGGAATTTACCAAGCCAAAAATCCTTTGTGGTATAAATTGTATCCTTGGCATTAGTGTGCCATAGAAGTTTATAAATGATTTGCAAAATAAATAAAATCAAAAATTGGTTTAGACTTAGGCGAGTGGTTGTTAGGTGGGTGCAGGGATTGCATGAGACTTGGTTTTGTTGTAAGTCGCTTAAGTCAGTTAAGAACTGGTCTGCGAGCTGCGGATTGTAAAGCCCTTTCGTATTACCACAAGTCTGCTATGGGACAGACCTAGTCAACTAATTTGCAACATCCCACTGATGGTTTTGCCATTCGGTTGAATGTGGGTGTCGGTTAGACAGTTATTCCCACACGATGCAAGAGGGGGCATCCGACTTGGTGGTTAACCCTTCGGCGGTGAAACCTTAGCGGGCATGACCGCTCTGGGGTGGCACATTGTAAAGGCCTTATCATGATCTCTCCGCCGAACACCAAATGAAGTGCTTATCCGGAGGCAATATGAGGTGACCATGTCTTGTAGGTAAAGTTGTACAACCTCTACAGAGTGTAAATATATTCAAATAGCCGTAGCCACAGTCATAGACATGCTAAGTAAATTATTTCGTGGATTAGACTTTGGTTTTCTTCTAAAAATGATTTCATGGATGGTGTAATCCATGTGCGAAAACTTGGGTAGTTAGCCTTGGATAAAATGGTGTTACTAGATTATCCTTCACCAAAAGTGCTAAGAGGCTATCCTGCACTACCTTTTCATTAAATCAAGAATTTTGTAATATTGTATAAGACTTGCTTTTGAACTTACTTAATGTAATCAAAATGCCAAATATTGCTTCAAGCACAAACAACCATAGAAAGTCTTTCTTTGATACTATCCATGCATGCATTAACTTTGTTATGGGTGTAACTTCCGGAGTACATTTTGTACTCACACTTGCTTATTGAATTATTGTTCAAAGGAGGACTTCGCAATCGTTGAGGATTGCGTCGACTAGGCTGTTGCCCTAGTTGATTGCCTGTGAGGCTGTGACAGATTTGTTAGGCCCTACTACTATTTTTTTAAGGGTGCGCAAAAGCTTTGCACATCATTCAATTAAGATGAAATAACTAAAAACACTAGTAGTTACATGGGATACAAGCCACCTGAACGCCAAGAAGCGCTAGGGTCTCACGCGACAAAAAGGAGAAAAGAATAGAGAGAGAGAGAGAGAGAGAGAGAGAGAGTAGTAGACGAACACTGAAAACAGGTGACAGTTGTAACATCTCAAAGTTCTGTTACTATTTAAGAATCAATAAAGTTAGTATTTTATCGCTTTCTCTAAGTTGTAAAAGAGTTTTTATTGCTTTTCTTGAGTTCCCTAAGTTTTAAAAATCCAAAAAGAAAATTTATTGAGTTTACTGGGTTTTATTGGGTTTAAAGCTAAAAAGAAAATTCTAAGTATTTTCTTGGATTTTCTGGTTTCAAAAAGGGTTTTGCCTTTTTCCTGAAAATTAAAAATAATTTATTTGCAAAAGTAAAAGACAACTTTAAGTTGTAAATAATACTATTAAGTTCAAATCAATTCAAAGAATTTTTGTATATTTTTTTCTAGATTTTTTGGACTATATTTAATATTTTCTAAAAACCTATTTCCCTTCTTTGTTTGTTCCAAGTTTCCATCAACCCGTTCCTTTCTCCGCGCGCCGATGCGCCCCAACCCCTTTCGATTTCGACCAGCCTTCCGATCCAAACCAGCCCCACCTGTCAGCCTCCTTGCATGGTCACCCTCACGACCGTCGCAAAAAGTCCTTGTGCATTAATGCCGTCACTTTCGTCGTGCTCGTTTCCCCCTCTATTCTTTCCCCTCCCCCACCTGCTCCCTTCTCGGCCTCACCCAGGCGCCCATGCCGTCAAGCTCCGTCCCTCCTCCTCAGCTGCTCTAAATAGAAGCCCCAGAGCCTCTTGTCTTCCTTTTCCTTCTTCCCCATTTCTCCCTCTCTCACCCTCGTTTTGCCGTGCTCCAAGTTTCGCCGCCGCCTCTAGCGCCGCCGTCAAGCCTCTCCGTCGGCGTTGTCTTTACCTTCGGTTTAGCAAGATCACGGCCTACCCGGTGCACACCATCTCACTGCCTCCGGTCTTCGTCACCGACCATCCACCGTGCATCTCCGACCTTCTGTTCTTCTCTGAAGCCGCCACATCTCCTCTTCTCCTTCAGTCAAGGCTAACCCCTTCACCCCCATCCTCCTTTGCGTTCAACTGCCAGCGTCCCCGCCGTCGTCCGTCAACCTCCCCTGGTCTCACTTTTGGTCTTGGTAAGCTTCTCGTGCCATGTTCCCTCTTTCTTCTTTCGACTGTGTTGAGCAGTCGAATTCCTCTTTCTTCTTTCAAAACTGTGGAGTAGTCGAATCTTTCTTCTTTCGAACGCATCGAGCAGTCAAGTCCTCCTTTCGACCACATCGTAGTCGAGACCCCTTTTTGACCACATCGAGTAGTCGAAACCCTCTTTTGACCAGGTGGTCGAATCCCTCCTTCGACCTGATAATCAAAACCTTCTTTCGACCAGGTAGTCGAATCCTTCCTTCTGACCACATGGTGTCATCGAACCCTTCCGACCACCTATAGCCCAACCTCTTCCTACCAGTCCAACCTCTTTCGACCAAGTAGTCCAACCTCCTTCCGACCAGGTAGTCGAACCTCTTCCGACCACCAGTAGTCAAACCTCCTTCCGACCTCTTGTTTTCAACTTTCGAGAGCCCGTTCTCCTTCGTTCTAGCTCCGATTCAAGCGATTCAATTTCTAAATTCTTTATCTTCCTCCCAGAGCCAAAATTATTTAATTTGAAGTCATTTGGGTTTATTTGAAGTTGGCTTGTTTTCGTGTGTAGATCGCGATGACTTCGGAGAACCGGATTTCGGCGCTTCTTTGCTTTTCGACGCCGCTTAAGGACAACAGCTAAATAAGCAAGGCAAGTTACATCCTTTGATCATATTTGAATCCTAGTATTGTAAATTATTTAACTTCTATTTTGCATTATTATTGCAAGCTTATTTAAATTCAAGTAATTTAAATTCCTGTTTTAAGCTTTATAGTTATTCCCAATTCCATTGTATGGCCATTTATTATCAAGATAGAAAGTATAGAGGATCTTGCCGAATGCGATATTTTGGAGTTAGAATTTGATGGAGATTGACTAATAAAAGTAGATTGTTGACAGATGTTTGATGATAGAGGTAGATTGTTGATGGATGTCAGATTAATTGGATGTTGGATCATTGGTAATACATGAGTGTGGGATACATGATTATATTAGTATTGATTATTGGATTATTGTTGGATATAGAAATGAATGTTGGATTTTAGGATTAAATCTTGGTGAGATTTTAGAAATAAAGCTGATCGTAGATCTAGTCATAGAATCTGGTCGTGGATCCAGTCGTGGAATCCAATCATGGGATCTGGTCGTAGATCTAGTCGTAGAATCTAGTCGTGGAATCTAGTCATAGATCCAGTCGTCGAATCCAATCGTGGGATCTGGTCGTAGATCTAGTCGTAGAATCTAGTCATGGAATCTGGTCATGGATCCAGTCGTGGAATCCAATCGTGGGATCAGGTCGTAGATCTTTTCATTGAATCTAGTCGTAGATCTAGTCGTGGAATCAGGTCGTGGATCCAGTCATGGGATCCAATCGTGGGATCTGGTCGTAGAATCTGGTCATAGATCTAGTCGTGGAATCTGGTCGTAGTTCTGGTCGTGGATCCAGTCATGGAATCCAATCATGGGATCTGGTCATAGATCTAGTCGTAGAATCTAGTCATGGACTTGGTCGTGGATCTGGTCGTGGCTTTTGGATTGTTGGATGGTTGAATACTGATCTCGTACTTGACCATTCTTAGACATTAAATCCCTCACATCTTGTCACCCTAGATAAGACTCTGGTCGATACACTAGTATGACTAGAACATATTGGAAAATAGTATGCTTAGACAAAGCTTAGACCAAAAATCTTAATTTGGGGAATTTACAACCAAAAGATCAAATGTTGTCTAAAGATTTCACCCATGACATTGGTTTGTCATGAAAGTTTGCAAATGATTTTGAAAAGCAAAATAAAATGAAAAGTTGTTTGAACTTGGGCGAATTGGATGTTTGGATGGGTGCATGTTCATGCATGGGATTGATTCATTTCTATGATCGAGGCCCAGGGTTATTTTGAAAGTCACCCAAGTTAGTTAAGGACCGGTCTTCGAGCGCATTTTGCTAAGTCCTATCGTACTGCCATATGTTCTGAATGGGCAGAACCTGGCTAACTAATTTGCAACGTTTCACCATAGTTGTGTCATCCGGTTGCGTGGGTGTCTTTTATGACCTACTTTTATGTATTCCCACCTAGCGCAAGAAGGGGCCTGAATCCGGCGGGTTTCTATCCAAAGGAGGCGAAATCTTAGCGAGGTGGGACTGCGGTGGGATGACGCGTTGTAAAGGCCTTGTCACATCCTCTAGACTGCTTACCTGAGGTAGTGAGTGGTGGTATCAACGGATGCCAAACAAACTAGAGAAGTCATGTCATATGGGTAAAGCTGTACACCTCTGCAGGAGTGTAAAACTATTCAAATAGCTGTGTCCACAGTGATGGACATGCTAGCAAAGCCACTCCGAGTTAGATTTTTTGTTTTGTTTTCAAAAGACTTTATCAAATGGTTTTGGATTTCTATCCAATCGAGAAATTTGGGTGGGTGGCCTTGTGATAGGAGGGTATCCTTCACCACTCATTGACGAATGTTATCTGACTATAAAACTTGAGTTTTAGAAAAATGAATTTTAGTTATAGAATAACTGCTTTGGAACTTAGTACAAGTATTTGGAAAGAAACATTGCTTTATACAAAATCAACTCTATCAGCCTTCCTTTGTTATCCCTGCATGCATTATAATTTTGTTATTGCGTGTAGCTTGCGGGGCACAGTCGTTTGTGCTCACTCTTGCTTAATAAAATGTTGTTAAGAGGAGAAGGACTGTGTAGCTGCTGAAGACCTCGACGACTAGGCCGCTACCCTAGTCGGTTGCCTGTGGCAGATTAGCTGGGCACTACTGCTTCTTGTTTCACCTTCCGTTGTATTCTGTTCTGTTGGCTCGAAAGCCTATCTTGTAATCAACTCTATTGTTTATTATTAAAGTTTTGCGATTATGATTGTGGTACCATGTTTGTTTACTGTGTGAGCTAGCCACTGATCATGGGACTAGTTCAGAAATGCACAGAGGATTTGGGGTGTTAATCTTGGGTCCTTACAAAGTGGTATCAGAGTTGTGTCGACTGTAGATCATGGCCTAGTTAGAATGACCATTAGTTGAAAACTTCAAAACATATTTTATATAACAAGAAAAATAAATTGTTCTCTCATCATCCTTTGCCATCTTTCTATCCTTACCTTCTTCATGGTATTCTTTTTTACCTTATTCTCTCTTCACTGTTTTATGATGTTAAATGGATCCTCTTCTCCTTGAAACTTTTTTATAGATGGTCAGCACGTTTTACCATTACGATTGAAGACCACAAGACATAAAGCCATCAAAAAAGTATCGTCATCTCTACCATCCAAAGACAACGGACAGGGTTAATCGAAGACCGTGAACCGAAGATCGTTTGTCAGCCCAACCATATAGCATAAGTTTGCCAAGGCTCATTGTGAGGACCCGACCCGGGGAGGTCTTACTGGATCACCCGGAGGTCCCTTAGGACCACCCAGGAGGTTTCCAGGACCACTCGGACGTCCCAGCCTCTGTGCACTGAACTAGTCCCAAGATCAGCAAGCTAGCTCGCATAGACTCAACATTGGTGACATCACAACCATACCACAAACATAAGATGAAGCAGACAAATTAATATTTAACAAAAGACCTTATGATCAAGCTTGTTTAAAAAGGTGCTACGCAGGGCTGACAACAAAAGAAACATTGCAGCGGAAACCGAAACACATCGCAGGGCCATTCGACAAGCCCATGGGCTTTGAGTTTAGGCAAACCTCTCATGAGATCAAGACCGCTAACTCGCGTCAGATGATCAAAACCAATGTGCCCCAAACGTCGGTGCCAAAGCCAGATATAAGAAGAAGAAGCAATCAAACATTTAAGAGATCCGATAAGAGATTCAGAAAAATCAGCTCCAAAGATTCTACCAACTCTAGAAATCCCAAAAACAAGCTCACTGGCAGAATCAAGCACACGATAGACATTTTTCTTAAAGCGAGTTTCGTAGCCATCATCAAGAAGCTGCGAAACAGAAAGCAAGTTGCACCTTAACTTGTCCACAAGGGCGACGTCCTTCAAGATGAATCTGTCATTCACCTTGATTGATCCCATTCCTTCAATGCGCCCTTGTGTATCATCTCCAAAGGTGATGAAGTCATCACCCGTCGACCGCTTGAAGGAAGTGAACCACCTTGAGTCTCCGGTCATGTGGCGTGAACAGCCGGAGTTGACGAGCCACGTGTTCTTTCTCCTTCCGCGGCGATCTCGAAAATCAAGGCACAATAGATCGATGTGTCTCAGTACTGGGGTTAGTTAAAACTAACTTGGGAACCCAGTACCGAGACACACGTTTGCGAGTAGTATGCAAAGCAGAAGTGCTATCCTTGATTTTTATTCAAAGTTCTATTATGAGCAATGGTTACAATAGCATGAGAAGCATCCTGTCTAGGAACATTATGATGATGAGCATGTGAAATAAATCTTAGTCCATGTTTCTTGTTTTCTAATTGACCTTATCTCATAAAAGCTCTAGGTTGATTAGATGACATTTTAGCAATACTTTTCTTAGCGTTCTTCAACCTATGCCAATAGAACTCTACCAAATGTCCACTCTTCTTGCAATAGGTGCAATAGTATTTGGTACCACTGGGAGAAACACCTTTTGACTAAAAAGAAGGTTGGACAAACCCTGCAGATTTAAAAATTGTTTTTGTAGGTTGGGTTTTGAATTCAACTAAGCCTTTTTTTCCAAGACCTGAATGACATTAGACTTAGATTTTTCCTAGGCTGAGTTGTATCCTAAACCTTGCTTCTTATAAGGAGTTTTAGATGTGTCAAGGATCATGTTCAATTGTTTCTTACCTTTAGAGAATTTCTCTAATGTGCCCTTAAGGTAAGTATTTTCTTTTCCAATGTTAACACATGAATCACAAGTCTTGGCCTTAATGGCCCTAGCATGTTTCTCCTTGAGACAAGCAACTTCAAGCTTATAGGCTGCACATGAGGCATAGGGTGCAGACTCAATTGTGTCCTTAAGCTTGACATATTTAGCTCTGACTGCTTCTAAAATGTCTTTAACTTCATGTTCACGTTCTAAGCAGAAAGAGCAAAAACTAGATTTAACATTACCAGAAGCATCCAATTTACTAAACTCTAAGCATTTTTCACAAGGAACAGATTTGACATCAATTAGCTCAGTCCTAGTATTTTCAAGTTGGTGCAAAGCAATATCATGAGCAGATTGCAGTTTAGCAAATTCAGAGTGTAAAGCATGGCAAGATGAACATTCATCAGATTCAAGAGTCTTAGCATTTTCAAGTTCTAAAGTCAAATTATCTACTTGTGACTCTTAAGTCTTTGTTCCTAGCCATGGTAAACTCTAATGCCTTATCCTGACTCATGAGTTGCTCAAATATGTTGTCGCATCTAGCAGAAAGAACATCATAGGAGAGAGGTACCTCATCGTTGTCATCGGCGTCGACAAAGTCAGCCATAAAGCACATGCCGGTGAAGTCCTTGGCCTTCCATTTCTTGTCTTGAGGGAGCTCCTCCTCCTTGTCTTCCTCGCTCCCGGAGTCCACATCGCTCATGGATTGCTCTCCAAAAGCGGTAAGGACCCGGTGAGCAGCCTTCATGAGCTTGGCAGCAACATACTTGGGCTTGCTCCCCTGAGACTTCTTCCAGGAAGACTTCTCATCCTTGCGGTTTTCCTTACCTTTCAGCTTGGGGCAGTTTGCCCGGATATGATATAGCTCTCCACACTCATAGCATGTCACAGGGCCACCTCTCTTCTTGTTTCTAACATTGTTATATGTTCGTGTGACTTTCTTGGCTAAAAGAGCTAAATCGGCATCAGGAAGACTTTCAAACTCTTCTTCTTGAATAGCAGATAAACACACAAGAGAAAATCCAGAAGAAGACTCAGAAGAACCATCAGAAGTTCTTTTCAAAGGATCAGCTACCAAAGCCATGTTATCCTTCTTAGGATAACTGCCTTTCTTGATCTCATAAGTTTTAGCTTGCTATAAAGCAACTCCAAAGTGAGAGTAGAGAGATCGACGTTCTCCTCAATGGCAGTAGCCTTCATCTCTTACTCCTTGGTGTTGATTGCAGCCAAGAGGTGGGTGGCATTCTCAGATTGAGAGTACTCAATGTCAACAGCTCTCATCTGATTGATGACCTTGTTCAAGCGAGTAAAAACGTCATCGATGCTCTCGCTAGGATGCATCTCGAATTTGTTATACTCTTGCTTGTAGACCGTCTGGTGCACTTGCTTGATCTAGGACGATCCCTCATGGTAAGTTTCGAGGGTGTGCCAGATCTCATGTGCGGTCTCAAGGTTGCAAATCCTATCATACTCTTGTCTACCAAGCCCAACATATAGGAGGTTCTTAGCGTTATGGTTGTTTGCCAAAAGGGCTGCTGAAGCCGGCGAAGCAACCTCGGGCAAAATGAGCGGAGCTCGAATAACCTCCCATATAGCTTGTCCTTCGCTCTGAAGGAAGACTCACACGCGATTCTTCCAATAGGTATAGTCGAGCCCATCGAAGACATGCGGTTTGGTTGAGTACTTATCTATCGCCAAGTTCAGTGACCGGTTAAGATCAAGATTGAACTAATCGTGCTCTGATACCACTTGTTGGACCGAAAAGGCGACTAGAGGGGGGTGAATAGGAGTACGCTCACTTTTTCACAAAGGATGGTGATGAGGATATAATAATCCTCACTTTATCTTTTATCTATATTTCTTATTAAAGGTAAATATGACATCATATGGTCCCTGAGTATACCCCTTAATGTTATAAGGGAAGAGCCTACTGGGTGGTCGTAAGTTCTTCTACGACCACCCCCATAGTCGTAAGTTATGCTACGACTACCCCATAGTCGTAAGTCTTGCTATGACTACCTCATGGTCGTAAGTTCTTCTACGACTAGGTCAGCTACGACCACCTTATGATCAATTAAACCTACAGACAAGTGGGCCCAATTGATTAAGGAATTCAAACAGTCATCATACGCTGTTACTCTGCGAAGTAATAGCACGTAATGCTCCATTATCTCTGGTATATTGCTGTTAGGCGACGTGAAGGAGTTAATACGCCGATGATTACTACTAACGTGCGCCCGTTACGGGATGTAATGAGGCGTCGCTTCACCTGGAGAAACTGCCGCTCCTTCACGTACTATATAAAGGCGACAATTAGAGAAGGAAGGGCGGATCAAATCGGGCCATCAGGAAGACAGTTTAGCACTATCATCTGTAATAGTCTTAGCTTTTTCTCCTGATTGTTCAGAATACACTCAATACCATACACACACAGGAGTAGGGTTATTATTCTCTCCGGAGAAGGCCTGAACTTGTATAAAAATCCCTGTGTCAATCTCTCTACGTGATTCCATTCTAGGAGACCCCCCGAATCAAACAATCTTTACGTAAGTTCTGTTCTAAAACACCGACGCTTGGCGCCGTCTGGGGATCTTCCGTAATCTCTTGTCAACATACTCTCTGCTTTCCAAATCTCATGCACTCATGGCAGGAGAATGGAACGAGGAGAACTGGTTCGACTTGGCAGACTACGCAGACGTCAACATGGATGCCGGTTTCGATTACGAGCCGAGTGATGACTCATCCGATGGTACTGCTGCCTCCGGTGATCTTCCCACAGATCCAGAGACAAGGTTACCGGAGGAGTTGAGGAGGGATCCTTATCCCCCACAACAGTACGTCCGAGAGGGATCTACCCTCTCAAAGGACAAGGGTCAATCTGACCAGGACCACACCTAGGTGGACTCACAACACGACGAGAGTTTTTCCTCGAAGTGTCCGAGTCCTCCTAAGGCGGTCCGACTTGGTGAGGCAAGCTCGAAGCCATAATTTCAGGACTTCACCAAGATCGGTGATCCTCTCTCCCGGATAACGCCAGAGAGCGGATCAAGCATGCTTTTCCTACAAATTCGACCATCTCTCCACAGATCACATCCGCCGACGGAGACTAAGTTATAACCCTGACTTCCCTACCGAGGGGATTACTCCAAGTCGCCAGATGGTGTCTCTCAACGACTCCTCAAGCGGGAGGCCTCGAGCACAAGTGAGAATCATCATCAGAGGTCTTTGTCCTTCCCTCGATCAAGGTCACTCTCCTAGAGACCGAGATGGAGACCCTTCCCAAGATCACGACTACCGCCTCGTGACATTGGCAAGGACACCACATTGGCGACACGACCAACACCTTCATGAACGCGAAGAAAATCCTCGACATTCTCGCACTCCATTGAGGCAGTCTCAAGAGTCCGACATGGAAGCTCTTGAGGCTATCCGACGGAAGAAAATTGAAGCCCAGAAGAATTTGCCTGGGCGCATCCAATATCAATCAGAGGAAGCTCGAGAACTCCAGTACATCAATGACTTGCTCGAGAATCCAACTCAAGAGCTAGCCTGTTGCCAGTTACGACCTCTTCGTTGAAGAGATCGCACAAAGGCTTCGGAACACGATGGCAAGGCTGGAAGCACCTCGCCGACATCATTCAGGAAGTCATAGCAATACGACTTCTTCGGCTACCAATCGATCGAACATATCACTACGGAGGAATCGACGCAACAGTAAGTCATATCGATCTCCTACTCGGAGAAATGTCTTTCGAATGACTGATGATCAGCAAACCCCTCGGAGAGGTGATCGCTCACCATTCCGACATGGGAATCTGCAGCAGCAGATGAACTACGAGGAGTATTCCCCTTGTAGGACTGAGATCTATCATAGGTCTGGTCAACCTATTACTGGGTATCATCGAGTACGACCACCTGATGATATCAACCCTTCTTTCCTGCAGGAGACGCTAAGAAGTCATTATCGATGTCCGCATTCTCGCCGATCTCCGAGCTGCTTCATTGCCACCTCGTTTTCGACCAGTGAACATGGAGAAGTTTGATGGTTCCCAAAATCCCATCGAATTCCTTCAAATCTATACAACAGCTGTCCGAGTAGCAGGAGGAGGAGAGCATGTAATGGCAAATTACCTTCCAACTGTGCTCGAAGGATCGCCGATCGTGGTTACTGAACCAACCACTCGAGTCGATTTACTCTTGGCAACACCTCTACGACCTTCTACTGGCAAATTTCCAAGGCACTTACAATCGCCCCGGGAAGGAGGACGACTTGCACCGGATGAGACAGAACGACAACGAGACCTTGCGCCAATTCATCAAGCGCTTACCAGTTCAGAACTCAATTCGAAGTTTCGATTCATCTGTCATCAGGGCTTTCAAGCAAGGAGTCCGCAGTAGAAGGATAACAGAAGACATTGCTTTGAATCCTCCTACTACTGTCGCTGAACTCTTTGAGATGGCTGATCGATATGCAACTGCCTCTGAGGCGGTCGAGTGGAACAACACAATAGATCGAGAAGACAATACCTCTCGAGAGCCAGGTGACATTAGTAAGAAGAAAGATAAGAAAGCAAAAAAGTCCAAGAACAAGGCGAAGGGTCAAAAACTCCAAGCCAACGGTTTCAAGGAGGTTTTGACTGTGAATGATAAAGAGCCACGCACCTCCAAGCCGCACTCTGACCGAGGCAAAGGTAAGCGCCCCGATCAGAAAAATGATAAGCCTAGGTGGTGTCCTTTCCATAAAAAGGAAGGACATGACCTTCATAATCGCCGTCTTCCAACGAAAGCTTGAAGACTACTACAACCAAGAAGGACCACTTCCCACTCTCGAAAGCGTAGGGCAAACGAGTGGTCATAAGTCATCGATGACGAGGAGGAGATGCCGCTCTAGGATCCGCAACACACCGCCGAGCACATCTACGGGATCATCGGCATATGAATCAAAGCGACAACAGAAGGTCATTAACGTGAGGTAAACTCCATAGATCCTCCTCTCGTCAATAAATTACGAAGTGGTCTCAAGTCACCATCTCTTTCGAGAAGGGTGATCGCCTAACTCCTTCGACTCGACCGTGTCGATATCCAATCGTGGTCGAACCCACCATCAACAATTGTCGGGTCAATCGAAGTTTTGTTGATGGTGGCGACCGTTAAACATTTTATTTACGAGTGCCCCGGATGACATGCAAGTACCTAGGACCAAGGTAAGACCGGATGATACTCTTTCCATGGAATCGCATCGATCTTCGGCTAAACCAATTGGCCAAGTTTCTCTTCCTTTAACATTTGGTTCACCAAGTAATTTCGTGACGAGAAAATCTCCTTTGATGTGGTCGATTTCGACATTTAAGATATAACGCCATACTCGGACGACCAACTTTGGCAAAATTCCTAATGGCTACTCATTATGGATATCAATGTATTAAGATGCCAGTCCCAAAGGAGTAATCACAATCCATTGTGACAAGAAGATGGCGATACCGCGATCACGATCCTCGAGATGGTTGGACAAATACCAACTCGAGAAGAAAGTCACCTTCAACTAGCAAGTCGGCTTCAAAGCCGCACCAAAGCCGAACAACAAAGTCAAAGAGGTTCCTCTCGACGCAGGGAGCCTCAAGATCGCCAGATCGGGATACTTCCGACCCCAAATAGGAAGACGCCTCATCGCCTTCCTCCGAGCTAATGCAGATGTCTTGGCGGGCAAGCATCCGACATGCCCGAGTCCCTGTGGAGGTGATCGAGCACAAAGCTAGCTTTTACTACCGACAAAGTACCGTAAAACAAAAATTACGGAGATTTGCCCCGATCGACGAGATGCTATTAAATCGAATTGATAAGCTACTTAAAGCGGGCTTTATAAGAGAGGTCAACCACCCGAGTGGTTGGCTAATCCTATAATGGTTAGAAAGTCAAACGGCAAATGGCGATAAAGCGAGA
This sequence comes from Phyllostachys edulis, assembly GCA_036346405.1. Taxonomy (NCBI): domain Eukaryota; kingdom Viridiplantae; phylum Streptophyta; class Magnoliopsida; order Poales; family Poaceae; genus Phyllostachys; species Phyllostachys edulis. Next base: position 12,159,555 of record CM070561.1, on the reverse strand, counting down.
CTTTATTGATCTTAATAAAGCTTGTCCAAAAGACGATTTTCCTTTACCTCGTATCGATCGGTTGGTTGATTCTATGCGCAGTTGTGAAATGTTAAGTTTTTAGATGTATATTCGGATACCACCAGATCAATATGTGTCTAGACGATGAAGAAAAGATCATTTTATTACACCATTTGGTATATTTTGCTATGTCAAAATGCCATTTGGTCTAAAAATGACGGCGCTTCTTTTCAACGCTTGATGCAAGCAACTTTTTCATCTCAATTAGGCCAAATCTAGAAGCCTATGTTGATGATCTAGTTGTTAAAAGCATCAAGAGACTTAATCATATTATCGACCAAGCAAGAAACATTCGACAATCTCGTAAAACATCGCTTAAAACTCAATCCTGAGAAGTGTGTGTTCGGAATCTCTTCAGGAAAATTGCTTGGATTCCTAGTATCTATACGAGGAATCGAAGCAAATCTCGAAAAGATCAAGGCCATTCTCCAAATGCACCCTCCAACCACAAGGAAAGAAGTTCAGAAACTCACTGGGTGCATGGCGGCTTTAAGTCGTTTCATCGCACGACTGGGAGAAAAAGGGCTACCTTTCTTTAAACTTCTAAGGAAACACGAAGGTTTTGAGTGGTCGAAGAGGCAAACACGCCTTTGAGGATGTCAAGAGGTACCTTACGAGTGCTCCTATTCTGGTCTCTCCGAAGCCGTAAGAAACGCTCTTAATTTACCTAGTCGCCACGCCACAGCGATAAGCGCGATCGTCGAGAACGTGAAAACGCATAACCACTCAGTTTACTACGTGAGTGAAGTTTACACGGCCTAAGGAGCGCTACCCTTAGGTCCAAAAGCTTCTATATGCCCTCCTCATGTCTTCGAGAAATCTGCGGCATTATTTTCAGCGCACAAACTAGTTGTCTTGCTGCCCGAGTTTCCCTTAGGAGCGATCCTCCACAATAGGGAAACAATGGGGCGATGGCAAAATAGTCAGTCGAACTTGGGGGAGTTCGACATCCATTTTGTGTCCCGAACGGCCGATAAATCCCAGATCTTGGTAGACTTTGTCGCTGAATGGACAAATCTCAACTGTTCTCAGATCCCTAGTACTGATTCCCACGACCAAAGGGCGATGTACTTTAACGGCTTACTTTAAGTGGCTCGAAATCAGGTGGTCTGGTATCTCCTACGGAGAGACCTTAAAGTATGCCATACAATTAAACTTTCGTGCCACTAACAACGTGGCGGTATCTGAAGGTTTGCTAGTCGGCATACGAAAGCAAATGAAGCGCTCGATTTGCCGACACTCGTGAGAGGAGACTCTCAACTAGTCGTGAATCAAGTCGGAAAAGAGTACCAAGGTTTCTAACCCGACAATGTCTCGGTATTTATCGAAGTGCGTAAGCTAGAAAAGCATTTTTTAGGTTTTGAGGCACAATTCATCCTCAAAGGATAATTTCTCGCATGAGACCCGACTTGCTCGAATAGCTTCTTCCCGATCCAAGTACCAAAAGGAGTCTTCTTAGAACAACTCGAAAGCCGTCTCGGTCGATTTAACCGAGTCATCTCCTATTGAGACAAATCCTAGAATACGAGGATACATGGATGGCACCCATCTATGAATATCTTCAGAAGGGTTCTGTACCCGAAGACGATCTCGAGGCAGATCGCTTATCCTGAAAAGCCAAAATGTATACTTTGGTTGAAGGAGTCCTCTATAAACGAGGTACTCAAGGGGTGCTCATGCGATGCATTCCGCAGAGCGAAGGATTAACACTCCTTCACGACATACATGGTGGCATCTGTGGAAATCATGCTTCCTACAGAACGCTGGTCGGTAAGGCCTTTCGACAAGGTTTTTACTGGCCAATAGCCCTTTACGATGCTAAAGAGTTGGTTAAAAAGTGTGTCCAAAGGCTTCATAGCAGCATGATACACCAACCAAATTTCGCATTACAAACAATACCTTATCTTGGCCTTTTGCGCACTGGGTCTCGATATCCTAGGACCGCTCCCCAAAGCTCTAGGAGGTTTCGAGTTCCTTTGTGGCTATTGATATGTTCACAAAATGGATTGAAGCGAACCTCGGATCGAGATAACAACTAAGCGGCAAAACGGTTTATGATGAGATGCGTAATTACTCGATTTGGAGTACCGAGTCGAATAATTATAGATAATGGTAAGTATTTTCGAGCGCAAAATTTCGTGAATTTTATGACGAGTTGGGTACCAAGTTGTGTTATGCTTCAGAGCCCATCCCCAAAGTAATGGGGCAATCGAACGCATAAACGGCCAAATAATGAGAGGAATTAAGACTCGAGTCTTCGACCACTCATCAAACGCCGGGGCTTGGGTACAAGAGCTACCCTCAGATATGGGTCTGTTCAGACGACTACCACCAAGCTCTGGTGAAACACCATTCTTTCTAGTCTTGAGTCTGAAGCCATGCTTCCTCCTAACTAAAGACACGGTCAACACGAGTGAAACTTTCACAGACTCCAACCAAGAACAACTTCGAGCAAATGATATTAATCTACTTGAAGAAAGGAGAAACCAGCCCTAATTGCTCAAATAGCCTACCAACAAGCCTGCGAAGATACTACAATCGTAAGGTTCAACCTCGCAGACCTCGCTATAGGTGACTTGGTATTGAGGCTCGCCAATCCAAGTCTAATCGAACAAACTTTCTCCCAAGTGGGAAGGTCCTTACACAATGGTCGGGTTACTCGTCTGTGGTCGATGACGATTGGCAATGGAAGTCGGCCAGTTCTCTCGAATTCTTGGAACATCGACCCGCCACGCAAGTTCTATGTGTAACCAATCATTCGCATAATAAAGACTCGTGTTTTCTATCTCTATTGTCTTACTTTTGAGTAGTGCTTTCATAATCTTTCGACTATATTCCAAACACCCGCTTTCCTTTACATCGGTCGAAAGGCGAGTAACATCACCTAGTCGAAGCCTCTCCTCTCTCGCATGTGGTCCCGCCCACTAAAAGGAGCTTCCTAGTATTGACTCGTTACTCACTTTTGCCGCCAACACAAAGAGCTCGGGTTCTATTTAGTCGAAATATTTTTGAAAGCCTACTCCTTTCACCTTAGATTATTTCTTCATTCTTTTGAAAAATATTCTAAGCAGAGTGCACTTTTTAGATTTATTCACCGCTTTTGGTGTATTCGATTCGCCTCAACTAAGTAGGAGGAAGAAACACATCTAGTCGAAGTCTCTCCTCTCTCGCGTGGTCCCGCCCACTAGAAGGAACTTCCTAGCATCGTGCGCTTTCCTACTCTTGATACCGGACGACTTATCGAGTCCCCCAAAGAAGGGCGAACGAATTTTTTGAAGTCCTCTGGATGTTTGTTTAACTCAAGTTGCTGTTCTCGATTTAATTAATCTAGTCGGAGATGGTGACATCACCTAGTCGAAGACTTTCCTCTCTGCACATGGTCCTGCCCACTAGAAGGAACTTCCAAGTGTCGATTCGTTACTAATTTTTCGACCAGTGCATAACAATCGTGACCAAAAAATACAAGTTAACCAAACCTCTCTGTTTTCATAAACCCTTTTTAACACTATTTACTTAGTTTGTCTAAACAAACTAAGCAAATAGTCGGGGGCTAGGATAAAGTTATTAATTTGACTTCATTTCTTAGTCTTTCATTCGTTGATTATCTTTTGAGTTACTAACTACTCGACAAGATGATTTGCAGGAAAAAAGATGGATTATATAATACATCGACAAAAGCTTGTTTTTCCCACAGTGTTTGTTACAAACTACTCAAGAGGGAGAGCCCAACAAGATCTCCTCCAAACCTTCCGCCAACTAATTGCATTTCTTCAATCGACGACTTATACCTTCGCTTCAGTCGAAGTCGGCTTCGATTGGTTGAACATTAAGGCTGGGGTCATGAGCTTTAAGTTTTGCCAATGCATAACTTACTACAACTTCGACCACCTCCTTTATCGATTCAGCTTGGTTGGTCTTCAGGGTGGTCATCAGTTCTTGCAAAGTCCCGACTTGTTCCCCAATTGTACTTACGTGAGCAGCCATCGTATCATCTTGAGGAGCTTTTCCTCAAGATGTAGCTCACCAAGTACATTGTTCAGAGTGTGGCAATCGCTTTGAAGATTAATCTTCATTGTCTCCATCTCTGTTGGGTACGAGTCGAAGCCTCATGGAGTTGTTTGTTTTCGACCGCTTGCTCTGAAAAGAATAAGACCGGTCAAGAAAAAAATAAACTTCTAGAGGAAAAGAAAACAAAAATAATCACAGGTAAAAGATTTCCTTACCTGCTAGTTGAGAATCCAATTTCTTGATTTCTTCCTCATGGGAGGCAACGGTCTCAAAGATGCTTCTTCTCCCATGATCTAATCTCCTCGCATTTTCTTTGGCAATGCGACGGTCTCAGATAAATCATGGTTTTATCCCTGAGCTCATTTTCGAGACTTCCCAGTTCACGGTCCATTTCTAGAAAAGAAATAAGAGTGAAAAAAGGGAAAGAACTCGTAAAAGACTGCAGGTAAAGAGTTACTTACCTGATTGTAGGGATTTTAACTGCGTAATTTCTTCATCTTTCTCTTTGGAGATACGAGAAATCTTGCGAATGACCAAACTTTTATCTTGGACTTCATTCTGGAGCTTTCTCATATCATCTTCTTTTCCTAAAAGAAGTAACAGTCAGGTAAAGATCAACAACATAAGCAGTCTTAAGTTCAGCACTTACTGTTTATCCTTTCCTGCACTTTTTCAGTTGCAGAATTAGCTTCTTTAAGCTTCCTCGTGAGAAATTCTACTTTGTCCCATAGCTTTCTCGACTCCTCTTTTTGATAATCGAGCGAGTCGGCCAGAGTCTTTTCGTCGCTTTTTAACCTGTAAAGGTTAAAAGTGGACGTGAACATTATTAAATTGGTTGTAAGTTCTCCTACAACCATTGATCCAGTCGTAAGTTCTTCTACGACTATGGATCTAGTCGTAAGTTCTCCTACGACTAAGCATCTGGTCGTAAGCCTTTTACGACTAGTACCTAGTCGTGAGTTTTTCCACGACAAACCCCGTAAGCACTATATAAGAAGTCAAGTCAAAACGACTATGAAAAATAGTGACTTACCACCTCTCTCGCTGCTTGCGAGTTCCTCTTTTTGTCGTCACTTTAGAAGTTGTCGGTGATATTCACCGACAACGGCAATTTGCTCTAGAGCTTTCTACAAAAGGAAAGACAGTAAGAAACAAGAGAAGATCACATATATAAGTATTCTTAAATACTTACACTCATGGTTGATTGAGCAAATATCGAGTAAACCAGCTCTGGATGCTTCAGCTTGTCTACTCTATCGACCTGATCCCACCAAACCTTCTCAAGACGCTCATTGTCAAAAGTGTCCCCTCTATTGGGAATGTCTTTGGGATGAGGGACTCGATGGCGAGATCTAAAAGCAGAAGACCCTACTATGGAAGCAGGGCCAAAGAAATCAGAACAGAAGTTGAAGTATTCAGAAGACCCTACTATCGTAAGTTTTTCTACGACCAGTATTCAGTCGTAAGCTCTTCTACGACATATCCCTGATCGTAAGATTTTCTACAATCACTACCTAGTCGTAAGTTCTTTCTACGACTATGAAGTCCTAAGGATAAAATCAACTTTTGATTACCTTTAGGCGCTCAACCTTTTCCTCTCATGACAAAACCGCAAGGATTTGAGGAACCGCCATTCCGTGGCGGGCTTTCACAAATGATTTTGACTCGACGTCAATCTCGTCAGGAAAGATCTCATAAAAAAGAGATAAAGATACTCGTTAGACAATTCAAGAAGACCAAACTGAGAGTTAAGTCGAAAAACTACTTACCCTCCTCATAGTCCCTGGTCGGGTCTTTTGGCCCCATGTACCTCCACATAGGAGGTACTCGTTTCTTCAAGGGACTGATTCGACGTGTGATGAAATCCTTCACCACATGCCATCCGGTTAACCCCTCTGCTTTCAAATCCTTGATGGCTTGAATATAGGGGGCAATCCGACTGATATCCTGGGGAATCGAATCCCAGGAAGCTTTCTTTTCGGCAGCCTTCCCCTCGAAGGTAAGGCTATCTTCGGAGGTGACTTTCCAGTAAAACCACCTCTTCCTCCACGACGGCCACGAAGACCTGGTGAACATCTGAATGTACTCCCTCGACTTCCCGTCATGGAGCTTCAGACCGCAGCTTTCGGCTATTCTAGCTTGTCGAGCCATTCCGTAGAAATACTGAAATAGCTCAAGGTCCGCTGGAATTCCCAGGTACGCCTCACAGAGATACACAAATACGCTCAGCATTGTGATGGAATTGGGACCAAGGTTCACCAATTCCACTCCAAAATACTCAAGTATAAGTGTGAGAAAGGGGTGAGCCGGCAATCGAAGACCACACTCACAGTACGCCTGGAAGACGGGGATTTGTTCATCCTCCCCCGACGGCCATTGCCGCCAGGCCGAACCACTCCACGAGAACTCCTCTAGAATCTTCCCAAAGATTGACAAGGGCTTGCATCTTCGCCAGATCCATATCCGACTCGCCCACTCGGAGACCCTCCCGCCATTTCTCTCGAAGGGGAGATTCTTGATTGAGTTGGTATGAGAAGACAAGAACTTGATGAACAAAGGATGATTTGGGGAAAAGTGTGAACTCTAAGTCTTACCCCGTAAGTATTTATAATCACAAGTGCCTTGGGCCGGAGGTGTGGTATTCCAAAGGTTGCCACCGCCTCGAACCGCTCCAACAGACAAAGCTAACGGGTGTCGTTTGAAATTCCCAACGTGTCCGTTCGAGAAAATCAGGTTTGCTTTTACACCTCAAGCGAAATTACTTCCTTGCTTAGATCTTTTTAACCAAAGGAAAGGTTAATCGGAAAGGTTTTTCTTCCGATCACCATGCTACGACCACCTTGTGATCGTAGAAATGTTCTACGACTATTTGATAGCCGTAAGCAATTTCCTTGACCAAGCATATTTCTGGTCAAAGTAGTACACTAATGACGAAGAGTTTTTCCTTCGACTATCTTTCTACGACCCTCTCGTGGTCGTAAGACCATCTATAACCCCTTTACCAAGTAAGTTGCTTTCACTTGAAGCTGGGGGGCTAGATGACGAGGATATAATAATCCTCACTTTATCTTTTATCTATATTTCTTATTAAAGGTAAATATAACGTCATATGGTCCCTGAGTATACCCCTTAATGTTATAAGGGAAGAGCCTACTGGGTGGTCGTAAGTTCTTCTACGACCACCCCCATAGTCGTAAGTTATGCTACGACCACCCCCATAGTAGTTGTAAGTCTTGCTACGACTACCTCATGGTCGTAAGTTCTTCTACGACTAGGTCAGCTACGACGACCTTATGATCAATTAAACCTACAGACAAGTGGGCCCAATTGATTAAGGAATTCAAATACCATCATATGTTGTTACTCACAAGTAATAGCACGTAATGCTCTATTATCTCCGGTATATTGTCATTGGGCGACGTGAAGGAGTTAATACGCCGGTGATTACTACTAACGTGCACCCGCACGGATGTAATGAGGCGCCGCTTCACTGGAGAAACCGCCGCCCTTCACGCACTATATAAAGGCGGCAATCGAGAAGGAAGGGCGGATCGAATCGGCCATCAGAAGACAGCTTTAGCACTATCATCCGTAATAGTCTTAGCTTTTTCTCCCGATTGTTCGAATACACTCAATACCATACACACACAGAGTAGGGTTATTATTCTCTCGAGAAGGCCCGAACTCAGATAAAAATCCTCGTGTCAATCTCTCGCATGATTCCATTCTAGGAGACCCCTAATCAAACAATCTTTACGTAAGTTCGGTTCTAAAACACCGACAGATGGATTCAACACCAATCTCACTCCAGTAGCTATGGAAGCTATGAAGATCAATCTACAAGTACAACGGAAGACTTGTATTGAATCCAAACCAAAATCCCCAAAGCAATAGACCAAAAGAACCTCAAACCCTAGAGGGCAGTTAGACCGGCATGTATTGCGCGGTCGGACCGATGGGCGGTCTGACCGGCGGCAAAATCGCGGTCTGATCGTAGGGCGGTTTGACCAGCGTTGTAAGATCGGTCTGACCGGACCTGACACAGAACAGTAAGAATAGCCCGAAAATCGAAACTCAAATCGATCTAACTTTTGATCTATGCGGCCAAACTCCACGAAACTTGACACACACCTTTTCAAGTATATTAGGAACCTATTCCAATCAAGGATCGTGAAAATCCAGGCCAAAGTTCCTATGTTTTTCCGTTTGAACGAAGGTGGTTCAAAAACCGAGTCAAATCGAAAACGTGATCTAGAAACTTGCTCATGGTTGAATGATGATCTAGATGATCCTAGATAGATTCCCACATGTCGCAGCAAGTAAGATTAGAAGAGGAAACCAAGAGAAAACTCGTGAATCAAAGAAAGACTCAAAATCATCAAATAGAGAGAAGGAAAGCAAAGAGACACATCTTTGAGCAATCTTTCCTTGGATTGATTTGATATGGTATTGGTTTACAGCCACTCCATCAATAGAGGACAAAGACTCAATACATGAACACGAAATCAAATCCAACTCTCTAGAACCCTAACCTCCACTAATCCTCTCCCTAAGCAAACTAGGGTTTCAACAACAATGAAAGGGTTGAAGGGGATGCAGCCACCTCCCTCCTCTATTTATAGTGGAGGCTAAACCTTCTAAAAGAGAAAACCCATTGGGCACCCGTTAAGCCCACACACAAACGGGTTTCACACGAACGCATTTTAAAGCACCGTCTCCATATCCTCTTGACCTAATCCGCTTCTCCTTGCGCCATCTTGCGCTGCGGGTTGGCAAAAGGTCACCAAGGCGGTATTTAGTAAAATTACCAAAATACCCCTTCTCGATCTTTTTGCAAAGACCGAGTTCCATCTTTGTGAAGCACCTCCCATGCTTCGCCACGTGTAGGTTGATCAACGGCTATCATCATGTCGGCAAGTCTCTCCCATCCGGCTCCCACCGAAACCACCATGGCACTTGCACAGACCCCCGCGCCGCTTGATCCAACCCGTCGCATCGAACTGCCCGTTCAGTTATCCTTGTCCAATTTGCGTCATGCTTGAATCCATTGACCTCACCTGGTATCCCCGATCGTTCTGGACCTCAGCTCTCTAAGCCTAGTCCTGATCATCCTCGCCGTTGACCGTCGTTGACCTCCAAGCAACCTGCACAACAATAGACCAAGAAATTATTTTCGGGAACAAGTTCTTCACAATTTGACCCACGTTAGTCAAAACATGCATCATGCAACACATATGCCATGAAACCCATGAATTTGACCTAACCAATCAATCATCGCCATCGAGTTGGCCGATGAACAAACCAAAACCTTAGATCATCACTTTGGCGGTCGACCGCCCACCGACTTAGCCAAATTTCTCCCCGAACCAAACCTCTCAATTTTCAAACCAATAGAACTTTTGCCTGGAAGCTCCAAAAATTATGAGACCAAGTGTAGTAGACTCTACTCTCTTGCCTACAACTTCTATTTTTGGCCCAGCTCCAAAACTCAAAATCTCATTAAGGCCGGTTTGACTGATTTCCCAAAGCCAGTCTGATCGCCACTCTTGGCCGGTCAGATCACCACTTGCCTGACAGCACTTTGAACTTTGCCGAAAACACGTGATTCGACATACCTTCAACGCTATTGCCAATTGTAACATCATCCTAAGATCATGAGCATATCCCCATGATATCCACAAAAAGTTGTATGGTTAGCTTGCATAAAGTAACATTTAACAGAAATACAATAAGTAGATTGCAAAGCACAAGTTGAAAAGATAATACATAAGTAAATAAGTTCTTTGAAGACAACACACGACCACCCGGTCGTGTGCCCAGACCACTCATGACCACCAAGTCTTGAGCCAAACCACTCGGAACCAACCCCAACTTTTTGAAAGATGTACCTCTTGCGTGAAAAAACCGGGCGTGTCCATAACCGAGGATGAGGCCATTCGAATAGATTTTACACTCTGCAGAGGTTGTGCACTTTACCCACAAGACACGAAGTCCTCTAGTTGGTTGGACACCCGTCGATGCCCCTGCTCACTTCCTTTGGTAAGCAGTCTAAAGCTCGTGATAAGGCCTTTACAATGGTCAGTCCTGACTTGGTTTTGTCTGCTAAGGATTCGCCATTCAGGGCCCCCTCTTGTGGCATTTAACCACCACGACAGAACCGCATCAGGACCTCACTAATTAGTTGGCCAGGACCACCCCACCCTGGACTTGTGGTTGCACAGTAATGACCCAGATCATTAGTCACCCAGCCAAATGACCATCCTGGTCCTAGCACGCAAATTTTAACAACAGTGGCATTGCCACAATTCCATAGCTCATTAGTCAAGTTCAACATTTCTTTGAGTCATGAGATTGCAAGAACAGCGTCTACTAGAGCATGGCTGAGCAATAATACGCACCCATGTTGGTATTCAAAGACATCCAACTAAGATAATCCATCCTATAGGTATCCAAGGGTACATGTCAACATGTTGTATTCAACCATACCAAGGAGTCATTTTGACAAGTGGTGATTAACTACTCCCAAAACCATTTTCTATAAAACTAGCCATGCATGTTTATATCAAAACAATATACTTTTTGCAAAAATGGGTTCAATATGATCAAAGGTCTATGACTTGCCTCTAGTGAAGAGTTGAGTTGCTTCAGATGATGTCGTTGGATCCACGAACTCCTCAGACACGCCGAAATCTACACGAGCGAAAAGAACCAAATAAATGAAATGAGACCACAAATACTCCAACGAAAGAACCAAACTAGAGCTTAAAGAGAAAGGCACGGGATCAAGGCAATAGTAGGAACTTGGATCTCTCGAATCGGAGCTCCAATCGAAGGAGAAAGAGCTCTTTGGGAGGAGGTACAAAGGCACTGGGAAACATAAGGAGGCGAGAGGCCTCACTGGTGCTTTATATAAGCACAGGGAGGTCCAGAGAGGAGGACGGCGCATTCAATGCGCATGACAGAAGTAGGTGATGGAGGGAAAGGAATAGGTAAAAGAGGTGACAACATAGTCAAAAGACAAGGTATGGCGGAGGTGATAGCATTTAATGCGACACGACAGCATTAAATGCGCGAAGACTCTCGCTGTACTGAGACACGACGAGAGGAAGAAGAAGGTGAGCAGAGGACCTGAGGAGGTGGTCCCACTGGGGAGGTGGTCGTGACCAAGGGATAGTCGTGACCACAAAGGTGGTCTTTGCAGAAAGACCAAGGGGGAGGTCGCAACCGCGAGGGAAGGTCGTGACCCAGAGGGAGGTCCTGACCGCAAGACATGGTCTTGACCATGAGGGTGGCCTTTACAAAAGATCGATGGGGTGGTCTTTGTAAAAAGACCACAACGAAGGCCCCGACCAAAGGGGAGGTCGTGACCACTAGGGTGGTCTTTGCAAAAAGACCACGAGGGGGCGGTCTTTACAAAAAGATCGAGAAGGGCGGTCTTTACAAAAAGACCATAGGGAGGTCCCGACCAAAGGAGGTCACGGCAAAACGACAAAAGGAGGAGGTCGTGGCCTCAAAGGGAGGTCACGGCCAGAAGGGGAGGTCTAAACCTCTGTAACATCCCAAATGTATAAATAGGTGTGTGTTTCAAGTGTAAGAAAATGTGCAGAAATTAAAACTTTTTCTCACATCTTGAAACTCTTGAACTCACCTATAATTCTTGTCCAAGAGTTGGGGAATCCAAAAACACAAAGCTCTTGTTGACTAAAGTCCAACCCTTATTCCACTTGTCACAAATCTTGTGCCAATCCTTTGGAAATATTTTCCCTTGGTTCTAGGGATGATGTGGGACCCCTCTGAAAAATATCATAAGTTTTAAAACTTGTTTGATAATTTTTGGAGGTAAATCAAACCCTAGAACAGCCTTGATGAATTTCCTGAGGAAAAGGCAGTGCACAAAAACCTCTGGAAATTTTATGTAAGGTTAATCCTAGAGTGAGGAAGCTCCAGCTAAAATTTTGGAATTTTTGGAGTTAATTTGCTGCCTCTAAAAATTCCTCCAACCTTAGCTTCAAATTCAAATTCAAAGCTGGCACTATTCCTTGGGCTTGAGCCGCTTTCCAAAGCAGGTCCAACCCAACCGCATCCTCAGCTCACCAGACCTCCTTTTCCCCTGCGTGAGGTTGTAACCGTTGGATCAGATCCAACCACCACGACCTCACGCAACCCAACCACCACCTGTCCTCTCCCTCGCGAGGTCGTAGCTGTTGGATCAGCATCCAACCGCCATGACCTCCCCTCGCTATCAAGCGCATCAGACCTCCCACCCGCGCGAGGTCGTAGCCGTTAGATGGAGATCTCACGGCCACGACCTCCCTTCTCATCTCGTAGCCGTTGGATAAAGATCCAACCGCTACGACCTCCTTTCTCTTTTCTGTGTTGTGCCCAACTGCCCAAACCTCCCACACCTCAGTTAGTCGCCGTTAGATCCAAATCTAATGGCCACTACCTCCCACCATTGTTCGTTGCCGTTGGATTGAAATCCAACCGCCACGACCTCTTTTGTGTCGTGCGTAAGGCCCACGACCTCCCCTAAATGTTATGCGCCCTTGGATGTAAATCCAATGGTCATGACCTCCTCTAGATGTTGTGTGCCGTTGGATTAAAATCCAACAGCCACGACCTCCCTGTGTGCTGTGCGCAATAGCCATGACCTCCCTTCTGTTGTGTGTCGTTGGATTGAAATCCAAAGGCCACGACCTCTCTTTGATGTTGTGTGCCCTTGGATTAAGATCTAATGGCCATGACCTCCTGTCGTGCGTACCAGCTCAAGACCTCCCTCTATGTTGTGTGCCATTGGATGAAGATCCAAAGGCCACGACCTCCCCTCATCACTGAGTGCCCTTGGATGAAAATCCAAAGGCCATGACCTTCCCCTCGCTTATTGTAACATCCCAAATACCTAAACAGGTGTTTGTTCAAATATATTTAAATGTGTAGAAATTAAAACTTTTTCTCACATCTTGAAAACCCTAAAACTCTCATGAGATTCTTGTCCAAGAGTTGTGTAATCCAAAAACACAAAGTCCTTGTTGACCAAAAGTCAAGTCCTTTTTCCATTTGTCACCACTCTTGTGCCAAACATTTGGAAAATAATTTTCCTTGGTCCTAAAGTTGATGTGGGACCCCTCTGAAAAATATCGCAAGTTGTAAAACTTGTTTGATAAATTTTGGAGGTAAAACAATCCTTTGAACAACCTTAATGAATTTCCTGAGAAAAATGCATAGCATAATAACCTCTGGAAATTTTATGTAAGGTTAATCATGATGTCAGCAAGCTCCAGTTTGAATTTCATAAATTTTGGAGTTGTTTGGCTATCCCAAACAATTCGCAAAGTCTCACCGCTTAAAGGTTCAAATTCAAAAACCTCAAGATCCTTGGGCTAGCTGCTTGGCAAAGCCGGTCCAAATTTCAACCATTTCAAGACCTCGGCGACCTCCTTTCCACCTTGATGAGGTCGTGGCCGTTGGATTTACATCCAACCGCCACGACCTCCTCCTCAAAGAAATGCACGAGTCCTCTCCCACCTCATCTGGTCACTGCCCTTGGATCAAAATCCATGGCCATGACCTCCCCTGTGTTTTTAAACCTCAAATACCTCCCTTTTGCATCTTGTTGAGGTCGTAGCCGTTGGATTTAATCCAAAGGCCACGACCTCCTCTGCAAACCACCACTGCGAGGACCTCCCACCTTGTTGAGGTCGTAGCCGTTGGATTAAATCCCAAGGCCACGACCTCCTCTGCAAACCGCCACTGCAAGGACCTCCCACCTTGTTGAGGTCGTAGCCATTGGATCAGATCCAACAGCCCACGACCTCCCCTCAAAATCTAGCGCATTTGACCTCCCCATCTCATGTTGTGCACCGTTGGATTAAAATCCACGGTCACGACCTCCTCCTTGCCTCGTCGCGTCAGACCTCCCACAAGACGTGAGGTCGTAGCCCTTAGATCTAAATCTAAAGGCCATGACCTCCCTTGTGCGTTGCGCAAGCTCAGGACCTCCCTATTTGTTATGTGCCCTTGGATTTAAATCCCAAGGCCATGACCTCCCCCTCATTTTCTCAAGTCGCGTGCGGATTAAGTCCTCCCAGAGGTCCGCGCTGCTTGGATTGAGATCCAACGCCTATGGACCTCCTGTCCCTTTTTCCACGTCTTGCGCGTTCAAGATTATGGAGATCGAGGCCCACGACCTCCCGTTCAGATCGTGTGGCCGGGACCTCCTCCCGATCTTAAAACATAACGGTTCAAAATGAACATCCAATGGCGAGACCTCCTCATTCACTTAATCCGACGGTGAGCTTGAGGTCTGTTCTTCTCTAGCTTGGGCTCGTGCAGAGCCATGGCAATGGGCAAAGTCGAGCACGGTCGCATCCAACGGCTCGCCTCGCAAGCATTAAATGCGTGTCGGCCCTTTCCGCCCCTAGGCCACGCCTGCCTTAACCTACTCTGTCCCATCCGCCTTGTCCAAGTCCAGACCTCCCATGGACCTCCCCATGGGCTAAGCTCACCATGAGCTTAACCCAGGTGCTGAGGACCTCTGTGCCATTGGTATAAGGTTCCTCGAGCTCCCTTTGGCTTCTTTTACACACTTGGAGCTTGCCATGCCGATGCTTGGCCGAGCTCCTACCTCACTAACCTCCTCTCTGGTGGCTGCCATTGTTGAAGTCCTTGGAGCTTCTCGGTGGCACAAGAGTTCCAAAGGCTCCTTTTCAACCCTTGCTCACTTTGTGCTCCCAAAACCACTTGAAGTTAACCCTAACTTAATTTGTTTGGGCATTTTTCAGAGGTGGCCAAAGTGGATCCTGAAGTTGGAGCTTTGGCCGTGGAACACCTTTCTTCCCCGGCACCGGTCCTTCTGTAATAGCCCAAAATTTCAAATTTGGTTAAAGTTTAAAACTTATTTGAATTTGTGAATTTTCTGAAATTTTAAAAACTTTTTCCTAAATGTTTTAAAGCTAAAATAATTTAATTACAAAATTTATTATCAAGTTTAAGTTGGAAATAATTTTATCAAGTCAAAAATAACTCTAGGGATTTATGTGAATTTTTCTGGAATTTTTAGAATTTATTTACTAATTTCTAAAGCCTATTTGATTTAACCTGAATATTTAAAATAGGAAATCAACTTAAAATACCTAAAACCTTTGGGCCAAAACCCTACAGGCGCCCATTTGCTCTTCTTTTGGCCCATCTCGCCCGCCCAAGATGCCCCATCTCCTCATCACGCCTCTCCTCCATTGACCGTCAGATGTGCATCGGACGCCAAGAAGCTCACGCCACACGCCCCCATCACCACCCAATCCGCATCCAACCGCCGCCCACCTTCTTCTCCACGCCTCCTTTCTTCCCCACGTTCTCAACAAGCAACCCCACCGCCATTTTCGCGTGGGAGAGCTTCACAAAACCACCGCCTCAACCTCCCTCTCCTCTCGCGGACGCACGCACGAGACTCGGCGCCCTCAACCGCCCCCATTCCCCCACTTCTCCCCTCTTCTCCGCGCACGACTCAGTCGACGCCACAACCGCCACAAGACGAACCCCACTACACCCTCGCGCCTCGGACCTCCCGGCCCCTATAAAGAGAGAGCCTCGGGGCGCCACGTTCCACGGATCCCAACGCCCCCACTCACGCCCTCTCACTCGCTGTGTGCTCGCCGCGATTTGGGATCTTCCCGCCGCCGGTCGCAAGTCCACCGCCGCCTATAGCGCCGCCACCATCATCGCGGCGTCCACGACGCCGCCGTAGACCTTCGCCACTGCGCGCGCACCGGCCCGCCGTGTCGCCGAGCTCCACGGAACCACCTCGCCGCCGTCAAGCCAAACCCGCCGCCGCTTTCGCCGCCGCCATCTCCGTCGCGCCTTCCGTGTGGGTGAGCTCCCTAGGTTCCCGTCTCCCCTTGTTCCGATGCACACTCGCCGGCCATCAGTAGTGACGGCCACGTGACCCTCGCCCGACGCGCCGCCTGCCGCCAACGTGGCGTGGCCACCTCACGCCCATGTGGCGCCACTCACGCCCATGTGGCGACCACGCCGTATGCACGCCACATCACGCCACCTCCTCAGTGCGCCAGGCGTGGACTAAGTCCACGTGGGCGTGTCTCTAACATAAGGGCCCGACGTCGTAATTTTTTTAATTTCTTTTAAATCCCGAATTCCTTCGCTGATGTCAAGATTAGCAATAATTAGATTTCCTTTAGAAAATAATTAAAAATGGATTAAATAACGATTTAGGATTAAATTTGTAAAATTCATAACTTTTGCATCCTAATTCCAAATTAGATGATTCAAATTGCTAAAATCTTAGAAAATTATATTCTAACTAAATAAAATATAATTATTCAATTTGGATTTCAGTTTAGTCCTGTTTTAGAATTTAGAAATTCATTTAAATTCCAAATTTAGGTTAAAATTTGTAAAATTCATATCATCTGAATTCCAACTCCAAATTTATTAGTTTAAATTGTCATTTTGAATTTGAAACTTTTTAAATTGCAAATTTAGGATTTAAACTTGTAAAATTCATATCTTTTGTTTCCTAATTCCAAATTGAGTGTTTCAAACTTATAAAGTCTTATAAAATTATTATCTAGCCAAATAAAATATAATTATTTTATTTGGAGTTAGTTTAAACTGTCGTCTTGATTTTATTTGAATTTCAATTGATTTGTCGTATTTTCACGTTTAGATTACGACGATTCCGGGGAATTTGATTCTTCCGAAGAATTAGAATTTCAAGACTTCAGCGAAGGCAAGTTACACTTTGACCATGTTGCACCTACTATTTTAAAGTTATTTAATTCAATGTTTAAATTTATTATTGCATGCCTATTCTTAGTCAATTATTTTAATACCCTGTTTAAATGCTTAGCTATTCCAATTGTTATTGTATGGCCAATTTTGTATATTGAAATGCCATCCCTTGTCACCATAGGTAAAATTGTTTGGAAATGCTTAGCAAATGTTTAGACCATGATTTTGAATTTGGGAGGATTTAGCCAAATCATTACAACTTGTTTAAAATCAAATCTATGGTATTGTTTTACCATAGAGAGTTTGTAAAGGTGGTTTACACCAAAATGAAACTAAAACGGTTTGGACTTGGGCTAAACGGATGAATGGTGGGTGCAGTTTATGCACGGTTTAATCTGGTTAGGATTAACACCTGTGGTTTGATTTTGAACGACGCCCAAGTCGATTAAGGACCGGTCTTGGAGCCGCATCTTGCTATGCCCTCATCAGACCACCACACGCCTTGTGCAGGCAAGACTTGGCTTAATAATTTGGGATACCTCGTAGATATTCGTGCCATTTTGTATGAGTGGGTGTTGGTTAGACAGTAGTCCCACCTGGCGCAAGAGGGGGCTCCCGGAGGATGGATAGTCCAATGGAAGCGAAACCTTAGCGGGCATGAGTTCTTTGGGGTAGATCTTTGTAATGGCCTCGTGATAATTGCTTTGTCACACGCCTTAGGAAGCGTGGATTGGCCGACACAAGGAGTAAATTATCTCGTGTGGGTAAAGCTGTACAAACTCTGCAGAGTAGAAACTATTCGAATAGCCGCGTCCGCGGTCATGGACATGCTAGCAAAGCCACTTTGAGTTAGACTTGTTTTTGGTTTTAAAATGGTTTCAACAGATGTTTTCAGGATGGTTAGTCCTGTGGGAAATTTGGGCGGTTAGCCATTGTGATTGGAGGATATCCATCACCTTTCTTGGAGGTTATCCACATTATTCAATTGTCATTTAAAATATGATTTTAATTACTGTATGAAAATGGCCTTGCAATCTACTATGAATATTTAATCTAAAACTGCTGCTTTACGCAAAATAACCCTGCCAATGTCCTTTGTCTACTTTATGCATGCATTACAATTCCATATTGGGTGTAACTTGCGAGCACGGTAGTTGTGCTCATGCTTGCTTTATGCAACAAAATTTCAGGAGAAGACTACTATCAGGACGGTGAGGACACCGACGCCTAGGCTACGCCCCCAGACGATTGCCTGTGGCGGATCGTTCTGGCCTACTACTACTGTTTTTATTTCCGCTGTGTTGTTTAATCTTTTATTTGGCTTCATGCCCAATTGTATCGAACTCTGATTTGCTATTAATGCTATTCGAGATTTGGTTATGTTATCATTTTTGTAACTGTGTACACCGGAAATCCTAGACTGGTGTATGAACACAGAGGGTTCGGGATCTTTCGTTCCCGGGTCCGACAAAAGTGGTATCAGAGCCATGTCGTCTGTAGGACGCGGCCCTAGAATTGTCTTAAGGACATATTTTCAAAAACTAAAGCTATTTTGAGTCTATCTAGCGTCATTCTCAACCTTTCTCTTTAAAATATTTACTAACTCATCTCCTTCTCAAAATTTTAGATGGCTGAAAGACCGGATGCTACTTCTCACGGAGCCTTTACTGGTGTGAGACCCCGATTTATTAGGCTCATAATACTTAGTCATCCAATTGACCCTAGTATTATCAACCAAATAAACCGGTCTCGAGAGATGTATACTTCCTGAATGCAAGATACATACCTCACAACAAAAGAATGTATCAATTCCATACAACACATAGTACATAAGCAACAAACCGAAGTTAATATAAATAAAGGATAGTTATTACAAAAGAGAGGCCGACCGCCAAATAACAACAAGTCTACAAGAATACACAATGAAGCAAAAGTGCCATAAAGATGGCCCAAAATAAGAGCCAACCAAGGTGCCTTAGCCCACAAGGCAATCGACCGGACCGCCAAGCTAGTCGCTTCCCAACCACCGACAACTCACAAAAGTAAAGCCCTTTGGGCTCTACCTCCTCTGCAACAAAGTTGTTAAGCAAAGCAAATGAGTACAAAATGTACTCATAAGACCGACGTGTGAGATAACGAGAACTATAATTTAGCTACATGCAAGCTTTATTTAAGTGGGTGAGGCTTTGGACTCATTTTAGCATAAAGCAAGTTTCATTTGCAATAACATAATAGATTGAAGGCAATTTGGCAAAGCATTTTTAATTGTTGAAATAACAACGAGATAATAACATAGTAACAACAACAAGATCAACCCGAAGTGACTAACCCAAGTCACCACAACAATAGCATGAACATCCATTCATGCCACCCATCAAGTTTTAATTAAATGGTTGAGACTAGTTCTTGAACGACCTTACCAAGCATGTCCATAACCTAGGGCGAGGCTATTCAATAGTTTTAACCTGCGCAGGGTGTACCAATGTACCCACACGTCGATCGCCTTTCCTTTAAGCACACTACCTTTGGTATGCTTGCGCGGCTAAGTCCTCTGAGACATTTCCAATGGACAGTGCTAATTTTGACCCGCACAACCCACGGGGATAAGGACCCAATGGACAGCCTAACCGGTCTGCCACTGCTCCATTCCCACACCACACACACACACACATTTTATCTTTAAAACACACCAACCGAGCGACCCCAATTAGCACCGCCCAAAGTACTTAGTCAAGAGAGGTCCCATATCCCCCTCGTGTGGTTAGCACGCAAAAGCGCTTGGCTTAGTGACCCAAGTAACTCGGTCCTTAGGGACCCAGGCATACCACCACATTCCAAAAACCGCACCATCCATCCAATATGCCCAAGTCTAAATCAATCTTTTATTTTCAGTTTTTGATTTTACAAATTAATCAAAGCACAAGTGCTGGACATATAGGAGTAATAATCAGTTTTGAGTGATCAAGACCATCGACTAAGTCGATGATCGCCCATTACTACCGATAACTAAGCATGGCTAAGCAATGTTAACGTAAACTACTAAGTGATAAGAGCTCATCCAACGAGCTCAAAC
Source organism: Phyllostachys edulis (assembly GCA_036346405.1). Classification (NCBI taxonomy): domain Eukaryota; kingdom Viridiplantae; phylum Streptophyta; class Magnoliopsida; order Poales; family Poaceae; genus Phyllostachys; species Phyllostachys edulis. The sequence continues at coordinate 12,139,667 of CM070561.1, read as the reverse complement.
CACAGCAAATAACCTAGGCTCATGGGTAGTAGAGGATAAACAATTCCTACAGATTATGCAACTATAGGATTACTAGCGATATTTTAACACAAAGTAGCATGCATACATATAAGTGAAACAAAATATTAAGCTTTAAAGTAATGGGACAATGATGGAAATGATCAAACTGCTTGCCTTGTTGCTGTTGCTCAAGTTGTGGCTGAGGGTCACTTTCGGGATTACCACAAATGTCGAAACCTAACGGAAAAGCGATAAAGAACCGATAAGAACAACGAAAAACCAAAAAGACTCAACAGCAAAACTTCTCCGAATGCTATGAAAATTTTACCGCAGCAAGACAATGATTTATCATGAATTTAGCAACAAGAACCAATTGATTTGGATTCTCAATGCAAAAGATATGATGAAATCAATTCTGCTCAGCCCCTAAAAACACCAAACTGCACTATTCACTAATTTAATTATGAGGCAACATTTTCTAAAATGGTGGTGATACTGAGATTTTTACTGTAAAACCAGCACCTCATGAGATGAATAACACAATTGAGTTCACCTCATTTGGAGCTATTATGCACTTTCTACAATTTTTCAAAAACAAGAACTTGAACAAAATTATAATGCACAAGTCCTCATTTTTATAACAGCAACATGCTCAAAACTAATTTTCACAGTGAGTTCATTAATAGAGGAAACCAACAAAGTTGGTCTCACTCAAAAATAATCTACAGAGCATTAGTTATGTATTTTACAAGTTAAGCATCAATTTGAGTGTACATTTAAAGCTAGTTTTGAAACCTATTTGCAAAACCATGTTCTGGAGCTGAACTGGGCTCATAACCATTTTTTTTTATTGGAGCCCAGGTCAAGCCAGAACCAACAAAATTTGAATGACCTCATTTCGATTTAAAATGAAAAAGATATGAAATTCTAAAGTTATACCTTATTTCAGCTTATAATTAAGATTTCACAGGAATTTCTAAAACCCACAAAGACATGGGAGGACATAAGCGGCTCAGATCAACGCGGGGGAGGTCTTCAACGGTCGAGATCTTCCAAAGGAAGAGCTAAACTATCAAGATCTCCCCGAGGAAGATCTACATCGTCAGGACCTCACAGGGGAGGTCCTGGACGGTCCAGATGTTCCCAGGGAGGACTTTGATGGTCCAGATCGTCAGAGGAGGACCTTGACGGTCAAGATCTACCCGGGAGGTCATGAACGGCCGAGATGACCTAGGGAGGTCCTAAGGGAGGTCTAACGTCCACAGCACCTCCAGGAGGTCCGGGCGGCCACGATCACTCAAGGGAGGTCTTGGGCGCTCAAGATCTCCCCGGAGGAGGTCTGGGCGTCCTGACCCTCCAAAGCCGCACGCTTCGGACATGGAATAAATGCGCGAGACACAAAGAGGTCCGCGCAGGAGGTCTTAAATCTTGCGCACGGGCGAGATTAAAGACATGCTAATGATTAAGAGGTTGAGCAAATGATTGGCGCATTAACGCGGTGGATCTTTGTCCTAAAACGACAACAAAGATCGCCGATCTTGTCCGACAAAGACCCGAGCTCAAAGATGTGGTCATCGCCGCGATCTGATGACCTCATGGCGACACCCAATGGTACCGTTGGGTCCGCAATAACCATGCGCACCAATGGACCTCCTCTCGGCAATGCGATGGTTTTGAACGCCATGAGCCGAGAGGGCAACGAAGGTAAGCACGGCCAAAATCCGAAATGCAAAATGAAGCTCATGCGACATTCAAGCGTGTGCTCAAATAAAGCTCCGCAACAAAGATACATGCGGGTGCCAAACAACTAAGGGACTAACAGAGGAGTACAGGAGGTCCCGAGGTCCGAGGAGGTCGAGGAAGGAAGGACCGGTCTTGGGAGGAAAGGTGCTCCACGACCAAAGCTCCAGCTCAAGCTCCACTTTGTCCACCTCTGAAAATGCCCAAACTAATCAAGTTAGGACTTGCTCCCATAGGGAAAGGCACAAAAGAAGCTCAGAGAAAAGGAGGAGAAACTCCGGGGACCCTTGTCCACCGAGGAGCTTCAAGCTCCAAAGAATGGCGCCAAGGAGAGCTTCGTGGTTTAGAGCTCACAAGCAGGGGGTGCAAGCAAGGAACAATGGTGTGTAACTGAAGCCAAAGAAACAGAGGGGAGGTTTTATACCTAGGGCACAGGAGGTTGTGAACCACGGGTTAAGCTCATGGTGAGCTTGGCCCATGGGTCGGTCTAGGGCTTGGACAAGATGTAAAGTTGACATGGTGACAAAGCTAGGCGGTGGAGAGGCGGAAAGTCGACACGCATTTAATGCGGGTCAACAAAGAGTTGTTATAATGTACACAAATGATGACACGCATTAATTCATCGCTCGATGCTTGCACGCATGCGTGACCGAGGAAGGAGAAGAACAGAGAGGTCATTTTGACCGTTGGATAAGACCACGGGAGGTCCTAGCCATCGGATCCTATTTTTGAACCGTTACGCTTAAAGGATCGGGAGGAGGTCCCACCACACGATTTGGAAAGGGAGGTCGTAGCCCTCCGATTTCCAAAAGCAGATCTTATAAGGATAAAGGGTTAGGAGGTCCTAGCCTTTGGATTTACATCCAAGGGCTCTGACACTGAGGAGGACATAATCTGCGTGTGACTTAGAGAAAAAGGGAGGTCATGGCCTTTGGATTTAAATCCAAGGGCGCACAACCAAAGGGAGGTCTTAGCGCTGCTTGCAAGCAAGAAAGAGGTTATGGCCATCGATCAAGATCTAGTGGCGATGAGAGGCGAGGAGGTCATGGCCGTGAGATTCATATCTAACGGCCACGACCTCACGACGGGAGGTTTGGTGCGCTAGATTTTGAGGGAGGTCGTGGGTCGCTGGATCTCGATCCAACAGCTCGACCTCAACAAAGTGGGAGGACCTCGCAGAGAAGGTTTGCAGAGGAGGTCATGGCCTTAGGATTGAATCCAACGGCCACGACCTCAAGTGAGTACAAAATGGAGGTCAAGGTGGTTTGAGCTCATGGGAGGTCGAGGCCATGGATTTTGATCCAACGGCCAAGACGATGAGGTGGGAGGTCTGGCGGTATTGACGCGGAGGAGGTCGTGGCGGTTGGATGTTAATCCAACGGCTACGACCTGATCAAGGTGGATAGGAGGTCCGACGCGCTAAGGAGGCGGTTGGGTTGGACACCTTTGCAAAGCGGTTCAAGCCCAAGTCAAACCAGTTTATTTAGATTAATAAACAAGCTGAGACAAAAGAGGATTTATTTGAGATAGCAAATGAACTCCAAATTTGATGAAATTTTAACTGGAGCTTGCTGACAATGAGATTAACCTTGTATAAAATTTCCAGAGGTTATTATGCAATGCATTTTTCTCAGGAAATTCATGAAGGTTGTTCAAGGATTTGTTTTACCTCCAAAATTTATCAAACAAGTTTTACAACTTGTGATATTTTTCAGAGGGGTCCCACATCAGTTTTAGGACCAAGGAAAGTATTTTCCAAATGTTTGGCACAAGATTTAAGATAATTGGAAAAGGAGTTTGACTTTTGATCAACAAGAGCTTTGTGTTTTTGGATTACACAACTCTTGGACTAGAATCACAGAAGAGATTAGGGGTTTTCAAGATGTGAGAAAAAGTTTTAATTTCTACACATATAATTATACTTGAACAAACACTGTTTATACAGTTGGGATGTTACAACTGGATACTGGGCTGAGATACTTTGGGAAATGATGCAGCACCTGGGTTACCGGAAGAGGCCAACTTTCCAAGGATTCAAGTACCAGGTGGAAGAACAACAGCTGTGGAGAGTGGAGGTGCTCATCTACTCCAATCTCGCACCAGACACCGTCTTCCACGTCTTTGACACTCCGATCCGGCGCAACACCTTTGATGATGGCATGCAGGATGCGGCAAGGGAGGTAGTTCGCCACCTTCGCTACACTTACAATCATCGCCTTCATGGCACCGGGTTTCATTATTACCCGATGCACATTCCAACCCGGCTTGACAGTACTTTCAACTCCGCTAGAGACGAAGATTCCCCCGAACTGACACACCAGGTGGATCTGGCTAAGTCTTTGGATTACGCCTACGGAAACACCTTGAATGACTTGCTCACCGCCGTAATGCAGACTACAAGAAGCGTAAGAGAAGTCAAGATCAGAATCATGAGTCAAGCTAGCTACAAGGTCAAGCGAGGCTAGCTCCAAAGTGAGCCGTATATACCCCGATACCCATAGTAGTTATCTTCCCTGTTAGCTCGACCATTAGTTGCGAATTATGAGCTACTATCTTATTTGTGGTAGCCATAACCTTTGAATCAAATGACTAAATAAAGGAACTTTTTGGAAAATCTGTTCTTTGTCTTGTGTGCTCTTTGTGTTCTTGGGCTATTAGAATTTACCCTTAGAACTTCCTATCTGTCTATCTCTCCTAAATCTTTGGAGTTCTAGCAGATGGTGACCACCGTCATCAAGCAATGGCGTGTCCGAGGTCGGGCAACGAAAACGCGGATTACGGGGAGGATCCTGCAAAGAACCACCACCGCCACCAGCTGAAGGACCAGATTGGCGTCAGATGATGGAAAACCAAAACCATTTGATTAACCTCCTAGCTCAGTCCCTCAGCAGCGTGCAAAATGTGCAGGCAGCAGCTCGGACTGCACCACCACCTCCACCTACGCAGAGGTTGACCATGGTCGACTTCTTGCGCATGCGCCCACCGACCTTCTCCAGCAGCACAGAGCCGATGGATGCCGATGACTGGATCCGTGCTATCGGGAAGAAGCTGGATATCACTCAGTGTACTGATCGTGAGAGAGTCCTGTTTGCCTCTCATCAGCTCACCGGTCCCGCATCTAAATGGTGGGATAACTACAACATCTCCCATACTGATGCGCAGACTATCACTTGGGAGGAGTTTGTGCGGGCTTTCCGCCATGCACATATCCCCGCGGGAATAATGACCCTAAAGAAGAAAGAGTTCCACGCGCTCAAACAAGGCAACCGCACAGTGGGTGAATAAAGCGTTTCGCCAAGAGGCCAAGCATCAGGAGATGGAGAACCGCAAGCGGAGGATGGCTGCTCAGAAGTTCAATTCTGGAGGACAACCCAAACCTCGCTTTGCTCAGCCTCAGCCACCCCAGCATGGTAGATTCTAGTCATCTACCCCTAGAGCCCCAGCACCCGCACAGCGCCCCAGTTCTTCCGGCTTCCGCAACAATGCACCTGCAAGACAGTTTCAACAGAAGAACCCAGCTCCATCAGCATCAGGTGTGACATGCTTCCATTGCAATGAGACTGGGCATTATGCCAACAAATGCCCGAAGAAGCAGCAGTCTGCGACCCCCGTCAGGCCAGCATCAGGAGTACCAGCCACTGGCGGCGCCCCAAAGCCGGCGGGCCAGTTCACGAAGGGACGTGTGAATCACGTCACAGCAGAGGAAGCTCAGCGGCACGGATGTCGCCCTGGTACGCTTTTGTTAATTCGATACCAGCATCAGTTCTGTTTGATTCCGGAGCTTCGCATTCTTTTGTATCCAATAAGTTTGTGGGCAAAAATGGGTTACCTATTTCTCCATTAAATAACCCTATGATAATCCATTCCCCGGGCTCGGAAATGAGAACTAGTTCCCTATGCCCGAATCTTACCCTGGAGATATCTGGAGTTTCCTTCATAGCAGACTTGATAGTTCTGCATTCTCAAGGTCTAGATGTAATACTTGGGATGGATTGGTTAGCCAAGAATCAAGGACGGATAGACTGTGCTAATAGGTCTATCACTCTCACTAATGAGGAAGGAGTCACAGTTGAATTCAAGCCCAAGACCTGCATCGGAGGAAGTTCCATACTGACCAGCTTGAAGGAGTTAAAGCTTGAAGATATACCAGTAGTGCAAGAGTTCCCGGATGTCTTTCCTGATGATTTACCCGGCATGCCACCGGATAGGGACATAATATTCTTAATAGACTTAGTCCCAGGGACCGCTCCAATCTCGAAGTGACCCTATAGAATGCTGGCTAACGAATTGGCAGAGATGAAGAAACAAATTGAAGAGTTGCGGAGCAAGGGATATATTCGCCAAGTTCATCACCTTGGGGGCACCAAGATCTTGTTTGTCAAGAAGAAATACAACAGTATGAGGATGTGTGTAGATTATAGATCACTCAATGAGGTGACAATCAAGAACAAGTACCCACTACCTAGGATTGATGATCTGTTCGATCAACTGAAAGGAGCAAGTGTATTCTCGAAGATTGATTTAAGATCCGCTATCACCAAATGAAGATCGCACTGTAAGATATTCAAGACGGCCTTCACCACGGATATGGATCATGACGAGTTTACTGATAATGTCTTTCGGTTTGACGAACGCCCCTACTTATTTCATGAATATGATGAACAAAGTGTTCATGGAATTCTTGGATAAGTTTGTGGTTGTTTTCATCGATGACATCCTCGTCTATTCGAAGAGTGAAGAAGAACATGAGAACCACCTCAGACTAATTTTGGGAAAACTCAGGGAGAACCAGCTTTATGCCAAATTCAGCAAGTGCGAATTTTGGCTAAGTCAGGTGGCATTCCTTGGACATATTGTGTCCGCAGGAGGAGTTGCAGTAGATCCAGCCAAAGTCGAAGCAGTAATGGATTGGAAACAACCTAAGTCTGTCACAGAGGTGAGAAGTTTCCTTGGATTGGCCGGTTATTACCGCAGATTCATTGAAGGTTTCTCCAAGACAAGAAGACCAATGACTCAACTTCAAGAAGGAGAAGAAATTTGAATGGACAGATCGTGTGAGGAAAGTTTCCAAGAGTCAAGACGAGATTAGTTTCAAAGACTGTATTGGTCCTACCAGATATTCATAAGGATTTTGTGATTTTCATGCGACGCATCTCGTCAGGGACTCGGTTGTGTATTGATGCAAGAGGGAAAAGCTGTAGCTTATGCATCTCGTCAGTTGAGCCCACATGAAGGGAATTATCCAACTCATGACCTTGAGTTAGCAGTGATTGTGCATGCATTGAAGATCTGGCGGCATTACCTCATCGGTAACCGCTGTGAAGTTTTCACGGATCATAAGAGTCTGAAGTACATATTCACTCAGTCTGACCTTAATCTCCGACAGAGAAGATGGCTAGAATTGATAAAGGATTATGACCTTGGGATTCATTACCATCCGGGCAAGGCGAATGTAGTTGCGGATGCCCTGAGCAGAAAGGCGTATTGCAATACCATCTCGGTTCAGAAGAATCAGCCAGAGTTGTACGAAGAATTGAAGCATCTGAACTTGGAGATTGTTGATCAAGGTTGTGTGAACGCGTTGGAAGTTCAATCAACACTTCAGAGTCAGATCAGAGAGAAGCAGATAGAAGATGAAGACATCAAGGAGATCAAGAAGAATATGAGAAGAGGCAAAGCCCCAGGATTCGCCGAAGATGAGCAAGGAACAGTATGGTTCGGAAACCGCATTTGTGTATCGGATCAACAGGATTTAAAGCAATGATTACGAGGGAAGCTCATGAGTCGCCTTATTCCATTCATCCCGGCAAGACCAAGATGTACCAGATCTAAAGGAAAGATATTGGTGGGTCAAGATGAAGCGAGAAATTGCTGAGTTTGTAGCCCGTTGTGATGTGTGTCAGCGAGTCAAGGCAGAGCATCAAAGACCCGCTGGTTTGCTGCAACCGTTGCCGATTCCCGAGTGGAAGTGGGAAGAAGTTGGTATGGACTTCATTACCGGACTTCCTAGGACCCAATCAGGATGTGACTCTATCTGGGTGATAATTGATCGGTTCACGAAAGTAGCTCACTTCATTCCGGTCAAGACCACCTACAGATGCAGCAAGTTAGCAGAGTTATATATGGCTAAGATCGTCTGTCTACACGGAGTACCCAAGAAGATCGTGTCCGACAGAGGATCACAGTTTACGTCAAGATTTTGGCAGAGTCTGCATGAAGCTTTGGGAACCAGACTCAATTTCAGCACCGCATATCATCCGCAGACGGATGGACAGACAGAACGAGTCAACCAGATTCTTGAAGACATGCTTCGAGCCTGCGCCTTAGAGTACGGACAAAGTTGGGACAAGAATCTGCCCTATGCGGAATTTTCGTACAACAATAGCTACCAAGCCAGTCTTCAGATGTCCCCATTTGAGGCTTTGTATGGCAGAAAATGCAGAACTCCGCTCCTTTGGGATGAAGTAGGAGAGCACCAATTCTTTGGACCGGAGTTGATTAAAGAAGCTGAAAGCAAGGTTAAAGCAATAAGAGAACATCTGAAAGTAGCACAAGCCCGACAGAAGAGTTATGCTGATAATCGTCGGAGAGAGTTGACCTTTGCAGAAGGTGATTTTGTCTATCTCCGAGTTACTCCACTCCGAGGAGTAAGAAGGTTCCGGACCAAAGGAAAACTCGCACCCAGATTTGTGGGACCTTACAAGATTTTGGCAAGAAGAGGTGAAGTTGCATATCACCGAGCTACCAAAGATCTTTATCCGCCAGTACACAATGTCTTCCATGTTTCACAGCTAAAGAAGTGCCTCCGAAGTGCTCAAGATCGGACCATTCGAAAGCATTGATCTTCAAGAAGATCTCACATACGTGGAGCAACCAATTAAGATTCTGGACGTTGCAGAGCGTGTCACCCGGAGCAAGATCATACGCTCATACAAAGTTCAGTGGAGCCACCACCCGGAAAGCGAAGCCACTTGGGAGCGAGAAGAAGATATTAAAGCTGGTTGTCCCCACCTTCTTGCCGGTCAATCCTGAATCTCGGGGTCGAGATTCCCTTAAGGGGGGGAGGTTTGTAACAGCCCAAAATTTCAAATTTGGTTAAAGTTTAAAACTTATTTGAATTTGTGAATTTTCTGAAATTTTAAAAACTTTTTCCTAAATGTTTTAAAGCTAAAATAATTTAATTACAAAATTTATTATCAAGTTTAAGTTGGAAATAATTTTATCAAGTCAAAAATAACTCTAGAGATTTATGTGAATTTTAGAATTTATTTACTAATTTCTAAAGCCTATTTGATTTAACCCGAATATTTAAAATAGGAAATCAACTTAAAATACCTAAAACCTTTGGGCCAAAACCCTCAAGACGCCCATTTGCTCTTTCTTTTGGCCCATCTCGGCCGCCCAAGATGCCCCATCTCCCTCATCACGCCTCTCCTCCATTGACCGTCTGATGCATCGGACGACCAAGAAGCTTCCACGCCACACGCCCCCCATCAGCCACCTGATCCGCATCCAACCGCCGCCCACCTTCTTCTCCACGCCTCCTTTCTTCCCCACATTCTCAACAAGCAACCACCCGGCCGCCATTTTCGCGTGGGAGAGCTTCACAAAACCGCCGCCTCAACCTCCCTCTCCTCTCGCGGACGCACGCACTAGACTCGGCGCCCTCAACCGCCCCCATTCCCCCTCTTCTCACAAGACGACTCGATCGACACCGCAACCGCCAACGAACCCCTACCCCACTCGCCGCCTCGGACCTCCCCGGCCCCTATAAAGGAGAGCCTCCGGAGCGTCACGTTCCACGGATCCCAACGCCCCCACTCACGCCCTCTCACTCGCCGTGTGCTCGCCGCGATTTGGGATCTTCTCGCCGCCGGTCGCAAGTCCACCGCCGCCTATAGCGCCGCCACCATCATCGCGGCGTCCACGACGTCGCCACCGTAGGCTTCGTCACTTCGTCGCGCACCCGGGGCCCGCCTTCGTGTCGCCGGAGCTCCACGAAACCACCTCGCCGCCGTCAAGCCAAACCCGCCGCCGCTCTTCGCTCACCGCCATCTCCGTCCGTGCCTTCCGTGTGGGTGAGCTCCCCAGTTCCCGTCTCCCCTTGTTCCGATGCACACTCGCCGCCATCAGAGTAGCAAAGACGGCCACGGTGACCCTCGGTCTCGACGCCGCGCGCCGCTGCCAAATGGCGTGGCCACCTCACGCCCATGTGGCGCCACCTCACGCCCATGTGGCGCCACGCTGGCGGGCGCGCCACATCACGCCACCTCACAAGGCGCCAAGGCGTGGACTAAGTCCACGTGGGCGTCTCTAACATAAGGGCCCGCACGTCGAAATTTTTTAATTTCTTTTAAATCCGAATTCCTTCACTGATGTCAAGATTATGCAATAATTAGATTTCCTTTAGAAAATAATTCGAAAATGGATTAAATAACGATTTAGGATTAAATTTGTAAAATTCATAACTTTTGCATCCTAATTCCAAATTAGATGATTCAAATTGCTAAAATCTTAGAAAATTATATTCTAACTAAATAAAATATAATTATTCAATTTGGAGTTCAGTTTAGTCCTGTTTTAGAATTTAGAAATTCATTTAAATTCCAAATTTAGGTTAAAATTTGTAAAATTCATATCATCTGAATTCCAACTCCAAATTTATTAGTTTAAATTGTCATTTTGAATTTGAAACTTTTAAATTGCAAATTTAGGATTTAAACTTGTAAAATTCATATCTTTTGTTTCCTAATTCCAAATTGAGTGTTTCAAACTTATAAAGTCTTATAAAATTATTATTCAGCCAAATAAAATATAATTATTTTATTTGGAGTTAGTTTAAACTGTCGTCTTGATTTTATTTGAATTGCAATTGATTTGTCGATTTTCACTTTTAGATTACTGACGATTCCTGGAATTTGATTCTTCCAAGAATTAGAATTTCAAGACTTCAAATAAGGCAAGTTACACTTTGACCATGTTGCACCTACTATTTTAAAGTTATTTAATTCCATGTTTAAATTTATTATTGCATGCCTATTCTTAGTCAATTATTTTAATACCCTGTTTAAATGCTTAGCTATTCCAATTGTTATTGTATGGCCAATTTTGTATATTGAAATGCCATCCCTTGTCACCATAGGTAAAATTGTTTGGAAATGCTTAGCAAATGTTTAGACCATGATTTTGAATTTGGGAGGATTTAGCCAAATCATTACAACTTGTTTAAAATCAAATCTATGGTATTGTTTTACCATAGAGAGTTTGTAAAGGTGGTTTACACCAAAATGAAACTAAAACGGTTTGGACTTGGGCGAAACGGATGAATGGTGGGTGCAGGTTTATGCACGGGTTTAATCTGGTTAGGATTAACACCCAGGGTTTGATTTTGAACGACGCCCAAGTCGATTAAGGACCGGTCTTGGAGCCGCATCTTGCTATGCCCTATCAGACCACCACACGCCTTGTCCAGGCAAGACTTGGCTTAATAATTTGGGATACCTCGAGATATTCGTGCCATTTTGTATGAGTGGGTGTTGGTTAGACAAGAGTCCCACCCGACGCAAGAGGGGCTCCTGAGGATGGATAGTCCAATGGAAGCGAAACCTTAGCGGGCATGAGTTCTTTGGGGTAGATCTTTGTAATGGCCTCGAGATAATTGCTTTGTCACACGCCTTAGGAAGCGTGGATTGGCCGACACAAGGAGCAAATTATCTCGTGTGGGTAAAGCTGTACAAACTCGCAGAGTAGAAACTATTCAATAACGCGTCATGATCATGGACATGCTAGCAAAGCCACTTTGAGTTAGACTTGTTTTTGGTTTTAAAATGGTTTCAACAGATGTTTTCAGGATGGTTAGTCCTGTGGGAAATTTGGGCGGTTAGCCATTGTGATTGGAGGATATCCATCACCTTTCTTGGAGGTTATCCACATTATTCAATTGTCATTTAAAATATGATTTTAATTACTGTATGAAAATGGCCTTGCAATCTACTATGAATATTTAATCTAAAACTGCTGCTTTACGCAAAATAACCCTGCCAATGTCCTTTGTCTACTTTATGCATGCATTACAATTCCATATTGGTGTAACTTGCAGCACGGTAGTTGTGCTCATGCTTGCTTTATGCAACAAAATTTCAGAGAAGACTACTATCGGGACGGTGAGGACACCGACGCCTAGGTTACGCCCCTGCATTTACTGTGGCGGATCGCTCGCCTACTACTACTGTTTTTATTTCATTGTGTTGTTTAATCTTTTATTTGGCTTCATGCCCAATTGTATCGAACTCTGATTTGCTATTAATGCTATTCGAGATTTGGTTATGTTATCATTTTTGTAACTGTGTACACCGGAAATCCTGGACTGGTGTATGAACACAGAGGGTTCGGGATCTTTCGTTCCCGGGTCCGACACCTTCCTTCCTCGACCTCCTCAGCTCCTCTGGACCTCCAGGTAACCTCCTGTTAGTCCCTAGAGCTGGGCACCCGCTTGAATGAAGTCGCGGAGCTTTACTTCACATTTTAGTCTTTTGGGCCGTGCTTGTCATCGTTGCCATCTCCGGCTCGCCGGCGTTCAAGGCCGCCGCCGCCGTCGAGAGTGGTCCCAGTGTGTGCGCAACACTATTGCGCACACAATGGTGCCCTTGGATGTCGCCGGCGAGGTCTACATCGCCGGCGAGGACCATCTCTTCAAACTCGGGTTTTTGTCGGACGTACACGGCAACGCCGTGTCGAATTTCGGACAAAGATCCTCTACTTAATGCGCTAATCATTGCTCAAATTTCGCTAATCATTGGCGTGTCTTAACTGCTTTTAATCCGCCCGGCGCCAAGATTAAGACCTCTCGCGCGACCTCCTTGTGTCTCCGCGCATTAACTCTGTCCGAAGGCGTCTTGTGCGCGCAAAGGCGGCGTGGTGCAGGGCGCCCTGCACCTCCTCCGAGGAAATCGCACGCCCAAGACCTCCCTTGCGCATCAGGCCGCCTGCACCTCCCCGGAGGTCTGTGGACGCAAGACCTCCGCTTGACCTCCTCGAGGTCATCTCTGCCGTTATGACCTCCCGCGCTGATCTGAGCCGCTTATGTCCTCCCCGTGTTGATCGCACCGCTGAGGACCTCCTTTCCGTGTTGTGCCCGTTGGATGTGCCATCAACGGCCACGACCTCCCTCTGCTGCTGGCGTCTTGCTAGGAGGTCCATGACCTCTGGACCTTCGCTGCGCGCGTGTGCGTTAACTCCTGGGAGGTCTGAGCCATTAGATCTCAGATCTGTGGCTCACGTCCTCCCATGTCTTTATGGTTTTTAGAAATTCCAGTGAACTGTTATTTTAAGAACTGAAAAAGGTATGAACTTTAAAATTGCATAACTAATTCAATTTAAATCCAAATAGGGTGATTCAAATTGTGTTAGCTCTGGCTTGACCTGGGCTCCAATCTAAAAATGGTTATGAGCCCAGTTCAGCTCCAGAACATGGTTTTACAAATAGATTTCAAAACTAGCTTTAAATGTTATACTAGAAATTCCTTTAACTTGTAAAATGCATAATTATTGATCTGTAGATTATTTTTGAGTGAATCCAACTTTGTTGGTTTCCTCTATTAATGCTCTAAATGTTAGAATAGGATTTAGGCATGTCACTATTTTCAGAAAACTTTCTTGTGCATTATAATTTTGTTCAAGTTCTTGTTTTTGAAAAATTATAGAAAGTGCAATATAGCTCTAAATGAGGTGAACTCAATTGTGTTATTCACCTCATGAGGTGCTGGTTTTACAGTAAAAATCTCAGTATCACCACCTTTCTAGAAAATGTTGCCTCATAATTAAATTAGGAATAGTGGCAGTTTGGTATTTTAGGGCTGAGCAGATTTGTTTTGCTCATAACTTTTGCATTGAGAATCCAAATCAATTGGTTCTTGTTGCTAAATTCCCTAAAAATCATCCTATTGCTGCTGTAGAAATTTCAGAGTATTTGGAGTACGGTTGCTGTGCTGTCTTTGTCATTTTCGTCGTTCTTATCGTTTCTTTTCGTCTTTTCGATTAGGTGTTGACGAGTGTGTTGATCCCGTGAGCGATCCTCAGCAACAATTTGACCAGCAACAGCAAGGCAAGCAGTTTGATCATATCCATTTATTGTCTATTACTTTAAAGCTTAATACTTTGTTTCACTTATATGTATGCATGCTACTTTGTGTTAAAATGTCGCTAGTAATCCTATAGATGCATATTCTGTAAGTAAATGTTCATTCTCTACTACTAAGCCTAGGATTATCTTGCTGCGATTTAGAGTTCGCTGGATGGACTCTTATCGCTTAGTAGTTTACGTTGATAATGCTTAGATAACGGTAGAAATGGGCGGTTGTCGACATTATGTCGATGACCTTGATCACACTAAAATCTTTATTCCATTTTGTCCTTCTTGTGGCTTGTTACTTTGTAAACAAATAAAACCAAAATGAAAACAAAACTGTTTTTGACTTGGGCACAATGGATGTTGGTGTGATATTTTGGGTGTGATCGGAATGGTGCCTAAGTCCCCAAGGACCGAGTTACTTGTGTCACTAAGCCAAGCGCTCTTGCGTGCTAACCACACGAGGGGATATGGGACCTCTCTTGACTAAGTACTTTGGGAGGTGTTAATTATGAGCTGGTCGGTGGGTATGTTTTAAATAAAATGTGTGTGTGTGGTGTTGGGAGGAGCATTAGCGCACCGGTTAGGGTCGTCTAATGTGTCTTTATCCCGTGGGTTATGGCTCGTAATTAGCATCATCCATTGGAAATGTCTCGTAGGACTTAGCCGTGCCGGCATACCAAAGGAAGTGTGCTAAATCATGTGGCGAAAAGGCGGTCTGACGTGTGGGTACATTGGTACACCCCTGCAGGGTTAAAACTATTCGAATAGCCTCGTCCTAGGTTATGGACATGCTTGGTAAGGTCGTGCAAGAACTAGACTACAACATTTAAATTAAAACTTGATGGGTTGGTATGAATGGATGTTCATGCTATTGTGGTGGCTAATGGGTTAGCCACTTCCAGGATTGTCGATGTTATCTATCAATTGTTACTTGTCTCGTTGTTTCTTGCAAATGAAAAATGAATTGCAACATTGCTTTGGAATCTATTTAAATATTGCAAATGAAAACTTACTTTATGCTAAAATAAGTCCAAAGCCTCGTCCACTTAAATAAAGCTTGCATGTAGTTAAACTATAGTTCTATTATACTACACGTCAGTCTTGCGAGTACATTTTTGTACTCATTTGCTTTGCTTAATAACTTTGTTGCAGAGGAGGTAGAGCCCAAAGGGCTTTACTTTTGTGAGTCTTGATGGTTGGGAAAGCGACTAGCTTGGCGGTCCTGTCGATTGCCTTGTGGGTGAAGGCACACCTTTGGTTGGTTCTTGTTTTGGGCCATCTCTATGGCACTTTTGCTTCATTGTTATCTTAGTAGTCTTGTTGTATTTGGCGGTCGGCCTCTCTTTTATAATAACTATCCTTTATGTATATTAACTTCGGTTTGTTGCTTGTTCATTCTATGTGTTTGAATGGAATTGATGCAATCTTTTGTAATGAGTTGTGTGTACTGCATTCTTGGGAAGTACATATATCTCGAGGCACGGTTTATTTAGTTGATAATACTAGGGTCAATTGGATGACTAAGTATTATGAGCCTAATAAATCGGGGTCTCACACTTATCAAAGTCGCACGCTACGGTTAAGTCCTCCCCATCGGTTCCACGCCCCTGGATCGCAATCCAACGGCCAGGACCTCCTATCCCCTTCAGCGCACGACCTCCCCCTTCCTTTCGTAACCGTGCGATGGAGATCCCACAGCTGTGACCTCCCCGTTTCTTTGCGCCTCCACGCAATGTCGATCTAAGGGTCACGACCTCCCCTGTCGAGATCCTATGGCCGCGACCTCCTCCCTTTCTATTTAAATCTTACTGTTTCTGATCTAAGGGCTGTGATCTCCCAGCCTTTCTCATCCAACAGTTGATGTGAGGTCCTGTTCTTCTCCTAGCTCGGGCGCGCGCATGCGCCATGGCAGTGGAGGAGGTCAGCGACCTTTCTTGTCCCCAACAGCTCTTTTGCTGCCAGCATTAAATGCTGGTCAGCTTTCCGCCTCTAGGCCATGCTCAGGCCTACCCCCCCTCCATCACCTCCGTCCCTATCAAAGCCATGGACCGAGCCATGGGCTAAGCTCACCATGAGCTTAACCCTAGCTCATGACCTCTATTTCCTCGGGCTATAAGACCTCCCCCTTGTCCTCCTTGGCTTCTTTTACACACTTCACCCTTGCTCTCGGTTCTGTGGAGCTCAAAACACCCAGACCTCCTTGGCCGCCATTGATGACCTTGGAGCTCCTCGGTGCATTGAGTACTCCCTCACTCGACCCCTTGCTCCATTTTGCTCCTCTAACTTCCTAGAGCTGTAACCCTAACTTAATTTTGGGTTGACCTCTTCAGGAGCGGGCTAATTGGAGTTTGGAGCTTTTGGCCGTGGAAAACCCTTCTTCACCATCGCCGGTCCTCCGCTCCTCAATCCTCCCCAGCACCTCCAAGACCTCCAGGTAACCTCCTGGTAGTCCCTTAGATGCTGGGCACCTGCTTGTATGATGTTGCAGAGCTTTCCTTTCATTTTGCCTCGGCGTGTCTTTGCCGCTGCCCATACGGCCGCGACGCTCGTCCACCCCCACACGGTGTGGGTGGTACCGATGGGTGTCTGTTATTATTGCGCACCCATACCTGGCACCCAATTGCGTCGCCGTGCCGTAGAACGCCGACGATGGCCAGATCTTGCCGTCGGTTTCGTTGTCTGATGAAACCGACAACTGTAGTGACCTCATTAGAGCCGTCCATGTTTAGATCTGGGGCTCAGATTGCCCCAGCTCGCGCGTGTGCGCTGTGCCGTGTTGATTGCGAGTCGTCCATCTCGCGATCAACGGCCACGACCTCCTCCCCCGTTCGCGCACGCGAGATCCAAACGCGCGCGTTGCCGGGAGGACATGGACCTTGGATCCAAGATCAACGGCCCATGTTCTCTGGACCTGCGCGAGCGCAAGCGCGCGATGCCGCAAGTCGTGAGCCGTTGGATCCAGGATCCACGGCCCACGTTCTCGATCCTGCGGGCGCGTGCGCGTTTTCACCGGGAGGTCTTGGACCGTTGGATGCAGCATCGATGGCCCAGGTCCTCCCCCGTCGTTGTGGTTTTTAGAAATTTCCGTTGGACTTATTTGTGAACTGAGAAAGGTAATAAACTTTGAAAATGCATAACTATTTCATTTTTAATCCAAATGAGTTTATTCAAATTTCTGCAACTCTGGTTTGAGCTGAGCTTTAATCTAAAAATGGTTGTGAGCTCAGTTCGGCTCCAGAAAATGGATTTGTTAAATTGGTTTCAAAACTAACTTTAAATGTTACATTAAAAATTCATTTAACTTGTAAAATGCATAAGTAATTGTCTATAGATCATTTTTGAGTGAATCCAACTTTGTTGGCTTCCTCTATTAGTGCACTAAATGTTAGAATGGGTTTTTAGGCATGTCACTATTTTCAAAAGAATTGTGGGTACATTTTAGTTGTGCTCATTTTCATGTCTTTGAAAAATTATAGAAAGTGCATAATAGCTCCAAATGAGATGAATCCAATTGGGTTATTCATCTTATGAGTTGCTTGAGTTACTTTAAAATTTTCAATTGCACCACCTTTCTAGAAATTTTTGCTAAACAATTTAATTATGTGAATAGTGGCAGATTGCATTTTTAAGGGCTGAGCAGAATTGTTTTGCTCATATCTTTTGCATTGAGAATCCAAATCAATTGGTTATTATTGATAAATTCTCTAAAAATCATCCTCTTGCTACTGTAAAAATTTCAGAGCATTTGGAGCAAGTTTGCTGTGGTGTCTTCTTGGTTTTCGTCGTTCTTATCGATTCTTTTCACCTTTTCGATTAGGTGTCGACGAGTGTGTTGATCCCATGAGCGATACTCTACAGCAAACTGAGCATACCCAGCAAGGCAAGCAGTTTGATCATATCCCATTATTGTCCCATTACTTTAAAAGTTTAATACTTTGTTTCACTTGTATGTATGCATGCTACTTTGTGTTAAAATATCGATTAGTTGAGCCTATAGATGCATACTCTGTAGGTAAATGTTCATTCTCTACTACTAAGCCTAGGAATATCTTGCTGTGATTTAGAGTTCGTCGGATGGACTCTTATCACTTAGTAGTTTACGTTGATGCTTAGAAATGCTTAGATAACGGTAGAAATAGGCGGTTGTCGACATTATGTCGATGACCTTGATCACACAAAAAATTATTATTCCATTATGTCCATCTTGTGCTTTGTTACTTTGTAAATAAATAAAACAAAAATGAAAACAAAATTGTTTCATGACTTGGGCACAATGGATGTTGGTGTGATCTGTTGGGTGTGAACGGAATGGTGCCTAAGTCCCCAAGGACCGAGTTACTTGCACCATTGATCCAAGCACTTTTGCGTGCTAACCACATGAGGGGGATATGGGACCTCTCTTGACTAAGTACTTTGGGGGGTGTTAATTATGAGCTGGATGGTGGGTGTTTTCAAAATGTGTTGTGTTGTGAGGGGAGCATTAGCAGATCGGCTGTAAGCTGGCTAATGTATCTTTCTCTCGTGGGTTGCGGCTCTTAATTAGCATCATCCATTGGAAATATCTCGTAGGACTTAGCCGTGCCAGCATACCAAAGGAAGTGTGCTAATAGCTTGTTGAAAAGGCGGTCTGGCGTGTGGGTACATTGGTACACCCCTGCAGGGTTAAATCTATTCGAATAGCCTCGTCCTAGGTTATGGACACGCTTGGTGATTTCCCGCAAGAACTAGACTAAACACTTAATTAAAACTTGATGGCTGGTATGAATTGGGTAATTCATGCTATTGTTGTGGTGACTATTGGGTTAGTCACTTCCAGGTTGTTCTTGTCGTTGTTATTATTATTGTATCGTTGTTACTTCAACAATTAAAAATGCTTTGTCAAAATTGCTTTCAATCTATTACATTATTGCAAATGAAAACTTGCTTTATGCTAAAATGAGCCTAAAGCCTTCCACTTAAATAAAGCTTGCATGTAGTTAACTATAGTTCTGTTATACTACACGTCAGTCTTGCGAGTACATTATTGTACTCATTTGCTTTGCTTAATAACTTTGTTGCAGAGGGGGTAGAGCCCCAAGGGCCCTACTTTTGTGAGATGTGCGGTGGTTGGGAAGACTAGCTAGGCGGCATGGTTGGTTGCCTTGTGGGCTAAAGGCAAACCCTATGGCCTTCTTTTGTTATTGCCATCTTATGGCATGTTGCTTCCACTGTTGTTTACCTCTCTTAGTTGTCATTTGGCCGGTCGGCCCCTTTTGTAATAACTCTCTCTATATTATGTATGTCGTTGTTTTATTCTAGTTCGTGCTTTGGTTCTATGTCTTGTATGATATTGATGCACGATTTTGTAAAGGGTGTGTATCTTGATTGGGAAGTATACATATTCAAGACACGGTTATTTTGTTTGTGATGTTAGGGTCAATAGATGACTAAACATTACAAGCCAAATAAACCGGGGTCCTCACAACCTCGAAGGAGGTTGTGACCCAAAAAGGGTGGTCTTTGCAAAAAGACCACGAGGAGGGGTCGTGGTAAAAGGGAGCTCGCGACCCAAGGGAGAGGTCCTGACCACAGGGGGTGGTCTTGACTAGAGAGAGAGAGAGAGAGAGAGAGGTCTAAACCCAAAGGAAGGAGGGCTGGACCCAAAAGAAAACGGATCGACCAAAGGAAAAGGGATTCTCAAGACACTTGAGAACTTTAGCAAACACCAGAATAAACCAATTCCGGATTAGTTGAAGTTGGATTAGTTCATATTAAATCTCCAAATTTCTAAAATCTTCAAGTTAAGCTGGAGCAATTCAACAAAATCGAATGGTTATTTTAATTTTAATTTTTTTTTCAAAAACTCTCGAAAATTGGGATGTTACACTCATTCTGTGTATTTAGTCGCTTCACCATATTAGGAGTATCGATCGAGTAGGACGTTGTATTGTTTCTTGACTTGCATAATATATCTTCTTTTGGTACGTTGTACATAGATCTTTTGATCTTGTGTGCAGCGTTTGCTTAAGGGGGGTAGACTCCTTCCACATAGCTCTCTCTTTCTCATCCTTTGCTTTTTCCTCTCATCTATGAAACCCGTCAAGAATTGTTGCAAAAGGGTCAAGCACGCAAGCAAGTCACTTGGAAGCTACTCTTGTTGGGATTAACCAGTGTGTCTGGATGCCAAGCTAGGTAGTTTTGGGGAATCTTTGATAAGAATGATTTTGGTGAATTAGGTTGAATCGAGAAGTATGGAGGTATGTTGGTCATGTTGGATTTATTGAATATGACCAAATAAATAAGTTGGATTTAGAAGAAATCTTGGTTGGATTATATAAATACGTCTTGATTCGATTTTAGAACTAAATCTTGTCGGATTATAGAAATGGTTGGATATTGGATTATAGAAATAGATTATTATTGGATTTTTATATTGAAATATGATTATAATATTGATGGTTATCTTACCGATATTGGAGTTGGTCAAAATAATTGTTGAATAGATGGTGATAAAATAATTTGGCGGATTAGTTTTGAATTTATGGATTACAAGCAATTGTTTAGAAAGTCCTATAATGAAGATATTGGATTTATGCAAAGAAGTTCTGGAGGATTGCGATTGATAAATAGGCTTGAGAAAAGTAAGTGAATGATGTCATGGATATAGTTAAGAATTTTGGAGAAAGCAATTGCGCGATTGTGATGATTGGGAGAATTTTTGTTTCAAAAATGGATATAGTGAATTTAGCATGATCTCGGAGTTTATCGGATTGGAAGATGTGATTATTGCTGCTATGTTTTGTGGATTGGTACAACAAAGAAGTCATACAGTCAAAGTGGTGAATTTATTAGATTATCCAAGTCTATGTCTAAGAGAGATTGTGAATTATGATGTCTTATTGATAGAATGTGAGATTGATTGAGTGATTGAATTTTTTTTATTGGGTGACTTTATGTTATGTTGGAATGGTGTAATTCAATAATAATGGGAATTGGATCCAGCAATTTGGAAGATAAAATTCATAGCTTTTAGTTGGCACCGTAGTACACGGTTGTGAACCAGCAGTTTGGGCATCAGTTTACTAAGATGGAGCTACCACCGCAGCTGTCAGAGGTGCACAATATCTTTCCTTCATGCCGCAGAAGAAGAACGCCTCAAGACAACAGAATAGCAGATGCTGCTGAAGGAAGTCGAATTAAAAGAGGATCTCATCAACCGGGGTTTCTAATCAGAGAGACCAAAGAAGTTAAAAGTCCTACTGTAACATCCCAAATACCTAATCAGGTGTTTGTTTCAAATGTAATTAAATGTGTAGAAATTAAAACTTTTTCTCACATCTTGAAATTCTTGAACCCACCTTAAATTCTTGTCCAAGAGTTGTGTTATCCAAAAACACTAAGCTCTTGTTGACCAAAAGTCAAACCCATTTCCCATTTGTCACAAATCTTGTGCCAAACCCTTGGAGATAATTTTCCTTGGTCCTAGAAATGTTGGGGGACCCCTCTGAAAAATATCATGAGTTATAAAACTTGTTTGATAATTTTTGGAGGTAAAACAATTTCTTGAACAGCCTTCATGAATTTCCTGAGAAAAATGCATAGCATAATAACCTCTGGAAATTTTATGTAAGGTTAATCATGATGTCAACAAGCTCTAGTTAAAATTTCATAAATTTTGGAGTTCATTTGCTATCTCTAATAATTCTGCAACGTCTCAGCTGTTAAAAACTAAATTTAAAATGGTGCACTGGTTCCTTGGGCTAGCCGCTTTGCAAAGTTGGTCCAACCCAACCCACTCCCGGGCTCATCAGACCTCCCTTCCCGCCTTGATGAGGTCGCAGCCGTTGGATTTACATCCAACCGCCACGATCTCCTCATGCGTCAACACCGCAAGGTCCTCTCCCCACCTCATCTGGTCATTGCCCTTGGATCAAAATCCGATGGCCCCGACCTCCCTTGTTATCAAACCTCAAAGTCCACCTTCCACCTTGGTGAGGTCATAGCCCTTGGATTAAGATCCAACGCTCATGACCTCCCCGAGTGATTAAACCACTAAGGCATCCCACTACATGAGGTCACGACCCTTGGATCAAAAATCCATGGCCATGACCTCCCCTGTGTTTTTAAACCTCAAAGACCTCCCTTTGCACCTTGTTGAGGTCGTAGCCGTTGGATTCAATCCAAAGGCCATGACCTCCTCCTCAAACATTCACAGTGAGGTCCTCCACCCATCGAGGTATTGTGCCGTTGGATCAAAGATCTATGGCCATGACCTCCCCTCGCTATCAAACCACTCAGACCTCCTCTCCACCTTGTTGAGGTCGTAGCCGTTGGATTTAGATCCAAAGGCCACGACCTCTGCTACAAATCATCGCAGCCCAGGACCTCCCCGCTTCAATTGTTGTGCGCCGTTGGATCAAATCCAACAGCCCACAACCTCCTCAAATGATATTCAACAAGACAAAACCTCCCCCATCTCATGTTGTGCACTGTTGGATTAAAATTCACGATCACGACCTCCTCCTTGCCTCGTGCGCATCAGACCTCCCCGCGCACGTGAGGTCGTAGCCCTTAGATCTAAATCTAAAGGCCATGACCTCTCTTGTGCGTTGCGCAGCGTCTAAGTCCTCTCTATCTGTTATGTGCCCTTGGATTTAAATCCAAAGGCCATGACCTCCACATCTTGGGCTTAGCGTGCCCAAACGTAAAGTCCCCCAGGAGGTCCGCACCGTTGGATTTAGATCCAACGCCTTGACCTCTGTTCCCTTTTCCTTTATGCATCCGTTAAGGAAATTGAAGAACCACGACCTCCCCATCCCGATCCAAAGATGTCTTGCCCAGGCCAAGACCTCCGCGATTCAGTCGTGCGGTTGGATTAAAATCCAACCGCCACGACCTCCTTTATCATCTTGTAGCCGTTAGATTTTCATCTAACCGCCGTGACCTCCTTCTCTCACAGTGCGCTTTGGCCATGACCTTCCTCACTTGATCTGCGCGCTTGGATTAAGATCCAATGGCCAGACCTCCCACATGTTGTGTATCGTGGCGCTACCGTGAATAAGTCCTCCCCATCGTCCGAGCCCTTGGGTGTAGATCCAAAGGCTAGGACCTCCTAACCCTTTACCGCTTGACCTCCCTGATGCATTCAAGGTAGTGCGATGGAGATCGCATGGCTAGGACCTCCTCCCGCCTTTTTAAAACTTGCTGCTTCAAAATCATATCGGAGGGTCATGCGACCTTCCTAGCGCTTCTCATCCAACGGTTGGGAGGCATGCTCTGTTCTTCTCCTAGCTCGCGCCGCAAGCGCCATGGTAGTGAGGAGGTCGGTGGCATGTCTTGTCCAACTGATTCTGCGCTGTCAAGCATTTATTGCGTGCGATGCCTTTCCGCCCCTAGGCCATGCCCTAGGTCCGCCTCCTCGACCGCCCCCATCACCTCCATTATCTTGTCCAGGCCATGGACCGCGCCATGGGCTAAGCTCACCATGAGCTTAACCCTTGGCTCACGACCTCCATGTCCTGGGGTATAGAAGCTCCCCTTTGCCTTCATTGGCTTCTTTTCCACACCTCACCATTTTACTCTCGGTTCTGAGGAGCTCAAACCACTTTGACCTCCTTGGCCGCCATTGTAGCAGCTTGGAGCTCCTCGGTGGCAGTACTCCAGTGGCATCCTCTCTGGGCCTTTGCTCCATTGTTGCTCCCCTAATTCCTAGAAGTCCTAACCCTAACTCCATTTGGGTTGGCCTTTTCAGGAAGGGCTAAGTGGAGCTTGGTGCTGGAGGATTTCCCTTTTGGCCATGGAGCTCATCGTCTTCACCAGCATCGGTCTACCTCTTCCCCAACATCCTCAGCACCTCCGCGACCTCCAGGTAACCCTCCTGGTAGTTCCGTAGATGCTGGCACCCGCGTGTATGTTGTTGCGAAGCTTTTCTTGGGCACCGCTTGAATGAATCTTCATGGAGCTCTTTATCGCCGTTTGTGTTTTGGCCGTGTTGATCATCTCGTTCCTCTCGGGCTCGCCGGCGACTTAGCGCCGCCGCCGCCGAGAGTGGTCCCATGTGTGCGCAACACTATTGCGTACACATTGATGCCTTGGTTGGCGCCATGCGAGGTCCTCATCGCCGACGTCGAGCCTTGGTAGCCTCTCGGGATTTTGTCGGACGACAATGGCACTTATCGTTGTCGTTAAGACAAAGACCTCCCCATTTATGGCTAATCACCTCCAATCATTGTAGCTTTTAATGTGTCTTTAGCGCTGCGTGCGAGGTCTTGTGCCGTCCATCTTAGGTCTACGGCCAGGACCTCCTCGGGGCCATCTTAGCCATCTTGGACCTCCCCTCGGGGTCCTCTTCGCAAAAGACCACCCCTGGTCTTTTGTAAGGACAACCCCCAGGACCTCCCTCCTTGCGATCTTGACCGCTAGGACCTCCTTGTGGGAGATCTTAGCCGTTGAGGTCCTCCCTACGTTGATGTCCACCGTATAGGACCTCCCCGAGGTCCTCTTAACCTTTGTGGACCTCCTCGGGTAAATCTTAGCCGCCCAGACCTCCCAGTGGAAATCTGAGCCGCTTAGGACCTCCCTTTGTTAGATCTTGGCCGTTCAGGACCACCCCAAGTGGATCTGAACCGCCCAGGACCTCTTTGTTGTTGCCTTGACCGTTAAGGTCCTCCCTGGGACAATCTAGACCATTAAGGTTCTCCCTTGGAAAATCTGGACCGTCCAGGACCTCCCTCGAGAGGTCTTGACGATGTAGATCTTCCTTGGGGAGATCTTGATAGTTTAGATCTTCCTTTGGAAGATCTCAGCCATTCAGGACCTCCCTCGTTTGATCTGGACCGTCCCGGTCCTCCCTCATGTGTTGTGGTTCATTGGATGCGGTATCAACGGCCACGACCTCCCCTCCATTGCGCGCAGCGTGGCAGGGAGGACATGGACCGTTGGATCCAAGATCAACGGCCCATGTTCTCTGGACTGCTTTCGGTAGCGTCTTGCGTTTTCCTCTGGAGGTCTTGGGCCGTTTGATTTAGATCAACGGTTCACGTCCTCCCCCTCTGTTTTGGAAGTTTAGAAATTCCAGTGAGCACTTATTTGTAAACTGAAAAAAAGGTATGAACTTTGAAATTGCATAACTAATTCAATTTAAATCCAAATAGGGTGATTCAAATTTCTGTAGCTCTGGTTTGGACTAGGCTCTAATCTAAGAATGGTTATGGGCTCAGTTCAGCTCCAGAAAATGCATTTGCAAATAGCTTTCAAAACTAACTTTAAATGTTGCAATAAAAATTCAAATTAACTTGTAAAATGCATAAGTAATTCTCTAGAGCTCCTTTTTGAGTGAATCCAACTTTGTTGGCTTCCTCTGTTAGTAAAATAAATGTTAGAATAAAATTTAGACTTGTCACTGTTTTCAAAAAGCTTACTTGTGCATTATAATTTTGTTCAAGTTCTTGTTTTTGAAAAAGTATAGAAAATGCATAATAGCTCCAAATGAGATGAACTCAATTGTGTTATTCATCTCATGAGGTGCTGGTTTTACAGTAAAAATCTCAGTATCACCACCTTTCTAGAAAATGTTGCCTAATAATTAAATTAGTGAATAGTGGCAGTTTGGTATTTTTAGGGCTGAGCAGAATTGTTTTGCTCATATCTTTGGCATTGAGAATCCAAATCAATTGGTTCTTGTTGCTAAATTCTCTAAAAATCATCCTCTTGCTGCTGTATAAATTTCAGAGCATTTGGAGTTTGTTTGCTGTGCTGTCTTTTGGTTTTCCTCGTTCTTATCGGTTCTTGTCGCCTTTTTTTATTAGGTTTCGACGAGTGTGTTAATCCCGTGAGCGATACTCTGCAGCAAATTGGTTAACTCCAGCAAGGCAAGCAGTTTGATCATATCCCGCTTAATCCCATTACTTTCAAAGTCTAATATTTTGTTTAACTTGTATGTATGCATGCTTTTGTGTCAAAGTAATTTTATCGATTAGAGGTAGCTAATCCTATTGCATTGTTGCCTCTAAATTGTCACCCCCTGCCACAAACCATAAGTTACTAATATCGCTGGTGAATTAGAGCCCGGTGATTTAATTATGCTCTTTTATTGTTTTACGGTGTCATGCTTAGCAATGCTTAGATAACGGTAGAAATGGGCGGTTGTCGACATTATGTCGATGACCTTGATCACACAAAAACTATTATTCCATTATGTCCCCTTGTATGATTTGTTACTTTGTAAAGAAATAAAAATGAAAACAAAACTGTTTGACTTGGGCACAATGGATGTTGGTGTGATATGTTGGGTGTGAACGGAATGGTGCCTAAGTCCCCAAGGACCGAGTTACTTGTGTCACTAAGCCAAGCGCTTTTGCGTGCTAACCACACGAGGGGGATATGGGACCTCTCTTGACTGAGTACTTTGGGAGGCGTTAATTATGAGCTGGTCGGTGGGTGTGTTAAAAATAATATGTGTGTGTGTGGTGTGGGGAGGGAGCATTAGCAGACCGGTTAGGCTGTCTAATGTGTCCTTACCCCCGTGGGTTGCGGCTCTTAATTAGCATCTTCCATTGGAAATGTCTCGTAGGACTTAGCCGTGCCGGCATACCAAAGGAAGTGTGCTTAATCATGTGGCGAAAAGGCGGTCTGGCGTGTAGGTACATTGGTACACCCCTGCAGGGTTAAATCTATTCGAATAGCCTCGTCCTAGGTTATGGACATGCTTGGTAAGGTCGTGCAAGAACTAGACTACAACTTTTAATTAAAACTTGATGGGTTGGTATGAATGGATGTTCATACTATTGTTGTGGTGACTATTGGGTTAGTCACTTCCAGGTTGTCTTTACTGTTGTTATTATTATTGTATCGTTGTTACTTCAACAATTAAAAATGCTTTGTCCAAATTGCTTTCAATCTATTACATTATTGCAAATGAAAACTTGCTTTATGCTAAAATGAGTCCAAAGCCTCATCCACTAAATAAAGCTTGCATGTAGTTAAACTATAGTTCTGTTATATTACACGTCAGTCTTGCGAGTACATTTTTGTACTCATTTGCTTTGCTTAATAACCTTGTTGCAGAGAAAGAAGGTGAGCCCCAAGGGCTTCACTCTTGTGAGACGTGCTTCGGGTTTGATGACTAGCTTAGCGGTCCGGTTGGTTGCCTTGTGGGTAAAGGCACACTAATTGGCTTTTGTTTATGGCCATCTTATGGCACTTTTGCTTCATTGCTTATTTTAGTTTTGTATTTGTTGTTTGGCCTGTTGGCCTCTCCTTTTATAATAACTCTCTCTATATTATGTATGTCTTTTATTCTAGTTCGTGCTTGGTTCTATGTCTTGTATGAACTTGATGCATTATTTTGTAAAGAGGTGTGTATACTGCATTTCTGGGAAGTATACATATCTCGAAGACATGGGTTATTATGTTTGTGATGCTAGGGTCAATGGATGACTAAGTATTACAAGCCTAATAAACCGGGGTCCTCACACCTACCAGAAGCAAGACCTTGAGATTCTACGAAGAACAATGAAGCAATCGATCAGAAACGAAAGCAACCTGGAAAACCAAGAGCCGAGTTTTCCAACCTTCTTTCTAGTCTCTCCGAATCTCGGGGTCAAGATTCCCTTAAGGGGGGTAGTTTGTAACATCCCAAAGTTCTGTTACTATTTAAGAATCAACAAAATTAGTATTTTATCGCTTTCTCTAAGTTGTAAAAGAGTTTTTATTGCTTTTCTTGAGTTCCCTAAGTTTTAAAAATCCAAAAAGAAAATTTATTAAGTTTACTAGGTTTTATTGGGTTTAAAGCTAAAAAGAAAATTCTAAGTATTTTCTTGGAATTTTTGTTTCAAAAGGGTTTTTCCTTTTTCCCAAAAAATAAAAATAATTTATTTATAAAAGTAAAAGACAACTTTAAGTTGTAAATAATCTTTTTAAGTTCAAATCATTTCAAAGAATTTATGTGTATTTTTTTCTAGAATTTTTGGACTTTATTTAATATTTTCTATAAACCTATTTCCCTTCTTTGTTTATTTCAAGTTTCCGTCAGCCCGTCCCTTTCTCCGCGTGTCGATCCGCCCCAGCCCCTTTCGGTTTTGACTAGCCTTTCTGTCCAAACTTGCCCCGCCTGTCAGCCTCCTCCTCGCTTGGTCACCCTCACGACCGTCGCAAAAAGTCCTTGCGCATTAATGCCGTCACTTCCGTCATGCCTATTTCCCATTCTGTTCTTTCCCCTCCCCCACTTGCTCCCGTCTCGTCCTCGCACAGGCGCCCATGCCGTTAAGCTCCCTCCCTCTTGCTCGGCTACTCTAAATAGAAGCCCAGAGCCTCTCGTTTTCCTCTTCTTTTTTCCCCATTTCTCCCTCCCTCTCTCTCTCTTTCCCCCTCATTTCGCCGTGCTCTAAGTTTCGCCACCGCCTCTAGCGCCGCCGTCAAGCCTCTCCGTTGGCATTGTCTTCACCTCCAGTTTCGCAAGATCGTGGCCTACCCAGTGCGCGCCTTCTCACCGCCTCCGGTCTTCGTCGCCGGTCATCCACCGTGCATCTCCGACCTTTTGTTCTTCACTGAAACCACCACATCTCCTCTTCTCCTTCAGTCCCGGCTGACCCCTTCACCGCCGTCCTCCTTTGCGTTTGACTGCCAGCTTCCCCGTCGCCGTCCGCCGACCTCCTCCAACCTCACTTTCGGTCTTGGTAAGCTCCCCGTGCCCTGTTCCCTCTTTCTTCTTTCGACCGCGTTAAGCAATCGAATTCCTCTTTCTTCTTTCGACCCTGTAGAGTAATCGAATCTTTCTTCTTTCGACCGTGTCGAGAAGTCGAGTCCTCCTTTTGACCACATCATAGTCGAGACCCCTTTTTGACCACATCAAGTAGTTGAAACCCTCTTTCGACCAGGTGGTCGAAACCCTCCTTCGACCTGATAGTCGAAACCTTCTTTCGACCAGGTAGTCGAATCCTTCCTTCCGATCACGTGGTGTAGTCGAACCCTTCTGACCACCTGTAGCCCAACCTCTTCCTACTAGTCGAACCTCTTTCGACCAGGTAGTCCAACATCCTTTCGACCAATCAAATCTCCTTTCGACCAGGTAGTCGAACCTCTTCCGACCACCTGTAGTCGAACCTCCTTCCGACCTCGTGTTTTCAACTTCCGAGAGCCCGTTCTCTTTTGTTCGAGCTCCGATTCAAGTGATTCAATTTCTAAATTCTTTATCTTCCTCCCAGAGCCAAAATTATTTAGTTTGAAGTTCATTTGAAGTTATTTGGGTTTATTTGAAGTTGGCTTGTTTTCATGTGTAGATTGTGACGACTTCGGAGAACCTGATTTTGGCGCTTCTCCGCTTTTCGATGCCGCTTAAGAACAACAGCTAAATAAGCAAGGCATGTTACATCATTTGATCATATTTGAATCCCAATATTTTAAATTATTTAACTTCTATTTGTATTATTATTGCATGCTTATTTAAATTCAAGTAATTTAAATTCCTGTTTTAAGCTTTATAGTTATTCCCAATTCCATTGTATAGCCATTTATTGTCAAGATAAACAGTATGGAGGATCTTGCCGAATGCAATATTTTGGAGTTAGAATTTGAAGATTGGCTAATAAAAGCATATTGTTGATAGATGTTTGATGATAGAGGTAGATTGTTGGTGGATGTCGGATTAATTGGATGTTGGATCATTGGTAATACATGAGTGTGGAATACATGATTATATTAGTATTGATTATTAGATTATTGTTGGATATAGAAATTAATGTTGGATTTTAGGATTAAATCTTGGTATGATTTTAGAAATAAAGCTGATCGTAGATCTAGCCGTAGAATTTAGTCGTGGAATCTAGTCGTGGATCCAGTCGTGGAATCCAATCGTGGGATTTGGTCATAGATCTAGTCGTGGAATCTGGTCATGGATCTAGTCGTGGAATCCAATTGTGGGATCTGGTCGTAGATCTAGTTGTGGAATCTGATCGTGGATCCAGTCGTGGAATCCAATCGTGGGATCTGGTTGTAGATCTAGTCGTAGAATGTGGTCGTAGATCTCGTTGTGGAATCTGGTCGTGGATCCAGTCATGGGATCCAATCGTGGGATCTGGTAGTAGATCTAGTCGTACAATTTGGTCGTAGATCTAGTCGGGGAATCTGGTCGTAGTTCTGGTCGTGGATCCAGTCATGGAATCCAATGATGGGATCTGGTCATTGATCTAGTCGTAGAATCTAGTCATGGACTTGGTCGTGGATCTGGTCATGGCTTTTGGATTGTTGGATGGTTGAATACTGATCTCGTACTTGACCATTCTTAGACATTGAATCCCTCACACGTTGTCACCCTACATAAGACTCTGGTCGATACACTAGTATGACTAGAACATGTAGGGAAATAGTATGCTTAGACAAAGCTTAGATCAAAGATCTTAATTTAGGGAATTTACAGCCAAAAGATCAAATGTTGTCTAAAGATTTTACCCATGGCATTGATTTGTCACGGAAGTTTGCAAATGATTTTGAAAAGCAAAATAAAATGAAAAGTGGTTTGGACTTGGGCGAATTGGATGTTTGGATAGGTGCATGTTCGTGCACAGGATCGATTCACTTCCATGATCGAGGCCTAGGGTTCTTTTGGAAGTCACCCAAGTTATTTAAGGACCGGTCTTCGAGCGCATTTTGCTAAGCCCTATCATACTACCACATGTCCTGAGTGGGCAGAACCTGGCTAATTAATTTGCAACGTTTCACCATGGTTGTGCTATCCGGTTGTGTGGGTGTCTTTTACGACCTACTTTTATGTATTCCCACCTGGCGTAAGAGGAGGCCTGAATCCGGTGAGTTTCTATCCAAAGGAGACGAAACCTTAGCGAGGCGGGACTGCGGTGGGATGATGCATTGTAAAGGTCTTGTCACGTGCTCTAGACTGCTTACCTAAGGTAGTGAGCGGTGGTTTCGACGAATGCCAAACAAACTAGAGAAGTCGTGTCATGTGGGTAAAGCTATACACCTCCGCAGAGTGTAAAACTATTCGAATAGCTGTGTCCATGGTCATGGACATGCTAGCAAAGCTACTCTGAGTTAGATTTTTTGTTTTGTTTTCAAAAGACTTTGTCAAATAGTTTTGGATTTCTATCCAATCAAGAAATTGGGCAGGTAGCCTTGTAATAGGAGGGTATCTTTCACCACTCATTGATGAATGTTATCTGACTATAAAACTTAAATTTTAGAAAATGAATTTTAGTTTCAAAATAACTGCTTTAGAACTTTGTATAAGTATTTATAAATAAACATTGCTTTATGCAAAATCAACTCTATCAGCCTTCCTTTGTTATCTCTGCATGTATTATAATTTTGTTATTGGGTATAACTTGTGGGGCACGGTTGTTTGTGCTCACTCTTACTTAATAAAATATTGTTTAAAGGAGAAGGACTATGCAGCTGCTGAAGACCTCGACGACTAGGCCGCTACTCCAGTCGGTTGCCTGTGGCAGATTAGCTGGGCACTACTGCTTCTTGTTTCACCTTCCGTTGTGTTCTGTTCTGTTGGCTCGAAAGCCTATCTTGTAATCAACTCCGTTGTTTATTGTTAAAGTTTTGCGATTATGGTTGTGGTACTATGTTTGTTTACTTTGTGAGCTAGCCACTGATCATGGGTCTAGTTCAGAAATGCACAAAGGATTTGGAGTGTTAATCCCGGGTCCTTACAACGGTGAACAGGGTAGCAACCGGCAAAGGAAAACTACTCCTGTTGTGAGGGCGCCTCCAGACTGGTTGTGGCTGTCGTGCACCATTGATGGTGCTCGTCTAGAATACATTGAAGAAGCTGATCGATAGTTGTGGTGATATTATTGAAAACCCTGTGATTGCACTCCTTCCAGATCATCCAGGAGACGAGTATGATGCATGAATCAATCTCCTTTCTCCTTTGCTTTGGTGCGGAGTTCCGAGTGGCAACCCAGTGATCTTGTAGGGTGGGCTGCCCAATCGGAACGACACAGAGTGAACCAATCTGAGTTAGGAAATGAGCCCACACTTGCGCAGTCACCACGCATCCTACTAGTGGGTGGTCTATGGTCTCCTGTAGGTGCGCGCAGAAGAGACACACACTCCTTGGTTTTGCAATCCTCTGTGTTGGAGGCGATCGGCTGTCCAGCAGCGTCGACGAATTGCTAACCACACGAAACATTTTGCATTTGAGTAGTGCCTGAGCTTTCCATATGGCCTCGGCACACAGAAACCTGAGCGAACTTATGAAGAATGCCCTACTACTATTTATATTTCATCTTCCGTTGTTTACTTTTAATGTTGGCTTGCAAGTCGTACTTGTAAAATTTTGATATTAATAAAATTATACGAGATATGGATCTTGTCATCTTTGTTTACACTGTGTACACTAGCTGTTCTGGACTAGTGTAGAATAAACAGAGAATTTGGGATCCTTACTCCCGGGTTCAACAGAGATGGTGTGAGAGCCATATTGACTGTAAGTCGTGGCCTTAGTTAGAACAGTCAAAACCTCTAAGGACATTTTTCAAAAATAAGTGGCGGCCACGTGGTTCGGCAACGATGCTCGGGGACCAAGGGTCGTCGACGTTTGGCGGCTTGGTGATGGATGGTGAGATGCACAAACTAAAGAGGGGATGACAGGGAGTTTAATGGACACAGTTTGGTCAACTCAGAGTGCGGTGGTGGGTGGTGGCGGTATGGCGAAGCTCTGGCAACAGCGATGTGTGCACAGGGTAGAACGCGGAGCGGTGAAGACAATGGAGGTGACGAAGACGACGAAGCTCCACAAATGGCGGCAACACTTAGGGACCGACGAGGAAGAAACTCAAATTCCGGCAAGAGGAGAGGGGATGGGGGCTGTCCTCGCGGTGAGAGTGTGGAGAGAGGCGGTCCTCGTGCTCCCTTTTATAGGGTGAGGTGCAACGGTGGGGGCGCACGACAACGTGGGTTGCGGCGGTCGTGGGTGCAATTGCGCATTAATGCTAGGGAAAACGGTCGGAGTTAAGCGAGGGTGAGTGGGGTCTTCATTGGTCATGATTGCGCACGATTTGGGGGAGAAAATGGCAGCACTTATGAGTTCTTACGGGCGTAGCAATGACGACGGCGAAGGCACTTGGTCGAAGGGAGACAAAGTTGACAGGTGGGTCGTTGTGTCAGAGAAAGATAGGGGAAGCAGGCTGGGCATGCAAGAGTTGGGCCGGTCGGGCGGGAGAAGAAAGGAAAAGAAAAAGAAAAAGAAAAGGGAGAAATGGGTCGTAAGCTGCGGGCCGAGAAAAAGAAGATGGGCTGGGGAAAAAGGATCTCGGCCCGAGAGGAGTTCGGGAATTCAATCTGATTTTCGAATTTTAGGAAATACAAGAAATGAAAAAGAGATAGAATAAATACTAAAAAAGGAAAAAATTATGGGAAAATTCACCAAAATTCCCTAAGACATTTTGAGCTTAATAAAATTATTTCCAACTTAAAGTAGGTTTTTAGTTTTGCACAAAAAAATATTTTTATTTTCAGGAAAATAGGAAAAACCATTTTTAAATATAGAAAATTTAAGGAATTAATTAATTTTTTCTAAACTTTAAATCTGGAATGAAAATTTGGGATTTTACAGTTTTTCTCAAAACTGTAAAAAACTGTAGTATTTGCATACTCTGATTTTTCATGCCTAGTACTTCAAAAACTATTGTTTTCAAATAGAAAAAAAACCATGTTTCAACCTTCGACCGCGGGCTCGGTCCGGTTTTCAATTCCCAACTCCAAAACCGTTCGAAACACATACCTCAGCTAACAATATCAGTTCACTAGCCCACCTCGACCCATTCCACACTAGTTTTGACATGACGTTGCATTGGTTTTGACACGTCACCCTTCTTCCTCCTCGTCATGTCCCCATTCTTCTCTATACTCAAGCGAAGACATCAGGACAGGTTGACCTCGCTGGCTTCGCCGCTCGCCACCACTGTCCCCTTCCGCCTCCCTATCACTTCCTGCTCTTCCCACGGTGCTTCCATGGACACTGCTACTGTTGTGTGCTCTCTCTCTCTAATTCGCTGACTCCAACTCCTTGCTTCCATTAATTCTTTAGAGCCAACCTCTCTACTCCACGGGACTACCTGACTTGCCACTACCTTGAGTTGTCCTTGCTGCCGTCGGCTCTAATTATTGGGTCAACGCAGCAAATCATCTCCAAATTCCCTCCAATTTGGGCTCGAAGTTACCACCTGATTAAAGGAGTAGGTAAGTAGGAGCAACAGGTCATGTCGTCCTTGCGCCCCCGCGGGGAAGGTCGCGAGGCCCCTCCAGCGGCCAACTTCGGGGAGCCTTCGGGGGCCTCTGGGACCCCTTCAGGGGCCCTTGGGACCCTTTCGAATTCGGACGCCCTCGGGACCCCTTCGAAGGCACCTTCGGGCCCCTTCGGAGGGGGCACCTTCGGGGGCCTCTAGGACCCCTTCCGGGGGACCTTTGGGGGTGCCCTTGGGACCACTTCAGGGGCATCTTTGGGACCTCTTCGGGAGCATCTTCGGGGGCCTTTCGGGACCCCTTCGGAGAGGGCCTTTGTACTTCACCTAGGTCGTGAGGCTGGTGGGCCGCCCCTACGATAGGTTACAATTGTCTCTCTCTGACCCGTCTCTCTCTCCTCCAGTCCTCCCTACCAGTCGAGCCCAACACGGCGGTGGCGATTTGATGAACCATAAGGTTTGATTGTT
This sequence comes from Phyllostachys edulis, assembly GCA_036346405.1. Taxonomy (NCBI): domain Eukaryota; kingdom Viridiplantae; phylum Streptophyta; class Magnoliopsida; order Poales; family Poaceae; genus Phyllostachys; species Phyllostachys edulis. The sequence goes on along the minus strand of CM070561.1, from coordinate 12,105,143 downwards.
GGCCCGATCTTTCGATGAGAACGATAAGTCCGGTAGGCATCGCTCAACTCTGACGATCTTGGCTACGAACACACAAGGCTCGAAACCATACAATCGCTGAACTGATTGACAAGTCATTATCAACCGTGCACGAATACCCGGTTGACCTGACCACAAAGGTTGATTCCTACATACACCGAAGAAGCACGCAAGAACAAGATAAAACAATCTAAAATTGCAAATATAGATTGAAATATTGAATTGGGATTTTGAAGTGGTATTATGGTTGGTCTAGTTAACACAAGCCAATACACGAAGTTGCAATAATGCTAACTTTTAACTAAACAAAATCCAAGGAAACTAAAGGGGGTGCGTCCTCCTTAAATAGGGGATGAGGAGCCACAAATCTAAAAGAAATAGTGGGGTGGGACTAAAACTCATGGGTATTGTTCACATGAACAGTAACGGCGCCCCTAGGTGGGCCGTCGGCAAATGGGCCAAGTTCAGTACGATTACAAAGCCCAGATTGGCCCAAACAGGTGATATGACATCTTCTTTTTTGATGATTGTGATCAGTCCAAAAGGAATTTGGAGGTAGGGCCAGATCCGTTGGAAAGAGGACGAAATAAACTTTCCATCAAGTACTCGTAGGCCTCCAACGGACTCTGTATGTGAAAGTTATACATATTTTAAGTTGGTGCTATTAGACTGATTCCAGAGGCCGAACTGGATGCCAAAACTTATCCAGCGTGAACTTGGCACATGGAGTAGCGGTCATATCCGACGGGTCGATGTCCTCATCATCCTCCCTTTCTTGCATTTGAGTCGTCCTCGACTCACGCTCATCCTCCAATAGTAAGAGAAGCTTTAAAACTTGTAGCAATGCATTCTCAGCTTTCTGCAAAATGTTAGCAATAACAGGTGGCAAAGAAATAGAGAAAACTTTTGAAAGTAAAGGTGATTGTGCATGTATCAAATCAGCAAAGGTATATTTTCTCATAGCATTCACATTGCAACTCAATTTGCAAGTATAAGTGAAGTATATAGTAGAGTTATTCATTGCTCTGTGAATGAGCAGCATAGTAATTGAATTCAAAGTACACAAGTCATTCATATAATCAGCTTTCAATTGAGCAATAGCAAATTCATCTAGCAAGGGTGAAAAGATTTGTAAGTTCTTCCATAATTCAATATTTTTATTTAGACTGTCCATACTAGATGGTATAATAAAAGGTGAACACATAGGCATTGGATGAGCACTAAATTTTATTTTCCTCTCATATTGAACAAGATTCAGCACACAAGAATTGTTGTCCAAAACAGCAAGCTTCAATTCATCCATGTGATCACAAGTTATGCATATTCGATAAACTAGAAATTGATTGTCTATACCATAATTTCCAATTAATTTAAAATAGTAGGTGTAGGTGCTAGAAAGAGAATTGAGAGATGAAAGTTCAGAAACTTTTTCCATAGTACATTCCAAATTAACGGGCTCATTAAGCATGATATAGGACAAAGCATCAGTAGGGGATATTCGATCAAGAACTTTATTATGTGTAATTAATTCGACATGTGCAAAATTATGAGATTTTAGATCAGCACATGGTTCATTCAAGTCAACATAAGAAAAATCAAAAGATTGCACTACAGCAGGTATATACTCACAAGGTTGCTCTATGTCTTGCTGTAGCACCAAATCAGTAGGCAATTCAATTATTTCATCACATGGTGCACACAAGTCAACAGGTAAATCAACAAGTTTATCACATGGTGCACTCAAATCAGCAGGCAAATCAGTCAAAGTATCACAGGCTTCATGCAAATTCTTAATAAGATCAGATTCTGTAGCTAGAAAATTAATATATGCTTTCTTAGCACTAGATTCCCTTTGTTCAATGATACTAGGAATGAAATCATGGGTATTGTTCTCAGGTTGATTGTTCATATCAGTACCTTTGGTATTACCTTGTTGCTCGACTTAGATGATGTTGGTACTGGAGACGGCGAGTAGTCACAAGCTTTCTCTTCTTTTTCTTGCTCTAGCTCAATTGCCAATGAGCGAGCCGATGACACCAGGTAGTGAGACAGAGTGTCGCTCACAGCAGCAGGGGCGGCAATCACGGTAGATGCAGCAGTAGAAAAAGCAATCGAAGATGATCTTGATGCGGAAGTGTGTACCATACACTTGTTTGTTTCTTGTACAGGTGAAGGTGTAGTGACAGTCGATGAAAGTGCACAACTAGTCTTGGATTGTCGTCCCTGTACTTTCTTTTCAATATTGCAAGCAAGACGAAACAAGCGAGTGATAGTTGGAGGTTTATAAACAAGTTTATCCTGAATGTAACCGTTTAATCCTCCAAAAAATTAGTCATTTTAGCATCTTCAGTTTCTTCTAAGCCACAACGAGACCAGGCAGTTTGCAATTCTTGATAGTACTCTTCTACAGTGTTACTACCTTGGCGTAAACGTTGTAATTTATTCAGCAAATCACGAGAATAATATGAAGGCACAAATCTAACTCTTATAGCTCTCTTCATAGCATCCCAAGTTCTAGGTATGCTCTGATTAGTACGACAGTATTCACTCCACCAAATAGATGCAAAATCATAAAACGCACAGGTAACAGCCCTAACTTTTAGATGATAAGAAAATTCATGGCAAGCAAATAATTGTTGTACAACTAATTCCCATGTGAGATAAGTATCAGGATCATAATTTCCAGCAAAAGGAGGTACGGTGAATTTAATTTTATGAGACATACTATCACGATCATATACCTCCCGTGGTGAAAAAGTTTGTCTCAAGCGTGCATCTTCCTCGTTCACTATCTTGCACTCCTGTTCAACGGTTCGAAGAAGAGGTGGATATATCTTGCAATCATTCCGTAAACCTGCCATAGTTATTAGAAAACAAGGAAACAAATTACAAGTATATGTCCCTATCAACTACTAGGTTCTGGAGTTTCACAAGTCACTCACACTCAAGCTTATACCCAGTTCTTACAAGTTCTTACCAATGCATCAAGGAAGTGGTACAACCGGTAGCTGGTTCGTGATACTCTCACTTGCGATCAGCCCAACGATTGCGAGGAACGACACTTGCTGAGTTAGTAGGAAGTGGAGCTCGAAAGGCTAGTATGTAGCAAAGGAGTAGCAATTGTTCAAATCAATATGCAAAGTTGAATAATAGTCCAAAGTACTAGTCACAAGTGCTGGTCCTAGTCTAAACCAAGCCTAGCTAGAGCAACTCGCAAAAATGACTAGTCGTAACAACGGAAAGCTAGCACCCAAACTATCAACGACAACGAGCAATGGATTAATATGCCAAACTGAACAAGAGGCAGCTCTAATAATAATATTTTTTTCTTTCTTTCTTCTTCTCTTTTTTTTTCTTCTATGTTTTTATTCTTTTTCTTCTATGTTTTTCTTTTCTTTTCCTTTCTTTCTTTTCTTCTTCTCTTTCCTCTTTTTTTTCTCTCTCTTTTGTTTTAACCCTTACGAGCTACTGCCGAAACCGATACAAATTAGAAATCTCTCGTGAGACTCTCCTCAACAGGCGCGGCGATGGCGCCGGTCGGGCGGCGGCTCAGTGATGGCGGCGGCGGGACCCAAGGTGGCGGCACCACGGTGCATGACGTGGCGCCCGAGCGGCGGCGTCCGGCCTTGGCGAGTGAAATTTGGCCTGGCCAGCGGCTGCGGTGGAACGGCGGCGGTGGCGGCCTGTTCGGCGAACGGCGGTGGCGGTGGCCGTTCGGCAAGATCAAAGAAGCGGCGAAGCTGTGGAAGCGCGGCGGCACGGACGGTGGAGGTGGCGGTGACGCGGCGGTGGCTTGTGCGGTGGCGGTGCGTCGGCGGCGGCGAATCTAAGCCGCAACAACGGTGGCGCGCAAAGCGGTAACTTCAAGCGGCGGCCTTGCAAAGACCTGCAGCGTAGATGGCGCGCCTCTCCGACAGCGGCCGGTCCCGGCGTTGCGGTGGCGACGCGCGGCGGTCGATGCTGCGAAGCGGCGCGGACCGTGGAGGCGGCGGCGGCTCGGATGGCGGCGGCGGCGGCGAGGCGGCTGCGGCGAGTTCGATCGGCGGATGAGCGAGCGGCGGCGGCTGGCGGCGTCGGCGGCGGCCCCGAAAGAACCGATCTGCTATATCTTTTTTGTTTTTGTTTTGCTTCCTTCGGTTTGGATTGCCGATGAAAACGCCGAGGAACACCGAAGAACAGGCGCGCTACGCTAGCTAATCCCACATGCCGCACTTGCTGATCCCACGCGCCGTGCTTGGACCGACGCCAACGCGTGCGTCGCTGGCGCCGAAGTAAAACGAAGCCAACGCGTGTGTTGCGGCGTTGCTTGGATTGGGTACACGTGAACGGAAGCTAGACGATTTGCAAGAGATCTTAAACTAGACCAATTTAGACAGGAAACCAGCACAAAGACTCGACAATGCAACGACAATTCAACAACGCAAACTAAAAAAAAGAAATTGCAAAGGCACAATTCGGTTTGGACGATGAACTAAACCTATTTTTTTTCTATGGCTATTTGGACTGTAGGGGAAAAAAATTCTCACCGATGAGCTGTAGCTCTAATACCACCTGATGAACCCTAAGGTTTGATTGTTGGCCCGATCTTTCGATGAGAATGATAAGTCCGGTAGACGTCGCTCAACTCTGACGATCCTGGCTATGAACACGCAAGGCTCGAAACCACGCAATCACTGAACTGATTGACAAGTCATTATTAACCGTGCACGAATACCCGGTTGACTTGACCACGAAAGTCGATTCCTGCATACACCGAAGAAGCACGCAAGAACAAGATAAAGCAATCTGAAATTGCAAATATAGATTGAAATATTGAATTGGGATTTCGAAGCGGTATTATGGTTGGTCTAGTCGACACAAGCCAGTACACGAAGTTGCAACAATGCTAACTTTTAACTAAACAAAATCCAAGAAAACTAGAGGGGGTGCATCCTCCTTAAATAGGGGTTGAGGAGCCACAAATATAAAAGAAATAGAGGGGTTGGACTAAAACGCGCGTGAGTTCTGTTCACGTGGCGATAACGCGCCCCAGTGGGTCTTGGCGAGATAAGCCAAGTTCAGTACGATTACAAAGCTCAAATTGGACCAAACAGGTGATATGACGTTTTCTTTTGATGATTGCGATCAGTCCAGAAAGAATTTGGAGGTGATGCCAGATCCGTTGAAAAGAGGACGAAATAAGCTTTCCATCAAGTACTCGTGGGCCTCCAACGGACTTCTTATGTAAAAGTTATGCGTATTTTAAGTTGGTGCTATCAGGCTGATTCCGAAAGCCAAACTGGATGCCAAAACTTATCCAGCGTGAACTTGACACATGGAGTAGTGGTCATATTCGACGGATCGATATCCTCATCATGATTTGGCAATATGGATAACGAGCGAGCGCGACAGCGCAGGTGAGATGGGTCTAGTGGTGGCTAAATGGATAGAACGACACAGGCTGTGCCGGCATAGCCCGTAAGACTCGATAGTTAATTGGATTGTGTCAGGTAGGCTCGGGTCGGGGTGCCGACCGACACGGCATGCTGGCACCTCGGGCCGTGCCAGACCGGTTTGCTACTATGGCTGGCCCATTAAAACCGAGCGCCAGGCCTCCGCCTACATCTCCTCCTCCATTTCCGCGTCCGGCCGTCGCTCCCGGCCTCCTCCTCCACGCCCGGCGCCGCTCCCGCCTCCTCATCCGCACCTGACGCCGCTCCCAGCCTCCTCCACGCCCGGCCGCGCCACCTCCTCCTCCTCCGCGACCAGCCGCGCCATGCTCTCTAGGTAAGACGGCTAACAAGGTGTGATCCGATCCGATCAAATCTCCATACCTTCCGAGCCTCCTCCAAACCCTACCCCGCTGCTTGCCGGTGGTGGCGCGCTACTGCCACTCCGAATCTCCCATGCCCCCCCCCCACCCGTGTCCATTGTTGCCTTCCCCTAGAGCCGCCGCACATTCCGCCGACGTCACCCTACGCCTCGCGTGCCGGCTTGCCGCTGCCACCTCCCCTTCGCCGTTTCAACCTAGGAGCGCCGCCCTTACTGGCTGGTCCCCTTACCTCGCGGGTACCGGCCGGGTTGCTCCAAAAGGTATAGGGGTCACCTAACATTGTCGTTCTTGATACGTACAAGGCTGTTTGACAATTTCATGTTTTCCCACCAATGCAACAATTTTTGCAACCAAGTACTTATGTCAGATTCTTGTGGACATGCAGAGGTGGTTGAGTTTTGTTCAGGAGCTTTTGGACTTCTTTGATTTGTACTGCGCGCCTCAATTTACTGCAGGTAACATTTATGTATTTTATGCCTTTCTACATTCCATGTTTCACGTACAATTAGTTGCATAGTTGATGCTTTGCCTTTCTTTGCTTATTTGGATGCCTCCACTCTGTAGGTATGTTAGTTGCTGTGATATATACATTGTTGTTTTTCCTTCACTTTTGGCCAGTAGTGGTGTTGACTTCTGAATTCTGATATGATGATTAGTTCTAGCTTCATCTTCCCCATATAATGTGTTTAAGCGCTATACTCCATTCGGGAATGCACAAAAGGGTGAGAACAAAATTCACTGTGAACTTCATCTTGTCCATAGAATGTGTTTAAGGCCTATATTTCTTTGTGGGATGCACAAAAGGCTGATAGCAAAATTACTAGCTTTAGCTTTCTATTCACCGTGGAGGAAAACAAACAATCGAGGATTACTTGCATTCTTCACATCTTGATCTCAATTGGTTTACTTCATTTGGATTGTTCAGGGTGCACTGTGATGTCTAGCATCACCTTGGCTGGTCGTTCTATGTGAATAGTTAATTTTCTATTTATTTTTTACTGAACCAATTAAGTTAATTCATTTTCTTATGAATTTGCCATGACTTTTGTATTGCAAAATGCCAGTAGAAGTTGACAATGAGTCATGGTGCGCCAAACAGCCCAGTGTTTGAAGTCATCATCTTTGCCACACACCTCTCCTCAAGGTCTCAGGTTAGAAGTTGCCCCCAGCCATCTCCTTAAAAGAAAGATCTATCTTCTTTTTTTTTGTTCTTTTACTTATTCTTTTTTTTTGTTCTTTTACTTAGTTGATCTGACTTCTGATTAGGCTCAAATGCTCCGATTTTTTCTTACTGCAAATCGTTGATTCAGAGTTTTGGATTCACTAAGTGCTACTGGGATTAGAGACGTTGTCTAATCATTAATAAAGTACATTTCACTGGTTGTAATTGCTACCCAGTAAACATTGGATTTAAGTATTTCTTAATTTAGTTATGTCTGGTTTTTTATACCCTGTTGTGATACAAAGTCATGGTATTCTGCTTGTTTTATGCTACTTCAGTGCCTGAGCTGGTAAATTTTTAGGTTAGTTCATGTGGCTTCGTTGATTTAGCTCTTTGTGTAAATGGATTGGATTACTTACGCAATTCAGTGTATTGAGTTATTGTCCACAGTTTTCACTAGGTTGGAATTTGCCAATTTGGCAATGTGGTTAAGGAATAATTTGCATGGGGTTTATACTTTTCCTATTGGTAGATAGGAAGTTGATTTATTTTCTTGTAGCTATTTTTTGGCGCTTCTGTTCTGGTTATATCTCGGCTTTGGGGGAGATGATAGGGGGGGGGGGGGTCGTGAAGATGGTTCAGGACCTGTGAAGTGATTGGTTGGGAGTTTTGGATTTGTGCCTTTGTGTGCGTGGATGCAAGTTTTTAGTGTAGCTGCTGGTTATATTAGTTTTTTGTAGTTAGTCCCTAGCACATTCATATGGCTTAAGCAATTTGTTCAATGTTGTTAATTTTGATCCCCTTCATACATTGTAGAATAGAAGTGATCCATCTTACTTTTTGTCATGGTTGTCACGGCGGGCTTGGCGATCACGGCGCCTAAGAGGCGCTAAGACGCCATAGCGTCTAGGTGGGCGCCTAGTTGTCCTCAAGGCGAGGTAAGGCAATTCACTTGACTTACTTGATGTAATCTTGAAACATTCTGGGGGATCAAGTAAAAATTCCTTTACTTTGTAGCAGCATATGGTGATTGAGCCTTAAGATTGGTAATTTTATAGAATTTAGTAGATTCCCTGACATTAGTAGATGTCCTGACCTTTCCCTTTTTTCAATCGGTTTAAGTTTAAAACATAAATGATTGTGGACATCAGATCCATATTATTCAAAATAATAATATGACAGGGGCACAGAACTTTCCAGATTAATTAATACAATAAATTATCTGTGATGATCAGTTTATTATCTTAGTCCTCAATTAGATATTGTTTTCCAAAAGTAGCAACAACATTTGTAGTGGCATTTATTCAAATTAATTGGTATTGGGCTATTGGTGTAATAAAACTTAGTTATTCAGGGATCTCTTATCCATAGACAATCTAATATGTGGCCTTGTAGTTTGTTTGTAGCATTCTTAAGATAGAAAAAGTTACAATTTAATATGGGACGTGACAGTGTAATATATTTCCTTGTATTTGCTTTCTACCACTCTTGAAAATCTCTTTGTGTAGGTTTAGATAAAACCTGTGAATGGACATGGTATATTACACCATTGTCATATTTTCCTTTCCATATGGCCCGCATCTGAACACGAGAGTCCAAAATTATAAACTAATGTTTTTGTAGCATGCAGTGCATGCTTTGCATATATTGATGTTCTCCACTCTTAGTTCTTGAGCTTTACAAATTGTAATACACACACTTCATGCATTACTAGCATTGAGAAGACTTTCCCTGGTAAATTATGGGACATGTGCGTAGAATAACATTTTCTTAGTGCTTGATGATTCAAATAAGTTGAATATATTTTTGGAAGTTAGATTCTGTATTTTTCATCACTGTTAATATATTTCTGTTCTGTATTCAGGAACATCAGCTAGTTGGGCAAAAAATGGTTTAGAGATGAAGGAGCAAAGACCGTCATGTTTATGGTACCTACCGCATTAAACCGTGCCACCACGCCCGTCGTTGCCGTGTCGGCCCGCCGCCATCCATCGGTCACCGCCGTACCGGCCAAGTCGTGATCACATTGGCCCATAGTCATCGGCTGCTGTCCATCGTCGCCATTGCATCGCCCGTCGTCGCCAACTCCTTTTTCCATTGCCCGTCTCCGCATCACTTGTCGTCACCGCCAAGGAATAAATTCCCGGCCGGTAACCGGACGGGGTCTGGGATACAAAATCCTGACCGGTTTTCCCGGGTTTTGCAAGTTCAAATTCTAAATTTCAAATTTCAAATGGTTTTTAATCAAATTCGAGCGAATTTCATCTTGGTTTTACCGGAAAACCGATGGCCGGTTGGTTGCTTGGTCGATTCTCGTTCGGTGGTTGGCGAAATCACACTTGCTCGGTTATGTGATCCTTAGTCACTTTGCTGTTACATCGCCGTCGTCATAACGCCTTCGCCATCGCCCGTCTCCGCATGACTTGTCGTAACCATGCACCGCCCGCCTCTGCGTCGCCGCTCTCGCTGGCCAAATCTAGGCCGGATTTGACGGGATCTGGGTAGCACCGACTCGAAGGCTTCCGTGGATGACGACGACAGAGGGGATAGTGGAGGAAGGGGGAGGACAGGGTGGCGCTCGGGGACGCGTAGAGGATGACGGGTTAGACGGCGCTCAGAGACGGCGGGGACGAGGATGGTAGGGCCGCGTAGGATGGGGGTGGCGGAGCTCGGGGACGAGGATGAGGGAGGCGACGGAGCGGCGTTGGCCGGTGAGAGAATGTGGGGATAGGAGAAATAGAGAACGTGGGTAGGGAATGGGAGGAAATAAATATAATATTGTAGTATTAATTAGATGGGCCAGATGATAGATACAGTGCATCGGAGGGGTTCTATCTAGTCGTGTATATATACGACGTGGCAATATTTAGATATGAGTTTGCATTGTCTGCATTGGGAGTGCCCTAATAGGCTTATGTTTGAACTAATGTCACGTGTCCTGTCAGGCTTACCTATGCTATTAATCTATTATGTATGAAATGTTCTTTTCTGTTTGTAGGTAATAATAACTGCATGCTTATTCGACCAGCGTTCCTCCAATGTCTGTATCCTGATTCCTGAATAATCTGAATTAGTACTGGTATCCGGTTCAGAATCTAAAAAAAATATTAGAATTCGGGAAGACCAATATCCACTTGTATCCACTTTCTTTCTTACTTGCTAAACCTTCTACTGTAAGTCTGCAACCATACGATTAGGGCTTGTTTGGTTGGTGATCTGGATTCCATGCTTGGAAAAAAAGTGGTGCCTGGAGGTGGTCTAGAAAGTAGATGATTTTTACCTGGCCAGGCAGACTTGAAGATGGGTTGTTTGGTTGGAAACCTGTGTCTGGAATTGGTGAATGAAAAATAGACCGTTGGATCGAAGATGCGGTGGTGGATGGAGCTGCCTGGTGGAGCTGCTTGGCTCCAGTCATACATTTTTAACGCCTGGACGACGTTCCCTGGCCTGGCAGGCAGCGATGCTGTGGAAGCGAAGCAAACAGCATATATGAGATCTTCCGGCAGCTGCTGGCGCCAGGCAAGTTCACTCAGGAAGCAAAGCAAACAGGCTCTTAGAGCACAAGACTCCCAACTTTCGACACTCCACCCTCTAATCACTCCTAGTCATGTTGTCAGTCTCGTGGATGTCGTAGGCAGCGGCTTTGATAAGTTGAAGCAGAAACAGCTGAGGCAGGTCGACAAGCAGCAGGCACGCTTGACGGTGCTGTCTTCAAGGAGATTCACACACCCGACCAAGGTGCAAGGGATGAACAGCGGCTCTTTGCCATGATACAACAATCTTGTATCTTCCATCGTGCACTTAGGTTGAACCAGCAGAGCCGTAGGCTCTCACTAAACGTCGCTCTCAAAGGAAAATAGTTTTAGATATACGTAGAAAGAACTCAAGACTAGATTGCAACTATATGTGGCTTTTATAAAGTAATAGGTCAGGTCTATCACTGTCAGGTGATGACTTCTAGGAACCTAGACGGTAGGGCAAGACTAGCTCTGACGGATGAGGATTCTGCCGGCAAATCGTGAGGGAAGGGTGCGGCTAGGGTAGGGCCCTAGGCGCAAGGAGAGAGATTGCCGAACAGCAAGGGATCATACATGATCCAATCCTTGCTTGCCCTTTTCTATTTCATTCATTCCTTTATATATAATATTACAATCGAACAATAGATAAAAGGGTATCAAAGACTTCGATACTAATTGGACTCTTCCTAATATAACCTTTCCTAGTAGCAATCTTCCTAATAGGGATTAATTGGAATCTCAATCAGCAGTTGCCAAATCAGCAGTTGCCATGGCCGGCTATGCCAATTCGGCACTTGCCATGGCTGGCTGTCCCTTCCCTTTAGGACATCTTCCATAAACCTTGCCCCACATGGCATCTCTCCCTCCCTCAACGAACAGCTCGTCCTCGAGCTGGAAAGAGGGATACGACGTCTTGAACTCCTAGACATCTTCCCATGAAGCATCGGATGCGGTGGGTTGGCCCTGGTGGGTTGGCACCATGCCACACGATCTCCCGCCCTTGCCGCTGGAAGCGCATTGTCCTGTGGTGGAAGTCCCAAGTGATGGGTCCCAGCGAGCTCAGCCACTGGACGCCTAATACGGCGTCAAATTCGCCTAACGAAATCATGAGGAAGTAGAGGACGAAATCCTCGGTGTCGATGGAGATGGGCGTTGCGCGGCAGACGCCGTCGCTTGTCACTTGGTCGCCGTTGGTGACCGCCACCGACAGACCCGTGCGTAGCATGAGGGTTAACTCCACTCGCGTGACTAATTCGGCCACCACGAAGTTGTGGGTCGACCCAGAGTCCACCAGGGCCAACAGGTGGACGACGAGCCGCACTGTCTTGGTCTTGCGGATGTCGGTCAGAGCGAGGAGGGAGATGGTTGCCACCACCTCGGGTTCTTCCTCGTCTTCTGAGTCAGGCTCCACCTGTAGCGAAAAAATTGTGCTTACACAGTTTTTGTGTAGGACCGGAAAGGCGACTAGAGGGGGGGTGAATAGACGCTTTCTCTATTTTTCACCTCGATCGAACTCAACACTACTTTCACTCCAATAGCTATAAAGGCTATGAAGATCTGTATACAGGCACAGCGGATGACCTGTGTTGAATCCGATCAAACCCCGAAGCAAAAGACCAAAAATAACTCAAGACCGCACAAGAGCCAAGTCGACCAGCAATCAAAAATGGTCTATGCAACATCAAGTCATTTCAACACGCACAGGAAGGAACAACTCTAGGTGAATAAAAACAAACTCAATGCAGGGATTCAGTTCACAACCGATGGTGCAGATGATGATCCCCAACAGAGCCTGCAGACCCTCGGCCAAGCACAATCTGATTTAACATCACACAACATAGTGCTCGCATCAAAGGCAGCAGCTCACGGTAATACAATAATCCAAAACAGCAAAGGCTACAAAAGAACTGTATTCAAGATCTAAACTAATCACCTAGTTTACGGTCTGCACACCACCCTACGGGAGACAGCCAAGATAAACAAAACTTAAACAGCAACGATGGCACTAATCCAGAGACTCAGTCAAGCGCATCAATAAAATAAACACCAAGACCTTACTCGCAAGGCTACAAGCTGCCGTTAAGATCATGCACTGCGTGTGCTGCATCAACCCAAAGCAAGCAAAGCCAACATCAAGCAGCTGCATCAAACAGCCGCCACAAGCCCATCATGTAGAGCCACCACTAGCACAACACATGAAGCCCCAAAACCTCACGTACAAAGCAAAAACAACAATCAACCAGTGGCAGATTTTTTTTTTGGATTCACTCAAAAATAAAAAGAGCTTAATCATCTACAAAACTCTCTTGATAACACTATAGCACAGATCTGCTCATGTCTCGCACAGCAGCCTACAACTGGAGCTTCTACTCTTATAGGAGCTACACAACAGTATGCCTTCTGAGTTTCTTATGGGAGCTTCATGCGGATGTGCCCCGATCCAGATTTTACAAAGAACTCAACAGAAGAAGCCAGCAGAATCGGCAAGAAAATAAACTCAAACAAAGAAGCTGCAGATCGTCAATCGAAAGATCGCCGACAGCTCCTATTCCCTGGATCCTATCCAACAAGCACTCAAGGAAAGACTGCAGCACGAACAAGCCGCTGCAATGAACTGATTTTTCAGGAGCTAGATAAACAGATCAACAAAAACAAAACAGATCAAAGAGGCAGCTGATCAAACACAGAAAACAGCCGCCGCCAAGGCCTCTGCATTTCTCCCCATTTCAGCACACACACACGCACAGGAGACTCAAAAGATTGCTACATAACCATGTAAGCTTACAGAGGAATGATTACTCTGGAACTTACACACAGACCAACTCTTCATTTCAGCACACACACGCACTAGCTCAACTCATACCCTCACTGCACTACAAGCTTGAGAGGGAGTAAAACACATGCACTAGCTCTACACCTCTCAAGACACGACCTCATCTTGCACACACACTTTTTCTACACAACACCCACGCAGACTCCATTAACTATCTCTACCTCCCGCTACACTTGAGACAAAAGGAGAGACCCTTGCCTCAATAGGAAATTCAAGAAGTGGCATACCACATCCACTCCATTTCTCACATCCATATGAGGCAAAAGTCAACAACCAGATTTTGGAGGAAATCCACCCACTCTCTCATTTGCTTGAGTCAATTTACCAAATTGCCCTCAAGCACCTTCCCTAAGCTTCCGATCCCAGATCTTGACCGTCTGGACCTTGACTCCTCCACGAGTCTAGTCCCGATCCGCTAAATCATCGCTTTGTCAGATCCGCCACAGGCGATTCAGGTTCCTCGTCTCCCGACTCAAGAACCACCTCAAGAGCCTCGATCATCTTTGGCAACTCGACCGTCTGGACCTCAACACCTCCTGTGCCTAGTCCGGTCCTCTTCGCCTCACCATGACCTAGCTCAAGTCCTGCGATCCACGCACAAACAAACCATCACATAGCACCGCATCTAAACAAAGATAAACCACATTAGCACAGATAAAGGTACTCAACCCTCGAATACACGAAACAAACTCAAACTCACTAAACCGACCGTCAATTACTCATCACAAACATGGGGACACCTCCACATGGTCTCTCAATCTCCCCCTTGATGAGTATATTGACAAACCCCGAAAAAGCATAAGTTGAGTTTGTTTGAAAGTCGTACATGGTCCAAGAGAAGAAATTGATGCTAATGACCATGGAGACACAAGGAGTAAAAGAAAGAGCCAATTTTCCTCAAACGCTCCCAAAACTCCCAAAAGAGACTTTTTCTCCAATATTCTCCCCCTTTTGGCAATAGAGTCATCAAGATACAAAAGAGAGAACATAGCATGGTGTGGTTGAATGTTATGCAATGCTAAGCAATTAGAGCCATGAAGATTATCCAAAATGACTATTCGAGTATTACACCAAGCCATAACGTAAATGAAAACTATCAATATCATTACAAGATATGGATAATCAAGCCAAGCCACGTAAGTAACAATATGAAGATTAGATGAATTTCTTAGCATGTCAAGCCACTCAAGAGTATAGTCTAGCTAGAGGTATCCAAAGATGATGCAAACCATGTCAATAACCTAAGTGGAACCAAGAAGCTAGAATTGAGTCAATTTAGAGTGCTATTAGTTCAAGAATGAATCATTTGCACAAGTACTTGGTTCTTTTGGTAGTTAAGCAAATTTAGCCCAGATCACATATTTTCATTTGAAATTGATAACTGGTGATGTGCTAGATCTCAAGCCTTATGCGACCATTCCAAGCGAGAAGCTTAAGGAGATGATCTAGGTCATCCAAAACTCCCCCTGAGTTCATGCCCAGTGCAATGGCAAGCAGTCTCATGAGAAAGAATTGGTGAGATCCGTTCTTTCGCACATAAAAGAGATCTTTTGCTTTCTTAAATAAGTGTACTCACTCATGTTTCATCATGACACTAGCATAGCTCAAACTAAAGCTCAATTAAAGATTCAACACTCAACTTAGCCTATTTGACATGGCATGAATCATAAGAGGATAACTAAAGATAGACTAGCCTCAAGAGCTAACATGACATGTCTTAGTTCAAGTTGTGCAATTTTAATTAACTTAACAATGGCAAAGGCTTGACGACACATATGAAGCAATGATAAATCTAGCAATTAAGCACAATCATGGCAAGATGTAATGCATTGAAGCATGTCATATATGGATAATGGTCAAGGCTCCATGTAGTTATATTACAATGCACAATGCTAAAAAGCAAGAAAATCCAGCTCCCTCTCAACATGTGAAGCAATGTTTAGTTCAAGTTGAGTTATATCAATATTAAACTCCAGAAGCTCCCAAATGAACTCTCCCAAACCAAAGCAATAAAACGAGAAGTGGCAAAGAAATCGAGAATGCATACCCTCAAAGCATAGACAAGATATAGAGAATACCATGGCTCAGATGACTCTCATCTACCCCATATGACACTAGGACTATCGGTTGCTGGCTAACACACTAAGGAGCAAACACGTTCCTGTCTACCCAAGGGTGGCCCAACCCTTGCTAGAACCTATAAGAAGTGAGTAAGCTCAACCTAGTGAGAAGAGACACTAATAAGCAACATCCTAGAGCATAAGATGAGAGGAAGAAGTCTAAGCAACTAGACGCAGAGAAACACTCTAATCTATGCTAGGATGACTAACCCAAAATGCA
The DNA here is from genome assembly GCA_036346405.1 of Phyllostachys edulis. NCBI lineage: Eukaryota > Viridiplantae > Streptophyta > Magnoliopsida > Poales > Poaceae > Phyllostachys > Phyllostachys edulis. Next base: position 12,089,460 of record CM070561.1, on the reverse strand, counting down.
TCCCTAATGCAATGCGAAGAAGGAGCAACAAGATAAAATACAAGATAAGCAAGAAAGCACAAAGCTCCCCTCACTACACAGTCCATAAGGACAAACCACCCCAAGCTCTCCCTTGAAGGTGAAAACCTAGAGCTATCCAAAGGCTTGGTAAAGATGTCACCAATCAAGGTCACTCTCCTACAAATGGAGCACTATATCACCCTTCTCCACATGGTCTCTAAGGAAGTGATATCGGATATCAATATGCTTGGTCCGAGAGTCTTTGCTGGGTTCTTAGCAATGTTAATAGCGAAGTGTTATCACAAAAGAGTGGAACACTTTCTATAACTAACCCAAAGTCATGAGGTCGAAGCCATCAAAGTATCTGCTCTGACAATCGGCGGCAACAACATACTCGACCTCTGCGGATGGGGTGCAACACCGGATCGCTTCCTAGAAGACCAAGAACGAGAGAAGTGCCAATGAATTGACAGGTGCGGAAGTGCTCTTCCTATCTATCCTCTGACCAAAGAAAGTCTGCGTCCCCGAGTAGGCTCTAAGGAAAAGACAGATGAGGAAGAGTACCAGATACCATAGTCGATGGTAGCTCGAAGGTACAAGAATGCGCTTCACCGCTTTGCGGTGAGATCTGTGAGGAGAAGCTCGAATCGAGCACACAAACACACGGAGAAGTGTATGTCCTGGTCTCGAGGCGTTGAGGTACAAGAGGAGCCAATCATCTTTGCGATACTCCTTTTGATCAACCGCTCGCCATCCTCATCCGGGTCAAGATAAGTTTGTAGAAGCCATCGGTGTGGACAACGGCTTACCATCACTCATATCAAAGCGTCTCGGGAGGTCACGAGTGTACTTGCCTGATGCAAGAAAGTACCCTCCCGAGTCCGCTTGATCTCGAAACCAAGGAAGAAGCTCAACTGCTTATCATGCTCATCTCAAACTCGAGCTCATAACATCGGAGGCCGAGAAACAAGAGTATGAGAAGAGCCACCAAAGATGATATCATCCACATAAATCTGGACGAGTAGAAAGTCATTACCATGCCTGCGAATGAACAAGGTCTTGTCTACCTTACCCATCTCAAAACCATGACTCAACAGATAGGACTTAAGCCTTTCATACCAAGCTCTAGGGGCTTGCTTAAGTCCATACAAGGCTTTAGAGAGCTTGTAGACATGGTTTGGGTAATTGGGGTTCTCGAAACACGGAGGTCATCTAACATAGACCTCTTCCTCAATAAACCCATTGAGGAAGGCACTCTTGACATCCATCTGGTAAAGCTTGAAACCCTTAGAAGGCTGCGAAGGCAAGCGAAATTCTAATGGCCTCAAGTCTAGCAACAGGGCAAGGTCTCCTCAAAATCCGGACCCTCAACACAGGAGAACCCCGAGCTACCAGTCTAGCCTTGTTTGAATGACTACCCCTTCCTCACTCTGCTTGTTTTGAACACCCACTTAGTCCCAATAACATTGTGACCTCGAGGGGGCTCGACAAGCGACCAGACCTTGTTTCTCTCAAAGTTTTCCAACTCCTCATGCATGGCATTGACCCAAGACTCATCAGAAAGAGCATGATCAACATCCTTGGGCTCGAAGGAGGCAATGAAAGCAGAATGGAGACAGAAAAGAGAAGTGCCAGATTTTGAGCGTGTGACACGCTCAAAAAGATCTCCAATGATCTGCTCTGAAGGATGCCTTCTCTGGATATGTCGGGGAGGTCCTGGATGAGAAGAAGAAGTGGCCTCTACCTCGTGTGCAGACGAGGCGGGGGCAGAGCCACTAGCTCCGGAGGAAACGGAAGGCAGGGCGATCACCTTGAGGTGCCGAGGAAGAAGGCATCTCAAGGGAGGAAGAGGAGGCTGGATCGTAAACAACCATCGTCTCCTCGTCCTCATCATCCACAAAGATGGTCTCGGACCGCTCTAAAGAACACGAGATATCTGGCCTAGTCCCGACCGCCTCGTCAAAGGTCACCTCGCAGGTCTCTACCAACTTGCTAGACTCGCAGTTCCAGACCCTATAAGCCCGTGAAGAAGTCGAGTAGCCTAGAAAGATACCATCACAGGAACGTGACTCGAACTTGTCTAGGTTCCCAGACTTCAGAATAAAGCACTTGCAACCAAACACACGAAAATGAGAGACGTTGGGCTTTCGCCCGTATCTCAGCTCATAAGAAGTGCGATGTAGGAGTGCCCGAAGAAAGACTCGATTTGACACATGGCACGCGGTCGCAATGGCCTCAGCCCAAAACTTCCTCGGTGTAGAGTACTCATCAAGCATCGTCCTGGCCATCTCGACCAAGGTACGGTTCTTCCTCTCCACAACGCCATTTTGCTGAGGGACGTATGGAGAAGAGAACTGGTGCTCTACACCTGTCTCACCGCAGAAACTCTCAAAGTAGGAATTCTTGAACTCCGTGCCATTGTCCTTCGGATCGCTTGTAAGGCACCCGGAGCTCAACCGAAAGCCTACTAAAAAGACCTCGGAAATGTGTAAATGTCTCGCCCTTGAGGCTAAGAAAAACACCAAGAGTACCTCGAAGTCATCGACCACAACAAGAACATACCACTTCCCTCCTGCCGATCGCCTCGAGCCGTCCAAGCGTGTCCATGTGGAGCAATGTCGGTGCATCGGTCATAATGCTTGTGTGGGAGGATGAGAAGCGGCAACCATCTTGCCGTCTTGGGCATGGAGTGCAAACAAGATCTTTGACCATCTTGAGTTTGGCGGACCACGAATGAGATCATGATCGCTAACTCGAGTCAAATGGTCAAATCAATATGACCAAGCCTCCTATGCCAAAAAGAAAGGTCACGGGACTCGAAGCAACTAAACACCGAGAGGATCACCGGAAGACTCAAAGCAAAATCAGCACGAAAGATCCTCCCATAACGAGAAATCCATAAACCAAACTCCCAGAAGAATCAAGAATTTTGCAAGCGTTTTTCTTGAAGCTCACCTCGAAACCGTCATCGTAAGTCGAAAACGAAAGCAAATTGTCTGCAGCTTACTAACCAAGGCAACATCCTTAAGAATAAAAGAAGCATTAATACATACAAGACCTTTGGCGATGACGCCCAGACGAAGCGTCTCGAAGGTGATCGTCTCATCACTGGAGCGCTGGCTAGGAGGAGAACCAGCGGAGTCTCCGGTCATATGACGAGAACAACCGAGTCTACAAGCCAAAACTTCTCCTTCCCTACCCGGCGAACTGAGTCAAGCAGAGTAAAGTCTCGATCTTGGGATAAATCAACAATGATTTTGGCACCCAATCTTGAATAACACGTCGGCGGATGAAGTAGTCAAGCACGATGACCTCTATCTACCCTCGCTCTCAGTAACTCAAAGCGAAGGTCTAAGAGTAGACCGAAGGCATTCTTTGGGTCCGATCGCTACGAAGGAGCGAGTCGAACACACCTGCTATGTCTTGAACACGCCATGGTAGCTATCTCGATGGGAAAACGAGATCTACCCTCGGGGCGGCGGAAGTCACGATCAAAGCGACTTGAGGACGAAAACCGAAAACTTCGGAAAAACCAAGTCCTCGATCTTTGCACAAACCCATCGAAGAAACAAGCCTAGACCTCGTGTTGGTCTTAGGTGCACTCAAGGTCCAGGGCCGACCACGAATGCGCCTAAGAGACTCAACATGGTCTCTGTAGCGATCTTGGCGCTGAAGCATCGATCATTGTGTGTCCATCCTTCCGACGAAGGTGCGGTGATACTTCACCTTCGAGAGGTAGAAGCGACATGTGAAATTACCTTACTATCGAAATCCTCGGACATAGCCCGCCGACTTGAAATGGACTTTCTCGGTCACAGGCTCGATCTCGATCACACACAGTGCTATGGGTGCGAGCACGGCGGTGGATGCTTCCTCATGTCCTCAAAGAAGTCATATCCTAGACCACGATTAAATCTGCGGATCTTAGATTGGTCTAGAATAAGATTGAGCTTCTTCTTGCCTCCTACAAATCTCTCGAGAGTGTTCATAAAATCTTGACACTCCCGAAAGAGAGAGGTGCAAGAAGAGCGGGGAAGAAGAGAGGCGAAGGTAAGGGAGCAAAAGAAGAACCAGCAGCAGAGGGAAGAATGGCTTGTGCACGCACAGCCGACTCTGAAGGGACAGTCCTACTGCTAGCCAGTTGGTTCACGTCGCTAAGCGTCTCAACCTTACCCTGGGGCTTCTCCCCCTTCTCCACAATCATATTACAAGCACAATGTGGCTTCTCTAGAAGGTCCTTAGTTAGCTTCACACATTTCTCATCCAAAGCAATCAAGTCGATTTTAGTTTGTCACACTTAATGCATGGTGAGCTAACGGGGTCCTTAGAAGCAAACTTAGCCATCTTCCTTTCATGATCAATCATATCTTGAAATCTTTGGAAACGACCTCAAGTTCAGCGATTAACTTAGGACAGTTCAAGCATGAAACAATCGGCTCAAGTAAAGAAGCTTGTAGTTCAAAGAATTTTATGATCTGCCCATTTTAAGTTCATCTTCAAGTTATTGCAATTTTCACAAGACTCAGGCGAGATCAAGGAGCATGGCATAAGGTACTCTAGCAGCAATGTCCTTACCCTCACATGAGGTGGGAGAAGTAGTCTCATCAGTAATAAGTAGGGTAACAGCCATCCTACTCAACTCTAACTCAGCAAGCAGACTAACATTCTCCACCTTAACACTATCAAGTTTGGAGGACAGACTATCATGTGAGGTCCTTAACTTCTCCATATCAACCAGCAAAGCAGAGCATGTATCACAATCATCACTAGAAGGAGCAGATGTAAGAGCAATAATCTCTAGTGACAGTCTATCTATTTCCTTCTCTAACTCAGCACACTTAGCCTTAGCTTTAGCATGAAAACCTCCTAGCTTAAGAAAAGCATGATTGAGCTGGTCGTAGGTGGGTACCTCGTCCGAGTCGGAGTACAGCTCGCTGTCGCTGAGTTCGCCCTCGAGGGCCATGAAGCACATGCCGGAGAAGTCGTCGCCGCCATCCTTGGGCTCTTGGTCACCCGTCCCGTCATCGTCGCTCCATCCTTCCACCTCGCTGAGGTCGAGGTCGTCGAAAGCGGTGAGGACGCGGTGGAAGAGCTTCTTGGCTTTGCCAAAGTTGCGGAAGTTCTTCTTTCTTGGCGTCTGAGCTGGAGGCTTCTTGTTGCGGTTCTTGTCGGTGTAGTCGTTCTTGCCCGAACCGCCGTAGTCATTCTTGCCCTTCTCAAGCTTGGGGCGGTTGCCGAATGTGGTTGGGGCCACCACACTCGAAGCAAATCACGTGTCCTCCTCTTCTGTCCCTCCTCCTCTTGTAAGCATGGGAAAACTTCCGAGCTAGGAGGGCATTGCTCATCCTCGAGTGCTCTAATCGATCATCGATTCGTCACAGAGCAACAAGGAGAAACCACAAGAAGAATCAAGAAAGCCTTAAGAAGAAACGGGATCGGTGACCAAGGCCATCGATGTGACTTCGACCGACGAGAGACAACGTCAATCTCGTGAGTCTTGAGGCGCGAGTCTGTGCGTCAAGAGTCGTGTCGAGAGGTCTGTCGTGTCTTTGATGGTGGTCACTTTCATCTCCCAAACACGTAGATCGAGTCTTGAGTGAGACGGCGTTGTCCGAGTCGGGTATGTGAGACCGACCGCTCGGAGGTTGCTCAAGATTTTGTGAAATCGCGAAAAGCACTCGTCGAGGACTCACCGGCAAGCATCTCGAATTTGTTGTATTCGCGCAACCGATCTGTCGAACCGTCTTGATCTGGGTGGTGCCCTCATGGTATCGTCGAGGTCACCCGGATGTCGTAAGCGGACGACAGTGAGATATCTTGATCAAACTTCGCTCGACTCAAACCACGGATGATGATGTTCCTTGCCTTTGCATTCGCCTCAACATCAACCATGTTCCGGCATTGATGTTCTCATCGGCGAGAACAATGAATCGCACCTTGACCTTCCGCCAGATGGCATACCCACAGGCTCGGATGTATGTCTCCATTCGGCTCTTCGGAAGGGTGTCGATGCCATCGAAAACGCGCGCTTGGTCGAGTACTTGTCCATCGCCATGGCTCTTGAGACCGGTTAAGATCTATTGAAAAGAGCTAACCGCTCGATACCAATTGTAGGACCGGAAGGCGACTAGAGGGGGTGAATAGACGCTTTCTCTTTTTCACCTCGATCGAACTCAACACTACTTTCACTCCAATAGCTATAAAGGCTATGAAGATCTGTATACAGGCACAGCGGATGACCTGTGTTGAATCCGATCAAACCCCGAAGCAAAAGACCAAAAATAACTCAAGACCGCACAAGAGCCAAGTCGACCAGCAATCAAAAATGGTCTATGCAACATCAAGTCATTTCAACACGCACAGGAAGGAACAACTCTAGGTGAATAAAAACAAACTCAATGCAGGGATTCAGTTCACAACCGATGGTGCAGATGATGATCCCCAACAGAGCCTGCAGACCCTCGGCCAAGCACAATCTGATTTAACATCACACAACATAGTGCTCGCATCAAAGGCAGCAGCTCACGGTAATACAATAATCCAAAACAGCAAAGGCTACAAAAGAACTGTATTCAAGATCTAAACTAATCACCTAGTTTACGGTCTGCACACCACCCTACGGGAGACAGCCAAGATAAACAAAACTTAAATAAAGAACGATGGCACTAATCCGAGACTCGATCAAGCGCATCAATAAAATAAACACCAAGACCTTACTACTTAAGGCTACAAGTGCCGTTAAGATCATGCCTCTGCGTGTCTTTGCATCAACCCAAAGCAAGCAAAGCCAACATCAAGCAAACAGCATCAAGCGTACCGCCACAAGCCCATCATGTAGAGCCACCACTAGCACAACACATGAAGCCCCAAAACCTCACGTACAAAGCAAAAACAACAATCAACCAATGGCGATTTTTTTTTTGGATTCACTCAAAAATAAAAAGAGCTTAATCATCTACAAAACTCTCTTGATAACACTATAGCACGATCTACTCATGTCTCGCATGACAAAGACCTACAACTGGAGCTTCTACTCTTATAGGAGCTACACAACAGTATGCTTCTGAGTTTCTTCTGAGGAGCTTCTGATCGCCCCTATCCAGATTTTACTGAGAACTCAACAGGAAGAAGCCAACAGGAATCGGCAAGAAAATAAACTCAAACAGCAAACTGCAGATCGTCAACTGAGCAGTCGCCGACAGCTCCTATTCCCTGGATCCTATCCAACAAGCACTCAAGGAAAGACTGCAGCACGAACAAGCCGCTGCAATGAACTGATTTTTCAGGAGCTAGATAAACAGATCAACAAAAACAAAACAGATCAAAGAGGCAGCTGATCAAACACAGAAAACAGCCGCCGCCAAGGCCTCTGCATTTCTCCCCATTTCAGCACACACACACGCACAAGAGACTCAAAAGATTGCTACATAACCATGTAAGCTTACAGAGGAATGATTACTCTGGAACTTACACACAGACCAACTCTTCATTTCAGCACACACACGCACTAGCTCAACTCATACCCTCACTGCACTACAAGCTTGAGAGGGAGTAAAACACATGCACTAGCTCTACACCTCTCAGTACACAGCTCTCATCTTGCACACACACTTTTTTCTACACAACACCCACGCAGACTCCATTAACTATCTCTACCTCCTGCTACACTTGAGACAAAAGGAGAGACCACTGCCTCAATAGGAAATTCAAGAAGTGGCATACCACATCCACTCCATTTCTCACATCCATATGAGGCAAAAGTCAACAACCAGATTTTGGAGGGAAATCCACCCACTCCTCTCATTTGCTTGAGTCAATTTACCAAATTGCCCTCAAGCACCTTCCCAGAAGCTTCCGCATCCGGTATCTTGACCGTCTGGACCTCGACTCCTCCCTGAGTCTAGTCCCGGTCCGCTCGTCATCGCCCGTCGTATCCGTCACACGGCGATTCCTTCCTCGTCTCCCGACTACTTAACCACCTCGGTAGCCTCGATCATCTTTGGCAACTCTGACCGTCTGGACCTCAACACCTCCTGTGCCTAGTCCCGGTCCTCTTCGCCTCACCATGACCTAGCTCCGAAGTCCTGCAGTCACACAGACAAACAAACCATCACATAGCACCGCACGAAACAGCATAAACCACATTAGCACAGATAAAGGTACTCAACCCTCGAATACCCGAAACAAACTCAAACTCACTAAACCGACCGTCAATTACTCATCACAAACATGGGGACACCTCCACATGGTCTCTCATTTTGACGCACTGGGTGAAAATTTTCATCACAGTTGTAGCAGAGTCCTTAGCTTCGTTGTTCCTCCATCTCAGCAGGTGTTAGGCGCTTGAATGGGCACACGATGCTTGACGCGCTTGTTGATGTCGTGGACGAGCGCGTCGCTCCAGACACGTCGGTCGACGCGAAGCTCCCTGCGGGGGCGGACGTCGAAGAGGTGGCGCCGCTAGCCATCGGGTTCGGCCGTGCCGAAGTCGGTCTGAATGGAGCCGATCTTGGCGCGGCGGCCAGCCCTCCTGTGTTGCGTGGTAAGGTGGCCAGGTGTTCGTACGCCCGAGCCAGGTCCATGGCCTCCTCCAGGTCGCCTGGAGCTCGACGTGGATTTTGAGTGGCTCGCCCAAACCTGTCGTGACCAGCATACGCTGCTGTTCATTGTCCAGCCGTCCAACGCGCGCTAGCAGCATCAGAAATCGTTCGGTGAAGTCGTCCACCACACCAGTCTGGCGAAGCACCGTTAACTCGCCCAAGGGATTGTGGTGGGTTGGCGCTCGAAATCATTGAGAGACTAAGTCGGTAAAGTGTTGCCAGTTTGGTGTGCCCTCCATGCGCTCTAGACACATGTACCAGAGCTGTGCCGCCCCTGTCAGGTGATACGTGGCCAGCGATACCTTGTCCTTCGTCGGCTTTTGCTGACCTCAGAAGAATTGTTCACAACGATTGATCCATGGAAGTGAGTCTTCCCGACCGTCAAATATTGGAAAAGTGAGCTTGGCGTAGCGTGGCGGATTCCGAGGGCCTCCTGCCCAGTCGAAATCATCCCGGGGGTGGAGGCGGGTATGGCCAGGGCTGGAATCCCCAAGCCCGTCCTGACCGCACGCATGCGGTGGTATGGCCGCGACATCAGTGGTGGTGGTAGTCGCCGCCATCTGCATCGATGGCGATGGCGGCGGCGATCTGCGACATCCGTTAAATCTGAACAACGACGCCTTCTTCACTACCGGCTGGCCCTCCATGCGTGCCAACCGTTGGTCATGGCGGTGCAGACGGTTCCCGACTGCTGCAAGCCGGCGTGAGTGTCGAGCCGATCCAAGATTTAGGGTAGCAGTTTGAGTTGGTTGTTGGTGTTCTCCATGAACTTCATCATCACTTCCTTGAAGTTGTGGTTGAAACCGCCGCCGCTCGCCATGGAAGACGGAACATCGAATGGCTCTGATACCAAGATGTCAGGTAATGACTTCTGGGAACGTAGACGGTAGGGCAAGAGTAGCTCTGGCGGATGAGGATTCCGCCGGCAAGCTGTGAGGGAAGGGTGCGGCTAGGGCAGGGCCCTAGGCGCAAGAAGAGAGATTGCCGAACAACAAGGGATCAGACGTGATCCAATCCTTGCTTGCCCTTTTTTATTTCATTCATTCCTTTATATATAAGATTACAATCATACTATAGGTAGAAGGTAAACTATAAATAGAAGGTATTAAGTACTCTGATACTAATTGGACTCTTTCTAATATAACATTTGCTAATAGCAATCTTCCTAATAGGGATTAATTGGAATCTCAATCGTGAGTTGCCAAATCGTGATTGCCATGGCATTTGTGCCAATTCGGCAGTTGCCATGGCCGGCTGCCCCTTTCCTTTAGGACATCTTCCATAAACCTTGCCCCACATGACAATCACATACTAGACTTGTTGTTGCATGGCTTAGAAGTTTAGAAGAGAACACATGATTCGGTTCATAATCGACTTAGGCGAGTCCAAGGATCAGCTAACCGGACCGGGTTTGAATCCCGGCCCCCCTCCGTACTGGTAACTGGCCGGGTTACCGGTCAAATTCGTTTAAATTCAATTGAAATTCATTCGAAATCTGAAAAAACCGCCGGGATTCCCCTTCCCGCCATACAGTATCCGATTCTTGGTGGGATTTTGATCCCTGGGCGAGTCAATCCACCAACCCACTGCGTGCATATAGCACCGATCTCAACCAACCAATCACCCTAGTCTCATCCATTTATAAACACTTTTTTTTTGTTTCCAGTGGTAACCCATATTACCAAACTACGGTTCCAGTATCCAAGTTCTCGTCGTAGTACTGTTTTTGTCCTATTCACATTCAATTACTAAGCAGTCTAATCACAACCAATAGTCATGTTCATTTAATTAATAGTAGTTTTACACATGTAATAATTATCCTTGAGGTGACAAGGGATAAATAGGTATCAACAATGAACAGGGAAGGGATTCATAATGATAATCAACTTTGGTATAGCTAGGCATCAACACTTAACATAACATTTCATAAATTATAATAAGCATGCAATTAATAATTTAAATAAATACTTTGTATTTGAAATGTAGGTTCAACATAATCAATGGTAAGTACTTGCCTTGCTCAAATGTGGATGGGTCTTGGTCTTGACTTGAAGCAGTGACGATGTCTTTGGTGACGTTTGAATATATTTAACGTGAAAACGATGACTTCAAATAAACATTCATAACACAAATAAATTCAATTGAACTCCGAAAATTACGATTTTGGTACCGTTGGAATGATCTTGAATTTAGAAACAAAAAACAAATCATTTGGATTTAAAACGAGGGAGAACAAGCTCTCCAAAGTTTGACCTGAGAGATTCTAGAAATTCTGAAATTTCTGATAGGTGGGTCCCACTGGAATTTTCATTTCCTTTTAATTTGTTGTTATTAACGAAATTCCACTATGAGTGACAGGTGGGGTCCACCGGCGTTTTTATTTTCTTCTCTCTTTATTTTTAATCGGGAAAACCTGAGAGGCTAACAGTTGGGGCTCTCGGTCCATTGGACTAGGTCCACCCAATGGTTCACAAGGGCCAGGGCTCACTGGTCAAAGACTAGTGGTCCACGGACTCAGTCTACGAACTAAACATTTAATCCTACGGGCATGACTTTGATGGCGGGTAGAGGAGAGAGGCGAGTGGCGCTGGCACGCAGGCGAGGAAGATGATGAACAAGGAAGCTGATAGGTAGGTCTGGGGTTCACCTGGCAGCGAGTGAGCGTGTGGGTAGGCTAGTGGGCGGGTGCACACGGAGATGGGCTGTCGCACGCGTGGTGGTAGGCTGAGCTGGTGGGCCGCAGGGGGAAAGAAAGAGAGGAAGGAAGGCGCGGACGTGAGCGCGCCGAGGGTGAGGGAGTGGACTACGCACATGAAAAGAAGGTTGGGGCGGGGAGAAGGGTTTCGGCTCGAGGGAAAAGGAGGGAAAGGAATGAGTTTAAAATTGTTTTGGAAATTGTTGAGATGAATTTGAATTGCAAAAATTTAAATTTAGAGGAATTTTGGACTTAACTTTTTTGGTAGATTTTTATTAATTCCAATTAAGGCTAGGATTTGTATTTGACTTTTCAAAATGCACCCATTTTTTTTTGTAATTTCACAGAATGCAACAAAAGTTTTTTAAAAAACACAAAATCCAATAAAGATTCAAACACACCCAAATTTGAGCTGTTACAATCGTTGGCAACATGACCTTCAATATACAACAATTAGTACAACAGTTTTCACAGACAAACTTTTAAAAGTTGCTCATAAGAAACATGTCCGTTTCATAATACCACTGTGATGCCTCTAGTTCAAATCACTGTTGAACACTGGTGTCGCGATGCATATTCTTGCCAACCAAATATTACTATGAGTGGCCAACAAAGAAGTAACACTACCTTAGACATCTCAGATCTTAGTATTGGCAGTATTCCTAGTCTAATATATACCACTATTAAAAATTTATAAAACTTTTCAAGTATCGAGGGATTATGGAGGATAACTACCGAAGCGATCACCACAATGATCGCAATAGAAGTTCTAGCAGCAACCGGAGCCATCATGACATACACAGCAATTAGAAAGGCTACGAACAGGGATCCTATTGAATTAAAAGATAACCATATGGATATATTATAGTGCCTGTAGCGCATGGGCAACTCAACTGTAGGCGTCCCAGCGAACACAAGACTTAAGACGGCTATCGATGAGCACACAAATGCTAACGCGTTTGCCATCATGAACCCTTGAAATTCCTTCAATCGAGCTAGAGTTGGTGTTCCTCCGTCAGGATGGTCATCAGCTCTGTAACCCCCAGGCAAGGCGAAAGTCGCACCAAATGCCATCGTTATAATTAGAACTAAGGCAACGGCAAGAAATTGTGTTGAACCTGATATTACTTTCTCAGCATCCTCTGCTGCTAATTGGGTACTAGCTAATTGGGTACTATATTCTTTTTGCATGTCATCGTCCCGCCGACAAATATCACGTGTAGCATTGGCAGCCATTAGTGCTTCCTGTATCAAAATTCCTGGGTGCTGCAAACAGGAGAAAGCAATATTGTTATTCTTAATTGAGCTCTAAGTTTAAGAAACATGTTAAAAACGAAAGGTGGGATTAAGCAAATTACCAGCAGACAGTACAACCCTGTGGGAATAGTGTTAATTGAAAGTCCTAGCGGGGTATGTTGCTTGTTATTTGGTAAATTTAAGTCTACTTGTTTGTTCGCAAATAGAGAAGCAAAAATCCACAAATCCCCAACCTCCACAGCTTGGTGTAGAGCAGTGTTCCCTTCATTATCTTGCTTGTTCAAAATTGATGACAGCGCAGGTGTTTCGCAGGCATATGCAACTATATCATATCTCTTATTCTTGATGGCAACATGAAGAAATGTTCTTCCATAAGTGTCGCGCAAACCAGCACAACCGGAATACCTTGTGACAAAAATGATGACGGCTGAAAGTCTACCTGCCGACGCAGCGACATGTATGGGGAACGACCCTTGTTTATCTGGTTGATATGCTGAATAAGCATCCGCTTCCAATATTTGCTTGGTAAGCTCCAATGGTGGTTCTGTTATATTTAAAAAAGAAGTAATGCTTTTGCCTTTTTCCACTGGCACAGCATACAGGGGAACCATAGTATCTTTGTCACTTTCCAATGATACCGCAAAGTGTAGAGGCGTATTTCCATGTTGGTCTTGTTGTTTAGTAAGCTGCTTGTTCCATTCCAATAGCAATTCTGTCATCTCTGCAATTAGGCGAGTCTCTCTATGTTAAACAATACTATAGGCAAAATACAAGTATAAAACTACAATAGGAAAATGTTCTACCCTTGAATCCATTTCTTAATTCTGTATGGTAAGAGTGTGTTTTTTTGTTTGCAATTGATTGGTGAAGTGTACTTTGACAATTAACTTGTATAATACTTAGGATGAACACGGGATATTATCCCCCCGATCCTAAGCCATGGCCGGTCAGGACCATGTTCGGGAGGCCAATTCAATATATGACTGGATCTAGGATCGGATCCCGATAGTTTATCCCGGATACGATATCAGATAAAATCTCCCCAGATGCCCGATAATGTATATTGGTTGTATAAAATTCCTTTTAGCTTGGAAACATACAAGGAAAATCTCACAAATTCTAGAAAGAAAATAAGGGATACAAATTTAAGCATTTGAACTCAACAAAATATTTTTTTTGGACATTTTATCATATTTCACTTGCTATAACTAAATCATTTTAAATAAAAAAATATAAAAAGGCCTAATTAGTTCATGAAAAATTCTGAAAATTCCGAAAAAAATTCTAAAACTCCAATAAGACAATATTATTAATTGTTTTTGTTTTTTAAATTTTGGTATGTTACATTTATTACTTGTGGTAGTGTAAGGGCACTCCTAATACTCAGCAATGTCTATAGCATACCAATTAGGATGAAAGATAAGGTGGAGGAGAAATTAAGAGAGAGAGAGAAGTTGTGTCTCTTGCAAGACATAGTTTGGGCACGTAGACCAACAAACAAGAAACAACGAAAAATTGCATTGGGATGAGGGTTGTATCTATCTACAATTTTTATGGGACCCACCGAATTGAACCATGCCACCACGCCGGTCGCGTCCGTATGGAATACTAGTATTTTTGTAACTTTCCTTCCTAAACAAGTATTTAAAACAGGACCTGGACTCCAACTCGTATGGAACACTTGCGAAAAACAAGGAAACCTACATTATATCTTACTTGTGTTCATTCACATATCAGTCCTATCTTTCGTTCCTCTATAAATTCACTGCAGAAGAAGCCACTTCATGAGAATATTTCATAAAAAACAGATTGTCAACCGTTCAATCTGTCCATATTTAAAATGCAACCATTGAATCAATAGAAAAAAAAAATCCACGCCTAAATCATAACATCGTACCTCAAAAAACCCAAAACAACGTAGCAACCCTTTAACATACCACTATGCTGACCAACACTTCCACCCACTGTCGGGTCCTGCACTTGCATCGGCACCTCTTGTTGCTGCTTGGACCCCCTCCCCACCCTCACGCAAAGCCGGACATGCGATTGATCCTCTACAATTTTTCTCTACATTGAGATTTTTGGGCAATTTTTGTGTATGCAATTCAGCTTGACTTGTTTTCTAACTCATATGTAGGGGTGGAAACGGATCGAATATGAATCGAATAGTCTCGAATACGAATACAAATCCATATTTTTAAAATAAATACGAATTCGAATTCGAATACGAATCGAATGTCGTAACGAATGCGAATTTGAATCAAATATGTACTCAATTCGGTCGAATACGAATATTCTACAACTTTTACGATAAATCTTGGTAGAATAAATTTATGTAATGTACATGTACATGATTACTACCCAAAGGTAGGCGATACAAAATTACAAATGCATGCGAAGCACAGGTTCTAACAAGGTGATACCAGCAACTCTAATATCAGTCCTAGCTAGTAATCTGAAAACTACAGTAACCTGCAACCCAAACCCTGCCTGACCGACCCATTAATTTTTTAATCAGGCACATGACTCATGAGGCGGACACTCGACACTGACACTACACCTAACCATCATCTGAAAACGATCATCCAGCAAAGCAAGGAAGGTATCCCATCGCATCCCTATTCCCATCCTGACGCATGCGTGCATGGGCGTGGGCTGCTTGGCGTCGGTGACTGACTGGGCTGCTGCATGCGTGCTGCTGCTGGCGTTGGACGTTGGGCTTGGGCACTTGGGCTAAGTCTGAGCGGCTATTTTGCGAATATGGATACTTCGGCGTTATTTTTCATACCATATTTGGATTCGTATCCGGGAAAAACATTCGGATAGTATTTAGATTCGGATTCGTTTTTCATTCAAATACGGATTTTACTTACCATATTTATATTTTCTCAGATACGAACATTGGATAAAACGGATTATCCTTTACCATTTCCCATCTCTACTCACTTGCCGCTTTAGTGGTTAAGATGAGGGGGAAAAATCTTATTCATATCCACAGTTTTTCATAACTTTTTTATGGGAAAGTTCAAAAAAAATCACAAAAATTCAAATGTGAATTTTGAAAGGTTTTCAGGTGGTTACCGGGTCGAGTGTTGGTGCTCATTTTATACACTTTTCCAACACTCAACTCTCGTATATTTCCACATAAAATAACATGTAAAATTAGAGGCAGCTCCTTTGCTGCTAGAAATTTCTACAATAATCCTAAAAAAGGGGGAAAAAATCCTAGAAATTGTCTTATTAACCGAGAGAAAAATGAGAAATCACTTATTTGATCGATCAGCCTAATTACAATGTTGTATATTAATCAAGTATAGATATTACCGCTATTATACAACTATGTTTCTAATTATAAACATTCTTTGAGAGTTGCACAACAAATATGATTATATTTTAAGTCTATCTGCATGAGCAATTGCGCTAGCAATTCAACTAGCTTTTGAGAGTACAGCAGATGAGTAGAAGCGCATAAAATTGGGCAAGTGAACGATGGGTACCTTTGCTTCGAAGAACCGCAGCATGCAACGCATTTTGTCCATCTGGCCCAGAGTATGACAACTGGTTGTCTCTCCTGTACAGCTCCCGCGCTGTGCCGTTGTGACACAAAGAGACAGCCAGGTACAAAGGTGAGGTGCCCTTGTCCGGAACACGAGCCAAGCATGGATCCGCCATCATCAGTACATCCACCGCGGGCATGTGGGCGGCGCGTATCGCCTCATGCAAGGCTGTTTCCCCAAGCTTGTTCTGCGTTCTGACGAGTGTCTTCACCCTCCCATCCCCGCCTTCCTCTCCTCTAGCCAAACTAATCAGAAAAGAGAGCATTCTGACATTACCGGCCCTGGCGGCGCAGTGCAAGGGCGTGTTGTTCCCTTTATTGCATGCACCCAAGAGGTGCTTGCCCTTGTAGTAGATTACCTCTGCACTCTTCAAGTACTTGTCATCATCGCCAAAGGTCGCTACTATATGGAGTGCAGAGTCCCCATCAGGGGTGACCCCTTGCAGGAGCAATGCCGCTGCAGAGCTCGTAGAGCGCTCAATTTCGACGACAACTTGAGATGCCACACTGGTCACCGCTGCTGCGCCTTCCCTGTCCAGAAGATGCGTCAGTTGCCCGTAGTAGCCATGGCATGCCGCCATGAGCAGCTCGGGATGCATGGTGGGGGGTGGACTAGATGCATTTGCCACGGCAGCATGGCTGCCGGATTGGTCTGTGTTGCTAGAAGCCATCACCGTACCGCTGGTGTTTGTATCATTCACCGTAGTGATCACTCCGGTTCATTATTTGTAAGATGGGTTACTCAAACTTCAAGTAAGGAATATGCATGAATAAGATATGTGTGATCATCATTTTTATTCTTGATCTGTGTTGCATTTGATACAAGCAATACCTTATTTGCATCAGGCAACACGCAGAGAATGGACAGCATTAATTCCACGGAAGCACGTGCATGAGCTGAAGTCTTTTTGATCGAGAGGGTGGTGAATAATTGAATACAAACCCGTGCTAGCCGCGCGAGTCTTGATCCTGGGGAATTCAGTCCCTCGAATCATCATATTCCCATGGACAAGCAGCCCTCGTTACCTTCCAAGCATATGAGAAAGTGTCAAACATTACTATAGCTTCCAGATCAAATGCGTCAAATGTTTTTTTTTCCTTTTTTGATGTATAGACGATAATTTTATTGACAAAGAAGCAGTTGTATGTGATGCGGCCACGACTACTATCCTGATCACTCCGGTTCATTATTTGTAAGATGGGTTATACTCAAACTTCAAGCAGTAAGGAATATGCATGAAGAAAACCTGCGCGAGGTATCACCACCTTTATTCTTAAACTGGGTTGCATTTGATACAAGGAATACCTTATTTGCATCAGGCAACACGCAAGAACGGACAGCATAATTATTCCACGGAAGCACGTGCATATATGAGCTGAGGTCTTTTTGATCGAGAGGGTGGTGAATAATTGAATACAAACCCGTGCTAACCGCGCGAAGTTTTGATCCTGGGGAATTCAGTCCCTCGAACCATCATATTTCCATGGATAAACAACCGTCGTTCCTCAAATGTGTCAAATGTTTTGCCTTTTTTATGTATAGAACATAATCTTATTGACAAAGACGAAGTAGTTGCCCTTACATTGATGCGGTTCATTATTAATACAGTATCAGTTAGAAATATTCATGCCTGTATTACTATAAGCAGTGGTGGAACTAGCAAATCGCCTCACCCCATGCTCAATTTTAACAACCTAAAACTATCGTCAATTTCTACCCACACCATAGCAGAAAAGTACAGAACAAACGAATCATTCACATGACACTTAATTAAGCTCCATCCTTAACGATACAATAAAATAGAAAAAACATAGCAAAAAAAAAAAAACATTGCATAGTAAAGGAATACAACGGTAGTACTTATTTTCCGATCATCATGCCCTATTTTCCCTACTAGAATCCAATTTATAATCTTTTAACCAGCTAATTGCCCTAATTTAAACTCCGGGCTTTTCTTATAGTCGACATTACCACCAAATTATAGTTGCAGGTAATCATAATGATTAGACCCTTCTATATTCAGCTACCCCTTAAAAGTGTCTACTGATACCGATTCAATATTTTTAGTGTAACTTCACTTTTCATCTAGTATCACTGTGCTCACATCAATTCTTCTAATATCCAATCTTTAAAATTGTTAACAATCCCTTTATTGATCACATTATGTGTATAAATTCAATTATTCCTGTTAATTCAACCCAAATGTGGTCCTGCGGTGACACTACTACAAGAACACCCATACAACAACAGATAACTAGCAACGGAAGTAACAGCTGTTGCAAATGGGCTTACCCAGCGGAGGATCGTCCCACCCCACCTCGCTGCCTCAAACAAAAATACGGTAACCACCTCAGTACCTCACCCACCCCGTTTTCTTTTCGGCCTTTCTTTTCCCCTTCCCCATCCCCTTTGACTCCCGCACCTTCCACTTCCCCAGCTCTCCTCCTGCCCCTGCCGCCACGACTGCCGCCCTACTACGGCTGCTCTCCGACCCGGCTCGCCTCTCTACCTCCCATTCCCCTCGCCCGACACCGCAACGCCCTAGCCCCGCCCGCCACCGAGCCGCCCTCACCCTCGCCCTTTTTCCCTTTTTTTATTTCCCCTCCCTCTCTCTCTCTCTCTCTCTCTCTCTGTTTCTCTCTCTCTCTCTCTCCCTCACCCTCCGACCCAAACTCCCCACGAACGCCACTGCCCCAATTTGAAACCCTAGGCCGCCGCATCAATCCGGGGCGGTGGATGCAGTGGAGGTTGCTGGGCTGTAGCGTTTCGTCGAGCGGAGATGGTGGCAGCCGGCCATGTCAACGAAGGATGGGAAGCTCCTCAAGGAGGCGAAGAAGCTGTCGTGGGATGAGCGGCGACAACATAAGAACTGGAAGGTGCGGAACGATGCTAACATCGACCTCGCCTCCCTTCGTGACTCCATCACCGACCCGAAGGATGCCCGCCTCCGCGAGTTCGGTGAGATACGCTCCCACCACCTCCTGATCCGCCCCCATTTCGTGCTCGGATCTGCGTTATGCTTGATTCGTGTGGTTTCATTTCGAGATTTCTGCAGGACATTTTGATGTTAGATCTAAAGGACGGTGTTTTTTTTTTGCGGTGGTGGTTAGGGCCATTGTTTAAGAAGACGGTCGCGGATTCGAAGGTGCCGGTGCAAGAGAAGGCATTGGATGCCCTGCTCGCTTTCCAGCAAGCGGGTGATGCTGATGCAACGAGGTGCATGTCTACATGATGCTACGTCATTTGCTATTGTCTTTGCGATTGTTTTTCAATGATTTGTGGAGTTGGTCTATCCTGTACACCAAGGAGGTGTCTTGATGCAATCATAGCAAAGTGCCTTACTGGCCGGCCTAAGACCATTGAGAAGGCTCAAGCTGCATTCCTCCTTTGGGTGGAGCTGGAGGCGGCGGAGGTCTTCCTTGTAAGTTGAACTGCAATTGGTGATTATTTTGGTTATGAATTATGATAAATCGTATGGATTGAGCACATAATGATGGCATGGTGCATGAAGCCATGAATGAGTATCTGAAATAGCAAACACCAATTTCCCTCCTTTACCCTTCAGCCCTCTGCTTTGATTGTGGTATAGACGTATAGTAGACTGAACAAGTGCGCAAATAGTTTAGTTATCCTATTCTTTCTTTCATTTGTTAATAGGGATATCTTTTCTGTTAATTATTACAAGCATCCCTGGAATGTGCTTCCTGAGCTTGCATTCCTGGGACTCATGCACTCATTGTTAATAGGGATTTCATTTGTTACAAGCATCCCTAAACTCGGGTAAACTCGAATCTTTAGTAGTTAAGATATCCGCACATAGGACTGGAAAAGGAAACATCATCTCATGCTCTTCTTTATGTCAATTTGCAGATATGAAGGAAGGTGCGGCTTTCCAACCGATTTTGATGCAAGTTATTGCTATGCATTAGGTTATGGTGCCAGGGGTCTTCTCCAAAGTGGGAAGATGGGCCTGATTTATTTGGTATGTGAACTTAGATTCATAAAGAAATTATTTGACCAATTCTTGATCCTTTTATTGCCCTCTTTTAATTTATACATATTTTTGTGGATGTTAATTTAGCAAAAGGGCCAAATACCGAATTTATTTTTTTAAAAAACATTTACAAAACTAGGTCATCGCCCCAAAAAATTACAAAAATAGGTTCCTGTCACCAGTTCATCTGGCGACATGAACCTATCGCCAGCAGGGATTTCATTGCCGGCTGATTTTCGGCCAAAAATCGGTTCTACTGGGTTTACCGACACCCCCCGATCGAAATCCAAATCACCTCTGAAAATGTCGGCCCAGTTGAATTGAGCCCAGCCCAAATCACCCATCTGGCCTGCTCTCTCCTTTGCCCCACACAGACAGGCCACATCACAATTTCTTCGGTTCCATCTCCTTCTTCGGTTTTCTTCCCCACTGGCGGCTCAAATTTTCTTCTCCTCTCCAGTCTTCTTCCCTAGCTAGCGGCACATGGAGGTTTGCGGCGAGTCGGCGACCCATCCAGGCTTCTTCTTCGACTCCTCCCTAGGCTTGCACATGTAGGTTCTTCGGTTTTCTTCCCACTGGCGGCGGCTCGGATCCTCTTCTCATCTTCAGTATTCTTCCCTGGCTAGTGGCGCTTGGAGGTTTGCGGTGAGTCGACAACCCATCCAGGCTGCTTCTTCAGCTCCTCCCCAGGTTTGCGCATGGAGGTTCTATCTATCTCTCTTTCCATTAAACTCCATGCCAGTTGCTGAAATTCGTAGAATTGCTGTTCCATGAGACCTTTCTGTGTTATGTTGATTTTGGTTCAACAATTGGCAATCTTTGGTTCAGTTAACGGGAAGCACAGAAAGGGGTTTGTTGATTTTCAGCCGAATTTGTTTAAATTTCCAATTGTTGTTTGAATTTTTCGGCCGAAATCAGCCGAAATTTTCCGAAAATCGGGAAAATCGATTCTATCGGTACCCTCCAGTAAAAAAACAGAACCGATTGTCAAAACCCTGATCGACAGATGAACTAGTGACAGGAACCCTGGACATTGGCGGCAGGTTCCTGTTGCTAGTTCAACTGGCGACATGAATCTAAGAATTTTTAAATATAGCAAATAAACTCACAAAATTACAAAAAAAAATTTGAAGCATCCAGATAGAATGTTCTTACTTTTTAATTTTTTCATAATTTTATCCATTATGAATTTGTCTCCAAAAGTCATTTAAGTATACTATTTGTAGAATTTGTAAATATACAGAATTTGGTCAAAAATTATGAATTTTTTGTGAACACTCCTTACATAGTTTCATTGTTTTTTTAATTATTTTAGAATTTTATATGTTCCAAAATTGTCTCAAAAATTAAGGGTACACAATCAAGTACATCAGATCGTAAACCTAAATTCAGAATTTTAGAGACAATTTCAGAGCATATAAAATTCTGAAAAAATTACACAAACAATTAAAATATGGAAGGAGAGTTTACAAAAATTTCATAATTTTGGACCTCATTTTATATTTACAAATTCTACAAATAGTATACTTAAATGACTTTGGAGACAAATTCATAATAGATAAAATTATGAAAAAATTACACAAGCAAGAACACTCTATATGGATGCTCCACAAAAAATTCTATAATTTGTTGAGTTTATTTGCTATATTTAAAAATTTCTAGATTCCTGTCGCCAGATTGAACTGGCATGTGAACCTAGCCCATCGTTTGGGTCCTATCGCCAGATGAACTGGCGATAGCGATCTATTTTTGTAATTTTTTAGGATGATGACCTAGTTTTGTAATTTGTTTTAAAAAATATATTATTTCAAAAAAAATTCGCCCAACACCTGCATGAATGCACAACGTTGTTGAATTTATTGACTGTGTTTTTTTAATCTACTATACAAGACCATGCATTCTTTGTAAGTCTCCTTCTTTTGTGGAAGAACTACTCATAGTCATAACAAGAGCTTCTAAATAGAGAATGAAGCTATTTTTTTCTGATGAAGAAAAAACACAGTTGTTATCCAATTGAAATAAGCATGTGGGATAAGTGGTTGCCTTGGAAGGGACCAAATGCCATTGTTTGGACTTCGGAAGCTAACATCACTTTGTTCTGCAGTTGCCAGTTGGTTATTTGTCAATCAAGTAGATACTGAGTTGCTTATTTTCTTGATGAACTTATTTTTGTTTCATGGTAGGTAATAGCAAAGGCCCGTGTGCCAATTGTGAAGTTTCTGGAAATAAATAGCAGAATAGCTTTTGACATCAGGTTAAATTTTCTTGTCATTTAGCTATACAAATATCTGACCTTGTTTTTCCTTTCCATCTGTGCTAATACTTTGTCTTAATGATCTTTTTTTTTTCATTTCTTTTGCAGCTTATTATTTGCATCAGGCAACACGCAAAGAATGGACAGCATAATTATTCCACGGAAGCACGTGCATGGTTTGAGGTCTTTTTGATCGAGAGAATAGTGAATAATTGAATACAAACCCGTGCTAGTCGCGCGAAGTTTTGATCCTGGGGAATTCAGTCCGTCGAATCATCATATTCCCATGGATAAGCAGCCCTCGTTACCTTCCAAGCATATGAGAAAGTGTCAAACATTACTATAGCTTCCAGATCAAATGCGTCAAATGTTTTTTTTTCCTTTTTTGATGTATAGACGATAATTTTATTGACAAAGAAGCAGTTGTGATGCGGCCACGACTACTATCCTGATCACTCCGGTTCATTATTTGTAAGATGGGTTACAAAAACTTCAAGTAAGGAATATGCATGAAGAAAATCTGCGCGAGGTATCACCACCTTTATTCTTAAACTGGGTAGCATTTGATACGAGGAATACCTTATTTGCATCAGGCAACACGCACGGCCCGGCTGCATGCACCCCCGCTCGGCCTCGCCTCGGCCGCTGTCAAGCCACACCTTGCGCCCGCTGCCTCCGCCAAGCCGCATCCTCGGCTCCTCCCTCGACGCCATGGGCTGCCCCTGCTGTGCGCAAACAGCCGCGCCACATGGAGCCAGTGGACAGCTCCTCGGTGCTCTTGTCTTCGCGCCGGGCTGCTGCAGCGCCGCCGCGTCATCTGCCGTGCTCCACCATGCCGAGCTGCCACTCGGCCACCTCCGGGCTGCGCCGCCGTCGTGCCAATGCCGCCCCCTGGCCGCTGCTCGCCTCGGCTCCCTCTGCAGCAGCCGCTTCGCTGGCTGCTCCCGCACCGCGCATTTCCGCGCCACCACGCCGCTTCGCCGGGCTGCCGTGCCACCAAGCCGACGTCGCGCCACTGCCGACTAGGCCACGACGCCTACGTCCCTGCCAAGCTGCCCCTTCTCCCTTGCCGCTGCAGCATGCACAGCCGCTGCACGCCGAGCCGAGCCAAGCCTTGTCGCCGCTGCATGCTGGGGCTGAGCCTCACGCTAGGCTCCTGGCCAGCACCACCGAACTGCATGCATGCATGCCGAGCAGCTGCATTAATTGCTGGCGCTGTGCCCCTCCAGAGCCTCGTATGCACAGTATCGTCTCCTTTCTCTTCTTGCAAAACACTCAAATGACCTTGCATGCAAAATCTAATTGGATGAATGGAATGCTAGAGTGATGGGGATCACAGTGGTATAACATGCATTGAAGCTTTCATGGTTCTTGGTGGTGTTTGGGAGGAGAGAAGGTGATGAGATGGACATGTACAAAGGCTTTGCTCAGTGAATGACTAGAAGTGGTGGCTCTGTTGGAGGAAGAAGGCAGTGGGTAAGAGAGATGGCGTGGGGAATGCTTTCGGCTGGAATAAAGAAATGGAGAGTGGCATGAGGCTTTGATATTGAGTGGTTGTTGTTTGGATCTCAAGAATAAGAAATAGGTTTTAAGAAAACTAGTTTTAGAAGAATTTTTAGTAAAACTGGATTTAAGTTGTTATTCTGTTAGGATGAATTTATAGATTACTTTGTTTGGATCAGAAAAAATAAAACAAGATTTCACTAATTTCATGTTTAGCTAACCTTCTCACCGATTAACTCACTCAACACCCACCCCACCCCCACTCTCTCTCTCTCTCTCTCTCACTTTCCCTTTCCCTTCGCTCTTCTCCCCACCCGAGAGCAAAGATCTTGAGCAAAACTAGTCCTGCAAGATCAAAAACATTTCTTCTCACCCTTCCTTTCTCACCACAAGGAGCTATAAGCAGCCACCAAGATCGAGCTCCGTGCCGACCGCCAAGTCGCCGACGCCGCGCTCGTCGATCCGGCCGACCGGATCTTTTTGATAGGAGGCAGCCACGGTTCTCTCCCTTGTGACTACGGATCAGAAGAGAGGAGAGGCCTTGAGTGGCGGCCGCGATTCAGAGACGTTGGAGGAGAAGCAGGCGGCGGCGGAGTCGACGCAGACGGTGGTGGTAGAGGATCGTGAGGGGCTTGCGAGGTACCAGCAATTCAAGTGGTCCCTCAACTTTATAGGATTCGTGCTCTTCTTCGGTGTTGGGTACTTGCTCTACAGTTTCCTCTTGCCTGGCATATCCGAATATTTCCAGATCTTCCTCTGGCTGACTTCGGCAACTTGCTTCGTTGCGGCCGCAATTTTCACCCGGGATCTTGTGAATGAGTTCGGCTGAGCTAGATGAGCTCCACACCTCCCTCCAGCCATGCGTTGTACATTTATTTTTTATAAAGACTATTCTTTATTGATGAATGGTTTTGCATTTCTGATGATGAAATTAATTTTGATTAGGTTCCTATTTGTTTGCTCCGTACTCTTGTAGATAACTAGTCTAGATCCAATGGGGTGTTACAGTAGTCCCAACTTCCCACATGTGCTGCTTGGATAAAACGATTGTGACAAGTTATTAGGGTGAGAATTGTTGACATTTCTGATAAAGAAGTCAATTTCAACCAGGTTTCTATTTATTTACTGATGGAGAACTGTGTTCTCTGATATTGATTCTGACCTAGTTCTTGTTATAGGGGATGAAACTGCTACCAATGGGCAGGAAAAGTTAATTTTACCTTACAATTTATGGATCTGTGGTAAGTTTCACTACTACGTAAATGCTATCTTGAACGCCGATCACGACGGTTCATCAAAACCGCTCAGATAAACACAATCTCGAGCGGTTTTGTTACCCACCGCGTCGTTTATTCTCCGCGCTAAAAACGCTCAGTGAAGATGTCATATCACGACGGTTCATGTTTGGAACCGTCAGGATACTTCACGAGACGGTTCCAAACATGAACCGTCTGTGATATTACACAATATCACGACGGTTTGTTTTAGAACCGTCGTGATACTTCACGAGCGGTTCCAAACATGAACCGCTCGTGATATTGCCCAATATCACGAGGCGGGTTTGTTAAAACCGTCGTGATAATTAACTCACCACGAGGCGTATATATATAGCTCCGCCTCCCGGCCAAAACAGATATAGTCTTCTTGATCTCCATATCTCTAGGCGCTCGATAGGTCCATCGCCGTTCCGTGCGGTTTGAGTACATCGCCTCACCTCACCGAGCCGCCTGGTCCATTTCGGTTGTATATTGTCGCCGAGAGCTTGCCGCCGTCGCCTCTGTTCACCGATCGACGACCCACCGCGCCTTGGACCTTCCCGACTTTCATTGACACCTTCCTCGTGATCGAGGTGAGATCTTGAAGCATAAGCATCCTTTAATTTGAGTAGTTTGAGCGTTTACGCCAAATCGCTAGTTTCAGCGCCTCATGGGACATCGTCGCCGGTTCGCCTCGGCGAGACCTTAGGGCCGAGAGCCACGACTATATAGCAATGCGATGTCACCCTAAGCCCAGCTTTGAGCTTCAAATTAATTAATCCTCTGTTTTTAATCATTTAGTTAATAAACTAACGAGTCTATGACATGTGGGATCGCCATAGATTTTATAAATAAAATCATGAAATAAAAATGAGTCAGCGACAAGTAGGGCCCACATGTAAGTTAATAAAATCCAAAAAATGTAAAAATGAAAAAATCATAATTAAGCCTCGTAAAATACGCTTTGAAAGTCATCACCCTTTTATTTATTTTCGGGGTTTTCAATACGAACCGTGTGATGGACCGAAATTTGGATGTACACCGAGAACCGTGTGAGTGAAGAGTACATTAATGGCGTGTCTGCTTACAAGAGCCGCCGAGGAGGATATGTTGAATAAGGGGCGGAATATATGTCTTGTCCATGCATTGATGCGAGAATCAAGATGTTTAACAACCGAGCGCAGATCGAAGCACACTTGATTCAAGGGGTTTCAAAAGGGTTATACATGTTGGACCATCCACGGTGAAGAGCATATTATACTGAAGTCAACGATATGCATATTATACAGAAGTCAATGATATGCTTGCCAATGTCGATTGTGGTTCCGATTCGGATAGGTTGCACGATGACAATCTAGATCGAGATGCTTCATGATGCGTAGGAACCGTGATGAGAGGGAGTATGTTCAATTCGAGGCGTGATGGAGGACTCGGAGAAACCTTTGTTCCCGGGCGCAAGTCGGAATACACAAGGTTGTCATCCGTGCTTAAACCGCTGAAATTGAAGGCAAGCAACGGTTGGTCCGACAAGAGTTTCACTGAGTCATTAGGTCTCTTAGCGGACATGCTTCCGGAGGGAAATGAGTTGCCCAAAACCACCTACAAAGCCAAAAGGTTCTTTGTCCATTGGGAATGGAAGTAGAAAGAATACATGCATGTCCGAACGATCAGTATCCTCTACCGTAACGAGTATACAAACATGCATGTATGTCCGTGTGCAATGCATCCCGATACAAGCGTAAGAAGCAATCGATGACGACGAGGAATCGAGGTGAAGAAAGGACCTCTGCTAAGGTGGCGTGGTATCTTCTGTAATTCCCCGTTTGAAGCGGTTTTTGCGAACCCAAAGAATGCAAAAGCTGGCAGATGGCACTCGAGGAGCGTAAGAATGACGGAAAGTTAAGACACCTGCTGATTCCGCCCGGTGGAGAAACATCGATAGGAGGTTTGCGAGACTTGGTGGAACCGAGGAATATAAGGTTTGGATTGAGTACAGATGGAATGAATCCTTTCGGTAATATGAGCAATGACATAGCACTTGGCCCGTGGCGCTCAGATATCTACAACCTTCCTCCTTGGTTGTGTATGAAGCGGAAGTATATTTTGTTGTCGATACTTATCCAAGGGCGAAGCAACACGGGAATGATATTGATGTGTACCTAGCACCATTGATGGAAGATCTAAAAATACTGTGGATTGAAGGGTGCAGGTATGGGATGCGTACAAACGAGAGAACTTCACTTTACGTTCCTTGTTGTTCTCGCACCATAAATGATTATCTGCCCTTGCTAATCTGTCGGCCGAGTACAAAAGGGGCCAAAGCACAGACTCCTTTGCTTAGATGATACCCAGTGTGTGGTCAATCACTCGCAAGAAACCGTGTACATGCGTCATCGTAGGTTCCTTCGAGGGCTCACCCATACCGCAGGATGAAGAAACAATTGACGGAGAGAAGGAGGACAATTCAGCTCCAAGGCATTTAAGCGGAAAAGAGGTCTATGATATGGTTAAGGATTTAGATGTTGTGCTTGGAAAGGGATGTAAATCGAGGACAAGTAAGAAGAACATGTGGAAGAAGAGATCAATATTTTGGGACTTACCTTATTGGGAGCACCTAGAAGTTCGCCAACGCATCGACGTCATGCATGTAGAAAAGAATGTATGTGATGACTTGATTGGTCTCTTCTCAACATTCGTGACAAAACAAAAGATGGTGTCAACGCACGGCTTGACTTGGTTGATATGGACATCGGACTGAGTTAGCACCAACAAGGACCGATAAAGACGAACGTACCTTCCCCGCTTGTTACACTCTGTCCAAGGCCGAGAGAACCGAATCGTGCGGTGCTTGCATGGCGTGAAAGTTCCGTCCCTTACTCGCCAACATGAAGAAACTTGTTTCGATAAAAGATTTGAAGTTAATTGGCATGAAGTCTCATGATTGTCATGTGTTGATGACACAAATACTCCTGTTGCAATTAGAAGTATTTTGCCGATCAAGGTCAGAGACAATCATGAGGTCGTGTTATTTTTTTTAACACAATTGCTCGAAGGTCATCGATCTCGAAGGACTAGATGCTCTGCAGACGAGGTGGTGACGACACTATGTGATCTTGAGATGTATTTCCCTCCGTCGTTTTTCGATATCATGGTCCATCTCATTGTTCATATTGTGAGGAGATAAAGATGTGCGGGCCGTGTTCCTCGTAGCATGTACCCGCTCGAGAGGTTCATGGGAATTCTCAAGTTATATGTACAAAATCGATCTCGGCAGAGGGCAAGATCGCCGAAGGTTATGCAACCAAGAGGTCATTGAGTTACGCCGATTACATGGCTCAGTCGAACCGATAGGTGTGCCTCGATCTCGCCATGAGGGGAGGCTCGAGGGTATCGGGACCATCGGAAGGAAAGCAATCACTCCAAATATGGATGCGTATGCTCAAGCCCATTTCACTGTCTTGCAACACATGACTGAAGTGTCCCCGTATATCGACCAGCACAAGGATGTGCTTCGGCAACAGAATCCACTGCGGCCAGATGTTTGGATCACGAGACAACACAACAGACGGTTCAACCAATGGTTGAAGGAGCGACTTGCTAGGAGCTCGTCAAGTGATATGCTGACATGGTTGGCAAAAGGGCCAACATTTACAGTTGTAACATGGCGAGGATACGACATAAATGGGTACACATTCTATACGCAGGCTCAGGATATAAAAAGCACTAACTAGAACAGCGGTGTCCGCATAGATGTATTCAGTACCGATGGGCTGAGGAGCTCCTACTATGGGCAAATAGAGGAGATATGGGAGCTCGACTACGTGCTTTTCAAGATCCCCCTATTTCGGTGCCGTTGGGTCCATCTTCCATAGGTGAAGGTCGACAAGTACGGCGTCACTACCGTGGACCTCGAACGTGTCGGATACAAAGACGAACCGTTCGTACTGGCTAACCAAGTTGTTCAAGTCTTCTATGTTACCGACCCGGCAAATAAGAAGCGCCACGTAGTTCTTCATGGAAAAAGGAGGATTGTCGGAGTTGAGAATGTAGTGGACGAGGAAGAATACAATCAATTTGACGAGTTGCCTCCTTTCGGAAACGGCATAAGGGTCGAGGAAGAAGAACATGACGAAACTAGCTACATACGCGTCGATCATCATGAAGGGCTAATTTTTAAAGATTAATTGAACAATGTGTGTATATATGTACTATATACATTCTGATGATCATGGTTAATTTTAGTTCATTTGAGTTAATTAATTGAGATTTGTACTGTGAAATGGATGTGATTGTTTCTCAAATGAATGTGAATTGGATATACATGTACTTGTTGTCTTTTCTGCTTGTTTCAGAGGGCATGGCTAGCATTTCCTGAGGCTAGCCAATAAACAGAACGATCTAGATATTAACCAATACAAAATAATATCACGAGCGGTTTGAACTACGCATCGTCTCACATATAGTATCACAGACGGTTGTTTATTAACACCGCTCAGTGATACATCATATATCATGAGCGGTTCTAACTTAGAACCGCATGTTACTATCATCAGCGGTTCTAAATTAGAACCGCTCGTGATAATCACATATCACGAGCGGTTGTTTATTAAAACCGCTCAGGATTCATCAATATCACAGATGGTTGTTTATTAAAACCGTCAGGATACATCACATATCACGAGCGGTTCTAAGTTAGAACCGGCCGTGATAGGTATATCCTGACGGTTCTAATTTAGAACCGCTCGTGATGTCCATCCCTATTTACATTCGGACTCTAGCTAGGGTTTGCGCGCGCCACTCTCAAACGATTAAGTTTCTCAACTCCTCTCGCTCCCTCCTCCCCCGAGCCCGTCGCCACCGTCCTCGACGCTGCCTCCTCGAGCCCGGCGCGACTCCTCCCCCGATCCCGTCGACGCCGCCTCCTCCTCCAGCCCGGCGCGCCTCCCCCCGAGCCCGCCGAGCCTCCTCCTACAGCCCGCCTCCTCCTCCCCGAGCCAGTGGCGCCTCCCCTTCGACGCTGCCTGCTGCTGCTCCTTGCTCGCTGCTCGTCCTTCTCCTCGACGCCTAAAGGTAACCAATGCCGAAGTTACCGATCGAATTTCATGCCCCTTTCCCTAACTATTTCTATCAATAATCTGTCATGGTCCTTCGTGATAATTGTACTTGTTTTAGGAATTTGTATTTGTTCTAGTCGATTATTCATATGGTATTTGTTTTGATATCGCTCTCGAATACATTGCAATGTGGTGTGTTGGGCTTGAGATGAATGCTCTGTGATGATAATAGTCTTGTCTTGAAATTGTTTTGATAATCGGGTTTGTACTTGAGCTCTAATTGGAATGCTTACTCTACATCGATAGCAATATCAAAATGTTAAATCTTAGCTTTATCTTGATTTCATTTGTTCACATGATGTTCTATTTCTTGTGAAGATGTCTTCCGCTCATTACGAGTCGGTAGCCACCTCATGTGTCTCGATGATGCACCATCCTCTGGAACAATATCCAACCGCGTAGAAGAAGAGGAATATCGAAAAGGCCCACGGGCGATTTACCATCACGGAGGTCGATCGATGCAGGACCCCTATCAATCCTCGCCGAAAGCAGCGCCGATTCCGGAGAATGGTGGAATAGTTGCACGGAACGGGTCAAGATCACCTACGATTAAGGGAAGGTGGTGCCCGACCATTGAAAACTTTGTCTTGCCGACGAAATTCTTGCATCGTTCGAGATCCCAGAGAACTCCCGGACTCCGTCGACGACAGCGTTGCTACAAGCGTGCAAAGCGTGGAAGAACTTCAAGAGCACGCTTGTCAAGAACTACGTGGAGAAGGATCTGCCGCCCTTCCACAAGTATCTATTATTGGAAGAGTCTGGGCGAGTTTGTGGCGAAGAAGACGACAGATGAATTTAAGAGTGAAAGTGCGGCGTACACGGCCATCCAGGCAAAAACAAGCACCCCACGCACTCGCATTTGCATGGGTATGCGGGTAAAGCCCGATATGGAGGGATCAGAACAGCGAAAAGCGGTTTGAATCTCTCCTGCTATTTCGAGATCAGCGATGTGCGCGCCCGACAGTGGTTATTTGCGAGGTTAGCTATTCGGCATACGGGGGAAGTGTACTTTCCAAACCCCGAAGACCAGGAAGTGTCCCAACGCCTGGTAAGATATCGAACTACCTAGTTTGTAATTACTCCATAACTTCATAGGAAGTGAAATGACATGTCGGGCTATATTGCGATAACGCCGAGTGCACAATCTTCCCAAGGCTCATTCGAGCAGATAGGGAGAAGATATACTCTCTGCGGCCCTAGGAAACAGTGAGCATCCGGGTCGCACGAGAGGCGCTGGTGTTTTTGTCACATGGGAACAATGGTTCCAAGCGGACAGAGGATCGTACCGGAGTAGGAGGAGAGCCAAAGCCGAGCACGATGCAAAGCTACGAGAGGATCTTCGTGCATCCCTCGAGATGAGCTCACTTGGAAAAAATCAGGCGGAGGTCAGTGAAAAAGTCAGTCAATCCTTTGAGGAAAGGATTCGTGCGTTCGAGCAAAAGCAGCAAGAGACTTTTGAGGAAAGGATTAGGGATTGCAAATGCCAAGTCGGTTGGAAGCCCCCGCCTCGCTATACCGCTAGCTAGCCCCCCAAACATCCGAGTAGTGCATTCCAACCCTAACCCTACCACAATAGGTGATGACAGATTTTCCGTCGATGACATCCGGTAATAATTATTATCTCGGAATGCTCAATCCATTCATAAGCTTTGTTGGAGTAGCTAATTTTGTACCGCTATATGCGTGGGTGGCTACGGTGCAAGCTCCAAGTGAGATATGTCTCTGTTGCCCTAGATCTTTGCTTGGGGCGGTGTATCCATCGATGTCGGAGCTTTGGTGCACGGTGCAAATCTAGCTCGTGTTTCGCAAAAGTGAATGTGGACGGTGTTTGTGCCAATTTCGAGGCCGTCCCGCTGAAAATTCCCCCAAACGATGAGGTCATGACTCTAGGGCAAGCCGTTGGAACATTCATCCAGTGGCCCAAGGAGGACATCTGCCTGGAGCTACCTACTCCGGTGTCAACTTCACGGGAATGTCCTGCAACGGCATCAAGTCCACGGGACTTGATCGCACCGGCTACTCCGCGACCGACATGGCAAGGGCCCGCTGCATCACATGCATCTACACCTCGTGCTCAATCGACTCTTGTGAAGTCGACCTATACAAAGCGAGGCAGCAAGGGCAAGGGCAAATCGAAGACGATCGAGTCTTCTCCTGATATCCCCTTCTTGCCGTTGGCCCGGAAATACAAGCCAGGCGAGCCGTTGCTCGAGAAGTTAGACAGCCCTACCCTAGGACTGGATTGCATAGAATTGCATGCATGGTACATGGAACAGTCCAACAAGCCGGTTGATCAACGATGCTTGGGTGTCACCGTCAAGTTCAAGGAGCATCATTTTAACCACGTGTATCAAGACGCTGTCTTCACGGTGACCTTCAACGACTTGTTCTGTCTCTTCAACCTCGACGAGCTCGGCGTCTCAATCATACGATCTTTGGACATCGTAAGTGTGTACAATCACGGTCAATGTTAAGTGTAATATCGATAAATGTTATATATAACTCCTAGCTTTTGTATAATAGATACATGATCCGTGAAGCGAAAGAAGGAAATCACCGTAGGTTTCCTCGACCCACACGTTGTCTCCGAGCAAAGCATCACGGCGAATGCAACATTCGCCGAGAATTACGTTATAGATTTTTTCATGGCTCACCGCAACAAGGAATTCATACTTTTGCCCTACAACCGAAGTAAGTAGTGTTGCACTCTGGCTATACTTAATGTTGATTTGTACTTTATAAGCAACACGAACTTAGGTTTAATGACCATCTTGACATACCCGTAGGTTCCATTGGATTCTAATTGTAATTATACCAAAACGGAAATCGTAATATACCTAGATTCCCTCAGAGGGCCACCACAACTTCGTAGCTATCCGGAGTTTAATCATCAGGTAAACACATTTCCTCCATAGAAACTCTATTGTAGTCTTTCCTTCCTTTGCAATGGCTAAGGCTAACTTCTTGGAGTCACGTAGGGTGTTCGACGTGTTACATGCTAGAGGATGGAATATCAAGAGAAGGACGCTGCAATATGATCAAACATTCCCGGTACTTGCTAGCTAGTACACATTAATCCTATATAACACTTCGTAGCAATGCCTCTTGAACTAACCAATTCTATTTTTGCAGTGCCACCGGCGATCAGCCGGGCATAGCGTCTGTGGATACTATGTTTGCCACAACATGCAACTACTCGTCGGTTCCGCGATCACCAATGATCCTCAGGTTTGTCAATCTTTCAACAATTATTTCATATATACTTACCAATTTATATAAGCCCTAATTTAACCTTCATATCGACGGGTTGCAAACATCATAAATCGTTGGAGCAGAGCGAGCTCATAAAAATTCGATCACACCTTGCGGCATTCCTGAACAGACAGGTCATAAATCCAAATGGGAGTTTCCACAGTGTAGCAGATTGAACTTGATTGAGATAGATTGAACATAATGGTACATGTGTGTAAATTAATGTACATTAATGGCTAATTTTAGTTAATTGATTTGTGAATTGGATGTGTGCTTGTTTCTGAAATGAATGCAATTTTGATGTGCTTCTGAAATGAATGAGAATTGGATGTGCTTGTTTCAGAGGGCATGGCTAGCATTTCCTGAGGCTAGCCAATAAACAGAAATAGATTAAGCAATGCAAAGACTACCACAGCGATGCGTTCAGATGAAACCGCGTGATAGTCGACTACCTGACGATGCAGATGAAACCGTGCAGTGATGATCGACTACCGCGACGATACGTATATGAAACCGCTCGTGATAGTGAACTATCACGCACGGTTTCATATACGCATCGCCGTGCGGTAGTCTACTATCACGCACGGTTTTATCTACGACCGTCCGTGTAGTATCGAATATCACGACGGTTTTATCTACGACCGTCGCGGTAGTCGACTATCACGAGCGGTTTTATCTACGGACCGTGCGTGGTAGTCGAATATCACGACGGTTTTATCTACGCATCGTGGTAGTCGACTATCACGACGGTTTTATCTACGCATGCGTGGTAGTCGACTATCACGCACAGTTGCATCTACGCACCGCCTCGCGATAGTATGTATTACGATTTGTTCGAGAACCGCTCGTGATAACCATTAGCATTATCGACCCATAAACTCGGGCGGCTCACGTAACCGCCTGTGATGGCGTTTTGAACCGCTCAGAAGGTCTTTTTTCGTAGTAGTGTTTCTTATACCCACAACATTTTGCTATAGTATTTTATCGCACCATATAATATCCTTTTTTTGGGCAGTTCTCACTAATTCTTGATAATGTTTTTACCTTTGTTTCCGATATTTAGTTAGGTCTTTGGCTCCTATCTCGCATACACTACTTCTCCACATTGGTTGCTTCTATTCGGAAAACTTTGGCTTGAGTGAGGAGATGCACAACCACGTAAGTAATTCCTCTTGCATATATCAACTATTGAGTAGTTGATCCAATATGCTTTAGCTTAGTTTGTGTTTCTGTTCCCTTTTTGCATGATATAATATTATTCGCTTGCAATCACGACTTTTCAAATATTGTTCCGTAAAAATGGAGCACATCACCGTTGTTAACTAGTAATAATACTAATTTACCAAGATGAAAATGTGGATTCGGAGGTTAATGGAAAATAATGCACATCGAATCTAATGTTAAATTTTGTTGGTTCCTGATGTCACCTGGCTGTGAATCTGAGTTAATGTAGACCTCCAAGGCTTTGTTGTGTACGTAAATAATTTGGCATTGATTTGGATGGATAAGTAATATTACCTGTATGCAGATTGATCGAGCACGATCACGCTGGATGATCGCGGTCGAGCACGATCATGGTCGGATGATCGGGCGGCGGCGGCAAGCACGCGAGCGACGCCGGCGATGACTGGGTCTAGGATCACGGCTAGCGGCGATGGCGGCACGCAATGCGGCGGCGACCTTCTCGGATGTAATTTATGTGATTTGCGTTACATAGTTGTGGTGGACTGTTTATTATATACACTGTGTATTAGTTTAGTTCCAGCGACCAAGTTACGCGTGCAGCAATTTTGCCTTCGCGTGCAGTGCAATGAAATAGAGTCCATGTAAAACGGGTTGGACTAAAAACGACGTAGCCTTGTTTTTAGTAAAACTCAAAACTATGGATTCTTCCAAAACCGGTTTTACTTATCTCTAGAGTTAGTTACTCAATCCAAACAAAGATTTTCTAAAGCAATACTAAAACCGGTTCTGAGAGAACCTGTTTTCACAAAACAAGAGATCCAAACAAGGCCTGAGAGTATAATAAAATAGAAGAGAGCAGTGGGTTTGGCTGGGCACAAGAATGGCAGGGAGAATGGTTTCGGCGGGGACTGAGATTAGAATGGGGATGGGCATTGGGGAGCAGGAAATGGCCGTGGGAAGGCATGATGAAGTGGCTGTGTAGGGTAGTGATTGTTGGGAGAATAAAAGGGCAGTGGGAGAGGGTGGTGTCGGCTGGGAACAAGGAAAAGGGGAGTGAAGCAAATGGTAGGGAAAAGAGTAGATCACTGATCGGTCAAACCAGGAAAGGGAGCAATACTAATGTATGCATGATAACATAATTGGTGAAACACATGTGAAAACAAGAAATCAAAATAATTTAACTTAAAAAGCAGTCTTTCCAACAATTCGATTTAATTTTAAAAGAAATCTTTAACTGAAACATGGAAAAATTTTCTTTCGTTGATTAAGCTCATTTCGCTAATTACGCTGGAGAGACATCCTGCCCGTGACCAGCCGGACGAGAGACGTCCGGTCCGTGACCAGCCGGACAAGGCATGCGTGTCGGGTGGAGAGGCGTCTTGTAACATCCCAAATGTATAATTGGGGTTATTCAAGTATAATTATATGTGTAGAAATTAAAACTTTTTCTCACATCTTGAAAACCCCTAATCTCTTATGTAATTCTTGTCCAAGAGTTGTGTAGTCCAAAAACACAAAGCTCTTGTTGACCAAAAGTCAAATTCCTTTTCCAATTATCTTAAATCTTGTGCCCAACAAATGGAAAGTATTTTCCTTGGTCCTAAAACTGATATGGGACCCCTCTGAAAAATATCACAAGTTGTAAAACTAGTTTGATAAATTTTGGAGGTAAAACAATCCTTTAAACAACCTTAACGAATTTCCTGAGAAAAATGCATTGCATAATAACCTCTGGAAATTTTATGCAAGGTTAATCTCATTGTCAGCAAGCTCCAGTTAAAATTTCATCAAATTTGGAGTTCATTTGCTATCTCAAATAATTCTGCTAAGTTTCAGCTGTTAAAAACTAAATTTAAAAGCCTACACTGTTCCTTGGGCTAGCCATATTCAAAGTGGTCCAGCCCAACCATGTCTCTGCACCTCGCCAGACCTCATCTCCACCTTGATCAAATGCACCGTTGGATTTACATCCAACCGCCACGACCTCCTCCGCGGTCAACACCGCAAAGACCTCCCCACCTCATGAGGTCATTGCCGTTGGATCAGTGATCCATGGTCATGACCTCCCCTGTGTGTTAAACCTCAAAGACCTCCTCGAGCTGTTAAACCATCGCAGCGAGGTCATCCCATTTGTTGAGGTCGTGGCCGTTGGATCAAATCCAACAGACCACGACCTCCTCCTCAACATACTCAACAGTCCTCCCACCTCGTGAGGTCATAGCCCTTGGATCCAAGATCCATGGCCCCGACCTCCCTCACCGTTAAACTAAGCAAACCTCCCACCTAACCAAGGTCGTAGCCATTGGATCAAATCCAACAGCTCACGACCTCCCCGTGCTATCAAGCACTCACAACCTCCCCCATCTTTTGTCGTGCACCGTTAGATTAAAATCTACGGTCACGACCTCCTCCTTTGTCTTATGCGCATCAAACCTCCTCACAAGACGTGAGGTCGTAGCCCTTGGATTTAAATCCAAAGGCCATGACCTCCCCTCGTGTTCTTATGTTCATGTGCGGTTAAGACCTCACAGAGGTCCGCAGACTGCTGGATGGAGATCCAACGCTTTGGACCTCTGTCTCATTTTCCCACGTCAAGATACGCATTAAGGAGATCGTGAGGCCATGACCTCCCCATCCTTGATCGTGTGGCTGGGACCTCCTCCCAGTCCTTTGAGCGTAACGGTTCAAAAATGCCATCGGAGGGCCAGGACCTCTCCCAAGGCTTATCCAACGGTCATCAAGACCTCCCCTGTTCTTCTCCTTCCTTGGTCTCGCATGCATGCTTCTGAGCAGTGCATTAATGCACGCCAGGCCACTGTGTACCTTTAACAACTCTTTGCTGACCCGCATTAAATGCAAGTCAGCCTTCCGCCTCTCTGGTCAGCACAGGCCTGTCACCCTGTCAACTTTACATCTTGTCCAATGTCCTAGACCGTGCCATGGGCCAAGCTCACCATGAGCTTAGCCAGTGGTCCATGACCTCCTGTGCCCAAGTATAAAGCCCCATTGGGTTCCTCCCGTAGCTTCTTTGGCACTCTTTCAAGTTCTAGCTTGCACTGGTGCCTTCTAAGCTTTGCTCTTCCACTGACCTCCATTCTTGGCCGCCATTGCTGGAGCTTGGAGCTCCTCGGTGGACAAGGGTCCCTGGAAGTTTTCCTCCTTTTTCTCTGAGCTCCATTTGTACCATCCCCTCTGGGACCAAGACCTAACTCGCTTTGGTTTGGGCATTTACAGAGGTGGACAAAGAGGAGCTTGGAGCAGGAGCTTTGGCCGTGGAGCAACCCCATCTTCTCCAACTCAGGCCATCACCATCCTCAACCTCCCCGGCATCTTAAGGACCTCCAGGTACTCCCCCTGTTAGTCCCTTAGTTGCTGGCACCCGCTTGAATGATGTCGCGGAGCTTTTGTTGAGCACACGCTTGAATGTCGCGCGAGCTTCCTTTTGCATTTTGTCTTTTGGCCGTCGGGTCATCTCGTCCTCTCGGCTCGCGGCGATTAAGGTCGTCGTCGCCGTCGAGAGTGAGCCCATGGTGTGCGCAACACTATTGCGCACACGGGATGTCTTTGGTTGTCGCCATGAGGTCCGTGATCGCCGCAATAACCACTTCTTTGAGCTCGAGATCTTGTCGGACAAGAATCTGCGGCGCTATTGCCGTTTTGGACAAAGATCCGCCGAAGTTAATGCACTAATCATGTGCTCAAATCATTGAAATCATGGGCATGTCTTAGCTGCATTTAATCCTCCCGTGTTGCGCATTTAAGACCTCCCGCACGCGGACCTCCTTGATGTCCAGCGCGCATTTAATCTCTTGTCCAAGCGCGTGCGCGTGCGCTAATTTTATCGCGAGCTCTGGGACATCCATGACCTCCTCCGAGGAGATCTGGAGCGTCCAAGACCTCTCCTTGCGCAATCTTGGCCGTCCAGACCTCCCTGGAGGTCTGTGACGTTTAGACCTCCGCTTAGGACCTCCCCGAAGCCATCTCAGCCTTTCATGACCTCCCCGGGTAGATCTTGACCGTCAAGGTCCTCCCTCGGACGATCTGGACCATCAAGGACCTCCCTTGGAACATCTGGACCGTCCAGGACCTCCCCTGTGAGGTCTCGACGATGTGGATCTTCCTCGGGGAGATCTTGATAGTTTGGATCTTCCTTTGGAAGATCTCAACCGTTGAGGACCTCCCGTGTTTGATCTGAGCCGCATATGTTCTCCCGTGTCTTTAGAGTTTTAGAAAGTCCTAGTGAGTCGTTAAATTGTGAATCGAGAAAGGTATAACTTTAAAATTGCATATCTTTCTCATTTTAAATCCATTTGAGGTCATTCAAAGTATGTTGGCTCTGTCTTGGACTTGACTTTAATCCAAAAATGATTGTAAGTTGAGTTCAACTCCAGAGCACAGTTTGCCATTAGATTTTAAAACCAACTTTAAAATATACACTTAAATCAATGCTTAACTTGTAAAATACAAAACTAATGCTCTGTAGATTATTTTTGAGTGAGACCAACGTTGTTGGTTTCCTCTAATAATGAACTCACTGTGAAAATTAGTTTTGAGCTTGTTGCTGTTATAAAATGAGGACTTGTGCATTATAATTTTGTTCAAGTTCTTGTTTTTGAAAAATTATAGAAAGTGCAATATAGCTCCAAATGAGATGAACTCAATTGTGTTATTCATCTCATGAGGTGCTGGTTTTACAGTAAAAATTTCAGCTTCACTTCTGTTCTAGAAAATGTTGCCTCATAATTAAATTAATGAATAGTGCAGTTTGGTATTTTAGGGGCTGAGCAGAATTGTTTTGCTCATAACTTTTGCATTGAGAATCCAAATCAATTGGTTCTTGTTGCAATATTCCTAAAATCACCCTCTTGCTTCTGTAGAAAATTCAGAGAATTTGGAGTTCGTTTGTTGTGCTGTCTTTGTTGTTTTTCGTCGTTCTTATCGGTTCTTTCTCGCCTTTCCGTTAGGTTTCGACATTTGTGGTGATCCCGAGAGTGACCCTCCGCAACAAATTGACCAGCAACAGCAAGGCAAGCAGTTTGATCATTTCCATCATTGTCCCATTACTTTAAAGCTTAATATATCGTTTTACTTCTATGTATGCATGCTACTTTGTGTTAAATGTCGCTAGCAAGCCTATAGTTGCATAATCTGTAGGAATTGTTCATCCTCTACTACCATGAGCCTAGGTTATTTGCTGTGGTGGGAGCTCGTTGGATGAGGTCTTATCACTTAGTAGTTTCGATTTAAATTGCTTAGACATGCTTAGTAACGATAGAAATGGGCGATCATCGACTTAGTCGATGGTCTTGATCACTCAAAACTGATTATTACTCTTATATGTCCAGCACTTGTGCTTTGATTAATTTGTAAAATCAAAAACTGAAAATAAAAGATTGATTTAGACTTGGGCATATTGGATGGATGGCGTGGTTTTTGGATGTGGTGGTATGCCTGGGTCCCTAAGGACCGAGTACTTGGGTCACTAAGCCAGCGATTTTATGTACTAACCACACGAGGGCATATGGAACCCTCTTGACTAAGTACTTTGGGCGGTGTTAATTGGGGTCGCTTTCGGTTGGTGTGTTTTAAAAGATAAAATGTGTGTGTGATGTGGGAGGGGAGCATTAGCTTCCGGGCAGGTTGTGTGATGTCTCCTTCTCCCCGTGGGTTGTGCGACTCAGAATTAGCATTGTCCATTGGAAATGTCTCGTAGGACTTAGCCGTGCCAAGCATACCAAAGGTAGTGTGCCTAAAGGAAAGGCGGTCGGCGTGTGGTATGCAGTGGTACACCCCGCAGGGATAAAACTATTGAATAGCCTCGTCCTAGGTTATGGACATGCTTGGTAAGGTCGTTCAAGACTAGACTACAACCTTTAATTAAAACTTGACATGGTTGGTATGAACGGGAGTTCATGCTATTGTTGTGGTGACTTGGGTTGGTCACTTCGTGTTGTTCTTGTTGTTGTTACCATGTTATTTATCTCGTTGTTATTTCAACAATTAAAAATGCTTTGTCAAATTGCTTTCAATCTACTATATTATTGCAAATGAAAACTTGCTTTGTGCTTAAATGAGTCCAAAGCCTCATCCACTTAAATAAAGCTTGCATATAGCTAAATTATAGTTCTCATTATCTTACGTCGGTCTTGCGAGTACAATAAACAATTTATTGTACTCATTTGCTTTGCTTAACAACTTTGTTGCAGAGGAGGTAGAGCCCAAAGGGCTTTACTTTTGTGAGTCAGGGTGGTTGGGAGAGCGACTAGCTTGGCGGTCCTGGTCGATTGCCTTGTGGGCTAAAGGCACACTTGGTTGGCTCTTATTTTGGGCCATCTTTATGGCACTTTTGCTTCATTGTGTATCTTTGTAGTTTGTTGTTATTTGGCCGAAGGCCCTCTTTTGTAATAACCTATTCCTTATTAATATTAACTTCGGTTTGTTGCTTATGTACTATGTGTTGTATGGAATTGATACATTCTTTTGTTGTGAGGTATGTATAACGCATTCGGAAGTATACATCTCTCGAGACTGGTTTATTTGGTTGATAATACTAGGGTCAATTGGATGACTAAGTATTATGAGCTTAATAAACGCGGGTCTCGTAAAAGTTGGTATCGAGACTGCTCGACCGTAGTAACGCAAGCTTGGTCGCTTTTAGGATATTTTGAAAACCTAATTTCAAAAGTGTCAAATGAGTTTTGGAAGCATAAGAAAATTCTCAGATTTTACTCCTCATCTATCTGAGTTTCTCTTCTCATCTCACTCTAATTTAAGTTTTAAAAGTTGTTTTCCTCTCTTCCTTCTACAAAATAGTTGTTATCGACTAATGGGGTTTGGGGAATCAATGAGTTTGGCAAATTGAAGTGTTAGCTGCCCATTTACAAGGTTTTGAAGCTTCGGAATGGACAATTTATTTGGAAGCTTGGATGCAAAATCTGGACAGCAAGCGTCAATTTCGGACAGCAAGCTCAAAGGTTCCAATTAGGGTAGAGAATGAGAGGTTAAATCAACAAAAACTTGTGGGAATAAAAGGGTAAGATGTGATACTAGTTAGCTAAGTATCTAACACTTATTTCGCTGCATTAACCTTGCTCTCTAATAGTTTTAGATCTCATCTTACAATCTGATTTTTAATCTTCTCGATCAATTACTCGTTCATTCAATACGGGTTAGTTGAGTTGAGAAGTTGAGCCTTGCTTTTGGTGTTTCTTGGCTGTTTTAGAGTCTTTTAGAAGCTTCTAAAGTTAATTTACTCATGGTTTTGGCTTTCGTTTAGGGTGATATTCCATTCCCTAGTCGATCGCTTTTGTTTCTCTTTAAGGCTTTGATTTTCGAGTTTAGTTGCTAACCAAAATTTCTTGTAACAGATGGCGGGCCTTTTCGTGGCGGCCAAGGCGGCCACTGGTCCGGATGAGGAGCTTCCTCCTCCTCCGACCATGGCGAGGTTCTTCTTGGTCGGCGTAACGCGCGGATGATAGGAGAGTTCTCTTGGGCGTCATTGCGCGCAACACCACCGCACTTACCGGAGCTTGGGATCCGGGCAAGGAACGCCCATCGGCAGCGTGGAGGACTCGCGGAGTTTCTTCAGATTCACCTCCTACCTTTTCCCGGTCGAGGACCCGTTGGATCACGGACGATTGGCCGTCTGTGGAGCGTAAGCTCCGCGATCGCGATGCCGAGAACACGAAAGGCGCTGCTTGCATCGCACCGGCTTCGAGGGTGCGACCTTGTCATGGTGGGAGAGCTTTCTCGCCATGCAGCCCGCAGACCACACCGTCTCTTGGGAGGAGTTTCAGTCTTGCTTTCCGTCGGGCTCACATCCTGCCGGCTTGATGGAGATCAAGAAGCGGGAGTTTCTTCTTGCTCAAGCAAGGGCGAGCTCGATCATGGAGTATGTCTCGAGTTCAACCATCTAGCTCGTTATGCTCCCGAGGACGTACACCGATATGGCTAAGCGAGCCAAGTTCAGGCGTGGCTTGTCGAGGAGTCAAGGACAAGCTATCCATTGTCGACTTCCTGATTTTCGGACCTTGGTCGACAAGGCCATCGTCGTGAGCATGCGGCTCGAGAGCTTATGGACTCCAAGCGCAAGTGGGAGGCCCATAAGTCATCGAGGCGATTCTTCCGTCCCGCTTGGCGATCTCGAAGTACCGGTCTCATTCTTGGCGCCCGAGGTTACCCGCCTGTTCCTCGTTAAATCGCAGCCGTGTCTCGATCACGCACACTGCG
Organism: Phyllostachys edulis; assembly: GCA_036346405.1. Taxonomy (NCBI): domain Eukaryota; kingdom Viridiplantae; phylum Streptophyta; class Magnoliopsida; order Poales; family Poaceae; genus Phyllostachys; species Phyllostachys edulis. The sequence continues at coordinate 12,046,564 of CM070561.1, read as the reverse complement.
AGTCACAGAGCGCCCCATAACCCGGCCGCCGGGTCACATGTTTCTCATGCAACGGAAGGGCATTATGCGAACCAATGCCCTAAGAAGGCGAGGCGACCCCTCGTCCTAATGGAGGGCGCGGCGAGGTGGTGCATCTCGGACGGAAGATCGTCCGGCTACCCAAGGTGTGGGTAGTGGTCGCGTCAACGCCGTCCGCAGAGGAGGCTCGGGAGGCACCCGGCGTCGTGCTAGGTACACTTTCGTTAACTCTCACCTCTCTCTCGTCTTGTTTGATTCAGAGCATCTCATTCCTTTGTTTCGAAGTCTTTTGCTCTTGTTGGAGAGCTTCTTTTCTCTCCATTGTCGGTCCCGCTTCTCATTCGCTCTCTGGTTCGGAGTTGAGAGCTGAATCGAGTGTAGGGATGTTCCTATCGAGATCGAAGGGTAGGTTTCTTAGCAAACCTTATCCTTCTCCATTCAATGAGTCTTGATGTGATTCTTGGCATGGATTGGTTGTCCCAAATGGGGGGCAAATCGATTGCGCCAGAAGCTCATCTCTCTATCTAGTCCCTCCGTGGCGGGTTAAGCTTTTAAAAGCGCTAGATCCGCATCTCTTCGCGCTTGAAGCGAAGCCCGCTTTAGATATTAGCGAAGTCCCAACAGTTTGTGACTTTGTTGATGTCTTTCCCGCAGATCTTCCGGGAATGCCACCCGTTCGAGACCTCGAGTTTGTCATTGAGTTGGCTCTGGTACCGCCCTATCTCAAAGAGGCCTTATCGGATGCCACCGAGCGAGTTGGTGGAATTGAAGAAGCGATTAAGTGAGCTGCAAGAGAAGGGTTTCATTCGCCCTAGCTCATCTCCTTGGGGTTGTCCAGCAATCTTCGTAAAGAAGAAGGATGGTACTTTGCGCATGTGCGTCGATTATCGCCCACTTAATGAAGTGACGGTAAAGAACAAGTATCCATTGCCCCGCATTGACGATCTCTTCGATCAATTGATTGGAGCTCGAGCTTTCTCCAAGATTGATTTGAGAGTGGGATATCATCGTTCAGATTCGACTCGAGGATATTCCAAAACGGCGTTCTCTACTCGCTACGGCTTGTACGAGTACACGTTATGTCATTCGCTTAACCAATGCTCCTGCCTTGTTCATGAATCTCATGAATTCGGTATTCATGGAGTATTTGGATAAGTTTGTCGTGGTCTTCATCGATGATATCCTTATCTACTCCAAGAACGATGAGGAACATACCGAGCATCTGAAGCTTGTGTTAGGCAAGCTACGTGAGCACCACCAGTCGCGAAGTTCACAAGTCGCGTGCAGTTGAAGAAGTGGCCTTCTTAGGCCACGTTCTTTCAGCGGAGGCATAGCCGTTGATCCTAGCAAGGTCAGCGATGTTCTTTCATGGAGTCAACTCGCTTCGGTCACCGATGTGCGGAGTTTTCTCGGTTTAGCGGGATATTATCGCCGCTTTATCGAGAACTTCTCCAAGATCATGGCCGATGACGGAGTTGCTCAAGAAGGACAAGAAGTTCGTGTGGTCCGCTGGGTGTGAGAAAGTTTCCAAATACTCAAAAGCGTTTGACCACGCTCCGTTCTTGTTCTTCCCGATATCCATCGAAGCTTCGATATCTTTTGCGATGCTTCTCGTCGAGGCCTCGGTTGTGTCCTTATGCAAAAAGGCAAGGTAGTGGCCTATGCATCAAGGCAATTGAGACCTCATGAACTCAACTACCCTACTCATGACTTGGAGTTGGCTTCGTGATTCATGCACTTAAGATTTGGCGACATTACCTAATCGGTGTCGTTGTGAAGTGTATTCGGATCACAAGAGCCTTAAGTATTTGTTCACCCAAATGACCTAAACCTCGTGCAAAGGAGATGGTTGGAGTTGATCAAGGATTATGACATGGGTATACACTACCATCCGGCAAGGCTAATGTCGTTGCCGATGCGCTTAGTCATAGCACATTGCCATGCCTTGTTGTCGAGGAGCTTGACCGCTCTTACGGAAGAGTTTCAGCGTCTCAACTTGGGTTTAGTTGAGCGTGGTTCTCTCATTGCCTTGGTTGTGCAACCAACCTTGGTGGATCGGATCAAGTCCGCTCGGCGATCGGATGTTGGAGTGAGCCACATTAAGGCAAATGTCAAGAACGGAACGACCAAGTGCTTCTCGAGGATGAGCATGGCGTCGTGAGGTTCGAACAACGCCTTGTGGTTCCAAAGGGCATGGAGTTGCGGAATTTAATCCTCCGCTGAAGCCCATGATTCGCCTTTATCCATTCATCCGGGGCCACAAAGATGTATCAAGATCTCCGCCAGAGATTTTGGTGGACCCGAATGAAGAGGAGATTGCGGTTCGTTCTTAGTCTGCGGCGTGTGTCGTCGTGTCAAGGCCGAGCATCGGCGTCTGCAGATCGCTTGACCTTTGCCGCCTCGAGTGGAAGTGGGATTCGATCGGAATGGACTTCATCACCAGTCTACCCACATCCCCGAAGAAGAACGATGCCATTTGGGTCGTCATCGATCGATTGACTAAGGTGGCACATTTCCTTCCCGTCAAGATTGAACTTCGGGTAGGTCTTTTGGCGGAGCTCTACATCGCCCGCATCGTGAGTTTGCACGGTGTGCCGAAGACGATCGTGTCGGATCGTGGATCCCTTTTCACGTCTCGTTTTTGGCATAGCTTGCAAGAGGCTATGGGCACTCGTCTTGCTTTCAGCACGGCATTTCACCCCCAAACTGATGGTCAGACCGAGAGGGTCAACCAAGTTTTGGAAGACATGCTTCGCTTGTGTCCTTTCATATTGGAAGCATTGGGAGAAATGCTTGCCATTCGCCGAAGTTTTCTTATAACAACAGTTTTCGGGCCGGTCTCGGCATGGCACCATTTGAGGCCTTATGCGGAGAAAGTGTAGAACCCGTTGAACTGGTCGAGACCGTGAGAGACCTCTCTTTGGCGGACTCAATCAATGAGGCGGCGCCAAGTCCAAATTATATTCGTGGCGTTTGCGCTGCAGCTCAATCTCGGCAAAAGAGCTATGCGGACCGCCGTTGGCGTGAGTTACGTTTTGAGCCTAATGACTTTGTTTATCTCAAAGTCTCTCCTTTGAAGGGCCATCAACGTTTCGGCATCAAGGGCAAGTTGGCTCCTCGATATGTCGGTCCCTACCGCGTTATCGAGAAGAAGGGAGCTATTGCCTATAAGTTGGAGTTGCCAGCTGCACTTGAGGGGGTACATGATGTTTTCCATGTGTCCCAGCTTAAGAAGTGCCTCCGTGTTCCAACCGAGGAAGCTCCGTTGGAAACTCTCGATGTCAACCCGATTTGACCTATCGCGAGCACCTGTTCGGCGTGCTCGATGAGTCTGAGCGAAGGACAAGGAATAAGACCATCAAGTTCCTTAAAGTTCAGTGGTCAAACCATTACGAGGATGAGGCTACTTGGGAAAGAGAAGATGCGTCTGCGTGCGGACTATCCATCTTTCTTTACGAGTGAGCCAAATCTCGGGGCGAGATTTTTGTAAGGGGAGATTTTGTAACATCCCAAATGTATAATTGGGGTTATTCAAGTATAATTATATGTGTAGAAATTAAAACTTTTTCTCACATCTTGAAAACCCCTAATCTCTTATGTAATTCTTGTCCAAGAGTTGTGTAGTCCAAAAACACAAAGCTCTTGTTGACCAAAAGTCAAATTCCTTTTCCAATTATCTTAAATCTTGTGCCCAACAATTGGAAAGTATTTTCCTTGGTCCTAAAACTGATATGGGACCCCTCTGAAAAATATCACAACTTGTAAAACTAGTTTGATAAATTTTGGAGGTAAAACAATCCTTTAAACAACCTTAACGAATTTCCTGAGAAAAATGCATTACATAATAACCTCTGGAAATTTTATGCAAGGTTAATCTCATTGTCAGCAAGCTCCAGTTAAAATTTCATCAAATTTGGAGTTCATTTGCTATCTCAAATAATTCTGCTAAGTTTCAGCTGTTAAAAACTAAATTTAAAAGCCTACACTGTTCCTTGGGCTAGCCATATTCAAAGCTGGTCCAGCCCAACCATGTCTGCACCTCAGCAGACCTCATCTCCACCTTGATCAGGTCGCAGCCGTTGGATTTACATCCAACCGCCACGACCTCCTCCGCGGTCAACACCGCAAAGACCTCCCCACCTCATGAGGTCATTGCCGTTGGATCAGTGATCCATGGTCATGACCTCCCCTGTGTGTTAAACCTCAAAGACCTCCTCGAGCTGTTAAACCATCGCAGCGAGGTCATCCCACCTTGTTGAGGTCGTAGCCGTTGGATCAAATCCAACAGCCACGACCTCCTCCTCAACATACTCAGTCAGGTCCTCCCACCTGCGTGAGGTCATAGCCCTTGGATCCAAGATCCATGGCCCTGACCTCCCCTCACTGTTAAACTAAGCAAACCTCCCACCTAACCAAGGTCGTAGCCATTGGATCAAATCCAACAGCTCACGACCTCCCCGTGCTATCAAGCACTCACAACCTCCCCCATCTTTTGTCGTGCACCGTTAGATTAAAATCTACGGTCACGACCTCCTCCTTTGTCTTATCGCATCAAACCTCCTCACAAGACGTGAGGTCGTAGCCCTTGGATTTAAATCCAAAGGCCATGACCTCCCCCTCGTGTTCTTATGTTCATGTGCGGTTAAGACCTCACAGGAGGTCCGCACCGTTGGATGGAGATCCAACGCTTTGGACCTCCTGTCTCATTTTCCCACGTCTTGTCGCATTAAGGAGATCGTGAGGCCATGACCTCCCCATCCTTGATCGTGTGGCTGGGACCTCCTCCCAGTCCTTTGAGCGTAACGGTTCAAAAATGCCATCGGAGGGCCAGGACCTCTCCCAAGGCTTATCCAACGGTCATCAAGACCTCCCCTGTTCTTCTCCTTCCTTGGTCTCGCATGCATGCTTCGGAGCAGTGCATTAATGCGCGCCAGGCCACTGTGTACCTTTAACAACTCTTTGCTGACCCGCATTAAATGCAAGTCAGCCTTCCGCCTCTCTGGTCAGCACAGGCCTGTCACCCTGTCAACTTTACATCTTGTCCAATGTCCTAGACCGTGCCATGGGCCAAGCTCACCATGAGCTTAGCCAGTGGTCCATGACCTCCTGTGCCCAAGTATAAAGCCCCATTGGGTTCCTCCCGTAGCTTCTTTGGCACTCCTTCAAGTTCTAGCTTGCCTTTGGTGCCTTCTAAGCTTTGCTCTTCCACCGACCTCCATTCTTGGCGCCATTCTTTGGAGCTTGGAGCTCCTCGGTGGACAAGGGTCCTGAAGTTTTCCTCCTTTTCTCTGAGCTCCATTTGTACCATCCTCTCGGGACCAAGACCTAACTTCGCTTTGGTTTGGGCATTTACAGAGGTGGACAAAGAGGAGCTTGGAGCAGAGCTTTGGCCGTGGAGCAACCCCATCTTCTCCAACTCGGGCCATCACCATCCTCAACCTCCCCAAGGCATCTTAAGGACCTCCGGTACTCCCCTGTTAGTCCCTTAGTTCTTGGCACCCGCTGAATGATGTCGCGGAGCTTTTTGTTGAGCAAACGCTTGAATGTCGCGCGGAGCTTCCTTTTGCATTTTGTCTTTTGGCCGTCTTGGTCATCTCTGTCCTCTCGGCTCATGGGCGATTAAAATCGTCGTCGCCGCCGAGAGTGAGCCCATGGTGTGCGCAACACTATTGCGCACACGGGATGTCTTTGGTTGTCGCCGCGAGGTCCGCATCGCCGCAATAACCACTTCTTTGAGCTCGAGATCTTGTCGGACAAGAATCTGCGGCGCTATTGCCGTTTTGGACAAAGATCCGCCGAGTTAATGCACTAATCATGTGCTCAAATCATTGAAATCATGGGCATGTCTTAGCTGCATTTAATCCTCCGTGTTATGCATTTAAGACCTCCGCACGCGACCTCCTTGATGTCGGTAGCGCATTTAATCTCTTGTCCAAGCGGCGTGCGCGTCGCTAATTTTTATCGCGAGCTCGGGACATCCATGACCTCCTCCGAGGAGATCCGAGCGTCAAGACCTCTCCTTGCGCAATCTTGGCCGTCCTGACCTCCACGGAGGTGCAGGACGCGTTAGACCTCCGCTTAGGACCTCCCCGGCCATCTCACCTTTCATGACCTCCCGGGTAGATCTTGACCGTCAAGGTCCTCCCTCGGACGATCTGGACCATCAAGGACCTCCCTTGGAACATCTGGACCGTCCAGGACCTCCCCTGTGAGGTCCTGACGATGTAGATCTTCCTCAGGGAGATCTTGATAGTTTGGATCTTCCTTTGGAAGATCTCAACCGTTGAGGACCTCCCCGTGTTTGATCTGAGCCGCATATGTTCTCCCAGGTCTTTAGAGTTTTTAGAAAGTCCTAGTGAGCTGTTAAATTGTGAACTGAGAAAGGTATAACTTTAAAATTGCATATCTTTCTCATTTTAAATCCATTTGAGGTCATTCAAAGTATGTTGGCTCTGTCTTGGACTTGACTTTAATCCAAAAATGATTGTAAGTTGAGTTCAACTCCAGAGCACAGTTTGCCATTAGATTTTAAAACCAACTTTAAAATATACACTTAAATCAATGCTTAACTTGTAAAATACAAAACTAATGCTCTGTAGATTATTTTTGAGTGAGACCAACGTTGTTGGTTTCCTCTAATAATGAAGTCACTGTGAAAATTAGTTTTGAGCTTGTTGCTGTTATAAAAATGAGGACTTGTGCATTATAATTTTGTTCAAGTTCTTGTTTTTGAAAAATTATAGAAAGTGCAATATAGCTCCAAATGAGATGAACTCAATTGTGTTATTCATCTCATGAGGTGCTGGTTTTACAGTAAAAATTTCAGCTTCACTTCTGTTCTAGAAAATGTTGCCTCATAATTAAATTAATGAATAGTGCAGTTTGGTATTTTAGGGGCTGAGCAGAATTGTTTTGCTTATAACTTTTGCATTGAGAATCCAAATCAATTGGTTCTTGTTGCAATATTCCCTAAAAATCACCCTCTTGCTTCTGTAGAAAATTCAGAGAATTTGGAGTTCGTTTGTTGTGCTGTCTTTGTTGTTTTTCGTCGTTCTTATCGGTTCTTTCTCGCCTTTCCGTTAGGTTTCGACATTTGTGGTGATCCCGAGAGTGACCCTCCGCAACAAATTGACCAGCAACAGCAAGGCAAGCAGTTTGATCATTTCCATCATTGTCCCATTACTTTAAAGCTTAATATATCGTTTTACTTCTATGTATGCATGCTACTTTGTGTTAAATGTCGCTAGCAAGCCTATAGTTGCATAATCTGTAGGAATTGTTCATCCTCTACTACCATGAGCCTAGGTTATTTGCTGTGGTGGGAGCTCGTTGGATGAGGTCTTATCACTTAGTAGTTTCGATTTAAATTGCTTAGACATGCTTAGTAACGATAGAAATGGGCGATCATCGACTTAGTCGATGGTCTTGATCACTCAAAACTGATTATTACTCTTATATGTCCAGCACTTGTGCTTTGATTAATTTGTAAAATCAAAAACTGAAAATAAAAGATTGATTTAGACTTGGGCATATTGGATGGATGGCGTGGTTTTTGGATGTGGTGGTATGCCCGGTCCCTAAGGACCGAGTACTTGGGTCACTAAGCCAGCGATTTTATACTAACCACACGAGGGGCATATGGAACCCTCTTGACTAAGTACTTTGGGCGGTGTTAATTGGGGTCGCTCGGTTGGTGTGTTTTAAAAGATAAAATGTGTGTGTGATGTGGGAGGAGCATTAGCTTCCGGGCAGGTTGTGTGATGTCTCCTTCTCCCGTGGGTTGTGCGACTCGAAATTAGCATTGTCCATTGGAAATGTCTCGTAGGACTTAGCCGTGCTTGGCATACCAAAGGTAGTGTGCCTAAAGGAAAGGCGATCTGACGTGTGGGTACAGTGGTACACCCTCGCAGGATAAAACTATTGAATAGCCTCGTCCTAGGTTATGGACATGCTTGGTAAGGTCGTTCAAGACTAGACTACAACCTTTAATTAAAACTTGACATGGTTGGTATGAGCGGGAGTTCATGCTATTGTTGTGGTGACTTGGGTTGGTCACTTCCGTGTTGTTCTTGTTGTTGTTACCATGTTATTTATCTCGTTGTTATTTCAACAATTAAAAATGCTTTGTCAAATTGCTTTCAATCTACTATATTATTGCAAATGAAAACTTGCTTTGTGCTTAAATGAGTCCAAAGCCTCATCCACTTAAATAAAGCTTGCATATAGTTAAATTATAGTTCTGTTATCTTACACGTCAGTCTTGCGAGTACAATAAACAATTTATTGTACTCATTTGCTTTGCTTAACAACTTTGTTGCAGAGGAGGTAGAGCCCAAAGGGCTTTACTTTTGTGAGTCAAGCGGTGGTTGGGAGAGCGACTAGCTTGGCGGTCCTGGTCGGTTGCCTTGTGGGCTAAAGGCACACCGGTTGGCTCTTATTTTGGGCCATCTTTATGGCACTTTTGCTTCATTGTGTATCTTTGTAGTTTGTTGTTATTTGGCCGAAGGCCCTCTTTTGTAATAACCTATTCCTTATTAATATTAACTTCGGTTTGTTGCTTATGTACTATGTGTTGTATGGAATTGATACATTCTTTTGTTGTAAGGTATGTATACTGCATTCTGGGAAGTATACATCTCTCGAGACTGGGTTTATTTGGTTGATAATACTAGGGTCAATTGGATGACTAAGTATTATGAGCTTAATAAACGTCGGGGTCTCACACGTCTGCCCGTGACTGGCCGAACGAGGCACCAGAATTGCAATTTCGTTGCAACGGACACTACTTCCATAATTTCTCATCACAAACGTGCTATTTGCAGAAAAAGCACCTCTTGTTGCTGCTTGGACCCCTCCCCATCCTCACGCAAAAGCCGGACATGCAATTGATCCTCTACAATTTTTCTCTACATTGCGATTTTTGGGCTTCTTTTAAGATTTTTCTTCAGCATTTCAGAGCATAAATTGTAAGTAGAAAACCTGAAAATTAAAACTTTCAGTTTTGCCGACTCTCTGATTTTGCATCTCCAAAATTTGTTTATATCTGGGTGCAAACTTGGAACATGAAACTTGTTTGCTAATATATGGACTGGCTCCAAGATTTATATAGAATTTTTTAGAGCAAGTCTCCTCATTCTTTTTGAGGGTTGAAAGGGCAATTTTTGTGTATGCAATTTTCAGCCTGGCTTGTTTTCTAACTCACATGCCCCTTTAGTGGTTAAGATGAGGGGGAAAAAATCTTGGTGACCCCTGATTAGCGGTACATGTAGACGGTTTTGAGGGGGTGGGGCCAATGAGTCTCCAATTTGAAAAACGCATTAAATTAAATCTACATTTTCACCTCTATTTCATGTATATTTCAATATCTTGTTCATATCCACAGTTTTTCATAAATTTTTTTTTTACAGAAGTTCAAAAATACCACAAAAATTCAAATGTGAATTTTGAAAGGTTTTTAGGTGGTTACCGGGTCGAGTGTTGGTGTTCATTTTATACACTTTTCCAACACTCAACTCTCGTATATTTCCATATAAAATAACATGTAAAATTAGAGGCAGTTCCTTTGCTGCTAGAAATTTCCACAATAATCCTAAAGAAGGGGGGAAAAATCCTAGAAATTGTCTTATTAACCAAGAGAAAAATGAGAAATCGCTTATTTGATCAGCCTAATTGCAAAGTTGTATATTAAAAGTATAGATATTACAGCTATTATTTGCGCAGCCCCCATACCAAATGGGTTAAACCCATCAGTTGCAATTGCAATTGAGCGTTAGAGGCTCATGACAAACTCTACATAGTCTCGGTCAAATTGCTTCCATGCTTCACCATCAGATGGGTGGACCATCTTGTCATTATGGTACCGACGACCATACTTGTGCCATACCATTTGTTTGGCAGAAACCTCAGACATGTATAACCGTTAGATTCGTGGCACAAATGGTAGATAGCGAAGTATTTTTCTGCCAATAGGAAGTTGCCTCTTCTGACCATCACCGGAGTCAACCTCAACAAACCTAGACTCACCACACTTATCACAGTGATCTTTGTCCACATTCTCATTCCTAAATAGCATGCAATGATTTGGACAAACATCTATCTTCTCATATGGCATATTTAGTGCGCTTATCAATTTCTTGGCCTCATACAAGTTAGCGGGCAGTTTGTGACCATCTGGGAGAAGGGTGCTAAACACGCTTAAGAATGCATCAAAGCAAGCAATGCTTGTGCTGAACTGAGACTTGACAACAAGTAGTCGTGTGATGGCATCTAGTTGGGACACCTGTGTTTGCCCATGAAGTGGTTGACTTCATTGCGGACAACATATCAAAGAAAGCCCTTGTTGCGAGCTCGGTTCTTCCTCGCCAGTGGCCCATATGCATGACGACATCATCTAGCATGTCTTCTATCCTACTCTCATTGTGGCCGCCATCGTCCGTTTCTTTCCTTAGCACATCCGATCGCTATCTTGTGACTCACCGTGATACACCCACACGGTATAGTTTGCCCTAAATCCGTGCTTGCAAAGTGCGATCATTGTTGCCCTCATTTGTGGCCGTGTGTTGAACAACGCGAACAAGGGCACAACACACCTCGCCCATTACTCCTAGCAAATGCTCGATCCACAAAATCATCGACTTTTCCATCCATTCTTGGTACAATCACCCATCGCTCTCGCCCAAAGTGTACATCCAACTACGATCCTCACCATCCTAGTGTGCAAAACATAACGATATTTTAATTCAACTTTTATTTATGTCAAAAATTACAACTACTGAGCTAGCTATAAGCTACCCTATGATGCATGCCCTATATATGTACACTAAAACAGATTGACATGAAGACAATATACATGATCAGCAGAGCATAAAAACACTTTCTTTCAATATATATGAATACCTTTATTTATTAACACGTTAATGTAGCATTGTAATGACAAATATCAATCCACCATAATGGACAACACAAAAGAAAATAAGCAAACTTTATTTCTTTTGCACTTATCCATTACCTTACAATGCTTCTTGGAGCCGAGGGAGCCGAGGAGCTACGGTGGGGAAGATGGTCAGTATTGTGTGTCGTGGAGGCAACGTCGAGGAGGCGGCAAGATCTGTATTGAAAACCATGAGCTATATTAGGACAGAATCGGCACTTAAGCATTGAAATTTAGACAAAACAAAAAAAAATCGCTACACACAAACTAATTAAGTTTGCACGGGGAATGTGTACGTTGAAAGTGCTACACAACCAATCGTTGTTTCATGTTTGTCCATATTGATATAGCTCAACAAATTGTACGGCAATATCATTTTCGAGTACTATACCCATTAATAACCCGAAAGGGGGAAGAAAATATCAACTCATGAGTACTTAACTTTCTATCTATATTCCAATTCCTACTCAAGTGATCTTTTTCCCTAGAAGAAGATCATGTACAATGCATACTTATTTACTTGGTACACTATACTGCTACAAGTGCTAGAAAAGGTCTACCTAACATTCCGAAACTATCTAAATCATCATTTGATCAAATGATACATATCTTGCATGCATGGAGATACATGAAGCTTATCTGTAGATGTAAGTACTGTTGGACATACTTAATCTTATGGACCTTATACAGTACATATAATACAGTAAAAACCCTAGAGCTCATTCTCTCAAGGAACCAGTGAGGAAATTAGGAAGAAGAATATTGTTAATTCTTCAGATATTTTCTTGCCTTGGATCAAGAATTTCCAAAATGGTTAAATGTTGTGGTGCATGCCAAAAAACAAGGGCATGGCATGGGCACACCAAAATCCAAAAGAGAGGATTGAAAAAAAGAAGAGGAAGAAGAAGAAGAAGCGAAAGAAAAGGAAAAGGTAGGATTCTTGCGGTATGGGAAGAATGCATAGTCGATGCAACTTGATGAGAATTGCAGGAAGAGGTCATGATCGCTTCAGTTATGGATCAGAGTAGTGGAAAAAAGATCAACTAGCAGCACGAACATGCATCGTAAATTTGGACGCAATTAATTGAATCAAGATCCACTACATGTATATACATGCCATTGAAGGAAATACACATGCAAAGCTTGCGGAAAGGAACAAAGATAATTTTCTTGGAATAGACTAATAATGGAGAGAAGCTACGCATGGTTGATTGGTTGGTTCCAAGATCTTAAATTCAAGTACCAATTCTGTAGAACCAACAACAAATACATATACATGCGTGATTGAGAAACCTTAGAAGTATGCATACAACATACACGAACAACTATATACTTGTGTACATCTAAAAAGCGAGGAGTGTCTCGAAAAGAAAGTACATACTATATACTTGTCTCTTGAAAAAGAAACAATTGGAGTATGTATACTAATCTCAAATAAAAATCCAAAAGGAGAACATATGTAACGCTCTCTCAACAAAATGGAATATATATACCATGAAAAAGCAGTACATACTAATCACTTTGTTATTACATTAAGTAGACCAAAATCCATGTCATTAGAAAATTCCATTGGAGTTTTTTTTAAAAAAAACATTACATACTACATACTTGTTTCTTGAAAAAGAACCAATTGGAGTATGTATACTAATCTCAAATAAAAATCCAAAAGGAGTACATATGTACTGCTCTCTCAAGAAAATGAAGGATATATACCATGAAAACAATACGTACTACATACTTGTGTACATCTAAAAAAACAGGGAGTATATCTAGAAAAATAGGGAGTATCACTGAAAAAACAGGAAATACTACATACTTGTCGCTTGGAAAGAACCTATTGGAGTGTGTATACCATGAAAAAATAGTGCATACTACATACTACATACTTGTTTCTTGAAAACGAACCAAGTGGAGTATGTATATGTACTAATCTCAAATAAAAATCTAAAAGGAGTACATATGTACTGCTCTCTTAAGAAAATGAAGGATATATACCATGAAAAACAGTACGTACTACATACTTATGTACTGCTCTCACTTGCAGGTATATATCTTGATACATGCATGTCGTATTGGTTAGTAATAAATCTTTCCTCGGTTCTTCTGTGCTAGCTGGCTGGCTTTAATTAGAATAGCTCGATCCTTTCTCATCCAGAGTTTTTATCTTCTTTGATGCATGATCTTAATTATATTACTTATATATACCGTGTGTTTTTATTCCAGTCCTTCTTTTTGAAGGGGCTGTCTTTCATGTTTCATTTGTCTCAGATGTCGCATGATATGCATATGCTAGCTGTTGTGGAAGGAAACTAGAGTGATATATGACGGGGAAAGAAGTTCATGATCAGAGCACCGGATTTATTAGGCTCATAATACTTAGTCATCCAATTGACCCTAGTATTATCAACCAAATAAACCGGTCTCGAGAGATGTATACTTCCCGAATGCAGATACATACCTCACAACAAAAGAATGTATCAATTCCATACAACACATAGTACATAAGCAACAAACCGAAGTTAATATTAATAAGGAATAGCTATTACAAAAGAGGGCCCTTAGGCCAAATAGCAACCATTCTAAAAAGATAACAATGAAGCAAAAGTGCCATAAAGATGGCTATAACACAAAGCCAATCGGTGTGCCTTAACCCTAGGCATCTCGACCGACCGCCAAGCTAGTCGTCAAGAAGCCGCAACACATAGCACAAAAGTGAGGCTCTTGGAACTCACCCTCTTCCTCTGCAACAAAAGCCACAAAAATGCCACAACCACGCGCAGATGAGTACATAAAGTACTCCGCAAGACTTACGTGTAAGATAATAGGCCTATAACATATGCTACATGCAAGCTTTATGTAAGTGGAGGTTGTATGTCTCATTTAGCATAAAGCAACATTTATTTGCAATAACATAATAGATTGAAGGCAATTTGGCAAATCATTTTTAATTGTTGAAATAACAACGTGATAATACATAATAACAACAACATGAACAACCTAGAAGTGACTAACCCATTAGTCACCACAACAATAGCATGAACTCCCCGTTCATACCAACCGAGTCAAGTTTTAATTAAATGTTGTAGTCTAACTCTTGCAAAACCTAACCAAGCGTGTCCATAACCTAGGACGAGGCTATTCGAATAGTTTTATCCCTGCAGGGTGTACCACTGTACCCACACGCCAGACCGCCTTTCCTTTAAGCACACTTCCGAAAGTATGCCGGCACGGCTAAGTCCTACGAGACATTTCCAATGGACAATGCTAATTCTGAGTCGCACAACCCACGGGGAGAAGGAGACATCACACAACCTTCCCGGAAACTAATGCTCCCCTCCCACACCACACACACACATTTTATCTTTCAAAACCACCAACCGAGCGACCCCAATTAACAACGCCCAAAGTACTTAGTCAAGAGGGTCCCATATCCTCAAGGTGGTTAGTATGCATAATTGCTTGGAGAGTGTGACGCAAGATGTTCGGTCCTTGGCGACTTAGGCATACTTCCACATTCCAAAAACCGCACCATCCATCCAATATGCCCAAGTCCAATCCACACATTTATTTTCAGGTTTTGTATTTACAAAGTAACAAAGCACAAGTGCTGGACATAAAGGAGTAATATTTAGATTTGTGTGATCAAGACCATCGACTAAGTCGATGATCGCCCATCTCTACCGTTATCTAAGCATTGCTAAGTATTTGAAATCACAACTACTAAGTGATAGGAGTTCATCCACGAACTCCAACCACAGCAAATAACCTAGGTTCATGGTAGTAAAGACATGGAATTCCTACAGATTATGCAACTATAGGATCCACTAACCATAGTTAAAACAAAGTAGCAATGCATACATAGAGTTTAAACAAGATAATAGACTTGCAAATATGGGATAAATCATGGTCAAACTGCTTGCCTGGCTGCTGTTGCTCAATTGGTTGCTGAGGATCACTCTCGGGATTACCACAAATGTCGAACCCTAACGAAAGAGCGAAAAAGAACCGATAAGAACAAAGAACTCAAAAGAACTCAACAGCAAACTTTCTCCAAATGACTTGAAATTTTTACAGCAGCAAGATAAAGATTTATCATGAATTTAACAACAAGAATCACTCGATTTGGATGCTTGATGCAAAAGATATGATCAAAACAATTCCAGTCGGCTGGAAAAATCCAAATTAAATTAAAAAGGGCTACTGTTCATAAAATATTTTCTAAGGGTCTTCTGGACATGAAATTTTTATGGTAGATAGGTAATGACATTCTAAGACTAATGGAAGTGGTTTCGACCCTTTTGGAGCTACATTGCAACTTCTGCAATTTTTAAGGACAAGAACTTGAACAAAATTATAATGCATAACTATTCTTTCTGAAAACAGTAACATGTTCAATATTAATTTTCCTAGTAAGTTCATATTAAGATGAAACCAACAAAGTTGGATTTACTCGAAAACAAGGTACAGAGCATTAGTTATGCATTTTACAAGTTAAATGGATTTTTAGTATGGCAATTAAACCTACAAGTTAACAAAATTAATTCTGGACATTTTTTTTTTGCAACTACAACATGCTTCAAATTATTTTTAGATCTAAGTGTAGGTAATAACAGAATTAACAAAATTGATTTTACCTAAAAAGGAGTCATAATGAATTTGTTATGCATTTTACTATTTAACATGAATTCAATTACAATTAATAAAGCTGAGAATGATTAAAACCTAATGTCATGCTTTTCTGGAGTCATATTAACCTTCTAGACATTTTAGATTAAAGTTGAGTTAATAACAGAATTAATACCATTGGAATCAATCAAAAGGAATTACAATGAAAAGATATGAATTTCCAAAGTTTAATACCTTTTTCAGTTTGAAAATAAAGCTCTCGGGAATTAATAAACTCAAATCGACGTGGCCGATTATGGGCCGTCGATCTTGGATCGTGCGGCTCACGACCACGGGACAACGCACGCGCGGCCGCCGCGGGGACGATGAACGGGGACCGTCGATCTTGGATCCAACGATCCACGTTGAATCCAACGCGACGCGTTTGGATTCCGCGCGCGCGAAGACGAGGTGGTCGTGGGCCGTTGATTTTGAGATGGACGGCTCACGACCACGCCCACACAGTGAACTAAGAATGCTGGAGCTAATCGCAACCGTAGATCTACAGATGGACGGTCCAGAGTGGACGAAGAACAAAACACTACGAGATCTAGACCGCACATCCACGACATGGAGGGCGCACAAGGAGCCACGTCGCCTGTCCGACAACGACGACGGCGCGTCCGAAAAATGACACCGACGCATTCCCCGGCTCGTCGCCGGCGACACAGGCCACGGCGGCGCGTGCCAAGGGTACCTACGGGTGCACAATAGCACCAGGTCACGCCGCACCACTCACACTCGCTGGAGTGGATCGGAGCGGCGCGCGACGGCGAGGCGGCGGCGATGCTACGAAACGACGATAGCTCAAAGATAGCTCATGAAGATGCAAACAAGCGAGTGCCCGAGCTTCTCCAAGCTATATGGGACCTACCTGGATGTCGCGGAGAGTCGGAGGACGCTGTCTTTGCTCGGCGACGAAGGTTCAGCATGGCGCGTAATGGCGATCCCGAGGAGAAGTCGCTCTGGGCCACCAAAACGCGGGCGCACACTCAGAATAGAGCCTACGAGGTCCACTGACCACGCTGGAGAAAGGAATTGAGCTGAGGAGGACTCACCGGCCGAGGAGAAGAAGAATGGTGCTTGCGGCCGAAAAAAAAGGGGATCCTCAAATCGAGCTGCCTCCTGGTGAAACGAATCCAAAATGGAAGAGGGATTAGTTCCACCAACACAAGAGGGAGCTGAGGGAGCAATAATCAGAGAGGGAGGAACCCTAGGGTACCGCCTCCACCGAGAGCTCCAGGGGCGGCAATGGCGGTGAAGCTGCTCGGGGTGATTAGAGCCCGAACAACGCATCGGGTGCTCTCTAGAGTTGCTGAGAAGCTAAAGGAAGCCGAAGGAGAGGACCTGGGTGCTTAAGAAGCCAAGAATGGGGAGAGCAACGGCACAGGGCCTCGGGTGCTCTGACCAGTCCAGAAGGCAGTGAGGGCGACGGGAGCAGTTGAATTGTGGACTTCCGGGGGAGGAGGCACGACGAGCAATTAATGCGCACCAGAGCGACCCGTTGAAGTCTGCCCCGACGCGACGCGACAGTGCCCTACCCACTCCCTGCCATGGCGACCGTCGGCGAGAGAGAGAGAGGGTGCGGAGGAGGACGACGACGCGAGCCGCCGGATTTTGATCGAGTGGCGAGATTCAATCACTCCGCGAAGGGTACACGAATGTGGACCGTCCGATTAAAACCTAATGGCCCACGATGGTTGCGCCAGCGCGAGTCCACCCGGTGCCGTTAGTTGACTCAGTCGAGTCACTTGGCTCAAGTTCAACAAAGGCAAAGCGATCACGCTGAGGAACAAAGAACCAGTTTGAGTTTTGAATTTTGAGCTGAGGTTTTGAGGATTTAATTGAGGCCTCAAAACAACTCCAAAATTTATGAAATTTTAACTGGAGCTTCCTGACACAATGATTAACCTACCATAAAATTTCTAGAGATTTTAATGCCATGCATTTTTCTCCAGAATTTTCAGAAGGTGGACTCAGAAGTTTGACCAAGGTTTGACTTGCCTCAAAATTATTAAAATAATCTCCAAAAATTATGAGATAATTCAGAGGTGTTACAAGTCATCCAAGGGACTAAGGAAAAATATTTACAGAGGTTTGGCACAAGATTTCCCAAAGAGGTTTTTGATAGGAGTGAATTGGAGAATTTGATTTTTGGATTTTGATTTTCCATATTTCCTTTTCAAGAATCACAGATTTGGTCAAGTATTTCCAATTGAAGAAAAAGTTTTATTTTCCCCTCATTTTTATTACCTTTGAAACACACACTATTGTTTGGGGATGTTACAATGACAGTGCCATCGTCTTTGCTTGTATACACTACAGTTTACTCTTACTCCTCATGCATCAGTCTAATTTTCATCTAGCTAGCTCCTTCATGGAGGTCTTAGATTGTTATCATACGACCAGAGATAAGAAAGGAAACAACAGTAGTATACCACTCTCTCTCTCTCTCTCTCTCTCTCTCTCAATATGTGTGGACATGCATGCATGTAGTGTAATGGAGCAGCTTTTGCAAGGGGGGAACAGAAGGCTTTTCCATTAGATATGTCCATACTAATTTGTTTTGTTGAACCTGGCCATACTAATTCTAATTCCCTGTTCTTGTCAAAACACAAGACCCTGCATAGCTATCTATCGCACCATGACTTATTCCAATTTGACACTCGATTGGTAACAAAGATGTAAGAAATCAAGGCTTCAATATTCAAACCCATATACGCACACGCATTACATATATACTTGCATCTCACTAATCTAGCTACAAACACGAGCGGCGCTAATCAATTAGAAGACAAGTAATCTAGTGTTAGTCAGCCTAAGCAGAATTGTACTAGTATTATACACTCATGTGCTTCAAACATATAGATTATCCACAAATATAGCTTTATGCATCTTATTTGATGCTCTTGCAACTTGTTTGTCGCACTGATAAAATTTCTTCAGTTCCACAAGTGGAGAATACCTCTCAAATGGAGAGCAATAATTCATCCCACACAAAACAAGAATCATGCGAATCAAATGCATCCACAGATCATATAGCAAAATCAAATTCTCATTCATCATCTTGAGAGCAAAATTTATGGAGAAATCAAGAGGGGTTCAACCTACCAGAGGAGGGCGCCTGGTCGGAGGAGGGAGCCGGGAGGCAGAGCTGGGAGGCGGACGATCGGCGCGGCCAGAGGAGGGAGCCCGGGAGGCGGAGTCGGGGCGGCCAGGAGGAGGGAGCCCGGGAGGCGAGGAGGCGGAGCGAGGAGCCGGGGAGGCGGAGAGTCGGGCGGTGCTGAGGAGGGAGCCCGGGAGGCGGAGTCGGGCAAGGCCAGGAGGAGGGAGCCGAGGGAACCGGGGAGGTAAGAGTCCAAAGTCAGGGCAAGGGGTCTTGGGCGGTGGTGGAGGCGGCGGAGGACGGGGAGGGAGCGCGCGGGGGATTAGGGTGAGCAGCAATGCGCGCGGGGAGGGGGGGTGGGGGGTTTGGGGAACGGGAGGAACGGGCGCGCGCGGGGGGAGGAAATCGGCGCGAACCGTTATTTTTTAGCTCCCGAGTGTCTGTAACGAACGACACTCGGGAGATAATTTTTTCCCGTTGCTCCCGTCAGAGTTTCCCGAGTGTCCGATCGGACACTCGGGAAATTTTAATTTCCCGAGTGTTTTTCTAATTTACCGAGTGTTTAATGAGGCACTCGGGAAGTTCCCGAGTGTATTATTCAAAACACTCGGAAAACTTCCTAGCACTCGGGAACTTCGACGATTCTGGTAGTGGTTGCACAACAAATATGATTATATTTTAAGTCTAGCTGCGCAATTGTGCTAGCAATTCAACTAGAGTCAATTAGAAGCAAATCCATAATAAAGTCAATAATGAAAAAAGAGACAACAAAGAGTTATCTGACACCATTTTCTTTACAATAGGGGTTTGATCCAAGTTTTAGTGACTTTGTATAATGGAATGTGCATTGAACATGAATAAAGCACACTTAGGAAGACGAGAGCATGATTTGTCTCAAAACCATGGAGTGTTTTATATACAAGTTGTTCCTAAAATACATTCTTTTGGATATAGAGGAAGAATCAACAGAATAGTTAAGTGCACCGCTGGCCTAACTTAAGCCCGACTTCAAATCCAATTTAAGTTTGACAAAAGGTTGAGTGCAATTCTTAACAAAGAATCAATTTGCTAATGGAAATAAGTCACGGGTGGCTTAAAGCATGCAGCTCTTTCTCTGGCGAAGATACACAATGCTTTAGGTGGAGTTTTCAAGATTATCAAACTTTTTTGCCATGCATATTTTGTGATTTCATCTTATAAGCCATATTTCCTATTCCAACTTGAACGAATCAACATAAGCAAAACATTATTGTTCCAAAGTAACAAATAGCTATTCCTTCAAAGGTGACAACTGCCTCTTCAGAAGAACCAACATCAGCAAATTTCAATATTGTCTCCCACAGAATCCACACACAGAGATAGATAGATAGATAGATAGATACATAGATACAGATAGAGAACTTCAGTAGTTAGTATTTACAATGTCAATGTGCTTCATTTGGCATGGTGCTGATTGACTGAAGTCACCTGTGCTGGAGGGCGATTCTCATCTCCAACAAATTGAGTATTTGAAGTAGGTACATGAAAACTTAAATCCATAAGCGAATCTTTCTACAATCAAGGAAGATTAAAATTTGAGCTCAAAATAGTCTTGGACAACAATGTAGAAAACGTGAGTAGATGCGCTACAAACCTCATTAGCCCCAGTAGTATCAGCAACAATCGCGAAATAGAACAAATCAGAGGAGAAGAGATCTCCTACCAAGCACTCGGTTCAACCCAACAGAGTAGCACAACAAAAAACGAGCGAAATTATGGCCTAATGCGCTGCCCAAACCCTAAAACCTGACCAATACGCACCCGCAACCAATCATCGCAATAAAATGAGCTAAATGGTGGAAGCCACACCCTACAGCTAATCAGAACATCGCCAACGGCGACAAAATCTCGCAAAACCTCGCGAAATCGTAGAGGCGACCGGTGCAGGAGAAGACGACGAGGCTAACATCGGCCGATCGGTGTCGCAGAGGATGGCGATCTCGTGGGCCTTCTTCATCAACCCGCTGCGCCACAAGAGTCAAAGGAATCGGTGAATGAATCAACCCCAAAACCGAAATCATCAGGAAAACAAAGTAATAAAAAGGGGGCCAGGAACTGTGTGGGCGCAGGCGAACCAAGAGGCGCAGGGGCCCAAGCGGCTGCCGGGCGTCAAACTGCCAGCCAGTAGGCACCTGAGGACGGCACTAGGGAGTCGGCGCAGGAGGAGCTGGGCGATGACCGCTGGTAGGCCAAAGGCAGAGCCGGCAACAGCAGCTGGTGGCGCCATGGCAAGGCGTCGCCTCCATAGCTACTCCTCAAACTCCTCGAGCATGAGCTCCTTGTCCTCCCCGTCCGCTGCCATTTCCTGCCTCAGGAACGCCGAATAGGGGCATGGGCCGCCGGATCGGGCCGCCAGGAGGAGGGAGGCGGACGGAGGAGGGAGCCGGGAGGAGGAGGAGGAGGACGGCAGCAAGCGAGGAGGGAGGAGGAGGCGCAGCATGTATGAGGAGGAGGAGGCGGGCGTCTGCAGGCGAGGAGAGCCGGGCCCAGGGGGAGGGGGGAGTGGGAGGGAGAGGGAGGATTGGGGATCGAGGAGTGGGTGGGGATGTAGGTTAGCAGCCAAAAAAAGGCGTGGTCAGGGAAAAAAAAGGGCACGGTACCCTTTCGTTCCCGAGTGTTTTCGTTTTTATACACTCGGAATTATATCTTGATTTCCCGAGTGTTATTGGAAACACTCGGGAAAGTTATTTCTACTGAATGTTCTCATCCCGAGTATCTTATGAAATACTCGGGTAGATCCCGAGTGTTTCTGTCTAGACACTCGAGAAACATAGAGGCACTCGGGAACTAAGTAGTTTATGGTAGTATAGCTTTTGAGAGTAGAGCAGATGAGTAGAAGCGCATAAAATTGGGAAAGTGATGATGGGTACCTTTGCTTCGAAGAACCACGGCATGCAACACATTTTGTCCATCTGGTCCAAGTATGACAACTGGTTGTCTCTCGTGTACAGCTCCCGCGCAATGCCATTGTGACATAGAGAGACAGCCAGGAACAACGGTGAGGTGCCCTTGTCCGGTACACGAGCCAAGCATGGATCCGCCGTCATCAGCACATCCACCGTGGGCATGTGGGCGGCGCGTATCGCCTCATGCAAGGCTGTCTCCCCAAGCTTGTTCTGCGTTCTCACGAGTGTCTTCACCCTCCCATGCCCGCCTTCCTCTCCTCTAGCCAAATTAATCAGAAAAGAGAGCATACTGACGTTACCGGCCCAGGCGGCCCTGGCGGCGCAGTGCAAGGGTGTGTTGTTCCCTTTATTGCATGCACCCAAGAGGTAGATTACCTCTGCACTCTTCAAGTACTTGTCACCATCGCCAAAGGTCGCTACTATATGGAGTGCAGAGTCCTCATCAGGGGTGACCCCTTGCAGGAGCAATGTCGACGCTGCAGAGCTTGTAGAGCGCTTAATTTCGACGACAACTTGAGATGCCACAGTACTGGTCACCGATGCTGCGCCTTCCCTGTCCAGAAGATGCGTCAGTTGCCCGTAGTGGCCATGGCATGCCGCCATGAGCAGCTCAGGATGCATGGTGGTGGGTGGCCTTGTGGGCGAGCGCGCACGCTGCCACTCAGGCCACCTGTGGGAACTCGCATAATTAGACTAAACTAAACCATAGTAATCGGTAATTAGCGTAAAATAAAAATCCATCAAATATTGATCAGCACATAATTAATACATTTGACCTTATAAATTGTGGTATTGACAATTCAAAACATCAAAGAATTTACAAAAGTTAAAACATCAAAGACTTTACAACAATCCATTTACAAAGCGGAATGAAAATATTACAACCCAACAATTGATACAAGATTAGTTTTACAACCAATTACAATGTTAATTACAAGAGTTAATTAAATTACAATTAAATGTTTTTGCATTCATTTCATTGAAGCCCTCCTTGCCTTCTCATCCAATCATCCTCCACCTTTCCATTTCGTACAACCAAAAGCTTAGAAAGTTGTTAGCAAAAACCGAATGCAGTAATTATCAGTTAGAATGAAGAAGAGATTGCCGTTAGTTTCCTTGAAATCTCGTAGGATTCCCATATCAACCTAGGTCAGCCGGTCCCTCGATCACCAAGGTACCCTGATTAACCAGAGTTAATCGGCCCTTGATGATTAAGATATCCAAGCCAACCTAACTTAATAGGCACCTATTACTTCTGAGGATCTCATCATACGATGTCATTAAATCCTAACGCCCACTCTTTCCAATTGGCCTCAACAATAATAAAATCCTACATTGCATCTCCCCTTTAATCCCGCCCTCAGCTCAAAACTTCATAGGGTATTTTGAATCCAACACCCACATTGTATCGACCTATCTCTACCACAGGAGAATCATGAGTTCAGTAGCCAAATCATCTCTGGACAAATAGTTCTTAACCCAATAGTTCATAGTGAGGGCATAAGAGATCGGAACATGGTAAAAATGAATAGGAGCATGGTAAAAGGGTTTGCACAGCCAAGGGATAAGGGCAACCGAGTGCCCTGTCCCCCAGCAACGCCTTCCCCTTGTAAACCATCTTCTCATCCCACAGCCAGCACAAAGCCATTCACCAGCCTTCCATCCCTCACAAGCCAACGCAACAGCACATAGCAAGCCAAGCAACCAGGAGCAAGGCCACACCGTTAGCAAGCAAGAACCACTGAAGGCAAGCAAGGCACAAGCCTCCCACTACCAACCCACAAGAACAAGCAAGGCATCAAGGCAGCAAGGAGACCCAAGGCAAGCCGAGCATCTTCACCATCACAGCTTGCAAACCACCCACAGCAAGGGAGAAGAGGAGAGCACCAGCCCAAAGCCGACATTGCTACCCTCTTCCCCACCCCAAGACCCAACAAGAGGTAAATCTAGTTATACCTCAGTATGCTCTACACATGCACATAGAGCATCTCACCATAGTAGCATCACCATAGCTCTCAATGTTTCATCACAGAACTAGTGTTCACATCACAAAATACCCAACTTAACCCACATCCCGACCATTGCCCTCAGTGTCCATCATAGGGCATAGATCAAACCCCACAGCATCATCTTAACTGTCAGTTTCATCACAAAGCAGTAGAGGGGAGGGAGTAGAGAAAGGGATGAAGGGGAAGTTTTGCCTCGGAATAGCAGTGAAGCACTACCATTAGTAGCACCCACATCCGAATGCATCCATCGTGCATCAACCATTTGTAATAAAAAGTTAAACCAACCAACATCAGTAAAATGAAAGAATAACAAAATGTAATTAGAGAAAGAAAGAGAGGGGGTAGGCGGCAGTGGGCCGGTGGTGGCTGGAGGCCAAGCTGCACGAGGGCGTAGGCGCAATCGGCACCATGGGGCCGAGCCAGGGAAGGGGGCTAGGAGGAGGAGGCGCCGGAGGGAGAGCCGAGGCGACGCTGGTCACCCGGCCGCATCGGGAGGCCAGGGGAGAGCCGGGGGAGGCGGCAGCACCAGGAGCCGTCGAGGCGACGGCAGCAACTGGGACCGAGGCGATGAGAGCCGGTGGCGCAGGGGGCGACCTTGGGAGTAGCCGGGCCAAAGAGGAGAGGCCGATGAAGGCACCACACTAGGAGCCACGAGGCAGCGGCAGCGAGCCGGAGGGGAACCATGGGGTAGCGCCGAAGAAAACCACTAGAGGGGAGAGGAAGAAGGAGTTGAGGAAGAGAGCAAATGAGATTGGGGGCAGTGGGGGGGGGTCAGCCGGTTGGAAGGAAATAGGAGGGGGCAGGTTTGGAAGGAATAGGATGGGTAGAATTAGGGTTAAAAGTTTAGTAGGGTATTAAAAGATTTCAAGGATAATTTGTAATTCTAGTAGATCATAGAATGATGTTAATAAAAAGTTACTTTTCAAACGTATCAAACCTGTGCTTTAGACAAATAATTGGGAACATTAGAACTTCAGTAACCTTACTAGAATCATTAGTTAATCAACTCTGAGTCTATTTAGGGAGTTAAATAAACGTTTGAACACGTATAATCAAAACCAATTCGACATAACTGCTCGAATAAAAGTAAATATGCCTAATTTCATGCTGGTACATCTAGTATTTGGTTCTTGCGTGATAGACCGCGGATTCAGGCGATGGTGACCCTAGTGCTGACAAGCTAGATTAACCCTAGTGGGGAGTGCTAACCTAATTAGAGTCCGGTAAATATTATTAATTAAATTATGCCAAAAAGAAGAACTAACTGACTATTATACACCTAATAGCACATAAATACCACTAAGTATTTGCTTAATTATTTATTATTTGCTTCGTCGCGTATTTAAAGCAGACGAGCCGACGCAAGCAACAGTAGTTGATACAGACTTCATCGGCGATGATCTTTTCTACAGTTCTGAAGGCAAGCTATTCTCTTGAACATAAATATAGTTATATTAAATGTAAATCGTATATTGTTGTATCATATATATATTGTATCAAAACTATTTCTCAAAAAATAAATTGAATAAATGAAATGAAAATGAAATAGATAAGAAAGATGAAGAGAATTGAGAAATGAGTAATGAAATGAAAGCACAGTTAATATTATGGCTGGTAAAGGAGGCCCACTGCAAGGAAGAGAGAGGCAAGAGGTGGGACCCTTTACATATGGTTAAAATATAAGGACCAACAAAACTCTTACTCGGCCAGAGGTCGTAAATTCAGTACCAACTATTTTCCCGTTTTGGTGGGTAGAAAATGTTACCTATTACGTAATTATACTCTCCACATCGGGTAAGTAATACGGGGAGGAACACAGAAAATGGGGGACCCAGGGCGATATACTACCGCGCGATGGAGTGTTGGGACAGGGGGGCCAGCCCAACCAACATTACCTAAACTCGGTGGTGGCCCGGCCGTCACCGACAGATAGTAGTGGGTGGAGAATTAATCACGCAACTTGGAAACGTTCTGTATTCTGAACTCGAACCCAAATCAATGGAAATGTCGGGGACCTAGCTTAAAGAGAGTTCAGAATAGCTATGGGTAAAGTGGTACAAGCCTGCGCAGTGCTATATCAAATCATGAATTTATGCCAGTCTCCTGGATTGGAGTCTACGGAAACCGCTAGGGGTCTATCTTCTCTCCGAGTGACTAGTAGTCTTTTCAGAATTAAAATTTGTCACTTAATGTTTTAATGAGTTATTTTCAGAACAGAGATGATCTAGAAAAGGAAGTAAAGAACAGAGATGGGTCATAAAGTGCATTTTTGCTATTAATGCTTGTTGAGTACACTCGTGTACTCAACCTTGCTATTATTCTCCTTTGTTAGATCCTAGTAGGGCCGGGAGCTATCCCGAGTGGGACGAGGGACACGCAGGTACAAATGAGGCCATATGCGACGAGGGCTCTTGCTACGAGGAGCAGGGTGAGATGGATTCCATATACGATGAGTGGGATGAATAGGCGGCTAGTACTACAGGGCAGGCAAGAGAGGAGGAGTTCCCTTTTGTAGTTGTATATTACTTGTAATAAATACCATAGCCTTGCGTGGCTACTATTATAATAAAGATGTACAGTTTCTATCTTATTGTTCTATTGCATTGACTCCGGTAAGGCTTACTATTCATCAGAGCAGTGTCTTACCGGGCAAACGAATAGTAATCTGTTTGCTTAAGTGTGATTACCCTCCGGGGTAATGACCCGGGGCACCATAGCTGGTATCAAAGCAATAAGGTTAGGGCCACGCTAATAAAATGGAAACTGTTGTAGAACTTAAGCTTGTGTTCCTACTTGCTATATTGCACTAAGTACCATATTAACTCGTGTGTTCATGTCATTTTCTGTTCTTGTCCGTCTCAAAATTATTATATTAAAAAATTATCTTTCCTAAAGTGACACTAGTACTAACTTAGAACCATTCCTCTTGTAGGATGTATAGGTCATGGCTTCCGACTGATAGAGTACGAGGGGAGCACGTGTTACTTCTACAGAGACTACTGCATCATCTAGGGGCGCCCTTCCCCGACTTCTTCCAGGAGATCTGACTAGGGGACGCTTCAGTTGTTGTAGGGGTTATCGTCACCAGGATTCCGCTGAACTCGGCATACTACATAGAGTGTGTGGAGGAGTGGCGCACAGCGGATGACTATGCCATTGCAGGAGGTAGCCCGTAGGGCCATCCATACCCTCAGAGCCCATTTTAGCGACCAGCTGAGAGGATCATAGTTCAGAGAGATACCACCTATAGCTCCAGGAGGCCTTAGTGAGCAGTTTGGTCCTAGACCCACCTCTAGCTAGCCTTATCCGCCACTCTCCCCTACCGCCGCAGCAGTGCAGAGAGACACCACTGGTACGATGCTATTGGCCAGCACCATGTTGTACCATACCACTAAAGGGGCCTTAGTTAGAGCTGAAGAGAGCTCAGACTACTGGCAGCAGCAGTGTAGAACCCTACAGACTCTCTAGGCCACCCACCATACCCCGACCCTATATGACCCTTCTCACCACCCTACTTATCCTACCACTATTCCGGGAGCTAGTCACCCTACAGATCCACCCCACATTCCTCCATCTGCACCACTATCATCCGCTTTTGTATCACACCCAACCGTGGATTTCATTCCAGTATTCTCAACTAATCCCATGCTTGGCCCAGTTTATGACCCTTACTACACCGCCATCCCTCCCCCATACCCTTACCCGCATATCCCTACCCCATCACCCCAGAGAGGCATAGGAGAGGTCCCAGTAGCCACCTCGGACTGCCCACTTCCCCATCGTCTGAGACCTGAGTTTCGTGGACCTCGCATCACCATACACCTGGATCCACTTAGCGACACTGCCCTCATAAAGGAGATTTATCGCACTTACCTTAGTGACCCAGGCACCAGCCACGTAGCTGGAGGAGTCGGTACTAGTCTAGGAACGGAGGACAAGGAGAAGAGTGATCCATCTGAGACCCCACCAGTGACACCTTAGTCGGGTTGAGTCTAGAGTAGGTTCTGTTCTAGCTAGAAGGGTTTCTATGTTGTACCTGCTGCTGTCGCTACCTTGTACATTAAGTATGTCAGCTCGTGTTGTAATAGAACTTATGGTATAATTAGATTGTAGCGGTTTTTAGCCTCGCAGTTCAATCGAAGATAGCAAATGTAAGCATGGGGGTATCACCATAAGATCTAGATTATAGTTCCTGGACTAGAGGCATGGAGTAGAATTTTGGCATGGACCAGCTTTTCCATTCTTGGATAAGTATTGACCACCCCCTAGCATTTTCTTACCTATTCATCTGTATAACACAAATGACTCATCAGCATTCTAAAATAACACAAGTATACTTAAAGAAAACAGATACAAGCTGACGATGTAAAAGAATGTGACTTATCCCCTTTCTGCATATTAAATTTTCCCGAACGAGTGGTTCATGGCACTTTGAGCGTGTAGCTCTAGCGTACCCAGGAGCGAAGACATTGGCGTACTCAAGAATGAGCCCTGAGCGTCTCCCAACACGTAGTTGGGCGGTCTCGAGAACGGGATCTCGAGCATACCTGGGCAAGTGGATCCAGGGTAGTGTAGGTTCGCACTCAGAGGCAAGCTCTGAGCAGCCCCAAACACATGGTTTGGGCGGTCTTGACAACAGAATCTCAAGCGTGACTAAGCACGAGAGACTCAGTTAGTATAGGATTTGGATCTTTTTGCATCTCTTTGTTTCCTGGTGTTATTTGCCTCATATGTGTGTGTATTAATACAAGTCACCCGCGGTTAACTTCTATCAGATAAATATAATACCCTCTTCTCTACCACAAACTATTGTTAAAGAAGTAAGAAAAAAAATACTACCACCAACAAACACCACAAGATGAAAATGCTACCAACACAACCACTAATGTAACCATTTCTTGACACCTCCCCCTACAGGATGGAAGGTCAAGGAAGAGAAGAACGTGAATTGGGATTGACATCGGGACTCACGCCACAAGAACAGTCCAGAGAGATTCCAGTAGTGAACATCAATGAGTCAACACCTGTTCAACCCCAAGCTACTACCATACCAGGAACCAGTCAACTACCACCCACCAGAGCAATAGATTCCCTAGGCATGATGGCTGATGTACTTAAATTCTTAGACAACTCCAGAAAAGAAGCCTAGGAGAACCAAAATCGCTTTATGGAAGCCCTGTTGACTCTAATGGCACCTACTACCTCTCAGCCGGCACGCGGGGTTAGTTTGGGTGATTTCCTTCAAACTCGCCTCCTACCTT
Organism: Phyllostachys edulis; assembly: GCA_036346405.1. Taxonomy (NCBI): domain Eukaryota; kingdom Viridiplantae; phylum Streptophyta; class Magnoliopsida; order Poales; family Poaceae; genus Phyllostachys; species Phyllostachys edulis. The sequence continues at coordinate 12,017,630 of CM070561.1, read as the reverse complement.
TGCTAAAGCCACTGATCCACTAGATGCAAGTGACTAGCTAGTTGACTTAGAGAAGAAGCTTGACACAGTAGGATGCTCAGATGTAGAGAAAGTACGATATGTGTCACACCAGTTGACCAGACCAGCAGCTACCTGGTGGTTCAACTATAACCGCAACCGTGTCAACGAGCAGCCACTCACATGGGCCGAATTCAAACTACGTTTCATAGAAACCCATGTGCCCACAGGAAGCATGGAGCTAAAGAAGCGCAAGTTTAGAGCTTTAACCCAAGGCGGGAAAAATATGGTAGAGTATTTGAGTCAATTCAATGAACTTTCCTGCTATGCTCCAGCCGACGTTGACACTAAAGAGAAGAAAATAGAAAAATTCCTGGATGGAATGCACCCATATCTTAAAATGCTCCTATCCATCCATAAAATCACTGAATTCTAGGACTTGGTCAATAGAGCCATTATACTGTAAAATGAACACTCCAACTTAACCCAAGAACGAAGGAAGAAGGCCAAAATAGACCACCGTCCCCCACCTACTCATATGCTCCACCCAAATATGCCACAACCACCCCCACCAAGATATGGCCCACCTAGACCAAGATCATTAAATCCGGGTTTTCAGATACCCACAGCCTAGCAACAGCCAGCGGCCCTAGCACTGAAATGTGCCAAATGTGGAATAGGCCACTTGACCAGAGATTGCATGAGAGGCACAAATGCATGTTTTCATTGTGGGAAGTCTGGGCATCGTAAGGCCGAATGCCCTTACCCGCAGAAGACATCTGGAACCCCACCACTGCCAGCATATGTACTAAGACCACCTGCCCCAACACCACCTCAAATCAACCGCGTGAATCCGCCCAGAGGCAGCACACCAGTCATAGGAGGAACTGGAAAAGGAGAACCGACACGCTTAACCCACATGACTGCAGAACAGATCGGAGAAGCCACAGACATGGTGACGGGTACGCTATTACTTCCACCCTCCACAGGTACCGTTTTATTCGAACCTGGAGCCACTCATTTATATCTCATAAATTCATAATGGAGAACAATCTATCTACTGAACCATTGGAAATATCCATGGGAGTGAGTACATCGGCGGGAATATTAGAAGTAACGTCAATTAGGAGGGAGCAAGCCATCATAATTCATAACACCAAATTCTTAGCTGATCTCTATATAATACATCTAAGCGGCCTAGAAGTCATCCTGGGTATGGATTGGTTATCTGCCCATAGGGTGAATATAGATTGCGAATCAAAGCAAGCCTCAATCCGAAAGCCCGACGGAACGCAGCTACAATATATCGGAACTAGAACCCGACCAAAATTAGCTAACCCTAGCTTGGCCAGCCTGCAAGTAAAAGAAGTAAAAGACATACCAGTCGTAAGGGATTTCCTAGATGTATTCCTCGAAGAATTACCTAGTATGCCTCCGGATAGAGAAATAGAATTTACTATCAACTTAATTCCGGGAACATTACCAATTTCCAAAAGGTCATACAGAATGAATGCCAATGAATTAATTGAACTAAAGAAGCAAATGGATGAACTAGAAGACAAAGGTTTCATTAGAGAAAGTACATCACCCTGGGGAGCCCCAGTTTTGTTTGCGAAGAAGAAAGACAGAGGAGTAAGATTATGTACCGACTACCGGGAGCTGAATAATGTCACCATAAAGAACAAATACCTTTTGCCCAGAATAGATGACCTATTTGACCAACTGAAAGGAGCACGAGTATTCTAAAAAATTGACTTAAGGTCTGGATACCATCAGATTAAAGTCAACCCTGGTGACATTGAGAAAACAACCTTTGTCTCTCAGTATGGGCACCATGAGTACACCGTAGTTCCATTCGGAATGACCAATGCTCCTACCGTATTCATGAATTTAATGAATAAGTTATTCATGAAACATTTGGACAAATTCATTGTTGTCTTTATTGACGACATTCTAATCTATTCCAAGAGTGAGGAAGAACATGTCCATCACCTCACTGTCACCTTAGAAATCCTCAGAGAAAACCAACTTTTTGCCAAATTCAGTAAATGTGAATTCTGGCTGGACCAAGTGGCATTCCTCGGACATGTCATATCTAGAAAAGGAATAGAAGTGGATCCTTCCAAAATCGACACAGTCATCTCATGGAAGCGTACAACGAATACCACAGGAATTCGGAGTTTCCTGGGATTCACGGGATATTACTGGGGATTTATAAAAGGATTCTCTCAGATAACCTCACCTCTCACAAAACTTCTAAAGAAAGATGTGAAATACGTATGGACAGAAGCATATGAGAAAAGTTTCCAAGAATTGAAACAACGCTTAACCACAGCACCCATCCTAACCTTGCCTAAGGACGGGATTGACTATGTGGTATATTGCGACGTATCGAAGTATGGATTAGGATGCATGCTAATGCAGGATGACAAAGTCATTGCTTATGCTTACAGGTAATTGAGGCCTCACGAGCTGAATTATCCTACTCATGACCTCGAATTGGGAGCCGTAGTGTTTGCCCTGAAGATCTGGAGGTATTATCTCTATGGATCAAAGTGCACCTTGTACAGCGACCATAAAAGCCTAAAATATATCTTTACCCAAAAAGAATTAAATATGAGACAAAAAAGATGGTTAGAACTAATCAAGGATTACGACCTAACCATAAATTATCACCCCGGCAAAGCTAATGTAGTAGTTGATGCCCTCAGCAGAAAATCATGCATCTGAACTAATTCAAGCATTGGCCAAAATGAATATAGAAGTGAAGACTACCACCTCTGAAGCTACCATTGCTGCCATGGTATTCCATCCCACCCTCTGTGATCAAATTCAAGAACACCAACTCTTAGATCCATTCGTCATCGAAGAAATACAAAGAATTAAATCAGGCCAACCCTCTGAGTTCTGGGTAGATGACTTTGGAATTTTATGGCGACAATCCAGAATCTGCGTACCTTACCACCCCCAAATTAAAGAAACCATTCTTCGTGAAGCTCATGATACACCGTACACCATACACCCCAGTAGCACAAAGATGTAGCGGGATCTAAGGAAATTTTTTGGTGGCCGAACATAAAAAGAACCATAGCGGAATACATGAGCCAATGTGATACCTGTCAAAAGGTTAAGGTGGAGCACCAACACCCAGCAGGACTGCTGAAACCTCTGGAAATACCTAAATGGAAATGAGAGGATATCTATATGGACTTCATAACAGGCCTCCCCATGACAGTCAAAAAGAAAGACGCAATTTGGGTCATCGTGGACCGTCTCACTAAATCGGCCCACTTTATTGCCACCAACCAAAAATATTCAATCAATAAATTAGCGGAACTCTATATAGAGAGGATAGTCACATTACATGGAGTACCAAAGACTATCACCTCAGATAGAGGATCCGTATTCACCTCAGCATTTTGGAAAAGTTTACACAATGCCTTGGGTACCACACTTAAATTTGGTATGGCTTATCATCCCCAGACTGATGGCTAGACTGAAAAGGTAAACTAGATCCTAGAGGATATGCTACGAGCATGTGTACTGAATTTTGGGGATTCTTGGGAAAACACTTAGCATTGGCAGAATTCACCTACAATAACAGCTACCAGTCTAGTATCCAGATGGCACCATACGAAGTCCTCTATGGCAGAAAGTGTAGGTCACCCATCTGTTGGTATGAAGCGGGAGAGAAACCCTTATTGGGACCTGACCTGGTAAGAGAAACTGATGAGAAAGTTTAGTTAATTAGGGAGCATCTAAAAATTTCCCAACATAGGCAAAAGAGCTACACCGATAAACATAGGAGAGATCTCCAGTTCGAAGTTGGAGACTATGTATATCTAAAGGTATCACCTATGCGCGGGGTGCGTAGATTCGGACTAAAAGGAAAACTATATCCACGGTATGTTGGACCATTCCATATTTTAGAGCGTAAAGGCACCCTGGCATACAAATTGGAATTGCCAAGTCAATTATCCCAAATACATGATGTATTCCATGTCTCCCAACTTCAAAAATGCTTGAGAGAGCCATCTCATCATCTAATCAATCTTGACATTCACTACAAGATGACCTTACCTATGAAGAGCACCTAGCGAAGATTCTGGCTACAGAAGACCGTCAATTAAGAAACCGAACAATCCGTTTATGCAATATGCAGTGGAAGAACCACTCTGTACGAGAAGCTACGTGGGAGAAAGAGGAAGAACTACGTGAAGCCTACCCCAACCTGTTGAAGTGAGAATTTTAATTTTGGGGTGAAATTTTTCCAAGGGGGGAGGATGTGAGAACCCGTATAATTAGACTAAACTAAACCACAGTTATCGATAATTAGTGTTAAATAAAAATCCATCAAATATTAATCAGCACATAATTAACACATTTGACCTTATAAATTGTGAACCCTGGCTGGGTTCGGTAAGAGGCCGCCACCAGCCTTGTGCTTAAGGGGTGGAAGCTTCATGAACTTTCCATACAGATTGTTAGGACATGCAGTAGTAGTAGGAGTGAGGTGATCCAGTGCTGCAGGCCTGGTCTCCTGCTTGCACGACCTGCCCATGTACTGGATGATCTGGTCAAGCACGTCATTGCTGGCCAAGTACAGCATCTGCACCTTGACGTGGTGCGCAAGGTTCTTCTTCTTGAACACCCTGCAGATCACCCACCCTTCCCCCTGGGCCGCTTGGTCTCCGGCCGCGCCACACATCTGTTCAGCAACCGTGACGACATCAATTGTATGAGAAAAAATACGAACGAATCAATTGATCAATTTCAAGTGTGTGCATGCTTACAAGTATATTAGTCCATAAAGGGTTAAAGGTGACTTAACGACGTATCCAAAGCTAGTTATTGCAGGTCCATTTGCACAAAAAGATGCACTCGTAGTAGCCGGCCTAGAAGCATATGCAAGATTTCCCATGAGCCGAGCCGAGCCAGCTCAAAAGAGAGCGAGCTCCATGTAGATGTAGTGTTGACCTCCAGAAAGAGAGGAAGGAAAAGTCCACTGTTCCCTTCGTTCATTGGGCCATGCATGCACATATATACATATACAGACAGTACTACACAGTAGTGTTCTGATCCATTAGTTAAGTGTAACAGCCCCAATTTTTAGGGCCGTTAAACCTTTCACAACCGTCCAGGATGTACAGTTGTGAAGTAAGTAGCATTTCAATCAAGCTTCCGATTACAATAAAAACCTGACTTTTATTACATAAGATTAAGGCTTAACAGCCAGTTTAACCTGACACGGGCATCCAAGCCCAAAGTTAATATAATACAAGACAAAAGAACTTCAAACTACAGGCACGCTTGAGCGCGGTCGAGACCTAATAAAAGTAATCGCTGCCATCTGGGGTCCACCAAAATCCTGCTTTATATGACCCTCTGCACTTTCCCAGGGTTCCTCTATAGATGATTTGCAGATTACAAGAATGAGTACTACTACCGTACTCAACAAGCCATATGGAAATTCTAATTAATTACATGCTAGGATTATCAAAGAAATGGCACGGTTTTACCATAACAGGCATATGTGGATGTATTTTTGTATTTAAAGCAGTTTCTCTTAAAAACAGTAAAACAATAATAAATAATAACATCAGAGGTTTCTCAACAACTGCAATTACTAACTTAACATCTCAAAATCTCTACTTATGCCTCATGTACTGGAATCACCCATGAACACAGCTTCATTAATCGGAAGCACGGTGTATTTGAATATCTTTGATTATACACTCTGTAGAGTTGCCCAACTTTACCACAAGATAACTCAAACTCGTACTGTCGTGCAATATACACGCAACACGATAGCGTGCAACTGAGGTGAGTTAACAAGACTGTTTCCACTACTCAACCTCTCTAGCCTCTACCCGGTAAGTCCATACCGTTGTGTAGACCAGCGAGTGTCCCTTCAGGTCCACTCCTGTCCCACCCCTGTTCCACGCTGCTCTATCACAGAAGAGCACACGCCTTTCCTATATATATTCAATCGGAGGAGCAGTATACTAAGCCAAGGAGGAATGACCACACCTGTGGTTGAGCGGTTCCTGTGTCTATTACTTTGGCACAAGGTTTTTGTCCTTACTTGTCTCTAGTGAGAAAATGGACCAACACCAACTCGTTGCTGTCCACCTGCTTGATCTTACCTTCGACTCACTTTTATCAAGTCTATCAGATTGTCTAACTTCCTAGACACAATCCTCAACTCTCCACCAAAACCATTGGCGAACCTCCAATACTGCTTTTCAGGATTTATAAACACATTTTTGGTGGCAAAGCTACTTATATAGTTATAATTTTCATTACTGTTTTCAGTTGACAAACAGTGTATTCCAGATTAGGAACAGTAATCAGGGTTTATTGTTCCTGAAAGTGAACAGTGTTTGTCCTTTTTTCTGGGTGGTGAATAGTAAAAGAATTTTATTGTGCATTGAACAGTGAAAGGGCCAAAATGAATGAACGGTAATGAGCTAGGCCCAATTACTATTGTGGCCCAATGGCCAAAAGGCTAGGCCTTAAAGGCCCAGCGCTTGGGTAGCCTTGAGCTGCGCTCGGAAAACCAAAGCACGCCTGACTTTACCGAGAAACAAGGCGGCGACAGACGGCGGTGGTCGTCGGTGACGGTGTTGGGAGGTGGAGGGAGATTCACGGTGGCACAGGAAACCCATTTTGGGGTTTTGCCTGGCCAGAGGTAGCTTGATGAGGTGCGCACGACAGTGGAGGCGCTTGGCCGAGGCAGGAGAGCGGTGCGGTGGCGCTCCAGCCCAACTCCGACCAAGGTGTGTGGCACATGCGCTCTAGAGGGGCTAGGGGAGTTCAGGGGTGGCGTTGGTGGGTCTTGGGGTGGCTCGTGGCTGTGTGGCGGTTGTGGCCATGAGAGATGCGGTGGAGGGGCTTAGTGCCGGCGGGCTCCGGTGAGGAAGGAGGGTGGGGAGGTTAGGGGAATGTAGCGGAGTGGCGAGGGGGTGCTACTGCCAGAGATAAAAGGGAAGGGGTGCTAAGGAGGCGACAGATTACCTCGTGGGCTCGTCCGGGACGAAGAGTGTGAGGACCCTAGGTATTGAATATATTCCAATTCTACTAATTACACCCGAAAGCATAATTTTCAACAAGGAATATACACAATGCCAAGTTACCGGATATATATTCTACAATAGTTCCCAAGATCAAAGACTATTGCACATATATCCTAAACAACATTGCACATAGTCATACAAGGCATACAACATATATACAACAAAACTTTACAAACTATTTCGGTTCCACATATGCAACCGAACAACACACTTAACAGAAGAGTTTATGCAGTGGAATCAAAAGTATAGACAGCAAAAGCCACCAAGTGTGCCCTCATAACCCTCAGGCAACTGAGTGGAGGATAGAAATAGCTTCACTCGTTAGCGTCACCCTGATTGGCGCTAACGGGCACTTCGTACAAGTAACCGTCCTCACCTGCAACAAGTGGTGAAAGCACCTGAGTACAGAAGGTACTCGCAAGACTTACACAAAACTACTAAAAGAAATATGTTTAAGAGGACCTATACAAAGGATTAGAGATTAGCATGCATAAGGCTGACAACAGGAAGGTTGTAATGGCAATAATTTTTGCATGAAGCCAAGTTTCAGTCCTACACTTGCTAAACTTTGCTAAAACAACTTCGAAAACAAAATTGGACCAAAACAGTAAGTAAGTACAGAATTTAACAACCTCAAGACAAAGCTAAAGTGGCTGTCCACCACAACCAAAACATGCATGAAAAACCCTTCATGCCGAAACAGTACCCAAGACAGATTGTAAATTTTTGAGTCTAACAATGTTGTAAATCAAAACAAGTGTCATCCGTAACCGTGGACATGGCTATTCGAATAGTTTTAAACCCTGCAAGGGTGTACATCTTTACCCACACGACTTGACTAGCCTGTAGCCTCATGAATAACGACACACTTCCTTTAGTATGCTGGCCGGGTAAATCAAGACTCGGTATTTTTCAGCAAGTTGACATTATTGAGTTGAATCACCCATGTGCACCTGATCCCGCTTAAAACAAGTTTCTGATAGAACTTGCTAACTGGGGGCACACATGTTACGTCGAGAATGCCGATTCAATCATAAATAAAAGTTGTACTCACCCGTACATATAGAATTGAAATCGGAGCCATATGAACACGTAAACTTTACAAATGCCCTCGCCCTTAAGAACATATGATATAGATATGAGATCAAACACATATATCCTTAACCACCTGTTCTTCAACTCAATAACATCAGCCCCTTACTTAACAAAGTGGCACCCATACACCGCGCGTGGTAGTACGTAAGGTACTTGAATTGGTCTGCCCCAAAGTTCGGTCCTTGGTGATCCGGACAAGACTACAACATTACCCAATCTCGTGCATGAAGGCACCATCACTACCAAGCACTTGTCCAGATCTAAATCCAGTTTTTATCCAACAAAGTTTAACTTAACTCTCAGTTTTTAACCAAACTAAACAAAGAATTAAGAATAGAAAACATTTAGTGTTTCCCATGACCGACAAGATAAGCTTGTCAATCACTAATGTTCTACTGACTTGCATTGCTAAGCAAAACTATAGAACAAAAGTACCAGAACAAAGATTCTATCTTAAGCATGAGTGTATGAAATCAATTCAGGATAAGCCACAAGCAGTGGGATGTAACTAACTACTCACAGTTCACAAATAATTTAGAAAGTAGCATGCAAGAAGATATCCTTTGTTTTTGTAAGATTCTAAAGTACTAAAATCTGGGATCAATATGGTGCAAAGAGGATGCTTGCCTTGATAGTAATAGACCACTTGTGCAGTTTCTGGAGCCTCAGAAATAAATTCACTCATGTCGGCAATACCAGAATCTAAAAAGAACATAAATCAAATAACCAGCAAAAACAACTCCAGAGGACAAAACACTGAATAGATGCATGATCAAAGTGTTAATGTGCATTCTACAAAATGCTTAAGCTACAAACTATTGCTAGTAAGGATAATAATCTACTCTAACACTTGCTTACACTAATTGACAAGAGTTAAAGGCTAAAACTAACCCACTGTTCTGTGCTAAAACACTGACAACAGAACAGTCCAGAAAGGATTTTGCCGAATGCGGGCACATCAGGCAAAGAGATTTTTGGCTTAACTAAAACTATTGTTAGTAAAGATAATACCCTAAATTAACCTACCATATTAATAACTAACAGGGATTAACGGTTAGGGTTTTGCCACTGGTCTTGTCGGTTTGACCGACAACAAAAATAGAGGCAAGATTTGCTAGCAAAGGTCGATCTAAAGATACATTAAGCAAAGAGTCCTATGCTTAAGCTACTAGGATTAAACAAGTAACTACCTGGACTTGGAAGTTGAACAGAAAAGCTCTAGGGCTTGATAACGATATGAAAGACCGAAAAGACGGCAATAAGATGATATCCTATGACAAAGTAACCTGGTTAGGGATTCAAGGAATGGATGATCAGGATAGCTTAAGTAAAGCCTCTAGATGATCTGAAGCAAAGGAATCGAAAAGAGTCTCACCAGTTTGGAGATGAGGACGAAGAACCCTAATTTGGCCGAAAGGGGAAAACTCCAATCCCTGGTGATCCTGCAAATCAACAAACAAATTTTTTGAGGGGTTTTACTCCTGAGATTTCATGGCACAAAATGACGCGAAAATGCCAACGAAAATCTCACCAGAGCACTGAAAACACCACGACGGCGCTCCGGGTGTGCTCTGGACTACCAATGGATAAGCCCTCGGTTTAATCTATAAACAATGAAGATAACTCACATTAACAAGGTGAATTAAGCATTGAAATAGAGGAACAAAGGATGAGAATGAGAAGCTATGCTGGAGAAAACGAGGAAAACTCTACGGCAAAAAAAAATGGTAGAGATGGTGAACTCGGGTTTATATAGCCCCTCACCAGAGAAGTTGAAGCTGGCTCGTGCGTGTCCTTACCAAGGTAGTCAGAGTCGAGATCCCGAGTCGGATCGATTTGCCTCCGGTAGGATCGAATCAGAGATGTCGAATCGTAGAATCGGCGATTCTACGGATTTGTAAAAATACACATATTTAACATCTATACTATAAGTTTGTATGATTGTTATATGGTTTACCACTTGCATGTTCTTTAAAAGTAGCTAGACATACTCCAGGAATAAAAAGAGCTTATCATTATCAAGCTCAAGATTGCTCATGCCATAATATAGATATTTGTACTAGCATTACCACCTTCGATACAATATTTTGCATGCTCCTTGTTTATTTATAGTTTCATTCTCGAGAAATTAATATCAACAAATTTTGCTCTAAAACAAAATATCGCAAAGCCCGGCCTCTAAAAAAATTGCCCTAAGTCTCTACGAGTAGGATCGACAAAGGAGATTTGGATCGACAGTCGTCGTGGGTTAAGAGAACCGTAAGACTCTAAGAGTAGGATCGCGATCCTACCGACCTTGAGTAGGATCGGATCGGCGATAAGACTTGGATCGACAGTATGTCGTGGGTTAAATGAGAGTCGTAAGACTTTAAGACTTGGATCGCGATCCTAACTACCTTGGTCCTTACAGCAGCAAAAGGATGACAAGTGTCAAGTGCATGCTGCAAAACTCATGGCATAGCGCCACCGCACGGCGACAAGCTCGGTGCTTGAGTCACTGGCGTGTGGGCCCCGCTATCATTCTCAGCAAGGATACACAACAGCGAGCTCAAAAGAATGATGACCGTCTGATCGAAGATGAACGGTTAAGATTGAGCGAGGCGTTCGGGCGGTCCGAACGCCCCAACTCATACGAACCGTACAATCGAAAATCTAACGGTCACGGTAACGAACGTGCTTCAAAGCTTCAAAGACAAAGGCGGCACCGTTGGATTTTGAATTAAAGGCTGAGATTCGAGGGGTATTGTAGGTGGTCCGAACGGCCCACTCGAGAAGGAGTGTTGGATCTAAATCCAACGGCTACACTTAACTGCGCGCGATTGAGTTTAAACTCAAAAAGGGTGGCACGGTTGGATCTGAAATCAACGGTTGAGATCAATGGATGGTTCAGACGGTTCAAACAGCCCGATTGATCTCAACGCTTCATTTTAAATCCAACAGCTCACAATCATGGCGAGTTCAAATGGTCCAAACGGCCCAATTGATCATGGCCGTTAAATCTGAATCCAAAGGCTCGCGCGCGTTTGGGCTTTATCACTTGAAAATGGCATGGCCGGAGAAATTGCGCACCGTTTGATTTGAATCTAACTGAGGTTCTTGTGACTTTGGAGGGTTTCGAACAACCCAAAGATCGAGGCGTCAGAAGAAATCGGACGGCTCATGTGCACCCTCGGGTTTGGCTGAGCACGAACATGACAGGGTCTGATCGAAGGCACAGATCGGTCGCTCTGATTGCGTGGATCGGGTTTGGGTTCAAGGTTGACTTGAACTTAAATCCAACGTCAAAACTTTGACCGGAGGTTTTAAAATATCAAACGAATTTATAAAATCATGAAATTTTGCAAAGAGATTACTGGGATGACATATGTCGCAGATAAAATTTGTAAACCACTGTTTCTTGTTTTGAATTATTAAAATAAAACTTTGACCGAATAGATTTGACCAAGGATTTTTCTAAAGGTCAAAATAATTTCTAAAATTTTGACAAAATTCATTTTTATGCAAAATAATTTATCTAGTGTTGGATAAAATACTTCCCTGGTCTCAATACAAGCATAGACTTGCATTTTCTTTAAAATTTTCAAAACAAGGTTAAGATGTGACATGAAAAATGGAGGTTTTAAATTGTAACAAAATGCCCAGGTTTCAAAATGACCAAAAATGCTATGAAAAGTATTTTATTACTGTTCATTAAAACTGGGGCTGTTACAAAGAGGATGGTGGCGGGGAAAACCCAAATCGGGCCGGCTCTGGAGAAGATGAAGTAGAGGGGAGGTGGTGTGGTTGGAGGTGAGAATGAAGGCGAGCCGGGGGAAGGTGCTGGTGAAGGCGAGGTGGTGCGGCTGATGGGAGCGAAGGAGGAGGTGGTGGTGTATGGACGATGACACACGGGGAAGAAGAAGGGGGTGACGCCCAGGGAGAAGTGCGCCACCGGGTGGGGAAAATGGAAATGCCTGAAAAGGAAAGCGGAGAGTGGGAGGAAATTTCTGATTTAGGAAAGTTTTCGAAATCTAACCAAAAAGCTTCAAGAATTTCGAAAACCCAAAATTTTGGGTTGTTTCAACCTACCCCCCTTAAAAAGAATCTTGACCTCGAGATTCACTCAAAGCCAAGGGACAGGTTGGAGAAATCACGTTGCATTTTCGATTCCTTGTTCCATGCTGCTTTTTCTGTTGCATAATTATTTCACAGAAACTGAAAAGGTAGCCCCTGGATTAATTAAATCTAATGTTGATCTTGTACGAAGTAAAAGCGTACTGTCAATAATGTTTGTGGCTTCTGTAGCTTCATTGGTAGTGACATAATTGATTTTGCCCTGAGTTGGTCCTATTGTTGGTCTTCCTTTTCTTGGAATTTGTTATGGTCTTCTTAACCGTTCTTTGGATTGTAGCATACCTCCTTTGTTAGCCTGCATTATTGGCGGCGTCTTATTGATCTGTAGTTGATTTTTCACCTAAGCTTTGGCTGCTTCTTGTGACATACCCCTCATTGGGCAATGAAACTTGATATGACCTGGTTGTCCACAGTGGTAGCAGTTTATTGATTTTTGTGGACATTATTTTTGGTAGTGATTTCCTCCACATGTGTAGCACTGAACTATGGCTGTTTGACTCATGTTGTATTGTGGTCTTGGAACTGGATTGGTAGGTGATCTTTGCTGAAATTGTACTAGCGGTGTTGTCATCATTCTTCTTCTTGGTGCACTTCATTGAGGTGTAATTTGCATGGCTCTTCTTTTCCTGATGTCTTGTAATTCTCTTCGAACTTCTTCTGATATCAGCAGTTTATTTACCATAGCTGAAAGATCTTCAAAATCAAGGGCTGAAATGTGAAATTTCAGTGACTTCAGTAATCCTTCAGAGAATTTCTCTATCTTCTTTTCTTCAGTATCAACATCATTTGGGTCATATAGTGCCAGATAGTTGAATTGATGTAGGTACTCTCGGCACTTGGAGGCAATCACGCCAGTGGGGACGTGTGCCTTATGGAATGTGTCCTTAAACTCCTGCCATGGTATGTCTCTTTTAGGGTGGAGTGTTTGGTGATTCATCCACCATGCCGCGGTTTGTCCTTGAAGTTGATGGGAAGCAAAAAGAATCTTCTCTTTATCAGTGCATTGTATAGTGTCTAACTTTCTTTCCATATCTTGTATCCAATCATCGGCTGCTAGTGGTTCCGATGCAACTGTGAAAGTTGGTGGTCTTGTTTTCTGAAAATCTGCCCATGTTGATCCTGTGGTGGTTCCTCCATTTGTTGTTCCTGGATAGGGTCCTGATGGCACTGGTGATCTGGTTGCTATTTGTTCTAGTAGTCTGGTGTGCTGCTCCATCATTCTGTTTTGATTTTGTTTTGCTTCATATCTGTTTCTTTCCATCATGGCCATTACTTCTGCCATGCTTGGCTGGTAATCTTCTGAGTTGGTCTCACCTTAGTCATTGTCATTGCCATGACTTGTTCTTATTCCTGACATCTTGGGAATGTATTTCTGTAGCGATTTGGACCAAATATAGAGAGATGAGTAAGATCCAGATTTAAGTTAAGTGGAGAAAGATTGAGGTAAGTGCTAAGACGAAAAGAAGGAATTGAATTTTGACAAGGACGATATACAGGTGCTGATAGAAAAACAAATTATCAATAAATAATATAACTCTTTCATTTATATGAGTTGTATATATACTACTTTGAGTACATAGCACAACTTGTGTTTCAACCAAAAGTTCGTCTATTTAGGGTTTACTTTATTTAAAACTATTCTAGCGTATCCCGAAAACTACTTCTATACTGCAACTTCTAGCGAAAAGTTGAAATTAGTTGAGAAAGAGATAAATATTTTATAAAACAAATCGAGATTCTATAAATCTAAGTTTAGATGAGATAGCAATAGAAGGGAAAAGACAACAATAATACTTATATCTTTGTTTTCAAAAAATCTTTTATAATTTTTCAAATTAAGATTTTTGAAGGTCTTCATTTCCTAATCCCTGTAACCAACCTAAGGTCTCAACCTACGGTAAAGCTAAGCCCTGATACCACTTATAACAGCCCCGATTTTTCGGGACCGTTAAACCTTTCACAACCACCCAGGATGTGCAATTGTGAAGTAAGTAGCATTTCAAGCAAGCATCCGATTACAATAAAAACTAGACTTTTATTACATAAGATTAAGGATCAAAATCTCTACTTATGCCTCATGTACTGGAATCACCCATGAAGACAGCTTCATTAACCAGAAGAACGGTGTATTTGAATATATTTGATTATACACTTTGTGGAGTTGCCCAACATTACCCACAAGATAACTCAAACTCGTACTGTCATGCAATATACACGCAACACGATAGTGTGTGACTGAGTTGAGTTAACAAGACTGTTTCCATTGCTCAATATCTCTAGCCTCTACATGTTAAGTCTATACCGTTGGGTAGACCAACAATTGTCCCTTCAGGCCTACTCCTGTCCCACCCCTGTTCCGCGTTGCTCTATCACACAAGAGCACACACCTTTCCTGTAGATAGTCAATCGGAGGAGCAGTGTACTAAGCCACGGAGGAATGACCACACCTATGGTTGAGCGGTTTCTGTGTCTGTTACTTTGGCACAAGGTTCTTGTCCTTACTTGTCTCCAGTGAGGAAATGGACCAACACCAACTCGTGGCTGTCCACCTGCTTGATCTCACCTTCAACTCACTTTTATCAAGTCTATTGGGTTGTCCAACTTCCTGGACACAACCCTCAACTCTCCACCAAATCCATTGGCGAACCGCCAATACTGCATTTTAGGATTTATAAACACATTTTTGGTGGCAAAGCTACTTATATAGTTATCATTTTATGTAAACTTTTCAAGGTGAATATGACCTACAAGAGCTGGGTGGGTTTGTATGTGTGGTAACATGATTTATCTATTTATCATGGTATTCAAAAGTATTATTTCAATATTTAAATTAATTGGCACAAATACATAAAATGAATTAATAATATAAATACATGGAATATAGGCTCAAAATGATCAAAGGAATGCGACTTGCCTTCTTGCATAAAGTCTTCTAGATACTGGTCTTGTCCAGCGTCTTCTGGAGTCTGGTCATCGTAGTTGTGGCCTATCGCGAAAAGAATAAAATAAACCAAATAAAATCTGGTTTGACAAGGAATGAGCTGGGAACAACATGCAAGTAAATAAATCCGGAAAAGAAACATAAAGCAAGATGGTGTGGTGGATAGGAATTTATTTGGTGTATAATTGGACTGAACAGAGTGGAGAAATATATTCGTAGCCTCAAAAAGGTCGAAATGAGTATAATATGCCGAAATAGGGTTTCGGGGGTGAAAAGTGTCGGATGGTGAATAGTACTATTTTTAATATTTATCTACGAAAACTGGATGTGAACAGCAGCAAGAATTACTGTTTTCAGTTAATGAACAGTGTATTTCAGATTAGGAACAATAATCTGGGTTTACTGCTCCTAAAAAAATGAACAGTGCGTGGCCTTTTTTCGGGTGGTGAACAGTAAAAGAATTTTACTATGTGTTGAACAGTAAAAGGGATGATAGGGGAGTTCAATGGTGGCGTTGGTAGGTCTTGGGGTGGCTTGTGGCGGTGTGGCAGCTATGGCCATGAGAGATGCAGCGGAGGAACTTGGTGCCGCACTACTACAAGAACATCCATACACCAACGGATAGCTAGCAATGGATCTAACATCCATTGCAAACTAGCTCATTGGGCTAACACTAGTAGATACGCCACCTCTCCCACGTCTGCACCAAATTAAAGGAAAAGGCAGTAATCCCACCATCCCACGCCCACCCCTTAACTTCCTCCCTAATATTCCATTTAACCCATCCCTAAAAAGTCCATTGCTCCAGCGGCGGCGACGGCCCTTGGCTTCCAATTCTCCAATGGTGTCTCCCCCACAATCCACAATCCAAACTGCAGCACTCCCGTCTCCAATCGTCGTCTTGTTCCCCACCTCCACCTCCCACGCGGGAGATCTATCTATCACCTATTCCAGCCTCGTCCATGGCGCCATCACGCTCGCTCATGTGCGGGATCCACCTGCCGCACGTCTTCTCCAAGCGCGGCGGCCGCACCTCGCCATACGACGTCGCGCTCACTCAGCCCTAAATAATCTGGCGCTCCGGTCCTTTCCCATTCCCCATTTCTTTCCTTTCTCTAGAGCTTCTTCAGCCGAATGGATCTTCATGGCGCCTCCTCTCCTTGCTTCACGGCTCGGCCGCGCCCAGCCACCTGCCCCCTGGTTCGCCCTCGGCCGCCGCCTGCTCCCTGCCTCGTCGCCTCCTCCTCCCCCCCTCCCATCTTCTCCTCGCACCCACCGCCGCCGCCTCCCCTCCCCGCTCGCCCCCTCCCTCTTCTCTCCCTCGTCCCGCCTCCTCCCCATGTCGCCTGCGCTTCCTCCCCACGCCGTCTCCTCCTCGTACCTCTTAAGCCACCTGCACTCTATTCTTTCCTATCTCACGGCCCCCCTCCCTTCTCCTCTTGTCTCGCCCACGCCAGCGCCTCTTACCTCACCGTTCCCAAGATGTGGGGTAGCACGGACGACAGGACACTGGAGGTCACCCTAGAGACATCCATGGGCACCTTCACCGTCGAGGTACCATCTTACCCCTTGGGTGCATCTCATTATCTCTTTAGCTTCATCATGTGTGCTCGCTTCTGATGGCTCTTCGTTTGGTTGGTACTCTAATCGGCGGATGTACTACAAGCACGCGTCTAAGACCTACAGGAACTTCGTCGAGCTCACGCGCCGCGGCTACTATGACAATGTCATCTTCCACCGCATCATGAAGGTCTGCCTTTTTCTCTCGCTGTGGAGTTGTTCTTGCTCGGGCTAATCCGGTGATCTTACTTCATTAGTAATATTTTTGTTTCTTGGGATTCCTGTGTTGTAGGATTTCATCGTGCAAGGTGGGGATCCGACTGGAATTGGCACAGGTGGGGATCTGACTGGAACTGGCAGAGGTGGTGAATCCATCTATGGGTGAGTGATCTGTCTACTGTACTGAATCTTGCTTTCTTCTTTATTTAAAATTACATTGTCACTCAAGCCAAATGGTAGCTTACAGCATCAACAGATGTATACCATTGAATATGATGGGGGTTAACAATGTGTTGTTTGGGATAAAAGCTAATTTGTTATTCACCAGTGGTAAAATGAAATTGTAGATGTTATTTTGTGCCATTCTCGCCCTTTAATTGGATGATGTTTGGATCCTGGCTTAGATTGTGTGCTTGTTGTTTTTTTGCTATCTTTGCAGAGCAAAGTTTGAGGATGAGATAAGGCCAGAGTTGAAGCACACTAGGGCTGGGATTCTATCAATGGCGAACGCTGGTCCAAATACAAATGGAAGCCAGTTCTTCATAACTCTTGCACCTTGTCAGTCACTTGATGGTGAGGCTAGCAGATCATCGGTACCCCCATTCCACATCTATGCTTTTCACTGTTTGGTGTTTGCTATCTTCCAATGGTGTTTACATTTTCACTAGAAAGCTGGAATTCATTCCACAGTTGATTCATTGATGGCCTTTCTGATTGCCACCTAAAAAGATGTAGATTAAGATTGAATTAACTCATCGTTTAATTCCATTTTGACGGAAGTTGAATCGGCTTTTGAAGAACCTTTTTGCAAAATTACTTGGCTACAAGGAGTGTAATTCTTTTAAACTTTTGCAGATATATGACTTTCCCTTTTTATTGTGTTTTCATGGCTTGCATGACAGCATGAGGGCTTTTCCTTACGAGGGGAGAGAGCTGGGGTACAAGATACAGTTTTCAATCGAACAGTAAAAGTTGTACAAATTACAAAATGGCACACTCACACAGAGCGGCGAGGAGAGACAGAGGTTCAGCGCTGCGTACAAGATATATGGTGCATTTTGTGTTTTGACATACGGTACATGATATACATATTAGTGCTTTGATGTTCATGTCTAATGCACATTGTCTAGGAATCATGGTGGCAGCAAAAACTGTGTTTCCTTCGTGTAACTTTTTATTCTACTCCTCTTCCTAAGATGATGCATATATCAAGTTATGTGCTGGCCGATAAGATGATGCATGTACACATTTCTGTTGTTAATTTGCTGCTATAACTTGGAAATGCTGACATGACATGGACAATAGGTATGTTTCTGGAGGTATTAGAGCCCTATATATTGAAGGATATGCTTGGTTCTTTGCCCCCTGAGGTGAGTAACATCAAGGATTTACTAGTGTCAGCACAGAAATCTGCAAATGAATATACATTTATGTCAATCTGTTTTGTAGATTATGCAAGCACTAGTAGAGCATTATAGTGGCAAAAGGATGGTTGTAGCGAGTTGAGCAATGCATTCTTCATATGGATATTTCTTCACTGGATTTTAATCAGGTATACATAATAATTTGCATCTAAGTGGTGTTAGAAATGCATCTGTATTGCCTTCTCATACATGTTTCATTGCCTTCATTTCAGTTTCTTCTGGTTCCATTTTTTTAGTTTGGACAATCGTGCACGTCGACATGATTTCTCTATGCTTGTGTTGTATGCAGGTAGTTAGACTGTCGTGAACATGGGTTATACGGTGCACTAATTTATTTATTTAACCAAGGCTTGAATGGTTTCTGTACACCACTAGAGTATCTTCTATCTGTCATCTAGAACACTGCTAGAAAAGATGTTACTTCTACTTGGTATATTATATTCTGGCCAGTAAGAGTTGTATAAAACTTGCCCAAAAACACCTTGCTCATAGATATAATACTATATATTATGTTGTTCTTAAGTTGTGGATAGGTGAGTTGAGCATAGTTTCGTTATTTTGAAGTTCCTTATAAAATGTATGTTCTAAGAGTGATACTCCCTCCGGTTTTTATTAATTAGCGTTGACAACTCAAAAGTTTCACTACAGGACGTCAAGTATTTAGGTCCGGAGGGAGTATGTTGTTATTGTAAGTTGTGTATATGTGACTTTAGCAGAATTTTATTATTCTGAAGTTCTTGATAGAATGTCTGTTCTAGTAAATTGAATTAATCAGAGTATGATAATTTTCTTAGCATTAATAACCTAGCTATCATTTTAATTTACATGAATAATTCAGAATGCATCTTGATTGTGTGTGTGTGTGTGTGTTTTTGTGTGTGTGGGAGTGTGCACAAAATGGAGGGTTTGTTGATACTCTGCAAAAACAATTTATGCATGCTAAGGAAGGAGGCAAGTACGCATTATTACGTGGTTGAACTTGCTTAATTTTGTTAGATATTCCTAGTGCTGTACTTGAAATTGATCTATTTTTTGTTAGAATATTGCTAGTACTATATAGAAAGCTAACATCTTACTGTATAATGTCTTTGTTGAAACAGCTACAGGATGCTTGTTTATCTGAAATATTGCTTTCAGGGCCTAGCATTTCCTCTAGGTTAGTAGCTGTACCATTCATGGCAAATAATTTTCCATTTCATAGATTCAATGCCAGTTAGTAGTTGGACCATAAACTATATTTTCCCTGTGCTATTGGGCTTTTGCTAGACCTAGAACCTTGTAAATTGTATAATGTGCTAGTAAAACTATGTTTGTAAAGCTTAAATTGATTTTCTAAAATGGGAGAGTTCAACTCTGCCATAAGGTGTTGGCGTTGTGTCATTCTCGTCATAGAACTCCATGAGATGTTCTCACATGATCTATTTTTCAGGGCATGGAATAATTCCCCGATCCCACCTTCATTTAGTGAGAGAAGAACTTCTGCAATTTTTGCTTGAGTCTAAGATGCTCAGTTCTAACGTATTTAAGGGTTTCCATTCTTCTTGTGGAAAATTCCCAAACATGTGCTATCAAAAATGTGCTTTTTCACAAGGTTAGTTCATTTCTCTATTGTTTGGGACTCGTGAACATGTTCGAGCATCACAATAATATAATACCCTGCTCCTTTTAGTTTTGTTACTTTAATATTGTGATTTTGTTTCTTCCTAATGGTGCATTAATAGACTCTAATTTTTTATTGTAGGTTGATAAGATAAATAGATGATATGTTGAATGAAGGTGGAGAATGGTGACATAGGCAGACGATTTTCATTATGTTAGGAAATGATGTTCAAGCAAAATATTTATATCATGTCTTATGTGGATAGTTCTCTATGTAATACAACAATTTCTTTTTAATATATGAGTGTTCTTTTTTACCATGCTACGATCGATAATGATTTTTTTTACTTTGATTTCTATACATTTATAATCATTGTAGCAACCTAATTATATCCGTTGCCAAAATAGCAAAAGTCATTTGTATGGTAAATACCAACGCTTCTATGCGTTGTGATAATATAATTATATCTATTGTCAAAATAGTAAAAGTCATCCATGCATGGTAAGTACCAACACATACAAGTGTAGTTACAACCTGACTATATCCATTGCTACTTCGCAACGCCTATTCATATCTATTACCAACGCTTGTTTATCTGTTGTAATAGACTCTCGCAACGGCCTCAACGACAACACATACTAAATACGTTGGTATAGACCCTAACAATATTTATTTGGACTTTTACCAACGCATATATGCGTTGCTAAAGGGGTGTTCATGTTGTAGTGCCGCGGGCTCCAGTGAGGAAGGAGGGTGGGGAGGTTAGGGGAAAGTAGCGGGGTGGCGAGGGGGTGCTACTGCTGGAGAGAGAAGGCAAGGGGTGCTAAGGAGGCGGCGGATTACCTCGCGGGCTCGTCGAGGACAAAGAGGATGGCGGCGGGGAAAACCCAAATTGGGTCGGCTCTGGAGAAGATGAAGTAGAGGGGAGGTGGTGTGGTTGGAGGTGAGAATGAAGGCGAGCCGGGGGTGGCTTTTATAGGCCTGGGAGAGATGGTGGGAGCAGGCAGGTGGAGCGGCAATGGCGGCGACGTGGTTGGCCGGGCGTGGTTGGGTGGTGCGGCGAAGGTGGTGGAAGGTGTTGGTGAAGGTGAGGTGGCGTGGTTGACGGAAGCGGAGGATTAGGCGGTGGCGTATGGGCGATGACGCACGGGGAAGAAGAAGGGGGTGGTGCCTAGGGAGAAGTGTGCCACCGGGTGGGGAAAGCAGAAATGCCCGAAAAGGAAAGCGGAGAGTGGGAGGAAATTCCCGATTTAGGAAAGTTTTCGAAATCAAACCAAAAAGCTCCAAAAAATTTGAAAACCCGAAATTTTGGGTTGTTTCATTAAGCGTAGGAGTAGTAGCATGCATTTCATCTTTGCGAGTGTGTGTGTTCGTGTGTCCCGGCCGGCCCCGTCAAGTACGTGTTGGGTTGGGTCGGGTCGCATGGGGCATGTGTTTGATGATCTTGCTGGTGCGCCGATTCTATCGCGTTGACAAAACGGCCACACCTAACCACCACAACCAGCACGCATATGCCCCGGCCTTCCTTGTTCCTAGCTGTAGAAGCTCAATTTGTTCCTTCAAGAGTACTGAACCTACCCACTACCCTCTCTCCCTTTCCTGATAGTGAGTGAAAGCGCTGCTCCCACTCGCAAACCATACTTACTACGTCGTGTAGAGTGGTTGCATATGTGGACGTACACACTACCGCACGCGTGTGTAGGCAGGCATCGACCTCAAGCTGGCTTCTATCTCCTTCTGTCGGCGACGCGGTCGGCGTGCATGCAGTGCAGGTGCAGCAGCGTACGTATGGAATCGTATCGGTGAAGTGATGCGGTATGTGCATGTGTGTACGTATCGGGGTGGTTGCTAGGGTCGGCGGCGGGGTGCATGTCGTCGAGGCGGTACTCGTACATGATCCTGTCGGACTTCTAGTCCGTGCGGGGCACGGCCTTTGTAGAAGATAAGAGTCTTGTGCATGCCGATGCACTTGAAGCTGGTGTAGAACGGCGCGATCCAAGGGTTATCTGGGACAGGGAGAGGCCGAGGGCGTGGAGCTCCGCAGAGATGGGCGTGAGAGAGCGGTCGATACGGGCGCAGAGGATGCGTGGGTTGGAGGTGACTGCTGCGGCGACCTCCTTGGGGGAGAGGCCGAGGCCGTTGAGAAAGGTGAGGATAGTGTCGGGGTTGGAGGAGGACTTGAGGGCTTGCAGCTGGGTGAGATAGCAGCTCGCGATGAGGTAGTCCTCGACGGCGAACTGGCTTCCGGGAGTGGTAGCGGCGGCGGCATGGGGGAGATGGAGGCGTAGGTAGAGGCCGCAGCAGGTGAGGAGGTGGACGGCGGTGAGGAAGAGGAGAGGCATGGGGGCGAGGAGCATGGTGGGGTAGGGTGAGGGAGCATGGCGGGATAGGGGGAGGAGACGTGACTGAGGCTGCTCTCGCAATTTTTTATCCGACTGGAAAACCACTCGGATCAAAGACCGGTCAAAACCACTCTAAAACGGACGAAGGGGTATCTTTTGCACGGTATTGACAGTTCGAGGATGCGTTTTATCCGGTATTACAGTTCAGGGACAAACATTAAACTAGGGTAAGAATTGAGGGACGGACAATGTACTTAATCCTTGTGAGAATAGCCCCCTTCGTTTGATTACAAATGCCATAAAGCCTAGAACAATGAACAGACAACATAATTTTATTTTTTAGTATGAACCGCATTATTAACAGATGCAAATGGTTTAAGAATATGCAAATACAAATGCTGACAACATGATTAAGACATGTTTACTTAACTTCACAATGATCTGGACATAAATCTTTTCATAGTCTCATGTCAAAAAGTTACCTTTACGCCCATCCCCTCATCCCCGTAATCAGTCACCTCCATCACTTCCTTGTCCATGCATGCATGCATGCAAGAGATTTGTCTTAGTTATTTTAGTGGCCTTAGTTAGCCCTAATAATTTATTTTTTCACTAATAGTCTGTCTCTTCCATGTTTTGCAAGCCTTGCCTCTACTAGAGCTTCTGTAACATTTCTACGATGACAATCACCGGTGCAAGTTGTGGATTGACAGGGACGAGGATGGCCCTCCACCCCTAGCGCTTCGGGCCAGGAGGGAATGCTGGGAGCTGGACCCTTGCTACGTCCCCATCCTCTGGAACATGGGCTTGTTGCTCTTCGCGAGGCTGGTCTTCGTCGGACGCTAGTTCACCCTAGACGGCAACCTGCTGTTAGCACTTGTCGACTGGTGGAGGCCCGAAATGCACACGTTCTGCTTTCGGTGGGGTGATATGATGGTTACCCTGCAGGATGTCTCATTCTTGACCGGTCTCCCAATCTAGGTTGAGCCACTTATTCCAGACCGTCCACTGGCGGACTAGAAGGCCAGGCTGGGGAACAGGTTCGGCATACCCGTGCAGGACAGTTCCCGTGACGTCCCTCGGACTTGGCTGAGGCTTTTCAACCAGTGTCCGAAGGATGCACCCAATGACGTTGTTCGGACGCACCTCGTCGCTTACCTTCTATATCCTTTTGGCTCGGTCAAGTTTCCCACGTCATAGGGCGTTGGGTGTACCCCCAGCTTCGTCCGCATCGCCGAGTATTTGGCTAACGCGGAGGCTGGGGCGATGCCTCAGTATAGCTGGGGATGAGCTGTCCTCTGTGCCACATACAGGGGTTTGTGTGATGCTTCGAGGCACAACATCGATGTCAAACCCAGCCTTGCTTGTTACTACGTGCTCCTGCAGCTGTGGAGTTGGGAGCACTTCCCTATTGGGCAGGTGTCCTTCCACAGAGTAGTCCACCCTACCCCCCGTGTAGGACCCAATAGATGGACCCACCATTGGTCTGGGTGGACTCACCGTTGTCTCTGTTGGGCGAAGGACGATCAGAACACTGGCTATCACGGAAGCCAAGATGCTACCTAAAAGACTAACGTACAACGACAATACAGAATAATTTCAACCATTTTTCAAACAATAATATTTTAACCAAATAGAACTAAGACATTTCTCTAAAATCCGGCAGAACCTCATTTGTATAGATGGCTATGCCGAAGGTTCAAACAGTTTAATATAGCATCAATCAACAATCAAATCATCCAATTTAACGAATCATCAAAGGACATTCAGGATAAGCTAAACAACTATAGCATAATCAAAAGGGCATCCATAATCTTCTAATCAACCCTATTACAAATTATTGAGACTCTACTGAACCAATTAATTTCAACAACTCAATAAACCATCAACCAAACATTATAACCCATCAACGAAAATTAAATGAACTCAATCAACGAATAAATAAGAACATAAATGGATCATCCATGACCACAATTAAAACAACCACCATGAAGGATGGTCACAATCTGAATCTAGAGCAATCATCAAGATTAGGAATTATGGCTAAATGGACTAGGTTATTCATTGTGGTTAGTGATTATGTGACGTGCACCAAGTCTACCCCTTCCCATGCATGTCGCTGCCTCGAGAGGTACCTAGCAAGCACAACACAGCAAGTGTGAGTCCACGACTCAGCAAAGTGCAATAATAAATCAAACATAGCATCATAAGTAGTCAAAGGAAAATAAACAATTACACCATGAACAACATCATTATATACCACAAATCCATCTCTTATGATAGCATTAAAAGCATTCAAAGGGAATAAACAATCACACCTCGAACAACAATATTATATGCCGAACAAACAAATCCAAATCTCATGCAGAAATGCGATGAACATGTCATGAATGCATCTCTTCACTTCTTAGCAATTACCGGTAACGCCGAGTAGGGTATCCGTCGATACCTACTCAAAGCCTGTGCCCTCTAGGCACAGGGAACAAAAGCCCACACTCCAAGTCATGTAACAGTTCTCACCGACCTCACCGGATTAGTTACATGACTTTCCACGGGTGTGGGGAACAAAGGTCGTCCAATGCATGATGGGGACCTAACGCCCATCCAATGCCTGACGGGGACCTCAAGGAAATGACCCCTTGGCTACCACGTAGTCCAAGGTTCATAAATGAACATACAGAAATGCAAATGCACATGTCCATTATTATTATCATGATTCATCAGGTAGCCTCATCGCTCACCTTTTCCCATCATTCTTGCCATCAACATATAACCATTATCATGTAAGCATCACCATATAAACATCAACATGTACGCATCATCAAGTAACCATTAGCATGCAGCATCATGTAAACATTTCCAAGTAGTAAGCATCATCACACAACTATGGCATTAGGCTCATCAACATTACCAAGCAATAATCGACATCAATCAACTATGGTATCCATCAAGTATATAATATAATAACTCATTAATAATACTTGCACTTGCCTCAACCGTGAGATAGTAGACCAAAGACGGAACGCTCTAACGCCGGGGTTCTCCACCACCTTGCACCAAATTCAAACACAAAAATAACTTGTCGTACTGTTGTTGATCGTTGAAGTCCTCGTACTACAGTAGAATACTTCAGTAGAATGTCAATATCTGTTGTCTAGGAAGTTTCGCCGTTGCGATCATTGACAAATTCATACTGCCCACTTTGCCAGTGGTGTAGCTTACCTAGATGACATTGATCACTTGTTTCAATGCCCAACCAAGAAGAGTTGAAACAAACATGATGGCAATGAGGGGACTTTGCTTCAAAATACCTCCTATCTGTTACCATGTCCAAAACAGCTCCAAATGCTGATGCTTGGTTAAACTTCCGTGCAAACCATCCATCCAAGCCATCACATGAAAAGCTGAAGAAGTACAGGATAGCAAAGAGTGGCCTATTGGAATAGCAAACAGCAAAGGCAACGAAGTTTATGACGATCCGGAAATATCCAATGATATTAGGGATGTTTGATTACGTTGTAATAATCTGGACATGGCCTTCCCAGCACATACACCAAGTGGCTCTCTAATGCTAAAGGGGTCAATCCCATTAGAAACATTAGATACAAACTCACCCAATTGCAGCGTTCCCATTCCACAAGCATGCTCCGCCACCTTTTCGGCTTCACCTAGGCCTTTAAGGTAAGATGTAAGTGGTTCAGCATACTCTGAAAGACTGCCTATCTTGTTTGTACCATAAGAGTGAATCCCAGAACCTGCTAAGTCGATAGCATTGACTTTGAACCCACTCACGCTAAACATTACTAATACGGATCAAGAGCACCACACAAAGTATGAGGAACTCCCAAGGAGACTTACTACCAAGATTTTTTTTTGTAACAGGTACTACCGTGACAAGGGAAACGGTAGTACCTCACCACAACCAGTACTACCGCATGGAGGAGCGGTAGTACCGCTGGCTGAACGGGGCAAGCACCACCAGGAGCTCAGGGTGGTCCGGAAGGACCGCCCGAAGCGTCTGGTAGTACCGCGATCCGGAAGGACCGCGCAGTAAGTCCGAGAGGAGGTCCGCCAGGACCTCCCAGGAGATCCCAAGATCTCCTGGAGGTCTTGGCCCTGTGCACACCGAGCCAGTTCTAGGATCAGATTGGCTAGCTCGCACAGATCCAACGTTGGTATAATCAAATCCATACAACACGCACAAAGGGAAGCAGACCAAAATATCACATATATTAACAAGGGACCTTAAGGTCAAGGTTAGTACAAGGGTGCCTCTCAAGGCTAACAGCAAAAGAGAACACAGCATGGCGGAAACAAAACAAAAGCAAGGTCCATTCGGCCAGCGCACAGGCTACCAAGTGGAGGGCGTCCTAGCGCACAAGGTATTCAAAAGGGCTCCCCTCCTTAGAGCACCTGGTCACCTGGATCTCCAACCTCTGCTGATCAAAAACAGCAGGGCACAAGCCAATGAGTACTTTGAATGTACTCAGCAAGCCGTGGGTAAGGTATGCAAGTGGTATTATGCACGGCTTGACAATGAGAGTTGTATGGTTAGTTTGTAGAAAGCCAAGTTTGACAGTAAATAACATAATAGATTGTAAGGCAACAAGTTAAGACAATAATACATAATTACTTTTGATTTTGCAAAGGAGACAGTGAGCACCTACTCACTCCCAAGGCACCCACCAAACCTCTCTGGAGCACCCACTCCAGAGCACCACAAGACCAGCCCTTGGACCACTTTGTGAGCCAGCCATGACCCCTTTGGAGCCGACCAAGGTCTCTTCGAGGCACAAGCCATGACCTCTCACCAAAGCGCCCAGGAGGAACACAGTTCCACAAAAGGAATTCCACCCCTCATTCGAAATCTCCGGGCATGTCCATAACCGAGGACGCGGCTATTCGAATAGATTTACTCTGTAGAGGTGTACAACTTTACCCACAAGAGGTAGTCGCTTGATATTATACACGTTACCTTAGACATGTGAATCAAGTAGAGACCACCACCAGGTTTTTACAAAGGTCTGTTCCAACTCAGTTCTGCTCGCTAAGGTTTCGCTTCCGGTGAGGTTGCAAGTGCCACCGGATTCGTGCCCCCTCTTGCGCCATTGCCATCAAAAACAGAACCGAGTCAGGACCTCCCTAATTATTGCACCCGGTCCACCCCATAATGGACATGTGGTTGCACGGCATTGGCCCAGATCAATGGCTCCCAAGGTTCAGTCCTTAATTGGTTGCTCAGGCAAAGCTATTCTCAACCCAATGTGACCCCAAGCCACAACTCTGGGGCACACAGGTGACTCCATTGCTCCAACGAATGGAGCCCCCAAGTGACTCCATAGCAACAACTCATGGAGCACCCACTACTCGCACCTTGCCAACTTGCCCGAGCATAAAATAATTTTGGGTTCACTTGGCCAAATACCACCCTGGTCTTGGCACAACACATTTTAGAGTGGCCTCGCACCACAAACAACACAATTATGGCTTCAACCCTAGTTGCTTATCCGTGGCACCAACCAAAGTTCCATAATTCAATTAGTCAAGTTTATTAACAACATTGATTCATGAGGAGAACATCGTCTACTAGAGCATGGCTAAGCAAATACGATACCCATGTTGGTAAGCAAGAATGTCCAACTAACAGTACCCAAGCTAAGGTTATCAAAGGTAACATGTCAACATGTGAATTGCCAAATAAACAAGGAGGCATAAAACCAACAAGTTTTTAGCTAGAACCCAAACCAGTTCTATAAAAATAGCTGTGCAAGTTTAACAAAATCAAAATACTTTTGCAAATGGGATCAAGATGGTCAAAGGTCCCACGACTTGCCTTCAGTGGCAAGCTGCTGAGCTTCAACCGGGGTTGCTGGACCTTCGAGCTTCTCAGCACCAACAGAATCTACACGTTGCAAGAAAACAAAATAAATAAAACAACTCAAAAAGAAACCGAAAAGGAACTAGAGAGAGCGAAAAGGAGAAGAGGTCCACTGGGAGGAGGAGGTCCGAGAGGGAGGTCCCAAGAGAGGGAGGTTCAACAAGGAGGAGGTCCAAAATCGAAGAAGTCCCAGAGGAGCAAGGAGAGCTTCTCTAGAACCGAGAGAAGGAGAGAAGAAGAAGGAGGAGGAGGAGTTGAAATGAAGAACAAGGAGGCAGTGGTCACTCTGTGATGCTCTATTTAAAGGAAAAAAGAGAATAGAACCACCACCAAAAGAAATGACCAGGTTCAAGGCATTAGTACAAAAGGTACACTGCCACAAGGTACGAAAAGGACAGCAACAGGGCTAAGGAGGTGACAAAATGGTAGAAATAAGTACAAAGGTAGGTGACAGTATTTAATGGGACTCCACCCACATCAAATACACTTAAGACTGTCAAGGAGCCAGTCAAAAGGGTGAACGGATTGGTCAAAGGGAATGGTCCAAGGAGGAGGTCCTGCGAGGAGGTCCTGAAAGGAGGTCCTGCGAGGAGATCCAAAGAGGAGGTCCAAAGAGGAGGTCCTGCAGGAAGGTCTGAGGACAGGAAGTCCTAAGACAACCAATGAGGTCTTGAGGACAAAGGGTCCTGAAGACAACAAGGTGGTCTTGACCACAAAGGTCCAAACACAAGGAGGAGGTCTAGACCTCAAAAGTCTAAACACAAAAGAGGAGGTCTGGACCGCAAAGATCCAAACACACACAAGAGGGAGGTTTGAACCTAAAAGAGGTCCAAACCCACACAAGAGGGAGGTCCGGGAGAACAAGGAGGCTCAAAGGACAGGGAGGTCCTGGATGATTAGATCAACAAGGGGGAGGTCCTCAAACGATGAAGACCAAGCTCGAGCAGTAGGTCCAACCGAGCAAGCGGTTGGTCCAACCTGGGGAGGTCCTAAGGACACGGGGAGGTCCAAAGGAACGCAACAAAAGGGAGGTCCTAGGGACAGGGGGTCTAAAAGACACACAACTGAAAGGTCCTATGGACGGGAGGTCCAAAAGACACACAACAGGGAGGTACTATGGACAAGAGGTCCAAAAGACACACAACGAGGAGGTCCTAGGGACGGGAGGTGCAAAAGACACACAACGAGGAGGTCCTAGGGACGGGAGGTGCAAAAGACACACAACGGGGAGGTCCTATGGACAGGAGGCCCAAAAGACACACAACGAGAAGGTCCTATGGACGGGAGGTCCAAAAGACACACAACGAGGAGGTCCTATGGACAGGAAGTCCAAAAGACACACAACGGGGAGGTCCTAAGGACAAGACCCACAAAGGGTGGGTCTTAACGGTCGGATCCTCAAACGAGATCCCAACAGTCAAGATCTAGAGCAAGGGAAGGTCTGCGGGAACAAGGATGTGTGGGAGGAACAGGGGCCATCAGATGTTGATCGGATGAAGCAAGGCAAATGGACCGTTTGGACCAAGCGAACGAGCCAACGAGGCCAAGCCATCCGATGCAGATCAAACAGTCCTAAGGCAAGAAAGGTAAAACTCAAGCGGTACGACCGCAAGAGCCAGTGGTGAGTCCAAAACGCTAGGGAGGTCTGGATCGTTAGATCAAACACCGGAGAGGTCTGGACCCTTGGATCAAACAGAGGAGGGATCTGGGTGGTTAAGACCTCAAAAGGGGAGGTCCTTACGGCCAGATCTGAACAAGGGGAGGCCTGTGCGGTTAAGATCTCCAAAGGGGAGGTCCTAACGGCCAGATCTCAACAAGGGGAGGTCTGAGCGATTAAGATCTCCAGAGAGGAGGTCCTAACGGCCAGATCTCAACAAGGGGGAGGTTTGAGCGGTTAAGATCTCCAGAGAGGAGGTCCTAACGGCCAGATCTCAACAAGGGGGAGGTCTGAGCGGTTAAGATCTCCAGAGAGGAGGTCCTAATGGTTAGATCTCAACAAGGTGGAGGTCTGAGCAGTTAAGATCTCCAGAGAAGAGGTCCTAATGACCAGATCTCAACAAGGGGAGGTCTGAGCGGTTAGGATCTCTAGAGAGGAGGTCCTAACGGCCAGATTTCAACAAGGGGGAGGTCTGGCGGTTAAGATCTCGAGAGGAGGTCCTAATGGCCAGATCTCAACAAGGGGAGGTCTCGAGCGATTAAGATCTCCAGAGAGGAGGTCAGAACGGCAGATCTCAACAAGGGGAGGTCTGAGCGGTTAAGATTTCGAGAGGAGGTCCTAACGGCCGATCTCAACAAGGGGGAGGTCTGAGTGGTTAAGATCTCCAGAGAGGAGGTCCTAACGGCCAGATCTCAACAAGGGGAGGTCTGAGCGGTTAAGATCTCTAGAGAGGAGGTCCTAACGGCTAGATCTCAACAAGGGGGAGGTCTGAGCGGTTAAGAACTCCAGAGAGGAGGTCCTAACGGCCAGATCTCAACAAGGGGGAGGTCTGAGCGGTTAAGAACTCTAGAGAGGAGGTCCTAACGGCCAGATCTCAACAAGGGGGAGGTCTGAGCACAACAGAGAAGCGGTACAACCGCAAGAGCGGAGCGGTACGACCGCGCTAGAGGATGGAACAAGCGGGAAGTCCGCAAAAGCAAGGAGAGAGCTAAGGGAACCAAAGGGAGGTCCAACAGGGAGGTCCGAGAGGACACAGGGGGATCAAAAGAGCTCCTTATGGACATAGGGAGATCCAAAGGATTCCAAGGATGCCCAAAGGAGGTCTTCAAGGAGTCAAAGGAGGTCATTTGGACTTGGAGAAGATCCGACGGGCAAGAGAGGTCCAAAGGCTCAAAAAGGGGGGGGGGGTTAACAAAGGCGGTAGTTCCGAAGGAACAAGCGGCAATACCGCCAAAGCAAACGGTAGCACCGCACAAGCGCGAGGGAGGTCCAAAAAGAGCTCAAGGAGATCCAGTTGAACCCAAGGGGTTCGACTAGACTGGAGGAGGTCCAACTGAACACCAGGGAGGTCAAAAAGGATTTCAGAGACGCCCAGATGAACTCAAGGAGTTCGAATGAACGCAGAGAGGTACACGGGGAGGTCCAAAACAGAGAGGGTGATCTAGATCCAAGGAGATCTAGACATAGAAGAGGATTTTGCCCAAAGGGAGGTCTTAACAAAAAGAGATTCAAGCCAACAAAGGGAAGGTCTGGACTAAGGGAAGTCCAAACAAAAGATACAAGGAAAGGTCCAAAGATCAAAAAGGTTTGAAACACACACCCGAGCTGGTCTAAAACTCAAAAGAGAGGACTTAGACCAACAAAGGGGTCCGAGCAAGAGAAGGTCTGGAGGAGGACAAAACAGATCCCAACAGAAAACACTAGAGGAGGTCCAGGAGGCAAGGGAGGACCAGAGAGGAAAGAAAAGCACTGGGCCGAGGCCAAGCACAAGGCAAACAAAGGCAAAGGAAGAACTCCAACCCAGCTCAAAAGGACAAAAACCGATTTTAGTTAAAGTTTGGTTTTAGTCAATTAAAGCTCTTTTGAAAACTCAAGTTAAGCTTTGAACTCTCAACAAATACAAATGGTTATTTTTATTTTGAAAACTACAGGAACTCAGGACAAACAGGACGTTACACAAAGTCAGATGCCCTTTTTACCTCTGCAACGGCCGCCGCGATGCTCAACCCAGCGAGCTCCATGAGCTGGTCGACGCTAAAGCCGAGGGAGCGCTGAGCGACGGGGCTGGGTAGAGTAGGGCCGAGAGGAGGTTCAAGACGGCCGACAGTAGAGAGAAGAGTCATGAATCGGGGCTGAATCGGACGCAATGAGACAAGGTGAACCAGGAGGACAGGGTTCGGTCGGGCATTGCATCGAACAGGTGGAGCGCGGCGGCGGCGGCGCCCCGGTGCCGCCTCCTACAGCCTGCGTGAGCGCGTCCACCATCCCTAGGGACCAGGAGATGTAGAGACCCCGCCACAGCACACGCTTCCCAACGGCGCGCAGCCTCCAGGAGCCCATCCGGCTCCGACCTCAGCAACCCCAGCCACCCCAGCCTCCCCTCCGTCTTGTCGTGGTTCGCAGCCGTCGTTGCCACCCCGTAGTCGCCCCCCGCAGT
Source organism: Phyllostachys edulis (assembly GCA_036346405.1). NCBI lineage: Eukaryota > Viridiplantae > Streptophyta > Magnoliopsida > Poales > Poaceae > Phyllostachys > Phyllostachys edulis. The sequence continues at coordinate 11,985,291 of CM070561.1, read as the reverse complement.
AGCAGCAGGTTGGAGCCATAGCCGCTCGAAGGGGGAGGACCATAGGTGGCGGCGTCGGTAGCCAGGTGGGCGAGCCAAGGCACGACGCCGGCCAAACCGCGCTCAAGTTAGGCACGGGAGGAGAGACGGCTCGGAGCGCGGCGACCATGCACGGCGACGAGGAACGGGGCGGGTCGCTGGCTCGCCGTGGGGATGGAGGTGAAGATTTGGGTTGGGGCGGCGGCCTGGAGATGGGGCGCAGGGGGATTCGATTGGGGAAACATTCTCTTTCTCAGTTTATCTTTTAGGAATAAAACTTCTCTCAAACCTTGGATTTCGATCTCATCGCATACCACACGAGCTCAAACCTCTTAATGTAACTCCCCCAAATCATGCTCAATCCAAAATACATCATCCACATCTCCGTGGAAAGGCTCTATTGATACCACCAAAACACTCTAGACAACTCCTTCTACTAACGAAATTAATTGGACAGATGGCACCTAATGCCCCTAAAAATAGATCCCACGCAATCATATCACTTCCAACTTTCAAGAATAAACAACTCATAATCCTCGGTACACACGCCCATGTACTACATCAGAAGGGTTCTATCAATGATCATTCCACTGCTCAGAAAACACCATTAATTCTATTATCTCTACACACAATCATTGGGCGACCAAAGTTCTAGCATAAAAATACAAAGCCCAAAATTTAACCTCCAAGACCTCTACAACGAACTTCCCTTATAACCGATAGAGGAATCACCAAATTTAAATCTCTAACATTCCCACAATTCCAACATACTCACTAATTGACATCATCAGGATTCACCCACCCAATCTCGCAATACAATCCAATTGCGTTACTCTATAAAATTGATCAAGGTTTCCACACCTTCGATAATTCCCAACATTTCAACAACTAAGGTTCTGGGAATACACCTCACCATAGGTTCTACTTGATCACAACACCAATCAATTGTACTTCAGCGACAATCATTCCATTTGAATCAATTTTTTCTCCAAGAGGTACAAGTCAAAACCAATTCGTCTTCTATTGCTCCTCCAATAGCTTGGTGCCAAAATCTCACCACTACCATTACTTGGCTACCAACAAGCTGTTGCCAGCTTACGCTTAACAAAATCCTTGCAACACAAATCGGTTGATCCTTTCTCAAAAGGATCAGCCAAACAAGAACAAGTTTCGGCACACAGGAAAATATTGCTCCTCACGGTGAGCACAAGACCAAAAGAAATAATCCAACAACGATAATCTTGGAAAAAACAAAACTGGGATCACAGTTGAGGGTACACACCCCTCAAAATAAAATGGCAAATATCAACCAATAAGAATAAAAACATTTCTAGTGAAACTCGACAAAGCTTGTGCGGAAGAAGAACAAAAAAATTTAGGAACGTTTCAATTAAACCGCAAGAACCTCTTAAGAACCAATAAAATTCTTCGGCACGTCATTCTGCTCGGAACAATTCAACTTCCACATAAACCATGAGATCCAAATAATCTCGGCCGTAAAACTCGAAACATTTTTCGTTTACAGGATAACACAAAAAGAAAAACTTGAAATATTCTCATTTAAGCAATATCATCATAGGTGATCAAATTTACTACGAGAATTAACATCAATCTCACATTCTGCCAATTTTAATAGCATCGATATCACATTAGCGCCAAGAATCATCAAGCTTTATTACCACACTCTAAAGCTTTTCCAGAGAAACACAAGTCACAAGGTTGAAACAAATTTATTTTAACAGGATCATACTATGCAACAACGGATTTCACAAGGCACGCTATCAAGGACCACTTACGAATCTCCTCTACTCAACGGTTGGTGTGCTCAACACCAACTCCAGCTATCGTAAACAATTGACCATTGTATTAATCATGTGGGTATATAAAATGCTAATTCTAATTGCAATCACATAACCATTTATAAACATAGATTTAACATTTCATCGTATGTTTAGAAACCAATTCCAAACATGATTAAAGATTTACTAACATACCTTCTATAATACAAGGTTTCACAAATTGATACACCAACAACCATCTAGTCCTTTATACAAGTTTCAACGATTTTAGCATATCAGAAATTAGGTAAATCTAGCATTTATGTAAGATCATCAAGTAGATGTTTACGAGTTTGCTTCTTATTAATATTCACTCTTCTTAGAACACTGTTGATTCTAATAAGGAATAAATATATCCTAAATCGCATCTCGTCAAGTAATTAGTACAAGGCAGCAATAAATTAACCAGCCACGCTATCGAGGACATCAGTTAAGATTAATTATGCATCATGCCAAAGACCCAACTTAACATCATAAACATTATCAATTATCCTCTTTACTTACAACTTCTCACTTAACACCGCAAAACTTTGCAAAGGGTTTTGACACCTTTTACTTTCAAAGGAAAGGTTCTAAACTCCAACACTCCCACTACTCCAAAAGAAGTGAATAGAGTCAAAACTTTCTTCAATGAAGTTTGTAAAAGATACTTTCCATTATCCGAAATACCAAACAAATCACCAGATCACCTTTTGTTTTCTTTTCAACAAGGAAGGTAGGACATCCATGAAAAAGAACAATCTTGTCAATAACAACGTTTGCAAGTAGCAAAGATAGCCCTTTAGTTAGAAAGACAACAATTGCTCTGACTTAACCAAGAAAGGACAATGCAATTAACTTTGACGCTTTCCCTCATAAAAGAGAAGCCTTAAAACTCAAAACTCAAAGTACCCCGAGAAGAATACATTGGGGCCAAAAGCTCCCACACATTTAATAACATGCAAATTAAAGCTTCCAATAACAAAAGTACCAAACGACTAAACGAGTCGTGCTTCCCAACAAGAAGGACAGAACTTCCAAATAAAAGATCAATCTCATAAATCAACTACGTTTGCACTCAGCAAAACAACTTGTCATTCAGGAGATCAAAGGTTTACTTTAAGAAAACCAAAGACCGATGAACCTCTCTCAATAACATAGAACCACTAATCCAAGAAAACTCATCCACCGTATCTGAACAGGAACAACCATTCCAACCTCAAGGAAGACAAAAATCTTCCCAAGGAGACTCATACTCAACACCCAGAACTAGTTGACTCGAGGTAACCACTCCATTAATCTCAAGCCCCAATCGGTGGTGCAACCTGGCAACCCAAGGCTACAACCACGCCTTAAACCTCTCGTCATCTACTATTAAACATATAATAACCATATAGACATATCATAAGTATTCATAATCAATTCATTATAGCAATGCTCAAAGCGAAATAACGAAAACATGAATGCAATGCTTAACCCATTCCCATCTTACTATGCACAGTGTGTCAATTTAATATTGGGACTGTCCATTCATAAGGTGACTGAAATTTTCTTATGCATAAATCACCTTCTCTATCCATTCGATCAATATCCAATCATGAGGCACACCAATCCAATGCTCACAACAAGTGACTTAAACTTAAGAAACCTTTAGACGACTTAAAACTAGCAAGATTGTTTAATATTTCAACGACCACGGACCTAAAGCCCGCTCTGATACCAACTGTAACACCCTGGGTATGCGGAAGCCAAGATGCTACCTAAAAGACTAACGTACAACGACAATACGGAATAATTTCAACCATTTTTCAAACAATAATATTTTAACCAAATAGAACTAAGACATTTCTCTAAAATCCGGCAGAACCTCCTTTGTATAGATGGCTATGCCGAAGGTTCAAACAGTTTAATATAGCATCAATCAACAATCAAATCATCCAATTTAACGAATCATCAAAGGACATTCAGGATAAACTAAACAACTATAGCATAATCAAAAGGGCATCCATAATCTTCTAATCAACCCTATTACAAATTATTGAGACTCTACTGAACCAATTAATTTCAACAACTCAATAAACCATCAACCAAACATTATAACCCATCAACGAAAATTAAATGAACTCAATCAACGAATAAATAAGAACATAAATGGATCATCCATGACCACAATTAAAACAACCACCACGAAGGATGGTCACAATCTGAATCTAGAGCAATCATCAAGATTAGGAATTGTGGCTAAATGGACTAGGTTATTCATTGTGGTTAGTGATTATGTAACGTGCACCAAGTCTACCCTTCCCATGCATGTCGCCTCGAGAGGTACCTAGCAAGTACAACACGGCAAGTGTGAGTCCACGACCAAACAAAGTGCAATAATAAATCAAACATAGCATCATAAGTAGTCAAAGGGAAATAAACAATTACACCATGAACAACATCATTATATACCACAATCCATCTCTTATGATAGCATCAAAAGCATTCAAAGGGAATAAACAATCACACCTCGAACAACAATATTATATGCCGAACAAACAAATCCAAATCTCATGCAGAAATGCGATGAACATGTCATGAATGCATCTCTTCACTTCTTAGCAATTACAAGTAATGCCGAGTAGGGTATCCGTCGATACCTACTCAAAGCCTGTGCCCTCTAGGCACAGGGAACAAAAGCCCACACTCCAAGTCATGTAACAGTTCTCACCGACCTCACCGGATTAGTTACATGACTTTCCACGGGTGTGGGGAACAAAGCCCGTCCAATGCATGATGGGGACCTAACGCCCATCCAATGCCTGACGGGGACCTCATGGAAACAACTCCTTGGCTACCACATAGTCCAAGGTTCAGAAATGAATATGCAGAAATGCAAATGCGCATGTCCATTATCATTATCATGATTCATCATTAACAAGGTAGCCTCATTGCTCACCTTTTCCCATCATTCTTGCCATCAACATATAACCATTATCATGTAAGCATCACCATATAAACATCAACATGTACGCATCATCAAGTAACCATTAGCATGCAGCATCATGTAAACATTTCCATGTAGTAAGCATCATCACGCAACTATGGCATTAGGCTCATCAACATTACCAAGCAATAATCGACATCAATCAACTATGGCATCCATCAAGTATATAATATAATAACTCATTAATAATACTTGCACTTGCCTCAACCGTGAGATAGTAGACCAAAGGCGGAACGCTCTAACGCCGGGGTTCTCCACCACCTTGCACCAAATTCAAACACAAAAATAACTTGTCGTACTGTTGTTGATCGTTGAAGTCCTCGTACTACAGTAGAATACTTCAGTAGAATGTCAATATCTGTTGTCTAGGAAGTTTCGCCGTTGCGATCATTGGCAAATTCATACCGCCCACTTTGCCGATGGTGTAGCTTACCTAGATGACATTGATCACTTGTTTCAATGCCCACCAAGAAGAGTTGAAACAAACATGATGGCAATGAGGGACTTTGCTTCAAAATACCTCCTATCGCTTACCATGTCCAAAACAGCTCCAAATGTTGATGCTTGGTTAAACTTCCGTGCAAACCATCCATCCAAGCCATCACATGAAAAGTCAAGAAGTGCAGATAGCAAAGAGTGGCCTATTGGAATAGCAAACAGCAAAGGCAACGAAGTTTATGACGATCCGGAAATATCCAATGATATTAGGAATGTTTGATTACGTTGTAATAATCTGGACAGGGCCTTCCTAGCACATACACCAAGTGGCTCTCTAATGCTAAAGGGGTCAATCCCATTAGAAACATTTGATACAAACTCACCCAATTGCAGTGTTCCCATTCCACAAGCATGCTCCGCCACCTTTTCGGCGTCACCTAGGCCTTTAAGGTAAGATGTAAGTGGTTCAAAGATACTCGAAAGATCGCCTATCTTGTTTGTATCATAAGAGTGAATCCTTAACACGCTAAGTCGATAGCATTGACTTTGAACCCACTCACGCTAAACATTACCAATACGGATCAAGAGCACCACACAAAATCAGATGCCCTTTTTACCTCCGCAACGGCCGTCGCGATGCTCAACCCAGCGAGCTCCATGAGCTGGTCGACGTTGAAGCCGAGGGAGCGCTGAGCGACGGGGCTGGGTAGAGCAGGGCCGAGAGGAGGTCGGCGCGGGCCGACGATAGGGAAGAGTCATGACTGGGGCCGAATCGGACGCACTGGAGACAAGGTGAACCAGAGGACGGGTCCACGGGCATTGCGTCGAGCAGTGGAGCCTTGCGGCGGCGGCGCCTGTGCCGCCTCCTCTACACACTGTGTGGCGTCCCACCATCCCTTGGGACCGGGATATGCAGAGGTCCCGCCACAGCACGCGCTTCGCGACGACGCGCAGCCTCCAGGAGCCCGTCCGGCTCTGACCTCAGCGACCCCAGCCACCCCAGCCTCCCCTCCGTCTTGCCATGGTCCGCAGCCACTGTCGCCACCCCGTAGTCGCCCCCCGCAGCAGCAGTAGGTTGGAGCCATAGCCGCGCGAAGGGGGAGGACCATAGGCGGTGGCGTCGGTAGCCAGGCGGGCGAGCCAAGGCACGACGCCAGCCAAACCACGCTCAAGTCATGCGCGGGAGGAGAGACGGCTCGGAGCGCGGCAGCCACGCGTGGCAATGAGGAACGGGGCGGGTAGCTTGCTCGCCGTGGGGATGGAGGTGAAGATTTGGGTTGGGGCAGCGGCCTGGAGATGGGGCGCAGGGGGATTCGATTGGGGCGGCAGGACCTAGCCCAACGGCGGCGGTGAGTCAAGGGAGAGCGAGGAGAGGGGCGGCACCCAAATCTCTGGAGCGGCGGCTTGGGCAGAGAGAAAAGAAAGGCGGCTGCCCTAAGGGGAGGAGGGGATTAGATCTAGGGTTTACTCTCCACTTGGTCCTCTTTAAAGCCAGATAGCTCCCCACAAGGGTCACGGGCCATGGGCCGAAGGCCCAAGTTCTTTTTCCCCTCCCTAAATTGTAGAATTCCACTAAATAATTCTATTAATTTTGTCTCCAAATCAATTAATTCTCTATTGTTTGAGCGGGATATTACACAGACCGGCAAGGTGCTACTCGTTGTTCCACAACGAGTTCAAGTCGTTGCACAACAACGATATCATCTGGGCTCCATGGACCCTAGACTTTGTGGCCTCAGTAGCACCACCCGGGCTGTCCTTGCAATGCATGCAGGACGTCAGACTTTGGGCGACGATATGCCACCTGGTGTTTACACATATGGTGGAGCCTTATGTGTTGTAGCACGTAATGTGGTAGTTCGATTTGTACCAGGTCATGCCTCCTCTTGACGGTATGATGCTGCAGCGAGTCGTCCACTTGTGAGTCCAACTGCCGTCTGAGTAATGTTTACACTTCATACATATATCCTCTGTTCTAACATCAATCCTTTCAAAATGCAGGCAATCAAGGTCGGGCCGACATGCTGAGGACTAGCAAGCATTCCAGCACGGGTGGATTATGGCCTGGACGGAGATCGTGCACGTCGAGGTCTTGCTAGAGCAGCGATCGTACAACGTACGGACATACTGTGAGTACATACAGTGGTATGTACCACGGACATGAACCAGACTCACCCGTACTCGGCCCGAGCATCTGGAGCATGTGACACACTAGGAGAGCCTTGGCCACTCGTACGATCGATACAAGTCTTCGCAGCATGACGACACCATGAGACACTTACAACCTATGGTCATTTCATGGATGATATTTTTACTCTTCATTACTGAACTTGTTTTGTGTCACTTCAGTTGGAGCAGGCGCAGCACATCGCAAGTGCTTCGAAAGCCACCATCTACAGCCCACACACAACACCGAGGCTACTGAAAACTTTGAAGTACATCTTCGCGGAGTTGAAGAACATAATAAAGAACTTGAGCTACAGTCGTTCGATGGATGAAATCCTATGCATCAGGCACCAAGTGGGGGGACCGTGCTCACCCGCTAGGTGACCACGACCCAGCGAGACTGCCCTTCGTCGTAGGGCTCCCCGTCAGTCATCCGTGGGCCAGATCGGAGGGGAGGTAAGTTATGTACAAATCTATGTTCTGTTTTTTGGTTATGCCTCACGTTCCGCTAACATCATGTCATTCTCCCGTCGTAGGTCCATCGGGATGCAACACTTCTACCATCCGCACCCCATACATAGACTAGTTCTCCCCTCAGTCATCTGCACTGCACATCCGGGAGGTACGAGATTCTCAGTTTACATCGAGGCTTTTTATTTTGACTAACATCATTCCGTCTTGCAACCTTCGGTTGACCGTGGGGGTGACGGCCATCCGTCCAGTGATGAGGATACAAGACTCCCAACTCCTGCAAGGCAGCAGTACACGGGGTTTGGAGCGTACATGGGGTTTGGAGCATACGCCAGGTAGAGCTCCTCTGAGTTCGCTGGCACACCAGATATTCAAGGCTAGAGCTCCTCTACACGACCGGAGTTACAGACATCGTACCTTGTGGGCGGATTTGTTCCGTCCCTCGTTCACGACTTCATTGCAGGTGGCCCCCAGTTCAGCATGTCTCAACAGGACGACATCGACGCTTACCAGACTCAGCTTCCTCTGAGTCAGCTTGCCTGTGCACCTCCGCCCACTCAAGAGATACAATGGTCTCTGTACCCCCTCCGATCCGACAGGAACTCTCCGAACCAGCTGACGTATCCCACGGGACATGTTCGATGCAAAAAAAGATGCGGATGCATACACAAACACAACGAGTAGACAGCAATGGTTCAGACGAGTGAGCCATATTGTATCCTGTGTACCCTGATCAAATAGGACAATCTTTGTTAATTTATCAGTTTAATGTGGATGATATTCTTTAACACTGTATTGCACCACACACTAGATTATATATTAATTGATATGTCTCTTTCTATCTTTATTCTTTGTCTCGAGCGGGAGAAGGAGGCTACAGTTCACCTTCACGTTCTACTATGTACTGCTGCATCCTTTTGTTAAACACATGGAACACACAGGTGACTTGGTTGGTCAGCCCTAGCACTCTTTCCATAGGACATCACCTTGATCTATATCATGCTGGTACATAGATAGGTACCGACGATAGCCATGTAATAGTTATAGATACATAAGCTGATGTTTAGGACCTATGGACGCATGTATATTCTAATATGCTTGATGGCGACGACCTAATAAACTGCTGCCCTTAAGCTACATACGTACATAATGGACAAGCTTAGTGGTATTATATGGTGCTATCCGTAGTACTAAACTGCATGGTGCTAATGTACCAGATAGCGCTGTTTGTTGTATACCTAGCCGAACATATTCAAAATAGATGAAATTTGAACCACACCGGGGAACTGCATACTATATACATCGAATTGGGTACAAAAATCACACCACATACATACTGCAATAAGATATTTATAGCCTATGTTTACCATGCACGACCTTCTTAATTGACAATCCAAAGTCTAACCGGCGATACTTTTGCAAAGATAATATAAAAGCATTTTTTGACAGTATAAACACCAGATAGAAAGAAGAAAAATAATCAAAGATTAAAAACTGGTTAACCTCCAAATCAATTAATTTCATTCGCTGCTAATTAAGTTCCGCCAGGCGTCCGACCCATGACCAGCCGAACGAGCGGTGTGGAGGGCGCATCCAGCCCATGATCGGTCGGACAAGGCGACGTGTCTCGCAACCCCACGGTCACCGGCCGGACGAGGCTTCAGTTTAGCAATTTAGTTGCGATGGTCGCTACTTCCGTAATAACACATCCCAAACGTGCTATTTGCGCCAAAATTTCTATCAGCAATGTCTATAACCTACCAACTAGGATGAAAGATGAGGTGGAGGAGAAATTAAAAGAGAGAAGGAAGTTGTGTCTCTTGCAAGACATAGTTTGTGCACGTAGACCAACAAACAAGCAATAGGGAAAAATTGCATTGGGGACGAAGGTTCTATCTATCTGCAATATTTATGGGACCCACCACATTAAACCGTGGCACCACACCCGTCATTGCTGTGTTGGCTCGCTGCCATCCACCGGCCGCCATCATACCAGCCAAGTCACGATCGCATTGGACCATAGTCATCCATCGGCCATCGCCGCCGCCCATCATCGTTGTTGCATCTCCTGTCATCGCCAAATCCTTTTGCCATCGCCCATCTCCGCATCACTCGTCGTCACCATGCATCGCCCGCCTCTATGTCGCCTCTATAGGTATGGGATACGTACAAACGAGAGAACTTCACTTTACGTGCTATATTGTTCTGCACCATCAATGATTTTTCTGTTCTTGGTAACCTGTCGGGGTTCAGTACAAAATTAGCCAAAGCCTGTCCGCACTACTTAGATGATACTGAGAGTGTGTGGCTGAACAACTTATCCAAAACTGTGTACATACGTCACCGTAGGTTCCTTCCCAAGTATCACCCATACCGCAAGATGAATAAATAATTCCTTTGGAAAGGGATGTAAATTGAGGACCCATCAGAAGAACATCTAGAAAAAGTGATCAATTTTTAGGACTTGCTTTATTAGGAGCACTTAGAAGTTTGCCACTGCATCGACGTCATGCACGTGGAGAAGAATGTATGCGATAGCTTGATTGGTCTCTTACTGAATATTCGTGATAAAACAAAGTATGGTATCAACGCACGGCGTGACTTAGTTATATGAACATAAGGACTAAGTTACCACCGAAAGAGAACGATAAAGGCTGAACGTACCTTCCCCCAGCTTGCTACACTCTGTCCAAGGCTGAGAGAAATGAACTGTGCCAAAGCTTGCATGAAGAAACTTGTTTCTTTGGAAGATTTGAAATTAATTGGTATGAAGTCTCATGATTGTCATGTGCTGATGACACAAATGTTTTTTGTTGCAATTAGAAGTATTTTGCCAAACAAGGCCCGAGTGGCAATCATGAGGTTGTGTTATTTCTTTAACTCAATTGCTCAGAATGATCCCGATGGACTAGATGCTCTGCATGCCAAGGTGGTGACGACTCTATGTCATCTTGAGTTGTATTTTCCTCCATCATTTTTTGATATCATGGTCCATCTCATTGTTCACCTTGTGGAAGAGATAAAGATATGCGGTCTTGTGTTCCTACGTCATATGTACCCGTTCGAGAGGTACATGGGAATTCTCAAGTCCTATGTACATAATTGATCTCGGCCGGAGGACAGCACCATCGAAGGTTATACAACCGAAGAGGTCATTGAGTTCGGCGTCGACTACATGGCACAGGTGGAACCGATAGGTGTGCCTCTATCTCGCCATGAGGGGCGGATGGAGGGTATTGGGACCATCGAAAGAAAAACAATCACTCCTGATCTGGATACGTATGCTCAAGCCTATTTCATGGTCTTGCAACATATAACTAAAGTGTCCCCATACATCGATGAGCACAAAGACATGGTATGCCAATAGAATCCAAGCCGGTCAGAGGTTTGGATCACGAGAGAACATAACTGTCGGTTCAACGAATGGTTAAAGGTGCGATTCACTGGGAGGTCTTCAAGTGATGATATGCTGCGATGGTTGGCAGAAGGGCCAAAATTTACAATTGTGACATGGCAAGGATACGACATAAATAGGTACACATTTTATATGATAGCTCAGGATAGGAAGAGCACAGTCCAGAACAGCAGTGTCCTCATAGACGTGTTTCACGAGTAGTTCATTACCGCTGGCCCAAACATAATGAAACATGGGTTAAGCTCCTACTATGGGTTCGTAGAGGATATTTGGGAGCTCGACTACATACTTTTCAAGATCCTCCTATTTCGGTGCCATTGGGTCAAACTTCCACAGGGTGTGAAGGCTGACAAGTACGGCGTCACTACTGTGGACCTCAAACGTGTCGGATACAAGGACGAACCATTCATACTTGCTAAGCATGTTGTTCAGGTTTTTTATATAATGGACCTGGCAAATAAGAACCACCACGTAGTTCTTCATGGAAAAAGAAGGATTGTCGAAGTTGAGAATGTCGTGGATGAGGAAGAGTATAATCAATTTGACGAGTTGCCTTCTTTTGGAGACGGCATCAGGCTCGAGGAAGAACCTAGTGAGGAAGCTAGCTATATGCGCGCTGATCATCGTGAATGGCTATTTTTTTAAAGGAAATAGCCAGGTGGAATGATCCCACACAGTGAATACCTATTTGGAAATTGTTCCATTGTAATTAAGAAACTTGGCATGTAATTAAGAAATTATTCCATTGTAATTGATTCAGTAATTAAGAAATTATTCCATCTGTGATTGTGATTTGCTTTCTTGTTTTCAAAGGGCATGGCTAGCTTTTTCTGAGGCTAGCCGAAAAATAGAATATTTTTTACCTATAGAAGGAACTATCACAGACGGTTTAGTGGAACAAACCGTCTATGATATGTATCACAGATGGTTCTAAAATACAACCGTCTGTGATATGGTCGCTTATTATAGACTGTTTTTGAAATAGAACCGTCTGTGATATGGTCGCATATCACAAACAGTTATATTATGGAACCATCTATGATACTTATCATAGACGGTTCTGGAATAGAACCGTATGTGATAAAGAATATCACAGGCAGTTCTTTAAGAGAACTGAAGGATCGGTTATAGCGACTAGAGGGGGGGTTAATAGGCGCAAATTAAATTTCCCCAACTCAAGTATTTCTCCTCTTGAACTCTAGTGCTATTAGGAAGACACTAGGTTCAAGATCACCAAGGGTACACTAAGAACAGAGTGCATCAGAACAACAATTTCAACAATCTGGAATTTCAGAAACTTAGCCGCTAAGAAACCTCAAGAACTCAAGATCTATTCCACCAAAATTGATGAAACTTGAACCATAGCAAGATGAGGTCCTTAGGGTTATGATTCCAAAAGGAATTGTAGAATAAAGCCTAAGAGAGAGAGACCTTTCTTTCTTAAAGTCCACGTTGCATCAAAACAACAATTTTAGCAAATCTGGAATTTCAGAAACTTGCCCACTAAGAAATCTCAAGAACTCAAGATCTAATCAACCAAAATTGATAAAACTTGACATAGTAAGATGAGATCCTTAGGGTTATGATTCCAAAAGAATTTGCAGAATAAAGCCCAAGAGAGAGATCTTTCTTGCTCAAAGTTCACATTGCATCAAAATAGCAATTTCATAAACTTGGCTGTGAAGAAACCTCAATAACTCAAGATATACTCATCCAAAATTGATGAAACTTGAACCATAGCTAGAAAATGATCTTAGGGCTATGATTCCAAAAGGAATTGCAAAGATATGCCCAAAGTCTCAACCTTTCATGCAAATAGTTCAAGCTGCATCAAAAACAACCATTTCAACTCAAGAACACGGTTAATGCAAACACAACTTGAGCAAGAATGAGTTTTAATGGATCTTGCTGGGTTGGGACATGTTCTTGATGAACTCCTCAACCTCATACATGTCCTAGATCCAATAGAACTACAACAAGGTGAAGAAGGGGAAGAGAAACTCAAGTTGCAACAAAGAAAAGCTAGAAATTGCAAGAAATAAAATAAATCTCAGAACATGTATGAACTTGAAACTTTCATTGCTTTGAGTGGAAGGATTATAAAGCTACACTTCATGGTGGGCAAAGCACAAAGGAGCACAAGGAAAACCCTAAATCCTTCTCAAAGACTTGGTAGTGGAAACATACATCTACCCCTCTATTTATAGCCCTATGGGAGCAACTTCAACCCTTGAATCACCTCAATGGCTAAGATTAACTCTCTCACTCATTCATATCCACTTAGGGTTCAACCAACTCTACCCCTTGCCTAGAATACCCCTCTAGACTAGTTACAATTATATCAATGCCCTTATGTTGACTTTGGTCAACATAAGCCACCTAGAGCTACCACGCTGCTCCACCTTGATGGTCTTTGCTCCTCGTTGACTTGTCATGTCCTTGCCTTGTGTCTCGAGCTCCGAACACCCTCGGAACGCCTCACTGACACTTGGACGCTGCCAAGTCACCCTGAGTCACCACACGGACCCGTCTCATGCCATCTTCATGAAGACTCCATCTCCATGACCAGACTTGATCCCCGATGATCTCTTTAACCTCCATGATCGTTCTGGATGCTAAGCTCTCCAAGCTTGCTCCCGATCCCGCGTCGATGATCATCCAAGCCATCAAGTCGATCTACAGTCAACAAAGATGAAGAAATCGTTTCCTTGGCACAAGTATCGCGCACTTGACCATCACTAGTGAAAACATGCATCATAACATCCCATGGAACCTAGTTAAAACTCAAAACTCGACTTTGTGAACTTCAACAACTCTCAAACCTTCACCAACAAGTCCCAATTGCTGTCAAATATTCATCACAACATGGAAAGGGCCTCCACATGGCCTTTCAAGAACCATTTGTGATATTCCTTTATTAGTAGGGCCCCGCTAGGGTTTGCGCCCTTACTCCTCACTCGCTCGTCCCCCTCCCCAGCGCCCTTACTCCTCACTCGCTTGTCCCCCTCCCCACCTAAGCGCCCCCGACCTCGACGCTGCCGCCCCCGACCTCGACGCCGCCGACCCCATCCTCCACGCCCCCCACCCTGACCTCCTGGGCTTCACCTTGGGTGAGTCTTCGTCCCCCAAACCTTGGGTGAGGCTTCAGAAATGGCGTTTAGCTTGCCTTGGTATTGGATTTGTTCTTTTGTTCCTATCACCCATTGTTAGTAAATGGGCACCTTTTTACTACAGTAGCTCTATGGCTCTTGGAATCCTAGCTACTTGTTGTGCTAATACTTCTATACTAGAACGCTATGCTCGCTACACTACGCTTCAGTTGACAGTGTTATAGCTATAGTTTTTTTTCGTGGTCAGTGTGGAGGATGTATCAATATTGTTAGTGGAACATGATTACTTGCCTTCTGGTATATCACGAGCATGATTCCAGGACTGGTGAGAGAGAATCCGTCGATTTAAGAACATGATATGAACTATTTAAGTCAAAGATGAATTTTATCAGTAATCAGTGACAACCAAACCTTATTTTGATCTCCTGGATGTTCTTATCACAAATAGAATACAGAAAGTTGTAGTTTGTCAAATCAAAAACTTTGTAAGTACTTCAAAGAAGAAATAATTAAACAATGCACGTATGACCGCTGCCAAACTACAATGCAAAAGTGTCACTTACCTATCCTGGGCCGAAAAAGTCAATACTTTGCCATTAACATCATCAAACTCAACAAATCCAGGATATTTTAGTGATTCGGTTTTGATTTAAGGGAATACACCATCCAGTTGGCCTCTTCTGATGTATCTAAAAAGCAATTGCAACGAGTGAAAAGATAAATTAGTCGAAACAAATATAGAGAATAGAAATAGGACAAGAAATACTGCTGATTTAAAATTAGCTACCAAACTGACCACATCTAAAGACAGTGACAAGCAGGCAATAAATGATACAAGCATCTCGTGTTATGAACTTGTGTCAACCCCACTGATGACTTTTTCCAATAGACATAGAAGAGAGCAAAAAAAATCATATAGAAATAAGTAGTAGACACCATGGAGATTAACAATTTAGCATTAAATTTCCAGAATACATAGAGTAGTCCAAGAAGAAATGGATAAGGTCACTTACTCTATTGGAGTTGTTCTCACTTCAAAGAAACTGAAACGATCCGATTCATAAACCTGAAATGGTGATAAGGGATTCATTCTTTTATTATAAAACAAGCTCCTAATCACTTCATCGGACTTATATTCAAGTAGCATATGTGTTTGTTTGTTGCTTCCAACATGATAAGAAGGTTGTCAGGAACATAAACATAACAAAAGCAAAACCAATTAGTGTAAAAGAATGAGACTTGCTCCGATTAAATGCACCGCATAGTCCAGAGTGGGAAAGTGCAAATATGATATCTTTTGTTGCAACAATCTCAATAATTTTTGTTCTGGTCCACAAATATGGCAACTGGACAAGAAAATGGAATTCATGGTCGTAGGTGTCATATTCTTCCTGCACAACCAAATTAAATACATGAGTTACTGAACAATAATTTAAGGGTTTGCTTTAGTACTCCACTTCTGTTAAAAATTTTAGAAATCTTAAAGTCATTAACTGAGGGCAAATCTATACATAAAATAGTTAATCAAATTCTAACTTGGTATAAAAAAAGATAAGATTCTAAAAAATTTCAGATCAGTCCTGTTCATTAAGCAAATCTCATCGGTTTGTTATACTCCCATTCCTCCTAATCCAATTGGTGGGCGCTTCCGTATACCTTGTCGGCGTTTGCGTCAATGTCTTCTCTGTTCTCTCCAATCTCCATGCACTTTGTAGAATAAAGACGCGTGCGCGCATAGGAGAGGCGCTGGGTTTGTACAGCATGCCTCTGGGAGCTCCGATTTCACCGTCATGAGTAAAAGGAATGGAATGATTCGGTGTTGATATGAAGATGAGCAAAAATAAGTAGCAGTAAGAAGTCTGTTGAGTAAGACATACCAGTGCTCCTGGCTTGAGCGGCTCCACAGCTGACGATTAGCAACAGGAGGAGAAAGAAAGGCACTCTCAAACCCATTGTGTGACGGTTCCCTTGTTGACCTACCATTGAAATTATCATAATAATCCAATTAAATAATTTGAATGAGGCAACGATAGAAAAGGAAGGGTGGAATTAGTCTCAGGAATAAGTGAGCCTGGTTATATGGTATGATCCAAATCGAGAAATCAGAAAATGAAGCCGACGATTTAAGGAGCCAAGAAACAGGCTGACCGACAAATCGATATATAGATAAACGATTCAATCAACGAGGCGGCAAATCAGGGAATAATGAACAAATTGAACAATTTGAGAAACGGGAGAACATCGCAGAGTAGAAGAGAGTTGGTGGCGCAGGGCTCAAGGAGCCGAGGGCCAGCGCAGCGAGGCCAAGTGAGCGAGGCGAAGGGCCAACCCAGGAGAGGCGCCACAGCGCGAAAGACGGGCAGCCAGCAGAAAGGGGGCCGAGCTGCACGGGGAACTAGGGCGCCAAGCGGGCCAGACGGGCTGCCAGGTGCGACCAAGGTTCTGGCGCAGGAGCCAAACGCAATGGCGAAAGGGGGAAAGGGAATCGGCTAGGAAGCCCTCACGGCACCACAAGCTTGGCCAAGAAGAAAAGCTCCAAGAGAGGAATGAAGACGAGAGAAGCAAGGCAACGAGGAAGGAACCAAATTACGAGTGGGCAGCGCTAGTATGTACCTGTGCTGCCGGCGACGAGCACGCAGAAGATCTGAGGATACATGCGCGCCATCGATCCAGCGCCATCGGACGGCTAGGCGCGCGAGGCCGAGGGCGGCAAGAAAATTTCGCAGCCACGCGAGCGCGTGCAGTTGGTCAACAACGGCTGAGAAACACGAGGAGAGCGGCATTTCCACCGGAAATAGATATCTTTCAGATGTTTCTCTCGATAAAGATTCATTATTAAAAAAAAGTTGAATGAACTTAATGCACAATGTTATGGCCACCTGTCTTTGGGGATTTCTTATAAGTATTTTCTAAATGGTTGATGTTCCAAACTTTGAAGTACATATAAGTTGTGCTGGGCTTTCTGGTAACTTTCAATAGGCTCTAGTTTGTAGATTTAGACATAATAAACTTACTTTTTTTCTTATTTTATCGGACTTTGTAGATCCTTGAAGCATACAATGGTGGAAAAGGTAGACTAGCATTTTTGTGGTTTTTGATTGCTTGTATGATCCCGATGTTTTCTGTGCTATCCATCTTCTGGTCTATTTGGAATCCACCTTTGCTATAATGAGCAGAAAAGTTGTATAGTGGACCAGTGCAAGCATAAGAACCACCAACCAACATTAAACTTTGGTGTTATTACTTCAGTACGTTAGTACGTGATTACTAATAGTGATCAAACAATTCTCCAAGTTCTTTTCTTGTTATTAGCACTTATTTTGCCTGCGTGTTCGTACTTCTGCTCAACAAATTTGCTGCTTGGGTAAAGCTATTGGGGAAATCATAAGCATTTCTGATGAAGAAATTAATTTTGATTAGGTTCCTATTGTTTGCTCCGTACTCTTGTTGATAACAAGTCTAGTACTGATCCAATGGTGTGTTACAGTAATCCCAACACCCAACTTCCAACTTCCCACTCCCCAAGTCTTCTTTCTGGGGTACGAGAAGTCTTTTCTAATCACTAGGTATTGTTTGCAAGTTTGGTAATTTTTGCTTGACACATGTGCTGCTTGGATAAAACGATAGTGCCAAGTTATTAGTGTGAGACTTGTTGACATTTATGATAAAGAAGTCAAAGTTTATTGTGAGAAGGGCATTGTTGATTTCTTCCTATGTTGAGTTGCATTTTATTCCTAGTTTTAGACAAGAAAATTTTCAATCAAGAAAATTTTCTTTTATCTTTTGCTGAAAAGTTTCCATAGATAGCAAGTAAGCGAGATGACATCCGCACAGTCTTCGCTGTCGTTATCGACGACGCCGAATGCGTCTGGCGCTCCAATGAAAGGAATACCTAAGCAAGATGGCAGAGGGATATCGAAAAGGCCTGAGGGCCGAATGACCATCATGGAGGTCACTCCCATTGGGGTCCCTCTGCATCCCAAGAAAGTAGCGGTAGCATTCTGGACAACCTGCGTGATAGTTGCAAGGGAATGGGTCCCCATCACCACACCAAGCTGAAAGTCTCTGATAAGAGAAGAGAAAGAGCAGCTGTGAGATGAAATTTCAAGGTCGTTCGAGATCCCAGTAGAAGTCCAAGGACTGGTGCGATGGAAGGTGTTCCTCGTGATGAGAAAAGTGTGGAAGACCTTCAAGAGCATGCTTGTTACAGAGTACGTGAACAAGGATCATACACCCTTCACGAAGTATCCTTTCGTGTGGACGGATACATAGGACGTCTTTGTGCAGATGAAGATGACGACCAAATTTCAGGAGCAAAGTGCGGCGCACAAGACTATCCAGACACAAGACACTCACCCCCACAGACTCAGCACCACTGGGTACGTAGGTAAAATCCCGTAATGGAGGAGGAAGGACAAGGAGGCAATACGGTGGGAGGCCTCCCGGTTATTTGCCGAGATCACAAATGAGCGCGCCCAAAACTGGTTAAGAGCGAGGTTATCAACCACGTCTGTGAACGCCATGTCTGTCATAAACTCGGTAGACGAGAAAGTGTCCTAACGTCTGGTAAGACATGTCGAACTACCTAATTGTTAATAAGTCAATAACTTCATAGGGTCTAAAATAACATGACGGCCTCTTGCAGCAAACATTGAGTACCCAGTCTTCTCAAGGCTCCTTCGAAGCAGATAGGGAGAGGGATATACTATCCACAGCCCTAGGAAACAAGGAGCACCCGAGTCGCATGCGAGGCCTTGGGGTTTACTTACCTTGGAGGTAGAGATTCCCACATGACTTCGAGGCGTGTAGGAGTAGGAAGTGATCCAAGGTCGAGCGCGAGGAACGGTTGAAAGAGGAGATTCGTGCTGAATTTTGAGGACAGATAGCACCATTGGAGGAAAAGTTGGATCAAGTCCTCAACCAGTCGCAAGCCGCCCCCGTTATTTTAGGAGCTAGTCCCACCCAATGTCGGAGTAGCTGCGCGTCTACGCCACTTTCTGAACATAGCAACGTCCAATTACCTATCGACAACATTCAGGTAATGTACATCTCTGCAATGCTACATAGATAGACCTGTTGTATGCCTTAGCTAATCGTGTATTGGTATGTAGGAGCCCACGCCATGCAACTTTAGAGTCAGGCTTGTTGGCTCCATTCCCGTTGAGGCTGGGCGGGGGATGGCGTATCCATGCCCGCTAGGGACGCTGGTGCACGGTGCCCAGCTAGGGACCGGTTTCGTGAAGTTCCAGGTGGACATGGTACATGATGTTTTCAGGGCCGTCCCACTAGAGAAGCCCCCAAACGACGAGATCATGACACTATGGGATGCCGTCCACACATTCGTCCAATGGCCTAAGAGGGACATCACCCTGGACCCTTCCGTGCCGGCATCTACCCAGCAAGAATAGTTGGCCTCTCCACACGACCATCTACAGCCTACAGCCTCTCTTACCCTTCCTCTGATGTCCTCACGTGCACCTGATCCACGTCGGCAAGCCGCCACCATATCGGCTCCCATGAATACCACACCTGTAATACCCCGTGCAGACAACAGAGAATTAAATGATTTAGAGAAAAATTAATATAATTACCTAGTTGAATATTAGAAATTTTGGGTTTGGAGAGAAACTTGGGCTTTCGGCCCATGGCCTGGTGGCCCATGTGGGGGCTATCTAGCATTTAAGAGGGGCAGATTGAGAAGAAACCCTAGACCCAATCCCCAAAAAAAAACCCCAGCTAACTTTACAGCCGCCGCCCTCCTTCCCTAATTCTCTCCCCAAGGTCTCCCCCTCTCTCCATTTTGGCTCCAGGGTTTTTGCTCGGCCTTGGTTCGTGCGCCAGGGGCTTTTAGCGCCGCCACAGCTGCAGGTGCCCCTCGCTGCCGTCATTGCCGCCGCTTCATGCCAGCCCGGCCGCTTCTTCCTCCCGATGCTCAGCCACCAACTTGCTCTCGCTCAACCTCTTGCTCAGACGCCTCTGCTTCTCACTTGAAGCGGCTCGCCGCCGCCGCCACCTCATGCGCCTCGCTCGCTCCCCCTTCAGCGCCTCCTCTCTCCTGGCCGGCTTCGCCTGCCGCCGCTGCCGTCGCCCCCATCACTTCCCCGACACCACGTCCCCTCGTCCTCCATGCCGCCGCCTACTCCCTACCGGCTCGGCCCCCATGGCGCAGCTGTCGCTCGGCTCCACAATTCGCCGTCTGTGCAGCCGCCTCCTCACCATCGCCGAGTTCATCTCCCATGTGAAGAATAGATGGGCTGAGAAGACCATTGTGGATCTCTTCACAGAAGAGTTCAAGGGCGCCCACGTGAATTCTATGTTCGTGCTTTGAAGTGTGGGAGGCTTCAGGTGGGTGGGCAATTGGTTCACGTAGACTATTGTGAAATCATCCCAAAAGATAAGCCATTTCTTACCTAAGCTTGAACCACCACTCCTGGGTGGTGATATTTCAATCCTTCAGAATGATGTTGATGTTGTAACCGTTTGCTCTCCTTTGAGGTGGTGTTGCGGCAGTTGAATCAGTGCGGAGAGGAATCGTTAAGGGCAAGAGTTAACTCGTGAAGTGATGTATTCCCTCAAATGTAAGAATGTTCATGGGATCGACTCCTTGTGAATTTTCTTCAGATACATCAGATCCTAGGTGAAATCAGACGAGAAGTGGTGCTGGGGCTGTTCAAAGAGCATTTGTTACATTTGGCATTTGGGGTCGGCTCGTCTTTCTCAGATGCAGGTAGAGATGTATATGCTTGGTTTGGTTAGTTTATATGTATACTTTTGTGAAGGCATTTGATTTGAGATGTGAGTCCTCCGAGTTACATTTCTACCTTATGTTATAGTAGTACTTCCAAAGACTCTACCGATGCACTAAGTGGTTATAAAGTTTTCAATGTGGCTCGAATTATTAACGCCTTATTAGTTCGCTTTGGTGAGTCTCGATTAGATGGCATCATAGAAATAGCAAAGCAAATATATATATATATATATATATATATATATATATATATATATATATATATATATATATATATATATATATATATATATATATATATATATATATCACCGCTTCCAAACTTTGGTCCAGGTTTCAATTGTAACCCATCATAGAAAGAGGTCGCTATTTTTCATTATTTAGTGACCTATTAACATTTGCTTGACCAAAATGTACTGGTTCATTTATTCCAATTTCTGAGGCTCATGAAAAGAACCGTAGGTCAAATAATTCAAGGCCCTACTGCTCTCAAATCAGCCTCCTTCAGTTTATGTAGGGCTCTTAAGCAGCCAAATATGTGAAATATAATTAGGGATATTAGCATTACATAAGCTGACGTCATAGAGTGTGTTAAGTATCATTTATAGTTGGCCATTGAACATTTGAACAACCACACCTTGCCAATTCTTGCATACATGTTAATCTGGGTTGAACGTGACATCCAGGGTGAATGGGAGTCTTGGTCCCAATGAGGATCGCTATCTCTTGATTGGATTGCACACAGTGAATGTTATATACTGTATCAATTGCCAACGACTCCTTGGCTGGGAATATGTGGTGGTGAACCTCGATGTTAAGCGTTCCGACTTTTGTCTTCCATCTCACGGTTGAGGCAAGTGCAAGTGCAAGTATTATTAATGAGTTGTTACATTACCTACTTGATGAATGCCATAGTTCAATGATAATGCTTACTGCTTGGTAATGTTGATGAGCATGAGTGCCATAGTTTAATGTTAATGTTTTTATGACGATGCTTATGCGATGAGGCTTATATGAGACTGTTTACATGACGACGCATTCTAATGTTTATGCGATGACGCTTACGTGGTAGTGTTTACATGAGAATGCTTACATGACAATGTTTATATGGTGATGCTTACATAATAATGGTTATATGTTGATGGCAAGAATGATGGGCTAAGGTGAGCAATGAGGCTACCTTGTTAATGATGACAATGATGAATCATGATAATGACAATGGACATGTGCATTTGCATCATTACATTCATTTCTGAACCTTGGACTACGTGGTAGCCAAGGGTTGTTTCCTTGAGGTCCCCGTCAGGCATTGGATGGGCGTTAGGTCCCCATCATATATTGGACGGGCTTTGGTCCCCACACTCGTGGAAAGTCATGTAACTAGTCCAGTGAGGTTGGTGAGAAAGTTACATGACTTGGAGTGTGGGCTTTGGATCCCTGTGCCTAGAGGGCACAGGCTCAGAGTATGTATCGACGGATACACTACTCGGTATTACCAGTAATTGCAAAGATGTGAAGAATGTGCATTCATGACATGATCATCGCATTTCTGCATAAGATGGATTTGTTTGTTTAGCATTCAATGATGTGTTCATGATGGAATTGTTTATTCCCTTTGACTGCTTATGATGCCATCATAAGAGATGGGTTTGTGGTATATCATGCTGTTATTCATGATGGAATTGTTTATTCCCTTTGACTATTTATGATGCTATGGTTTGATTTACTATTGCACTTTGCTGAGTCGTGGACTCACACTTGCTGTCTTGTGTTTGCTAGGTACCTCTCGAGGTAGCGACTTGCATGGGAAGGGGTAGACTTATGCACGTCACATGATCACTAATCACAATGAATAACCGAGTCCATTTAGCCACAATTCTTATTCTTGATAATTGCTCTAGATTCTGATTATGACCATCCTTCGTGGTGGTTGTTATAATTGTGGTCATGTATGATCCATTTATGTTCTCATTCATTCGTTGATTGTGTTCAGTTAATTCTCGTTGATGGATTAGAATGTTTGGTTGATGGTTTATTGAGTTGTTGAAATTAATTGGTTCAGTAGAGTCTCAATAGTTGGAAATAGGGTTGATTAGAAGAGTATGGATGCCCTTTGTGATTATGCTATAGTTGTTTAGCTTATCCTGGATGTTCTTTGATGATTCGTTAAATTAGATGATTAGATTGTTGATTGATGCTATATTAAACTGTTTGAACCTTCGGTATAGCCATCTATACAAAGGAGGTTCTGCCGGATTTTAGAGAAATATCTTAGTTCTATTTGGTTAAAGTATTATTGTTTGAAAAATGGTTGAAATTATTCCGTATTGCTGTTGTACTTTAGTCTGTTAGGTAACATCTTGGCTTCCGCATAGCCAGGGTGTTACAACACCGAGCATGTACGAACAATGTGCCCATTCGTCTCCTGTGAAGAACACATACCAGCATGTCAGCTAGACCAAATCGAAGAAAATCAAGAAGGCACCTCAAAAGTGTTGGACATTCTCGCTAGGAAAGCTGATGGTCCCAGATACGCTCTTAGTTAGCCTTGGAATGGGTGCTGCTTCTTTCCATGCGTGGTACATGGGAAAGACCAACGAGACAAGGACACAACGCCCTACCGGTTAAGTACACGGCAGGGCATTTTCTCCATGAGCCCGACTTCTTCGTGGTGGGCTTCGACGACTTGTTCAATATCTTCAACTTCGACGCCCTCGACGTCTCACTTTTAAGATGTTGGATACTGTAAGTATGTACAATTACGGCCTACATTCATATAATACTGATAAATGCCGTAACTCTTTGCTTATGTATAGACACATGATTCTCAAAGCCAAATGAAGAAAAGAACTAGTTGGTTTTCTCAACCCACACTTGATCTCTGAGCAATGCATCAACGACAATGCATCCTACGTCGAGGATTACGTAACAACGGGACTGCATGCTCACAATGACAAGGAGCACATACTTGTATCCTACAACCAGGGGTAAGTGCTTCACTCATTACTATACTCATTGATTTGTACTTCATATGCAATATGAAATTAGTTTTAAGGACTATGGCAGCATACATGTGTAGGTGGCACTGGATTCTAATTGTCATTGTACTAAAGTGGAACAAGGTAATATACCTTGATTCCCTAATCAAGAGCCAGCACGACTTCACACTTGTGCAACAATTAATCAACAAGTAAACTCATTTCATTCATAAATAACTCTATGTACCATTCATTTGCAATGGCTGAGGCTAACTTTTTCGAATCACGTAGGTCGTTCTCCACGTACATTGCCACAGGAGGGAGACACGTGGAAGGGAACACCACACTGCGACATGTGACACAATTTCTAGTACCCGCTAATACACAATAATCCTATATCATACTTCGTAATGATGTCTCTCAAGCTGAACAAATATATGTATGTAATTCCATTTTTGTAGTGCCACCAGTAGTTACAGGGCAACGTATGTGGATTCTATGTTTGCCACCATATGCAAGAAATCATAGGTGGTAGGCCCAAGGATCCAAAGGTTTGTCAATCTCACAATAATTATTTCTTACTTATCAATTAATATATATATATATATATATATATATATATATATATATATGTGTGTGTGTGTGTGTGTGTGTGTGTGTGTGTGTGTGTGTGTGTGTGTGTGTGTGCTTACGACTTTACTCTTCTTAGCGATAGAGGATCAACATCTGTTTAAGTACAGTCCAACTGAATGAACTCTCCGAAATTTGAGGACGGGTCACCACCTTCTTATAGACGAAGGTCATTAACCCAAAAGGAGAGTTTCACGGGGCCGAGATTGAATAATTTTTTTAGTGACAGACAACTTTTTCTTACTGTATCTGTGTAAACATGTTGTAAAAACATTACGACAATTCATCTATAATCAGTCTGTAAATTTGTTTATCTATGATATATGTGTGTTTCTGTGATCGATATATGTGTATCTGTGATATATCTATGTATTTGTGTATTTGCTTGTATCTGTTATCTACATATTGTTTTTAGAGGGCATGCCTAGCATTTCCTGAGGCTAACCGAAAAATAGAAAATTTTCTATATCACTACAACAGGACCAATCTATCCTAACACACACTTTGCAACACATATAGCATGTGTTGCAGGAAAACTGTACCGCAACACATATTCTCATGTTGCTACGACCAAGTGTAGAAAGCTCTAAACATACTCAGCCCCTAGTATGTTACCACACTTTGTAGTTTAAGTTACAACACTTAATAGATGTGTTGCTAGGTCAATGAACAAATTTTAGACGATGGGCTAAGATACTTTGTTGTTGTAATTCTACTAATTTGCTTATTTGTTTTTATAAGAATGGAATATGCATGCCATCATAATGTGGTTATCTATTATCTCACCATGGATTAATTTTTACAATATTACATGCAAACTAGTTCAAGATTAACGGCATCTGATAAACAACAGTTCAATATTGAATAAGCATATTTAGTTGGCTTATGTACCGCTCTATTTTTTATCTTGTGTTTTTCAATTTATTATTATTATTATTATTATTATTATTATTAAACCATCGTTTTTAAAGTTATGAAATGAAATAAACGACAAAAAAACTTGTTTTTTTCCAGGTGCAATGCTCGAACACAGGACATGGGCGTTCGCATCCGACCACACTACCAAACAAGAAACTCATTGTTTCAATCAAGATATAGAACATTATTTCTTCTTATCTTCTTAATAATAACTACTAAAAATTAGAGTTTAACTCCACCGTCCCACGCAAATACCCACCTCACCCACCACAATATCATAACCACCTCACCTCGCCCACTGTTTTTTTTTCCCTTCCCATCCCTTCCTCCCCAGCACCTCGATCTTCCTCAGCGACGCCGCCGGCCTCGCTCTTCCCCACGCCGCCCTTGCCACCGCCGCCACCATCGGCTCGCTCCACTCCCACTCTCTTCCTCCCTCTCCGCCGCCGCCGGACTCTCTTCCTCCTCTCGCTGTCGCCGCCCGGGTCATGACGCCGCAGCGGTCTGCTGCGTGGCCAGCGTGCGCCCATGAACTACTGGCGCGATGTGCCCGTGGAGACCATCACGGTCGCTGCAGCCTCACGAAGGAGTCCGGATGCCCATGAGGACCTCCCACGTCTTTGCGGTGGCGCCCGCGCCGCTCGTGTCCTCGTGGCGGCTGGCTCCGCCGACGCTCTACTTCCTCGCCGCTGGTGCCGAGGCCATGGTCTTGGAGGCCTTCCTCCCTGGAGCCGATGGCGGCAAGCGCAGCCGTGTCCACTCAAGTGGTGAGTGCTTCGGGTTCCACTTCCACCGCCCCTAGCTTTTGTTTGCTCCGTCTTCAGAGTGCAATGCGTTTATTGTTTCTACGCTTTAAAAACTCTCCTAAAGTTTATTCGCATCGGCGCGAATTAGAGTAATGCTAATGCATGATGTTGTGCCTTCGTCATTAAGCTCTGCGGTGTTAATTGTGTCAATTAGGATTGATCCTTTTGTTATGCCGTGCTTACTAATGGAAACATTCGCTTGAATCTAGGCATTTTAGTCCCTACATTATAGGAAGCATGCTTCTTATGAACCAATACTGGGTGTAACAGTTGAGAAGCTAAGTTCAAGATGTAGATTCCTCTTGGCGGTAGTGATTGGTATTATTTAGACCAAGTGGATTGGTGATTCGGAAAAAAAAACTTGATATTACATATATATATATATATATATATATATATATATATATATATATATATATATATATATATATATATATATATATATATATACTTCTTGCTAATTTGTGGTTGCATACCAGTGCACATGGATTTTAGTATCGTTCATCGATGAAAAACTTCTTTCGCTCTTCTTTTTATTTTCTCTGTGTCATTGAGGATGCTTTGGAAAGAATTACCTCGGGCACAAAGGTTTGTTTCAAAAGCTGAAACCAAACTTCTCATTTGATTCCTCTGTTTGTATACACGAATTTTCGAGGCGTAGTAGTGAACAATGCTAGGAGATGCTTGGAGAGTTTTAATCTTGTAAAGTCTTCTCATGAAGCGGGCAAAGCAAATAATGGATGGTGGCGGCCCAAAATATGAAAGGTTGGGGAAGGTCGGGGTCTGATTTCATCCTTTGGGCCAATGAGTTTGTTCCTACTTAGAAACTGCAAATTAATGCCAAAGCATTCAAGAATACAAAGCTCGAAGGCCGTCATGACTTAGCAAATAATAAGTGGGAAGTTCTCTTAGCCCACTTCCAATTGGTACATTGTTATTCCCTCCTTATCCCTGATGTAAACATATTTGTTTCGATCATTCTTATTCATTTTAAGTTTTCCTCCATTTTCCCTAACCTAGAGGCGTAACTAGGGAATGTTTTGGACATGTATTTTGAAGATCATTTCACATTACCTAGCAAAACTTTCCATTCTCATTGGAGTTCAGATCCATCAAAGATTAAAAAGAACAATGTATGCCGGTACTTTATCTTAGTCAAAGCTTACTCACATTAGATATTTACTTGATTTACTGTTAGTAACATATTTTTTTTGGGTGCGAGGTTATTTAAACAACTTTTTTGCTTTGTTGGTGGTAGTCATATTATTATTTTTGTTGGCATCGTTGCTCGCTTATGCTTGGCCTCAATCTCTTAAAGACAAAAGATTGTCCATGGCTAGTTCACGTGTCTCATCATCACGTAGCTATTGTTCGATGTCCATTCTCTGGATAATAGTGAGGTATACTTATCTGGTCCTTGTAATGTCTTTCTTGCTTGTCCAAGGAGAATGGTGGTTATTTTTAAAAAATTAGTCATGAATTCTTTTGGTGATTATTCTTGCTTTTAGGGTTTACGCATGATAGCCCTTTTACAGGACATTGATTCATCATGGTAGTATAGTTTTTCATATAACTACTTACCTAAAGGGAAATGCTTCAAACCTTTGGATAGTTTAATTTTGCACTTATTTACCAACTGCATTTAGCTTTAATTACTTGGTGATATTCTGATAGGTTACATTTCATCTGTTTCAACTTGCATGTAATAACTGCTCACTTTAAAAACAGGGAGTCCCTAAATAGGTGTGAAACTCTGCATGAGTTATGGAAAATTCATTTTCTTAACCTTCTATGGCTTCATGATGAGTGGTGGTGTTCTTGTTGCTAACATCATGTAGCATGTATTTTTTTTTGAACTATTACCCTTTTGAAATAGATAGCAAACCTAGTTCTTTGTCAGGTATAACGAGGGCATATCGATGACAAATAATTGCCTCCACAAAGAACCATTCAATTCTCTGAGAATTTAGTTATGTGTGGCTTTGAAGCCACAGATAGTCTGTCTATAATCATGGACCCACTATCTAATCTACCACTACATTTGTTTTTCTTAATTTTGATAAATATGCATAATGCATCTTCTAAGGAAAAAAATAATGTAATATGCATCTCCTTTAATCTACGCACCAATCGAAAATCCATCATCATGATACCTTTTTAAAGATGTCAGTAGCTTGAATAGACTTCACCAAGTTTCAGATTGCGGTGCAATCATCCATCACTTGGAAAGTAATCCTTTGCCTACTCTCCCTTTTTCAAAGAAATATTAAGCAAGTTCAGTCCAAGGCATTTTTATTGCCATATGTTCCTAAGTAACACTGAATTAATGTTCCTGCTGCATAATTGGATCATAACACAACTACTCCATTGATTTTTCTAACTGCATCTCTGGTGTGCTGCGTATTTTGTCTAATATACTCCTCCTGGGCAGGTACGAGCTTATTGCATGTATGTTATTAAGAAAATAAGAGACTCATGTAGATGCCCTAGAGATATGATGGTTGATGAAAATATTGGTGCTTGGGTTGGAGAACTACTGATCGCTTCAAGGGCATCAATCTTGAGGATAATCTTGCTCGATGACATTGAGCATTCTAGTCTTCATTAGCCAAGAAAATCAAATCCCATTGGTGTCAACTCCCACTAAGGTTCATGAGGAAGTTTTTGGCATTTTTTTTTTGTAGATTTTGCAAGCCAAGGAAGTTAAAGAGAAGGCCAGTAAGATAAAGAAAGACTTTGGCGCTGATTTTTTCTCTGAAAATGAACCTGATTCAGATAGTATTTTGGCAATGGCCTTTAAGAAAGTTGTAATGGAGCAGCTCTCAAACTTTCGGCTCGACGTCTTCTCCCAAGATCCAGAGAGAGACTTCCAAGATTTGAGCAAATCCCGAAAGGTGTACATCAGTAAAGTTTGGGACTTGAAATATATTTACATCCTACATCATATTTACATCCTTGCAATTTATTGTTATCCCTGCAGGTTGAAAAGATCAACAGTTGAATTACTATATTTGGATGTTTATTTCTTTGATTGACGGATCAAGAAGCAAGGAATTTCATGAAGAAAAGAAAGTAGTAGTTAGATTTTATATTTTAGGGCTCACATTTTACTCCTATTCAAAGCTCTTGTGTTGACAATAAATCAGTTGTTTTTGTAACGTGGAATGATGTTAACAATACATATATTTATTTCTTTAATGCAATGCAATCTACCTTTTGAACATTGATCATGTTGAGTTGTGTTATACATTCTGCAATATGACATGCTTAATTCGCAAATAAAAATTCTTTGTAGCAATTATAATTTGTGATACGTAGCATATAAATGAACCGTATTTTTCCTGTATACTAAATTGTGTTGCAATATATCAATTATATGTTGCTAACAGGTGCTAGCAATGTTTCGAAAACATGTGTTGTTACAGATTACAAATTGTGTTGCAACTTTGCAACATTTTTTCTTTTGTACGACAACACCTAATTTGTGTTGCGGTAGATCTACCTTACAGCAACACGACCAACAACATCACTTATCATATGTGTTGCTATCCATCTTAGCAACATATATTTGTAGCTATAGCAGCATATACACGTGTTGCTATAACCTAGTCCTGTTGTAGTGTATATAGAGTGAACTATCACAAACGGTTTTGTGGTATAAACCGTCTGTGAACACCAACTATCACAGACGGTTCTGTGC
Source organism: Phyllostachys edulis (assembly GCA_036346405.1). Lineage (NCBI taxonomy): Eukaryota > Viridiplantae > Streptophyta > Magnoliopsida > Poales > Poaceae > Phyllostachys > Phyllostachys edulis. Next base: position 11,955,087 of record CM070561.1, on the reverse strand, counting down.
ACCAACCATCTGTGATATGTAGCCCGTCACACACGGTTGATAAACACAACCATCTGTGATGGCCGACATATCACAGACGGTTGGTAAACACAACTGTCTGTGATGGCCGATATATCACAGACGGTTTTATAGTCGAAGCCATCTGTGACAGTTGGCGTTCATAGACGGTTATTTATACGAACCGTCTGTATTGTGACTTCTCACAGATGACTCAAAACCCGTCTGTGATAATCGACTGTTATCATAGACGCAATAAATCAGACCGTTTAGAAACCGTCTTTGATGAGGGTTTAGAACCATCTGTGGTGACCCTCTGTGTGGTAGTGTTAGGATGAAAACGACCGGATATTATACCCTCTCGATCCTGAGCCATAGCCGGTCAGGACCATGTTCGGGAAGCCAATTCAATATATGACTGGGTCTAGGATCAGATCCAGATAGTTTATCCCGGATACAATATCAGAAAAATAAATCTCCCCAGATGCCCGACAATGTATATTGGTTGTATAAAATTCCTTTTAGCTTGGAAATATACAAGGAGAATCTCACAAATTCTAGAAAGAAAATAAGGGATTCAAATTTAAGCATTTGAACTCAACAAAATATTTTTTTGACCTTTTATCATATTTTACTTGCTATAACTAAATCATTTTAAATAAAAATATATAAAAAGCATTTGAACGCATGATTATTCCACCTGCGTTCCTCCGTTGTCTGTATCATGATTCCTGAATAATCTGAATTAGTATTCGTATCCGGTTCAGAATCCTGAAAAAATATTAGAATTCAGGAAGACCAATATCCACTTGTATCCACTGTAAGTCTGCAACCATGCTATTAGAGCACAGGACTCCCAACTTTCGACACTCCACCCTCTAATTACTCCTACTCATGTTGTCAGTCTCGTGGATGTCGTAGGCAGCGGCTTTGATAAGTTGGAGCAGAAACAACCGCGGCAAGTCGACAAGCAGCAGCTCCAATGGATCAAGGCACGCTTGACGGGTGCTGCTTTCAAGGAGATTCACACACCCGACCAAGGTGCACGTGATGAACAGCGGCTCTTCGCCAAGATACAATAATCTTGTGTCTTCTATCGTGCACTTACGTTGAACCAGCAGGGCCGTAGGCTCTCACTAAACGTTGCTCTCAATGGAAAATAGTTTCACGTATACGTAGAAAGAACTCAAGACTAGATTGCAGCTATACGTGGCTTTTACAGAGTAATAGCTCAGGTCTATCGCATACTAGACTTGTTGTTGCACGGCTTAGAAGTTTAGAAGAGAACATATGATTCGGTTCTTAATCGACTTAGGCGAGTCAATCCACCAACCCACTATGTGCATATAGCACTGATCTCAACCAACCACTCGCCAAGTCTCATTCATTTATAAACACATTTTTCTGTTTCCATTGGTAACCGATGTTACCACACTACGGTTCCAGTATCCAAGTTCTCATGGTAGCACTGTTTAATTATGTCCTATTGTTCAATCACTAAGCAGTCTAAGCACAACCAATAGTCATGTTCATTTAATCAACAGTAGTTTTACACATGTAATAACTATCCTTGAGGTGACAAGGGATAAATAGGTATCAACAATGAACAAGGAAGGGATTCATAATGATAATCAACTTTGGTATAGCCAGGCATCAACACTTAACGTAACATTTCATAAATAATAATAAACATGCAATTAATAATTTAAATAAATACTTTGCATTTGAAATGTAGGTTCAACATGATCAATGGTAAGGACTTGCCTTGCTCAAATGTGAATGGGTCTTGGTCTTGACTTGAAGCAGTGACGATGTCTTCGACGATGTTCGAATATATTTAACGTGAAAACGATGACTTCAAATAAACATCCATAACACAAATAAATTCAATCGAACTCCAAAAATTACGATTTTGGTACTATTGGAATGATCTTGAATTTAGAAACAAAAATCAAATCATTTGGATTTCAAACGAGAGAGAACGAGTTCTCCAAAGTTTGACCCGAGAGAAATTCCAGAAATTCTGAAATTTCTTATAGGTGGGTCCCACTGGAATTTTCTTTTCCTTTCAATTTGTTCTTATTAACGAAATTCCACTATGAGTGACAGGTGGGGTCCACCAGGGTTTTTATTTTCTTCTCTCTTTATTTTTAATCGGGAAAACCCGATAGGCTAACAGGTGGGGCCCTCGGTCCATTGGACCATGTCCACCCAACGGTTCACAAGGGCTGGGGCCCACTGGTCAAAGACTAGTGGTCCACGGATTATGTCTACGAACTAAACATCTAATCCTACGATTTAACTTAACTTTTAATCACGTTGGCCCCACTTGTCATACTCACAACTAATTAACTTAACCTACCGGCTTATCCCTAATGATGTCCATGTGGCGACCAAGTCAGCATGCCACATTAGCTTCTCCCTCAGCACAGAGCAGAGGCAGAGGAGCTCCATGGGCACTCAATGAGGAGCTCGCTACCGGCGAGGCGGGGCTTGGCTAGTACCCAGGAGGGGCAAAATGGGATGTAGCATCTACGATGGTGCTAACAATGGTGGTGGCGCATCGGGAGGTGCGCCAAGGCGACGACACCAGTGTTGCTATGGGGGCAACTACACTTCAGAGCTACTAGCAACTAAACAACACTGGGGTGAGCTACTACAAGCTATAGCTATGCTATCTACGGCAGCGGTGTGCTAAAAGATGCACGGGAGGGTGCGGCTGCGGCGGCCGATAGTGAAGAGGATGACCCACTCGGTGGCGGCGCTATAGAGGTCTACCGGCTACGATGACTAGCCTAGAAGGTTTTTAGGAGTAAGGAACATGATATGACGCGAAGAAAGGAGGAAGGAGCTCACCGGAGACGAGAAAAGGAAGAAGGGGCTCGGCGGCGGCACTGTTTTGACTACGAGGCGAAGGGGGCTCCAACACTCTAGTGCTTCAAATGGAAAAAGAAGGGGAGCATCAGGAAGAGGAAGGTGAGGCGATGCCGAGGTGCATGATCGTCAAGGTTGGGGCTCACCAGGGCGACAACGGTGAGGACCGCGGCGGATCGGAGGCCCAGTGCTCGGCTTCTTCTCAGCGATTGAGCGAGAGAGAGAGAGAGGGGAGTGAGTTGGGAAAATGACTGAGGAGGGTGAGGCAGCCACGGTAACGCTCTCTGGAGGGCTTTATAGCCGTGGAGAAGGGAGGAGAAGGCGGTGATGTTGCGTCCGAATGGCAAGATCTTGTGAATGCGCATGAATTAAGGCCGATGAGCTGGCGCGGTTGATGGGACAAGGTCGCGGCGTTGCTGAGCTCGAGGTCTGTCGCAGCAGAAGGAAATCGAGTGCATGACTTTGATGGTGGGAAGAGAAGAGAGAGGCGAGCGGCGCAGGCGCGCAGGTGTGGAAGACAATGAATAGGGAAGCTGATAGGTAGGTCCGGGGTCCACTGGGCAGTGAGTGAGCATGTCGACGTGCTGGTGGGTGGGTGCACGCGGAGATGGGCTATCGCGCGCGTGGAGGCAGGCCGAGCTGGTGCTGGTAGGCCGCGTAGGAGAAAGAAAGAGGAAGGAAGGCACAGGCACGAGCGGTCCAAGGGCGAGGGAGTGGGCCGCGCGCATGAAAAGAAGGCTTCAGCGGGGAGATGGGTTTCGGCTTGAGGGAAAAGGAGGGAAAGGAATGAGTTCAAAATTGTTGAGATGAATTTGAATTGCAAAATTTAAATTCAGAGGAATTTTGGACTTAACTTTTCTGGTAGATTTTTATTAATTCCAACTAATGCTAGGATTTGGATTTGACTTTTCGAAATGCACCCAAATGTTTGTAATTTCACAAAATGCAACAAAAGTTTTGTAAAAAACACATAATTCAACAAAGATTCAAACACACCCAAATTTGAGCTGTTACAATCGTTGGCAAGACGACCTTTAATATACAACAATTAGTACAATAGTTTTCACAGACAAAACTTCTAAAAGTTGCTCATAAGAAACATGTCCGTTTCATAATACCAGTCTGATGCCTCGTTCAAATCACTGGTGTCGCGATGCATATTCTTGCCAACCAAATATTACTATGAATTGCCAAAAAAAAAGTAACTTTACCTTAAAGAGATCAGATCTTAGTATTGGCAGTATTCCTAGTCTAATATATAACACTGTTAAAAGGTTATAAAATTTTTCACCTATCGAGGGACTATGGACGATAGCTACCGAAGCAATCACCACAACGACCGCAATAGAAGTTCTAGCAGCAACCGGAGTGATCATGACATGCATAGCAATTGCAAAGGCTACGCACAGGGATCCTACTGCATTCCAAGATAACCATGTTGATATATTATAGTGCCTGTAGCGCATGGGCAACTCAGTTGTAGGCGTTCCAGCGAACACAAGACTTAAGACGGCTAACGATGAGCACACAAATGCTATCGTGTTTGCCATCATGAATCCTTGAAATTCTTTCAATCGAGCTAGAGTTGGTGTTCCTCCGTTGGTGTGGTCATCAGCTATGTAACCCCCAGGCAAGGCAAAAGTCGCACCAAATGCCATCGTTATAATTAGAACTAAGGCAATGCCAAGAAATTGTGTTGCATCTGATAATACTCTGTCATCATTCTCTGCTGCTGATTGGGTACTATATTCTTTTTTCATGTCATCGTCCCGCAGACAAATATCACGGGTAGCATTGGCAGACAGTAGTGTTTCCTGTATCAAAATTCGTGAGCTCTGCAAACAGGAGAAAACAATATTGTTATTCTTAATTTAGCTCTAAGTTTAAGAAACATGTTAAAAACAAAAGGTCGCATTAAGCATATTACCAGCACACAGTGCAACCCTGTGGGAATAGTGTCAATTGAAAGTCCTAGCGGGGTATGTTGCATGTTGTTTGGTAAATTTAAGTCTACTTGTTTGTTCCCAAATAGACAAGCAAAAATCCACCAATCCCCAACCTCCACAGCTTGGTGTAGAGCAGTGTTCCCTTCATAATCTTGCTTGTTCAAAATTGACGACAGCGCAGGTGTCTTGCAGGCATATGCAACTATATCATATCTCTTATTCTTGACGGCAACATGAAGAAATGTTCTTCCATAAGTGTCGCGCAAACCAGCACAACCGGAATACCTTGTGACAAAAATGATGACGGCTGAAAGTCTACCAGCCGACGCAGCGACATGTATGGGGAACGACCCTTGTTTATTTGGTTGATATGCTGAATAAGCATCCGCTTCCAATATTTGCTTGGTAAGCTCCAATGGTGATTCTCTTATATTTAAAAAAGTTGTAATACTTTTGCCTTTTTCCACTGGCATAGCATACAGGGGAAGCATACGACGTTTGTCACTTTCCACTGATACCGCAAAGTGTAGAGGCGTATTTCCATGTAGGTCTTGTTGTTTAGTAAGCTGGTTGTTCCATCCCAATAGCAATTCTGTCATCTCTGCAATTTGGCCCTCTCTACGTTAAACAATACTATAGACAAAATACAAGTATAAAACTACAATAGGAAAATGTTCTACCCTTGAATCCATTTCTTAATTCTGTATGGTACGAGTGTTTTTTTTTTTTTGCAATTGATTGGTCAAGTGTACTTTGACAATTGACATGTATAATACTTAGGATGAAAATGGGCCAGATATTAACCCCCCGGTCCTGAGCCATAGCCGCTCAGGATCATGTTCGGGAAGCCAATTCTATATATGGCTGGATCTAGGATCGGATCCAGATAGTTTACCCCGGATACGATATCAGATAAAATCTCCCTAGATGCCCGACAATGTATATTGGTTGTATAAAATTCCTTTTAGCTTGGAAACATACAAGGAAAATCTCACAAATTCTAGAAAGAAACTAAGGGATTCAAATTTTAGCATCTGAACTCAACAAAAAAAAAAATTGACCTTTTATCAAATTTTACTATATAACTAACTCCTTTTAAATAAAAAATATATAAAAAGGCCTAATTAGTTCATGAAAAATTCTGAAAATTCCCAAAACAAAATCTAAAAAACCAATAAGACAATATTATTAATTGTTTAATTTTTTAAAAATTTGTTATGTTACATTTATTGCTTGTAGCAGTGTAAGGGCACTCCCAATGCTCCTATATCAACAATGTCTATAACCCGCCAACTAGGATGAAAGATGATGTGGAGGAGAAATTAAAAGAGAGAAGGAACTTGTGTCTTGCAAGACATAGTTTGTGCACGTAGACCAAAAAACAAGCAATAGGGAAAAATTGCATTGGGGATGAGGGTTGTATCTATCTGCAATATTTATGGGACCCACCGCATTAAACTGTGCCACCACACCCGTCGTTGTCGTGTTGGCCCGCTGCCATCCATCGGCCGCCATCATACCAGCCAAGTCACGATCGCATTGGCCCATAGTCGTCCATCGGCCACCGCCGCCGCCCATTGTCGCCGTTGTGTTGCCCGTCGCCACCAAATTCCTTTTGCCATCGCCCGTCTTCGCATCACTCGTCGTCACCGTGTGTAACATTCCCATTTTTAGTTCTGGAATAGCGTTTACCGTTGTTTCTTGTTCTCAAAAGCTCAAATCCAAATCTCAGTTTCAAACTTCAAATTTTGATTTGCGGTTTCAAAATTTCTTTCTTTCCTGGGCTTGGCTGTCCTTCCTTGGCTCCCTCCCTCTGTCTTCCTTCCCGGCCCATGGCAGCCCCAAGCAACCCCCAAGCCGCCCCTGGTCAACCCCGTCGCCCAGCGTCCAGGACGAGTCATCGACACATAGAGCATGCGCTCCTGTCACGTCTCGTCGCCGGCCCTACGTCGCTCTGCCACCTGCCTCAACCCTCCAAGTCGTTGCTGCCCCGCCCCGTGTCAATGCCGCGCTTTGGACGAGCCCATCCCATGCGCCCGTGACCCTGCCTGTGTCGCTCGCCATGACGCCGTGCCCCCATCAGCACCCACACCCACCCTGCTGCTCACCTGCCGCTCTCACCTACTTCCGCTATCGCTGCCGCCGACGTTGTTTCGCCCCATCCTCAAGACCGCCATGCATTGAGCGCCCCAGCCACACTGCTTGCCCATAAAGCGCCCTCAACGGCTCCTCCTCTCCTTCGACTATAAAGAAGCCCTTGCCCCTCCCTTTGTCCTCCCCACCATTGCTTTTTTCTTTGCCGACCGTGCAAAGCCAAGAGAGCCGAGCTCCTATTTCCGGCCGCTGCACCGCCTCGCCGTCAAAGTGCCGCTCCGGTGAGCCTCTGCACCAGCCGACTCCATCACCGCGTGTCCCAAGCGTCGAGGAAGTCTTCCCCTACCTCCATGCTCCCTCCCCGCCACCGTGGACTTCCACCGCCGCCACCGCTTCTCCTCTGCCCCCAGCCGCCGCCGCCCTGCCACCACGGCCGCCCCCAAGCTTCCCCAACCTCCCCTTCGGCTACCCCACCCCAGGCGCAGCCCGTGCGCGCCCTACTTCCCCCGGTGCCCCATCCCGTCGCCAGTACCGCCATGCGCTTCCACACCCGTGCCGCCGCCACCACTGCCCTGGTGCCTCTCTAGTGCCGCCACCACCTCTCATGGGGTCCCTGTCCTCATGGGGTCCCATCCCACTCACCAGTGGTGGACCCAAGATTTATCGGATGGGTGTTTGAAGTTAATAAAATATTATTCAATGGAAAAAATTAAAGATCTACGCTAGCAAAAAAAATAAAGTACATTTTTTCCGTACTAGAAATAATACCACAAAGAATTGAGAAAAAATACAAAATAATTAAGAAAAAATGTTGAATTGAGAATTTGGGATTTGGGACCAAGGAATGGATAATTAGGGGTGCACATGTGCTGCTATTGATATATGCAGCTTAACTCGCCGGCCCATGAATTTGTAGTTTGCAGGTTTTATTGGTCACATGAATTTTTATAACTTGAGAAGTTGAGATCACCAATAAATTATATAGGTATATCTGGATGAATTTATATTCATATTGCTGAAGTATGCCACTATCCTTTGCTACAGCCTGGTAATCTAACTTAAATCTAGAGTTATGTATTAGTCTCATGCTCTCAGCTGAGTTGAAAGTTTAGTTGTTTTGACCGAAAATGGTCTAGATATTCCATTATCTGCTACAATTAGCTTGTTATTGCTTAGAATCTTCCTATCTAATGAGAACTCCACATAGATACTTGAAAGTTTTCGAAGTATAATATGTTTTGAGGACATTACATGTTGATTTAACCCAATTTCTAATATATACATGTATTATACCTCATATATATTGAATTTTTGCCCAAAAATATTGGGTGTTCAATTGAACACCCTTGAACCCTATTGGGTCCGCCCCTACCACTCACTCACGGCCGCCACTGCTTGCGGTCTTGCGACGCCTTGAACGCCCATGCACCTCCCCGGCTCCTGTTTCCCTAGTGCTCACTCCCCATCTGTCTGGCGACGACTCGACGCTGTGCACCTCCCTGCTCCTGTTTCCCACAGTGCTCACTCCCCATCTCTCCCTCTCTCACAATGGCCAAGTGACGCCACAAGTCAATGGCTCTTGTCCCTCTCTCTCTCTTTGACAAGTGGGCCCCAAGCTTTAATGAACAGTCCAAGATCCCAAAGACCCGTGGACCAATGCACGTGGACTTCAGTTCGTGAGCTGTGTTGTGGACCAAGTCACTGCACAGTGGGTCCCCCACGTCAGAGTTTCTCTCTCCCTTTTTATTTTCCCGATTTAATTCCAAATCCAAACTTTGGGGGTTCCGTTCTCCCTCGTTTTAACTCCGATTTAAGTGAAATTTGTTTCTAAATTTGTCTAAATTCAAGATCTTGCTTTTGGTAGTGGACTTATTTTATTTGGAGTTCATTTATTATTTCTTGTGTATTTATTCATTCTCCTTGCTTGTTTGATCTTTTCTAGTACGTTCGTCTAAATAGAGTCCGAAGAAGCAGGAGATCTCCAACTTGATCAAGCTCAAGATTATCAAGACCCTCTTGCCTTTAACCCAGGCGAGTCAATACTGTGATCATATTGAATCTACATTTTATGCAAATTATATTCTTTTAAAATAGCAAATTGCATGCTATAATTCTTTATGCAAATGTATGTTAAATCTTAAGGTAGTTAAATACCAATTTGATAATTAATTAATTGTTTTTCCATCCTTTGATAATTGAATCCACGAATTCTTATGCTAGTCTTGCTTAAGTATCAGGGAATTAAATGCCCTAATCATCATCTTTTAATCATGAAAATGGATTTGGGCAGTCGTTGGAGCAAATGACTGAGATGGTTGAGTTAATGTATTTTGCTCCTCAAAAACCCAGATAACTTGCTATTACCGTCTGGACGGATGGTATGATGGAGGGTATGATGATGGGTGCTAATGCAGCCTAAGGAATGTTGGTTTGTAGATGGTATGTGGAATGAACCGCCCAGATAACCCTAAGGACTTAATCATGTGATGTCCTCCTAATATAAAACAGTGCAGCCACAAGTCTATTGTGCTGACCTGGCTAAATAATTTGTATCCATTAGTATAAGTTACACCAGGTAAATGACCTGCGACACCGTAAGCCTTCGCGGTGAAGGGTCGGGGTGCACGACGAAAGTCATTTAAGAGGGTGCAAGAGGGGGTTTGGGTAAGGGTTGATGGGTCTATATGAGCGTAACCCTTCTCAGGCGAAACCTTAGCAGGTTTAACTAATACTGAGGGATGCCTTGTAAAGGCCTTGTGGTGATCTCTCCTTGATCCACATGTCTAAGAAAGCGTGTGTACATATCAAGATGATTACCTTTTGTGGGTAAAGTGTATAGTCTCTGCAAAGTAATAAAGTGTTCGAATAGCCGTGCCTACGGTCAAATGCGGACATGGGAACTTACTAGAGTTAGTTCTATTTATAAAACTTTGTGGGTGGGATGAAAATCAGGTTGGGCTCACCTTGCCCTGAGATTGGATTTTTCCTGGGTCGTCGAACTCAGTGTTATTAATAAGTGGGGTTAGCCCCAATCAAAATAAGCATAAGGTGGAGGTAACCTCTACTGTTATTAGTATTGCACAATATCTCTTTACTAAAATGTGTTTTGGTTAAAATGCAAAGTGATAGGAATTTGTAATTATGATAATTGAAAACATTGCTTTAGCAAATAAAAGAACTCGAGCCATCCTTGATAAGCCTTGCATGTATTATTAATGCATCATGTGTGTTGGCTCGCAAGCACGGAAGTTGTGCTCATCCTCGCTCTTTCCCCCAAAACCCTTAGAAGTAGGAAATCATGGACATTAGGACTACTACGAGGATCCAGAAGTTGGAGGCCTAGGAGATGATGAGTCGTTTAGTTCTTTTAGTCTAGGTCTCGCCTTAGTCCAGCTGACTCCGTCGGTGCTTGTGTGAATTCAATATTATCCAAGTATTTGGTTAATATCGGACGCACACGGGTTTCTCCAGTCGCTTGCCTGTGAAGAGATGTGATCTATCCCTGTTGCTTCCACTGTAGTTTCCACTACTTTCATGTAATGTAATCAGTTTGGCCGCTCGGACCATATTGTAAAACTCGACCCGATGCGGTCTATGTCACTATGATGTTTGTAATATATTGAATGGTTTAGTTTACATCGTGTATGAATTGATTCAGTGATGTATTCTATGAGTGCTATCCACTGATCTAGGGAATAGCACAGTGTTTTCACAGAGGATTTGGATTTACAAAATCCGGGTCCGACAAAGCTGGTATCAGAGCATACGACTGTAGGAGCCTTAGTAGATTAGGCGTGCCTGAGGACTTGAGTCCTATTTTCAAAAAACTAAGAAAAGCTTTGGCAAAATATAGCTTACTTACTGCTTTTACTCATCTCCCTTAGTTCTTTACTTGTCCCTCCCTCACTTGAGTTTTTACTCTTTAGCTGACTCTTCCTCGTGTTTCAAAATTGTAGATGGTTGCACCGTCGTCCGATGGTCCATGGGACTTTTTCTCTCACAGAGAGAATGACAGCAAGTTCGTGGACATCTCCGCCAACTCATATAATACCTGGATTACCGTCACCAACCCATGTTCAAGGGCCGAATGACTCAAGTCATGGACCATGAATCTTGGCCTATGGAGGTATACCTCTACCCGAGGGAAGACCAGTTCATCACCCACACCTTCAGAGCCGAACATTCCAGGAGCCACTGTTCTGATGCAGTTCAGGACATAGCTCGTTTCGCCTCAGCTCGCCTGTGCTAGATGCACGAGGATGACCTACTGAGATCTCCGTTCTTGGTGATCTAAGGTTAGTATTTGCTTCTAATTATATACATTATAATCAAGAGAGATGATAGCTAGGTTTAGATCTAGATTTAGATCTAGCTTGGTAGTTTGCTCCAATTTAAGAATGGGTCTCACTACTCCTAGTCTACTTCAATATATTCTTGCTTGATATATATATTGCTTCATGAATAGTCACATAGCTAGCTACTTTGGATGGACAATTTAAGGTGAATGATGTGTGTAAGTGTAATGGCTAGCTAGCTATAGGAGCATTAATCTAATTTAACACTAATTTGTTACATGCGTAGCGTAGATGGACCGAAGCTGGATGTACGTTCAGAACCGTGTGAGTGAAGAGTATATTGATGGTGTGTCTACTTTTAGAAGAGCTACCGAGCAAGATGTGTTAAAGAAGGGGATGAAATTTATGTACTGTCCATGCATTGATTGTGATAATATGAAGATGTTTACCAACTCAGTGCAGATCGAAGCGCACTTGATTCGAAGGGGTTTCAAAACAGGGTATAAATGTTGGACCAATCACAGTGAAGAGCAAATTATACAGGAAGGTAGTAACATTGTAGAGGGAGACAACGATATGGTGGATGTGGACTGTGCTTTTGATGAGGATATATAGGTCGCACGATGACAATCTGGATCAGATGCTATGCGATGCAGAAGGGAACTATAGTGAGAGAGAGTTTGGTAAATTCAAGGGCTTGATGGAGGACTCGGAGAAACCTTTATTCCCAGGCTACAAGCCGGAATTCGTAAGGTTGTCATGCATGCTTAAACTGCTGAAATTGAAGGCAAGTAATGGTTGGTCCGACAAGAGTTTCACAGCGTTGTTAGGTCTCCTAGCGGACATCCTTCTGAAGGAAAACGTGTTGCCTAGAACCACCTACAAAGCCAAGGAGGACCTTTGTCAATTGGAAATGGAGGTAGAAAGAATACATACATGTCCGAATGATTGTATCCTCTACCGTAAAGAGTATGCAAACATGCATGTATGTCCAGTGTGCAAAGCATCTCGATATAAGCGTAAGAATCACTCTGATGATGCGCAAGGGCATCAAGGTGAAGCAAGAACCTCCTGCTAAGGTGTTGTGGTATCTGCCTGTAATTTTCCGTTTGAAGCGTTTATTTGCGAACCGAAAGGAGGCGAGATTGTTGCGTTGGCACTCGAAGGAGCGTAAGAAAGATAGAAAGCTAAGACACCCTACTGATTCTGCCCAGTGGAGAAACTTTGAAGGATTCGGTGCGGAACTGAGGAATATAAGGTTTGAGTTGAGTACAGATGAAATTAATCCTTTCGGTAACATGAAGAGCTGACATAGCACCTGGCCTATGAATCTATGTATATACAACCTTCCTCCTTGGTTGTGTATGAAACGGATGTACATTTTGATGTCACTACTTATCCAAGGGCCGAAGCAACCTGGGAACGATATTGATGTACACTTAGCACCATTGCTGGAAGATCTTGTGGCACTGTGGAACAAAGGGCTACATGTATGGGATGCATACAAACGAGAGAACTTTACTTTACGCTCCATGTTGTTTTGCACCATCAATGAATTTTCGCCTTGGTAACTTCGTCAGGTTCAAGATACAAAAGGAGCCAAAGCCTATCTGCGCTGCTTAAATGATATCGAGAGTATGAGGCTAAACAACTCGTGTAAAACTGTGTACATGCGTCACCGTAGATTCCTTCCCAAGTATCATCCATACCGTAAGATGAAGAAACAATTCATTTGGAAATGGACATAAATTGAGGACCTGTCAAAAGAATATCTGGAAGAAGCGATCAATTTTTGGGACTTACCTTATTGGGAGCACTTAGAAGTTTGCCACTGCATCGACGTCATGCGTATGGAGAAGAATGTATGTGATAACTTGATTGATCTCTTACTAAATATTCGTGATAAAACAAAAGATGGTGTCAACGCACAGCGTGACTTAGTTAATATGAACATAAGGACCGAGTTAGCACCGAAAGAGAACGATAAAGGCCGAACGTACCTTCCCCCAGCTTGCTACACTCTGTCTAAGGCTGAGACAAATGAACTGTTCTAGAGCTTGTATGGTGTGAAAGTTCCGTCCGGTTACTCCGCCAGCATGAAGAAACTTGTTTCTATGGCAATTTGAAATTAATTGGTATAAAGTCTCATGATTGTCATGTGCTGATGAGTGATGACACAAATGCTTCCTATTGCAATTAGAAATATTTTACCAAACAAGGCTCGAGTGGCAATCGTGTGGTTGTGTTATTTATTTAACTCAATTGCTCAAAAGGTCATCGATCCCGATGGACTAGATGCTCTGCAGGCCGAGGTGGTGACGACTCTACATCATCTTAAGATGTATTTCCCTCCGTCATTTTTCGATATCATTGTCCATCTCATTGTTCATCATGTGAAAGAGATAAAGATATGCGATCTTGTGTTCCTACGTCATATGTACTCATTCGAGAGGTATATGGGAATTCTCAAGTCCTATGTACGGAATCGATCTTGGCCGGAGGGCAGCATCATCGAAGGTTATGCAACCGAAGAGGTCATTGAATTCTATGTCAACTACATGGCTCAGGTGGAACCGATAGGTGTTCCTCTGTTTTGTCGTGAGGGGAGGATGCATGGAGGGTATCGGGACCATCAGAAGGAAAACAATCACTCTCGATCTGGATACGTACGCTTAAGCCCATTTCACGGTCTTGCAACACATGACCGAAGTGTCCCCGTACATCGATGAGCACAAAGACACGGTACGCCAACAGAATCCAAGCTGGTTAGAGGTTTGCATCACGAGATAGCACAACTATCGATTCAACGAATGGTTAAATGTGCGATTCACTAGGAGGTCATCAAGTGATGATTTGCTGTGATGGTTGGCAAAAGGGCCAAAATTTACAATTGTGACATGACAAGGATACAACATAAATGGGTACATATTTTATACGACAGCTTAGGATAGGAAGAGCACTGTTTAGAACAGCGGTGTCCGCATAGACACGTTTTACGAGCAGTTCAATACCGCTAGGCCAAACATAATGAAACGTGGGTTGAGCTCGCACTATGGGTTCGTAGAGGAGATTTGGGAGCACGACTACGTACTTTTGAAGATCCCCTTGTTTCGGTGCCATTGGGTCAAACTTCCATAGGGTGTGAAGGTCGACAAGTACGATGTCACTACTGTGGACCTCGAACGTGTCAGATACAAGGACGAACCATTCGTACTCGCTAAGAAAGTTGTTCAAGTTTTTTATGTAATGGACCTAGCAAATATGAACCGCCACGTACTTCTTCATAGAAAAAGAAGGATTGTCGGAGTTGTGAATGTCGTGGATGAGGAATAGTACAATCAATTTGACGAGTTGCCTCCTTTCGGAGACGGCATTAAGCATGAGAAAGAACTCAGTGAGGAAGCTAGCTATATGCGCATTGATCATCGTGAATGGCTATTTTTTTAAAGAAAATAGCGAAGTGGAATGATCCCACACGGTGAACACTGATTTGGAAATTGTTCCATTGTAATTAAGAAACTCAGCATGTAATTAATAAATTATTCCATTGTAATTGATTCGGTAATTAAGAAATTATTTCATTTGTGATTATATCTACTTTCTTGTTTTCAAAGGGCATGGCTAGCAATTCCTGAGACTAGCCGAAAAATAGAATATTTTTTAGCTATAGAAGGAACTATCACAAACAGTTTAGTGGAACAAACCGTCTGTGATATGTATCACAGACAGTTCTAAAATAGAACCGTATGTGATATGGTCGCTTATCACAGACTATTTTTAAAATAGAACCATCTGTGATATAGTCGCATATCACAAACAGTTATATTATGGAACCGTTTGTGATACTTATTACAGACGGTTCTAGAATAGAACCGTATGTGATATAGAATATCACAAATGATTCTTTAATAGAACCGTTTGTGATATCTCTTTATTAGTAGAGTCCCGCTAGGGTTTGCGCCCTTACTCCTTACTCGTCTGTCCCCCTCCCCAGCGCCCTTACTCCTCACTCGCCTGTCCCACTCCCCACCTGAGCACCCCCGACCTCGACGCCGCCGACCCCCGTCCTCGACGCCGCTGACCCCAACCTCCTGGGCTTCACCTTGGGTGAGTCTTCGTCCCTCAAACCTTGGGTGAGGCTTCAGAAATGGCGTTTAGCTTTCCGTGGTATTGGATTTGTTCTTCTATTCCTATCACCCATTGTTAGTAAATGGGCACCTTTTTACTACAGCAGCTCTATGGCTCTTGGAATCCTACTTCTTGTGCTAATTCTTCTATATGTTTCTCTCGATAAAGATTCAATATTAAAAAAAGGTTGAATGAACTTAATGCACAATATTATGGCCACCTGTCTTTGGGGAAATCTTAAAAGTATTTTCTAAATGTTTGATGTTCCAAACTTTTAAGTACAAGTAAGTTGTGTTGTAATTAGGCTTTCTGGTAACTTTCAATAGGCTCTAGTTTGTAGATTTAGACATAATAAACTTAGTTTTCTTTCTTATTTTATCGGACTTCGTAGATCCTTGTAGCATACAATGGTGGAAAAGGTAGACTAGCATTTTTGTGGTTTTTGATTGCTTGTAAGATCCCGGTGTTTGCTGTGATATCCGTCTTCTGGTCTATTTGGAATCCACCTTTGCTATAATGAGAAGAAAAGTTGTATAGTGGACCAGTGGAAGCATAAGAACAACCAACCAACATTAAACTTTGGTGTTATTACTTTAGTACGTCAGTACGTGATTACTAATAGTGATCAAACAATTCTCCAAGTTCTTTTCTTGTTATTAGCACTAATTTTGCCTGCATGTTTGTACTTCTGCTCAACAAATTTGCTTCTTGGGTAAAGCTATTGGGGAAATCATAAGCATTTCTAATGAATGATTAGGTTCCTATTGTTTGCTCCGTACTCTTGTTGATAACTAGTCTAGTACTGATCCAATGGGGTGTTACAGTAGTCCCAACTCCCCACTCCCCACTCCTTTGTGGGTACAAGTGGGTCTTTTCTAATCACTAGGTATTGTCTGCAAGTTTGGTAATTTTTGCTTGACACGTGCTGCTTGGATAAAACGATAGTGCCAAGTTATTAGTGTGAGACTTGTTGACATTTCTGATAAAGAAGTCAAAGTTTATTGTGAGGAGGGCATCCGTTGGTTTCTTCCTATGTTGAGTTGCATTACATTTCTAGTTTTAGACAAGAAAATTTTCAATTAAGAATTTTTTTTTGTCTTTTGCTCAAAAGTTTCCATAGATAGTAAGTAAGCGAGATGACGTCCGCACAGTCTTCACCGCCATCATTGATGTCATCAAATGCGTCTGGCACTCCGATAGAAGGGGTATCTAAGCGAGATGACAGAGAAATATCGAAAAGGCTTGAGGACCGAATGACCATCATGGAGGTCACTCCCGTTGGGGTCCCTCTGCATCCCAAGAAAGTAGCGGTAGCATTTCGGACAACCTACGGGATAGTTGCAAGGGAACAGGTCCCCATCACCACACCAATCTGGAAGTCTAACAAGAGAAGAGAAAGAGCAGCTATGAGATGAAATTTAAAGGTCATTCAAGATCCCAGCAGAAGTCCAGGGACTCGTGAGACGGCAGGCGTTCCTCATGATGGGAAAAGTGTGGAAGACCTTCAAGAGCATGCTTGTCAAGGAGTACGTGAACAAGAATCGGACGCGCTTAATGAAGTATACTTTCGTGTGGCTGGATACACAGGGTGTCTTTGTGCGGATGAAGACGACGACCAAATTTCAGGAGCAAAGTGCAGCGCACAAGGCTATCCAGACACAAAACACTCACCCCCACAGACTCGACACCACTAGGTACGCGGGTAAAATCCCGTAATGGAGGAGGGAGGACGAGAAGGCAATCCGGTGGGAGGCCTCCCCGCCATTTGCCGGGATCACAGACGAGCGTGTCCAAAACTAGTTAAGAGCGAGGTCATCAACCACGTCTACGGGTGCCATGTCTTTCATAAACCCGGCAGATGAGGAAGTGTCCCAACGTCTAGTAAGATATGTCGAACTACCTAGTTGTTAATAAGTCAATAACTTCATAGGGTCTAAAATAACATGATGGCCTCTTGCAGCAAACATTGAGTACCCAGTTTTCCCAAGGCTCCTTCGAAGCAGTCAGGGAGAACGATATGCTATCCACGGCCCTGAGAAACAAGGAGCACCTAGGTCACACGCGAGGCCTTGGGGTTTACGTACCTTAGAGGCAGGGATTCCCACACGATTCCAAGGTGTATAGGAGTAGGAAGAGATCCAAGGCCGAGCGCGAGGAATGGTTGAAAGAGGAGATTCGTGTAGAATTTCGAGGACAAATAGCATTATTGGAGGAAAAACTGGATCAAGTCTTCAACCAGTCGCAAGTCGCCCCCATTATTTTGGGAGCCAGTCCCCCTCAACGTCGGAGTAGCTGTGTGTCCACGCCACCTTCTGAACATAGTGACATTCAATTACTTATCGACGACATCCAGGTAATGTACATCTCTGGAATGCTACATAGATAGACCTGTTGGATGCCTTAGCTAATCGTGTATCGTTATGTAGGAGCTCACGCCGTGCAACCTCAGAGTAAGGCTTGTTGGCTCCATTCCCATTAAGGCTGGGCACGGGATTACGTATCCATGCCCGCTAGGGACACTGGTGCACGGTGCCCAACTAGGGACCAGTTTCGTGAAGTTCTAGGTGGACATGGTACATGATGTTTTCAGGGCTGTCCCACTAGAGAAGCCCGCAAATGACGAGATCATGACACTATGGGATGATGTCCACACATTCGTCCAGTGGCCCAAGAGGGACATCGCCCTAGACCCTTCTGTGCCGACATCTACCCAGCATGAATAGCTGGCCTCTCCACACATCTACAGCCTGCGGCCTCTCCGACCCTCCCTCCGATGTCCCCACGTGCACCTGATCCACGTTGGCAGGCCACCACCATATCGGCTCCCATAAAGACCACATCGAGCATGTGCGAACAGCGTGCTCATTCGTCTCCCGTGAAGAACACATACCAGCGTGTCAGCAATACCAAATCAAAGAAAATCAAGGCGCCTCAAAAGCGCTGGACATTCTTGCTAGGAAAGTCGTTGGTCCCGGATAAGCTCTTAGTCAGCCTTGGAATGGGTGCCACTTCTTTGCATGCATGGTACATGGGAAAAACCAACGAGACGAGGACACAACGCCCTACGGGTTTCATTATCAAGTACACGGCGGAGTATTCTCTCCACGAGACCGGCTTCTTCATGGTGGGCTTCGATGACTTGTTCAATATCTTCAACCTCGACGCCCTCGACGCCTCACTTTTAAGATGTTGGATACTATATGTGTGTACAATTACGGTCTACATTCATGTAATACCAATGAATGCCATAACGCTTTGCTTATGTATGGATACATGATCCTAGAAGCCAAACGAAGAAATGAACTGGTCAGTTTTCTCGACCCACACTTGATCTCTGAGCAATGCATCAACGACAATCCATCCTACGTTGAGGATTACGTAACAACGAGACTGCAAGCTCACAATGACCAGGAGTACATACTTGTACCCTAGAACCAGGGGTAAGTGCTTCACTCATTGCTGTACTCATTGATTTTTACATCATATGCAACACGAAATTAGTTTTAAGGACTATGGCGGCATACATGTGTAGGTGGCACTGGATTCTAATTATCATTGTACCAAAGTGGAACAAGGTAATATACCTTGATTCCCTAATCAAGAGCTAGCACGACTTCACACTTGTGCAACAATTAATCGACAGGTAAACTCATTTCATCCATAAATAACTCTATGTACCCTTCGTTTGCAATGGCTAAGGCTAACTTTTTTGAATCACGTAGGTCGTTCGCCGCATACATTGC
Source organism: Phyllostachys edulis (assembly GCA_036346405.1). Lineage (NCBI taxonomy): Eukaryota > Viridiplantae > Streptophyta > Magnoliopsida > Poales > Poaceae > Phyllostachys > Phyllostachys edulis. The sequence continues at coordinate 11,936,010 of CM070561.1, read as the reverse complement.
CACAGGAGGGAGACACGTGGAAGGGAACACCACACTGCGACATGTGACGTAATTTTTGGTACCCGCTAGTACACAATAATCCTATATCACACTTCGTATTGATGCCTCTCAAGCTGAACAAACCTATGCATGTAATTCTATTTTTGCAGTGCCACCAGTAGCTACATGGCAACATATGTGGATTCTATGTTTGCCACCATATGCAAGAAATCATAGGTGGTAGGCCAAGGATCCAGAGGTTTGTCAATCTCACAATAATTATTTCCTACTTATCAATTAATGTATACAAGTGCTTACGACTTCACTCTTCCTAGCGACAGAGCATCAACATCCGTTTAAGTACGGTCCAACTGAATGAACTCTCTGAAATTCGAGGACGGATCGCCACCTTCTTAAAGACGAAGGTCATTGACCCAAAAGGAGAGTTTCACGCGGCCGAGACTGAATAAATTTTTTAGTGATAAACAATTTTTCCTTACTGTATTTGTGTAAACATGTTGTAAAAACATTATGACAAATCATCTATAATTAATCTGCAAATTTGTTTATCTATGTTATATATGTGTATCTGTGATCGGTTTATATGCATCTGTGATATATCTATGTATTTGTGTATTTGCTTGTATATGTTATCTGCATACTGTTTTTAGAGGGCATGGCTAGCATTTCCTGATGCTAGCCGAAAAACATAAAATTTTCTATATATAAAGCGAACTATCACAGACGGTTTTGTGGTATAAACCGCTCAGGAACGCTTATCCTGAGCATTACGTGCATCAACCGTCTATGATATGTAGCCCGTCACAGACGGTTGGTAAACACAACCGTCTATGATGGCCGACATGTCACAGATGGTTTTGTGGTCGAAGCCGTCTGTGATAGTTGACGTTCATAGACGGTTATTTATACGAACAGTCTGTGCTGTGACTTATCACAGACGGCTAAAAAATCGTTTGTGATAATCATCTGTTATCACAGACGCAATAAATCAAACGGTTCAGAAACCGTCTATGATGAGGGTTTAGAACCATCTATGATGACCCTCTATGTGGTAGTATTAGGATGAAAACAACCGGATATTATCCCCTTGATCCTGAGCCATAGCCGGTCAGGACCATGTTCGGGAAGCCAATTCAATATATGACTGGGTCTAGGATCAGATCAGATAGTTTATCTCGGATACGATATAAGATAAAAATAAATCTCCCCAGATGACTTGGAAACATACAAGGAAAATCTCACAAATTCTAGAAAGAAAATAAGGGATTCAAATTTAAGCATTTGAACTCAACAAAATATTTTTGACCTTTTATCATATTTCACTTGCTATAACTAAATCCTTTTAAATAAACAAAAATATAAAAAGGCCTAGTAAGTTCATAAAAAATCTAAAAATCCAATAAGACAATATTATTAAATTTTTAAAAATTTGGTATGATACATTTATTGCTTGTTGTAGTATTTATTGCTTGTAGTAGTGTAAGGGCACTCCTAATGCCCTGACATCATCAATGTCTATAGCATACCAACTAAGATGAAAGATAAGGTGGAGGAGAAAGTGAGAGAGAGAGAGAGGGAAGTTGTCTCTCTTGCAAGATATAGTTTGGGCATGTAGACCAACAAACAAGAAACAACGAAAAATTGCATTGGGATCAGGGTTGTATCTATCTACAATGTTTATGGGACCCACCACATTAAACCGTGCCACCACACCCGTCGCGTTGGCCCACCGCCATCCACCGGCCGTCGTCGTACCAACCAAGTCGCGATCGCGTTGGCCCATAGTCATCCACCGGCCACCTCTCCCGCCCATCATTGCCGCTACATCGCCTGCCGTCGCCAAATCCTTTTGCCATCGCCCATCTCTGCATCACTCGTCGTCGTTGTGCACTGCCCGCCTCCGCGTCGTCGGCTCTTGCTGTCCAGATCCAGGCCCAATTCGACCGGATCTGGGCAGTACCGACTCGAAGGCTTCGGTGGATGACAGTGACAAAGGGGGCAGCGGAGGAAGGGGGACGACGGGGTGTCTCTTAGGGACGCGCGGAGGGTGACTGGTGAGGCGGCACTCAGAGACGGCGGGGACAAGGATGGCAAGGTGGCATAGGATGGGGTGGCGAAGATTGGGGACGGCGGGGGCGAGGACAAGGACGAGGGAAGCGGCGGAGCGGCATTGGCTAGTGAGAAAGAGAGAACATGGGGAGGGGAGGAGAGAGAGAACATGGGTAGGGAATGGGAGAAAAGAAATAACTAGAATACTATATTGGGAGTGCCCTAATAGGCTTACGTTTAAACTAATGTCATGTGTCCTGTCAGGCGTACCTATGCTATTAATCTATTATGTATGAAATTATGGCGTGTACTCATGCACAACCAATATTATTTTCTGCTTGTAGGTAATAACTGCATGCTTATTCGACCTGCATTCCTTCGTTATCTCAGATCCCGATTCGAATAATCTGAATTAGTATTCAGATCTCGTTCGAGAATCCGTAAAACAGAGAATCTTATCTCCAAAGGCGAGCAAGTCTAGAGTCTAGACAGATGAGAAGCGTAGTGTGTTGACCAATATATCCGAGAGATTAAGTCAATATATCTTGTTGTTTGCTTGGACCCCTCCCCACCCTCACGCAAAGCGGGACATGCGATTGATCCTCTACAATTTTCTCTACATTGAGATTTTTGGGTTTCTTTTACCAGATTTTTCTTCAGTATTTCAGAGCATAAATTGTAAGTACAAAACCTGAAAAATCAAAATTTTCAGTTTTGCCGACTCTCTGATTTTGCATCTCCAAAATTTGTTTATATCTGGGTGCAACTTGGAACATGAAACTTGTTTGCTAATATATGGATTAGCTCCAAGATTTATATAGAATTTTTTAGAGCAAGCCTCCACATTCTTTTTTAGGGTTCAAAGGGCAATTTTTGTGTATGCAATTCAACTTGACTTGTTTTCTAACTCACATGCCCCTTTAGTGGTTAAACATGAGGGGGGAAAATCTTGGTGAACCCTGATTAGCGGTACATGTGGACTGTTTTGAGGGGTGGGGCCAATGAGTCTATAATTTTAAAAGCGCATTAAATTACATATACATTTTCATCCCTATTTCATCTATATTTCAATATCTTGTTCATATCCACAGTTTTTCATAACTTTTTTTTTACAGAAGTTCAAAAATATCACAAAAAATCAAATGTGAATTTTGAAAGGTTTTTAGGTGGTTACCAGGTCGAGTGTTGGTGCTCATTTTATACACTTTTCCAACACTCAACTCTCGTATATTTCCATATAAAATAACATGTAAAATTAGAGGCAGCTCCTTTGCTGCTAGAAATTTCCACAATAATCCTAAAAAAAGGGGAATCCTAGAAATTGTCTTATTAACCGAGAGAAAAATGAGAAATATCTTATTTGATCAGCCTAATTACAGAGTTGTATATTAATCAAGTATATATATTACAGCTATTATACAACTATGTTTCTAATTATAAATATTCTTTGAGAGTTGCACAACAAATATGATTATATTTTAAGTCTAGTCTGCATAATTGCGCTAGCAATTCAACTAGCTTTTGAGAGTAGAGCGAGATGAGTAGAAGCGCATAAAATTGGGAAAGTGAACGATGGGTACCTTTGCTTCAAGAACCGCACATGCAACGATTTTGTCCATCTGTCCAGAGTATGACAACTGGTTGTCTCTCTGTCTGACTCCCGCAATAATCTGGTTGTGACACAGAGAGACACCAGAACAACGGTGAGGTGCCCTTGTCCGAACACGAGCCAAGCATGGATCCGCCACATCAAGACATCCACCGCGGGCATGTGGGCGGCGTGACGCTCGATGCAAGGCTGTCTCCCCAAGCTTGTTCTGCGTTCTCACGAGTGTCTTCACCTCCCATCCCCGTCTTCCTCTCCTCTAGCCAAATTAATCAAGAGAGAGCATTGCGACGTTCACGCGCCTGGCGGCGCAATGCAAGGGGTGTTGTTCCCTTTATTGCATGCACCCAAGAGATGCTTGGCCTTGTCGAGATTACCTCTGCACTCTTCAAGTACTTGTCACCATCGCCAAAGGTCGCTACTATATGGAGTGCAGAGTCCTCATCAGGTGACCCCTTGCAGGAGCAATGTCGACGCCGCAGAGCTCAGAGAGCGCTCAATTTCGACGACAACTTGAGATGCCACACCGGTCACCGCTGCGCCTTCCTGCCCGTAAGATCGTCGGTTGCGTAGTAGCTATGGCATGCCGCCATGAGCAGCTCGGGATGCATGGTGGGGGTGGACTAGGTGCATTGCCACGGCGGCATGGTCTGCTGGATTGGTCTGTGTTGCTAGAAGCCATCACCGTACCGCTGGTGTTTGTATCATTCACCGTGGGAGGAAGAAGGCAGTGGGGAAGAGAGATGGCGTGGGGAATGTTTGGCATGAGGCTTTGGTATTGGGAGTTGAATAAAATAGAAGAGAGCAGTGGGTTTGGCTGGGCACAAGAATGGCAGGGAGAATGGTTTCGGCTGGGACTGAGATTAGAATGGGAATGGGCATTGGGGAGAAGGAAATGGCAGTGGGAAGACATGATGAAGTGGGCTGTGCAGGGTAGTGATTGTTGGGAGAATAAAAAGGCAGTGGGAGAGGGTGGTGTCGGCTGGGAACAAGGAAAAGGGGAGTGAAGCAAATGGCAAGGAAAAGAATAGATCACACAGACATTTCGTCTGCGGTCGGTCAAACCGGGAAAGGGAGCGATACTAAAGTATGCATGATAACATGATTGGTGAAACACATGTGAAAACAAGAAATCAAAATAATTTAACTTAAAAAGCAGTCTTTCCAACAATTCGATTTAATTTTAAAAGAAATCTTTTACTGAAACATGGAAAATTTTAAAACTCAGTCAAATATTTTAAAATATCATCAAATTAAATATTAACATCCCGATTCTGAAAATCGGGGTGTTACAACAAACTCTGCAGAGTGTTAAATCAATCTATTCGAATAGCCGCATCCGCGGTCATGGATATGCTCCGGGATTTCACACGAGGGTTACATTTTCATAAAACACTTGGAAAGGGAGCTGTGTGATCTAAGTCATATAGTTGTGTGAATAATTTGATTAGATTTTGTGTTCTTTGTGAAAACAACTGCTAAATTAATATTGTTTATTTCTTTTACATTGTGTTTTAATCTATTATTCATATTCAAATTGCAAATGTTGCATTTCTGCAAAAAGAACCACATAAGTCATTCCTTTGGAATAAGCTGTCATATATACATTGTATTCTATGGTATGACTTGCGAGTACGGTTATTTACTCATGCTTGCTACAATCAATCGACAGAAGTGGAGGAGTCTTCACCCACTTTTGAGGAGGAGTTCTACGAGGGTGCTGATCGTTAGGTCTTGATCCCAGTCGGTTGCCTGTGGCAAATTGATGGGATTCCGCTGAAGTTTATTTTGTTCCGCTGTTGCTTATTTCTTTATTGCCAACCCTGCGAGGCTTAATAAATATAAAACTCGAACATAAGGTCAAAATGGTTATTTTTATTCAAATTACTCATTTATGCTATTATTTCATCTTGTGTGGATCAATATTCATCTATGTTGACACTGTGTGCACTAGCGTGATCCTGGACTAGTGCATTATACACAGAGGGTCCAGAATTGCATTTTTGGATCCCGACACATCAGCGGAAGTCTTTTTAATCGAGAATGGTGAATAATTGAATATAAACCCGTGCTAGCCGCGCGAAGTTTTGATCCTGGGGAATTCAGTCCCTCGAACCATCATATTTCCGTGGATAAACAACCCTCGTTCCTTCCAAGCAGATGAGAGCGCCTAAGATTACTATAGCTTCCATGTCAAATACTCAAATGCGTCAAATGTTTTGCCTTTTTTATGTATAGAATATTACTCTCTTTAAAGCACATAGAATCACTGGCCTCCCAGTGTGGCCACGTCGCCCGGAAAAAGCCCGTCCGTCAGATTGTCTCCGGATGCACGGGATCTAATGGAGGAGCCCCGGAAGCCAAAACCTTTATCCCCGCCTGCCTCTCTCCTCCCTTGTTCTCGCGGCTTCGAGCCATCGAGCCTGCCATCTACGCTCCTTTTCCCCTCCCTTCCTCCGCCGCCGGATCTTCGCCTCCCGTTCCCCTCCCTCTCCCTTCTCAACCTCCCTCTTCCTCTTTCGATGCCCCTTCGAGATTTCGTGATTTCATTCTAGTTGCAGCTCCTGATGTCTTTCCTCGCTGTCAATTGCTTATGTTCGTGTTTCTATTGGTGGCCCCTTTTTCCGCTGAGGGTCCAGCCTTCCACCGATTCGCTTCTTTGTCCTCGAACCGTCCGCTACGACAAGGCTAAGCCGTCGATTCCATCCACGAATCGCCACCCCAAGGTATACCCTCGATTCCCCAAATCCCACCTAATCCTCGACGCTTGCACCCGATTCGGTCGGGAGATGGTTTGTTTATGGTTTTTGGTCAGACTCAATTTTTTGGTTATTTCTCGATTGTTAGCGTACGTTCCAACACAATCGAATAACGAATCGTGCATAAAGATCTAAAGATTTGTCTTTTGAAGCTAACTTCTTTTATCTTCCTTTTCTTTTCTCCATTAACAGCTATCACTTTTGATGACCAAAGAGCATACACACTGTTTGCCACTTTCCAGATTTCTTATTCCATGGAAAGGAAGTATATTGTATCATGCAACTCGCTTATTTTACCTTCAAACCTGTTATGCCGATTTGCTATCCAGGTTGTCATTCGCTTCTTCTTCTAGTGCGTTGTTACATCCCCTTACTTACATTCTATGTTTGTTAGGTCTAATCGTCTTTTTGGCTACTTGCTCAGACGCTACTGTCAGCCGCATTTGACGATCCGACCTGTGCCCCCATGCAGCCAGGTTGTTACGTGCTTATTTTCCATTCATACCTGTTGTGCTTCCCTGCTGCTTGCATGTTGATCAATGTATTACCAATTGATTGCTTGTACGGCCCCGCTTAGCTGGTTTTCTGCTTCGCTACCTCCTTGCCTTATTTGCCTTCTGTTTAGAGCTTTGCCCTGTTTCGTTTGCGTGCTCTTTTTTTTTGGTTTCCATCGCCTTTCCCTTTTTTTGTGTTTCTTTGCTTTCCTCTTTAGAGCCTAAGCCTTTTCTGCGCGCCCTACTCAGTTCCTGGCTACCTAAAGCTTTGCCACATTTCGTCTGCATGCTCTATTATTCTCGATGTCCATCGCCTTTCTGTTTTCTTGGGTTTCTTTTCCTGACTCTTTAGAACCTTCTCAGTAATCACCTGAAGCCTTTGAACGCATGCCAGCTAGGTTTGAAAAAAGGGACCGCTTTTTATTTTCCTTTTGTACTAAACAATACAGTAAGAAACAAGATGCAAAAAAGGCTCAGCAGATTTCGAAGAAAAGAGTTGGTTTCCATAACAGTCAGCAGGGTGACGATTTTCTCCAATTTGATCGTGTAAAGTTGGTTGGTACCAACAAGAAACTATCGATAAATATTGTAATTGCTGCATTGTTGTGTATTAGCTTTTGATATACAACATTCTTCTAAATTGAAATGAAAGATCAATTATTGACTATGAACTTTCTCTGCTGGTTTAGCTTCTCTTTAGATGTTGCCACTTGCTAGTCTGTAAGAACTGGTAAAACTTCAAACTAAGCTTTGTGCTTGAATTCTCAGCAAATTTTGTGAAATTTGTAAACTGCACCACCTTTTTGTCTTTTTTATAAAGAGCATGGATCGGTTAATTGTTTTTTTCTGTAGAATATGTATAATATGTGCATTCCAAGTTGGCTTTTTATTGTCAAATAGTTATATGTATCAAGTACCTTTGATCATGAAGATAGTGTGAATCTGTTTCATCTATCTTTTGTTCTTTTTCTGGCATGTATATAAATGCAAACACACCGAATAATTTAGCAAGCTTTGAATATATTTAGACTAAAAAAGGTCATTCATTTTCAAATAGCATTGCATACTTACATAAAGAAAGAGGAAATTTAGAGTGGTTCATGATATCATCTCAATTTATCTCATGCAGATACTACAACCTACTCTTTTTGGCCACTTTTTCCTATACTCTATTTCCATCCCTACCGCATCTGTCATGAAATTAGCATATACACATTTCTGATAACAGTTTCTTTGCAGTGTAGTCTCTTTTACCTATGCAAAGACAGTTTTTGCCCAATTCCAGCATTGATACTGTTACCAACTACATAGCAAAATAAATCTCCATACTGGCAACAATAGCTAAGCGCAACGTAACTAGACACCTCTTACTCCATATCTCCTTTTTATTGCCAGCATCTAGATTACTAGATCTGCCATCACTCCTAACATATCTGTAGCTATTTTAACTGCAACTACATAGCACAGTCATCCAACGTTACCCCATTCTCTAATTCTTCCTATGTACTCTCTTGTACTTGGTTACTCATACTTTACGTTTCACTGCTACATGCTACTGACATGTACCATACTCTTCCATGTTAAAAAATTTCCATCTCGTAAACACTTTTTCCTTCGTCGTCATAGCAAGCCAGCGATTACCATTCTCAACCTGAACCATCATCAGCAGAAAAGCAGAAAGCTCCGATAAGCGATTCCTCCATGTATTTATCTTTACACCATACATCTTCTATTTAGTGTCAGCACTCTGCTATTTTTCTCGCATAACTTTTGCTGCCATTTAAACTAGATCTACCATGATCTTTTTATTTTTTTACTAGATGAATCATCTATAAAAAAAATGAATACCCTGCTCTCATGTGTGTTGGAAAACTCAACTTGCAAATTTCCTTTCGGTTTTTTTATTAGTTGATCAGTGCCCTAAAAATGCTTTTTTTTTTGTCAACATAGTTCCAGTTGACGTGAAGTGCATACATGAGGCTCCAGAGAAAACCAGTTCCAGCATGGACGTCCATGCATGCAAAGCTTAGGTAAGTACAGTTTCTGTTATTCCATTCCAAATTTCTTTAACTCCTGCCTCTTCAGTCAATAGTTGTTTCTTGCATAGTGTTATTGAGATGGTAGTATGCTTTAATTAGAAAAACAAACATTTCTTCCATTAAATAACCACATTAGTTTATTTGTTTTGTATACCCTCTCCCATAAATATGTTTTAAAATTTTTAATGTTGTGTACAATCTGGCTAGGCTTCGTGGGGACACGCTACGCAGTTTTTCTTCTGTCTCTATGCGATTATCCGTTTTTTCTACTTCAGATTTTCAGTATGGGGCCCTCACCCCACCCTACCCCCACCCCCCACCCACCACTTAAAATAACAACGCCCGCGCCATTTGGCGCAGGTTAACTTCTAGTATAATTTTATTAACAAAGAAGTAGTTGCCCTTATAGTGATGCGGTTCATTATTAATACAGTATCAGTTAGAAATATTCATGCCTTGTTGTATTACTATAAGCAGTGGTGGAACTAGCAAATTAATCGCCACACCCTATGCTCAATTTTAACAACCTAAAACTACCGTCAATTTCTATCCACACCATGGCAGAAATGTACAGATCAAACTAACATGAAACTTAAGCCCCATCCTTAACGATACAATAAAATAGAAAAAACATAGCAAAAAAACGTTGCATAGTAAAGGAATACAACGGTAGTACCTAATTAATGAAGATTTTGTTCATCCAAACCTATCATGTCAAGAATCTGACATACAAAGCCCACTGTCCACATTTCATTTGAAGGAAAATAAGTTGGTAACCTTTTCAATTTGTTGTATAACTGTAGAGTCCATGGGTATAACCCTAATCTTAGTGTGAAACAATTGGCATCGGTGTCGAGGTATTTGAGGAGAAACCCTTGGTTTTAGTAAACTGTAGCTTTTGTTGTCTGGGAGGCCAGTGGTCTGACCGGCCCTGCTGGCCGGTCTGACCGGCCAGGGGTGGTGATTAGATCGGTGGTAAGGAATTTCGAGGAATGGGATCAAACACTTGTGTGGGAGTGTTTGGAGGTGTATTGCACTGGATGCCATTGAAAATAGAGACTGGACGCGAATGTGAGAACCCAGGGTATTTAACTTGTAATACTTAACCGTCCGATTGGTTCTAGCATTACAAATCAAATATCCCACATCTCAATGTATTGTGTACCTCCCAAGAGCTGTACACATACACCATTACAAAATTTAAAGCATCAATTTCATACACAAGTCATTACAATACCGAGTCAACATAATTTACATCACAAAAGACATACAAGATCGTATTTCAAAAATTGGGCTGACCGGCCAAATGACAATATAAAGGCTAAAGTTGCAGTGGAAACAAAAGCCATAAGATGGTGATAAACAAAAGCCAACTGACTACCCTTACCTACAAGGCAACCGATCGGAAATGCCAAGCTAGTCGTCTTGCATTAAGTCAGTCTCACAATAGTTGATCCCTTAGGGATCAACCTCCTCTGAAATTGCAACAACTGGGTTGAGTACAAACGTACTCGCAAGTCTTACAAACAACAGAAATATATAGATGCATTCAAGTATCAAAAGAAAGCTACTACACTAAGCAATTTTCAGCATAAAGCAGTTTTCTTTGCAATAGAGTAATAGATTGTAAAGCAATTTGTCAAATCTCTTTTTAATTGTTTAAATAACAGCGAGACAACATTTATAAGCATAATTAACATCGTAGAGGTGACTTCCCAACAGCCACCACAACATAGCACGAATTACCCATTCACACCACCCGATTTCAAGTTTTACCGAAAATGTTATAGTCTAACTCTTGAAAGACGTCCCCAAGCGTGTCCATAAAATAGGATGAGGCTATTCGAATAGTTTATAACCCTGCAAGGGGTGTACAACTATACCCACACGCTAGACCGCCTTTTCGCCAAGCTATAGAGCATACTTCCTTAGATATACCGGTAAGGCTAAGTCCTACGGGACATTTTCCAATATAATGCATTAGCTATCACTACTACAGGAAGCCTCATCACAGACGGTTCGAACCGCCATCACGCACGGCTTCCGAACTGTCTATATTTGTTGGTCTGTGATATGAGTAAGTTATCACGAGCGGTTCAAAACCGCTCGTGATACGCACTATCACGCACGGTTTTTGTTGAAACCGCTGCAGGAGAAGGCTATTATCACGCATGCTTTTCATCAAAACCGCTCAGGATCCGAGAATATCACGACGGTTTTCATTAAAACCGCTCAGGAAAAGCTATTATCACGAGCGGTTCTTGTTCGTAACCGTCGTGATGAGTTTTCACGCAGCTTCTTGTTTAGAACCGCTCGTGATAGCCTTTTTCGCGCAAAAAAACCAAAAACGGCTGCTAAAACTTCGGAGGACGTTTCAAGGCCCTAAACGACCTTTTTTGGGGTTTTCACTTTTTCAAGACCTCGCGAAGAGAATCTGACCTTCACTTATGGATTTTTGGATTGAGCTTTTTGTTAGCTTTCCAACGAGCCAAAGAACGTCGCAATCGGAGTTCGTATGCAAAAGTTATGATGATTTTACCGAACGGTGCGCGATCTACTATCCATATTTTTGCCCAAACCAAATAACTCAACATGAACTACACACATCACAAAGAGCATCACCCATATCACAAGAGCATCAACTCAAGAATCCACATCACAAAGCAAAGGGGGAGTAGAGAGAGAGAGTCGGGAGGCCGGGCGGCAGTGGAGGAGGCCAAGGCGACGAGGTCGTGGGAGACCAAAGGACGACGAGGTCGGGCGAGGTGGAGGAGGCCGGGGTGATGGTTTGGATGAGGCCGGTGACGATGAGGCCGGGACGAGTTGGAGGAGGCCGCGGGCAACAAGCTCGACGGAGGCCGGGGCGCAAGGTGTGAGGAGGAGAAATGGTAGAGGAGGAGAAATGGCAGAGGAGGAGATGGAGGAGGAGAGACCGCAGAGGAGGAGATGGAGGTTATATAAAGCGAGTTTCGGCAGCCCACCCATTATGTTCAAATTTTCGTTTCCCGCCCAACAATCGAGAGACGGTTCTTGTTAAGAACCGTCGTGATAGCACCTATCACGCAGCGGTTTGTGAATAGAACTGCTCAGGATCATTCTGACGGTTCTATTAAAGAACCGCTCGTGACACAGGCCTCGAGCGGAAGTCGGCAGGGCGCGGGCGGTCAAGGCGAGAGGATAGCAGATATCACAAACGGTTCTTACTAGAACCGCTCGTGATAACTAATTATCGCAGAGCGGTTCTTATTCGTAACCGTCGTATTATCACGAGCGGTTCTTATTGAGAACCGCTGCGTGATTGGTCGATATCGCGCACGGTTCTATTAATGAACCGCTCGCGATAATGATTATCGCTGCAGCGGTTCTAAATAAGAACCGCTCGTGATAGGCCTCGAGTGGCGATCGCGGGCCGGCGGCGCCACCGCAGTTCGACAGACCCAATACGAGCGGTTCCAAAGGAACCGTCTGTGATGGGGCGTCTACTATAGCCTGTTTTGTAGTAGTGTATGAGCCGTCTATATGGATAGAAACCCATACGTTGTGTCAGAGTCAACGGTAAAACCTTCGTCAACAACCCCTCGGGGTAAAGCGTAGGACAACTACGGATGCTCCTCAGTGTGGAGAAGCTAGACAGGAACCCACCCCCGCTGTCAGACCCCCGGGCGTGGAATACCCAAAGACCTTATGTGTGTACCGTACTAGTCCCATGATCAGTGGCTAGTACACACATTCACAACAATTGGCATTTACATCCATACATTCACATGTAAAGTAAAGAAAAAGGGTACTTAACTTAAGTGGTACAGTTATTACATTACAAAGGCCGACCGGCCAAATATAAACAAGTATTAAACAGAGTAAAGTAGCAGTGGAAGTAAAGATAAAAGCAGCAAAATCCCAGTGGTTTGCCCATCCAACCCTCAGGCAACCTGACAAGGTACAAGGTCCTATATAGACCCGTCACCGAACCCTCCAGTTCCGAGTGCGAAAAATGTGTCATCTAGTATCGGCTCCTCTTCATATTCTAAAGAACAACATAAGCAAGATTGAGTACTTGTGTACTCAGCAAGACTTGTAGTGTATCGCAAAAGTTATATTAGATGCAAGGCTATCAAAGAGAAGGCTCTATGCTACAAGTTATTTTGCATTAAGCAGATTTTATTTGCAATATTCATAAGTAGCACTTTGCAATGGCATTTGAAAGAGCATTTTAAATGGATAACAAGATAGTAAGTAGTATTTGAATGAATCACCAATAATAACAACTACAACACACAACCCTCCTTGGCTGCGAGCATCATTTCATGTTCAGCCATAACTCGGTAGTTATCTCAACAATTCACAAACCATTTCCCAAGTTTTTTTTTCCAATAAGACAGTTTTTGTGAAAATCAACACTAAACCCATACCGTCCGCACTAGGAACGCTCATGATTGCGAGCACGGCTATTATAGTATATTTACACTCTGCAGATGTGTACAACTTTACCCACATAACACGAATTATCTAGTTTGTTTGGCATCTGTTGATGCCATTACTCACTTCCTTAGGTAAACAGTCCAGAGTATGCGTCGAAGTTTTTACATCATCTAGCCCTATCCTTGCACTAGCCCAGCGAATGGATCGTATCCTTCACTTACCCGGATTGCTCCCATTGAGTGAGGCATTCACAGTTGTGTCAGCAAACTTTGTTCCCAACACCTCGGTGAGAGAGTCCCTTCGAACATGCCGGTCCCTTGGCCCTGTCCGCACTCTTCGGCCTACCTACGTGCAAGGCTAGTTTTTCAATGGCTTAATTAGATAAGGCCACCCTCATAATAGCATATGTGGTTGTACGTAAGCCTTAGATCTGGATTTGCTGGCGTCCGGTCCTTAACTGACCCAGGTGAGAATCTCCCCCTATCTACTAGTGAGACTCCTTTCCCACTTTTTCAGAATATAATATAACTCACTCACGTCCAAAACTAAGTTTTGAATTTTGTTTTTATTCAAACTAATAGAGGCACGCCCCTCTGGGCATTTTCATAAATCTCCCAAATTCACCTTTATCATATTGTCCTTTTACATCTTTTTGCGAAAAAACTATCGTTCTAGTAAGCATTTGTGCGATAGCTCGCACTCAAAATTCCCAAATGATATTATATATTGTCTAAACCCATATCCTAGTGTGAACAAAGTAGGGATATCAACATGTCAAATGAGTTCAAGCAACAAATAGGAATTACAGCTACCAACATCCCAAACATAGCATTTTAATATTGAGCATACGCGCATGCAATAATAGAATTTGCAAAACAAAGTACAATAAGTAAAATACTAGGATCAATATGATCAAAGGGGGTGCTTGCCTTGCTCAAGTTGTTCTGGATATAAAGTTAGTTGGTCGTCGAAGATTTCGTTCGCACAATCAACGTCTATTGCAAAAAGAGCCGAAAACCAATTAAATAATGCAAATAACATTCAAACAGTAACCAAATTCAAATATTTTTGTATATTTAGGTAGATTATGATTTTATACAAATTTAGAGACAAGAATCAACTCATTTGGAGTTTCCTAGCAAAAGTTATTAAAGATTCATCTTGGCTCGGTTTAGAAATTCCAATTAAATTGAGAAATACGTCTCTTAACTATGAAAGTGTATTCTCTCTCTGTTCTTAAAAGGTTTACGTTTTCCTGATATGGAAAGCGTATAGTCCTCTGTCTTGTTAAGGTTTACGTTTTTCGAATATGGAAAGCGTATTTTTCTCATAACTAATGGCGTACTTTCCAGAAACTTACAGGTGGACCTACGTGTCAGTGGGGTGGTCTACAAAACAGTGCATGTGGACCGAAGTCCACCACACAGTACTTGGTTCACGAGGTGAAACCCTATGTAGTTAATGGCCTAAGGCCCACGCAGCAGTGACTCATCCAGTTTAATGAGCTTCATTTATCTGCACGGGCTCGCAAGTCAGTGTAACCCGGCAGCTACCATTACCGTATCTTCACAATAATCTATGTTAAGACATTGATTTATCCATTAAGCTCTTAGCTACAGTACATGTTCGGTTCCGACCGCGCATAAGAGCTTTTGGCCGCTGGGTTCTCCGGCCAATCACCGGCAAACCAGAGCACAACAGCGCAGTGGGTGATGAAAATGGAACCCTCGAGCCCTTGCGCAGCCGACGATGCCGACGGCGATGGTCGGAGTGGCTGGTGGCGGCGGCGCGGTGAGGTTGGGTGGCGGCGGTGTTTGGCCAAAACACCATTTCGTAACCCGGTGACGCCCGAAGCCGAAACGTGCACGCATGAGCAACTAAAGACTCCTAGGAACTCACCTAAAGCACATGGAGAAGATGGGCTAGCCGGAGGTGTCTTTGCGGCAAGGACCAATGTGGCGGTGAGGAGGTAGACGTGGAGAGCGGACTGGGGAGGAAGGAGAGCTTGGGCGACGGTTGGGGAAGCTTCGTGGTACCCACGCGATGCTTCACATGCTGGGGATTGTACTAGGTCTCACCGGAGATGGCGCAGTGGTGGAAATGGTGTTTTCAACCGGTGTAACATCCCAAACTCAGGTTTGTGTTTCAAATGTAAAAAAATGAGGAGAATTCAAAACTTTTGACGCATCATGTTGTTATTTATATTTTCTGGAAACTCTTTCTAAGGATTTGTTGATTTTAAAAACCTAATGCTTCAATTGACTAGAAGCATAATCCTTGAAAACTTCTTACGCAAATCTTGTGATCATCCTCTAGAATTATTTTTCCTAGGTTCTAAATCATCCTAGTGACTCCTCTGAAAAAATTCATAATTTTTAGATTTTATTTGCTATTTTCTAGGGGCTAGTCAAACCAAGACCCCTGGTCAAACCCCTGGGGCAGCACCTTGTGATTTTTCTAGAGAGAAATGCACTGCATGAAAAATTCTAGAAACATTACACAAGGTTGTTATTAGATCCATTAAACTTCCATAATAATTTTAGAATTTTTGGAGTTAAACTACTATCTCTAAAAATTCCCAAACCATCCCAGCTTATTTATAAAAAATCTGGTTTTATTGTTCCTCCGACTGGACCCAACTCGGTTCTGACTGAGCCGGATGTGAGGACCCCGGCTTATTTGGCTTGTAATGCTTAGTCATCCATTGACCCTAGCATCACAAACGAAATAACCCGTGTCTTCAAGATATGTATACTTCCCAGAAATGCAGTATACACACCCCTTTACAAAATTATGCATCAATTTCATACAAGACATAGAACCAAAGCACGAACTAGATTAAACAAAGACATACATACCGGCCAAATAACAACTAAGAAAGATAAATAACAGCGGAAACAAAAGCCATAAGATGGCGATAAACAAAAGTCATACGGTTTGCCTAAAGCCCACAAGGCAACCGACCGGGCCGCCAAGCTAGTCGTCAAATCCACCACACATCTCACAAAAGTGAAACCCTGGGGGATCAACCTCCTCTGCAACAAATTAATTAAGCAAAGCAAATGAGTACAAAAATGTACTCGCAAGACTTATGTGTAGTGTAACAGACCTATACATATGCTACATGCAAGCTTCTTTAAGTGGAGGTCAGAGGTTGTTTTCAAAGATAAGGCAAGTTTTCATTTGCAATATTTAAATAGATTCAAAGTAGTTTTACAATTCATTTTTAATTTGCAAATAACAGCGAGACAACAACATAATAACAATAGATAGATGACAACAACAATCCTGGAAGTGACTAACCCAATAGTCACCACAACAATAGCATGAATTACCCATTCATACCACCCATGTCAAGTTTTAATTAAAGGTTATAGTCTAACTCTCGAAAGACCTCCCCAAGCGTGTCCATAACCTAGGACAATGCTATTTGAATAGTTTGAACCCTGCAGTGGTGTACCAATGTACCCACACGTCAGGCTGTCTTTTCGCCAAGCTATTAGCACATTTCCTTTGGTATGCCGGCACGGCTAAGTCCTACGAGACATTTCCAATATTGTGTGTCAACAACGAGTCGCCCATATGGGGATACAACCTCCCCATACGTTGATGTGGAGTCATCAAAGATGCTCACCTCCTTATACGGATGGTGCTCCTTGCAGTGGATAAACCCCACTACTGCTCACCCAATAGCCCACCATGCAACTCGAAGCTAACACACGTCAAAGTACTTAGTCAAGAGAAGTCCCATATCCCCCTCGTGTGATTAGCATGCAAAATTGCTTGGTTTAGTGTAACAAGATGTTCGGTCCTTGTTGACTTAGGCACCATTCCACATACCAACAAATCACACCATCATCTATTATGCCCAAGTCCAAATAGTTTTCATTTTCAGTTTTGTTTTGACTTAACAAATTAATAAAGCACAAGTGCTGGACATAATGGAATAATAATTAGATTTGTGTGATCAAGATCATCGACTAAGTCGATGACCGCCCAATTCTACCGCAATCTAAGCATTTCTAAGCAATACCAACACGTGATCTACTAAGTGATAAGAGCTCATCCAACGAACTCTAATCACAGCAAGATATTCCTAGGCATAGTAGTAGAGATTGAATATTTACCTACAGAGTATGCATCTATAGGATCAACTAATCGACAATAATTTAATAACAAAATAGAGCACGCATACATACACTTTGCAAACAATATATTAGACTTTGAAAGTAATGGGATTAAACATGATCAAACTGCTTGCCTTACTGGATATTCTCACTATGCTGCAAAGGGTCACTCACGGGATCCACGCACTCGTTGGCACCTAATCGAAAAAGCGATAAAGAATCGATAAGAACGATGAAAACCGAAAAGACTCAACAGCAAACTTTATAAAAATGCTCTAAAATTTTTACAGCAGCTAGGGCATGATTTTTAAAGAATTTAGCAATAAGAACCAATTGATTTGGATTCTCAATGCAAAATTTATGGCCAAAACAATTTTTGCTCAGCCTGGAAAATGCTAGAAAATTCAAATCGGTTACTGTTCATCCGAATTAAATTCTTAAGCACAATTTTCCAAAGAGGTGTTGCACCTGGGATTTTTATGGTAAGTAAAGCACCTCATGGGATGAATAACACAATTGAGTTCACCTCATTTGGAGCTAGTATGCGTTTTCTATGATTTTTCAAAGACATGCACACAAGAACAACACCAAATGCACCCACCAAGATTTTGAAAATAGTGACATGCCTAAAACCTATTCCACCATTTAGTACACTAACAGAGGAAGCCAACACAATTGGATTCACTCAAAAAGGATCTATAGAGAATTACTTGTGCAATTTACAAGTTAAATGCAATTTTTAGAGCAACATTTAAAGTCTATTTCTAAACCAATTTTCAAATCCATTCTCTGGAGCCAAACTATGCTTACAACCATTTTTAGATTAAAGCTCAGTTCAAACCAGAGCTAAAAAAATTTGAATCAACTCAAATGGAGCTAAAATGAAATAGTTATGCAATTTTGAAGTTTATTACCTTTTTCAGTTACAAATAATTCCCCCAGGAATTTTCTAAAATCGAATCGACGTGGAAATTTGTGGGCCGTTGATCTTGAATCGGATGGCCCAACGACCGACGACGCTGCTGACCTCCTCTGGTCGAGACCGTTGATCTTGGATCCAACGGCTTTTAATCGTCGACGCGTCGGCTGCTGGCTGAAAACCTCGGTCGAGACCGTCGAGATCAAATCCAACGGTCCAGATTGAAATGACCACGACCGCGTTTGGAACTCGCGTGTGCAGATGCCCGCGTGAATCACAGCCGTAGATCTGGAGATGGACGGCTCACGACTCCGCTACAGTTGTCGTCTCCGTCCGACAACGAAACCGACGGCGTTCCACGGCGAATCGTCGGTGACTCAGGCCACGGCGGCGCAAACCAAGAGTGGTCTGAGGTCCACAATAGCCTTGTGCACCTGCTGGCACCACTCACTGCGGCTGAGCCGGCCTAGAACGGCGGCGAGCCGGCGAGGAGCGGCGGTGCCATGCACGGCCAAATGACAAGCAGTAATAGAGCTCCGCAGCGGTTCAACCAAGCAGTGCCAGAGCATCTAGGGGCTACCAGGGAGCTACCTGGATGACACGGAGGGACAGGGGAGGATGGAGCAGCTCCGGCAATGAAGACCTGCACCGGCGCTGAGGAAGACAATGAGGAGATGACGGCCTGGGCAAAATGAATGAGACCGGGTCATCACATTAGCTTCAATAGGGCTCAAGGATGGTCCAGGAGCAAGGGATTAAAGAGAGGAGAGCTTACCAGCTACGAGGGTGAAAACGATGATCCACATCCGAAAAGGGGAAACTCCAAAATTAGCTGCCCCCTGTTGAAGCAAACCAAAATTAGATTAGGGGAAATGTTTAAGGAGGAGAGGGGCGCGAAATGACGCGAGTGGAATCGCAAATGAACCCCTAGAGCGCCGGCGATGAAGGGGGGGCTCCACGGTCGACAATGGCGGTGGGGTGTTTCGGGTGATTCGAGCTCAACCAGCAAAGAGCAAGTCGAGTGGGTGGTTAAAGGGGTACCAGGAGGAACGAGGGGGCCTTTTATAGCGGGGGAGCAGAGGTAATGAGCTAGGGTTAAGCTCCATGGTGAGCTTAGCCCACAGCTCAGTCCATGGCTCAACCCACACGGATGGAGGGGATAGCTTGCAGAGGAGGGTGACTAAAGAGGCTAAAGCACTAACCCGCATTAAATGCGTGCAGCAAAGAGCTGTTGAGAGGTGACAAGTCACTGCTCTCCCTCTACCACACGCACGAGACTGAGGAAGGAGAAGAACAGGTGCGGCGCAGGCCCACCAGTCAGCGGAAGAGAAAGGGAACGGCTCGAGTCGGAACAGACACGGACGGGTCGCGCCCAACCAACAGTCATGAGTGGGTTGATTTCAACCATTGGATCATTATCGGGGTGGTCGTGGACCATTAGATCTGAATCGGGGGAGGTCCAAAAGGAAAGGGGGAGGTCGTGACCGCTAGATCTTCATCGAACGGTTCCGACAAGAAAAAGGGAGGTCGCAGCCGTTAGATTTACATCGGACGGTTGCGAAAAGGAAAGGGAGGTCGCACGTTGAAAGGAGTTAGGAGGTCGTGGAAGTTGGATTTGCATCCAATGGCGCTGAACAGAGGTGGGAGGTCGTGGCCGTTGTGCGCGACGCTGAAAAGAGGTGGGAGGTTGTGGCCGTTGGATTGGCATCCAATGGCGATGAAAGGAGATGGGAGGTCGTGGCCGTTGGATTTCGATCGAGCGGCGCACAATGCTCGCGCGAGAGAAGGGCTCGGGCTGAGCTGGGACGCGGTTGGGTTCAACCAACTTGAAGGTGGCACGGACCCAAGGAATAGTGCTCCAGATTTGAGTTTAAAATTGAGGGCTGAGTTTGGAGGAATTTCTAGAGGTAGCAAACTAACTCCAAAAATTCTGAAATTTTGGTTGGAGGTTCCTCACTCCAAGATTAACCTTGCATAGAATTTTTAGAAATTTTTATGCACAGCATTTTTCTCCAAAAATTCTGCAAGGTTATGTTCTAGGGTTTGACCAATTGACAAATTGGTTTGACTTGGCTCCAAAAATTATCAAATAATTTTTAAAAACTATGAGATTTTTCCGAGGGGTCACACATCATCCCTAGAACCAAGGAAAAATATTTCCAAAGGTTGAATACCAGATTCCTGCCAAAGTTGATTAAGGGTTTGACTTTAGTCAACAGGAGGTTTAGGTTTTTGAATCCCACAACTCTTGACAAGAATTATGGAAAAATTCAAGAGTTTCAAGATGTGAGAAAAGTTTTAATTTCTACTCATTTAATTACATTTGAAACACACACCCATATTTGGGATGTTACACCAGACCCGACCAACTCGGTCTTGCCTAACCCGCACCGCACCACTTACCCCCTCACTATGGACCGTTCGATTGGATATCAACGGTCCAGGTTGAGTGGGACGATCAGACCGCCCGACCGTCCACATCACCGTGGACTGTCTGATTTAAGATCAGCAGTTCAGCCCAACCCTTTCACCGCGTCGCTCCAACTCGTTCACTAACTGGTGGGCCCCCACTACTGTTCTTCGTCTCCACGTCGCGAGCACGCCCTCGCCAGCTCGCTGTAGCCTCCGCTCATGCCCGTGTCAGCTCAACTGCCCCACCCACTGTTTGGGACCATATCCCCACGGTTTCCCCACGTCCTCCGCGCTCACCCATGCTTCCGTCGTTTCCCTGTCACTCATGCTTGTCCATGGCAGAGAGCCATGAACCGAGCTCATTCCCGGTCGTTCCCTCTCGCATTCTCCGTCCTCCAGCTATAAAAGTTCCCGTGAGATTTCTTCCTTGTCTTTTGCGACCCCAATCCACTCCCCTACCTATCTCCCACCCTCTCACCCGCTCAATCGAGCTCGAGCACGAGACCGACTTCAAGCGCCATTCCGTAACCCGGTGACGCCCGAAGCCAAAACGTGCGCGCATGAGCAACTAAAGACTCCTAGGAACTCACCTGAAGCACATGGAGAAGATGGGCTAGCTGGAGGTGTCTTGGCGGTGAGGACCGATGCGGCAATGAGGAGGTAGACGTGGAGAGCGGACTGGGGAGGAAGGAGAGCTTGGGCGACAGTTGGGGAAGCTTCGTGGTACCCACGCGATGCTTCACACGCTGGGGATTGTACTATGTCTCACCAGAGATGGCGCGGTGGTGGAAATGGCATTTTCGACCGGTGTAACATCCCAAACTCGGGTTTGTGTTTCAAATGTATAAAAATTTGGAGAATTTAAAACTTTTGACGCATCATGTTGTTATTTGTATTTTCTGGAAACTCTTTCTAAGGATTTGTTGATTTCAAAAACCTAATGCTTCAATTGACTAGAAGCATAATCCTTGAAAACTTCTTAAGCAAATCTTGTGATCATCCTCTGGAATTATTTTTCTTAGGTTCTAAATCATCCTAGTGACTCCTCTGAAAAATTTCATAATTTTTAGATTTTATTTGCTATTTTCTAGGGGCTAGTCAAACCAGTTAGACCCCTGGTCAAACCCCTGGGGCAGCACCTTGTGATTTTTCTAGAGAGAAATGCACTCATGAAAACTTCTGGAAAAATTACACAAGGTTGTTATTAGATCCATTAAACTTCCATAATAATTTCAGAATTTTTGGAGTAAAACTACTATCTCTAAAAATTCCCAAACCATCTCACCCTATTTATCAAAAATCTGGTTTTACTGTTCCTCCGACCGGACCCAACTCGGTTCCGACCGAGCTGGACCCGACCAACTCGGTCTCACCTAACCCGCACCGCACCGCACCACTTACCCCCTCACTATGGACCGTCCGATTGGATATCAATGGTCCAGGTTGAGTGGGCCGATCGGACCGTCCAACCGTCCCCATCACCGTGGACCGTCTGATTT
Source organism: Phyllostachys edulis (assembly GCA_036346405.1). Lineage (NCBI taxonomy): Eukaryota > Viridiplantae > Streptophyta > Magnoliopsida > Poales > Poaceae > Phyllostachys > Phyllostachys edulis. The sequence goes on along the minus strand of CM070561.1, from coordinate 11,913,687 downwards.
AAGATTAGCGGTTCAGCCCAACCCTTTCACCGCGTCGCTCCCACTCGTTCATTGACTGGTGGGGCCCCCTCTGCTGTTCTTTGTCTCCACATCACGAGCGCGCCCTCGCCAGCTCGCAGTAGCCTCCGCTCACGCCTGCGTCAGCTCAACTGCCCCACCCACTATTTGGGACCATATGCCCACAGTTTCCCCACGTCCTCCATGCTCACCCATGCTTCCAGTGTTTCCCTGTCACTCATGCTCGTCCATGGCAGAGAGCCATGAACCGAGCTCATCCTCGGTCATTCCCTCTCGCATTCTCCGTCCTCCAGCTATAAAAGTTCCCCTGAGTTTTCTTCCTTCTCTTTCGCAACCCCAAGCCACTCCCCTACCTATCTCCCACCCTCTCACCTGCTCAATCGAGCTCGAGCACAAGACCAACTTCAAGCGCCATTCTGGCTGAGACGCCACCGTCGTCTCCTCACCGTACCAGTGGTTCTTGGGCTTTTCTCTTCGCGCCATATCAAGTATGCCTCCCTCCGACGACCTCGACCTCTCCTCTCCACTCTGGTATGCTTCTGGTGCACTCCCATAGCTAGTGTGCACTTTTGTTGGGCGAAAGCATGGCCGAATCGCGTGTGCCATTTTGGCCAAAGCTTTCGCTCCTCTTCCCCTTGTCGCGCCGCCACTCCAGTCCACCTCCGGCAGAGCTTCGGCCACCTTCGGGTGCACATTAGTATTAGGGTTCTATTTTTGCCATTTGTCGGCACCGCCGTGGCCTCCCTCACCGACGGCACACCAAGCGAGCCCTCGGCCGAGAGCTCCTCCCGTTGTCGAACGCCGACCTCACTGTTCATCGGTCATTATGACCAAATCTCTGTCATTAGGACAGAGTTAATGCTATGTTAATCTAAATGATTGGTTAAAGGTTCTAATGTCCCACTGACGAGTGGGCCCGAGGGTTTTAGCTGCACAGTAAGCGCCACGAGTCCATGGACCCATGAACCGAGCCGTAGACCTTAGTCCACGCCCTATTCTTGTGGACCGTGTGTATGACACATGGGTCCCACATGTCAGTAGCAAATTAAACCCGGAAGTTAAAAGAAAAGATGCACTGTAGAGCGGTCCCACTAGTCAACGTCGATGGCTAGGATGGTTTTGGTAGAAAAAGTATTATATGCTTATATATTTTCCAAAATGAATTATTTATGTACTGTTAATTGTGTTAAACTTCAAAATTATTTCATTTTAACTCCTTTTTGGATGATTCAAATTTTGTTGGTTTCTATTTTAAATGTACTTTAATCCAAAATTGGCTTGAGGCTTGTTACTATTCTAGAAATTATTGTTAGTAGAATTACTTTCGTTATAGCTTTATTCTTGCACTAGAAATTCGTTTAACTTCAAAAATGCATAAGTATTTCTCTGTAACTCCAATTGGAGTTAAATCAATTTTGTTGGATTCAAATCAATTTTGTTGGATTCCTCTTTTACTGTACTTTATTGTAGAATAGGTTTTGAGTATGTTACTACCTCTGAAGATCTTATTTTACATATAATTTGTGTACTACTTTCGTGACTTTAAAAAATCATAAGAAATTCATTTTAGCTCCAAATGAGGTGAATCAAATTTCATTGTTTATCTCATGTGGTGCCCTGTCTACCATAAAATTTTCATATTCACCACCTCTCTGGAATTGTTTGCCAAAGTTTTTAATTCAGATGAACAGTAACCGAGTTGGATTTTTCAGTATTTTATCAAAAGCTAATTTTGTTTTGTCTATAACTTTTGCATACGACATCCAAATCGATTGATTTTTATTGCTAAATTCATTTAAAATCATTCTCTACCTTTGGATAAATTTCAGGATTTTTGGATGATTTTGAATTTTTGAGTATTTACGGTGTTATCCGTTCTTATTGTTTCTTCTCGAATCTTTCGATAGGTTCCGACGAATTCGTTGACTACGAGAGTGATCCTCTGCAGCAAGAGAGTTATCTCCAGCAAGGCAAGCAATTTTTCTTTGATGCACGTTGATCCTATTATTTTTGCATGTTAATATTTCAAAGTTTTAACTGTATGTATGTATGCTATGTTGACAAGCATTTTCTCAATCGCGATAGTTTACCTGATTAGTTACTTGAAATGTAGGTAAACATCCATCCTTTACTACTGAGTCTAGGTTTATATCCGCTGTGATGTAGAGTTCGATGGATGGGCTCTAGTCACTTTACATGTAGTATACGAGTTGATGTCGTTTAGCAATGCTTAGAACGATAGAATGGGGATCATCGCTTCGACACAACTGCGAATGCCTCACTCAATGGGAGCAGTCTGGGTTAGTGAAGGATCCTCACTCAATGGGAGCAATCCGGGTAAGTGAAGGATACGATCCATTCGCTGGGCTAGTGCAAGGATAGGGCTAGATGATGTAGAGGCTTCGACGCATGCTCTAGACTGCTTACCTAAGGTAGTGAGCGGTGGCATAGATATATGCCGAACAAACTAGAGAATTCGTGTTATGTGGGTAAAGCTGTGCACCTCTACAGAGTGTAAATCTATTATAACAGTCGTGCTCGCGGTCATGAGCGTTCTTAGTGCGGACGGTATGGGTTTAGTATTGATTTTCACACAAACTGTCTTATCGGAAAAATATGGGAAATTGGTTGGTGATTTGTTGAGTTAACTGCCGAGTTATGGCTGAACATGAAATGATGCTCGCAGCCAAGGAGGGTTGCGTGTTGTAGATATTATTACTGTTGGTTCATTCAATTACTTAATTACTGTCCTGTTATTTATTTAAATGCTCTTTCAAATGCCGTTGCAAAGTACTAGTTATGAATATTGCAAATAAAATCTACTTAATGCAAAATAACTTGTAGCATAGAGCCTTCTCTTTGATAGCCTTGCATCTAATATAATTTTTGTGATACACTACAAGTCTTGCTGAGTACACAAGTACTCAATCTTGCTTATGTTGTTGTTTAGAGTATGAAGAGGAGTTGGTACTAGACGACACGTTTTCACACCCGGAATCGGAGGGTTCGGTGATGGATCTATCTAGGACTTTGTACCTTGTCGGTTGCCCGAAATGGATGGGCAAACCATCGATTTTTTGCTTTTGTCTTTACTTCTGCTGCTACTCTGCTCTGTTAAATACTTGTTATATATTTTGCCGGTCGGCCTTTGTAATGTAATAACTGTACCGTTTAAGTTAAGTACCATTTTCTTACTTTAGCATGTGAATGTATGGATGTGAATACCAAATGTTGTGAATGTGTGTGCTAGCTACTGATCCAGGGACTAGCACAAAATACACAGAAGACACGGCGGAGGAGGATGTCAAGACGGTAGAAGGTGGCCATCACCTGCTCTGGCAAATTCTCGGCCGACAGAGGAGTGAAGACACTGTTGAAACAATGTTCTTCCGCAGCACAGTTCAACGTACACCGACAGAGGTGCTCGTACAGTGCAGCCAGGAAGGCCATTAATGCCGGCGACAAGGAAGAGGCAGCCATTTCTGTTTTTTTTATAAGTATGTGGGGGATGATCATCTTCGATGGTGGATGATCCTTTTTATAAAACAAGAGGAATACATTCGGAGCATGAGATGAAGAGACACGTCGGGGAGCTGAAGCGGATCGATGCGACGAAGAGACACATTGGGGAGCTGAAGCGGCATTGATGCGATGAAGAGACGCAGAGTCGAGGCGGCATTGATGCGACGAAGAACGACGGGCGATTTAAGAAACTCATCGAGTCAGAGGCGATTATCACAGATGGTTATAACAAAAAACCGTCTGTGATATGTAGCAATATCATAGACGGTTATTGTTAAGAACCGTCTGTGAGGTTTCATAGACGGTTCTTTTTAGAACCGCTCGTGATATAGAATTATCACAAACGGTTATAAAATGAACCGCTCGTGATACTTCACGACGTTTTTAGTTATGAACCGCTCGTGATATTACCTCTTCACGACGGTTTTAGCGCAACCCAAGAATACGAGCGGTCTCTAAACCAAAACCGCTCAGTGATTGCATATATCTGACGGTTTTGGTCAACCGCTTGTGATGAGGCGTCGAAGATAGCCCTTTTGTAGTAGTGTGATGATATATTATAGTGCCTATAGCGCATGGGCAACTCAACTCACTACCAGAAACAAGCTATTTCCCGAGTGCCATAAACACTCGGGAAACTACCAAAAACACTCAGGAGACTTATTCCCGAGTGTTACACTCGGGAAATAACACTCGGGACAGTTTAGTCGGGACAAAACTAGTTTCCCGAGTGTTACACTCGGGAAATAAGAATGCGCCGTGTGTTTAGATAAACACTCTGGAAACAGGCAACACTCGGGAAACAAATTGTTACAACGGCTTTAGCAACCGTAACGGAATACGTTACCGAGTGTTGACACTCGGGAAAATCATGCCATTGACACTCGGGAAACTTTCTGTCCCGATGAGTCTCAAAAATTAGCCTGAGTGTTAACACTCGGGAATTGTATTTGTTTCCCGGGTGTATGTCAAATAGTGGTACTTGGGAGTTAACCGGACAGCATATTCACCAATTTTGTAGGTGCGATTTTGCATTTAATTTTGAATAGGCTGACAGAAAACTCAGCAATCAAATAGATGTACGATACATTCCACAACAAGAAAAAATACAACCAATTAGCCACAAATAATTACATATATATATTCGACAACATTGACATAATTCTCAAGTTCACAATACAACATTCACATATATATTTAGATCGGATCGACATCCACAACATTCGAGTGCTTGACATCAGATTTACAAATGAAATCCATTCAGTATTTTTACACTAGCAAGGAGAAAGACTTCCAATAAACAAGGGGTGCTGCCAGTGCTATCAGAATATCGATATTGGAACAAAAGAATAGAAATCTTATTGATCTGTAAAGGCAAAAATGGTGCCAGACGAGCGGTAGTGACTAAGTAGGATAGCCATAAATCCTGTCCTGGTGAAAACCACAATTGAAGTTCCAAGAGTATTGGACATCATTGTTGAATGGTAGGCGAACATTTCGCTCATGTGGTTCTACAGAAAGAGATGTAAATAGAAAACGAGGAAACATATTTAAGTGAGGAAAAGGATAAGGATGCCAGTTGGAATATTGCAGTTCAGACTTTAGACCTTGAACACCTGACCAAGGTTAGCTGGTGTTTCCCCGCCAGAAATAGTTGCTTCGGTTCTCAGGGCTACAATATGCATGACCTTGACAGCTTTCAAAGGAAATCTACCAAAAATCAAGTCATAAGCTTAGTGATGTATCTCTGCACCGAATTCAAGATGTACCAGTATACTACTACTGGATATATACTAAGAGTTTCTAACAATTTCTGGAGCTTTCGAAGAATGCAATTGCAAAAATAGCACTATGTAGCACCGTAAATAAAATGACTAAGCAACAATAAAAACTTCAGTCGGCTTTAGCTATGTCATATAACCGCATCAGCACCTTCTCGAACATCTATAGCAATGTCTGAAACTTCTGCTCAGGTTGGTGTTGGATTTAACAATCATGCTTTCGGCATATTAGTGGCAACAATAACAGCTTTTCCCATGCTCCCCGCACGTCCTAATAATTTCTTCTGCATGAAGACATGCAAAATTTAAATAATGTTGTGTGTATGGTATATATAATCAACTAATGGAAGCACAGAAAGTCAGCAATAGGTTCCAAACTGGATAGCTAATTAGCTACCTAGATGTCATGTATAAACAAGAGAATGCAAAGTAACCCTCAGTTAATGTATTTTCAAGCAAGTCATAAACTATGTACATATAGAATGGGCTAATGTCTAGTGTTAAGAATCAGAACAAGGGAAAAAAAGGAGGAAGTTCTATTCATGATTTGCCATAAAACTCCAATGCCATTCATTGTTAAGAAGAATCTTTTGAAGGCATCTTACTAAGCAAATTAAAATCGTACTATTAACTACTAGGATACATGCTTCAGTTAACTACTAGGAGAGCCTTTTAGGGGTTTTGCATGCATGCATCAGTTAACTACTAGGATACACTAAGCCGAAATCTCAATCCAGTACTCCACTACTAGGAAATCATGAATAGAAATGGGTCAGTTAACTACTAGTATATGCAAGAAATGGGCTAACCTCATGACATATACCATAACACAACTGGAGGGCTTCATTCCACTTATTCACTTCAATTAGTCCCTTTATGAGGCAAACAAAGACTCTATAAACAGAGCCAAAACCACCTTGCCCAATTTTATGATATGAGCACCAGAAAATTTCACTACTACAGAAAAGGCAATCACAGACGGTTCAAAATCGTCATCACAGACGGTTTTTTGAACCGTCTGAGTTTATGGGTCAGTGATACTATGATCATCATAGACGGTTTTTGAACCGCTCAGGAAAAGCTATCCTGAGCGGTTCTAAACAGAATCAGATAGTCTATTTCCTGAGCGGTTACAACAAGAACCGCTCTGTGATAATTGTTTATCACAGACGGTTCTTGTTCAGAACCGTCTGTGAAAATAGACTATCACAGACGGTTCTTGTTTAGAACCGTCTGTGATAGTATTTTCTATTGCAAAAAAAAAATTTGAATTCTGAATCTGAAACTTCGGAGGCCGTTTTGAGGCCCTAAACGACTTTTTTTGGGGTTTTCACTTTTTCGGGACCTCATGAAGAGAATTTGACCTTGACTTATGGATTTTTGGATTGAGCTTTTCGTTAGCTTTCCAACGAGCCAAAGAACGCCGCAATCCGAGTTCGTATGCAAAAGTTATGGCTGTTTTACGAATAGTCTTGTAACGAGTCCGAGATGAAGAGGCGACGATGGCCCAGTACTCGAGTCAAGGATCTTTGAGGTGCTCGCTGTCGATGTCCGCAATCTTATCTTGATCTATTCATTCACAAGAAAACCACGGTCACAATTGAGAGCCACCAAAAGCAACAAGGCAGGGGGAGGCGACAAGCGATGGATCACTTACTAGCATGTTGGATATCAACCAAGAAGAGGGAGGGATCAAATGGGGATATCACCGGCAATGAAGGAGAGGCATGGCAAGATCACCGTGGCGTCTGGCCGAGGCGGAGGAGCTCACGACGGTAGTCGTGATGGTCGGAGCTCGGCGTGGGGAGGCGAGAGGAGAGACTAGTGGAAGACAAGGCAGGTGGCTATAATATATAAGGACAAGATCTGAAAACATTTTGCCTCCAGCGCATGCGCCCAAAACATTTCGTCTCCCGCGCGACGCGTCTAAAATTTTTGCCATCCCAAGACGCTGCGAATCACGAGCGGTTTCAAACAAAAACCGTCGTGTTGACCATAATATCACGAGACGGTTCTTAACAAGAACCGTCAGGAAGTATCACAGACGGTTCTTAACAAAAACCGTTTGTGATATTTGGTAGTATCACGAGCGCTTGTTGAGTAACCGCTCGTGATATTTGATAGTATCACGAGCGGTTCTTGTTTAGAACCGTCGTGATACTTCACGACGTTTTCAACATGAATCGCTGCGTGATATTACTTCTTCCTGAGCGGTTTTAGCGCGTTAAAGAATACGCATTTATCGCTAAACCAAAACCGTCAGGATTATATTTAATACAAACGGTTTTGGTCAACCGTCTGTAATGAGGCGTCTAGTATTAGCCTTTTTGTAGTAGTGTTTTCATTGTACCAACTAAATAATTACAGAGTATCAATAAATAAGGTTGACAATTTGACTTGAACCAGAGTTGCATGATCACGCCTTTAAGAACATCTCCTGTGAACTAATAAAACTACTGGTTTAATCATGGTAGAAACCAGGATCTTTAACACTTATAACCTTTTCAGTTTTCACATAAACATTTTCCTAAGCAAACTTTCGCTGTGCATTACTCCACACATTTGAAGCACATTGCAATCGAATTTTTAGAAAGAAAAAAGTAGCCATAGTTAGTAGTGCATTACTCCACATCTGGCTTAAACCACACTCTGATTAGACCAAATATATATAACATTCCAAGTATTAGATGTGCTACCTTGAGAGGTCTCTCCTTGACATTATATAAGCGGTATTAATCACATCATATGAGTATTTGCACAGGCCTGGTTAAGATAAAAGAAGAGAGAAATAATCTTGTTAATGGGGTATAAAGTTACTATGGCAGAATGCGATGAGGATAAACTAACTCTTCCCTGAACCCAATGCTCTTGGCATCCCTCATGCATGCATCAACATCGGTGAACCCATGTCCATCACCATTCTTCATGCATAGCAAAAATCAACCTGGCATCAGTAAGTGAATCAAGCTCAACTTGAAAACCGAAACAACATCAAAGAGAAAGTGGGGGGAAATTAAATAAGGAGGGAGGAAGAAAGCAAAACGTGGCCATAAACACCAAATACGATGGCCTAACACCATGGCCGAACCACAGGGGAGAGCCACAGGCGCCGAGCCAAGATGCATCTTGAGCAGAGAGAGGCGCTGGAGTGACGAGCCACAGGGAGGCAAGGCCAAGCGAGCAGTGTGCGGCCGAGCCAGGAGAGAGAGACCACAGAGGAGGCGGTGGTGGACCAGCACTGGTGGCGGCAAGCAGTAAGGGCCGAGCCAAGGCCGAGGCGAGCCGAGGGCACTGGGTCGAGGAGGCGTCGCGTCTTGGGTGGAGGAGCTAGGTCCGGGAGGAGGTGGAGGAGCCAGATCCGGGAGGAGGTGGGGCGCCGGGGAGGCAGGTGCTGGCGCGCTGGGGGAGGAGGATGAGCCGGCGCCGGGGGGGGAGGAGCCACTGGGGGAGGGGGGGGTGGGGCGAGAAGCCGATCCGGGAGGAGGAGCTAGATCCGGCGAGGAGGGGGGGGCTGGGGGAGGAGAGCAGAGAGCCAGCGCCGGGGGGGGGGGCGCCGGGCGAGCAGAGGGAGAAGAGGATAGAGAACGGGGGGAGGCGGCTGCGGGAACGGGGGTTGTTGGGTTAGAGGCCAAAAAAAGATGCGGCGTTGAAAATAAAATGGCGCGGTGGGGGAAAAAAAAGTCCCGAGTGTTTTATTTTTATGCACTCGGGATTATATTTTTTCTCCCGAGTGTTATGGGAAACACTCAGGAAAGTTATTTCTACCGAGTGTTTAATTCCTGTCCCGAGTGTCATATGAAACACTCGAGAAGGTCCCAAGTGTTTCCGTCCAAACACTCGAGAAATATATAGACACTCGAAAAATAACCAGTTTCTGATAGTGACTGTAGGCGTTCCAGCGAACACAAGACTTAAGACGGTTAACGATGAGCACACAAATGCTAACGTGTTAGCCATCATGAACCCTTGTAATTCCTTCAATCGAGATAGAGTTGGTGTTCCTCCGTCAGGATGGTCATCAGCTCTGTAACCAAATGCCATCGTTATAATTAGAACTAAGCCAACGCCAAGAAATTGTGTTGCATCTGATAATACTCTGTCATGATTCTCTGCCGCTGATTGGGTACTATATTCTTTTTGCATGTCATCGTCCCGCCGACAATTATCACGGGTAGCATTGGCGAGAGAGTGTGTTTCTGTATCAAAATTAAGTGAGCTCGCAAACAGGAGAAAACAATATTGTTATTCTTAATTTAGCTCTAAGTTTAAGAAACATGTTAAAAACAAAAGGTGGCATTAAGCATATTACCAGCACACAGTGCAACCCTGTGGGAATAGTGTTAATTGAAAGTCCTAGCGGACAGTGGCGTACGCAGGACAAAAATAGAGAAGGTGCTCATAGGAAAAAAACTAATATGATAAAATCATATCAAACATACATAATACGTCTAATGCAATCTAAATTCATACATAAATAAACAAAAGATAAAGCGAGAATATAAAATAAACTTAAGGTAGTACCTGGCTAAGAAATATAACAATCCGGACATCTATAAATACGTGCGAGTAGCAATCTGTGAAACAAAAGTAGCTAAATTAGTAAGACAATCAGAAAATTGTGACTAATTAGAAACATTGAAATGAAATGGAAGTATGTAACATACTGCACAACTGCTAGCTATAACTAGGAGCAGGAGGCAAGTCCATTCTACGAGATTTCATATGTTGAAAACGATCCATGATTGTTTTATCATCAATGCTTTTGAATATCTCTCGCTCAGTGTAGCACACAATCAAGCCACTGGGAGTACTTGTATTTGGATTGTTGGAGAAATAACTATGCAAAGTTCGTTTGTCCATCTTTTATAAATCTACAATGAATTGTATATAATTCATGAGAACTAAGTACATGTAACTAGACTAGACAAGTAGACAACATGTCAACATCACAAGTTCACAACATCTCAACATTCCAATTTTAAGTTTCTAAGTACTTAAGTTCACAACATCATCTCAACATTTCAATTACCAATTACCAGTTTACAAAATTATTACTTTACCAATTAACAATTACCAGTTTACAAAATTAGTGATTAGTGATTACCGGCTCCAAAGTCCCTAGTCTTAACTCTTTATATACCTCCATTCATTTCTCCAGATCTCCTCACCAAATCTGCTCAACAGCCTCAACCTCTATTTCTCTTCAACTCTATTTCTCTTCCTGCAGAGGCGCCCGACATCGACTGCCGCCGCCGGCTCTTCGCCTCTTCCGCCCAGTCTTTGGTCTTCCTCACGCGCCCACGCGGCCGCGCCTCTGCCAGCCAGCCTCACGCGCCTGCCCGCTCCTCCGTCGGGCACCTCTGCTCGTGCTCGCCCTAGGTCGGCGGCTAGGTGGCAGTGGCCGAGGCTCGCCACCGCCGGCCGGCCCTTGATGTCGCCACGCGTCGCCCTGGCTCATGGCGTGCCAACCGACTTCATGACCTCGCCCGATCGCCCTCACCACACCGCGTGCCGGGTGAGGTTTTGTGGAGTGAAGATGGGGAATAGAATTAGGGATTTGGGGAGTGGAGATGGCTGGATGTGGATTTGGGAAATGCGAAAATGGGCCATATGCATCGACGTCATGCACATGGAGAAAAATGTATGTTAAAAATGAAAGGTGGGATTAAGCATATTACGAGCAGACAGTACAACCCTGTGGGAATAGCGTTAATTGAAAGTCCTAGCGGGGTATGTTGCATGTTGTTTGGTAAATTTAAGTCTACTTGTTTGTTCACAAATAGAGAAGCAAAAATCCAAAAATCCCCAACCTCCACTGCTTGGTGTAGAGCAGTGTTCCCTTCATTATCTTGCTTGTTCAAAATTGACGACAACGCAGGTGTCTCGCAGGCATATGCAACTATATCATCTCTTATTCTTGACGGCAGCGTGAAGAAATGTTCTTCCATAAGTGTCACGCGAACCAAAGCAACCGAATCACTCTTCGGGTTCGGCTCTTTGTCGAGTGCCTCGGGCACTCGGCAAAGGCTCTTTGCACTTTCGGCAAAAGCTTTGCCGAGTCGACACTCAACAAAGGGCACTCGGAAAAAAAATTATCGGCAAGCAGCTTTTGCCGAGTGCCTTTGTCGGGCACTTTCGGTAAAGGCTTTTACGAGTGCCGAGTCGAGACTCGGCAAAGAAAAGGCACACGATCGGCGCCGGCCCGTTGGCGGCAGCTTTGTCGAAAAGTGCCAACCCTACCAAGACTTTCGGCAAAGATTTTTAATTTTTTGAAAATTTCTTTGCCGAGAGTCGGATGGTAACACTTCGCAAAGTTTTTACAATTTTTTTTTGAAAATCTTTGCGAGTGCCGCCGAGTGTTGCACTTTCGGCAAAGGTCACTTAAGTGCAACACTTAAGAATGATTTTTCTTGAGTGCCATGGTCATGGCACTCGGCAAAAGCTAAAACCGGGCTTTCAACCGCCCATATTCCAGCTTTGCCGAAAGTGCCATGACCATGGCACTTCGGCAAAATCCTTGCCGAGTGTTGCACTCGCAAAGTGACCCAAAACTGCATTTTTATTTATTTTTACATTCCATCACGACAAACAAATCCATCCAAACATATATCACATCCATCACATATATATCTCATCCATCACATATTTATCACATCCATCACATATATATCTCATCCATCACATATATAACAATAAGTGCTCAAGTCCATCCAAACAAATCCACAAGTTCATCACAGTCGACAAGTGCATCACAAGTAACTACCATTCATCTCGAAGGTGGCCACTGCGATGTGGTGAAGGAAAAGTCTGCATCATTCGGGGCGCATGAGGTGGATTATTGAACCCGCCGATTGAGGCTGCACAAAGGAGAAGAGATTGCATGTGAGACAAGATTACATTAGATACCTAATCTAGGAAGGTAGAGGTCATACAAGCAAAGCACAAGCGAAAGCAAAAAACTTTCATACTCACAGGAGTAGTCTGCAATGCAGGACGCGGAGGCGGAGGTGGAGCCATAGCACCCACTAGCACAAATGGCCCGTATGTTGCCCAACACTTTGTAGGAACTCCGTAATGTCCGCCACCTCCTCTGCGTCTGGGCCTACCGCTCGGCTGCTCGGCCTCCACTGGCCGACATCCTCTCCGCCGGCCTCCATCCTCTGCTGCTCGGCCTCCGGCTCTGGACGTTGCCTCATTTCTTGTTCCACTAGCCCTGCAATATTTCACTCCAATGTTTGATAATGCAAAGCTAATAAAGGTGTGTAAAGATCAATGTCGACGAGTAAAACAGAATAACCTCGAGTCGTCGACCGGTCTTTGTCTGGCATGGCTGCCGTGGGCGTATGGCCGGGCTCTCGCTCGTGCTCCGTGCTCGGATCTGGGAGAGAGATGGAGTAGAGGCCGTGTCAATGAGGCTGTCGCCAAGCCAGAACCGCCCATGCTTCTTGCCTTGTCCCACCCTCATGACGATCTCTCCATCAATGTCCTGGGTGCTCGGATCATGCTCTGGCCCATGGGCGACCTTGCCGCCGACGTGTACTCACCGATCGGTGTGGGCCTTCGGGTTCGTGTACGCCTGGGGCGGGTCCTCCAGGTTGAAGGAGACGTCGGACGTCGCCTTGCCCTTGTGGGCCATACACCATGCCTGGAAGTCCGAGCAAGGCTGGCCACTATGTGACGCCGATCGCGAGAAAACAAACAAGATAATTAGAAATCGGCGAAATTGAGCGTCACAATAGATAAATGAATTCGTGTACCCATGCTTGTTTGTATGCGGAGAGGTTGCGGTTGCCTTGATGGTGTCTTTGGACCTTGCATCATCAAGCAGCGGTCCGGGCATCACTGTGCATCCGGAGATACTCTGCGTGAACCACTTGTCCACGATCATCGCCAAAGACTTTCGGGATACGATTGGCACCACCGGGAATCATCTACACGTCATCAAGTATTTGACATATAAGAAGATCAAATTAAACGTACTTAATCTCAAAACGAATCAATATTAATGTTCTTCATCTACCTCAAGGTCTTGGTCCCGGTCGGCGTCATGTTTCTTCGCGTCTTTCTTGGTGACCTTCTCTCAAGCTTCGACCCGTGGTAGGTTACGATGGCTGGATCGCACCTCGTGATGCATGTCGGTGATGAGTTTTTACGTGCTTTGGTAGCCACCGTCATACGGCCTCAAATCCTCACCGCATCTGAAATAAGTGCGCATACAAACGCGATGTATCCATTCATTATTTCAAGAAAAGTCCAATGAATGCGATGTATTGAGCAATGTTGTGCGAGGAAGACTTACCCAAAACTCCGCCTTCACCGCGCCGCCTTGTTGGGGTACTCCGCGCGGGGCGAAGGCTTAGTGGTCAAGCGAGTAGGCGGCTCCGTCTTCGGCGTCGTGACAATGCCGGGTAGTGTTGCTGCCAGAAGACCCAGATGCCATTGGCGGGCGTCGCTACCACCGACACAACCACCCGTTCTGCACAAGTGATTAAGAAAAATTATTAGTTTCTCTTTTTTCAACATATCATATGAGTAGTGGTGACAACATCTAAAGTTACTTACTTTTGCCCTTGAGGCGAATCATCTGGGCGTCGGTCGGGATCACGAGAACTGAGGAGGCTCGCGGGACCTCGCAAGTAGACACTCGAAGAGGAAGAGGAGGAAGCGGAACCCGTGCCTACCGCCTCCTCGTCGTCTCGTCGCGCCTCCTCCTCGCCCGTCTGCGAACCAGCTCCTCGGCCAACTCGTCCACAGGCGCCACCTCCTCCTCCTCCTCCTCCTCCTCCTCCTCCTCCTCCTCCAGACGTCCTCACGCGCGGTGGGGAGACAGCCTCCTCGCGGCGGCGGTCCTCCTCCTCCTCTGTCTCGACCCTCCACCTCCTCCTCCATGATCGTGGTCTCGGTAAAGCGAGACACGTCCCTCACGACGGTCGCCCGCCATCTTTGTTCACTCACCGCAATTAAAAAGAATAAGCAAGGCGTAATTAGAAATAGATGCAAAATAGACAAAACATAATTACAAAAAACATAGTAATACATGTATTAGAAATAGATGCAAAATAGACAAAACATAATTATAAAAACATAGTATTACATGTATTAGAAATAATCTTCATGATTGGGATTAGCTTTGGATCATAGGTCTCGTCATCACTATCAACATTGTCCAAATCATCAACACTATCCGAAGGAGGAATGTTGTCTTCATTGTCATTGCCTAAACGTAATCGCTCAAGCATTTGTAAGTCCTTCACGTATCGCACCTCATCTCTAGCGTCCTCGTCATCAACCCTTTCATCGTCTACTTCCATTCCTATCGCTTCGGTTAAGTCTATCTCAAACCTCCCTTGTAGCCCCTCTTCTTGAAAGAACTCTCCATCATATGTGTTTGGGTTGAAGTTGTAATCTTCATCGTTTGGGACAGGTAGTTTACCGTGTGGCGATACCTTGTGCACAATAGCCCAACCCTTAAGATGCTCTTTGTCTTGGCACGCGTATGGCGTATAATAAACCTGGACGGCCTGTTGAGCCACAATGTAGACATCTTTTCCTGGATAGACGGAATCCTGTCGAATCTCGACTAGCCCAAGCTTAGGGGTTCGTCTCGTTACTCCAGGATGAAACCAGTGGCATTTGAATATGACAGGATTAAGAGGTTTGGAACCATAAAATAGAAGTTCGTAGATTTCTTCAATTCTTCCATAATAGTCGAGGCCATCAGTGCCGGGCGTAAAAACTCCGCTGTTTGTGGTTTTTCGATTGGGCCGACTCTGCTCGTAGCTTGCTGTGTGAAAACGATATCCATTCACGTCATAACCGTAAATGACTTGACCCTAACGACACGTACCGTTTGCAACTTTGTCTCAACTCGTCACTTATAGGCGCGCGGTTTGGGCCTGCAAGCTCAAGCGGGATAGATCGTTATATTATTGAGCGTCACGATCAACTTGGAATGTCGAACTAAGTCGAGCTAAATTGGACAAGACCTTCTGCTTGAACCAAGAAATGAAATCGGGGCTCCTCGTCCCGCACCGTGAAAGAAGGGGTTTCTGCGGGTAGGATCCTTGATTCATGCCAGATTGACGAAGAAATTCCTGCACTAACGAGAAACAAGGGGTTGGACGAAGAAACAAGGAGTGACGGCGTATTGAAACAAGTTCGTTGAGAACTTACCCAATGAACAGGCCGCACCTCGACAAGGTTGGTGAACACATATAGCATGATCTCGCGCCACTCTTCATTTTCAATTGCTTAGTGGTCGATGCACTTGCGCTTCCGAAGGCCCTTGGAAAAGGCCGAGGTTCGATTCATTTTCGCCAAACATTGTAACGAGGGGTGGATTATAAACGCTAGGAAGGTTCTCGATGTAGTATTTCTCTGTGAAGTTTGACACCTCCTCGAAATGTATGCCTCTGCAATGGAAGCCTCAATTTTGGCTTTATTTCTACATTTTTTGCGAAGAGTCTTGAGACATCTCTCGATTGGATAGCACCAACGGCTGCACGGGCCCCCATCGTGCCTCATACGGAGGTGCACAATCAAATCTTTGCATCGCCAAGAAAAAGCCGGTGGAAAGATCTTCTCCAACTTACAGAGCAACACGGTGCCACTTTTTGAAGTCATCAATGACGGTCCGAGATAGCTCCTTGGCACAAAGTGGCGGAAGAAATAGCTCAACTCTGCCAAAGACTTGCGGACATGCTCGAGGACATAGCCTCGAACCATCGCCGAAGAAGCCGCTCAATCCATATGTGGTAGTCATGACTCTTCATCCCGCTTGATTCGCAGAGTGCCTAAGTTCACTCCCCTCTTGATTCATTGCATACCCATCGAGGAACATTAGCGTCTGGATCCATTCAAGTACTTCCTCCTTTGGTCCTTTTTCAAGGCGAATTGGCCTTAGGCCTTCTCCATGTCTTGCCGCGACTAGGAGGCTGCATCTCTTGATTTGGTCTATCGCATAACGTTGCCAGGTCCACTCTAGCCTTAGGGTTGTCCTTAGACTTTTCAGTGTCCATGAGTGTTGCCCAAAGTGCCTCGGCGACATTCTTTTCAAAGTGCATTACATCAATGTTATGTGGCGGAAGAAGGTCATCGAAATAGGGGAGCCTCGTCAAGCCCGACTTATGAGTCCACATATGTTGCTCACCATATCCCACAAAACCACCTTCTTGATTGGGCACGAGAGCATCTATGTGAGCATGAACCTCGGCACCAGTCATCATCCGCGGTGCATGGTCTCATCACTCGACACCTTTCAGAAAGTTCTTGATGTCTTGTGCGAATGGATGGTCAAGAGGAGGAATTGACGATGTCTGTCGAGCAGCAGTACTTGCCACCCTTGTGCAACCAAATGAACCTCACACCTTCCTTGCATATTGGGCATGGGAACTTCCGTGAACACACCAGTATGAGAATAACCCATACTGGCAGAAGTCATGCAGGAGTAGTGGTACCAAACGTGCATTTTGAACCTTGTCTTTGTAGCTCGGTCGTATGTCCATACCCCTTCGCCCCAAGCACGGACCAATTCATCAAACACGGGCTCCATGAACACACCCATATTACTCCCGGTGTCGGGAATTATCAACGACAAGAATCGTTATGTCGTTGAAAGGAGACGCCGGGGAGATTGAGGGGATAACGAACACGGGCCAACATGTGTATGGGGCAGCCATCGATCCATAAGGATTGAACCCATCTGCTGCCGGTAGCGACACGCATACATTGCGAGCCTCATCCGCTTTCTCACGATGTTTGTCATCAAAGCGGGTCCATGCTTCACCATCGGATGGATGTACCATCTTGTCGATTGTACCGTTTGCCATTTTCGTGCCATGTCATCTGTTTCATGGATTCCTCGGTCATGTATAGCCGTTGGATCCTCGGTAGGAACGGAAGGTACCGAGGATTTTCACGGGATCGTAAGTCGCCTCTTCGGCCATCACCAGAGTCTACCTCCAGGTACCTGGAGGATTTACACTTTGGACAGTGCTTTGCATCCTTGTGTTCTTTCCAAAATAGGGCGCACCCTTCAACAAGCATGTATCCGCTCATACGGCATCTTAAGTGCACGAAGGAGTTTACGTGACTCGTACATGCTCTTTGGCGAATGTGGCCCTCCGAAGCGGGTGCCAATCACGCCAACATCTTATCGAAGCCTTCTCGACTCGGGTTTAACTCGGACTTCAACCCCATTAAGCGTCCAATGGCATCCAGTTGAGACACCGTTGACCGATCGTGAAGGGGTTTCTGTGCCGAGTCCATCATGTCGTAGAACGCCTGTGCGGCTGCCTCCATCTCCTCCTTCTCACGTCCCTCATCGAATCGTCCTTGGTGAAAGTCATCTAACATATCTCTACCCCGCATCGAGATCATAAGCCTCGACGCGTGGTCTCACCACCTCCTCTCTCATACGATGGGCTTCACCATGGTGGACCCACCGTGTAGTCCCGTAAATCCATTCTTCAAAAGATGTTTACCCATGTCCACCTTGTTTACCCTTCTCCTGTTTCCACATTTCTTTGCAGGACACAAAACTAGACAATGTCCTTTAGCAGCCTTGCCAAATGCACAGTTCAAGAAAGCATCGGTCTTGTTCATCCATTCCGTGGTGTAATCACTCGACTTCTCCGCCCGTGTACATCCACTCACGGTCCTCCATCCTCTAACATATATAGCGGCGAGTAATATAAACATCAATTGCATCTACACGCGTTCCTACTATCTAATAGGTGAGGATAGGTCCTAATCCATGCGAGATCCGTAGATGAGGTTAGTTTCCATGCTCTACTCCTATTCGAGACATAATTTGGCAGATTTTCGCATTGTTCTCCAAATACACGTCTGCCGCCAGGAGAGTGTGTATCCGGAGAACAACAGGAGATGATGCCAAACTCGTCTCGGATCGAGCGCACCATGGAAACTAACCCCACCTACGCATCCGCGGGCTGTCCAAAAAACGTGGACAATTCGAAACAGATACGGTTTTAGATATGAAAATATCTGCATATTTCCAACCGTATCTCTTTCGAACGGGAGACGCCTAACTGGGTTACGTGATCTACGACCATGATACGGAAAGAGGGGTTATACCTAGGGTGGCCGGTGGTGGAGTCAGGCTAGCGAGGCCGTGGCGGGTCGGTGCAGTGGCGAGGCGACGCGTGCAGTGACTCCAGCCAAGCGAGGAAGGCGATCGGGGTCGCCGAGGTACTCCGGCGCCGCTTCGACTGGCTCTTCTCTGCAAAAAAAGAAACATAAAACAATATTTAGCAACATTTAACAACAAATTTCTATAGATGTTGAGGCATCCAAAGTTACTTCATAGTCATTGTAAACATTTCAATTAACATTTCAAAGATTTGCGGCCTTTGCTTGTGAAATGTGAACACAAAGAATTATCGATATCGAAGTAACTCAAAGGTGATGAAAATTGATGGTTAATTCATAGTTAGCTTGTCGACAAATAATTGATGGACCAATTTATTGAAATTTGAGGGCGTAATTTATAAAGCCTCTGCAAATCTGATTCATCCATCCCGATCCAACGCACCACATGGAAAACTTACATCATTACACATGAACACAAGTCCGCATGAGATATTTTCCATATTTTTATTTATTTATTGTTTTTAAGTCCTATTAATTGAATATGTGTTAGTATCATGTTCGATCTTGGAGTATGTTTGCCTTGTTTGTACTGACATGTATGAAATGATGTACTTTAGAAGGACATGTCTTATTCTTTTATTCCAGGTTGCTTAGTGTCATTTTCAAGCTATTATCTTTAATCATGTCCACTGTCGTATATACGATGTGAGCGTAAACTAATATATGTTAGAGAATGCCACCCTTATATATTTTTGTGGTCCAATACGACATGAAATAAAACTTTAATCAGCTAGAAGGGTGAACCATACAAAGAGGTTGCAAATCTTGGATGACAGTGCAAGAACAATATGCAGAATCCAATGTGCGAATATTAACATATGATTCCATTTCAATAAACCCTACTGCAAGACTATTTTTCAGGCAAATTGTGATTGTGTATTAAAATTAACCCAGAAGAAGGAAAGCCAAAAATGGCAAACATGCATAAAAAACTACAAAGGAATAGCAAGGCCATCACGAGATTTAGGTAGCAGTACAATATCTGAGATTGCCACTAAACTAAAGCTCGTACATGTCATGGCATACGATTTGGTGTAGGGTTCATAGGCATGACAAATTGTTCTTCGCTTAGCGATCGCTGATGTAATCTTCTTATTAAATAAACCTTTTGCACCTAGCTTCTTTTAAAAACCCATCTCAAAAGTAGGGGCCAAGAGAAAGTTGGGTAAAAGGGTGACAGGCCAATTCGACGGTGGGAAGGAGCATTTCGAGACATATCATTGCCGGAGGGTAGCAAATGCCCTCGATCTTTTGCTCGAGACAATAGTGTACTCCATCTTAGTCCAAATGGTTGTACTACTCACACCAAAAGGAGCATGCAGTGTGCTACTAAAGTTTTGATCTCTTGTGCTCTCTTTTACTTGAATCATATAGCCCATGCTGTACACTAGAGGCTTCGGCCTTATGGCATCAGACACTAATAATTTGAACAATTAAAACCCTGACATGCTCTCGGTGCGGGTCATGAACTCCATTATTTGCTAGATAACCAAATGTGCAAGCTTGTCAGCGCACCAATGAATTCTTGAAAGATTATGTTCGGCTATCCGTGTAACTATATGGATATTGTTGGAGTATAACTCGAAATGTTCACGTTCGCCTCAGCATACACCAATGTATTCTTGAAAGGTTATGTGCGGCTATCTAAGTAACTTTCTCAATATTGTCAAGTATATATAACCCAAATGCCTACCATATTAGCAAGGATTTAGGATAAGACGAAGGATAGGTTACACTTCTCCTCTACCTAATATTCAAGATATATTTGAGAAGTTTTGTAGTGAGATTCAGATACCCAAGAGTGGACCATATTCCGATTCATGTCGTTCTTTTTCTACCCAAAAACATTCGAATTTCATATATGAAAACTAAAACCATTGATCACATAAGTCAAGAGACCTAATGGTAATCACTCCAACATATATACTACAAAGGCATGATATGATCGGTAACAATTTAATAATGGATCAAGAATCAAAGCCCTAAATAAAGATCCCTGATGAACCTCACTAGTGAGTAGTGACTAGTTCTTGACAACTGGGCCAGTGCCTCATCACCACTCTTATCACCATGGCGTCGGGCGGCCTGGAGCGTCAAGAGAAGAAGGAGGAGACGGAGGGGCGGCGCCGCGTGAATGTACCTTCGGATCAAGGAAGGAGGTGAGGGCAGGCGCCGTGGAGGCCGGATCTGCTCGGGTGGAGGCCGGAGGAGGTGCCGCAGGGGAACGGGAGGTCGCGCCGTGGAGGTTGGATCTGCTCGGGTGGAGGCCTGAGGAGGCGCCGCAGGGGAACGGGAGGGCGACCGGGGCAGTGCGGGAGGGCAACGGGATGGCCGGGAGGCGCGGCGTGGAGGCGAGCGCGGCGTGGAGCGACGGCGAACAGGATGCGCCGCTAGGTTTACGGGCCTGGCGGGACGGCGCGGCGCGCAGGCGCGGCGCGGGCGGCGCGGAGCGGGCGGCGGGCGCGGCGCGCGGCGCGGGCGGCGGCGGCGGCGGCGCGGCGCTGGCGTGTACGGCATGGCGGGCGGGCGGGCGCGGCGGCGCGGGCGGCGCGGCGATGCGGCGATAGCGCGTGCAGCGCCAGCGGTGGCGGTGTGTGCGTGTGTGCGTGTGTGCGATGGCGCAGCCCTAAGTCATAATGAGGAGGTTTGCCGAGTGCCCGCGATCCGGCACTCGGCAAACAATTTTTAATTTTTTTAATTTTTAATTTCTTTGCCGAGTGTCGGATCAGGAGGGCACTCGGCAAAGAGCCAAGTTCGCCGAGTGCCCCCGATACGGCACTCGGCAAACGTTAATTTTTTTTAAAATAAAGCTTTGCCGCGTGCTCCCCTGGCACGAATTTACCAAATAGGAAATTTTTTAAAAAAAAACAAAACCCCTTTGCCGAGTGCCAGATGTGTTTCCTGTATCAAAATTCGTGAGCTCTGCAAACAGGAGAAAACAATATTGTTATTCTTAATTTAGCTCTAAGTTTAAGAAACATGTTAAAAACAAAAGGTGGCATTAAGCATATTACCAAAGACACAAGTGCAACCACGTGGGAATAGTGTTAATTGAAAGTCCTAGCGACGATTAGGCGTCGCAGACAAAAATAGAGAAGGTGCTCATAGGAAAAAAACTAATATGATAAAATCATATCAAACATACATAATACGTCTAATGCAATCTAAATTCATACATAAATAAACAAAAGATAAAGCGAGAATATAAAATAAACTTAAGGTAGTACCTGGCTAAGAAATATAACAATCCGGACATCTATAAATACGTGCGAGTAGCAATCTGTGAAACAAAAGTAGCTAAATTAGTAAGACAATCAGAAAATTGTGACTAATTAGAAACATTGAAATGAAATGGAAGTATGTAACATACTGCACAACTGCTAGCTATAACTAGGAGCAGGAGGCAAGTCCATTCTACGAGATTTCATATGTTGAAAACGATCCATGATTGTTTTATCATCAATGCTTTTGAATATCTCTCGCTCAGTGTAGCACACAATCAAGCCACTGGGAGTACTTGTATTTGGATTGTTGGAGAAATAACTATGCAAAGTTCGTTTGTCCATCTTTTATAAATCTACAATGAATTGTATATAATTCATGAGAACTAAGTACATGTAACTAGACTAGACAAGTAGACAACATGTCAACATCACAAGTTCACAACATCTCAACATTCCAATTTTAAGTTTCTAAGTACTTAAGTTCACAACATCATCTCAACATTTCAATTACCAATTACCAGTTTACAAAATTATTACTTTACCAATTAACAATTACCAGTTTACAAAATTAGTGATTAGTGATTACCGGCTCCAAAGTCCCTAGTCTTAACTCTTTATATACCTCCATTCATTTCTCCAGATCTCCTCACCAAATCTGCTCAACAGCCTCAACCTCTATTTCTCTTCAACTCTATTTCTCTTCCTGCAGAGGCGCCCGACATCGACTGCCGCCGCCGGCTCTTCGCCTCTTCCGCCCAGTCTTTGGTCTTCCTCACGCGCCCACGGCACGCCTCTGCCACCAAACCTCACGCGCCTGCCGCTCCTCCGTCAGGCGCCTCTGCTCGTTTCGCCCTAGGTCGGCGGCTAGGTGGCAGTCTTGCCGAGGCTCGCCACCGGCCCCTTGGTCGCCGTCGACCCACGCCACTGCGTGCCACCGACTTCATGACCTCGCCTGACGCCTGCCGTCTCACAGCGTGCCGGTGAGGTTTTGTGGAGTGAAGATGGGGAATAGAATTAGGGATTTGGGGAGTGGAGATGGCTGGATGTGGATTTGGGAAATGCGAAAATGGGCCATATGCATCGACGTCATGCACATGGAGAAAAATGTATGTTAAAAATGAAAGGTGGGATTAAGCATATTACGAGCAGACAGTACAACCCTGTGGGAATAGCGTTAATTGAAAGTCCTAGCGGGGTATGTTGCATGTTGTTTGGTAAATTTAAGTCTACTTGTTTGTTCACAAATAGAGAAGCAAAAATCCAAAAATCCCCAACCTCCACTGCTTGGTGTAGAGCAGTGTTCCCTTCATTATCTTGCTTGTTCAAAATTGACGACAACGCAGGTGTCTCGCAGGCATATGCAACTATATCACCTCTCTTATTCTTGACGGCAACGTGAAGAAATGTTCTTCCATAAGTGTCACGCGAACCAGCACAACCGGAATCACTACTGGGTTCCGGCTCTTTGCCGAGTGCCTCAGGCACTCGGCAAAGGCTCCTTTGCACTCGGCAAAAGCTTTGCCGAAAGTCGACACTCTAAAAAGGGCACTCGGAAAAAAAAAATTATCGGCAAAGTAGCCTTTGCCGAGTGCCTTTGTCGGGCACTTTCGGTAAAAGCTTTCGAAGTGCCGAGTCAAGACTCGGCAAAGAAAAGGCACATCCGCGGCGCCGCCCCGTTGATTTGCAGCTTTGTTAAAGTGCCAACCCTACCAAGACTCGGCAAAGATTTTTAATTTTTTTGAAAATTTCTTTGCCGAGAGTCGGATGGTAACACTTCGCAAAGTTTTTACAATTTTTTTTGAAAAATCTTTGAGAGTGCCGAAAGTGTTGCACTTTCGACAAAGGTCACTTTAGTCGAGTGCAACACTCGACAAATGATTTTTGCCGAGTGCCATGGTCATGGCACTCGGCAAAGCTGAAAACCGGCTTTCACCGCCCATATTCGGCTTTTGCCGAAAGTGCCATGACCATGGCACTGGCAAAAATCCTTGCCGAGTGTTGCACTCGCAAAGTGACCCAAAACTGCATTTTTATTTATTTTTACATTCCATCACGACAAACAAATCCATCCAAACATATATCACATCCATCACATATATATCTCATCCATCACATATTTATCACATCCATCACATATATATCTCATCCATCACATATATAACAATAAGTGCTCAAGTCCATCCAAACAAATCCACAAGTTCATCACAGTCGACAAGTGCATCACAAGTAACTACCATTCATCTCGAAGGTGGCCACTGCGACTGTGGTGAAGGAAAAGCTGCATCATTCGGAGGCGCATGAGGTGGATTATTCGAACCCGCCGATTGAGGCTGCACAAAGGAGAAGAGATTGCATGTGAGACAAGATTACATTAGATACCTAATCTAGGAAGGTAGAGGTCATACAAGCAAAGCACAAGCGAAAGCAAAAAACTTTCATACTCACAGGAGTAGCTGCAGCTGCAGGACGCGGAGGCGGAGGTGGAGCCAACAGCCCAGCTGGCACAGCGAAGCCCGTATGTTGCCCAACACTTTGTAGGAACTCCGTAATGTCCGCCAGCCTCTGCGTCTGGGCCTACCGCTCGGCCTGCTCGGCCTCCAGCTGGGCCGACATCCTCTGCTGCTCGGCCTCCATCCTCTGCTGCTCGGCCTCCAGCTCCTGACGTTGCCTCATTTCTTGTTCCAGCCGGGCCTGCAATATTTCACTCCAATGTTTCAGTAATGCAAAGCTAATAAAGGTGTGTAAAGATCAATGTACGACGAGTAAAACAGGAATAACCTCGAGTCGTCCGACCCTTTGTCTGTGATGGTCTCCGTGGGCGATGGCGGGTTCTCGCCGTGTTCGTGCTCGGATCTGGGAGAGAGATGGAGTAGAGGCCGTCAATGAGGCTGCCGCCAAGCCGTAACCGCCCATGCTTCTTGCCTTGTCCCACCCTCATGACGATCTCTCCATCAATGTCCCGGTGCTCGGATCATGCTCGCCCATGGGTCGACCTTGCCGCCGACGTGTACTCACTAATGCGGGTGTGGACGCTCGGGTTCGTGTACGCTTGGGGCGGGTCCTCCAGGTTGAAGGAGACGTCGGACGTCGCCTTGCCCTTGTGGGCCATACACCATGCCCGAAGTCCGAGCAAGGTGGCCACTATGTGACGCCGATCGCGAGAAAGACAAAGAAGATAATTAGAAATCGTGCGAATTGAGCGCCACAATAGATAAATGAATTCGTGTACCCATGCTTGTTTGTATGCGGAGAGGTCATGGTCGCCTTGATGGTGTGCTTTGGACCTTGCATCATCAAACGACGGTCCGGGCATCATCAGCATCCGAGATACTCTGCGTGAACCACTTGTCCACGATCATCGCCAAAGACTCGGGATACGATTGGCACCACCAGGAATCATCTACACGCCATCAAGTATTTGACATATAAGAAGATCAAATTAAACGTACTTAATCTCAAAACGAATCAATATTAATGTTCTTCATCTACCTCAAGGTCTTGGTCCCGGTCGGCGTCATGTTTCTTCGCGCTTTCTTGGTGACCTTCTCTCAAGCTTCGACCCGTGGTAGGTTACGATGGCTTCGGATGCGCACCTCGTGATGCATGTCGGTGATGAGTTTTTACGAGCTTTGGTAGCCACCGTCCGCCTCGCCTCAAATCCTCACCGTGATCTCAAATAAGTCGCATACAAACGCGATGTATCCATTCATTATTTCAAGAAAAGTCCAATGAATGCGATGTATTGAGCAATGTTGTGCGAGGAAGACTTACCCAAAACTCCGCCTTCACCCGCCGCCTTGTTGGGGTACTCCGCGCCGGGGCAAGGCTTAGTGGTCAAACGAGTAGGCGGCTCGCGTTTTCCTGCGACGTGACAATGCCGGGTAGTGTTGCTCGCACGAAGACCCAGATGCCATTGGCGGGCGTGCGCTACCACCGACACAACCACCCGCCTCGCACAAGTGATTAAGAAAAATTATTAGTTTCTCTTTTTTTCAACATATCATATGAGTAGTGGTGACAACATCTAAAGTTACTTACTTTTGCCCTTCGGGGCGAATCACTGGGCGTCGGTCAGGATGCAGAACCTGAGGGAGGCTCGCGGGACCTCGCAAGTAGACACTCGAAGAGGAAGAGGAGGAAGCGGAACCCGTGCCTACCGCCTCCTCGTCGTCCTCGTGCGCCCCCTCCTCCTCGCCCGTCTGCCGAACCAGCTCCTCGGCCAACTCGTCCACGGGCGCCACCTCCTCCTCCTCCTCCTCCTCCTCCTCCTCCTCCTCCTCCAGCACGTCCTCACGCGGCGTGGGAGGAGACGGCCCCCTCCTGCGGCCGGCGGTCCTCCTCCTCCTCCTGTCCGACCCCTCCACCTCCTCCTCCGCAGTGCGTGGTCTCTGGTAAAGCGAGGACACGTCCCTACGACGGTCGCCCGCCATCTTTGTTCACTCACCTGCAATTAAAAAGAATAAGCAAGACGTAATTAGAAATAGATGCAAAATGAACAAAACATAATTACAAAAAACATAGTAATACATGTATTAGAAATAGATGCAAAATGAACAAAACATAATTATAAAAAACATAGTATTACATGTATTAGAAATAATCTTCATGATTGGGATTAGCTGGATCATAGGTCTCGTCATCACTATCAACATTGTCCAAATCATCAACACTATCCGAAGGAGGAATGTTGTCTTCATTGTCATTGCCTAAACGTAATCGCTCAAGCATTTGTAAGTCCTTCACGATCGCACCTCATCTCTAGCGCCCTCGTCATCAACCCTTTCATCGTCTACTTCCATTCCTATCGCTTGGTTAAGTCTATCTCAAACCTCCTTGTAGCCCCTCTTCTTGAAAGAACTCTCCATCATATGTGTTTGGGTTGAAGTTGTAATCTTCATCGTTTGGGACGGAGTAGTTTACCGTGTGGCGATACCTTGTGCACAATAGCCCAACCCTTAAGATGCTCTTTGTCTTGGCACGCCAGTATGGCGATAATAAACCTCGACGGCTGTTGAGCCACAATGTAGACATCTTTTCCTGGATAGATTTAATCTGTCGAATCTCGACTAGCCCAAGCTTAGGGGTTCGCCTCGTTACTCGTGATGAAACCAATGGCATTTGAATATGACAGATTAAGAGGTTTGGAACCATAAAATAGAAGTTCGAGATTTCTTCAATTCTTCCATAATAGTCGAGGCCATCGGTCTTGGGCGTAAAAACTCATTGCTTGTGGTTTTTCGATTGGGCCGACTCGCCGTAGCTTGTCGTGTGAAAACGATATCCATTCACGCCATAACCGTAAATGACTTGACCCTAACGACACGTACCGCTTGCAACCTGTCTCAACTCGTCACTTATAGACGATCGGTTTGGGCCTCGCAAGCTCAAGCGGGATAGATCGTTATATTATTGAACGCACGATCAACTTGAATGTCGAACTAAGTCGAGCTAAATTGACAAGACCTTCGCTTGAACCAAGAAATGAAATCGGGGCTCCTGGTCCCGCACCGTGAAAGAAGGGTATCGGTTTCTGCGGGTAGGATCCCTTGATTCATGCCAGATTGACGAAGAAATTCCTGCACTAACGAGAAACAAGGGGTTGGACGAAGAAACAAGGAGTGACGGCAGATTGAAACAAGTTCGTTGAGAACTTACCCAATGAACAGTTGCACCTCGACAAGGTTGGTGAACACATATAGCATGATATCGCGCCACTCTTCATTTTTCAATTGCTTAGTGGTCGATGCACTTGCGCTTCGAGTTGCCCTTGGAAAAGGCCGAGGTTCGATTCATTTTCGCCAAAGATTGTAACGAGGGGTGGATTATAAACGCTAGGAAGGTTCTCGTGTAGTATTTCTCTGTGAAGTTTGACACCTCCTCCGAATGTATGCCTCTGCAATGGAAGCCTCAATTTTGGCTTTATTTCTACATTTTTTGCGAAGAGTCTTGAGACATCTCTCGATTGATAGCACCAACGGAACTGCACGGCCCCCCATACGTGCCTCATACGGAGGTGCACAATCAAATGTTTGATCGCCAAGAAAAAGCCGGTGGAAAGATCTTCTCCAACTTACAGAGCAACACGGTGCCACTTTTTCAAGTCATCAATGACGGTCCGAGATAGCTCCTTGGCACAAAGTCATGGAAGAAATAGCTCAACTCGCCAAAGACTTGCCGACATGCTCGAGGACATAGCCTCGAACCATCGCCGAAGAAGCCGCTCAATCCATATGTGGTAGTCATGACTCTTCATCCCGCTGATTCGCAGAGTGCCTAAGTTCACTCCCCTCTTGATTCGCCAGATACCCATCGAGGAACATTAGCGTCTGGATCCATTCAAGTACTTCCCTCCTTTGGTCCTTTTTCAAGACGAATTCGCCTTAGGCCTTCTCCATGTCTTGCCGCGACTAGGAGGTCAGATCTCTTGATTTGGTCTATCGCATAACGCTGCGAGTCCACTCTAGCCTTAGGGTTGTCCTTAGACTTTTCAAAGTGTCCATGAGTGTTGCCCAAAGTGCCTCGGCGACATTCTTTTCAATGTGCATTACATCAATGTTATGTGGCGTAAGAAGGTCATCGAAATAGGGAGCCTCGTCAAGCCCGACTTATGAGTCCACATATGTTGCTCACCATATCCCACAAAACCACCTTCTTGATTGGGCACGAGAGCATCTATGTGAGCATGAACCTCGGCACCGACCATCATCCATGATGCATGGTCTCATCACTCTGACACCTTTCAGAAAGTTCTTGATGTCTTGTCCGAATGGATGGTCAAGAGGAGGAATTGACGATGTCTCGTCGAACAGCAGTACTTGCCACCCTTGTGCAACCAAATGAACCTCACACCTTCCTTGCATATTGGGCATGGGAACTTCCGTGAACACACGGTATGAGAATAACCCATACGGCAGAAGTCATGCAGGAGTAGTGGTACCAAGCGCATTTTGAACCTTGTCTTTGTAGCTCGGTCGTATGTCCATACCCCTTCGCCCCAAGCACGGACCAATTCATCAAACACGGCTCCATGAACACACCCATATTACTCCCGGTGTCAGGAATTATCAACGACAAGAATACGTTATGTCGCTGAAAGGAGACGCCGGGGAGATTGAGGGGATAACGAACACGGCCAACATGTGTATGGGGCAGCCATCACCCATAAGGATTGAACCCATCTGCTGCCGCGACACGCACATTGCGAGCCTCATCGCTTTCTCACGATGTTTGTCATCAAAGCGGGTCCATGCTTCACCATCGGATGGATGTACCATCTTGTCGATTGTACCGCTTGCCATTTTCGTGCCATGTCATCTGCTTTCATGGATTCCTCGGTCATGTATAGCCGTTGGATCCTCAGAGGAACGGAAGGTACCGTAGGATTTTCACGGTGATCGTAGTCGCCTCTTCCGCCATCACGAGTCTACCTCCGTGTACCGGAGGATTTACACTTTGGACAAGGCTTTGCATCCTTGTGTTCTTTCCAAAATAGGACGCACCCTTCAACAAGCATGTATCCGCCATACGGCATCTTAAGTGCACGGGAGTTTCGTGACTTCGTACATGCTCTTTGGCGTAATGTGGCCCTCCGGAGCGGGTGCCAATCACGCCAACATCTTATCGAAGCCTTCTCGACTCAGGTTTAACTCGGACTTCAACCCCATTAAGCGTCCAATGGCATCCAGTTGAGACACCGTTGACCGATCGTGAAGGGGTTTCTGTGCCGAGTCCATCATGTCGTAGAACGCCTGTGCGGCTGCCTCCATCTCCTCCTTCTCACGTCCCTCATCGAACTGTCCTTGGTGAAAGTCATCTAACATGTCTGCTACCCCGGCATCAGCATCATAAGCCTCGACGCGTGGTCTCACCACCTCCTCTCTCATACGATGGGCTTCACCATGGTGGACCCACCGGGTGTAGTCCGGCGTAAATCCATTCTTCAAAAGATGTTTACCCATGTCCACCTTGTTTACCCTTCTCCTGTTTCCACATTTGCTGCAGGGACACAAAACTAGACAATGTCCTTTAGCAGCCTTGCCAAATGCACGGTTCAAGAAAGCATCGGTCTTGTTCATCCATTCCGTGGTGTAATCACTCTGACTTCTCCGGCCCGTGTACATCCACTCACGGTCCTCCATCCTCTAACATATATAGCGGCGAGTAATATAAACATCAATTGCATCTACACGACGTTCCTACTATCTAATAGGTGAGGATAGGTCCTAATCCCACGCGAGGATCCGTAGATGAGGTTAGTTTCCATGCTCTACTCCTATTCGAGACAGAATTTCGGCAGCACCTCCCCGCTGTTCTCCAAATACACGTCCTGCCAGGGAGAGTGTGTATCCGGAGAACAACAGGGAGATGATGCCAAACTCGCTCTGGATCGGAGCAGACCATGGAAACTAACCCCACCTACGCATCCGCGGGCTGTCCAAAAAACGTGGACAATTCGAAACAGATACGGTTTTAGATATGGAAATATCTGCATATTTCCAACCGTATCTCTTTCGAACGGGAGACGCCTAACTGGGTTACGTGATCTACGACCATGATACGGAAAGAGGGGTTATACCTAGGGTGGCGGTGGTGGAGTCAGCTAGCGAGGCCGTGGCGGGTCGGTGCGATGGCGGCGAGGCGGTCGGTGCAGTGCACCAGCAAGCGAGGAAGGCGATCGGGTCGCTGAGGTACTCGGCGCCGCCGACCGGCTCTTCTCTGCAAAAAGAAACATAAAACAATATTTAGCAACATTTAACAACAAATTTCTATAGATGTTGAGGCATCCAAAGTTACTTCATAGTCATTGTAAACATTTCAATTAACATTTCAAAGATTTATGGCCTTTGCTTGTGAAATGTGAACACAAAGAATTATCGATATCGAAGTAACTCAAAGGTGATGAAAATTGATGGTTAATTCATAGTTAGCTTGTCGACAAATAATTGATGGACCAATTTATTGAAATTTGAGGGCTGCGTAATTTATAAAGCCTCTGCAAATCTGATTCATCCATCCCGATCCAACGCACCACATGGAAAACTTACATCATTACACATGAACACAAGTCCGCATGAGATATTTTCCATATTTTTATTTATTTATTGTTTTTAAGTCCTATTAATTGAATATGTGTTAGTATCATGTTCGATCTTGGAGTATGTTTGCCTTGTTTGTACTGACATGTATGAAATGATGTACTTTAGAAGGACATGTCTTATTCTTTTATTCCAGGTTGCTTAGTGTCATTTTCAAGCTATTATCTTTAATCATGTCCACCGTCAGATATACGATGTGGCGTAAACTAATATATGTTAGAGAATGCCACCCTTATATATTTTTGTGGTCCAATACGACATGAAATAAAACTTTAATCAGCTAGAAGGGTGAACCATACAAAGAGGTTGCAAATCTTGGATGACAGTGCAAGAACAATATGCAGAATCCAATGTGCGAATATTAACATATGATTCCATTTCAATAAACCCTACTGCAAGACTATTTTTCAGGCAAATTGTGATTGTGTATTAAAATTAACCCAGAAGAAGGAAAGCCAAAAATGGCAAACATGCATAAAAAACTACAAAGGAATAGCAAGGCCATCACGAGATTTAGGTAGCAGTACAATATCTGAGATTGCCACTAAACTAAAGCTCGTACATGTCATGGCATACGATTTGGTGTAGGGTTCATAGGCATGACAAATTGTTCTTCAGTTAGCGATCAGTGATGTAATCTTCTTATTAAATAAACCTTTTTGCACCTAGCTTCTTTTAAAAAACCCATCTCAAAAGTAGGGGCCAAGAGAAAGTTGGGTAAAAGGGTGACAGGGCCAATTCTGACGGTGGGAAGGGAGCATTTCTGGAGACATATCATTGCTGGAGGGGTAGCAAATGCCCTCAGTCTTTTGCTCTGAGACAATAGTGTACTCCATCTTAGTCCAAATGGTTGTACTACTCACACCAAAAGGAGCATGCAGTGTGCTACTAAAGTTTTGATCTCTTGTGCTCTCTTTTACTTGAATCATATAGCCCATGCTGTACACTAGAGGCTTCGGCCTTATGGCATCAGACACTAATAATTTGAACAATTAAAACCCTGACATGCTCTCGGTGCGGGTCATGAACTCCATTATTTGCTAGATAACCAAATGTGCAAGCTTGTCAACACACCAATGAATTCTTGAAAGATTATGTTCGCTATCCGTAACTATATGGATATTGTTGGAGTATAACTCGAAATGTTCACGTCAGCCAAAGATACACCAATGTATTCTTGAAAGGTTATGTGCGGCTATCTAAGTAACTTCTCAATATTGTCGAAGTATATATAACCCAAATGCCTACCATATTAGCAAGGATTTAGGATAAGACGAAGGATAGGTTACACTTCTCCTCTACCTAATATTCAAGATATATTTGAGAAGTTTTGTAGTGAGATTCAGATACCCAAGAGTGGACCATATTCCGATTCATGTCGTTCTTTTTCTACCCAAAAACATTCGAATTTCATATATGAAAACTAAAACCATTGATCACATAAGTCAAGAGACCTAATGGTAATCACTCCAACATATATACTACAAAGGCATGATATGATCGGTAACAATTTAATAATGGATCAAGAATCAAAGCCCTAAATAAAGATCCCTGATGAACCTCACTAGTGAGTAGTGACTAGTTCTTGACAACTGGGCGAGTGCCTCATCACCACTCTTATCACCATGGCGTCGGGCGGCCTGGAGCGTCAAGAGAAGAAGGAGGAGACGGAGGGGCGGCGCCGCGTGAATGTACCTTCGGATCAAGGAAGGAGGTGAGGGAGCGCCGTGGAGGCCGGATCTGCTCGGGTGGAGGCCGGAGGAGGCGCCGCAGGGGAACGGGAGGTCGCGCCGTGGAGGTTGGATCTGCTCGGGTGGAGGCCGGAGGAGGCGCCGCAGGGAACGGAGGCGACCGGGCAAGGCGGGAGGGCAACGGATGGCCGGAGGCGCGGCGTGGAGGCGAAGCGCGGCGTGGAGCGACGGCGAACGGATGCGCCGCTAGGTTTACGGGCGCTGGCGGGACGGCGCGGGCGCGAGGCGCGGGCGCGGCGGCTTGAGCGGCGGCGGGCGCGGCGCGGCGCTTGGCGACGGCGGGCGCGAAGCGCGGCGGCGGCGGCAAGGCGCGCGGCGGCGGCACGGCAAGGCCAAGCGTGTGGCGCGGCGCGGCGGCGCGCGCGCGGGCGATGGCGATGCGAGCCTGGCGCGCAGCGGTGGCGGTGTGTGCGTGTGTGCGTGTGTGCGATGGCGCAGCCCTAAGTCATAATGAGGAGGTTTGCCGAGTGCCCGCGATCCGGCACTCGGCAAACAATTTTTAATTTTTTTTAATTTTTTTAATTTCTTTGCCGAGTGTCGGATCAGGAGGGCACTCGGCAAAGAGCCAAGTTCGCCGAGTGCCTCGATCGGCACTCGGCAAACGCTAATTTTTTAAAATAAAGCTTTGCAGGCTTCTCGCACGAATTTACCAAATAGGAAATTTTTAAAAAAACAAAACCCCTTTGCCGAAAGTGCGGATGTGTTTCAGATCAAAATTAAGTGAGCTCGCAAATGCAGGAGAAAACAATATTGTTATTCTTAATTTAGCTCTAAGTTTAAGAAACATGTTAAAAACAAAAGGTGGCATTAAGCATATTACCAAAGACACAAAGTGCAACCTCAATGGGAATAGTGTTAATTGAAAGTCCTAGCGACAAGGGCGTCGCAGACAAAAATAGAGAAGGTGCTCATAGGAAAAAAACTAATATGATAAAATCATATCAAACATACATAATACGTCTAATGCAATCTAAATTCATACATAAATAAACAAAAGATAAAGCGAGAATATAAAATAAACTTAAGGTAGTACTGCTAAGAAATATAACAATCCGGACATCTATAAATACGTGCGAGTAGCAATCAGGAAACAAAAGTAGCTAAATTAGTAAGACAATCGAAAATTGTGACTAATTAGAAACATTGAAATGAAATGGAAGTATGTAACATACTGCACAACTGCTAGCTATAACTAGGAGCAGGAGGCAAGTCCATTCTACGAGATTTCATATGTTGAAAACGATCCATGATTGTTTTATCATCAATGCTTTTGAATATCTCTCGCTCAGTGTAGCACACAATCAAGCCACTGGGAGTACTTGTATTTGGATTGTTGGAGAAATAACTATGCAAAGTTCGTTTGTCCATCTTTTATAAATCTACAATGAATTGTATATAATTCATGAGAACTAAGTACATGTAACTAGACTAGACAAGTAGACAACATGTCAACATCACAAGTTCACAACATCTCAACATTCCAATTTTAAGTTTCTAAGTACTTAAGTTCACAACATCATCTCAACATTTCAATTACCAATTACGGTTTACAAAATTATTACTTTACCAATTAACAATTACCAGGTTTACAAAATTAGTGATTAGTGATTACCGGCTCCAAAGTCCCTAGTCTTAACTCTTTATATACCTCCATTCATTTCTCCAGATCTCCTCACCAAATCTGCTCAACAGCCTCAACCTCTATTTCTCTTCAACTCTATTTCTCTTCCTGCAGAGGCGCTCGACATCGATGCCTTGGCTCTTCGCCTCTTCCGCCCAGTCTTTGGTCTTCCTCACGCGCCCACGCTGTCAGCTCTGCCAGCCCGACCTCACGCTCTGCCCGCTCCTCCGTCGGGCACCTCTGCTCGTCTTTCGCCCTAGGTCGGCGCTAGGTGGCAGTCTTGCCGAGGCTCGCCACCGGCCGGCCCTTGAGTCCCGTCGACCCACACGCTGCCATGGCTCCACCGACTCTCATGACCTCGCCTGATCGCCTGCCGCTTCTCAAGTGCCCGGTGAGGTTTTGTGGAGTGAAGATGGGGAATAGAATTAGGATTTGGGGAGTGGAGATGGTGGATGTGGATTTGGGAAATGCGAAAATGGGCCATATGCATCGACGCCATGCACATGGAGAAAAATGTATGTTAAAAATGAAAGGTGGGATTAAGCATATTACGAAAGCAGACAAGACAACCACAGTGGGAATAGCGTTAATTGAAAGTCCTAGCGGGTATGTTGCATGTTGTTTGGTAAATTTAAGTCTACTTGTTTGTTCACAAATAGAGAAGCAAAAATCCAAAATCCCCAACCTCCATTGCTTGGTGTAGAGCGGTGTTCCTTCATTATCTTGCTTGTTCAAAATTGACGACAACGCAGTGTCTCGCAGCATATGCAACTATATCATCTCTCTTATTCTTGACGGCAACGTGAAGAAATGTTCTTCCATAAGTGTCACGCGAACCAAAGACACCGGAATCATCGCTGGGTTCGGCTCTTTCTCGAAGTGCCTCGGGCACTCGGCAAAGGCTCCTTTGCACTCGGCAAAAGCTTTGCCGAGTGCGACACTCGGCAAAGGGCACTCGGAAAAAAAAATTATCGGCAAAGCAGCCTTTGCCGAGTGCCTTTGTCGCACTTTCGGTAAAGGCTTTCTTAGAGTGCCGAGTCAGCACTCGGCAAAGAAAAGGCACAGTCACGGCGCCGGCCCCGTTGACGGCCGCTTTGCCGAGTGCCAACCCGGCCGGCACTCGGCAAAGATTTTTTAATTTTTTTTTGAAAATTTCTTTGCCGAGAGTCGGATGGTAACACACTCGCAAAGTTTTTACAATTTTTTTTGAAAAATCTTTGCGAGTGCCGAAAGTGTTGCACTGGCAAAGGTCATATTTGCCGAGTGCAACACTCGAAGAATGATTTTTAGCGAGTGCCATGGTCATGGCACTCGGCAAAGCTGGAAAACTGGGCTTTCACGCGCCCATATTCCCAGCTCTGCCGAGTGCCATGACCATGGCACTCGGCAAGGTCCTTGCCGAGTGTTGCACTCGCAAAGTGACCCAAAACTGCATTTTTATTTATTTTTACATTCCATCACGACAAACAAATCCATCCAAACATATATCACATCCATCACATATATATCTCATCCATCACATATTTATCACATCCATCACATATATATCTCATCCATCACATATATAACAATAAGTGCTCAAGTCCATCCAAACAAATCCACAAGTTCATCACGATCGACAAGTGCATCACAAGTAACTACCATTCATCTCAAGGTGGCCACTGCGATTGTGGTGAAGGAAAAGTCTGCATCATTCGGAGGCGCATGAGGTGGATTATTCAACCCGCCGATTGAGGCCGCACAAAGGAGAAGAGATTGCATGTGAGACAAGATTACATTAGATACCTAATCTAGGAAGGTAGAGGTCATACAAGCAAAGCACAAGCGAAAGCAAAAACTTTCATACTCACGAGAGTAGGCTGCAGTGCAGGACGCGGAGGCGGAGGTGGAGCCAACAGCCACTGCACAAAAGGGCCGTATGTTGCCCAACACTTTGTAGGAACTCCGAATGTCCGCCACCTCTGCGTCTGGGCCTACCGCTCGGCTTTGCTCGGCCTCCAGTGGCCGACATCCTCTCTTGCTCGGCCTCCATCCTCTGCTGCTCGGCCTCCAGCTCCTGACGTTGCCTCATTTCTTGTTCCAGCCGGGCCTGCAATATTTCACTCCAATGTTTCAGTAATGCAAAGCTAATAAAGGTGTGTAAAGATCAATGTACGACGAGTAAAACAGGAATAACCTCGAGTCGGCCGACCGGTCTTTGTCTGCGTCTGCCGTGGGCGTATGGCGGAGCTCTCGCCAGGTTCGTGCTCGGATCTGGGAGAGAGATGGAGTAGAGGCCGTGTCAATGAGGCTGTCGCCAAGCCAGAACCGCCCATGCTTCTTGCCTTGTCCCACCCTCATGACGATCTCTCCATCAATGTCCTGGGTGCTCGGATCATGCTCTGGCCCATGGGCCGACCTTGCCGCCGACGTGTACTCACTGATGCGGGTGTGGACGCTCGGGTTCGTGTACGCTTGGGGCGGGTCCTCCAGTTGAAGGAGACGCTTGACGTCGCTTTGCCCTTGTGGGCCATACACCATGCCCGAAGTCCGAGCAAGGTGGCCACTATGTGACGCCGATCGCGAGAAAGACAAAGAAGATAATTAGAAATCGTGCGTAATTGAGCGCCACAATAGATAAATGAATTCGTGTACCCATGCTTGTTTGTATGCGGAGAGGTCGGCGCTTTGATGGTGTGCCGGACCTTGCATCATCAAACGACGGTCCCGCATCACTGCATCCGAGATACTCTGCGTGAACCACTTGTCCACGATCATCGCCAAAGACTCGGGATACGATTGGCACCACCAGGAATCATCTACACGCCATCAAGTATTTGACATATAAGAAGATCAAATTAAACGTTTTAATCTCAAAACGAATCAATATTAATGTTCTTCATCTACCTCAAGGTCTTGGTCCCGTCAGCATCATGTTTCTTGCGTCTTTCTTGGTGACCTTCTCTCAAGCTTCGACCCGTGGTAGGTTACGATGGTTCGATGCGCACCTCGTGATGCATGTCGGTGATGAGTTTTTACGAACTTTGGTAGCCACCGTCCGCCTCGCCTCAAATCCTCACCGTGATCTCAAATAAGTCCGCATACAACGCGATGTATCCATTCATTATTTCAAGAAAAGTCCAATGAATGCGATGTATTGAGCAATGTTGTGCGAGGAAGACTTACCCAAAACTCCGCCTTCACCGCCCGCCTTGTTGGGGTACTCGCGACGGGGCGAAGGCTTAGTGGTCAAACGAGTAGGCGGCTCCGTCTTCCCCTGTCAGACGTGATAATGCCGGTAGTGTTGCTCGCACAAGACCCAGATGCCATTGGCGGGCGTCGCTACCACCGACACAACCACCCGCCTCGCACAAGTGATTAAGAAAAATTATTAGTTTCTCTTTTTCAACATATCATATGAGTAGTGGTGACAACATCTAAAGTTACTTACTTTTGCCCTTCTAGGCGAATCATCAAGCGCTCGGTCAGATGCGAAACTGAGGGAGGCTCGCGGGACCTCGCAAGTAGACACTCGAAGAGGAAGAGGAGGAAGCGGAACCGTGCCTACCGCCTCCTCGTCGCCTCGTCGGCGCCTCCTCCTCGCCTGTCTGCGAACCAGCCTCCTCGGCCAACTCGTGCCCACGGGCGCCACCTCCTCCTCCTCCTCCTCCTCCTCCTCCTCCTCCTCCAAAGACGTCCTCACGCTGGCGTGGGAGGAGACGGCCTCCTCGCGCCGGCGGTCCTCCTCCTCCTCCCGTCTGACCCTCCACCTCCTCCTCCAGCAGCGTGGTCTCGGTAAAGCGAGACACGCCCCACGACGGCCGCCCGCCATCTTTGTTCACTCACCGCAATTAAAAAGAATAAGCAAGACGTAATTAGAAATAGATGCAAAATGAACAAAACATAATTACAAAAAACATAGTAATACATGTATTAGAAATAGATGCAAAATGAACAAAACATAATTATAAAAACATAGTATTACATGTATTAGAAATAATCTTCATGATTGGGATTAGCTGGATCATAGGTCTCGCCATCACTATCAACATTGTCCAAATCATCAACACTATCCGAAGGAGGAATGTTGTCTTCATTGTCATTGCCTCAAACGTAATCGCCAAGCATTTGTAAGTCCTTCACGATCGCACCTCATCTCCAGCGTCCTCGCCATCAACCCTTTCATTGTCTACTTCCATTCCTATCGCTTTGTTAAGTCTATCTCAAACCTCCCTTGTAGCCCCTCTTCTTGAAAGAACTCTCCATCATATGTGTTTGGGTTGAAGTTGTAATCTTCATCGCTTGGGACAGTAGTTTACCGTGTGGCGATACCTTGTGCACAATAGCCCAACCCTTAAGATGCTCTTTGTCTTGGCACGCCAGATGGCGTATAATAAACCTCGACGGCCTGTTGAGCCACAATGTAGACATCTTTTCCTCGATAGATTGAATCTGTCAATCTCGACTAGCCCAAGCTTAGGGTTCGCCTCGTTACTCGTGATGAAACCAAAGGGGCATTTGAATATGACAGATTAAGAGGTTTGGAACCATAAAATAGAAGTTCGAGATTTCTTCAATTCTTCCATAATAGTCGAGGCCATCGCTTGGGCGAAAAACTCCGCTTGCTTGTGGATTTTCGACAATGACTCGCTCAGAGCTTGTCGTGTGAAAACGATATCCATTCACGCTATAACCGTAAATGACTTGACCCTAACGACACAACCGCTTGCAACCTGTCTCAACTCGTCACTTATAGACGATCGGTTTGGGCACGCAAGCTCAAGCGAGATAGATCGTTATATTATTCAACGTATGATCAACTTGGAATGTCGAACTAAGTACGAGCTAAATTGACAAGACTTCGCTTGAACCAAGAAATGAAATCGGGCTCCTCGGTCCCGCACTCGTGAAAGAAGGGTATCGGTTTCTGCGGGTAGGATCCCTTGATTCATGCCAGATTGACGAAGAAATTCCTGCACTAACGAGAAACAAGGGGTTGGACGAAGAAACAAGGAGTGATTACAGATTGAAACAAGTTCGCTGGAGAACTTACCCAATGAACTACCGCACCTCGACAAGGTTGGTGAACACATATAGCATGATATCGCGCCACTCTTCATTTTTCAATTGCTTAGTGGTCGATGCACTTGCGCTTAGAGTTGCCCTTGGAAAAGGCCGAGGTTCGATTCATTTTCGCCAAAGATTGTAACGAGGGGTGGATTATAAACGCTAGGAAGGTTCTCGTAGTAGTATTTCTCTGTGAAGTTTGACACCTCCTCCGAATGTATGCCTCTGCAATGGAAGCCTCAATTTTGGCTTTATTTCTACATTTTTGCGAAGAGTCTTCAGACATCTCTCGATTGATAGCACCAACGGTTCGCACGGCCCCCATACGCGCCTCATACGGAGGTGCACAATCAAATGTCAGATCGCCAAGAAAAAGCCGGTGGAAAGATCTTTTCCAACTTACAGAGCAACACGGTGCCACTTTTTCAAGTCATCAATGACGGTCCGAGATAGCTCCTTGGCACAAAGTCATGGAAGAAATAGCTCAACTCGCCAA
Source organism: Phyllostachys edulis (assembly GCA_036346405.1). Classification (NCBI taxonomy): domain Eukaryota; kingdom Viridiplantae; phylum Streptophyta; class Magnoliopsida; order Poales; family Poaceae; genus Phyllostachys; species Phyllostachys edulis. The sequence goes on along the minus strand of CM070561.1, from coordinate 11,873,963 downwards.
AGACTTGCCGACATGCTCGAGGACATAGCCTCGAACCATCGCCGAAGAAGCCGCCAATCCATATGTGGTAGTCATGACTCTTCATCCCGCTGATTCGCAGAGTGCCTAAGTTCACTCCCTCTTCATTATTCGCAGATACCCATCGAGGAACATTAGCGTCTGGATCCATTCAAGTACTTCCTCCTTTGGTCCTTTTTCAAGACGAATTGCCTTAGGCCTTCTCCATGTCTTGCCGCGACTAGGAGGTCAGATCTCTTGATTTGGTCTATCGCATAACGCTGCTGTGTCCACTCTAGCCTTAGGGTTGTCCTTAGACTTTTCAAAGTCCATGAGTGTTGCCCAAAGTGCCTCGGCGACATTCTTTTCAATGTGCATTACATCAATGTTATGTGGCGTAAGAAGGTCATCGAAATAGGGAGCCTCGTCAAGCCCGACTTATGAGTCCACATATGTTGCTCACCATATCCCACAAAACCACCTTCTTGATTGGGCACGAGAGCATCTATGTGAGCATGAACCTCGGCACCGACCATCATCCATGTGCATGGTCTCATCACTACGACACCTTTCAGAAAGTTCTTGATGTCTTGTCCGAATGGATGGTCAAGAGGAGGAATTGACGATGTCTGTCGAACGACGAGTACTTGCCACCCTTGTGCAACCAAATGAACCTCACACCTTCCTTGCATATTGGGCATGGGAACTTGTTGTTTAGTAAGCTGCTTGTTCCATCCCAATAGCAATTCTGTCATCTCTGCAATTTGGCCCTCTCTACGTTAAACAATACTATAGACAAAATACAAGTATAAAACTACAATATGAAAATGTTCTACCCTCGAATCCATTTCTTAATTCTGTATGGTAAGAGTGTTTTTTTTTTTTTGCAATTGATTGGTGTAGGTAGGCCCAGAACCACCTACCAAGCCAAGAAGGTCATTTGTCCATTGGGAATGGAGGTAGAAAGAATACATGTATGTCCGAACGATTGTATATTCTACTGTAAAGAGTATGTAAACATGCATATATGTTCGGCGTGCAAAGCATCCCGATATAAGCGTAAGAATCACTCTGATGATGCGCAAGCACATCGAGATGAAGCAAGAACCTCCTGCTAAGGTATTGTAGTATCTGCCTGTAATTCCCTGTTTGAAGTGTTTATTTGCGAATCGAAAGGAGGCAAGATTATTGCGTTGGCACTCGGAGGAGTGTAAGAAAGATAGAAAGCTAAGATACCCTGCTGATTCTGCCCAGTGGAGAAACTTTGATAGGAGCTTTGAAGGATTCGGTGCGGAACTAGGGAATATAAGGTTTGAGTTGAGTACAGATGGAATTAATCCTTTCGGTAACATGAGCAGCTGACATAGCACTTGGCCTGTGAATCTATGTATGTACAACCTTCCTCCTCGGCTGTGTATGAAACAGAAGTACATTTTGATGTCACTACTTATCCAAGGGCCGAAGCAACATGGGAACGATATTGATGTGCACCTAGCACCATTGCTGGAAGATCTTGTAACACTGTAGAACAAAGGGCTACAAGTATGGGATGCGTACAAACGAGAGAACTTCACTTTACGCGCCATGTTGTTCTGTACCATTAATGAATTTTCTACCCTTGGTAACCTGTCGGGATTTAGAACAAAAGGAGCCAAAGTCTATCCGCGCTGCTTAGATGATGTCGAGAGTGTAAGGCTGAACAACTCGTGTAAAACTGCATACATGCGTCACCGTAGGTTCCTTCCCAAGTATCACCCATATCACAAGATGAAAAAACAATTCGTCTGGAAAGGGACGTAAATTGAGGACCCGTCAGAAGAATATCTGGAAGAAGCGATCAATTTTTTGGGACTTAACTTATTGGGAGCACTTAGAAGTTTTCCACTGCATCGACGTCATGCACATGAAGAAGAATGTATGTGATAGCTTGATTGGTCTCTTACTAAATATTCGTGATAAAACAAAGGATAGTGTCAACGCACGGTGTGACTTGGTTGATATGAATATAAGGACCGAGTTAGCACCGAAAGAGAACGATAAAGGCCGAACATACATTCCCCTAGCTTGCTACACTCTATCTAAGGTTGAGAGAAATGAACCATGCTAGAGCTTGCATGGTGTGAAAGTTCCGTCTGGTTACTTCGCCAGCATAAAAAAACTTGTTTCTATGGAAGATTTGAAATTAATTGGCATGAAGTCTCATAATTGCCTTGTGCTGATGACACAAATGTTTCCTGTTGCAATTAGAAATATTTTGCCGAACAAGGCCCAAGTGGTAATCATGTGGTTGTATTATTTATTTAACTCAATTGCTCAAAAGGTCATTGATCCCGATGGACTAGATGCTCTGCAGGCCGAGGTGGTGATGGCTTTATATCATCTTAAGATGTATTTCCCTCTGTCATTTTTCGATATCATAGTCCATCTCATTGTTCATCCTATGAAAGAGATAAAAATATGCAATCCTGTGTTCCTACGTCATATGTACTTGTTCGAGAGGTATATGGGAATTCTCAAGTCTTATGTACTAAATCGATCTTGGCCGGAGGGCAGCATCATCGAAGGTTATGCAACCGAGGAGGTCAATGAATTCTACGTCGACTACATAGCTCAGGTGGAACCGATAGGTGTGCCTCTCTCGTCGTGAGGGTAGGATGCATGGAGGGTATCAGGACCATCGGAAGGAAAGCAATCACTCTCGATTTGGATACGTACACTTAAGCCTATTTCACGGTCTTGTAACACATGACCGAAGTGTCTCCGTACATCGACGAGCACAAAGACATGGTACGCCAATAGAATCCAAGCCGGTCGGAGGTTTGGATCACGAGAGAACACAATTGTCGATTCAACGAATAGTTAAAGGTGCGATTCACTAGGAGGTCATCAAGTGATGATATGCTGTGATAGTTGACTAAAGGGCCAAAATTTATAATTGTGATATGACAAGGATACGACATAAATGAGTACACATTTTATAACATTTCATACCAGATAAGAAGAGCATCGTCCAAAACAAATGTGTCCGTGATAGACACGCTTTCACGAAAGCGGTTCAATACCAAGCTAAACATAATGAAATGTGGGTTGAGCTCGCACTATGTGTTCGTAGAGGATATTTGGGAGCACGACTACATACTTTTGAAGATCCCCCTGTTTCGATGCCATTGGGTCAAACTTCCATAGGGTGTGAAGGTCGACAAGTACGACGTCACTACTGTGGACCTCGAATATGTCAGATACAAGGAAGAACCATTCGTACTCGCTAAGCAAGTTGTTCAAGTTTTTTATGTAATGAACCCGACAAATAAGAACTGCCACGTAGTTCTTCATGGAAAAAGAAGGATTGTCGGAATTGAGAATGTCGTGGATGAGTAAGAGTACAATCAATTTGACGAGTTGCCTCCTTTCGAAGACGGCATTAGGCTCGAGGAAGAATCCAGTGAGGAAGCTAGCTATATGCGCGTCGATCATCGTGAATGGCTATTTTTTAAAAGAAAATAGCCAAGTGGAATGATCCCACACGGTGAACACCTATTTTGGAAATTGTTCCATTGTAATTAAGAAACTCAACATGTAATTAAGAAATTATTCCATTGTAATTAATTCGGTAATTAAGAAATTATTTCATCTGTGATTATATCTGCTTTCTTGTTTTCAGAGGGCATGGCTAGCATTTTCTGAGGCTTACTGAAAAATAGAATATTTTTTAGCTATAGAAGGAACTATCACAGACAGTTTAGTGGAACAAACCGTCTGTGATACATATCACAGACGGTTCTAAAATAGAACCGTATGTGATATGATCGCTTATCACAAACTATTTTTAAAATAGAACCGTCTGTGATATGGTCGCATATCACAAACAGTTATATTATGGAATCGTCGGTAATACTTATCACAGACGGTTCTTTAATAGAACCGTTTATGATATCCCTTTATTAGTAGGGTCCCGCTAGAGTTTGCGCCCTTACTCCTCACTCGCCCGTCCCCCTCCCTAGCGCCCTTACTCCTCACTTGCCTATCCCGCTCCCCACCTGAGCGCCCCCGACCTCGACGCTGCTGACCCCCATCCTCCACGCCCCCACCCCAACCTCCCGGGCTTCACCTTGGGTGAGTCTTCGTCCCCCAAACCTTGGGTGAGGCTTCAGAAATGGCATTTAGCTTGCCTTGGTATTGGATTTGTTCTTCTATTCCTATCACCCATTGTTAGTAAATGGGCACCTTTTTACTACAGCAGCTCTATGGCTCTTGGAATCCTACTTGTTGTGCTAATACTTCTATATGTTTCTCTCGATAAAGATTCATTATTAAAAAAAGTTGAATGAACATAATGCACAATATTATGGCCACCTGTCTTTGGGGAAATCTTGAAAGTATTTTCTAAATGTTTGATGTTCCAAACTTTGAAGTACAGATAAGTTGTGCTGCAATTAGGCTTAACTTTCAATAGGCTCTAGTTTAATAGATTAAGACATAATAAACTTAGTTTTCTTTCTTATTTTATCGGACTTTGTAGATCCTTGTAGCATACAATGGTGGAAAAGGTTGACTAGCATTTTTGTGGTTTTTGATTGCTTGTAAGACCCCAATGTTTTCCGTGCTATCCATCTTCTGGTCTATTTGGAATCCACCTTTGCTATAATGAGCAGAAAAGTTGTATAGTGGACCAGTGCAAGCATAAGAACAACCAACCAACATTAAACATTCTGTTGCTATTACTTCAGTACGTCAGTACGTGATTACTAATAGTGATCAAACAATTCTCCAAGTTCTTTTCTTGTTATTAGCACTAATTTTGCCTGCGTGTTTGTACTTCTGCTCAACAAATTTGCTTCTTGGGTAAAGCTATTGGGGAAATCATAAGCATTTCTAATGAATGATTAGGTTCCTATTGTTTGCTCCGTACTCTTGTTGATAACTAGTCTAGTACTGATCCAATGGGGTGTTACAGTAGTCCCAACTCCCAACTCCTAACTTCCAACTTCCCACTCCCCAAGTCTTCTTTCTGGGTACAAGAGGGTCTTTTCTAATCACTAGGTATTGTCTGCAAGTTTGGTAATTTTTGCTTGACACATGTGCTGCTTGGATAAAACGATAGTGCCAAGTTATTAGTGTGAGACTTGTTGACATTTCTGATAAAGAAGTCAAAGTTTACTGTGAGGAGGGCATTTGATGGTTTCTTCCTATGTTGAGTTGCATTACATTCCTAGTTTTAGACAAGAAAATTTTCAGTCAAGAATTTTTTTTGTCTTTTGCTCAAAAGTTTCCATAGATAGTAAGTAAACGAGATGACGTCCGCACAGTCTTCACCGCCGTCATCGATGTCACCAAATGCGTCTGGCACTCCGATGAAAGGGGTATCTAAGCGAGATGACAGAGAAATATCGAAAAGACCTGAGGGCCGAATGACCATCATGGAGGTCACTCCCGTTGGGGTCCCTCTGCATCCCAAGAAAGTAGGAGTAGCATTCCCGACAACCTACGGGATAGTTGCAAGGGAACAGGTCCTCATCACCACACCAAGCTGGAAGTCTAACAAGAGAAGAGAAAGAGCAGCTATGGGATGAAATTTAAAGGTCATTCAAGATCCCAGCAGAAGTCCAGGGACTTGTGTGACGGCAGGCGTTCCTCGCGATGGGAAAAGTGTGGAAGACCTTCAAGAGCACGCTTGTCAAGGAGTACATGAACAAGGATCGGATGCGCTTAATGAAGTATACTTTCGTGTGGCCAGATACAAAGGGCGTCTTTGTGCGGATGAAGACGATAGCCGAATTTCAGAAGCAAAGTGCAGCGCACAAGGCTATCCAGATACAAAACACTCACCCCCACAGACTCGACACCACTGGGTACGCGGGTAAAATCCCGTAATGGAGGAGGGAGGATGAGGAGGTAATCCGGTGGGAGGCCTCCTTGCCATTTGCCGAGATCACAGACGAGCGCGTCCAAAACTAGTTAAGAGCGAGGTTATCAACCACGTCTGCGGGCGCCATGTCTTTCATAAACCCGGCAGACGAGGAAGTGTCCCAACGTCTGGTAAGATATGTCGAACTACCTAGTTGTTAATAAGTCAATAACTTCATAGGGTCTAAAATAACATGATGGCCTCTTACAGCAAACATTGAGTACCCAGTCTTCCCAAGGCTCCTTCGAAGCAGTCAGGGAGAACGATATGCTATCCACGACCCTGAGAAACAAGGAGCACCCGGGTCACACGCGAGGCCTTGGGGTTTACGTACCTTAGAGGCAGGGATTCCCACATGACTTCAAGGTGTATAGGAGTAGGAAGAGATCCAAGGCCGAACGCGAGGAACGGTTGAAAGAGGAGATTCGTGTAGAATTTCAAGGATAGATAGCATCATTGGAGGAAAAACTGGATCAAGTCCTCAACCAGTCGCAAGCCGCCCCCATTATTTTCGGAGCCAGTCCCCCTCAACGTCGGAGTAGTTGTGCGTCCACACCACTTTCTAAACATAGCAACGTCCAATTACCTATCGACGACATCCAGGTAATGTACATCTCTGGAATGCTACATAAATGGACCTGTTGGATGCCTTAGCTAATCGTGTATCGTTATGTAGGAGCCCACGCCGTGCAACCTCAGAGTAAGGCTTGTTGGCTCCATTCCCATTGAGGCTGGGTAGGGGATTGCGTATCCATGCCCGCCAGGGACGCTGGTGCACGGTGCCCAGCTAGGGACCAGTTTTATGAAGTTCCAGCTGGACATGGTACATGATGTTTTTAGGGCTTTCCCACTAGAGAAGCTCGCAAACGACGAGATCATGACACTATGGGATGATGTCCACACATTCGTCTAGTGGCCCAAGAGGGACATCGCCCTGGACCCTTCTGTGCCGACATCTACCCAGCATGAACAGATGGCCTCTCCACACATCTACAGCCTGCGGCCTCTCCGACCCTCCCTCCGATGTCCCCACGTGCACCTGATCCGTGTTGGTAGGCCACCACCATATCGGCTCCCGTAAAGACCACACCGAACATGTGTGAACAGTGTGCTCATTTGTCTCCCGTGAAGAACACATACCAGCGTGTCAGCAAGACCAAATCGAAGAAAATCAAGGCGCCTCAAAAGCGTTGGACATTCTCGCTAGGAAAGTCGTTGGTCCTGGATATGCTCTTAGTCAGCCTTGGAATGGGTGCCACTTCTTTGCATGCGTGGTACATGGGAAAGACCAACGAGACGAGGACACAACGCCCTACGGGTTTCATTATAAAGTACACGGCGGAGTATTCTCTCCACGAGCCCGGCTTCTTTGTGGTGGGCTTCGATGACTTGTTCAATATCTTCAACCTCGACGCCTCACTTTTAAGATGTTGGATATTGTATGTGTGTACAATTACGGTCTATATTCATGTAATACTGATGAATGCCATGACGCTTTGCTTATGTATAGATACATGATCCTAGAAGCCAAACGAAGAAAAGAATCGGTTAGTTTTCTCGACCCACACTTGATCTCTGAGCAATGCATCAACGACAACCCATCCTACGTCGAGGATTACGTAACAACGGGACTGCATGCTCACAATGACAAGGAGTACATACTTATACCCTACAACCAGGGGTAAGTGCTTCACTCATTGCTATACTCATTGATTTTTACATCATATGCAACACGAAATTAGTTTTAAGGACTACGGCGGAATACATGTGTAGGTGGCACTAGATTCTAATTGTCATTGTACCAAAGTGGAACAAGGTAACATACCTTGATTCCCTAATCAAGAGCTAGCACGACTTCACACTTGTGCAACAATTAATCGACAGGTAAACTCATTTCATCCAGAAATAACTCTATGTACCCTTCGTTTGCAATGGCTAAGGCTAACTTTTTCGAATCACGTAGGTCGTTCGCCACATACATTGCCACAGGAGGGAGACACGTGGAAGGGAACACCACACTACAACATGTGACGTAATTTTTGGTACCTGCTAGTACACAATAATCCTATATCACACTTCGTAATGATACCTCTCAAGCTGAACAAACCTATATATGTAATTCTATTTTTGCAGTGCCACCAGCAGCTACATGGCAACGTATGTGGATTCTATGTTTGCCACCATATGCAAGAAATCATAGGTGGTAGGCCCAAGGATCCAGAGGTTTGTCAATCTCACAATAATTATTTTCTACTTATCAATTAATGTATATAAGTGCTTACGACTTTACTCTTCCTAGCGACAGAGCATCAACATCCGTTTAAGTACAGTCCAACTGAATGAACTCTCCGAAATTCGAGGACAGATCGCCACCTTCTTAAAGACGAAGGTCATTGACCCAAAAGGAGAGTTTCACGTGGCCGAGACTGAATAAAATTTTTAGTGATAAACAATTTTTCCTTACTGTATCTGTGTAAACATGTTGTAAAAATATTATGACAATTCATCTATAATTAATCTGTAAATTTGTTTATCTATGATATATATGTGTATATGTGATCGATTTATATGCATCTGTGATATATCTATGTATTTGTGTATTTGCTTGTATATGTTATCTGCATATTGTTTTCGGGCATGGCTAGCATTTCTTGATGCTAGCCGAAAAACATAAAATTTTCTATATATAGAGCGAACTATTACAGACGGTTTTGTGGTATAAACCGTCTGTGAATACTAACTATCACAGACGGTTCTGTGCATCAACCGTCTGTGATATGTAGCCCGTCACAGACGGTTGGTAAACACAACCATCTATGATGGCCGACATGAAACAGATGGTTTCGTGGTCGAAGCCGTCTGTGATAGTTGGCGTTCACAGACGGTTATTTATACTGAGCGATGACAGACTTATCACTTATCACGGCTAAAAATCGCTTAGATAATCGCCTCATATCACAGATGCAATAAATCGCATTTATCTTAAAACCGTCTATGATGAGGGTTTAGAACCATCTGTGATGACCCTCTGTGTGGTAGTATTAGGATGAAAATGACTGGATATTATCCACCTGATCCTGAGCCATAGCCGGTCAAGACCATGTTTGGGAAGCCAATTCAATATATGACTAGGTCTAGGATCAGATCCAAATAGTTTATCTCGGATACGATATCAGATAAAAATAAATCTCAACAGATGACTTGGAAACATACAAGGAAAACCTCACAAATTCTAGAAAGAAAATAAGGGATTCAAATTTAAGCATTTGAACTCAACAAAATATTTTTTGACCTTTTATCATATTTCACTGGCTATAACTAAATCCTTTTAAATAAACAAAAATATAAAAAGGCCTAGTAAGTTCATAAAAAAAATCTAAAAATCCAATAAGACAATATTATTAATTTTTTTAAAATTTTGGTATGATACATTTATTGCTTGTTGTAGTATTTATTGCTTGTAGTAGTGTAAGGGCACTCCTAATGCCCTGACATCAGCAATGTCTATAGCATACCAACTAGGATGAAAGATAAGGTGGAGGAGAAAGTGAGAGAGAGAGAGAGAGGGAAGTTGTCTCTCTTGCAAGATATAGTTTGGACACGTAGACCAACAAACAAGAAACAACGAAAAATTGCATTGGGATGAGGGTTGTATCTATCTACAATGTTTATGGGACCCACCACATTAAACCGTGCCACCACACCCGTCGCGTCGGCCCACTGCCATCCACCGGCCGTCATCGTACCGACCAAGTCGCGATCGCGTTGGCATGGAAGTCATCCACCGGCCACCTCTGCCGCCCATCATTGCCGCTGCATCGCCCGTCGTCGCCAAATCCTTTTGCCATCACCCATCTCTGCATCACTCGTCGTCGCTGTGCACCGCCCTCCTCCGCGTCGCCGGCTCTTGCTGGCCAGATCCAGGCCAAATTCGACCGGATCTGGGCAGCACCGACTTGAAGGCTTCGGTGGATGACGGTGACAGAGGGGACAGCGGAGGAAGGGGGACGACGGGGTGGCTCTCAGGGACGCGCGGAGGGTGACTGGTGAGGCGGCACTCAGAGACGGCGGGGACAAGGGTGGCAGGTGGCATAGGACGGGGGGTGACGAAGTTTTGGGGACAGCGGGGACGAGGATGAGGACGAGGGAAGCGGCGGAGCGTCGTTGGTCAGTGAGAAAGAGAGAACATGGGGAGGGGAGGAGAGAGAGAACCTCGGTAGGGAATGGGAGGAAAGAAATAACTAGAATACTATGTTGGGAGTGCCCTAATAGGCTTATGTTTAAACTAATGTCATGTGTCCTGTCAGACGTACCTATGCTATTAACCTGTTATGTATGAAATTATGTTGTGTACTCATGCACAACCAATATTATTTTCTGCTTGTAGGTAATAACTGCATGCTTATTCGACCTGCATTCCTTCGTTGTCTGTATCCTGATTCTGAATAATCTGAATTAGTATTCGTATCTGGTTCAGAATCCAGAAAACAGGAGAATCTTATCTCAAAAGGCGAGCAAGTCTAGAGTCTAGACAGATGAGAAGCTTAGTGTGTTGACCAATATATCTGGAGAGATTAAGTCAATATATCTTGTTGCTGCTTGGACCCCCTCCCCACCCTCACGCAAAGCCGGACATGTGATTGATCCTCTACAATTTTTCTCTACATTGAGATTTTTGGGCTTCTTTTACCAGATTTTTCTTCAGTATTTCAGAGCATAAATTGTAAGTAGAAAACGTGAAAAATCAAAACTTTCAGTTTTGCCGACTCTCTGATTTTGCATCTCCAAAATTTGTTTATATCTGGGTGCAACTTGGAACATGAAACTTGTTTGCTAATATATGGATTAGCTCCAAGATTTATATAGAATTTTTTAGAGCAAGCCTCCACATTCTTTTTTAGGGTTCAGAGGGCAATTTTTGTGTATGCAATTCAGCTTGACTTGTTTTCTAACTCACATGCCCCTTTAGTGGTTAACATGAGGGGGGAAAATCTTGGTGAACCCTGATTAGCGGTACATGTGGATTGTTTTGAGGGGTGGGGCCAATGAGTCTATAATTTTAAAAACGCATTAAATTACATCTACATTTTCATCCCTATTTCATGTAAATTTCAATATCTTGTTCATATCCACAGTTTTTCGTAACTTTTTTTTACAGAAGTTCAAAAATATCACAAAAAATCAAATGTGAATTTTGAAAGGTTTTTAGGTGGTTACCAGGTGGAGTGTTGGTGCTCATTTATACACTTTTCCAACACTCAACTCTCGTATATTTCCATATAAAATAACAAGTAAAATTAGAGGCAGCTCCTTTGCTGCTAGAAATTTCCACAATAATCCGAAAAAAAGGGGGGGAAATCCTAGAAATTGTCTTATTAACCGAGAGAAAAATGAGAAATCTCTTATTTGATCAGCCTAATTACAAAGTTGTATATTAATCAAGTATAGATATTACAACTATTATACAACTATGTTTCTAATTATAAACATTCTTTGAGAGTTGCACAACAAATATGATTATATTTTAAGTCTAGCTGCATGCGCAATTGCGCTAGCAATTCCACTAGCTTTCGAGAGTACAGCAGATGAGTAGAAGCTCATAAAATTGGGAAAGTGAACGATGGGTACCTTTGCTTCAAGAACCGCAAAGATGCAACGATTTTGTCCATCCGTCCAGAGTATGACAACCGGTTGTCTCGTGTACTGACTCCCGCAATGCCAAGTAGACACAGAGAGACACCAGAACAACGGTGAGGTGCCCTTGTCCTAACACGAGCCAAGCATGGATCCGCCACATCGACATCCACCGCGGCATGTGGGCGGCGCAGACGCCTCATGCAAGGCTGTCCCCAAGCTTGTTCTCGCTTCGACGAAAGTGTCTTCACCTCCCATCCCCGCCTTCCTCTCCTCTAGCCAAATTAATCAAGAGAGAGCATTCGACGTTATCGCCCTAGCGGCGCAAAGGCAAGGGCGTGTTGTTCCTTTATTGCATGCACCCAAGAGGTGCTTGGCCTTGTCGAGATTACCTCTCGACTCTTCAAGTACTTGTCACCATCGCCAAAGGTCGCTACTATATGGAGTGCAGAGTCCCCATCGAGGTGACCTTGCAGAGCAATACATTGCCGCGCCTTCCCCGCCCGTAAGATGCGCCGGGTTGTTCGTAGTAGCTATGGCATGCCGCCATGAGCAGCTCGGGATGCATGGTGGGGGTGGACTATGTTGATTAACACTACTACTGTATCAGCACCTTTGGTCCCGGCCTAAGGGCCTCTAATCCCAAGCTATAGAGCCGGACTAGAAAATCGACTAAATGTCTCACCTTTAGTCTCGGTCCCAAGCCCGAGACTAAAGGTCGATTTAGTCCCGCTGGTATTACCAACCGACAAAAGGTCCATTGGTCACCACGGTCGTTTTAATCCCGCTTGGTATTACCAACCGACTAAAGGTGTTTTTTTTCCTTTTTGTTTCCATTTCAATTCATTATTGATTTTGGTTTTACAATTACATTAGGTTTTCAAATGCGTATTCTTCGCCGCTAATATATGTATACGCCCACATATAATTTAGTTTGGAACATTATTACACACAAATAAAGTATGAAACTATATATATTATGGAGCTATATATATGTATAATATATATATATATATGCACATAAAATTTACAACATTATTCATGCATCCTTGGTATTTACAACACAAATGTTGTCCTCCACTTAAATGTCATACAAATGTTCATTCCGGTTTGGCTTCAATTGTTCATCCGGTTAGTAGAACTCGGTGTGGGGCTTGAGGACATGCTCATTAAGAAATCCCGCGATTGTCTCTTGAATTCCTTTGAGGCGGTCCATATCCAACACTGCTCCTTCAACCATATCTCCTTCAATTTGCATTAAACGAAAGAAGTATTAATATACATAAGATTTATTTAATAGCAACAAATAAATAAAATGGATTTATTATATATACTTGTTACGCATTTTACGCATCAGAGATGGGTTCTTTGGCATACACCATGAGGAACTCGCAAACGAGTATCCACACAAATTGTTGCTCGGTGGTCGCCAGAGAACCCATCAGACGATATAAAAGATTACTCTCGTATCCCGCTGCGTGAGTCAAGCATGATAAGGTAAAGATGCGAGCTAGTACAACTTACATCCAATCGGTGTGGATCAGAAGTGGCGCTTTCAGATCCGGACGGTGTAGCCGAATCTAACCAAGCCCAAACCCCGCCTAATAATTGATCGTTAATTAACTATTGCAGAGTTAAAGAGCAGAATAAATATTTAAAGATCGGGTTACCCCGGATAATGTCTATCATATCTTGGTAATCTTCCCGGTTTTCTCAACGAGTCATAGATTAGCAAATGACCGCTTGAGAGATCGAAGACAATCAAGATCCAAAGGAAAGTCGATTTGTTTATAGAGTCAACATATATATCTTTATGTTGGATTGAGTAAGTAAAGTAAAATGTGCACACGATAACAACACTCACCCAAAGTTGTAGGGAAGAGTATAAATCTTTTGTTCTTTTGGTTGATCAAGAACCTCCGGAAATTCCTCTCCGCTTGAGGTCTCCATTGATCGTAGGGAGTGTTTGGGTCCTTGAATACGATATATGGATCAACTAAACCAATGTTCTTGTCCTTTCTACGCAGTGAGGTCTCTCATCATGTCTCTCGCATATGTATAGACATGCTAGCTAGTGTGAGGATAATTACTTATACATATACATATGCTAGAGTGAGATTATTAAAAGAAAGAATCACGCATGCATAAAAAGCAAATGATGAGAGATTTGTCTAGAGCGCTCATGTGGCATAGCCGGTGTAACTCATTAAACCGAACCATTATAATGTCATCGCCACTAAGTAATGATGGTTTATAATTTTGACGCAAATATAGTCATCCGCTTTTGACACGCCGCCATGTACCACTTGTTTAACAAGTACATTTATGCATTTAAGTTCCATGAGCTTCTCGTGGTTGTATAGACTCTTGCCATATACATATTCCTTCTTCCAATGATCAACTTCCGGAGCACTTTGGATGTGTGTTCACGAGCATTTGGGAAATGCTTAGACCGCTCGCTAAAAATTCATCAAGTTGATCCAAATGCACATTTCCGGATATCTGTTCTAGCACGCTAGTGTTTGAACCATATTCATTCCCAATAACTAGCGGGGCACCGATTGTTGTGATTGTTCCCGAGTTGGCAACACCCTTCCGTGTTTCTTCTTTTCTTCTTCGCCTCCTCAATTGACTTGGTGAGAGTGCGGTCATAGTCCGATAGTGGCTAATCTTACGAGCATGACGTAACTTTTTTCTCGTGAGCGCCCACCCTTTGCCTTAGAACTTCGGGCGCACGGGAAGAAGCACGGCTCGTGGTTTCGCCGCTTCACTTTTAGCCTTGACTTTCGCAAGAAACCGCCCACATCTGTTATCAAGCATCTATTTCTCAGCCTTCTCATAGGAAAGTTTCGCTGCCTTAGAAATAGCTGGTGTTCTCCCCGAGGCTTTCTTCTTCGGCGGTGGGGCCGACGCTTGCTTGTGGTGCGCTTCTTCTTTGGCGATGGGGCGATGGCGGCGTGGAGCCCGCCGTGGAGGCGATGGAGCGGCCGTGTCGGCGTTGGAGCCCGCCAGGAGGCGATGGAGTGGCGGTGGCGGCGTTGGAGCCCGCCGGAGGCGATGGGGCGATGGCGGCGTTGGAGCCGCCGTGGAGGCGATGGGGCGGTGGTGTCGGCGTTGGAGCCCGCCAGGAGGCGATGGGGCGGTGGGGATGCAACTGTGTCTTCCACTTCATTGTCATCGCCGCAACACTGTGACCGGTGGTGAATGGATAATTGGACTTAGGTTGGGGAGGTTCTGCACGTGAAAACAACGTGGTATGAGTAAACCGTTATTTAAGCCAATACATAATTAGTGAAAAATGTTTCGCTCACTTTCATCCGCACCTAGGGTTAGGTTGTTGAGGAGGAGGAGGTGACGCCTAGAATAATGATATAGCGCTTGCGCCAACATATGAATGTCTTCTCCGCTTCTCCTAAAGTCTTCTCCCATCACCTCCTTCAATGTCAAGAGGCACATTGCTATTACCTTTCACAACTCTATCCACCGAGACGCTAGCATATCCAGAGGTATTAATGCCCCATGGCATCTTGGTGTCTTCGTAGGGTCGATACGAGATACAACACCGATAGCCACCATGACCGTGGCATTCCTCGAATGTGCACTCACATGTCGTGAGAGGATCGGTGATGTCATCCACGGGAAGCGCAGCTGCGTCATCTTGAATCACTAGCACCTTCGTGGAAGCGCAATCGCTTAACCGATTAGGGGCTGATGTTGACTCCGCCTCGATGCGCTTTGCCTTTGGATGGAACTTATCGCTATCTGCACTTGCCTTTTGATTTCCTCATTCATTTTGGCTTCAAGTGCTTTTCTCGCTCTATCGCTTCACGAGCCACTTCCCGTGACTCAAGAACCATTTCTCCATCCTCACATCCGCTCTGCCTCCTCGATTTCTTCTTTCTCTGGCGGCTTCTATAGGTGGCTTTGTCTTTAGGGAAGGCATGCTCCCACGACACCTCCCCATAGCCTCTTGTTCGCCCACCGTGTTCAAGATTTCTCTATGATGTCACCATCCTTATCTCTGTTAGCACACCGCCACTCTCACCAAGCCTCGAGCATAAGCAAATCTTTTTGTCGCTTTTGGAGTTTTATGCCATACACTATCTTTCCTGGCCTCTAGGTCCGTGCTTCCCCATGACCGAAAAACCAATACTTGGCGCCCGGGCAGGCTTGGTTGATTCTCGTTCGATCCTTGGCAAGAATCTCCTGCTCCATTCTTTCCCACTTAGGAATGGCACTCAGAGCCACCGATCCCAAGTGATGGTGGTATTGCTTTTGTCCGCATTCTGCTGGTTCCTTCTCACCCGTGCCTCACCCTCTTCCGATGTCTTGAACTGCATAAACTCATCCCAAAACGGCCTCAACTTGACGTAGGCCTTAGTGTTGAAATCAAGGCCGAGTTCTTCTCGATAAATGTGTTGTACAATTTCTTCTTCCAACACCGGAATTGTGTGGCCATCTTCTTCATAGCCCGCTTCCTAACTCTCTCCTTCAAAGCTTCATCTTCAGACGAGCGCGAAATGTTGAAGGACATCTTGCCAAACTAGTGCCTTGTCACGATCAGAGACAAAACTAATATGAGGAGCAACTTTCTTTTGCTTCCATTCACGAGCATTGATCGATCCTGTCCCTTACAAGGTACCCACAAGATGGTGACAAATTTACGTGCATGTGGTCCAAGTACTTTGCTCAGATCCTCCTCGAATTCGAGAGAATGAACCGACCCTCCAACGGCTTCTTCGCCTCGTGACATTTCTACTCTTCCCGTTGTTGTCGCCGATCCGAGGGCTACTTAATGTAGAAACACAAAGATTTAAATAAATATATTTATACGACAAATGAAATTATTCTCAATTTCATGTATACATAAGAGATTGTAGATAGACCTCGCCAAAGATTGTCTTGCTCATCTTCATAATCGGCAAAATCTCGACTCCGCCATCTACTTCTTGATTGTTGTCATCACCTTCAATTGGGCACCTTGTAAGGCGCCATTGTTGATAATATCCATCATGGCATCGCCCATGTTGTCATTCGGGTCGGCCATTTCTGCAAATATATGTGTAGGACGTTAGAACGGTTCGTGATCGGTAGGGGTGGATAACGAGCTGACTCGGCTCGGCTCGGCTCGTTAAGATAACGAGCAAAAACCCAGGCTCGGCTCGGCTCGTTAAAAACTCGAACTCGACTCGTTAGGCTCGTTAGGCTCGTTAGCGATAAACATGGTGAACATCTTAAAATTTCATGAAATTTTCGTAAAGCGATGTAAAGAACAATCATTGACCACCCAAACATGCCTTATTCAACCAAACACATGCATGGCAATTCATGAGAGCAAGTGTTCTTTGAACTAAACCCAAAAATAAATGATTATAGATGCCATGAACATCCATGCAAAGGTCCATATCACAAATCATCATCACAAGTTCACAAATCACAATCATCGATAAACATTTATAGCATTCATAAATCATATCCATGCAAATCCATATCACAAATCATGCAACATGCATGCGAGATCCATACATAACCATTGCCATTTTGAGTACTATTTTTATCAATGATCTCAACCCTTTCTCTCGAGATATCGATATGGTTGATAACCATCGGCTTCCAAGACAATCTAGAATGTCAAGAGAATACTGCTCATAAAAGGTGGCAAACCGCCCACTAGAGCTTAATCTTAGAAGTGAATCGGCGAGCTTAACGAGTTAACCGAAGTTACTCGCGAGCCACTTACGGCTCGTTAACAAAACGAAGTTTTTTTTTGGCTCGGCTCGGCTCGTTAAGGGACCGAAGTTCGAGTCGAGTCGAGCCGAGCCCTTAACGAGCCGAAATGCTCGCGAAGTTTCGAGCTTTTTTCCACCCCTAGTGATCGGGTTATGATTTCGCATCAAGTGGCGTGCGGTTCGTGACATGCATCGACAAAAGAAAAACAACATATACATTCAATTCGCCTCCGCAAAAATGATTTCTCGGCTCGATGGCCGGTCACAAAAAGAGGGCTCGCCACGGGTTAGTGCTTTGGTCGCCGCTTATACCACATTGCCACCGAACAAAGCCTAATTGGTTCTAGCAAGGAGACAAAGTAGCAAAACTCTAATGTGACGTTAATTACCGTGTTACTCGATCGCACATCTAGTTTTCGCTTGTCAATCACCGAGTGGTGGATTGACACCGGTGCTAATATTCATGTTTGTGCCGATATTTCCTTGTTTTCATCTTATCGCCGGTCGAGGTTGCTCCTTGTTGATGGGGAACGGATCGCATGCAATTTGTTCATGGTGTTGGTACGGCCGATCTGAAGTTTACTTGGGAAAGACCGTAAATGAAGAACGCAAGATGTCCCTCCATAAAGAAGAATCTCGTCGGCGGATCTATACTGTAGAGATGGTTTTAGGCTTGCATTTGAGTCCAATAAATGTGTCGTGTCTAAGTATGGAACATTTGTTGGTAAAGGCTATGAGAACGGAGGTTTGTTCCGCTTTTTCTTTGATGGATTCCTGTAATAAAGTTGTGAACCATGTGTGTAACGATGATGATGAGTCTAATATTTGGCATTCACGACTTTGTTATGTTAATTTTGGGTGTATGACGCGCTTAGCTAATATGAGTTTAATCCCAAAATTCACTTTGGTCAAAGGTTCTAAGTGCCATGCGTGTGTTCAATCGAAACAACCTCGCAAGCCTCACAAGGCAAAGAAAAGAGGCGAGGAATTTGGCATCATAGAACTCATTCATTCCGATTTGTGCGAGATGAATGGCGTCTTGACTAAAGGTGGAAAGAAATATTTTATGACGCTTATAGATGATTGCACTAGATTTTGCTACGTGTACTTATTAAAAACAAAAGATGAAGCGTTGATTACTTTAAGATCTATAAAGTCGAGGTAGAAAACCAACTTGAGAGGAAAATCAAGCTGTAAGGTCCGATCGTGGGGAGAGTATTTTTCAAATGAGTTTACTTTATTCTCGCGAGGAATATGGAATTATTCATGAGAGGACGCCTCCTATTCTCCCGAATCAAACGGGTTGCCGAAAGAAAGAATCGCACTCTAATCGATTTGGTTAACGCCATGTTAGACATCTTTGGACTTTCTAAGGAATGGTGGGTGAGGCTATATTGACCGCGGTCATGTCCTCAATAGAGTTCCTACAAAGAACAAAGAAGTAACACCATTCGAGGAATGGGAAAAGAAGAAGTCGACTCTCTTATATTTGCGACTTTGGAGATGTTTGGCCAAAGTTAACGTACCAATTATCAAGAAGCGCAAACTTGGACCAAAAACCGAGATTGTGTATTCCTTGGTTATGCTATGCACAATGTGGGTTATAGGTTCTTAATTATAAAATCTGGAGTACCGACATGCGTGTTGGTATAATCATAGAATCCAGAGATGCTACATTTTTTGAGAATGAATTTCCTATGAATAGTGATGTACCTAGCTCATCTAGTCAAGAACCTATAATTTCCCTTGATTCTTTTCTGCCGATAGAACATGTTGAGCAAACGCCTGTGGAAAATCCTGAGGAGGATAACAATGAAGTTACTCGAAAGAGTAAGAGACAAAGGACTGCAAAGACTTTTGGTGATGATTTCATTGTATACCTCGTGGATGACACCCCAAGAACCATTGAAGAGGCATATTCTTCTCCGACGCTGACTATTGGAAGGAAGCAGACGGAGGAGATGGACTCTATTATGTCTAATGGAACTTGGGAGGTCGTTGATCGCCCTTATGGGTGTAAACCCAGAGGATGTAAATGGGTTTTCAAAAAAGCTTAGGCCTGATGGTACAATTGAAAAGTACAAGGCAAGACTTGTGGCCAAGGGTTATACCCGTAAAGAAGGTGAGGACTTCTTTGATACTTATTCACCAAGTCTGATTGACCACAATTCGAGTACTACTTGCCCTGGCTGCTTCTCATGGTCTTCTCGTTCATCAAATGGACGTTAAGACAGCTTTTCTAAATGGAGAGTTGGAGGAGGAGATTTATATGGATCAGCCAGACGGGTTTGTGGTAGAAGGTCAAGAAGGAAAGGTGTGCAAGTTGTTAAAGTCTTTGTATGGCCTAAAACAAGCACCTAAGCAATGGCATGAGAAGTTCGACAGAATTTTGACATCTGCTAGCTTTGTTGTGAATGAAGCCGACAGATGTGTGTACTATCGCTATGGTGGGGGAGAAGGAGTGATCTTGTGCTTGTATGTTGATGACATATCGATTTTTGGGACAAACCTCAATATGATTGAGGAGGTCAAGGACTTTCGTCCAAGAGCTTTGAGATGAAAGATTTGGGAGTGGTGATGTGATTCTTAACATTAAGCTACTTGAGAGGAGGTGATGGTGGGGTTACACTCGTGCAATCCCACTATGTGGAGAAGGTCTTGAGTCGCTTTGGTTATAGTGATCGCAAGCCCGCTTCTACTCCTTATGATCCTAGTGTGTTGTTGAGGAAAACCAAGAATAACAAGGATCAATTGAGATACTCCTGCATCATTGGCTCATTGATGTATTTAGCTAGTGCTACGAGGCCCGATATATCGCTTCTTTGTGAGCAAGCTAAGCCGGTTTGTTTCAAATCGGGAGATGATCATTGGCGTGTTCTTGAGAGAGTAATGCGCTATCTAAAGGCAACTGTGAGCTATGGCATTCACTATGCTGGGTACCCAAAGGTACTAGAGGGCTATAGTGATTCAAACTGGATCTCTGATGCTGATGAGATAAAAGCCACAAGTGGATATGTGTTCACACTTGGAGGTGGTGTTTCTGGAAGTCTTGCAAGCGCACCATCTTAACGAGGTCAACAATGGAAGCGTAACTCACAAAGATTAGATACCGCCATCGTTGAGGCCGAGTGGCTTCGTGAACTCCTTATGGATTTGCTTGGTAGTTGAAAAACCGATAACGGCTATCCTGATGAACTGTGATAATCAGACTGTAATTATCAAGGTGAATAGTTCTAAGGACAACATGAAGTCATCTAGGCATGTTAAGAGGCGGTTGAAGTATGTCAAAAGTCAAAAACTCAGAGTGATAGCGCCGACTATGTCCAACGACTAATAATCCGCCGACCAATTTACAAAGGGTTTATCACGTAATGTGATAGATAGTGCATCGAGTGAGATGGGCTCGAGACCCACATGAGTCATACCACGTTGGTAACTTTGTTCTACGTGATCGGAGATCCCGTGAAGTAGAATGGTGAAACAAGTCGTTGGTTGATCGGGAGGAGAGACCTTTACAAGGCTCATTTTTTTAGTGATGCACTTCTCTCCTATTCTCAGATGGCAAAGTTGGTTTTTACCTCAATGTGATTCGAGTGGCTTATTTAAAGCGAGATGTCGGCCTACAAGACATCTTAGAAGGAACACACCTATATGAGTTCGATCACTGGTCACGCCTATGAGATTTGGGTGATTTCTAGATACTCATGAATAGGCATGGAGTATGACTTATATGCTCCAACCAAAGGGGATGCTTTAGGCGACCTAGTACTAGTAAAGGAATTGGATAAAGCTTGTTCGCACAAAACCGCTAATTCAAGGTATAGTCCATTGTTCGGGCCAGTGATGAGTGTAACTCCTTTCCTAGATGGTTGTTCAACTTAACAGCTCCATCAAACACCGGTATATCAAACAACAATGAATCGAGAGCAATTCTCGTGTGCCTTGAAATTTGGTGGGGATTGTTGGATTAATTGGGCTTGGTCCATTTTAATTTAGCAATTAATCAAATGAAATTCCTAGGCCCACTATTAATGCTAGGTGTAAAAACTGTTTAGTCCCATATGGAGAATTGAATGAGAGTTACACCACTTTAAAAGGTGGAACGTGGTAACCCCCTTGTGGAATTGGAGAGAGCCAATACACGCTGCCTTCCTTCGCCACGCCACGCCCAAGGCCACAAGCCCAAGCATGTGCGTGTCGCAAAGGTCGTCTTGCGCGTGTCGAATCATGCGTTTTCTTTATCTATTCGAAAATCGAACGCGATCGACTCTGGCAATAATCGGTGCGATTACTAGTGTATTATGGCTGCGGTTACTTTCGAGTAATGGCTGCAGTTACTCTGGCCTCTTCATTTTTGTTGTTACAAAAGAACTCTCCACTCTATACGAGGGATTAGGGAGAAGAGTATTCTTGTTCTGTGTTGTTGCTTGTTCTCTGTCATCTCCGGTCCGAGCCTTGCGCGCACAAGTTTCGGGCGAGTAGGCCTCCGAACTTCGCTCGCTTGTGTACCGCACGGTAGGCGGGCGATCAAGTTTTGGGGAGCGATCACGCGACTACTCAATCTGCAACGCCTACTTCGGTGGTGAACCGTTCATGGACTACATCGCGAACATCTTCCTGCATCACGCCTCGATCGACTACATCGAATAGGCCATCATGTCGATCGATGGTAACGGCGCCCGTGTCTCTCGCATCGCCCCGCCCGAGGGTATAAATTGAAAACTTTTCTGGTGTATTTCTTTCTGTGCGCTATGAATATGTTAATAGATGTTTCTGTTAGCTTGTTCGTTAGCGAATATGAATACATCATTGATAGATCACTCATACATGTTTATGTCATGTTTTATATACTGAATTTCTGGATTAAAATATACCAAAAATTGACTAGATTTCCAACAGACTAGGTGCAGTTGCCACGGCAGCATGGCTGCCGGATTGGTCTGTGTTGCTAGAAGCCATCACCGTACCGCTGGTGTTTGTATCATTCACTGTAGCGATCACTCCGGTTCATTATTTGTAAGATGGGTTACTCAAACTTCAAGTAAGGAATATGCATGAAGAAAATCTGCGTGATCATCATCTTTATTCTTAATCTGCGTAGCATTTGATACAAGCAGTACCTTATTTGCGTCAGGAAACACGCAAAGATGGACAGCATAGTTATTCCACGTACGGAAGCACGTGCATGAGCTGAGGTCTTTTTTATCGAGAGAATGGTGAATAATTGAATACAAACCCGTGCTAGCTGCGCGAAGTTTTGATCCTGGGGAATACAGTCCCTCGAATCATCATATTCCCATGGATAAACAGCCCTCGTTACCTTCCAAGCATGAGAAAGTGTCAAACATTACTATAGCTTCCAAATCAAATGCGTCAAATGTTTTTTTTTCCTTTTTTGATGTATAGACGATAATTTTATTGACAACGAAGCAGTTGTGATGCGGCCACGACTACTACCCCTGATCACTCCGGTTCATTATTTGTAAGTTGGGTTACTCAAACTTCAAGTAAGGAATATGCATGAAGAAAATCTGCGTGACGTATCACCACCTTTATTCTTAAGCTGGGTTGCATTTGATACAAGGAATACCTTATTTGCATCAGGCAGCACGCAAAGAATGGACTGTTGGAATTTCCTTTTAACCTTTGCTGTGTTAAAACGTTCGGTCTTCCCTCGAGAGAAACGATGCTCGGCTCGGCTTTTGTCCAGACCTGCTGGTCCTACCAACTCCAAGCAGCTGCTGACCTCTGCTCTCTTCATGTGAAGCTATGGCAAGCAAGCCTGCCTGTCCCTCTGCTGTCTTCTTTACTTTCTTGGAAGCAAAGTAGCACAGCGCTCCGCCTGGGTACTAGCAGCGCCCCTGCCTTGTCTTTCCTGCTGGAAAAAATCAATCACGAGACAAAAACACTGAGACTTGTTCCGGGAGCAGCGCTCCTCTTTTTTTCTTTTTCGATTGCTTCCCAACTCCCCAGCTCAGGCTTACAAGTTATATGGTGTTTATATACACACACGCACGCAACTTCAACTCCAACTCGGACTCGGGACTTCATCCCAAAAGACAGACTCGAAAAATACTAAAACAAGATATGAGAACTAAAAACTAAAAACTACTAAAACAAGATTAATCCTAACATGAACAGCATAATTATTCCACGGAAGCACGTAGATTACCTTTGCACTCTTCAAGTACTTGTCACCATCGCCAAAGGTCGCTATTATATGGAGTGCAGAGTCCTCATCAGGGGTGACCCCTTGCAGGAGCAATGCCGCTGCAGAGCTCGTAGAGCGCTCAATTTCGACAACTTGAGATGCCACACTGGTCACCGCTGATGCGCCTTCCCTGTCCAGAAGATGCGTCAGTTGCCCGTAGTGGCCATGGCATGCCGCCATGAGCAGCTCGGGATGCATGGTGGGGGGTGGGCTAGGTGCATTTGCCACGGCGGCATGGCTGCTGCCGGATTGGTCTGTGTTGCTAGAAGCCATATATCACTGTACCACTACCAGAATCGTCGAAGTTCCCGAGTGCTAGTAAGTTTCCCGAGTGTTTTGAATAAGACACTCGGGAACTTCCCGAGTGCCT
Source organism: Phyllostachys edulis (assembly GCA_036346405.1). Classification (NCBI taxonomy): domain Eukaryota; kingdom Viridiplantae; phylum Streptophyta; class Magnoliopsida; order Poales; family Poaceae; genus Phyllostachys; species Phyllostachys edulis. The sequence goes on along the minus strand of CM070561.1, from coordinate 11,850,117 downwards.
CATGAAACACTCGGAAATTATAAAACACTCGAAAGTTAACTTTCCCGAGTGTCCGATCGACACTCGAAACTACGATGGGAGCAACGGGAAAAATTAGCTCCCGAGTGTCGCTTAGATTCTGCACACTCGGTTCGCGCCAATTCTCCCCACGCCACAGACCTGCTCTCTCCCTGCCCCCTGCTCCCAAACCCCCCCCACGCCACGGTTCCTCTCCTGTTCCCTGTTCCCCAAAATCCCCAAGCGCTCCCTCCCCCTCCTCCGCCACCTCCACCTTGCCAAGACTCGCTGAGTCCGCCTCCCGCTCCTCGGCTCACTCCTCACGCCCGCCTCCTCCTCCTGGCTCCCTCCTCCGTGGCGCCTGCGCATTGTCCGCCCGGCTCCCTCCTCCGACGGCGCCACTCCTCGGTGAGCATCCATTGTAGTAATTTGTATTGGGATATATATGGATGAAATTTATTGGAGATTCGGTTTTGGAGTCCTATGCTTTTCATCAAGAAAAACTATACCAAACTAAAAACTTTAAAATAAATATTGTTAATGACAAGAATGGTTTGGTGCAATTGATTATGAACTTGTGGAATAATTTTCTTTTGTAAACTCAGAGAATTAATTCCTACCTTCTAGTGCAAAATCATTAGCATTATTGTGCAAATATTTCATCGTCAAAAGCATTTGCACTTAGATCATAAAATCTTTCTAAAGGCATACATACATTACTACTTGTGTGAAAGCCACATGATATCAATTACACGTGAGACTTTCAAGTTCGATTACCTCCAAGTCGTTAACTTTAGTGCATGTGGTAGTAGCTTCTAACATACTCAATAGTGCGTGGTCAATATACAAAATAGTTTGTTGGGGAAAGAAGGTCGTTGTTGATCATGCATGTCACTAAACTCAAGAGATGTGGAGAAAAATAACAACATTTAGTAGTTAGTTCTTTAAAAATAGTAATCAGCACTTGATCCTTTCATTTGTTCAAGGATAAAATTGAATGTACAAATGATGGTTTACCTATCTCAACATATAATATATGCCCATATGAATCAACATATACCGCATGGTTGTTTGACAATTGGTGTGGTTCCATAAAGCTTTATTAATTTAATATAATATATACAAGTATGCAACACACATAGCATATGTTCGAACTAATTATAATCAGCACAAAATAAAGCTAAAATGATGGGTCCTTAGATTGTGTTGCTTCTAATTAATTAGAACAAATTAATTAACACAAGTTTGAGACTATGAGAGGAGCATAAGATGGTTTCATCCTTTTGAGATAGAATATTGATGTGGTAAATGTGGTTAATTTATATGTGTGAAATAATAGGATATTTTGGTCAAGAAGTTTCTCTTTTATGTATGTCTATATTCTTCCTTTAGAGAAATGGAGCAGCTTTAGACATGAGGATTCGTATTTACTTCAAAAAAGTACCTAATAGGTCGGCTTCGAGTGACAACCATGCATATTAATGTTTGTCCATAATATTATTTTGAAGGATATGTGCAAATTAAGGAGGTTCCTCGAGTAGACATTGAGGAGTATGGACGTACACTATGATGGAATAAGATGTCAACTAGGATGCAATACGCAATGGTGCATGCAAAACAATGTGCGGCGTAGTTGATGTGATGCATGTTCATTTTCAAAATTGCACGTATGTATACGCATGCATGGGTGTGAGTGGTCGCACGTATGCTTGATTGCTTGGTGATGTGCCGTTTGTGATGGGTCGATGCATCTTCTTTTTAAGAACGAGTCCTCGCTAGAAAGTTCTATAGTTAGTCTCCTTTGGCTTTTTTTGTTTGTTTTTGAAACGATTATGTCCTAATATAGCTCATGGTTTTCAATACAAGGTCTTGCCGCCTCCCCGACTTGCCTCCACCGACACACAATTGCAGACCATCTTCCCCACCGCAGCCTCCTCGGCTCCCTCGGCTCCAAGAAGTCTCAGAAGGTAATGGATAAGTGCAAAAGAAATAAAGTTTGCTTATTTTCTTTTGTGTTGTCCATTTATGGTGGATTGATATGTCACATTACAATGCTACATTAACATGTTAATAAATAAAGGTATTCATATATATTGAAAGAAAGTGTTTTTATGTCTGCTGATCATGTATATTGTCTTCATGTCAATCTGCTTTAGTGTACATATATAGGGCATGCATCATAGGGTAGCTTCTAGCTAGCTCAGTAGTTGTAATTTTTGACATAAATAAAAGTTGGATTAAAATATGCGTTATGTTTTGCACACTAGGATGGCCGAGGATCGTAGTTGGATGTACACTTTGGCGAGAGCGATGGGTGACTGTACCAAGAATGGATGGAAAAGTCGATGATTTTGTGGATCGAGCATTTGCTAGGTGTAATGGACGGGTGTGTTGTGCCCTTGTTCTCGTTGTTCAACACACGGCCACAAACGAGGGCAACAATGATCGCACACATGCAGCAAGTACGGATTTAGGGCGAGCTATACCGTGTGGGTGTATCACGGCGAGTCACAACATAGCGGTCGATGTGCTAAGGGAGGAAACGGACGATGGCGGCCACAATGAGAGTAGGATAGAAGACATGCTAGATGATGTGCGCCATGCATATGGGCCACCACGAGGAAGAACCGGAGCTCGCAACAAGGGCTTTTTTGATATGTTGTCCGCAATGAAGTCAACCACTTCACGGCACACACAGTGTCCCAACTAGATGCCATCACACGACTACTTGTCAAAGTCTCGATTCAAAGACAAGCATTGCTTGCTTTGATGCATTCTTAAGCGTGTTTAGCACTCTTCTCCCGATGGTCACAAACCGCCCGCTAACTTGTATGAGGCCAAGAAATTGATAAGCGCACTAAATATGCCATATGAGAAGATAGATGTTTGTCCAAATCATTGCATGCTATTTAGGAATGAGAATGTGGACAAAGATCACCGTGATAAGTGTGGTGAGTCTAGGTTTGTTGAGGTTGACTCGGTGATGGTCAAGAGGCGCTTCTTATTGGCGTAAAAATACTTAGCTATCTACCATTTGTGCCACTTAATCCAACGGTTATACATGTTCGAGGTTTCAGCCAAACAAATGGTATGGCACAAGTATGGTCGTCGGTACCATAATGACAAGATGGTCCACCCATCCGATGGTGAAGCATGGAAGCAATTTGATCGAGACTATGTAGAGTTTGTCGCGAGCCTCGGAACGCTCAATTGCAATTGCAATCGATGGGTTTAACCTATTTGGTATGGGGTCGCGCCATACAAATTGTTAACTGTGTTTGTCATTCCCTTAACCTTCCACCGGCGTTTGCATGCGAAGCGACATATTCCTTTCGTTGATAATCCACGGTCCTCGAATACCTGTGGAAGAATATGAGTGTATTCATGGAGCCGGTGGTGGATGAATTGTTACATGCTTGGGAACAAGGCATAGTGACATATGATCGGGCATTGAAACAGAACTTCACTATGCGGTCGCGTATCACACATCCATGCATGACTTCCTGCGTCACGGGATATTCGTGGGTGGTGCATACATGGGAAGATGCCATGCCCAATCAGTAGGGAGACGCTATGCGTGGTCATTGGCTAAAGCATGGTCGCAAGCACTCCTTCTTCGATTGTCATCGCAATTCCTTCCAATTGACCACGAATTGAAGTGACACAACCGGATTTAGGGCCAATATTGTCTGTCCGCATGGACCACCACGTCGTCTGGCAGTGAGGAGGTTCAGCTGCGGCTAGATGCTTTGAAGCCTCTTGATGATGGTGATGGGTTCGAGAAATATGGTGAGGAGCACAATTGACTCACATTCCAAGTTTGTGGAGGAAGAGCAAAGACCTTGAGGCGGAGGGTGAGGAGGATGAGCACCATGAGGTACAAGAATATTGGATGCGAGGACTGCGAACCTACCACGACGACCAACCCGAGAGGAGGAGAAGATCACATCGTTCTCAGCATGGCGACACGTAAATAATCATTACGCTTTCACTAATTTAGCCCACTTACTTGCATACCTAAAAAAACTAATATGCGAGCAATGGCGAGAAGAAGGCGGGGTGACAAACGAGACTTCGAACGGCATAATTGGCGTGTTGCTTCGATGGCACTTCCCTGGGTTGGTCACATACAGAGGACGGCGGAAGCCTGCATGGACATGGTGCCACTACAGGGCCGCTGCAGATACCGCCGCCGCTGAAGGAGAGGTTCCATTTGATAGCTATTTGCAGCGGGTGGAGGAAAGTTTTTGGGTAAGTGACTACATATTCAAATCTGCTTTTATGTGTTCCTATGCATGTTAGGGTTGATTTGGCCCCAATGTTCAATCACCTAATGGCAACCAGCTATTTAACTCAAAGATTAATTTTTTCCAGTGTATTAATACAAACTAGATCACTAAACAACCATACTTAACTTACGGTAGATTAGGCTAGTTTTGCTCAATCTATTCATGTTCGGATAGTTATCTTAATTGTGACAGACAACTAAATCATCATCAACTATTTATTAGTCGGTACATGGCTAAAAATGGTAGTTTTCGCCTGCACCTATCTAAATTGCACAAGGAGTACTAACATTTTGAAGAACACAGAAGCCATTTGAGGACAAAGTCGATATTTTGTGTTTTTATGCAAACCTAACCTAGCTAATCTCACTTGTTTGGTACTAAAACTTCAAGTAGTCGACATGTTTAATTTACCTCTTTTGGATGTTTAGTAGCCAAGTAATAAATGTCAACTAACTTAATCATCTTATTCTTTATCAATTCCTTTTCGCTTTCATCAACTAACTTAATCATCTTATTCTTTATCAATTCTTTATTCTTTGATTGTAGTGGTGGTTTCGATGGGTCGATTTGGACAGAAGTCGATTCCAGCGTAGTGCTTCAGAATTGTGTTAAGAAGCTCATCCCACGATGTTCTACTGAAGCACGCATCCAAGCGGTGATCTGTTACCACACACAAGTGCTTCGACAAAGAGATTCATAGGGTGACGCCGCCAAACGCATATCACTTTCGACGAGTACATGCGGTAACCAACCGAACAAACGATGTCCTTGATTACAATCAATTCTAGTTTATTCATATTTAACACTTGGTTAATTTAGGCAATACCTTGGTGGGCCCCGAAGTGTGAAGATGCATGGCGCAGATTCTCGAGACAGTGGTGCAATGAACGATGGTTGCAGGCCTCTCGTCTTTGCTAGGGAGCGGCGATTGTTGATGGACGGACAAAGACATCGTCAAGGCAGCTCCTCCATGGCTCGTTACAAGAAGAACTCGTAGGTCAACATGTTCATATTGATTGTATGTTGCGATACATATTTATTGACCGCCGTGGTTTTTTGGGTGCGAGAAAAGAAAAAGCAGAGGCCTGTCTCGATATGGAGGCATATGTAGAAGCTAGGAGGGTGATCGGAGGGCACCTTGTGCGACCAGTATGACGACAGAGCACTTGGTACGATTTCTGATCATTTTGTCCCTGATGATTTCCGCTCCCTGATGATTTTGTCCAACAGGCTGCATATACTGATGCTGCTAAGGAGATTCATGGCCCGGAGTACGACGTCATGAATTCGCCACTAGACGCGAAAGTCTTGGTACAAAAGTCGGCAAGGAAGAAACATGGTCGCTTTCTTCATGGGTGCCGGCTACATTAGCACACCGACCACCCTCTCCGAGGTCCGATCCACGAGTGCTGCATCAACTGATGAGGTACACCTTCAATGTCGACAGCAACCACCATCACATGTTTCCGAGTCTCGGTTTTCTCGACTTGAGACGAGGTCCGCAAGAGGAAATTGAGGCTAGATAAATGTTAGAGCAAATGCTCATGCGAAGTTAGTTGGAGCGTGGTAGTACAATAACAAAGTAATATGCAATATATATATATATATATATATATATATATATATATATATATATTCATACTTGGCTAATGTATGACAATGTGCAAACAAATATGCAGTACTCGGGACCGGACTCGACCTAATGCCTCTCCGTCGGGGAACCATCGCCTCACTTATCTCGCTCCTGTTAGTAATCGCATAACTGATTATTATATTGTTAGTCTCTTATGAGTGCTTGATTCGTAATACATTGAAATGACATGCAATGTACTTATTGGTCGCCATCGCAAATTTCTTATAATGCGATTTCTTATGAAAATGCAGGGAACAGCGGGATCAGTTGCTTCGACTGCTAATCCTGAAGATGCTGGGTGCACATGTTGAAGATCATGTGAATGCATCCATCGCCGAGAGGTCACCACCAGGTGCTTGCTATTTTATGATCTACTAAAAGGATACCAATATTAGAAAACATTCACAATCAGGTGATTGCTAAAAAATGGAAAAAAATGGCTTCATATATAACTAATTTTCTATATCTATATCATAAATTCTTTTGAAATGTGTCAACATATAATAATTTGTATGTACACTCCTTTGTATGAATTTGATGATAAGTGCTTGAGACATAAATGTTGATCAGTAGTTCACAATGACAAAATTTTGAGAGTTGCAGTAAATGATCAATTAGGCCACAAGCTAGCTGGCCCACACCCCAGGCATGCCCTTAACTGATTTGCCATGTTATTAGGTTGCTCATCATGATTTAAAGGAATTTTTTTGCTTTGTCAATTGTTTGGTTAATTATCTTTTCATGTATCATTTCCTAACTTTTGTTGTAACATGGCACTAATATTAAGTTTTGCTCTATCTGCAGAACTTTGAAAATGATGCTCTTATGCACGGAAGATTGAAGCAGGAAATTCTGTGCATGCAAATGGTTGTAGTGATACTTGTTATTTGGAACTGTCATATGTATAATAATGCCTTATGCTTACATTTTTGAACTTGATCTTGAATGTTGTGAGCTCGAACCTGTTATGATGTCTTTTGTTCGATCTATACATTTATATATACATATATTGTGGAATGGATGGATGGATGGATTATTTGATTGCTGTGGAATGGATGGATGGATGGACTGATTATTTGACTGCTGTGGAATGGATGGATTGATTATTTGACTGTTGTGGAATGGATGGATTGATTATTTGATTGCTGTGGAATGGATTTTAAATGAATTTGTGAAAATTCAAAAGAAGTTTGTCGATTTCGAGTGCCTCATCGATTTACGAGTGTTTGGCACTCGAAATAGACTGAAAGTTTCCCGAGTGTTGACACTCGGAAAGAGACAAAACTTTCCCGAGTGTCGACACTCGGGAAATTGAAACTCGGGAAAACGACAAAAAAGTTTCCCGAGTGTAGACACTCGGGAAAACTTGACCCGTGGCAATTTCCTGCGGATCCGTCGGAAGATTTCCCGAGTGTTTTTGGACCGTATTCCCGAGTGTTAACACTCGGTAATAGTTCCCATTACGGCTGGAGAAGCCGTTCAGCGGGGTTTTTCCCCGAGTGTCGACATTTCCCGAGTGTCTACGGATACACTCGGTAAATATATATTTCCCGAGTGTAACACTCGAAACCGCTTTTCTCCGAGCACGCTTATCCCGAGTGCTTTTTCCTCGAGTGTGACACTCGGAAATATGTTTCAGTGTTTAGCCCACTTTCCCGAGTGTTTTTGGCACTCGGAAAAATCCTGTCTCTGGTAGTGTACCGCTGGTGTTTGTATCATTAATTCACCGTAGTAGTCACTCCAGTTCATTATTTGTAAGATGGGTTACTCAAACTTCAAGTAAGGAATATGCACGAAGAAAATCTGCGTGATCATCATCTTTATTCTTAATCTCGGTCAGTTGCATTTGATACAAGCAATACCTTATAATTTGCATCAGGCAACACGCAAAGAATGGACAGCATAGTTATTAATTCCACGGAAGCACGTGGATGAGCTGAGGTCTTTTTGATCGAGAGGGTGGTGAATAATTGAATACAAATCCGTGCTAGCCGCGCGAAGTTTTGATCCTGGGGAATTCAGTCCCTCGAACCATCATATTTCCATGGATAAACAACCCTCGTTCCTTCCAAGCATATGAGAAAGTGCGTAAGATTACTATAGCTTCCATGTCAAATGCGTCAAATGTTTTGCCTTTTTTATGTATAGAATATAATTTTATTGACAAAGAAGTAGTTGCCCTTACATTGATGCGGTTCATATTAATACAGTATCAGTTAGAAATATTCGTGCCTTGTTGCATTACTATAACCAGTGGTGGAACTAGCAAATCGCCACACCCCCATGCTCAAATTTAACTACCTAAAACTAACGCCAATTTCTACTCACACCATAGCAGAAAAGTACAGAACAAACGAATCATTCACATGAAACTTGTAGCATCCCGTTTTCGGACGGTGCATAGTATCTTCCGTTCTAATTTTCGTTCTTCGCCGTAATTCAAATTATCAAACTAATTGCGAAAACTTCCTTTCTTTCTTTCTGGTTTGTGTTTCAAATGTAATATCCTTAACATTTGAAATTCAAATTCCGGTTTGGAGTTTCTCCTCTCTTTTGAATTTCTCAGGCCTTTTTGTTTTTTACCTCCTTTTCTTTCGGGCTCAGCCCATCTCCTTTTGGGCCAAGCCCATTTTCCTTTCCCGGCCCGTTCGGCCCAGCCACCCGGGCCCTCTTTTTGGTTCGGCCTGCCCCGGCCCAAATCCCCCCCCATCATTTTATCTTGGCTTGTTGGCCCAACTGCCTTCGGCCACCTCCCTTGGCCCAGCCCCTACGCTGGGTCTTCTTCTCCCCCTGGTCAAGCCGCACCCAAGCACCTCCCTCCCTCTCTCTCTCTCTCTCTCTCCCTCGTGCTTCCTCTGCACCGCGAACTCATTCCGCCACCCCCGCCTCCGACACACCGTGACTTCTCCCCGCTCGACTGCCTTTCTCCTCCACCGTGCGTGGTCGTGATGTCCCGGTCGTCCTCACCGCACCGCTTTTGCGTCGTCCAAGCTCCGCGCCCTCGTCACCTTGGCCTCCAAAGTCTCGCTCCTCACTGCCGCGCAAACCAACTCCTGCACGCGCGCACTCCACCTCTGGCTCCGTCACCTGCCACGACCTTGGAGTCCACCGCACCGCCCTCGTCAGCTCCCGCACGAGCCTTTGCCCTCAAAGTCGCGCCCTCTGCGCACGCCAGCCCTCTCGCCTTGTCCCATTGCCGCCCGGCGCCCTTGCCGCTCTGGCCGCATCCCATACCGACCGCCACCTCAACGGCTCTTCAGGCCCTCTCAGGCCGCTCACAAGACGCCATCGCTGAGCCGTCCCATCTGCACGCTGCAGCAAGCAAGACGACGCCAGCTTGCTGTCGGCTTGGTCGCCTGTGTTCACCCTTTGCGCCGCCCTCTACCACTGAAGCTTCACTCGCACAAGACAAATGCTCGCTCCGCGCCACTCCTCGCCACCCACCAAAGACGAAGCTCCCTACCCTTCCTCGTGCGCCTCCTGCTCCATGACACCACCACCGTGCGTCAGCCTCGCGTGCCCACGAGCGCGCCCCCACCCGCACGCACGAGCGCCTTTGCCAGCCCATCCGCACAGAGCATGCCTACGCCGCTTGCGTGCTCCCATCTGCTCCCCCTGTCCCCTCTTGACTTCGGTGCCTCTCCTCCTCGCCTTGTCACCTCGCCCACCTGCCTTGGCCGCCTGGGTCACCATCGTGACGCCATCAGTAGTGCCTCGCCCACCCATGCCATCCCTCGGGACTGTGCGAAGCCTCAGCAGCCATCCCTCTTCGCCGGCTATAAGAAGGCCCCTATACTCCTTCTACCTTACCACCAACGCTCTTGCTTCCTTCTTCTTCTTCCCAAGCGACGCCGAAGCCAAAGCCACCGCGCCCACTCTCGTGTCGGCCATGCCGCCTCGCCACCGCACCGTCGTGCCGATGAGCCTCTGCCCCGGCCAACCGCATCATGAGATGCCCTACGACGCGAGGATTCCATCCCCCTCCTCCATGATCCCTCCCTGTCGCCAAGACGTGCCGCCGTCGTGCTTCCTTCCCCTTTGTCCATGGCTGCCGCCGCCGGATCGATTTGGCCATCCCTAGGTCACCCGGGTCATCCCACCGCTTCCCCTCACTGCCGCGCAGCCCATGCGCGCGTCGCTTGTTGGAAATATGCCCTAGAGGCAATCATAGAGATGATTATATTTCATTATGTTCATAATATTGGATAATACGGTATCTTGTTACTAGAATAATATTGTTAATATTTATTATCAAGTATGTGACTTGATTATGAAACTCTATATTTCTGCGATAATTATTCTTATACAATCCCTAGTCGGAAACATATGAGGACAGATATGAATAGACTAGCATATGTATTGGTTGATGACTATGTTTCACGGGTCATGGATATGGAGATATCAAACCAATAATATGGACACATGTTAGAGAACATGATGTTGGATTAGACCCACCTTGAGACACTATTGAGATTGTTATGATTCTATGTGTCGTTAGTTGGTCTCAAGCAATGATGATGTATAATCCTTAGACCGAGATCAAGATGGTTTCCTACATGTGTAATAGCACTTTAGGGGTTGCCAAACGCTACACCGTGAATCGGGTAGTTATAAAGGTAGCTTTTGGGTATGCTATGAATCATGCAGAGGAATGTGACCGGTGGGATATGGATTTGCCCCTCCTAACATAACAGGAGAGATGTCTCTGGGCCCCTCATTGTGGTTGGATAAAGAAAGTGCATGTCCATGCCACTAGTGGTCGGAGTGTTCGACCACGTGAAGTTATCCAACACTCGATCGAAGTATTGAATAGTCCATGGATGACACAACATCTCACCTGGAATTCAACCAGACATCATGAGGCAAAGGGAGTATACATGAGTAGGTCGCTTAGTTCGAACAGTTGAGGACCTGGTTGTAAACTGGTCGAATGTAATCACAGAGTGGTTGTAACCTGGTCGTAAGGAGTTACGAACTGGTCATGACCAAATACGAACTAGTCCTATAGAGATAAGACCTGGTCGTAAGTGATGAGGACCTGGTCGTAGACTGGTCGAACGTAATCACAGAGTGGTCGTAACCTGGTCGTAAGGAGTTACGAACTAGTCGTGACCAAATACGAACTGGTCGTATAGAGATAAGACCTGGTCGTAAGTGATGAGGACCTGGTCGTAGATCATATTGCATCAAGGTTCGTCCGATATAATTTATGTGTATTCGGGAATCGCTATGTTCTTCTAGGAACCGCTACGACTCATGGTCGGAAAGGGTTTCCGAGTCACAACCGATTACGCATGAACCTACAGGGTCACACACTTAACGGGTTGGAATAAACCAGTACAAATACGATTCGTCAAATGTGTTCGGATAGGATCCGTCACGAGCACTATATAAGGAGACACATGAGGCTGTTGGGCGTCACAAGTTTTTTTTACACCACCGAAACCCTAGCCGCCATCTTCCTGAGAGCTCTGCCGTGCGACTTGGTGCTAGTACACCGACGTATGGTTGTTCCTTCCCTGGACGTGTGGATACCGTAGACGCGCTACTACAACTGTTGCGCTTGAGGACGATCTGCGATCTTCACAAGGAACTGCAGACGTTGCTGGAGGAGACGATCGACTCGCGAGGACGCTAGACGATCGACTACAACCACTACATCGATGCGCTCTACGTTGGACCAGGCTACTCCAACCCTTCTTCCGCCGCTCTATGCGTCTGGTGGTAACGATCTGTGATCATCTACTTGTTTTTCTTCCTGGATTGCGTGGTAGAAAATTTTTGTTTGTTGCTATCGTAGAATACCTGTGACCCAACACCGCCCTCCTCATTAAGTGCCGCCGCTCGTTTTGGCCGCTTAAGCCATGGAGCCGCCACTGCCTCCTTGCTCGACGCCACCGCCTCCGCCTCTCTGGAGCCGCCGCCACCTCCCGTGGGTCTCATTGTAATGACCCAAAATTTGAATTTTGTTAGAGTTTAAAACTTATTTGAATTTGTGAATTTTCTGAAATTTAAAAACTATTGTTTAAATTGTTGAAAGCTAAAAAGAAAATTTAAATCCAAAATCTATTATCAACTTTAAGTTAGAATTATTTTATTTGAGTCCAAAGATAATTTTAGAATCATCCAGAATTTTTCTAGAATTTTTAGGTTTAATCTGCTATTTTACGGGCCTAAATGAATTAATCGAATATTCAAATTAGAAAATCAATTTAAAACTCTGAAGCAGATCATTGGGCCGAAAGTCTCCTCGGCCCATCTCCTGCTTTTTTTCACCAAGACACCATCGTCGCTGCCAACCGTTGGATCAAAATCCAACGGTTAAGACGCTGCTTGACCCTCTCTCCTTTCTCTCTCCTTTTGCCCCACATGTCCGCCACCGCGCACCACTGACGCGTGGGCCCACGACGTCGTCGTCTTCCTCGTCTTCGTCTTCGCGCCGTCAAAGTGGCGCCGCCATTTTCGCTCAACGCGGAGCTTCGCCAACGGGCGCCTCCACGATCCCCGCTTCCCCCGCGCGTGCGCGCAAGACCCGCGCCCCATGCCGCCACGAGCCCCACCTGTTCTCCCCCATCTCCGCGGGCGTGCGCACAAACCCGCCGCAACTGCCGCGCACGAACCCCACGACACCCTCGCCGCCTCGGACCTCCCTGGTGCCTATAAAAGGTCGCCTTAGGAGCGCCACCACCTCCCAAACCCCACGCCCCCACTCATTTCCCCTCTCTCCTCACGTGCTCGCCGAAATCAAGGATTTACTCGCCGCCGGTCCTGAGGATTTGAACTCCGATTCCGTCGCCGCCGTCGACACCGGGTCCTCGCCACCGCCACCATCTCCATCGCCTTGACGTCGCGCACCCGGTGCCCACCCTCGCGTCGCCGGAGCTCCACGGGAACCACCCCTTCACCGTCGACCCCGCGCCGCCGCCGCTCAAGCTTGCTGCCGACGCCGCTTCGCCAAGACGCAAGATCTCCGGTGAGCATGCTACTCGGCGTGCGTCCTCATTCCGTTAAGCCCACCCACACGCCATGCGCCTACAGAACGCCGCGAGGCCATCACCGAGCACCATCACAGTGCCGTACCGACGCGGCTCACCACGCCACTCCACGCCGGCGCCACATCGCCGCCCAATCCCACGCGGTCGCCACGTGGCGCCCACGCCGCACACGCGCCACCTTCCTCAGCAAGAAGCCCGTGGACTTAGTCCACATGGATCGTGTCTCGACACGAGGGTCCCACCTGCCGCTTTTAATTTTATTTATTTATTTACCGAAAATCTCGGCCGACGCCACCATGCAATAATTAGAGTTTTTTAGAAAATAATTCGGGAAATCCTTTTAAATTACGTAATTAGGATTTAAATTGTAAAATTCATAACTTATTCATCCTAGCTCCAAATTAGATGATTCAAATTTGCTAAATTCATAGAAAATTATGATCTAACTAAATAAAATATAGTTATTCAATTTGGAGTTCAGTTTAGTTCTGTTTTAGAATTTAGAAATTCATTTAAATTCCAAATTTAGGTTAAAAATTGTAGAATTCATATCATTTGAATTCCAACTCCAAATTTAGTGAAGTAAATTTCTAAATTTTTTTAAAAATGGTTATCTAGCTTAATAAAGTAAGATTAGTTTATTTGGAATTAGTTTAAATTGTCATTTTGAAGTTGAAACTATTTAAATTGCAAATTTAGGATTTAAACTTGCAAAATTCATGGCTTTTATTTCCTGTTTCCAAATTGAGTGTTCAAGTTTATAAAATCTTATAAAATTAGTATCTAGCAAAATAAAATATAATTATTTTATTTGGAGTTAGTTTAAACTGTCGTCTTGTATTTATTTGAGTGTCAATTGATTGTCGTATTTCCACGTTTAGATTACGACGATTCCGGGGAATTTGATTCTTCCGAAGAATTAGAATTTCAAGACTTCAGCGAAGGCAAGTTACACTTTGACCATGTTGCACCTACTATGTTAAAGTTATCTAATTCAGTTTTTAAAATTATTATTGCATGCATATCTTTAGTCAATTATTTTAATACCTTGTTTAAATGCTTAGTTATTCCATTTGTTGTTGTATGGCCAACCTTGAATATTGAAATGTCATCCCTTGTCACCATAGATAAATTGTTTGGAAATGCTTAGCAAATACTCAAACCATGATTTTGATTTTGGGAGGATTTAGCCAAGCCAAATCATTACAAATTTGTTTAAACTTGAACCTATGGTATTGTTTTACCATAGTGTTATTGTAAAGGTGGTTTTACTAAATAAAATAAAGAGGGTTTGGACTTGGGCGAACGGATGAAAGGTGGGTGCAGTTTATGCACGGTTTAATCTGTTAGGATTAAAGCCTGTGGTTTAATTGAAAGACGCCCAAGTCAATTAAGGACCGCCTTTTAAGCTGCCTTTGCTATGCCAAAACGCATCACCACATGTCCTGTATGGGAAGGACCTGGCTTAATAATTTGGGATACCTCATAGATATTCGTGCCATGTTGTATGAGTGGGTGTTGGTTAGACAGTAGTCCCACATGGCGCAAGAGGGGGCTCCCGGAGGATGGTTAGTCCAATGGAAGCGAAACCTTAGCGGGCATGAGTATTGTGAGGTAGATCATTGTAACGGCCTTGTGATATTTGCTCTGTCACACGCCTTAGGAAGCGTGGATTGGCCGACACAAAGGGTATAATATCTCGTGTGGGTAAAGCTGTACAAACTCTGCAGAGTAGAAAACTATTCGAATAGCCGTGTCCGCGGTCATGGACATGCTAGCAAAGCCACTTTGAGTTAGACTTGTTTTTGGTTTTAAAATGGTTTCAACATATGTTTTCAGGATGGATAGTCCTGTGGGAAAATTGGGCGGTTAGCCATTGTGATTGGAGGATATCCATCACCTTTCTTGGAGGTTATCCACATTATTCCATTGTCATTTAAAATATGATTTTAATTAATGTATGAAAATGGCCTTGCAATCTAATATGATTATTTAAATTAAACTGCTGCTTTACGCAAAATAACCCTGCCAATGTCTTTTGTTTACCTTATGCATGCATTACAATTCCATATTGGTGTAACTTGCAGCACGGTAGTTGTGCTCATGCTTGCTTTATGCAACAAAATTTCGTGAGAAGACTTCTATCGTGACGGTGAGGACACCGACGCCTAGGTTACGCCCAGCATTTATTGCCCGTGGCGGATCGCTCGCCTACTACTATCTTTTTATTTCATTGTGTTATTTACTTTATTTGGCTTAATGCCCAACTCAGATCGAACTCGATTTACTATTAATGAAATGCGAGAATTGGTTATGTTATCATTTTTGTAATCGTACACCGGAAATCTGGGATCGTGTATGAACACGAGGGTTCGGGATCTTTCGCTCCCGGACCGACAAAAGTGGTATCGAGCCATATCGATCGAGGTCGTGGCCTTAGAATTGCCTTAAGGACTTATCTTCAAAACTAAAACTATTTTGAGTCTATCCGAGTCATTTCTCAACCTTTCTTTAAAAATGTTTACTAACCCCTCTCCTTCTCAAAATTTTAGATGGTCAAAGACCGATGCTACTTCCCACCTGAGCCTTTCTCGATATTGGCTGAAATACTTTGGGAAATGATGCAAAGACTGGTTACCGAAGAGGCCAACTTTCCAAGGATTCAAGTACTGTGGAAGAACAACACCGTGGAGAGTAGAGGTGCTCATCTACTCCAACCTTGCACCGACACCGCCTTTCCACGCTTTGACGCCCGATCCGTGCGACACCTTTGATGAGGGCATGCAGATGCGGCAAGAGAGGCGATCGCCACCTTCGCTACACCTACAATCATCGCCTTGTGGCACCGGATTTCATTACTACCCGATGCACATTCCGACCCGACTCGACAAGATTTTCAACTCCGCTAGAGACGAAGATTCTCTGAATCGACACACCTGTGGATCTGCTAAGGCTTTGGATTACGCCACTAAACACCTTGAACGACTTGCTCACCGCCGTAATGCACTACAAGAAGCGAAGAGAAGTCAAGACCGTAATCATGAGCTAGCTAGCTACAAGGCCGGGCGAGGCTAGCTCCAAGGAGCCGGATTATACCCCAAGACCCATTATAGTTATCTTCCTGTTAGCTCGATCTTTAGTTGCTAATTATGAGCTACTATCTTATTTGTGGTAGCCATAATATTTGAATAAAATGACTTAATAAAGGAATTTTTGGAAAAATCTGCTTTTTGTCTTGTGTGCTCTTTGTGTTCTTGGGTCATTAGAATTTACCCCTATAGAACTTCCTATCTGCTCTATCTCTCCTAAATCTTTGGAGTTCTAGCAGATGGTGACCACCTGCATCTGCGTGATGGCGATGTCCGAGGTCGGGGCAACGAAGACGCAGACACAGGAGGATCCTGCAAAGAACCACCACCGCCACCACCAAGGACCAGATTGGCGTCGATGATGGAAACCGTAATCATCGATTAACCTCCTAGCTCATCCCTCAACAACAAGTGCGTAATGTGCAGCAACAACTCGGATCGCACCACCACCTCCACCGCGCAGAGATTGACCATGGCAGATTTCATGCGCATCGCCCACCGACCTTCTCCAAAGAAGACAGAGCCGATGGATGCCGATGATCGGATCCGTGCTATCGGGAAGAAGCCGGATATCACTCGATGTATTGATCGTGAGAGAGTCCTGTTTGCCTCTCACCACTTCACCGGTCCCGAGATCGTAATGGTGGGATAACTACAACATCTCCCATCGCCGATGCGCAGACTATCTCTTGGGAGGAGTTTGTGCGGGCTTTCACCATGCACATATCCTCAGGATAATGACCTCAAGAAGAAAGAGTTCCACGCGCTCAAGCAAGGCAAGCGCACAAAGGTGAATACTGCACAAGTTCAACCAATTGCTCGCTATGCCCCAAAGCAGATGTGGCTAGTGATGAAGAAAGGCAGAAAGGTTCATGTATGGTTTGAACGATGAGATCTCACCCAAATGGTCTCCAATGACTACACCGACTTCCAGCAGCTAGTGAATAAAGCTTTTCGCCAGAGGCCAAACATCTGCAGATGGAGAACTGCAAGCGAGGATGGCCGCCGAAGTTCAACTCGAGGGCAACCCAAACCTCGCTTTGCTCAAATTCGGCCACCTCAGAGTGGAAGGTTCGATCTTCTACACCCGAGCTCCAAGACGCAAGACAAATCCAACTCTTCCGGCTCAAGAACAATGCATCTGCAGCGGTTTAGCAGAAGAACCCAACTTCATCACGGCAGGAGGACATGCTTCCATTGTAACGAGATCGACATTATGCAAACAAATGCCCAAGAGACAAGCGATCGCGACACCACCAAAGCCAAGATCGAGTACCGACCACCGGCGGCACCGCAGCGGCAAGCGATTCATGAAGGGCGTGTGAACCACGCCACAAAGAGAGGAAGCTCAGCAAAGACCAGATGTCGCCCTGGTACGCTTCTCGTTAATATGATACCGTCGATTACCTGCTTGATTCCGGCTTCAGATTCTTTTGTATCCAATAAGTTTGTGGGCAAAAATGGGTTACCTATTTCTCCATTAAGTAATCCTATGATAATCCATTCCCGAGATCGAAATGAGAACCAGCTTCTATGCCCAAATCTTACCTCGAGATATCCTGAGTTTCCTTCATGGCGGACTTGATAGTCTTGCATTCTCAAGGTCGGATGTAATACTTGGAATGGATCTAGCCAAGAATCAAGGACGGATAGATCGTGCTAATAGGTCTATCACTCTCACTAATGAGGAAGGAGTCACAGTTGAATTCAAACCCAATACCGCACCGAGGGAGTGCCATTCTCGACCAAATTTGAAGGAGTTAAAACTTGAAGATATACCAAGGGTACAAGAATTTCCTGATGTTTTTCCCGATGATCTACTCCAAGATGCCACCGGATAGGGACGCTATGTTCTTAATTGACTTAGTCCTGTGGACCGCCCAATCTCGGCGACCCTCTGAGAATGCCGCTAATGAATTGGCGAGATGAAGAAACAAATTGAAGAGTTGCGGAGCAAGGGATATATTCGCCAAGTTCATCACCACAGGGGCACCAAGATCGTTTGTCAAGAAGAAAGACAACAAGATGAGGATGTGTGTGGATTATAGGTCACTCAATGAAGTGACAATCAAGAACAAGTACCGCTACCTAGGATTGATGATCCGCTCGATCAATTGAAAGGAGCAAGCGTATTCTCGAAGATTGATTTGAGATCTGGCTATCATCAACTGAAGATCAGACTAGAAGATATTCCGAAGACAGCCTTCACCACTAGATATGGATTGTACGAGTTCACGGTAATGTCTTTCGGTTTGACGAACGCCCCTGCTTATTTCATGAATATGATGAACAAAGTGTTCATGGAATTCTTGGATAAGTTTGTGGTTGTTTTCATCGATGACATCCTCGTCTATTCAAAGAATGAAGAAGAACATGAGAACCACCTCAGATTGATTTTGGGAAAACTCGTGGAGAACTACTTTTATGCCAAATTCACAAGTGCTAATTTTGGCTAAGTCAAGTGGTATTCCTTGGACATATTGTGTCCGCAGGAGGAGTTGCCGTAGATCCAGCCAAAGTCGAAGCGGTAATGGATTGGAAACAACCCAAGTCTGTCACAGAGGTGAGAAGTTTCCTTGGATTGGCTGGGTATAAACGCAGATTCATTGAAGGTTTCTCCAAATTAGCAAGACCAATGACTCAACTTCTGAAGAAGGAGAAGAAATTTGAATGGACAGATGCTTGCGAGGAGAGTTTCCAAGAGCTGAAGACGAGACTAGTTTCAGCACCTGTATTGGTCCTACCAGATATTCATAAAGATTTTGTGATTTTCTGGCGACGCCTCTCGCCAAGGACTCGGTTATGATTGATGCAGGAGGGCAAGGCTGTATCTTACGCATCTCGTCAGCTGAGGCCACATGAAGGGAATTATCCAACTCATGACCTTGAGTTAGCAGCGATTGTGCATGCATTAAAGATCTGGCGGCATTACCTCATCGGTAACCGCTGTGAAGTTTTCACGGATCATAAGAGTCTGAAGTACATATTCACTCAGTCCGACCTTAATCTCCGACAGAGAAGATGGCTAGAATTGATAAAGGATTATGACCTTGAGATCCATTACCATCCGGGCAAGGCAAATGTAGTTGCGATGCCCTGAGCAGAAGGCGACAGCAATACCATCTTGGTTCAGAGAATCACCAGAGTTGTATGAAGAATTGAAGCATCCGAACTTGGAGATTGTTGAGCAAGGATGTGTGAATGTTTTGGAAGTTCAACCAACACTTCGAGTCGATCAAAGAAAAGCAATTAGTAAATGAAGACATCAAGGAGATCAAGAAGAATATGAGAAGAGGCAAAGCTTCAGATTCACCAAGATGAGAAAGGAATAGTGTGGTTCGGGAACCGCATCTGCATCGGATCGCCAGGATTTAAAGCGATCGATTCAAGGAAGCCCATGAGTCGCCTTATTCCATTCACCTGGTAGTACTAAGATGTACCAGATCTTAAGGAAAGATATCGTGGGTCAAGATGAAGTGGGAAATTGCCGAGTTCAGAGTCTGCTGTGATGTTTGTCACGAGTCAAGGCGTAACATCAAAGACCCGCCGGTTTGTTACAACTGCTACCGATCCCCGAGTGGAAGTGGAAGAAGTTGGTATGGATTTCATCACCGACTTCCTAGGACTCACCAGATGTGATTCCATCTGGGTGATAATTGATCGTTAACTAAAGTAGCTCACTTCCTTCCAAATAAGACCACCTACCCGAGCAAAGAAGTTGGCGTAATTGTATATGGCCAAGATAGTCTCATTCGCATGGAGTACCCAAGAAGATCGTGGTCCGATGAGGATCACGCTTACGCCAAGATTTTGGCAGAGTCTCGATGAAGCTTTGGGAACCAGACTCAATTTCAAGATCGCATATCATCCGCAGACGGATGGCGGATCGAACGAGTCAACCAGATTCTTGAAGACATGCTTCGAGCTGCGCTTTGATTACGGAAAAGTTGGGACAAGAATTTGCCCTATGCGAATTTTCAGATAACAATAGCTACCAAACCAGCCTTCAAATGTCCCCGCTTGAGGCTTTGTATGGCAGAAATGCGTAACTCCGCTTCTATGGGATGAAGTAGGAGAGCATCGCTTCTTGGGCCAGAGTTGATCAAAGAAGTCGAAAGTAAGGTTAAGGCAATAAGAGAGCATCCGAAAGTAGCTCAAACCCGATGTAAGAGTTATGCCGATAATCGCTCGGCGAGAGTTGACCTTGCTAAAGGAGAATTTGTCTATCTCCGAGTTACTCCACTCCGAGGAGTAAGAAGGTTCCAACCAAAGGAAAACTTGCACCCAGATTTGTGGGACCTTACAAGATTTTGGCAAGAAGAGGTGAAGTTGCATATCGCCTGAGCTACCAAAGATCTTTGTCCACAGACACAATGTCTTCCATGTTTCACGCCTAAAGAAATGCCTTCGAGTGCCTCAAGATCGACTCTTCGAAAGCATTGATCTTCAAGAGGACCTCACCTATGTGGAGCAACCGATCAAGATTCTAGACGCCGCAGAGCGCGGTCACACTGAACAAGATCATCCGCTCATACAAAGTTCAGGGAGCCACCACCCCGAAAGTGAAGCCACTTGGGAGCGAGAAGAAGATATTAAAACAGATATCCCCACCTTCTTGCTTGCCAATCCCAATCTCGGGTCGAGATTCCTTAAGGGGAGAGGTTTGTAACACCCAAAATTTGAATTTTTGTTAGAGTTTAAAACTTATTTGAATTTGTGAATTTTCTAAAATTTAAAAACTATTGTTTAAATTGTTGAAAGCTAAAAAGAAAATTTAAATCCAAAATATATTATCAACTTTAAGTTAGAATTATTTTATTTGAGTCCAAGATAATTTTAGAATCATCCAGAATTTTCCTAGAATTTTAGGTTTAATCGCTATTTTCTCGAGCCTAAATGAATTAATCGTAATATTCAAATTAGAAAATCAATTTAAAACTCTGAACAGTCATTGGGCCGAAAGTCTCCTCGCCCATCTCCCTGCTTTTTTTTCACCAAGACAATTTCACGTCGCCGCCAACCGTTGATCAAAATCCAACGGCTGAAGACGCTGACCCCAAGCCCCTTTCTCTCCTCGCACTGCCCCACATGTCCGCCATCACAGACCATCGACGCAGGCCCACGACGCGTCGCCGTTTTCCTCGTTTCGCTCTTCGCCACAAAGCGGCGCCATGATTTCGCTAACGCGAGCTTCGCCAACGGGCGCCCACGATCCTCGCTTCTCACAGGCGCGTCATGAGACCCGCGCCCCACGCCGCCACGAGCCCCACTGTTCTCCCCATCTCCGCTGGCGCAGCAGACAAACCCGCCGCAATAGCCAAGACGAACCCCACGACACCTCGCCCTCGGACCTCCGGTGCCTATAAAGGTCGCCAGAGCGCCACCACCTCCCAAACCCCACGCCCCACTCATTTCTCTCTCACGTGCTCGCCAAATCAAGGATTTACTCGCCGCCGTCCCGAGGATTTGAACTCGATTCCGCCGCCGCCGCCGACGCCGGTCCTCGCCACCGCCACCATCTCCATCGCTTTGACGTCGCGCGCGGTGCCCACTCGCCGCCGAGCTCCACGGAACTACCCTTCACCGCCGACCCAGCGCCGCCGCCGCTTGCTTGCCGACGCCGCTTCCGCCGCACCGCAAGATCTCCGTGAGCTTCCTACTCGGCGTTGCGTCCTCATTCCGTTAAGCCCACCCACACCGCCACACACAGAACGCCGCGAGGCCATCACCGAGCACCACCGCTGCCGCGCCGACGCGGCTCACCCACGCCACTCCATCGCCGGCGCCACATCGCCCAATCCCACGCGGGTCGCCACGCGGCGCCCACGCCGCACACACGCCACCTTCCCAAGAAGCCCCGTGGACTTAGTCCACATGGATCGTGGTCTCCGACACGAGGTCCCACCCGCCGCTTTTAATTTTATTTATTTATTTACCGAAAATCTCGTGGTACGACGCCACCATGCAATAATTAGAGTTTCCTTTAGAAAAATAATTCGGGAAATCCTTTTAAATTACGTAATTAGGATTTAAATTGTAAAATTCATAACTTATTCATCCTAGCTCCAAATTAGATGATTCAAATTTGCTAAATTCATAGAAAATTATGATCTAACTAAATAAAATATAGTTATTCAATTTGGAGTTCAGTTTAGTTCTGTTTTAGAATTTAGAAATTCATTTAAATTCCAAATTTAGGTTAAAAATTGTAGAATTCATATCATTTGAATTCCAACTCCAAATTTAGTGAAGTAAATTTCTAAATTTTTTTTAAAAATGGATATCTAGCTTAATAAAGTAAGATTAGTTTATTTGGAATTAGTTTAAATTGTCATTTTGAAGTTGAAACTATTTAAATTGCAAATTTAGGATTTAAACTTGCAAAATTCATGGCTTTTATTTCCTGCTTCCAAATTGAGTGTTCAAGTTTATAAAATCTTATAAAATTAGTATCTAGCAAAATAAAATATAATTATTTTATTTGGAGTTAGTTTAAACTGTCAGTCTTGTATTTATTTGAGTGTCAATTGATTGTCGATTTCCACGCTTAGATTACGATTTATTCCGGGAATTTGATTCTTCCAAGAATTAGAATTTCAAGACTTCAAATAAGGCAAGTTACACTTTGACCATGTTGCACCTACTATGTTAAAGTTATCTAATTCAGCTTTTTAACACTACTACGTAAATGCTAATATCGACGTTTGATCACGATTTGTTCATCGAAACCGCTCAGATAAACACAATCTCGCACGGTTTTTGTTACCCACCGCTCGTGTTATTCTCCGCGCTAAAACCGCTCAGTGAAGATGTCATATCACGCACGGTTCATGTTTGGAACCGCTCAGGATACTTCACGATTTGTTCCAAACATGAACCGCTCTGTGATATTACACAATATCACGCACGGTTTGTTTTAGAACCGTTTATGATACTTCACGACGGTTCCAAACATGAACCGTCTCGTGATATTGCCCAATATCACGCACGGTTTTGTTAAAACCGTCCGTGATAATTAACTCACCACGACGATATATATAGCTCCGCCTCCCGCCAAAACAGATATAGTCTTCTTGATCTCCATATCTCTAGGCGCCACGATAGGTCCATCGCCGCCCGCGTCTTGCGGTTTGAGTACATCGCCTCACGCCACCGAGCCGGCCGGTCCATTTCGGGCTTGTATATTGTCGCCGAGGAGCTTGCCGCCGCCGCCTCTGTTCACCGACGACGACCCACCGCGCTTTGACCTTCCCCGACTTTCATTGACACCTTCCTCGTGATCGAGGTGAGATATCAAGCATAAGCATCCTTTAATTTGAGTAGTTTCAGCGCCACGCCAAATCGCTAGTTTCAGCGCCCATGGGACATCGTCTGATCGCTTCGCCTCAAAGTAGACCTTAGGGCCGAGAGCCACGACTATATAGCAATGTGATGTCCCCTAAGCCCAGCTTTGAGCTTCAAATTAATTAATCCTACTGCTTTTAATCATTTAGTTAATAACTAACGAGTCTATGACATGTGGGATCGCCATAGATTTTATAAATAAAATCATGAAATAAAAATGAGTCACCGACAAGTAGGGCCCACATGTAAGTAAATAAAATCCAAAAAATGTAAAATGAAAAAATCATAATTAAGCCTCGTAAAATACGCTTTCAAAAGTCATCACCCTTTATTTATTTTCGTGGTTTTCAATACGAACCGTGTGATGGACCGAAGTCGATGTACACCGAGAACCGTGTGAGTGAAGAGTACATTAATGGCGTGTCTACTTTTACAAGAGCCGCCGAGGAGGATATGTTGAATAAGGGGCGGAATATATGTACCGTCCATGCATTAACCGCGAGAATTTGAAGATGTTTAACAACCGAAGCAAATCGAAGCACACTTGATTCAAGGGGTTTCAAAAGGGTTATACATGTTGGACCACCACGGTGAAGAGCATATTATACAGAAGTCAACGATATGCATATTATACAGAAGTCAACGATATGTCGCCAATGTCGATTGTGGTTCCGATTCGGATAGGCCGCACGATGACAATCTAGATCGAGATGCTTGATGCGTATGGGAACCGTGATGAGAGGGAGTATGTTCAATTCGGGCGTGATGGAGGACTCAGAGAAACCTTTGTTCCCTGCCGCAAGTCGAATACACAAGGTTGTCATCCGTGCTTAAACCGCTGAAATTGAAGGCAAGCAACGGTTGGTCCGACAAGAGTTTCACTTGAGTCGTTAGGTCTCTTAGCGACATGCTTCCAGAGGGAAATGAGTTGCCCAAAACCACCTACAAAGCCAAAAGGTTCTTTGTCCATTGGGAATGGAAGTAGAAAGAATACATGCATGTCCGAACGATCAGATCCTCTACCGTAACGAGTATACAAACATGCATGTATGTCCGTGTGCAACGATCCCGATACAAGCGTAAGAAGCAATCGATGATCGCTAAGGTGGCGTGGTATCTTCCTAAATTCCCGCTTGAAGCGGTTTTTGCGAACCCAAAGAATGCAAATCTGCAGATTGGCACTCAGAGGAGCGTAAGAATGACGGAAAGTTAAGACACCTCGCCGATTCCGCCCAAAGGAGAAACATCGATAGGAGGTTTGCGACTTCAAAGCGGAACCGAGGAATATAAGGTTTGGATTGAGTACGATGGAATGAATCCTTTCGGTAATATGAGCAATGACATAGCACTTGGCCCGTGACGCCTCAGATCTACAACCTTCCTCCTTGGTTGTGTATGAAGCGGAAGTATATTTTGTTGTCGATACTTATCCAAGGGCCAAGCAACCGGGAATGATATTGATGTGTACCTAGCACCATTGATGGAAGATCTAAAAATACTTGTGGATTGAAGGGTATAGGTATGGGATGCGCATAAACGAGAGAACTTCACTTTACGCTCCTTGTTGTTCTCGCACCATAAATGATTATCCCGCCTTGCTAACTGTCGTGCCGAGTACAAAAGGGCCAAAGCTCAGACTCACCGCTTAGATGATACCCAGAGTGTGTGGTCAATCACTCGCAAAAAACCGTGTACATGCGCCATCGAGGTTCCTTCGAGGGCTCACCCATACCACAGATGAAGAAACAATTGACGGAGAGAAGGAGGACAATTCAGCTCCAAGGCATTTAAGCGAAAAGAGGTCTATGATATGGTTAAGGATTTAGATGTTGTGCTTGGAAAGGGATGTAAATCGAGGACAAGTAAGAAGAACATGTGGAAGAAGAGATCAATATTTTGGGACTTACCTTATTGGGAGCACCTAGAAGTTCGCCATCGTGATCGACGCCATGCATGTAGAAAAGAATGTATGTGATGCCTTGATTGGTCTCTTCTTGAACATTCGTGACAAAACAAAAGATGGTGTCAACGCACGCCTTGACTTGGTTGATATGGACATCGACCGAGTTAGCACCAACAAGGACCGATAAAGGACGAACGTACCTTCCCCGCTTGTTACACTCGCCCAAGGCCGAGAGAACCGAATCGCGGTTGCTTGCATGGCGTGAAAGTTCCGTCCCTGTTACTCGCCAACATGAAGAAACTTGTTTCGATAAAAGATTTGAAGTTAATTGGCATGAAGTCTCATGATTGTCATGTGTTGATGACACAAATGCTCCTGCTGTAATTAGAAGTATTTTGCCGATCAAGGTCCGAGAGACAATCATGAGGTCGTGTTATTTTTTTAACACAATTGCTCGTAAGGTCATCGATCTCGGGACTAGATGCTCGCAGACGAGGTGGTGACGACACTATGTGATCTTGAGATGTATTTCCCTCCGCTTTTTTCGATATCATGGTCCATCTCATTGTTCATATTGTGAGGGAGATAAAGATGTGCGGGCCCGTGTTCCTCGTAGCATGTACCCGCTCGAGAGGTTCATGGAATTCTCAAGTCATATGTACGAAATCGATCTCGCCAGAGGGCAAGATCGCCGAAGGTTATGCAACCAAGAGGTCATTGAGTTCTCGCCGATTACATGGCTCAGTCGAACCGATAGGTGTGCCTCGATCTCGCCATGAGGGAGGCTCGAGGGTATCGGGACCATCGGAAGGAAAGCAATCACTCCAAGTATGGATGCGTATGCTCAAGCCCATTTCACCGTCTTGCAACACATGACCGAAGTGTCCTCAGATATCGACCAAAGACAAGGACGTGCTTCGCAATGTAATCCGCCGCGCCGATGTTTGGATCACGAGACAACACAATGCATTTGTTCAACCAATGGTTGAAGGAGCGACTTGCTAGGAGCTCGTCAAGTGATATCTTGACATGGTTGGCAAAAGGGCCAACATTTACAGCTTGTAACATGGCGAGAATACGACATAAATGGGTACACATTCTATACGCAGCTCGGGATATAAAAAGCACTAACCGTAACAGCGGTGTCCGTGATAGATGCATTCAAGATCCGATGGGGTGAGGAGCTCCTACTATGGGCAAATAGAGGAGATATGGGAGCTCGACTCACGCTTTTCAAGATCCCCTATTTCGGTGCCGTTGGGTCCATCTCCACAGTGAAGGTCGATAAGTACGGCGTCACTACCGTGGACCTCGAACGCGTGTCGGATACAAAGACGAACCGCTCAGATCAAGCAACCAAGTTGTTCAAGTCTTCTATGTTACCGACCCGGCAAATAAGAAGCGCCACGTAGTTCTTCATGGAAAAAGGAGGATTGTCGGAGTTGAGAATGTAGTGGACGAGGAAGAATACAATCAATTTGACGAGTTGCCTCCTTTCGAAACGGCATAAGGGTCGAGGAAGAAGAACATGACTAAACTAGCTACATACGCCACGATCATCATGAAGGGCTAATTTTTAAAGATTAATTGAACAATGTGTGTATATATGTACTATATACATTACGATGATCATGGTTAATTTTAGTTCATTTGAGTTAATTAATTGAGATTTGTATTGTGAAATGGATGTGATTGTTTCTCAAATGAATGTGAATTGATATACATTGTTGTCTTTTACGCTTGTTTCAGAGGGCATGGCTAGCATTTCTGAGGCTAGCCAATAAACGTAACGATCTAGATATTAACCAATACAAAATAATATCACGCACGGTTTGAACTACGCATCGTCTCACATAGTATCACGCACGGTTGTTTATTAACACCGCTCGTGATACATCATATATCATGCACGGTTCTAACTTAGAACCGCTCGTATATTATATATCACGCATTTGTTCTAAATTAGAACCGCTCGTGATAATCACATATCACGAGCGGTTGTTTATTAAAACCGCTCAGGATTCATCATATCACAGACGGTTGTTTATTAAAACCGCTCAGGATACATCACATATCACGAGCGGTTCTAAGTTAGAACCGGCCGTGATAGTATCATGCACGGTTCTAATTTAGAACCGTCTGTGATGTCCATCCCTATTTACATTCGGACTCTAGCTAGGGTTTGCCGCGCCCGCCACTCTCAAACGATTAAGTTTCTCAACTCCTCTCGCTCCTCCTCCCCGAGCCTGCCGCCACTGTCCTCGACGCCTCCTCGAGCCCGGCCATTCTCCTCCCGATCCTGCTGACGCCGCCTCCTCCTCCAAATGGCCAAGGCCTCGAGCCCGCCGAGCCTCCTCCTACAGCCCGAGCCCGCCGCCTCCTCCCCTCGAGCTCCAAGGCCCCCCCTTCGACGCCGCCGCCCTCTTGCTCGATCGCTTCCTGCTCGTCCTTCTCTCGACGCCTAAAGGTAACCAATGCCGAAGTTACCGATCGAATTTCATGCCCCTTTCCCTAACTATTTCTATCAATAATCATCATGGTCCTTCGTGATAATTGTACTTGTTTTAGGAATTTGTATTTGCTCTAGTCGCTTATTCATATGGTATTTGTTTTGATATCGCCATCGAATACATTGCAATGTGGTGTGTTGGGCTTGAGATGAATGCTCTGTGATGATAATAGTCTTGTACTGAAATTGTTTTGATAATCGGGTTTGTACTTGAGCTCTAATTGGAATGCTTACTCTACATCTGATAGCAATATCAAAATGTTAAATCTTAGCTTTATGTCTGATTTCATTTGTTCACATGATGTTCTATTTCTTGTGAAGATGTCTTCCGCCATTCTCGAGTCACCACCTCATGTGTCTCGATGATGCACCATCCTCTCGAACAATATCCAACCGCATGTAGAAGAAGAGGAATATCGAAAAGGCCCACGGGCCGATTTACCATCACGGAGGTCGATCAGTCTGGGACCCCTATCAATCCTCGCCGAGCAGCGGCCGCATTCCGGAGAATGGTCGGAATAGTTGCACGGGAACGGGTCAAGATCACCTACGATTCGTGGAAGGTGGTGCCCGACCATTGAAAACTGCTTGCCGACGGAAATTTTGCATCGCTCGAGATCCCTAGAACTCCCGACTTCGTGGCGACGACACGCGCTGCTACAAGCGCAAAGCGTGGAAGAACTTCAAGAGCACGCTTGTCAAGAACTACGTGGAGAAGGATCTGCCGCCTTCCACAAGTATCTATTATTGGAAGAGTCCCGGCCGAAGTTTGTGGCGAAGAAGACGACAGATAAATTTAAGAGTGAAAGTCGGTGCACACGGCCCTCCAGTAAAAACAAGCACCCCACGCACTCGCACCACTGGGTATGCGGGTAAAGCCCCGATGTGGAGGGATCAGAACAGCGAAAGCGCTTGAATCTCTCCTGCTATTTCCGAGATCACCGATGTGCGCTACCGACGCTGGTTATTTGCGAGGTTAGCTATTCGCCCACGGGAAGTGTACTTTCCAAACCTCAAGACCGTGAAGTGTCCCAACGCCTAGTAAGATATCGAACTACCTAGTTTGTAATTACTCCATAACTTCATAGGAAGTGAAATGACATGTCGGGCTATATTGCGATAACGCCGAGTGCACAATCTTCCCAAGGCTCATTCCAAGCGAGATAGGGAGAAAGATATACTCTCTGCGGCCCTAGGAAACAAGGAGCATCCGGTCGCACGAGAGGCGCCGATGTTTTTGTTACATGGGAACAATGGTTCCAAGCGACGAGGATCGCATCGAGTAGGAGGAGAGCCAAAGCCGAGCACGATGCAAAGCTACGAGAGGATCTTCGTGCATCCTCGAGATGAGCTCACCGAAAAATCAGAGCGGAGGTCATGAAAAGTCACCAATCCTTTGAGGAAAGGATTCGTATGCTCGAGCAAAAGCAAAGAAGAGACTTTTGAGGAAAGGATTAGGGATTGCAAATGCCAAGTCGGGTTGGAAGCCCTCGCCTCTACTATACCGCTAGCTAGCCCCCCAAACATCCGAGTAGTCGTTCAACCCTAACCCTACCACAATAGGTGATGACAGATTTTCCGTCGATGACATCCGTAATAATTATTATCTCTCGAATGCTCAATCCATTCATAAGCCCGTTGGAGTAGCTAATTTTGTACCGCTATGTACGAGGTGGCTACGGCGCAAGCTCCAAGTGAGATATGTCTCTGCTGCCCTAGATGTTTGCTTGGGGCTGTGTATCCATCCAAGATCGGAGCTTTGGTGCACGGTGCAAATCTAGCTCCGGTTTCGCAAAAGTGAATGTGGACGGTGTTTGTGCCAATTTCGAGGCCGCCCCGTGAAAATTCCCCAAACGATGAGGTCATGACTCTAGGGCAAGCCGTTGGAACATTCATCCAAAGGGCCCAAGGAGGACATCCGCTCGAGCTACTGCGCCCGTGTCAACTTCACGGAATGTCTCGAACGGCATCAAGTCCACGGACTTGATCGCACCGGCTACTCAGACCGACATGGCAAGGGCCCGCCGATCACATGCATCTACACTCGTGCTCAATCGACTCTTGTGAAGTCGACCTATACAAAGCGAGGCAAAGAAGGGCAAGGGCAAATCAAGACGATCGAAGTCTTCTCCCGACATCCCTTCTTGCCGCTGGCGGAAATACAAGCCAGCGAGCCGCTGTTCGAGAAGTTAGACAGCCCTACCCTAGGACCGGATTGCACGGAATTGCATGCGTGGTACATGGAATATCCAACAAGCCGCTGATCAACGATGCTCGGGTGTCACCGTCAAGTTCAAGGAGCATCATTTTAACCACGTGTATCAAGACGCCGTCTTCACGGTGACCTTCGACGACTTGTTCTCGTCTCTTCAACCTCGACGAGCTCGACGCCTCAATCATACGATGTCGACAATCGTAAGTGTGTACAATCACGGTCAATGTTCGTGTAATATCGATAAATGTTATATATAACTCCTAGCTTTTGTATAATAGATACATGATCCGTGAAGCCAAAGAAGGAAATCACCGTAGGTTTCTCGACCCACACGTTGTCTCCGAGCAAAGCATCACAAATAATGCAACATTCGCCGAGAATTACGTTATAGATTTTTTCATGGCTCACCGCAACAAGGAATTCATACTTTTGCCCTACAACCGTAAGTAAGTAGTGTTGCACTCATCGCTATACTTAATGTTGATTTGTACTTTATAAGCAACACGAACTTAGGTTTAATGACCATGCTAACATACCGTGTAGGTTCCATTGATTCTAATTGTAATTATACCAAAACGGAAATACGTAATATACCTAGATTCCCTACAGAGGGCCACCACAACTTCACGACTATCCGAGTTTAATCATCGTAAACACATTTCCTCCATAGAAACTCTATTGTAGTCTTTCCTTCCTTTGCAATGGCTAAGGCTAACTTCTTGGAGTCACGAGGGTGTTCGACGTGTTACATGCTAGAGGATGGAATATCAAGGAAGGACGCCGCAACATGATCAAACATTCCTGGTACTTGCTAGCTAGTACACATTAATCCTATATAACACTTCGTAGCAATGCCTCTTGAACTAACCAATTCTATTTTTGCGGTGCCACGAATCGGCAGGGCATAACGTCTGTGGATACTATGTTTGCCACAACATGCAACTACTAAATTGGTTCGCGATCACCAATGATCCTCGTGTTTGTCAATCTTTCAACAATTATTTCATATATACTTACCAATTTATATAAGCCTGAATTTAACCTTCATATCGACAAAGTTGCAAACATCAAAATCGTTGGAACAGAGCGAGCTCATAAAAATTCGATCACACCTTGCGGTATTCCCAATGCATGTGTCATAAATCCAAATGGGAGTTTCCACAGAGGTAGCGATTGAACTTGATTGAGATAGATTGAACATAATGGTACATGTGTGTAAATTAATGTACATTAATGGTTAATTTTAGTTAATTGATTTGTGAATTGGATGTGTGCTTGTTTCTAAAATGAATGCAATTTTGATGTGCTTCAAATGAATGAGAATTGGATGTGCTTGTTTCAGAGGGCATGGCTAGCATTTTCCGAGGCTAGCCAATAAACGTAAATAGATTAAGCAATGCAAAGACTACCACAGACGGTGCAGAGATGAAACCGCTCGTGATAGTCGACTACCATGAAGGTTCAGAGATGAAACCGTCGCGATAGTCGATCACCACGCACGATCAGATATGAAACCGCCGTGATAGTTCACTATCACGCACGGTTTCATATCGCACGGCCCGCGTGGTAGTCTACTATCACGCATTTGGTTTTATCTACGGACCGCCTGTGGTAGTCGAATATCACGCACGGTTTTATCTACGCATCGTCGCGGTAATCGACTATCACGCACGGTTTTATCTACGGACCGTGCGTGGTAGTCGAATATCACGACGGTTTTATCTACGCATCGCCTCAGGTAGTCGACTCATCACGCACGGTTTTATCTACGCATCGCCTCGCGTGATAGTAGTATATTCTGCGGTTCGAGAACCGCTCAGTGATGACCATTAGCATTATCGACTATAAACTCGCATTTGCTCACGGAACCGCCTGCGTGATGGCGCTTTTAACCGCTCAGAAAGGCCTTTTCTGTAGTAGTGTAAAATTATTATTGCATGCATATCTTTAGTCAATTATTTTAATACCTTGTTTAAATGCTTAGTTATTCCATTTGTTGTTGTATGGCCAACCTTGAATATTGAAATGTCATCCCTTGTCACCATAGATAAATTGTTTGGAAATGCTTAGCAAATACTCAAACCATGATTTTGATTTTGGGAGGATTTAGCCAAGCCAAATCATTACAAATTTGTTTAAACTTGAACCTATGGTATTGTTTTACCATAGTGTTATTGTAAAGGTGGTTTTACTAAATAAAATAAAGAGGGTTTGGACTTGGGCGAACGGATGAAAGGTGGGTGCGGAGTTTATGCACGGGTTTAATCTGGTTAGGATTAAAGCCTGTGGTTTAATTGGAAAGACGCCAAGTCAATTAAGGACCGGCCTTTAAGCGTGCCTTTGCTATGCCAAAACGCACCACCACATGTCCTGTATGGGAAGGACTGGCTTAATAATTTGGGATACCTCATAGATATTCGTGCCATGTTGTATGAGTGGGTGTTGGTTAGACAAGAGTCCCACATGGCGCAAGAGGGGCTCCTGAGGATGGTTAGTCCAATGGAAGCGAAACCTTAGCGGGCATGAGTATTGTGAGGTAGATCATTGTAACGGCCTTGTGATATTTGTTCACACACGCCTTACGGCGTGGATTGGCCGACACAAAGGGTATAATATCTCGTGTGGGTAAAGCTGCACAAACTCGCAGAGTAGAAAACTATTCGAATAGCGGCGTCATGATCATGGACATGCTAGCAAAGCCACTTTGAGTTAGACTTGTTTTTGGTTTTAAAATGGTTTCAACAGATGTTTTCAGGATGGATAGTCCTGTGGGAAAATTGGGCGGTTAGCCATTGTGATTGGAGGATATCCATCACCTTTCTTGGAGGTTATCCACATTATTCCATTGTCATTTAAAATATGATTTTAATTAATGTATGAAAATGGCCTTGCAATCTAATATGATTATTTAAATTAAACTGCTCCTTTACGCAAAATAACCCTGCCAATGTCTTTTGTTTACCTTATGCATGCATTACAATTCCATATTGGGTGTAACTTGCGAGCACGGTAGTTGTGCTCATGCTTGCTTTATGCAACAAAATTTCGTGAGAAGACTTCTATCGTGACGGTGAGGACACCGACGCTTAGGTTACGCCCAGCATTTATTGCTGTGGCGGATCGCTCGCCTACTACTATCTTTTTATTTTCATTGTGTTATTTACTTCTTATTTGGCTTAATGCCCAACCAGATCGAACTCGATTTACTATTAATGAAATGCGAGAATTGGTTATGTTATCATTTTTGTAACTGTGTACACCGGAAATCCTGGACTGGTGTATGAACACAGAGGGTTCGGGATCTTTCGTTCCCGGGACCGACATCTGCCGCCCTCCGGCGACCTCGTCCCACCCGCTCGCCAGCCGCCTCCTTGCCTCCTCCGCTAGCGCCGCCGCAGCTCCATGCCATCGCCGAGCCCGCCTCTACACCCCTTTCTTTTCCTAGTGGAACCGAACGATTTGCGGATGAACCGGCCAAGGGCCCACCAGCCAGTGGCTTGAACCCCCCCTCTCTTTCACTGCCAAATGGGCCCGGCCACAGTGCACCTCCCATGGACCAGGGCGCATAGAATCGGTCTATGCACTGTGCTATGCACCCAAACCTCCCCTCTCTCCTTTTAATTCCAAAATCGAACTTCGGAAGCTCCATTCTCCCTCATCGTAACTCCGATTCAAGTGAAATTAGTTTCTAAAATTTTGTAAATTCAAGATCTTGCTAATGGCATAGGTCTTGATTAATTTGAAGTTCATTTGTTTATTCGTGTGTATTTATTTGTTTTCGTTTACTTGTTGTGTCTTTTTTCGGTACGTCCGTCCGATTAGGATTCGAAGATGCAGAGAAGCTCCACTTCGATCAAGCACAAGATTATCAAGATTCCCTTACCTTTAATCCGAGGTGAGTCAATACTTTGATCATATTGAGCCTACATTTTATGCAAATTATATTCATTTAAATTACCAAAATTGCATGCTTTAATTATTTAAACAAATGTATGTTAAAGCTTAAGGTAGTTAAATACCCACTTGATGATTAATTAATTAATATGCCATCCTTGATAAATTGAATCCCTTAATCCTTATCACCCTAGTAACTATATGGTAATACTAGTTATTGGTTGTACTTAAGTGACATGCTAGTCTTACTTAAGTACCGGGGTATTAAAATACCCCAATCATCATTCTTCAAACATAAAATGGTCCATTGACTAAAAGGTTTGGAATAATTTGGTTTACTCCTACGTCCGTCCGATTAGGATTCGAAGATGCAGAGAAGCTCCACTTCGATCAAGCACAAGATTATCAAGATTCCCTTACCTTTAATCCGAGGTGAGTCAATACTTTGATCATATTGAGCCTACATTTTATGCAAATTATATTCATTTAAATTACCAAAATTGCATGCTTTAATTATTTAAACAAATGTATGTTAAAGCTTAAGGTAGTTAAATACCCACTTGATGATTAATTAATTAATATGCCATCCTTGATAAATTGAATCCCTTAATCCTTATCACCCTAGTAACTATATGGTAATACTAGTTATTGGTTGTACTTAAGTGACATGCTAGTCTTACTTAAGTACCGGGGTATTAAAATACCCCAATCATCATTCTTCAAACATAAAATGGTCCATTGACTAAAAGGTTTGGAATAATTTGGTTTACTCCCCAAAAACCCTAATTGCTAGTTCTATCTGGGCGGATGGTGAGGCGATGGGTGCTCGGGGAGCACGAGGATGGTTGGTTTGTGGAATGAACCGCCCAGATAACCCTAAGGACTTAATCTTGCCATGACCTCCCGTGTTAAACAAGTACAACCACAAGTCTGCAAAGTGCAACTTGGCTTAGTAAAATTATTGAACCCTGAATGTGTCTCACACGGTGGAGAAATGGAATGCGCAAGCTTGCGATACATCCAGCTTGAATGGGTGAAGTTGCCAGTGGTTGTGGGTAGTCCAAATCTATACCCAACGCTGTGTGTACGACGATCCCACACAACGTATGGGTGCAACCTCATATGGGTGAGATGACGGAAAGGGCAAGGTAGTTTGAAAGGTTACTGTGACAGTTGCCCAACTACATGACTACGGAATCATGTGGGGTAACGGGTATGACTATCTCTTGTGGGTAAAGTGTGCAACCTCTGCAGAGTCTGTGGATATCATGGGGATATGCCCATGATCTTAGGATGATGAAACAATTGGCAATGTGGCTTTTGGTTTGAAGTTTCAAGTGTTTTCGACAAAGTTTCGGATCTGTCAGGTCAGCGGCGGTCTGACTGGCTTTTGTGCTGAATGCTGATATAAGTGATGGATTGATTTTGGGATAGGTCATATCCATATTTTTTAATGCATATGTGTTGCATATTGCATGTTTTCACTAACGTGGGTCAAGTTGTGAAGAACTTGTTCCCGGATTCGTGTTTGCTTGTCTATTGTCGCGCAGTGGTCAAGGGTCAATGACGGTCAACGGCGAGGAGGATCGGGACTAAGCTTGGAGAGCTGAGGTCCAGAACGATCATGGATGCCGTGTGAGGTCAAGTGATTCAAGCGTGGCGCAGAATGGACAAGGATGACCGAACGGGTGGTTCGGTGCGACTGGTTGGATCTAGCGGCGCGGGAGTCGTTGCAAGTGCTCAGTGGTGCCGGTGGGATCCGGACGGGAGAGACTTGACGACATGGAGCCGTTGATCAACCTACACGTGGCGAAGCAGGCGATTGCTTCAACAGATGGACTCGGTCTTCGGAAAAGATCGAGAAGGGGTATTTTGGTAATTTCACCAAATACCGTCTTGGTGACCTTTTGACTAAGCCGCGGCGCGGGTCGGCGTATGATGAAGCGGTTTAGATCAATCGACGATGAAGACGACGCTTTGAGATGCGTGCGTGTGTGTTCCGTTGATGTTGGGCCTTAACGGAAGCCCATTAGGTTTAGCTCCAATTCTAAAAGGGTTTTAGGGTTTGTTGTTGCCCTATAAAAGGAGCTGAGATGAAATATTCTGTTGGGGCTGCTAAGAGAAAAAAGAGAGCCTTTGTGTGGTGGCCTCCTGGAGGCACAAAAAAAAAAGAAAAATCTGGAGCTGGGGCGTTTTTGGAGAGTGTGGCGGCGCCCCCAAATGAAAAGTCTGTAGATTGTTGCCTGTCCAATCGGTTTGTTGAAACAAAGCCTTTGCATTGATGTCATTTCCTGTTTGAGATTAGATTTTTGTCTTTGATTTGATTGCTCTGTGGCTGCCTTAAATGGTTTAATTGCTGCTTGGTCTGCTATCTTTGCTGCTCCTGAAAATCCGCCCGTGTCGGCGCCTGTTGAGCCCCGTTTTTTCCTGATGTTGCATGGAGTCTCTGTTTGCTGCTTGGTACGCTCGTGGCTGTTTGGATCTGTCGACATCTTGTAGTCCTGGCGATTTGGCTGGGCAGAGTATTGGTGCGCAGAGATAAGTTTGCTGTTCGGTTTAATCTTGATTGCTTGGCTGCAACCTTTTTGACTGCGTGTAGCGCCCTGTCTTTTGCTGAAAAAAAATCTGAATCCTGTGGCTGCTGTCCCTGGCAGCGCTCGTTTCAGTCCCGCTTTGATTAGTCTGGTTCTTGATTTTATCTTGCTGTTTTGCTGGCTGCCAATTTTTTTTTATGCGGATGAGCAGTTGATCTGGGCGGTGGCCTGTCCCCCTGGTAGAATTAGGAGCGGCGGCAGCTTGTGGTTATTTTACTGCCGTTTCTTATTTACTACTTGTGATTGATTTCACCTGGCGGCGGCGCTGTAGAAGGAAAAATCGGATCTGTGCAGCTGTAGTGGAGCGCCCGAGAAAAAAAAGGAAGTACCGTGGCTGCGCCTGTGGAGTTTCTTGACAGCGGCCCGCAGCGCCGGTAAAAATCTTGCGCATCCTACAGAAACTAGCAGCTTGTAGCGCGGCTCCCCTGCGGCGGCTTCGCCTGTACTGTCTGCAAATTCTGGAGCCCTTTGCGGCAGTTTATGATGCCGATTGATTGCCGTCTTTTTACTTCATGCGTATTTTTATTCGGCTGCTATCAGTGATGCGGCACTAGTGATCGCTGTTTTGACCCATGCTGTAACAGGTCAAGTTCTATGCACTGATATGATGTTGCACTGTCTTTGATTTGCTAGCTGTGTTCTTGGTGAGCTTTTCGGTTCATTGAATGCTTTGTTTGTTGCCTTGGCTTGTGCCATAAATGATTCGCATGAGGTTTTGGTTTTATTTGCAAGCAGCACCTTCTGTTGTTTTGTCTTTTATTTCGAGGTTTGATCGGATTCAATACAGGTTATCCGCTGTGCCTGTTACAGATCTTCATAGCTTTTATAGCTATTGGAGTGAAAGTAGTGTTGAGTTCGATTGGGGTGAAAAATAGAGAAAGCGCCTATTCACCCCCCCTCTAGTCGCCTTTCCGGTCCTACAGAGTCTAAACTATTTAAACAGCCGTGCCTACGGTCAAAGGTGGACATGGGAATCATAGCTTGAGTTAGTTCTATTTCAAAACTTTGTGGGTTGTATGAAAATGGTGGAAGGGCTCAACTAGACCTATGTTGGATTTTTCTTGAGTCTTCGAGCTCAGTAGGTGTGGTCATTGGAGGCAAGTCCAACTGAAAAGATGCATGGTGTAGAGTTTCCGATGGATGGAACCTCTACTAAAATAAATATTGCACATTACTCTCTTTATTAAAATGCAATTTGTTAAAATGCTAAGTGATAGGACTTTGTAACTATAATAATTGAAAATATTGCTTTAGCAAATAAAAGGACCCGAGCCATCCTTGTTAAGCCTTGCATGTATATTATTGCATTGTCTGTTGGCTCGTGAGCACGGAAGTTGTTGTGCTCATTCTCGCTCTTTCCCCCAAAATCCTCAGAAGTAGGAAATCCTGAAGAATTAGGACTACTACGAAGATCCAGAAGCTGGAGGCCCAGAAGATGCTCAAGAGTGGATTAGTTCGTTTAGTCTAGATCTCGCCCCAATCTAGCTGACTCCGTTGGTGCTTGCGTGCATCCTATATTCTCTGAGTTTTCAGGTAATATCGGATGTACACGGGTTTCCCCAGTCACTTGCCTGTGGAGAGATGTGCTCTCGCCCCTTTTTGCTTCCATTGTCGCTTCCGCTACCTTTGTAATGTAATCAGTTTGGTCTATTCAGCCCTTATTGTAAAACCTGACCCGATGCGATCTATGTAAAGCTCTGGTGTGTTGTTTAATAAATGGTATGGTTTTATCTACGCAATGTATGAATTGATTCAGTGACGTATATATGAGTGCTATCTACTGATCCAGGGAATAGCACAGTGTTTTCACAAAGGATTTGGATTCTCAGAATCCGGGTCCGACAGATCTGGTATCAGTGCATATGACTGTAGGAGCCTTAGCTAGACTAGTCGAGCCTAAGGACTTGAGTCCTATTTTAAAAAATTAAGAAAAGATTTGTTAAAATATGGCATATTTATTGCTCCTTCTTATCACTCTCAGTTCTTTACTTACCTTGACTTCACTTGAGTTTTTACTCAGTTCTGACCCTTCTCTTGCTTCAAAATTTTAGATGACCAATGCTTCATCCGATGCCCCGTGGGACTTTTTCCTCCATGGAGAGGACTTCGAAGAGTTCGTGGATATCCTCCGCCAACTCATGCAGTACCTAGGCTACCGTCACCAGCCCATCTTCAGGGGCCGGATAACTCAAGTCCTGGGCCTTGAATATTGGTCTATGGGGGTGTACCTCTACCCGAGGGAAGGTGAGTCCATTACCCACACCTTCAGAACCGAATACCCTAGGAGCCACTGTTCAGATGCAATTCAGGACGTAGCTCGTTTCGCCTCAGCTCGCCTATGCCAGATGCACGGGAACGACCTGCTGGGACCTCCATTCTGCTTCTATCCGACCCTTCAGGAGGGATTGTGCTACCCCGGGATCTTTGAAATCAGAGCAAACGACCCCCGTCTGACTCACCAAGTGCAGTTCACTCAAGCCTTAACAGCTTCCCTTGCCGGTGCCGCGTACGAAATTGGACAACTTTGGATGCAACTCGCCAAAAGCTACAACCTCTCCAACACCCTCCGCAACCGGCTGCTCAGATCGGATGTAGCCCTCTCTGAAGTGAAGTAGGAAAGAGATGCCGCCATCGCAGAAATAGCACAGATCACGGTAGCCATTGCAATCTCTACCCCACCCAACAAAGACCGTCGTCATCCCCAAGAACCGGTGTCACCGACATTCAAGACCCGCATCGATGATTATGATAGGAGCGTCAGATGCCCGATTCGCCACCACATCAACCTTGGAGAGTCCAGCCATGGATGTAGGTTTAGTCGTTTCCGCTCCTGTTTTTGCTCACCAAGCTTCGGCTAGAGCTGTTCTCGCTCCCGCTTCCCGTTGGAGTAGTCAGGCTTAGTTTAGATTAGCCAGCAGTGCTTGCTAGGCAGTCCTTTGTTGTAAGCACTTTTTGTTTCCTTCTTTTGTAGATGTTGTGTTTGTATCCCGTGTCGTGACTTAGCATGGCCTATGTGCTGCGCTTCAGGAGTCATGTAACACCTAACCCCCCTTAATATAATGCAGCCACTCTAGGCTTTGTATTGTATTTGATTCTTTCTCATTGTTGGTTTGAAGTTCTTCTGTGTGTGCTTTAGAGGGCCAGTAAACCCTCATATATCCCCTTTAGATCTAAGCCGAGTTATTCCCTCAGATGGCACCAAAGAGAACAGCAGCCCAAGAAAGCGGTGTTAGTCGCAAAAAGATGATAGCACCAAGGCTATAAGACAATCGCCTCAAAGATCGGCATTTCTTGATGACTCATAATTCAATCAATCAAATTTCCCAACCACCAAGAGCTCTTCTTAATAGCTTTTCAGCTATTTGTTCATTGGGTTAAACCAATCTCCCCCAGTAGGATGCTTCTGTCTTCCTCCCTTGTTCTCTCTCGTCTAGCGTGCTTTTCCCTCTCGCCTATCATGCTTTCTTCCCCTCATCTTGAAACCTATGAAGAATTGCTGAAGATTGCTCAAATGGGAAAATCACATGGAAACTATTCTTGTTGGGATTAACTAGTGTGTTGGATGCCAAGCTAGATAGCTTCGGGAAATCATCGATAGGACTGATTTTGGGAATTGAAAATTTTAAGATTTGCCAATGTTATAAGAAGATCTTGTGAATACTAGAGCATGATGATGGATAAGCCTTAAACTATGAATGGTTTAAAGAATAACAGATTGATGGATCATATAGATTATGAAGAAAGAAAATGATCGTGGAGAAAATTTTTGATTGATCATGAAAGGTATAGGAATCTGAAGTACTGGTTTGATTATTAGGAGAAATTGGATCTTCATCTAATCTTAAGTTGGTTATGATGTCAGTTGGAAGATTTGAATTTAGAAATGTGTGTAGT
Source organism: Phyllostachys edulis (assembly GCA_036346405.1). Taxonomy (NCBI): domain Eukaryota; kingdom Viridiplantae; phylum Streptophyta; class Magnoliopsida; order Poales; family Poaceae; genus Phyllostachys; species Phyllostachys edulis. Next base: position 11,809,761 of record CM070561.1, on the reverse strand, counting down.
AAAGGCGGAGAATAAAATGCGAAGAAAATTGGATTTTCATATAATTCATAATATTAATTTTGAAAGGGTTAGTTGAATCATGATTGGATTATAGAAATATAATTGTTGGATGTTAGATTATAGAAATGTATTACTGTTGGGTTTTGATCAAAGAATTACATGATTGTTGAATATTGGATTATAGGATTACCAATTCATGATGTTGATTTTGGTAAAATGGTTTGGATCAGGAAGTATGGAATTAATTGGTTATGTTGGTAACATTGGATTCAATTGAACATAAATGAACAAAGAAGTTGGGATTTAAAAGAAATTTTGGTTAGATTATGGAGATATGCCTTGATTGGATTATAAAAGGATGTAATTGTAGGATATTGGATTAGGCAAACATATGATTGTTGGAAGTTGAATCATAAGAATAAGCTATTGTTGAGAGATTGGATTATATACCTATAATTGTTGGTGACTGGATTATAGAAATTAGATCATTGATGAGAGTTGGATATTCGAAATATGTGATTATTAACTATTGGATTGTTGATATTGAAGTACGATCCTTATATTGATGGATATCTTACTAACATTAGAGTTGGACTAAATAATTGATGGATAGATGATGATAAAAAAATTTGGCGGCTTGAATTTGAATTTATGGATTACAAGCAGTCTTTTGGAAGGTTCTTGAATGAAGTTATTGGATTTGTACAAAGACAATCCGAAGAGTTGTAATTAATAAATATGCTTAAGGAATTAAGTGAATGATGTTGTGGATTTAGTCAAGGATTTTGGAGGAAACATTTGCGATATTAATCTTTGGAGAATTTCGTTCCAAAAAGAAATAGAATGAAATCTAGCATGATCTTGGAGTTTATCGGATTAGAAGATGCGATTATTACTATTAGATTTTGTGGATTAATGAAATAGAGAAATCATGAAATCAAAGTGGTGAATCTATTGGATTAATTAAACTTATGCCTAAGAAAGATTTGGGAATTATGATATGATATCGATAGAATATGAGATTTATTAATTAACTGGACTTTCTTTTAATTGGGTGACCTCATGCTATGCTGGAATGGTGGACTTCAATAATAGTGAGACTTGGATCCAGCAATTTGGAAGACAAAATTTATAGCTTTTTAGCTTGGCGCTCCAGTACATGGTTGTGAACTAGCAGTTAGCATCAGTTTAACAATTTGGAGCTACCACTGCAACTGTCCAATTCAATTCCAACTACCGCTCCAGTGCGCAACCGGATAGCTCATCTTTGTTGTTTCAACCATGGAAAAAGAGGATATTTTGCCAACAAGTGCCCTCAACAAATCACTTCGAAGAAGTACAACTTGAAAGCCACACCAGCTCGCTGCAAGACTTCAACTTCAAGCAAACGTCGTCAAACCCCGCAGGCATCCACAGCAACCTCCACGCCAAGCGTAAATAAGTCGCCTATCAACTGGAGCTGCCTAAAAGACTATCAGGCATCTACCACGTGTTTCACGTCCCTCAACTCAAGAAACATCTCAGATTACCTGAAGAGCCGACGCCCGTAGAAGCCATTGCCCTTCAGCAAGATCTAACTTATCTGAAGCACCCGAGCAAGATCCTCGACGTCATCGAGAAGCGAACAAAACGTGAAGTCTTCCGCCTTTGCAAAGTCCAGTGGAGCCACCACTCAGCAAAAGAAGCCACCTGGGAACGTGAAGATCAACTAAAGCAAGACTACCCGTCCCTGTTCTCGGAGCAGCTCGAATCTCGGGGTTGAGATTCCATTTAAGGTGGGTAGGATTTGTAGCGTCCCGTTTTCGAACAGCGCATAGTATCTTCCGTTTTGGTTTTCGTTCTTCGCCGTAATTCAAATTATCAAACTAATTGCGAAAACTTCCTTTCTTTCTTTCCAGTTTGTGTTTCAAATGTAATATCCTTAACATTTGAAATTCAAATTTCGGTTTGGAGTTTCTCCTCTCTTTTGAATTTCTCAGGCCTTCTTGTTTTTTACCTCCTATTCTTTCGGGCTCAGCCCATCTCCTTTTGGGCCAAGCCCATTTTCCTTTCCCGCCCCGTTCGGCCCAGCCACCTGGGCCCTCTTTTTGGTTCGGCCTACCCCGGCCCAAATCCCCCCCTAGTCATTTCTTCTTGGCTGTTATCTAACCGCCTTCGCCCACCTCCTTGGCCCAAATTTCACGGTCTCTCTTCTCTCCCTAGTCAAGCCGCACCGAGGCACCTCCCTCTCTCTCTCTCCCTCATGCTTCCTCTGCACCTCGAGCTCTGCGCCTACCGCCACCCGCCCTCGCTGACAGCTGCGACTTCCTCCCCCTCGCCCTGCACTGTCTTCTCTACCGCGTGTGGTCGTCACATCCCGGTCGTCCTCTTTGCACCGCTCTTGCATCGTCCAAGCTCCGCGCCCTCGTCACCTTGGCCTCCAAAGTCTCGCTCCTCGCTGCCGCGCTCACCAACTCCCGCACGCGCGCACTTCAACTCTAGCTCCCTCACCTGCCACGACCTTGGAGTCCACCGCGCCGCCCTCGTCAGCTCCCGCATGAGCCTTTGCCCTCAAAGTCGCGCCCTCTGCACATGCCAGCCCTCTTGCCTTGTCCCATCGCCGCCTGACGCCCTTGCCGCTCTAGCTACATCCCATGCCGGCCGCCACCTCAACTGCTCTCTGCGCCCTCTGTGCCTCCTCACCCGCTCACGCCATCGCTGAGCCGTCCCATCTGTAGATCAAGCAGCAAGACGCGTGCGTCTTTCGCGCTTGGTCACCAGTCTTCACCCGTCTTTGCGCCTCCTCTCTGCTCCTGAAGCTTCACCTCTCACAAGACAAATGCTCGCTCGCGCCACTCCTCGCCACCCGCCAAAGACGAGCTCCCCTACCCTTCCTCGTGCGCCTCCTGCTCCATGACGCCACCACCGTGTGCCAGCCTCGCGTGCCCATGAGCGCTCCCACCCGCGCGCACGAGTGCCTATGCTAGCCCATCCACATAGAGCATGCCTGCGCCGCTTGCGTGCTCCCACCTGCTCCCTCCATCCCCTCTTGACTTCAGTGCCTCTCCTCCTCACCTTGTCACCTCGCCCACCTACCTTGGCCGCCTGGGTCACCACCGTGACGCCATCAACAGCGCCTTGCCCACCCATGCCCTCCCTCGGGACCGCGCGAAGCCTCAACGGCCATCCCTCTTTGCTGGCTATAAGAAGGCCCCTGTACTCCTTCTACCTTACCACCAGCGCTCTTCCTTCCTTCTTCTTCTTCCCAAGCGACGGCGGAGCCAAAGCTGCCGTGCCTACTCCCGTGTCGGCCATGCCGCATCGCCACCGCACCGTCATGCCGATGAGCCTCCGCCCCGGCCAACCGCGTCACGAGATGCCTTGCGACGCGAGGATTCTATAACACCCTGATTTTCAGAGCCTTTTTGAATTTTCAAAATAAAAGGAACCATTTTGTTTTGATGAGAATTCAAAGCTTAACTTGAGAATTTCAGAATGGATTTCACTTGATTAAATCAAACTTCAATTACAACTCGCTTTTTGTTATTTGGGTTTGTGGAGCTTTGGTGATCTTCTCTTTTCTGCGCAGGTTTTGTTCTTCTTTGGTCCAGACCTCCTTAGGTCTAGACCTCCCAAGTGCTTGGACCGTCCCTGGTCCAGACCTTCCCTATTTGATGCTCCTCTGGCTTAGACCTCCCCAGGCCTAAGTCTCCCCTCATATTCATTTGAGCTCCTTCTATGTTCTTTGGAACCCTTCGGTGTTCACTTGGACCTCCCCGTGTCCTTCAGGACCTTCCCATGTCCTTTAGGACCTCCTCCTTGTTTGCGTAGACATCCCCGTGTCCTTCAGGACCTCTCTGTGCCCTTTAGGACCTCCTCCTCGTTTACTCGGACCTCCCTGTGTCCTCTAGGACCACCTCCTTTTTTTATTTGGACCTCCCTTGTGTCTGTTCGAGGCTTCCACTTGATCCAGACCTCTATTGCTTATGTATCGTTCGATTTGCGTTGGACGGTTTGATCTTGGTGAGACGTTCGGATGGTCTGAGAACAAGAACAAGAGTTCCTTGAGGAAGAAGACACTCAAGCCTTTGAGCAAGGCAAGTTACACCCATGACCATGTTGTACCCAGTATTTCAACATATTTATGTTCCATTTTAAATAAAAATGCAAGCTTACTTTACTTAGATATTTTAACACATGTCTTTAAATTCATAGCTATGCCTAATTTCCCTTGTATGGCCATTGTCGACATTGAACCAAATCCATTGTCACCCTAGATAAAATCTGGTTTTTGCAATAGTGAGAACCAGAGGCATTTGAAAAATGTATGCTTAGTCTTGCTAGACCAAAATCTTGATTTGGGAAGTGTTTCTACCAAAAGACCAAAGTATCCTGTGTTTTAAAGCCATGACATTGGGTTGTCGTAGAGGTTTTGGCAAATGGTTTTGGAAAAACAGAAATGGCAAATGGATTTGGACTTGGGCGGATTGGTTTGATTGGTTGGTGCATGTCTATGCACGGGCTCCACCCGGGTAGGGTTGAGGCCCAGGGTTCTGTGGTAGCCGCCCAAGTCAATTATGGACCGGTCTGCGAGCCGCATCTTGCTAGCCACCATCGTGCAACCACATGTCCTGTGTGGGCAGGACCTGGTCGACTAATTTGCAAAGCTCCATCGCGGTTGATCCCGTTGGTGCAGTGGGTAGTCATGTTACGACCTTCGTAGTCCCACCTGGCGCAAGATGGGGCCTGAACCCTGCGGATGGGTAATCCAAAGGGGGTGAAACCTTAGCGAGGGTGGACTGCGATGGATTGATACATTGTAAAGGCCTTGTCATGTGCTCTAGACCTCTCACCAAAGGAAGTGTGAGGTGGCGTTGACGAATGCCAAACGAACTAGAGAAAACATGTCTTGTGGGTAAAGCTGTACACCTCTGTAGTGCGTAAAACTATTCGAATAGCCGTGTCCACGGTCATGGACATGCTAGCAAAGCCATTCAAAGTTAGCTCTTGGTTTTTTTTGAAAGGTTTGTGAAATTGATTTTGGATTGCTATCCAAATGGGTTTTGGGCGGGTAGCCTTGTGACAGGAGGGTATCCTTCACACTTTGTGCTGAATGTTATCCAACTGTAAAATTAAAGCTTTGCAAATGAATTTTAATTATTGTTATATGCTTTGGAACTTACTACTTGTAATTGGAAACAAACTTGGCTTTATGCAAAATAACCATATTATGCCTTCCTTTGAGATATCCATTTATGCATGTCATTCTGTTACTTGGCGGATGTAACTTGCGAGTACGGTTGTTGTGCTCATTCTTGCTTGATTAATCATTGAGCAGGAGAGGACTATGAGGAGGATGAACCGCAAGATGACTAGGTCGCGCCCTCCAGCCAATTACCTGTGGTGTATTGGATGGACATGGTTTTGCTAGTTTTACTTCCGCTGTGTATTTTGCTTTGTTGTCGTGGCTTGTAAGCAACTTTGTAATCAACTCCCTTACTGTTAATAAAGTCTTTTGTGGATGTATGTCATCACTTGTATTTGCTGTGAGAACTAGCCATTGATCCTTAGGACTAGCTCGGATCATAGGAGATTTAGGACTTTTCTAAGTCCCATGACCTCCTCAGGTTGGTCTCTTGACCTCCCTTAGGTCTGGTCATGGCTCTCGGGGAGGTCCTGAGTCTCAAAGACCTCCTCGAGCTAGCTCCCTGGACCTCCTGGGAGGCCCTGGGAGGACTGCCCAAAAGATCCTTTGCACCTCCTGGGAGGTCCTAGTGGACTCCCAAGGAGGTCTTGGAGGACCTCTCGGGTTAGCCCCTAGCCAGGTCGCCACAAGTGGTATCAGAGCATCTTAACTGCAGGACGCAGCCTAATAGAATGGTCGTTAGGAAAAAGCTCAAAATATGTTTTACTAAACAAGAGAAATAAATTATTCTCTCCTTACCTGAGTCATCTATCTATTCTTATCACCTTCTCTGTATCCCTCTTACTTTATATCCCCCTTATCTTTTTGCTTGCCTCAACGTTTTATAAAGTTGAATGGACCCTCTTTCCTTGAAATATAAGTAGTGCCAATTTAGATCCTTGTTGTAGCATTAAGGACCTCCCTGCTCATGGCCTTGAGTGGTAGTCCTTTGCAAAGACCACCTATGGGGTTTCTTTGCAAAAGACCATCCCTCATGACCATGACCTCCTAGCTCGCAGCCCTAAGGGCAGCAGGCCTCGATGTAGAACTTGCTGGAGTTTTTGTTTTGGTTGTTTCGTTGGTTTGGTTGTTTCCAACCTCCCCCTTAGCTTTTCCATCCCTTTCCTAATTCTTGGACCTCTGGCAGATGGTGAGAACTAGGGGCAGTGGCAGCACTAGTGGCTAAGGCCGAGTTTCTAGGAATGATCCAGAGACCCCTTTGCCACAGCCACCACCTCCTCCAGCTGAAGGGCCAAATTGGAATCAAATGATGGCAAATCAGGCCCAAGTGATCAATTTGTTGGCTCGGACTATTAACAATACACAGAACCTCCAAGCAGCCGCAGCAGCTCAACCACCAGTGTATGTTCCACCTCCCCCAAGGGATAATATTTCTGAGTTTATGAGGATGAGACCACCCACATTTTCCAGCACTACTGAGCCTATGGAGGCTGACGATTGGCTCAGAACTGTGAGCAGAAAGCTTGATATGATCCAATGCTCAGACCGAGAAAGAGTTTTGTTTGCCTCTCACCAACTTCATGGACCAGCTTCGGAGTGGTGGGACAACTTTACTCAGTCCCACACCAATGCTCAAATTATTACTTGGGATGAATTTGTTCAAGCTTTTCACTGGGCACATATTCCCCATGGTATGATGTTGCTAAAGAAGAAAGAATTCAGATCCTTGCGCCAAGGGAATCGCACAGTCAACGAGTATCTCCATAGATTCAACCAATTGGCAAGATACGCACCCGAAGATGTGGCTACTGATGAGTCTAAGCAAGAGCGCTTCTTGGCAGGGCTCAATGATGATCTTTCAGTTTAGCTCCTTGCTCATAACTTTCTCGATTTTCAGCAGCTTGTCAGTATGGCAATACGGCAAGAGGGCAAGCATCTTGAGATAGAAAATCACAAGAAGAGGAAAGCAGCTCAGCAGTTTAGTTCAGAAGGTTCTTCCAGGCCTAGGACATCCCAATTTCAGCAAAGAAGACCTGTGACCTCCTCCCCTTCCAAGCCTCCAATGCAAGCAAAGCGTCCGAGTGCCTCCAGCCCCCGTATGACCTCTCTAGGAGGTCAATTTCAGAAGAAGCCAATCACAAATTCTGCAGCGGGAGTAACTTTTTTTTATTGCAATGAAGTTGGGCACTATGCCAATAAGTGCCTAAAGAAGCAACAAGCAACAGCCACTCCTCCTACTTGATCCAGTCAAGGAAATTCAACACATGGCAGCAACTCCAACATGAAGCCTTTGGCTCAATTTGTCAAGGGACATGTGAACCATGTCACAGCTGAGGAAGCTCAGAATGCTTCGGACATGGTCTTTGGTATGTTTCTTGTTAATTCCGTACCAGCCTCAGTTCTTTTTTATTCTGGAGCTTCTCATTCGTTTGTCTCTTCTAAGTTTATGGGTAGTAATGGGTTAGCTATATCCCCTCTAGTAAACCCTATGCTGATCCACTCCCCGGGCTCAGAAATGAGGACCAGTTCCTTACGCCCAAATCTTTCCTTAGAAATATTGGGAGTTTCTTTCTCTGCAGACCTTATAGTCTTGCACTCTCAAGGTTTAGATGTAATTCTTGGAATGGATTGGTTAGCCAAGAACCAAGGTCAAATAGATTGTGCCAACAAATCTATTGTGCTCACCAATGAGCAAGGGATACAAGTTGAATTCAGCTCTGAGACCTCTCCTAGAGCAGGTCCTAGCTTGTCCTGTTTGAGAGAAGTTAAGCTTGAAGACCTCCCTGTGGTGAGGGAATACCCCGATGTGTTCCCAAGTGAGTTATCTGGAATGCCTCCGGACAGAGATTTGGAATTTGTTATTAACTTGATTTCAGGGACAGCACCTATTTCCAAGAGACCCTATAGATTGCCAGTAAATGATCTTGTTGAGTTGAAGCAACAAATTGAAGAAATGCAAAGCAAAGGATTTGTTAGGCCGAGTTCCTCTCCTTGGGGAGCTCCTATGATCTTTGTGGCAAAGACGGATGGTACACAATGCATGTGTATGGATTATAGAGCTCTCAATGATGTTACCATCAAGAATAAGTATCATTTGCCCAGGATCGATGACTTGTTCGATCAACTAAAAGGAGCAGCAGTTTTCTCCAAGATTGATTTAAGGTCAGGTTATCACCGATTGAAGATCCGACAAGAGGATATCCCAAAGACAGCTTTCTCAACTCGATATGGACTCTATGAGTTCATAGTTATGTCTTTTGGATTGACCAATGCTCCTGCATACTTTATGAATTTGGTGAATAAAGTGTTTATGGAGTATTTGGATAAGTTTGTCATTGTCTTCATTGATGACATTCTTGTATACTCTAAAAATGAAGAAGAGCATGAAGATCATCTTCGGTTGGTCCTAGACAAGCTCAGAGACCAACAGCTCTATGCAAAATTTGAGAAGTGTGAATTTTGGTTGAAAGAGGTTACCTTCTTAGGTCATGTAATGTCAGCTGCAGGTGTAGCAGTCAACCCTAGCAAGGTTCAGGATGTGCTGAATTGGAAGTCTCCCAAATCAGTGCCCCAAATTAGAAGTTTTCTTGATATGGTAGAGTATTATCGTCAGTTTATTGAAGGCTTTTCCAAGATAGCAAGGCCTCTTACTCAGTTGCTCAAGAAGGAAAACAAGTTTGTTTGGACCACGACCAGAGCAGAGTTTTCAAGAATTGAAGAAGCGCTTAACCTCGCCTCCTAGTAATCGATTTTGCGGATATCTAAAAGATTTTGAATTCTTTTGTGATGCCTCTAGGCAGGGACTTGGATGTGTCTTGATGCAAGAAGGAAGAGTGGTAGCTTATGCATCTCGGTAATTGAAGCCCCATGAAGCCAATTACCCCACTCATGATTTGGAACTGGCTGCCGTAGTGCATGCTCTGAAAATTTGGCGCCATTACCTCATTGGTAACCGTTGTGAGGGCTTGACAGACCACAAGAGCTTGAAATACATCTTTACTCAAGCAGATCTCAACCTTAGGCAAACAAGGTGGTTGAAGCTCATCAAAGACTATGATCTTGGAATCCACTACCACCTAGGCAAGACAAATGTGGTGGCTGATGCTTTGAGCCAAAAGAACTATTGCAGCACCATGTTGGTCCAAGAAAACTAGCCCAAGTTGTATGATGAGTTAAGATGTCTAAATTTGGAAATTATCAATCAAGGTTGTATACATGTTCTTGAAGTCCAACCTGCTGTCCAGAAACAAATCCAAGAGATGCAAGCTCGGGATAAAGACCTCCAAGAAATCAAAGACAACTTAAAAAGAGAGAAAGCTCCTGGATTTTCATAGGATGAACAAGGAATTCTATGGTTCGGCAAAAGACTCTGTGTGCCAGATCATCAAGAAATAAAGCAGCTCATTCTTAAGGAGGCTCATGAATCTCATTATTCCATTCATCGGGGAAGTAATAAGATGTACCACGACCTTAAGGAAAAGTATTGGTGGGTCGGCATGAAGAGAGAAATAGTTGAGTTTGTGGCACGTTGTGACGTATGCCAAAGGGTCAAGGCTGAGCACCAAAGACTCGGCTGGTTTGTCAGAATTTTGCCCATTCCCAAGTGGAAATGGGAGCAAATCGGTATGGACTTTATCATTGGTTTTTCCAGGACCCAATCGGGCTATGACTCCATTTGGGTTATTGCTGATCGCTTGACCAAAGTGGCATATTTTATCCCTGTCAAGACTACCTACCGGAGCAGCAAGTTGGCTGAGTTGTACCTAGCCAGAATTGTGTGTCTATATGGTGTGCCCAAGAGTATAGTGTCTGATAGAGATTCTCAATTTACCTCAAGATTTTGGGAAAGTCTCCGTGAAACCTTAGGGACAAGACTCAATTTCGACACAGCTTATCATCCTCAAACTGATGGACAGACAGAGAGGGTAAATCAAATTCTTGAAGATATGCTTAAAGCCTGTGCCTTAGACTATGGGAAAAGCTAGGACAAAAACCTTCCTTATGCTGAGTTCTCCTATAACAATAGCTACCAAGCTAGCTTGAAGATATCCCCATTTGAAGCTCTGTATGGGAGACAATGTAGAACCCCTCTCCTTTGGGATCAAGTTAGTGAACGCCAATTCTTTGGGCCTGATGTAATCAAAGAAGCTGAAGGAAAAGTGAAGCTCATAAGAGAACGTTTAAGAGTAGCTCAGTCCCAGCAAAAGAGTTATGCGGATACCTATCGCCGAGACTTGTCTTTTGAAGTGGGAGATTTTGTGTACCTCAGGGTAACTCCACTCAGAGGAGTTAGAAGATTTCGGACTAGAGGGAAGTTAGCACCAAGATTCGTTGGACCATACAAGATCTTGGCAAGGCAGGGTGAAGTAGCTTATCAATTGAGCCGCCAAGAATTTTTCGTCATGCATAATGTCTTTCATGTGTCCCAGTTGAGGAAATGCCTTTGAGTCCCTGAAGACCATACCCTACTGGAAAGCATTGACCTTCACGAATACCTCACTTATGTGGAGCGACCAATCAAAATTCTGGATGTCACGAAGCATGTTACTAGGAGCAAGATCATCCGAACCTACAAGGTGCAGTGGAGCCACTATCCTGAAAGTGAAGCCACATGGGAAAATGAAGAAGACCTCAAGACTAACTATCCGTACCTCCTTGCTGGCCAAGCTTGAATCTCGGGGTCGAGATTCCCTTAAGGGGGGTAGGTTTGTAACACCTTGATTTTCAGAGCCTTTTTGAATTTTCAAAATAAAGGAACCATTTTGTTTTGATGAGAATTCAAAGCTTAACTTGAGAATTTCAGAATGGATTTCACTTAATTAAATCAAACTTCTACTAAAACTCGCTTTTGGTTATTTGGGTTTGTGGAGCTTTGGTGATCTTCTCTTTTCTACGTAGGTTTTGTTCTTCTTTGGTCTAGACCTCCTTAGGTCTAGACCTCCTAAGTGCTTGGACCTCCCCTAGTCTAGACCTTCCCTCTTCGATGCTCCTCTGGCTTAGACCTCCCCAGGCCTAAGTCTCCCCTCATATTCATTTGAGCACCTTCTGTGTTCTTTTAAACCCTTCGGTGTTCACTTGGACCTCCCCGTGTCCTTCAGGACCTCCCTGTGCCCTTTAGGACCTCCTCCTCGTTTACTTGGACCTCCCCGTGTCCTTCAGGACCTCCCTGTGTCCTCTAGGACCTCCTCCTTGTTTATTTGGACCTCCCTCGCGTCCGTTTGAGCCTTCCGCTTGATCCAGACTTCTATCGCTTGTGTACCGTTCGATTTGCATTGGACGGTTTGATCTTGGTAAGACGTTCGGATGGTCCGAATGTCCCACCCTCTCCGAGCCCTTAGATCTTTACTGGACGGTTCGATCTGCAGAGGCGTTCGGCTGAACCGAACGTCCCAACCATTTTGGACCGCCCGATCTAGTTCAATGGCTGAGATCTAGCGTTAGCTCTGGATGGTCTGAACGGCCCAATCACTTTTGTCCATTCGATTGAAATCCAATGGCTCCCACTTCTCCCGCTTCTTATCTCGCTATCACTCACCTCCCTTGTTTAGATCTTGACCGTTAAGACCTCCCCTTTGGAGATCTTAGCCGTCAGGACCTCCCTTTGTTAGATCTGACTGTTAAGACCTCCCCTTTGGAGATCTTAACCGTTCAAACCTCCCTTTGTTAGATCTGACCGTTCAGACCTCCTCTTTGGAGATCTTAACCGTTAAGACCTCCCCTTTGTTAGATCTGACCGTTAAGCCCTCCCCTTTGGAGATCTTAACCGTTTAGACCTCCCCTTTGATAGATCTGACTGTTAAGACCTCCCCTTTGGAGATCTTAACCATTCAGACCTCTCCTTTGTTAGATCTAAGAGTCCAGACCTCTCCTTCGTTAGATCTAACTGTCAGAACCTCCCCCTTGAGAGATCTGACCGTCAGGACCTCCCCTTGATTTGATCTGACCGTCAGGACCTCCCCTTGATTTGATCTGACCATCAGGACCTCCCCCTTGAGAGATCTGACCGTCAGGACCTCCCCGTTGTTGGTGTCTTTTGTACCTCCTGTCCGTAGGACCTCCCCTTGAGCTTTGACTGGCCCCATTTGTCAATCACACCCATTTTCTTCATACTTTGACCATGTCCTTTGCACATAGGAGTCTCCCCACATTTAATGCATGTTGTGTCGCATTAAATGCTATCACTTTTTGCAGCACATGTGCTATTCTTTTATCCTGTCTTTTGCCTACTCCCATTGTCCTTTTCACCAACTCTTGAACACGTATACCCTTGGAAATCTCGATGGCTCCAGCTATATAAGCTTGGGCAGCCCTTCCCTTTTCACCTTTTTCTCCATTTCTACTCCCCAGCTCAACCGACCAGTTCTTGGACCTCCCTCCAAACTCTCAGGACCTCCTCTCTAAAGCTTCGGACCTCCTCCAGCAAGCTCCTTGGATCTCCTCCTGATCACCTAGCCTCTCTGTTAGTTTTATTTTGGAGTTTCTTTGGATCTTACTTGAGCTCTATTTGAGTTGTTTTGTTTCCCACCGTGTAGATTGCAAAGGCAGTGAAGAACAAGAGTTCCTTGAGGAAGAAGAAGACACTCAAGCCTTTGAGCAAGGCAAGTTATACCCCTTGACCATGTTGTACCCAGTATTTCAACATATTTATGTTCCATTTTAAATAATAATGCATGCTTACTTTACTTAGATATTTTAACACCTGTCTTTAAATTCATAGCTATGCCTAATTTCCATTGTATGGCCACTATCGACATTGAACCAAATACATTGTCACCCTAGATAAAATCTGGTTTTTGCAATAGTGAGAACCAAAGGCATTTGAGAAATGTATGCTTAGTCTTGCTAGACCAAAATCTTGATTTGAGAAGTGTTTCTACCAAAAGACCAAAGTATCATGTGTTTTAAAGCCATGACATTGGGTTGTCGTAGAGGTTTTGGCAAATGGTTTTGGAAAAACAGAAATGGCAAATGGATTTGGACTTGGGCGGATTGGTTTGATTGGTTGGTGCATGTCCATGCACGGGCTCCACCCGGGTAGGGTTGGGGCCCAGGGTTCTGTGGTAGCCGCCCAAGTCAATTAAGGACCGGTCTGCGAGCCGCATCTTGCTAGCCACCATCGTGCAACCACATGTCCTATGTGGGCGGGACCTGGCCGACTAATTTGCAAGGCTCCATTGCGGTTGATCCTGTTGGTGCGGTGGGTAGTCATGTTACGACCTTCATAGTCCCACCTGGCGCAAGAGGGGGCCTGAACCCTGCGGATGGGTAATCCAAAAGGGGTGAAACCTTAGCGAGGGTGGACTGCGATGGATTGATGCATTGTAAAGGCCTTGTCATGTGCTCTAGACCTCTCACTAAAGGAAGTGTGTGGTGGCGTTGATGAATGCTAAACAAACTAGAGAAAACATGTCTTGTGGGTAAAGCTGTACACCTCTGTAGTGCGTAAAACTATTCGAATAGCCGTGTCCACGGTCATGGACATGCTAGCAAAGCCACTCAAAGTTAGCTCTTGGTTTTTTTTGAAAGGTTTGTGAAATTGATTTTGGATTGCTATCCAAATGGGTTTTGGACAGGTAGCCTTGTGACAGGAGGGTATCCTTCACACTTTGTGCTGAATGTTATCCAACTGTAAAATTAAAGCTTTGCAAATGAATTTTAATTATTGTTATATGCTTTGGAACTTACTACTTATAATTGGAAACAAACTTGGCTTTATGCAAACTAACCGTATTATGCCTTCCTTTGAGATATCCATTTATGCATGTCATTCTGTTAATTGACGGGTGTAACTTGTGAGTACGGTTGTTGTGCTCATTCTTGCTTGATTAATCATTGAGTAGGAGAGGACTATGAGGAGGATGAACCACAAGATGACTAGGCCACGCCCTCCAGCCAATTACCTGTGGTGTATTGGATGGACATGGTTTTGCTGGTTTTGCTTCCACTAAATATTTTGCTTTGTTGTCGTGGCTTGTGAGCAACTTTGTAATAAACTCCCTTGCTGTTAATAATGTCTTTTGTGGATGTATGTCATCACTTGTATTTGCTGTGAGAACTAGCCATTGATCCTTGAGACTAGTTCGGATCACAGGAGATTTAGGACTTTTCCAAGTCCCATGACGTCCGTGGGTTGGTCTCTTGACCTCCCTCAGGTATGGTCGTGGCTCTTAGGGAGGTCCTGAGTCTCAAAGACCTCCTCGGGCTAGCTCCCTGGACCTCCAAGAGGTCTGGCTGGACCTCCTAGGAGGCCTTGGGAGGACTGCCCGAGAGATCCTTTGGACCTCGTGGGAGGTCCTAGTGGACTCCCAGGGAGGTCTTGGAGGACCTCTCGGGTTAGCCCCTGGCCGGGTCGCCACAGATTCCATCCCCCTCCTCCATGCTCCCTCCCTGTCACCGAGACGTGCCGCCGACATGCTTCCTTCTCCTCCGTCCATGGCCGCCGCAGCCGACATGCTTCCTTCTCCTCCATCCATGGCCACGGACCGATTCGCCATCCCAGTCACCCGGGTCATCCCACGGCTTCCCTCGCCGCCACAAGAACCCATGCGCGCCGCCCTCCTCATTGCGTCGCCGCTTCGCCGCCGCCGCCTCCTTGCTCCACCGTCGCCGCTCTCACCCCTCTCTGGAGCCGCCGCTACCTCCCGTGGGTCTATCGCCCTCCAGCGATCTCGTCCCACCCACTCGCCGGCCGCCTCCTTGCCTCCTCCATTGGCGCCACCGCAGCTCCATGCCATCGCCGAGCCCGCCTCTATGCCCCTTTCTTTTCCCAGTGGAACCGAACGATTTGGGGATGAACCGGCCAAGGGCCCACCAGCCAGTGGCTTGAACCCCCCCCCCCCTCTCTTTCACTGCCAAATGGGCCCGCCACAGCACTTCCTCGACAGTATGCATAGACTCGGTCTATGCACTGTGCTGTGCACCCAAACCTCCCCTCTCTCCTTTTAATTCCAAAATCGAACTTCGGAAGCTCCGTTCTCCCTCGTCGTAACTCCGATTCAAGTGAAATTAGTTTCTAAAATTTTGTAAATTCAAGATCTTTCTAATGGCATAGGTCTTGATTAATTTGAAGTTTAGTTGTTTATTCGTGTGTATTTATTTGTTTTCTTTTGCTTGTTGTGTCTTTTTTCGGTACGTCCGTCCGATTAGGATTCGAAGACGCGGAGAAGCTCCACTTCGATCAAGCACAAGATTATCAAGATTCCCTTACCTTTAAACCAAGGCGAGTCAATACTTTGATCATATTGAGCCTACATTTTGTGCAAATTATATTCATTTAAATTACCAAAATTGCATGCTTTAATTCTTTAAACAAATGTATGTTAAAGCTTAAGGTAGTTAAATACCCACTTGATGATTAATTAATTAATATGCTATCCTTGATAAATTGAATCCCTTAATCCTTGTCACCCTAGTAACTATATGGTAATACTAGTTATTGGTTGTACTTAAGCGACCTGCTAGTCATGCTTAAGTACCGGGGTATTAAAATACCCCAATCATCATTCTTCAAACATAAAATGATTTGGGCAGTTATTGGTGGTCCATTGACTAAAAGGTTTGGAATAAATTGGTTTACTCCCCAAAAACCCTAATTGCTAGTTCTATCTAGGCGGATGGTGAGACGGTGGGTGCTCGGGGAGCACGAGGATGGTTGGTTTGTGGCATAAACCGCCCAGATAATCCTAAGGACTTAATCTTGTCACGACCTCCTGTGTTAAACAAGTACAACCACAAGTTTGCAAAGTGCAACTTGGCTTAGTAAAATTATTGAACCCTGAATGTGTCTCACATGGTGGAGAAATGGAATGCGCAAGCTTGCGGTACATCCAGCTTGAATGGGTGAAGTTGCCAGTAGTTGTGGGTAGTCCAAATCTACACCCAACGCTGCATGTACAACGATCCCGCGCAACGTATGGGCGCAACCCCATATGAGTGAGATGACGAAAAGGGCAAGGTAATTTGAGAGGTTACCGTGACGGTCACCCAACTACATGACTACGGAATCATGTGGGGTAACAGGTATGACTATCACTTGTGGGTAAAGTTTGCAACCTCTGCAGAGTCTAAACTGTTTAAACAGACGTGCTTACGGTCAAAGGCGGACATGGGAATCATAACTTGAGTTAGTTCTATTTCAAAACTTTGTGGGTGGTATGAAAATGGTGGAAGGGCTCACCTAGCCCTGTGTTGGATTTTCCCTGAGTCTTCGAGCTCAGTGGGTGTGGTCATTGGAGGCAGCTCCAATTGAAAAGATGCATGGTGTAGAGTTTTCGACAGATGGAACCTCTACTAAAATAAATATTGCACATTACACTCTTTATTAAAATGCAATTTGTTAAAATGCTAAGTGATAGGACTTTGTAACTATGATAATTGAAAATATTACTTTAGCAAATAAAAGAACCCGAGCCATCCTTGTTAAGCCTTGCATGTATATTATTGCATTATGTGTTGGTTCGCGAGCACAGAAGTTGTGCTCATTCTCGCTCTTTCCCACAAAATCCTCAGAAGCAGGAAATCCTGAAGAATTACGACTACTACGAAGATCCAGACGCTGGAGGCCCAGAAGATCATGAAGAGTAGATTAGTTCGTTTAGTCCAGATCTCGCCCCAGTCTAGCTGACTCCATTGGTTCTTGCGTGCATCCTATATTCTCTGAGTTTTCAGGTAATATCGGATGTACACGGGTTTCCTCAGTCACTTGCCTATGGAGAGATGTGCTCTCACCCCCTTTTGCTTCTGTTGTCGCTTCCGCTACCTTTGTAATGTAATCAGTTTGGCCTATTCGGCTCTTATTGTAAAACCTGACCCGATGCGGTCTATGTAAAGCTCTGGTGTGTTGTTTAATAAATGGTATGGTTTTATCTACGCAATGTATGAATTGATTCAGTGATATATCTGTGAGTGTTATCTACTGATCTAGGGAATAGCACAGTATTTTCATAGAGGATTTGGATTCTCAGAATCTGGGTCCGACAAAACTTAAGCTCCATCCTTAACCGATACAATAAAATAGAAAAAACATAGCAAAAAAACGTTGCATAGTAAAGGAATACAAAGATAGTACCTAATTAATGACGATTTTGTTCATCCAAACCTATCATGTCAAGAATCTGACATACAAAGCCCACTGCCCACATTTCATTTGAAGGAAAATAAGTTGGTAACCTTTTCAATTTGTTGTATAACTGTGGAGTCCCTGGGCATGGTCCTAATCTTCTTCAATTTGTTGTATAATTGTGGAGTCTATGGGTATGATCCTAATCTTGGTGTGAAATAATTGGCATCGGTGTCGAGGTGTTTGGGGGGGGGGGAAGGGGGGCACCCTCGGTTTTAGCAAACTGTAGCTTTTGCTGTCTGGGAGGGCGGCGGTCTGATCTGCCCTACTGGGTGGTCTGACCAGCTAGGGGTGGTGGTTAGATCGGCGATATGGAATTCCGAGGAATGGGATCAAACACTTGCATGGGTGTGTTTGCACCATGTGCTATTAAAAATAGAGACTGGACGCAAAACTAGATAGTGTTTTGCAGAAAAGTCCAGAGAGGGGTGTGATGTGGATTAAACCTTTAGACGAGATTAAATCCGTAGGTTGTCCGATCTTTTATGGTGGTAATT
Organism: Phyllostachys edulis; assembly: GCA_036346405.1. Classification (NCBI taxonomy): domain Eukaryota; kingdom Viridiplantae; phylum Streptophyta; class Magnoliopsida; order Poales; family Poaceae; genus Phyllostachys; species Phyllostachys edulis. The sequence continues at coordinate 11,792,021 of CM070561.1, read as the reverse complement.
CCTGATCAGATATGTAGAGTATGAATTACAGGATGCAACTCACACTTAGATAAATAAATCTTACACCCGCGCACACCACAGTATACGAACGAAAGAAGAGATCAAACAAGATCAACACTCAAATTCAACCAATTCTTTAAACCTGAGTAGCAATATGAGATATCATAGATGTGAAACTCTTAAAAACTCATGCACACACGATAACGAGAGTAGACCCTCATGGCAACACGCTAAATAACTCAATTCACAATTTCAACTCTAAGGATGCATAACGCACACACCTTGCCTCTATTTAGGCATAACACATGTCGGCCAAAAGGCCCAACTCCTATTTGAGTCTATCTCTAGACTCCTAATTAACTCACGCACTCGTGCTTTTGGATTCCCTAAAAAAAATAACAGAAATTAAGTTACAAAACTCAAGCACTAAACTCCACACATTAACCTGGTGCACCATCCCTCCTTGTCTCGTGCTACAGGTGGCCCCCATCCGAGCGCACGTAGAGAAAGGAGCGCACTCATAGGCAGGAGACTACATGGGCCGGCCCTATGTTTTCTCCCGTGCAAACCATAGTACAAAAAGTCAGACCGGACTGTCGGTTAAATCGAAAAAAAGCTAGGACTAGCGACTTAACTGATTCGGTTCAGCTTAAAGACCGTCCCTGCGTTTGGACCAGGAAAAACCAGATGGTTTTTGAGTAAACCATCGAAACTTGGCGACGAGAGAGAGGAAGAGAGAGGTGGGGAAGAGGTTGACGGGTAGGGCCGGGCTGAGAGAGAGAGAGAGAGAGGGGGGGAGGGAGGCAGGGAGAGGGAGGCAGGGTGGGTTGGGCAGGCGTGAGGTGGGCTGCAGGAGGTAGGAAAATGGGCCAGAAAAGGGAATTTTGGCCCAAGATTGAAATCCGGATTATTGAGGATTTGCGATTTTTAAAAATTAAAATAATTCAAATAGGTTTTTAGAAAATAACAAATAAAGTTAAAAAATTATGGAAAAATTCATAGAAATTTCTGAATTATTTTGAACTTAGTAAAATTATTTTCAACTTAAAGTTGGCTTTTAGTTTTGCACATAAATTATTTTAATTTATGGAAAATAGGAAAATCCTTTTAAAATTCAGAAAATCCAATGAAATTAATTAATTTTCTTTTTTACTTTACAAACCAGAAATTCAAGAAAACCAATAAAACTCTTTTAAAACTCAAAAATCTAATAAAATAATAACTTTATTAATTTTATTTTTGGTAATGTAACTTTATTACATTACAATTTATCTCCTACAACCTATATTATTAATTTTTTAGTTTATTTGAATTTCTCTTGTTTTCGCTTATAGATTTCGTCATCTCTAAAGAACGAGATCAAGATTACCTCGTCAACCAAGAACGACAATAATTTGAGTAAGACAAGTTACATACTTTGATCATGTTTGATCTAAATATTTTGAATTATTTAAATTCTATTTAAAATTTTTACTACATGCTTAATTTTATTCAATATAATTTAAATGCCTGTCTTAAGATTGTAGTTAATCCCAATACATTGGTATAACCAACTTTTGACATTGACATATCCATACCTTGTCACCTTTGATAAAATCTAGTTGGTACAATAGTATGAACTAGAACACTTTAGGAAAATTTACGCTTAGCCATGCTTAAACCTGAAATATTTGATTTGGGAATTTACAGTTAGAATTCAACTATGGTTTAAAGATGTATCTATGGCATTCGTATGCCATGGAAGTTTGCAAATGTCTTCAAAAATAAAATTAAATTTAAAACTGGTTTAGACTTAGGCGAAATGGATAGTAGGTGGGTGCAAGTTTATGCATGGGATTGATTCAGTGAATGGTCAAGGCCCAGGGGATTCTCTTTGGATGTCGTCCAAGTCAGTTAAGGATTAAAATCCTCAAAATCCCTTGTGCCAAATTCCTTTTTCCCGGCCCATTCTTTTTCTTCGTGTAGCCCAGCCAATCTCCGTAGCTCGGTCTGCTCCACCTCCGCCCGAGCTATTGGGGCCCCAGGCTTTGAATACCCCAAGCCCTCGTGTGTGTACCGTACTAGTCCTATGGTCAGTGGCTAGTACACATATCCACAACATTGATAATCACATTGATACATTTATACATATAAAATGAAACAGATATGGTACATAACTTAGATGATTACAGAGTTTACATCATAAAGACCGACTGGCCAAATAAGAACTGAAGTATCAGAAATAACAACCAAAATAGCGGAAGTATAATATGCATAAAGTCCAAAAGTCCAACGGTATGCCCATCCGAACCCTCAGGTAACCAACAAGAGACAAGTCCTAGAAATACCCATCACCGAACCCTTCGGTACCGGTGCAAAGAAAGCATCGTCTAGCGTAGGCTCATCCTCTAAGTCTGAACAATAATTTAAGCAAGATTGAATACATTGCGTACTCAACAATACTTGTAGTGTATCCCAAAATTTGTATAAATGCAAGGCTAACAAGGGATGAGGCTTTATGCTACAAGTTATTTTCAGCACTAAGCAAATTTTGTTTGCAATATCCATACGTAGTATTTTGCAACAGAATTTTAAAGAGTAGTCAAATAGATAAAGGACAACAAGTAAGTATTTAAATAAATAACAACTCGCAAACCCTCCTCGGCTAGGAGAAACATCTTATTTTCAGCCATAAACATGGCACTCAACTCAAATATAAACCAACAAACAATTTCCCACATTTTCCAACAAAACTGGTTTTATGAAAACCAAGACTATACCCATTAAGACTGCACTAAGCACGCTTTTGACTGCGAGCACGACTATTTAAATAGATTTACACTCTGCAAAGGTATACAACTTTACCCACAACACATAAATTCTCTAGTTTGTTCGGCATCCCTCCATACCACCACTACCTACCTTTGGTAAGTAGTATAGAACACGTATTGCGTCCAAAGCCTTGTGCTGGTTTGGGGGCTTGCTACCCTCCTTGACCACGTGTGAGGCCCTAGGGTCACTGTGGGATGCCAAGAGGTTGAGGTTGAGGTGCTGGAAACTTGTTCTTCGGGCACTCATTCGCAAAGTGCCCGCGTTTGCCGCACTTGTAGCATGTGATGACTGTTGCCCAGTTTTGCATACCGAACGGCTGTCCTCCACGGTTATTTTTTTGAACTGCGGCTTGCTACAGGTGAGGACCTTGGGCTTGGAACCTCGTTGGTGGTGGTGCTGAAGGAAGTGCGTTCAATGGTTGCCAAACAAACAGTCTCGGTGTGCCGCTGCTTGCTGATTTTTGCGATAGCCATTTGTGCTTACGGCTCTCCACAATTGTCCGAGTGCTATCTTCAACCCGAATGGCCTTATTAACCAAGGTCCAGAAGTTGGGGATGTCATGGGCGGCGAGTGACCATTTCATCTCGTCATTGAGGCACTCTCAGAAGAGAGCAACCTTCCTTCCCTTGTCCGGTATTTCGGACGTAGCATAGCATGCAAGATAGTTGAAGTGATGGAGGAACTCTATCACCGTTATGTTCCCCTGTCGGAGTTCATAGAACTCCTGCTTCTTGATGTCCATGAGATCCGCTGAAATGTGGGCATCACGTAACGCTTTCTTGAAGGTGGCCCAAGTGAGGGTCTACCCTTCTTGAAGGATGGCCTGATGGTTCTCCCACCAACCGGCTGCGGCTCCTTGTAGCTGGTAAGGTGCATATAGCACCTTCTCCTCATCATTGCACTAGGTAATGATCAACTTGCTCTCGACCGTGCGAAGCCAATCACTAGCATCGAGAAGATCTACTACCGACGAGAAGGTCGGCAGGTGAGTTCGCATGAACACGCCCATCCTGGATTGCGATTGGTGCGCAGTAGCTCCGCCTCCTCTAGCAGTAGTGCCGAGGGCAGTGGTGTTCTACACCAGTTGTTGTAGCATAAGAGTTCTGCCGCCCATGTTTGATCATGGAAAGCACTTGTGTTATGGTGGGTGGTTGCGGCAGAACCCCGGGTTCTTCACTAGCAATAGGCTGAGACTGCTCGACTTGTGGCACAGATGTAGAAGGATGTAGCGGGTTGGGTTGCGAATTATTAGGAACCTCGCCTCCCAGTTGCCACGATCCGGATGTAGCTCCCATTGCCATGAGTTGGTTAATGAGTGCATTACTAGCATCCTGCTCATACATAGTGCATTTTAACGAATCGTGTGCAAGATGAGGGGAATAAGCACAAGTTGATTGGGTTGGCAAGTAACATCATCCCATATTAAAGTCACTCATCTAATCTGAAATATGCATGTTTTTAAACCATAAGGGCATCACACATGAATTTTTAATATACTAGTCAAATCTTACATGGTTCGCATGCCCATTGCTTAAACATTACAAAAAAAAGCAACTAAACCATCATAAGTAGAAAATTACAATCATTATACAGCGGTATCTCACATAAATTTCAGCTTACAAAATACCCAAAAGTGCTCAACTAAAATCCTACAAGTGAGCTCTTGACTGCCAGTCTCCATCTAGTCATCATGATCACGTCGTGCAGTAGCTGAAGACTCCGGGGTAGTGGAGGATAAAGGGCCAAGGTACTCGACCTCCTCATGCTCGTCATGGAGAAGATGGTGTCGCTGCACCACTCGTGAGGGCTCCTCTATCTCCGAGTAGATGGCCATCACACGACGGCGGTGGATGATAGCCAACATGCGAGGACATCGGGCACCTGATCGGATATGGATGGTGGGCTCTGGCAGCTTCTCAGTGGGTGCTAGTGCAACATCCTCCCTGTACAGTAGATCTCATGAGTAGAGCCCCTGGGTCACCATCGGCATGATGCTGTCCTCGAGGGTGGAGATCCTCCGGTGGGCCTCCAACAGCTCGCGGGTCACACGGTAGAGGTATCCGTCGAGTGATCTCACGAGACCGGCGAGGTGCAGGTGGGGAGTGAGGAACAACCTTCCCTCCACCTGATAGGTGTGCTCCTCCCTATCCACTGTACGTGCGGGGAAGTGGAAGAATGGGTCCTCCAACTCCGGTAGCTCATGTCGCAGACATACGATAGCGATGTAAGCTGCATCATAGAGCAACATTAGGACTCTAGAGCCCCACCCGTAGTAACGAAAATTGGGGTCTCCAAAATGACGCCCCTAGATGAGCACTTGGGTAAGGTACTCAGTGGACGCCGCACTAGAGGGCATGCTGATGACTGTGTACTGAAGCATGTATGGCCAATCGATATGCTATAGCATCACTCACAAAGTGTGCTGCAGCGTACCCTCCTTGAAGGCACTAGTGCGATACTATAGCTCCCAGTAGGTTAGCATCTATATTTTAGAAAAGGCAAGAGTTAGTAATTAAATATTTGTCATGTGTAGAGACAAAGGTAAGAAATGATGCTAAGACAAGGAAAGGCATAGCAATATGTAATGTTACGTTTTTTTGTTTCAATGTTCTTAGTTAAAGTCCTAAGTACTTATTTTTTCTGGTTATACTACCCCTTGATCTTTATATATAACTAGACCACTAAAATATCCAATCAATTTAACACCAAATGAGGATAGGAGGGGTTTAAAGATTAAATACATTACATCATTTTCATAATATAATTAGGTTCTAATTTTTTTATAAAGATCCATCTACGATGACATTTTTGCTAGTTTAGAAACGTGTTTTCGAAAAATCCTTATGTAGGATATTTTAGGGACTTTTCCAAAATATTTTGGCTCTGTTTTAGTGCTTTAAATAGGATTAAAAATATTTATTTTCAGAGAGCATATCTTCTCCCAAAACCATGATTATTTTGAAGGAGGATGAGAAGAGATAACGAAAGAATGATTTAGATGAGAGGAGAATGCTAACAAAGGTAAGATTAGCAAAAACTCCTAAATTTCCACAATTATCTTTATAATTAAATAGGTTATTTTTTGAATACCAAAACCCTAATCTAACGGCTATTCTAACTAGGTCTTGTCCTATAGTCAGTATGCTCTGATACCAGCGTTGTCGGGACCTCGGGCTTTGAATACCCGAAGCCCTCGTGTGTATACCATATTAGTCCCATGATCAGTGGCTAGTACACACATCTAAAACATTGATAATCACATCCATACATTTATACATACAAAATGAAACAGATATGATACATAACTTAGATGATTACAGAGTTTACATCACAAGGGCCGACCAGCCAAATAAGAACTCAAGTATCAGAAATAACAACTGAAACAGCAGAAGCATAATATGTATAAGGTCTAGAAGCCCAGCGGTATGCCCATCCGAACCCTTAGGCAACTGACAAGAAACAATTCCTAGAAAGACCCGTCACCGAACCCTCTGGTACTGGGTGCAAACAAAGTGTCGTTCAGCGTAGGCTCATCCTCTAAGTCTGAACAACAATTTAAGCAACATTGAGTACATTACATACTCAGCAAGACTTGTAGTGTATCACAAAATTTGTATAAATGCAAGGCTAACAAGAGATGAGGCTCTATGCTACAAGTTATTTTCAGCATTAAGCAAATTTTATTTACAATATCCATACGTAGTATTTTGCAACAGACTTTTAAAGAGAAGTTAAATAGATAAAGGACAACAAGTAAGTAATTGAATAAATAACAACTCGCAACCCTTCTCGGCTATGAGAAACATATTAGTTTTAGCCTTAGACATGACACTCAACTCAAATATAAACCAACAAATCATTTCCCACATTTTCCAACAAAACTATTTTTATGAAAACCAAGACTATACCCATTAAGACTGCACTAAGTATGCTCATGACAGCGAGCACGGCTATTTAAATAGATTTACACTCTGCAGAGGTGTACAACTTTACTCACAGCACACGAATTCTCTAGTTTGTTCAGTATTCGTCGATACCACCGCTTACTACCTTTGGTAAGTAGTCTAGAGCATATATCAAAGTCTTTACATCACCTAGTCCTAACCTTACACTAGCCTAGCGATTGAACACCCTCACTTCACCCGGGTACACCCCAGTCTTAGTGAGGCATTCACCGTTGTGTCGGTAAGCTTTGTGCCCAATACCGTGGTGTAGTAAGCCTCTTCGAACATGCCTACATCGATCATGCTCACACTACTACGACCTACCAACATGCATGACTAGTTTTTAATGACTTAATTAGCTAATGTCGTCCCATACTGGCACATGTGGTTGTACGCTTAGGCTTAGATAGGACTTGCTGACATTTGGTCCTTAATTGACCCAGACGAGGATCTCTCTCTATCTACTTGTGAGATACACCTCTCACACTTCTCAGAATATAATATAACTTGCCCATGTCGCAAACTAAGTTTTTCATTTTTATTTTCATACAAAATATCAGAGGTAAACCCCTCAGTACCATCATTTCAAAACTCCCAATTTCATGTTCATTTTGTCATCCTTTTAGCAAATTTTAGTAAATACTATAGCTTGACTAAGCAATTGTGCGATACTCGCACTCAAAATTCCAAATTGACATCATCTATTGTCTATACCATAGCTTGATGGCTACAATAGTAAGGATATCAATATTTCAAGGAGGTTTGTGCATCAAATAGGATTGCGAGTACCGTTATCCCCGAATATAGCAATTTTTAATCAAACATACACGCATGCATAATATATTTTGCAGAAAGGACACTAGTTAAAATAGTAGGATCAACATGGTCAAAGGAGGTTAGTGCCTTGCTTTGGTTGCTCTGAATAAGAGGATGGAGGATCGTTGTATAATTCGCTCGAACAATCGACGTCTAATAAAGAGAGCTGGAAGCAAATTAAATATAGAACAATAATTCCAACAACAACAAAATCTAAATATTTTTTTTGCATATCTAGGTAGAGCATGATTTTAGATGAATTTATAAACAATATTCATTTAATTTGGAGTTTGTATGCAAAAGTTATTAACATTTTAATTTGCTTTGGTTTGAAAATTCCAGAAATTAGAAAAGGACTGACGTCGAAAGCATATTTTCTGAGGTTTACACTTTCCAACAGAGAAGGCATATTTTCCTCTGAGTTCTACTGAGATTTACGCTTTCTAGTAGAGAAAACGTATTTCTCTTCTTACTGAAGGCGGCTTTTCTAAATTTTCCAATTTTTATTAGCTTACATGTGGGGCTTACTTGTCAGTGACTCATATTTTTTTATTGATTTTATTCATAAACCAAAGGGGTCCCACGTGTCATAGACTCATTATTATTAACTAAATGACTAAACATGTCTTTGATTTTAATCATCTAACAACTGGGGTCCACATGTCAGCCTCTCGGGTTTTAAAACGTGTTTTAAAACCGAGAATAGTGTGTGGTCACATATGTCAGTGACACATTTACTAGAAGCATTTGAATTTAGATTTTCGTTAACTTTTTCGGCTAGTCCCACCTGTCATGCACTTATTACACTTAACCTCTTTTATTTAGCGCTAATTAACATTTTAATCATGCAGGCCCACTCGCAAAGAGAGAGAGAAGCGGAGCTACGCGCATGGTCATGGGCCATGGCGAGGTCGTCGCTAGCGGTCGAGGCGACGACATGTCTTGGGGGTGGCAAAAATGGGTTGCTCTCTTAACGGCGATGCCACCAGATGGTGGTGGAGGCCGGAGAGATGGCCGGAGGCGGCACTACACTGGGGATGAGCGGTGGAGCTCCTCGGGCTCAAACTGGTTCTTGTGATTTAAGCAAATCGGGGGAAAAAGAAGGTACGCATTGGCTTCAGGAGGGAACTATGATGCTATACACAGTGGCTCAGGGACCAATGGTCACCGGAGCGGTGGTGACAACGTTTCCCGCGACGGCACCATGATTGGCTTTGATGAAGTCTATGTTACACTAGCTAATTATCTGATCTAATGCGCGGAAAAGCTCTAGGGGACTACTAGAAGCTCACTGGCCAAGGCTCTTAACAACGTCGGGGAATGGCTGGAGAAGTTTGGTGACGTGGAGCAATGGTGGCGCAAGGGAGGCTTGATGAGGATATCAACCCTCCAGATATGACCGCTACTCCACATCATGGTACAAGGAAGGTCCCCACCTCATTTTGGTTCCAAGTCAAGCAAGAGTTCTGGTGGGACACGTTCTGGAATCTAATTCGGCCTCTGAAGATAACACTGACTTCAAACGTGCATAGAATTCACATACAGACTCCGTTTGAGGTGCACGAGTACTTGATGGAAATCTTATCTCGTCCTCTTTCCAATGGATCTAGCTCCACCTCCAAATTCCTTATGTACGTGCCACAATCGTCAAAACAATCTGGTGTTATTTCTGAGACCGAGATAGAATGGTGTTGCGCCACCTACACTTGAGCCCATGGGCCTTGTAACCCTAGGGGCTTGTGCCCACCCCCTGGCCGCCACCCCTTGGCCATCTGCCTCATATATTCTCATGTGTGTGATACTTTAGAATTCAGATTTTGTTTAGTTAAAAGTTAGCTACATTGCAACTTCGTATATTGGCTTGTGTCAATTAGACCAACCATAATACCACTTCGGAACCCCATCTTATCAAGTACTTAAATCTTATTTGCAATTTTAGATTGCTTATCTATCGTGTACTTGCTTGTTCTTCGATTGCATGCAGGAATAGACCTTCGTGGTCAGGTCGATCACGCTTCTAGTAAGGTCGGTAACAATCACGGAGTTGGTTCAGCGATTGCCGGGCATATTGGTCGTGTATGATTGGTAGTTGAATCATGAGAGTCGTCTCCACCAAATCGAGTTATCCTTCTCATTGAAAGATTGGGACACCCATTGTCGCATCAAGGCTCTCTGTGGCAGCGTGCTACGGTGATGGAGATGCCACAAGGAGGTGCGCATTAGCTTGCATGCACACTAAGGATGATAGGGATAGAAGGAATTGACCAATGATTCACCGATGTGGCGACGAACTAAAAAAGGGGCTACGGCGTCCAGAAGTGAGGAAGAAGGTCGATTCGGGGAATTCCCTACGAGTGGATCAACATTGAGAGAGGGAGAAGCATTAGTGAAGTGTAGGATACGAAATGATGTGGCCAGGTGAGTTTCAAGCTCACCAGAACGTCGGGAATATGAAGGTCCAGAACGGGGTGTACACTAGAGGTGAAGAAGACGATTGCTTCTTCGCGCTACATGGTTCCCGGAGCTACATCAAGCAAAGAAGGAGCATCAGCAAGGTAAGGGGCACATTGTGACGTAGTTGGCGAGGGCAAGGAAGCTCACTAGAGCAAATGGTGCTGTGAGGCTTGCTCATTGGTGTCAAGAACGACGCTTTCGTTCCTAGCGAACCAAGGAGTGAAAAGCTCTAGTTCTTGGTGGGAGGCAAGAATGGTGAGCAGGGAATTCTATGACATGGTCGATGGTTTAGGTATGAGTGAGTAGCGCATGAGAAAGGCGGCGAGAAAATGCAGCTACGGCGAGAATCTCGCGCTCCAGCTTTAGCATCTCTACCACGGTGGTTGAGCACCATTAAGAGGTAGGCAGCATGGGTAGAGCCAGGCGAAGGTGATGGAGGCAGGTGGGCGGCGAGGGAAAACAGCGGGCGAGTGGGCAGAGTGGGCAAGGCGTGTTGGCGAGCGAGGGCGAGGTAGAAGACAAGGTCTAACGAGTGGGGCCCACTCGTTAGCGAGAGGGAGCGAATGCGTGGTGGCACGGGCTGGAGGTGTTGAAGGGTTTTGGGCCAGCTTAAATTCAGCCCAAAGGGTGAGCGGGAAATTCGAATGAAATTCGGAATTTTCCTGAAAAGGATGAGGCTTTGCAAATTTTCTTAAATCCCATCAAACTGGCTCCAAAAGTTTTGAAATTTTTTTGTGAAGGCTGCTAACACTGTATAGTTTCTTCTATAAATTTTTTAGGATTTTATCTACTCTGTGATTTTCTCAAAAATTCTTATAAGTTGTTGCTTGGATGAAATTTCATTATTTGCTTTATACAAGAAGTTCAAAAATCAAGCATAAATAGTTTTCCATATGGAATATGCTCAAAATTATTTTCCCATTTATTTTTATTATATCTTCCCAAAAAAATAAAAAATTTGGGAAGTTACACGAGCCACATCTGTCGGCACATTCTACAAACTGACCAACTTTGTCGGCCTAACACTATACCACATCTGTCGTATACAACCTCTGTCGTATATCATTCTACTAGATGGTCTCTAGACTAGGTGATATTGACAGGAACGAAGCGACGATCTCTGTGAAATGATAAACAATCACTCTTAAGGAATTACATCCCGATTGGGTCCTAGGAAATCCCTTATTTGAGTTCTCAGAGGTAGGAGTAACCCTGTTGGGCTTTGACAAGCTAACCTGAATTTTTGGCATACTAGTCATATGATAACATGTTTTGTGACATTTTGCTTCATATTGGATCCTCATAATTTAATTTCGAGACCTTAGTACACCTTGGTACTTTCAGAGGGGATGGAATGCTTGCACTCAATTGCTGGTTTGAGTATCAATTATTTGAGTTTCTTTTGCTTCAAACATGCAAATATGCTCATTGATTCATGGCTCATCTTGCTCGCCTTTGGTGGATTCCCAAGCTTTACCTTGCTTCATGTGTAAACTAATTTCCTTAACATAATTGTCACCTCGTTGTCTTGTTAAGTCTGATTTTCTAGCATTGGTTTGAACTCTGGGTTCAATGGGTATCTTCTTGCAATTGACTGAATATTTGACATTTGGATTCTGCAGGTAACTTTGGCTGACTCTTCTCTGATCAATAGGTTTTTGCGGTAGCTCTTTTGACTCAAAGCATCTGCCATTACACTAATCTGGTCTAAGGGTAACGGATTATAACCTCATGGTTCTCAATCCATTAAAACCATCTTTGTGGCTCCATGGTAGCGAACTTTGAAGTATGACTAGGAGAATTCTCTACTGGAAACTTCAGTTGTCAAGAAGCACAGGCAACAACTTCCTCTTTTTTTTATCACACTGATCCTTGGATGTTTCGTGTTAAGAAGCTGCCAAGGTTCTTCCTGGTATCTAGCAGTACGAACATGAGAGTAGTGATCAAACTCTTCTTTACCTCTTACAAACTCAGCTCACTTCCGGCGGTCTTAGTGAACTTCTCCTTATACGAAGAAGTGAGGGATCTTGGCAGTCGTGAAACGACTGTCTCAATGGTCTTCAACTGACACTATCCTGCTCACAAATGATCTTTGAGAAATTGTAGCTTCTTCTCAATACTCAAATAGGTTGATCCTAAGGTTCTGAAGAATAGCTCTTGGATAGACTGAAATTCTCGCACATCCTTGTGCTACCATTTTACTTTATAGCTAACATTGGTGCGTGCCAAGTTGATGATCTATATTTGACATTGCCTTTATATGAGGAAATTCTCTGTTCTGCTCTGTCATTTCTACAAACTTATTTAACAACTTTTGTCATAGTTTCTTCAAAAACTAGATGGTCCTGGATACCGAGTCAAAGATGAACTTGATTCCTAACATGGTTGCATGTTGCATAGGTTACGTGCAATGACAATTGCATACTCTCCCACAGATAGAAATATCATCCCGTGGCTATGGTTTTCAAACCATTTTTTGTTGTGTCACTGCTATGCAAACAGGTGTCATGGAATTCCACATCCCATTCTATGATTACGGCTCTACGACCTTCAATCAACATGACTCAATGCTTGATTACTCATCTTGCAAAGGTATATGCTTTGAGAGGCATCCAAGGATTTGTTAGGTAACAATCCTTTTGCTTCATAATGTGCATACAAAGATGTCCACCTTTTTTCTCTTAACCAAAATTGAAGATTATAATGATTCTCTTACTTCATCGCTACGAAAAGAGACATGGCATTGCATGACCTGGCATTATCAATCTAGGCCTTCTTTGCAATGTCATTGCTCAAAGGCCTTTTCTTTGGCTGCTTCTTTAGACAAATGGATCCTGGTGCTTTACCACTTGCTCTAGGTATTACAATCCTAACTGAAATGACTTCTGGAATGCTCGCATCTAGAGTGGGTGACTGGTTCTTCTGAGGACATTGGCGGTTGTAGTGACCTTTTTCACGACAATTGTAGCACATGGTCTGCTTGTCCTGTTGGGCGACACAAAAGTTTTCCCACCAATCTAATGCAACTCCTTCCAATTGATAAGAGGCATAGAGAACTTTCTCTTCATCATTGCACTGAGCAATGGCGAGCTTTTTCTCCATGGATCGAAGCTAATCCTCTGCTTCCAAGGGTTCTGAGGAATGAGATTAAGTAGGCAGACGGGTCCTCATGTACTCTGATAACATAGGATTTTGATGAAATGGTGGCAGTACGGCGGCTACTTGATTATTCTGATTCAACAAATTGACTAAGGTAGCAGTAGTCTGATTTTGCTATGACAACATGTTGTTCATGTTCTGCATCATCGCGTTCATGAATTGAGTTTGAGTTGCCAAAAATTGTACCATGCTTGGATTTGCTACTCCAAGTACTGGTAGCTGTCCATTGGAATTAACATTGCATTCTATGGCCGAATGCGACTTGCTGCATTATGAGTGTCAACCATCTGCGACGATTCTTCACCGATTTTATAGATGAGAGGGAAAAGTATAAGGTAAGGGAAGAAAATCTATTTAGGGGAGCAGTTTAAACCCAAAGGAACACAAATAGCTAGAAAGCTATTAAGAAGCATACAACTCACAGCTAAATTGCACACAAGAGAATGAAAGTGAAATCCTAATCGTTGACTCAATCAAACTCCAAACTTAATTCGGTGTCTTGGCTCAACACACGAGATGAGCCTCAGCTGATCTATCCTATATGACTGGCCTAAAGAATACTTTGACTAGTAACAACCTTCGTCAAGCGTTGATTGGTTGCGATCCTTCTGGTGATTCTTAGGGAAAGATAGGGACAATGTTCAACTTCTTCCATGTGTTCAATTCTTGCGACGAAATTGTCTTGAACATGTGGGAAGATGGCGATGTGTCGGCTGGCTGCATAGTCTCCAAAGGGTTGTTCGAAGACTTCAGGGCGTCCACCATGATATTTGGCACAAGTATCGATCAACTATAGAAGTTGTGGGAAGAGATAGTCCAATTTATTACCCAAAATAGTGAGGAAGAAAATAGATAAGAAAGGAATAGAATGGAAAAGTATAGAAGCTGGACAAGGTGAGAATAGCACATCATTAAGATTTTACATTTGCAAAATAATTTTTGAAGTCTTTCCTAAAAACAGTCATTGTAACTAAGGTCACAACCTACAGTCGGTATGGCTCTGATACTACCTCTGTCAGGACCCAAATATGCAAATCTGGACCCTATGTGTATACTACACTAGTTTAGGATTACGCTAGTGCACACAATGGCAACATCGATGAAATATCATTCCATATGTAATGATAACTAATAAATAGACAATTAACAATAACTGTTAGAGTAACGACCTTAAGGTCAAAGCTTACATTTAATGTCTTAGAAGGCGAATATCTCAATTAAGTTGCAGTAGAAGGAAACAGAATAAATTCATTGAAGCCCATCCATATGCCCACAAGCAATCGACTGGGGTAGCATGACCTAGTTCTCCACTATCCTTGAAGTAGACCTTATCAACTGACGATGAACTAATGTAATCTTTATCAACTGAACAACATTGTTTATAGCAAGGGTGGGTACATAGAGTACTCAGCAAGTTGCACTATAGAATGCAATTATAGATGATGTCTTATTACAAAGGATATGTCATCTATGGTTGTTTTACATAAAAGCAACAATTGCAGTTGAACATGAATAACAGATGGAAAACATAATTGAAAACAAATAATAATAATAATAATAATAATAATAATAATAATAATAATAATAATTTAACAAGTATTTCACAACGCTCATATAGCCTAATCAATTTCTTTCACACAGTCATATGAGTTAATTCACACAGCTATCCCTCCCAATTGTTTTATGAAAATTATCCCTTGTGTGAAATCCCCGAGTATGTCCATGACCGAGGATGCGGCTATTCGAATAGATTATTAACACTCTGCAGAGGTTGTACACTTTACCCACAAAATGCAATCAACTTGATCAAGGAGGATCACAACAAAACCTTTTCGAAACTTCATCTCGACAATTGACTCTCCCGTTGTGCATACTATCGACCCCAACCTGACTCAATGGTCCAACGCACACCGTTGGACCTAGAGACGACGAACCTCCCATAAATGTGACCATACTAAGTAGTCCGCACCTCCACCCATCACAAAGCACTTAACCTACTACCTAAGTAGTCAATGTCGAGACTCCATAGCTTACTAAGTTAGGTCTGTCCCATACCAGACATGTGTTCGTATAGTAAGGCTCAGTTCAATAGCACACAAAGTTAAGTCCTTAATTGACCAAGGCGAGACTACCAATTTTTAACTAAGTCACCACAATTCATATTTTCCAATTACAGAGCTCCACCATATCAAAATTCTTTCTACTCGCCCCGGTCTAAATCTTTTCCCACCTGGTTGATTAAGTGCAACACATGCCATCAACGAGTGATAACATACATCACATAGTCTTTCCACAAAGTAGTTCCATAATCACTTAGTCAAGTTTTGATTTGTAGATCAAACTAATATCAATGACCCATTTCAAGGCTAAGCATACTAATCGTGTCTAACCAACCCACATTGGTGCCATGATAATACCAATCATTATTTAACCCAAGCTAGGGTGATAAATGATCATGGTAATACAATTATTAAGGTATGCATAATCAAATAGGTGCATAGCCAATCCCAAAGTAGTAAAGAATTTAATAATTGAATTAACATGCAATACTAAGTACAATATGATCAAAGTACAACTTGCCTTGCTATAACAACGATGTTCTACTTTTATCTTCGATCTTCTACTTCCTTGACCTTCAGCACCTTCGGACGATTCCGGAATGTCAACGTCTAACGAGAGAGAAAGAGTAAAAACAAACAAACTCTCAAAGACAAATCAAAGAAACTCCAAATTGGAATTGAATGGTACTGGAAGGTAGGGCTTGATTTTAGATGAATTTAGAAACTTGAATGGGAAAAAATGGTGGCAGCAGACAAAGTGGTTATGGTGATGCTCCGGGGAAACAGATGGAAGCACAGCATAGAACGCGATGCGAGGAGTAAGATGGTAGTGAAGATGAATGATGAAGCTCATCGCTGGTAGCGTCATTGGCCAGTGAAGTTTGGTAGCTGGAGAGGAGAGAGATGAAGGAGATCTTGGGCTATGGTGAATAAAACTTGCAATCAAGAGAGGGGGTGTAGATCGGGGTGAGGGACACAAGATGACATGTGGAAATTTGCGAGGGACTCACCGCGGTGGCGGGGAATGTGACGGAGGTGTTTTGGCATCACGGAGTGTGGCCAGAGGCGATAAAGATGATGTGGGCACTAGAGCTAGGGGGTGTGAAAGCTCTGGTGGGTGTTGGCACTCGGAGGAGAAGGGCAAGGCGACTCCGAGGACACAGACGTGTTGGCTCGACGAGGCATGACAATGAAGAAACGGACGAGGGTCATGGTGTCATTTGTAGAGAAGAAGACCAGGGGCGGTGGCGCACGGTGGAGTTTTAGTCGACAGCAGTTAGAGCAGTGGTGGCGGTGGAACAAGGCGAAGCGAGGGCACATGGGGCAGCTATTCATCTATTTACGGCCTTGGGAGTCATGTGGGGTGCAAACACCGAGATGGCGATAGTGGAGACAGTCTCTGGAGTGGACACGTTCATGGCACGCGCGTGCGTCGACCGAGCTAACAAGTGGGCCCATGAAGGGAGGCGATTCTTGGCTAGGCCGAGGTCGGCACGCGAGGAGTAGGTCAAGCGATGTTGGGCCAAGGAGGTGGCTTGGGTCAGGCTAGCGTGTGGGGAGTGGAGCGGGGAGATAGGGATGGGTCGGGTTGGAAGCGGGCCAAAAAGACAAAGGTAGAGTGGGCTGAGCCAAATTCGGCCCATAAGGATTTAAGAATTGAGAAATTGATTTAGGAATTTAGAAAAAGGATGAAATTCAAATGAGCTCAAAACGAATAGCGAACGTACTCGAAAAAATCCAAGAAATTTCCTTGGAACACAAGGAAGCCAAATAAAAGTGGGTTTGATTTAATTGAAGTTTGCATTAATGAAATTAAATACTTTTAATTTCAAAAATTCTCATTGAAGCTTTATTAATTCAAGAAAAATTGGTGAAATTTTTTGGGACCTAATCTACACAAAAGATTTTTGAAAACTCAAATTTTGGGATGTTACAAACCTCCGCCCTTAAAGCAATCTCAATCCCGAGATTCAGGCTGCTAAAGAAAAGGTTAAGGAACTCAGCCTTCAGGTCCTCTTCACGCTTCCAAGCTGCTTCAAACTTGACACGACTGCTCTTCTGAGCACTTGCGGAACGAACGTCTTGCTCCTTGATGAACTTCTTGCCTCAACAAATACTTAACGAACTGGCCTTCAGTAGGCAAGGGCCTTTTGCAACTTGATTGCTTCTAGCGGTGGTTGCTTGGTTGGTCTTGAAGGCACTGCTGGAGTTCAGGGAGTCCTGCTGCTAACTAGTAACTCGGGTTGACAAGCTACTTCTTTTTCTAATCTTTGAAATCTCAAACTGACTGAAACATTCAGGGAGTCCTGCTGCTAACGAGTAACTCGGGATAACATCTTAACACAGAACCTTTGTAACACCTCTGTTGCAACCTTTTTCTTGGCTTGAAACGTTTTAACACCTTTAAACAGGTATCCTTAAAATAGACACCACTGCGAGAGTGATAAACTATCGGGACCCAAAATGCAATTCTAGACCCTCTGTGTATAACACACTAGTCCAGGATCACGCTAGTGCACACTGTGTCAACATAGATGAATATCGATCCACGCAAGACGAAATAATAGTATAAACGAGTAATTTGAAAAACAAATAACCATTTTGACCTTATGGTCGAGTTTTACATATATTAAGCCTCATAGGGCTGGCAATAAAGAAATAAGCAGCAGCGGAACAAACGAAACTTCAATAGAATACCATCAATTCGCCACAGGCAACCGACTAGGATCAAGACATAATGATCAGCACTTTCGTAGAACTCTTCCTCAAAGGCAGGCGAAGACTCCTCCACTTCTGTTGATTGATTATAGCAAGCATGAGTACACAACCAAACTCGCAAGCCATACCACATAATGCAATTTATATATGATGGCTTATTCCAAATGAATGGCTTCTGTGGTTCTTTTGCAGAAATGCAACATTTGCAATTTGAATACGAATAATAGATTAAACATGATTCAAAACAATAGACAATATTAATTTAACAGTTGTTTTCACAAAGAACATGAAGGCTAATCAAGTTATTCACACAATCATATGACTTAATTAGATCACACAGCTCCCTTCCCATGTGTTTTATGAAAATCTAACCCTCGTGTGAAATGCCCGAGCATGTCCATGACCGCGAACGCGGCTATTCGAATAGATTGTTTAACACTCTACAGAGGTTGTACACTTTACCCACACGATATAACCAGTGTAGCTAGCACTAATCATAACAAAACGTTTTAGAAATTTCATCTCAAGCATTGACACTCCCGATGTGCTTTACCGTCAGACTAACCCACTAACAAAGACAATCCGACACACACCGTTGGACTTGAAGACGGTGAACCGCTCATAAATGTGTACTACGTGGTAGTCCACACCTCCACCCTTGCACAGAGCCTAACCTACTACCTGAGTAATCAATTTCGAGAATTCATAACTTACTAAGTTAGGCCCGTCCCATAAGGCATGTGACTGCACGAAAGGCCTAGTTCCATGGCGCACAAAGTTTAGTCCTTAACTGACCAAGGTAAGATTTCTAATTTATAACTAAGTAACCATTCTTTTTAAATCCCACGCACTGAGCTCCACCATATCACTTAGTATCCACCATTTGCCTCAGTCTAAATCCTTTCTCACCCTATTGATTAAGTGCAACACATGCCATCAACGAGTAATAGCACACAGTTTTAACACAAGTCCCATAATCACTTAGTCAAATTCATAATTGCAACTTACATGAAATGATGACTTGTGGCATGGCTAAGCAATCTACTCGTATCTAACCAACCCAGGTTGGTGCTACGATAATACCAACTAAATAATGAACCAATTTAGGGTGACAAAATATTATGACATAACAATAAACAAGGTGGATATAACAAATTGGATAATAACTAAACCCAAAAGCATTTAAATAAATACTTTAAAGTAAATGTATTAACTTGAATCAAACTAACTTTTGAAAACTGGGTTCAATATGATCAAAGGTATAACTTGCCTTGGAATAGATCTAGGTACTAGTCTTGATCTTGAGGCACTCCTTCTTCTTCAAAGTTCCCCGAAGTAACAACGTCTACTCGCAAACGAAACAAATAAACAAAACAAATAAATAATAGAGATAAAACAAACTCTAAAAATTAAATAAAAATCTCAGATAAATAGATCTCGAATTTAGATGAATTTAGAAATTTGAATGGGCTCAATCGGAGTTCGGATGAAGAAGTTATGGCCTTTGGATGATCAAAATATAAAGAAATAACCTAAATTGGAATCTCTGGAATAACCCGAATTATTTTTCTATTGAAACACCGGATTATGACGCAGGCTGATGTCAGCCCTAGAAATTTCGGCTGGAAAAGAAATAAAAGAAAACCTTAACATGTGGGACCCACATGGTAGTGACACGGCTTTTGGGGAACTAGGTTTACAGACTTTTGGATCTGGGGTTTGGTGGACCGAGACACATAAACACTGACGCGGCGATGATTAGACCGACACGTTTGTGCCACATAGGATCAAGGGTTGAGGTGGCTGGTGACACGAACACACACGTCGAATCGACGGCAGCACGGCTCTGGACCCGATGGTCGACCGCGTACAATGGCACTTCGCCGGCGATGGGTGGTACCACTAGATAGCTAAGGTTATTGTGAACCCGATGGTACCCTTATTGGCGATCAGGGACAACTGAATTGGCCGGTGGTGAGCTCGAAGCGGCGGAGGGCTTCGGGTAATGTCGAACGGAGGCTCCAGTATTGTACTAGTGGTGTGAGTGGTCGCTGGAGGTAGCCCGTGTGACGGTAACAACGATGGTGCAGTCCACGGAGGCAGGGCTTCAACGGCGGCGGTGGAATCAAAGAAATCGAGCTTCGGGAGAAACCCTAGTTCTTCAAATCGCGGTGGCTCTAGGGCTCCAAAGTAGATGTGGGTGGGGGCTTCGGGGTGCGGAGGCACTGGCGATCCTAAGGGGCTATTTATAGGGGCTCGGGCGTGCTGGGATAAGGAATCCCCAAATCGAGTCCGAGATGAACTCAAAATCAAATTTGGGATTTTAGGAGATAGGATATGATTCGGGATATGATTTCAACTGAAACGGACATGGAAAGGAAAGAGATAACATCCTATGCATTTTCTAGATACGATTTAGTTGGAGAAGTCCTGTTGTCGTACGAGACCTTGAGTTCCATCCATGGTGGACAAGGCAGTAGTTGCATGCTGAAGATGATGACGCGAAGACGATGAAGGCGCGGGGCCCACCGGTCAGTGGGACGCAAGGGCGCAGGCGTGTTCGGACTGGTCCGAACGACCACGCGGACCCATGCGTCAGCGGGTGCGAGCGGACTCACACGCGGCTGGGCTACGCGCTGGGAGATAGGCCGAGTGTGTTGGGCTAAGAATGAATAGGATTGGGCCTTGGGCTGAGATTCAGCCCGAAACATTAACTCAGATTTTAATTAAGTTTTCTATTTTATAAATAACAAAAAATGCAAATAGCAAATGAACTCGGAAAAATTCTAGAAAATATATCCAAGCACGTAGAATCCAAATAAAATAGTTTTGACCATTGTTGATGTTGACATTTATCATATTAAATCATTTTGATATCGAAAGTCCATGCTTAAGCTTTAATTAAATTCAAATAAACTCGAGGGTGAATTTTCAACTACTAACTAATCAAAAGATTTTTAAAACTCAGAAAATTGGGATGTTACATAACCTAGGTAGCTTCTCTTCCTAGACTAAGTTACTGGCAATCCATTTAAGGTTTAAGACACTTGGTCTTCTGCTTCATGATTGATGCCAAGTCCACACACTTTGCGATCAGATCTGCTTCTAGCTGAGCGATGTTGTCGGGACCCAAAATATGCAATTCTGGACCCTCTGTGTATAATACACTAGTCCAGGATCAAGCTAGTGCACACAGTGTCAACACATGTGAATATCGATCCACACAAGCGGTTAATAACATAAACGAGTAATTTGATAACAAATAGTTGTTTTGACCTTATGGTCGAGTTTACAACTATTAAGCCACGCAGGGCTAACAAAGAGATAAAATAGCAGTGGAACAAAGAAACTTCAGCGGAATCCCATCAATTCACCACAGGCAACTGACTGGGATCAAGACCCTACGATCAAGCACCTTCGATGAACTCCTCCTCGAAAGCAGGCGATGACTCATCCTCTTCTATTGCATGTTTTACAACAAGCATGAGTACACAACCGTACTCGCAAGTCATACCACAGAAATACAATTATACATGATGGCTTATTCCAAAGGAATGGCTTCTGTGGTTCTTTTGCAGAAATGCGACATTTGCGATTGAATACAAATAATAGATTGAAAGCATAATTCAAAACAAATAGACAATATTAATTTATCAGTTTTATTTCACAAAGACACATAGCCTAAACAAGTTATTCACATAGCCATGTGACTTAAGTCACACAGCTCCCTTCCCAAGGTTTTCATGAAAATCTACCCCTCGTGTGAAATCCCCGAGCATGTCCATGACCGCGAACGCGACTATTCGAATAGATTTGTTTAACACTCTGCAGAGGTTGTACACTTTACCCACAAGATACAACTAGTGTAGCTAGCACTAGCCGTAACCAAACAGTTCGAAAACTTCATCTCGACATTGACACTCCCGATATGCTTAGCCGTCACAGACGCACACCGTTGGATAGGGACACGGCGAACCGCCCCGTGATGCGACTACTTGGTAGTACACACCTCCACCCAATCCGACACAGCTAACCTACAACCTGAGTAATCAATGTCAAGACTCCATAACTTACTAAGTTAGGCCTATCCCATACTAGGCATGTGGTTGTACGAAAGGCTCAGTTCAATGGCGCACAAAGTTAAGTCCTTAATTGACTGGGGCAAGACTTCCAAATTCTAACCTATCATTCCCGCCAACACAGATCCACCATAAAAGTATACCAGACCACTTACCCCCGTCCAAAACCTTTTCCCACCCTGTTGGTTAAGTGCAACATATGCCATCAACGAGTAATAGCACATAGTACATATAGTTTTTATCACATAGTTCCATAGTCACTTGGTCAAGTTTATATTTGCAACTTACATGAGATGATGACTCATAGCATGGCTAAGCAATCTAATCGCATCTAACCATCCCACATTGGTAATACAATAGCACCAACTAAATAAACCAAACTAGGGTGACAAAAGATTATGGCATACAATTAGACAAGGAGGTCATAACAATCTGGATATTAACTAATCCCAAAAACATTGAAATAAGTAATTAAAGTAAATGCAATAATTTAAATCAATATAACTTTTGAAAATTGGGTTCAATATGATCAAAGGTATAACTTGCCTTGGAATAGGTCTAAGTACTGATCTTGCTCTTGAGGTACTCCTTCTTCTTCAAATCTTCCCGAAGTATCGACATCTACTCGCAAACAAAAGCAAATAAACAAAAAAATAAATAACAAAGGCAAAACAAACTCCAAAAATTAAATAAAAATCTCAGATAAATAGATCTCGAATTTAGATGAATTTAGAAATTTGAATGAGCTCAAACGGAGTTCGGATGCAAAAGATATGAGCTTGGGAAGTTTGAATTAGAAGAAAAACCCTAAAATAGGATTTTCGGAATTAACCCGAATTATTTCTCTGAAGGAAAATTAGATTATTGCGCAACGATGACGTCAGCGCTCGGAATAAAAGAATTAAAAGAAATACTAACATGTGGGACCCACATGTCAGCCTCACGGCTCACGGTGGACTGGGTTCACCGAACCTACTAGATCTGGATCTGGCTTGGGTGGCACGCACGCACACACGTGGCTCTAACTTGGCACGCACGTGGACGACACGCGAGCGCCACATAGGACCAAAGGCTGAGGTGGCCTGCTTATGAGGATGCCATGTCGACTTGACGACGGCGATGGCTCGGGCTTGACCGACAACGGCGAACGGCGGCGCTACTCCGGCAATGAATGGTACCAGCGAGCTCTCGCTATTGCGAACCTGTTGAGGTAGCTTTGGGTGGCTGAGGACGATGGTGGTGGCCGGCGGCGAGGTTAAAGCGGAGAGGGCGATCGGATGTTGTCGGACGGCTGCTCCGGCGAGGTACTGGATGTAGCCCACACGATGTTGATCACGATGGCACAGACCACGACGGCTAGGCGATGTCAACAGCGGCGCAATCGAAGAAAGACCGGCGGCAGCAAAAAAACCCTAAAGCTCAGATTAGCGGCAGCTCTGAAGCTCTCGGGTGGAATTGAGCTAGGGTTTGGGATGCGGAGGATAAGACGAACCTCGGGGTGCTATTTATAGGGCTGGGGCGGCACGGGATAAGGAATGCCCAAATCAGGATTGATACGGGCTCACTGGTCTTTAGAGATAGAAACAGATTCAAGATATGATTCATATCCCAAAAGATGCGGAGAAGATAAAGATTGAGTTTGGTAAAGAAATATAGAAGGTTTTAGTTGGAGGTTGGATTTTTGTCGGACAGAGCTTGGGAGATTAACAATGGCGGCTCCGAGCTGGACTCTGTGAGGAAGATGACCGAGTCGGAGACGACGATGGTGGTGGGTCCCACTGGCAGCGAAAAGGAATGAACGAAAACGTTCGGACTAACAGGGCTGGCCATCGGATTTTGATCGGACGGCTCAAAACGAGTGTGACGTTCGGACCTCCGAACAGCACAACAAGATCTGATCGTCAATCCTTGATCGAACGGCTCCAATCCAAGGCGGTGTTCGGACCGTCCAATTCTGATCAGATGGCACACGCGCGAAGAGAGAGATGGAGAGACTAGCAGATGGGGACCACCCGTCAGCGGCGGCACGTGCGCGCGCACGGCGGCTGGGCCGCACAGGAGAATTGGGCTTGCGGGGGTTGGGCCGGACAGGAATAGGAAGTAGGTTTTGGCCCGACTTGATTATCTGAGATTCTAATAGTTTTTCCTTTTAATAAAATACCAGAAATTCAAATAAGCAATAGAAAATAGCAAATGAACTTGGAAAAATTCTAGAAAAATCTAGAAAATATATCCAAGCACATAGAACCCAAATAAAATAGTTTTGACCATTTTTGATGTTGACTTTAATCATATTAAATTATTTTGATGTACAAAGTCCATGTTTAAGCTTTTAAATTAAATTCAAATAAAATCAAATGGTGAATTTTATCCTACTAACTATTCAAAGGATTTTTAAAGCTCAGAAAATTAGGATGTTACAAACCTCCCCCCTTAAAGGAATCTCATCCCCGAGATTCAGGCTAGCTAGAGAAAAGGCTAGGAAACTCGGCTTTCAGCTCGTCTTCACGCTCCCACGTTGCTTCTCCTTCTGAGTGGTTGCTCCACTAAACCTTGCAAAAACGAACGGTCTTGCTTCTGGTATGGTGCTCTACGACATCCAAAATCTTGATTGGCTACTCTTTATAAGTGAGATCTTCTTTTAGCTCGATTGATTCCAACGGGGCTTGTTCTTCTAGCATGCGAAGACACTTCTTCAACTGAGAGACATGAAAGACATCATGTACTCCTGCTAACGACTACGGTAGCTCTAATTGATAGGCTACTTCTCCACGACAAGCCAAAATCTTGAACGGACCAACATATCTAGGGGCAAGCTTCCCTTTGGCATGAAATCTTTTTACACCTCTGAGGGGAGTAACTCAGAGATAGACAAAATCCCCTGGCTCAAAGCTGAGGTCACAACAACGATTATCAGCATAGCTCTTCTGCCTCGATTGGGCTATCTTTAGCCTTTCTCAGATCATAGCCACTTGTTCTTCCGCTTCTCGAATAATGTCTGGCCCAAAAACTAAACATTCAGCTGTTTCTGACCAATTCAAAGGGTTTTACAAGCACGACTATACAAAGCTTCAAACGGTGACATTTGCAGACTGGCCTGATAACTGTTGTTGTACGAAAATTCTGCATACGGCAAACTCTTATCCCAACGGGTAGCTTTGGCTAGAGCACAAGCTCTCAACATATCCTCCAGTATTTGATTAACTCTTTCAGTCTGTCCATCTGTCTGGGGATGGTAGATGAGTCCCTAAGGCTTCATACAGACTCTGCCAGAAACGAGAGGTAAACTGAGATCCTCGATCTGACACTATCTTCTTAGGCACACTGTGCAAACTTACAATCCTTGACATATATAATTCTGCAAGGCGGTCTCCCGAGTAAGTGGTTTTGACCGGCAAGAAATGAGACACTTTGGTCAAACGATTCACTATTACTCAAATCGAATCGTAACCTGATTGAGTCCTGGGTAAACTGGCAATGAAATCCATTCCGACTTCTTCCTACTTCCACTCTGGAATCTTCAAAGGTTTCAACAGACCTACTGGTCTTTGATGCTCTGCTTTGACTTTTTGGCACACGTCGCATAAGGCAACGAATTCTGTGACTTCTCGCTTCATATTTGGCCACCAAAATTTATTCTTAACATCCTGGTACATCTTAGTACTACCAGGGTGAATTGAATACTTTGAATCATGGGCTTCTTTCAAAATCAGTTGTCTTAAACCATCAACATCTGGTACGCAGATACCTCTGTTGATCCACAGTATACCTTGATCATCTAAGGTGAAGTCTTTGAACTTTCCTTCCGCCATCTTCTTCTTGATATCAGAAAACTCTGAATCCTTCGGTTGAGCTTCACGAATCTGCTTCTCCAAAGTAGACTGCACTTCTAGACTGGCTATAAATCCTTTAGCTACAACTTCTAACTTTAGCTTCTTAAATTCCGCTTGAAGTTCTGAACAAATCTCTCTTACTTCCAAAGCATTGCAATAGATCTTGCGACTTAAAGCATCTACAACTACATTGGCTTTACCGAAATGGTAATGAATTCCGAGATTATAATCATTTATTAACTCTAGCCATCTTCTCTGTCTCATGTTCAAATCCGACTGAGTGAAGATGTACTTCATGCTCTTATGATCCGTGTACACTTCACAGTGATTACCGATGAGGTAATGACGTCAAATCTTTAAAGCATGCACTACGGCAGCTAATTCCAAATCATGGGTAGGATAATTCTCCTCATGAGGCCTTAATTGCCTAGAAGCATAAGTGACAGCTCTTCCTTCTTGCATCAAGACACATCCTAATACTTGACGCGAAGCATCACAATAGATATCAAAATCCTTGTGAACATCTGGCAAAATTAGCATCGGGTCAAGTCAAACGCTTCTTCAACTCTTGAAAACTTTCTTCACAGGTTGGGGTCCAAGTGAACTTTTTCTCCTTTTTCAACAACTGCATAAGCGGCTTAGCAATCGTTGAGAATCCCTCAATGAAACGGCGATAATATCCTGCCATTCTCAAGAAACTGCGAATCTGAATGACAATCTTGGGCTGTTCCCAATGTAGTACTGCCTTGACTTTACTGGGGTCAACGGCTACTCCCTCGGCTGTCATCACATGACCAAGGAAATCAACCTCCTTTTTCCAGAACTCACACTTACTAAACTTTGCATACAACTGATGCTCCCTGAGTTTCTCTAGGATTAATCTTAAGTGCTTAGCATGTTCGTCTTCTGACTTGGAGTAGACCAAAATATCATCGATGAACACCACTACAAACTTATCCAAATATTCCATGAATACATTATTCATCATGTTCATGAAATAGGCGGGGGCATTAGTCAGACCAAAGGACATGACTAAGAACTCATAATGTCCATACCGCGTTGAGAAAGCGGTCTTAGGTATACCCTTAGGGCAAATCTTCAACTGATGGTAACCAGATCGCAGATCGATCTTTGAGAACACTCCGGCTCCTTTCATCTGATCAAACAAATCATCTATTCGAGGCAGTGGGTATTTGTTCTTGATGGTGACTTCATTGAGAGATCGATAATCGATGCACATCCTCATGCTTCCATCTTTCTTCCTGACGAACAAAACTGGTGCTCCCCATGGCGACGAACTAGGTCTCACAAAACCTTTCTCCAGAAGTTCTTCTATTTGCTTCTTCATCTCCACCAACTCATCGGCTGGCATCCGATAGGGTCTCTTAGAAATAGGTGTTGTTCTGGGCACTAGATTGATGACAAACTTCGATGTCACGATGCGGTGGCATTAGGATAATTCCTCTGGAAACACATCTGGATAATCTCTGACAATAGGCACATCTTCCAAAGCAACTGCCTTCAAACTATTGACTACCAGGTGTCCATTACGCACCGAGCTAGCTTGAAACTCTACCTTGTTTCCTTTAGTATCTTCGATTGTAACGCTCTTGACCACAATCTAGCAATTTGTGCTTGGTTAACCAATCCATGCCAAGGATGACATCTAAGGTCTGGGTGTCTAGAACAATGAGGTTGGCTAGAAACTCCACTCCAGCTATGAGTAACTTAGCCCCTAAACATCCTACTTTAGAACTTAGCTCTACTCCAGGCGACTGGACTAACAGAGTATGCTTAAGGCGCATAACTTTCAAGTTATTTTTAGTTGCAAAAACTCTAGAAACAAAGGAATGTGAAGCTCTATAATCAAACAGAACTAGTGTAGGTACTGAGTTTACTAGAAACTTACCCAGTACGATGTCTGGTGCTTCCTGAGCTCCTTCCATATTGACTTGGTTGACACGACCTCTGACCACTATTTGTGGTGCTCCTCTAGGCTGACCAGTAGCTTGAGAAACTCCTTGGCTATTGCCCGGTGCTGGGGTCTTGTTGGGTGTAGCTCCAAGGTTGAAGCGCACTGGAGTGATTGTCCCCTTCTACGGACACTGGTTGGCGAAATGCCCTGGTTGACGGCAATAGTAACACACTCTCTGATCATGCTGCATGTTCTTCCCTGGGTTGGGATTGGTCGGTGCTGGGCTGCGAGAGTTCTAAACAATTGGACGAGTCTTGAGTTTGGTGCGGCGTCTGAATGAACTTCTGCGGCGGGACACGATTATCTTTGTTGAAGCTGTCCTTGCCTTTTCTCGCGATCGGTGACTCACTTGCTGAGCCATCCTGCGTTTGCGGTTATCTTCCAGTTCCTTGTGTTTATCTTCCATAACCAATGCCTTGTTCACTAGCTCCTGGAAATCTGGAAAAGTATGGGCAAGCAGATTGATTTGCAGTCCAGTATTCAAACCCTTCAAGAAGCGACCCTGGTGAGACTTATCAGTGGCGACATCCTCTGGAGCATAGCGAGCTAGCTGAGAAAACTTATTCAGATAGTCAGTCACTGACATAGCGGCATCTGTGGTCATGGACATGCTCAGAGATTTCACACGAGAGGTAGAGTTTCTTTATAAAATGTGTCGGAGTGTGAATGGGAAGTTCACTTGATGAATATAATGTCCGTTTGGTGAATAGGGAATTCACTTGGTGGGTTGTGTCAGAAAGTGAATGGGGATTTCACTTGGTGGTTTGGTTGGGAAGTGAATGGGAAGTTCACTGGTTGATTTCAAAGAAACTGATTACTTTATTTACTTATTGCCTTTTAAATTGCGCATTGTAATCTATTTGTTGTATTTACCATCAATATTGCTTTCCGCAAAAGAACCGTACAGCTAATCCTTTGTTCAAGCCTTACATGAATATCAAATGCATACTATTTCCCTACGACTTGTTGAGTGCTCTATGTACTCACGACTTAAAACTTTGCTGCTCCGTTGAAGAATATCAAGCTGCTCAAGAGTTCTTCGAGAAGGAGTACTATGAAGACTTTGCGAATTAGGATACGTTCTCCACTCGTTTGCCTGTGGGCATGTTGATTAGCCTTTTTGAGTTTTTCTGTTCCGCTGCAAGAGTTTATTTGTTTCTTTAGCCCTGTGTGACAAGTTAAGTAAACATTGACCATAATGTCCAGTTATTATTACTATTTGTTATTCTGAGATCTTTTTAGTTAAATCAATAAATGGATGGTATTTCACTGATGTTTCCTATGTGAGCTAGCTACTGATATAGGACAAGTTCAGAATACATAGAGGGTTTTGAATATGTAAATCTGAGTCCTGACAGAGGTGGTATGAGAGTCATATCGACTGTAAAATGCAACCTTAGTTAGCATGGTCGCCTTAGCCAAAAGGTTCAAAACTTATTTTCTAAATCAAATCAACCTAATTTGACTTGAGTAGTTGTTCTTTTCTCATCTATTCTTTTCTTTTCTTAGTCTATTCTATTATTATCTTATCCTATTCTTTTCTCATCTTATCCTTTAAATCTTGTTCCTTATCTTTCCTGAATTTTGTTTTATAATCTTAAATTGACTCTCACCTCATAAATTTCTCTACTCTGGAAGAAAGAAGTTGAATCACCGACAATCGTCAAGAGTATCTTCGTCGCTTCATTCCAGTTGTTTCTGAAGAGTCTTCGTTGTCTAGTCCAGAGTGGGAGCCGTCAGATTACAGCCTTTAGTAGCGTTGTTAGATTGTTGTTGCAGTAGGTTTTATTTGGGTTGTGTGTAAGTGGGAGCTGCAGTTTTGCTGTCAAGTATTATGTTGCAGTCACACTAAGGCTTTAATTTGAAGAGTTTATTTGTCTTATTCTTTCATAGCGTTCCAGCTATGTCTTCTCTGTCTTCTATCCTTGGGAATAATCTATTTTCCCTAATTAGTTGTCTCTATCTTTTCTCTTGCTCCATCCCGTCTATTGTGCTATTCCCTCTCATCTACATTGTTTCTCTATCTTATCTATTAAACCTATGGAGAATCGTCGCAGATGGTTGACACTTGTAATACATCAAGTCGTACTCAGTCGGAGGATGCCAATGTCAATGCTAGTGGATAGTCACAAGTACCTGGAGTCGCATATCCAAACATGGGACAATTTCTAGCAGCTCATACTCAACTCATGAATGCAATGATGCAAAACATGAACAGTATGATGACTCAGCAGAATCAGACCGCCGCTGCAATAGTCAATTTGTTAAATCAAAATAATTAAGCAGCAGATGTTCCGCCGCCGATTCATCAACATTTCAAGTTATCAGAGTATATGAGAACCTGTCCACCTATGTTTTTTCATTCATCAAAACCTTTGGAAATAGAAGATTGGATGCGATCTGTTGAGAAAAAGCTCGCCATTGCCCAATGCAATGATCATGAGAAAGTTCTTTATGCTTCACATCAGTTGGATGCTACAGCTGTAGAATGGTGGGAGAACTATACTGCAGCTCGTGAGAATTCACAAGCTATTACTTGGAAAGAACTTTCAACAATTTTTCATAAAGCGCATGTTCCAGATGTTATAGTGGAAGTGAAGAAGAATGAATTTCGTGATCTTCAGCAAGGAAACATGTCATTGAGTGGGTATCTCAATAAGTTCACTCAACTTTCTCTCTATGCTCCAAAAGATGTTGTGACAGATAATGCACGTCAGAAGTGACTCAAACGTGGACTTAATCCCAGTTTGAAATTGCAAGTTATCAGAAATGATTATGTGAATTTTCAGCATATGGTGGATAAAGTTGTATTTATAGAAGATTCTCGTCGTGAGATGGAAGAGTCTCGCAAAAGAAAGATGATACAACATGGAGTTCATCATAATCATCTATAGATAGCTAGAACTAATGCTCAGCAGCCTATTCATTCTAGTAATTCATCTACTATATTCAGAACCCATGCACCAGTATCTCATTCAGTGGACTCAGGAATTCACTGTGTCAATAAAGGCAACAAGCATCAACCTCAGAGGACCAACAATCCAGCTGCAGGAGTTACATGTTTTAACTGCCATGAGACAGGTCATTATGCCAACAAGTGTTCACAGAAGCAAGGGCTGACACCAGTCAGGACTTCTTTGCCAGGAGCAGGAAGAGGAATGCCTCAGACTCCAAGTCAAGCTACCAGGACTCCGTCAATTTCAGCGAGATGGCGACTGAATCACGTCACTGCAGAAGAAGTTCAACCAGTTCAGAATGTTATTTCGGGTAAGTATTTTAAGTTAGCCTAGCATCAGTTGCAACTGTGTTTCACTCAGAAGAGAAATTTCATTTGGAAGAGTGAGCAAGGTTGAGTTTAAACCTATTCTTAAGTCAACCCGAATCTCAGGGATGAGATTCCTTTTAAGGCGGGTTGTCGTAGCAAGAAAAGACTAGACAGTACAAAAAGAGGACCCTCGGTATCTACACGAGAGACAGAGGGATCCTCGAAGGGGGGATCGGTTGTCAGGAGTGAATCTGTATTAATTGTCCCAAAAATTAGGTCCGAGTTATTACATGGGGGGAGGTGGCTATTTATAGCCTTCCGACATGTTACATGAGATTACGGATCTACCCCTGAAAAGGCCCTACGCTCATCGGGGCGGCAGGGGCTTTTCCCTACTCTATGCGTAGCCTTCAGCTCATGGTGGACCTCCTTGGTCTTGGTTTACATAACCGGTACACCTGGTCCATCCGCTTTTTCCTCCTTTCGCACCTCGCGGGGTGGCTCCGGGCTGAGGGGGCCCGAGCACCCTTTGTTGCCCTCGAGGTGGCCCTATGGGGCATCTTTGGTGGTCCCTTAGGAACCCTCTTATGGCCTTTAGGCCTCTGGGGCCCCTCCTGCGGCCCTCGGGCCCCCCTCGTGCCCCCTTTAATGCCCCTCTTGTGGCCTTCGAGCCTCCTCGAGGGGAGAGCCCTGTGGTGTTTGCTGGTTTGTGGGGGCCGGTGGGCCGCCAATACGACAAGCCCCTCGCGGTCAAGGTCCTGCATCGCCATGGCTGAAACCACGCCCTTTTTCTGAAGAGTCCAGGCACACCATCCCCTTCGACCTAGTGAAGTGTGCATTTAATAGGCTCCTCCTCTGACGTATGGGTCGACCTCGTAGGTACGATGGCGGCCCTTTGGATATCACGCGCTGTGGTTGGGCACTGTGCGCCATGATAGCGTCGTTTGCATTGATGGCGTCCCTTCGAATAGCGCATGTAGTGGTTAGGTACTATGCGCCATAACGGTGTTTATAGGGTGTGCTGTTTGGGTGCCACGTGATGCGTGATGAGTGGGTCGTGGCTCTTCGGCTCCCCCCGCTTCGTTTGGTTGTGGGCCTGATGACTGCATAAATAGGGGGTCAACCCCTACCCGTCCTTTATCCTATGATTGCAAACCCTAACTCCTACCACCGCGCCTCTAGTTTTGTAGCGCCTGTTGCCTTGTTTTGAGAAGTTTTATAAGGAACTCCGGATATGACGAAGCGGAGCAAGGAGGTCGGGGGGGAAGTGATGTACACAAGTGATCTCGGGAGATCCACTATGATGGACCTGGTTGTCAGGACCCTCGTGGACGAGGGTAAGCTGGAGAGCCTTGCAAAGGTTCAGGCTCCTACCCGAGACCATCTGTGCACTGAGCTAGTCCCAGGATCCAAGGCTAGCTCACACAGTCACAACAGAGATGGAATCACAACCATACAACAATCTAAAGATGAAGCAGACAAATTAATAATCACATAAGCCAAAGACCTTATGGTCCAAGTTGTTTACAGGGGTGCCTCACTGGGCTTACAACAAAAGAGGTAATAGCAGTGGAAAACACCAAAAATGTAGGGTCCATTCGACCGGCCTCACAGGCCATCGAGTGGAGGACGTCCCTAAGTCGCAAGGTCTTCGTAGAGCTCTTCTTCATAGAGCATTGTGCTCCCTGGGTCACCCTCCTCTACTGAAAAAATAGAGGGCGCAAAGCCATGAGTATGTTGAATGTACTCAGTAAGTCATAGGGGATGCATGCAAATAATAACCATGTAAAGCTTGACAAGGAATGGCTGCAAGGTTAGTTGGCAGAAAGCAATATTTGCAAGAAATACATTAAGTAGATTTCAAAGCACAAGCTGAAAGAAAACTCATAAGTAAGCAAGTTCTTTGAAACACTTGTGGACATCCTGTCCACAACCGAACCTCACTATGATCACCCTGATCACAGCTTGAGCTACACCAAACCGCACAAGACTAGCTCAAAGCCCACCACATTTTCTTTTGAAAAGTCTACCCCTTACGTGAAATCTCCGGGCATGACCATAACCAAGGCCACGGCTATTCGAATAGATCTTACACTCTGCAGAGGTTGTACACTTTACCCACAAGAGGTGATCGCTTGATACGACACACGTTTCCTTGTACGTGTGAATCAAGAAGAGACCACTACCAGGTCTTTACAGTCTTTACAAACGTCCACTTGACTCGGTTCTACTCTCGCTAAGGTTTTGCTGTCCCGGCCCCCTCTTGCGCCATTCCCATCAACACATAACTGACTCAAGCTTCTCTAATTATTGCACCCGGTCCACCCCATCCTGGACATGTGGTTGCACAAGGTGACCCAGATCAATGGTTCAAGGTTAAGTCCTTAGTTGGCTGCTCAGGCAAGTCGTTCCACAACCCAATGTGCTTCCTACACCCACACTAGCCACCATCCATCCTGCCCGAGCATAAAACATTTGGGGTTCCTCCCAGCCAAAGGACCACCCTAGTCCTGGCACAGCAATTTCATCGAGTGGCATTGCCACGGTTCCATAGTTCATTAGTCATATTTAACAATTAAGAATTAAGAAGTTGATACCATTGTAAGCTATAGCATGGCTAAGCATCAAACGAACCCAGGTTGGTATTCAACAGAGACCAACAACACAGCCCATCCTAAGGAGGTCAAGGAAACATGTCAACATGTATATCTCAAATAACCAAGGATGTCTTTACTGGCAAGAGGGCACGAGACTACTCCCAAAACCATTTGTATACAAATAGCCATGCATGATAAGTTAAAACAATATACATTTTTAAAAGATTGGTTCAACATGATCAAGGTCTATGACTTGCCTTCGATGAAGAAATGAGAAGCTTCTATTGATGTGGCCGGGTCCAAGAACTCCTCTGTGAAACCGGGATCTACACGTTCAAGAGAGCCAAAATAAGCAAAGCAAACTCCAACAAGAAGATCAAAAGAACTCACCAAGTAAGAGCCAAAGAAAGGTTATAAAGAAGATGAAAACTAGAGCTTGAATCGCTCAAGGAGGGCTCAAACGAGGGAGGTCTAGCTCAAAGGAGGAGGTCTAAGGTGCAGGGCAACAAACAGAGGCCAGGGAGTTCTCTCGGGTCCTTTTATAGGCACGGGAGACTCTAAGAAGAGGACACCACAATAAATGGCACACGACGGGTGTAGGTGATGGAGGGAAAGGGGCAAGTCAAGGAAGTGACCAAAGAGGGAAACGAGGTACTATAGAAGCAACCGCAATAAATGCTTGAAGACTTTTCCTCTAGCAGTACTCAACGGGACGAAAAGAAAAATGAGTAGGAACTGACAAGCTGCCAGTCAAACACATGAGACTAACCCAACCCAGAGGGGAGGTCCAAAAGGGGTGGTCTTTGCAAAAGGAGCAGTTATGACCAACGGGGAGGTCGTGACCCACAAGGGTGGTCGTGACCCATAGGAGGTCATGACCCACGGAGGTGGTCTTTGCGAAAAGGCCACAAGAGGTCCTGAGGAGGTCCTGATGGTTGGATCAAAATAGGGGAGGTCCTGACGGTCGGATCAAATCCAAGGGGAGGTCCTGACGGTCAGATCTCTCAAGGGGAGGTCCTGACGGTCAGATCAAATCAAAGGGGAGGTCCTGACGGTCAGATCTCTCAAGGGGAGGTCCTGACGGTCAGATCTCTCAAGGAGAGGTCCTGACGGTCGGATCAAATCAACAGGGAGGTCCTGACGGTCAGATCTCTCAAGGGGAGGTCCTGACAATCGGATCAAAATAGGGGAGGACCTGACGGTCAGATCTCTCAAGGGGAGGTCCTAACGGTCGGATCAAAATAGGGGAGGTCCTGAAGGTCAGATCAAATCCAAGGGGAGGTCCTAACGGTCAGATATCTCAAGGGGTGGTCCTGATGGTCAGATCAAATCAAAGGGGAGGTCCTGGCGGTCGGATCAAATCAAAGGGGAGGTCATAGTCCGATCTCTCAAGGGGAGGTCCTGATGGTCAAATCTCTCAAGGGGAGGTCCTGACGATCGGATCAAATCAACGGGGAGGTCCTGACGGTCGGATCAAATTCAAGGGGAGGTCCTGACAGTCAGATCTCTCAAGGGGAGGTCCTGACGGTCAGATCAAATCAAAGGGGAGGTCCTGGAGGACACAGGGAGGTCCAAAGTAAAACACACAACCCCGAGTTTGGATTTTCGGTTAACAAGGACATTTGAAACACAAACCCGAGCTTGGACCTAAGGGAAGATCCAAACACAAGGGAGGTCTGGGACCTAAGGGAGGTCTGGGACCTAAGGGATGTCCAAACACAAGGGAGGTCTGGGACCTAAGGGAGATCCAAATACAAGGGAGGTCTAGGACCTAAGGGAGGTCCAAATACAAGGGAGGTCCAAACACAAGGGAGGTATGGGACCTAAGGCTAGGCCGAGGGGTACACAAGGCAACCAGAGAAGGAAAAACGAAAGCCAAAGAGCACTAACAACTCAAGGTCGACCAAAAGAGTTAATTGGAGTTCAATTTATTCAAGTTAAATCTCCAAATTTCCAAAATTCTAGGTTAAGCTTGAGCAAAAGACATAACCAAATGGTTACTTTTGAGTTTTGAAAATTTTTCAAAAAGGCTCCGAAAATTGGGATGCTACAAACATACACCCCTTAAAGGGAATCTCGACCCCGAGATTCGAGCTGGCTAGAGAACAAGTGGGGAAACTTGGCCTTGAGGTCCTCTTTATGTTCCCAAGTTGCTTCTTCTTCGGAGTGGTTGCTCCACTGGACTTTGCAAAACCTGAGGATCTTGCTTCTTGTCACACGCTCGGATACTTCTAGAATCTTGATGGGGTGCTCTTTGTAGGAGAGGTCTTCTTGGAGGTCCACGGTCTCCAAAGGCATCTGCTCTTCTAGAACACGCAAGCATTTCTTCAATTGAGACACATGAAAGACGTTATGCACACTGGATAACTGGGGTGGAAGCTCCAATTGGTAGGCAACTTCTCCTCTTCTGGCTAAGATTGGAAAAGGTCCAATGTACCTTGGTGCAAGCTTACCACTGACTTTGAAACGGTGCAGTCCTTTGAGAGGTGACACCTTGAGGTACACATGGTCTCCGGAGCAAAGGTTAAGTCTCGGCGACGATTGTCCGTGATAGCTCTTTTGCCGATGCAGCGACCTTCAACTTTTGTCTTATTGATCTCACCTGACTTTTGGCTTCTTTGAGGAGGTCTGGCCCGAGCACTTGACCTTCACCAACTTCTGTCCAATACAAAGGTGTCCTACACTTCCTTCCATAAAGAGCTTCAAAGGGGGACATTTGAAGGCTCGATTGGTAGCTATTGTTGTAGGAAAACTCAGCATAGGGTAGCATCCGATCCCAGCTGCTTTGGTTCTCTAGAGCGTAGGCTCTCAACATGTCTTCAAGGATTTGGTTGACTCTTTCAGTCTGACCATCTGTTTGCGGGTGATATGTTGTGCTGAAATTGAGGTTTGTGCCCAAGACCTCATGTAGCTTCTGCCAAAACCGAGAGGTGAATTGGGACCCTCGGTCCGACACAATCTTCTTTGGTACACCATGTTGACACACAATTCTTGCCATGTACAGCTCAGCCAACTTGTCTCTAGAGTAGGTGGTCTTAACCGGAATAAAGTGGGCTACCTTAGTTAACCGATCTACAACCACCCAAATTGAGTTATAACCAGCTTGGGTCCTAGGCAAGCCCGTGATAAAAATCCATCCTAACCTCTTCCCATTTCCACTCGGGTGTGGGCAAGGGTCTCAAAAGACCTCTAGGTCTTTGATGCATGGCCTTAACCTTCTGACAAACATCACATTGAGCCACATACTCTGCTATCTCTCACTTCATACTAGGCCACCAATATATGTCTTTGAGGTCTTGATACATTTTGGTGCTCCCAGGGTGGATAAAAAACAAGGCTTCATGTGCTTCTTTAAGGATCAACTTCTTGAGCTCTCTCTGGTCAGGAACACAAATCCGCTTGTCAAACCACAGAGTGCCTTGCTCATCTTCTAAAAATCGTAAGGACTTCCCTTTCTTCATGCTGTTCTTGATCTCCTTAAGGTTTGCATCTTCTTCTTGAGCTGCTCGGATCTGCTCTTGAAGAGTGGGTTACACTTCCAGTGCAGCCAAATGACCTTCTACCAACTCAAGCTTGAGTTTCTGAAATTCTTCATGCAGGGCCGGTTGACTTTCCTTGATTATCAAGGTGTTGCAGTAGACCTTCCTACTTAAAGCATCAGCTACCACATTGGCCTTTCCGGGGTGATAATGTATTCCTAAGTTGTAGTCTTTGATCAGCTCCAACCATCTCCTTTGCCTCATATTGAGGTCTGCTTGAGTGAAAATATATTTCAAACTCTTATGGTCAGTGTACACTTCGCAGCGATTACCAATGAGGTAATGGCGTCAAATCTTCAAAGCATGCACCACTGCTGCTAGCTCAAGATCATGGGTGGGGTAATTAGCTTCATGGGGCTTCAACTGACGAGAGGCATAAGCTATAACTCTCCTTTCTTGCATAAGAACACAGCCAAGACCTTGATGTGAGGCATCACAGAAAATTTCAAAGTCTTTTCAAACATCAGGCAAGATCAACACTGGGGCTGTTGTCAAACACTTCTTTAGCTTTTGGAAGCTCTGCTCACATTCTGATGTCCAGACATGCTTCTTTTCCTTCTTCAATAGCTGAGTGAGAGGTCTTGCTATCCTAGAGAATCCTTCTATAAACCGACGGTAGTAACCAGCCATCCCAAGGAAACCTCTGACCTGAGGGACTGATTTGGGTGACTCGCAATTGAGGACATCTTTAACTTTGCTCGGGTTGACGACAACTCCTTCGGCAGACAAGACATGTCCCAAAAAGGTAACTTCCCTCATCCAAAATTCACACTTATTGAACTTGGCATAGAGTTGATGATCTCTAAGCTTGTTCAAGGCAAGGCGAAGGTGCTCTTCATGCTCTTCTTCACTCTTAGAGTATACTAGGATGTCATCAATAAAGACAATGATGAACTTATCTAGATACTCCATAAACACTTTATTCATCAAGTTCATAAAGTAAGGAGGGGCATTGGTGAGTCCAAATGACATAACTGTGTACTCATAGAGTCCATATTGAGTTGAAAATGCTGTCTTGGGTATGTCTTCTTGACGGATCTTCAATTGATGGTAATCCGATCTTAAATCTATCTTGGAGAACACTCCATCTCCTTTTAACTAATCAAACAAATCATCAATTCTTGGCAGGGGGTACTTATTCTTGATGGTGACTTCATTGAGTGCACGATAATCCACACACATCCGCTGTGTACCATCCTTCTTAGCTACAAAGATTACTGGAGCTCCCTAAGGTGAGGAACTCGGTCTGACAAAGCCCTTAGCTTGCATTTCCTCAATCTGTTGCTTCAACTCAACCTAGTCATTCACAGGCAAATGGTAGGGTCTCTTGGAAATTGGAGCAGTTCCAGGGACCAAATTGATGACAAATTCCAAACCTCTGTTAGGAGGCATCCCAGGTAACTCATCTGGAAAGACATCCGGAAACTCACAGACTACTGGCGCATCTTCAACTGAAATTGCCTTGATGTTGCAGACCACTACTTCTCCAAGCTTTCCCAAGGAGGCTACAAATATCACTCTAATTCCTACTAGACTGATCACAATGATGCTTCTATTTCCACAATCCAACACGGCTTGGTGATCAGTAAGCCAATCCATGCCCAAAATCGCATCCAAGGACTTGGTATCAATGATGATGAGGTTGGCTAAGAATTCTTCCCCTTCTATGATCACCTTAACTTGTGGGCAACCCTGGTTCGTGCTTAACTCCGAACCGGGGGATTGAACCAACAAGGAGGTCTTAAGAGCAAAAACTTCCAATTGGTGCTTTGCAACAAAACTTCAAGAAACAAACGAATGGGAAG
Source organism: Phyllostachys edulis (assembly GCA_036346405.1). NCBI lineage: Eukaryota > Viridiplantae > Streptophyta > Magnoliopsida > Poales > Poaceae > Phyllostachys > Phyllostachys edulis. The sequence continues at coordinate 11,752,966 of CM070561.1, read as the reverse complement.
CTCTAGAATCAAACAAAACGGTTGCAGGTGCTGAATTTACAAGGAACTTACCCAACACAACATTCAGGGCTGTTTGGGCCTCTTCCACTGTGACATGGTTCACTCGGCCTCTTCCAAAGGGCTGGGAGGTCTTCACTGGGACAACGGTGGTTTGAGGCACTCCACGTCCTGGCACAGGTGCTCCGGTTGGAGGGGCTGCTGGGTTGGACTTGGCCAAAGCTGAGGCTTGCTTCAATGGACAATTGCTGGCATAATGTTCCAATTGGTTGCAGCTATAACAAGTGATTCCAGCAGCATGGTTGTTGCTTCTTGGGGGCTGGTTGGCAGTGCCATTGTTGTTGATGTTAACATTACTGTTGGAGCTGCGAAAAACAGGAGCAACAGGGCGAGGGGCAGCCGCAGGAGCTCTGTAGGTGGCTTGAGGAGCAAACCAAGCAGGAGGTTGAGCATTAGTCCAAGCTCTCTGGGGGTGACCTGTTGGAGATATGCCCTAGAGGAAATCATAGAGATGATGATATTTCGTTGTATCCATGATTTAATAAATGTTCCTTGAATATTGCCTTTGTGTTGATTAACAAGTATGTGACTTGTTTGTGAAACTCTTTACTTATATGGTTATTCTAAAGTTGTCCCTAGTCGGAGTTCATGTGAGGACACATATGAATGATGGATTAGCACATGTATCGGTTGATGACCATGTTTCACAGGTCATAGACATGGAGATGTCAAACCAATAATGTGGACACATGTTTAGAACATGGGGTTGGACCGACCCAACATGAGACATAACAATTATACTTATGGTTCTCTCTACACAATGTGTACGCCTTGTCCTTAGACACGAGATTGTCGCATGTACTTGAGATGTGAATCGACCTACTTAGGGGCTATCAAACGCTACTCGTAACTAGGTAGTTATAAAGGTAGCTTCGGGTTTGTCATGAAGCATCTTTGCGAGGCATGGTCGATCGAGATGGGATTTGCCCTCTCTACCGAGAGAGATATCTCTGGGCCCTCGAGTGATCGGATCGAAATGCATGGCCATGCTACTTAAGGTTAAGAGTTAACCTAGTAAGGGATTAGGATCACGGATCGAGATAGAGTGGTCGACTTGGAGCTCGACCGAATATCGTGAGGCAAAGGATTGGCATGTACATAACGTTGTGATGGTTCGTCCGATATGATCTTTGTGTGCGTTTAGGAGTTGGCACGTCTTGCTAGAGGCCGCTACCAACTATTGACCAAGTATGTATACTCGCGTCATGTCTAAACATCGTGAACCTATAGGGTCACACACTTAAGGGTGAAGCCTAATTGGATTGGATCCGAATTAGGCTGGGCATTGAGTCCTAATGGGCCTCTATTAGTAGAAGCCCATTGTAAGGCGTCTATAAAAGGAGAACAAGGCGCGCTGATTGGTGATGAGTTTTTCGTGACATCCTCAAACCTGGCCGCCACCCTCCCACGCCCTAGTTGCTCGCGGATCTAGTAGTCCGCGTCGTCGCTTCCTCCCGTGCGTGTGGATACCTTTGGGGCGCCATCAGTAGCGTTTGGACGAACCGCAAGAGAGGAGTCAGTCGTGGGGCGCCGCGACGAGGACGAGGAAGTAGTACGACTACTACGCTTGACGTCTTTGCATCAACTTAATACGACTACTCGCCTGACGTGCTACATCAATTTCCGCTTCTTGGCGTCTAGTGGTAAGACCGTGATCTATAACTGCAGTGATCTTGGTTTACGGGTAGATTTTTTATTAATTTAAGCTAGTGTAGCCTACCCGTAGCCCTTCATGACCTTGGTGTGCACTTGGCTGAGACATCTTCCTCTTGTATGACTCTGAAAGTTCCCGACGAGACTCTTCTATGAGCAAGCTCTTGTTCACAAGCTGCTGAAATTCTGCATAATCGTGGCCGACAACTTGAACCTTTAAACTGGGATTAAGCCCTTTCTTAAACCTCTTCTGTCTTGCATCATCAGAGGCAACATCCTCCAGAGCATAACGTGCTAGCTGAGTGAATTTATTAAGGTACTCACTCACTATCAAGCTCCCTTACTTCAGCTCACGGAACTCATTTTTCTTCACCTCCACCTTCCCATCGGGGATATGGGAACGGCGAAAAGCTTCTAAAAATTCTGCCCAAGATACGCTCTGGTGGTTTGCATGAGCAGCACAATAATTCTCCCACCATTCCAAGGTGGCACCTTCCAGCTGATGTGAAGCATACAAGACCTTCTCGCGGTCATCACACCAAGTGATGGCAAGTTTCCTTTCAGTAGAACGCAGCCAATCATCCGTGTCTAATGGCTCGGAGGAGCTGGAGAAAGTAGTAGGGCGGGTCCTTAAGAACTCTGTCAGTCTTAATTGAGGAAAAACTGGGGGTGGCGGTGGTGGCACAGTAGCTGCTTGAGTCTGATTCAGCATGGCAAGGAGGGCAGTAGAGGTCTGATTCCTGAGATGACTTTAGTCTAGCTTCTAGCAATTCACAATTAGAGCAAGTTTTAGTTTGAGCATTCAAAATACTTTACTCTAAACAAGTTGAACTAGACTTGAGTTTTTCAATTTCAACATATGCAAGTTTCAACTTATCATCACAAGAATCATGCGCCAGTTTTAACTCTTCAAATTCAACATGTATTGATCTAGCAAGTTTCAATTCAGAATGCAAAACTTGACAAGATTCACGTGATTCATCATCAGGAATAGATGCCTTAAGCCTATTAATTTCAAAATTTAAGCTATCAACAACAAGGTCATGTTTCTTAACTTTCTTTTTGTATTTTTAAGCTCATTTGTCAACTTAAGCACAAAGACGAGATAAATCGGCATAAGAGGTTTTACCTCATCGGGATCACTATAAAGATCATCATCATTAAGCTCTTCACTTTGCTTGCTATAAAGCACATCCTGTGAAGTCCACCTCTTTGCCTTCTTGTTATCATCCTCATTGTCGCTTTGAGTCAATATCACTCAATCAATCTCCTCAAGTCTTTGAGATCACCTTGTTGACCGCCTTACGATAATTTTGCTTCTTGCTTGAATCAAACTTGAATTTTGAACGCCGAGCTGGTGCTTTGTCATCTTTAGTCTCCTTACTTCTCAGCTTGGGACAATTCACCTTTATGTGATTTAGCTCACCACATTCAAAGCATCGAATTGGACCTCCTCTCCTCCTAGATCGATATTGTTGATTGCTTTAGTCACCTGTTGGAGAAGAGTACAAGTCGTTCTTCCGAATCTCCTCAATTATTCATCTGAAATAGCTCCCAAAGCGCACAAGGAAAAACTAGAAGAGCTAGATGAGCTGTCAGTTTGGTTAGTCACTAAACCCAAAGAATTTGACTTATTTATCCTGGCCAAAATATCAATCTCATGTGTTTTCATCTTGGAATAGAGATCATTTAAGGTGAGTGTTTCCATGTTAACAGAATGATTGATTGTAGTGACCAAAACCTCCCAGACAGTCATATCCAAAGCATTCAAAATTTGACGAGCATTATCAAAATCAGAGTAAACAACATCAACAGATTGCAAATCACTAACAATTTTATTAAAGCAATCAAAAAGAGCATCTACAAATTCACCTGGTTTCATCTCAAACTTAGAATACTCCTTTTTAAATTGATTCTGACGAACACCTTTAACAGATTTTGATCCCTCATGATAATCAGCAAGAGTTGTCCAAATCTTATTAGCAGATTTAATATTAGCAATTCTGACAAACTCATTCCTACTCAGACCTTGCAACAAAATATTTCTAGCTTTAGCATTAGCTTCAACATCAGCAATATTGTTGTTGGTAATAACAGCAGGTATCTCATAAGGATTTTCAACTTTTTGCCAAATAACATTACCTTGTGCTTGTAGAAAAACCTCCATGCGTGTCTTCTAGTAAATGTAATCAAATCCATCGAAATATGGTGGCTTACCTGAGAAGCGATCTCGATATGATGCCATTGCAACCTTGCTCTGATACCACTTGTAGGATCGTAATGGCAATCAGAAGGGGGGTTGAATGATTGCAGCGAATTGACCTCCAAATTCAAACTCCTGCTTATGCGCACAGCAACTCTTGAATATCTTCATAGCAAAGACCTCTTCTGGCGCACAGCAAGAACAACAAATCAAGAGACAAAGTTGAACGAATCTGAACTTTATTTCTCAATTCTGATTTGTGTCTACAAAGTGCTCGGCAAGCACCCCTCAAAGCCTTCAACTAGAAGACCTCCAAAACTCTCACGTAACAAACCTACGTGAAAGCCATGGTACAAGCAACGCTCAAAGCTCTGCCGAAAACTCCCATATCAAAACCGTGTCGTTAGCTCCTAGCCTCATCTCTATTTATACTCTCAAATCCTGACCGTGTCCATCACGACATGGACACAGACTCTATCTCTGAAAGGACCCGAAACCCTTCAATACACGGGTTTTCCAATCTCTAAAACTCTCCAGATACAGAACTCCTTCCATATCTCATCTCGTGTAGTAAGCCTCGAGGACTCCACCTCCTGGAGCTCCTCCACGCATCAGCAACCTCCTTTGATCTCCACGTGATCCAGCGCAAGCCCAATCATCTCGTGACATCCACGACCTCCTAGACCTCAGACCTCCCCATCCTAGTCCGGGTCTTCCTCGTCACCGACCATGATTGCCTTCACGCTCAACCTGCACACGTAAAGATCAAAGAATACATATCCTGGCACAAGTTGTCCAACTTGACCACTGTTAGCTCACAAACTCGTAAATGTTATCATGCATCAAATAACACAACTTAAAGCTCATGAATTTAACCAAAACTTTAGCCAATTCTTAAAAATCGAAACAATCCGAACACAATCGGTCATACCGCCATATTATTCCCGGTACTACCGCACACCAGTCGTACCGCGCCATAGACACCGGTATTACCGATTCCTAAAGACAACAGAAACTCCCCAAAAACAAGCACTCTGCAAAAACCATACCGCTCTCAAAGCGGTATTCTTGACATCTTGATACTACCTCATTCAACACGCGGTACTACTGGGTCTGCGGTCGTATCCGCACTAAGCCGTCAGGTACTACCGTTTTTCACTTGAGCTCAAAACTCTCGAAAACATCTCCTCTGGAAATTCCATACCGCAACCTTGCGGTCTTACTTTTGTTGCGGTACTACCGCCGTCGAAACACCGGTATTACCGACCTACGGTCGTCTGGTCCACAACAAGCAGACTACCGTATTTCATATGAGCTTGTCAGAAACACTCTCTCTCTGGAAAAAAACCTATCGTGGTACTACCGCCAACCATGGTGCGGTCATACTGCTCAGCAAGAAATCCAATGTTCAAAACAAGTGTTCTGGTTTTTCCATACCGCCAAAAACAAAAGGGTATAACCGATGTGCAGTACTACATAAATTACCAAGCGGTATTACCGCTGCATCGAAATCATAAAGACTCAGAACTAAGCCCTGAGACACGTGGATGCTCCAGATGGATTGGCCGATCGGACCACGCTTCAAAACAGTTGGATTTTAAGAGCAATGTAGAAAGTCCGAATGTTCCCTTTGATTTCATCTGTCAGATTTCAATCCAAAGGCTCACAATCCTTGAAGAGTTCTGTAGGATCGTAATGGCAATCGGAGGGGGGGTTGAATGATTGCAGAGATATGACCTCCAAATCCAATCTTCAACTTGTGCACTAAAGCTCTTGGAACCTCACGTGAGTCTTTAGAAGAACTTTACAACAAGAGCTACCTCAGGCGCACAGCAAGATCAACAAACCAAGAAACAAAGTTGAACGAATCTGAACTTTATATATCAAACTTGATTTGTGTCTACAAAGCGCTTATCAAGCACCCCTCAAAGCCCCAGATCGAAGGACCTCTAAACCGCAGCAACACAGCAAGAAAGCTACGGTCAAAAACCCTATTTTCAGCCCGTGAGCTCTCCAACGAGCTCTCCTCTATTTATCTCCTTGAGTCTGACCGTATCCAACACAAATATGAGTACCGACTCTATCTCTACGACAATTAAGGAACCTGAAATCCTTCCTAACATAGGTTTTAGCAAATCTCAAAACTTTCCAAAACCAATCTTTCCATATCTCCTTTTTCATGTTGTAAGCTTCCAGAACGCCCTCCTGGAACTTCTCCACAAATTCAGCTACCCTTTGATATCCACGTGCTCTAGCGCAATCCCAACCATCTCGTAACATCCACGACCTCCTACACCTCAGATCTCCCCATCCTAGTCCAAGTCTTCTTCGTCATGACCATAGTTGTCTCCACGCTCAACCTGCACATGCAAAGACCAAAGAAACACAAAACCATGGCACAAGTTCTCCAACTTGTCCATCCATTAGCTTACTCACACCCATAAACACTATCATGCATCATGCAACAAGATAAAGCTCATGAATTTAACTTATCCTCAGTCAAATCCCCAACACAACAATTTTTCAGAGCATAATCGGAACTACCGCCATATTAGCCTCGGTACTCATCACAGCACGCAGTCGTGCATCTTTCAAACTTCTTGGAACTACCGCTCTTCGTGAAATCCCAAAGTCTTCCATAAACACACTCTCTGGAAAATCCATACCTTTATCAAACGGTCATACCGACTACTGGTATTACCGACATTCAAAGCACGGTCATACCGTTCTGCGGTCATATCGTGCCAAGACTACAGTTCTTCCGATTTTCACTTAACAGTGCTTGTTAGAAACTCTCTCTCTGTGAAAAACCTATCGCGGTACTACCGTCGTTGAAATAACGGTACTACCGTAAAGCGATACTACCAAGAAACCATGACGCGGTCATACCGCTCAGCAAGAAAAACCAATGTCCAAAAAGCAAGTGTTCTGGTTTTTCCATATCGCCAAAAACACAACGATATTACTGATGTGCGATACTACCGTAAATTACCAAACGGTACTACCGCACCACTGAAATGCGCATAGAACTTCGTAACCAAGCCACGAGACATGTGGGCGCTCAGATGATTTGGGCGATCGGACCACGCTTCAAAACCGTCGGATTTAGAGCAGCATAGAAAGTCGAACGTTCCTTTGATTTCATCCGTCGATTTCAATCCAAAGGCTCACAATCCTTAAAGAGTTCGGACGGTCGAGCGTTCCTCTCAATATGAGTCGTTAGATCGGGATCTAATGGTTTAAGCAAAACACGCGTTGGAACCTAGACAAGCGGTACTACTGCCGCACCAATGCGGTCATCAGACTCCACTCGATAATCCGCACATTAAAAGCGGTACTACCGCTCTCAAGAAAACCGAAACTCCAAAAACAAGCCTTCTGGAAATATTGAACCGCCAACACAAATGCGGTTGAACCGTCTCTGTAATACCGTGAAAAAAGCGCAGATACTACAGTTAAATCGACAAAAGCGATTTTCGTGAGAATTCAACAAAGCTCAAAAGCAAGTCAAGATCTAAGATCCAAAGTATGTTCGAGACAATGTATTCATCTTAAAACACCAAGACTAAGTCTTAGTTATTGTCAATGTGTTCATCATCAAATATCATGACCAAAAACCTCCTGGTCTTACAATCTCCCCCTTGATGAATACATTGACAACACTTCCAAAAACAAGAAATGAATGAGAGTGACAGAAGGTGTCAAAGTTCCAAAACAGCCAAGCAAAAGAGGATCTCAAAAACAGCAGCTGAAAAACTTCCTTTAACACTAGAAAAGTAATTTTTTGCAGATTTTCTCTCATTTTTCTCCCCCTTTGGCAATGTGATCATCAAGAGCTTCAAACTTCGAAAAGAGAGGAGCAAGAAGAGTAAAAGTCCAGAAGCTTTATGCAAGTCAATTTAATGGATTAACCAAGCCATTTGGTGGAGTAGAGCTAACAAGATCATATAAATGCATATACCATAGAGCAATATCTAGACAAGTATTTCAAAGTGATGAGACATGTTAGATTCATGACAAGCATTTCACACAATGACTAAAAAGATTATAAGATCACAAATAGAAGTCACCAAAAAGTGAAAGCCAAACAGTGAGACAAACTTTAAATCTGGAGAAACTCAAAGTCTCATGTATCATCCTTTTGCTTCACTTTCAATTCTTATTTGCATGTGGCATGCTTGTAGCATACTTCTTTTCAAGGGTGGCATGCTTGAAGCATACTTCTTTTGATTGAAGCACTTTTTTGTGCATTTTTTTATTTCAAAGACACATAGCTATGTATGGCATGTTTGAAGCACACATCTTTTCATTTTCTTTTTCTCAACCCTTTTATCTTTTATAACATGCCAAATTGAGTGAGCAACGCAGGATTGAAATGAGAGACATTTTTTGTTTCAAATCCAAGATTTAAAATAAGACTCACAAACAGGCTTACCCTTTTCAACAATCAACACAAAGTGATACCAATAATCAATCTAGTCAAAGATTTCAGCCATGTCATGTTTTAGTTCTTTATGTAGCAGGTTTATTAAGATCAGTCAAGATTAAAGCTACATAGTACATGAATAAATATGATAAAGAAAGCTCTACTACTCTTTTTATCTCAATGGCTTAGACTGAATGAATAATCAAAGCTTCAAATTTTGATCAAACGGCTCCCCTCAAAATAAGCCCATAGGATGAACAACACCCAATTCACTCATAAGCGAACAAATCGAGAAGTATCAAGCGGCTTAGTGAAAATATCAGCAAATTGAAAATCAGTTTCAACAAAGTGAAGAACAATATCACCTTTTTCCACATGATCTCTGCGAAAAGTGAAATCTGATATCAATGTGTTTGGTTCTAGAATGTTGCACAGGATTCTTAGCAATGTTAATAGCACTAGTGTTATCTGTCTGAGAACAAAGGCCCAATTCTAAACCAAAATCTCACGAGAGTAGAAGCAATCCAAAGGACTTGAGAGCAACTAGCGGCGGCGACAACATACTCGGCTTGAGAGCTTGATTGAGCAACGAAGATTGTTTTCTAGAAGACCAAGACACTAATGATGTGCCTAAAAAGTGACATGTGCGGATGTGCTTTTCTATCAATCCTACACCCATAAAATCACTATCCGAGTATGCACGCAAAATAAGACAGGATGAAGATGAATAGAAAAGACCAAATTCTAAGGTGGATTGGAGATACCTGAGAATTCTTTTCACAGCCTGTGCCTGTCGATAAGATGCACGAGGTGAAGCTTGAAATCGAGCGCATAAGCACACAGCAAAGTGTATATCCGGCCTTGAAGCAATCAAATAGAGTAGAGAACCAATCATACTCCTGTATTCTTTTTGATCCACTGCCTCACCTTCTTCATCTGGGTCAAGAACAGTTGTTGATCCCATTGGTGTAGAGATGGGTTTGCAAGTTGCCATGTCAAAACGCTTAAGCAAGTCTTTAGTATACTTGGTTTGATGAATGAAATTGCCTTGCTTGGTCTGTTTTACTTGCAAGCCTAGGAAGTAAGTTAACTCCCCCATCATACTCATCTCAAACTCCCTACTCATAGTATCTGAAAACTAGAAAACCAAAGCATGAGAGGAGCCCCCAAAGATGATTTCATCCACATAAATCTGAACAAGTAATAGATCATTGCCATGTCGAAATGTGAACAGAGTTTTGTCTACCTTACCCATTTGAAAATCATTTTTTAGCAGAAACAGCTTGAGCCTCTCATACCATGCTCTAGGTGCTTGTTTCAAACCATACAAAGCTTTTGAGAGTTTGTAGACATGATTAGGAAACTTAGGATTCTCAAAACCAGGTGGTTGCTTAACATAAACTTCTTCCTCAATGTAGCCATTTAGAAAAGCACTCTTAACATCCATTTGAAACAATTTGAAACCTTTGGATGCAGCAAAGGCTAAAAGAATTCGAATTGCTTCTAATCTGGCTACAGGGGCAAAAGTTTCACCAAAATCAAGACCCTCCACCTAAGAAAATCCTTGAGCAATAAGTCTAGCCTTATTTCTCACAACAACACCATCCTCACTTTGTTTATTTTTAAAAACCCATTTAGTTCCAATTACATTATGTCCATGAGGAGGTTCAACTAAGGTCCAGACTTTATTTCGCTCAAAGTTTTCTAATTCTTCATGCATGGCATTGATCCAAGACTCATCAGATAAAACGTGACTTACATCATTAGGCTCAAAAGAGGCAACAAAAGCAGAATGAGCATCTGAGTCAGGAGAAGTAAACTTGGAACGTGTTACCCTTTCATGAATATCACCAATCATCAGTTCCGGAGGATGAAGTCGCTAAATCCTCAATGGTGCAGAAGGTTCTGAAGTAGCTTCGACATTCTGAATATCTTCTGCAGTTTGTTCATTGTTTGCTGGTGGCGCAACAACAGTAGAAGATGCATGATCATCAGTAGATGATTGCATGGGAGATGAAATATCAAAATCATCTTCTTCATTAAGGAATATACTTTCGGACTCCCCCTGAACTTGTGTACCTGAAATGTCAGTTCTAGAATAAGCACTGACCTCATCAAAAGTAACCTCACAAGTCTCAACAATTTTGTTAGTTTCAAGATTAAGCACTCGATAACCACGAGAATGAAGAGGATAACCAAGAAAAATGCCATCACTTGATCTAGATTCAAATTTGTCCAGATTACCATGTTTAAGAATAAAGCATTTACAACCAAACACTCTGAAGTGAGAAGCACTAGGCCTTTTACCAAATCTCAGCTCATAAGAAGTCTTGTGCAAAGAGGCTCTCGAGAATACTCTATTTGAAACATGACAAGCAGTTGAGATAGCCTCTGCCCAATAGTTCCTAGGAGTGGCATGTTCATCAAGCATAGTCCTTACCATCTCAACCAAGGTTCTATTTTTCCTCTCTACAACACCATTCTGTTGTGGAACTCGAGGAGAAGAAAATTGATGTTCCAAACCTTTTTCAGAACAAAAGGAAGCAAACAAAGAATTCTTAAATTCAGTCCCATTATCACTTCTTATTACTTTCACAGCACCATTCAATTCATTATTAATTCTGAGAAACAAATCTTTGAAATCACCAAAAGCTTCATCTTTAGACACCATAAAATACACCCAAGTGTATCTAGAGAAATCATCAACAATCTCAAGAATGTAACATTTACCTCCAACAGATTGAACTCTTGAGGGACCTACAGTGTCCATATGCAACAGTTGTCTAGGGCCATCTGTGATGATTACAGAAATAGGAAAATATGGAGCAGCAACCATCTTACCATGTCGACAGGGAGAACAAACCAAATCTTTTTCACCTTTCAGTTTAGGCAGCCCCCTAATGAGATTCATTCCACTAATTCGAACAAGATGATCAAAACCAATATGACCTAATCTACGGTACTAAAAAAAAGATCTCTGGATACGGAAGCTACCAAGCATCTAACATTAGATGAAAAGGAATGATTGGAATCAGCTTTGAAAACTTTCCCTAACTTAGAGATATTAAAAAACAAGGTCACCAGAAGCATTTAAAACCTTGCAAGCATGTTTCTTAAAGCTTACCTCAAGATTTTCTTCTATCAATTGTGAAACTGAAAGCAAGTTGTACTTCAGTTTACTTACCAAAGCAACATCTTTTAGAATGAACTTGTCATTTACACGCACAGTACCTTTTGCCATCACAATTCCAGTTGAAGCATCCCCAAAAGTAATTAATTCATCACTGGATGCCTTAGTGAGGGAGGAGAACCATTTTGAATCACCAGTCATGTGCCTAGAACATCAAGAGTCTACTAACCATATGTTCCCCTTCCTCAACATCTGTACCTACATTAAGTAAGTATCGGTCTCACAGTACTGGGGTTAGTAAGAAGCAATTTAGGAATCCAATACTGTGACACACGACGAGTAGGAACAACAAAAGCATTTCTGTTTTCTGGAGTCTGGCGGTCATACCGCTGTTTAGGCGCCGGTATGACCGCTTGAGTAAAAGTTGCAGCAGTTTGTTTATTGGAGACAAAAGGAGCTTGAAAAACTCTTCTTAGCCTATCTCTCTTTTCTTTCTTAGCTTTTCGAAAACAGAACTGAACCAGGTGTCCTTCTTTTCCATAGTGAGTACATTGATATTTATCTTGATGAGAGATTGCAGTTTTTCTTTTTACAATACTCACTTTGAGAGAATGATCCTTTGCAAAACCAGCAGACTTAAACAAAACTTGTTTAGGTTCAGTTTCAATTTCAAATTTTTCAGGTTTAAGAAGCTTAAGAATTTTGGGAGGATGATTCTTGGCATACTCAGCAAGATTAAATCCTAGACCTTGGCTTTTAGTACTCACTTTTGATATGTCTAGAATCATGTTCAGATTTTTCTTGCCAAAAGAAAACCTCTCCAAAGTGTCCTTAAGGTACTCATTTTCTTTAGTCAATTTAGGACAGATTGTGCACTTAACATATCCATTCTTAGTTTTCTTAGAAGCACTAGATAGAGCCAATTTTTCTTTTTCAGCAAATTCATTTAATTGTCTAGACAAAGCTTCTATCTCAGTTGTGAGTTTGGGACAATTAGTGCAAGAAAGTGTCTCATGATAAAGCATTTGTTGTATGGATTCCTGAGATGACTTTAGTCTAGCTTCTAGCAGTTCACAATTGGAGCAAGTTTTAATTTGAGCATCCAAAATACTTGACTCTAAACAAATTGAACTAGACTTTAGTTTTTCAATTTCAACATATGCAAGTTTCAGCTTATCATCACACGAATCATGCGCCAGTTTCAGTTCTTCAAATTCAGCATGTACTGATCTAGCAATTTTCAATCCAAAAAGCAAAATTTGACATGATTCACAAGATTCATCATCTGGAATAGCAGCCTTAAGCCTATTAATTTCAAAATTCAAACTATCAACAACAAGATCATGTTTCTTCACTTTCTTTTTGTATTTTTTAAGCTCATTTGTCAATTTAAGCACAGCACGTGATAAATCAGTATAAGAGGGTTTTACCTCATCAGGGTCACTGTAGAGATCATTATCATCAATAAGTTCTTCACTGCTTGCCATAAAGCACATCCCTGTGAAGTCCACCTCTTTTGCCTTCTTGTTATCATCCCCATTGTCACTTTCAGAGTCAACATCACTTAATCAACATCACTTAATCCAATCTCCTCAAGTGCTGAGAGCACCTTGTTGACCGCCTTTCGATGATTTTGCTTCTTGCTTGAATCACACTTGAATTTTGAATGCCGAGCTGGTGCTTTGTTATCTTTGGACTCCTTACCTCTCATCTTAGGATAATTCACCTTTATGTGGTTTGGCTCACCACATTCAAAGCATCTAATTGGACCTCCTCTCCTTCTTGATCTGACATTGTTGATTGCTTTAGTCACTCTGTTTGAGAAGAGTACAAGCTGTTCTTCTAGGATCTCCTCCAATTGTTCATCTGAAATAGCACTCAAGGCAGACAAAGAAAAACTAGAAGAACTTGATGAACTGTCAGTTTGGTTAGTCACTAAACCCAAAGAATTTGACTTGTTTATCCTAGCCAAAATATCAATCTCATGTGTTTTCATCTTGGAATAAAGATCATTTAAAGTGAGTGTTTCCATGTTAACAGAATGATTGATAGTAGTGACTAAAACCTCCCAGACAGTCATATCTAAAGCATTCAAAATTTATCGAGCATTGTCAGAATCAGAATATATAACATCAACTGATTGCAAATCACTAACAATTTTATTGAAACGATCAAAAAGAGCATCAACAGATTCACCCGGTTTCATCTCAAATTTAGAGTACTCCTTTTGAATTGGTTACGGCGAACACCTTTATGATTTTGAACCTTCATGAAAATCGGCAAGTGTAGTCCAAATTTTGTTAGCGATTTAATGTTGGCAATTCGACAAACTCATTCCTACTTAAACCTTGCAATAATATGTTTCTAGCTTTAGCATTAGCTTCAACATCAACAGTATTGTTGCTGGTAATAACAGTAGGTACCTCATAAGGATTTTCAACTTTTTGCCAGATGACATTACCTTGTGCTTACAGAAATACTTCCATACGTGTTTTCCAGTAGATGTAATCTGATCCATCGCAGTATGGAGGCTTACCTGAGAACCAATCTCGATCTGATGCCATTGCAACCTTGCTCTGATACCACTTGTAAGATCGTAATGGCAATAAGAAGGGGGGCTGAATGATTGTAGAGATATGACCTCCAAATCCAATCTTCAACTTGTGCACTAAAGCTCCTGGAACCTCACGTGAGTCTCGGAAGAACTTTCTGAAAGAGCTACCTCGGTATACGGCAAGATCAACAAACCAAGAAACAAAGTTGAACGAATCTGAACTTTATATATCAAACTTGATTTGTGTCTACAAAGCGCTCATCAAGCACCCCTCAAAGCCCCAGATCGAAGGACCTCTAAACCGCAGCAACATAGCAAGAAAGCTACGGTCAAAAACCCTATTTTCAGCCCGTGAGCTCTCCAACGAGCTCTCCTCTATTTATCTCCTTGAGTCTGACCATATCCAACATGAATACGAGTACTGACTCTATCTCTACGACAATTAAGGAACCTGAAATCCTTCCTAACACAGGTTTTAGCAAATGTCAAAACTTTCCAAAACCAATCTTTCCATATCTCCTTTTTCGTGTTGTAAGCTTCCAAAATGCCCTCCTGGAACTTCTCCACGAATTCAGCTACCCTTTGATCTCCACGTGCTCCAGTGCAATCCCAACCATCTTGTAACATCCACGACCTCCTACACCTCAGATCTCCCCATCCTAGTCCAAGTCTTCTTCGTCACGACCATAGTTGTCTCCACGCTCAACCTGCACATGCAAAGATCAAAGAAACACAAAACCATGGCACAAGTTCTCTAACTTGTCCATCCATTAGCTTACTCACACCCATAAACACTATCATGAATCATGCAACAAGATAAAGCTCATGAATTTAACTTATCCTCAGTCAAATCCCCAACACGACAATTTTTCATAGCATAATCGGAACTACCGCCATATTAGCTGTAACATCCCAAACAATGGTATGTGTTTAAAATGTAATAAAATGAGGATAAATTAAAACTTTTGATGCCTCATGATGTCATTTGAAATTTTCTAGAAATTTTCCCCTAGTAATTCCTATTTTCTAAGATCAATGTTTCTATTGATGGAAATTGTTGTCCTCAAAAACTCCTTGATCAAATCTTGTGATAATCCTCTGAAAATATTTTTCCTATAAACTAGATCATACTAGTAACCTCTCTGAAAGATTTCATAATTTTTAGATTTTATTTGCTATTTCAAAAGAGCAAGTCAAACCAGCTTGAACTCTAGTCAAACCTCTAGGGCAGCAGCTTGTGAATTTTCTGGAGAGCAATGCATTACATAAAAATTTCTGGAAAAATTACATAAGGTTTTTCTCTGATCCAGAAAGCTTCCATAAAAATTTAAGAATTTTTGAAGATACGGAGCTATCTCTAAAAATTACCCAAATCACCTCAGCCTTATTTCCACAAAATCTGAATTCACTATTCCTCTGACTCGAACCAGACTCAGGTCCGGCCCGAGCCGACTTGGCTTGACCAAGTCACATAATCGCGCGTCACATGCAGCCGTCCGATGGGCAATCAACGGCCATGATCGCGTACCGCTTCGGCCAGTTATAAAACTCCTCGCGCATTGTCGACCGTTGGATCTCGATCCAACGGCCCACCTCGATTCCTCTCGCGCGCTCGCGGCTGAGTCGCTGCGTTGCGGGCCCGGGCTATCAGGCCCGTCTCCTACCTCGTGCTGGCAAGCGGGCAGAGTCCGCGTGCCACGTCGCCGCGCGCGCTGCCAACTCCGTCACCGCGCGGCAACACCGTCAATCCACCGCCCCTCTCGGCCAATCCTCAGCTTCGCCGGTTGACGCCGCTTCCATTTCTGTCACCGCCCGGGGATAATACCCCTTCTCCCACCCGTTGGAAGCCATTCCTCCTCTCGGTGGCTGAGGAGGAAGGCGCTGGTTTGAGCTCAGCTCAAAGGTGAGCTCCCTCCACATGGTCTCCCCTTCTTCCTCTCCCTTCACCACTCCTATGAGCGCTGGTTTGAGCCCTTGTCTCTTTGTGTAGCTCACGGTTGAGAGGCGTGCTCCCCGCTGCCCCAGAGCTCGCACCCGAGGCCACCACCTTACCATCTTCATCTTCGGTGAGTTTTCTTCTTCCTTAAGTGTGTCACCATCCGCCATTTGGTCTTAGGAGGAAAACCCCTCAACCAATTTTGTATTTCGTCCACAGGAGCTCAAGGAATTTCACTTTTCCCCATTTTCGGCTGCCGAAGCCCTTTTCTTCTCCGGCGATGGCACGGTGAGCCTCTCGTCGATTATTTGTTCTCACACCACCTGAGGACCTCACTTGTGCTCTCCCGACCACTCACTCCTTGTCTCCTTCACTAGGTCGACCCCTCCACGGTGAAGCCTCTCCGCCGCCTCGGGTTCTCGTCGCCGGCTCGACTCCAGCAACCCATCCACCTCCGGGTCATCGTGGTGACTCCCTCGAGCCCCTCTATTGCTTATGCGCACACTAGCTAGGTCTTTTAGCCCTTGGGTTGCGATATGCACCGTAGCCGCAGCGTCGCCTCCGCTCATCGCCGCCGCGCCGCCGCGTCGGACCACCTCCGGCAACGCCGTTTGTGCCGTCGTGTGCGCCAGGTGGTGGGCTTTCCATTTTGAGCACCCACTCGCGCCGCCGCGCCCTGCTTCGCCAGTGAGCCGCCGGGGAATCTCGCGGTCGTGCGCCCGAGAGCGTGGCGCGTTCCGCCCGCCACTGTAGCAGGTCATTAAAGGCTAATGATTGTTTAGATTTTAATGACTGTCTTAAGGAGGTTAGCGAGTCTATTACAGGTGGGGCCGAGCACAGTAAGCAAGGTGTATTTATCGGTTTAGATCTGTGTATGGCAAGTGGGCCCAGGAACTTAAGTGCACAGTGGTGAACCCATGGACCGGCCATAGACCCTCGGTCCATGCACTATGCTGTGGACCGGGTGTATGACATGTGGACCCCACATGTCAGGCCAATTCGGAAATTCAAATGGAAAATAGAAAATGGCACTGTTCTAGTGATCCCACTGGTCAGTGAGTTGGGCTAGAGTAGGCTGGGTATAAAAAGTATTGTATGTTTATATGATTTTCCGAAATGCTTTATTTGTGAACTGAAAAATTGGTTAAACTTCAAAATTGCATAAGTAATTCATTTTAGCTCCAAAATTGATCATTCAAATTTTGTTAGTTTCCTTTTAAAGTGTAATTTAATATAAAAATGGTTTGAACCATGTTACTATTCCAGAAATCACATTTGGCAAAATTACTTTAGGTCTAGTATTATTGTTGCACTAAAAATTTCTCTAACTTTAAAAATGCATAAGTATTTCTCTGTAACTCCAAAAAGAGTAACCTCAATTTTGTTAGAATCCTCTGTTAATGTAGTGTATTGTAAAATAGGTTGTGAGCATGATACTATTACTGAAAATCTTATTTTGCATGTAACTTGAGTACTACTTTCATAACTTTGAAAAATCATAGAAAATTCATCTTAGCTCCAAATGAGGTGAATCAAATTCCATTGTTCATCTCATGTGGTGCTCTGCCTACCATAAAAATTTCAAGTGCACCACTATTCTGGAAATTTTCACCAAAATAATTAATTAGGATGAACAGTGACCGATACCAGTTAATTTGGATTTTCCAGAAAACCGACATTCAAACTGATTTAACTTTTGCATGGAACATCCAAATAAATTGATTCTTGTTGCTAAATTCATCTAAAATCATGCTCTACCTTCTGTGAATTTTTCATGAATTTTGGATGATTTTAAATTTTTGGGTCTTTTTGGTGTTATTCGTTCTTATTGTGCTTTCGACTTCCTTCGCTAGGTTCAAACGAAATTATTGATTGCGCGAGTGACCCTCTGCAGCAAGATAATCATCCTCAGCAAGGCAAGCAGTTTGATCATAAATGTCTCATTACTTTCAATTCTAATACTTTGTTTACAAATTTATGTATGCATGCTTTTGTGTCAAAGTAATTTTCCCGATTAGAGGTATCTATTCCTATTGCATGGTTGCCCTTAAATTGTTATCCCCTGCCACAAAACATAAGTTATTAACATCGCTGGTGAATTAGAGCCCGGTGATTTAATTATGCTCTTTTATTGTCTTTGTGGTGTCATGCTTAGAAATGCTTAGCTACCGGTAGAATTGGGCGGTTATCGACTTAGTCGATAACCTTGATCACACAAAATTATTATTATCATTATGCTCAGCACCTTGTGCTTTGTTACTTTATAAAGTCAAAAACTGAAAATAAAAATGAAATGTTTGAGACTTGGGCACAATGGTTGATGGTGTGATCTTATGGTGTGATAGAATGGTGCCTAAGTCAATCAAGAACCGAGTTACTTGCGCCACCGTACCGAGCAATTTGCGTACTAACCATATGGGAGGGATATGGGACCTCTCTTGACTTAGTACTTTGGCGTGTGTTAACTCCGGGTCGTATGGTGGATGTGTCTGTTGTGTTGAAAAAGAAACTTGTGTGTGTTTGGGTGAGTAGTGGTGGAGGTTATCCACTGCAAGGAGGATCGTCCTTTATAAGGAGGTGAGCATCTTTGATGACTCCGCATCAACGTTTGGGGCTTCCTCCCATATGGGCGACTCGTAGTTAATACACAATATTAGAAACGTCTCGTAGGACTTAGCTCTGCGGCATACCAAAGGAAGTGTGCTTTATCGCGTGGCATTAAGGAGCAGTCTGACATGTGGGTACATTGGTACACCCCTGCAGGGTTCAAACTATTCGAATAGCCTCGTCCTAGGTTATGGACACGCTTGGATACGCCCTGTGAGAACTAGACTACAACATTTAATTAAAACTTAATGTGGGTGGTATGAATGGGGAATTCATGCTATTGTTGTGGTGGCTATTGGGTTAGCCACTTCCAGGATGTCTTGTTATTATTATTACTTAGTATCTCGCTGTTTTTGTCCAATAAAATCATATTGTAAAATTGCTTTTAAATCTATTACACTATTGCAAATGAAAACTTGCTTTATGCTGAAAATGAGTCTAGAGCCTCCTCCACTTAAATAAACTCGCATGTAGCTAAATATATAGGTCTGTTACTCTACACGTTAGTATTGCGAGTACATTTTTGTACTCATTTGCTTTGCTTAATAAATTGTTGCAGAGGAAGAAGTGGATCCCCAAGGGATGCACTTTTGTGAGATGTGCTGCGGGTTCGATGACTAGGTTGGTGGCCCGGTTGGTTGCCTTGTGGGTTAAAGGCACACTAATTGGTTTTTGTTTATCGCCATCTTATGGCACCTTGCTTCCGCTGTTATTTTAGACTCTTTAGTTGTCATTTGGCCGGTCGGCCCCTTTTGTAATAACTCTATATTGTATGTCCTCTTAATTGCTTAGTTGTATTTTGGATTCTATGTGTTGAATGGAATTGATGCATAATTTTTGTATGGGGTATATGTATTGCACTTCTGGGAAGTACATATGCACCGAGAGTCGTGATATTTGATTTGTAGTGCTTAAATCATTTTAATGGTTAAGTATTACAAGTTAAATACCCCAGATTCTCACAAAAGTTGGTATCAGAGCCAGGCTAACCGTAGAAACCACTAGCTTAGTCGTCCTTAGGATATTTTGAAAAACTTAGTTTCAAATGTCAAATGGTTTATGAAAACTTAAGTAAGTTCTCAGATTTTACTCCTTGCCTATCCTAGATTGCTCACCTTCCCTTCTCCTTAATTTAGATTTGAAAAGTTGTTTCCTCTCATCTTTACTTCAAAAGATAGTTGTTATCGTTTAAATTCGGTTTTGGGATTCAATGAGTGTTGTAAAATTGAAGTGTTGGCTGTCCTTTGATGAAGATTAGAAGCTTTAGAAGTTGGAAATTTCCGCTTGGAGCATAGATACAAAATCTGGACAGCAAGTACAAGTTTTGGACAACAAGCACCTAGTTCTTCGATAGGGCTGAAAATGAGAGGATAATTCAACTAAAACTTGTGGGGTTTAAATGGGTAAGATGTGATATTAGATAGCTAGTGTCTAACACACCCTTAGATGGTTTTTACCATGATCTTTAGATGCAATATGACTTGAGTTGTGTTCTGAAATTTTCTTCTCAAACCGATTGCTTGTTCATTCAATACAAGTTAGTCGTACCGAGAAGTTGAATATTATGTCTTATAGTTTTGTATTGGATCTTATGCCTTTTTGCAATTGTTGGAGTTCATTCCTTGCTGGTTAAATGATTGTAATTGGGTTAGGGTAATATCTTATTTCCCTAGTCGATAGCTCTTCTACTGCTACCTTTCGTCTCTAGTTTTTGGGTTTTTGTTGCTAACCCGCCTTGATGAAACAGGATGGCTGGACGAACACGCAGCAGCCAGGGTCCACCAGCTGGTTCGGATGAGGAGCTCCCACCTCCTCCGACCATGGCTGAGGTTCTCGCTCAGATTGAGCAGAATCGCATGGATCAGACAAGGATCCTAGAGGCGATTGCACGGAACACCTCCAACCTTTCTGGTGCCTCCGGATCAGGAGGGGGAGGTGGCCATCATCAGAGGGGGGGACTCTCAGAGTTCCTTCGCACACAGCCACCCACCTTTTCACGGTCCGAGGACCCACTCGACGCAAATGATTGGTTGCATCTTGTCGAGCGGAAGCTCGATGTCGCTCAGTGCCAGGAGCAGAAGAAGGCACTCTTTGCCTCCCATCAGCTGGAGGGGGCAGCACTCTTATGGTGGGAGAACTTCCTCGCCATGCAGCCCGAGGGCCGGGCTATCACTTGGGCGGAGTTTCGCACTGCTTTCCGGCGAGCTCATGTTCCCGCTGAAGTGATGAAGATTAAGAAGAAGGAATTCTCGGTGCTCAAGCAAGGGCGCAGATCTGTGACTGAGTACCTCCATGACTTCAACCACCTCTCTCGGTACGCCCCTGAGGACGTGCCCACTGATGAGGCTAAGTAGGAGAAGTTCATGGGTGGCTTGTCTGAGGAGCTTCAGGACAAGCTGTCTATCGTTGACTTCCCCGACTTCCAGTCATTGGTCGACAAGGCTATTGTCGCCGAGCACAAGGCAAGGGCGCTAGGCGATTCTCGCAAGCGCAAGTGGGAGGCCCAAAATTCAGCAAAGGCCAGTTTTTCTCGTTCTCATGGCGGGCAAGCCCCGGTGCATCACTCTTAGACTCCACCACCACCGAGGGCACCAGCGTTTGTACCATGCCCACCGCAGGCCGTGTCTCAACCACGTGCACCTGCGAGACAGTAAGGAGGCCCCCGCAACCCGGCTGCCGATGTTACCTGTTTCTTCTGCAACAACAAGGGGCATTATGCTAATCATTGCCCTAAGAAGGCTGGAGCGGCCCCTCGTCCTAATGGAGGGCACGGGCAAGGAAATGGCCAAGATCAGAAGGCTAATCAGAAGGCCCGGAATGTGGGAAGCGGTCGAGTCAACCATATCTCGGCCGAGGAAGCTCAGGAGGCACCCAACGTCGTGTTGGGTACGCTTCTTGTCAACTCTCAACCAGCTACCGTTTTATTCGATTCTAGAGCTTCCCATTCATTTATATCAAAGTCTTTTGCTGCACTTAGTAATCTTCAAATTGTTCCTATGCATGTCCCGTTGATTATTCATTCTCCAGGGTCGATAATGAGAGCTGAATATGAATGTCGGGATGTTTCTATTGAGATTGGAGGAGTGGGATTTTTAGCAAACCTCATCCTCATCAATTCAGCAGGATTGGATGTGATACTTGGCATAGATTGGCTGTCCTAACACTTGGGGCAAATCGATTGTGCCAGAAAATTCATCTCCCTCACAAGTCCATCCGGCGAGCAAGTTGAAATTTCTCCGAAGCTGCAAGAACCACATCTTTATGCACTTGAAGCAAAGCCAACTTTGGAGATTCATGAAGTCCCAGTGGTGTGGCTCATCACTGTGGGGCTGTCCTATAATCTTTGTAAAGAAGAAAGACAAGACTCTGCGTATGTGCGTTGATTACCGTCCGTTGAATGCTGTGACGGTGAAGAACAAGGCCCCGTTGCCTCGGATTGACGATCTTTTAGATCAATTGACCGGTGCTCAGGTATTCTCCAAGATTGATCTAAGATTGGGCTACCATCAAGTCCGAATCAGGCCTGAAGATATCCCGAAGACAGCTTTCTCTACTCGCTACGGATTGTATAAGTGTACAGTCATGTCTTTCGGCTTGACGAATGCTCCTTCTCTTTTCATGAATCTTATGAATATGGTATTCATGGAGTATTTGGACAAGTTTGTGGTGGTCTTCATTGATGATGTCCTCATCTACTCGAAGAATGATGAAGAGCATGCTGAACATCTGAAGCTAGTATTGGGAAAACTTCGCGAACATCAACTCTATGCGAAGTTCAGCAAGTGCTAGTTTTGGTTGAAGGAAGTGGCATTCTTGGGCCATGTTCTTTCAGTGAAAGGCGTCGCCGTTGATTCTAGCAAGGTCAGTGAGGTGCTCTCATGGGGTCAGCCCAAGTCAGTGAATGACGTGAGGAGTTTTCTCGGTTTAGCGGGATACTATCGTTGCTTTATTGAGAACTTCTCCAAGATTGCGAAGCCAATGACAGAATTGCTCAAGAAGGACAAGAAATATGTGTGGTCCGTGGATTGTGAGAAGAGTTTTCAAGAGCTCAAGAAGAGATTAACCTCAGCTCCAGTTCTTGTTCTTCCCGACGTCCACCGAAGCTATGCAAGAGGGCAAGGTAGTGGCTTATGCATCGAGACAATTGAGGCCTCATGAACTCAATTATCCGACCCATGACTTGGAATTAGCTACAGTGGTTCATGCACTGAAGATTTGGCGATATTACCTCATCGGTAATCATTGCGAAGTGTATTCGGATCACAAAAGTTTGAAGTACTTGTTCACCCAACCGGATCTGAACCTTAGGCAAAGAAGGTGGTTGGAATTGATCAAAGATTATGATATGGGTCTCCAATACCATCCGGGCAAAGCTAATGTTGTTGCCGATGCTCTCAGTCGCAAGGTTTATTACAATACCTTGATGCTCAAGGAGCAGCAGCCCGCCCTTTATGAAGAATTTCAGCGGCTCAACTTGGGAGTGGTTGAGCATGGTTCTCTCGCTGCCCTGGTTGTGCAACCAACCTTAGAAGATCAGATCAAGGCTGCACAACAAATAGACGAAGGTGTGAATCAGATCAAGCAGAATATCAAGAATGGAACAGCCAAGTGCTTCTCAAAAGATGACAATGGTGTTGTATGGTTCCGAAAGCGCCTTGTTGTTCCGAAGATCATGGAATTGCGGAATGTCATCCTCCGCGAGGCCCATGATTCTCCTTTGTCCATTCATCCCGAGGCCACAAAGATGTATCAAGATCTCCGTTAGAGGTTCTGGTGGACCCGAATGAAACGAGAAATTGCAGAGTTTGTTGCCAAGTGCGACGTATGTCGTCGTGTGAAGGCCGAACATCAACGTCCAGCGGGCTTGCTACAACCCTTGCAAGTGCCTGAATGGAAGTGGGATTCTATCGGCATGGACTTCATCACCGGTCTACCCCGTACCTCAAAAGGGAAAGATGCCATATGGGTTATCATTGATCGGTTAACGAAAGTAGCCCATTTTCGGCCACTACGGGCTAAGATTTGTGTTGGTACCTTGGCGGACCTCTACATATCCCGTATTGTGAGTTTGCATGGTGTGCCCAAGACGATTGTTTCAGATCGTGGTTCACTCTTTACCTCCCAGTTTTGGCATAGTTTGCAAGAGGCTATGGGAACTCGTCTTTCTTTTAGCACAGTGTATCATCCTCAAACTGATGGCCAAACTGAGAGAGTTAATCAAGTGTTGGAAGATATGCTCCGTGCTTGTGTTCTCTCCTATGGGGAAGAATTGGGAGAAGTGTTTGTCGTTCGCCGAGTTCTCCTACAACAACAACTTTCAAGCTAGTCTTGGCATGGCACTATTTGAGGCATTATATGGGAGAAAGTGTAGAACCTCCTTGAATTGGTCAAAAACCGGTGAAAGACCATTCTTTGGCCCCGACTCGATTAATGAGGTCGAAAGTCAAGTTCGGTTGATTCGAGATCGGTTGCGCACGGCTCAATCAAGGCAAAAGAGCTATGCGGATTATCGCCGTCGTGAGTTGAGCTTTGAGCCTAATGACTTTGTTTATCTTAAAGTCTCTCGTCTGAAGGGTCATCAGCGATTTGGCGTCAAAGGCAAGTTAGCTCCTCGATATGTTGGACCTTACCGCATCATTGAGAAGAAAGGAGCGGTTGCCTACAAGTTGGAATTGCCCGCTGCACTTGAAGGTGTGCACGATGTCTTTTATGTGTCTCAATTGAAGAAGTGCCTTCGCATTCCAACCGAGGAAGCTCCATTGGAGAGTCTCGATGTACAAGGAGACTTGACCTACAAAGAGCGTCCTCTTCGCATCCTTGAAGAAGCTGAACGAAGAACAAGGAATCGTGCCATCAATTTCCTTAAAGTTCAGTGGACAAATCACACCGAGGATGAAGCAACTTGGGAAAGGGAGGATCGCCTGCGTGCGGACTACCCATCTTTCTTTTCCGAGTAATCCGAATCTCGGGACGAGATTCTTGTAAGGGGGGGGGGAGGTTTTGTAACATCCCAAACAATGGTGTGTATTTCAAATGTAATAAAATGAGGATAAGTTAAAACTTTTGATGCCTCATGATGTCATTTGAAATTTTCTAGAAATTTTCCCCTAGTAATTCCTATTTTCTAAGGTCAATGTTTCTATTGATGGAAATTGTTGTCCTTAAAAAATCCTCGATCACATCTTGTGATAATCCTCTGAAAATAATTTTCCTATCAACTACATCATACTAGTAACCTCTCTGAAAAATTTCATAATTTTTAGATTTTATTTGCTATTTCAAAAGAGCAAGTCAAACCAGTTTGAACTCTGGTCAAACTTCTAGGGCAGCGGTTTGTGAATTTTCTGGAGAGCAATTCAGTGCATAAAAATTTCTGGAACAATTATACAAGATTTTTCTCTAATCCAGCAAGCTTCCATAAAAATTTCAGAATTTTTGAAGTTTCGGAGCTATCTCTAAAAATTCCCCAAATCACCTCAGCCTTATTTCCACAAAATCTGAATTCACTATTGCTCTGACTCGAACCAGACTCAGGTCCGGCCCAAGCCGACTTGGCTCGACCAATTCACTTAATCGCACGTCACATGCAGTCGTCCGATGGGCAATCAGTGGCCACGATCGCGTATCGCTTTGGCCAGTTATAAAACTCCTCGCGCATTGTCGACCGTTGGATCTCGATCCAACGGCCCGCCTCAATTCCTCTCGCGCGATCGCGCGCTTGCGGCTGAGTCGCTGCGTTGCGGGCCCGGGCTATCAGGCCCGTCTCCTACCTCGCGCTGGCAAGCGGGCAGAGTCCGTGCGCCACATCTCCGCGCGTGCTACCAACTCCGTCACCGCGCGGCAACGCCGTCAATCCACCACCCCTCTCGGCCAATCCTCAGCTTCGCTGGTTGACACCGCTTCCATTTCCGTCGCTGCCCGGGGATAATACCCCTTCTCCCGCCCGTTGGAAGCCATTCCTCCTCTCGGCAGCTGAGGAGGAAGACGCTGGTTTGAGCTCAGCTCAAAGGTGGGCTCCCTTCGCGTGGTCTCCCCTTCTTCCTCTCCCTTCACCGCTCCTATGAGCGCTGGTTTGAGCCCTTGTCTCTTTGTGTAGCTCACGGTTGAGAGGCGTGCTCCCCGCTGCCCCAGAGCTCGCACCCGAGGCCACCGCCTTACCATCTTCATCTTCGGTGAGTTTCCCTCTTCCTTAAGTGCGTCACCATGCACCATTTGGTCTTAGGAGGAAAACCCCTCAACCAATTTTGTATTTCGTCCATAGGAGCTCAAGGAATTTCACTTTTCCCCATTTTCGGCCGCCGAAGCCCTTTTCTTCTCCGGCGACGGCATAGTGAGCCTCTCGTCGATTATTTGTTCTCACACCACCTGAGGACCTCACTTGTGCTCTCCCGACCACTCACTCCTTGTCTCCTTCACCAGGTCGACCCCTCCATGGTGAAGCCTCTCCGCCGCCTCGGGTTCTCATCGCCGGCTCGACTCCGGAAACCCCTCCACCTTCGGGTCATCGTGGTGAGTCCCTGGAGCCCCTCTATTGCTTATGCGCATGCTAGCTAGGTCTTTTAGCCCTCGGGTGGAGATATGCACCGTAGCTGTAGCGTCGCCTCCGCTCATCGCCGTCGCGCCGCCGCGTCGGACCACCTACGGCCTCGCCGTTGGTGCCGTCGTGTCTTGCCGGTGGTGGGCTTTCCATTTTGAGCACCCACTCGCGCCGTCGCGCCGCCAGCCGGGCGAGCAGCAGGGAATCTCGCGATCATGGCGCCCTAGGCGTGGCGGCGTTCAGACCACCATCAGAAAGGTGTCATTAAAGGCTAATGATTGTTTAGATTTTAATGACTGTCTTAAGGAGGTTAGCGAGTCTATTACAGGTGGGGCCGAGCACAGTAAGTAAGGTGTATTTATCGGTTTAGATTTATGTGTGGCAAGTGGGCCCGGGAACTTAAGTGCACAGTGGTGAACCCATGGACCGGCCATAGACCCTCGGTCCATGCACTATGCTGTGGACCGGCTGTATGACATGTGGACCCCACATGTCAGGCCAATTTGGAAATTCAAATGGAAAATAGAAAATGGCACTGTTCTAGTGACCCCACTAGTCAGTGAGTTGGGCTAGAGTAGGCTGGGTATAAAAAGTATTGTATGTTTATATGATTTTCCAAAATGCTTTATTTGTGAACTGAAAAATTGGTTAAACTTCAAAATTGCATAAGTAATTCATTTTAGCTCCAAAGTTGATGATTCAAATTTTGTTAGTTTCATTTTTAAGTGTACTTTAACATAAAAATGGTTTGAACCATGTTACTTTTCCAGAAATCACATTTGGCAAAATTACTTTAGGTCAAGTGTTATTGCTGCACTAAAAATTTCTCTAACTTTAAAAATGCATAAGTATTTCTCTGTAACTCCAAAAAGAGTAAAATCAATTTTGGTAGAATCCTCTGTTAATGTAGTTTATTGTAAAATAGGTTGTGAGCATGATACTGTTTCTAAAAATCTTATTTTGCATGTAACTTGAGTACTACTTTCATAACTTTGAAAAATCATAGAAAATTCATCTTAGCTCCAAATGAGGTGAATCAAATTCCATTGTTCATCTCATGTGGTGCTCTCCCTACCATAAAAATTTCAAGTGCACCACTATTCTGGAAATTTTCACCAAAATAATTAATTAGGATGAACAGTAACTGGTACCAATTAATTTGGATTTTCCAGAAAACCGACATTCAAACTATTATAACTTTTGCATGGAACATCCAAATAAATTGATTCTTATTGCTAAATTCATCTAAAATCATGCTCTAACTTCTGTGAATTTTTCATGAATTTTTGATGATTTTGAATTTTTGGGTCTTTTTGGTGTTATTCGTTCTTACTATGCTTTCGACTTCTTTCGCTAGGTTCAAACGAAATTATTGATTGCGCGAGTGACCCTCTGCAGCAAGATAATCATCCTCAGCAAGGCAAGTAGTTTGATCATAAATGTCCCATTACTTTCAAGTCTAATACTTTGCTTACAAATTTATGTATGCATGCTTTTGTGTCAAAGTAATTTTCCCGATTAGAGGTAGCTATTCCTATTGCATGGTTGCCCTTAAATTGTTATCCCCTGCCACAAAACATATGTTATTAACATCGCTGGTGAATTAGAGCCTGGTGATTTAATTATGCTCTTTTATTGTCTTTGCGGTGTCATGCTTAGAAATGCTTAGCTACCAGTAGAATTGGGCGGTTATCGACTTAGTTGATAACCTTGATCACACAAAATTATTATTATCATTATGCTCAGCACCTTGTGCTTTGTTACTTTATAAAGTCAAAAACTGAAAATAAAAATGAAATATTTGAGACTTGGACACAATGGTTGATGGTGTGATCTTATGCTGTGATGGAATAGTGCCCAAGTCAATCAAGAACCGAGTTACTTGCGCCACCGTACCGAGAAATTTGCGTACTAACCACATGGGAGGGATATGGGACCTCTCTTGACTTAGTACTTTGGCGTGTGTTAGCTCCGGGTCGCATGGTGGATGTGTGTGTTGTGTTGAAAAAGAAACTTGTGTGTGTTTGGGTGAGTAGTGGTGGAGGTTATCCACTGCAAGGAGCATCGTCCTTTATAAGGAGGTGAGCATCTTTGATGACTCCGCATCAACGTATGGGGCTTCCTCCCATATGGGCGACTCGTAGTTAATACACAATATTGGAAACGTCTCGTAGGACTTAGCTCTGCCGGCATACCAAAGGATGTGTGCTTTATCACGTGGCATTAAGGAGCGGTCTGACATGTGGGTACATTGGTACACCCCTACAGGGTTCAAACTATTCGAATAGCCTCGTCCTAGGTTATGGACACGCTTGGATACGCCCCGTGAGAACTAGACTACAACATTTAATTAAAACTTGATGTGGGTGGTATGAATGGGGAATTCATGCTATTGTTGTGGTGGCTATTGGGTTAGCCACTTCCAGGATGTCTTGTTATTATTATTACTTAGTATCTCGCTGTTTTTGTCCAATAAAATCATATTGTAAAATTGCTTTTAAATCTATTACACTATTGCAAATGAAAACTTGCTTTATGCTGAAAATGAGTCTAGAGCCTCCTCCACTTAAATAAGCTCGCATGTAGCTAAATATATAGGTCTGTTACTCTACACGTCAGTCTTGCGAGTACATTTTTGTACTCATTTGCTTTGCTTAATAAATTGTTGCAGAGGAAGAAGTGGATCCCCAAGGGATGCACTTTTGTGAGATGTGTTGCGGGTTCGACGACTAGGTTGGTGGCCCGGTTGGTTGCCTTGTGGGTTAAAGGCACACTAATTGACTTTTGTTTATCGCCATCTTATGGCACCTTGCTTCCGTTGTTATTTTAGACTCTTTAGTTGTCATTTGGCCAGTCGGCCCCTTTTGTAATAACTCTATATTGTATGTCCTCTTAATTGCTTAGTTGTATTTTGGATTCTATGTGTTGAATGGAATTGATGCATAATTTTTGTATGGGGTATATGTATTGCATACGGGAAGTACATATCTTGAGAAATCGTGATATTTGATTTGTAATGCTTAAATCATCTTAATGGTTAAGTATTACAACTTAAATACCCCGGGTTCTCACACATGGTCGTACCGCTCGAAACACTACGGAACTACCGCTCTTCGTGAAATCTCAAAGTCTTCCATAAACACACTCTCTGGAAAATCCATACCTTTATCACACGGTCATACTGACTAGCGGTATTACCGACGTTCAAAGCACGGTCATACCGTTCTGCGGTCATACCACGCCAAGACTACAGTTCTTCCGATTTTCACTTAACAGTGCTTGTCAGAAACTCTCTCTCTATGAAAAACCTATCGCGGTACTACCGTTGTTGAAATAACGGTACTACTGTAAAAGCCGGTACTACCGCAATCCATTACGCGGTTATACCGCTCAGCAAGAAAAACCAATGTCCGAAAAGCAAGTGTTCTGGTTTTTCCATATCGCCAAAAACACAACGGTATTACTGATGTGCGGTACTACCGCAAATTACCAAACGGTACTACCGCACCACTGAAATGCGCAAAGAACTCATAACCAAGCCCTGAGACACGTGGACACTCCAGATGATTTGGGCTGATCGGACCACGCTTCAAAACCGTCGGATTTAGGAGCACTGTAGAAAGTCCAAACGTTCCCTTTGATTTCATCCGTCAGATTTCAATCCAAAGGCTCACAATCCTTGAAGAGTTCGGATGGTCCAAACGTTCCTCTCAATATGAGCCGTTAGATTAGGATCTAATGGTTTGAGCAAAACACGCGTTCGGAATCTAGACAAACGATACTACTCACCGCAACAGCGGTCATCTGCAGACTCGATAGTACCGCACATTAAAAGCCGGTACTACCGCTCTGAAGAAAACCAGAAACTCCAAAAACAAGCCTTCTGGAAATATTGAACTGCCAACACAAATGCGGTTGAACCGTCCTGCGATAATACCGCGAAAGCAACGCCGGTACTACCGTTAAATCTGACAAAAGCTGATTTTCGACAGAATTCAACAGAGCTCAAAAGCAAGTCAACATCTAAGATCCAAAGCATGTTCCAGAGACAATGTATTCATCTTAAAACACCAAGACTAAGTCTTATTCTCAATGTGTTCATCATCAAATATCATGACCAAAAACCTCCTGGTCTTACAAGTTCGGACGGTTCGAACATTCCTCTCAATATGAGCCGTCCGATCAAGATCTAACGGTTCGAGCAAAACACGCGTTCGGAACCTAGACAAACGGTACTACCATCAAGACATCGCGGTCATCTGCAGTACTCGGTAATCCGCATATTAAAAGCCGGTACTACCGCTTCCGAGAAAAACCAAAGTCCAAACACAAGCCTTCTAGAATTTTCATATTGTCAACAATCACACGGTTGTACCGTCCTGCGGTAGTTCCGCGGCCAAAACACCGGTACTACCGCAAAACCTGACAAAGGCTGATTTTCGACAGAGTTCAACAGAACTCAAAAGCATGTCAGCATCTAAGATCACAAGCATGTTCCAAAGTCAATGAATTCAACATTAAACACCAAGACTAAGTCTTTCTTATTGTCAATGTGTTCATCATCAAATATCATGACCAAAAACCTCCTGGTCTTACAGTGAAGGAAGCACACTGGTTAAGAGGGAAAAGCACAGAGAAGATCAAGACCAAGAGAAAGAGAACAATCTAGGGGGAAGGCAGGTTAAGCCCGAAAGAACCAATAGCCGAAAGCTACTGAGAGCAAAGAAAATTCAACCAAAAGGTCCTATTTTCGGGACTAATCGTTACAGGAGCTAAAAGGGCAGCCTATCAACAACACTTCTAACCTCACCTAACGGGATAGACACTCAAAACTGGGCCCGATCCTATCGAGGTTATTGGGATAAGAGGGATCAACTTTAATTTTGCCAACACGGTTCAGAGGAGACAAGGCATAAAGATCTATGAACAAGGTGAGAAGTGAGAATAGAGCAAGATAAGAGCAGAACAGAATAAGATGAGAAAAGAAATACTACTCATGTTACTATGTTGGTTTGCTTTAGAAAATAACTCTTTTTGAAACTCTTGACTAAAGCGACCATGCAAACTAAGGTCACGTCCTCTACCAATCGGCTCGATACAGTATTACGGCGCCAGTAGCACCTACCCGAGACCCTTTGTGCAATCGAGCTAGTCCTGTGATCCAAGGCTAGCTCAAGACAGTCAACAGAGATGGAATCACAACCATACAACAATCTAAAGATGAAGCAGACAAATTAATAATCACATAAGCCAAAGACCTTATGGTCCAAGTTGTTCTGAGGTGCCTCACTGGGCTTACAACAAAAGAGGTAGCAGCGAAAAACACCAAAACGCGTGGGGTCCATTCGACCAAGCCTCACAGAGCCATCGAGTGGAGGACGTCCCTAAGTCGCAAGGTCTTCGTAAAGCTCTTCTTCATAGAGCATTGTGCTCCTGTGGTCACCCTCCTCTCTTGAACAAGCAGAGGGCAAAAGCCATGAGTACATTGAATGTACTCGACAAGTCATAGGGGATGCATGCAAATAATAACCATGTAAAGCTTGACAAGGAATGGCTGCAAGGTTAGTTGGCAGAAAGCAATATTTGCAAGAAATACATTAAGTAGATTTCAAAGCACAAGCTGAAAGAAAACTCATAAGTAAGCAAGTTCTTTGAAACACTTGTGGACATCACATCCTGGCCGAACCTCACTTGTGATCACCACGATCACAAATCGAACTACACCAAACCGCACAAGACGAGCTCAAAGCCCACCACATTTTCATTTGAAAAGTCTACCCCTTGCGTGAAATCTCCAGGCATGACCATAACTGAGGCCACGGCTATTCGAATAGATCTTACACTCTGCAGAGGTTGTACACTTTACCCACAAGAGGTGATAAACGATCGACACATGTTTCCTTGGGCGTGTGAATCAAGTAGAGACCACCACCGAGTCTTTACAAAGGTCCACTTGACTCGGTTCTGCTCTCGCTAAGGTTTCGCCGTCCCGACCCCCTCTTGCGCCATTCCCATCAACACGAACCGACTCAAGCTTCTCTAATTATTGCACCGGTCCACCCCATCCCGGACATGTGGTTGCAAAAGGTGACCAGATCAATGGTTCAAGGTTAAGTCCTTAGTTGGTCGCTCGGGCAAGTCGTTCCACAACCCAATGTGCTTCTGCACCCACACTAGCCACCATCCATCCCGCCTGAGAGCATAAAACATTTGGGGTTCCTCCCACCAAAGGACCACCCTAGTCACGCACGACAATTTCATCGAGTGGCATTGCCACGGTTCCATAGTTCATTAGTCATATTTAACAATTAAGAATTAAGAAGTTGATACCATCATAAGCTACTGACATGACTAAGTATCAAATGAACCCAGTTGGTATTCAACGAGACCAACAACCTGACCCATCCTAAGGAGGTCAAGGAAACATGTCAACATGTATATCTCAAATAACCAAGGATGTCTTTACTGGCAAGAGGGCACAAGACTACTCCCAAAACCAATTGTATACAAATAGCCATGCATGATAAGTTAAAACAATATACATTTTGCAAAGATAGGTTCAACATGATCAAGGTCTATGACTTGCCTTCGATGAAGAAATGAGAAGCTTCTGTTGTTGTGGTTGGGTCCAAGAACTCCTCTGTAAAACCGGGATCTACACGTTCAAGAGAGCCAAAATAAGCAAAGCAAACTCCAACAAGAAGATCAAAAGAACTCACCAAGTAAGAGCCAAAGAAAGGTTACAAAGAAGATGAAAACCAGAGCTTGAATCGCTCAAGGAGGGCTCAAACGAGGGAGGTCTAGCTCAAAGGAGGAGGTCTAAGGTGCAGGGCAACAAACAAAGGCCAGGGTTGCCAAATGCTACTTCGTAACTGGGTAGTTATAAAGGTAGCTTTCGTGTATGCTATGAAACATGCAGAGGGATGTGACTAGTCAGATATGGGATTTGCCCCTCCTAACATAACAGGACAGATATCAATGGGCCCCTCAATGTGGTCAGATAAAGAAAGTGTATAGCCATGCCACTAGTGGTCGAAGAGTCGACCACATGAAGTTATCTGTCACTTGATTGATGTGACGACCAAAAACTCCCCGGGGTCACCTGGGAGGTCCATAAAGGCCAACCGAGAGGTCAGGTCCACCCAGAAGGTCCGTCAAGACTCCCCAAGAGATCTAGACCGCACAGAGGAACCTCAGGACCTCCCAAGAGGTCCCACAGGATCCCTCCTGGAGGTCCATCCAGACCACCGAGAGGTCCAATAGGACCACACAAAGATCTTTCAAGACCTCCTGGAGGTCCAAGGAAGGTCGTTGGGCTCAGGACCACCCCCAAGCTCATGACCATAACCCAAAGGAGGTCATGAGACTCAGGGATGACCCCAAGACCTCTGTGTAAATGAGCTAGTCCCAAGATCAGCTGCTAGCCCACACAGGAACGAAAGTGGTGACATCCAAAACGCATACTTTTATTTACAAATATCGGCAGAGTTGCTTACAAAAGCGGCCTTGGGCCGAACATAAAATACAAAAGGATCAAAGAGAACGGTGGTCCATCAGCACGCCACAGGCAACTGACTGGAGGCACAACCTAGTCGGTTTGGTCTTCTTCACTGTCAGAGTCTTCTCCTGCCAAAGGTTATATTGAGCAAGAGTGAGCACAACAACCGTGCTCGTAAGTCACACCCATGGATTAACAGAATGAGATGCATAATGGATATCTCAACAGAGGGCATAATATGGTTGATTTGCACAAAGCCAAGTTTCTTTCAATTACATATACTAAGTTCCAAGGCAGGTAATCTTATAATTAAAATTCATTTTCTCAAATCAATTTTATAGTTGGATAACATTCATCATCAAATGGTGAAAGATACCCTCCTGTCACAAGGCTCCCCGCCCAAAACCCATCGGGATAGCAATCCCAAAATCAGTTTATCAAATCTTTTCAAAACAAAAACAACATCTAACTAAGAGCAGCTTTGCCAGCATGTCCTTGACCGCGGACTCGGCTATTTGAATAGATTTTCACTCTGCAGAGGTGTACAGTTTTACCCACATGACATGATTTCTCCAGTTTATTTGGCATTCGTTAATGCTACCTCACACTTCCTTTGGTGAGAGGTCTAGATCTCATGACAAGGCCTTTACAATGTATTATTCCACCGCAGTCCCCCATCGCTAAGGTTTCGCCCCTTGTGGTTAGAAACCCACAGAGTTCATGGCCCCCTCTTGCGCTAGTGGGAATGCATGTACATAGGTCATGAAGGACCACCCAACTCAACCATATGGACAACTACAGTGGAACTTTGCAAATTAATCAACCAGGTCCTGCCCATATAGGACATGTGGTTGCACGGTGAGGCATGGCAAAATACACTCAAAGACCGGTCCTTAATTGACTAGGGCGACTGCCACAGAACCCCTGAGCCTCAACTCTACCTAAGTTGAGCTCGTGCATGGACATGCACCAACCAAGCAACCATTTCGTCCCAGTCTAAACCAATTTTCCATTTGTTTACTTTTTATAAACCCTTTTTACAAAACTCCATGACAACCCAATGTCATGGATTAAAACATTTGACACATTGGTCTTTGGCAGTGAAACCTCCCGAAACAAGAATTGATCTAGGCTTGGCTATGCATCAAGTTTTGCAACATCTCTAGTCCATACTATTGTATCAAATAGGTTTTCATCTAAGGTATCAAGGGTGACAGGACAATAGCAAGTTTGGTTGTACAAAGGATTGCAGGAATAACTAAGAGCTTAAAACAGGGATTTAAATAATTTGAAACAAAATATGCACGCAACATTTAGTTAAAACTGACATAAATAACTTGAAATATTGGGTTCAATATGATCAAGGGCATGACTTGCCTTGCTCACAATACTGAGGGTCTTCCTCCTCAGGACACTCAGGCTCCTTGGTGTCGTCACAACCTACACGGGGAAAAGCAAACTCAAACAATGACCACATAAAGAACCAAAAGAGCTCCAACAGTACCTCAAAATTCAACCAACAAGAGAACACTACACTTAAGAACAAGCTCTTTGAGAGAAGTCCCAACTCACAGGGAGGAGGTCCAACGAGGGTGGTCTGTGCAAAAGAGTCCAAAAGGGTGGTCCTTGTGAAGAACCAAAAAGGTGGTCTTTCCAAAGGCCGAAGGAGTGACCTTGGCGCGAGGAACCAGGGAGGTAGTCCTACATGAAGACCACAGAGGTCCAGAGAAAGGTATTGAGGAGGTGGTACTGAGGAAGATGCAACGGCTTCAACTGTGGTTGTATGAATCAAGAAAAGAAGAATAAAGCGCCAATGAACTCACCAAAGGGTGGAGGAAGGAGGGGAGGTCGTGGGATGGCCGTGGCGGTTGAGGCCGATGCCACCACCCCAGTGGAACCTTCAACGGCGAGGATGCAGCGCTGGAGGTCCCTGGCGAAGTTCTTGGCAACAAGGTCTCACCACAGAGCAGCAAAGTCAAAACACTGGGTCTGGAAAAAAAAAGGTGAGGAGGAAGAGCTTCCTGGCCAATTATAGCCTAAGTAGGCAAGAAGACACTGGAAACATACGTGTCAAGGATATATAGAATGATAGGTCAAAGGTAGATGATGGTTAAGATAGGGTACGGCCAGGCTTAGTAAAAAGATAATAAAATAATGTTTGCTGTGAAGGAAGGGAACAAGGGAAGAAATCAAGATGCCACACAATGTGACCATATTCAGTGTATGAGCCACGTATATGGCTGCATTTAATGTGACGCAACATGCATTAAATGCTCAGGGTACTTATGTGGCGGAGATGACAAAGAATAACAAGGCTAGCAAGTGGGTCCTGTCAAACTTGGGAACAGCTTAGTCAAAAGGAAGTGGTCACGGCCAAGGGAAGGTCATGGCTAGACAAGGGAGGTCGTGACTTATTTGGGAGGTCTTATGAGGAGGTCCAAAGGACTAAGAGGTCCAAGGTACAGGGAGGTCCTGACGGTCAGATCTCTCAAGGGGAGGTCCTGACGGTCGGATCTCTCAAAAGGGGAGGTCTGGACCCTTAAATCTAACAAAGAGGAGGTCTGGACCCTTAGATCTAACAATGGGGAGGTCTGGACTCTTAGATCTAACAAAGGGGAGGTCTGGACCCTTAGATCTAACAAAGGGAGGTCTAGACCCTTAGATCTAACAAAGGGGGGTCTGGACCCTTAGATCTAACAAAGGGGAGGTCTGGACGGACGCGAGGGAGGTCCAAATAAGCGAGGAGGAGGTCCTAAAGGACACAGGGGGTCCTGAAGGACACGGAGAGGTCCAAATAAGCAAGGAGGAGGTCCTAAAGGACACAGGGAGGTCCTGAAGGACACGGAGAGGTCCAAATAAGTGAGGAGGAGGTCCTAAAGGACATAGGGAGGTCTTGATACTTGAGAGGTCTAGACCTAAGGAGGTCTGGACCAAAGCAGAACAAGACAAGCACAGGAAGGGAGAGATCACCAAAACTCCAACAAATCCAATAGACCAATAGAGAGTCTTTAATTGAAGTTTGAGTTAGTCAATTGATATCCATTCTAAAAATTCCAAGTTAAGCTTTGAATTCTCATCAAAACAAAATGGTTCTTTTTATTTTGAAATTTTCAAAAAGGCTTCAAAAACCAGGGTGTTACAATTGAGAAAGTATTGAACAGTCCATGGATAACAAAATATCTCACCTGGAGTTCATCAAGATATCATAAGGCAAAGGGAGAATCATAGCGGGTCATTCGGTCTAACGGATCTGGTAACTGGTCGTATGGAATCTGGAATAATTAGTATCTTTGGTGAACATGATCACTAACTGGTCAGCGAATTGGTCATAAGAAGTTATGAATTGGTCGTAACTAAATATAAACTGGTTGTATGGAGATACGAGTTGGTCATAAGTGATAAGGATCTGGTCGCAGATCATATTGCATAAGGTTCGTCTGATATAATATTTTTGTGTGTTTAGGAATCGTTATGTCCTGCCAGGAATCGCTAACGACTCGAGGTCGGAAAGGAGTTTCCGAGTCGCAACCGATTATGCATGAACCTACAAGGTCACACACTTAACGGGCTAGAACAAACGAGTTTGTATAGGATCCGTTATGGGCTATTTATAAGGGGTGAATGGGGTTGTGGGTATGTTAGAGTTGTTCCACCGAAACCCTAGCTGTCATCTTCCTGAAAACCCTACCGTGCGTGTTGGTGCTAGCATACCGGCATACAGCATTCCACCCCTAGATGTGTGGATACCATAGAGGCGTTGTTGCGGTTGCTGCTATGCTGATCAAGGACGATCCACAACCTACGCAAGCAACGTTATAGGTTGCTGGAGGAGACAATTGCTACCAAGGACATTGGAAGATAGACTACGACAACTACATCAACGTGATCGATGTTGGATTAGGTTGTTCCAACTCTTCTTCTGCTGCATTGCGCGTCTAGTGGTAACGATTTATGATCTCTTGCTTCCATAGCTTCCTGGCTTACATGATAGATTCTTGAATTGCCAGCTGGTGTAGTCTACCCGTATCCCTTCATGTGGACCCCACCTATCAGCCCTATTCTTTGAACCTAGTGCACTGTGCGCCGTAGACCTTCTTCCGTGGACCTAGTCAATAGACCTTGGGCCCACATGTCAGTGTATTAAATTTCTTTTTCTTTAGAAATTTAATTTTGGCCAAAATTCAATTTCCTTGCTGATGTCATGCTGACGTAGTAATCCGGGATTTCCTTTTAAAAGAAAATTCCGAAAATCTGAAATAGTTTTTCTCTCTCTTTTTCTTAGATCTAAATCTTCTGAGAGCTCGTTCTCCTTCATCCGAACTCTGATTCAGTCCATTCAAGTTCCTAAATTCATATAAAATTGAGCTCCTTCTTTTAGATTTTGTTTTGTTGTTTTTGTATTTTTTTTTCTTTTGAATTTATTTGTGCTTCGCCTGTTTTCTCTCTCTCATTTAGACGACGTTTTCCAAGGAGCAGGAGCAAGTTTTGAAGACCAAAGTGTGGTAACTGAGCAAGACCAAGGCCAGTCATGATCCATTGATCATATTAAACCTATGATTTCAAAAGTATCTTGTTTTATATTAAATTGCATGCTACTTTTATAATC
This sequence comes from Phyllostachys edulis, assembly GCA_036346405.1. NCBI lineage: Eukaryota > Viridiplantae > Streptophyta > Magnoliopsida > Poales > Poaceae > Phyllostachys > Phyllostachys edulis. Next base: position 11,714,759 of record CM070561.1, on the reverse strand, counting down.
AATTGCTTTTGGGAGTAGTTAATCACCTATTTGTCATTATACCACCATTGATTATTTGAATACCATGAATCCTTTGTCACCATAGAATGGTTATTACTAGTTGGACATATTTGTATCACCAACATGTGTTATCGTAGACATGCTTAGTCATACTTAGTTACGATGGGCTCATGACATATGATCAATAATGTTAATTTGACTTAATGAGATATGGATTGTGGTGCGATGCCACTATTATACAACTATGGAATGATGCTACTACTGTACAAGTTGTGGTGCGATGCCGCTATTATAAAATTGTGTGCTATGGTAGGGATTGTCATTGGTTTGGTTAAACAAAATGGTTTTATGCTCAGGCGAGTGATCATGCAGTAAAGAGGGGTGCGGTTAGCACTTTTTGGATGAGGTAGCCTCATCTGAGTAATTGTCAAGGGCTTAATCTTGTGCGCATTGAATTAGGCCATATTGTACAACCACATGTCCAGTATAAGATGACCTGGCTAATTAATTAGTAATGTCTCAACTCTAGTTCTATTTTTGGAAGCATGAGTTCCGAGATGAATATTCACAATGACGTAAGAGGGGGGGCATGTTTGGTCGTGATGACATTCAGTGTTGAAACCTTAGCAGGTAGAACTGGGTTGAGAAGGAGCTTTGTAAAGACCTTGTGATAATCACTTAGTCGCGCACCTACAGAAGTGTGACATATATTATAAGTTGATTTATCTCTTGTGGGTAAAGTTATATTGTAACACCCCAGCCCAATATAGAGCCTAGGATGCTACTAAACCACCTTACAGAAACACTTTACTTCAATTTAATAATACAAAATCAACAAGACATACACAATGAATGATTTAATTCTAATCATAGGAACTAGCATAGGTTACAGTATAGTCAAGTTAAATAATACTACCTATCAATTAATAATAATCTAGGCATGAATCTTGCTATTTTTCAACCAAAACCAAAACAAACGACTATGCTACACAATGAGAGCAGTTCTTTAACAGTTAAGTCTAAATCATCAATATTCATCCGAAATCATGAAAATGTAAGACTAATCAAATCATTCAATTTATTCTATCAAATTGAACTAAATGAATCAATAACTGACTCTTAAAAGCATAATAGAAACATCCACGATAAACCTTGGCTACCACGATTACAAGTGGATCAACCACCACGAAGGATGGACAAAATCTGAAACTAAAGGAAATAGCATGAACATGAGGTTTTAGATAAATAAGCTAATTTATTTGCCATGAGTGGTTAAGTATGAAGTGCATTAAAACTACCCCTTCCCATGCATGTCGCTGCCTCGAGAGGTACCTAAAAAGAACAACAACAATAAGCATGAGTCTATGACTCAGCAAAGTACAGTAGTGATAATAAACAAAACTTCACGACCAGCCAATGAAGATACCAAAACTTCATATGAACATCAGCAAGGAACCATAAATAAATCTCTTATGCTTGCATGCAATGCATATGTCAAGAATGTTCTTTCTTCCTTCATTGCAATTACCAGTAATGCAGAGTAGTGCATCCGTCAATGCATACTCAAGCCTGTGCCCTCAGGCACAGGGGCCTCAAGCCCACACTCCACGAGTGTGGGGACCCATGCCCGTCCAATATATGATGGGGATCTCATGCCCGTCCAATGTATAACGAGGACCTAAAAAAAACAATGCTTGGCTACCACGTAGTCCAAGATTCAGGAATCAATGCCATGATGCAAAGAACTTCATATTCTCAATTCAACATGAAAGAATAATAATCATCGGCAATATCATGAAGACCCAGTATCTAAAAGAAAATAAGATCCAATGAAACCAAGAAATAGAAACAGAGAACAAAATAATGAAAAAGAATGTATGATCAAGATGGTAATGCATGGTTAACAATATGCTTAAGCTATATCTAACTTACTAAGGATAATAGCCCATATATACCATCTAATGACACTTACTACCCAGATTTTATATTTAGCTAATAGCTACAGTTACAGATTTTTTAACTGGAACAGGACAGTATATAATTAAATTATTTAGCTAGCTCTACTCCACGAAAATGAAATACTGCACGTAGCTAAGTGTATTAAAGCTAGTGTTGTGAGCTAACCGGTCATTTACTACTTATTAATAGCAATTTAAAGTTTGGCCTCTTGCTGCCTATGTTGTTGGTTTGACCGACACCCAAAAACAGCAAAATACTAGCTTACCCTTTTTAGTTGGCTGGGAAGACCACACAAGACAAGGAATTTAAATGAAGCTATAACTATCTGGGAAGTAATTAATACTACTACCCATTACTGCTAACCCTTAACTACGGTTTAAAAGAAGAAAAAAATGAAGGTGACTTTGTCGGTTTACCAAAAACGATAAAGAATACCCTACGGACTTGACCATATTAAAGAAATACATAAAACAAAGACCTTAACTAGGAGCTAGGGTCATCTCGGAAAAGTAATTAATACCATCGGTTATTAATACTAAACTTAACCCCTCAATTAAAGAAGGAAAAAAGTTTAACCATTTGTCGGTTTTAGCCGACAACAACTATCGAGAGAGGTGGGGTTGCACCCATGAATGAGCCGATGGCCTAAGGTTTTAAAGAATGATCCTTTGGTAGTATTAGGGTTTACCTAGGACTGGATAAGCTAATATCTTGACAAGAGAAACCCTATTTAAAAAGCGATATGAAAGACCTAAAAGTTATTAAAAACAACTTTTCAGTTTAAAGAAGTTTAGAACATCACATGAGCAAGTAAGTGATGTATGAGAGTTAGTGATGTCCTTAGAGAGCTCACAAAGACAAGAAACCAGGGCTAGACTTACCAGCTAGGGTTGATAAAGAAAAGATAAGTTCTTGGTCAATAGAAAAGATCCAGTGTCCTTTTCTTAGTGCTGACCAAAAAGAAAATGGTGGAACTAAGATCTAAAGAATATTAGGCACATTCTTGCTAAGGAAAGATGGAACTCAACTCACGGGATGAGCTTTTCCCAAAATGGTGCTTCACGGTCAAGGTGACAGAGAGAAAAACCTTAAGTCCAACCTACAAGAAATGACCAACATCACATTAGCATGAGATTTAGGCCTTCTTGAAGTTGAACAAGGGTAGAAGAACAAGAAGGCTTCCTTTGGAAGGAAGACCAAAGTTGGTGAGTTCCTCCTTGGTCAACAATGGCGTAAGCTCCATCCCTAGGGTTTATATAGTGTGCAGAGGTCCTGGAGCACACGAGAACCATCTAGAGCTAATGAGGTGGCACTAAGGATAATTATCAAGTGAAAATATCCTTATTTTGCCTTTAGACACCACCACCACGCCGGCGAGGAGGGCTGCACCGGTGCACAGCATGCATGGGAGCAACAACAGTCGCTGACAAAAGGGTCCCAGAGGCAGTCACCGCAGCACACACACGCAGCAAACTTCAACGCACAGCCACCGTCCGATTAGAAATGAACAGCTACGATGCGGAGGCAAATAATACACTGAACCGGTATCGTGGATTATGGACCGTGCGATTTCCAGCGGACGGCCACGATCGAGGGAAACTCCGGAGTGGTCCGAACGTCTCAATCCACCAGAGCCGTGCGATTTTGCTTCATGGCCCAAGATCTCGGTCTTATTGATGCGCTTGCCCATAGGGTCCATCGCCAGTCAAATCACAAACCAGCGGCCAAGATTGAGGACTCGGATGGTCCGAAACGACCCAGTGGTGTGGCGTCGAATCTAATTTCAGCGGTGGATCTGGGCTGGTACCTCCAGACGGTCCGAACGTCACAATGGATCAGGGCGGTCCATTGCAGATCTAACGGTGGCCGATATTGAAAAGGATTTTAGAAATTGAGATAAGATGCGATGCCATGGGATTTTGATCCAACGGTGGAGATCGCATGGGTGTTAGGATGGTCCGAACAGCCCATTGGATCTGGCCCGTTCATGAAATGGGCGGTGAGATAAATTTGAGGTTTGGATCTTGGCGTGTGAGGCGTGACATGCGGACCAAGTCTTGCTGGGTTGAGTCGCTCTGATACTAGGTCTGAGTTTAGACCGGGAAGGTTGACCAGACCAGTTTCAATTTTCAAAAGGTTTGACTGGGCTTTTAAAATAGCAAATAAATTTGTAAAATTATAAATTTTGCAGAACTGCTACTAGGGTGATATATTCCCCAAATAAATTTTGAAACCACTGTTTCTTCTTTAGAAATACATAAATAATTCATTTAGACCGAATAGGGTTTATTTAAAGACAAATATTTTTCTAAAAATCAAAATAATTTCTAGAAATTCCACAAAAATTATTTTTGGCCATAATAATTCATCTGGCCTTTAAATAAGATACTTCCCAGTCTTATTACCAACATTGGGGTGGTATTTCCTTTTGAAATTTTGATCAAGTTGGAATTGGTAATAGAAATTTGGGAAAATAGTTTGTAACATGTTGCCTAATTTGCCAAAATGAACAGTGATGCTATGAACAGCACCTAATTACTGTTTATTAGGGCTGAGGTTGTTACAAACCTACCCCCCCTTAAGAAAATCTCGTCCCGAGATTTCCTATAATTCAGAAGTTGGACAAAGATGGAATTGAAATGATGCTTTAAGAAACATAACATCAGTTGTCTTTATTTCTTTCAAAGATAGAAAAGAAAGATTTCACAAAACAACATAATGATGTTATTACATCTTCTTTTACATTGCTTTGTTTAACCTTGCCTTTCTTGATTCAAAGGCAAATTTTTAAACAGCAAAAAGGTGGGGGTGATAGATCCTCATCAGATCTTCGCGCTCCCATGTGGCTTCATCTTCTGAATGATTAGCCCACTGAATTTTTAAGAACTTGACAGTGCGATTCCTTGTCCTACGCTCCATTTCATCGAGGATACGCACTGGTTGTTCTTAATAGGAAAGATCCGGTTGAAGATCAAGATTTTCATAAGCAGTAGCCTCGGTAGGAACACGAAGGCACTTCTTTAATTGAGAAACATGAAAGGTATCATGAACTACCGAGAGAGTGTTGGGCAGTTCCAACTGATATGCCACAGCCCCTCGTTTTGCAATAATTCGGAAAGGTCCGATATAACGAGGTGCTAGCTTCCCTTTCACTTGAAAGCGATGAGTGTCTCTCATTGGCGACACTTTAAGATAGACATAATCATCTACCTCAAAGCTTAGTTCACGATGTCGATGATCGGCATAGCTCTTCACGAGGAGATCGGGTTTTCAGCGATCTCGAATCGATTTAACTTGCTCTTGACTTCCAAAACCAAGTCTCTGGCCAAAGAATGGTCTTTCACGGACTCAGAGCCAATTCAATGGAGTCCTACAAGCTCTTCCATACAAGGCTTCAAAAGGTGACATTTGAATACTTGCTTGGTAGTCATTATTGTAGGAAAACTCCACATACGGCAAAGATTTCTCCCAATTCTTGCCATATGCTAGCACACGAGCTCTAAGAAGATCCTCCATCACTTGATTCACCCTTTCGGTTTGACCCTTTGGTTTGAGGATGATAAGCGATCTTTGAAGGAGAGTTCGGTTCCCATGGCTTGATGAAGACAATTCCAAAAATGGGAAGTGAATTGAGATCCACGGTCTGAAACAATGACTTTAGGAACACCGTGGAGACAAACAATCTTGGCAATATATAATTCTGCTAATTGCCTACCATTGAAAGTGGTTCTGACAGGGATGAAATGAGCCACTTTAGTTAGACGATCAATTATTACCCAAATGGCATCAAATCCATTCTGAGTCTTAGGAAGTCCGGTAACAAAATCCATACCGACTTCTTCCCATTTCCATTGTGGAATAGGCAAAGGCTAAAGGGTACCAGCAGGTTTTAAATGCTCGGCTTTAACCCTTTGGCAAATATCACATTCAGCAACATACTGAGCAATTTGCCTTTTCATCTTGCTCCACCAAAATGTTTTCTTCAGATCCTGGTACATCTTAGTGCTTCCAGGATGTAGTGAAAACTTGGAATTATGAGCCTCTTTAAGAATTAGCTCTCTCAACTGAGAATCTGAGGGTACCACCAAACGATTGCGATATCGAATGGTACCACGAGCATTTTCAGAAAATTCGTTGGCTTTACCCGCCTTCAAATTTTCCTTGATCTCAGCTATCTCAGCATCAGTTTTCTGGGCCTCCAGAATCTAATCTTCGAGGGTTGACTTAACTTCTAAGGCAGCAAGAAATCCATCTTCGACCATTTCGAGACTTAAGCGCCAAAAATCAGCACATAAGCTCTTAGCCAGAGGAATTGTTGATAAGCAGTTGCACTGTGACTTTCTGCTTAAAGCATCAGCCACAACATTGGCTTTGCCAGGATGGTAATGAATACCCATATCGTAGTCCTTGATCAACTCAAGCCATCTTCTTTGTCTCATATTCAAATCAACTTGAGTGAATATATATTTGAGCTCTTATGATCGATTATAGATTTCTAGCGATTACCAAGAAGGTAATGTCGCCAAATCTTTAATGCCTGGACTATAGCTGCCAATTCCAAATCATGAGTAGGATAATTTACCTCATGAGGTCGCAACTGCCTGGATGCATATGCCACAACTCGGCCCTCTTACATAAGCACACAGCCAAGTCCATGGCGAGATGCATCACAATAGATATCAAAATCCTTATGGATATCTGGAAGGGTGAGAACAGGAGCTTCGGTCAGGAGCTTTCTCAAGAGTTGAAAACTGTTTTCACACTCCACTGACCAAAAGAATTTGTTCTCTTTCTTCAAAAGCTGAGTTAGAGGCCTGGAAATCTTGGAAAAGTTCTCAATGAACCTACGGTAATATCCCGCAAGTCCAAGGAAGCTTCGAACTTCAGGAACAATCTTGGGCTGCTTCCAGTCTAGTACATCTTGTACCTTACTGGGATCAACAGTAATACCTCCTTCAGACAATACATGTCCCAAGAATGCAACTTGTTTGAGCCAGAAAGCACACTTGCTAAATTTAGCATATAGCTGATGCTTGCGAAGTGTATCCAGCACAAGTCTCAGGTGTTGCTCATGCTCTTCGGCAGACTTAGAGTAGATAAGAATGTCGTCAATGAACACCACAACAAACTTATCCAAGAAATCCATGAATACTGAATTCATCAGATTCATGAAATAAGCAGGAGCATTGGTTAGACCAAAAGACATAACAGTATACTCGTATAATCCGTAACGAGTAGAGAATGCTGTTTTAGGAATATCCTCAGTTCTAACCTTGATTTGATGATAGCCCGATCGCAAATCAATCTTGGAAAAGACACGAGCTCCAGTCAACTGGTCAAATAGATCATCAATTCGAGGCAAAGGATACTTATTTTTGATAGTGACTTCATTTAACGGACGGTAATCCACACACATCCGTAAAGTCTGATCTTTCTTTTTGACAAAGATGGCCGGACATCCCCAAGGTGAGGAACTCGGTCGAATGAAACCCTTGTCAAGCAATTCTCCAAGCTGTTTCTTCAATTCAAACAGCTCATTAGAAGGCATGCGATAAGGTCTTCTCGATATGGGAGTAGTAGCAGGGACTAGTTCAATCACGAACTCCACTTCCCGATCTGGTGGCATACCGGGAAGGTCTTCAGGAAAAACGTCCGGATATTCACATACTACCGGTACCGACTCCAAAGTAGGGGAGGCATCAATTTTTAATGCACCAAGATGAGAATGAACTGTACTGGACTGAAAGATGGCTGAAAGGCCATTTTTATTAGTGAGGATATAGTTAGTTGGGCACAATTGATTTGGCGAAATTCTTGGACAACGACCATTCCCAAAATGACATCTATCCCTTTAGAGTTTATCACAATCAGTGCGCCAAAAATCTACCCCTTCAATAATGATATTGACATTAAGGCATATTTGATCGGTCATAAATCTTGACCCGGTAGTGAATAATATGGGGTGGATCGGTTAACACATAACTAGCGATGTTGAGTAGCAAGCGCCTACTAACAAAGAATGGGATGCTCGAGTCAAATAAAGCGATGGTGAACTGAAATTAACTAGGAGCATACCAAGGATAACCTCAGTGTCTCGGTAGCTTCTTGTGATCGGTTGATTCACACACCATGATTTGAATCGGGTCGGGCTTGACAGTTGTCTTTGGAGATGGTGCAGGACGCACAACAGCTGGAGATGGTTGAACAGGTGGCAACCCTCGTGCCTTAGCAAAGCACTGATTTGCAAAATGCCCCGGGCGCCCACAATGGTAGCAAATCACCCCCGGCCTGACATTGATAGCAGCCGGTGGCCTATGTCCACTAGGTCGGGACTGTCCAGTGGGTGGCGGTGGACGAAATGCAAACACCGGCGCCCTAGGTGGAACTGGAGCGGGCGCTCGGAAAGACTAAAGGCGCCACAGGCGCGGCGTGAGCAACACCACTAGATGTAAATTGAGTGGCCTTCTGCCGCCTCAAGTGACTCCTCTAGAGCCTTGCTCTTGGTTTCAAAGAATGATAGCTTTGTCCACAAGATGTTGAAAATTTCGAAATCTTGTATTGCCAAAGCCAACCGCAATTCTTGAACTGACCCATTCATGAAAGCGGTTTCGACGGCGAGTGTCGGTCCCAAACATCGTCGGCGCGTCGAGAGCAAGAAAATTGAACTTCGTGAAGGTACTCGGTCACTAACTTTCGCCCTTGCTTGAGAGCGAGAATTCACGCTACTTGAGCATCATCACTCCTCGGGAATATGGGCCTCATGAAAGGCCTCCATGAACTCAAGCGGTAGGGTATGTCCTGTGGGTTGGATAGCGGATAATTATCCCACCAATTGCTAGCCGGCCCGGTCACCGGTAGCTAGCATATAGAACCTTCTCCCTTTCAGAATATTGGGTAATGGATAGCTTCTTTTCGATTTCCCGAAGCCAGTCCTCTGCCTCCATTGGATCCTGGGAGCTGCAGAACACTGGCGGGTTAGTCCGCCGAAAGTCGTGAGACTTCCCCCCATCTTGAACTCTGCCGACCGGTGGTGTAGGAGTAGAGGAGGTATTGCTTGCATAATCTGCTCCAATATCTTGCTGTCTGGTCCATGCGGTTGTGCTCAATTTGCATGAGCACGTCCGCCATAGTGGGTGGTGGAGGAAGCTCCTCTTCCTGTCTACCACCTTGCGGACCATGAGACCCGGAAGGGTCCGTCTGCTCCCCCTGAGTATAGGGAACAGGTGTAGAGAACCTCTCCTCTTGTTGTGTTCGCGAACGAGTGGTTGGTCCTGTCATCCTGTTGCCATATAATGGTTAACAAAATCACAAGGATACACTCGAGCTAACACATACAAGATTCTGAGATAAAAATAAAAGGAGTACTAAACTTAAGCATGCATCATGTCATGACATGCAGCCAATTAACACCAAAAACAACGACTGCGGTACAATAAAAGTCGACCTCCATTTCCTTATAATATATCGGCTACACAAAACAAAGACCTGACAACTGTGACGTAACACAACCAAAAGTCGGCCTCCATTTCATTAGTCGGCTAACCACCAGCAAGTTCCAAAATACATAAGTCGGCACCTAGAATTTTCACAATATATACACTATTCTATTACACACTACTTAATGGACAACTATTAGTCTATTGCACAATATTTAGTGGACGACTCTTGGCCTATTACACAACCAAGATGCGAACACCACATCCGACCCTAAGTATAGTCATTACGGTTAAAATTCACGGGAACTCATTTAACAAATGAGCTTACGGTGAACCCGTATCTATGGGATCCCTAGGGTGATGAGGCGGGTAGGAGAACCCGGCAACAAATGATGGCCTCCAGTGTGTAGGTCGTTGAGTCGAGAAATCCAATGATCATCTGGGCACGACGACCTTGACCAGGGCGAGGAACCAGCCGGGGACCTCTGGAAGTCGCAATCCACGTGGTGCGATGGCGGTGGTGGAATCTCATTGTTGCCATAAAGGGCCTTCGAGGCGTGGTTCGTGGCAACACCAAGCCTCAAATATTCACGTGCCTCGTGCGCAGCGGCGGCGGGTTTCCCATAACTCACACACGAGACGGTGATAGGTTTGGTCCATAATACGGACCAACCGCTAACTCAGCGTGCGTATGGGTCCTCTCCAAACTGAATCTCATCAAGCGTAATCACATCCGATCTAGGGCCGTGTTTGAAGTGAACATAGGGTGGCCGAGACAGCTCCGTCAAATCATGACGAAGGAGGCTCATCATCCCACGCCAGACTTCTGCCTGACCATAGACTTCGGAGGTGGCACGCACATGGATGCAGTATGGAACACTACCCACCACCTGTCTGGCGATCACATTAATGATAGCTTGGTACTCTTCCATACCAGGACATCGGTCTCAACGGTAGATGGCATACTCTGGCTGATAAGTGAAATTGGCCCGCCACATCATATCTCGAAGTAAGGCCGGAAACCCGTCCACCTCTTCGGCTCGAGTCTCCTTAATCAAATACCGACCACTCATCTCTGAGATAAAAGACAAGGTAGGTAAGAAACTGATCTTGGAAAATCAACAGAAAGGTGGATAAGAATTGATACTATAAGAAGATAAGAAGTAAAAGATAGCATACTTAGATCTTTAGAAATTAATTTATGTTAAAATAATGTCACAGAGACTCACTAAAGATAACAACCAAGCTAATTCTATCCTACAGGCAAATGTATGCTCTGATACCAACGATGTAGGACCCTCAAATATTGGAACGTGCCGAATTAAAATTATACTAATAGCATAATTCTTAATTAAGGAACAGTGTAATTTCCTTATTAAAAATCATACTAGAAGCATAATCATAATAGGTAACAATTCCAATATTCAGGTTTCCAGATATATGCCATGCAATAGTTCCCAGGATTAGTGACCATTGCGCATACATCCTTAAACAACATTGCATCATTCACATACAAGTCATACATTCACATAATTATACATCAGGAGTTACATATTATTTCGGTTCCTACAGTATCAGGTTGCTACAGGAACAGATGACCTTGGGTCATCACAAAAACACAAACAGCGGAAACAAAATAAAGTAAAACCACCAATGGCCCCATCCCGCAGGCTATTGCGTGGAGACTAGAACTAGCACTACTCGTTAGCGTGTAACATCCCAAATATATAATCAGGGTTTGTTTCAAATATATTTAAATGTGTAGAAATTAAAACTTTTTCTCACATCTTGAAAACCCCTAAACTCTCATGTAATTCTTGTCCAAGAGTTGTGTATCCAAAAACATAAAGCTCTTGTGACCAAAAGTCAAACTCATTTTCCTTTTGTCACAACTCTTGTGCCAAACTTTTGGAAATAATTTTCCTTGGTCCTAGAATTGATGTGGGACCTCTCTGAAAAATATCATAAGTTATAAAACTTCTTTGATAATTTTTGGAGGTAAAACAAACCTTTGAGCAGCCTTCATGAATTTCCTGAGAAAAATGCATTGCATAATAACCTCTAGAAATTTTATGTAAGGTTAATCTTAATGTCAGCAAGCTCCTATAAAAATTTCATGAATTTTGGAGTTCAATTGCTATCTCAAATGAATTCTCTAAGTCTCAGCTGTTATAAATTTGAATTTAGAGCTTACCTGTTCCTTGGGGTGAACCGCTTTGCAAAGTGGTCCAACCCAACCTCTTACTCAACCCATCAGACCTCCCTTCCGCTCTGTTGAGGTCGTAGCCGTTGGATTCAATCCAACCGCCACGACCTCCTCCTCAACCAACGCAGCCAGGTCCTCCCCCACCTACATGAGGTCACTGCCCTTGGATCAAAAATCCATGGTCATGACCTCCCCTCACTGTCAAACCAATCAAACTTCCCACCTATGTGAGGTCATAGCCGTTGGATCAAAGATCCATGGCCATGACCTCCCCTCGCCATCAAACCACCCAGACCTCCCCTCCATGTGAGGTCATAGCCCTTAGATCTAAATCTAAAGGCCAGGACCTCCTGTGCATTGCGCAGCGTCTAAGACCTCCCCCATCTATTGTGTGCCCTTGGATTTAAATCCAAAGGCCATGACCTCCCCCTCACTTCTCTAAGTCGCGCGCAGTTAAGTCCTCCCCTCTGGTCTGAGCCCTTGGATGTAGATCCGAAGGCTAGGACCTCCTAACCCCTTATCCTTTGCGCATCCGCGTTATGAAAATCGGAGGGCCACGACCTCCCCATCCAAGATCGTGTGGCTGGGACCTCCTCCCAGTCACTTATAGTGTACCGGTTCAAAAACAAAATCCGATGGCCAGGACCTCCCCATCCTCTCAATCCAACGGTGGGCTTGAGGTCCTGTTCTTCTCCTAGCTTGGGCTCGCGTGCAAGAGCTGCGGCGGTGGAGAAAGTCAGAGCCGGTCATGTCCAACGGCTCTGTGCAAGCGCATTTAATGCGTGTCAGCCTCTTTCCGCCCCCTAGGCCACGCCCTGTCCTAACCTACTCTGTCCTCTCCATCATGTCAACTCCATGGACCTCCCGTGGACCTCCCATGGGCTAAGCTCACCATGAGCTTAGCCCGTGGTCCAGAACCTCTTTTTGCCCTAGCTATAAAACCCCCCACTGTTGCCCTTGGCTTCTTTTACACACCATTGTTGCCTTGCTTGCACCTCTGGGCTTGCGAGCTCTAAACACCCGTAGCTCTCCTTGGCCACCATTGTTGGAGCTTGGAGCTCCTCGGTGGACAAGGGTCCCTGGAGTTTTCCTCTTTTTCTCTGTGCTTCTATTTGTACCATGTCCTCTGTGACCAAGTCCTAACTTGTTTTAGTTGGGCATTTACAGAGGTGGACAAAGTGGAGCTTGGAGTTGGTGCGTTGGCCGTGGAGCACCTTTCTTCCCCAGCGCCGGCCCCTTCCTCTTTCACGACCTCCTCAGCACCTCTGGACCTCCAGGTAACCTTCCTGGTAGTCTTTAGATGCTGGGCACACGCTTGAATGATGTCGCGGAGCTTTACTTCACATTTTGGTCGTTTGGCCATGCTTGCCACCTTGGCCATCTCCGGCTCGCCGGCGTTCAAAGCCGTCGCCGCCGTCGAGTTAGTCCTTGTGTGCGCAACACTATTGCGCACACAATGGTACTTTGGTGGTCGCCATGAGGTTCTGCATCGCGGCGTTGCCCATGTCTTCTGGTGAGCATTTTTGTCGGGCCGACCACCCCGCGTGTCATTAGGACAAAGATTTGGGGCGATAAATGCTCCCAATGATGGAGCATTCTTCGCTATCTTAGCGCTGGACCTCCTTGTGTCTCGCTTGAGACCTCCTCGTTGTCCCGCCGCATTAACTCAATGTCATGCGGCGTCTTGCGCGCAAGCAAGCACGATGGCGCTGGATCAGGCCGTCCAAGACCTCCTCAGGAGATCTTGAACGCCCAGACCTCCCTGGCGCAATCGTGGCCGTCGCACCTCCCGGGAGGTGCAGTGGTGTTAAGTCTTCGCGTGGGACCTCCTCGAGGTCATCTTGACCGTTGAGGACCTCCCTCGATTGATCTGGGCGTTCGGTCCTCCCTCCGTGTTGTGGTCCGTTGGATGCGGCATCAGCGGCCACGACCTCCCCTTGCTTTCAGCCTTGCGTTCTTTGGAGGACATGGACCGTTGGATCCAAGATCCACGCCCATGACCTCTGGACCTCATGGCCGCGTGTCGTTTGTTCTCTGGGAGGTCTTGAGCCGTTAGATTCAGAATCTATGGCTCATGTCCTCCCCGGCCTTTGTGATTTTTGGGATTTTTCAGAGAACTCTTTATTTGCAAACTGAAAAAGGTATGAACTTTAAAATTGCATAACTAATTCAATTTAAATCCAAATAGGGTGATTCAAATTTCTGCAGCTCTGGTTTGAACCAGGCTCTAATCTAAAAATGGTTACGAGCCCAGTTCAGCTCCAGAAAATGGTTTTGTAAATAAAATTCAAAACTAACTTTAAATGTTTCATTAAAAATTCCTTTAACTTGTAAAATGCATAAGTTATGCTGTGTAGATTATTTTTGTGGGAATCCAACTTTGCTGGCTTCCTCTATTAATGCTCTAAATGTTAGAATAGGATTTAGGCATGTCTCTATTTTCAAAAAGCTTTCTTGTGCATTTTAATTTTGTTCAAGTTCTTGTTTTTCAAAAATTATAGAAAATGCATAATAGCTCCAAATGAGGTGAACTCAATTGTGTTATTCATCTCATGAGGTGCCTGTTCTACTATAAAAATCTCAGCTACACCACCCTTCTAGAAAATATTGCCAAATAATTAAATTAGTGAATAGTAGCAGTTTGGTATTTTAGGGCTGAGCAGAATTGTTTTGCTCATATCTTTTGCATTGACAATCCAAATCAATTGGTTCTTGTTGCTAAATTCCCTAAAAATCATCCTCTTGCTTCTGTAGAAATTTTAGAGCATTTGGAGTTTCTTTCCTGTGCTGTCTTTGTGGTTTTCGTCGTTCTTATCGTTTCTTTTCGCTCTTTCGTTAGGTGCCGACGAGTACTTTGAACCCGTGAGTGATCCTCAGCAATATATTGAGCAAAATTAGCAAGGCAAGCAGTTTGATCATATCCCATTATTGTCCCATTACTTTAACACTTAATACTTTGTTTCACTTATATGTATGCATGCTACTTTGTGTTAAAATATCGTTAGTAATCCTATAGATGCATATTCTGTGGGTAAATGTTCATTCTCTACTACTAAGCCTAGGACTATCTTGCTGCGATTTAGAGTTCGATGGATGGACTCTTATCGCTTAGTAGTTTACGTTGATAATGCTTAGAAATGCTTAGATAACGGTAGAAATGGGCGGTTGTCGACATTATGTCGATGACCTTGATCACACTAAAATTTTTATTCCATTTTGTCCCTCTTGTGTTTTGTTACCTTGTAAACAAATAAAACAAAAATGAAAACAAAACTGTTATTGACTTGGGCACAATGGATGTTGGTGTGATATGTTGGGTGTGAATGGAATGGTGCCTAGGTCCCCAAGGACCGAGTTACTTGTGTCACTAAGCCAAGCGCTCTTGCGTGCTAACCACACGAGGGGGATATGGGACCTCTCTTGACTAAGTACTTTGGGAGGTGTTAATTATGAGCTGGTCGGTGGGTGTGCTTTAATTGTGTTGTGTGTGGTGTGGGAGGGGAGCATTAGCAGACCGGTTAGGCTGCCTAGTGTGTCCTTATCCCCGTGGGTTGTGGCTCTTAATTAGCATCATCCATTGGAAATGTCTCATAGGACTTAGCCGTGCCGACATACCAAAGGAAGTGTGCTAAATCATGTGGCGAAAAGGCGGTCTGACGTGTGGGTACATTGGTACACCCCTGCAGGGTTAAAACTATTCGAATAGCCTCGTCCTAGGTTATGGACATGCTTGGTAAGGTCGTGCAAGTACTAGACTACAACTTTTAAGTAAAACTTGATGGGTTGGTATGAATGGATGTTCATACTATTGTGGTGACTATTGGGTTAGTCACTTCCAGGATTGTTGTTGTCATCTATCACTTTGGTCACTTGTCTCGTTGTTTCTTGCAAATGAAAAATGAATTGCAAAATTGCTTTGGAATCTATTTAAATATTGCAAATGAAAACTTGCTTTATGCTAAAATAAGTTCAAAGCCTCATCCACTCAAATAAAGCTTGCATGTAGTTAAACTATAGTTACGTTATACTACGTCGGGTCTTGCAGTACATTTTTGTACTCATTTGCTTTGCTTAATAACTTTGTTGCAGAGGAGGTAGAGCCTAAAAGCTTTACTTTTGTGAGATGTGCATGGGTGGGAATCGAGCTAGGCGTCTTGGTTGGTTGCCTTGTGGGCTAAAGGCAAACCTTGTGGCTCCCCTTTGTTTATCGCCATCTTATGGCATGTTGGCCCCTTTTGTAATAACTCTAATTTATGTATGTCTTTTATTCTAGTCGTGCTTTGGTTCTATATCTTGAATGGAATTGATGCATGACTTTGTAAAGGGGTGTGTATACTGCATTCTGGGAAGTATACATATCTTGAAGACACGGATTATTATGTTTGTGATGCTAGGGTCAATGGTTGACTAAGTATTACAAGTTTAATAAACCGGGGTCCTCACATAGCGTCACCCAGATCGGCGCTAACGGGCATCTCATAAAGGAAACCATCTTCACCTGCAACAAGAGGTCATAAAACCCTGAGTACGAAAGGTACTCAGCAAGTCTTACACAAACTAATAAAAGAAAGTGTTTGATAGAACCTATACAAAGGAATAGAAAGTTTTATATGCATACAGTTAACAACAGAGGGTTACAAGGGCGCAATTTGCAGAAAGCGATACATCTTAACCTACAGTGCTAAGTTTTGACAAAGCAATTTTAATAAATCAAGTTTGGACTAAAACAGTAATTAATTGAGAGTATAACCATAAACAGTACAATAATACATCTCATATCAATAACAAACCGTGCATGACAACATTATGCCGAAAATAATTCCCAAGACCAAAATTAGAACAAAGTCTATACAGGTGACATCAATTCAAGTATTGTCCGTAACCGTGGACACGGCTATTCGAATAGTTTTAAATCCTTGCAAGGGTGTACCTCTTTACCCACATGACTTAGTTAGCCCGTAAGCCTCCGGAATAATAGCACACTGCCTTTGGTGTGTCGGCCAGGTAAACTAAGATTTGGTATTTTTCAACAAGTTGACACTATTGAGTTGGAATACCCATGTGCGACTGATCCCGCTTAAACAATGACTGATAGCATAAATTCAACCGGGGCCCACATGTTGTACCGGGAATGCCAACCCAATCAATTAAATGCAAACTCGTGTTAGCCACACATATTAGACCGCAGTCGGGGCCCTGAAGGTATGTACATGCGATGGAACACATCTACACCCTTACCCTTCTAAGAACATCTGATATCAATATAAACTCCACATGGCATACGACACGGCCCGAAGACTTAAGCATCTATGCCATATGAAATCAATACATATGTCCTTACTCTCCTGTTTCCAACTCAATAGTATTAACCCTTTACTTAACCAAACAGTGCCCATACACTGCGTGTGGAAGTACGTTGGGGCTTGAATTGGTTTGTCAGAGTTCAGTCCTTAATCAACCCAGACAAGACATCCACATTTCCCAATTCTCGTGCACAAAGGCACCATCACTAGCATCCACTTGTCCAGATTTGAATTTAGTTTATCCACAAGATTTAGGATCATTTCAAATTCAAATAAACTGAACAAGAATCCAAAAATAAATACAAGTTATTTGTTGTTCCCAGGTTTGACAAGATAAGCTTGTCAAACACTACCGTTCTATGGACTGCATGGCTAAGCCAACATTCAAAACTAAGTATATAATACTACAGACTACCTTAGGTTAAGTGTATGATTCAATTTAAGGTAAGCCACAAGCTCAGGTTATAACTAACTAAGACAGAGCACAAATAATTTTTAGAAAATTTGCATGCAACAGTCATCACTGTATTTATAAATCTACAATTCAAAAGAGTAGGATCAATATGGTGCAGAGAGGTAGCTTGCCTTGATAGTAATATATAACCTCTTGCTCAAATTCTTGTGGCTCAACAAAAGACTCAACAATCTCAGAAGACCCAGTATCTAAAAGAAAATAAGATCCAATGAAACCAAGAAACAGAAACAGAGAACAAAATAATGAAAAAGAATGTATGATCAAGATGGTAATGCATGGTTAACAATATGCTTAAGCTATATCTAACTTACTAAGGATAATAGCCCATATATACCATCTAATGACACTTACTACCCAGATTTTATATTTAGCTAATAGCTACAGTTACAGATTTTTGAACTGGAACAGGACAGTATATAATTAAATTATTTAGCTAGCTCTACTACATGAAAATGAAATACTACACGTAGCTAAGTGTATTAAAGCTAGTGTTGTGAGCTAACTGGTCATTTACTACTTATTAATAGCAATTTAAAGTTTGGCCTCTTGCTGCCTATGTTGTTGGTTTGACCGACACCCAAAAACAGCAAAATACTAGCTTACCCTTTTTAGTTGGCTCGGAAGACCACAAAAGACAAGGAATTTAAATGAAGCTATAACTATCTGGGAAGTAATTAATACTACCACCCATTACTGCTAACCCTTAACTACCCGGTTTAAAAGAAGAAAAAGACAGAAGGTGACTTTGTCGGTTTACCAAAAACAGTAAAGAATACCCTACCAGACTTCGGCCATATTAAAGAAATACATAAAACAAAGACCTTAACTAGGAGCTAGGGCTATCGGAAAAGTAATTAATACCATCAGTTATTAATACTAAACTTAACCCCTCAATTAAAGAAGGAAAAAGAAGTTTAACCATTTGTCGGTTTTAACCGACAACAACTATCAGAGAGGTGGGGTTGCACCCATGAATGAACTGATGGCCTAAGGTTTTAAAGAATGATCACTGGTAGTATTAGGGTTTACCTAAGACCTGGATAAGCTAATATCTTGACAAGAGAAACCCTATTTCTGAAAACGATATGAAAGACCGAAAAGTTATTAAAAACAACTTTTCAGTTTAAAGAAGTTTAGAACATCACATGAGCAAGTAAGTGATGTATGAGAGTTAGTGATGTCCTTAGAGAGCTCACAAAGACAAGAAACCAGGGCTAGACTTACCAGCTAGGGTTGATAAAGAAAAGATAAGTTCTTGGTCAATAGAAAAGATCCAGTGTCCTTTTCTTAGTGCTGACCAAAAAGAAAATGGTGGAACTAAGATCTAAAGAATATTAGGCACATTCTTGCTAAGGAAAGATGGAACTCAACTCACCAGGATGAGCTTTTCCCAAAATGGTGCTTCACAGGGTCAAGGTGACAGAGAGAAAAACCTTAAGTCCAACCTACAAGAAATGACCAACATCACATTAGCATGAGATTTAGGCCTTCTTGAAGTTGAACAAGGGTAGAAGAACAAGAAGGCTTCACTGGAAGGAAGACCAGGTTGGTGAGTTCCTCCTTGGTCAACAATGGCAGAAGCTCCATCCCTAGGGTTTATATAGTGTGCAGAGGTCCCTGGAGCACACGAGAACCATCTAGAGCTAATGAGGTGGCACTAAGGATAATTATCAAGTGAAAATATCCTTATTTTGCACTGTACACCACCACCACGCCGGCGAGGAGGGCTGCACCGGTGCACAGCATGCATGGGAGCAACAACAGTCGCTGACAAAAGGGTCCCAAAGGCAGTCACCGTAGCACACACACGCAGCAAACTTCGACGCACAGCCACCGTCCGATTAGAAATGAACAGCTGCGATGCGGAGGCAAATAATACACTGAACCGGTATCGTGGATTATGGACCGTGCGATTTCCAGCGGACGGCCACGATCGAGGGAAACTCCGGAGTGGTCCGGACATCTCAATCCACCAGAGCCGTGCGATTTTGCTTCAATGGCCCAAGATCTCAGCGCGCTGGTGCGCTTCGGCCCATAGGGTCTATCGCCGTCAAATCACAAACCAACGGCCAAGATTGAGGGGACTCCGAATGGTCCGAACAGCCCAACGGCTGTGGCCCGAGATCTAGTTTCAACGGTGGATCTGGGCTGGTACCTCCGGACGGTCCGAACGTCACAATGGATCAGTGCGGTCCATTGCAGATCTAACGGTGGCCGATATTGAAAAGGATTTTAGAAATTGAGATAAGATGCGATGCCGTGGGATTTTGATCCAACGGTGGAGATCGCATGGGTGTTAGGATGGTCCGAACAGCCCATTGGATCTGGCCCGTTCGCGCGGAAATGGGCGGCTGAGATAGGCTGAGGGTTTGGATGCGCGTGTGAGACGTGACTGCATGGCCGGACCAGATCTTGTTGGGTTGAGTCGCTCTGATTACTAGGTCTCGAGTTTAGGCGGAAGGTTGACCAGACCAGTTTCAATTTTCAAAAGGTTTGACTGGCTTTTAAAATAGCAAATAAATTTGTAAAATTATAAATTTTGCAGAATCGCTCTTCGGGTGATATATTCCCCAAATAAATTTTGAAACCACTGTTTCTTCTTTAGAAATACATAAATAATTCATTTAGACCGAATAGGGTTTATTTAAAGACAAATATTTTTCTAAAAATCAAAATAATTTCTAGAAATTCCACAAAAATTATTTTTGGCCATAATAATTCATCGGCCTTTAAATAAGATACTTCCAGTCTTATTACCAACATTGGGGTGGTATTTCCTTTTGAAATTTTGATCAAGTTGGAATTGGTAATAGAAATTTGGGAAAATAGTTTGTAACATGTTGCCTAATTTGCCAAAATGAACAGTGATGCTATGAACAAACACCTAATTCTTTGCTTATTAGAAATTTGAGGTCATTACAATTGTTTACAACGATCTAATCATTACAAAAGGTGTCCTTTTCATGTCTAAATTTGGGCTTATCAATTACATTACGAGGGTTAAACAAAACACATATATCAAAGTGTATAACAAAAAAAATTCATTGACATCAACAAAAAATTGTTTTATTACAAAGAATTTTCAACTGGCTTTACAAGTCTAGAGGCATGCACAGTTGGTACCATCATGAACTAATAACATAATACGTCCTAAAACATAAATGTAAGTACATGTCTATACTTTTAGTGGAAAGTCTTCGTTCTCTATGCATCTGTGGTTCTATAAAAAAAAATTCTCCATTCCCCATCATTCTCCATTCTACACACAAATTTACCGAACAGTCCAAACTATCAACTATATCTTCTCAATCTGAAAAGAGAAATAAAGTTCAATTAGTGCATTATTAAAGTAAAATGTAACATTCCAACTATTCCAAACAATTGGCAGGTACATACATAGAGCAACAATTCCCAATCATTAATCACAAGCTTATAGGAAGACCGTCTTTTAAGCCCAGAACAAATCAAGTAAATGCAATATGGCAATCAAGCAAACATAAGCTATTAGTAAATCATTTCCTAATCTTAAATGGGGTAGATGGTTTTAAGTGCTGAAGATTTATCGAAGAAACACGAAAATCCATCACGGACATGATGCCATGCAATGGGCATTTCAAAAAACAAACTTAGGAACTAAATATTATGTTGTAATTATACATTCTTACTCGAAGGAATAGAAGTTTAATGCTGATTGACTACGTCCACTACAAACAAACGAGAGCATAGATTGAAATGATGATCAACAAACTAACTAACTAACAGTGGGATCAACATGCAAGATAGAGAGAACATTTCACGTGTATATAAAAAGCACATGTGAGATGAAACTATGGTGCATCTCGTGTCATCAACACAACAGCAGTAAAATCAAATCATCGAAAAGAGAATAACCACATCATATAAAGTTGTAGCTATCAATTGCTAGGATCCCCATGGTAAAGGCTATCATACCCGATCAGTAGTATCCCCATGGTTTCCATTTAACAACTTATGGAATTCATCCTTCAGTCTGCTGTCTCTCTCCTCCTTCAACACGCTATCTTTTTCTCAGGTAGTCAATGAAGCAAAGGTAATCCGTTTGTATGATCCGGCATTTCTGCAGAAAAATGTCAATAAAGCCTGTTACAAAGTGCTTACCATAGAAAGCCTGTTACAAAGTGATGAGCCTATCCAGAGGCTTGATGCTTCCCCAAATCAAAATCAATCGAAAGCTCCACAGATTGAGAGGACCATAGCTGATCCTGACCCTAGTTCACCGGCTCGGTACCGATGTCTTCAAGCTGGCTCTAATGAGTTGGATAATGTCGATGCTACTACATCATCTACTTTGAATACACCAAAAAGCGGCGGTTTCCACAACACTCTGACCAGATGTACTCACCAGAGACTAGGTGGGTGCTTCCAAACCCTAGCTCTAATTCATGGCATGAGCATAAGATACATCAGGAAAGCTTTAATGGGATTGACCAGCTTGATAGAAGTGATGAATAAGTGCATTCAAATCCATCAGAAAATAAAAATAAGTATATGGATGGACAAATGGCACAAGAGGCTTGCACTGGCAAGAACCATTCGGAGTAGGTGCGACTCAATCATCATAGCAATAACGTTGCAGAGATTGGCAGGCAAAAAAAGAATGGCTTCATTGGTACTTCTTCAAATGATGGGGAACATCCTGGGGACTGGTCCTTCTCAGGAACACGCCACCAGATAAACTTGGCTGCCTCATGCAGCCGCCTTACTGCCATGTACAAATAACAACTAAATTAATGGAATACCTGCAAGGAAAATAACTATTAAAAGAAAGGTAGTGGCCAATTAACTGATGGGTGAAACAAAAGTTACCATACCAAGCAACAACGACATCCAGACGAAAACAATAATACCTTTTCGAGCCATATTTGTTGTATGTTCAAATGAAAACAAGAGTAAAAATCATGTGCGATCAAAATATCAGATCGCCTCAACCAAAAAGCACTCCACAAGGAACTACAAAGGATAATACAAAGTTCTGGATGGTCAGGCAGAATACCTTGCACAATTTGTCAAACAAACAAAAGAGACTTACAGTTAATCAGGAGCACTTCAAGTACATTATTGGGTGGTGGAAGAGTATCCATTTTTCAGCCCTATAAAGGCAAAGCTATACATGAGTCTAGAGATGACTGAATGACAGGTTTTCACAAGCCATAATGCAGAGCAAGAGCACAAGCAACATTTTGCCTAAAGCGAAAAAAGGTTACCTTACGACAGTGATAATTTGGGCCCGGAAGCTGGATGGAATAGAATGTAATGATCCTTAAAACATGTGAAGCCTAGAGAAGGAATATTCAGTTACTTCCAAGGGCATGGATGATATTTTATAGATGAAAATAAAAAAATTAGGAGATTGTAAATACCTGCTTACTCATGGCAGTGTTTATGTATCAATATAACTCTGCAAGTTCCTTACCAACACAATAAGAGAATTGACCCAAAGCTTCGATGAATGGCATAGATTCAATATCCCCTGAAGCAAGAGTGACAACACAATTAAGCTACAGGAAAATCAGATCTAAACTATATAATTTGCAAGGTATATCAAGAAAAAAATATGAACATCTCAATTAAAAATCATCTTAATCTTGCCTCATGCTGACAGACAAGAACATAAGTGTACCCTAGACCAATACTACGGATCATCACAGATCATGTATCTACATGACAATAATAAGTTAAACTACCATTCAGTACAGAGATGTAAAACAAAATGCTTTTGTTTTGTGCTCAAACTTGGTGTCTATGGTTGCGAATCGATCTCAAAGTTGGCTGAATTCAACCTTGTTTGTTTCATCGATTACGATTATGCATACCAGGTAACCGCAATGTTCAACCAATTATACCTGCGATGGAGGCGGAGGAGAGGGCACCTGCTGCACCGAGGCTCCCCTCACCGGGTGGCCGCCGCCAGCATTGCCCGCTGTGGGCTTCACCGCGCCCTCCATCGCGACCTTCTACCTCGCCTCCTCTAGCGCGGGCCACGACTTGACCCCCATGATAGCTGCCTCGCCTACCATGGGCGGCAGCGTGGTCCTTCTCCACGGTGACGCGCTGCCACCAGCCAGATCCGTCGTCGCCACAGCCCCTCCGCGAGGATCCGGTGAGAGGCGGCTTTGCGGCGCTGCATGGAGGACGAGGAAGCCCGGATCTGGTCAGAGGAAGCTTCACAGTGTGGAGGAAGAGACCAACTGACAAGGGGAAGGGGGAAGTCAAGCGGCGTGAAGGAGGAGAAGGAGGTTCGGATCCGGCCAGGGTCGTCTTCACGCCGAGGGGGAGGAGGCCAAGGGGCGTCTTGTAACATCCCAAATATATAAACAGGTGTTTGTTTCAAATGTAATTAAATGTGTAGAAATAAAAACTTTTTCTCACATCTTGAAACCCCTGATTTCACATGAAATTCTTGTCCAAGAGTTGCGTTTTCCAAAAACACAAAGTTCTTGTTGACCAAAAGTCAAACTCATTTTCCAATTGTCACAACTCATGTGCCAAACCCTTGGAAATATCTTTCCTTGGTCCTATAGATGATGTGGGACCCCTCTAAAAAATATCATAAGTTCTAAAACTTGTTTGATAATTTTTGGAGGTAAAACAAACTCTTGAATAGCCTTTATGAATTTCCTGAGAAAAATGCAATGCATAAAAACCTCTAGAAAATTTATGTAAGGTTAATCTTAATGTCAGCAAGCTCCAATTAAAATTTCAAAAAATTTGGAGTTGATTTACTATCTCAAATAATTCTGCAAAGTCTCAGCTGTTAATTTTGAAATTCAAAACCTTACACTGTTCCTTGGGCTGAGCCGCTTTGCAAAGCTGGTCCAACCCAACCACCTCCCTCAGCTCATCTGACCTCCCTTCCACTCGGTTGAGGTCGTAGCCGTTGGATTCAGATCCAACAGCCACGACCTCCCCCTTAGCCATCACAGCGGAGTCCTCCACCCATCGAGGTCCTGTGCCGTTGGATCAAGGATCCATGGCCATGACCTCCCCCTGTTATCAAACCACAAAGTCCTCCTCCCGCCTTGTTGAGGTCGTAACTGTTGGATCAGATCCAACAGCCCACGACCTCCCCTCTATATCAATCGCAAAGACCTCCCCCATCTTGTGTTGTGCGCCGTTAGATTTAAAATCTACGGCCACGACCTCCCATGCTTTATGCCAAGATCGACCTCCCATACGTGAGGTCGTGGCCCTTAGATCTAAATCTAAAGGCCATGACCTCTGTCTTCTGGCAAGCTCGAGACCTCCCCTTGGTTGTGTGCCCTTGGATTTAAATCCAAAGGCCATGACCTCCACGTCCTTGGCATTTTGGCGCGCAGCTTAAGTCCTCCCAGGAGGTCCGCACCGTTGGATTTAGGTCCAACGCCTTGGACCTCCTGTCCCCTTATCCTTTGCGCCTCTGCGCGATGGAAATCGGAGGGCCATGACCTCCCCTTTCCAAATCGTGTGGCTGGGACCTCCTCCCAGTCACTTAAAACTTACCGTTTCAAACTCAAATCGCATCCTAGGGCTGGGACCTCCCCATCCTCTTTATCCAACGGTGGTGCTGAAGTCCTGTTCTTCTCCTAGCTTGGGCTCGCATGCAAGAGCTATGGCGGTGGAGAAGGTCAGAGCCGGTCACATCCCAACGGCTCTGTGCAGGCGCATTAAATGCGTGTCAGCCCCTTTCCGCCCCCTAGCCCATGCCCTGTCTTAACCTACTCTGTCCCCTCCATCTTGTCCAAGCCATAGACCTCCCGTGGACCTCCCATGGGCTAAGCTCACCATGAGCTTAACCTTTGGTCCATGACCTCTTTTGCCCTAGCTATAAAACCTCCCCACTGTTTCCTTGGCTTCCTTTACACACCTTTGCTGCCTTGCTTGCACCTCTGTGCTTGCGAGCTCAACACACCCGTAGCTCTCTTGGCCGCCATTGGAGCACCTTGGAGCTCCTCGGTGGACAAGGGTCCCTGGAGTTTTTCCTCTCTTTCTCTGTGCTTCAATTTGTGCCATGTCCTCTGTGACCAAGTCCTAACTTGTTTAGTTTGGGCATTTACAGAGGTGGACAAAGTGGAGCTTGGAGTTGGTGCGTTGGCCGTGGAGCACCTTTCTTCCCCGGCGCCGGTCCCTTCCTCTTCCACGACCTCCTCAGCACCTCTGGACCTCCAAGTAATCTCCCTGGTAATCCCTAGGAGCTTGGCACACGCTTGGATGTATGCTGCGGAGCTCGATATTGTTGTTGTCATTTTGGCCGTGTGGGGCCATTGTGCTCCTCTCTGGCTCGCCGGCGCTCAAGGCCGTCGTCGCCGTTGAGAGGAGGTCCATGGTGTGTGCAACACTATTGCGCACACGTTGGTACCATTGGTGGTCGCCGGCGAGGTCTGCATCGTCGGCATTGCCCCCATCTTTGCGGTGAACGTTTTGTCGGAAAAGTTCACCCCGCGCGTGTCATTAGGACAAAGATTTGGGGCAGTAAATGCCCCCATCATTGGGAGCATTTACTGCTGTCTTAGCGCCTGGACCTCCTTGTGTCCCGCGCGCATTTACTCCTGTCATGGCGTCGTCTTGACTGCTGAGCGATGGCGCTGATCTGGGCCGTCCAAGACCTCCTCAGGGAGATCTTGAGCGTCCGGACCTCCCTTGCGCAATCTTGGCGTCCGGACCTCCCGGAGTGCAGTGACATTGGCCTCGCGTAGGACCTCCTCGAGGTCATCTCAGCCGTTTATGACCTCCCCGGGTTGATCTTGACCGTCAAGGTCCTCCCTCGGACGATCTGGACCATTAAGGTCCTCCCTTGGAAAATCTGGACCGTCCAGGACTTCCCACGTGAGGTCTTGACGATGTAGATCTTCCTTGGGGAGATCTTGATAGTTTAGATCTTCCTTTGGAAGATCTCAACCGTTGAGGACCTCCCTCGCTAGATCTGGACCGTTCCGGTCCTCCCTCGATCGTTGTGGTCCGTTGGATGCAACATCAACGGCCACGACCTCCTCCTCAGCAGCATGTTCTTTGGGAGGACATGGACCGTTGGATCCAAGATCCACGGCCCATGACCTCTGGACCTTCAGCGGCAGCGTCGGCTCATTGGGAGGTCTTGAGCCGTTAGATTTAAGATCTAGGGCTCATGTCCTCCCCTGCCTTTGTGGTTTTAAGAAATTCCAGAGAGCTGTTATTTCATGAACTGAAAAAGGTATGAACTTTAAAAATACATAACTAATTCAATTTAAATCCAAATAAGGTGATTCAAATTGCTGCAGCTCTGGTTTGGACCAGACTCTAACCTAAAATTGGTTATGAGCCCAGTTCAGCTCCAGAAAATGGTTTGTAAGTAAATTTCAAAACTAACTTTAAATGTTTCATTAAAAATTCATTTAACTTGTAAATTGCATAAGTAATTCTCAGTAGAGTATTTTTGAGTGAATCCAACTTTGTTGGCTTCCGCTATTAGTGCACTAAATGCTAGGATAGGATTTAGGCATGTCACTATTTTCAAAAAGTTTACTTGTGCATTTTAATTTTGTTCAAGTTCTTATCTTTGAAAAATTATAGAAAATGCATAATAGCTCCAAATGAGATGAACTCAATTGTGTAATTCATCTCATGAGGTGCTGGTTTTACAGTAAAAATCTCAGTATCACCACCTCTCTAGAAAATGTTGCCAAATAATTAAATTAGTGAATAGTGGCAGTTTGTATTTTTAGGGCTGAGCAGAATTATTTTGCTCATATCTTTTGCATTGAGAATCCAAATCAATTGGTTCTTGTTGATAAATTCCCTAAAAATCATCCTCTTGCTGCTGTAGAAATTTCAGAGCATGTGGAGTTTGTTTGCTGTGCTGTCTTTGTGGTTTTCGTCATTCTTATCGATTCTTTTGGCTTTTTCGTTAGGTGCCGACGAGTGCTTTGAACCCGTGAGTGATCCTCAGCAATATATTGAGCAAAACCAGCAAGGCAAGCAGTTTGATCATATCCCATTATTGTCCCATTACTTTAAAGTTTAATACTTTGTTTCACTTGTATGTATGCATGCTACTTTGAGTTGAAAAATCGATTAGTTGAGCCTATAGATGCATATCACGTAGGTAAATGTTCATTCTCTACTACTAAGCCTAGGATTATCTTCTTTGTGATTTAGAGTTCGATGGATGGACTCTTATCACTTAGTAGTTCGTTGATAATGCTTAGCAATGCTTAGATAACGGTAGAAATGGGCGGTTGTCGACATTATGTCGATGACCTTGATCACACAAAAACTATTATTCCATTACGTCCATCTTGTGCTTGTTACTTTGTAAATAAACAAAAATGAAAACAAAACTGTTTGACTTGGGCACAATGGATGTTAGTGTGATTTGCTGGGTGTGAACGGAATGGTGCCTAAGTCCCCAAGGACCGAGTTACTTGCGCCATTGACCCAAGCACTTTTGCGTGCTAACCACACGAGGGGGATATGGGACCTCTCACTACTACAAAACAGGCTATAGTAGACGCCCCATCACAGACGGTTCCTTTGGAACCGTCGTGTTAAATCGATCGAACCCGGTGGCGGCGAACAACTATCACAGAGCGGTATTTTTAGAACCGCTGCGTGATAGTCGACTATCCTGAGCGGTTGAGAAATAGAACCGTCAGTGAAGTATCCTGACGGTTCTATTCACAAACCGTCTGTGATAATCCCCTAATCACGCAGCGGTTTTACGTTACAACCGTGCATGTAGTATCCTGAGCGGTTCTTATTTAGAACCGTCGTGATCTGAATTATCCTGAGCGGTTCTTATTAAGAACCGCTCGCGATATCCTCTCGCCGCATCTGCGTCTGTGTCCATTTGCCGCCTTGCCGCAGCGGGGTCGACGCCTCTCTCCCCATCGCCGTAGTGGACTGCCTCCTCTCTGCCTCGCCGCGATGGAGCAACCCGGCCGCCCACATGGCTCTCGGATCAACATACCTCCACACTTCATGCAGATGGGATGAGGATCTAGCTCTTACTATGGGCAAATAGATATAGTAACTTCTCCTCCAAACTTTTTTTAATTTTGGAATTTTCATATATATAGCCAAACAACGTGGCGGTAGCTTACAAAAGATTAAAAACTAGAAACCTATCTAGTGGTGGAGGTAGGTGCTATCTCCATCTTCAATACTTAGTGGCGGCGGCGTCGGGCGGACGATTTAAGATCGAGCGAATCTCGAAATCGTCCACCACGACGCTCGTTCGAGTGTGTCGAAGACCCTCGATCGTTGAATCAAGTCGAAGAGCCCATAGGCTCTCTTCTCTTATGAGGGTCTCGGCACAGTCGAATCGATCGCTTCTTTGCCTTGATTAAGCGGTCAAGTGACGGCAAGCCTCACAGAGGCGTGCAACCGTTTTGGAGGACCACGTCGGCGACACGGTAAACTTCGCCGAAAGTGGGAGATCACCGGAAGACACGGCGGAGGAGAATGTCAAGGCGGCGGAAGGTGGCCGTCACCCGCTCCAAAGCAAATTCTCGACGAGGAGTGAAGACATTGTTGAAATAGTGTTCTTCCAAGCGACGACTCAACGTCTGTGAGAGAGGTGCGCGTCTGATCGTGTCTGAAGAGGAGGCACCATTTACTTTTTGTGGAGAAAGGGGATCAAGGAGGTTGTGTGAAATACATTGTAGAAGGGACACATCTATATATAGAACAATTTCATCTAAAGCGGAGCGGGAGGCGAAGAGATATTTGGGGAGTGTGGCGGCGTTGGAAAATGAAGAGATGAAGCGCGCCGTGTGATCGTGAGACGAAGAGACACACGCGGAAAATGAAGACGAAGAGACACGCGGAAAATGAAGAGTTATCACGAGCGGTTCCGTTGTATAACCATCGTGAAAAGGAATCCTGAGCGGTTCTAGTTAAAAACCGTCGTGATACGTTCATATCACGAGCGGTTGTAGTTAAAAGCAAATGCAGTGATTATCCTGAGCAGTTCTTTTATAGAACCGTGCGTGATATTATTATCCTGAGCGGTTCTCGTTATAAACCGTCTGTGATATACTTTTTAAAGGCGGAAGCGCTAGGGTTTTGCTCTCACTTGTCACTTCCTCTCCGCGCCCTTAGGCTCTCGCGCTCATTACGCCTCCTCTAGGGTTTAGGGCTCGCTTGGTAGTTCACCGCCGACTACGACCTCGGCGCCGCCGCCCGACCTCGGCGCGCCGCCCAACCTCGGCGCCCCGACCTCGGCGCCTTCAACCTCGGTGCCGCCGCCCTAACCTCGGCGCCTTGACCTCGGTGCCGCCGCCCCGACCATGGCGCCCCGTTCACCTCCTGGCAGTAAGCCCGGCGTCGCCGCCTCGACCTCGGCGCCCGTCCTCCTCCCCCGTGTGGGCCTCCTCCTCTGCCCGACCTTCTCCCGCCCGTCCTCCTCCCTCTGCACGGCCTTCTCCCGCGCCGTCCTCCTCCCGTGTCGGCCTCCTCCTTGCACCGTGAGTTCTTGTGCGGCATCCTCTCTGTGAGTATTGCTCCTCTGTGGCGATTCGGCTTTGTTGATCGATGGGCTTTGTTGACATGCTCTGTGATGAACTATGTCTTATCTTGAGATTGAATGTGATAGTTAGTTCATACTTGAGCTCTATTGTATTACTTGCTCTTGTCAATATGATCTCTTTGTTAATTGGTTACTTTCGGTTGAGCTCATCGTTACATTTGCAAATTGATCGGTGGGCTTTGTTGACATGCTCTGTGATGAACTCGTCTTATCTTGAGATTGAATGTGATAGTTAGTTCATACTTGAGCTCTATTGTATTACTTGCTACTATCAATATGATGTCTTGTTAATTGGTTACTTTTGGTTGAAAGCTAGTTATTACGATTCTTCATGTTGATTACATTGAGAGTATTCGGTTTTAGTTGGTAATCTAATGACTAGTTTGTGATTCTTCTAGTAGTTTGTATGAGCCCATTCAACTTTTCATTTGCCATCTTGATCTCTGTAGTCAACCTCTGTTTGATGGAAGTTTAATCTGTTTTAGATTAACAGTTGAGATCATTTGACGATTAAGCAAAGTATTGTTTACAACTCATAGTTTGAATTTATATTATCATATTCATTTAATGAAGAGTATAGACAATAGGATTGAGATGGCAAAGACTTGTTCTTTAGCTACTCTCATACGAGAGCACATAATATCATCAATCAATATGTTGGAATAATTAATGCATGCCTTTGTTAATCTCTAGACCTTTTATTGGCTGAGAATTTAATCCAGACGGTTCTTATTAAGAACCGTCTGTGATTCCTTTGCATTTCCTTAGAGAAGCTGGTGGATTAAGGAGTGTTAAATTCTTTAGAAATTATGCTTTAATGCTAATTAATTTTGTTGGGATTAATTCTGAAATTTTGCTAAAACTGCATTTTTACAACAATCCAAAAAGAAAGTTTTACTTGATTCTATTTTGTTTCTATGTTGGGATTAAACCTTTGCTTAGCATTTCCTTAAATCGATCATTTTACTTGATTCTAGTTCTATGTCTTCATTAAAGGCTAGTCTTACGTACATGAAGCATTAAACCTTTGCTTAGCATTTTCTTCGTCGATCCTGACACACTTGAGTGTACCTTTACTTCTTGCCAATCCTCCAAGGCAAGAAGCATATGGTACACTCCAAAGGTGTCGTCAGGTCGATGAAGAGTATAGACAATAGGATTGAGATGGCAAAGACTTGTTCTTTAGCTACTCTCCTTCGAGAGCACATAATAGGAGCAGGGGCGGCGGCGAGCCCTACAGAGGATTAAACCTTTGCTTAGCATTTCCTTCGTCGATCTGACACACTTGAGTGTGCCTTTGTTTCATGCCGGTCCTCCACGGCATGAAACAAATGCTTTACTCGATGTGTCGACCTCGATAAGTAGGCTTCCTTAGAAAGCTAGTAGATTAAGGAACGTTAGTACTCTGTATGAGCTCATTCAACTTTTCATTTGCCATCTTGATCTCTATAGTCAACCTCTGTACTTCTTCACGAGATTAATTGTTTCATATTTATCTTTGGAATTATTTATGATTATTTGCTAATATTGCACATGTTGAGCATATTATTAAGTTTAAATGTATATGTTAATTTGGGACACTTGCAATCCATTTTATTGCATATGTAACTTATATAGATAGCAAGTGGCGAGATGGCAGAGACATCGTCTTCGCGCCGTCACCGGCGCCCGCAGATGGAAGAGGCGCCGACAAGGCACGACACCGACGCCAATGAGATGGAAGAGGCGGCGGCGAGGCCGCCGTCACCGTCGGCGATAATGACACGAAGCGAGATGGCAGAGGACAATCGAAAATGCCTCACGGACGGCGGTCATCACGGATGTCGGTGACTTTGGGGTCCCTCTGAGTCCCAAGAGATCGTGGCGAGATTCCGGACCATCTGCGGGATACTTGCAAGGAACAGGTCCTCATCACCACACCAGCGTGGAAGGACTGACGAAAGAAGCGAAAGCGCGCCACGGGGAGAACTTTCGAGAAGTTCACTATTCGAAGCACATGTGGCACGCGCGTGCGACGGACGGCGATGCTCACGATGGGTAAATCGTGGAGGACCTTCAAGAGCATTCTTGTCACGGCACGTGAACACGGGTCAAACGCCTTCAGCGATACAAATTCTTGACGCGGGAAGCATGGGACACCTTGTGGCTATGAAAACGACGGCGAATTTAAGGAGCAAAGTCTGGCGCACAAAGCTCTCGGACCTGAAACACTCACCAAGCCAGACTTCGGCACCGGGTGCAGCGGGTAAATCTGAGAATGGGCGGAGAAGGAGAACCCATTTCTGAGGTCACGCACCAGCGTTCCCTAAAATTTGGTTAAAAGCAAGGGCACAAGTCTCATCTTGAGCAACATCTCCTTCACAAACCCGGCAGACGAAAAGTGTCCCAGCGTGTGGTAAATATGTCGAACTACTAAGTTGTTAATAAGTCCATCACTTCATAGTGCCTATAATAATATGATGACCTCTTGCAGCGTGACTTGACTACCCAAACTTCCCAAGGCTCCTTCCATGCAGACAGGGAGAATGATATACTATCTACGGCCTTGGGAAACAAGGAGCACCCGGGTCGCACGCGAGGCTTTGGGGTTAACGTACCTTGGAGTCATGGATTCGCGGACGACTACTACGTATAGGACTAGGAAGAGATCCAAGGCCGACCACGACAACCGGTTGGTGCAGATGATTACTAACCAATTTCAAGTAGAGATGGCGAGATTGCGAGTCAAATGGATATACTCATGAGCGGTGATGCATAGCCGCCCGCTAATTCGGGAGGTCCTCCTCGGCGTCGGAGTAGCGTCGCGTCGCGATAATTGTGAACATGACGACGTCCGATTCTGGATAGACGACATCAAGGTAACGTACATCTATGGATGCACCAAAGATAGACCTATAGGGCGCCTTAGCTAATTGCGTGTCGTTTTGTAGGAGCCGACGCCTGTAAGCTCCAAGTGAGGACGGATGGGTCCCTTTGTATTGAGGTCACGAGGATGGTGTATCCATACGAGGAAGGGGTAGTGCGACCACGGTGCCACCGGCGCCGCAGTTACGCCAGGTCGGTGGATATGGTACATGTCAATTTCCGAGCCGTCCGGCTGAAGATTTGCCCGAACGAAGAGATCACAACACTAGGGGATGCCGTCCTCTCTTTTATCCAGTGGCCCAAGAAGGACATCGCCCTGGACCCAGCGAAGGTTGCGATCCGACACGACCATTCCTCTCCAACGGGACCCTCAATGACTCCACCTCATGTTTCGCCTCATAAGGCCACCTCTTCGATTCCCGTGGAGAAGACGCCGAAGGAACAGCAAAAGCGTGTCGTCGTATCCGTTCCCGAGTCGTCTCACAAGAAGACGCTGCCAATCGCTAAGGCCAAATCGAAATCCACAAGCGTTAAGGCGCCTCCCAAGTCCGGGAAGTCCGCGATACCGGAACTACATCATCGGAAAACCATTGTGCTCGATCTGATGATAATGCACGCCGGATATGCTTGTTAGGCTTTGCATGCACGGTACTTGGCGAAGACCCAAAAGAAGGGGTGCGATCTTCGGAATCACCGTCGAATCTGAGGACAAGCATTTCTTCAGCGGACGAGGTACTTCGTCGGGCTTCAATGACTTATTTCAACTATTCAACCTCGTTGGCCTCGGCGTCTCACTTCTACGATGTTGGACAACGTAAGTGCGCATACAATCAAGTTCTACATTCATGTAATACCAATAAATATCACAACTCATTGCTTATGTATAGATACATCTTTGAAAAATGTCAGGAATGGAAAGAACCGATTGGGTTTCCTCGACCCACATGTGGTATCGTTGCAAACCATCCAACAAGACTCATCCTTCGTCGAGAAATACATAACGAGGTCATTGCTTCGTCGATTTAACATGAAGTACATAGTGGTGCCCTACAACCGGGGTAAGTGTCACTACTTGCTATACAAATTTTATTTGTACTTTATCTGCAAAGACGAACTTAGGTTTAATGACTATAGTGACATACATGAGTAGGTACCATTTGGATCCTTTTAGTTATTATACCCAAGAGGAACCATGTGATATACCTTGATTCCCTAAACCGCAACAAGCACGACTTGACACTCTAAGAGGAATACTCGAGAGGTATGCTCATTTCCTCCTTACATAACTCTATTGTAGTCTTCATTCGTTTGAAATGGCCGAGGATAACCTTTTGAATCATGTAGGTCGTTCATCAATTATGTTGCCAACAAAGGAATATACAATGGAAAGATCGCCCAACTAACACACGGGATGGATTTTCGATGCAGCGCTACAACACTATAATCCTATATCATACTTCATAATAACGCGTCTCGAATCGACTATACCTATATATGTAATTCTATTTTTGCGGTCATGACAAAAAAGATGATGAGTTATGTGCAATCTACGTGCGCTATCATATGCGACTAATCCTTCTGACTAGGAAGAAGGATCACGAGGTTTGTCAATCTCGAAATAATTATTTCCTAATTATAAATTTAAATATATATATCTTACCACTTTACTCTTGCTAGCGGCGGGCCTTGAATTTACAATGTGATTCACTCGTTGCGGAAGAGATCAAGGACATTCGAGGAAGCTCTGCGCCTTTATCAACACGAAATCATTAACGACAACGGAGAGTTTCACTCGTCGCCAACCCGAGCATCACCCCACTAAAACCTCTCAACGCAAACAATTGTAATCTAGTTGTAACTATAGCGACAATACTTGAACAAATCACGGATCTTTTGTAGTTTATTTTGAGTAATGATCACTTTGAGTTGTCATGGCTCCTTGAATCTGCTTACGTGAATGCTTGAATCATTTACGTGAAAGCTTGTTTTCGAGAGGGCATGGCTAGCAATTCCCGAGGCTAGCGAAAACAACAAATTGTGGGCGAAGTGCGAGCTATCACAGACGGTTTTGTGTTAAAACCGTGCATGAAGGCAAGTATCACTGAGCGGTTTCGACGCAAATCGCTGCGTGATAGCGAAATATCACGAGCGGTTCTACAAAAAGCCGTCAGTGATAGGAGAATATCACGACGGTTCTACACAAAAGCCGTCTGTGATATTCGTAAATCACAGCGAGTTTTTATTTAGAACCGCTCGTGATATTCTCCTATCACATATGGTTTTATTTAGAACCGCTCGTGATATTCTCATATCACGAGCGGTTTTACGCTCAAACCGCTCGCGTGATACTTGACTTCCTGAGCGGTTTTTAATAAAACCGTGCGTGATATTTCGTATCACGACGGTTTTGTACCGCTCGTGATAATATCTGTTATCACAGACCAACAAACATAGGCGGTTGGAAACCGTGCGTGATGACGATTCGAACCGTCTGTGATGTCGGTTCTGTAGTAGTGTCTCTTGACTAAGTACTTTGGGAGGTATTAATTATGAGCTGGTCGGTGGGTGTGTTAAAAATAAAATGTGTGTGTGGTGTTGGGAAGGGAGCATTAGCGAACCGGTTAGGGCATCTAATGTGTCCTTATTCCGTGGGTTCTGACTCTTAATTAGCATCATCCATTGGAAATGTCTCGTAGGACTTAGCCGTCTTGGCATACCAAAGGAAGTGTGCTAAATCATGTGGCGAAAAGGCGATGGGCGTGTGGGTACATTGGTACACCCTGCAGGTTAAAACTATTGAATAGCCTAGTCTAGGTTATGGACACGCTTGGTGATTTCCCGCAAGAACTAGACTAAACACTTAACTAAAACTTGATGGGTGGTATGAATTGGGTAATTCATGCTATTGTTGTGGTGACTTGGGTGAGTCACTTCCAGGTTGTTCTTGTTGTTACTATTGTTGTATCGTGTTCTTCACAAATTAAAATGCTTTGTCAAAATGCTTTCAATCTATTACATTATTGCAAATGAAAGCTTGCTTTTATGCTAAAATGAGTCCAAAGCCTCATCCACTTAAATAAAGCTTGCATGTAGCTATTTATAGTTCTGTTATGCTACACGTCAGTCTTGCGAGTACATTTTTGTACTCATTTGCTTTGCTTAATAATTTTGTTGCAGAGGAGGTAGAGCCCAAAGGGCTTTACTTTTGTGAGATGTGCATGGGTTGGGAATCGAGCTAGGCATCTTGGTTGGTTGCCTTGTGGGCTAAAGGCAAACCTTGTGGCTCTCTTTTGTTTATCGCCATCTTATGGCATGTTGCTTCCGCTGTGTTACTCTTATTAGTTGTATTTGGCCGGTCGGCCCCTTTTGTAATAACTCTATATATTGTATGTCTTTTATTCTATTCGTGCTTTGGTTCTATGTCTTGAATGGAATTGATGCATGATTTTGTAAAGGGGTGTGTATACTGCATTCTGGGAAGTATACATATCTCGAAGACACGGCTTATTATGTTTGTGATGCTAGGGTCAATGGATGACTAAGTATTACAAGCCTAATAAACCGGGGTCCTCACACGTCTCATGGTGTTCTCCGGAGTCGACTTCACGACGCGGGGGAGGAGGCCAAGGGGCATCTCCGCGCGGGGGAGTGGCAGGGGAGGAGGCCAAGGGGCGTCTCCGCGCGGGGGAGTGGCTGTGGGGAGGAGGCGGCGCCGGTTCCACGCGTGGATGTAGTCGTGGGGAGGAGGCGACGACGGCAAATCCGCACGGGGGTGAGGCCAGGGGAGGAGGAGGCGTCGGATCCATATGGTGGCAAGCCTGGGGAGGAGGAGGCGCCGGATCCGTATGGTGGCGGTGACGAGGCTGGCGATAGCGGTGAGGTCACCATGGAGTTTCTGGGAGGCGAGGTGACGAGAGCGAGGCAAAAGGTCCAATAGGCAGCCGAGCAGTTCTATTTGGATGTGTGAGGTGTGGGAGGTGGTGGGTTAAGCCGGCTTTATGCGTGATGAATAAGATGGATGTGCAACGCATACGATTTCCGTTGCGAGTTATGTGTTGTTGTATGCTTGTTCTTCTTGTAGTGTTCCCCATTGTGCAACAAAGGTTGCTAACAAACTAGTCTTTCTCTACTGTACATAACAGAAGGACAGACTACAACATTAACTTCAAAAATTCATATCTTTCGTTCTAAATGTCCAAAAATTATGAACTTTATCTCCTTGGAAACATCATAAAGTTATCTACATAACTCATGAAGATCAATTGACCAAATCTGTCTATCGCTAGACCATAATTCACAGAACTACGCTCGTTGTCCGAATCTAGAGACTGAATAAGCACCCAGACTTGCAAAAATCATAACTAATTCATTATCTAACCAAAAAATTGTGAATTAATACTTTCCAAAAAGCCCACATAATTCCCCACATAAATCTAGGAGGCCCAAACCTCTAATTTCGCACTGAACAAGATCTAATGTGTCGAACAAGACGATTGCAGAATACCGACTCAATCTCAGTAGGATCAACAAATCACTAAATGACATCATCTCCTCGAAAATACTTAAACTAACAATGAGGATTAGAAATATTACCCTAGAAGACACTAATGACTAGCTGGAGATCCCCCACGAAGAACTCTTTCTTCCTTTTCCTTCTCCTCTCTTCTTCCCTCTCTTTCCTATTCCTTATGGCCGACAACAATGGAGAAGCACCGGAGGAGAGGGGGCACCACCATGGAGGAAAGGGCGTGCTCAAGAGTGCCTTGCTCAAGGATGGCAGCACTCTGATTACCCCACAGGCGTGCTCTGATGCTTGGAGTGCTAGGGTTTAGTCCCCCCCCCGCCCCACATGGGCCCAAAGAGCTATGGGCCAAAGGCCCGAGTTCTAAAACTCCTCCAAAATTCTGAATTTTTTCCTTTCTAATTATATTTAATTTTAGTACTAGTCGCTTATATGTTTTATATTTGAATGGGATATTACATGTACAACCTCTGCAGAGTTAAAGCTGTTTAAGCAGTCATGTTCCTGGTTATGGACAACACCCGGGGATTTCATACGAGAGGTAGAGTGTTTACAAAAATGGTTGGAAGGTGAATGAGATGTTCACTTGGTGAATGTGATGTTCACTTGGTGGATGGGATAATCACTTGGTGGTTTAGTTGGGAAGTGAATGGGAGATTCACTAGTTGTTTCAAAGCAATTGTTTACTTATTTATTTATATCTTTTCAATTATGCTTTACAATCTACTTACTGTATTTATTGTCAATACTTGCTTTCTGCAAAAGAACCATATGGCTATTCATTTGATCGAGCCTTACATGAATATTAATTGCATATTGTTCCCTATGACTTGCTGAGTACTTTATGTACTTACAGCTTTAAACTTTGTTGCTCAGTTAAACAAAGTCAAGCTGCTCAAGAGTTCTACGAGAATGAGTTCTTTGAAGACTTTAAGAACTAGGATGTATTCTCCGCTCGATTGCCTATGAGCATGTCGAATGGCCTTCCTAAGTTTCGTTTCTACTGCAAGAGTTTCATTTTGTTTCATAAGTCATACTTGGCAAGTTAAGTAAACGTTGACCACAAGGTCCAGATATTATTATTTATTGCTATTTTGCTATATTTTTAGTTAAATCGTTGAATGGATAGTATTTCATCGATGTTTTACTGTGTGAGCTAGTTACTTAGTTACTGATCATAGGACTAGTTCAAAATACACAAAGGGTTTCGGATGTGTAAATCCAGATCCCGACAAGATTTTATCTTGATAAATCTCATCCACTAGGTACACCAATGATCGTTAGGTCTCTAGAAGTGGAGAAAGATTCATATGGACCTAGACGAGAAAACGAGAATACATTAGGGCCCGAAACCCCTTATTTAAGTCCTATTGGAGCATTGTTATATCTTGTCAATTATACTAGCCTGATATTACATTTGTAGTAAATTATTAGGCAAGATGTAGTTCCGAGCCTACGAAGAGGCATTGGAATAAAATTAAGGGAATCCTCAAGTACCTTAGGGTACAACTGATCTTGGACTCTTTTACCCCCAAAGATCAAGATATAAGGTTGAAGGGCTACTTATACGCTGGCTATCTTTCTGATTCCCACAATGCCAAGTCACAAACTAGATGCATCTTTTCAAGTGGTTCTACAACTCTCTCTTGAAGATCTGTAAAACAATCGATTATTATCACGTCAACTAATTATACTAAGATCCTTGCACTATATGAGACAACTAAAAAGTGCATATGGCTTAGAAGACTAATTCACCATATCCAAGAGTCTTGTGGTGTAAAGGTGGATAAAACTCCAACAGTCCTCCATGAGGATAATGTAGTTTACATTGCACAAATGAAGAATAGCCATGTCAAGATGCATACGACAAAACATATACCCCCTAAACATTTCTACCCATATAAGTAGTAGGAAAATTGGAATATAGAAATACGAAAAATCCACTCAAGTGAGAATCTTACCGATTTGTTTACTAAGGCCTTGCAAGGAGCAAGTCTATGGTATTGATATGAGAAGACATAAAGAGTTGTTGTCTTCAGAGCGATAAATATGATCTTCGTATAAGTTCATCGTTGGATGAATAGGTGTTGTAATCTTTTTCCCTTGTTTGAGTTTTGTCCCGTTAAGTTTTCTCATTCGAAGGTTTTTAATGATGAAGCATGTGCAATAGCAAAAATGCGAGCTATGCACTCTTTTCTTCTTACCATTTTTACCTACTGGGTTTTCGGAAGAAGTTTTTAACGAGACATGAGCATGACCTTGGTAAAGTGCCCAAGGGGGGTGTTGTATATCAGCTTGTTTCCGAGTTCTGATTATGTGTGGACAATTTACCTAAACAAAGACCCATTATGGTGAGGTCGGCCCACAATGCCCATTAGTTAGTTTAGTCTTATATTACTTATTAATGCATAAAAGGAGATCTCCTCCTATATAAAGGGGTAGAAGGTTTTCATTGTACATACAAGCCTACGAACAAATAGATCAATAAAGAGAGAAGGCTATGACTACATCCTTTTGTTCTGGTCAATCATTTATTATTCGGGAGTTAAAGAGTTTCATTTGCCGACAACACGGCCTCTATTAGAGCATCTACAATAGTCTATATCACTTGTTACTAAGGAATGAACACATCAGTATTTATATGATGTTGAGGAGAGATGGTGAGAAGAGAATGTGATCCTGTTTCTAGATGAAGAAACAAACAAGTTGTTGGTACCAAGACACAAGAAACAACAAAAATAGTTATTGGAGACTTGCTTGTTACCTAAAAATTTATTTTGTGGGTAGCAATTAAAGTCTTAGATATAAGCTCAAGAAATAATCCATTAAAAACTTATTTCTTTTTATTAGATTGAGTATTTTCACTCTCTTGGTAACAAAATAAGAAACAAATTATCATAGATAATCTTAGCATTTAGACACTTTGACCTTCGTTTCTGTGTCCACAAGCAGTGCAATGCACCCGTGCACGCATCCCGTCCACGTACATCGCCATCATGCAGCAAAGTAACGCACGCATCCTCATATCCCGTCCAGTTACATGATCGTTTCTCATGATCCAGCCGTTGATATTGCGGAGAAACGTAAAGACGTACAGCGTCCCCGGTCCCCGGGCCCCCCCTCGACTCCTCGCATCCCCTCCGACCTCCTCCGCCTCCGCGGCTCCTCCTACCCCTCTCGCTGACCAGCGCGCCGCCGCCGCCCCTTGCTCAAGCCCACCTCACTACATCGCTCACGTGTCGCGTCCACGAGAACCGCCTCGGCCGCCCACCTGCCATCGTCACCGTGGGCTGCCTTCCGTTGTCTCCCACCTCCGCCGCTCTGGCCACCGATCGCCTAATTTGTTCTGCGCGGTGAGCAATCAAATCCAAAAATATCATCTTTTGTTTCTTTATGTTTATGATTCATCCGAAGTAAAACTGTTTGTTTGCAAGGGATCCTCGAATCGAATGGAGAAGTCGTCATACGCGTCGGCGAGCTCCGGTGAGCTCGCCGCCGTCGCTTCGGGAGGCGGGAGGTCGGTGAGGGTGATACCGCTGCGGCACCCGCAGGAGGCGGCGGCGCGGGGGTCGGCCTCCTCGCCGTCGTTGTGGTCGGTGGCGGTGGAGAGGGCGCGGGGGATGGGGCCGTGGGAATGGGCGGAAGCGGCTCTCCCGTGCTTGGCGTGGATGCGGAGGTACAGATGGAAGGAGGACCTCCAGGCCGACCTCGCCGCCGGCGTGACCGTCGGCGTCATGCTTGTGCCCCAGGTAGCCTTTTACTCTCATCATTCGCAATATTTTGTATTGCTATGTAAGGATTGATCATTTTCTGGAAGAAATCATGATTTCAACTTGTTAGGTGTGTTTTTCCTTTTTTGCTCTTACCATTCTAAGATGTTGTAATGATCAACTCCCTGGAGATTTCGATTGCTCAAAATAAATGTCCCTTGGGATTAGCTGAATCTTTTGGCTCCTGATCGAGCTTGTTAATTTATTGGTTGCTCTCTTGCTTGTCTTAAAGTATGCTAGGTTGTTCTTTTCTGCGGAAATGGTTACAGGTTGTTTTAAAAATTAAAATGCTATTATAGTTGGGTAGTTTGGAGCTTGGTGATCGCTAGTTCTGAGATCTAAATGTGTAGACACAGTTTAATTGAGTTATTTACTTATTTAAGTGCACAAGGGAGTGCTATTATAAGCAATTCGTGGATCCCATATATTGGCTGTTTGCACACGTCACTATT
Organism: Phyllostachys edulis; assembly: GCA_036346405.1. Lineage (NCBI taxonomy): Eukaryota > Viridiplantae > Streptophyta > Magnoliopsida > Poales > Poaceae > Phyllostachys > Phyllostachys edulis. The sequence goes on along the minus strand of CM070561.1, from coordinate 11,673,251 downwards.
ATTGAATGGAGCCATGCTTTTGTGCATGTGGGTTTGAAATTATATCGTTCCAAGTACGGAGTTGTTTCCAGGAATGTATTCAGTTTTAGATCGGAAGGTTAATTAATCATAGAGCTTCCTTAAATGGCTAGTCCGCTACACCCACTGTTAGCACCATGCAAAATTACAATTTGAGCAATTAGGTTGGTTTGCCTGTTGGCAAACACAGTGTTTTCATGCCATCTTTTCTGGCTGATGGGCTTCTGGTTCTTGATTTGTTGCGAGCGGACGCATCCTTCACATAAGTTGAACTCGTCAAATGGCAATCTCAAATTGGCTTTCTTTTGGGGATGCACATTTTCAACACTTTCTGTTTCATTTATAAATTTTAGTGAATGAGAACGCTGAGGACTATGACAGTTGAAGCTACAATACTACATCCAATCAGATAAATTAGCTGGACTTATTTGGTCTCCCTACCGATTTCTATTGAACAAGTGTGCACATTATCTAAATTTTACCACATGACTTCTCCTAATTATCGTACAAATTAGTAACAAAAAATGCCACTAGACAAGTATCTTGTTTTCAGGTTTGTTTTCGATTTGTGCCCTCCATCCACTGTACTTTCTTTCCGAAATCAGAACATAATCATTTCTTGTACTGTATTGTAGGCAATGTCATATGCAAAGCTGGCTGGGCTTCACCCGATTTATGGGCTCTGTAAGTGTTTACGTCTTTACAGCTCCTTATGTTGTTCTTTTATGTTCCCAAATGAGCTTAATAGTTGATGCAAATTCTTTGTTTTCATTTCCATGGTGCTGAACAGACACAGGATTTGTCCCGCTATTTGTCTATGCAATTTTTGGGTCCTCACGACAATTAGCAGTAGGTCCAGTGGCACTTGTCTCTCTGCTAGTGTCCAATGTTCTTGGGGGTATAGTTAATTCATCTAGTGAGCTGTACACGGAATTAGCCATATTATTGGCGTTCATGGTTGGGATATTGGAATGCTTGATGGGATTGCTAAGGTAATTCTGTTTACTCAGGAAAATTGGAGTTCATGTCTATTCATTTAGGAGCATTTGAAATTTTGAAGCATTGAAGTTGACCTCTTAGAGAATAAACATGCAACATGTATGCAGATTCATCCTTGTTCTATGCTTTAACACTTATGAATTGTATTAGCAATATAAAAATGTGTATATCTTAAATGTTTAACCCTCTAGCTTTTACTAGAGTTTTTACCAAAGGACTAAGGTGATACCCCTTGTATTTTTTTTTTTTGGCAAAAATGCGCCTGAAGTCCGTGTACTTTGAGAAAAAGGAGCATATGGATCCCTCTACTTACAAAAGCTACACTTACGTGCCTGTACATTTAGAAAGGGAGCATTTAGGTCCCTCTACTTCCTAACACGAACTTTAAGTCCTTTCTTTGTAAAAATGGAGCAATTTGTGTCCTTGATTGTTTTACGGCTATAAAGTTGGTCTACTCTTGTGCTTTATTGTTCTGTTGCTCTTTCTGGGTGACAAATACAACTTTGTAGTCACACCACTTGACTTCTTCCACCCAGAAGCTGAATGCTCTGCTGTTACATCGAGAAGTACAAAGCCAAACCTACACTGCAGCCTAATCTTCAAATTTCAAAGCCAACTCTTGTTCACATGCCACTAAATTTGCAGTTACCCCACATGCAGATCATGCATCCTTGCCGTTGGATCATTGGTACAGCCATGTGTGCCCATGCAACGTAAGACAAGCCATTGTAAGCAAAGTTGTAGGGGGCGCGAAGCACATGCAGATAACATATTGAACATCCTAAAGTAATTAGCATTACCTTTTTTAGTTATATAACAATGGGAACTACTTGTTGCCCCTATCAGCAAAACATCGTGAGAAGTTCGTGATGCAGTGTTCGAATTTTTTTGAAAAACAAAACATAGACATAATGAATGTCATGTTGCGCACATGCCGAATTCCATGGTCAAATTCATCTATACTGTAGAGAACCCAAAAAGGCAAGCACTACAATATTAACTATTCACGTATTGCTTGTCTTTTTTGGTTTTCTACAAAATGAACAATTGGACCTTGAGGGACCTTAAATGCTCCTTTGGTACTAGTATAGCGACTTAAGTCCTACTTTTGTAAGTAGATGGGCCCAAATGCTCCTTTTCTCAAATTACAGGGACTTAAGGTGCAGGTTCGCCTGTACACTTAATTGTCTTTTTTTGGTGGGTGTGTTGGGGGGAGGTATTAAGGCTGATTTTTATTGAGGTTGCGTAACCTATTGACGTGTTTTCTTTTTATAGGCTTGGTTGGCTTATTCGTTTCATTAGCCATTCTGTAATATCTGGATTCACTACAGCTTCAGCAATTGTAATTGCTTTGTCCCAGATCAAGTATTTCTTAGGTTACAGTGTTACAAGAAGCAGCAAAATTATCCCACTTATTGAGAGTATAATTGCAGGAATAGATCAGGTGGGCTTTCTTGTGTCCCTGTCATTTTTCTTGTTACCTCTGTCAGCATGCATCTTTATCCCTGTTTTCTTTTAGATGCAGAGTGCTTAGACAAACATGTACCATTGGCCATGCCTTTTACATTGTGACATCTGTGATATGCACATGGCTAGGGCAGATTTTGTATCAGAGCTTTTGTTGCCACTTGTGATTTATACAATTTTGACATAGTGTTTGCCTTTTATTATCTTTATTCTATAAAGTATGTAAAGCTGTGTTTTCCCCCAGACTCAGCACATCCAAAACTTGGATTCACATCTGTGATACTGTATCTATGGGTATGTGCCTCAGGAGCATTATCATATCTGCTGCTACACTGACAGGAAAACTGTGTCACTGGGATGAAACCATGTATAATTAGAACTTCCCACAAACACCTTCATTCTGTGATTTATTTCTCACATCTCATTCTGTTCCGTTTCACTCTTCGTGCTAATCATATCTAACTTCAAATCTTGTTTTTTCTGAGGACACTTACTTCAAATCTTTTTTAAGGTTTAATCTCTGCCATTCATATAGCTTAAACAGCACTAATTAACCTTTCCTGAGGCACACTGCATACATTAAGACTGCTTGTATGTTTCTTTCAGATCGTGGTATTCTTTCTGGTATTTGAATTACACTTTATCACTAACTAATATAGCAGTGCATTTTTGCAGTTCTCCTGGCCTCCATTTGTAATGGGATCATTGTTTCTTGCTATTCTTCTAATAATGAAAAATTTAGTGAGTTTCCATTGCTTTATTTATCACCTTTATTCTTCAGTTACCTGTTTGATGCAACATATCACATTCAAATAAATGTCATTTTTATGACCTCTAAAACTTTGCAGGGAAAATCAAATAAAAGATTGCGTTTCCTAAGAGTTTCTGGTCCCCTTACAGCTGTTGTTCTTGGAACAATTTTTGTCAAAATTTTCCATCCACCTGCCATATCAGTGGTAAGTTAAGTTCCTTATATTATTCTCTCACAAATTTATATACTGCTATCCACCTGCCACAAATATGAACTATGCATGTTCTTTATCAGAATAAACTTATTTGGATAACAATATTCTGTAATGGTATGGACTTATGCCTATGAGAGGGTTATTAAACTCCCTTACTCTTCCTAAAAAAAGGTTGGTTGTTTTACTCAAAACAAATGCTTAGTTTTATTGTTATGAAATGATCAAGCAGTTCGAAAATAAAAAGCTTATTAATGTTGGTACACACAACACAGTAAAAGTTGTATGAAACATCTACATTGGCGTGTTATTTTGTTGTTCATTTGACTTTTATTATGATGATGCATGTGTTATCTGTGTTTTTGATGATTTTGTGTGTGCGCGCGCGCGCATGCGTGTTGTAAAATATCAGCAAATGTTATGATTATAACGAGTGTTCAGACAAAAAAATTTTAATAGGATATTCTCTAAAAATCAAATGCAAATACTACATGTGTGAGGTGTGGTATTCAGATGCTTTTTATACTCACATGTGTGTTGATTGTAATTGTTAATTGTTCACTCGTTATGAGTTCTCACTGTTGATGGTCTGCCACAATCAACTTTTATGTTGATTGTCACTTGGCAAAACACACAAGTCTGGGTGGTTTTTTATTTGATCGACTGTAATTCATTATCTGGCATCACACATTATGATGAATAACTACATCACAAGTAATCCTCTATTTCTTGAGTGCCTAGGTAGGTGAAATACCGCAAGGCCTTCCCAAGTTCTCCGTTCCTCGAGGATTTGAACATCTGTGGTCCCTAATGCCAACTGCAGTACTTATAACTGGTGTTGCCATTTTGGTAAAAAAAAAAAAGAATTGTTGGTATTGTTTTTTGGAACTTTCTTTAGTGGCCATTAAACTTTGTACCATACAATTTTAGGAATCTGTTGGGATTGCTAAAGCTTTGGCTGCGAAGAATGGCTATGAGTTGGACTCCAACAAAGAGGTTAGCCATAAACCATTGACTAACCTAACTAGTTATTGTTGGTAGAAGCTGCTCCGGTTTGTTGCTACAAATGCAGTTTTCTTTATATTTGCCATGTTATGTTATTAAACAATGTGTTTTCATGCACATGCAATTTTCTTTATATTTGTCATGTTATGTTATTAAACAATGTGTTTTCATGCACAGTATGTTAGAGGAGGTAATAATAGTAGACTAAAGCTCTTCTTCTACAGGCTTAGTCAAACTTATAATTTTTTCTTTATATTTTTATCATGTTATATAATAACTAGTCGAGACAGGCATAGTCAACTAAATTATAATAAGATTTTGAGTTTGTATGTTGCCATAGTTTTAAAAAAATGAACAGTGATCTGTCAAGAAATGAAAAGATGTAATTTAGCTCCCATTTGTTTTTTTGGTTATTTTTTGACTTTTTGTTTAAATAACTTTATGATCACTTCAAATATGAGAATGACAATGTTACATCAAAGCATGCTTTGTAAAAGCTAGTGTGATCCAGACACCTGTCCTAATTGTTTACTACAGAAAGTTAAACTTAGTGACTATTAATTCTAGAGTGTATGAATATCTCAGTCAATTATTCCACAAATCTCAAGTGCTGTGTTATCCAGGGAATCCCCTACTGTCGACGTGGGCCACAGTGTGCGCACGTCCAGGACATGCCCGCACAGCATTGGTTGCTTGTGCGGCAATTCAAAGGCAATAGAGTTCGAGTCAGTTAAGAGATTGAGTTAGTTACGTTAAGATCGGTAGTTTCCTTCTCTGATACATATTAGTTCCTAAATTAGATATGCTTGTTAGGGGATGTCTCTATTTAAAGAGAGGCAGCCGAATCAGTTGAAATCAATTAATAAAGAAATCTCCAATTTCCCAATCTCCTTCTCCAACTCCCGAACCCCCCTTCTCCTATCCACCGCTGACCGGTAGCCACCACGGCTCAGGGACGTCGAAAGTATCGGCCAAAACCCCCAGTCTACCACAGCTACAACCTACGCAATTCAAATCATACCAATTTGAAATCAGAGCCACTACCAGCAGCATCAATGCCGGGATTCGACGAAGCTAGCGACAAGGTCTCCATGGCACAACTCATGCAGTCCATCCAGGCATTGACGATGCGCATGGAAGGGATGCACTAGCAGATGGGAGACGTTGCTAATCGCCTGACAGCCGTCGAGAAGTGTCCCACAGTAGACCTTCCGGGTCTTTTGCCACCACCATCTGGTTCGCATCCATGGGCTACTCCAGCAAATTTTTTGGCCGAGGGATAGGTGACCGCCGCACCATCAACCGCCGCCACCGTTCCCGTTCACCATCAACTCTTTGCCACCATCGCCGCCATCCCCAACCACGACGCATCAGCATACACCGACCACATACATGCACCTCCCGGCCGCACCGCCCTATCCCCCTACCCAATTTCCACCCCTTTCACAAGATCAACACCTTCACCACCTTTCCGCCGCTTACCCGATACCCCCACAACCAGATCATGGCAATGCTCTCGGCATTCCGCGCTACCACAAACTAGAATTTCCTACCTATGATGGCAAAGATGATCCCTTGGCATGGATCAACCGCTTTGAACAATTCTTCTGCGGTCAATGCGCGGTCGAATCGAACAAGGTGTGGTTGGCTTCCTATCACCTTACTGGCATTGCTCAACATTGGTATTTTCAATTGGAGCGCGACACGGGCATATCTTCTTGGTCTCACCTCAAGGAACTATGTCACCTTTGGTTTGGACCGCCAATCCGAATCAATCCCCTCGGCGCATTGGCCCAGCTGCCCTGCGTCAACTCAGTTTAGGAGTACATCGACCACTTCCTGGCACTCCTATGCCGCACGGAAGCCCTGACGCCGATGCACCAGATGCAACTCTTCACCGTCGGCCTTCCTGACCAACTGCGCATTGATGTCGAGTTGTAGAATCCAGCCGATCTTTAGGTCGCCTTGAGTCTGGCCCGCGCGTACGAACTCTGGACGAAGATACCGGTTGTTCCACTGCCGGGAGCTGGCCGCACGGGGGCGTGCCAATCTGGTTGGTAGCGACCGACCATCCCCTTGCCTGCCGCCCCATGGCTTCTCGTATTGGGAATCCCCTACCGTTGACGTGGGCCACGGCATGCGCTTGTCCAGAACATAGTTGCTTGTTCGACAATTCAAAGGCAATAGAGTTCGAGTCAGTTAAGAGATTGATTTACTTACGTTAAGATCAGTAGTTTCCTTCTCTGATACATATTAGTTCCTAATTTAGATATGCTTGTTAGGGGATGTCTCTATTCAAAATTTCAAAGAGAGGCAACCGAATCAGTTGAGATCAATCTCCAATTTCCCAATCTCCTTCTCCAACTCTTGAATCCCCCTTCTCCTATCTACCGCTGACCGGTAGCCACCACGGCTCCAAGACGCTGGAAGTATCGGCCAAAACCCCTAGTCTACCACAGCTACAACCTACGCAATTCAAGTCATACCATGCTGTCTGACAGATGCTTTTTATATTCAGCAGTTTATCAGGATTGCAAAACAAATAAACTATGTATGCATTTGTATATAGTAGGATTTGTTCTCTGTTTATCCCTAATTTTCTCATTTGCTCAAACTTAACTCATCCGATCATGTTTTATTTTGTCACAGTTATTTGGTCTTGGCATAGAAAATATATGTGGTTCATTCTTTTCTGCATACCCTGCTACAGGTAAAATATTTACATATCTAATGAGAAATATCCATGCTACTTCATTCCTCTGTCATTCTCTAGTCTTTACATGAAAATTACAATGTTTTAGTTACTAGAGTGAGGCTTTATAAAGCTGATATTCCTGACTGTCCATGCAGGCTCCTTTTCTAGGTCAGCTGTGAATCATGAAAGTGGGGCAAAAACTGGATTATCTGGAATTATAATGGGCACAATAATTGGTGGTGCTCTCTTGTTTATGACACCATTATTTACTGATATACCTCAGGTAATATTTACCATGTGTTGTTGTTTTCGTGGCATTTCATTAAGTAATTGTTGGTTTCCATGTTGGAGGTTTGCATCTTGGAACCTTTTATTGCATATTGTTTTTCTGTTTGCCTTTTACTTTTTATTAACACTGTCAACAGTATAGACCAAATCTGGTCCACAATATCACTATATCTTAAGGGGCTTGCTAAGTACACCTTGTAGGCCCCATTTGGAACCCAATATATTTTTTCCCAGATTCCTGTAGGAATTGAACTGTTCCTTGTTAAATTTTGGCATAATTCCTTCGTTCCAAACAAGCCCTTATTGTATTTGTAGTGTATATTATTGCACAATTTAAGTTTAAGTTTGAGTTGCACATTTGCTGATTTACTATAATAATATTCATATACGTATAAGAGGTAATAAATAACATGTAATTTTATTATATTTAAGGTGAATGTGCTCCTAAAAGGTCAAATGAAATGCACAGTTTTGTTTCTTAAAATATACAACTTTATGTACTATATCTATATGTAGAACTCAATTTTTAAGGTCCAACTTTTTCTTTATAAAAAAATGAATTGTTTGTTGTAGTAAGTGTATGCCCTAAAAATGTAAGAATATATGTATATAAATCTGAAGCATCATATACTTGTCGTTAACAAGCATTGCCGGTACATTCATCTTAAGCATTCTATGGTTACTTGCGCATATATGCTAATCTGATCTCATTTTTTTCCCCGCAGTGTGCATTGGCTGCAATTGTGATTTCTGCTGTCACTGGCCTGGTAAGGGCATCTTAATGCTCATATTTATAGATAGTTAGATACCTTGATTGAAAGTTTGAAACAGGTCCTCACGTAATCATGATGCTTGCTGGCACTGTAGTACCTTTTCACAAGAAATAAAGATATAACTTTTTTTCCCGTTGTAGCTTTACATTTCTGCTCTAACATGCCATCTCAGTTTGATTTGTAGTTATAAAGGTTTATTTTTGCTGGCACTCTAACATGCCATGATTTAAACTATTTCGCAAATGATTACTCATGGATATTGGCATTATATTTAGGTAGATTATGAGGAGGCCATCTTCTTGTGGGGTATTGATAAGAAAGATTTCTTTCTATGGGCAATCACGTTTATTACAACATTACTTTTTGGCATTGAGATTGGTGTCCTTGTTGGGGTAAGTATAAATTTACCCTCGCTCATTTCAGTTAGTTAATATATATATATATATATATATATATATATATATATATATATATATATATATATATATATATATATATAGGACGTCCGTTTAGTACTCCTAGGAGTACATACTCCCACTTTCAATATACTACTTAAACGGATATATTATACTCTTTTATCATTTTCAAGATACTTAAATACCAATTATAAGATACTCCAATGCGACTTGATTGAAAATTTTCCATTGGAACTCTTTATTTTTGTTATATACCCTTTTTCATATATAAAAGAAGTATATACACAAATTTTGCTATAAAAAGGTGGACTTCATAAAAATTTTCATGGAACTCACTTTGTGGTATCTTATAATTATTATTGGAGTATACTCAAATTGATAAAGAGGTAAGAGTATATAATGAAATTTGTCAAACTTGGTATGACAAGAAGCTTTCATTTCACGTTGACATCTTCCTTTGTAGGTTGGAGTGTCATTGGCCTTTGTCATCCATGAATCAGCAAATCCACATATAGGTGAGTGCATGTACTACTCGACATGAGAACCGCTAGCAATCTGCTAGATAGTACTACATCATTTCTCAAACTGTCAATGTGTTAAAGTTTTTTCATTGGAGGGCTCGGTTGCTCGTCGCCATTGTTTCCCAATAGTCAATATGTAAAGTTTTTTTAACTGTTCGATCCGAGGCTCTGAACTGATGTTGCTTTAACAAGTTTTTATGATCCTTCTACAGCGGTTTTGGGCCGATTACCTGGCACCACTGTGTACAGGAATACTTTACAGTATCCTGAAGCTTATACATACAACGGGATAGTTGTTGTCCGAATTGATGCACCAATCTATTTTGCCAACATATGCTACATAAAAGACAGGTGAATCTCTTGATCTATTTGAGCATTTTGTGTTATTAAGGCTCTTTGTTACCCTGATGAAAGTTCTAATGGTAACCATAATCCTTTATCAGGTTGCGTCAGTATGAGCTCAATCTCCCAAATTCAAACCGTGGACCTGATGTTGGAAGGGTGTACTTTGTGATCCTCGAGATGTCCCGTAAGCCTTTTCTTTTCTATTGCGATGTTTATAAGATGCACACTAAAATGCTGTTGTCTGCAACAAATTGTTTTCCTTTCATTTGAAAAAGAAACTTATGAGAATCAGTCGGACTAGCTAGCTAACTGATTGAGATGACAAATTTGGACATGCAGCTGTTACATACATCGACTCGAGTGCTGTTCAAGCTCTCAAGGACTTGCACCAAGAATACAAAGCACGCCATATCCAGGTTCTTTTCCTGGGGACGACTTCTAATCATTACTCTGTGAAAATTAGTGGCTTTCAAAAAAAAATACTCTGTGAAAATTAGTAAAAAAATATTTGCAGAAGTAGCATTTCAAACCATGGGATGCTTTTTGATTGATTGCAGATTGCTATAGCGAACCCAAACCGGCAGGTGCACCTGCTGCTGTCAAGATCGGGCATCATCGACATGATCGGTGCAGGGTGGTGTTTTGTGCGAGTGCATGACGCCGTGCAAGTATGCCTCCAGCACGTGCAGAGCTCAGCATCAAGTTCCGTGAGGCTGTCGCCGCAGGTGTCGGGGGACCTGGCCGACTCCATTCCCACTACCAAGGCGCAGCAGCAGCAGCGGTATAGTTTCCTCAAGAACATCTGGAAAGCACAGGACGGTAATGGGAGCGCCGGTGGCGAAGTGCAGCCGCTGCTGCGCCAAAACCTTGTGTAATACCATTATTACTGACTGCCTCCCTCTCGTCTGTATCTGTATGTGTTTATTTATTTTTTGTTGTACATGTATGCATTTGTTCATACTTCAAAGTGATTCATGTTCATTACAGTGAAAAGCAAAACGTAGTATGTTATATTACTTATTAGTCCATTGTTTTTTTTCTTTTTGGTACAAATAGGAATTTAGGATGGGGTTGTGAAAGGACAGTATCTGTGTTGTCCATACATTGATTATCTGTATAATAATGATATCATTTTTTTAATACTCGTGTGTTGCATATCGTGGTTAAAAGAAGAGCACACAACTACAGATGGTGGGGAATTTGACTCCCAGTTACGTAGCTGTAGACGTCTACTAAAAAAGTGCACCATCGAAAAAACATGCCAGTGCACCGATGAACACCAAAACTAGGGACCACGCCTTCATCAACAGGGCGCCAATCTCCGAAACACCAGCGCTTATCAGCGAACAACGGAAGTCGGAGCGCGGCGGCCGCCGTCAGCCGCTTCGTAGGATTGTACTGAGGAGCCCTCTGAGGACCTCGAATCCGTCCATGGACAGCAGCTCCTCGGGGAATAGCACGGCACCTCGTCATCAAGCTGGGCACGGGGCATGAAGACCTTCCACGCTCTCCTTCCTGGCGCACCGAGCACATCGAAAATCCTGTAGAGCTGGTCAGTCGGGTCCTCCCCAGGAATGGCTCCTCGCCGGTGAGCAACACCGCCATCAGGCAGCCGAGCGACCACATATCGACGAGCTCATCACAGCCAGGCTTCTCCAGCAAAATCTCGGGCGCCATATACCAGAGCAAGCCGGTGAACGGCACTGCAACTCTCGGTCTCCTCGAGGAGGAGAGAGCGGGCGGCGACGAAGCTGGGAAGGGGGCCTTCATGGCGATGATGGAGGCGACGTTGCTGTAGTTCTTGTTAAGACTAGACACGGGAGTTGGGCCGTGCCATTATGGGCCGGCCCGAGGCTCGGCTGGCACAGCACGGCACGAACAGGCAGGCCGGGCCGGGCTTGTGGATGTGACACGACGGGCGGCACGGCACACGACCAGTGGGGCTGTGCTTGGGCCGGCCCGACACGATCGCAGCACAACGGTGTGCCAAGCACGCCTCGCCCTCACCTCTATGTCGCCACCTCTGCAGATCGCCCCACTCTGCGTCGCGGCCGTGACCTCGTGGAGCTTCTGCGGCGGCCTCCGTCCCACCATCGCCCGACCTGGGGGAGGTAGGGGAGGCAAGGGACGCCGGGGTGGGAGGAGAAGGGAGAGGGGAGGGGGGGGGGGGGGGAGAGGAGGGCGGTCGTGGAGAAGGGACCAAGGCCCAAGGGGAGGCAATGGAGGAGGCTTGCGGGAGAGGGGGAGTAGTGGGGGACTAGGGGACTAGGAGAGGCTCTACTGGGCACTAGCGGGGCTGGGGGAGTGGCCGAGTGGGGCCCACTGGAAAAATAATTTTTAAAAATTAAATTAATTTCCAAAAATTGGGTGAGTCACTGACAGCTGGGATCCACGGTCTATGGACCGGGTTCATGGTCTACAATGGACTGGGTCTACGGCTCGGGCTCTGACATGTGGGGTCCAGACGTTAGTGACTTGGTTCGCTATGGACCAAGTCCATGTGGGATTGGATCGGGCATGGGTGCGGGTGAGGGCTAACACAGTGTAGATCCAGTCATTATGATCACGGTGGTGGTGACAATGGGGGCTAGGGCTCACTGACGGCGGCGAAAGATGGCGACGAAGGTTTCAGCGACGATTTTCTTCTCCACACGATTCCAGCGACGACGAGACTCGAGCAGGGCGGCGGCTAGGGTTTTCGGGTGCGGTAAGAGATGGGGTGCAAAAAACGAGGGGTGGCAGGGCTTTAAATAGGCTAAGGAGGCGAGTCGGGTTAGCCACAATGACGATCTTGTGAAGAAAGGGAATCGGTCGGGGATGGTGACGATGGGACTGACTAGTGGGACCCATCAGTCAGCGATTGTGGCTCAGCGCGGGATGCGATGCGGGCAGGGAGTTGGGCTAGGCTAAGCAAATGGAATGGACATGGAAAATTTTCCAGAAAAATCTGTAAACTATTTCCAAGCACAAGGAACCCAAATAAAATAGTTTTGTAATTAATTGATATTTGGATTATTCACATTAAATCATTTTGACTTCTAAAATTTTCATTTAAGCCTTTTAAATGCGAATAAAATCTAGTGAAAGACTAAATTACTAAAAAGGGATTTTTTTTAATACCAAAAATTGGGATGTTACAAACCTGCCCCCCCCCCTTAAAGGAATCTCAACCTCGATATTCAGGCTAGCTAGAGAAAAGGCTAGGAAACCCAGCTTTCAAAACTTCTTCACGCTCCTAGGTAGCTTCGTTCTTTGAGTGATTATTCTACTGAACCTTGCAAAAACAGATGGTCTTGCTTCTGGTCAAATATTGTGCCACTTCCAAAATCTTGATCGGTTACTCCTTGTAGGTGAGATCCTCTTGCAACTCGATTGACTCTGAAGGTGTCTGCCCAACGGGTACAAGAAGACACTTCTTAAGCTGAGATACGTGAAAGACATCATGCACTCCTACCAAAGACTGGTAATTCCAACTGATAAGCAACTTCTCCTCTACGCTGCAAAATCAAGAAAGGGCCAACATACCTAAGGGGAAGCTTCCCTTTGGCATGAAACCTCTTGGCACCTTTGAAAGGGGTCAATCGAAGATACGCAAAATCCCCTAGCTCAAAACTCAAATCTCTTCGACGATTATCAACATAACTTTTTTGTCTAGATTGAGCTACTTTCAACTTTTCTCTAATCGTAGACACTTGGTCTTCTGCCTCTTGAATAATGTTTGGTCCAAACTCGAAACGTTCTGTACTCTCTTTCCAATTCAAAGGGGTTCTGCAAGCATGACCATACAAAGCTTCAAACGGTGCCATCTACAAATTTGCTTGATAACTGTTGTTGTAGGAAAATTCTGCATACAACAGACATTTATCCCAGCTAGTAGCATAAGCTCAAGCACAAGTTCTCAACATATCCTCAAGAACTTGATTTACTCTTTCAGTTTATCCATCCGTTTGCGGATGATAGGCTGTAATGTAGTTGAAATGAGTACCCAACGCCTCATGCAATCTATGCCAAAAATGTGAGGTGAACTGAGATCCTCAGCCCGACACGACTTTCTTATGCACACCATGTAAACTGATAATTCTCGACATGTACAATTCCGTCAAACGGTCTCCAGTGTAAGCAGTCTTTATTGGTATGAAATGAGTAGCCTTCGTCAGGCGATCTACTACTACCCAAGTAGAGCCATACCCTAATTGAGTTCTTGGCAAACCAACTATAAAGTCCATACCATTTTTTTCCCATTTTCACTCTGGAATTTTCAGGGGTTGCAACAATCATGCAGGTCTCTGATGTTCTGCTTTTACTCTTTCATAGATATCACATGATGCAACTTACTCTATGACTTCTCGTTTTGAATTGGGCCACCAAAATCTTTCCTTAAGATCCTGGTACATCTTAGTACTCCCGAGGTGAATAAAATACTTTGAATCATAGGCTTTCTTCAATATCAATTGCTTCAATTCCTTTTTATCTAGCACACAGATACAATCATTGATCCAAAACGATTTTTCATGACTAATCTAATGATATCATTTTCACATGACCAATACAAATATGTTTTTTAATATATTAGTAGTCAAACTTAAGGAAGCTTGACAGCATGTTTTCTAAAACATCGTATATTTATGAACGAATGGAGTATTTAATATCATGCATTAAGTACCTCTGGTAGTGATACTCGGTGTTTGTTACTGTGTTCTGTTTCCATAAACATGGCCCTACAATTGTAGCCATGGATGTGCGTGGATCTGTTAAGTGGTTAAGCAGCAATGAAAAAGTTAATGCATGTTAATTGAATAAATGGTGAAGCACAGACACGTGGTGAAAGTATAGCAGAAGGCATGTAACTAAGAATCTACGTTTTGCCAATATCACAAGCACATGCATCAAACAACTATCTACATTTGATTTGTTATGGATTTTTAGACATTGTAGTTCATGCAAATATTAAAGAAGATCCAAAGGTGACAGGATCTGTGCATGCCTTGTTTGTAAAGAATCCAAAAAGGTAGCACCCTCTCCCTCCCACTTGTTGGGATTAGACACAGGAGATGGGTTTGTGCCATTCAAATTTGAGCGAACTGTGGACGTGACACGACGGGCGGCACGGCACGACATGGCCAGTGGGCCTGTGCTCGGGCCATCTCGACACCACCGCAGCACGGCGGCACGCCAAGCCCCCCCCCCTCCCTCTGCGTCGTCGCTCTCGCGCGCACCCCCGCCTATGTGTCACATTCCGGCGGCGTCGTGGAGCCTCCTACGAGCGGTCTCCAGTCCACCATCGCCGACATCGGGGAGGTGGGGGAGACAGTGGGGGTAGGAGGGAGAGGGAGAAGGGGGTGGGGAGGTGGCAGGGGAGTCGCCGGGGTGGGGAGGAGAGGGGAGGTGGGGAGGCCAAAGACGGGAGAAGGGGAGGTGGCGGATGTGGGGAAGGCGGCAAGGAGTCACCTAGGGTGGGGAGGAGAGGGGGGGGGGGGGCCAGGGAAGTCACTAGGGTTGAGGAGGGAGAAGGGGAGGCGCCGAGGTGGGGAGGAGGAGTCATGGGGGTGGGTGGGAGAGTGGGAGAAGGGGGGTGTTGGAAGCAACAGGGGGAGGTGCCAGGGGTAGGGATAGGGGAGAAGGGGGAGGCGGCCGGGGGAGAAGGGGCCAAGGCCCAAGGGGGAGGCGATGGGGGAGGCTTGCGGGAGAGGGGGAGTTGGCCAGGGAGAAGGCAAGAGAAGGGGGAGAGGGGGAATGGGGAAGGCGCTGTGTAACATCCTAAACTATGGTTTGTGTTTCAAATGTATAAAAGTATGAGAATTTCCAAAACTTTTGACGAAATTCTTGAGTTTGCACTTGGTTTCTAAAATTTGCTTTGAAATTTCAAACTTTTGACTTGAAATCAAGTTTCTATGTGATTCCAAAAAATATGTGTATAAAAGTCTCTGGAAATAATTTTGTAAAATACTAGGTTATTTATCTTGAATTAACATATTTTTTTCTCAAATTTTTTGAAGCTATTTTGACCTCACTAAAATTCTAGCCAAGTTACTAAGGATGGTTTAAAAAGAATTTTATTTTAGACAAATATAATTTGAATAGTGGCCAAAATAAAATTTTCCTAAGTCCTAGTTGAACCTAGGAACACCCACAAAAAGTTTCAGGATTTTTAGAATTTTATTGCTATTTTTAGCAGCCTAGTCAAACTAGTTTATCTTCGGTCAATTTAGAAAAACTAAACCTAACCCTAGCGTCCGTTTGGGTCAGCCCAAATTGATTCAAAACATTGCGAACCATTCGATTTGACCTCAACCGTCTGATTGAGCGAGGCCGTTCGGACCAGTCCGAACGTAACCTATTGTGTGGACCGTCCGATTTGATCTCAATGGACCAAATTGGTCGAGAGGTCCGAACATACCCCATCGTTTGGACCATCCAATCTGCTGAAGCCATTCGGATCGACCGAGTTAAGTTGGTTCGACCACACCCGTTCGACTAGCTCGGACCAGGCACTGACCCACCATTACCTCTGCGCCACTAAACCGCGGGCCCGCTGGTCAGGTCTTCTTCTCTGCGTGGCTAACTCTTGAGCGCCAGCTCGCCCCGTGCCATGGTTGCTCCGGCTGCTCCAAGTGTGCCACCGCACCTACATGTCGCCCACGGTTTTCGCGTGCGCCCACGGATCCTCACCTCGCCCGCATCTCCCAAGTAGCTCCATACTTGCTCAGCCATGTCACCACTACCCGTACGTCGTGTGCATCGCCGCCACTGCCCACGGAGCTCTCTTCTCTCATTCTCCGCCTCAGTGCATATAAAAGCTCCTCAGTGTTCCCTTTGTCCCTTTTTCGACACCACTGAGCCATCTCCTACCTTTTTTTCTCTCCTTCCATCAAGAGAACCATCAAGGAACTCAAGCTTCCATTTTTTGGCCAAGCGCCACCACAAGGATCCGACCGACTCAGTGGTTTCCTTTGAATTATCTCCATGTCATATCGTGTTCTAGGGCCTAGTAGTTTATCCCCCAACTTATTTGCGATTGTTGATCGCAGGAGACCGCGCAAGGACCATTCATCTCCATCTCCAGCCAGAAGTACCATTTTTCTCCACCGCATTATCTCTGGTGAGCCTTTTTACAATTGCCTTCTCCCTGAGCATCTACTTGGTCTTTTCAAGCTACCCTGATCTCCATTTTCCCTTCTCCTTCCTTAGGGTTTCCCTTCCACATTGACCTCAACATCACTGCCTCGAGTCTCCGTCGCTAGCTCGTCTCCGGTGAACTTTTCCTCTCTGCGTCATACTGGTGAGCTCAGTGAACTCTATTGTTGCTTATGCACGCACTCATTCGCACGAAAAATGGCCAGGTCGTTTTGCTGCCTTAGTCGTAGCTCCCACTCCGCCTCGCCATGTCGTGCCGCCACTCCAGCTCGTCTCCAGCGAAGCTCCGACCACCATCTTGCGCGCATTAGCGATAGGGGTCCGTTTTGGCCTTTGGCCGGCACCGCCATAGCCTAGATCGCCGACGAGCCGCCAAGTAAGCTCGCGGCTGAGAGCGCTGTGTTGTCGGAAAATCGACAACACTGCAGCACCATCTTTCATTAGCGTAATCTCTAGCATTAGGTTAAGCTATCTTTAGCCCTAAGTTAATTACTCTTTGTGTTTCTCTGACTTGCGGTCCCAGCGCACAAAAATCTCAGTGTTTATGTGTGATGGGTTGGGGTTTTGTCACTGGCACGTGGGCCCATGACCATTTGACCGGGTCTGTGTTGACTAGATCAACCTTGACCATAGTCCCACTGATCAGTAACCGTGGCTAGGCTATGCTGTGTATAAAAAGGTTAAATGCTTTTATATTTTCTGAATTGAATTAATTGTGTACTGTTAATTGTTTTAAACTTCAAAATTGCTTAGGTAATTCATTTTAGCTTCAAATTGAATGAAACAAGTTTTGTTAGTTCTCATTTTTTTACTGTACTTGTAAATGGAATAAATTTCAAGTATGTTTCTGTTCCAGAGAATATTGGATAGTTAAAAGGAATTGTTTTACACTAGAAAATGAGTTTAAACTTCAAAAATTCATAAATATTTCATCTTAACTCCAAATAGAGTGAAATTAATTTACTTAATTCTAATTTTCATGTACTTTAACTTGGCTTAAGTTTAGTTCTTGTTGCTATTGCAGAAAATGTTGATATTTAACTTAATTGTAAAATCATGCTTTTAACTTGTTAAGCACTTAGAAAATCCAAATAAATTTATTTTGGACTAAAACTTTCACCTAAAATTCTTCAAACATCCTTCTCTACCTGTAATGTATGTATGATTGGATGAAGTTGAATTTTGGTTGTTTTGGTGTTATTCGTTCTTATTCGCTCTTTTGTTCGATCGATGGGTTTCGACGATTCTATTGAATACGAGAGTGATCCTCAGCAGCAAGAAGATTATCTTCAGTAAGGCAAGCAGTTTTCCTTTGATGCACATTGATCCTATTATTTGTGCATGCTAATATTTCAATTTTCAACTGTATGTATGCATACTATGTTGACAAGTATTTTCTTGGTTCGCGATAGTTAACCAGATTAGTTAAATGAACTGTAGGTAAACATCCATCCTTTACTACTGAGCCTAGGTTTATATCCACTGTGATTTAGAGCTCAATGAATGGGCTCTAGTCACTTTATATTTGATTATGCAAGTTGTTGTCGCTTAGCCATGCATAGAACGGTAGTATGTGGATTATCGCTTCCGCGATGGTCATTACAACATCACCTTAAATACTTGAGTCAGGGTACTCATGTTTATATATTTGGAAAAACTAAAACTGAAAACAAAAAAATTTGGACTCAGGCATATGGATGATGGTGTGATTATCAGGTGTGTGGTTGTATGCCTTAGTCAACAAGGACCGAACATCTTGTTACACTAAACCAAGCATTATTGTGTGCATCCACATCAGGGTATTGGGAACCCCTCTCGACTTAGTACTTTGGCATGTGTTGGCTCCGAGTCGTGGGTGGTGGGTGTCTGTGTTGTGTTAAAAAGGGAAATGTGTCTATGTGTGTTGGGTGTGCGGGAGTGGAATCCTGTCTAGGTTCTCCACACCGAGGGGCATTGTAGTTGTCTGAGGCTTTACCCCATAGGGTAGTTGACTTTCGGCTTTACAATGACTCCGACACAACGTATGAGTTCTATCCATACGGGCGGCTCATAGTTAATATACAATATTGGAAAACGTCTTGTAGAACTTAGCTCTGCCAGCATACCTTCAGAAGTGTGCTTTATCCGGTGGCAAAATGAGCGGTCTGACATGTGGGTAAAGTTGTACACCCCTGCAGGATTTAATTTTTTCGAAAAGCTAAGTCATTGGTTATGGACGCGCTTAGGGAGGTCTTTCAAGAGTTAGACTTTAACATTTTTATAAAACTTAAAAATGGGTGGTACGAATGGGTAATTCATGCTATTTGTTGTGGTGATTGTGGGAAGTCACCTCTAGGGTATTAATTATGTTTATAAGTGTTGCCACGCTATTATTTGAGCAATTAAAAACTGTTTTGACAAATTGCCTTCAATCTATTATACTATTGCAAATAAAGTATGGCTTTACGCTGAAAATGAACTCTATGGCAATCTCCATTGAATTAAGCATGCATGTAGCTATGTATAGGTTTGTTAATCGTAAGTCTTGTGAGTACGTTTTTGTACTCAACTGCATTGTCTATTTGCTGCAGAAGAGGTTGACCCCCAAGGAGTTGACGAGTGTGAGGCCGACTACACTCTCGACGACTAGTTTGGGCGTTTCCGGTCGGTTGCCTTGTGGGTAAGGGTAGCCGATTGGCTTTTGTTCTTAGCCATCTTATGAAAGGTGTTTCCGCTGTAGACTTAACTCTTTTGTATGGAATCTCAATGTATGTTGTAAATTATAACACTTCGGTAATGAAATAACTTGTGTATGGAGTTGATGCTCAATTTTTAGAAGGTGTATGTGTACTGCAGTTCTGGGAAGTACATATACACCGAGAGCGAGGAAATTTGATTTGTAATGCTAGGACCAACGAAAAGGTTAAGCATTACAAATTAAATCACCAATGACTCTCACATCTTTGGTGGGAGCGATCTTGCAGATGGCGATTGGGCAGGCGTTGGCTAGTGGGGCTTGGCGCCTTGTCGCTTGGGAGTTGGGACTGGGAGGTAGGGAATCATGGAATAGCTGATGGGCCATCACACAGTGACACAATGCATCACTCCATCACACAAAGGCACATAGCTACGCAAAGCGAATTGACGATGGGGAGACAAGGAATCGTGGAATAGTTTTTTGTGACGAGTGATAAGACATGGTGAGTACGTTTAGTAGAAATTAGAGAACAACGAGCGGGTGGAAGAAAGGCAACGGGCAAGGCAATG
Source organism: Phyllostachys edulis (assembly GCA_036346405.1). NCBI lineage: Eukaryota > Viridiplantae > Streptophyta > Magnoliopsida > Poales > Poaceae > Phyllostachys > Phyllostachys edulis. The sequence goes on along the minus strand of CM070561.1, from coordinate 11,653,382 downwards.
GCTCTACACGAGATTCTTTCTGGTGACAAGACGAAGTACGTAGAGAGAGAAGACAATAGGCAAGGCAACGGGCAAGACAACGGCTCTACACGATCTGCAGCTCATTTCGTCACCACTGAAGCTCAGCTTGTCTCTTGCTCTAGTGATTGTCTTTTGCTCATTTATTCACCACTGAGCGAAGCACATATTCTATTCTCTTATTCTCTCTTTGCTCTAGTGCTCTGTACAATAGAAAGCATGCTTGTAACATCCCAAAAATTTGGTTTGCTTTGAAGTTTTAAAAGTAAAAATAACCATTTGATTTTTCTGTTAAAGTTAAAGCTTAATTGGAATTTTTAGAGATAAAAAACAATTTAATATGAATAATCTCAATGTCAACTACTATCAAAATTATTTTATTTGGATTCTATATGCTTGGATATATTTTCTAGAATTTTTCCGAGTGCACTTGCTATTTTCTATTTGTTATTTGGATTTCCTGCTATTTTCTAAAAAGAAAAACCTATTTAAAATCTCAGAAGTCGAATCGGGCCGAATCTTTTTGGGCTAGATTCCGTTTTCTTGCTCGTGGCCTAGCCCACACGGCCTTTTTTTTTCTCAGCCAACCACTTTTTTTTCCTTCCCTCCATTTTCATCGAGCCGATCCAGCCGCTTCCATTTTTGTTCTTTCCTATCGGATCTCCATTTCATTTCTTTCCAGCCCGCCACTTCTTTTCCCCATGCGCCAAAGCCCACCCGGTCTACTCCTCCTTTCCTTTTTCTTTGTCTCTGCCCGGTGGTCCTGTCGCTTATCCATGTCATCATCGTGTACCTCCGGGACTTCTCTGCCCGTGCTTGAGCCGAACGACGGTGCAGCCGTGTCCCTCTTGGACTCGCCTCACCGGTGCTATATAAAGGACCCCAACCCCGTCTTATTCTTCGCCCCAACTCTCTCCTCTGAAACCCTAAGCTTCTAGCTGATGAGGGCATCTCTACTACTACTACTACATCTTCCGCTCCACGTGTGCATGAGGATGCTCATGAAGCACCCAAAGGTCCAATGACTAGAGCAAGAGCTAAGCTTTTAAATAAACAGGTGAATTTGTTTCTTAATGCATTGCCTTCTATTGACGAGGACAATATACTACCTTATGCTGGTTTCTTGTGTATTCTTAGGTTTGAACAACTCGAAAGCTTTGGAACCGAGAAGGAGGTACGGGAGGACGGGCCCAAGACATGGGAGGAGCACAAGCCCAAGGCTGACCGAACCAATGCAAATCCACGGACCAAGTCACAGTCCAAAGACCATACACATTAATTAGATAATCATGTGATTAATGGCTCAAGGCCATGTTCATTAGCCCACCAACCGAATCATGTATTTAATGGCCCAAGGCCATGCTTATTAACCCACCAACCGAACTGTCATTAATGGTGCATTAGTCCACGTAGGAATCTCTGGTGGATTTGGTTTGAGATTTGGTTTGAATAGAGTCGATTGGTGGTTGGCGAGCGGATGAAATTTCAAATTTCTACCTAGGTAGCGTATGAGGGTTTTTGTTTTAGAAACATTATATATTGGCCGTGAGCCCTGAGGAAAAGGGGGACGAAATATTTTGAGAATAATAGATTGCTTTGAGAGTTCTTTTATGGTGACCAATTCATCGTGAGGGGAAATTGAGAGTTCATCTAAATCAAGATCGTTCAACCTTTCCGCTGGGAATTGAGAGCGCGATAGGGCTTCGCTTGGTGGTCGTGAAGTCTGGCGCGTGTGTTCTTGCGAATTAAAGAGTGTTCGTTCTTGCATTGGCAACGGAGGATCACTACGATTCGAGAGACCACACGTGAGTATCTTGATCTTACGTCGAGAAGATCGGGCGACCCCGTATCATCTGGTATCAGAGCGCGGTTAACTCGGTAGGATTACTTAACCCTAGAGTAGATTGATTTTATTTGCTGTTCTTAATACCTAGAGTCCATAAACCGAAAATTGCTATACAAAAATTCCAAACCCTAGTTTTTGCATCTGTTATTTCCTGTGAGTTTAGTTAGGTTTTAATCCATTAGAATTTTTGTTTAGTGCTGATCGTAGTGTTCTTTCGCGTTGCTTAATCTTTGTGTCCAATCAAAACCATCTAAAAAACACCCCAAAGAAAATCTCGAAAGTGCTTTCTGATCAGCGGATCGCTCTGATAATCCGAGAACAAATCCATTTGTCATGCGGTGATCCGTGTTGCTCTGATCGGTCCGTCCATTAATTCGCGGTTCTTGAGTTGATCTGCCTTTCTTCTGGCCCGATTCATTAGTTCGCATTTGCTACACCGCTCCGCTTGCTGCAGACACCCGCGATTTGCTACTGATGCACAAAAATGCACTTTCTGATTCATGGTACTTTCTGATAAATGCGGTCTGTGAACAGTGCAAAAAGAAAGAAAGTTTAGCTGATTTTTTGTCCTTTCATCTTTGAGACTAGTCTTTAATAATTGCTTAGGGCTGTTCATTGAATTATTTATATCTGCTGAAAATTAGAACTTGTGTGAGGGAACCTTAAACCCCAGTTTCGGCAAAAAAAAAAAAAAAAAGAAAAGACAAGCCACAAGTCAAAAAAAATCCGTGGCTATGAGGTAAAAAAAAAAAGAAAGAAAGAAAAGAAAAAGATATTGGCCAAAAAACTTGGGAAAGGGATAACCTTAGTTTATAATTTCAGATTGTGTATTTAATTTCTTTGAGCAATCTTGTGCCCTCACATATCATATTATTGCAATTGGCTAGCGTCTCTCCTAGTACTTGGTGCAAAACGAGCTAGTTTTTATCTTAATTTCAGATTGTATCTCACTAGCTCATTCCTTTGTTTGCATTGAGTCACATTGATCTTTGCGTGTGCGTTCATATACTTCACTTAAACCTTTTGGATCAGCACTTAGGCAAAATATTCTAGCTTGGATTATTACTTAGCTTTACAACATCAAGAATTTCAGATTGCTAGGATATACACCTCCATACCAAGCTCCACCAAATAACCGTTGTTGTGCAATTGTGAACACTCTTAAATTCGCTTGATCATCACTTTGCTATTGTAGCTTCCACCAAGTGTAAGTTTCTTTTGGCCTTAATTCACTTCGGAAGGGTAAGAACTTTACTTGGGAGAGAAAGGAGAGATTGAGTGCTTTTGACTAATCATCCATATATACTCTTGCTATTTGTGTTTTGTTTTGCACAATCTAACCATGTCAGGTGAAGAAAACAACTACGGTGAGGAGCATGAGGTTGATCTTAATGCCCCGGTGACTCGCTTCCAACATCAGGCATTGAGAACTACATTGCAACAAGAATTTGTAGCTGGCACCACTGCAATGGGGAAGAACTTCGTATGGACATGCGGGATCTCCGCATTGACCTCAATCAACAAATGAATGTGTTGCGTACGAGCATCGTGAATGATGTTGTACGGGCACTTCGTCAACAACAAGAAGAAGATAGTGTGCATCTACCGGCTCACATACCTCAGCGAGAAGAGGAGGTCGCTGCATGAGTCGCCCAGGATGCTCGACAACGGCGAGACCGTGTGGTGGCACAAGCCATACGACCACCTCCACCTGGGAGAGGAGGTGGGGGAGGCGCCCAAGGACCCGGGAGGGGTCGTGGGCCTGGAGGCTGAGGTGGGGGAGCTCCTCACTTCGACGACGACGACTTGTACCACTACGATGATGGATACCACCGCCGACACCGCTACGGCAATGAACGACCTCATGAAGAGAAATTTGGTAAGCTTAAATTTACTATGCCAACATTTTCAGGTACACATGACCCCGAAGATTACCTCACTTGGGAGCTCAAGGTGGACAAGGTGTTCCAGATGCACAATTACTCAAGAAAAGAAGATACACATGGTCTGCACTTGAATTTGATAAATATCTTGCCGATATGGTGGGAACAAGTTCAAAATCAAAGGAGAGAGTACAACGAACCTCCCATCACTACATGGGAAGAGATGAAGTATCACATGAGAGCGAGGTTTGTCCCTAAACATTACAAACGTGATTTATTTGATAAATTGCAGCACATGAAGCAAGGAACTCTCACGGTGGAGGACTATTATAAAGAGATGGAAATGGCCATGATTCGAGCTAATATATTTGAGCAAGAAGAACAAACAATGGCTCGCTTCCTTGCTGGTTTGCACCCTTCCATCAAACGCATCACTGAATTTCAGCCCTATAACAACATGGTGGAGTTGGTGCATCAAGCAACCAAAGCTGAAAGGCAAGTACAACAAGATATGAGAGCAACAAGAACATCATCATACACACCCCGTTCAGCATCTACAGGAGGTAAACCCACATCCCGTTTCAATTCTTTTAAAACTAATCATTCTAGTGGAAGTTTTGCTCCTAGTACTAATGCTACACCAGGCGGGAAAAATGCAACAACACCCATTGCCAAGAGAAGTCCAGCACCTTCTACCTCGTCATCCGTGGGTTCTACAGCAAGAAGTAGTGCCATCCAATGCTTTAAATTCCTTGGACGAGGTCATATGCAAAAGGATTGTCCAAATAACAAGGTTATGTTGCTATTGGAGAATGGAGAGTATGACTCTACTAGCGAGGAGGAAGGTGAGGCCCTTGCTGATTTTGGAGGATCTAGTGTTGTACATGAGGAAGGACAAGGGGAGGAGGCGCATGAAGATGGTTTTTGTGACCCCGAGGCAGGTCCGATCCTTGTGTGTACACCGACAGTGTTGAGTGTGCAAGCAAAATTGACTCATGAGCAACGCTGCAATATTTTCCAAACAAGAGCTCAGGTGAGTAAAGATGGTAAGTGTTGCAAAGTTATTATTGATGGTGGTAGTTGCCACAATTTAGCTAGTAAAGAACTTTGCACTAAACTTGGGTTGAAATACAAGAAACATCCACATCCATATCAAATTCAATGGTTGAATAATGATGGCTCTATGAATGTTGGATACACTGTTGATGTTAGTTTTCAGATTGGGAATTACCGAGATACTGTGGAGTGTGATGTTGTTTCTATGGATGTCTGTCACTTACTTTTAGGAAGACCATGGCAATATGATAGATCTGTGATTCATGATGGTAGAACAAATCAATATAAGTTCATGTGGAATAACAAAGAAATAGTATTGAGGCCTTTGACTCCTTCTCAAATTGTGCATGATAACATGCAAAAGGTTGAGGTGAAAGTAGAGAATGAGAAAGGGAAGGAGCAAAAGAGTGTGATTCCACAAAAGGCGAATGAGAGCCACAAGTTAAAACTGAGTGGAAAAAGAAAGGATGAGGGAGAGAAAAAGTTAGTCATGGTAGCCACTAAATCTGATTTAAGAGAGATACAAGATGATCCCACTTTGATGCACTTTGTATTGCTGTACAAAGATGTTTTGCTTTCTACTAATGACTTAACTTCCCTTCCTAGTGTGGTTTCTCAAGTTTTGCGTGCTTTTGAGGATGTCTTTCCGAGGAGGGCGTACCATTGGTCTACCACCCATTCGAGGCATTGAACATCAAATTGACTTGGTACCAGAGCGCCACTTCCCAACGCCGCCGTCATCAAGACAAACCCGGAGGAGACAAAAGAAATTCAGCGGCAAGTGCAAGCGCTCATGGAAAAAGGGTATGTACGCGAAAGTCTTAGTCCTTGTGCCGTTCCTGTCATTCTTGTTCCTAAGAAAGATGGTACATGGAGAATGTGCGTGACCAGAGAGCTATAAACAATATTACCATTCGTTATCGTCATCCTATTCCTAAGTTAGATGATATGCTTGATGAATTGAGTGACTCTACTATCTTTTCTAAGATTGATTTGCGTAGTGGATACCATCAAATTAGAATGAAACATGGTGATGAGTGGAAGACAGCTTTTAAAACAAAATTTGGCTTGTATGAATGGTTAGTGATGCCTTTTGGTTTATCTAATGCTCCTAGTACATTCATGCGATTAATGAACCATGTTTTGAGACATTTCATTGGCAAATTTGTGGTAGTCTATTTTGATGACATTTTGATATATAGCCGCTCATTGGAAGAACATGTTGAACACGTTAGGCAAGTGCTAGAAGTGCTAAGAACTGAACAATTGTATGCTAATCTTGAGAAGTGTACGTTCTGCACAAACAAAGTTGTGTTCTTAGGCTATGTTGTTTCAGCTCATGGGATTGAAGTAGATGACTCTAAAGTTGAAGCTATTCGAAATTGGCCTACTCCTATCAATGTTAGTCAAATTCGTAGCTTTCATAGGCTTGCTGGGTTTTATCGGCGTTTTGTGAAAGATTTTAGCACCATTGCTGCCCCACTAAATGAATTAACTAAAAAGGGCGTTGCTTTTGCATGGGGAGAATCACACGATAAAGCCTTTGCGGAATTAAAGAGATGTTTGACTGAAGCACCATTGCTTGTTTTACCTGATTTCACTAAAACTTTTGAGATTGAATGTGATGCTAGTGGAATAGGTATTGGTGGTGTTTTGATGCAAGAAAGAAAACATGTTGCATACTTTAGTGAGAAACTTAACGGTGCACAATTGAATTATCCTGTTTATGACAAAGAATTATATGCTCTTGTGCGTGCTTTAGAGACTTGGCGACATTATCTTTGGCCTAAGGAATTCATTATTCATTCTGATCATGATGCTTTGAAATACTTGAAAGGTCAAGCTAAACTAAATCGTCGACATGCTAAGTGGGTTGAATTCATTGAGACTTTTCCATACATTATTAAATACAAGAAAGGCAAAGAAAATATGGTAGCTGATGCTTTATCTCGAAAGAATGTGCTTTTAACTCAGTTGGAAGTAAAGATACCCGGATTAGAGAGTTTGAAAGAATTATATGCTTCTGATCATGAATTTTCAGCACCATATTCTAAATGCAAAGATGGAAAAGGATGGGATAGGTACCATATTCATGATGGGTTTCTTTTTCGTGCTAACAAATTATGTATTCCAGATTCGTCTGTGCGTTTGTTATTGTTGCAGGAATCTCATGCAGGTGGATTGATGGGACATTTTGGGAGAGAGAAAACATACATGATGCTGGCCGATCATTTCTATTGGCCCAAAATGCGACGTGACGTCGAGAGGTTTGTTCAACGCTGTATCACATGCCATAAAGCTAAATCGAAACTTAATCAACATGGTTTGTATACTCCACTTCCAGTTCCTAGTGCACCTTGGGAAGATATTAGCATGGATTTTGTGTTAGGATTGCCTAGGACTAAGAGGGGGAGGGATTCTATTTTTGTAGTTGTTGATAGGTTCTCTAAGATGGCTCACTTTATTCCTTGTCATAAGAGCGACGATGCGTCGCATGTAGCTGACTTGTTTTTCAGGGAAATTGTGCGATTGCATGGTGTGCCTCGCACCATTGTTTCAGATCGTGATGTGAAGTTTATGAGTTACTTTTGGAAAACTTTGTGGGTTAAGCTTGGGACAAAGTTACTCTTTTCGACAACTTGTCACCCACAAACCGATGGACAAACGGAGGTGGTGAATCGTACACTCTCAATGTTGCTGAGGACAATGATAAAAAAGAACTTAAAAGAGTGGGAGGATTGTCTACCGCATGTTGAATTCGCATATAATAGGGCGGTGCATTCTACTACACAATTGTGTCCATTTGAGGTGGTGTATGGCTTCAAACCGATCACGCCCCTTGATTTGATGCCACTTCCATTACAAGAACGTGCTAATATGGAGGTGTCGACGCGTGCTGATTTTATAAAGAAACTTCATGAAAAGACTAAAGAGGTAATTGAGGCGAAGGTACGTTCTTATGCTTCCAAAGCTAACAAAACTAGAAAGAAAATGATATTCGAACCAGGTGATTTAGTATGGGTTCATCTTCGCAAAGAACGCTTTCCAGAGAGGCGTAAATCAAAATTGATGCCCCGTGGTGATGGTCCTTTTAAAGTGCTTGCCAAGATCAACGATAATGCTTACAAGATTGAGCTTCCGGGAGACGACTATGCAGTAAGTACCACTTTTAATATTGCTGATTTATCACCATTTTTTGGGCAAGACGATACAGAGTCGAGGACGACTCCTTTTCAAGAGGGGGAGGATGATGAGGGCATCTCTACTACTACTACTACATCTTCCGCTCCACGTGTGCATGAGGATGCTCATGAAGCACCCAAAGGTCCAATGACTAGAGCAAGAGCTAAGCTTTTAAATAAACAGGTGAATTTGTTTCTTAATGCATTGCCTTCTATTGACGAGGACAATATACTACCTTATGCTGGTTTCTTGTGTATTCTTAGGTTTGAACAACTCGAAAGCTTTGGAACCGAGAAGGAGGTACGGGAGGACGGGCCCAAGACATGGGAGGAGCACAAGCCCAAGGCTGACCGAACCAATGCAAATCCACGGACCAAGTCACAGTCCAAAGACCATACACATTAATTAGATAATCATGTGATTAATGGCTCAAGGCCATGTTCATTAGCCCACCAACCGAATCATGTATTTAATGGCCCAAGGCCATGCTTATTAGCCCACCAACTGAACCTGTCATTAATGGTGCATTAGTCCACGTAGGAATCCTACGGTAGGATTTGGTTTCAGGATTTGGTTTCGGAATAGAGTCAGATTGGTGGTTGGCCGAGCGGACAGAATTTCAGCCGGCCCTAGGTAGCGTATGAGGGTTTTTGTTTTAGAAACATTATATATTGGCCGTGAGCCCTGAGGAAAAGGGGGACGAAATATTTTGAGAATAATAGATTGCTTTGAGAGTTCTTTCATGGTGACCAATTCATCGTGAGGGGAAATTGAGAGTTCATCTAAATCAAGATCGTTCAACCTTTCCGCTGGGAATTGGGAGCGCGATAGGGCTTCGCTTGGTGGTCGTGAAGTCTGGCGCGTGTGTTCTTGCGAATTAAAGAGTGTTCGTTCTTGCATTGGCAACGGAGGATCACTACGATTCGAGAGACCACACGTGAGTATCTTGATCTTACGTCGAGAAGATCGGGCGACCCCGTATCACTAGCCGTGGAGCTGTTTTTGTTTTGTCAGATTTGTTGAAGAACTAAGCATCACTCAAGCCACTTCATCGTCGAAGTTCATCGTCGTTCGAGCATCTTTGCCTAACCATCACCTTCTCTGAGACCGCAATATTGTGCTCTTCTTCATTCTTGCATCATCTCTTTCTGAAGGAGCACTAAGTCATTGTTTTCGGTTTCGTCACCAAAGCCGGCCGCCGCCACTCATCCTCAATTTAATCTTCGGTGAGTCTCATGTCCTTCTGAGCACGTCATCCCATGCCTTTTGTTCCACTCATCTAATCCCCGTCTTCTCTTGGTTTCTTCGTCACCGAGGTTTCTTCATTGTCGCTGAACCCAAGTACCTCACCACCACCATTGATGTCCTGTCACCGTCGACGAGCCTCTATCACCGGAGTTTCGCATTGTCTTTGTGAACTTGTTTTGCCACCTCCCTGACGCTATCTCACCGTCGTTCGTCATCGATGTTAAGCCCAAGCCGCTGGCCATCTCTCTGTTCCTTGCTCTCTCATTGCCTCTCTGCCACCTCATCTCCTACTCAGCCACGACCTCAACCTTTTGTCCATCTCGCATCTTTGTCAGCTTGCATGTCAAAGCCATATGGCACACCCAAAAACCAACCCGAGCTTAAACCTAGTCCACATACACCATCTCAATGTCAAGTGGATCCCACTTGTCAAAATCAATTTCCTTTATTCTTTTCGGCTGAATTTTCCTTGATGATGTCAACTCACATCATAATTATATTTTCCTTCGGAAAAATAATTCCAGTAAATCCATAAATCCTGATTTTCAGTATTTTATGTGATTTCAATTTTCCAAAAGTCATATCTTCTTCATCCGAACTCCGTTTGAGTCCATTGAAATTTCTAAATTCAAGATTTATTTATCTGATGTTTTTATTTAATTTTTGGAGTTTTTTTTCTCTCTGTTTTGTATTTATTTGGTTTATTTTCTTTGTTTGCGAGTAGACGTTGATTCTTCGGAAAGTTTTGAGCAAGGAGGAGTGCTTCAAGATCAAGATCAATCCCAGGATTTATTCCAAGGCAAGCCGTAGACCTTTGATCATATTGAACCTATGATTTCAAAAGTATATTGTTTTATACAATTGCATGCTATCTTTATACAAATTGTTTTGGGATTAGTTATTACCTGTTGTCATTATGTCTCCATGTATTATTTGAATGCCATGGATCCTTTGTCACCCTAGCATGGATAATTTTTAGTTGGACATATTTGTATCACCAACATGGGTATCGTACAAATGCTTAGTCAAGCTTAGTTATGATGGGTTCTTTATCACATGTGTCAAAATGATTAATCTTGACTTAATGATATATGGAATCGTGGTGGTTAGCCACTCTTGTTAAAATTTGTGTACCATGATAGGGTATGTCATTGGTTTTAGTTAAATAAAATGGTTTTCACTCGAACGAGTGGATGGTGGATTGAGGGTGTGGGTTTAACACGTTGTGGGTTTGTGGTAGACTCGCCTGAGTAACTTGTTAAGGACTTAATCTTGTGCGCCATTGAACTGAGCCTTAACCGTACAACCACATATCTTGTATGGGCGAGATCTAGCTAATTAATTAGTGATGTTTTGATTTGGTTCTATTTGAGTTGTGTTTGGCGCAAGAGGGGGCCCCTGTCTGGTCGGAAAGACATTCAGTGTTGAAACCTTAGCGAGCAAAACTGGGTCAAAATAGAACTTTGTAAAGGCATTATCGTGTGCTCTAGACTGCTTACCTAAGGTAGTGAGCAGTGGCATCGACGGATGCCAAACAAACTAGAGAAGTCGTGTTATGTGAGTAAAGTTGTACAACCTCTGCAGAGTATAAAACTATTCGAATAGCCGTGTCCACGGTTATGGACATGTCCGGGGATTTCACACGAGAGATAGAGTTTCTTATAAAATGAGTCTGAGTGTAAATGGGAAGTTCACTTGATGAATATAATGTTCGTTTGGTGAATGGGTAATTCATTTGGTGGATTGTGTCAATTGGTGAATGGGAGATTCACTTATCATTGGTTTGGTTGGGAAGTGAATAGGAAGTTCACTAGTTGTTTCAAAGAAATTATATATTTATTTATTATTATTTTCAACTACGCATTTCAATCTAATTATTGTATTTATCGTAAATGCTACTTTCTGCAAAAGAACCATACAGCTAACCTTTGTCAAACCGTGCATGAATACTATTTGCGTATATTTTCCTACGGCTTGATGAGTGCTTTATGTACTCACGGCTTTACGCCTTTGTTGATCAGTTGAAGAATATCAAGCTGCTCAAGAGTTCTTCGCTCAGGAGTACCATGAAGGTTTTGTGGATTAGGATGCGTTCTCCACTCAATTTCCTGTGGGCATGTTGATTGGCCATTTCAAGAGTTTCATTCCGCTGCAAGAGTTTATTTGTTTCTTTAGCCCTGCGTGGCAAGTTAAGTAAATGTTGACCATAAGGTCTAGTTTTTATTATTATTTGTTACTCTGATATCTTTTTAGTTAAATCGAATGAATGGATGGTATTTCATCACTGATTCCTATGTGAGCTAGCTACTGATCTGGGACTAGTTCAAAATACACAGAGGATTCATGAATTGTATTTTTGGGTCTCAACAAAAGTGGTATCAAAACCATATCGACTGTAGAACGCAACCTTAGTTAGCATGGTCGTTTTAGCTCAGAGCTTCAAAACTTTTTTTCTAAATTAAATCAATTTAACCTGATTTAAGTGGTTGTTCTTCTCTCATCTATTCTAATTCTTTCTCATCCTAGTCTATTCTATTCTTATCCTAATCTATTCATTTCTTATCTTGTTCTAGAAATCTTGTTCCTCGTATTTGCTGAATTTTGTTTTATAATCTTAAATTGACTTTCGCGCCTCATTAATTTCTTTAGTCCGGAAGAAAAGAAGTCAAATCATCGGCAATCATCAGAAGTATCTTCGTAGCTTCGTTCCAGTTACTTCTGAAGAGTTTCCATTCTCTAGTCCAGAGTAGGAGTCATCATATTAGGGTCTTTAGTAGCGTTTATAGATCATTGTTACATAGGTCTTTATTTTGGTTGTGTGTAAGTGGGAGCTGCAGTTTTGCTGCCAAGCATTATGTTGCAGTCACACTAAGACTTTAAGTTGAAGAGTTTATTTGTCTTTCATAGCGTTTCAGCTATGTTTTGCTTGTCTTTTGCCCTTGGGTATAATATGTTTTCCCCAATTAAGTTGTTTCTATCTCGTCTATCTTGTTCTATCTCGTCTATTATGCTTTTCCCTCTCATCTACATTGCTTTTCTATCTTACCTACTAAGCCTGTGAAGAATCATCGTAGATGGTTGACACTCGCAACACATCGAGCCGTACTCCGTCAGATGATGCCAATGCCAATATCAATGCTAGTGGCCAGTCACTAGTACCTGGAGCCGCAAATCCAAGCATGGCACAACTTCTAGCAGCCCAGACTCAATTCATGAGTGCAATGATGCAAAATATGAACAGTATGATGACCCAGCAAAGTCAAACCGCCACTACAATAGTCAACCTGTTGAATCAGAACAATCGGAATAATCAAGTCGCAGCTGTTCCGTCATCAACTCATCACCATTCCAAGTTATCAGAGTATATGAGGTCTCGTCCGCCTACGTTTTCTCATTCATCAGAACCTTTGGACGCTGAAGATTGGCTTCGTTTAGTTGAGAAAAAGCTAGCCATTGCTCAGTGCAATGATCGAGAGAAAGTTCTTTATGCTTCACATTAATTGGAAGGTACAGTCGCAGAATGGTGGAAGAACTGCACCACAACTCATGAGATTTCGCAAGCCATCACTTGGGGGTAATTTTCAACAGCTTTTCGTCAAGCGCATGTTCCAGATGGCATTATGGAAATGAAGAAGAATGAATTGCGTGAACTACAGCAAGGAAACATGTCTTTGGGTGAGTATCTCAACAAGTTCACTCAACTTTCTCGCTATGCTCTAGAAGATGTTGCTACAGATAATGCACGTCAGAAGCGATTCAAGCTTGGACTTAACCCCAGCTTGAAAGTGCAAGTTGTTAGAAATGATTATGTGGATTTCCAGCATATAGTGGATAAAGCCATACTTATAGAAGATTCCCATCGTGAGTTGGACAAATCACGCAAAAGGAAGATGATACAACATGGAGTTCATCAAAATCAGCTACAAAGAGCCAGAACCAATGCTCAGCAGCCTTTTCGTTCCAATAATTCGTCTACCGGCTTCAGAACCCCAACCCCAGTGTCGCATGCAGGAAACTCAGGAATTCCCAATGTCAATAACAACAACAATCATCAATATCAGAGGACCAACAATCATGCTATAGGAGTTACTTGTTTCAACTGCCTTGAGACAGGTCATTATGCTAACAAGTGTCCACGGAAGCAAGGGCTGACACCAATTCCTTTCAATTTGGGAGCTACACTAGCTAGGACTTCGTTACCAGTAGCAGGAAGAGGAATGACTCAGACTCCAAATCAAGCTACCAGAACTCCATCAACTGCATCAAGAGGAAGGCTGAACCACATCACTACAGAAGAAGTTCAACAAGTTCATAACGTCGTTCCTGGTAAATCTTTAAGTTAGATCTGCATCAGAACCTATTCTCTAGTCAGCCCGAATCTTAGGGACGAGATTCTATTAAGGGGGGAGGTTTGTAACATCCCAAAAATTTGGTTTGCTTTGAAGTTTTAAAAGTAAAAATAACCATTTGGTTTTTCTGTTAAAATTAAAGCTTAGTTGGAATTTTCAAAGATCAAAAACAATTTAATATGAATAATCTCAACGTCAACTATTATCAAAATTATTTTATTTGGTTTCTATGTGCTTGGATATATTTTCTAGATTTTCTAGAATTTTTTCGAGTGCATTTTCTATTTTCTATTTGTTATTTGGATTTCCTGCTATTTTCTAAAAAGAAAAACATATTTAAATTCTCAGAAGTTGAATCAGGACAAATCTTTCCAGGCCAGATTCCGTTTTCTTGCTTGTGGCCCAGCACACGCGGCCTTCTTTTTTCTCAGCCGGCCACTTTTGATTGTCCTTCCCTCCATTTTCCACCGAGCCGGTCCAGCCGCTTCCATTTTTGTTCTTTCCTGTCGGGCCTCCATTTCATTTCTTTCTGGCCTACCACTTCTTTTCCCCGTGCGCCGAAGCCCACCCAGTCCACTCCTCTCCTTTTTCTTTGTCTCTGCCCGGTGGTCCTGTCGCTTAGCCATGTCATCATTTTGTACCTCCGGGACTTCTCTGCCCGTGCTTGAGCCGAACGACGGTGCAGCCATGTCCCTCTTGGACTCGCCTCTCTAGTGTTATATAAAGGACCCCAACCCTGTCTTATTCTTCGCCCCAACCCTCTCCTCCGAAACCCTAAGCTTCTAGTCATGGAGCTGTTTTTGTTTTGTCAGACTTGTTGAAGAACTAAGTGTCGCTCAAGCCGCTTCATCGTCGAAGTTCGTCATCGTTCGAGCATCTTTGCCTGAGCGGTCACCTTCTCTAAGATCACAATATCGTGCTCTTCTTCATGCTTGCATCATCTCTTTCAGAAGGAGCACTAAGTCACTGTTTTCGGTTTTTGTCACCAAAGCCGGTCGCCGCCACTCATCCTCGATTTAATCTTCGGTGAGTCTCGTGTCCTTTTGAGCACGTCAACCCATGCCTTTTATTCCACTCATCTAATCCCCATCTTCTCTTGGTGTCTTCGTCACCGAGGTTTCTTCATTGTTGCTAACCCCGAGTACCTTGTCACCACCGTTGATGTCCTGTCACTGTCGATGAGCCTCTATCACCGGAGTTTTGCATTGTCTTTGTGAACTTGTTTTGCCACCCCCCCCCCCGACACTATCTCACCGCCGTTCGTCATCGATGTTAAGCCCAAGCCGCTGGCCATCTCTCTGTTCCTTGCTCTCTCATTGCCCCTCTGCCACCTCATCTCCTACTCAACTGCGACCTCAACCTTTTGTCCATCTCGCATCTTTGTCAGCTTGCGTGTCAAAGCCATATGGCACACCCAAAAACTAACTCGAGCTTAAACCTAGTCCACATACACCATCTCAATGTCAAGTGGGTCCCACTTGTCAAAATCAATTTCCTTTATTCTTTTCGACTGAATTTTCCTTGATGATGTCAACTCACATCATAATTATATTTTCCTTCAAAAAAATAATTCCAGTAAATCCATAAATCCTGATTTTCAGTATTTTATGTGATTTCAATCTTCCAAAAGCCATATCTTCTTCATCCGAACTCCATTTGAGTCCGTTGAAATTTCTAAATTCGTCTAAATTCAAGATCTATTTATCTGAGATTTTTATTTAATTTTTAGAGTTTTTTCTCTCTATTTTGTATTTATTTGGTTTATTTGCTTTGTTTGCGAGTAGACGTTGATTCTTCGGGAAGTTTTGAGCAAGGAGGAGTGCATCAAGATCAAGATTAATCCCAGAATTTATTCCAAGGCAAGCCGTAGACCTTTGATCATATTGAACATATGATTTCAAAAGTATATTGTTTTATACAATTGCATGCTATCTTTATACAAATTGTTTTGGGATTAGTTATTACTTGTTGTCATTATGTCTCCATTGATTATTTGAATTCCATGGATCCTTTGTGATGAGGGTTAAACTCTCGATGTATTACTTTAAAACATAATAAAAGATCATATGTCTTCATGGTCATAACGCCTAAGGCTCACGACCTCCCTCGTCGTATGTATTCTAGAAGTTATTTTGAGGATACCCTGGTCGAACGAGGGCATGTACCCAGTCCCCGATCAGATGACTGCTCGTAGAAGCAATGAACTGGCATCCGGATCTGACTCCGGGTATATTCTATACCGTGTGATGAATGGAACACATGTCATATTTGATCCATTCCACGCGATGTTTCATAATCTAAAGACGTTGACAACAACCACCCTACAGTTGTGTGTCTCATAGATGCACAACCATCGAACGGTTGATACTTTATCAACCATTGCCTCCCTCCGACCAGACGCGTCACTTCCCAACAGGTGCCACTTCCAGGAGTAATTGTCGCCACTTCATCAACTACATAAAGAAGAACACAAGCGGCAGAAGGGGGATGGAATCCAATTCAGAAGATCAACAGACGATTGGATTTTAATAGCATAGCAAGCATTACACTCAGTGTAATTAAGATTAGTCCACCGCCTTACCAAAGGCACCCCCTGTAATAGCCAGTTCATAGCAAGAAAGAGCAGTCACATTCTCTCCCAAGAACTCTCTGCCATTTTTCTCTTTTCATTTCGTAAGATCGGCGAGTCGATTGTCGACAGCTGGCGCTGTCCATGGGAAGAAGACGTTGAGTTCTTGAAGATCACTTCGCTCAAGCATTCCTCATCCACTTCCTTTGTTCCATTATCGCTCATGCGAATATGGCAGGGACTTGGGATGAGGAAAACTGGTTCAACATGGTGGACTAATCCAACCTCGACATGGATGCATGCATCCGTGCCATGGAAGAAAATAGGGTGTCATCGTCCTCTTCCTTCTTCGTTGATTCGCCAATCGCAGAGATTGATGAAATCAACTAGATGGATGAGGATACACCGTCACCAACAATGGTGCTCTCAGAGGAACCGCTCGTTCTGACCAGTTCGGAATGTCCGAACACCTCTACAAGCCCGGCCAATCCGACCGGCAGAAACGACAATGGGAGCCCAGTGCGACGACCAGAGAGTCCAAGTACTCTCGATATTGTCATGAGCGACCAGTATTCGCCAACAGCTCCTACGTATTCTGGGGGCCAAACGACACATGGTAAGGGTATCGATAAAGTTATCACCGATCGATGGCCAAGTGGGCATGGTGAAACTCAGCATACGATCGGTGGTCCGCTGGATCAGGATAAATCCACCACAAAGCCCACTAGAGGCAGTAATCTCCGACCGCTCTCCGTCGTGGAAGCTTATTGCAGAAGCGCTAGGAGGCTCTCCCTTAGCTATGACGGGAGTTCCTCGAAAGATCATAGTTGGTGCCCCGAAGTTGACACAATCAGATATACCAATCCGGATGTCATGCATAGTCCTCCACGGGTTAACTCGCCACCACCTACTGGTGGAAATGTTACGGGCGCTCAAGCACCAACTACGAGAGGAAACCGAACTGATGGACGTGCATCAGTTAATTCACTTGTTCCTACCCCCTCGCGAGTAAGGAATCAGGCAGGGCCATCCGGGAGGTCAAGGGATAACTCGACTCATCGGATGCCCACTACAAGCGAAAGTTTACCACGACCTTCGGTAACTATACAAAACCTACAACGAGTTCGAGATATCTTGAATAATCCAGACCCTACTTTAGCAGGAACTCCAGGTTATGTTCAGCTTGCAGGACAGGTGTCAGAGATCCTCCAACAAACCATGCGGCGTATAGAAATGTACCGGGAGCAAAGGAATTCACAAAGTCACACGACGACCTCGTCCCAGTGCTCCTCTTTCAGTAGAGGACAACATGGTCGTGCAGAGGATTGAGCAACACCAAGACCCCCTCGTAGGTTCCGAGTAGGAAATCACAAGGGAAGACAGTTCTTCACAGCAGCCACTCCTCCTCCTCACCAAGAGGAACGACTACTTGATTCAGGCGATCTCAGACATCATCTGAACCAGGTAGGTGGTCAAAGGAGTTATCATAATGTCCACGACCGGGTTGGGACACCGGATCCTAGATATACAAATCTGAGGAACCGATCCCCAACTGACTATAATCTAGCTCCTTTTTAGAGAAGGCGCCACAACTCCATTACGGGATACCGAGCATTTTCGGCAAGTCTCCAAGCTGTTCGTTGGTCGAACAGGTTTCGACCAGCCAATATACAGAAGTTCAATAGGACTCAGAACCCATTAGAATTTCTTCAGATTTATTCTACCGCCATCAAGGCCGCTGGTGGTAACGATAACGTGATGGTAAATTATTTGTCTATGGTCCTTAAAGGATCTGTCCGGTCGTGGTTGCTTAACCTACCGGTTGGATCTATCTATACTTGGGAGCAGCTCTGCGATACTCTGATTGCCAACTTTCAAGGGACGTACGACCGTCCCGGAAAGGAGGATGATCTTCATCGGATGAAGTAGAAGACCAATGAAACTCTTCGACAATATATCAATAAATTCAGTCAGGTTCGGAATTCCATCCCAGAGATCGAAGAATCTTCTGCCATCCTGGCCTTCAAAACAGGGCTGAGGAATCGCCTGTTTATGGAGGATATTACAATAAATCCTCCACGAACAACCGTCGAGTTTTTCGATATGGCAGACAAATACGCAGCCGCTAGCGAAGTGGTCGAATGGTATGAAGCCATTGATAGGAAGGACAAAAACCCCCAGTCGGATCTGGAGAAGCAGGAGAAGAAAGGCAAGAAGTCTCTCAAGAACAAGAAGAATCGCAAGCCCGACAACAAGGAAGTCCATGCGATTCTAGAGAAATATACTAAGGGCAATAAAGATTTCACCGGTCGGAACAAAGGTAAGGTTCCAACCAGTGACTTCAAGAAAAACAAGAAGTGGTGTCCACTTCACAAAGCGATAGGGCATGATCTACGCACCTGTCGGGCCTGGCAAAGTAAGCTGGAAGATTATTACTCAGGCAAAGGACCCTTCCTCTCCATAGCAGAACTCGGAGAATCAAGCTACAAGAAGGATAGAGATGGCGATGAAGAGATGGACTACCAGGAGCCGCAACATATGGTGGATATGATCTTCGTAGGATCCTCCTCATACGATTCCAGACATCATCTGAAGGCCGTGGAGCGAGAGGTCAACCTTGCTGAGTCTCCGATCACTATCAAGTCGTCCAGGTGATCGAAAACTGTAATCTCCTTCAGCAAAGAAGACTGCCCCATCCCGTCGACCCGACCAGGTAGGCTTCCTATCATAGTTGAACCTATTATTAATAATTGTAAAGTTAATCGAGTCTTAATAGATGGAGGTAATTCTTTAAATATTTTGTTTGCGGGAGCATTGGAAGAGATGCAAATCCCAAGATCCAAGATGAAACCTGTGAAATATGCCTTCCACGGCATAGTTCCTGGTTCTACCACCAAACCGATAGGACAACTGTCCTTACCAGTTATGTTCGAAAGGCCCAACAACTTCCCAATAGAAAAGGTTCCGTTTGATGTGGTTGATTTTGAAATCACATAGAACAGAATCCTCGGTCGTCCGGCTCTAGCAAAATTCTTGATAGCCACGCACTACGGTTATCAGAGTCTAAAGATGCCAGGTCTGAAAGGTATCATCACGGTTCAAGGAGACCGCAAAATGGCCGATGAACTTCCGACCAGGGAAACTAACCTGTCACCTATACAGGTCAAGCACTCGAGGTCAAAGATGGCGCCAAAGCCTTCCTACTAGACCAAGGAGGTACCACTCAGCAAAGGCGCTCCTTCGGGAGGTGTCAACACTCCGTCTGGGTCAAGAAACGCTGATGCGTCCAACCAAAAGGTACTGGTCAGGGCAGGACTCAACCTTAAATAGGAAGAGTCGCTCATCTCCTTCCTCCAAGCAAATCAGGACGTATTCACCTGGCAGGTGTCCGACATGCCTAGAGTCCCCATGGTGGTGATCGAGCATAGGCTAGCTCTCCAGCCTGACAAAAAAACTAGTCAAGTAGAAGCTCCGGCATTTCGCACCTGATCGGAAGGAGGCAATCCAGTCAGAGATTGATAAACTCCTCAAGGTTGGGTTTATTCGTGAAGTCGACCACCCAGAGTGGCTCGCTAGAAAAGGCAATGGGAAATGGTGAATGTGTATTGAGTTCACATATCTTAATAAAGCTTATCCGAAGGATGACTTTCCTCTTCCACGCTTTGATCAACTTGTAGACTCCATCTCAGGGTGTGGGTTGTTAAGTTTTTTAGATGCACCACTCAGGGTACCACCAGATTAACATGAGTAAAGAAGATAAAGAGAAAACTTTCTTCATCACACCATATGGCACTTACTGCTATGTTAAGATGGCAATTGGTCTCAAAAACGCTGGTGCGACTTTCCAAAGGTTGATGCAGAAAAACTTTAATCCTCAGATAGGTCGAAATCTGGAAGCCTATGTTGATGACTTGGTCGTGAAAAGCATCAACGCTGGCGACCATATTTCTAACCTACATGAGACTTTCAATAACTTAAGACGGCATAACCTTAAATTAAATCTAGAGAAGTGTGTGTTCGGAGTTTCATCTGAAAAGCTTCTTGGTTTCCTAGTTTCGGCTAGAGGTATTGAGGCAAATCCAACAAAAATTTCGGCCATCAACCAGATGCATCCTCCGACTACGAAAAAAGAAATCCAAAAACTAATTGGTTGTATGGTAGTGCTAAGTCATTTCATAGCACGGTTAGGAGAAAAATGACTCCCTTTCTTCAAACTCCTTCGAAAACACAGAAGTTTTGAGTGGACTAAAGAGGCAGACGACGCCTTTGAGGAACTTAAAAAGTACCTTACGAGTGCTCCGATCTTAGTTTCTCCGAGGTTGGAGGAAACATTGCTGATTTACATGGATGCGATGCCGCAAATAGTCAATGGTGTACTGGTCGTGGAACGTGAAAATATCCAACGACCGGTATATTACGTAAGCAAAGTCTTACATGGACCGAAGGAACAGTATCCACAGATACAAAAGCTGCTATATGGTCTCCTTATGGCTTCAAGGAAACTAAAGCATTACTTTCAGGCCCACAAGGTGGTCGTACCAACCGAATATCCCTTGGGTCAAGTCCTTGGAAACAGAGAATCATCAGGATGAATAGCAAAATGGGTGGTCGAGCTTGGGGCGGTCGACCTCCATTTCACCTCACGAACAACAATCAAGTCCCAAGCAATAGCAGAATTCATTACCGAGTGGACAAACCCTGAACCCATCCAAGGGCCCGAGTACGAACACCACGATGAGTGGACAATGTACTTTGACAGCTCCTTGATGCTTAAAGGCTCAGGGGCTGGAGTTGTCTTGATATCCCCTACTGATGAACACATCAAGTACTCCATACAGTTGAACTTCCCTGCTACAAACAATGTGGCAGAACATTACTGGTAGGACTTCGAGCAGCTTGTTCACTCGGGATACGCATATTACTAGTGAAAGGCGATTCTCAACTAGTAGCGAATGAAGTCGGGAAAGAGTATCAATTCTCAAGTACCAAGATGTCATCTTATCTGGCAGAAATACGGAAACTCGAAAGGCACTTATACGCTTTACAGATCCAACACATTCCTAGAAAGGAAAACTTTCTGGCAGACTCGGTGGTCGAGCTTTCCGAGGACATAGATGTTCCACTAGAGGTCGTACAAATATCTCCGAAGAACATGGATGCTCCACAGATCATTGATGGTTTGCGCCGTCACGATCACGGTAGAGAATGGATGACGTCGATCTACAATTATCTTCAGCATGGCATTATTCCTGACGATGATGTAGAGGCTGATCGTATAACACGAAAAGCCAAATCATACACTCTGATCGAAAGTACCTTGTATAAACAACGATCTCACGGGTTGTTGATGAGATGCATATCTCAAATGGATGGCATTAAGCTGCTATCCGACATTCATGGAGGAGTCTGTGGAGCACATCATTCCTACAGAATGTTGGTCGGTAAAGCCTTTAGGCAAGGATACTACTGACCAACTGCCCTTCATGATGCTAAAGAGCTCGTGAAGAAGTGCGTACAGTGTCAATTTCATAGTCGACAAGTACATACCTCTTTCTTGGCCTTTTGCAACCTGAGGACTAGACATTCTAGGACCTTTCCCAAGAGCACCCTGGGCTTTGAATTACTTTTCATCATGATTGACATGTTTACAAAATGGATAGAAGGCAAGCCAATTATTAAAACAACAAGTGAAGCCGCTAAGAGGTTCCTCACAAAAAACGTGATCACACGATTTGGCGTACCAAGTCGTATAATCACAGACAATGGTACCCAGTTCTCTAGCGGAAATTTTCAGGAATTCTGTGAGGATCTAGGTATCAAAGTACACTTCGCTTCTGTCACTCATTCGCAGGGCAATGGAGCAGTAGAGCGGGCCAATGGTATCATAATGCAAGGAATAAAACGACGAGTGTTCAACCAGTTAATCAAAAGGTCAGGAGCTTGGGTTCAAGAACTTACTTCTGTATTATGGGCCGTTCGAACCACGACCAGTCGTGCGACCGGAGAAACTTTATTTTTTCTAGTTTATGGTACTGAAGCCATGCTTCCTCCAGAACTAAAAATAGGCTCTGCTCGTACTGATTATTTCAATGAGAATGATCAGATTCAACGAAGACTCGACGGCGTCAATTTCCTTGAAGAACGATGAAACCAAGCCCTCATACGATCAACAGTTTACTAACAAGCCATGTGAAGGTACCAAAGTCGTACAGTGCAACCTCGCAGCCTAGCTGTAGGTGATCTAGTTCTATGACGAATTCAGAATCAGGCTAATCGCAATAAACTTTCTCCCAAATGGGAAGGTCCATACACTGTGGTCGAAGTCACCCGACCTGGTTCGGTACGACTAGCTATGTCAAACGGGCGAGTTTTGTCCAACTCTTGGAATATTGACCAACTACGTAAGTTCTTTGTATAGTTGTATTTTTCATTATTTCAATTTATTAATGAAGATGCATTTCCTTTACTTTCCGACGAATGATTTTGTCTATATATATATATATGTCTTTTCATCTGGTTTGTATACTATTATTGCCTTATTGGTCGGAGAAGACCAAATTCTCTCCGATATCCTTTCTAAGGATCTCTATTACTCTATGGCTACGACATACAAGTCAAGAGCCGTAAGCGTCATAGTCATGACCGTTCAGATATTGGTTCTCACGCGCGACCAACACTCTTTTCTTAAAGAAATATACGAGTAACAGGAGCATCACACAGGCAACTACATATAGTACTATACATGCTATAGATTTCAGGGACTACATTTCTTACCTTCAACAATCTGTGCTACTCATGTTTTGGCTACTGGTCGGGACACGGAAAGCCTCCTAGTCGAAGCCTCTCCTTCTCCGCACGTGGTTCTGCCCACTGGAAGGAACTACTTAGTGACGGTCCATTTCTTACGATCCTTGCTGCTAGTCGGAACTCGAGCAAGGACACTTTTCGCAAGGTTTTTCTTTTAGTCTCTAGTTCTTAACAACCCTTACGACTAGTTTTGAATAAGATATATAAACAAGTTCACTTGTCGATTTTTGCATACATATTTGCATATTGTCTTATCAATCAATACAAGTCTTCAGCGTCTTCCATCCACACAAGGTACTTCACAGTATTTCGATTATGGAAATGACCTAAGACTAGTCGAAATCACAAGCTAGTTCTGACCACATTGATTTCCTAGTGACACTTAGATCATGTTTATAACATAATCAGCATATGCTCTGTACTGTGGTCGTAGCTATTGCTCATTTTCTCGGTCTATTGCTTCTTTAGTAAAGTTCTCCTACTATACAAGTAGTCGGGGGCTAGAAAATATATGAGTATTTGGCGAATTTAAGAAGACAAAACAAAGACTTCATTGATGATGAAAGGTAAGTTTTATTTACAATTATAAAAATATTACATTCTTTTACTTCTCGAAGCCACTAGACTGATCGCTGCGTGGAGACCCGACCTCCATTTCTTCTGCGACCTTATGTCCGAGAGGCACCATTTCCTCTAACATTTTGGCTGCTTCTTCTCCCGTGCAGTTGAAGTCTTCCTCAACAGCTTGGAGATTTATGGAAGGGTCGAAAACTTTTAGTTTTGCCAAAGTAAAACTAACTCCATTCTTGACAGCATTGAACAAGATCTGCACACGGTTCTCTCGAGTTGTCTTAAGGACACCCCTGAGGTCCTCGAGCTGCTGGCCAAGGTAGTTGATCTTCTCTGTGGGATCTCCTAGATCAGGCAGTTGCATTCACGATCCTATATCGAAGAGCATCTTGTTGAAGGCTTTGACATTTTCTTCAAGACTTTGCCCAAAGGCTACCTCCTTGCCACGCTCGAACTCAAGAGCCTTTTCTGTTCGCCTCAATGCTTGAGTTTGCTCCGTACGAGTAACCAAAAGATAAATACATACGACTAGAAAAAGGAAGCAAACTGGTCGAGTTTACGACCGGTTACCTTCGTTCTTCTTCTCAAAGGTGTCAAGAACCTCTTTGTGTCTGGTCGTCAGGTATTCGATCGACCAGCCTTTGTTCTGACATTCTTCTTTAAGCTTGGCAATTATGGCTTCTTTAGCCATAACTTCTTCTTTAAGCTTCTCCGAATCTATCAAACAGCATAAAGTGGAGAATTAGTTAAAAGAAAAAAAGCCAAATAGTAAAGAAGAAGAGAAGAAGATACTAAAAGGGTGCTTACTTTCTAATTCGGAGTTCCTCTTCTCCAAGAGCTTTATTCGCTGGGTCAGCCCTCTGACCACAGTGAAATTCTCCACAAAATGTTACAAAACATAGCGAAACTCCTTTGAATATTTTCCAAGGGAACAAAGCTATTAAGAGTGGTTGTGGAAGATTACCTCAATTGCTATATCATTATATTCAGCAAAAATTGAGTCGACACTCATCTTTGCTTGATGGTCCGAAATTCTTCCTCGTGCTTTGTTAAGCTCTTCATCTTTGAAGACTCAAAAGCGATGAGGAAAAGTGACTTGACGAGAAGAACTCTCAGCTGGAGTCGGAGCTTGCTGAGATTCCGCAAGAACCACCACCTCCATGGGTGGGGTTGGCACCACTACCTTTGCAGGTGGAGTTGGAACCACCACTTCAGCAGTAGTGGTCGGAGCTATTGGAAATATGCCCTAGAGGCAATCATAGAGATGATTATATTTTGCTATGTTCACAATATTTGATAATATGTTATCTTGTTCCTTGAATGAATCATCAGTTATGAAGATTAACGAGTATGTGACTTGTTGGTGAAGCTCTTTTAACTTATGATTATGTCGTTCTAAATGTATCCCTGGTCGAATGTCGTTGGTCGGAACACTAGTGACTCTATCTACCAGCACATTCATTGATTGATGACCATGTTTCACCTGTCATGGATATACGGATATTGAATCAATAATGTGGACACATGTTAGAGAACATAGTGTTGGATAAGACCCACCTTGAGACACTATTGAGATTGTTATGATTCTATGTGTCGTTAGATGGTCGCAAGCAATGATGATGTATAATCCTTAGACCTGACATCAGCATGGTTTCCTACATGTGTAATAGCACTCTTAGGGGTTGTCAAACGCTGCTCGTAACTGGGTAGTTATAAAGGTAGCTTTCAGGTATGCTATGAAACATGCAGAGGAATGTGACTGGTCGGATATGGAATTTGCCCCTCCTAACATAACAGGAGAGATGTCTCCAGGAGAGCACATCGCTGATCTTGCTGGGATCAACGGCTACACCTCCTGCTGAAAGAACATGGCCCAAGAAGGCCACTTCCTTCAATCAGAACGCGCACTTGCTGAACTTCGCATACAGCTGGTGCTCACGAAGCTTTCCCAATACAAGCTTCAGATGCTCGGCGCGTTCTTCATCGTTCTTGGAGTAGATAAGAATATCATCGATGAAGACCACCACAAACTTATCTAAATACTCCATGAACACCGAATTCATGAGATTCATGAACAAGGCAGGAGCATTTGTCAAGCCGAAAGATATGACGGTATACTCGTACAAACCATAACGAGTAGAGAAAGCCGTCTTGGGAATATCCTCAGGTTGAATCCGAACTTGATGATATCCCACTCTCAAATCAATCTTGGAGAAAACTTGAGCTCCAAACAATTGATCGAAGAGGTCGTCGATGCGGGGCAAAGGATACTTGTTCTTCTGAATTACTTCATTAAGCGGGACGGAATCGGCCTTTATGCATAAAGTATTGTCCTTCTTCTTTACAAAGATTCTTTGGATGCCCCAAGGAGATGAGCTAGGGCGGATGAAACCCTTCTCTTGAAGCTCACCAAGTTGCTTCTTCAACTCCACCAACTCATTCGGTGGCATTCGGTAGGGCCTCTTTGAAATCGGGGCGGTACCGGGCGCTAACTCGATGACGAACTCGAGGTCTCGAACTGGTGGCATCGGGAAGATCTTCGGAAAGACATCCGTGAAGTCACAAACTGTTGGGACTTCACGAATATCGAGTCGGCTTCGCTTGAGCGAAGAGATCACGATCCTTGCGGCCGGTAGCGAACTTAACTCACCGGACGGATTTGTGAGGTAGACGAGCTTCTTGGCACAATCGATTTGTCCCGAATGTTGGGACAACCAATCCATACCAAGAATCACATCCAAACTCACCGAATTGAGGAGGATAAGATTTGCCAAAAATCCTACTCCCTCAATCTCAGCAGAAACATCCCGACACTCAGTTTCAGCTCTCAACTCCGAACCAGGAGAGCGAATGAGCAACGGGACCAACAGAGGAACAAAAAGAAGCTCACTAACAGCAGCAAAAGACTTAGATACAAAAGAATGGGAGGCTCCTGAATCGAACAAAACAGTAGTAGGATGAGAGTTAACAAGGAGCGTACCCAACACGACGTCAGGCGTCTCCTGTGCTCCCTCAGCGGAGATGTGGTTGACGCGGCCGCTTCCCACGCATTGGATAGCAGGGACAACCTTCTGATCCTGAGAATGTCCACTTCCTTGCCTGCGCCCTCCATTAGGACGAGGGGCCGCTCCGGTCCTCTTAGGGCAATTATTCGCATAATGACCCTTGACGCCGCAAGAGAAACAAGTGACCTCGGTAGCTGGATTGCGGAGGCCACCTGGCTGACTCGCAGGTGCACGTGGTCGAAACACGGCCTGTGAAGGACAAGGTGCAGGTGCTGAAGCCTGAGGATGGGGCACCTGGGCTTGCCCGAAGCGGGGACGGGAGCTGGCCTTCAACGACTTCCGGGACTCCCACTAGCGCTTGCAGGACTCTCCCAGCGCTCTCCCCTTGTGCTCCGCAACAATGGCCTTGTCGACCAAGGTCTGAAAGTCGGGGAAGTCAACGATAGATAGCTTGTCCTGCAGCTCTTCGAACAAACCATCCATGAACTTCTCCTGCTTGGCCTCATCAGTGGCCACCTCTCCTGGAGCATAACGAGCCAAATGGTTAAACTCGTACAAATACTCCGCCACTGACCTGTGCCCTTGCTTGAGCGAGAGAAACTACTTCTTCTTGAGCTTCATCAAGCCAGCGGGGATGTGAGCCCGACGGAAAGCAGAATGGAACTCCTCCCAAGAGACGACGTTGCCCTCGGGCTGCATCGCCAAGAAACTCTCCCACCATGAAAGGGCTGCACCTTCTAGCTGATGGGAGGCAAAGAGTGCCTTCTCCGAACCCTGACACTGAGCAACGTCGAGCTTCCTCTCAACCAAACGTAGCCAGTCGTCTGCGTCCAGTGGGTCCTCAGACCTGGAGAAAGTGGCGGTGAGTCTTGAAGGAACTCAAGAGTCCCCTCGCGGTGATGTCCACCTCCTCCCCGATCCGGAGGCAACAAAGAGCGGAGGTATTGCGTGCAATAGCCTCCAAGATCCTTGTCTGATCCATTCGGTTTCGCTCGATCTGAGCGAGAACCTCAGCCATGGTCGGAGGAGGCAGGAGCTCCTCATCCGGACCAGCTGATTGGCCTTGACCGCTTCGAGTCCTTCTAGCCATCCTGTTCCGAAAAGATGGGTTAGCAACAAAACCCGAAAACTAGAAGCTAAAGAAAGCAAAAGAAAAGCCAACAAGACCGCAAGAAAAGAACTCTAAAAGCTTGCAAAAGGCTCAAGAAATAGCATGAAACCACAAGACTAAAGCTCAACTTCCCGACACAACTAACCCATATTGAATGAACGAGTAATCGGTTGAGAAGGCAAAATTTCAGAACACAATTCTAGCTCTAACACTCCTACAAGGCAAGGTAAAACTAGCAAAAGAGGTGTTAGATACTTAGCCAACTAGTATCACATCTTACCCTTTTATTCCCACAAGTTTTAGTTGAATTATCCTCTCATTATCTACCTTATTTACTAATTAAGAGCTTGCTGTCCAAAAATGCTTGCTTGCTGTCCAGATTTGAATTCCAGCTCCAAGCACTTCTATTCCTCATCAAAAGGTAGCCAAAACTTCAAAATTTCAACTCTCATTGGTTCCCCCAAAACCGAAATGAAACAAAGACAACTATCTTTGGAAAGGAGGAGAGGAAACAACTTTTAAAACTCAATTGAGAGCAAGGTGAGATAAGCAATCTAAGATAGGTAAGGAGTAAAATCTGAGAATTTACTTAAGCTTTCATAAACCATTTGATATTTTGAAACTAAGTTTTTCAAAACATCCTAAAGACGACCAAGCTAGGGTTTCTACGGTCAGTATGGCTCTGATACCAACTTTGTGAGGACCCGGAAAATTCGGCTTGTAATACTTAGTCATTCCATTGACCCTAGCATCTTCCGTGCCTCGAGATACATGTACTTCCCAAGAACTTACAGTACACATACCCCTTTACAAAATTATGCACCAATTCCATTCAACACATAGAACCAAAGCACAACTAGATTAAACAAAAGACATACAATATAGAGTTATTACAAAAGGGGCCGACCGGCCAAATAACAACTAAGAGATACATAAACAGCGGAAGCAAAAGCCATAAGATGACGATAAACAAGAGCCAATTAGTGTGCCTTTAACCCACAAGGCAACCAACCGGGCCACCAACCTAGTCGTCAAACCCACCGCACAGCTCACAAAAGTGGATCCCTTTGGGATCAGCTTCCTCCTCTGCAACAATTAGTTAAGCAAAGCAAATGAGTACAAAAATACACTCGCAAGACTTATGTGTAGTGTAACAGGCCTATACATATGCTACATGCAAGCTTATTTAAGTGGAGGAGGCTCTAGACTCATTTTCAGCATAAAGCAAGTTTTCATTTGCAATAATGTAATAGATTTAAAGCAGTTTTACAATCTGTTTTTATTTGACAAAACAATGGGATACAAGTAACAAATATAACAAGACATCACGGAAGTGGCTAACCCAATAGCCACCACAACAATAGCATGAATTCCCCATTCATACCACCCACATCAAGTTTTAATTAAATGTTATAGTCTAGTTCTTGCACGACCTTACCAAGCATGTCCATAACCTAGGACGAGGCTATTCGAATAGCTTGAACCCTGTAGGGGTGTACCAATGTACCCACACGTCAGACCATCTTTTCGCCACATGATTAAGCACACTTCCTTTGGTATGCCGGCACAGCTAAGTCCTACGAGACATTTTCAATATTGTGCATTAACTACGAGTCGCCCGTATGGATAGAAACCCATACATTGAGACAGAGTCATTGTAAAGCCGAAAGTCAACTACCACTGTAGGGTAAAGCTCCCGGACAACTACAATGCCCTTCGGTGTGGAGAACCTAAACCGGATTCCACTCCCGCTCACCCAACACATAACCACAAATTTCTTTTTCAACACAACACACCCACACAACCTCCTGCGACTCGGAGCTAACACACGCCAAAGTACTAAGTCAAGAGAGGTCCCATATCCCCCTCGTGTGGTTAGCACGCAATAATCGCTTGGCTTAGTGACACAAGTAACTCGGTCCTTGTTGACCCGGGCACCATTCCAGTCACACCATAAGATCACACCATCAACTATTGTGCCCAAGTCTCAAACATTTCATTTTCATTTTCAGTTTTTGACTTTACAAAGTAACAAAGCACAAAGTGCTGAGCATAATGGTAATAATAATTTTGTGTGATCAAAGTTATCGACTCAGTCGATAACCGCCCAATTCTACCGTTAGGTAAGCATTTCTAAGCAATATCAACACGTAAACTACTAAGTGATAAGAGCTCATCTAACGAACTCTAAATCACAGCAAGATATTCCTAGGCTTAGTAGTAGAGATTGAACATTTACCTACAGAATATGCATCTATAGGATCAACTAATCGATTGATAGTTTAACAACAAAATAGAGCATGCATACATATCATTTGCAAACAAAGTATTAGACTTTAAAAGTAATGGGATTGGATATGATCAAACTGCTTGCCTTGCTGAAGTTGCTCAATATGCTGCAGAGGATCACTTCCGTTATCAACGGACTCGTCGGCACCTAACGAAAACAACGAAAAGAATCGATAAGAACGAAGAACACCGAAAAGACTCAACAGCCAACTTTCACCAAATGCTCTGAAATCTTTACAGCATCAAGAGCATGATTTTTAATGAATTTAGCAATAAGAACCAATTGATTTGGATTCACAATGCAAAAGTTATGGCCAAAACAAAATCAGCCGGCTGGAAAATGCTGAAAAATTGCAATCGGGTACTGTTCATCCGAATTTAATTCTTTAGCACAATTTTCCAAAGAGGTGTTGCACCTAATATTTTTATGGTAATTACAGCACCTCATGAGATGAACAACACAATTTGATTCACCTCATTTGGAGCTAGGATGCATTTTCTAGGATTTTTCAAAGACATGAAAAAGAGCACAAAACAAAATGCACCCACAAAGATTTTAAAAATAGTGGCATGCCTAAACCTATTCTACAATTAAGCACACTAATAGAGGAAGCCAACAAACTTGGTTTCACTCAAAAAGGATCTAAAGGGAAATACTTATGCAATTTTCAAGTTAAATGCAATTTTTAGAGCAACAATTAAAACCTATTTCTAAACAATTTTACTAAACCATTTTCTGGAGCCGAACCAAGCTTCCAACCATTTTTAGATTAAAGCTTAGTTCAAACCAGAGCTAACAAAATTTGAATCAACTAAAACGGAGCTAAAACGAATTAGTTAAGCTATTTTGAAGTTTATTACCTTTTTCAGTTCACAAATAATTCCCTCGGGAAATTCCTAAAACGAATTCAAAGCGGAAAAGACTGGGTCATTGATCTTGGATCCAACGGCCCAAGATGAACTAGCCGACGCGACGACACGTGCGCGGAATCAAACGAATGTGGACCGTTGAGATCAAATCCAACGGCTCACACGCATCGGACGCTGACGCGTTTGAATGCATCGCGCTTGACGCCGCGCGAATCTCGGCGATCCGAGATGGACGGCTCACACGACTCGACTCCGCACACGCCAGCGCCTGATCTTGGCGTTTAAGCGCGTGGGACCCACGAGTCAGCGACTCATTAGCCGCTTAAGACAGCCATTAAATGCTAAACTAATCATTACACAGTTAATGAATGGGATTTGTCCTAATGATCCAGCTACAGTGTGCCGCGCCGTCCGACAAAACCCGATGGCAAAGATTTGGTCACCGCGCATGACTCCACCACAAAGAACAAAACCAAGCACAGGAATGGGTCGGCAATAGCCTTGCGCACCTGCCGGCACCACTCACACCATCGGCGGTGGCCCAAAACGGTGGCGAGCCGGCGAGAGGCGGCGGTGCAAGGCACGGCCGAAAACGAAAACAAGGAAAAGCTCCGCATTGTTCAAGTAAGCAGGTGCCTAGCCATCTAGGGACTACCAAGAGTCTACCTGAGCACAGAGAAGCTTCAAAGGAGGTTGGAGAAGCTCTGGCGGCAGAGGACCTTGCCGGCTTCGAGGGAGATGACGTGGAGAAGATGGCATGAGCACAGAGAGCAACACCGCGTCATCGGGATAGGTTCAACAAAGCTCAGAGATGCTCTAGAGCAAGGAATTGAAGAGAGAAGCTGCTTACCGGAGATGGGGAAGAAAGGGGTGAAGCTCGGCCAAAAGGGGGAAATCCAAAATTAGTCGCTTCCTGCTAATGCAAACCAAAATTGAATTAGGGTTTAAGCTCCAGGAGGTTAGAGGAACAAGTTGGAGTAAGGGATTGAGTAAGGGAGCCACTGGAGTACGGGTTTCACCGAGGAGCTCAAAGCTCAACAATGGCGGCCGAGGGGGCTTCTAGAGAATGGAGCTCAACCAAGCCTCGAGGGGCAAAGGTGAAGCTACAGGGGTGACTAAAAGAGGCAGAGGAGAAGCTTGGGGGCTTTATATAGCCAGAGAGCGAAGGAGGGAGCTAGGGCAAAGCTCCAAGGTGAGCTCGGTTCACAGCTCTGCTGTAACAGCCCAAAGTTCTGTTTAAAATTAATTAAAATTATTATTTTGTTGGACTTTCTGAAATTTGAAAGAGTTTGATTTCTTTATTTGAATTTCTGAGATTTCAAAAGTCAAAAATAAAATGTATTAAAGTTCTTGATGTTTTATTTGAGTTAAAGTAGAAAAATGAAATTTTAATTATTTTCTAGAGTTTTAAAAGCTGTTTCCTAAATGTTTTAAAGCCAAAATAATTTATTTGCAAAAATTAAAAACCAACTAATAGTTGGAAATAATTTTATTAAGTCCAAAATAACTCTAGGAATTTCTGTGAATTTTTCTAGAATTTTTGGATTTTATTTGCTATTTTCTAAAGCTTATTTTAATTAACCGGAATATTTAAATTGTTAAATCATTTAAATTTCCAAAATCCTTTTTGGCCCATTTCGCCCTAAGCCCATCTCCGTTTAACGCCCGCACAGACAACGCCCAGCCCATCTCGGCCCGGCCGCTCCCCATCTCCCCACATCTGTTGCGACCGTCGGATCAAGATCCGACGGCTTGCTTCCTCCCGCTCCCTCTCTCTTCCCTCTCGTCCGACTGCCAAGTGGGGCCCACGCCTTTCTTCTGCCCCACCTCCTTCTTCTCTGTGCGAGAGAGAGCCCCGAGCCAACCGCCATCACCGCGTCGTGGGAACTCCGCAACCGCCACTTTCTTCCCGGTTTTTCCCGCACCTGCTCCCCCACGTTCCACCACCCCCACTCCTCCCTTGACCCCCTCTCCTCTCACCGGTTTCACCGAAAACCGCCATGGCCGCCACGATCGCCCGCGCCCACGATCTCCTCCCCCGACCGCTCCCGCGCCCTATAAAAGGGAGCACGGTGAGCCCCTTTCACCCCGCGTCAAAACCCCTCAACCCACTCCTCCTCTCCCCTTCTCGTTTCGCCGGATTTCAAGGAAATAGCCGCCGGTCGCCACAAGATGCCGCCGCCTCTAGAGCCGCCGACGTCGCCTCCTAGCCGCCGCCGCTGGTACCATCGGCACCGCAGCCTCCTCGCCGTCCCAGTGCGCGCCTCCTCCTCGCCGGACCCCTACGGGAACGCCTTCGCCGCCATCAACCAAACCGTGTCGCCGCTCTCCACCTCGCCGCCGGCCACTGTTGCGTCCTCAGGTGACCAAAGCATGCGCCCTATAACCCCCGCGACCTCCTCTTCCTCGTGAGACCCTCGGCGGAGCTCGCCGTGGCGCGCAACGCCGGCGAGCTCGACGCCGAGCCATCGCCGGGTTGCTGCCGTCGTGGCACCGCCATGTGGCGGCCATGTATGCGCCAAATCAGCGCCACCTCACCACTTTCGCCGACGTGGTGCCCGCATGGCACGCGCGGGTGGCACCGCCACGTGGCCATGCCACTGGATAGCGGGTCCCACACGTCAGCAGCTCACCCTTTTCCTTTCCGAATTAAAATAATCTGAAATTCTGAAGAAAAAAAATGCTTTAATTCATCATTTCATGTGATTTAAAATTTCCAAAGCCCATATCTTTTGAATCCGAACTCCGATTTCGTCGATTAAAATTTCTAAATTCATATAAATTCAAGATCTAGCTAACTAAACCAAAATTATTTAATTTGGGGTTCATTTGAATCTTCATTTGAATTTTGTTTGAATTTGGCTTAATTTCGCGTATAGATTTCGACGACTTCGGAGAGTCAAATTTCGACGCCGTTTGAGAGCAACTAAGTGAGCAAGGCAAGTTACATTCTTGATCATATTTGCACCCATTACTTAAAATTATCTAATTCTATTTTAAATTATTACTGCATGCTTATTTATGTTCAATAATTTAAATGCCTATTTTAAATTTATAGTTATGCCGAAATCCTTTGTATGGCCAAATTTGATAATTGAATCAAACATATTGTCACCCTAGATAAAACCTGGTTGATACGATAGTATGAACTAGGATCAATTGGAAAACTGATGCTTAGCGATGCTTAGACCCAAAAATGTTTGATTTGGGGATTTCAGCCAAAAATCAAATATTGTTTAAATTGTATCCATAACATTGGTGTGTCATGGAAGTTTATAAATGACTTTGCAAAATAAAATAAGATGATGGTTTGTACTTGGGCGAAATGGTTGTCTGGATGGTGCATGTTTATGCACGGGCTCAATCTGGTTAGGGTCGAGGCCCATGGGTTTTGTGGAAAGTCGCCCAAGTCAGTTAAGGACCGGCCTCTGAGCGTTCCTTTGCTATGCCTATAATGGGCTATGCCTCACCATACAACCACATGTCTCTAGAATGGGGCGTGGGATCTGGCTGAATAATTTGTGGAGTTCCATCGCAGTTTATCCTGTATGTACGTGGGTGGTCTTTCATGGCCTGTCTTTCATGACTATTTTATTCCCACCTAGCATAAGAGGGGGCACCCATTAACCCGGCGGATTTCTATCCAAAGAGGGGATTTGCGAAACCTTAATGAGGGTGGACTGCGGTGGAAGGATGCATTGTAAAGGCCTTATCATGAACTCTAGACTTCTTACCTTCGGCAGTGAGAGGTGGTATTGACGGATGCCGAACAAACTAGAGGAATCATGTCATGTGGGTAAAGTGTACAACCTCTGAAGAGTGTAAAACTATTCGAATAGCCGTGTCCACGGTCATGGACATGCTAGCAAAGCCTCTCAAAGTTAGACTTTTGTTTTTTATTTCAAAAGACTTCATTAAATGGATTATGCAAATGAGAATTGGGCGGGAAGCCATGTGATAGGAGAGTATCCTTCACCATTCATGTGTGAATGTTATCTGACTATAAAATTGATTTAGAAAATGAATTTTAGTTATGTAATAACTGCTTTGGAACTTAGTACAAGTATTTAAAAAAATGATGCTTTATGCAAATCAACCATATTAAGCCTTCCTTTGATAAATCCATGTATGCATGTCATTCTGTTATTTGACGGGTGTAACTTGCGAGCACGGTAGTTGTGCTCATACTTGCTTTATGCAAACAAATTTCAGAGGAGAAGGACTTCACCATCGGTGTGGATTTCGACGACTAGGCCGCTACCCCAGTCGATTGCCTGTGGCAGATTAACTGGACTCTACTACATCTTCTTTGTCTTCCGCTGTGTTCTTTATTGTTGGCTTGTAAGCCTCTTTTGTAATAAACTCTGTTGATTATTAATATAATTGTGCGATTTATGGATGTTACCATATCATTTCATCGTGAACTAGCTACCGATCATGGGACTAGTTCGTAAATGCAGAGGATTTGGGGTATTAATCCGGGTCCGACATCCGCCTGGGCGAAGCCGAGCGACGGAGCGGTGGCGACCACGACTCGAGGGTGAAAGGTCGACGCTCATTTAATGCTTAGAGCCATTGACGAGGACGCAGAGTGACACGACGCTTGCGCCCACGCTTAGCTTCGCCATGGCGATCGCGCGAGCCAGCGACCGGAGGTAGGGGACGACTCGTGACGACGGCCCCACCAGCTAGTGATAGAAACCGACGCGACCCAAGTCGGAACAGCGATGAAATGGTCGAGCCGAACCAACAGGCACAGGCGCGATTGCGACGGTTGGATCGAGATCCAACGATTGACACGCGATCGAGGTCGAGCAGCTCCCCGCGAACGCTGGCCACCCGATGGAGATCCAACAGTGGAAAACGAACGCGCCAAAGCAACCGAGCCGGTACAGTTGGGCGGATGGGTCAAGTCAAGACGGGGGTTGGCTCGGACCCAAGGAACAGTGCACCAGATTAGGGTTTGAATTTGAAAGCTAAGTTTGGAAGAATTTTTAGAGGTAGCAAACTAACTTCAAAAATTCTAAAATTTTGACTGGAGCTTCCTCACTCCAGGATTAACCTTACATAAAATTTCCAGAGATTTTCATGCATGCAGTTTTCTCAAAAAATTCCTCAAGGTTTGTTCTAGGGTTTGACCAAGAGTCAAACTGATTTGACTTGTCTCCAAAAATTATCAAATAATTTCTAAAAATTATGAAATTTTTCAGAGGAGTCACATAGCATCTCTAGAACCAAGGAAATATATTTCCAAGAGTTGCACACAAGATTTTCAATAGGGAGGTTATGACTTTAGTCAATTGGATATTTTGGTTTTTGATTTCCACAATTCCTTTACAAGAATTACAGGAAAGTTCAAAAACTTCAAGAGGCAAGAAAAGTTTTAATTTCTACTCATTTTCTTACATTTGAAACACACACCCAGATTTGGGATGTTACACCTCCACTTTATGTTCTCACTCGCCCTCTTGCCAATGAAGTATAGGCCGTCGTCCTTCGTGACTGGCATTCGGATCTGACTCCGGGTATATTCTATACTGTGTGATGAATGGAACACATATCATATTTGATCCATACCACGCGATGTTTCATAATCTAAAGACACTAACAACAACCACCCTACGATTGTGTGTCTCATAGATGCACAACCGTCGACCGGTTGATACTTTGTCAACTATTGCCTCAGTCCGACCGGACACGTCACTTCCCAATAGGCGCTACTTCCAAGAGTAACTGCTGCCACTTTGTCAACTACTTAAAGAAGAACGCAAGCGGCAGAAGGGAGATGGAATCCAATTCAGAAGATCAACAGACGATTGGATTTTAATAGCATAGCAAGCATTACACTCAGTGTAATTAGGATTAGTCCACCACCATGTAAAAGGCACCCCCTGTAATAGCCAGTTCATAGCAACAAAGAGCAGTCCCATTCTCTCCCAAGAACTTTCTGTCATTTTTCTCTTTTTATTTCGTAAGATTGGTGACTCGATCGTCGACAGCTGGTGCCGTCCGTGGGAAGAAGGTGTTGAGTTCTTGAAGATCACTTCGCTCAAGCATT
The DNA here is from genome assembly GCA_036346405.1 of Phyllostachys edulis. Lineage (NCBI taxonomy): Eukaryota > Viridiplantae > Streptophyta > Magnoliopsida > Poales > Poaceae > Phyllostachys > Phyllostachys edulis. Next base: position 11,616,520 of record CM070561.1, on the reverse strand, counting down.
CCTCATCCACTTCCTTTGTTCCATTATCGCTCATGCGAATATGGTAGGGACTTGGGATGAGGAAAACTGGTTCGACCTGGCGAACTACTCCAACCTCAACATGGATGCATGCATCCGCGCCATGAAAGAAAACGGGATGTCATCGTCCTCTTCCTCCTCTGTCGGTTTGCCAATCGCAGAGATTGACGAAATCGATCGGATGGATGAGGATACACCGCCACCAACAATGGCGCTCTCAGAGGAACTGCTCGTTCCGACCAGTTCGAAACGTCCGAACGTCTCTACAAGCCCGGCCAATGCAACTAGCAAAAACGACAATGGGAGCCCAGCGCGGCGACAAGAGAGTCCAAGTACTCTCGATATTGTCATTGACGACCAGTATTCGCCAATGGCTCCTACATATTTCAGGGGCCAAACGAAACATGGTAAGGGTATCGATGAAGTTATCACCGATTGCTGGCCAAGTGGGCATGGTGAAACTCAGCATACAATCGGTGGTCCGCTGGATCAAGATAAATCCACCACAAAGCCCACTAGAGCTAGTAATCTCCGACCGCTCTCCGTCATGGAAGCTCCTTGTAGAAGCACTGGGAGGCTCTCCTTAGCTACGACGGGAGTTCCTCGGAAGATCACTGTTGGCGCCACGAAGTTAACACAATCGGATATACCAATCCAGATGCCATGCATAGTCCTCCATAGGTTAACTCGCCACCACCTGCTGGTGCAAATGGTACGGGCGCTCAAGCACCAACTACCGGAGGCAACCAAACTGATCGGAAGGACAGTCTTGTTTACGGAGGATATTACAATAAATCCTCCGCGAACAACCGTCGAGCTTTTCAACATGGCAGACAAATACGCGGCCGCTAGCAAAGCGGTCGAATGATATGAAGCCATTGATTGGAAGGACAAAAAAACCCCAGTCGGATCTAGAGAAGCAGGAGAAGAAAGGTAAGAAGTCTCTCAAGAACAAAAAGAATCGCAAGCCCGACAACAAGGAAGTCCTTGCGATTCCAGAGAAATATACCAAGGGCAAGAAAGATTTCACCGATCAGAACAAAGGTAAGGTTCCGACCAGTGACTTCAAGAAAAATAAGAAGGGGTGTCCACTTCACAAAGTGGTAGGGCATGATCTATGCACCTGCCAGGCTTGGCAAAGTAAGCTAGAAGATTACTACTCACGCAAAGGACCCTTCCCCTCCATAGTAGAATTCGGAGAATCAAGCTCCACGAAGGATAAAGATGGTGATGAAGAGATGGACTACCAGGAGCCGCAACATACGGTGGATATGATCTTCAGAGGATCCTCCTCATACGATTCCAGACATCATCTGAAGGCCATGGAGTGAGAGGTCAGCCTTGTCGGGTCTCCGATCACTACCAAGCCATCCAGGTAGTTGGAAACTGTAATCTTCTTTAGCAAAGAAGACTGCCCCATCCCGTCGACTCGACCAGGTAGGTTTTCTATCGTAGTTGAACCTACTATTAACAATTGTAAAGTTAATTGAGTCTTAATAGATGGAGGTAGTTCTTTAAATATTTCATTTGCGAGAGCATTGGAAGAGATGCAAATCCCAATGTCCATGGTGAAACCTGTGAAATATTCCTTCCACGGCATAGTTCCTAGTTCTACCGCCAAACCAATAGGATAGATGTCCTTACCGATTACGTTCGGAAGGCCCGAAAACTTCCAAATCGAAAAGCTTCCGTTTGTTGTGGTCGATTTCGAAACCGCATATAACGGAATCCTCGGTCGTCCGGCTCTAGCAAAATTCCTGATAGCCACACACTACGGTTATCACAGTCTAAAGATGCTAGGACCGAAAGGTGTCATCACGGTTCGAGGAGACCGCAAAATGGCTTATGCATGTGATCAGAAGTCCTTAAAATTGGTCGATGAACTTCTGACCAGGGAAACTAACCTGTCACCTGTACAAGTCAAGCACTCGAGGCCAAATATGGCGCCAAGGCCTTCCAACCAGACCAAGGAGATACCACTCAGCAAAGGCGCTCCTCCGGGAGGCGTCAACACTTCGTCTGGGTCAAGAAATGCTGATGCATCCAACCAAAAGGTACTGGTCGGGGCAGGACTCAACCTCAAATCAAAAGAGTTGCTCGTCTCCTTCCTTTGAGCAAACCAGGACGTATTCGCCTGGCAAGCGTTCGACATGCCTGGAGTCCCTAGGGAGGTGATTGAGCACAAACTAGCTCTCCAGCCTGACAAAAAATCGGTCAAGCAGAAGCTTTGGCGTTTCGCACCTGATCGAAAGGAGGCAATCTAGTCGGAGATTGATAAGCTCCTCAAGGCTAGGTTTATTCGTGAAGCAGTAAGCAGTGGTATCGACGGATGCCAAACAAACTAGAGAATTCGTGTTATGTGGGTAAAGCTGTGCAACCTCTGTAGAGTGTAAAACTATTCGAATAGGCGTGTCCGCGGTTATGGACGTGTCCAGGGATTTCACACGAGAGATAGAGTTTCTTATAAAATGAGTCGGAGTGTGAATGGGAAGTTCACTTGATGAATATAATGTTCATTTGGTGAATGGGTAATTCATTTGGCGGATTGTGTCAATTGGTGAATGGGAGATTAACTTTTCATTGGTTTGGTTGGGAAGTTCACTAGTTGTTTTAAATAAATTGTTTATTTATTTATTATTGTTTTCAACTACGCATTTCAATCTAATTATTGTATTTATCGTAAATGCTGCTTTCTGCAAAAGAACCATACAGCTAATCATTGTCAAGCCGTGCATAAATTCTATTTGCATATATTTCCCTACGGCTTGCTGAGTGATTTATGTACTCACGGCTTTACGCCTTTGTTGATCAATTGAAGAATATCAAATGCTCAAGAGTTCTTCGCTCAGGAGTACCATGAAGGTTTTGCGGATTAGGATACAATCTCCACTCGGTTGCCTGTGGACATGTTGATTGGCCATTTCAAGAGTTTCGTTCCGCTGCAAGAGTTTATTTGTTTCTTTAGCCCTGCGTGGCAAGTAAAGTAAACGTAGACCATAAGGTCTAGTTTTTATTATCGTTTGTTACTTTGAGATCTTTTTAGTTAAATCGAATAAATGGATAGTATTTCATCATTGTTTCCTGTGTGGGCTAGCTACTGATCTGGGACTAGTTCAGAATACACAGAGGGTTCCTGAATTGTATTTTTGGGTCCCGACAATGCTACCAAGGAGTCAAAGCATGAAGCCGATGGAGGGAGCAGAGGAGCTTGGTAGCACGATGCTATCGAGGAGTTGTAGAATGAAAGCAATAGTGGGGAGAGGGAGGTGCTCAGTCTCACTCCCCTCAATCTCCCGCCGCTCCCCTAGTCCTCCTCCCACTATCTCTCCCATCGATGCTTGTTAGCTCTCCCCAGTCATGGGAGACTACGACATGGATGACCATCATATGGACAACATGGAAGGATACGAGAGTACAGACTTGATGCACTTCCACGAATGGCAATATTGGTGGGTTTATTTGGCGGCAAAGAAGAAAGGCTGGCGAGATCTTTGGCCGAAGCACATGACCTGGAGCGAGGAAATTCGAGATGGACAAACAGTAGAGATCGCAACTAGTAATTATTACAAAGCTCAATTAACTGCTCGTACAAGTGGAGGGACGTAGCACTTGAACCGACACTACAAAACATGCTTGAAAAAGATGGGGGCGCACACGCGAGGTGGAGGAGTCCAGACGCAGGTCAACTTCGTGGCTGATGGCTCTGTAAGTACTTGGGCATACAACCCTCATTATGCCCGTGAGAAAATTGCTAGATACATTGTTTCCGAGGATCAACCGATTAGGATGGGTGAAAGTTGCTCGTTCGAAAGAATGATCCAACACAGCTTTTATCCACAATAACAACATGTTAGTAGGAGAATGACATCGTCTGATATTTTAGGGATGTATAGTAGAGATAGCAGCACTAAAAGAATTTTTTCTAAAAGTTCAGTACTCTTTTGCCTTAACTTCAGATACTTGGACATCATCACACTAGAAAATTGTCTACCTTAGTATTATAGCTCATTATTTAGATGATGGTATAAGCTAAAAAATAGAGCCATAGGGTTTAAGTTAATTACTGAATCATACACGGGAGATGCCATTGCCAAGCTCGTACTAGGGGTAATTGAGGATTTCCAAATAGGAAATAAGATTGTTTCTATAACTCTTGATAACACATCGGCGAATACAATGGCTATGAACATCCTCACCCTAAGGTTGCAGACATATCTCGGTGGATATGTTCTCCACCAGAGATGTGTATGTCATATCCTCAACCTCGTTATGTAAGACAGTAGGAGGTGATTGTCGTTTATTTGAACAATATTTGTGATACCCTTCGTTTCCTCTCAAGTTCAACAGTTGTGGCAGCTCGGTTCGTGGAGTATTGTGTAGCCAATGACAAGGCCCCAAGAAAATTCGGTCTTGACACGAAGATGAGGTGGAACTCGATATACATCATGCTGAAAAGGTGCAAGGGTATAAACATATTATATATGTATTTGTCAATGCTAACTCAGATAAGTTGATAGTTGCTAACTCAGATTGGTAAATTATCAGTTATTTTCGAGAGTTTTTTTATACCTTTTTACAAAGCAACTAAGGCTCTATCTGGTATTTACTACCCTTTCTCTTACTTAGTTATAGATTTTATTTGGCTAATTGCAGACAAGTTTGCTAAATCTAGGGGGCATCCCCTTTTAGGTCATGTTGTTGCGGCAATGGAGGAAAATTTTGTTAAATATTTTGGATCTATTTCACACCTATGTTGCTTTGCTCTCATTTTGGATCCTACAAAAAAAATTAGCAGGTTTGTAGATGACCATGCAGGGAATAGGTGAGTGCCTCGGCCTTGATTTCTCCGAAGCCTTCAAACATGTCAAAAAGGACTTTGTTTGTGTTTTTCGCTTGTATCATGACAAGCTTGGTAGTAACACGAGATCGGAGGCCTCACAGCAGACACCTCAAAGCAAGACAAGTTTAACAACACACTTGTAGAAGAAGCTGAAGGGAAAGTCTAGTTCTTCATCCTCTCAATCTCAGGTGCCCCCAAGTGGAATTCGACCTCAGAGCTGAACTACTAACTGGAGCATGATTTTGCAAACATGGATCCTGATCTTTCCGGCAGAGGCAAGTTAGACTTGCTCGAGTGGTGGAAGAACAACAAGTGGATATTTCCTGTGCTGTACCATTTTGCACGAAATGTTCTATTGTTTCCGGTGTCCTCCGTCTCTTTGGAAGCGATGTTCAGCATGGTAGGAAGAATAATTAAAGAAAGGAGGTCATCCCTGACGCCCAAGATGGTAGAGGCAATCACATGCCTCAAGGACTGGGAATTGGCAAAAGAGCGACATCAACATCAACTGGAGGATCCTGAGATTGTAGAGGCGTTAGCTGATCTCAATGTCGAGTAGCCGATATGTATGCATGAATGTAGTTACTGTACTCTTTTCCTTACCGGGGGAACCCCACACTAGGGAGTAAGGTTTTTAACGAGGTAGTAACAATGTGTGTGTAAAATATCAATTAAATTTCATCCCCCCCCCAATTTTAAGTGTCCATAATTTTACCATTTTAACCGTTTAAATTTAAATTGTAACTAAAGATCCTTTGTTAATGACAATGACTTACTGATCGTTGATTATCGCCTAATGATTATTTTCTAATTAATCTATAATTTTCTAACTTAATCTCTAGTTAAGTTCTATATTTTAATTTTCTCGATTTTCCCCTTTCCCCTCCACTTTTTGTCCTTTTCCCCTTCCTCTTTTTTCCCTTTTCCCTTTTTCCCTTCCTCTTTTTTCCCTTCCTTTTCCCTTCCTTTTTTCTTCTTTCCTTTCCTTCCCTTTTTCCTTTCCTGATTTCCACTTTCCCCTTCTCCCTTCGACTGGAAGCCTTCCCGACGCACAACTCCTTTTTCTCCCTTCTCCCTTCTCTTCCACTCCCACTCTCCCAGTCTCCCATTGGCTCCTTCTTCGGCCTCAGCCTCTCTGGTGCAACCTCCGCCACCGCCGCTCCGCCCTCGCCCCCTCCGCCACCTTCGCCACATCCACCCTCCCTCCCCACGCACAACCATGGTGATGCAAAGGCGAGAGGAGCGTCTTGGCGCCTGGCCATGACGGGATCATGCAAGGGGTCAGAGTCGTCTGTCTTGTGGCCATGCGACACATGGCTTAGGCAGATAAAGAGAAATAGTAACAGCAGAATGAAAAGGCATTCAAGTGGAACCCGTCACTTGCCACAAGCAACTGACTGGGAACAAGACCTAACGATCAAACTCATCGAAGAACACCTCCTCCAAAGCACAAGTTGACTCCTCCGGTCCTTCCTCTAAATGATGATTATAGCAAGAGTGAGCACATCTAGTACTCAGTAAGTTCTACCACATAATGCATTTTAAAAATGATGACTTATTCTAAAGGAAATGGTGTCTATGGTTATTTTGCAAAAAGCAGGAGTTACAATTGAATAAGAATAATATATTGAAAGCGTATGTTAAAACAACAATAATAATAAGTAAACAAGAGTTTTCACAAGGTTCACAAAGCTTGATTTGATTCTTTCACATGGCTTCCCTTCCACACTACTTTTTTTTTATAAAATCTACCCTTCGGGTAAATCACCGAGCAAGTCCATGATCGAGGATGAGGCTATTCGAATATGTTATTAACACTCTGCAGAGGTTGTACAACTTTACCCACAAGATATAACAAGTGCGGCCCACACCAATCATAACAAAACATTTCAAAAACTTCATTTCCACAATTGACCCTCCCGATGTGCATACAGCCGGCCCCAACCTCACTCATTGGTCCGATGTAACATCCGAAAGTTCTGTTACTAAAATTGTATAAAATAATTATTAAAAATAGGAATACGTCCAGTTTACTCCCTCCAACTGTCAGAAAAGTCTGGTTTACCCCCCTAAACTTCAAAACCGGCTATTTAACCCCTAAACTTGTGAAATCCGGTCATAAAACCCCTTAGGCCGGTTTGGATGGGTGGTTTTGCTGATGTGGCACATATTTTGCCACGTGGAACTCCACGTCACCATCTCTCTTCACTCCACCTCTCCCCTTCAAGCTCTTTCTTCTCCTTACCAAGAAGCTCCACCTCCTTCCCACCATCCCCATTCATCTCAACCTCCATTGCATCCAGCTCCAACCCGGCATCACTCGGGTGAGTAACCAAGAATACTAACCTCCCTCCCGACCAAAAGCTCTCTCCACTGGCGGCGGCTAACAAGTCGACGGCGGCCTCCTCCCTCGAGTCCACCTCGTGTCGTCATCCTCAACCGCCTCAGCCTCCTCTACCTCCCCGATCTCCAGATTCGACGGTCTCCATGCTGAATCTGGCAAGGGAGGGGCCAGATCCACCCGACGACGTCCAGATTTGGGTTTGTCCTCTCCGCCGGCCTCATCTCCACCGCCTCCACCGAGGGCTAGACCACTGCCGGCATGGGCGGGAGCGCGTGCCAGGCAGCGCTGGCACGACGAGGGCAGATGACTAGGTAGTGGTTAGCATGGTACGAGGCATGGCTCGAGGTCTAACCTGGCCGAGCACCATGTGCGTTGTGGATGGGCGCGCACGGCGACCTCCGCGGTAGGACGTGGGCGCTCATCGCGGTAGCCTTGGCTGCAAGATGTGTTCCTGTCACCCTTTTTTTTTTTACTTTCTGATTTTTTTCCTTCCCAAATGCTGCCAAGCTGCGTCAATTTGTGTTGAACCAGATGCTGTTCTTCACACTCTGTCTCTTGTTTGTTCATGTGTCCCTGATTTCTTTTCTAGTTCTTGTCTTCTTGAATCGTCCGTTCTTCCCTCCCCGAAAAAATCTTATGAGTGATGGCATTTTGTGATGAATTTGTGGGTATAAAAAATGTTGGAAACAGCGCCATCCTCGCCATGTGCGGATTCCCCTTTTCTCTTTTTTCCTTCCTCCCTTTTCCTTTCCCTTTCTTCCTCCTCCTTTCTTTTCCTCTCACTGGCTCTAGCCCGAGCTAGCGCTGCTCGTGCGCCCGTGCGCACCACCTCCACACCCGGTCGCCCATTCCTCTGGGCTGCGCCACCCATGCCCACGCGCCCACACCCCCGGCCCCCGTGCCGAGTTTCCCCCTACTCCCTCTATAAAAATAGGTCTCCTCCCCCCTCTTCTCCTCCCTTTTCCCCAACCAGAGCACCCGCGCCACCGCTTTTTCGTTCTTACCCAACTCCGTCCGCTTCCTCTACTGCGTGATCTCCCTCTTTGGACACCCTTTGGCCGACCCAAGCGTGTCACGGCATGTTCCCGGAGGTCTTCCTCCCATCCCCGAAAACCTCTCCTCTCCTCTCGTCCACTTTTCTCCTCGCCGCATTTCGCTTTTCCCCACCGCCGGCCGAAGCTCCTTTCTCTGTTGTTCCCGGTGCCGTCAATCACTCCCCACCGCCTTCGACCCCACCACCGGCTTCACCTCACAACATTCTACGTCATGCTCCCTTCTTGTTCCCCAGAGCATCACCCATTTGCTAGAGCCCCGCGCAGCCCGACGCCGCCGTGCGCCATATCCGTCGCTGCCACCGCCTCGTTCCTTCGCCGCCACCCATGGCTTCCTCGACCCTGTGGGGTTCCATTTTGGGTGTTGTCCGGCACCGCCCTGCCTTCCCTCGCTGGTGCCACCACCTTGCTCTGAGCCGCCAATGAGTTGCCTACTTGTGCTTTGTCCTACGTCCTTCCTCTTCCTTGCTTTGGGTCTCTTGCAAGTAGGGCCTATGTGTAAGTCTCACATCCCCCTCCTCTCTCTCCACTCCATCTAACCTTCTCCCTCACTTGCATGTGGACCAAGAATGCCTTCCATCTATTTCCTTTGCTCTGTAAAAGAAAAGCCAACACAGTGTTTCCAGTACATTCTCTTTCTAATTTCATCATTTCATGTGACTTCCTTTCTCTCTTTCTTTCTCTCACTTGCAAGTGGGCCATGGATGTCATCCTCTCAGTCTCTTTGCTTTGAAAGAAAGTCCGCATATAGAATTCCAATTCAAGTATAATCTTCCTTTTCCTGATTTCTATCATTTCATATGATATTCAAACTTTCGGGCATCTGTTCTCCTTCATACGAATTCTGATCCCATCAATTCTTGTTCCTAAATTCATCTAAAGTTAGTATCTTTCTTTAGGTACTAATTTTATAATTTTTGGATTTTATTTGAATTTGGCTTATTTTCGCGTATAGATTTCGACGACTATGGAGAACCGAATTTCGACGCCGTTTGAGAACAACAACTAATTGAGCAAGGCAAGTTATATCCTTTGATCATATTTGGTCCCAGTATTTTAAATTGTTTAAATTCTGTTTTAAATTATTATTGCATGCTTACTTTTATTTAAATTAATTTAAATTCCTATCTTTAAATTGTATCTAAATCCCAAACACTTGTATAGCCAATTGTTGTCAAGATATGTAGTGTGGAAAATCATTCCGAGTGTGATATATTTTGGAGTTAGAATTGAAAAGATTGGATAATACTTTCGTGAATTGAAGGACATAAATGTATATTTGTGAATACCTATTGATTGTGAAGAATTATAGAAATAGATTATTGTTGGATATTGGATTGTTGGATGTTGGATTATAGAAATGTATCTTAGTTTGATTATAGAAATATATATTGGTTGGATTATAGAAGTAAATCTTGGTTAGATTATAGAAATATATCTTGGTTGGATTATAGAAGTATATCTTTCTTTGGATTATTGGAATATATCATAATTGGATTGTTGAAAATTTAGTTTTGACAAGATGATCAGGTACATGTGATGAATAAAGAATGAAATTGGATTGTTATAGTAAGTTTTGAATGGAATTTAGACCAACAGTATTGAGTTTGGGGAGTTTAGCCAAATGTTCAATTATGATTTAAAATGAGGCTATGGTATTGCTTTTACCATAGAAGTTTTAGCAAATGATTTAACTTGGAAAATAAATAAAAGTTAGTTTAGACTTGGGCGAAATGGATGTTTCGATGGTGCAAGTTAATTCATGGGATCGATTCATTTCTATAATCGAGAACATGGTTTTATTGGAAGTCACCCAAGTCAGTTAAGGACCGGTCTTCGATCCGCATCTTGCTAAGCCCTATTATACTACCACAAGTCTGCGCGTGGGATGGGCTAGGCTAAATAATTTGCAATATTTCACTATGATTGTGTCATCCGGTTGTGTAGGTGTCAGAATGACCTACTTTTTATATAATCCCACATGGCGCAAGAGGGGGCTTTCGGTGGATGGTTCAATCCAAAAGAAGTAAAACCTTAGCGGGCGTAACTACATTGGGATGACGCATTGTAATGACCTTGTGGTAATCATTTAGTCGCACACCTACGAAAGTGTGTCAGACGGATATTAAAAATTAATTATCTCTTGTGGGTAAAGTTGTACAACCTCTGCAGGGTGTAAAACTATTCGAATTGCCGTGTCCACGGCCATGGACATGCTAAGCAAAGCCACTCAAAGTTAGACTTTGGTTTTTGATTTTAAAAGACTTTTTGACATCTTGGATAGTTTACCCCATTAGGAAATTGGGCGGATTGCCATGTGATAGGATGATATCCTTCACTACTCTTGTATGAAGGTTATCTTAATAAAAACTTGAGAATTTAGAAAATGAATTTCAGTTATAGAATAACTACTTTGGAACTTAGTACAGTTATTTAAAAGAAAACATTGCTTTACGCAAATTCAACCACATAAGCCTTCCCTTGATATATCCCTGTATGCATTATAATTATGTTATTGGGTGTAACTTGCGGAGTATATTTTGTACTTACCATTGCTTAATAAAAATGTTGTTCAGAGGAGAAGGACTTTGCTACCAGTGTGGATTTCGACGACTAGGCCGCTACCCTAGTCAATTGCATGTGGCTGATTTGTTAGGCTCTACTACTTCTTCATTGTCTTCCGTTGTGTTCTTTATTTGTTGGCTTGTAAGCCTTTTTTATATTAAACTCTGATATTTATTAATAAAGTTGTGCGAATTATGGATGCTACTATATTTGTTTACTGTGTACACTAGCTACTGTTCCAGGGACTAGTGTGGAATACACAAAGGATTTGGGAGTACTACTCCTGGGGTCCGACAACGACTTCACGTTCTACGCCGTGCTCACATCGCCTTCGCTGGAGCACCGCTAGAGCCACAGCGCCGCTGTCAACCGAATCTCACCGCCCCTCTCCTCGCCGCTTGCCATCCTTGGGCGCCCAAGCGCCGCCAAGGTGAGCACCATGTTCCCCATCACTCCCTCTCTCCCATTCTGGCTTCGCCGACCGTTGCCTTGGCGCGTAGCACCGACGGCCTTATGGTTCAGAGCGCCACCACCCGCCGGCATGACATGGCCGCCACATGGCGCCACCTGACAGCCATGTGTGCGCCACATTGGCTCCATCTGCCCCATCAGCGTCCGCATGTCCCACATGCACCACCACTGTTTTGTACGTCCGGTCCATCGTGGACCGGTGTAGCCTCATGGACTTGGTCCATCGACCCGGGCTCACTCGTTAGTGACACATCCCCATTTTATTTTGGAAAAATATTTCGTCAAAAAAATTTAATCCTCTCGCCGACACCATCATGACGCAACAAATTATTTTTCGTTTAGAAAAATAATTCCATAAAATCAGACTTTCAATTTTTATCATTTCGTGGGAATTTGAATCTTCCGAGAGTCCATTCTCCTTCGTTCGAGATCCGATTCAAGTTATTCAAATTTATAAATTCATCTAAATTCAATATCTATCTCCCATAAGCTAAATTATTTAATTTGGAGTTTATTTAAATTTGGCTTGTTTTCGCGTATAGATTTCGACGACTTCGGAGAGCTAGATTACTACGCCGTTTCAGAACAACAATTATTTTAGCAAGGCAAGTTATATCATTTTATCATGTTTGATCCCAATATTTTAAATTATGTTTTGATTTATTGTTGCATGCTTATTTGTATTGAATATAATTTAAATACCTGTTTTGAAATTGTAGTTAATCCCAATACATTTGTATGGCCAAAGTTTGATATTGAAATATCCATACCTTGTTAACTTAGATAAAATCTAGTTGACACAATAGTATGAACTATAATATTTCGAGAAAATTTTAAGTTTAGCCATGTTTAGACCTGAAATATTTGATTTGGAAATTTGCAGCAAAAAATAAAATGCGGTTTAAATTGTATCCATAGCATTAGTGTGCCATGAAAGTTTATAAATGACTTTGAAAAACAAAACAAAATAAAATTGGTTTGGACTTGGGCGAAATGGATAGTTGATGGGTGCAGGTTTATGCACAGGCTCAATTCGGTGAATGGTTGAGGCTTATAGATTCTTTTGGAAGTCGCCCAGTCAATTAAGGACCGATCTGCGAGCTGCGGATTGTTAAGCCATTCCGTACCACCACAGGTCTAGAGTGGATAGACTTAGCTAACTAATTTGCAACGTTTCACTGTGCTTGTGTGATTCGGTTGTGTGGGTGTCAGAATGATATATTTTTTATTATTCCACATGGCACAATGTTTTCTTATGTTGAGTTTTTACATGGCGAAGGTTTTAACGAGCTAGCCATGTAAACATTAATAAAGTTATTTATTACATTTTCAATATATTTACCTTATTTGTTACAATTTTCATATGTATTTTTGAATTGTGCATATTTTTCTATTTTTAAAATTTTTCAGACAGAAACAGCTACACGGTCCGAGCACATCAAGTTAACCGTGCCTAGACTTACCCGGTACGGCTCAATGTGCTGGCGTATCATGCTTGGGTCATAGCCTAACCCACAGGCCGGCACGGTACCGTCCGTACAATCAAACGGGCCGGCAAGGGCACCCACCGTGCGGCCTGTTTGGCCACCGCTACCTTGACTTAGCGACGAAATGTTCCCGCGGGAAGTCCCGTCCTGCCAAAACAACCTTCCCGCCAAAGCAGGTTTTCCCGCGCCAGAAACACCCCCCAAAATTTCGCGGCGCCGAAAACATCTAAACCCCTAGGAAGCAAAACCCATCCACCATCTGTCATTTTCACGAAAGACAAACCAATTCCTCAATACCCAACACCAAGAAAGCCTCGGAGGCGAAGGATCTCGCGGTGTCGCCATGAAAGGGCGCGCGGTGAAGCTCCGGGAGGCTCACAAGGCGGGCTCGCCGACCTTCTGCTCCGTGGCGTGGGGCCCCGGTGGGCAGCACGTCGTCACCGCATCCGCCGCCGAGGTCGCCGTCCTGATCCATGACGCCGCCGCGGTCTGTGCCGGCGGCAGCAGCACCGGCCGGGGCTCGGGTTCGGCAGCCGCAGCGGCGGTGGCCACGATCCGGCTTCACAAGGACGGCGTCACAGCGCTCGCCGTCGCGCCGGGCTCCGGCGGCTCGCTGGTGTCCGGCTCCATCGACCACTCCGTCAAGTTCTACTCCTTCCCAGGTTCTTGAATCTGACTTTCCTGATGTATACTATCTAATTAGTGTCTTTTTCACCGCAAGGTTTGTGAATGGCTTCGGATTTATTTCCAGATGGGGAGTTCCAGAGCAATGTTGCCCGGTTCACCCTTCCGATCCGGTCACTCGCCTTCAACAAGAAGGGGACCCTTCTGGCAGCAGCCGGAGATGACGACGGCATCAAGATGATTGCAACGATTGATAACACGATCTCCAAGGTGCTCAAGGGCCACAAGGGCTCGGTGACTGGGCTGGCTTTCGACCCCAGGAACGATTACTTGGCATCAATTGACAGCTTCGGCACGGTCATCTATTGGGATCTTTGTTTGGGGAGTGAGGCCCGCACCTTGAAGCGTGTCGCGCCAACATTCGGTTCAGATCACTCGGTGAAGAATGCCCTTTGCTGGAGCCCTGATGGGCAGACCCTTGCTGTTCCTGGATTGAGGAATAATGTGGTCATGTATGACAGGGACACCGGCGAGGAGGTGTTCATGCTGAAGGGAGATCATGAGCAGCCAGTGTGCAGCCTTTGCTGGTCCCCTAATGGGAGGTACCTGGCCACTGCTGGCCTGGATAGGCAGGTGCTGATCTGGGATGTGAAGTCGAGGCAGGACATTGAGAGGCAGAAGTTTGACGAGAGAATATGTAGCTTGGCTTGGAAACCAGAGGAAAATGCTATAGTGCTGATTGATGTAATGGGCAAATTTGGCATTTGGGAATCGGTGATCCCTTCGACCATGAAGTCACCCATTGAGGGTGCCCCTGACCTAAACACGACGAAGGTTCCTTTGTTTGATGATGAAGAGAAGCCAAGCTCCTCTGGTGGATTGGAGGATGATGCTGATGAAAGTCTTGGTGAGTCAACTCCTTTCAACCACAAGAGATTGAGGAGGAAGTCCGCATTTGATGGCCACTCAAATGGAGATAGCGAAGATGAGGATTTGATACAACAGATGGAGTCACGCAAGAGAATAAAAGATAAGCATAAAGATAACAAGGAGGGTGCCGGGAAGCCAAGGGGTGATTCAGCAACTTCAGGAAAGCTGGTTACAGAAAGAATGCAGCCTGCTTTCCAGTCTGGGTCGACACCACCTCAGCCTGGCAGGCGAAATTTCCTTGCCTACAACATGCTTGGAAGTATTACTACTATTGAAAATGACGGGCACTCACATGTAGAGGTAAGATCTGCTGTTCGCCTGTTGTTTCATAAGCCATTGTATCCCTCTAGATAATTGCAGGTTGCATGTGAATAAACCGTGTGTATGTTAGCTCAATCGTATGTATATTTTCCAGGTTGACTTCCATGACACGGGACGAGGCCCTAGAGTTCCTTCCATGACTGACTATTTTGGTTTCACAATGGCTGCACTGAGCGAATCAGGAAGTGTGTTTGCAAATCCATGCAAGGGTGACAAGAATATGAGCACTCTTATGTATCGCCCTTTCAGTAGCTGGGCCGGTAACAGTGAGGTAAGTTCTTTTGCATGTAGCATACATGTCTCACAACATCAAGAAATGGAAAGATTGATGTATACAACTACTGACTGGTTACTGAAATAAAAAGTGTTTTTATTTGTTCAAAATTTAGTGGTCAATGAGGTTTGAGGGAGAAGAAGTGAAGGCCGTGGCTCTTGGTGCTGGATGGGTTGCTGCAGTCACAAGTTTAAATTTATTGCACATCTTCACAGAAGGAGGCTTGCAGGTTTTCTAAGCTTCTTGAGTTTTATATTTTAAAGTTTTTGTTATTTCTCTAGTATTATGCTTGTGGAAGAGTTACCCAGTTTCCTTTACTGAAAGGAAGTTGCCTCCATATTAGTTCCCAAACACCAATGAACTGAGTTGTTAATTTCAGTTCAATGCCACCTATTAGAGCTTCCTTGACGAAAATATTCTCTGGTATAAAAAATTTCAGTGCTCTGAAAGGAAATCTGTTAGGTCTCGATGCATTACCCTGACTCTTGGTTCCCGGATCAATATTGTTACAAGCATACTAACCTAAAATTCATGCAATATTCCAGAAAGCGTGCATTCACTATTATTCTCTAGTGGTTAAAGTTCTATGTGTGATCTGCATTTTGCCCAAATTTTTTTTGGTGCTGATATACCTGTTGGGAAGTGCAGAATTAACCAAACGATATGTTGGAAACATTACCGTAGTGTACGTCATTCTTGTTACTATGATGATTTTATCCTGATTATTACCTTGGTAGTAGGTACATGCTCTGAAAAAAAACTGCCAATAAAATCTAGTACTGTAAAATACTGACACTCCTTTTCTAGTCGCTAGTAAAATTCATTATCCAAGGAAATATTCCACCCTGAAAACACATGAATGCTAGAAGCAGGCTCATTTCCATATCCACACAACTGACTTTTTTTTTCTGCCACTAACATCTAAATTCCAGCTGGAATGCTTTCCATGAAAGATACTAAAATTTATCCTCATGGTTTACCAAGTTCAGTGATTTTCTTGTTGATACAAATATACAGCGTAAATGAACATATTTGCATTTTAGACATAGCATCTATACAATCTGACTGGTATTCTTTTCCCTGTGTTTGACTTGAAGCGGATCCAGTTAATTTATTTATTTG
This sequence comes from Phyllostachys edulis, assembly GCA_036346405.1. Lineage (NCBI taxonomy): Eukaryota > Viridiplantae > Streptophyta > Magnoliopsida > Poales > Poaceae > Phyllostachys > Phyllostachys edulis. The sequence continues at coordinate 11,600,472 of CM070561.1, read as the reverse complement.
TGGTCACACTTTTACTTAGGAACAACCAGCATTTGACACTGTCTAATTGACCAAAATTTTATTCTGCAGATGCATATCCTCTCAGTCAGTGGTCCAGTGGTTACTGCAGCAGGTCATGGAAATCAGCTAGCAATTGTGTTCCATGCTTCAGATTGTCTCCCCTCAGGAGATCAGGTAGTCATTGACTCATCGGCATGTTCATTTGGCTTAGTGCTTTAGATGGGGATACTGATATATGTTACCAAAATTTCTGTATGGTTTTAAGTAGCATACCTGTCCTGTTAATTTTACATTTATAATATTCTGTGAGTATTGACGGTGGAATTGATATTACCAGTTTCCCAAAAACAAAAAAGAAAGTGTAACATAGATTTATTCATGACTGGCACTGACAGGTCCTAGATGTTAAAGTATTCGACATATCCGAGGGGGCACAATCAATGTCTGGTCGCCTTGTTTTGACTCCATCCTCTCAATTATCTTGGTTTGGTTTCAGTGAGAATGGCCAACTTAGTTCATATGACTCAAAGGTATGCATGCCTACTAATACGTCGTCAACAGTTGAGCATAGCTTTAATGATATCAAGAATGTTTCAAACTGAACAAGAACAATTCCAGGGAATACTAAGGGTCTTTTCCAATCAATTCGGTGGAAGCTGGTGTCCAGTGTTTAGGTATAGAGTCTTCCTTACAGGTTAAACATTCATGTTACTACTGAAGCACACTTAACCACTGTATCTAACTTCAGTTCAATCAAGGCAAGGAAATCTGAAGATGAAAGCCACTGGGTGGTGGGTTCGGATGCTAATAATATATTCTGCATTTTATGCAAATCCCCTGACTGCTATCCACAGGTATGCTTTGCTTCTCTTCAAGAGTTCGGTCCGTTCCAACAAACATGATTTCGGCTATGTAATCTTGAAGATGGAAAATCATTTTTGTTGCGTTAGTTTCGTAAACAAGTTGGCAAGAAGTTACTTTTTTTTCTTTGAGGAGAAACAGTAGGACCAAGAAGGTCCTGACTGCATATATATTTATATTATAAAAGAAAAGGAAATTCTGAATATGGGGCAAATATTTCTTCTTTGCCCATGGATAACCATGGCAGTCTCAAGCTTGAATCGATCTTCCAAAGGTATAGTGAAGGATCAATGTGCTTAAAACTTTTTTGTGTCTTGAGGTCCAAATGCACCAGCAGGCTAGAAGTTACTTTGATTGTCTTGCCTTGCTTAGTTAAATTTAGAATGAATGTTATTTTGGGTTCTCATGCTAATTCTGTATTAAGTAAAGGATAATATTGTTATGAATAGCGCTTGTATTCATCATGAGACCAATGAGTCAATATATATACAAGTACAGCTATAACATATATGCAGATAACTCCTTATATAACAGGGGAAATACACAGGTAATAATACATCTAACACCCCCCTTCTCAAACTTATGGTGGATCAATAGCATGAAGTTTGGAGAGATAGGAGGTGCGGTGGGCTTTGGTCTGTGTCTTTATGAAGAAGTCTGCCAACTGAAGTTTTGAAGGCACATACTGAAGAGTAACAATTTAGTTCTGCACCTGTGTTCGCATGTAGAAAGCATCAATACCAATATGCTTTGTAAGCTCATGCTTCACTGGATCTTTACCAATGCTAATAGCACCTGTACTATCAGACAAAAGAGGACTGGGTACTTAAACAGAAACACCAAAATCCTTAAGTAACTACCGTAGCCAAGTAACCTTCGCAATCAATAAAGCTATAGCTCGTAACTCAGCCTCAACACTCGAACGAGAAACCGTTGTCTGCTTCTTAGTCTCTTAAGTAATGAGAGAACCACTAAGAAAAACACAATAGGCAGAGAGAGACCGGCGATCAGAGTGATCACTAGCCTAGGTGGCATCAGAATATGCCTGGAGCTATAAAGAACTGGAGCGAGGGAAAAACAAACGACGAGAGATGGTTCCACGAAGATATCATAGAACACAAAGAAGATGATTATAGTGGAGCTGAGTGGGGGCAAAAAACAATCTGACTCAAGATATGTACAAGGTATAAAATGTTAGGACGAGTGATATCTAGATAAATAAGACTCCTAACAAGGTGACGATAGCCAGTAGGATTAGTAAGAGGCTCACTATTAGTGGGTCGAAGATGAACATTAAGCTCTATGGGAGTCTCAGCGGTATCCTGATCAGTAAGAGAAGCACAATCAAGAAGATCTTGAATATACTTTTTTTGGGATAGATAGAAACCCTTAGACGTAGAAATAAACTTAATCCCAAAAAAGTAGTGAAGAGAGCTCAGATCAGACATGAGAAAATGTTTAGCATAGAAATAACCTCAACCCCAAAAAAGTAGCGAAGAAGACCCAGATCAGATATGAGAAACTGCTTATTAAGATGCTCCTTGACAAAAGTGATGTACTGATAATCATCTCCAGTAATAATCATATTATCAACATATAAAAAAGAAGCATCCGGCCACGAGGCGAAGTGAATAAAAAGAGCAGAATCATGAGCACTGGTAGAGAAACCAGCGCAGTGACAACAGAAGAGAAACGATCAAACCAGATACGAGGAGCTTACTTGAGGCTGTAAAGAGATCGGCGAAGGCGACAAACCATACCATAAGGAGTAGAATACCCCGGTGGTGTCAGCATATAAACTTCCTCACATAGCTCACCATTGATAAAGACATTCTTAACATCAAGCTGAAAGATGGATCATGTTCGAACACACACCACAGTAAGAAGAGTGAGAACAGTGGTCATGTGAGCCACAAAAGCAAAAGTCTCATTATAATCACGACCATGCTCCTGTTGAAAACTAAGTGCTACAAGACGAGCTTTGTAGTGCTCAAGAGAACCATTAGAGCGGGCCTTAACCTTGTAGACTCACTTGCACGTGATAGGAGTAACACGTGGAAAGAGGGACAAGATGCCACGTGCCAGTACGCTCAAGGGCGGTAATCTCATTTGCCATCGCATGCTATCATTTCTGATGAACAACAGCATCACGATAAGAAGTCGGTTTGACAAAAGCTACTAAACAAAAGTGCGTAGAGGTCGAATATACTGACGATCATGAAGAGCATATCGAGGAGGAGAGGCCGAAGAAGATGAGCTATCAAAAGAATCCTTAACTCGCGGACGACGAGTGTAGTAGAGAGGATAAGAAGGAACAAGGCCATGAGGAGCCTTTGGAGAGGATTTCGGTGGTGAAGGAGGCAATGGAGAGGTCAAAGGCTGTGATGGAGGTGTGGTGACTATGAGGGTAGCACAAAAAGTCAATAAAGAAAATGGCTTGATAAGAGATGCTGGAGTGGTGGAAGGAGAAGGACGAGGGTAGAAAGGATGAGACTCATCAAAAGTGACGTCTCGAGAAGCCCACACCCATCGGTCAACAGGATCCCAACAACGATACCCTTTATGCTTAGCGTTATAGCCCAGAAAAACGCACTCTACTGACTGAACGGTCAACTTAGTGCACCCACGAGGTGCAAAAAGAACATAGCACACACCCAAAGAGGCGAAGACTAGAATAATTATGAGTTTTGCCACAGAGACGCTCAACTGGGATCTCATCTTGAAGAGCAGAAGAAGGCTGAATATTAATCAGGAAAGTGGCAGTAGAAACAGACTCAACCCAGAAGTGTGGTGGGACAGTAGAAGTAAGTATAAGAGCATGGGCTACCTTAAAAAGATGATGATACTTTCGTTCAGCCACACCATTTTGGGCGTGAGCACTAGGGCAAGAAAACTGAGAGAGTGCCTTGTTCAGCAAAAAAAATCACGAAAGACTCTTGACAAGTATTCCTCAGCAGAATCAGCACGAAAAACACGAATAAGAGAGTTAAACTGAATGCGGATCATGGTGGTAAAAGTCTTACAGCAGAAGGAAGATAAAGCCAGTTATGCTCCCAGAGACGCTGTGAGTCACGGTGTCGAGGGTCAGTACCAACTAGAGTCCCTGTGCGTCGATCTTGAACAGAACAAGAACCAGAATCGAAAATAACACGACAATCATGATCGGTGCGCTGACCGGCAGATATGAGCTGCATAGTTAGTTTGGGATTATAAGAGTAGAAACATGAAAAGAGGAATTCGAAAGAGTGTCTCGTCCTGCGATAGAGAAAGGTATCATTTACTGTCTAAACAGTGATAGGAGCAGCTAAAGGACCAATGGAAGTGAGATTGGTGGAATTAGATGACATATGAAAAGAAGCATCAGAGTTAAGAATCCAAGATGATATACTCGAGGAAGGAGTAGAAGATGGTCTCTCACTAGAAAACGGTGCAAAAGCAGCTATACGACGCAGTAGTGTGAGAAACTCTTTAGAATCAGAAGCACCAGAGCTCCTTTGAGAGGAGGAACCACTAGTGCCCTTTGGAGGATGGCCACCACGACGTAAATCCTTCTTGTAGAAAAACTGCTCCATATGTCCATCCTTGTTAGAGTAGGTACAGTGTAGTCCTCTACCAATAGCAGCTGTCACTGGTGAAGTCACCACTGGTGAAGGAGGAGCTGGAGATGTAGCAGGTGTAGAAACTAGAGGAGCTGCTAGAATTGAAGGAAATGACGGTGACGGCAGCAGACTCGCAACACAAAGGTGAATCTCCTCAGCACGAACAGTTAAGGGCCTCCAACAGAGTCACATGAGGGTGGCCTGTCAGCAACTGAGCATGAGTCTGCTCATACTCAGCCCGAAGATGGGTCAAGAAGTTGTAGATACGATGAAGCTCTAGGTGAGACTGCTGATGCTGATGACACTGACAAGTGTGGCAAATATCCGGTTCAAAGAGTCAATCTGACGCTATACCGCAGACAATTGGGCATAGAACTCATCCATAGTGGTATCTCCCTGCTGCGGCGATTGCTTCTGACACAATAGAAAAATACAAGGAATCACTAGCCGCTCATAGTGGTTACACAGATGTGTCTACATCAACTGTGCTGAAGCCAAACCAACCACATCCCCAGTGAGTTGCACCTCTATGCTAGCAACCAGAATAGCAGAGGCACGGGCATCTTCATCAATCCATGCCTTGTAGGCAATATACTGAGTCTAAAAATCTCCATAGCATCGTTAAAAGCATTAGATACCTCCTTACGAGTGTCTTCGAACGCAGTCTTCGGGAGCATAGGCTCAGTAGGTGGAGCGGGGCGAGTCGGGCAAGGCAACTCGCCGGTAAGAAACTCCTAAAGGCGTTGACCACACATGTGAAGACGCATGTGCTAAAACCAGTTCCGATAATTGAGATCATCGAAGATCACTGGGCAGTGAAGAACGGAAACGGTGCCTGAATATATTTTTCTTTCTTTCCCTTTCTTTTCTTATCGGGCCGGCTCACGTAAAAACAACTGAAAGGCTGCTAGGCCAGCTAAACAAAAACGCGCAATGGGGGGAACTTCCCCCTTGGCAGTGTCGACAGCGGCTTGGTTGCTTGAGCTTGGGATGGAGGCGGCAGCTCGGGCTACGGTGACGGCGATAGCCCAAGCGACAACAGTGACGGGCTGCGCAGAGAAGCGCTCAGGGCGACACCGCTAGGCGGCGAGGCTGAGGCGGAGCGGAAGATGGTGTCGGGCGACGAGGCAACCTCTAAACGTGGCGGCGCGATGAAGATGAATTGAGGCGGAGTGGAAGCTGGTGTCGGGCGATGAGGCGACATCGAAACGGGTAGAGGCACGGCGTCGGCGTCGGTGAAGATGAGGCGGCAGTAGGGCTAGAAATGACTCGAGCCGAGCCAGCTCGCCCAAGCTTGGTCTGGCATGTGGCTCGGCTCGGCATGGCTCGTTTGGGCCACGAGTTGAAACCTGGGCTGGGCTCGGCTCGAACGTGAGCAGGCACACTGCTCCTCAGACTCGTGGCCTCCTGCTCGCGCTGCACACCGCTCCTCCTCAGGTGGTTAGGCTCGTGGCCTCCAGCGCTGCGTTGTCGCCCAGGACGAGCGTGACGCCAAGATCCGAGCTAGATGAGGGACGTCGCCGCGTCGTCGCCCAGGATGAGCAGGACGCTAAGATCTGAGATGGACGAGGGCCACCACCGCGGAAGCCGAGGACCGCCGCCGCTGCCGAGGCCGAAGTTGACGAGGACGCCGCTGCCGAGGCCGAAGCCGACGAGGCCACCGCCGTCGAGGCCGAGCCGACGAGGTCGCCGCGCGCCGAGGCCGAGTTGACGAGGCGCAGCAACCTCAAGGAGCGTAATGAAGGGGATCGGGAGGAAGAGACGAGAGGACTGGGGAATGGGGATTTTCGCGGAATCGTGGGCCTCCTGGAGGGATTAATGCCTCAAGGGGCAAGGCCGCAACAGCGCAAGGGCCTCCTGGTCTTCATGGGCCGCATGAGCCAAATGGCTTGAGCTCGGCTTGGCTCAAAAAAACACGACCCCGAGCCGAGTCGGCTCGACCCGAAAAAACACGAGCCCGAGCCCGAGTTGGCTCGGCTTGTGATGAGCTCGAGCAGGCTCGTGAGCCTCGAGCTATTTTTTCTGCCCTAGGCGGCGGCAGCTCCCTGATCTGCTCCTCCCCGAGACAAACCCGGGTAGCCTGAGACAGCAACGACTTAGGCGATCGACGACCGGCAACGGACGCAGAGATGCAGCAAGCTCGAGCGGCGTGATGAAGACGTGAAGAGGAACCAGCGGCGACGGCGGAAAACAAGCGACGAGCAAAGTCAGGCGGTGGCTTGACAAATACCATGTTATGAATAGCGTTTGTATTCATTATGAGGCCAATGGGTTAATATATACACAAGTATAGGTATAACATATATACAGATAACCCTTTATACAACAGAGAAAATACACAGGTAATAATAATACATCTAACAAATATCTTGCATCTTCTTCTTTCCTGTTGAACACTAAAGGCATAACACAAGTACTAAAATTTGGACGAAGTTACCAATCCCCAGTTTCGTCACTGAATGGTAGTCTGCTGTCTGACTTATCTTCTCTTTATCTTAGGTAATGCCCAAGCCTGTTCTAACTATACTTGAGCTGTCATTTCCTCTTGCGTCATCTGACCTTGGGGCCAATAGTTTGGAAAATGAATTCATGATGAGGAAGCTACATCTCTCACAGGTACATCTTGCTTCTTTTGGTCCGGCAGTGTCTGTGATATTGTGCTTTTTTAATGATTGCTGGTTATCTCAGATCCAAAAGAAAATAGATGAAATGACTGCTTTGGGTCTGGACACAACTGCATTGGATGATGAAGCATTCAACATGGAGGCTGCACTTGACCGGTGCATCTTGAGGCTCATCTCTAGCTGCTGCAATGGTATAAAGGCTTGAACTAACTCAAATTCGTGAATCACCGCTAAATGGTTCTCTCTTAAATTATTGTGCTTATGTTCTTGTTTTTCCAAAGGTGATAAGCTTGTTCGAGCTACTGAGCTTGCAAAATTACTTACAATGGAGAAGTCGATGAAAGGAGCATTAACACTTGTTACACGCTTGAAACTACCCATATTACAAGAGAAGTTCAGTTCAATACTTGAGGTGAAAGCCACGCCCCTTAATTTTTTACCCTGAATAGGACCTTCCTACCTTTGCCAGTCATTCATGTGCACATTTGTAATGATTTAGTATGTTCAACTGATGATTATACAATAACTTCTTGCAGGAGAGGATGTTAAACGATATAAGAATTGCGGGGACAGTAGGTATTTGCTCCAATAATACCATTGCAAAGTACTCACCAGTGTTAACCACTCATGCGATGCAACCAGCTAAAGTTGTGCAAAATGGAAATAACTTGGAGGCATCCGCATTGCCTACACCGAATTATGTTACCCAACAAAACAGTGCAACTGGATCAAAGAAGGCAAAAGTAGAACAACCGAAAGAGGTGAAGGAAACCACTGCAAGGGTTTCACCTGCACTTACACCATTAGCCAAGATACCCAAAAAGAATGAGAAAGTAGAAGGGAAACCAAAGAGAGATATGGATGGTGCGAGTGCACTCGAACAAAATCCGAAAGGAGGTATTGATCAGGTTTGTGTAAAAAACAAGAGCAACGAAGACGGCAACCGAGCAGAGCCTCAGCGGCCAGTTAACCCCTTTGCAAAATCTTCATCCAACAAAGAACAATCATCATCCCTTTTGGATTCCATCAAGAAAATGAAGGTTGAAAATCAGAGTTGACAAAGCTAACAGCAAGAAGGTGAAAGTGTAACTTATTTTCTCTCTTATGGCTTGCAGGATGGAAACCGACAGTCACCTGATTAAACACATCCGCAGTACTTAGCCTTTTCACTTCAATTCTGATAGTGTAGGTGAATCACCGTTTACTTTCTGAACTCACTTTCTAGTTGTGGTATCTGATTGATAACATTATGTATAATAGTTTCCCCCTGTTTAAGAAATAGATTCCTTGTTCCTTTGTTATATGTTTTGAAATGTACAATTGCATATTTGTCTGATTGTTTAAAATGGGTTGGTGCAGATTGGCCCTGACCTGCTTGTTTGTTTAAAATGTGCCAAATTCTCTCTATTTCAGCAGAGGCATTTCCTTAGTTTTTTAATTATCTTCAGAATATCTGCTAATGATTTTATTGTTGGCATACATGTAGGCTACACTAGTGTGCAATTAAAAATTTCTGCCGTAGAAACTAGAAAGTTATGCGAGTAAGAGATTATAAATTGTTACCACTAAATGCGTAGTGCAACAGAAGAAGAGTTAGAGCAGTCCGATCTAATATTGTGCGCATCGATGTACTGAAAGTAGTCGATTGTCTAACGTTTTTTGGCCACCGATCGTCTCTTCTAGTATCCTCTTGCGTTCTCTACTCGCGGTTCGTCCTTGATTAGTGTAGCAACGTCTCTACGGTATCAACACGTTTATGGGTGAAACGTCGTGTGCTGGTGTGCTAGTATTAGTGTACACGGTAGGGCATTCGGACAGGTGGCTATTAGGGTTTTGGTGGGTGGCGCAACATGCTCCAAAAAACCCCCACGCCTCTTATAAAGAACCCCTAACGATCCCTACGTTAGAAATCCAATCCAAACTAGTTTGTTATAACCTATTAAGTGTGTGATCCTGTAGGTTTATACGTAAATATCATATTGGGCAAACCTTTTTAAGGCTCATGTGCTAATCCTTTTACCTCACGATACTAGATCAAACTCAATGCGAGGTGCATACCATCCTATGACAGCTCGATCATCCACTCGATCTTGTAGTGGATTACATAGTTGTAGTTGACTCCTCAACCATATTCGGCGTGGTCATGCACTTCCTTAATCGAATCACATCGAGGGGCCTAGAGATATATCTCCTGTTAAATAAGAGGGGCAAATTCCATCTTGATGGCTCGCATTCTTTCGCATGTTTTATAGTAAATCCGAAAGCTACCTTTATGACTAATTTACGGAATAGCGTTTGACAACCTCTAAGTAAACTATTACACATATAGGAAGCCATGACGACCTTAGGTCTAAGGATCCTACATACATCATGTATGAGACCAACTAATGACAATTAAGAATATAACAATTCTTGCATTGTCTCAAGGCGGATCAATCCAACTTATGTTCTCCAACACATATCCACATTATTGATTTGATATCTCATATCCATTATCCATGAAACATGATCATCAATCAATACATGTGTTGATCCAAAAATAATAAGTGTCCCACATACTTGCCAATCAGTATAAATGATATTTCATTCAAGGGATAAAATAATATATTAAAAGTTTATAAACATAGAAGCGATACAATCATATATATATATGATTGCCTCTAGGGCATATCACTAACAATCTCCCACTTGCACTAGAGTCAATCATGCAAGTATCTAATACCTATAGCTTTTGTGTGCGCCTCATGCTTGGATTGTGGGAGAGGCTTTGTCAACGGATCAGTAATATTCAAATACATGTGCACTTTGTATATCTTCACATCACCTCTTTCAACAATCTCACGAATAATGTGATATCGTCGAAGTATGTGTATGGACTTTTGATACGATCTAGGCTCCTTGGTTTGTGCAATGGATCCACTATTATCACAATAGAGATCCATTGGACTAGAAGCACTATAAACCACACCCAGTTCATAAATAAACTTCGTTATCCAAAAAGCTTCCTTTGCAGCTTTAGTAGTCACAATGTACTCAGCCACTGTTATAGAATCAACAACTATCCCTTGCTTGGATCTTTTCCAGCTCACTACTCATCCATTAAGATAAAAACATAAACCCAAATTGCGATCGAAAATCATCTTTGTCGGTTTGGAAGCAAGCATCAGTGCAACCATTTAAAACAAGCTCTTCCTCACCTCCATAAACAAGGAACACATTCTTAGTCCTTCTCAAGTACTTCATGATGTTCTTAACTGCTATCCAGTGATCTTCACCTGGATCTGACTGATATATGGTCGTAACACTTAGAGCATACAACACATTTAGGCGTGCACAAAACATGATATACATGATAGATCCAATAGCAGAAGCATATAAAATTTTACTCATTCTGTCTCGCTCATCAGGTGTTGAAGGATACTAAATCTTGGTAAGACTAATGCCATGTGATACGGGCTAGAAACCCTTCTTGGAGTCTTGTATGTTGAACCGCTTCAACACCTTGTCAATGTGCGTATCTTAGCTTAATCTAATTAGCCTCTTAGATCTATCCTTATAGATCCTTATGCCCAAAATATATGTTGCATCTCCTAAGTCTTTTATAGAGAAACTATTTATTAACGATGTTTTAATAGATTCAAGCATAGGAATATCATTACCGATCAATAATATGTCATCTACATATAAGATCAGAATCCTAGTCACACTAATGTTAATATGTCTATTTTACAGTTTACTATGAAGTGGCAATTACCTATAGATGTCTTCTATAGGCTTCTTCTAGCTATTAAAAAAAATTATTGTTTATAGTATAAATATAATCTTCAGAATTTAAATGGTAATATTGATATGAGATTCTTAATAAATGTTAATATTAAGGAAACTGGCGGTTCATCCAACTAGTTAGTGGTTTGATTGGTGCCAGTTAGGCCTGGTAATAGTCTACAACCCAACCCACACCCAATCCACACCACAGTAACAACTTGCATTATCCAAAAACAATCCAAACCACTAATCATCCATCAAGACCCAAACCAACCCAACCCACTTGACACTTCAACCCAACCCAAACCAAACCATTTCTCTAATATGGGTTCAACCCATTTCAACCCATCCCCAACCCACTACTCTGAGCTCATCATCAACAACAGACTTGGCAGACTCCGGGTCAGAAAGCTCCCTGAGGTTGTGCTGAAGTGCAAACTTCCGGTAGTTCCACGCGGTGTATGCCTCTGGATTCATCTCGAGCAGCTTGAAGCTTAGCCCGAGTGCCTCCTTGGTGTACCTACAGTTCCAATCATCCAACTAATTGATATTGGTACTAAACACGACTGTAATAACCTGAATTTGAGAACTTTTGCTACCATTGGCCACTCTGTTCATAACAACAACAACAAAAATGTGTAGTATCGTGGACAATCCAGCTAGCAAGAGAGGAGCAATTCGATCTCACTCCACTCCACTCAAAACGGTGGGAAAGTGAATGGTGAAATTTGCAACAGAAGGCAGCAGACTCTAATCTAACCCTCCAAAAGAACAATTGTGCAATCATTAGCATGCATCAACAGTTGATCTTGTATTCTGAACCTCCCTTGTTCAGGTTTCTAACTGCTTCGCATAGCTCAAGTTCGCATGAAAACACGAACACGATTGTCGAATCCACGAACAAGAACCAAAGCAACAAACTGTAAACAGAGGAATTTACACCAAGAAGGTAAGTAAAAACTACAAATACAATCTCCACACAAAGAACTCCCTCACCAAAACTCCCCGAATGAGTACACATTAACACATAGCCCAGATTTCACCTCCCACACGCACTAATATGAAAATGGCAACATCCAAGCAAAGAAGACGACTAGGCCAAGATTCACCTTCTACCCCGCTTGGGACTCAAATCAGAAACAATTTCCACCACTAGCAATCCCACCCATATCTCCGCCAAAACTATCTCGACACCCGATTGATTCTAGGGCAAATAAATTCTCGAATCACACAAACTGCCCGTCCTCAAGAACAACGCCGCCTAATCCAAAGACCCATCGAGTAGGAATCAAGGCGATGGGGGTAGATCGAGCGAACGAGCCTGGGTGTGGCCAACCGGAATGCCACGGCGGGTGATGCTCCTGCGGGGCCTTCGCGTCTGCGTCGCGTAGCCTCACGACTCACACGTTGGCCAGGGGCCAGCTCACCCAGCCCATTCCAACCCACAGGGTCCAAACCATGGGTCCAAACCATACAAACCCGAAAATTCTTAATCCAAACCAAACCAAGCCAAACCAATCAGATTTCAGTGCAAACCCAATCCAAACCAAACCATTAGCTGCATCAAACCGTTTTCATCCATCCAAAGTTAACCCGAATTAAAACCCAACCCATTTCACCCATTCCAATCCAACCCATTACCAGGCCTAGTGCCAGTACAAGGGCTTGTTTTGCTTCGAGAAAGCCGAAAGAAAGCAAATGGGCTAGCTTCAAAGCACTTAGGGGATAAGTCAAAAGCCAGCTTTAGGGAGAATGAACTAAAAGTCGAAAAGCAGGGGAAGAGGTGCTTTCTCACCCTTTTGCAGGTGGGAATTCGGTGATTGCCATTAGAAGTTGGGTGAAATTACCCGCATCCTACCACTAGACAAAAAGGGGGTGATGAGGGGAACCCTAGGCCCACCATTCCCATCCCGTGTGCAATCTGAGCAGTCACGCTGTCGCCCTCTCTCCTGGTGGCACCTCCCGACACCACTTTCCCGTCACCGCCTCCACATCGTCGCTACCACATCGAGCCGATGGCGTCCCAAGCTCTGGTTTGCCTCCGTTGCCCCTCTACATCCTCGCCACCACCCCTCTTTGTTGTCTTTTACCAGATCTGAACGACACCTCCCTTCGGCTCGGCACTGCTCATCTTCTCCAGATGTTGCCGCCTCCCTTCAGTCCCAGTCGATGCCTCCCTCTCTCCGGTCTCCGAATGTGGTGACGGTGTAACATCCTAATTTTCGTGTTCTGTTGGAGCCTTTCAAAATAAAAATAACTATTTTAATTTTCTTGAATTAATTAAAGCTTAGTTTGAATTTCCAGAAATTAAAACCATTTAATGTGAATATACTAGCCCGAGCCGACCCACCTCCATCCCGCCGGCCCTATCTCGCTCCCGCATCGCAGCCCAGCTCTGCAACCCGGTCCGCAACGCTCCCGCTAACGCTGACCGGTGGGTCCCGCATGTCAGTCGTCCGTATCAGTCTTCTTCCCGATCTCCGTCTCCTGCACGACGCCACTCGTCGTCCCTGTCCCGACCCTTGGTTTCCACAACCCGCGTCGTACCGCACTCGAAAACCCTAGTCGTGCCACACCCAAAAACTCTAGCCATGCCGCCCTCTTCTAGTTCCGCCGGCGCCGTCCTCTTTGAGTTCCGCCGATGCTACCGTTGGAGACGAGGAGCAAGCTCGCTACGCCGCCGTTGCAAAGCTTCCCCGTCGGATCTAACCACGTCAACCGGAGCACCTTGACATCGCCAAGCTTTGGGAGGAGTTAATCGGAGTGAGGACCATCGTCGCCGGATATCGAGCTTTTCTCGATCCTTTGCTGCCACCATTCAATCGCCGATTGCCCTGTCGCTGTTAAGTCCCCAACGTTATCATCCGCTTCCCTAGCTCCGTTGTGTTGTGCTCTATCTGGTGCGCACACCCACTCGCTGTCACCTTCACCGTTGTGTAGTGCCGCCGTAGAAGCCATCTTGGTCGCCACCTTCCTCTTCGCCACCGACAAGTCCCATCGAACCTCACCGCTGCATCCGTGTGAGCATCTTCGTCGCGTCTCGTTCTCATGATCCCACACCTCCGCTGGTTACACCATGCCTCGCCATCACCGGAGACCCTCGATCCCCGTGCGCCATCGGTGTCGTCTCAGTGTCATCCCAATCTGTAGCCATGTCACCACCACCTCGCCTCCACCTCAGCACCCGTGCACACATGGCCACTGCATGTCTGCCGTCTGGCTGCTTCTGTGTCACCGTTACCCAAGTCCTAGATCTAAAACCCGTGTGGACTTGGTCCATCGTGAACCATGCCACTGCCATGTAGACCCCACCCATCAGTTCCTATTCTGTGAACCCAGATCACCGTAGACCGACAAGCCTTCTTCATGGACCTGGTCTATAGACTGTAGGCCCGCTTGTTAGTCTCTTAAGCTTTTTTTTTTCCTGAATTTACTTTTTTTTTCCAAAAAAATCAGAATATTCTCTGGTCCTACCCGTCAGCCATAGTAACCTCTCTTCTATTTCCTTTTCCCAATTTTCTCTCTCGTCCAATCTTTGAGAAGCTCGTTCTCCTTCATCCAAACTCCTATTTTGCCTGTTCTTCCTTCTAAATTCATCTAAAATTGAGCTCTCTATTTCAGTTTTGGTTTTGTTAATGTTTTATTTTATTTGAATATGTTTTCAATTTATTTGTGCCTCGTTCACTCACTCTCTCTCTCTCTCTCGTTTAGACAATGATTTCCAAGGAGCACGAGTAGGAGTAGAACTCGAAGATCAAAGTGTGATAACTGAGCATGGCCGAGGCAAGTCGTAACCTTTGATCGTATTGAACCTATGTTTTACAAAAGTATTTTATTTATTTATCAACATGCATGCTACTTTTATACCAACTATTTTTTGGGAGTAGCTAAATACCTATTTGTCATTATGCCACCTTGATTATATTGAATGTCATGTATCCATTGTCACCATAGGATGGTTATTATTAGTTGGACATAATTGTAATACCAACATGGGTTGATGTATATATGCTTAGTCATGCTTAGTGGTACGATGGGCTCATATTCACATGATTAATGATGTTAATTTGACTTAATGGGATAGGGAATTTGTGGTGCGATGTCACTGTTGTAAAAGTTGTGTGCCATGGTAGGGAATGCCATTGGTTTTGGTTAAACAAAATGGTTTCAAGATTATACGAGTGATCGTGCACATTTGGCATGAGGTAGTCTCGCCCGAGTGAATGCTAAGGACTTAATCTTGTATGCCATTGAACTGGGCCATATTGTACAACCACATGTCCAATATGGGATAGACCTGGCTGATTAATTTGTAATTTCTTAACTTTGGTACTGTCATGTGATGGCATGGGTTTGGGATGGATGGGTAGACTCACATGGCGCAAGAGGGCCCCCCGTCTGGGTGCGATGTCATTCGGTGGTGAAACCTTAGCGGGTAGGACTGGGTTGAGAAGGAGCATTGTAAAAGCCTTGTGGTAATCACTTAGTCGCACACCTAAGAAAGCGTGTCATGGCTAGCATTATAAGCTGATTATCTTTTGTGGGTCAAGTTGTACAGCCTCTGCAGAGTATTAAAAATTGTTCGAATAGCCATGCCCCTGGTTATAGACAATGCCTTCACATGAGGTATAGAGATTTCATAAAATGTTTGGATGGTGGAATGGTTGGGAAGTGAATGGGAAGTTCACTGGTTGCTTCAAGGCAAATGTTTACTTTATTTATTATATCTTTTTAATTATGCTTTACAATCTATTTACTGTATTTATTTTCAACACTTGCTTTCTGCAAAAGAACCATATGTCTATCCTTTTATTCAAGCATTGGATGAATATTAATTGCATATTGTTCCCTACGACTTGCTGAGTACTTTATGTACTCGCGGCTTTGTACATTGTTGATCAGTTGAAGAAGGACAAGTTACTCAAGAGTTCTACGAGGAAGAGTACTTTGAAGACTTTAAGAACTAGGATGCGCTTCCCACTCGATTGCTTGTGGGCATGTCGGATGGCCACCACAAGTTATTTCCGCTTCAAGAGTTTCATTTGTTTCTTAAACCTTATGTGGCAAGTTAAATAAAATTTGACCATAAGGTTGAGTTGTTACTATTTAATAATAATCTGTTACCTTCTTAGTTATTTCGTTGTATGGATATGATATTCATCGATACTTTTCTGTGTGAGCTAGATACTAATCATGTGACTAGCTCAGAATACATAGAGGGTTTCGGATGTGGTAATCCAGGTCCCGACAAATGGCTGCTTAGATCTATGGTTATTTCCCCCTTTTTTTCTTTGATTTAGATGAAAGTTTTGCTATTTGATTGTTTGTATGGACAACAAATTTCTCTATTTTCATATGTGTATATGCTGAGATTTGTTCTTGTTCATATTTGATTGCTAGAGTGTTTACGCAAGATTTCATACTTGTATAATTGTATTTGGTCTCTCTAGGTCTAGATTAGCAAAAGTTGTTGCAATTTGCAACTCTAATTCTTGTGATGAGTAGTTCTTGGCTAGAATTTTGAGTGAACATAATGGTGATTACAAATCCCAAATTTGTCATTTGGGAATCCTCTGTGTATACCAACACTAGTCCCTAGATCAGTATACAGTCGTACTCAGTGAGCCAACACACATAAAGCCAATGCTGAAATAGATTAAGTAGTAGGTCGTTTACTGGGTAAACCATTACCTAAAGTAATTATTGTTAAGACATGGCCTAGGGTCCAGTGGTCATCCTGACATCCTATACACACCTAGGTGCATTTTGCCAAAGGTGTAAAGTTACAGCTTAACCTACTATTTAGTTGAATTCTCTATTCAAATTTAATTACTAACAACACACTAACCAGTTTCAATTAAAGCTTATCACTAACACACTTAAATAGGCATTTAACTAAGTAACCCCTATGCTCAGGGATCTTACGACCATCGCCTAGTGTTATACTAATTATCCATGGTCAACTCCTAATTAGGTGGGCTGTAGGTGCATTGGAACTACCTAGCAAAATGTTTAGGACTAACTTAGTCGTATTCATAGTATTTAACTAATCACAATTATTACTAATTATTGTCTAGGTTCTATGCGCCAAGGACCTATTAATCAACCCTAGTTAACTTTTAACTAATGCAACTATTTTACCTAACCGATAATTGATAAGCGAAGGGATACGGGTAGGCTACACTAGCACCAATTCAGAAATCAACCATGTAAACCAGGAAGCCATGCAAGCAAGATATTATAGATTATTACCACTAGACGCATAGTGTAGCGAAAGATAAGTTTGAGCAGTCTGATCCAATGTAGAGTACATTGATGAAGTGGTCGTAGTCGATCATCCAACGTACTCAATGTCGATCGTCTCCTCCAGCAACCAATCGCTTTCTTTGAGAAGTCGTGGATCGTCCTCAAGCGCAACAGCAACCGCAGTAGCGTCTCTACGATATCCACAGGTCCAGGGATAGGACTCCGTACGCCAGTGTGCTAGCACCAACTCGTACGATAGAGCTTTCTCAAGAAGATGGCAGCTAGGGTTTCAGTGGAGCAACTCACATCGTCTTGTCCCACCCAATAGCCTCATGCACCTCCTTATATAGAGCCCATGATGGATCCTATCCGAACACGTTTATTCCAACCCGTTAAGTGTATGTGTAGTCGGTTGTGACTCGGAAACCCTTTCCGACCATAAGTCGTTAGCGGTTCCTAGCAGGACATAACGATTCCCGAATACACATGGATTATATCAGACAAACCTTAATGCAATATGATCTACGACCAGGTCCTTATCACTAACGACCAGCTTGTATCTCTATACAACCAGCTCATATTTGGTCTTAACCTGTTCGTAACTCCTTACGACCAGTTTTCGACCACTTAGTGATTACGTTCGACCAGTCTACGATCAGCTTGTATCTCCATACGACTAGTCTGTATCTGATCGAACTGAACGACCTTCTCGTGTATTCTCCCTTTGCCTCACGATATCTGGTTAAACTCCAGGTGAGATATTGTTATCCATGGACTATTCAATACTTTCTCGATCAAGTGACGGATAACATCATGTGGTCGACTCTTCAACCACTAGTGGCATGGCCATGTACTTTCTTTATCCGACCACATCGAGGGGCCCAATGATATCTCTCCTATTATGTTCGGAGAGGTAAATCCCATATCTGACTAGTCACATTACTCCGCATGTTTCATAGCATACCCAAAAGCTACCTTTATAACTACCCAGTTACAGAGTAGCGTTTAGCAGCCCCTAAGTGTACTATTACACATGTAGGAAACCATGCTGATATCAGGTCTAAGGATTATACATCATCATTGCTTGAGACCAACTGATGGCACATAAAATCATAATAATCTCAATAGTGTCTCAAGGTGGGTCAATTCAACACCATGCTGTCCAACATGTGTTTACATTATTGATTTGATATCCCTATATCTATGACTGGTGAAACATGGTTATCAATCGATACATGTGCTTGTTGATAAGTCACTAGCGTTCCGACCAGTGACATCCGACCAGGGATATATTTAGAATGACATCATATAAGTTAAAGAGCTTCACCAACAAGTCACATACTTGTTAATCTTTATAACTGATGATTCATTCAAGGAACATAATAACATTTATTCTATAATTCATAAACATAGACGTGATACAATCATCTCTATGATTGTCTCTAGGGTATATCACCAACAATAAGTGCCTACTTGTAAATGTGCGTTTCTATGATTTATTATTTTATCTTTACTTTGCTAAGGGTCCATATGCCATTGGCATGTTGTCGTGATTATCTTTTATTGTTACTCCTAATTAAGTTATTACATGCTAATTACATCCTAACGATAATGAATTATTATCTAATTGTGTGAATTAGTTGCTAACTAACTTACTTAGAAGTGCAATGACTAATTGTCTTATCCACTTATCTTATTAATTCCACTAATCCTAGTTAACTATTTGTTTAACTTATTGTTGTTATTGTTATTTTATTATAACAATGGACTAGGTCCATTGTCACCGAGACAATTATATTTTAACATGATTCATAATTATATTTGGCTCTTTTAAACTAAATGCTAATGGCCTATTGGTTATAATTTTAGTCTAACAAAATTTCTAATTATCATTGAACTTTTAATTAAAACTAATAACACATCGACTAACTATAATTAGCATTTGTCACTGATTTACTTATTTCAAATCCTAAATTTAAGCGATCCAATATGTCACACTATATTGTTATTGAATTGAGGTTAACCATATTTATGATATTAATAGGACATGGTGTACCACCTTATGTAAACATATCCTTTAATTAAAACTACACCTAACAAAATTGTTAACGTCCTAACAACAATTTTTTAATTAACAGGCACCACTATTCAAATTAGTTAGTATTAAATTGAGTGGGTCCTGGCCCTCGTTGAGATATTAGCAAGATTAATAATCTTAACTTGATCCCTAATTAATGTTCCACCTTTTGAAATTAAACTCTAATCGCACAGCTCTATATATATACTACTTAAAAATTAGAGTTGGTGAACGTCCGTCCTCCCCCACCCTCTTCAGTACCCGTTGGATCAACGATCAGGGCACCGTTAGCCCATCGCGTCGAGCGACGTCCAACCTCTATAAAACCACTCCTACATCTCCTATCGTCCAAAAAAAACTTCCTCTCCACTCCCCCACATCCCAACCACCCAACCACACCACCACACCCCACTCTTTGCCCTACGTTGCTACCGCGCCTACCCGCCTCTATCCTCTTGCCGACTGGGCAGCCCCGTCCTGTCATCGTGGGCCGCCCCCATCTAATCGCTGACCACGCCGCTCTCGACCTCTCACCGTCCCGCTCAACCCCCGTCTAGTTGGTTGGCCGCCCCCATCCACTCGCCAACGTCCCCATTTGGACTCTCCTCAATTTTCTTGTAATTTGTTCTGCTCACGTAACCCACCCGCTCCTTCTCCCCATTTAGACTCTCCTCTATGCAAGACTAGTAGAGAGCACATGTGGTTCTGTTTTCCTGTCAACAGAGGAGCAACAGTTGCTACCGATGCTTGAGATCACGCCATATGGGGAAGGAGGTTGTGCACCGAGGAGCAGCAGTAGTCGCTGGACGGGGCTGGCAGCGACGGCTACTCATGCGGGGTGGTGAGGCTATAATGCGTGTCGGCGTGAGTGCTTGGTGTCACCGTTCTTCTGTCGGCGGTCCTTCGCCGTCGAGCAAGGGGCAGAGGGACCAGGTTCGAAGGTGAGTCTCAGCGAGGCTGCATTGCGAGATCTCATCTTAGTTTTGTTTTTGTTTCATGTGTTTGTGGCAATGGCTGATGAGCACTAGATTGGTAAGTGCTCAATGTTTACAATCAGGTATGTCACTACACATGGTATATCACATTGTTTATGCATGCCAAATGCTCGTGGAAATTACCAAGTGGTTGAAGTCCCGACTCCTGCCTACCCCTTCCATGGCATGGAAGCCTTAACAAGGTCATGGATTTCACTGCCGGCCAGAGTGGAAGAAGAAGTTGTAATGATGGACCAACGATGTGCTCTCTATCATCCCAGGCACCATGGTGCACGACCTCAACGATAGGCTCGACAAGCAGCACAAGAATGCCACACTCAAGGTGAGGGTTTTTGATTTTTCGTGCAGTCGTGAGGGATTTGAGGGGGACAATTTGTGGTGGGTTTGTGTATGTTTAGGACATTGTGGAACCGCTGTTGACATCTTTATTGATACGGGGGTGCCTCATCTTCACGACTTAGAATCTGGATACATCGAATAACCTGAAGAATCATATGAAGCCAATACGTTGCCAATGCAACAACCTGCAGCATATCAACTCGCCCAATCACACGCTTTGATAATTCCACTTGGCCACAAACAAGTGAAGATAATCTCTCTGCAATTCCCCCAAGAGCAAGCAAGAACTATGGGGGCAGCCAGTGGCTTGCACAAACCCTAGAACATGTAATGCAATATCTTTTGATTGATCAAATTTCGTGGTCTATGGTTCATGGGGGCGTGGAACACAAATATATAGGGTTCCCCCTCCTCTTGGTTTGGCCAAAATTAAAAGGCCCAATCAGATTCGGTCACAGAGACCGAAACTGACTCCTAGACGCGTTAAAATCTAACTCTGAAAGCAATAAAGATACATCGTCGAATATAGAAGATATATGACCCAAATATAAGGCATACAAGCCCACTTTCGGATTTGAACATCAATAATCAAATTCGGAATCAAATCCACCTCAAATTCGCATTCCAATTTTGGGCTGAAATTCGGAATCCAATTGGGGTTGATTTCGAACTCAGCTTGTATTTCGGATTTGGGCTTGGATTTCAATATAGATTGCTCCTCTTGGGCCGAATATGAAGTGGGCTCATCTCTTCGGGCCGCATGCACACTCATGTCCACGCATGGAGCCTCCATGCACTGCCCCTTGGCATCCTTCCTCTTCCTCCCAACTTGCACCATATTGTCCTCCTTGTGCTCCCTTCTTCTCTCTTAGGCTGGCCTTCTTCTCCTCCCGCTGGCCCGCACTATTTTTAGGACATCCATAATACCTACACTCACACAAGCAAAGTTGTAATCGCATTCTTTCAAACAAAGTATAATTATGAACCTTAAGTTTAGCTTTAACCTTGTGATAGTGTTTTGAATCTCGATCTGTTGATATCTATGTCATTAAGCTGGTGCAATCCTCATCATTTCCTAACTACTTGAGGTAGGTAGGCTGCCTGAGCGTGTGGCCTCAGAGGTGGCGACATGAAAGCAGTGGCTGTGGAGATTTGGCCTAGGAGGAAGCAGAGCAACAACGGAGGGTCTTGAGCTCATGATGCGGAGCTACGGGCTCATGAAGGAGCATAATAGATCGAGAACCTCCTTTGTCAGTGCTTTGAGGCAGAGGCAACATTGCGTCTCTTTTGCGTTCAAAAGAAGTTTGAGCAATGAATCAAGTCCGAATATAAGAGGTAATCACAATTTATGTCTATGTTATTTGTTTGAGCTACTTATGTTATATGGTCATGTCAATGGAACATTGGAACTTAATTTTTCACCAACTTGGTTGGAATTTTAAATTTTATTTGGAACTTCCAACAACCATGGCACCTATGTAGGAGCATGTATTTTTTGCTCACTCTTGTTGATTTAATCATGTTTTTTCATTTCTTTGCTGATCAATTATATATGCACAATTCAAGAACTAGATAGTTAGATTGTGCAGGAGAAGATGTACACCTATCTCTTCGGATAAAGGTGGGATCTTTAGTTGAGAATTGTTCAAATTCTAGCATTGTGCAGGTGTATGTTCAATCCCAATTTTTTACTCGGTACTCGGTAGTTGCTGCAGATGACACAATAACTTGAACTAAAGTGCAAGAAAGGCAGGGGTTCTGGCATCCTGGGAAGACGGAACACAATTGTGTGAGATATGAGTTCTCATGTGTTCTAGGCTTCTAGCAATAATTGTTGGGTCTTGGAAGTGAACTTGCTTGAAATTATAGAATGCATCAAATGCTTATGTTTGTTTAATCAAAATTTAGATGTTTCCTTAGTGAACACTTAGAACATATGATTGATTGTGAACTGGAGTTTAGCAAGTATGCAGAGTGAAACTTATCCCAAAAGGACTCAGGCATGTCTACCCTTATAGGTAGTTGTTAACGTTTTATGAGGTGTCCGGTGTTCTAGACAGACCAAGGATGGTAGATGTATTTCTAAAATCATTAAGGGTGGTAAATGTTAGTACTGTGTTGTTGGATGGAATGTTAGAGTTAGCTTAACACTTCACTCAATTGGCCTACAGTGTATCTGACTTTGGCCCCCTAGAGGGCCTCCCACACATAATACATGGGGAGTTGTCCGCCATTGTTCTCTTGGACGAGGATCGTGCTTCCCGTTGCGAAGGACGTGGCGAGGTATAGCAGCAGGTTTGAGTTGGGCTTCGGGCTGACTAGGTTTGGCAACTGGGCGAGGTATTGCTTGAGTTCCTCGAATGACTTCTGGCAGTCCTCTGTCCATCGGAACGGCTCTGCTCCCCAAAGCATTTTGAAAAAGGGCAAGGCTCGCTCCGCAGAGCAGGATAAAAATTGACTAAGTGCTGCGAGGCATCCTGTTAGCCTTTGCACCTCCCGGACAATTTGGGGAGGGGGGGTCCATTTCTTGGATGGCTTTTATTTTCTTGGGTTGGCCTTGATGCCTCTTTCAGATATGAGGAATCCTAGGAGCTTTTCCGCCTTTATGCCAAAGGCGCATTTTTCTGGGTTCAGCTTGATTCCCTCCGCCCGAAGGCTGGCGAAGGTTTCCTGCAGGTCTACTATGTGGGAGCTTGCAAGTGTACTGTTTACCACGATGTCATCGACGTATGCCTCGATGTTGCGGTCGAGCTGCTTGGCTAGCACTTTCGTGATGAGCCAGGTCAAGGTCACCCCCACGTTCTTAAGGCTGAAGGGCATTCTGGTGAAGCAATAGATGTCGATTGAGGTGATGAAGGTGGTCTTCGATTCATCCTCCTTGCCCATGAATATCTGGTGGTAGCTGGAGTAGGCGTCGAGGAAGCTCATCAGTTCGGAGCCCGAGGTGGTGTCCACTAGCTGGTCGATGCGGGGTAGGGGAAATCATCATTCGAGGATGCTTTGTTGAGGTCGGTGAAGTCAACGCACATGCAACACTTGCCACTGTTCTTCTGTACCAGGATGGGGTTGGCCAACCATTCGGGGTGCTTGATCTCTAAAATGACCACTGCCTTTAGCAACTTGGTTATTTCCTTCTTGGTCGCCTCTAGTTGTTCTGCCAACATGCGGCGGGGTTTTTGTTTCTTTGGGGGTGCCTCGCTTTTGATGGCTAGGCGGTGTTCAATGGTTTCCTGGGCTACCTCGAGAATGTCCTTGGGGCCCATGTGAAGATATCTACGTTGTCGCGGAGTACCCTGAGGATGGCTTCGTGCGCTTCCATCGGGAGGTTTGCTTCGAGGGCCACCATCTTCTCCAGGGAGGCTTTTGTCAGGGAGACCCTTCGGAGCTGCCCCTCCGGTTTGGCCTTCGGCGCCTATTTTGCCAAAGGTGGGTCCACATGGGTGCTTGTACCTGGTTTGACTACGTGGACATGTCAAGCCGGTGCGGTCGCTTTGAATTTTGTTTATCTTGCCAGGTCCTAGTCCCCGTGCACCGTAATTATGCCCTCAGGTGTGGGGATTTTCATGCACAGGTAGTTGTGGTGCGTGATTGCGCCGAAGGCATTTAGCGTGGTGTGGCCGAGGATGGCGTTGTATTGGTAAGGCACTTGGACGATGTCGAAAGTGACTACCTCGGTCCGTGATGCAAAGTCACCATTGAATGTGACGGCTAAGTCGATCTGGCCCAAGGTCGTCACCAGTCTTCCCCCGAAGCCTACCAAGGGTATGCCTGGGGGCGATAGGTGATCCCTAGGGATGATCATCTTGTTGAAGGCGTCTGCGAAGAGTATGTCTGCAGAGCTTTCTTCGTCCACGAGGACACATTTGACCTCAAAGTCTGCGATGCTTGCGGAGATGACGAGGGGGTCCTAATGGGGGAAGTATAGGCCTCGGGCATCCTTGGGTCCGGAGGTGATCGATATCTCAGAGTAGCGAGTTGGGCTTGTGGTGGGGTACATCGCAACATGGTGTATTTGTTGGGCGTATGCATGCCGCCGTCTCTTCGACATCATGCCGAACGAGGATCCTCTAGTGATCATGTTTATGATCCTTTAGGGGTGCTCCTTGTGCCCCCCCCTTTATGCGGGGTCTTTGCGGTGGAGCGGGCAGCTGGTTGCCCGGCCTTCGCTCGTCTTCGCGTTCAGCCGTAAAGTGTGGGACTGGAGGCGGCTGGTTGCTCAGCATTTTGAAGCCCGTCGGCCAAGGAGCCACCTCCACCCCACACTTAATCTGTAATTGGGTCCCGAGAACAAGGATCTTGGCGCCCCGGCGGCACCGAGGGTCTGCCTCGATGGCTTGCCCTCGTGCGATGATCGCGAGTTGGGGCAAGGCCGCGGGGGCCACCACTGACGGCTGCTGGAGGCTTATAATTTCCCAATGGAGATTCGCCAACTCCTTTGTAAGGGTCTCGCATGCTTCTCAGGTCACGCTCGCGGCCACGGGCGGAGTTGGGGCCGCCTGGTGATTTTCGAGAAGGGACGCCTCGGTGGGCCGGGTGTCGCTCCCGATGATGTCTTTGTGCGTGGAGTTGTTGGCCTCCTCCTCCGTAGCTTTGGTAGCGACTGCTGCTGCTGTGGTGGTCCTACTACGCTTGGCCCTCGGGGTGCTAGGGGCAGTGGCCACCGCTGCCGCTTTGGTCGCAGAGACCTTAGGTGTGTTCTTCCTCCGAGAGGCCATACTAGTGCTCCGGGACTATGCCTCGTGACTCTCTTGCCGCTCCCCACGAACAGTGCCAACTGTTGTAGCAATAGGACCATACAGTAAAGACAAAAGGGGACCCCAGTCACCACAAGGGGGACTAGAGGATCCTCAAGAGAGGGGACCGGTGCCAAGAGAAGCTAGTGTGCATTAATTACCTTAAAAAAAGTCTTCCTTGATTATATGGGAGAGGTGGCTATTTATAGCCTTCCGATCGGGGTACATGAGATTATAGGTCTACCCCTAAAAAGACCCTATGCCTGTAGGGTTCGTAGGGGTTTTTCCTTCCCCTACACGTAGCCTCCGGTCTATGGTGGACCTTCCTAGTCCTGGTCCATCCGGTCAGTGCTCGTGGTCCACGGATACCCCTCTCCCTCGCACCATGTGGGGTGCGCCCAGGCCAAGGGGCCCTGGACACCCTTCGATGCCCCCCGAGGTGGCCTCGGGCAGGGTCCCGAGGTCCTCCTCGCTCCACGCTGTGGCACTCGGCAATCTTCCCAGGCCCTCCGGCTCTTCCGAAGGTACATACGGTACCCTTCGGGGGAGAGGGGCGACATGTGCCTTTGGCTTGTGGCCCTCGGGGGCCTCCCGGTGGCCTTCGCGCGCCCTTCGGGCTCCCCCGAAGGAGTATTTGGTACCCTTGGGGGCCCGTCGTCGGGCCTCCAGCTCTCGGCCCTCATGGGCCTCATGGTAGCCTTTGCGCGCCCTTCAGGGCCCTCCCGAAGGTGTACTTGGTACCCTCGTGGTCCCCTCTCCACCCCTCCGGCTCTCGGCCCTCGTGGACCTCTTGGTGGCCTTCGCGCGCCCTTCGGGGTCTCCCCAAAGGTGTACTGGGTATCCTCGGGGGCCCCTCGCCGCGCCTCCGGCTCTCGACCCTCGGGGGGCCTTCTTGCGGTCTTCGCCGGGTCACTAGGGCCGTTGGGCTGCCCCTACGACAGCACTACATCTTAAATTACTCTATTAGTTATGTTCTATTGTGAAATGTAGATTTTATGTCCTTGGAATAAGAAGCACATGTGTTGCTCTAACATGGTACTGTATCTAAAATTACTTTATTAGTTATACTCTGTTGTGCATCAAGACGTTTTTTCCTTTTGTCAATTTTGCTCAGAACCCATGAATCATTGCTTTTCTTAAAATGAGCAATTTCCATTTATATTACCCTTCAGATATGGGACTAAGAGTTAACAGGGCATATTGTTTTGAGTGGAATGACAAATAGGTTTGAATCTACCTACTTTTTTTTTTTGGTATAGGCGCCAGGTAAAGCACCGCCGACTATACTTTCTTCTGGCTCTAATGCATTCCCTGGGAACAATACTACAAGGACCAAGGGCCACTCCATGGAGAGAAGGGAAAGAAGAAAAAAACGGTGGCAAGGACTAGGAGGATATCATATTGATACCTAGATTCAGATGGTATGTAATTTCTTCCTTTCATAACGAAAATTGAGTTGAATGGAAGGTTTTGGGTCAACGAAGCTTGATGTGTTCCAAATTCTATATCTCTGCTGCATTGTTGTAGCTATCATGGGAATGTAGACGATAAATCCAACGAGTGTGTTTCCCTTCCTACTAACGCAAACTGCAGAATAAGGGTTGCATTTTTCCTATTGAACAAAGGTTTACCTTTCATGTGACAAGGATGCTCCATTTGGTTGATGTTCCCCTTTGGCTTTCAGCTTAGCAGAGCAAACTTTTTGTAGTTCGTGTTTTAGGTATTGCACTAGATATTTAGATATTTGATCCCCTCCCATCATCGGAAGTATGTGACAAATTTCCCTCCCATCATGGGAAGTATTTGACAAATTTGATGCCTTTGTTCTTCTACTTGGTGTACCTCATGTAGTGGACATGTCATGGTAATCTAGCTCTGTAAAGGCTGGATTGACCAAATATGCGCAAAGATGTTTACATTTGTACCCATAGCATCACTAATAGGATTGTAATTTACAGTAGTCATCGAGATAGTCAATTCATTTCCTTCCAATCACATTTTTTTCTGGGACGTTGAAGGTCTGTTCAAATAACAAGGGAAGCTTCTTTCAGCGTGTAGATATTGCAATGGTGTTTTTTTCCACTCCCAGCAGAAAAACAGATTCACTTGTTACCGATGTAGCGTACGTTATCCACCTCCTCACCAGCACCTGCTTCGTATCGTGCTGCCGCCGTCTCCTTCCACAGTGCTCCGAGCTAACCCTACCAGTACCTAAACACACACCCGTACTATCGAACGTAGTAGAAGAAACACATCATTCCCAGCGACGGAGCCAGGATTTTTATGATGAGAATGTGAATTTAAGACATATCTGTTCCAACACAAGTTCAAATTTTAGTGCTCTACAAACCTACATTTACAACAGAACAATATTTGACCATAAGTCTATAACTATATAAACTAAGCTCTAAATTTTAAGAATTAGCCCTTGGTATTGGTAACGATACAAGTAAAAAAATCAAGAGTCATTTTAACCCATAAACTAGACAATAAGCAAACCATAGAAACTTCCAAACATATGGAACCAAATCACTAAATTGCTGAGGGGAGGGCTGACCCTAACCATACATCAATGATCAATCAACTAATCCAGTGAGCTAAACAATAACATCAGTACATCACCCATTCACAGAGCACTACCAAAGCACAGGGGATTCTGGATTCAAACATTCAATGATCAATCAAGAATCAACTAACTTAGTGAGCCATGGAGCACTACCAAAGCATAGGGGATTCAATGATCAATCAAGAACTCAGTGAGCTAATCAGCCAAACAATATAACATCAGACATCAGTACATCAATCATCAGACATCACTACATCACCCATTCTGCCATTCACAGAGCACTAAGCCACTAACCAAAGCACAGGAGGAGAGGGAGCAGGATAGTACTAGTAGCATCACCCCCAAAACCGGTCAACCGACGGCACGACAAAGATGACAATGGAGCACACGAAGTGACGGCGGCGGCAGGTGGTCGGAGGCCGAGCCACCAGAGGCGAGCGCTTTGCGCAGGAGGTCGGTGGTCTTGAGCGTGATGACAACAATGTGACAAAGAAGCGGCGACCCAAGACCGGCGAGGGGGGCGAGGCAGCGCACTGGGCGCCGGTGGGAGGCGTCTGGCCAGGAGGCCAAGCACTCAAGCAGCCGGCGGCGTCAAAGCCAAATCTGGAGAGTGAAAGAGAGAAATGGCCAAATGGGGAGAGAGATAAGAGGAGAAAGCATTAAGGGCTAAGGCAATGGCTAATGGGCTTGATCACCGCCGAACTCTGTTGGAGAGACTTGGGCCGAATAAGAAATGGGGTGAGCTGTCGGCTGAGTGCATGTATATTGGCTGAGAACACGTATATTAATATGTGTAGTGTATACTTTATATATTAAGGGGGGTATATATATTAGTTTTTGTGCAAAAATTTTGAGGGTGCAACTGTACCCCCATGCACCTACTATAGCTCCGCAACTGATCGTCCCCCTCACACCTGTTGGCGATCCTACCGATCTTGCGTGTGCTTCCCCACTAACTAAGAAATAGCATGTACATTCCCAGCTATACGTATATATCCGTTACAAACTGTCCACTCTAACATGAATCGCCTATCGCAAACCCTGCGCAAACATCATCTACTTTTGTTTACAGACCGATGGCTTAGCGCCTTCTAATGGTTATTCATGTTACCACACATTAATCAATTATTCAAATCCTAATCGTTTTATGTATATATACATCAGATAGGCTCTCTGCCAACCGAATTCTTTGTATATAATTCAAAACAACCTTTACCCTGGGAGCACGCTGCAAACATTGGCGCAGCGTAGCATGC
This sequence comes from Phyllostachys edulis, assembly GCA_036346405.1. Lineage (NCBI taxonomy): Eukaryota > Viridiplantae > Streptophyta > Magnoliopsida > Poales > Poaceae > Phyllostachys > Phyllostachys edulis. The sequence continues at coordinate 11,571,411 of CM070561.1, read as the reverse complement.
ACTTTCATCCTAGTATCACTTATGGCTGAACGCAATGCAACAGACACGCAACGTGCACCGCCACCATCTTCCTTCGTTGAGCTATTGTGCACCTTTATGGGCTCCACTGTCGTGCACTAAGAGCATCACCAATGTACAAATTTAGCCGGTACCAAGAGGAGAGAAGGTGTGTTGGTACTCATGTTTCACATTGCAACATTTTCTTGAACCAGTGCTAAGCAAGCACCCGATACCAGCTGTTGAGGTACCGGAGCCAAGGAAAAAAAGTAGGCCGAGCCCACATGTCACACCAGGAAGAGGAGGCTGCCACCGTTGCGCCGAGCCCACCTGTCACACCAGGAAGAGGAGGCTGCCACCGTTGCGCCGAGCCCACCTGTCACACCAAGAAGAGGAAGCCGCTGCTGCCATCGCGGCCGAGGCAGAGGAAGCCGGCCGTCGCCGCGGCCAGATCCAGGAGGGGGAGGAGTTGCCTTGGCCGGTGCAGCTCTTCCGCCGCCATTGCCGCCGAGGTCAAGGAATCCGCCGTTGCCATCATGGCCGAGGTCGAGGATGCCAGCCATCGCTAGACCCAGGAGGGGGGAGGAGTCGCCGAGGTTGATGCCGAACCACTGTCGTCGGATCAAGGTCGTAGCCATGCTGCGCCGCCCGATTCTTTGCTTCCACCGCTAGATCGAGGTCATCCCAACTGCCAGCGCCAGATCTGGCGCGGAGGGGGGATCCGAAGACTGGGGAGGCCGGCGTAGTCGGGCGCATGGGGAAGGCGGAGAGAGACGCAGGCCGGCACAGGAGGGGGAAGGTGGATAGGACGGTGACTTAGGCTTTTTTCTTCTTATTTAATTAGTGGTGGGACCTATTATGGGTAGAGAGTGTGCTATATATTATGACATTTTCAATAGTTAGAGATAATCTTATCTCTAACATATGTTACATTATCTTTAGAGACAATATCTCCAATAGATAGTCTTTAGCACACTCTCCAACATTTATATTTTAGAATCTTTCTTTGAAACGGACCTACATGTCAACTAGAGTAGATTAATGTATCTTGTATTCTTTCGCGTGCACGACAGTCTCTTCAGAAAGAGACGATTTGTGCTCTCTCTTCTCTCCTCTCTCCTCTACATAGGATTTTGTTGATATAACATAACTGAGAGACACAATAAACACACTATTAGAGATGCTCTTAGGGCATCTCCAATAGTTTGTCTCTTAGCTTGTCTCTAATACCCTCCATATCACTTTGAGACAATATTAGAGACAACTATTTCAATAGTTTGTCTCTTAGGTTGTCTCTAACACCTTCACAAGTATTTAAGCTTTGCATGAATCAAATAACCATACTGGTCAACACTAACTTCAATCTTTGTGACCTACATGTGTTATTTGGTTATATCTATCCATATAAACAAGCAGCAATTCTAACACCAAGCAGTGCCATCCTCAGAACCTGTTAATGATGGTGACTCTACACTCTGTAGGGAAACAAACAATGAAAAATGAGCTTATATTGAGCTTCTATTGATCACTGATTGATAAACTTAGGAGTATCGATTCAGACTTTGGAAGTACAGAATGATCCAGCAGAGTCAAACAAAGCAGAAGTGTCAACATATTATATGGCTCCAGACAACATATTATTTTCAGTCTTCCTCAAAAGAACAGTAATGTACTTCTTTTACATTGAGTTTTTGATGCACACTTAGAATCACAAAGATCAACATTTGGGACATACTAAGGATGACATCCTTTTCCGTGATATACTTGCCTGTGGTTATACATGATATAAGGGGAAAGGTGAGTTTTGTTGTTCAACTTATGTATGCTAGCAGCTCTGAGGCAAAGTGGCCAACAATGAATACCATACCGCCTTCGGTAGAATCCATATCGTAAAAGCCATATCGCTTTCTTCACAAATCTCCTGACCGACTTGAAAGACCATGGGTGATGAACTGAATAACATGATCTCGCCTCGAGCGTTGCAAGCGGGTTGGTCACCACCCACTTCAAAGCTTCCTAACACCAAGAAATTAACATTGATAAGATCCACTTGGAAGTAAATAGAGGTGAATAAATTAATTAATAAATTGATTATTTCCTACAAATCAACTGAACCAAAAAGGCATTATAGATAGTGATAGAAAATTGAGTTCGAGCAATGTTGTCTATCATTATGATTTACGGTATGACTGGGGAAACAAGTTTAATATTCTTTACTATTGAATGCCAGTCGCCAAGAGGGAAGGATCAAAATTTTAGTTTCATGAAAGAATTATCCTACACAAACATTAGCTTGTCCATGTACCTATCCCACAACTAACACAAGCGAAAATTAAACCTTGAGAGATGCTCCCACACCCTATAAAGTGCCTTGCATTCTTGTTTATCCAAAGAAGAAGTAATCGATTGTTGTAAAGAATGGTATGTAGAAAATGTCCGCTTCTTCTTGCTCTCAACCCCGATAACATTCTTCGTAAATCTTTGTGATTCGGGAGCAATGAGATCACCTCACGACCAAGAGTCAATAGAATGTTGCATATGTGAATGGGAAACAATTCAGATGTTGAAAACAAATGGAATAAATTCAAAATTGAGAATGCTGCAAGATTATTAGGTGTACAAATATTTAACAAAGCCATGTTGTAAACCTGACGCCTTAATCAGTAACATGAAAGAGATGATAAATCTGAACACTTGTTCTCTGAAAAGGATTCATTTTATTAGTTCATTGAGCACTTGTTCTCTAAAAAAGAGTTTAGTCGAACAAAAGCTGAACGCATTTCAACAACATGTACAAACCTTCCCAAAGCATCAGAGAAGAGATGCATCACAAAGGAACTTAGTAAATAGACTAGTAATGCTCCAACTTCCAACCAAAGAAGCAATCCGCATCAATGTACTCAATTTTTTCACCCTCACGACCCAATCTAGAAACACATAGACCTCGTAGCATCGAAATAAAACAAAACGAGAATACAAATTGATCTCACCGACGCCCACCTTTCGATGAGCACATGCATGGGGCTCCGTTGGAGGTCGGGTTGGTTGTCTCATGAGACGAGTCCTTGAACGACTGAAAGCGAGATCGACGTGAACTTGCTCGGATCTTGTACACGAGACCTGAAGCGGCGCCATGGCCACGGCCAGCGCCTGCTCCCCATAGAGCCGGGCCTCCTCCTCCCTCCGGATCGCGCCATCGAGGTCGCTGGGGGCAGCGGAGGACACGGAGGGGCACGGGGAAGGAAAAGGGTGTGGGGAGGAAAAATCGCACGGGCGCGTGGAAGGAAAAGGGCGCGGTGCTCGCGCGCGTGGATCCGCCGAGAAGAAGAGATGCGTGAGCAAGCGATGATGTCCTCCAATAGAGAAAATCAGTCGTCGCGAAGCCTCGATTCGCGTTAAGCGATGGTCGTCTCAGGAAACGATGATTTGGTTCTCTCTCTTCTTTTACTCATCGCCATGTCATAAAATAATCTACGTGGCATCTCTTAAAGACAAGCAAAATAGACTATTGGAGATACCCTAAGGTGCTCCAAATAACCACCTAGGGGTAAGAGGAGTTGGCAAATCTGGACCATCCATTGTTGGGATTGGTGGGGTCAAATTATAGCCCTGTGCAACGTAATCGGTCCATCCAGTTGCCCTCTTTTGTGTGCAAGATGGAAGGTTCATTTAATTTCCCACCATCTTAGTCTCACACGGTCACGCCCTCGTGTTATTGGCCGTTCGGTCGGGAAATCGCCGCATCCGTTGTGATTTTGCACTCCATCCGGATGGCATGGCGAGGTCAGATTTGTGATCAAAACGGCAAATGTTGGTTGCAATCTTGGACAATTGGTGCTTTCCAAATATATTATTTTCTTCATAATAAATGTCCATATAAAAAGCATTAATTGTCGTTTCCTTTTATCAAACAAGATGTTTGGTGCAAATTAGTGTGCTTTCGTTGGACTTAGGGGTCGGCTTAGATATGGGTTGTACTTTAAGTTGGGATACCCGGCTAGGGTATTCACACATCTAAGAGTGGAACGCAATACGTCGGCTACTAGCACCAGCACGCACGGCTGGATCTTCAGGGAGGTGGTGACTAGTGTTTCGGTGGATGGTGTAACTCATACGTCCAATAGCCCCACGCCTCCCCTTATAAAGAGCCCATAACGGATCGAATATGAACTAGTTTGTTCCAACTCATTAAATGTGTGACCTTGTAGGTTCATGCGTAAGCGATCATGACCCGAAAACTCCTTTCTAATCACTAGTTGGTAGCGGTTCTTTGAAGGACATAGCAACTTCTGAATACACATAAAGATCAAATCGGACAAATCTTATGCAAGATGATCTGCGGCCAGGAACTTATCACTCACGATCAGTTCGTAACACCTTACGGCCAATTTGTCGACCAGTTTGTGATTATGTACGACCAGCTCAAGGTCAATTCGTATCCCCATACGACAAGTTCGTATCTAGTCGGAATAAGCGGTCTGCTTGTGCATTCTCCTTTTGTCTCACGATTTTTAGTCAAACTCAAGGTGAAATATATGTCACTCATGGACCGTTCATTCTTTTCTCGATCTAGTGTTGGATACTTCATGTGGTCGGCTATTCGACCACTTGTGGTATGACCATGTACTTTCTTTATCCGAGCACATCAATGGGCCCAAAGATATCTCTTCTGCTATCCTAGGAGGGGACAAATCCCATATTCGACCAGTCACATTCGTCCGTATGTTGCATGGCATACCCGAAAGCTATATTTATAACTACCCAGCTACGAAGTAGCGTTTGGTAACCCCCTAAGTGTACTGTTACACATGTAGAAAATTATACTGATCTTTGGTCTAAGAACTTATACATCATCATTGCTTGAGACCAACTGGTGACACATATATAGAATCATAACAATCTCAATAGTGTCTCAAGGTGGGTCAATCTAACACCATGTTCTCTAACATGTGCTCACACCATTGATTCGATATCTCATATCTATGACCAGTGAGACATGGTCATCAATCAATACATATGTTGGTCTATAAGTCACTAGTAATCTGACCGATGACATCCGACCAGGGATCCTTTAGAATGATATCATACAACAAATAAAGAGCTTTATCAACAAGCCACGTACATGTTAATCTTTATAAATGATAATTCATCCAATGAACAAAAAAAACATTTATTCTAACAAACATAGACGTTATTCAATCATCTCCATGATTGCTTTTTACGACATATCACCAATAATCTCTCACTTGCACTAGAGTCAATCATACAAGTATCTAATACTCATATCTCTTGTGTGCGCCTCATGCATGGGTTGTGGGAGAGACTTTGTTAACAGATCAATAATATTCAAATCCGTGTGCAATTTGCATATCTTCACATCACCACTTTCAGCAATCTCACGAATAATGTGATATCGCCGAAGTATGTGTTTGGACTTTTGATGCAATCTAGGCTCATTGGCTTATGCAATGGCTCCACTATTATCACAATAGAGATCTATTGGACTAGAAGCACTAGAAACCACACCTAGTTCATAAATAAACTTTCTTATCCAAACAGCTTCCTTTGCAGCTTCGGAAGACGCAATATACTCAACCTCTGTTGTTGAATCAACAACTGTTCCTTGTTTGGAATTTTTCGAGCTCACTGCTCCTCCATGAAGACAAAACACAAACCCAAACTGCGATCAGAAATCATCCTTCTTGGTTTGGTAGTTAGAATCAGAGTAACTATTTACAACCAGCTCTTCCTCACTGCCATAAACAAGTAACGCATCCTTAGTCCTTCTCAAGTACTTCAAGATGTCCTTAACTACTATCCAATGACCTTCCCATAGATCTGACTGATATCTGCTCATAACACTTAGAGCATAAGACACATCTGGGCATGTATAATGCATGACATACATGATAGATCCAATAGCAGAAGCATATGGAACTTTAGTCATTCTATCTCGCTCATGAGGTGTCGAAGGATACTAACTCTTGCTAAGACTAATACCATATTATACAGGTAAGAAACCCTTCTTGGAATCTTGTGTGTTGAACCGCTTCAACACCTTATCAATTTACGTATATTGGCTTAATTCAATTAGCCTTTTAGATCTATCCCTATAGATCCGTATGCCCAAAATATATGTTGCATATCCTAAGTCTTTCATAGAGAAACTATTTCTTAACGAAGCTTTCATAGATTCAAGCACAGTAATGTCATTGCCAATTAATAATATGTCATCCACATATAAGATCGGAAAAACAAGTGTGCTGCCACTATCCTTTTTGTAAACACAATGTTTTTCTTCTTTCTTGATAAAGCCAAACCCTTTGCCTACTTCATCAAAACAAATATTCAAACTCCGAGATGTTTGTAGAAATCCATAGATAGATTTCTGAAGCTTGTATTTCTTCCTAGCTTTCTGTGGATAGATAAAACTTTCAGGTTGTGTCATGTACACATCATCACTTAGGTTTTCATTTAGGAAAGCCGTTTTGACATCCATTTGCCATATCTCATAATCAAAATATGGAGCAATAGTTAGAATGATCCGAATAGACTTGAGCATAGTGACGGCCGAGAAGGTCTCATCATAATCAACACCTTGAATTTGTTTGAAACCCTTTTGCCACCTGTCGTGATTTATAAATGTGAATATTTTCATCCATATCTATCTTTTTCTTAAAAACCCACTTGCACTCAATGGTTTTAACACCATCAGGTGAATCAACTAAGTTCCAAACTTGATTATTATACATAGATTTTTATTTCAGATCTCATGGTTCGAAGTCATGACTCAAATTCTGGACCCATTATCACTTTCTCACAAGTCTTAGGCTCAAAATATCTAATAATAAAATTTCATACCTATAGGCTATTGATGTGGTCTTTCAGATTTACATGGGGCTGATGCCTCTTCTACAAGTTCTACAATATTTTATTCATATTATGGAGGTTCATTAGGAGTTGGAATTTTTTCAGATGTTTCTTGAATTTCTTCGAGTTGCACCTTGTTCCGAGTAACTCCTTTTGAAAAAACTCTTCCTCCAAAAAGACACTATTTCAAGCAACAAACATTTTTTTAATCCCGCTTGTAAGAGTAATATCCTTTAGTTTACTTAGGATACCCCACAAACAAGTATTTATCTGACTTGGATGTGAGCTTATCAGACGCCAAACGTTTTATATATACCTCACAACCCCATATTTTGAGAAAAAAACAATCCATAACACTTTCCAGTCTATATCTTATATGGTGTCTTCTCTACCGCTTTTGATGGAACCCTATTTAATATGAAAACAGCTGTTTTTAGAGCGTATCCTCATAAATACAATGGAATATCATATTGGCTCATCATTGACCGAACCATGTCCAACAATATCTAGTTCCGTCATTCAGACACCCCATTCCATTGAGGTATTCCTGGCGGAGTCAGTTGTGGAACAATTCCATAATGATTGATATGATCACCAAACTCATAGCTCAAATATTCACCTCCACGATCTAATCATAGAAATTTGATTGTCTTGCCAAGTTGATTCTGTACCTGATTATGAAATTCCTTGAACTTTTTAAATGATTCAGACTTATACATCATTAAGTAGATGTAACCATATTTACTAAAGTCACCAGTAAAAGTTATGAAGTACTGAAAACCACCTCTGATCGTTGAGCTCATTTGCCCTTCACTCATACTAGTGAAAGGCGCATTTGTCATTTTGCTAAGTAAACAAGATTCACATGTTTCAAATGATTCAAAATCAAATTAGTTTAGAAGACCATCTTTATGGAGTTTCATCATGTGTTTCTCATTTATATGACATAAACGACAATACCAAATAAAAGTGAGATTCAAATCATTAGGTCAAAATCTCTTAGCATTAATGTTATAGATATGCACATCTTCAAGATTCAAACATATAATTCATTCACCAATGGAGCATGACCATAAAGTATATCATCAAAATAAATTGAACAAAAATTGTTCTTTATTCTGAACTCATAATCTTCTGCTCATAAACATGAAACAGAAATAATGTTTTTGTTTAAAGCGGGAACATATTAACAATTATTTAAAGTGCCAACAACCAACGCAACAACTCTTGCACCATTGTCCACGCAAAGCTCAACCTTGCCTCTCGCCAAACTTCTACTCCTGACTAATCTCTGTATTGAATTGCAAATATGAGCAATCGATCCGATATAAAATATCCAAGAACATGTAGGAGAAGAAGTAAGATTAATTTCTATAATATTTATACCTGAATTGGAAGTCTTACTTGCCTTGTTCTTTTTCATGTTTGTCAAGTACTTCTTACAATTTGTCTTCTAATGCCCAGTCTCATGACAATGGTAGCATTCAGTGTCAAGTTTAGGCCTGGCTTGAGACTCATGATCTCATTTTGAATCTTGCCAATGCCCTTTCTCTTGCCCCAATACTCATTCTTCTTCTCGAAGCTAGTAGTCTTTTGAACTATCAGCACATGATTAGAGCTCTTTTTAATGCTCTCCTTGACACTCTTAAGCATGCCATGCAACCCGGTCTTCTATGTCATTCATATGGAAATTCAAGATGACTAGCTCAAAGCTCGTAGGGAGCGATTGAAGAATCACATCAGCAGCCAACTCTTGGTTAAGGGGAAAGCCATGCTTTTCCAAGCTCTCAATGTGATCAATCATTTTGATCATATGAGGACTGACCAGGCTACCTTTTGACAGCTTGCAAGAAAGTAATGCCTTGAAGGTATTGTATCTCTCTGCCCTTGCATAGTCATGAAACATGCCTTTCAGACTCACAATCATGTTGTAAGCATCCGTAGTCTCATATTGCTTCTGAACCTCAGAGCTTATGGAGGCAAGTATAAGGCAGTGTACATCAACTGCGTCATTGCAATGCTTATCATAACATTCTTTTCAGCACGAGTAGCATCTATATTTGGTTCAGTGAGATAGAGACCCTCTAGAACATATTCCTTCTTTTCATATTTGAGAACAATTCTCAGATTGCGAAACCAGTCAATAAAGTTTGTTTCATTTAGTTTTTCTTTCTCAAGAATAGATCGCAAGTTAAAAGTAGGTGTGGAAGAAGTACTAGGTGCCATGATCTACAACAGAAAATATGTATATATAAAAGTTTAGCACTATGTTTATGTCTTCTGTTAAACAATTTAACAAAAAGATACTCCCACTTTATGTTTTAAAACAACTTTCCCTCTAACTTCATATAGTGGGTTCAACATCCATATTTCACTATGTCCTAGTGAGTTTTGACATCACTGCTAGAAACATAGTGACGTAGGTAAGCAATCTCTTGCTAATCATATATCATATGACTCTTGTTTGTTAGGTGGCATCAATATGCCTCGGCGACCAACACTACGGCTTAAGGCCCCCAAACCATTTTGATAGACTTGTCAAGTTAAACCAACGCTATGCATGTGAATGTCCGACATTCACCCCATCTTATTAAGATAGTTAATGACACCCTACTTTGGTAGACCTACCAATTAATGATCAAAATCATGATAGACACAACAATTGAAAAGGCATCAATTTTACTTAATTTTTCTTGAGAGATATTATTCTATCATGTCGAAACATCTAATGATAGATAACATGGACAATAGCATAACAGGAACGTAGATAAACATTCACAGATAATCACATTAAACTGTGAGATAATATGACTCTTAACATGGCAATCTCCATCACCACGCTTCCTGTTCACCGAGTCATCCTACTTGAAGTCACCATATTCATCTACTAAGCTATTACTCCTAAAAGCTAGTAATAAATTACATATGAGAATATCAACCATCACATGTCGACAAGCAGGCCGTTATACAATAATATGTAGCTCGATGGCTATAATTCAGCATGACTCGCAAGCCATGCAAAATTCATACATGCATCACATACACAATGTGTCATACTATTTACATCAATCCCTCTAAAAGATGTTATGCATAGAATCTAATTCTACCAGGCGATATGAACAAATGATACTATATAACGCGTCAATGATTACCGAACACATAGTTCACGAAATCGAGCTTGGAAAATTCATTGGATTTATCACATTAACCCAATTCTAAACCAATGTGATCATCATGTCCATATGGCTATGCATCGCGGTATACCCCAATGGTAGAATTCTGAGCGGTAGGGGTATCATGCAATGTGACCGTGAACAAGCTCAGTTAATCATCTGGTGCCATCAGCTCATACCTCCCGCGAACCCATCTACTATCATCGAAGCTAATTGATCTCATCAACTAGTGCCTAAACCAATCCATCCGTATGATTACCATACCAGAATAGTAATAGATCCAATCTACTACTTCCACATATCAACTATATGCACCTAGTCTAGATTAAATACTACACAAGAAAGCTCTAATACCACTGTTGGGATACGGGTAGGCCACATAAGGGCACAATCCAAAATTTTACTGCGTAAACCAAGAAACCATGTAAGAGATCATAGATAATTACTACTAGACGCGCAGTGTAGTGTAAGAAGAGGTGGAACAACTTGGTACAACGTCGAGAGCGTTGATGTAGCGATCGTAGTCGATTGTCTAACGTCCTTTGTCACCGATCGTCTCCTCTAGTAGCCTCTTGTGTTCCCAACGTAGGTCGTGGATCACCTTCGATCAGTGCAGCAACAATCGCAGCAGCGCCTCTACGGTATCCATACGTCTAGGGGTGGAACACAGTATGCCGGTATAAACTGGCTCTGATACCACTGTTGGGATATGGGTATATAGGCTACACTAGCACACAATTCAAAATTCTACCGTGTAAATCAGGAAGCCATGCGAGTAAGAGATCATAGATCGTTACCACTAGACACGCAGTGCAGCGGAAGAAGAGGTGAAGTAACCTGATCCAACGTCGAGCGTGTTGATGTAGTGGTCGTAGTCGATCGTCCAATGTCCTTGGTCACCAATCGTTTCCTACAGTAACCTCTCGTGTTCCCAACGTAGGTCGCAGATCGCCTTCGATCAGCACAGTAGCAATCTAAGCAACGTCTCTATGGTATCCATACGTTTAGAGGTTTGACCATCATTATTGCTTTAGACCAATTGATGACGCATAGAATTATAGAAATCCCAATAGTGTCTCAAGGTGAGTCAATCCAACACTATGTTCTCTAACATGTGCTCACACTACTACAAAAAGGCTAATATTGGACACCTCATCACAGACGGTTGACCAAAATCGCTCAGATATATGCAATCCTGCATTTATTTTGGTTTAGAGACCGCTGCAGTATTCTTGGTCATGCGCTAAAAACCGCCTGTGAAGAGGTAATATCACGAGCGGTTCATAGCTAAAATTGTTCAGGAATTATCACGCATTTGTTATTGTTAATAACCGCTCGTGATAATTCTACATATCATAGACGGTTTTCAACAAAGAACTGTCAGGAAACATCATGATTTGTTCTTAACAATAATCGTCTGTGATATTACTAAATATCATAGATGGTTTTTTGTTATAACCGTATGTGATAATAGCGCTACAGCTCCCGGTTGAAGCCTGATTAGTTTCTTCGTCGCCGATGCGTCTCTTCGTCGCATCCGCTTCGGCTCCCCGATGCGTCTCTTCGTCTCACGCTCCGAATTTATTCCTTGTTTTATAAAAAGGATCATCCGCCATCGAAGATAATTATCCCCACATACTTATAAAAAAACAGATCATGGTTGCCTCTTCCTTGTCACCGGCATTGATGGCCTACCTGGCCGCACTGTACGAGCACCTCTATCGCTGTACGTTGAACCGTGCTGCGGAAGAACACTGTTTCAACTGTGTCTTCACTCCTCTGGCGGCCGAGAATTTGCCGGAGCAGGTGACGACCACCTTCCTCCGTCTTAACATCCTCCTCCGCCGTGTCTTCTGGGTGATCTCCCACTTTTGGCGAGTTTACCATGTTATCGACGTGGTCCTCCAAAACGACGTTGCACGTCTCCAGGAGGCTTGCCGTCACTTGGACTGTGTAATCGAGGCGGCAGGCGACCGAGTCGACCAGGCCGAGACCCCTCAAGCAAGGGAAGAGAGCCTATGGGCTCAATTCTTCTTGGTTCAACAGTCCGAGGGTCTTCGGGAGATACTCGAACGAGCGCGTCGTGATGGGCGATTTCGAGCTTCGTTCACGATGATCGAGAACCGTCCGATGCCGATACCGTCACCTATGAAGTATTGAAGACGGGGATAGCAGCCTACCTCCGCCACTAGAAAAACATTATTTATTTATAGGTTTCTACTTTTTTTAATCTTTTTGTAAGCGACTGGCCACGCTGTTTGGCCATATATATGAAAATTCCAAAATGAAAAAAAAAGTTTTGAGGTGAAGTTACTATATTAATTGTATGTTGAATTATTACTATATATATATGTGTGTGTGTGTGTGGTTAAAGCAAATTTTCAGCAGTATTTAAATGACAAAATTGACATATAAATATGTAATTTATTCATGTCATGTAAGTGTATATACAAGATAAATATACTTGAGAAAAATCATTTCACAGACGTTTCCATAATGGAACTGTCTGTGATATGGGACATATCAGAGACAGTTCCATTATGGAACCGTCTGTGATAAGTCTCTTTATTAGTAGGAGCCCTAGCTAGGGTTTGCGCCGCCTAACTCTCGTCACTCGGCCGCTAGGGTTTGCGCCCTAACTCTAACTCGTCCTCAAACAGATTTACTCGCTCGTTCGTTCCCCACCTCGACGCCGCCGCCTCGACCCGTCGCCGTCATTGCCCGACTTTCGTCGCCGATTGACACCACTCTGCACTACACAAGACACTCAGACGATAGTAGTGTCTGTCTTGATGTCGGGTTGTGCCACAACTCTGATGACGCCGCCACCCCGCGTGTCGCTTTCTTACCGCCATGGCTTGGTTCTCCTACTCACCTCTTGCGCTTCGGGCCTGGTCGGCTTTGCTTTCCCATCCTCCTCTATTCTCCTCTAGATCTGTTAGCTTAATGTCTTTTGTTGAGTTTGATTTTTATGCTTGAGCCTTAAGTTGTGTCCTAATGTTTGTGTGATTTATGCAAGGTAAAGGAGATGGATGAGGGATGTGCTGGTGGTGGGGTCGCCGCCGTGGTTGTGCTGTACTGAGGTATCACCCTACTGGTGTGGTGGCCGAGTTTGAACTGCTCAATGATGTTAATAGTCTTATGCTGAAATTGAATTGATAATTAGTTCATATTAATCCCCTTGCTCTGTGATTTAATGATGTTAATAGTCTTATGCTAAAATTGAATTGATAATTAGTTCATATTAATAGTCCCCTTGCTCTGTGATGTAATGATGTTAATAGTCTTATGCTGAAATTGAATTGATAATTAGTTCATATTAATAGTCTCAGAGGACAGAAAGGCGACTAGAGGGGGTGAATAGGAGCTCAAACAATTTTGCAATCCCCAAAGAGCAAAGAACAATAAATCGAACCTCTGCGCAAAATACGAAATCGGTACTACCGCCATTATGGGCGGTACTACATTGCTTCATGGTGCGGTATGTCCGATTATCCCGATTTAACTTGCCAACAAAGAGAAAAAGAAACCCAAACGATTGATCAACTTGAGTTTTAACCAACCAAAACCAATCAAACTTGAAACATATCATCTAGAGAATAGCAGGAACCTATTCCAATCATCTATTCAACAGATCCACATCAAAGACTTGACCTTTTTCAGATTTGATAAAGTTTGGTTCAAGAACAGGTCAAGAACACAAATCTAATCCTAGGCTTGCTTGTGGTCTATTGATAATCAAGATGACCTTAGATGGTCTCCCATAAGTCACAGCAAGCATAAGCAACAGAGAGAATCGAGAGAAAACCAATGGATCATCAAAATCACAAAAACTTCCAAAACAGAAGACAAAGAGCGAAAAAGACTCACTTTCACAAACATGATTGGATTGATCCGAACAGATGGTTGATGTTTACAGCCTCTCCATCTTGGAGGACACAACTCAATACATGAGCATCAGATCAAATCAGCCCTAAACCCTAGCTCTCCAAAAACCCTAAGAACCACTCTCGTGTTTCTCTACGTTCAGTTCTGTTCTGCTCCCAAAACACACAACACCAAGTGCTTATATAGTGGAGGCTAGATTCTAGGAATATTCCATTAGGGCACCCATTAAACCCTAACACACAATGGGTTAACTCACGCACGCATCTCAAAGCGTCGTCTTCGACTTTGATTGACCTATACCACTTCTTCAAGCGCCGACCCGCGCCGCGGTTTAGTCAACAAGTCACAAAGGTGGTATTCGGTGAAATTACCCAAATAGCCCTTCTCGATCCTTCTCCGTGGACCGAGTCCAATCCTGTCGAAGCAATCGCCTGCTCCACCATGTGTAGGTTGATCAACGACTCTCATCATGTCGGCAAGTCTCTCCCGTCCGAATCTCATCGGAATCTCCAAGGCACTTGCCTCGACCCCGCCCGCTTG